>CM057453.1:347800000-350798750 GCA_016271365.2 Neoceratodus forsteri | reverse complement strand
GAGTGCCTCCCTGCTTGTTGATGTACCACATGGTGGTGGTGTCTGTTCTGACCTGAACCAACTTGTTCTGCACTGACTGAGAAAAAGCTTGCAGGGCCAGAAAAACTGCCCTGCGTTCCAGGAGATTGATATGAAGAAGGGATTCCTGAGGAGACCACAGTCCCTGGGCTGTGACAGCCCCCAGATGGGCTCCCCACCCCAAAAGGGAAGCATCTGTGGTAAGGACCACCGAATGAGACTGAGTAACAAATGGGACCCTTGCCTTAAATTGTCCTGATCCTGTCACCACTGAAGAGCTTGGATCATTGTCCGAGTCACTGGAATCAGTTTGGTAAGAGGATCCTTCTGTTGGGACCAAAAGGCCCTCAGATGGAACTGAATGTCCCTCATCTGGAATCCTGCCCCTTGGACCACTGCTGTAGAAGCTGCCATATGGCCCAAGAGTTGAAGGAAATGCCTTGCTGGTCGGGACACCTGAAGGCTGAAGGAGGAAGCCAGTTCTATAAGAACTCTTGCCCTCTCCAGGGAAAGAAAGGCTCTTGCTTTGACAGTATCTAGCTCTGCCCCTATAAAGGTAAGAAGCTGTACCGGTTCGAGAACTGACTTGGGGAGGTTGAGAAGAAATCCCAGAGAAGTGAGCACTTGCTGGGTCACTTGCAGGTCTAACTTGACTTGGTCTGGAGACTGACCCACTAGGAACCAGTCGTCCAGAGATGGAAAATGGAAATCTTTTGCCTTCTTAAAAAGGCAACTACTACTGCCAGGCATTTTGTGAAAACCCTTGGCGCTGATGTTAGGCCAAAGGGCATTGCTTTGAACTGGTAATGGCCCGAGGGCAACTTGAACCTGAGGTACTTTCTGTGGGAGCACCTGATGGGGATGTGAAAGTAGGCATCTGTGAGGTCCAGGGAGGCTAGTCAGTCCCCTGGCCTTAGAGAGGGAAGAATTATTCCCAGAGTCACCATCTTAAACCTTGGTTTTAAAAGATGTTTGTTCAGGTATCTTAGATCTAGGATGGGTCGCCACTCCCCTGTCTTTTTTTGGGGTAAGGAAGTACCTGGAGTACAGACCTTTGCCCCACTGTAGGGTAGGAACTCTCTCTCTAGCTTCTAAGGCCAAAGAGATGAAACTTCTGCCTCTAGGCAAGGGTTTCGGAGAGACTTGCAGGTGGAAAAGATCTAGCTCTCATCTTCGGAAATTTTTTGAAACTGAGAACCAGTCCCTGGCTTACTACTTCCAGGACCCACTTGTCTGAAGTAACAGACACCCAGTCCTGGACGAAGTAAGCCAGCCTGCCCCCTACAGGGATAGGAGAGTCGACCCTGGCAGGTCCATCAGGGTGTCTGCTTGGCAGGGGCCTTAGGCTGAGGAGTGGATGCAGCCCTGCTCATCCCCCTTCTGCCTCTCCCTCTGAAAAGGGAGAAGAGGCCTGTGCTTGGTAGAAAGGCCTATGAAAAGGCCTGCCCCTGCCCCTAGATTGCTGCCTTTGAGGAGCTGCCTGCCTCTCCTTGGCCTGTGCACTCCTATAAGTGGCCCTGTATTCCTCCATCTTCTTCATGTAATTCTCTGTCTGCTCCCCAAACAGAGAATTACCTTCCACATGGAAATCCATGGCCTTAGCCTGGGTATCCAGTGAGAGGCTAGTACATCCGAGCCAAGCCATTCTCCTAAGAGCCACAGATGTAGCCATGACTCTTGATGACACATCACTGGAGTCCACAGCAGCATGAAATTGTACCTTAGATGCCTCAATCCCATCCGCAGCCACCTCCTCCAGCTCCTTGGCCAGCTGGGGGGAGGCCTGTTTAGCCAGTGCCAGTACAGTGTCCCATCTGGAATTCTGGTACCTGGCTGCATAGGCCATATAATTAGCCTGCCTGAGTCCCAAACAGGATGCCATGTATTGCTTCTTTGCCAAGGCATCCATCCTCCTGGAGTCTTTATCTGGGGGATGTGAAGCCAAGGGAACATTAGCCCTGTCACAGGCTGCAGCCTGCACTACTCCAACATGGCTGCATTGCTGGTAGAAGAACTCTGTGTCTGAGCCTGATAAAGTATACCTCTTGTCCATTCTCATATCAACATGAGGTACAGAATTAGGAGACTTTAAAATGTTTTGTGTCTGTGTAACCCCTCACCCCTGCCTTTTTACTGAAACGACAGGTGGCATGCTGTTGGCGTTGGCATCAATACCTGGTGGGGACCTGGGTTCAGGGAGGATGAGGTTACCTGGCGCAAGGGACCTAGGTTTGCTACTCTGCACAGGGGCACCCAAGTAAATCCAACTACAGGAAGCAATAACTGTAATGTCCAGAACCAGGATTGGGATTTTTCAGTGTGGCTTTATTCAAAACTAGCTGAACATAACAAAGCATAGATGGTCCCCCAAGGGGCTACATTCACTGTATATGCAGATCAGAGACTACAAGGCGGTCCACTTGAAGAATGAACCCATTTCTACTGTTGTCTGGCTCTGGACCCACCAGGCACTCAGCCCGGACTTGCATGCGCTTTGGATACACAGCCCGACTGGCCCGGCTCCCCTGCCGGCCACTTGACTGACGGTCCATTTAAAGGATGAACCCAAATTTTACTTGTTGTGGCTCCCCACACCACTTAGAGTCTGCGACTCTTAGAGAGATTTGTTTTCTTACTTCCTTCGGACTCCCATTAGACAAGGAGAATATTTCCCAAACTGTGGCTCCCCACACCACTTAGAGTCTGCGACTCTTAGAGAGATTTTCCAATTTGCGACCCACGTCTGGGTACCTACCTCATCACTGGCCAGGCGCATGAGGCAAGTAGCAATCACAGAGGAAATCCGTAGAGGTGGACCTGGTTACTAAAGATGGGGGGTGTTCCCACCTCCAGCTCCCACAGCCCATACCCGGCCATTTCTCTGGACAAACAGAAACTTAAAATTTGAAATGTAGATTAAACGGTGGATGACCTGAAGCACCCCCTCTACAACAGCACTTGAAATCCATTCAGACTTTAAATTTTTAAACTACTCCATTTGTTTGTCCTAGTACAATAGGCCTCCCAAATAGTAGTTCACATCCCAGCTTTTTCTTCATATTTTCCAAACTGAAGAAAACATATTATTTGCCCTCTCAAATAGAGCACAACACTCACCCTTTCGTTGCAGGTGCCCCACAGGCGAAGTACCACTTCTTTCACTGTTATACCAGAACAGAAACTGTAAACAGGCAGCTTTCTTCTGTAGTGGAAAATTAGGGGATTGCCCCTGGAATCCACAGAGGGACTTCTCTTCCACCACCCCCCCCGGAGGGAGGGGGCACTGAGACCTGGACAGCGGTCTCCACCACTTTAAACTGGACTCTAACTTTCTCCCAAGGAGGTAAACAGAAAACACTTCCTTCTACTTGTAAACAAAACAGTAGACTTCCTTCTTGCTTTAAGACAAACAGAAGACTGACTTTGAAAACTCCCACAGTTCTAACTCACTCCCTGAGCTGCAGATTCCAATGTGGCTTATGCAGCTGCGACAGTTCTATGGTGATGTCATCTCTCAAGTCTCAGCTGTGACTGAGAACAGAGTGAGACAGTGTGAAACCCATTTAATTGGAGTTTCACAAGCTGCCCTCCCTGCTTACCACTAGGTCTTACTGGGATTCTAGTAACCCCGGGTAACAAGGGGGTTACATCCGTTTCCCAAATGATTTGTGCAGGGGAATAGACAGCCTCCTGGACTCTGGGATGTCCATCATTTCAACAAAACCAGGCTCCTCTTGATCCTCTGTAGCTTCCTCCATAGGGAGCTGGAGAGTTTCAGCCACTTTCCTGTAGAACAGATAGTGGGGAAGGGACTCAGAAAGCCTAGGAGGGGAAACACCAGAAGGTCTGTCTGGGGAGATGTCTGGTTCAATAGGCACATCCAGACTTTCTGCTCCATCAAGTCATCATCTTGTTCATAATCCCCCTCCTCCTCAAATTCCGGTTCATGAAAATCTTCAGGGGCATAATCCTGAACCGGTGGAACCGACCAAACCAAGCCCCTAGCCAACGGAGCCGGATCAGACGGAACCGGGCAAAGCGATTTAACAATCTGAATCGCTCGGGCAATCTCATCAGCGGTTGGAACATGAACCTCTGGATCCGAACCGGTTGATTTGTCTTTACGTTTCCGTTTTGCAGGAACCGATCCCTCAGGATCGGTTCTCCTCTTGCCCGAAGAAGTGTCGCCTGGTCAGAGGGCACTCCTTCTGGTTCGGTCGAACGGAACCGGGATGGCCATCCGGGTCAGAGGACTTCTCAGCCTCCTTTTCCCTAAATCTACCTAATCTTTTCTCCAGGGTAGACTCAGGAAAATGTTTACAAATTTGGCAGTCTGTATCGAGGTGTTCAAACCCCAGACAATAAACACGGGTGGTGTGGGGATCGGCCTTAGCAAAGACCTCCCCACACTCACTGCAGTGTTGAAACCCAGTGGGCCCGGTTTTTTTCTTGGGTTTCTCAGACATGGCCAACCTAACCAAACTTACCCTTTTTCTGGCAACCGCCAAGCAAGACTCCCTTTTCTGTTCCTAACCATGTCACGGGTATTGGAAAAAAACGTTTAAAACATGTTTTTTTTTAAACCGATAAGGACCAGTAACCACACACTAAAGAAAAGCACAAGAAATCAAACTAATGGATCAGTTCAGCTGAACCGACCACCAAGTCTTACAATTTCCACAAAGTAAACAGAAAACTATCTAAGTACTCACGGTACTGCAGACAGAGCCTGAACCGACAATGCGGAATAATTTTTCGGATTTGAATTCAGAATAAACCGACAACTTTAACCGAGCAGGAGAAATCTCCGGAGCGACTGTTCAGTGAGGCGGAGTAAAGAATCTAACGGTTGGGTTTCAAAGTGCTGCAGACAGAGATGTCAACCGAGCTCGAACTCAACGTTCTATGCACTGCATAGAAAATTAACCCTATACTCTCCGGGGCAGTTTAAAGGCTGGAACTAACTGCAGATTGTTACAATACAGCAAGACGTCATGTTGTTTGAAGAAAAAATTACCTTTGCAGTGTCAGTGGCTCAGTAGGTAGCACGCCTCGCCTCTGAGGCCAGGAGATCAGAGGGCTGTGGTTCAGTTCCCACATCTGGCACTTGTTATTATCCAATATGACACTGTAGTGCAGCATGAGGGGGTGCTGCACTTGAGGTGCCGCCTTTCAGATAAGACGCTAAACTGAGGTCCCATCTGCCTGGATTGGTGGTAGTTCAGGTGGATGCTAAAGATCCCATGGCACTTATCGAAAAAGAGTAGGGGAAAGTTTTATTGCAAAATTCAGAAACAAACCGTCATGCATGGTACAAAAATGTAAAAGAAAATATACAGCAACAAAAACAGTATTATCATCATACACCAATAAATCCAGGTTGTCAAAAATACATATAAGTCTATACTCCAGATAAAATCTTTCAGACTTCTGGTCACTTAACAGGTCAGACATTGAGTTTGACATAACAGATCCAAGATGCTATACATATTTACCATATTGCTATGACTACAGAAACCCAATATGTTCCCCAAAATGTCATTCCATACATAGCTTAACAGAATACGCTGTAAGCAAAGCTAAAAACCCTACCTGTAATTGTCATTTCATACAATCCAGTCAATCCCCTCCCAGAAATGATCACATATAACATCCCCTATTATCTTTCTTTCATATGCATATACTCTTTCTCATTTTATTTGTATTTTAAACAAAACGTCCTGAAAAAGTACCCCCTCATTTTGTAATACTCTCTGGCATTGTGCCTGCCAAATCCCATTTTATACATGCTAAAATAACAAATAAGTACTCTTTTTCCACTGTTTCCAAGGATCAGTCAGCTATCCCTGCACCAATACAGCAAAGGTCATACTAGAAAATATTGGGGTGCCCCAGAAAGATGCCAAGGCAAACCAAAAACCTTGTATCCATGTGCACTCAAAAAACATATGTTGCATTGTTTCTATTTCATCCTCACAACCTGTTTCCAAACATAACATACCCTTTCCTCCATACACTTGTGCTTTTGGTTCCCCTTCACGTTCAGTCTCCCATGCCCACATAACCATACAATGTCTTGCATTTTCCTTGGTATTCTAGGTTCTGTTATGCACTCTGATAATTGGTTGCTTTTCATCACTGTTTCAAGAACAAAACTGGATCCTCAAAATATTATTTTTTGACCAAAGTATTATAAAATAGTTTTTTTGATTGGTTTAAAAACCAACTCAGCTCTATCTTCCATGTTCTGATATATTTCAAAGTGATCTGCACATACATAGGTAATAACTTATCTGTGGGATGCCACTTTCCTCTACCCCAAGCCGTCAAAAACCCTGCACTCCACTCTTGCATAATTTCAGTTCCTACAGACTGAATACCCAAAAGTAGCAGTCTAACATTAGTGTAAAAAAAATTAAGAGACTAAAAACACTAAAGGTTGCAACATATTAAGACCCCCCTCTTTCCATGTCCGGTATGTATGAGCCTTTTTCACTGGATTAAGTTTACTGCCCCATAACAGGGTAAAAAATAATCCCTGCAGTTTCGTGTGCATACCATATGGCAACAGACAGATGAGTGATACGTGTAAAAAAAGTGGTGCAATATATGCCTTTAGAAGATAAACCCTTTTTTCCATGTCATTTTCCATGATTTCTATGCCTGAACCTTCTGTTGAGCCAACTCATAAGCTAAATCCCAATTATGTTGTCCTGTGTCCTGAGTTCCAAACCATAATCCAAGAATCTTCAGATTCCTTTGCCATAGGAATTGGAAAGTCAAATCCCATCGAGACTTTCCCTAGTGGTAATGTCGTGCTTTTACTAAGATGTATTTTTATCCCTGTGTTTGAGGTCATTTCGGTTAGTATCTGTAATGCTTTCTTCCCATCTTCCATCGTTTCTACTGTTAAAAGACAATTATCTGCATATGCCACCACCTTTTCGTATCGTGCTCCTGTTTTACTAACCATTGGAGCCATATCCTCTGAAGCTTCACTCAATCTCAACACTGGATCCAGACCAAAAATATATAAAAGCGGACTTAAAGAACAACCCTGTCGCACTCCTTCCGTGGTGTAGACAAGAATTCCCATATGCCCATTAACCAGTGGCGTCACTTGTGCCTTATCATAGAGCAGTGTGATAAGATCCACCATTTGAGGTGGTATGCCATATTCTTGTAGTAATGCTGATGCTGTAATGGCATCAAAGGCTTTTTCCTGATCAAGAGATAGTAAGTATCCTTCAGTACTATAATTCAGCCCTTGTTCCACAATCTCTCTGACATGCTGTAGATTTTAATATATAGTCCTTCCTGGAATTGCACAAGTTTGTGTTGGGAGCACAACAATTGGTGCAATTTTTGCCATTTGTACCGCCAAAATTTTTGTTAAAAATCTTATAATCAAAAGTTAACAGTGTCAGTGGTCTCCAATTCTGTATGTTTTGTGCCTCCCCCTTCTTGTACAGAAAAATCATAACTCCTTCCGTCATACTGTGATATAATCTATGCTCTCGTTGAATAACCACATATACCCTCTGTAAAATCAGCGACAAGATATCTATAAAAACTTTATAGAAATCATTCGGTATGACATCCATACCAGGAGTAGTACTTGTAGACAACCCCTGAATCGCCATCTTTATTTCTGCACTAGTGATTGGCTGAATCAAAGCTGCCCTATCTACTTCTGGTATGACAGGACCATCTGTATTATTAAAATTAATCTCCTCCTCAGATTGATCGTCTAACACCGAGAAAGTTTTAAAAACATAACGCTGTATCTCCTGCTGAATGTCTTTCTGTACATCCATTATTTCCCCTGACTCAGTCATTCAGTAAACAGTGTACTCTTTTTGCCACATAGCTCTTTATCATATGGATTAACCATTTCATGTTTACCCCGGTCAAGAATTTTTGCTGTCATCCTACCTGACATTCCCGTTCTTTAATATACTCCCTCATACTCTCTTTTATGCTATTTAAAGCAACTGCTTTGTCCCCCCTCAGCACTAATATTTTGTGTAACTAACTTCAAATATTTTGCTCTTAAACTTAAGTATCTAATGTATTTTTTCTAGCTTCTCTGTTCGTTATTCTTTTATATCCCTTTTAGTATCTTCCCACCACTCAAGAGGGCTGCCATAAAGAAAATCAAGGCTTAGACGACTTGCAATTAAGTTTTGTATCTTTATTTTATACAGATTGTCCTGAAGTTTGGAAGAATTCATCTTCCAATAACCTCTCCCCACAGTCATTTTATGATGTGACCCTATTTCTAATTTTATAGCTAGATGATCTGATGTCTCTAAAGAGAGTACTTGGATAGTCCTACTCGAGACTCGTAAACCAAAAGTCTATTCTAGTACTCAAATGTCCTTTATAAAAGGTATGACTTGGCGTCTTTCCCAAAATCTCATAAACATCCTTTAAGGAATGTTTATTTAACACAGACTGCAAAGCATCAGTGTCACACTATACTTTGTCAGTTTTGTGCCCCCAATCTTTAGCACAAAGTCCACAATTAAAATCACCTCCCCAGAGAGTTAACTTTGTCGTATGCAGAAAGGGCTCTATTAGTCTAAAAAGTTCCGCCCTTTGTGCTTTAGACTGTGGTGCATAGATCTTAATACATCTGTACATAACATTATTAATGTGTACATCAATCAATAAAGCATGCCCCGGTAGCAGATCTAGTACTTTAAAGAGTTTGACAGTCATTTGTCGAAAAAAGAATCCCTACCCCTGAACACATACTCTTCCCCCACTGACCATAATGATGGACCCCATCTCCAATCCCTTTGAGCCTGCGCTATTTCTGTAGTTCTATGAAGCCGTGTATCTTGTGAAAAAAAAAAAAAAAAACACATTTCCACCCCCCTCTTGTAAGCTGCCAAATGTAATCTGTCTTTTTTCCTGAGATGTAATACTGTTCACATTTGATGTAATAAAAAATAGCTTATCCATCATTATAGAAAGTAAGGAAGTGATTCAGGTTCTTTAACAAAAAACATCATTTGCGCTTTTTCCGTTTCTTCGGTTTTGCCCTTTCTTTAATATGTCTCCTGCAACATCTGGCTGTGAGGATGTAATGGAAGAAACATCCAATTCCTTTCCTTCATCTTCGTGCTCCACATCCATTAAAATGTCATAAAAGTTCTGTACCGGTGTTGAAGTAGTACAGACAATACCACCTGCCCCCATCACGTTTAATTCCTGTCTTAGATCTAGTGACCCTTATGAAAGGAGGATCTGTAGCCTCAGGAGGTCGCATTTGATCATCACTAGCAACATCAATGTCCAATATAGTCTCTGGATCAGCCATTTTATTCTGTTCATCAATAAGGCCACTCACGGTTGCTCCATATCATATGTAACAAGTAATAGTCCCTTTGTTCTACAGGTGCAGTTTCCAAAATAGTCTCTGCTGGACTCTAATAGGCGTAGCTATATCCAAGAATTGTTTACCAGGCTGCAAACTTCGGCCTCCTTCCTTTACCAAAATCCAGGCTTCCTCTCTAGCTATGATCACCGTGAGATATGTTGGTACCATAAGCTCCTGTAGCCGCACCTTTTCCTTCTGTGCAGTTCCCACATATACATCTTGTTTTGCTCTTATAGCTTGATCTATACTGTTATGCGAGACCCACACACAGTTTCCAAAGGTATGACCCTTCTCCTCGCATAAGTTCCGTTTTGAGGTCTGCCTACAATGAGCTCCAATATGCCCCAATTCACCACATATACCACAGTGTTGTTTTTCACAAGCATTGTTAAGGTGCCCCACATTCCCACATTTGTAGCATGCTCTAGGTTGTCCTTGGTAAAAAAAAAAAAAATCACTCCTTGATCTCTACCCAAAAAAAAAACTGTTTGGCAAATGTTTGTGAATACCATTTTCTTGCTGCACGGTGATTTTGTACTTCCATCCTCCCGTCCAGAGGAGTTCCTCATCTAGGATGGGTTCCGGAAAGCCTTTCACTGTACAGTGCTGTTTAAGCCAGTATGTGATATCAGCGACATTTACCCCCTCATTACGAAAGAGCACAGTAATTATCTTGAAGCTGGGTTTTGTCAAGGGGATTGCTAAAAATGGCCTCCACAACGGTGTAGTTCTAAGTACCCGATATTGTTTCCAGAAATGGTCCAAACCTGCAGCGTGTTTAAAACTGATATCAAAAATGGTATCCCCCGGAATACGAATCAACGCATAGATCTCATATGCATAATGTTTGATACTTGTTTTCCAAAGAGCACGCCCCACAAAAATCCTATCTGGAATGTCATTCATGTCTCCTCTAAATCTCAATCACACTGCATTTCTTCTGGTGGCAGGCTCAGATCAAGTCCTCTGGTTGTCTAGAAATAAATGTTTTGTGGCATTCGTATTCCATACATTCTGTTTTGGTAATGACTCTGGTAGTGGTATCAGTTGTACTGGCTCCGGCATAGCTGCAGTAGCGGAAGGGGGGATGTGAGGGAGGGGTTGTTCCAATATATCCACTGGGGCCTGTGTTTACAGATCCCCTTCAATGCATTTTATATCGGCAATAATGCCATTATGTTCTTTATGTGAAGTGGTGTCTGTACTATTGATTCCTGTAACTTGCCCTAGTATAATGTCATCCGAAAAAGTGTTGTTTGTTGGAAACGTCTCTCCAGAAGCCTCAGTAGAGGTCTGGGAATCCCCAATAAGTACAAGTAAATTGGCATCCCATCCTGTTCCCGCAGGGTTTTTCACCCATCCTGCACCTTGTATAGCTGCAGAAACCCAGTCAGTAGCTGAACCCTCAGACCTTGCAGTTAACAAGTTGTCTACATTTCGATTATGGAACCCTCGTCCCTTTTTGCCTTTATATGCAGCATCTGTGTGCATAATATCCCTTCCTGTTCCCCCTGAAGATGCTCCTATATTGAAGGAGACAGTAAGTGTGGGGAAAGGCTCTGTCCCTGTCATTCCTTTAGATTCACACTTTGTATTAGCACCATACACAGCACTCTGTGCTATCTCAGGCATCTCTACCTGTCTGCACTGATTCCCGCTCCCATCCGACATGTCAACAAGCAAAGGAGAAATCACCTGTTGTCTCGGAGAGCCAGATCCCAGAATCTTGTCGTGTGCAGTCACCATCGTAGAGCATTCTGATCGCAATGCAGGTATTTGGTGTTGCTTCCCGTCGATACCAGATGCCTCCCGGACCTCCCGGTCCGTCTCCATCAAGCGCTCCTGTTTCAGTAATTCCTCTTGTAAAAGGTTCCTCCTTTCTTGAAACCGCGTTTCTTCCTCTCTCAACTGCTCCCGTATAGCCTCCATATTCTGAATACAATCTGTCGGCTCATTTCCAGGATGCGCATCCATCTCTACCTCTGAAGCTCTCAAACATCCATCAGATAAATTCTCCTCAGGATTTACAATACTTTTACTCGATTCTAAAGGCAGAAGGGCCAGTGAGGAGACCTGCTTCTCGGCCCTGCACACATCCATCCTCGTCACTGTCAGCGGGAGACTGGCCATCAGAGCACCAGTAGTAGCGCCCCCTAGCACAGAGTCGGGAATATTTTATTAATATAACATCAAAAACAAAATGAGGATAATAGGTGTTACATCACACTAATTTTCAACACAATACATAAAGACTCACAAATTAAGTGTTCATATCACACTAATTAATAACCATTTCAAGAAATTCAAAAACACAAAAAAAAGGGGTATAACCACACTATGTATTTAGTACCTAATGAGCAATAGATCACTTCATTATTTATATTTAATAAAGATATTAAATCCCTCCCACCATAAAAACACTTTTAAAGCAGAATGACATCCCATATCTGAATTATAAAGTTTAGTCATAGCTTGAGAGACCATAACCCAAAAAGTATCATATGGCATCACCCTTTGATAAAGAACCCATTGATACCTACTTTGCCACAAATAATACTTTAGGAAGCAAAGGAAAACAGCCAGTGTATCAAAATGATATTGAACACCTAAGTGCTCATATTGTCTTAATATTAAAAAAGTACGTCATATTAGTCAGCCATGGCATATTCCAAGAATATGTTAAGCTAAATGAACCAATAAAGGTTTAACATATGAACAAGTAAATAAATAATGTTCCGTAGTTTCCTCTAGATTGATACAATCCATATAAGGACAATTCCGTTCCTCCAAAGCCTTATGTTTAGCATTTCCCCGGATATTTGTTTTCCCATAAACCGATAGCCGCAGGTGTTCCCACATAAATGGGGGGATTCTAGGATTAAGGAGTTTGGCCAGTGCCTTATGGTTATTCTGAGGAGAACAATTCTTAAAGGTAGGGTCGGTAGGGGAGACACAGGCCATAACCACACTATAAAGTTTTCTACCAGAATTCTGAATAATCAGTTGTTTGGATATTCCCCATTTATATAGTTTAGCTACCACTGGACGATAAAAAAAAAACAGGCACGTGAAGATGCACTGATAAACGGGGAGGAGCAACTCCCCAAACTGTCAAATACCATGATAAAATATCACGGGTCCAAACATTATGGGGATCTGAGGAAGGGATCAGCCCACTTTTTACGGTCTGAGAGGTAAAAAACGTATGAAAAACAAAAAGCTGGATCTAACATCCCAAGACCCCGTTGTCTCTGGGTAAATAGGTAAGCACTCTTTTATGTTGTTAGCCTATTACTCCAGAGCATCTGAAAAAGACTATATAGTTTTACCTCCAAATTCCCAGGAGGGATAAATCATTGCTATATAAAGTAAAACAGGAACTAAAAATTGTTTAATCATAGTGACTCGTTTTAATTTCGACAGTTTCCAATGTTTCCAGTGACCCACTTTAGAGTCGACTTTCTGTAACCCCACCTCCCAGTTAAATAATGGTAGATTTTGGAGGCCAAAAATTATCCCCAAAATTTTGAGCGGTTTAACGGAGAAAGGAATGCCCTCCACACGACTAGGGGATGGAGAACTGGAACCCAAAAACAAACCTCTACTTTTGATAACATTTAATTTTGAATTTGAAAGTACAGAATATTATGAGAATTCCTGTAAAATAAATGATAAATGAGCAGTATCTGGAAAGAAACAGCAGACATCATCTGCATAGGCCTGTACCCGTAACTTCCTCCCGAGCCTGGCTCTGTAATTCCTGACAACAAGGGGAAGGGCCAGTTTCTTAAGAAGGGGATCCAAGGAGAAAATATTTAATAGAGGACTAAGAGGGCAAACTTGTCTAACCCCAGTGGGGACAGAAAACCCCTCAGTAATCTGACCCCGAACAACTGGGTGCACAAAGGTAGAAGAATATAACAACTGGATTTGAAAAATTAAACAATCAGGGATCTTGTAAGCTCTAAGAGCCCTAAATAAAAAGGGTGGGTGCACTCGGTCGAACACTTTTTCTTGATCAAAGGAGATCGGGCAAGCTGACCTACCATTAAGTGATAAAAATTCAATCAGGTCCCTTATTACCATAAGGGCTTGTTGAATTTTCCGAGAGGGTAACACGTAAAACTGACACGGAGATATAGCTAAGAAGGCATAGGCTTTTAATTGATTATTAAGAATTTGTGCTAAAATCTTATAATCGGAATTTAAAATAGTGATAGGCCTCCAATTTTGGAGACAGGATTCATTTCCTGATTTAAATAAAAATATCAATAAGCCTGTCAAAAAGGCAGGGTGTATTTTCTGAGTTGAAAAACAATTATCAAAAACCAACATTAAACATAAAGAAAGTTCTTGGGCAAAGGTTTTATAAAAATCAAATGGCAACCCGTCCACTCCAGGAGAGACACCGTTTTTCTGAGTTCCTATCACCTGTTTAATGTCTAGTGAGCTTATACGGTCTTGATTTGCTGGAACATCAACAGAACTACTACATATCAGCAGAGTCCAAATATGATTAAATGGAATCCTCCAAAGGAGGATTTAAAGGACAATGGAAATTAACAAAAGATACTATAGTGTCACGGATCTCCTCGGTAGAGTGAACTACCTGCCCATTCAGGGTCTCCAGGGAGTCCATGAGGACAGTTTGCTTTAAAGTTTTACAGGCCAGAAAGGGGTCCCCTATAGGGGAATTTTGGGTTCCAAACTGGAGTATGGCCTGTACAGAATGTGCCCTATCATACTGCCAGACCAACATGTCTTTTTTTAAGTTCGAAATTTGAGAAGAATAATCAAATTGAGTGGTATTGACCAGTGTGACTAATTTATACAATTGCTGTCGAAGGACAATATTTCAAAAATTTGGTATTCACAGAGTTTATACCAAACTTTGGAACCAGGATTTGAAATCAGCCTTTGTGTCCATCCACCATTCCCCATATCAGAGTAGAGGAAACTAACGGAAACTCGAGCAGCAATCAGCCCCTTATCCCTGACTGAACCAGAGGGTCATTCAACACAGAGGTGTTAAGCTTCCAACGATTAGATCAAGCTGGCTTCCCCTGGTGGAACTCTAATTTAATATACAATAATAAATGGTCCAAGAACTCAATAGGCTGACTGCGAAAGGAGGAATGTGGCAAATTTCGAGACACAAAAATATGATCAATGGTGGTATAATATTTATACCTCATACAAGTGAAGCTGGGCCCTGATTTTCGGAATTTACTGCCATCAACTAAATCCACTGAATTTATAACCTGAAAAAGGGTGTTAGCATCACAATACACTTTTTTTGAAGCAGAACCCCACTTTTTCCATAAGGACAATCAAAATCTCTGCCAAAAATAATTATAGATGAAGTAAGAAAATATGGTTGAATGGAGTGGAGTAAAAAAAACCTCTCTGCCTTCGATTGAGGCCCACAGATATTAATTAAATGAAAATGCATATCATACCATACTCCATACAAAATCAAACACCTTCCAGGACTTACATATATCAGTTTAGCTAATGAAAATGGTATCCATTAAATAGATAGAATCCCCACCCTATAAGCAGAATCTGTCCCAAAGGACCAGTATGAAGGGACCCACACCCACTCACCCTGAAAAAGATCTAAACTGGTCCTCTGAAAACATCCAAGTTTCCTGCACATAACAAATATCAAATTCAGGACATGTAGGAAGTCAAAACTGCCTGACATTTTAAGGGATTCAATAAGCTATGAATGTTTACTGATCCCACCTTCAATGGGATAGCAGCTAAGCTATCTTTTCAGTTTTCTTTCTTCTTCCCCTGTAACCCACCAATTCAGGGAGGAAGGAGTATGGAGGGCCACTGGAGGTGGGGCAACTGGCTCGGCCTGATCCATATCTAATGCACCGTCTTCTGAAGCCAAAACCTCAAAGGAATTGATGGATTTAATGGAGCCTTAGGGGGATGAGGGTCTGGGCTTCAGAACCTAGCAGACCGTCTAGGAAGCGGAGCTAGGCCCTCAATAGAAGGCCCAGTAGGAACGGGATCCTTGTAACAAACTGACCAGAGGCCCTCACCCCACTAAACTCTCCCACAGAGGGAGGAGGGAGGTAGGATCTATTGCCATCAGGGAAGATCAGTGGTGGTGGTGGGGGAGACATGAACCAAGGGATGGGATCCAAGGGGGAAGGGGGATCATTTATCCTGGAGCAGGACAGGGCACCTGGTCCTGTGCATGCTGAATCAGTAGATCTGGGCTCATACATGAGGCCTTATTCTTGGCTGCCCAAGGGCATTCACCAAAGACATGGCCGACCTCGTCATAAAGATCACATTTAGTATGTGAAGCGCATTGCAGGGCGATATGCCCTATTTCCCCACAACTGTCACATTGTGGTTTGTCACAGGAACTGGAAATATGGGTTCTAGAACCACATTTATAGCAGGCCCAAGGCTGACCGGCATAAAAGCACACACCTCGGTCCCTGCTCAACATAAAGAAATTGGGAACATGAGAAACTCAGAATCAGACTGCCCAATTTCACCTTGTATTTCCAGCTACCTGTCCAAAACAGTTCAGAATCCAAAATATCCTCAGGATCACTTAAAACATCACACTTCTGGGAGACCCAATAGGTAATATCATCCACGTGGACCCCTTCGTTTTGAAACATAACTGTCACAAATTTAATCAAGGGTTTAGTGAGGGGAATAATTAAAAAAGGGGTCCATGTGGGTGAAAATATCACCTGATTGTACCTCTCCCAAAAGAGGTCCAGGGCATAATGGGTGTGAAAGCTTATATTGTAATTATCTTCCCCACTGATATTGATGAAGGCAAAAACCTCCAGAGAGGAAAAATGGAGAGAGTCTTTCAACAGAGTTTTTCCCACATAATATCTGTCTGGCCTGTGCTCGAGACCCCCTTTGTAACAGATTCGCACCACATTCCTTCGGGGTGCAGCCTCTTTTTAAATTTTTGCAAGTAAGTCAGACAGCAGAGGTTTCTGAGCTTGCGGGGGTTCTTGGGAAGGATCATCCAAATCACCAGTACTGTCCTTACCAACCTCCTGGTTAGTAGGAGCCATTTTAGCATTACTCCAGGCTGACACCCTGAGCAGGGGCTGGGGGCAAGAACCTTCCTCTGAGCTTTTCATCCAAAGTTTTTCCCAACAAAATCTGAGAGTCAGGGGTATAGAAGAGATGCCACCAGGACACCAAGCTGGAGAAGTCTGAGAAAATTTAATTTGGGATCCCATCCAGGGTCAGGAACCCAAATCCCTTTAGGAGAAACCTTCCACCTGCCTCGCTGACAGCCTTTTGGGGGGGACCAAGGATCTGTTGCAGGGACTGCCCCTTCTTTTAAAGCAAAAGCTGATTGTACCACAACTGCAGTCGTCTTCCTTACCAAAACTTAGGGAGTGCTGGCAGTAGCTAGGCCTTTTATAGAATCAGGAACTGGGGTCAAAGATATGTGCCTTTTGGCAAGAGTCACGGCAGTCTTGCGCCCCCTCATATCTTCTTTTACTCCAGCAGTCAAACTACTTTCTTTAGCAAAGGAAAAAATCTTGTGCCCTCCTGTATATGTGAAGTGCATGATAATTAACAACAGGTTTGGGAAAGGAGGCAGCTCGTTGAACACCCGGTAGCCAAGGGCATTAAAACAAACTCTGAATCCCTGGATAGAGGCTCTTGTATAGGAGGGAAACAAAAGAGGGCTCTTATCAGCCTGAACAGACCAGCGCGAGGACTTTCCTGGGTCCGGTTTCTAAATCCAGCGAAGGCAATTCAACTTTCGTCTATAGGCACCCGCCTAGTGAAGCGGTCAGAAGGCCAGCTGACTTGGTATGAGTCAAAGTAACTAGGGGAGAAAATTCTCGGAGGGTGACTCACCTGGCCCGCCTGGCCAGAGCCTTTGATGCTGCTGCGTCAGAGCGCTGTCATCCGCCCTGTCAAGGAAGTGACTGAAGGAGTTCCTGCTTGCAGTTTGGAAATTTGATCCTCAGTTTGCATTCTCTCCAAATGTCGAATTCTCTCCATAGATAACTGCTGAAGTAAAGAAGTCTCAGCTACTGCTGAAATCGGAATAAACTCTTCTTCACCAAGTAATGGCATTACACCAACGTGGCTGAAATCCTCCGTAGACAAACAGACTTCAGGAGTTTCAACTCCTGTACTATGTAAATCTAAATAATGCGCTACATCGTGCTGAGCCTCTAAAGGAACATAGGCAGGAGAGGAGGCTTGCTCCCCCACCAAAGAGACGTCCATCTCCTCCAAAGGTGCAGTGGAAGTGGCCATGATTTCAGGCCAGAGGTTCCCCCTACAGCTCAGTAGGGGAATTTCTCTGGTGTCCTGGCCAAATTTCTCTCATTCACTAAAAATACCACCAACAGCTTAATCTGGTTCAATTTCAGTTGCCTACCATCTGTATCTCCTCCCACAGTGCCCTGAAAAGGGACTTCTAGGCCCAGTGGGCTTACCGGGTCAACAAAATTAAATAAGTAATGTTGTTTCTTCTAATGGAGTATTGCTGTATTCTGACATTACTCAGTTAGCCCCAGCACTTGAACTGCCCCGGAGAGGAATGAGTTAACTCTATGCAGCAGGATAGAACGTTGAGTTCAAGCTCAGTTTTCAAACCTCTGTCTCTGGTACTTACCAGTGTAACCGTCAGATTCTTACGAGCAAACTAACTGACTACTAACCTGTGGAAACTGTTTACTCAATAGCCAAAGGACAACAATTTTTTGGGTCCCAAAAGACTCAAGTCAAGAACCCAAGAAGCAAAAACGCAGTGACAATAAATATACATATATATATATATATATATATATATATATATTAAACCAACAGTAATCACAATACTAATAACACAACTGACGCACCCTTAAGGGGGAGGGTAAAAGGTACACCCCTGAGGTGTAACACTGTATCTGCCAGCCCACTTCCCAAAAACTAGGTTCTGAGAGGGGAGGCAGGGAGGGACGTCAGAATACAGCAAGACTCCATTAGAAGAAACAACATTACTAAGGTGAGTGATTTTTTTCTTTAAACAACATGAAGTCTTCCTGTATTCTGACACTATGTAGACTACCAAGCAGTTCCCCCTGTAGGAGGGAATGCAGAACCTACTTTGGGAACAGGCTCTGCAGTACTGCTGTGCCAAACCTAGCATCACTCCTAACCTGGATGTCCAGAGAGTAATAGTTGGTGAATGTATACTCTGTTTTCCAGGTGGCTGCTTTACAGATCTCTAACAAGGGTATATCTCTGGCCGCAGCCAGAGTAGCAGCTGTACCCCTAGTCGAGTGAGCCCTCAGGCCTGAAGGGGGTGTTTTACCCAATTTATTTACCAGAATTGTATACAAGAGACAATCCACCTGGCAATAGTTGTTTTAGTGGCAGGCTTACCTTTCTCCACCTCACCATAAGTGAGAAACAATTGAAGACAGTCACTTCTGTGTGCCATAGTATGCTCTATGTAGTAGTTAAGAGCCCTTTTAACATCCAAACAGTATAATCTTCTTTCTCCTGAAGAAGCATGGTCAGTGAAAAACACAGGGAGAGACAGACTGGTTCAGATGAAAGTCTGATACCACTTTAGGCAAGAACCTCCTATTGGTTCTTAGGACCACTTTATCCGTATGGAAGGAGATGAAGTCAGGTTCGACTGACAGGGCCTGCAATTCACTAATCCACCTGGCAGAAGTAATAGCTACCAGGAACACAGTTTTCCAGGTCAAGTACTTCAATTCGGCTAAAGCCAGAGGTTCAAAGGGTGGCTGCATAAGCTGAGCAATGCAGACATTAAGATCCCAAGCCGGAGTAGGCTCTCGAAAGGGAGGGTTAATGTGAACCAGACCTTTGAAAAACTTACTAAAAACAGGATGGGATGTCAGGGAAGAACCCATACCTGCTGAAAGGAATACAGAGACAGCTGCTAGGTGAACCTTCAGAGTTGCAGGCCTAAGGCCTAGACCATTAAGATGAACCAGATAATCTAAGGCTGTGGAGATGTCTGCAGACTCAGGCACAATGCCTTTCTGAGAACAACAAATGCTAAACCTCTTCCATTTGGAATTATACGTTTTTCTAGTAGAAGGTTTTCTGGAGACTTTCAAAATATCTAGAACTCCCTGAGAAAGATGCAGGCCTGCATATTCTAACTCTCAAAGAGCCAGGCCTTGAGGTTGAGAGAGTGGAGATTGGGGTACCAGATCTTCCCCTGGGAGGATGACAGGAGGCTGTATCTCCTGGGAAGAGACAGGGGATGTGACACTGCCAGAGACAGTAGTAGAGGATACCATGGCTGTCTGACCCAATCTGGAGTCACCAGTATCACTGTGCAAGGTTGAGTTCTGATTTTGATCAGGACTCTGAACAGCAGAGGGAAGGCACAGAGAAACCTGTCCTTCCAATCCAGAATGACAGCATTCAGAGGTACAGTCTCCAGGACTGGGGGTCTGCAACAAAACAGAGGAAGTTGGTGATTGTCAGGTGCTGCAAAGAGATCTATCTCTGGAGTGCCCCACCTGGAGAAGATGACCTGTAGAATGTGAGGGTCCAGGGACCATTCGTGATGCCCCTGGGAAATTCTGCTCAGAGCATCTGCTAGTACACTGTCCTTCCCTGGAAGGTGAACTGCTAAGAGGAAGTCAGAAGGAATAAGCTAGAGACCACAACTTCACTGCTTCTGTGCACAAGGCCGTGGACCGGTGCCCCTGTTTATTGATGTACCACATTGTGGTGGTGTTGTTTGTTCTGACTTGGACCACCTTGCCTCTGACTGAGTCCGAGAAGGCCTGAAGGGTAAGAAAAAACTGCTCTGAGCTCCAGGAGATTGATATGAAGAAGAGACTCCTGTGGAGACCAGAACCCTTGAGCCATGAGGGCTCCCAAATGGGCTCCCACCCTAGGAGTGAAGCACCTGTAATTAGGACTACTGAGGGGGCTTGAGAGAGAAATGGAACTCCTTGTCTGAGGTTGTCCTGGTCCAGCCACCACTGGAGAGCTTGGACCAGAGTCTGAGTCACTGGAATCAACTTGAAAAGAGAGTCTCCTTTCTGAGACCAAAATGACTTTAGGTGAAACTGAATGTCCGTCATCTGAAATCTGGCTTCCTGTACCACCGCAGAGGAAGCTGCCATGTGGCACAGGAGTTGGAGAAACTGTCTTGCTGGCCGAGAGACCCGAGGTCGAAAAGAGGAAGTAAGATCTACTAAGGCCTTCTCCCTTGCCAGGGAGGAAAGCTTTCTTGGATAGTGTCCAGTTCTAGTCCTATGAAAATAAGGAGTTGAACTGGTTCGGGAATCGACTTTGGGGATTGAGAAGAAACCACAGAGAACTGAGCAAGTCTTGGGTGGTTTGCAGAGCTTGACTTGACCTGGTCTGATGACTGACCTACAATTAGCCAGTTGTCCAGATATGGGAATATGGAAATACCTAGTCTTCTGAGGTAAGCTACTACGACTGCAAAGCACTTTGTGAACACCCTTGGAGCGGATGTTAGGCCGAATGGCATGGCTCTGAACTGGTAGTGGCCTGAAGGCAACTCAAACCTGAGGTACTTTCTGTGGGAGCACCTGATAAGAATATGGAAGTAGGCATCCTTGAGGTCCAGGGATGCTAGCCAATTCCCTGGCCTTACAGAGGGAAGGATTAGTCCCAGGGTCACCATTTTGAATTTGGGTTTTGAAATGTGTTTGTTCAAATACTTTAGGTCAAGGATGGGTCGCCACTCCCCTGTTTTCTTTGGGGTAAGGAAGTACCTGGAGTACAGGTCTTTTCCCCTGTGTTGAGTAGGAACCTTCTCTACAGCTCTGAGAGCCAGAAGAGAGGAAACCTCTGCCTGTAAGGCTAGGGTTTCTGAGATTGATGCAGGTGGAAAAGACCTGGCCCTCTTTCTTGGAAACTTTTTGAAGCTGAGGACCAGTCCCTGGCTTACTACTTCCAGGACCCACTTGTCTGAGGTAACAGACTTCCAGGCCTGAAAGTAGTAAGGCAGCCTGCTTCCTACTGGGACTGGGGAGTCGACCAGGGCTGACACATCAGGGTGTCTGCTTGGCAGGAGCCTTAGACTGGGAGGAGGGAGCAGCCCTGCTCATCTCCCTCCTGCCCCTCCCTCGGAAGAACCCCCTCTGTGGGAAGGGAGAGGAGGCCTGGGCTTGGTAAAAAGTCCTGTGAAAAGGCCTGCGCCTGCCCCTAGACTGCTGCTTTTGTGGAGTGGCCTGCCTTTCCTTGGCCTGTGCACTCCAATAAGTGGTCCTGTATTCATCCATTTTCTTCATGTAAACCTCTGTCTGCTCCCCAAACAGAGAGTTACCCACTACAGGAAAATCCATAGCCTTGGCCTGAGTATCCTGTGAAAGGCTAGTACATCTGAGCCAAGTATGTCTTCTGAGAGACACAGATGTAGCCATCAATCTTGATGCCACATCACTGGAGTCCACAGCAGCATGAAATTGCACTTTAGATGCCTCAATTCCATCCGCAGCCACCTCCTCCAGCTCCTTGGCTAGCTAGGGGGAAGCCTGCTTAGCCAGTTCCAGAACAGAATCCCACCTGGACTTCTGGTACCTGGCTGTGCAGGCCATCATACTTTGTCTGCCGAGTCCCAAAGAGGATGCTAAATATTGTTTTTGGCCACGACATCAACTTTCCAGGAGTCCTTGTCCGGGGGTGTAAAGCCAAAGGAATGTTAGCCCTGTCACAGGCTGCAGCCTGCACTACTCCAACATGGCTGCAATGAGTATAAAGTAACTCCGTTCCTGAGCCTAATAACATATACCTCCTGTCCATTCTCTTTTATCCACAGGAGGTAGGAGTTAGGAGTTTGTACAATTTTTTGTCTGTTCCCCAAGGACTTATTGAGAGGGCTAGACAATCTCTTGGACCTGGGATGTCCATCATTTCCACAAAATCAGGCTCTTCCTCGTCCTCAGCAGCTTCAACCAAAGGGAGCTGGAGGGTTTCTAGCCACCGTGTTATGGGGACTCAGAAAGCCTGGGAGGGAGACATTAGAGGGCCTGTCTGGGAAATGTCCTGTTCAATGGCCACATCTAGATTTCTAGGTTGTCATCTTCATCCTCATCGTCGGATAGTCGTCTCTCCTCCTCATTGAAAGCATCTGGATCAGTAATCCGGGAGATTAATCCGACCGCCTAACCGGCAGTACCGGTCCAGATGGAACCGGGCAAAGCGATCGAACAATGCTAATCGGTTTGGCTATTTCGTCTGTGGTTGGAGTATGCGGTCCTGGATCCGAACCAGCAGACTTGCGCTTTCTCTTAGACGGAACCGGCCCCTCAGAGTTGGATCTCCTTTTGCCCGAGGAGGTATCGCCTACATCAGTAGGCACCTCCTCAGGTTCGGCTGCAACCGAACCGGGCAGGTCATCCGGATCTACCGACTTCTCGGCCTCCCTTTCCTTCAGCCTACTCAATCTTTTTTCTAGAGTGGCTTTGGGAAAGGTTTTGCAAATTTAGCAGTCTGACTTGAGGTGGTCAAACCCCAGACAATAAACGCAGATGAGGTGGGGGTCAGCCTTGGCAAAGGCCTCCCCACACTCAGTACAGTGTTGAAACCCAGTGAGACCAGGTTTCTTCTTGGGTTTCAGACATACCACCCTAACAAATACCCTAAAGCTAGCCAAGTCAGGTAATAATGAGCGATCAGTTAAAACCATGTCACGGGTTTTGAAAAGAACCAGAAAAGTCTGGTTCTTTTAACCGATCGGTACCGGAACATCACACTAAATCCCAGAAGAAGAAAAACAAACAAACAATTTAGAAACAAGGTCAGTTCGTAACCAGACCAACCAAAAAGAAACCAAAGGAAACAACAATTTCCACAATTTAAACAGAAAACCACAATCACTGCCTATCTACTACACTACCTCTACTGAAGACAGAGGCTGGAAATCAGAAAATAACAAATAGATCGGTTTAAACTGAACGCTAAACTTTTTAATCGAACCGAGCAGAGGAATCTCCTGAGCGACTTCATTGTTAGGGCGGAGTAAAGAATATACAGGTTACTCACCTGTAACAGGAGTTCTAGGAATGGTATATGTTATTCATCCACACTGTCTGGCAGTTTCCTTGCCGCTTTAAATCTTGCCGGAAGGTCTTCAAGCTGGCTCCTCCCACCCACCCGGGTGGTAAAACTCTCAGCTCCGCCCCATGACACCAGATCTAACCCGCTGGAAGCCAGGTTGTCCGTCGAAGCTGGGGAGGCCGGATGGGTTGTGTGGATGAACAACATATACCATTCCTAGAACTCCTGTTACAGGTGAGTAACCTGTATTTCTAAGGACATGGATATGTTGTTCAATCCACACTGTCTGGCAGACTTCTAGCAGATCTCCGGGAGGAGGGAGGCAAGGTGCACACCTCTACTTAGGGAATAAGGACTGGAGAACCGAGGTCCCAAAACCAGCATCCCAGCATGATTCAAGGTCGATGTGGTAATGGGTAATAAAGGTGTGCTGACTTCCAGGTAGCAGCCCTGCAGATTTCCTGGATAGGGACGCCCCTGGAAGCAGCCACCAGAGCAGCTGTATGGCGGGTGCAATGAGCTCTATCCCTTTGGGAGGCTCCATGCCTGCCAACCTATAGCAGAGATCTATGCAGAAGGTGACCCACCTGCCTACTGTCCGCTTGGCTGTAGGTCTGCCAGTGTGGCTTCAGCGAGGGTGACAAACAGCTGGCTAACCTCTCTCCGAACTTCAGCTGTCCACTCCTTATAATAAGAGAGCGCTTTCAGGGTCCAGAGTATGGAGCCTATATTCGCCTCCTAGGTGTAACTGGGTAGAACACCGCAGAGTCAATCCTGGTTAAGGTGAAACCCACAGCACCTTCGGAAAGAATTTCGAGTAGGCAGGTGACTACCTTTGTCCCTGTGGAAGACCAGATAGACATGAGACTCAATGGAGCGCCTGGAAGCCTCCCATCCTTCTGGCTGACGTGATAGCCACCAAGAAGGTGGTTTTCCACGACAGGTGAGAGATGTCACACCTGCAAGACTGGTTAGAATGGCTTGCCCATGAGCTTAGCCAGTACCAGCAGTAGATCCCACGGAGGTGGAGGTTCTCGCACCGAGGGATATGTGATCAAGGCTTCTTGAAAAGTGCCCCACCACCTTCTCTGCGCCTGACTGCTTCCTGCCCCAGACCCGGGTAAGCAGAGATGGCTGCCAGGTGCACCTTAATGGTCATCGACCGAAGCCCTAGCTGAGAAAGGGACCACAGGTAGTCCAGAATGCTTGACAAGGAACAGGAGGAAGGGTCCAGCCCCTTGCCCTGACACCAAATGGAGAATCTCTTCCATTTAAAAGCATAGCATTTCCTGGTCAACTCCTTACGGGATGCTTCAACAACGCTGAGGACCTCGTCGGAAAGACCCAAGGCCTGGAACTCTAGCCGCTCAGGAACCAGGCCGTCAGGTGTAGGGATTGAAGGTCCGGGTGGAGAACCTTCCCCTGGTTGACTGAGATCAGGTCCGTCGGGCTGGGAGCCCCCCGGAGCCTGCAGCTGAGGTTGAAGAGATCTGGGTACCAGAACTGGCGGGGACAGTCTTGGGCTACCAGAATCACCTGCGCCTTGTCCCTCCTCACCTTGAGAAGCACCTTGTGGATCAAGGGAAATGGCGGAAAGGCGTAGAAGAGGCCCGGGGTCCACGGCCTCGAGAAGGCATCCCCCTGCAGCGAGCCCTGCTGAGGGGGGTGGTATGAAACAGCCTCAGCTTTGCATTCTCCCTGGAGACAAACAGGTCCACCTGAGGCGTGCCCCAGTGGGAGAACAGATCTTGTACTACCTCCGGCAGGGAGACCACTCTGGCGCAGCTCCTAGCCGGCTTGGGCATCGGCGAGAATGTTGGAGGCTCCTGCCATATGATGGCAAGGAGATCCGCCTCCAGGCTGCTGACGAGGGACTAGTGCGAGAGCTTCCTGCACAGAGGCATGGAGCGACTCGCCCTGGGCGGTTTAGGTAGTACATGGCTGTGGTATTGTCCATCTGGACCTGCACCACTTGACCCGCATAAACGGAGGAAGGTAGTGAGGGCTAGATGAACCGCTTGAGGCTCCAGCAGGCTGATGTGGCATGGACTCCCGAGGGACCAGAGGCCGAGCGCCTGTGCTCCCCCAGATGGGCACCCCAACCCATCAGAGGCGTGGTCAGTCGATAGAGAGACCGCCGCCCGGGCGGACAAACGGGATGCCCTCCTGCAGATGGGCTGGAAAAATCCACCACTGGAGAGCGTCCCACATCTCCTGGGTCACTGCCACTGGCTGGTCCAAAGGACTGGAGCGCTGTGACCACTGACTGGCTAGTCCCCATTGTAGGGGACACATGTGCCAATGGGCCCAACGGACCACGCTGGTGCAGCCTGCCATGAGGCCCAGGAGGCGCAGGAAGTCCCAGCAGGGCTGAACTGCCCAACCTGAAATGATTAGGCAAAGGAGGAAAGAACCTCGGCCCTGTCTGCCAGGAGCCATGCTCTGGCTTGCAGAGAGTCGAGCTCTGCCCCAATGAATTGGATCACCTGCTTTGGCACGAGTTCCGACTTGGCCTTGTTGATGAGGAGGCCAACCTGAGAGCAAACCTGGAGGGCCAGATCCCTGGACCACTCCACCTCCGGTCTGGAGGAAGCCGCAATCAGCCAGTCGTCCAGGTAAGAGTACCACCGACCCTTCGGCACCGCAGGAATACTGTCACCACTGCCATGCATTTGGTGAAGACCCTGGAGCTAGAGAAAGGCCGAAGGGCATGGCCTGGAACTCGTAAAGAGACTCCTCTGCTCTGAAGTGGAGGAATCGCTGGTGGGACGGACGGATTGGGACGTGAAAGAACACGTTCTGGAGGTCCACAGAACACAACCACACATCTTGTTCCAAGGATGGAATGATCTGAGCCAGAGTGACCATCCTGAATGTTCCAGTCCTTAGGAACCTGTTCAGGTCGTGCAGGTCTAAAATGGGACGCCAGCCCCCCATCCATTTCGGGACCAGTAAATACCTGGACACAAACCCTGGGTCTGGTGGAGGATCCGCCACCTTCCTGATCACCTCCTTCTGGAGGAGCAGGGCAATGTCAGCTCGACAGGCCGACAGAGAGGCTGCGGACCCCGTAGCCCCCCATGGGGTGATGGCTCGGAAGGGCGGGGCCTGCTCGAACTCCAGAGGCAGACCCTTTCCTACCACTTCCAACACCCAGCGGTCCGTGGTAATAGCGGACCAGGCGGAAAGAAAGTGTCAGAGTCGTCCCCCCATGGGGGGAACCAAGGGGGGAGCGACGTGGCTGGGGGCGATATCCTCAACCCGTCACTGGGCAGGCTTGGAGGAAGGACAGGCCGAGGGACCTCCTGGGCCTTTTCCTCCTGGCTTCCTGCTGGAGGAAGCTGCAGGCTTGGCTTTGGGGTGCCAAGTGCGAGCCTGCTGGCCCTGATGCTGGTGACTGGGCGGGACGTGCCGCAGGGCAGAAGGCGAGGAGGCTTACGCTGCTGCTGGCGGCCTTTGTCCTTCTGGGCAGACGGACAAGAGTCCAAGGTGGCACTGGACTTCGATCCTATGGAGATGGCCTTCCACCCGGCCTGAACAAGTCGGTACCCAGGAAGGGACGCCTGCCAGCTTGTGCTGGCATCCGCCATGAAGGTGGGAGATCCGCAGCCAAGCTCTTATGGCGCATGGCCACTGCAGCCGCTACTGACAGGGCACAGGAGTCTCCAATATCAAGAGCAGTTTGAGCTGCTGCTTCATCACCGCCCTTCCCTGATCCTGCACCTACTTGACCGTAGTCTGGAGGTCAGCCGGGAGATGAGGGATCACCTCATCCAGGGAGCCCATAACAGCTGGGAGAAGAGTGCCATCAGAATGGCTGAACTGGCCTGACGGAGGCCTAGGGAGGATGCAGCGTACACTTTACGTCCAGCGTAGTCCAGCTTTTTGGACTCTTTGTCGGGCTGCTTGTCCACGTCCCTGGTGTTCCCAGAATGCCGGAAAACACTATCGGTAACCAGCTCCTCCACAGAGGGATTCTCTGAAAAACCGGGCAGTGACCCGGTGGAGACCATGAATTTCCTGGCCATTCTGGCTGAAGAAGCAGGACAAGAAGCCAGCCGCTGCCATAACTCCAAGGCTGGTCCAACAATGGCTTTGGCCACCGGAAAGGCCTCTGTGGGAGAATCCCCTCGGTCCAGTATCTCTGTGAGGGGATACTCGGCCCGCTTGGATACGGGCTCGAGCTGCATCCCAGTAGACTCTGAGATGAGCCGAAGCAGACCCACGAACGAGGATGGGCTCTCGTCCATCGACTGTCCCCCAGAGGACTCCAGGTCAAGGGGCCTGGAGAACAGGGAAGAGTCGTCATCAGACTTCAAGGAGTTTGCGAACAGCAGCCTAGGGCCTGAGCCACCCTCCACCTGCCGAGGACGGTCGGGAGTGAGGGTGACCGACAACCGGTTGGGCAGCCCTGACCCGACCGAGAATCCTTGGTCAGAGCCCCAGATTTAGGTTGTGGAGGCCGGGGTTCCACCATAATAGGTGGCGCAGCTGGTTTTGACCGAACAACCGGCGCCGGTTTGGGCTCGACAACCACAAGGTGTTGTTTCGGCCTTTCAGGTGATAGCCACTTAATGGCCGGGGAAGGCGACAGGGTCGGCTTGTTCCTGGTCAGAAGGAGCTGCTGCCACATTAAGTCCTCATAGCGTAGATGCAATTTGCGCCGAAGCCTTTCCTCCGAGGAGGAAGAAGACGAGGACGAGCGGTACCGCCGCTTTCCTCGGTGCCGAGACAGAGACCGCCGGTGTCAGCGGGATCGGCTGGACCGAGAAGAGGTCCGAGACCGAGACCTTCGGTGTTTCTGAGGGTGGGTCTGGGAGGAAGTGGGGAAAACCCGTTCCTTCCTCGGCTCGGGAGCCTTAACCGGGGACTCAGGCACAGGCAAGTCCTCGGTTTCCATCGGGGGAACCAGTGAGGAAGGGCTGTCAGCTTCTCCAGTCGACAGCCCGTCGGATGGGTCGAGAAAAATCTCTACCGCGTCAACGGGCGTCTTGGCCGGGTGACCTGATGGGGACACCATGAAGCCAGCAGCCTTAGCCACAACCTCAACCGAAGTCGAGTGTCGACTGTTCGGGGAAGGGGACCTCTCCTGCTCCCACGAACGCCAACGGTGGGACTTACCCTTCGAGTCCTTTTTTTTGACCGAGAGAGGAGGTTCCGATGGACCCTCACCTTTCGTGGAGAGGGGCTGACAAAGCTCCTTAAAAGAAGCCGTATAGGAGGAGCCCAAGGAGACTGGGATAAATGCCGCAACCGAGGAGGACGAAGATGTGGCCTGGGCCGCCTCCTCCTCGAGGGCGATCATCTGTTCAAGTTGCTCAGCCAAGCCCACCACCGCGGAATCTGCCCAATTGGCCTCCTTTGGCTTAACCGGCAGAATACGTCTCTCGGGGCGCCCAAGTTGGAGCCTGGCAGCACGGTCTTTGAGGACATTGTCCGAAAAGGACTTGCACAAATCGCAGGCCTGCAGATCGTGGTCAAGCCCGAGGCAGTAGACGCACATGGAGTGCGGATCGGTCCGAGACATCTTCTGCCCGCATGGGCACCGCCGAAAACCGGGAGTCGATTTATCCATCGCAGCCGCGAAGGAAGAAACAGACTGAAGTCTTGTAAACTTTAAAATTAGATTCGGGTTAACCAAGAGTTTGGATCCAGCTAACGCTGAGTGCTAAGAAGGAACCTGAGCTTCCAAGTGGTAAGGAAGATCTGGCATCATGGGCAGAGCCAGAGTTTTACCACCCGGCTGGGTGGGAGGAGCCAGCTTGAAGACCTTCCGGCAAGATTTAAAGTGGCAAGGAACCTGCCAGACAGAGTGGACTGAACAACATATCCATGTCCCTAGAACTGATGGTTACACTGGTAAGTATCAGAGACAGAGGTTTGGAAACCAAGCTCGAGCTCAATGTCCTATGCTGCTGCACAGAGTTAACTCTTTCCTCTCCGGGGCAGTTCAAGTGCTGGGACTAACTGCGTAATGTCAGAATACAGCACGACTTCATGTTGTTTGAATCAGAAATTATGGTTGCACCTGGAAAGCGATGTACTTGCTGGAAAAGCAATCTGAGGTGTTCTATCACTGTATATCACGTATACATCGATAGCACAATATTGTTTTTTACAACAATAAATTATTGTCAGTGGTAATTATCTCGATATATTGTCATATTGTGTTACTGTGGCATCCCTAATTTAAATGTGACTGGTGTGATGATATGCATTAACCCCAGAAGAGGTGTGCATGTGTGAAACCGGTCAGTTTCCAACTAACTTGGTGTGAGTACCCTGCTTTTTTGTCACAGCTTCTATATGCTTAAACAAAGCCTTGAACATTTTGTATCTGATGAATGGTGCCATTCTTCTTTGCTGAGCCCCTTTAGGAAGGGGAGGACTGTGGTGTGTTTTCAGGCAGTGGGGACTGAGGATAGGGAAAAAGGAGAGGTTCAGGTGTGAGGGGAGAGGGTTGGCAATGGCAGAGGCTGACAGGAAGAAGAGTTTACATAAAACACAGACTTTGACGGCAGATAAGGACCGCTGGCCCATCTAGTCTGCCCATTTCCTACCTACAGGATGAGGCCGTAGATCCTAGTTAACCAACAGCCTATTTCTTCCTACCCCACAAGAATTGCTTTATGTCCGTCCCATGCATTCTTGAATTCTCCCACTGTTTTAGACCTCACAACCTCCTCAGGAAGGCTGTTCCACGATCCACTACCCTCTCTGTGAAATAATATCTCACATTGCCCTGAACCGCCTCATCTCTATCTTTAAATTGTGTCCCTTGTTCTTGCACATCTCTTTTCTGAAAGATGCTACCTCTTGGACTATGTTGATTCCACTGAGGTACTTAAAGTTTCTATCATGTCCCTCTCCTTCTTTCCTCAAGAGTATACATATTAAGCTCCTTTAGTCTCTCCTCATACGGCTTCTCTTGCAGACCCTGCACCATTTTAGTTGCCCTCCTCTGGACTGCCTCTATCCTGTCTATGTCCTTGCGGAGATGGGGTCTCCTGAACTGGACGCTGTACTCCAGATGGGGTCTCACCAACTGTCTGTACAGAGGAATAACAACTTCCTGTTTTCTGCTGCTGATGCCTCTCCCTATGCATCCCAGTATGCCTCCAGCCCTCTCTACCGCCTTCTCACATTGCTTGCTAACTTTAAGGTCATCTGATATGGTTAACCCCAGGTCCCTTTCCTTTTTTGTTGTTGTTACTACTTCCCCCCCCATTGTGTATTCTTCCCCTGGGTTCTTGTTTCCCAGGTGCATTATTTTGCACTTCTTTGCATTGAATCCTAGCTGCCATACTTATGACCATTCCTCCAACCTTGCCAAATCCCTTCTCATCCTTTCCACACCTTCTTGTGTATCAACCCTGTTGCAGATCTTTGTGTCACCTGCAAAGAGGCATACTTTTCCTTCCCGTCCCTCTGCAATATCACTTATGAAGACATTAAAAAGGACTGGACCCAATACTGAACCCTGCGGTACCCCACTAGTAACCCCTCTTTCTTCAGAGTGCACTCCATTTACAATTACCTTCTGTGTCCTGTTGTCCAGCCAATGTTTTACCCAGGCTACCACCCTGGGACCCACTCCCAGGCTGGTTAATTTGACTAATAATCTTTTGTGTGGGACTGTGTCACATGCCTTGCTAAAGTCTAGGTAGGCCATGTCCACAGCCCTCCTGGTCTTCTATTTGGTCACCCAGTCAAAGAAATCTATTAGATCTGCCTGACATGACCTTCCTCCTGAGAACCCATGCTGCCTTGGGTCCTGTGCCCCACTGGCCTCTAGGTACTCAACTATTCTTTCCTTCAGAAGTGACTCCATCACTTTCCCTACCACAGAGGTCAGACTGACAGGTCTGTAGTTTCCTGCCTCTGTCTTGGTCCCACTTTTGTGAAGGGAATCACATCTGCCTTCCTCAGTCCTCGGGTACCACACCATCCTCCCATGATTTATTAAAAAAGTAGCCAGTGGTTTCACTAGTTTCCCCTTAATTTTTAGAATTCTGGGGTGAATTCCATCAGGCCCACTGCTTTGTCCACCTTCAGTTTTAGGAGTTCTTGCAGAACCCTTTCTTCTGTGAAAGGACTGGATCACCCCTATCAAGAGTGCTTCTGTTAATTGGATTAGGCACTTCCTCCTCTTCTGTGAATACTGAGCAGAAATATTCATTCAGTATTCCTGTTTTTCACTGTCCCCTCTGCCCACCCACCGTTCATTCTATTCAGCCTCACTATCCCTCCTTTGTCTTTCTACTCGCTGATGTACCTATAAAGGTTTTATCCTTTCTTAACTGAGTTGGCTATCTTTCCTCAGTTTGGGCCTTTGCTATTCTGACTTCCCTCCCTGCTTCATTCTGCCTTAACTGGTACAGCTCTCTGTCCTGCTCCTTCTGTGTTTCCTTATACTCCGGAATGCTATCTTTTTCCTGACTTTCACAGCCACCTCTTTTGAGAACCACAGTGGCTTTTCTTTCGTTTTGATTTGTTTATTTGCTTCACACAAAGGCTTGTTGCCTCTGTGATGGCAGTTTTGATGATTTTCCATTGTTGCTCCACACCTCCTTCTAGCCTGTTTGCTAGTACTTTTCTGAGGCACTCTCCCATCTTGCCAAAGTCAGACCTCCTAAAGTCCAGTACCCTCACTTTTGTATGGCTCGACTCTGCAGCTGAATTTAACGTGAACCACACTGTTTGATGGTCACTTGTTCCCAGATGGCAACCCACTTCTAGATCTGAGATCCTCTTACTGCCCCTGTTTGAGAGTCTGAGGTCTAGATTGCTCCCTCACAGTGGGTTCAAGCAGCTGTCTGAGGCCTGCCACCTGTAAGGCATCAAGAATTGCCCTGCTTCCTTGGATGTGGCTGCAGCAAATGCTCCAGTTAACATCTGGCATATTCAGGTCTCCCATCAACAGTATCGCTCTTCTCTGCCATTCTAAGAATGCCTTCTATCATATCCTTGTCCATTCCTCCCGACATGGGGGTCTGTACACAACCCCTGTGCAGATTTGTGGTGCCCTTCCAGTCTCCAAGGGACCCACAGTGCCTCCTCCTGTTTACTCTTTTGTTCAGTTGCTTTTATCCTTCCTACATAGAGAGCTACTCCTCCCTGCCTGTCTCTCCTGTAGGTTATGTACCCTGGTATGTTAACATCCCAATCATGGTTCTCTGTGTACCATGTTTCTGTGACTGCTATGATATCCAGGCATCTCTCTTCCATCAAGGCCACCAGCTCAGGGAGCTTGTTGCCCAGTCTACGGGCATTGGTACTCATTACCCTCCATTTCCAGATGGCCTTACTCCTTTTTGCCCCATCCATGTCCTTCTTGCCTTTGCCACTTTCTCCATTTGCCCCTGCCCTTCTCCCTATCGACACCTCTATGTTGGTGTTTACCACACTTACTACTGTGATTTTTTTTTGGGGCTAGGATTCTGCTCTTTCCAGTGCCTTCCTTTGCTAGTTTAAATGCTTGCCAATGAAGCATTTAAACCTATCACCTAGGATCCTGGTTCCCCTCGTGGACAGACACAGCACATCATGCCAGTATAGGCTTGCATCACTCCAGGTGGACCCCCAGTCCCCAGTGAAGCCAAATTCCTGAGCTCCACACCAGCTTTTCAACCACTGATTGAATCCCATGGTGCGGAACACCCTAGCCTCTCCTACGCCATAGATGGGCAGCACCTCCGAGAAGGTTACCGTGCGTGCTACTTGTCTAAGGCCCCTCCCAATTCACAAACTCTTCCTGCACTTCTCTAATCCCTTTCTTAGCCAGTGTCATTTGTCCCTAGGTGGACAATGACATCCAGCTCCTCCTGTGCAGCTGCTCCAGCAATCCTGAGCATTCGCCTCCCTGTCCCTCAAGCCATGGCGCCAGGCAGGCACCTTACCTCCCTCTCCCTTCTTCCCCAGTTCTGCCTAACAATGGAATCCCTCACCAGGAGTTGTTTCTTCCCTGCGGGTCCCCTGCCACCCTCCTGTGGGTCTCCTTTGTGGAGGTTCCCAGCATCCTCCTTGGTCTCCACTGTGGGTGCTTCCATAGAGGAACCACACTTTGCCAGAATGGCATAGGAATTGTGGAGAGGTATAACTGGAGGGATGCGCCTCTGTTCCACCACCCTCACCGAGCCCACTGTGGTCGAACTTCCTCTTTCTTGGCAACCTCTGAGGCAGCGGCAGTGGCACTGGTGGTCCCTGGATGAAGAGGAGGTCCCACAAATCCTGGCCAACTCGGACAACATCACATCCTCCAGAACGTCTCCCAGAAGACTGCTGCTCCCAGCCACTGCACTGCACCACTCCTATCATGTCTTATTTCTGGCCCTTAACTGTTTGCAATCCTTACTCTTTCCTCTTTTTTCCTCTCTCTTACTTTCTGCCTGTGTGCCCTTTAAGCTCCTGATTGTCCTGTTCTGAGAGAATATCCTATATTTCTCAGTAGACCCTTACTTGCTCAGAGGCAGACCTCCAGCAGCTAGAGGGGGCGGAGAGCTACTCTTGCCCTTCTAGGATGGTGGGTCTTTGGTGGCTTTGCGATCACTCACTTCCTGCTCCCAAACAGGAAGTTCCTGTTGTCAGTCAAATCCTGTGCCTATAAAAGTAGAACTAGCTTTGGGTGGGAGCGTGGAGGGAGGGAAGGAGGGCAATATAGTCCCAGTAGAGAAGTCCAGTCACACAGCAGTCCTTTCTCCTGGTGTCTTCTGCCAAGCTACTAGCAGAATCTTTCTAAGGCAGTCTTTAAATGTAGCTTCCTTCAGCTGCTCACTCTCCACTTACTAGATCTTTCTACAGAATTTAAATCTCACAGCTATCAAGTCCTTTCAATCACCTGAGATTTACACCTAGATAACTGTTCAGAGAACCATTCAGTTCAGTTTACTCAGACAAACACACTTTTTTTTTTGTTTTGTTAGTTGTTTTTTTTTTTTTTACCCTAAATTAAAGGTCCAAGTAGAAGCGTTCTACTTTAGTCCCAGCAGAGAAGTCCAGTCACACAGCAGTCCTTTCTCCTGGTGTCTTCTGTCAAGCTACTTACATTATGTCAAGACTATCAGGAGGTACCAGAAGAGGTTCAAAGAAAGAAGGGCCTTGAGGGTGGTGGAGGCTACAGTGGAGAAGGAGGAGAGGGGTTCATAGGGGTGAGAGATGAGGGGTGGGTGGGTGGGTGGAGAGGCTCCAAGAAACTCAGCAGCACAAGAAGTAAAGTAGGAGTTAAATTTGGAGGCAACTGCTAAGGGGTCAGATATTACGGAGTCAGTGTCGTGGAGAACTGTTAAGGGGGTTGAGAGGGCTTGAAACATTTTCCAGAATTTAGACGGGTTGTTCAGGTTGGAATGGAAGGTAGTTTGGAAATATTCTGCTCGTGCAAGCCTTATGGCATGGGTGCATGAGTTGCGGAGAGTGCGATAACACTGGAAATCATTTGGGGAGCCTGAGGATATGTGAGACTTCCAGGCTAGGTCATGCACATGAATATAAGCTAGGAGTTCAGGGGTGATCCATGGGAAGTTTTAAATCATCCTCTGTTGTTGAACTCTGTTGTAGGGACATAACTGACTTAAAGGTACCACATATGAAGACACTGTTTGATTTACTGAACTGGCAGTATTACATCCTATACTTAATGGAACTTGTTTCAGCCATTGATCTTTTATGGTATCATTTTGAAGTAGCTCACCATTTGCATGACTGATCTCTCACCTTTTAATGACATGAGGCCTATTTCCTGATAGTCACAAGTACTGTCTTAAATTGCCTCCTTTACAGTCTGCCCTTTGTTAAACAATCTAGAGCCCACAAACTCTTGAATACATTCTGAAATGCTAACTAGTTTTCCCTGCACCTGATGAAAGGATCTGAGAGATCTCGAAAGCTTGAGTAAAAATTATTTGGTTAGTCTAAATAAAAAAGTATCACAAAAAAGTGTACTGGCGTTTTTTTTATGACTGCAGTGGGTGTAGCCCTGCAGACGTTTTGCGAGCACAGTACAGTGAAAGGAGAAACTGAATGGCGGTTACTGTTCACTACTATTTTGTCTACTGGTCGCCAGTGGAACAAAGCACCGCTGCCATATGTCCAAGATGGCCACCAAGTTCTCTTACAAGCGCACTGAACCCAGCGGCTGTCTCACAGAAGGAGGGTTTGTTCCTCCTTAGAGTCCCCACAGTCAGCTGCTGGCTAAGTACCATCTCCAGAGAGCCTTGGACATGGGCGACTTATGCGTCCACGTGGTGGCAGTACCTGTCTCCATGCATCCACAGAGCCTGGCTGCATCTGTCAATCTCCAAGACGGACACCTAACAAAGGCTAGCAGATGTCCACTTTCTGGGCACCAACCTCTTTAGTCCTGAAGTGGAAGGATATGTCACACGGTTCGAGAAGTCCACTGCCACCCTGAACTTGGTGACTTTGTCCCAGAGTGACCCCCAAGAGAAGCCCAAGAAACTGGCTTTTCAGTACCAGTCCTTTTAGTCACCGCCTCCCTGGCAATAACCCCAACAAGGGCAGTTCCAGTCCTGGTGCCCCAAGAAGTCATAGGGCCAGGGTCTAAGGAGGGGGAGCAAGGGTAGTAGTGCCCCTCTGGCTCCAGCCGCTGGTGCCCGTGCAAAGCCTTCTCAGAGACAGGTTTAGGGGTGTCATCCCTCCACCTGTCCTGTCCCTGACAGCTCTTCCTGTCGGAGGCAGGCTGCACCACTTCTTGCCATGCTGGCCAACTATCAAAATGGACAAGTGGGTGTTGGATGTAGTAGGCTGGACTGTCTCTCGATTTCGAGGCTCTTACCGCCTTCATGTGCTGAGAGTCCGGGGTCTTTCAGGACATGTTGTCCTGCTCCTCAGGGAGGACACTGCTCAGCTCCTGGAAAAGGACCATTAGCTCTGGTCCTGGACACCCTGACCAGTCAGGTTGTGTGTCCCAGTGCTTCCTGGTCCCAAATGTATGGGGACTGGCACGCCATTACTGGATCTTCATGATCTCAACCAGTACAAACAGAAGCACAAGTTCTGAATGGCCACTCTGAGACAGATTATACCATCTCTGGAGCAAGGAATGTGGTTCTGCTCCTGGACCTCCAGAACTGCTTTCCACTTCTGAAGGTTCCTACCACCAGCACCTGCAGTTAGAGTGAAGGGATCCTGTACCAGTTCCAGTTCTTGCTGTCTGGCCTCTCATCAGGTCCAAGGAGTTTCACCAAGTGCATGGCAATGGCGGAGGCCCACCTACGGTGCCTAGGAGTCAGGGTCTACCCCTACCTGGATGACTGTCTGACTGCCGGTCCCTCCAGGGAGGCCATGGCGAGATCCAGAGCCCTTGCTCTTCAGATCTGCAGGGACTTGGGCCTTTGGGTCAACCCAAACAAGCCCGATCTGGTACCAAAGCAGGTATTCAAGTTCATCGGGGCAGAGTTAAGACTCTCTGTGGGCCAAGGCCAGCCTCCCGGCAAACCAAGCACAGGATCTTACCTCCTTTGCCTGATCATGTCAGAATGGGCTCTTGCACACTGCCCGCAATTTCTTGCAGCTGTTGGGGTACATGCGTGGCATCCTGCACCAGGGTGGTTTGTTGGGCCCACAGGTGGATACGTCTCAAGTGGGAGCTGGGCCACCAGTGGTCTCAGCACCTAAGTCAAACATACTCAGCATTAAGGGCACACCACACTCGACCCTAAAACTATTGCAAACACTTTTAACATTGCTTTCACCGACCTCAGCAGTGTTCTCCCTGCTGACTTCTTCCAAGAGGCGTCAAATCCCACCTCCCCAACTCCTCCACCCATGCCTCTCACCCACCTTTCTACTTTAAAGCAGTAAAAAAACATCAAGTCCGAAACTACGTTGCCAAAGCCATCAGCAAATCTAGAACAAGCAACGATACACTTGACCTCAAGCTGTTGTCTTAATGCTTGATGAGGTACTTGGGCCCCTCACCAAGATCTTTAATCTCTCTCTTTCCCTTAGCCAATTCCCGCATAAATGGAAAATGGCCACTGTTACCTCGATTCACAAAAGTGGGGATAAGACCGACAATGCAAACCTCCGCCCTATCTCCATTCTACCTCCCCTATCGAAGATACTGGAACGCATAGTATTAGACCAACTTACCGAATATCTGGACAATTATAATATTCTCTGTAAACAGCACCATGGCTTTAGAAAAGGTCATAGTACATCCTCTGCCTTACTCGATTCACCAGCACCATACATAGCTCCCTCGACAATGGACAACTAACTGGTGCTATTCGTCGACAAAGCCTTGCACTGTCCACCACTCCTTTCTGCTGTGCCAACTAAAAATGCTGGTCTCTCCACTGATTCAATCTCATGGTTCAAAAGCTATCTTGAAAACCGCACTCAGCTGTAAAATTGGGATGCGACCTGATTCCAAGCCTGTCCTATCTGGAGTACCCCAGGGTTCAATACTGGGCCACCTACTCTTCAGCCTATTCCTTAACACCCTCCCAGACACCTGCACTGAACATAGCACCCTGTATGCTGATGATGCAGTAATCCATGCCACACACCAGGACCCGAAGAAACTACAAGAAAGTCTCCAGCTCGTTTTTTCCTTGGTTGAGAATTGGTTCATAAAGCAAAAGCTGGTCCTTAATCAAAAAAAAAACCAAGACCATGATCTTCAGCAGCTCTCATAATAAACAAGCAATTCCAACTCTCCGTTACCACCAGACAAGGTGCCGTACTGGAACAGGTCAAAAACTTTAAATACCTTGGGATCACCCTTGACCCACACCTCACCTAAGCTGCGCACATCGACCATGTTGCAAAAGTCACCAACTCCTGGTTAGGCCTGCTATTCCGACACAGGAAGCACCTGATGCCCAAAGCCCTTGCTGTCACTGTCCAGAGCTCCATAATATCCATCACTGACTACGGCATTATCATTTACGGCTCTGCAACAACCTCCGCACTCAAATGTGTATCTACCACCCTCAACAAGGCCTGTTGACTGGTCACTGATGCCCAGCGTCTAACTCACACCTGTAACCTCTATTCTCAAACTGGATGGTTGAACCTTGCCAACCGAATAAAATACTAAACTTGCATTACCACTAAGAAAATCACGCTGGGTCTTGCCCCTCCTGGAGTCTGTGTCCTCATACAACCGAGAATCCACACCCGCCAGACCAGGGGGTCAAAACCTCAGTTTCTGCAAATTCCACATTGCTGCACAACTCAAGGCCAAAGATCCTTTGCCTTCCGGGCCGCTAGTTGGTACAACGGTCTTCCCAGTGACATCTCGTCCTCACTATTGCTCAGCATTTTTAAGACTCAGCTCCGCCCAATGCTCACTGCCTCTAACCTATGTGACTGTTGTGGCTAAACATGTCTTTTAGTTCCTTAGCTGAAGATGCCCGTTGGGACTCTCATCTACGCCTGCACTTTGCCAGCACCCCCCCCCCCCCCATCTTTTCACCTCCCATGCTGGCCCATGAAAATGCCACCCAGCTGCACTAACTCTATTCTACCCCTTCCACCTCTCCTCTCACTGTCCCCCACCTACTACCCCACTGTCTCCCACCCTCCTAGTTTCATCCTCCTTCCCTTCCTCCTTAAGTTTCACTATTCTGATCTTTTTTCATCTAAATGCACGTGTTTCTTTTCTTCCTCTTTTTTTAAATATTAGTAACTGTTATCTTTGCCTATGTCTGTCTAAATTGTACCAATGACATGGAACCTCTGTAAAAGAGCCTAGGCTCAAAGGTATTTGTAATCCTAGAACAAACAAATAAATAAAGATAACAAATAAGTCACCTGAAACAACTGGTCACAGTGACCCAGTTAATGTGGAATGCCATTCAGTGGTTGCCCTGCCCCATCACCTGGAGGAAGGAATCCCATTCGTCTGCTCAGAGCTAACCCTCACGCTGGCGATGGCCACTTCTCTGGTAGGGTGAGGAGCGCACCTGGGGGACCTCATGACTCACGGGTTCTGGTCACCCAGGAAGTCTTGTCACCACATCAATCTGATGGAGACCCATGAGGTGTGGCGTCAAGACAGCACAGCAAAAATCAAAGAAGACAGTTTTAGCCCAGCAATATGAGCGCTGGGAAAGACAGTGACTGGAAACTTCAGCAAGGCATCGGAACAGTGAAACCTTTGTGTGGTGCACATTATGTCTTCAAGTATTTATATTTAAGTAAGGAAGGTGCAGGGGGTGAAGCCCCAGCTTGTTAACTTCTGTGTGGTGTTTCTTTGCTTTTCGCTGTTCCATCCCTTGCTGAAGTTTCCACTTGCTGTCTTTCCCAGAGCTCATTCTGTTGTGCTGAAATTGTTTTCGCTGTTTTTGCCGCACTGTTTTGATATGGAACCGCTCTGTGAAGTGCGGTTAGTCCATACGGAATTTGCTCTGAAGATCAGTGGTCAGGTTGTTCAAGTCCAGATAGACAACACCACAACAATGTTTTATTTGGACAGGATGGCACATACTCTCTTACCTTGTGCTGGGAGGCCTTCTGGATTTGGAGCGTTGTGTACAGCCTGGGTGCCAGTCTCCTGATGATTCATGTCATGAGGGAGAACAACCAGCTGGCAGATACTCAGCCGAGTAGGGAGAAATGTTGCAGTGTTCTCTGAATCAGGAGGTGGTGAACAACCTGTTTTCCCAGTGGCACTCACCCCTCAGTAGATCTGTTTGCCTCCTGGGAGAACGCCAAACTGAGGCTGCTTCTGCCCACTCTCCATAGTCAGGGACTCTGCTGGGGATGCCTTTGCAAGACCCTGGACCCTGGCTCATGTATGCCTTCCTCCCTTCCCTTGGATCCATCAGCATTCAGGTCAAGGTCAGGAAAGACAAGGTAGAGATACTGATAGCTCCAGCCTGACAAAGGCAGTTCTGGTACTCAAATCTCCTCAGCAACAGGCCACTGTGGTGGCTGCCTACATGCCCAGAACTGCTGACCAGACTTCGCAGGATGGTCTTGCACTCGGACTTTCAGTCCCTGCACCTCACAGCCTAGTTTCTGAGTGGCTAGAGTTCCAGGCCTTGGGTCCATCCAAGGATATCCTCCACACTGTGAAGGCCTCCAGAAAGAAGTCGACTCATAGGTGCTATGCCTTCAAATGGAAGAAATTTTACATTTGGTGCCAGAGCAAGGAGCTTGATCCCCCTGCCTGCCCAGTAGCTAGAATCCTGGACTACTACGGGTCTCTTTTCCAGCTGGGACTGCAAGTAACAACCCTTAAGATGCACCTGGCAGCTGCCTTTGCTTACCAGGCGGGGGCTGTTATGCCATCGGTGGCCCAGAAGAAGGTTGTCAGGCACTTTTTCAGGGGCTTTGACCACTTGTCCCCTCCAGTGCGTGATCCACTTAACCCTGGCACTTACTGCTGGTCCTGGCTATTCTCATGGGCATGCCGTTTGCGCTGATGCACAAGTGTTGAGTTGTTACACCTGTTCTGGAAGATAGCCTTCCTGTTGGCCATCAAGTCTGCCAAAAGGACTGGGGAGCTGCAGGTGCTCTCAGACTCTCCATATCTGGTCTTCCACAGGGACAAGTTCACCCCCCCCAACCCGAAGTTCCTCCCGAAGGTGGTATCAGAGTTTCACCATAACCAGATTATTAACTTACCAGTATATTTTACCAACCCTCCTCGGAGGCCAACCGCAGGCTCCCTACTCTGGACCTGCAGAGAATGCTCTCCTACTATGTAGAGCATATGGCTTGGATCAGGGTTAGGCTCACCAGCTGTTTGTCACCTATGCTGAAGCTGCACCTGGTAGACCGTCAGCAAAGCAGACAACTGCAAGGTGGATCATATCTTAGAGTCATAGAACTTGATAGCAGATAAGGACCAGGGACCCTGGTTTTCCATTTTTACCGGTAACACTGGTAGCAATCACAGAATCCTGCTTGATATGGATTTTGAATTTTGTACCGGTGCCTCACGGAAATTGCTTGTCACTGCACAGAATCTCTAAGATTTCAGCATCTTTTAAATTTTTTATTTTCTCTTCTATGTCCCCTTCTACAGCATCAGTCTCCACTTCTCAGAGACCCCTAGGCTGGGTATCCCCTAGCTTCACCCCCAGATAATGCTCAGGAGCTCCTGTGGATCTGCCGTATTCTGCCTGGGTTGTACCCCCAGGTGGAAGGGAGGGGCCCCAGATCACCCATCCACAACTCCTTAGTGTGTGTCGGATAGCCCAGTGGGTCCCTCAGGAGCCTGGTTATGAAGTTTGGGCACCTGGGTCCCTTTCTGCCAGTGGCCGATGGGGTGATTATTCCTGGTTTTCTGGTCTCTGTCCCTGAGGGCACCGGCACTAGAGGAGATCCAAGGAGGAGGTCACATAGAGACATGCCACTGTTCCAGATCCTGGCTAGCGTCCCTCCCTCCTGATCACTCTACAGCACCATTGCACCACCACCCATGGTCACACAGGTGGTGGTAAAGCAGCAGGACCTGCAGCCCACCCTCCCGGAGGAGCAGTCCCCAGGTGCTCTATCCTACTCCCTGGCCCAGACCTCCAGCAGCCCAAGTTCGCTTCCTGACCTGAGTCGCTGGCATTGCAAGCAGCAGTGCTACCCGAGTGCCAGCAGGTCACCCAGGTTTCAGCATCTTAAATGAATGCTGCCGCGGTTTTCATTTTTCTGCTTTTCTGCGTATAGAGTCAGTAAGGAAATCACCCGCGCTGCTTTGTTGTAATCAGCCATTCAGTTTAACCATCCATGCTTCCCACCTACATCTACATCACCTGAGGACTGCTTTCCTTCCTGAAACCACAGTTTTCTTGTAGTATGTGCCTAAGAGTCTACAAGTATCAGCACACATGGGCAGGGCCACTGGAAAATTGCAGGAAAAGTAACCTGAAATTGCAGAGGTTTTTTTTGCAAAACTTACTGGAAAATTGCAGGAGTTCTACTATAGATCCTGAGTGCTTCACAATAAATCCTTTACTGTTTTCTACAGCATATATTAGTCAGCATAAACTACTCAATGAATACACTGACACTTGAATATGTTTTAAATATGAAGAAAGACTTCTGTTTCTAACATGAATCCTAAACAGATAAGATGTTACCTCTTCCAAAATGTAAAACATCTATCTCATGCAGTGCTAGATTATATTTAGTGAGCCACAGAAAATCAATATTAAATAAATCCAGAATAAACAAATGTTATCTGTTTCTGGATGTAGAATAATGAAGCCCAATCAAAGCTATTTACAGTGCTCTGTCAACTATTCACCTACTTTGGTGTAGAAAAAATAAGCACATGGAGTGGTGAATAACTCAGTTTTAATAAAATGTTGTAAAGTGTTTAATGTTCATAATTTGCACTGTAGGTACTGTGCACTATTATTAAAATTATATATTAAAACATTGTATATGGGTGTTATTATGGCTGGCAATATAGCCTAGTGGTTAGAATAACAAACAGTGATTGAACTGGGTACATCCAGCAGACTTGGGTTTGATTCCCACAACCTCCACCTGCATGCTGTGAAACTCCAAACAAGTCACTTAACCTCCCAAGTGCTTCTAGGTCACTCCTCAAAACAGGCAGTTCTGCCTAGTGGGCCTTACCTGGTTTACAAAGAAAATAAAAAAAAATATATGTTTAGTACTACATCATAGAATAGTAGTCAGGGTACCATGTAATTTACTTGAGTTTTACTTGGGCTGCAATGAGTTTGTATAGGTAAAGATAAATGTTCAACTACATTTCATGTATTTTATAAGCCTGCTTTTAGATTTTAGTCTGGCTTTTATTGTATTCTTTTTTTATGAGAATCTATGTTGTAGACTGCTAAATGCAGGATTACTGTTACCAACTAGCTTACTGAAGTTTATAATCAGCAGGGCCATCCAAAATCCTCAGTTGTTTGAATGAAAACTATTCTGAATGAAAGTATGTTCACAAAGAAAAAGCTGCCTTACTACTTATGAAAAGACTTCACAGTCAGCACCCCACTTAGGTGAATTAGATCATTTGTACCTTTTCTCCCACCTGCTGTTTCAGTCTCTGTGACAACAAAAAGTTTTCTGATAGACTGCTTCAACAAAAAGCAAATGTGAAGTATTTAAGTGTACTTATGTTTGGCCAGTGGATTTTGAAAGCACATTCAATGACATACAGAAGGTAGAACCCCAGGGCTGTATGATGCTGGTGGGCAAAGTGGTGCTCAATTCACATCTGAGCTCAGACATGACAACTGGGAGACACCCTTTCATGGACACCAATTTAAAAAGCATCCACATGTCTGGGAGATGCATGAATCCATTTGAAGGTCCTCCACTAATCACTTGTGGTTTTTAGGTGAAGACACTTTATTTCAAAGCAGCAAATTCAAGCATTTTTTTTGCTCCTCCTACCCCCTGGCCATCCACTCCTTCAGGCCTGCCAAGGCCCCTACCACAGCTGTTGAGTCCCGACCACCATCTACTGTCCCTTACTGCTGTGCTACCAGGTAACCCAAAATAACCCTTTACTGAGTGGCCCCTACCCCTGTGGGAGGCTACCAGGGGAGGAGAACTGCCCCAACGAGCTTCCTGTGTATCCTGGGCATGGCAGGGGTCAGAACGGACACATGACTGGGGCTTCCGGCTTATGGAGGGACCAGCAGCCGTCCTTCGGTTGGCTAGCGGGTGTTTTCCCATTTTCTTGGGAGCATGACAGGCCACATGATGTCAAGGGACAAGCCAACGTTCGTCACGCTCCCTCCCGCAGTGAGGGCCGATGTGTTGTCGTGCCTCTGGCCTCCACCAGGGGACAGAAAATGCTGAGTCGTGAACCCACCCTCCCTTCTAGGAGAAGGTGAGTGGTTGTTGGACACTCAAGCCTTCACCCACCAGCTGGCCCCCCAACACCCAAGTCTGTTCCCTAATCCTGGTCAGTGGTGTCACAGGCAGAAATCCAATTCATGCAGTTAAATTACAGATAAGAAAAACAAAGGTAGTCCACCTGGCGGTGATGGTTCAGATTAATTCACATCTGAATTCTAACAAGCAAAGAGACCAAGTTACTTGTAACTTGTGCATATGGGGTGTGGATGTTGAAGAAAGGGGACCATAATGCTGTCACTACTGCCATCACCCCAGAGGGATGTAGACTGCATTGTTGTTACTGCCATCACACCGAAGGGGTGGGGGCTGTAGTGCTTCTGCCATCACCATTGGTGGATGGGGAATGTAGTACTGCTGTCATCACATCTAAGGGATGGGGGCCGCAGTGCTGCTGCTTCTGTCACACCTAAGGGAGGGAGGTCGTAGTGCTGTTGCTGCTGCCATCACACCAGAGGGATGGGGGCCGTAGTACTCTTGGTGCTGCCATTGCACCTGAGGGATGGGGAGGCAGTGCTGCTTCCATCACACCATAGGGATGGGGCTGTAGTGCTGCTGCTGCCATCACATCTTGTACCTAAAATAACTTTAAATTGGTACAAGGATGGAAGGATGTGCAATAGTGGAGGTCAAAATTGCTAAAATGCATGTTAGTAGAGTTAAAAATTGTTAAAAAAAAAGTACACAGAACCAAATACCGGTAAAACTGGATTTTGGCTTAGCAGACACCGGTGACAATACCATTTTTTACAATGTGCAAAACGGAATATACCCTTTCACAATCCCGGGAAACCAGTGTCCCTGATAAGGACCTCTTGGCCCATCTAGTCTGCCCCTAACCCCCGCTATCTCTCAAAGCACCCATCTCACCTCCCTGTATCCCCATGTGCCTGTCCCATGCTCTTTTGAAACTCGACACTGTCTCGGACCCCATCATTTTCCTCTGGAAGCCTGTTCCAGGCTTCCACCACTCTCTCTCAGTGAAGAACCGCCCTCTCACATTGCCTCTGTAGCATCCCCACTCCCGTAGTCTGAAACCATGCTCCCTGTTATGGTGCCTTCCTTCTTGAAATAAATGCCTGGTCTCCCTTGTTTATCCCTTTAATGTATTTAAAGGTCTCTATCATGTCCCCTCTCTCCCTTCTGGTTTCCAATGTGTAGAGCACCGATTCTCTACATCTCTGTTCGTACAGTTTGCCCGTCATCCCTTGCACCATCTTGGCTGCCTTCTGAGCCCTTTCAATCAAGTCTACGTCTTTGCGTAGGTATGGCCTCCAGAATTGGACTTCGTACTCAAGGTGCGGTCTCACCATGGCTTGGTATAGAGGCATCAGGGCCTCCCTCCTTCTGCTAGTGATTCCCCAGCCTATACACACCAACATCCCATACGCTGTCCCAATCACCCTGATACACTGCTTCCACACCTTGAGGTCACTGAATACTATTATCCTCAGATCCCTCTCCTGCTCCGTAACTCTGACTTTCTCACCCCCAAATGTGTATCCTGCCTTCAGGTTCCTGTGCCCCAGGTGCCCCATCTTGCCTTGAATACTGCTATAGGTTGGCTTGTTGGGAGCCTACCGTGGAGATTAGGGCTCATTCCACCAGACATACTGCTGCCTTGGTGACTGCTTCCAGGGGTATCCCCATACAGGACATCTGTAGGGCTGCAACCTGGAAATCAGCACACACCTTCATTTCCCACTACCATACTGACCCTCAGTCACATCAAGATGTGTGTTTTGGGACCTTGGTTCTCCAGTCTCTGTTCACCAAGCAGGGATGTGCATCATAAGGAGCGCTTGGCCCACCTAGTCAGCCCATTTTTCCTACCTGCTTCATATACCGAAGATCCTAAATGATCTGCGGCTTACCCTCTCTTTCCTATTGCTAGAGTTCCTTTATGTCTGTCCCATGCGTTTTTGAACTCCCCACTGCTTTTGCCCCTACAACCTCTGTCGGAGGCTGTTCCATGGAACCACCACACTTTTGTGAAAAAATACTTTCTCATGTTATCCCCAAGTCTACCCCCCTCTTTTTTTATATCATGGCCCCCTGTTCTTGAACATCTTTTTTTTTTAAAGATGCTACAGTACCGTCTTGTACTTTATTTACACCCTTGAGGTATCTGAAAGTCTGTATCATATCCCCCCCCCCGGGAACATATTGAGATCCTCCAGTCTCCCCTCATATGACTTCTGGTGCAGCCCCTGCACCATTTTTGTCGCCCTTCTCTGAACTACTTTCCACTCTATGTCCTTCTAGAGACGTAACCTCCAGAACTGGACACAATACTCTAAATGAGGTCTCACTAATGTTCAATACAGTGGCATCACCACCTCCTTCCTTCTACTCAAGATACCTCTCCCACGCACTCTCAGAAATCCACTGGCTGTCCTCACAGCCTTATCGCATTGTTTCTAACCTTTAGATCACCAGATATATTACTCCCAGTGTCCCTTCCTGTTTGGTGGCCGTCAGTACCCCCGCCCATTATGTACCTCCTCCCCAGTGTTATGTGCCCCAAGTGCAGCATCTTGCACTTTTCACTGAATCTTAGCTGCCATACCTTTACCACCCTCAAGTTTGCTTAGGTCCCTTCTCATTTTCTCTACCCTCCTGGAGTGTCAACCTTGTTGCAGATCTTCAAGTCGCCTGCAAAGAAACACACCTTCCCTTCCAGCCTCTCTACAATGTCACTTATGAAGACATTAAAGAGGACTGTCCAAGCACTAATCTCAGCAGGACCCCGCTTGGTCACCTCACCTCTTCAGACTGAACTCCATTCACCACCACCCTCTGTGTCTTATTGCTCAATTTTGAACCAGTTTACCATCCTGGGATCCACCCAGGCTGCCCAGTTTGTTTACTACCATCCTATGTGGATGCTGTCGAAGGCCTTGCTGAAATCCAGGTAGGCCACATCCACCGCCCTCCCTGATCCACCTACCTACTCACCCAGTCAAAGAACTCTATCCCACAGAACTGCTAGGAGTCTGCCAGACTGTGGACAGCGTGATATATCCACACCCTAGAAGAACAGTTTACTCACCTGTAACCATAGTTCTAGGAGTGGTATATGGTAAACATTCACACAACTCACCAGTCCTCCCTGGCAAGTGGCACACCATCCTTCTTCCACGGTGATAGATCTGACTTCACCGGTGAAGTCGGGGAATATCCACCCAAGTGGTGGAAGGAGCTTAGCTTGGGAACGTTCCTGCCAGTCATCACCTTCTAGTGGAACTGCCAGATTGTGGATATGTACAATATACCACTCCTTGAAATGGAAATGATGTACTCTCCATAATTCTTCATCTTCACCATTGATTCAAACTGCTGGGTTCTGAGCTGGAGGTGCTAGGACCCTGCAGGAGCCAGAACTTTTCAGGAGGGTTGGCGCAGAGGTTAGCTGCACACATGTGCGGCATCGCAAGACTAGCTTGCGCTGCATGGATCACCTCGGCACCAGCCCTCAACCACCACAGTACCTTTTTAACCGAAGAACTGCAGCATAACTTAACTAAGTAAAACACCCAACCTAAAAGGGCATATGATGCCATTTGACCCAAGTAAGAAGGGTCAATTCAAGAAAGCAGCATCTTTAAGTTCAAATTTATTAACAGGAATAACTCCATTGAGCATGTTCATTTTCAAGGAGGTCCTGAACGGACAATTTGGTACAAGATATACAACTAGCAATGGTACAAATACAGAAATAATATTTTACAATAGTCGACACAATAGAACAGGTTAGCTACATGGATGAACAACAGAGAAAATATATTTCCATACTCATTTATGCAATTGAAAGAGTCACATTAGTCATTATGAGGTCGGCTACAAGTGCAGGGGTATAAGTACTAGACTTTCAGAGGTACTGTAAGTGCCTTAACCTGAATAATGGGAGCATTTACAACCAGAGCAGGCAAGGGAGATAGGTATGTTCCAGTAGGAGCTTGATAATGAGACAGACATGAAGATAGGTGACGCGACAGAGGGGATAGACAAAAGGATAGGTAGAAGGATAGAAAGCACGAGTATGAGATGCATACTTATCCTCTTAGTAGTAAGTTGATGCTATAGCCGTCTCTAATGAGAAGAGGGTGTGATAGTGACATAATTAGGAGAATAAGTATATGATAAAGTTATTTTTGAGATTGGCATGTACAGGAGTCGCATACAATTTGCTGTTGACAAGGTTTTTTTGTGTTTTCTCCCTTAGAGACTCAGATGGCCTCAGTGTCCTCCTTTTACAATCCGTCTGCCATCCGACTTGCACGTTCTCCTACTGAGGCAACCACCCAGTTACCCCACGGCTTGGCCCCCATGGTGGGCGTCGGGGGTTGACCCAACTACCCCACCGAAACGGATTTGCTCTCGGTGGTCCCTCGGAGCCTGTGCAGGACATCGCAGACGGCCATCAAGCCACAATGACTGGACACTCCCCTTTTTCCGTGTTCTGCTTGGAGGCAGGGCATGCAATGCCAACAAAAGGTGTACTGTGCATGTGTCCGCATGCAGCGCGCCCACCGGCTGCCCCGCCTACCACCCCAATCTGCCAGGTTGACGTGTTGACACCCAGCCTCCGCAGGTGTCAGGCTATGCTGGTCACTGTGCCCCAGCCCACCCCGGGACAGGAGAGCAGTCCATCGGATACTCAATCAACTCTCCCTCGCCAACCCACAGCAACCTGAGCTCACTCCCGAAACAGGTCACTGGCGGGCACGACGATAGTGTCCAACGCCTCAACCCTCAGCGCCAGCAGGCAGTCGCTGACAAGGTTTTTTTTTTTTTTTCCTTAGTACCTTTTTTTACATGTGGCTCCCGATCTGCCCTATATGTCCTGGCATCCCATTCATCTGGCCACCGTCCGGTTCGCTTCAGCCCCATGTAGAGCCCCCGCTGCCAATTACCCCTGCGGCGGGGCAGCACAGAGTCCCCCTCACTCCCTGCAGAGACTGGATCCAGCATCTGCAGCAGTGCTCCCGAGGTCAGGCGTCCCATAGACGGCCATCAAGCCGCCACAATCGTTCACAATTTTTTCCGCTTTTCCAAATTCCCCAAGTTGGTGGGCATGCAATGATGCTGGTGGCCATGAGCGCTCACGTGTAAGCATGCACCCCCATCCTGGCGCCTGCCCCTAACCTCCCGAGTATAGCATGTATCTCTGCCCCTGCCTCCGCCAGGGGGCAGCGGGCACCGACCGCTGGGACCGCCCTCCGGAGAGGGACAGCAGTCCATCAGACGCCAATCTCTCCTCCCTGCCAGCCCCAGGCGGTACTCGCGGCTCACTCCCCAACCCAGGTCGCCAGGGCGGTGGTTGTTGCCACCAGTGCCTCTGCCCTCAGAACCACCAGGCCGCACATTGACAAGGTTTTTAAAAATATTTAGTGATACAAGATTTTGAAGTTTGAGGGTAGCTTGTGCTTTTAATCCAAGCAGCTAGAAGGGCACTGGATATATTTATTTATTTAGTTTTTGTTGACTGGGTAAGTGCACTTGACAAATTCTGCCTATTTTCAGGCACAACACGGGGAGGGGGATATAGATGAATGCCAACTGACCTTGAACCAGATTAAGCTGTTGGTGGTATTTTTTGTTTAGTTAATGGAGCAAATTTGGCCAAGACACTGGGAAACTTCCCTACTCTTTTCGAAAATGTCATGGGATCTTGAACATCCACCTGAACTAGCACCAGAACAGGCAGATGGGACCCTCGGTTTAACATCTCATCCAAAAGACAGCACCTCAGGAGTGCAACACTTCCATGCTGCACTACAGTGTCAGTATTGAGATATTCACCTAAGTGCCTAGTGCACGGACAGAACCCACAACCTTCTGATCTCCCGGCCTCAGAGGTGAATGTGCTACCTGCTGAGCCACTGACACATAGCTAGTTGGCTGAAGCGGGAGCGGAAGTGTGGAACATCCAGCAAAATGAGTGAGCTGCTCCGTAGCGGACAGTGGCACGTAGATCACTGAAAAAGGCCAGATATGTAGGAGAGGAATTTTAGCAGAAGGGCTTTGTACAGCCACGAGAGTGAATGGATGAGCCGTCTTGGGGACAGGGAAGTCCAGGCCAGGGAGGCGTATAAATCACAGTGATGTGTGCAATGGTGGTCATTAGTGATGAATTGTACAGACCTATGGTAGAGTACATCGAGCTGTTGAAACAGGGAGTCTACAACATCCATAGATTACGCTGGCAATACAAGACGACGAACGCGTGGGTCTGGTACTAATCTCAACCTAGCTTCTAGAGAAAAGGGATTTATTCCTAAAAAGAAACCAAGTCTTTGCCCTAGTTTTTGTGTGAGTGAAGTGATGTGGGCTGAGAACGTTAGGTGGTGGTCTAAATCACAGCCGAGGTATTTACATTCTTGACAGCTTCAAGGTTGTCACCAAGGAGGGTTTTGATGGGCAGCAAGGAGGAGAGAGCTTTGCACTCAGCGGTCAGATGGTTGGAGGAAGTATGTGACCTTAGTTTTCTTAGCTTAGCAGAAGTTTAGACTTAACAGATTTTGTTGGAGGAGGTCAAATTTAGCCTGAAGCTCCACGCATACTTCGCTCACTGAGGGTGTGGAGATACAGAGGACTGAGGCATCTGCGAATAGATATAACTTAGCTTTGCTGACACTGGCCCCAATGGAGTTTATGTAAATCATGAACAGAAGAGGTCCAAGGATTGACTGTTGTGCTACTCCCCTTGTAAGGAGGAGTAGGGAGAGTATACCTTCCGCCTTGATCTGCTGCTGTCTTCCCGACAGATAGCTGGTGAACCAACCTAGCGAAACCGTGTAATGCCAAGACAATTTAGTGAGCTTAAGAAGAAAGCATGATCGACTGTGCTGAAAGCTTTACCAAGATGCAGGAATACAGCCTCTGTGATTTCTTTCTTGTCCATGGCAAGGAGCCAATCGTTTGTAACTCATGCAAGGGCAGCGGTAGTATTGTGCACAGGTCTGATGCCAGACTGGGTCGGGCTTACTAACTTTGTCCTATCAAGGTACCCTCTTACTTGGGTATTAACTAGCTTCTCAAGTAGTTTGGAGAGTAGGGACAGAAGAAGGGAAACTGGGCGGTAGTTGTTCAGGTTTGCAGGGTCCCCTGATTTGAATAAAGGTACCACATGTGCAATTTTCCAGATTTCTGGTACGATACATGAACTAACGGACAAACTGAATAGGTGCAGGATAGGTGCAAGAAATGAAAATTACGTACCTACCGTAATTCTTGATCTTCTCTTGTATCTTCACCATTCATTACTTCCTGGGTGTAAGCCGGAGGTGCGCACTCGACACGGAGCTTTTTTTTTTTAAAAGCTTGCACCAACGGCACAGCCCTCGAGAGTGACGCTACGCGCAGGGGCGGTAGTAGAGCTGATCGACTCCTCCTCCAACTCAGTTCTGTGAGCCGGAGAGGCAAAAAGCGAAGCATAGAAAGAGAGATAGCGGGCAAGATAGCCAAGGGATAGCAAAGTAAGGAAGAATGAACTGAAAAGGAATAAGCCGATGGAGAAAGGACAGAGGAGATAAGAGCATTCCTAACCTAGGGATCGCAGGGCCTCCTACTCTAGGAGACTAGGAGGAGAGAGGGAAGGTAATGAGGAAGAAAGAAGAAGAAGAGAAGAGAAAGATGGGATGTTGAAGGGACCAGAATGCCCAACGAGCATAGTTAGCTGAAAGCTTAAGGCTCGATTAGCAGGGAAGCAAGAATCCCCGGTGATAGAGCTGAAGAGAAGGTTCACCGAACCCGCTAGACAGACTCAGGAGGGCATAGTCCTCGTCCTCAACATGCCATGGTCCTTGATTCCCACTTTGGACTCCTGGCCGAGACAAGGCCTTTAACTGGAGGACACCCGAGTAGGAAAGGATAAATCCCAGGCAGCATGTAAGAGCTGCTCAAGGGTTTAGAAATGGAAAATCTAGCCTTTCAGGCGGTTTATAGGTATTGAAATGGAACTCAGTCGGACTTGCTATGCAGCAGGGCCAGAGGCTTGGGCTGGCGAAGATTATCATGGTCAGCACTGCTTCTCTGCAAACTGTCCAGGAAGGACACTTGAAGGAAAACAATCATCAATATTATTATAAGAAAGAATTTTCTTTGCTTTTTTTTTTTTTTTGATAGAGCATAACTTGCAGGCTTAGGAGCATGACCCTTAAAGTCAGAGATTGCCTTACAGCAGTCGGAGAGTCTCAGTTTTTCCCTTTTTTTTTTTTTGAAGGAAAATAATCGCATCTGCCTCTGCTCTGCAAGGCAAGAATAAAGGGGGGGTTTGGATTCTAGGGCTTAACAGCTGGTAGCAGGGAATTGGGATTAAAACTGTATAGACAGAGCCAGGCAAAACCTCAGAAGTATCTCGCCAGAAGGTATGGCAAGAGATAGTTGTGCAGCTCTGATCACCACACTGCAATTCTAGGAAAACGGCCCAAGAATCTTAGAGTAAATAATTTTTCTGGATAGAAATAGGCCCCCTAAAATATATATATATATATTTTTTTTTTTTTGGAAAAATTGGAGTAATTTTTCCTCTTTTTTTTTTTTGAGAGAGGAAGGAGACGGGAGGGGGAGAAGCCACAGGAGGAGGCCACTGAGGGGATGGTGGGTGGTAGAATGAATGGTGAAGATACAAGAGAAGATCAAGAATTACGGTAGGTACGTAATTTTCATATCTTCCCTTGTCAATCTTCACCATTCATTACTTCCTGGGTGAGTACCAAGCTCTCTCTTCGGGGGAGAGGTAAAATACCCTGAGGGAACAAGACCCCCAGCCTCCTGTTGGTGAGAAACAGAAGGAGAAGACCCTGGCTTATTCAGAAAAGCCTAAGTGGGAGAAGAGCTAGGAGGTGCCTCCAGAGGACGAGGAGACAGAGAGAGCCCCTGCAAAAGTCTCCTAGCTCTAGAGGAGAAGAGACGGGTCCCCCGGAAGGCGGAGCTAATCACCCTACGCCGGGCCAGGGGTGACAACCTAGAGAGACGAAGCCATGCCGTCCGCCTGATGCAGATCGCTGTCCCCGCAAGCCTGGAAGCCACCTCATTGGCGTCGTAAGATGCCCTTGCTTGGTGTCTTATCAGCTCCAGGCCTACCGCGGAGAGGGCAACGGCTTGTCTGGTTTGCTCCGTATCAGGCATTGATGCCAACAGCTGGGACATCATCGACTCACAAATGCCGGCTGTAGGCAGCGTGGTGAGCCTGATGAGATGCAATACAGGCAACCGTGACGCGAAGAAGAGAACACTTCGCCTCATTGGTCGAACTGGAGAGAGTCCGGATCCGGTGGGCGGTCGTGGCCTGGGCAGCGGGCGCCCGAAGGAGTGCGTCCAGGTAGACCAAACCAGAGGGGGTTGGCAAGGGTACCAGAGACCTGAGGGTGCAATACCCTACGCTGACAGTCAGCCGGGCTGGAGAAGAAGCGGCTGGGACTGCCAGGACCGGACAGACGCCCCTGGAAGGGATAGGCCAGGATGGTACCACCAAATGCTGGGCACTGAATTCACCGAGGAATTCCTCGCCTCCTGCTCAGTATTGTCTCCGAACATAGGAAATCAAGATCCCTCACCATCCTCGAAGGAAACGCTGATATTCCGTGAAATCAGCAACGGAGGAGAGATGAGTAGGTTCCTCTCTCAGAGGAGGGAGACGAGGATGATGGGAGCTGGAATGTCCAGAGGACTCTGTGCAGTGGGGAGAGTCGAAAGACCCGCCATGCATGCATCTAACATATGAGGGAAGGCCGAGAATTCCTTGAACTGCTCCCAGGATAACGGACCCGTGGGACCGACATGGCCTGGGAGCGGGGGTGGTGGAGGCAGAGAGATGGGAGAGGGGCACCTCCGAGGAGGCAACAGCTCTCTGCCAGGGCTCTGGAATCCGGGGAACGGAGCTCTAGCTGGAGGGGTCCCGGACAACAGACAAGGCCGCAGAACGGAACTCTGGGGAAGCGGAGCCTGGAAGAGCCCAGGGGGAGAACCTCCCCTGTGACGATGTCGGGACTGCATGGATCCAGAAGGGCAGCCCACAAGAACGCTGCCGGAGGGCACCCTAGAGCCCCGGCAGGAGGGGCGGGGTTCGGCACTACGGCTCCTGGCCACCCCCCCCCCGAGGTGGCCAAAGAAGACCGAGCACCAGACCCTCTGCCCCTCAACCCCTCGGACTCTGAGAGGGCCCTCCTCGAACAGCAGCGCCCCTGTCTCCAGAGGGGACAGCACCGGGGTAGCTGTCACCGCCCTCCGGTGAGGGGAGCCCTCCGTCACCCCCACGCCTGCCCCTGGGACCCCGGCCACCCGCAGCCAGGAGTCCTCAGGAGACGACGGAAGGGGACAGAGGGAGGGCCCGCCGCCGCCTGGTACCTCTAGCCACAGGGGACCCAGACCCAAGAGTGGGGTGCCAGGATGGGTCCACGCTTGAGTCATCATCCTCCGAGGAGGACGAGACCAGCTGACCTCAATGCTGGCCACCCCAGGGGTCCCAGAGGCCACGGCGCCGCGGAACGGCACCGTACCAACGGCGCGCCGCTTGCCCCCCAACGCCGCAGCAGCCAGGCTCACTCCCAACCCCCACGCGCCGGTAGGACAAACAGCACCGCCTCCCGTGCCGGAAACCGACCTGGCGAGCGAGGAGGCAAGACCAGGCCCACGCCATGACCATCTGCGCCGCAGACGCGCCGAGGCCCAAGCGGGCACCGCCACGGCGCCGCTGATGATCACCGCACCGCGAACGCGCCGATCCAAAACGGCGCCAAAGGCGGGCGCCGAGGTCCACCGGTGCTAGGGCCAAAGTCGAGGGCCTCGACACGGGGAGCCTGCACCTCCGAGGAGGTGACTCCAGGGGTGTCGGCGCCACGGCCCCGGAGGGACTACGACGCCCCCGACACCGCGATGAGGGGCCTCCTCCTCGGCAAGAAAAGACGAGGAGACCCCCTCCTCCTCGGACCGTATAGGCCCGGGAGGGGACCCAGGGGAAGGGCCTAGAGACCTTACCTGAGAATCCCTTGAGCGACGTCGTCCCCCGAAGGTCGGCGGGGTCTTGCCGAGCTTGAACGCGTGGACTTCGAGGACACGGCGGTCCATAGAGAAACAGGCGTCGCACGAATCCATGTCATGGTTGGGTCCCAGGCAACGAAGACAAACGTCATGCCGGTCCGAGACGGAGAAATGCCGGCCACAGGAGCACCGACGCATAGGGGCGCGGCCCGTCTTAGAAAAACGCTTAGCTCCGGAACCGGACATAACGCGAAACTAATGAGAAAAAACAGTAGGAAAACACACCCGGCGCCACTTTAGAAAGAAAAGGAACAGTCTTACCGGTTGACGTCGAGTGTGTGGAAAAGAGGAGTCGCTGACGCAGTCGAAAATACAAACGCTCTGTGAGCAGGTGCTGCCTCGACGGCGGGAGAAACAGAACTGAGTTGGAGGAGGAGTCGGTCGCTACTAACAGCCGCCTCGCATGACGCTACTCTTGAGGGCGGCATGGCTACAGGCAAGCTTTAAAAAAAAAAAAAAGCTCCTGGTGACGAGGCCTCCGCTTACACCCAGGAAGTAATGAATGGTGAAGATTGACAAGGGAAGATCCCAGATTTAAGAAAATAACATCCTAACCCATCAGCTTCAGCATCTTTATTTACATCCAGATGAAGTAGCAGGTGTTCCACCTGTTTAAATTGGAATGGGGTGAATGTGAAGATATTGTTGGTGGGTGTAGGATACTGTGTAGGTAGGCTGGGGTTTAGGGTGGCAGCTTTGGAGGTGTCGAAAGCTAGCACTGCAGTAGAGTAATGGATGCTGAAAGAATTTAGGATGTCTGACTTATTAGATAGTGTTGTACCTTGGTAGGTGATCCTGCTGGGAAGTGTGGATGCCTGTTTGATGCCCTCAGCTGATTTTCCCATACCCCAAAACATGCTGGAATTACCCATGGTAGATTCGAATGCTGAGAGGTAATTGTTTGCTTTGGCAGCCCTAACCAGTTTAGTACAATCATTCCAGCTAGCCCTGAATACTGCCTAGTCCAAAGGGAGTTTGGTCCGACTGGCCGTGGACCAAAGACGGTCCCTTTTATTTAGTGCAGACTTTAGCTCAGCCGTGAACCACGGGCAAGAATGCTTCTGGGTTCCACATTTTTTCATTGGGGCATTGTGACAGGATTGAACAGGACCCTGTCCCAGCTATTATGGAGAGTTTGAATGCAGGGATCTTTTCTGTTCTTTCCTTTCCTGTCTCTTGTCTGTCTAGTTGCGCAATCAAATTTTCCTTTGGGATCTAGGATTTGATTACCCCGACAGTCTCGCAGTTCTTTGCCTCTCACTGTCTCTCAGTCTTCCCTTACTGTTTCTGTCTTTTCGTCCCTTGCATATCTGCTGGTATAATAATATATGCAAATCCATTATGTGGAAATGTAATAGATATTGGGATCCCTTTGTTTAGAAAATATTTATTTTTATTTATTCATTTTAGTTTTTTGATAACTGGGTACAGTTAAGAAATTATATAGTGTTACTGTTGAAATGTATATAATGATAGTTTGAGATGATTGCAAAGCTATTTGGAACTTAAGGGGTTACCCTGAAATACAATGTTAAGCCTTTTGCAGAAGCTGTGGAAAACGGGCCTCAGTTCTGGGACATTGTGTTCTAGCCGCACCTGCCTGACACTTACATGAACATTTTAGAAAAAAACAGGATGCTTGTTAAGAAGAGAGGTTGCAAGGACTTATAAAAACAGAACTGCAGTTTCTTGCAAGACACACAGAGAGACACAGAGATTGAAGGAAAATTCAGATGGATTTTCTCTGTTTATGATGCCTTTGTAAATAGTTATTCTGAACAATTTTATTTTTTTATTTTATTGTTATTCATAATAAAAAGTACAGTTACGTAAGAACTTACCCTAACAGTAGATCTTCGAGAGAGGCTCTTGCAGTAGGTAATTACATATAGGACTGACGCCGGAAGGCAGCAGGACCCCACGGAAAAATTTCTAGCTAGCAGTCCCTAGCGAGACCCTCCCGTCAGGTGACCGGGCGCCAGGAGACGTCGGTATAAAGGGCGTGTCCTGGGATACTGCTTTTTCCCAGTTCTTTCCCTTGCACAGGCCAAAAGAAGCTGTGACGAGAAAGAACTGATATTTCCTCAACTGAAAAGGAGCTGAAAAGCCTAAGGGATGGAGGACGGGAGAGTTATTTACTGCAAGAGCCTCTCTCAAGATCTACTGTTACGGTAAGTTATTACATAACTGTACTATCTTACTCGAGAGGGCTCTTGCAGTAGGTAATTACATATAGGACTGAATCCCAAGCAGTCTGGAACAAAGAGAGGTACCAGGAGGAGGAAAACTACTCCAAAAGGTACTTGGTTGTGCAAGTCTCAAGATAGGAGGCCTTGCAAAACAGCCAGCCCAAAACCTGCTCTACAGCAAGAGGCAACACCCAGACTGTAGTGTTTAGTAAAGGTATGGACGGAAGTCCAGGTGGCGGCAGCGCAGATGTCTCCCGCAGACACATTCTTGAAACAAGCCGCTGAGGCAGCTACTCCTCTTGTGGAGTGACCTCTGACTTGACCCGGGAGGGTCTTGTTGTATTTGTCATAACAGAAAGTGATGCAATGAGCCAACCACTTAGACAGGCATTGCTTGGAAACAGCATTGCCTTCCCTTTTGTGAGCAAAAGAGACGAACAATTGATCAGTCTTTCTGAGATCCTTCATCCTGTTGGTGTAGTATCTCAGAATCCGGTGAACATCCATAGTATGGAGTAAATATTAACCTTGATTAGAGTACTGCGTAAAAAAGGCAGGCAGCTCTATGGACTGATTTAGAGTAGACTCAGCTACTACTTTAGGGAGAAACTTAAGATTCGTGCGAAGAGCAACACATTCCTTGTGAAAAATCAAGTACGGGATTTTACACATCAGGGCCTGGAGCTCGGAGATTCTCTAAGCAGAAGTAATGGCCACCAATAAGAAAGTCTTCCACGAAAGAAATTTCAAGTCCGCAGAAGCTGCAGGTTTGAAGGGAGGGAGAGTAAGTTTCTCGAGAACAAAATTCAAGTCCCAAGGGGGGAGCAGGAGTAAGGGATGGGGGGCCTCAGGTGGAGGATCCCTCTGAGAAAGGTCTTCGAGACCTCCAGTTGAGCGAAAACCTTGTCCGCGAAGGGAACATGATAGGCTGAAATGGCCACCATGTGTACTTTCAGAGAGGAATGACTGAGACCCAGGTCAAACAGATGACGTAGATACTCCAGCAGAAGCCCCGCTGAACAGGAGAAAGGTTCCATGTTCTTGGAAGCGGCCCAGATAGTGAATCTTTTCCACTCCATGGCATAAGTGGATCTGGTGGAGGGTTTTCTGGCCTCCACTAAAATCTCTGCCACTTTGGGAGAAACTCCAAAACGGGATTGGGCTAAGTCTTCAGGAGCCATGCGTGCAGTTGAAGGGATTTGAGGCTTGGATGGACCAGGGTCCCTGATCCTGGGTCAACAAACCTCGAGACAGAGGAAGAGGAAGAGGAGAATCCTCTGAATATTGTTGTAGAAGAGAGAACCAGACTTGCCTGGGCCAGAAAGGAGCGATCAGAATCATTCAGCTCCTTCTGAAGCTAGTTTCTGCAAGACTCGTGGGATAAGTGGAATTGGGGAAGGCATAGATGAATCTGTCCTTCCAGTCTAGAGACAGAGCGCCCAAAGCGCCTTGCTCTGGAACGAGCGAGCAGAAGATGGGAAGTTTTATGCTTAGTGGGATGCAACAAGTCGACCTGTGGTGTTCTCCAAAGTTGGAAGATATTGTCCAGGACCCTTGGTCCAGTTCCCACTCGTGAGTCAGAGCAGAACAGCGACTTAGCTTGTCTGCCAGGGTGTTGTCGACTCCCGGAACGTGAATTGCCATGAGGTGAAGGTCGTGTTGTGTTGCCCAATCCCAAACCCCCACTGCCTCCCTGCACAGAGGGTAGGACAGAGTCCCTCCCTGTTTGTTGATGTACCACACCACGCACATGTTGTCTGTCTGGACGGCTCGGTGGCTGGGAAGGATGTATTGGTGAAGGGCTTGGACAGCGTACAACACTGCCCAAAGCTCGAGCACACTGATGTGGAGAGCTTGTTCTAGCTTGGACCAGGAGCCCTGGGTCCAATGAGGGCCTAGATAGGCTCCCCAACCTTCGCCTGAGGCGTCTGTGGTTAGAGTCTGGGAGGGGAGGATGAAAGAAAGGAACTCCCTGAAACAGGTTCTCTCAACCATCCACCATTGTAAGTCTCGAATCATCAGCGAGGAGATCAGAACTGGGTGATCTAGGTCGTCCACTAGCTGATCCCATTGAGCATTAGAATCACTGAGAGATCCTCATGTGGAGTCAAGCGCGAGGCACCGTCGGGATAGCAGCCGCCATGAGCCCGAGAAGCTGAAGGACCAACCTCGCAGAGACCATCCTGCGGTTGGACAACAGACTTATTTGGGTCTGAAAGGTGGACGCCCTGTCCGGAGGCAGGAAGGCCTTGCCCATGGTCATATCGAGAATTGCCCCAATAAACTGTAGCCTCTGGGATGGGTCCAGATGACACTTGGAATGGTTGATGGTAATCCCCAGGCAGGCAAAAGCCTGCTGGTAAGGGAGAGGAAGCGAGGAGTTCCTCCCGACGAGGCTGCCAGGAGCCAGTCATCCATGTACGGGAAAACCTGCACTCCCCTGGTATGCAGGTGGGCCGCCACCACTGCCAGGCATTTGGTAAATACTCGGGGGGCCGAGGAAAGACCAAACGGGAGCACCTTGAACTGGTAGTGGTCCCCCTGGAACGCAAAACGAAGGTATTTGAGATGAGATGGGCAAATGGGAATGTGCAGATAAGCATTCTGCATATCCAGAGCACAAAGCCATTGACCCGGCCGAGGAGGGCAGAAGGCTCTGCAAGAAGCATCCTGAACCTTTGTATTCCCACATAAAGATTCAGGGAACTGAGATCCAAAATTGGTCTGAGATCTCCTGTCTTTCTTTGGGAACAGGAAGAATGGGAATAGAACCTGTCCCTCGAGATGAAGGGGACAAGCTCTATTGCTTGCTTCAGCAGAAGAGCCAAATTTCCTCCTGGACTAAGAGAAGATGTTCCGTGGATAAAACTTCAGAGGGGATGGTGGGGTGGTTTCTGAAGAAACTCTAGAGTGTCCTTCTGCTATGAGCTGGAGCACTCAAGAATGTGGTTATCCTCTTCCTATCCCGGAAGGTGGAGGGAAACGTCCCTCCACCGGTTCCTCCGGGGAGTCCAGAGGCAGTGGGAGAGGAAAGGAGTCAGGTGGTATGGGGCAGCGCTGCAGCTGAAGCACCCGCTGCTTTTTTGGGCGGGGGGGCTTGGCAGCTGCGGGGGCCCCAGCGTTTTGTGGCCCGCCTTCCCTGGGGTTTTGCCTTTGTCCGACTCCGTCTGTGAAAGGGATGGCGCTCCTGCTGATAGGGACGGTACATGGAATCAACTGACTTCAGTGCCATCCCCATCTCTTGCAAATCGGTGATGATATCCTTGACATCACCCCCGAAAAGCACCGACCCCCAGAAGGGTGCTTCCTGATAGCAGATGTACCCGGACCAACCCTGATACACGGAGGCCGCGTGACTCCAGAGGGTCAAGCGAAGTTGAGTTTGTCCAGCAGTAACTATCATGCCGTTGTCACTTTGCGTGTGTCGATGGTCGAACGAGCAGAGGCGGGATTGTGCCAATCCTGTTTGACCTGGAGTTGCAAGGAGTCCAGTTTGGCTTCCGCCTGAGTCAGGATGGCCTTCTGGTAGTCCCCCATATCTGACATAGTTCAGGGTTCTGATCCCCAGCATGGAGGAAGCGTAAATCTTTCTCCCATACTGGTCCAGAAGGCGTGATTCCTTATCAGGTGGTGACGAGCTAAGATGTTTGGGGTTCGCCGACCGGCCGTGAGCGGCGCTAATCAGAACCGAGTAGGCACGAGGGTGAGATTCCAGAAAATCAACACCCGCTGGAGCCTCATATAGCCAGTTCGACTTCCTAGGAAGTGAGGCTAAGGCCGACGGCTGTTTCCATATTGTGGTAACGAGGTCGGCGTGAGGCTCTATGCAGGGTGGCACCAAGGTAGGAGCTGTCACAGGCAGATCCAGATATTCAGCGAGTTTCAGACACTGAGGATCTGGTTCCAGGGAGTGCCACTGATGAACCTCCTGGATTTTCTTAAGCAACTCCGTAAAAAAAGGATCCTCTGGAGGAGACTTCGGAGGAGTCCTTGGCCTGGGCTTCGACAGAGAGCATGGCTCGTCGTCTCTCTCGGAGCAACCGTCGGAAGAGTCCGAGGGTGAAGAGGAGGATGGAGAGGAGAAAGACTCCCATTCCCGACCCAGGAGGAACAGACCCCTTGGGAAGTCCCTGGGGAAGCGTGTCCTGCCCTTCTCTGGATCCAGACGGAAGAACCCTGGGGTCCGGAGGTGGTGAGGGAGTGTGCCGCCTCGGACGTACGGGAACCTGGGATGGCACCATTGCCGGAAGGCGGCTCTCGACCTCTTTGGTGAGCTGAGCCTTGGCCTCAGCCCACCAGGAGGCCAGAGTCTCCTGCAGGTCCACCGGCGGCCGCGAGGGCGGTGGAGGAGGAGGAGGCGGGGGATAAGGATATGGGTTGTAACCGTATGGAGCGTATCCAAAACCCGGCTGCAGGTAGCCTGGCGTTGGGTACTGTGGCGCCGGTACTGCGGTCCCGGGTACACCGGCGTCGAATAGGACGGAGGGTGCCCAGGAGCAGGGGGGGAGGCTGCCGGAGCAGACGGCCGGGCCGGTGGCCTCACGGGCGGGTCCACAGTGGAGAGGACGGAGGGTGCCCAGGAGCAGGGGGGGAGGCTGCCGGAGCAGACGGCCGGGCCGGTGGCCTCACGGGCGGGTCCACAGTGGAGAGGACGGAGGGCCCGATGGGAACGGAATGTCTCCCGGAGTCGGTAAGGCCGACGTGAGGGCCAACGGTGGAGGTACCAGCGTCGGAGGGGCCGGCGTCGGAGCCAGCGTCCGGGAAGCCAACGTCAGGTCCGGCGCACCAGGTGGAGGAAGGACTGACGGAGGCAAAAGATCCCCAGCTTCACCCGGGGATGGAGGGGAAAAGTCCCCGCGGTCGAGTTGGGGAGACTCTGGTTCCCCAGACGGCAGCAAAGGCTGCAGGGAACCGGGTACGACGGACGTGGGGGGTGCGTTGTCGGTTCCTTCGCCAGCCGGATGTTGGACGAGCCGACGTGAGGCTTCAGGGCGAGCTCTCAGCGGGCGCCGGAGGAGCCAGCTTCCGACTTATGAGAGCCATCACCGGAGGCGGGCCGAGTAGAGTGATCGCCTGGTCCGGTGGAGTAGAGGCTGTGCGTCGCCCTGGAGGGTCAGACGTCTTACCGGCCCTCTCCGGGCGGGCGTCAGAGGAGCCGATGCCCAGCTTACCGGAGTCGCCCATAGTGGTAGGCCGCGAGTCTGCGGCTGAACCAGGGGCGGAGGCCTCCAACTGCCTGGAGGTGCCCGCAAGGCCCGAGCGCGAGCCAGACGGGCAGGCCGACGCCCCCTCGGAAACCTCCCAGGTGGCCGTCGAGGAGCGATCCCCCGGAGGGATGTTACCTGCATCCCAGCGACTCCCGAGGGAAACGCGGTGGAGGAGCCCTTGTCCCTGTGCCTCTCCTTCTTCTTCCGACGGCCTTCCGGGGAAGTGGACACCTGACTCAGTTTTTTGAGCTCCTTCTCCATAGAACTCATTTTCTTCCTCAGAATATGGGCTTCCAGGGATTGCTGCCGCCTTTTCCGGTAGCGCGCTGAAACTGAGGCAGTGCTGGTACTCCTCGACCGGGTGATCGGGGCCTAGGCAGAAAAGGCGCAGGGAGTGGCCGTCCCTGTGCGGTAGTTGGCTCCGCACGAATCGCACTTATTCTTGTGCTCGGAGGGTGTAGGGGACCACATACACCGATGATAGTATTGATGTTAGTCAAAACAATTATTTTCGGTAAAACCGAATAAAGTAGGGTTGATTTAAGCACGAACTTTTCCACGAGAGGCTGCACGAGCTAACGGTGGAAAGAACTTGAAGGCGGGCGTCCGGGACCGCCCCTTTATAACGACGTCTCCTGATGCCGGTCACCTGACGTGGGGGCGGTCCCTCGCCATGGACTGCTAGCTAGAAATTTTTCCGTGGGGTCCTGCCGCCTGCCGGCGTCAGTCCTATATGTAATTACCTACTGCAAGAGCCCTCTCGAAGTAAGATCTCTCATTGCGAATTTTACAACTACTGTTTTTTCTGCTTCCTGACCTGTGACTCGACAACTGTGGAATTACACCATGCATACTCTAAGCCAGGAGTTTTGTGTGCGGGTACTGGACCTAGTACCAGGGAAGCATAGAGAAAGGTATGGATTCTGCAGCAGCAAGTCCAGAAGTGGTTACCAGGAGAATGGCAGCCAAACTAGCAGACAGAAGTCCAAGCTGAGATTGTACAGCCAGCACAAGTTATGGAAAAAAAAAACAGGCAGTGAAAGAACCCGAAAGCCAGATGGACTTTTTCAAATGGTGGGCTATACAACAAAAAGAGACAGAGAAACAGAGGAGAGGAGAGGAGAGAAGAGAAGAGAAGCAGCAGATGAGAGAAGAGATGCAGCAACAGAAGCAGCGATGGCTGGATGCCTTGCAAGCTATCAATGGCAGAGGATCTGGCACAGATCCAGACAAGCAACAGAACACAAGCAACTTAAAAGCCGTTAACCTTACAAAGTTGTGTCCCTCGGATGATATCGAGGCACACCTGACAACTTTGAAATAGTAATAATAATAAGCTTTATTTGTAGAGCACAATTCTAAAATCAAAGCACTGTACATTATCAAAATATCATATAAAACATTGCCACAGCGGCAATGGACAATCAGACTGGTGCCCTACCTGACAGGGAAAGCCTAACTTGCCTACAGCAATATGGACACTGCACAGTCAGAAAACTATGACCTAATGAAAGCAAAATCCTGAGAAGGTATGACATCTCAGGAGAGATCTACAGGCAGAGATTTCGATCTCTGAAGTACAGCTCACTGACAATCCTTGAGAAGCCTTCACCCGAACAGAGAACTCCTGGATATAATGGCTCCAACCAGAGAGCAAAACAGTCACACAGATCATCGACACATCTGCAATAGAGGAATTCATCAACATCCTGCCTATAGATGTGCAGCTTTGGGTGAAAGAACACCGACCAGGAAGTGGGAAAAGGCTGTTTCTTTGGCCGAGGACTCACCGAATGGCCAGACAGACGCCACAGCAGCGAGATAACAGCCAAGCGCTGTAGAACACACTCTTTTTCCCATTTAAACTCCAAGTCTGATAAGAACTCTGGTGGGGTAACAAATTTGTGCCTAAAGACGTTATTTGCTATAACTGTAATAAGCCAAGTCACACTGCAAGAAACTGCCGTAAGAAGAGCGACACTGGAGCAGATTTGTTCTTGGCAAATTGGGGCAAGTACTTAACAGATGTGAAGGTGGGGGACAAGACTGTAAAGGGACTCATTGATTCGGGAAGCAGACAGACCTTAGAGCATGTTGAAGTGCTGGGAAAACACTGTGCAAAAGGACCAGGTACTGGTGTCATCTGCATCCATAGGGACACTGATAGTATTCCACCACCCAAGTGACTCTGATCATTAAGGTGTGTCGCACAAATGAAAGTGGGGTAGTACTTAGGTTACCTGTACCCGTGATTATTGGAAATGACTGTCCAGGATTTACTGAGTTAATCTCAGAGGAACTGAACCCCAGTTTCAGCAGTAATGGCAACAAGAGCTCAGGCAAAGAAAATCTCAAATGGTGAGGACACTTTTCCTTCAGTGACTTTGATTCGACTTGTTTGAGCACAGCTCCAAGATCTGGAAATCCAGGAAAGAAAGATGATGCCTGAAGAAACTGTGGCAACAAATGACTGATGGACATAAGGGATAACATATGAAAATGTTGAAACTAAACTGATCACTGATTGTGATTTTTTCAGAACAAGCTAACAATGTTTCTCTCCAGAGTTATTTTAAGCAGCCGATGAAAGCAAAACAGGGTGGACCAATGCTTAAAAAATGTAATGGGTTACTGTGCTGAGTTTGGGTTAAACCTCAGACACAGGAACAGACAGAACATAGAGAATAAAGTATGGGTCGGGGTGTGTAACAAGAAGTTTAAATACACCCGAGGGGTTAGATGCTACAGAAACCCCGAGAGCAAAGCTCGAGGGGTTTATTAAAAGCATCTAACCCCGAGCGTGTGTGTAAACTTCGAGTTTACATACACCGACCCTTTTTTTATTTTATATAACTGCTGGGTTTCCTTTTTTTGCCACAGCAAATATATAAAATAAAAAGCTGTTGCTCTGCGACCGTGGTCCAGTTTCAGTGGGCGGTGCATGCTTGCCATCAAGACTGACACATCTCTATTACTTTTTTGTTTGGTAGGGCAGGCATATATTTGTTTGAGTATAATTTTTGCAAATTTACGTTTTAGCAGTCGAGTGGCGGTTTCGCGGTTCCTTGAGAAAGGAAGCGGACAGCGTCGGAAGGCAGGAACTCAGGTGGACACATGCACAGAGTACTGGAACTGGCTGCATTGCCATTATAAACGCTCCTTTATAACGGCAAATTACACCATGGCTTCCCCTATGGAAAAAAGAGGAAGCCAGTTATTATAATTGGTTATACCACAGAAGTATAGAACAGAGCTGTTACAGACAGCACATGATAGTCCTATGGCTGATCACTCAGGGAGGGACCGTACCCTTGCTAGATTGCTGTAAAGATTTTATTGGGCTGGAACTCAGGAAGATGTTGCTACCTACTGTAATTCCTGTGCTGAATATCAGAAAGTAGCCCCAGCCACTAGAAAAGACAAAGTGCCCCTACCCTTGATAAATGTGCCTTTTGAGAGAATTGCAATGGATGTGGTTGGTCCTTTAGACAAAAGTAAAAAGGGTAATAGATTTATCCTGGTAGTATGCGACTATGCTACTCGATACCCAGAAGTGGTTCCGTACTGTCACAGCTTCAAAAGTGGCAGCAGAGCTTGCAAAAATTTTCAGCAGAGTGGGCATACCTAAAGAAATTATTACTGATCAGGGTAGTAAGTTTGGTGCTGCATTACTTAAGGAGCTGTACAGGCTACTAGGTATCACTGCCATAAGAACCTCCCCCTATCACCCTCAGACAGACGGTGTTGTTGAGCATTTTAACCAAACCCTAAAATGCATGCTAAAAAGGTTTGTAAAGGAAGAGAAAGATTGACACCAATACTTGCCTTACCTACTTTCTGCTTACAGAGAAGTGCCACTGGCATCAACAGGGTTTTCACCATTTCAAATGCTGTATGGTAGGTAGCAAAGAGGGCCACTGGATGTGATAAAAGAAACGGGAAGATAACCCCACCAGAAACAATCTATTACATCTTATATGTGTGCCCTAAGAAAGAAGCTGGCAAAATATGTTGAAATTGCAAACAGTAATCAGGAAGAGGCCCCAAACCAGCAGAAGGTATATTATGACCATGGGGTAAAAGAAAAAGTTTTTGAGGCAGGTGAAAAGGTTTTGCTACTGTTACCCACAACATAAAATAAACTATTAATGAAGTGGCAAGGGCCTTATAGAGTGCTTAGATGTACTGGCACCATTAACTATAAGACTGAGACCCCCAGACAGGAAAAATCCTACTAAGGTATACCATCCTAACCTCCTCAAGAAATGAGCTGAAAAAATGCAAAAAGCTGCTTTGCTAGTTTTACCAGAAATTGATAAAGAAGATACTGATGTAGCTCATGATAGACTGGAACAAACTGTAACTGCTAATGCTGTAAAGGTGAATGTTTCCTTAACCCCCAAACAAACCGCAGAAATTTGTAATGTGCTAAAGACATTTAACAGTACTTTTACCACACTACCAGGCCGAGCAAAAGGGGTTGAGCATGTAATAGTTCCAAGGAATGGTCGCCCTATTAGACAAAAGACATACAGGTTACCAGAGCGGTTAAGAGCTGATGTGGTTAAGGAAATACAAAAAAATGAAAGAACTGGGAATCATAGAAGAGTCGAGGAGTACTTGGTCATCTCCAATGGTAACTGTAAACAAAAAAGAAGGGGGTGTTAGAATCTGCCTTGATTTCAGGAAACAATCAAGTGTCAGAATTTGACAGTTATCCTATGCCAAGAATAGATGATTTTGTGGACAGACTGGGGAGTGCAAAGTATATCAGTACCCTTGATCTCACCAAGGGTTACTGGCAAATACCTTTAGCTAAAGAATCCAGAGACAAAACTGCTTTTGCCACCCATGTTGGATTCTATCAGTTCACCACCATGCCATTTGGTTTACGTGGTGTGCCAGCTACATTCCAGTGGTACATGGATGTAATTTTATCCCCCCATACTGGTTGCTGTGCTGCGTACCTGGATGATGTTGTGGTGTACAGTCCAGACCGGAAAAGCCATCTGGAACACCTACGAGCAGTTATCCAAGCTATCAAAAATGCAGGTCTGACTATTAATCCTACCAAATGTGCATTGGGCATGTTGGAAACCAGATATTTGGGCTAAGTGTTGGGAAATGGAGAAGTTAACCCAGAAATTTGTAAAATAGATACTGTAGCTAACAGCCCTGTCCCTAAAACAAATAAACATCTCAAGTCATTTATAGGGCTGGCTGGTTATTATCGGAGATTTGTTCCAAGCTTTGTAGTTAGCTACTCCCATCAAAGAACTCACAAAAAAAACAGTACCCAAATAATGTGAAATGGACCCCAGAGTGTGATGAAGCTTTTCAAGCCATTAAGGCTGCATTATGTTCAACCCCTGTTTTACGAAACCCAGACTCTGAGAAACTATTTTTGTTACAAACAGATGCATCAGAGGCAGGCCTAGGTGCAGTCCTGAATCAGAATGTAGATGGGATGGAACATCCTATTCTGTACATAAGTAGAAAGTTGTACGACAGAGAGACAAGGTACTCCACCATAGAAAAGGAATGTTTAGCAGCAAAGTGGGCCATGGAGTCCCTTAAGTTTTATTTACCAGGAACTGACTTTGTATTTATAATAGATCACAATCCTCTCTGTTGGCTTAACCAAATGAAAGATACAAATTCCAGAATCACAAAGTGGTACCTGGCACTACAACCATTTAAATTCAAGGTGAAACACAAACCTGGTAAAGAGAATAGCAATGCTGATTTCTGCCAAGATACGGATCAGGAATCGAGGGTTCTGACGGTTGAAAAACAAATGTATGAGTGTAAACCTTACTGTTTGCTGTACTGTTATAGAAAAAAGGATACTGCACATGTGCTTAATTTCTGAAAGTTAGAAGCTAATGCCAGTACAAAATTAATGGAAAGTTTTGGAAACCTGTTTGATAAAACAGGTTCCCTCTTAAGGGGTGTATGTGACAGGGTTGAATAGGACCCTGCCCCAGTTGTTATGGAGAGTTTGAATGCAGGGATCTTTTCTGTTCTTTCCTTTTCTGTCTCTTGCCTGTCTGGTTGCAACCAAATTTTCCTGTGGGACCTAGGATTTGATCACCCGACAGTCTCACAATTCTTTGCCTCTCACTGTCTCTCAGTCTTCCCTTGCTGTTTTTTCTTTCCTCCTTACATATCTGCTGGTATAAAATATATGCAAATCATTATGTAGAAATGTAACTGATATTGGGATGCCTTTGTTTAGAAATTATATATACAGTGTTACTGTTGAAATGTATATAATTATAGTTTGAGATGACTGCAAACCTATTTGGAACTCAAGGAGTTAACCTGAAATGCAATTTTAAGCCTTTGCAAAAGCTGTGGAAAGGGGCCTCAGTTCTGGGACACTGTGTTCTAGCTGCTCCTTCCTGATACTTACAAAACATTTTACAAAAATACAGGATGCTTGTTAAGGAGGGAGGTTTGAAGGACTTATAAAAACAGAGCTGCAATTTCTTGCAAGACACACAGAGATTGAAGGAAAACTCAGATGGATCTTCTCTGTTTATTCTGCCTTTGTAAATAGTTATTCTGAACAATTTACACACTAACATACTATTTGCCAGCAGATTAGGCCTTACGGTCTATCGAGTCTGCTCGAACCTCAGATCCTTAGTTGGGTGCCGAGGCCCCCCTCCCTTGTGCTCCAGAAACCCCTATCATCCATCCCCACCCCCCTGGGACAGGCCATCATCTGATACATCCACTTTCTGTGTCTGTCCCACCCTCTCTTGAAGCCCTCCACTGTGGATCTCTGAACCAGCTCGCCAGGCAGTGCATTCCAAGGGTCCACCACCCTCTCAGTGAAAAACCTCCTCCTCTTTTCCCCTCACCTTCCACCTTCCAAATTCAAACCATGCCCTCTGGTGATACCTCCTGCTTTAGTCTAAAGATCCCTCCATGTTTACCCTATTTATTCCCTTGAGGTCCTGAAGACCTTAATCATGTCCCCTCTGTCTCCTCTCCTCCAATGAAAACAGGTAGAGCTCCTCAAGTCTGTCCTTATACTGCCAAATCCCCTAGCCTCGTATCATCTTAGTTGCCTCCTCTGTACCTCTCCAGGAGCTGTATGTCCCTCTTCAAGTGTGGTCTCCAGTACTGTACACAGTACTCAAGGTGTGGTCTAACCAGTCCATTGTACAGCGGCAGAATCACTTCCTGTTCCCAGAGGTGATCCCCTTACGATGCATCCCAACATCCTGTTTGCCTTGCTAGCCGCTCTTGCACTGCTCAGAGTTATTCATACATGCATCCACCATGACCCCAGGTCTTTTCCCCTATTGAGGCGTCCAGCACCTCCCCTCCCAGGGTGTACCTGTGTTTAGGGTTTCCCTGAACAAGATGCAACACCTTGCACTTGGTGATATTGAAATTTAGTTTCCATGTGTGAGCCCAGCTTTCCAGGGTGTCCAGGTCCCCTTGCAGGGCCAACCTCCCCTCTTCTCCCTCAACTACTGCTCCCATCTTGGAGTCATCAGCGAAGAGACTCATTTCACACCCTATACCCTCCCTGATGTCCGATATGTATGCATTAAACAGGATCGGACCCAGGACCGAGCCCTGCGGCACCCCACTACCAACCTCTCTAGGGTTCGAGAACTCCCCACAGACCACTACTCTCTGGGTGCGTCCAGCTAGCCAGTTTTCAATCCATCTGACCATCAAGAGGCTCTCCTAACCCCATCGGTTTCTCCACCAGACCATTGTGGGGACAGAGTCAAACGCCTTGCTGAAGTCCAAGAATAATACATCCACAGGCTTTCCCTGTCCAGTTCTGATGTTACCCATTCGTAGAACTCCACAAGATTGGTTTGACATGATCTACCTGGCACAAACCCATGTTGCCGACTATCCAGACCTCCCACCTCCTCCAAGCACACCCCAATCGTTCCTTTAGTATACTCTCCATTAATTTTCCCATCACCGAGGTCAAACTGATGGGTCTATAGTTACCTGGTACTTCCCTCGACCCCCCATGGATTGGCACGACATGTGCCTCTCGCCAATCCCTAGGTACCCTCCCTGTCTCAAGTGACCTGTTGAAGAGCTCCGCCAGGGGTGCAGCCAGTATGTCCGCTAATTCCCATAGTACTCTCGGATGAATGCCATCCGGCCCAGGAGATTTGTCTTTCTTTAGGGCCTTGAGGGCTAACCCACACCTCTGGCGGAGATAGCATCATCCGTCCCTCCACCTTACTGGCCTTTTTATCATATCCAGATGCTTGACACCTAGGCCTCTCCTCCCCTCTTGCTCCATTTCTGTTGCTCCTCTAATCTCACTCCTGCCTTCTATCCCTTCGTGCCTTGCTTTCAGATATCCCATCCCTCCTTAGTGAACACAGAGGCAAAGTACCGTTAAATACCTCTGCCTGGTCCCCTTCCACCCACCCTCCTTCTGATCTCAATCTGCTGGAGATGGCCTTAGTTTTCTCCGCTCCCCAATGTACCGGAAGAACCCTTTCCCCTTCATGTATCCCCTGTGCCAGCCGCTGCTCTTTACTGGACTTTGCTCCCTTAACCATCCGGGTGACTTTTCTAGATGCAAGATGGTGCATTTCCTTATCCCTATCCCCTCTTGTTGTTTTATATTTTTTGTAGGCCGCCTTCTTTTCTCTGACCGCTACCTGTACCTCACTGGACCACCAACATGGTTTATGTGACCTTGCTCCCCTACATTTCAACTTAGCGCAGATCCTGACTGCCTCATGAAGTCCCCGGTTTATGACCTCCCATCTCCTTTCCACACTTGTCATTGATGTAATCCCCTTCAAATGATCCTTGAGAATATTTCCCATGCCCACAAAGTCTGCCCTCTGAGTCCACTGCCAGTGTCCTAGATCTCACCCTCCCCATGCTTATTTGAAACCAGACAGTATTGTGGTCGCCCCAGTCAGGGGTCCTGTACAACCAGGTCCTTACCAGATCCTCATCTGCCAGAACCATGTCCAGGACATGCCCCTCCCTCGTGGGCTCCATCACATGCTGTGTTAAGAACACATCCTGGAAGCCGTCCAGCAGCCTCTGCTCCTTGGCCACCTTAGAGGACATGGTTCCCCAGTTTGTACCTGGCATATTAAGGTCCCCCATCAACACCACTCCTTCCCCTTTTGGTCCACACTGGGCAATGATGTTGTCCAGCAAACCATCCTCTAGAACATCACTCATCCCGGGGCCTATACTACACCCAGCTTGACCTTATCTCCTGCTGGGGATCGTAAGGTGACCCATAAGGCCTCCACGCTTCCCTCTGCCTTCTACTCCTAGCAATTTCTATGTCATCTCTAATGAACATAGCCACTCCACCCTCTGCCCTCCTTTCTATCTTTCCAAGCATAGTGTACCCCATGCGTTAGGTCCCAGTCATGGTTTTGTTGGCCCACGCCTCCGTGACCGCCGCCACATCCACCCCGAACAGCATGGCCTGGAACTCTGGCAACTTGTTTCCCAAGCTCCTGGCATTTACTAACACCAACTCCCACCCCTTATCCCTGATCCTCTTTGTCGAACCCCACCCAGATTCCTTATACTTCCATCCTCCCTCTGCTCCTCCTGAAACCTCCACCCCCAGTCTGCTCCCTCCCCTTGGGCTTGAAGGCTACTCCCCTCCTCTGGAGGAGAGGGCTTCTGGTCAGCCTCTCCCTTATCCCTTCCCCCCCTCACAAGTTTAAACCCCACCTTTCTTGAATGTAGTCAGCCATCCCCTGTTTAAGGACTTCCTTCCCTAATGGTGCAAGATGAAGCCTGTCCTTGGCATACAGTCCCTTATCCTCCCAAACTCCTTTCCAGTTCCCTAACACCCCCACCCCACTCTCTTCACCCCACTTCCTGAGCCAGTCATTAACCTCTGTCAGCTTCATTTTTTTCTCCATTGAGGCCTTTGGTACTGGCAATATCTCCGAAAAGGAAATGCTGCATCCATTATCCTGACAGACTCTGGCAAGTTCTTGGAACCTTGCTTGGATTTCCAAAACGCTATTTCCCTCTAGATCGTTAGTTCCCAAATGCACCAGGAGATCCGGTTTCCCTCCACAATCCCTAACCATTTCATACACCATGAACTTTGCTCTGTACACTGCCAGCCCAGAGATACTCACTACCTTCACCTGCCTATGGCATCCACCCCTGTCCCTCCCACTGGATACCCTAATCATCGAGTCTCCCAATAACAGAACCTTAACACTGCCATCGCCCTATGGTTACCTCCACTATGCCCTCTCAGCCCCTTTTTCGTGATCTCAATTCCATGGGAGTCTTCCTGCCTTATTAGAGACCCCTGTCACCCTCCCTTTCTGCCTCCTCGTTATTTTGCCACTTAACTCAGTTTTATTTTTTAATTTTATTGTTATTCATAATAAAACTCTTGTTGCAATTTTACAACTGCTCCTGGTTTTCCTATGCTTCGGACCTGTGCCTCGGCGACAGAGGCATGCCTGTTGATTATATCACTTAGGGTGTAATTGAAAAGGGCGGCCGCATCATTGACATTTGAAGCCAGGCAGAAGTCTGTCCAGTTTATACCTCTGAGGTCAGCTAAGTAGTCAGGTTGAATTTGTGGAAGCTTCTTTTCCAAATAAACCTGCTTTTTGACTTGGCTGACGCTAGACCTCTAATGCAGCCCACAGTGCATTGACTGCTGGCATCACTGTGAACAAATGCAGTGTGGGTGAACTTGTGGGGTCTATTGGTAAGGATTAGGTTGAGCAATGAACCATTTGTGGAATTTTTGGGGTTAGGGTGAGTAATGTCTGAGATTAGCTGGGTGAAACCTGATTTGTCGCAAAAATCTCTAATTTGTTTACTTTTGGTGTTGGTGTTTAACCATTCAAGATTTAGTTCACTGAGGATGATGATTTTATTTTGTTTTGAGTCTGTCAATTTATGTAGGTAATTTAGGAGCTCCATGCCACCTGATGGTGGCCTGTAGCAACCTACCACAGATAGTGTCTCAGTCGGTGAGATTAAGTTTAGCGCCAATGACTCAAATTCCTTAGGTGTGGTAACAGCAATGGTGCCTGACATTGTGAATTTGTCTTTGATGTAAATGGCTACACCCCACTTCTGCAATGCCTATCACTGTGGTAAATGTTACAGAATGGAGTGAAATCTTGTTTCTGGGATTGAGCTTTGCCATGTGTCTGTTAGAACAAGGATGCCTGGCTTTGTGGGAAACCCAGGCTTTTTTTTTTTCTGTGTAGGATTAATACCTTTGAGTCCATGACTCTTTTCAAAGGTTCCAGAGGGATAGGGGTCAGCCAAGGATGGCGTTGTCATGGTGGAAGTGATTTGTCAGCAAGTGGGCCTCGTTCGGGATGGGGGATGATGAGGTAAAAGGGGGTGAAAGGGAGGGTTGGGTAGTTGAAATTCTGCCATATTAGTGCAGGCAATCACAATTCTCTTTGTGTCAAGAAGGGATCTGAGCCCAGAATTGAATGTACTAATCTTGGGTGATTTTGTGAGGTTAGCAGGTAACTCATTGTACCATTTTAGTCCTTGGTACAGGATGGAGTTCTGGGTGAGTTTAGTCCTTTTGAAGGAATCACAACTTGTCTGTAGCGGTGCTTCTTGTTGATTTGGTGGGAACTGCTGGTGTAAAGAAGGCAGTCCAGTCAGCGGGAGAAAGCCAAAAGCACTTTTTCAGAAGTAGGCAGGTTTGGTATTAAAGCTTTAAGATGGAGGGAGCCACCCAGTTTTGGTGTAGAGCGTGCAGGTGTGGGTGTCCTGGGCAGCCCCTATGGCTAGTCGACAGGCCTTATTTAGCAGCGTGCTGACTCTGTTTAGGGCAGTTTTAGTGCCTGCCCCATAGATAGGCAGCCCATAATCTATGGAGGACATCACTGAACTACTGATGGCAAGTTTCAGAGCATCTCGTGTCATAGAGTGCCTATGGTGGTAGAGGATCCCAAATTTTGTATTCGCTGACTTGACGACTGAGTCTATATGGCCGGAGAAGATTTGTGTATTGTCAAAGGTGATGTCCAAGTGTTTGAACTTTGTTACTTGTTCCAGTGTTTCACCATTATGGTTCTGGATGAGCAAAGGCTGGTATTTCTTTTTGCTTTGGGAGGTAGAGAAGAGTAGACTTATTGTTTTTTATGGTTTAGTAGTAGTTTGTTTTGTGTGAACCCGAATTCAAGCTTGAGGAAGCTGTCTTGGAGTTCAGTTGTGATGTAGTTGTGATCTTTCCCAGCGACCGATATCACTGCATCGTCAGCAGACTACACGCATTCAGATGTAGACACTTCAGACCATTTATGGCTAAAAAGTCAAAGGGTGAGGCTTTCGACATTGGAGGGCCAGGATTTAATTCAACATTTCCAGCACAGATCAGAAGTAAGAGGATCAGAGTCTTGAACCATCTACATAATAATTTGAATTTAGTACAGTCAATACGCCTGCGTAAGGAGTGCAAGCAAGACATCCAGATACCGATGCTGGTGAAACCGGAAGGATACACTGTGTAAAGAAGCAGCAATGCCCGAGATGAATGAGAGCACTTGGAAGTCAGTTGCACCACCAGGGAATCTGTGCTTGTGTCCCAAAGGGCATTATTTGGGAAGAGGATTAGTGGCATTGATCCAAGATGACAGTGCTTTAGTGTTAAAAACATTTTGTCAGCTGGCACAAGACCTAAGGAGGGGTAATCAGTGAGGGTTGGGGTGAAAGAGAGGAGTGAGCCAAAGGATAGCATAACAAGGAGAGAGAGGATGCATAGTGGACATTCTGGCAATATGAGTTGGGAAGATGTCAGAAGACAAACAAGTTGTGTGAGGGAGAGGAAAACTCTGGGTGTACTTACTTATTTTAGAATAATAGAAAGTTTCTGTAGATGGGCTGTGAATGTGCTGAAAGACAGAAACAGTTTCAGCAGAGGAGCTGAAAATAATTGATAGGCAAAAGGGGGAACAAAAAGGGAAGACACTGTGATGCCTCTAGTGGCCAACTCTTATAACGAACAAATGGAAAATCTCTGAACAAATATTAAGCACTGAACAAGTAATTCGGGGGCAGCACTGATAGCTGACGGAGAAAAAAGGTGACAAGATTTAAAAATCCTGGTCCCAGTACTTTCTGGATGCGCCGTGGACAAACTTGTACCTTCTGGGGAGTGCAGAGATGGGCTGCTGGGTGGGTGGACAGTGTTCTGCGAGAGACTCCAGGGTGTGAGTTTCAGGGAGGTTGGAGCCTGGTAAGGGGCTGGTGAGAGCCTTCTAGGGAATGCAGGGATGGGCTGCTCGGCAGGTGGATGGCGCTCTGTGGAACCGCCAGGCGTGAGTTCCAGGGAGGCTGGAGGCTGGTAAGGGGCTGGTGAGAGTCGTCTGGGGACTGCAGGGATGGGCTGCTCAGTGGGTGGATGGCACTCTGCGGGAGCCATCTGGGTGTAAGTTCCAGGGAGGCTAGAGCCCAGTAAGGTGCTGGTAAGATCCTTCTGGGGAGTGCAGGGACGGGTTGCTCAGCAGGTGAGCGGCGCTCTGCGGGAGCCACTGGGTCGTGAGGTCCAGGCAGGCTGGAGCCTGGTTAGGGGCTGGTGAGAGCCTTCCAGGGAGTGCAAGGATGGGCTGCTCGGCGGGTGGGTGGCGCTCTGTGGAAGATGCCGAGGCATGAGTTCCAGGAAGGCTGAAGCCCGGTAAGGGGCAGGTAAGGGCCTGTGGGGACAAGAATTTAAGCACAAAGTACACAAAGCTAGGCTGTACAAGATGAATCGGGGAGGAAATTACAGGAGGGGGATGGACTAGGTGGGAATATCAGTGAAGAGAAAAGTCTGGAGAGGATTAAAGAATTTAAAAGCAAACAGAGTCAAGAGAATGTAATGTTGACGGAGTCGGGTGGAAAGACTGGGGAGGTATAAAGAATTTAAATATAAATAGATTCAGCAGCAGTTAGAAACTGAATTAAATGCAGTAAAGCTAGTTTAAATGCAGTATAAGGAATTACCATACAAATAGGTTCAGCAGTTGTAAAGCAGGGTTAAATGTGGTCTAAAACTGAATTAAAAACAGTCCTTAAAATAGGTTTAAAAGTGCAGACATTTGACTATTTAAATGCTATCCTAGTAAAGACTGAAATACCATGCAGCATGTACAATTTAACTTTAAAATCTATTCCAAAGAGCAGGAAACAATAATAATGTCCTGAACAAATAATAAGCACTGAACAAGTCTTTTGGGGGCAGCACTGATAGCAGTTTGTAGTGAAGCTCACGGAAAAAAAGGCGCCAAGATTTAAAATCCTGGTCCCATCTCCGTGATGTCATCAACGAGATGGCAGGCTGAGAGAGAACTCCCTCGTTGCAGAAGATAAAATAACCTTTCCACACATTACAAAGCATTGTAAAAATATAAAATATGGCAGCAAAGAACAGTGGAGGGTCACAAAGAAAAGATCCAGCTCGAAATAGCGGAAATTTAAAGCAGATGGGCATGGATATGACTCGGTAGGGATTGCATCAGACAGAAACCCCTGGCCGATCAGCACAATCTGAACCGATACAGATACAGAGGCAGAGCAAGAAAAACTGACAAGGTCTAGATTTAAGACAATTATAACAGAAATTAAAAATTTCAGATCTGATAATCAGCGAGAGTTTTCAAAATTAAATGCCCAACTTACAAAGCTGGAAACGAGGGTCCAACTAGCTGAGGGAAGGGTTGCCACCGCAGAAGAGGCTAGCCTAGTCTATCTTGCTAAAGTTGCATAATATTTAGTTGATCAGCAAGAGCAGACAGCATTCAAGTGCCTAGACCTGGAAGCCAGATCTCGACGGGACAATTTACGAATATATGGATTTACAGAGGGCACGGAAACCGGAGCTATGGAGAACTTTTTAACAGATATGCTGAAACACATCTTAGACCTTCCGCAAACCCTCAACTTTAGAATTGAGAGAGCTCATCGAGCATTTATACCAAAACCAACCGACTCCAAAGCCAGACCCTGATCAATAATTGCCAAATTTTCCACCTTCAGGGACAAAGAATATATTCTTAAGCAAGCATGGCTACAGAAACAAGTCCAATACAACGGAACCAGGCTATATTTTGATCAGGATTACCCTACAGCGATCCAGCAACAGAGGCAAGCTTATGTCCCGATTATGAAAACTCTCCGAGCAAAAGGGAAAACCCCTTATCCGTCGAAAATCAAAATCTTTTGGAGTACAGGAGTTGAGACCTACCCGAGTCCGGAAAGAGCAAGGCAAGCGTTGCTAGAGAGAGGATGGGAGCCGGAGGGCTGGAAGAACGAAGATCCCAAAAGGCCGCGTCTGCAGCAATGGTCTACGGCAAATCAACACAATGCAAGGGTCCAAGGTAAACGGGCAGCAGCAACGATCCTTCTAGAAGTGCAGACGCTCCTGCAGGACATAACGGCCCCCCAGAAGGAACCTATGGCTTCAACGTCTGCGGAGGACCTAACCTGAGAAACAATAAGCCCTCATGAGGTGACATTTTTGTCTTTGGTTGAATATGGGGTAATTTTTCACCAACCTGAAGAGAGGCTTTTGAAATGTGGCTAGTTTTTCAATGATGTTAACAGTTCTCTAGACACATATGAAATCAATCTCCCTAGACAAGAAGAGGAGAAAAAGAAAGTAAAATTGTTTAATCTAAGCGGTGACCCATACCTAGAAGTATGGTAAAAGCAAAAACGTTAAGTTGGTGCAAATGAATAATGCTTTATATAAATACTAAATAAGGATGGATTGAGAGCTGGATCACTCCCCTGGACTACCCCAGTTAGGGGCATTATATGCGCATTTTGATTTCAGATTCTGCAAGGGGAAAGTTATTCTTATGAAGGGGAAATACTATTTTCTTAATTCTACCTTATTGACGTTGTTTTTAATAACACTGCAAAATAGCCTGCTATCTTTCGTTCAGGATCCAGCTGATGCGGATCCAAGAGGCAAGTGGTTGGGGAATACCCCATGGCCTCTTAGTCAGGTCCCCCACTTGTTGTGGGGCAATTCCTGGCCCATTAAAGGGCAAAATCGTATGCCCTTCTCCCTTGGGAGTACATGTATGTATAATAGTTATTGTTTGTCAATGTTACAGTTAATGTTTGTTTTAAATGTTCTTAGGTGTCATAAGCTAGACAAAACTGATCTATGAAACATGCTACAAGAAACATTTTTTAAAGAAAGCCAGAAATATTAGGCAGGAGATCCTGGGGGTAAAAAGAAAAGTTACTCCGTGTAGTAGAACAGAAAGGAATTTAAAATTAGACAGAAGTGGATGGAGATGATTAGGATTGGGGTCTCACAACCTGAAGACACTAATAACTATAGCAATGGGTAAGATTATGATAAGTTCATGCAATGTGAATGGGCTAAATAACCCAGTTAAGAGATATAAAACAATAGCACTGCTAAAAAGGCACCACCCATCCTTTATTTTGCTACAGAAAACCCATTTGCCACAGAAGGAACATGAGAAACTGTCTGAACAGGGATATACCCATTTGGCGTCCTCCTCATCTAAGCGGGAAAATAGGGTATGGCCGTGTTGAATTGCCATTTCCGAGTCTCTGCAACTCATGCAGACACAGATGGACCCACTGGCTATGGTAAAGGGTAGTGTCTTGAGGGCGTGCCATTGACATTGGCCAGCCTATACCTCCCCAGGCTCTAGACTCATGCAGCCAAGGCCCTTCTTCAGAGTATAACTGCATTTCAGGAGGGGACACTGATAATTGGAGGAGACCATAACATGATTTATGAGAGTAAAGACATGACTGAATCCAGCTCTCATAGGGCCACTCCCCACCAAGAGAACGGTAGCAACCTATATAAAAAGTGCAATGGACGATGTCTGGCGACATATCTAAACCCCACCAAAAGAAAATATACTCATTATTCAGTGCCCCATAAACCCACACCAGAATAGATTATTTTCACATTTCTAACGAACATATACATATGGTTCGGGGATGTGAAATGCTCCCTTTCCCCCTCTCTGATCATAACAGGCTAGATTTAACATTGGAGTGGCAGAAGGAACATAAATCCACACTTTGGAGGTTTAATAATTTTTTTTTAAACCTGCCGGAGTTTAAAGACAGGATGGAGGAGCTTATTCCTCAAATTCTGGAGGAAAATAACTCTCAGGGGGTTAATTCAGGTCTCTTATGGGACACCCTGAAAGTAGTCCTCCGAGAAGAATTAATAAAATTTGCAGCACACTATAAGAAAAAACAGGCACAGACACTGCAGCACCTGCAGACACAACTTCAAGAACTACAGAACCAACACCAGAGAGGAGATCATGCAATATACCCCCTGTTAATGTCTACTCCACACCGCATACAGGATTTGCTTGATCAGAAAACAGAACAAGCCCTGCAATTTCTTAAGCAGAAATACTATGAGGGAGGCCCAAGGGCTACCCGGATTTTAGCCATAGAATTAGGCAAAGAACTAACCAACCGTGATCTCCCAGATATTCTCAGATATGTTGGCCCGAGAAACGAATGACCATAAAGAGATTAGTGAGACTTTTCAGACAGTTCTATTCAAGGCTTTACAACCCAGAAAATAAAGTAGAGGGAGAGGAGATTCAAGCTTTAAATCGCTTACACCTGCCCAAGATTACAGAAAGACAGAGAGCAGTATTGAGGCACAATCACAGGTTCAATTAGAAATGGCAATTCGTAATTTAAAACAGGGAAAAGTGCAGGTCCAGATGGATACGCTGGAGAATTTTAAACAATTCAGGAAGTTGCTACAGCCTCACTCCTGAAAACATGTAATAGCATTATAAAAGGAGACCCTATAACCCCCCTCGGCAGTATGCTGTAATTGCCAGTGTCCCAAAACCAGGGAAAGACCAGACTCTCTGTCCCTCATATGAAAAAATTACTCACCTTAGTAATGTTGTTTCTTCTAATGGAGTCTTGCTATATTATGACAGTAGCAGTTTGTCCCACCACTAGAACTGCTCCGGAGGTGAAATGGTTAATACCATTCCAAAATAGAACTTTGAGCACGAGCTCTAAGAAGCAGCTCTATCTGTGTAATTTCAAACCTGAACTGTCAGATCTTTACGAGCAAAAACTCACTAAGGTCTGTGTGGAAGCTGTAACCTACATTAGCCAAATGGCTACCTAAATATTAACAACCATTGCTGGTCCCAACACCAAGACTCAAGTCAGGGACCTGAACTACTAACACAATTCTAACAACATGAGAATAAAACAACAGTATAATAAAACACACACCCCAAACTCCCAAAAGGGGAGAAACGCTAAAAGGGCATAAAATAGTGCCCACACTAAGTTGCCCGCACCCCACCCAGGTAGAAGTTCTGAGAGGGGCAGGCTGGGGAGGTCATAATATAGCAAGACTCCATTAGAAGAAACAACATTACTAAGGTGAGTAATTTTTTCTTCAAACAACATGAAGTCTTGCTATATTATGACAGTAGCAGACTACACAGCAGTACCTCCATGTAGGAGGGCAGAACCTACTTAGGAATAGGCTCTGAAGAACAGCTGTGCCAAACCGAGCATCTCTCCTGGCCTGGACATCCAGGGAGTAATGCTTGGTAAAGTGTGTACCGTTTTCCAAGTAGCAGCCTGGCATATCTCTAATATAGGGATGTCTCTGGCAGCAGCTAGAGACGCAGCTGTACCCCTGGTAGAATGAGCCCTCAAGCCAGAGGGGGGATCTCTGCCCAGTTTCTGATAACAAAATTGGATACAAGAGACAATCCACCTGGCAATTGATCTCTTAGTGGCAGGTTTGCCTTTCCCAACTTCACCATAGGTAAGGAAAGTTGGAGGGATTCGAACCTGTGACCTTTGGTACGCTCTATATAGTAACTAAGAGCTCTCTTAACATCCAGGCTGTGCAACCTCCTCTCACCAGAAGAGGAGTGATCAGTGAAAAATACTGGAAGGGAGATAGATTGGTTAAGATGGAAATCTGAAACCACCTTAGGTAAAAACTTCCTATTAGTCCTAAGGACTACCTTATCCCTGTGGAAAGAAATAAAGTCAGTTTCCACTGACAAGGCTTGCAACTCACTTATGCATCTAGCAGAAGTGATAGCCACCAGAAAAACAGTTTTCCAAGTTAGATACTTAAGCTCTGCAGAAAACAGAGGTTCAAAAGGGGGTTGCATTAACTGGGCAATACAAACATTAAGGTCCCAGGCAGGGGCCGGTTCCCAAAGGGTGGATTAGTATGGAGTAATCCTTAAAAAACTTGGAAAACACAGGGTGAGTGGAAAGAGGGATGACTTTCCTGCTGACACAAAAGCAGATACAGCTGCCAAATGGACTCTCAGGGTAGCTGGTCTGAGACCCAAGGAATTAAGATGGACCATGTAATCTAATACAATGGGCAAATCAGCAGATTCTGGGAAATATTTTTCCCAGCACACCAAATGGAAAACCTTTTCCATTTAGAACTATAAGTAGCTCTAGTGGAAGGCTTTCTGGAAGCCTTTAGGATTTCAAGAACACCTTGAGAGAGGTGTAAATCAGCAAACTCTAACTCCTCAAGAGCCAGGCCTTGAGGTTGAGGGATTTGAGGTCCGGATACCAAACCCTTCCCTGGGCACAAGTTAACAGGTTGTGAATCCTGGGGAGGCAAAGGGAAAGATGGATTGTCAGTGACAGAAGGAGTGGGTACCAGGGCTGCCTGGCCCAATCCGGGGCAATCAGAATCACCCTGCAAGGCTGAGATCTGATTTTGACTAATACTTTGAATAGGAGAGGGAAGGGAGGGAAAGCATAAGGAAACTTCCCCTCCCTATCCAGGAGAAGGGCATCCAGGGGGACTGAGCCCAACACTGGAGGCCTGCAACAGAACAGAGGAAGTTTGTGATTGTCTGGGGCTGCAAAAAGATCTATCTGAGGGGTGCCCCATCTGGCAAAGACTATCCCCAGCACTTGAGGATCCAGGGACCATTCGTGATGGCCCTGGGAAATCCTGCTGAGAGCATCCGCTAGGACATTGTCCTTCCCTGGAAGATGAACTGCTATGAGGGAAGTGTTCAGGGAATAGGCCAGAGACCACAACTTCATTGCCTCGGTGCACAAGGTCAAGACCGAGTGCCCCCTGTTTGTGTGATGTACCACATTGTTGTGGTGTTGTCTGTTCTGACTTGTATCACCTTGTTGTGGACAAATGCAGAAAATGCTTGAAGAGCTAAAAAGACAGCTCTGAGTTCCAGCAAATCGATGTGGAGCAGAGATTCCCGGGGGGACCACACTCCCTGAGTGGAAAGGTCGTCCATGTGGGCTCCCCAACCCAGAAGGGAAGCATCTGTAGTGAGAGTCAAATTGTGAGCAGGGGGAATGAAGGGGACCCCCAATCTTAAATTGCTCTGATCCTGCCACCACTGGAGGGCCTGGATCAAGGTTCGAGTCACTGGGACCAACTTGGAAAGGGGGTCTCTTCTCTGAGACCAATAGGTTCTCAAGTGAAACTGAATGTCTCATCTGAAATCTTGCTCCCTGCACAACAGCTGTGGATGCAGCCATGTGTCCCAGGAGCTGCAGAAAGTGTCTTGCTGGTCGAGAGACCTGCAGGGTGAAGGAGGAGGCCAGAGTCACTAAATTTGTCACCCTTTCTAAGGGAAGAAAAGCTCTGGCTAGCTTTGTGTCCAACTCTGCCCCTATAAAGGTGAGTACCTGGACTGGTTCCAGAACCGACTTTGGTAGATTTAGCAGAAAGCCCAGGAGGTGAGAAGCTGCTGGTAACTTGCAGGTGAGATTTTACCTGTTCTGGGGACTGGCCTACAATGAGCCAATCGTCTAGATAGGGAAAATCAGCAATCCTTTGCCTCCTTAAGTGAGCAACTGCCACTGCTAGACACTTTGTGAATACCCTTGGGGCAGAGGTAAGGCCGAAGGGCATTGCTCTGAACTGGTAATGACCTGAGGGTAGTTCGAATCTGAGGTACTTTCGATGGGAGCTTTTGATTAGGACGTGGAAATAGGCATCCTTGAGGTCCAGGGAGGCTAACCAGTCCCCTGGCCTTAGGGAGGGTAAAATCATTGCCAGAGTTACCATTTTGAACTTTGGTTTCAAAAGATGCTTGTTCAGATATCTGAGGTCTAATATGGGCCGCCATTCTCCTGTCTTTTTTGGGGTAAGGAAGTATCTGGAATACAGACCCTGCCCTGGTGCAGGGAGGAACCCTTCCACTGCTCTGAGAGCCAACAGGGTTGAGACCTCTGCTTCCAGAGCAAAGGTCTCTGAAGCACTGGTAGAAAAGTCTGGTTCTCAACTTGGGAAACTTTTGAAGCTGAGAACCAGACCCTGGCTTACTACTTCCAGAACCCACTTGTCTGAGGTTAAAGAAGCCCAGTTCTGACTGGTAAGCCAGCCTGCCCCTCACCGCAAAGGAGACCGGCCCTGGGCACCCCATCAGGTGCCTGCTTAGCAGGAGCTTTAGGCTGAGGGTGGGAGCAGGCCTGCCCACCCCTCGTCTGCCTCTGCCTTCTGAAGAAGCCCCTCTGAGCATAGGCAGAGGAGGCCTGAGTCTGGTAAAAGGCCTCGTGAAAGGCCTACCCCTACCCCTGGGGGTATGCCTCTGAGGAGTGGCTTGCCGCCCTTAGCTTGGGCACTTTGTAAGTAGTCCCATATTCATCCATCTTTTCATGTAATTCTCTGTCTGCTCCCCAAACAGAGAATTTCCCACCACAGGAAAATCCATAGCCTTAGTCTGGGTATCCTGTGACAGACTAGTACACCTGAGCCAGGCCAACCTAAAAGCTACAGATGTGGCCATGACCCTAGAGGAAACATCATTAACATCCACAGCAGCATGAAACTGTACCTTAGAAGCCTCAATGCCATCAGCAGCCACCTGTTCTAGTTCGCTAGCCAGCTGGCCATGGGCTTGCTATGCTAATTCCATAACAGTATCCCATCTAGATTTCTGATACCTAGCTACATAAGCCATATAATTTGCTTGCCTGAGGAGGATGTGAAGCCAGGGGGATATTAGCTTTATCACAGGCTGCAGCCTGAACTACCCCAACATGACTGCATTGCTGAGAAAGGAATTCTGTATCAGGACCTGACAATGTGTACCTTCTGTCCATCTTTTATCTACAGGAGGCACAGAATTGGGAGCTTTAACATTTTTATTGTTTGCTTCCTAAAGACTTATGCAAAGGAATAGACAATCTCCTAGACTCTGGAATATCCATCATTTCTACAAAATCAGGCTCCTCTTGCTCATCCACAGCTTCTTCCAAGGGAAGCTGGAGGGTTTCAGCAACTTTTTTGTAAAACATAAAATGAGATGGGGACTCAGATAGCATAGGGGGAGATTCTAGAGGTCTGTCTGGGGAAATGTCCGGTTCAATGGGCACACCCAGACCTTCCCAGCCACATTCATACTGCCCTCCTCTGGCTCATAAAATTCCTCAACATCATATTCCTGAACCACTGGAACCGGACGAACCGACCTTTTGCCAGATAGTGGCGGTTCGGACAGAACCTGAGACAGTGACTGGACAATTTGTATGGCTTTTGCTATCTCTGCAGCAGTTGGAGAAGGGTTTTGGACCCAAACCTGCTGACTTTCTTGTTTTCTTTACTGGAATTGGTTCCTCAGAACCAGCTTTTCTTTTGCCCGAGGAAGTCTCGGCCTGGTCAGAGGAGCACTTCCCTCCCGTTCAGCTGAATTTAACCGAGCTGGCCACTGGGTCATGGACTTTGGCCTCCTCGCTCCTGAGCCTGCCCAATCTCTTTCCAGGGTGGCTGCAGGGAAATTTTACATATCTGGCAGTCTGACTGAGGTGGTCAAACCCAGACAACAGACACATGTGGTGTGTGGGTCAGCCTTGCAAAGACTTCCCACAGACATCACAGTGTTGAAACCCAGTGGGCCCTGTTTTCTTTTGGGTTTCTCAGACATAATGCCAGCCTAACCAGAAAAACTTGCCCTTTAGAACGGTGGCTAGGAACACCCTTATCGGGTTCCAACCGTGTTCACGGGTATTGGAAAAACGTAATAAAATCCGTTTTTTAGAACCGATAAGAACCGAAACCGACTCTAAAATGTTAAACTTTAAAGTTAATAAGTTTTAACCCAGCTGATCGGTTCAAAACCGAACCGATAAACTTACAAGTTCACACAGACAAAACCTTTAATTTACTTACGATACACCACAGACAGAGCTTGAACCGAACGGTTTTGCAGTTAAATAAACTATTCTCGGTTGAATCGAACCGAGAAAACACTGTTTAAACCGAGAAATGAACCGAGCAGTAGGAGAAATCTCGGAGCGACTTGTTCACGGAGGCAGAGTAAAGAATCTGACAGTTCAGGTTTGAAATTACACAGATAGAGCTGCTTCTAGAGCTCGTGCTCAAAGTTCTATTTTGGAATGGTATTAACCATTTCACCTCCGGAGCAGTTCTAGTGGTGGGACAAACTGCTACTATCATAATATAGCAAGACTTCATGTTGTTTGAAAGGCCAATTTCAGTTTTAAACATAGATTATAAGATTTTTACGAAAATATTTGCACAAAGACTAAAGGAAATTCTCCCTACTGTTATTAACCATGATCAGTGTGGCTTTATCCCTATGAGACAGACTCAGGACAATATCAAGAGGACGCTGCATGTGCTGCATTGTGCCACACGGTCGAAGGCCTCTTTTCTATTAATGAGCTTGGATGCGGAGAAGGCCTTCGACCGTGTGGCATGGCCGTTTCTATTTGCAGCCATGGCAGCCTTTGGGTTTTCAGGTCCATTTATGAAAATCATTCAAGCTATATGAAAGCCCGAGGGCTTATATCCGTGATAAATGGAGATGTAACTCCCAATTAACTTAATGAGAGGTACAAGACAGGATGTCCCTTAGCCCTTGCTCTTTGCAGTATATCTAGAACCTCTGGCACAGGCAATAAGACAGGAAAGAAATATAGAAGGAATAGAAATAGAAGGAGAAACACATGAAAATTGCATTGTACGCTGATGATTTACTAGTGTACTTGGTAAACCCTAGAGAGCTCTCCCCGCTGTGGGAATTAATAGAAGCTTTTAGCAAAGCAGCAGGATACAAACTGAATACACATAAAACTGAAGTTCTCAGTTGAACTATACCCTTACGCAAACAACAATTACACAGTTCCCATTTAGGTGGGGTTTGAACTCCTTAAAATACCTGGGAGTCAACCTAACTTTGGAACCGAGGAACTATGACCATAATTATACCCCTCTCTTGAACTCCATAAATAAAGATATCGAAAGGTGGAAGACTTTACCGATTTCACTAATACAAAGGATAGAAGTAGTAAGGATGAATTTACTTCCTAGTGTCCTATACCTGACACAGTCCTTGCCTATAAACCCCCCAGAAAAATTCTTTACAGAATTAAATAAAAAAATGTCCAGATATATCTGGAACAATGAAAGCCCAAGAATAAGGATGTCCACCCTGCAACTGGCAAAGCGTGAGGGTGGTCTGGCACTCCGATTTCCAAAAATTACCACTTGGCAGCCCAGCTAAGTACCATATTTTATGGCTTCACAAATCCTACTATGCAAAGTGGAGAGTTGGAGGTGAAGGCTGAAGATATAACCAGCCCTACCATATCCTTCTTTCCTCTCCCAGACCCTCACTAGAGAGTTTATCTGATAACCCATATACCTCCAACACTCTCAGATGCTGGTACAGACTAATCACAGGAAAACAGTTTCGGGGAGCCAAAGACCCGACCTTCTCATTTGCTAGAAACTCCCAGTTTATTCCAGCCTCTATGGATATGGGATTTAGGAGATGGGAGAAACAGGGCATCATCATTCTCTGCCATTTATTAGAGAAGGGTGCTTTAAGAGACTTTGAGTCCTTATCCAGTAGATATAGCTTACCTGCACAGGATAGATTTAGATATATGCAGGCAGCCGCTTTCATTAAAAAATTACCGCAGGAAGACCTAGTACAGAATTATGACGCCCCTATAGTAGATCTTATCAGAAGAGCCTTGGAGGGCACGGCCCCTTTGTCCCATTTGATTTCTCACACCTATAAGGCCTTAAGGATCATGAAAAGGGATTCAATACAGTATATAAAACAAAAATGGGAAACAGACTTAGGAATAGAGATTACAGAGGATGCCTGGTCTAAACACCTTAAGCGAATACATGCAGTTACGACCTCTCCTTACTGGAATGAATTTAATTGGAAGGTCTCAGTTAGATTCTTTAGAACCCCAGCAATACAAAGCAGGTACAACCCAGCAGGGAAAGGCCTCTGTTGGAGGAATTGTGGTTTTTCCCCCGCTACACATGGGCATATATTTTGGACATGCCCACAACTCCAGATATTCCTCAGGGAGTTACAGGAGGCTCTAACAGAAGTGTACTCCACTCCAGTAATAATTACGGAGGAGATATTTTTCTCTTCTCACAAAACACAACTGGGCAAAAGGATACTAGCATGGGGTCTATGATGTTGATCAGTGTCTTAGCAGCAAAAAAAATAATAACAAGGCACTGGCTAACGACAGATATCCCATCAATCAAGGAATGGCAAAATCTCATGAATGAGATTTATAAGATGGAAAAAATTACGGCATGGACGCGTCACACGGTACAACAATTTGAAATAAGATGTGGACAATGGGTATTATACATCATGAAGTATTATCCCACATTTGTACCTTGAAAATAATGAAGAAGCGGGGAATAATAATAAATAGAGGGGGAAGGGAAGGGAAGGAATTACAAGGGAGGGGGGAAGTGTTGAGCCCTAAGGTTTATGATATTAATTGGATTTATCGGAGATAAACTGAAATATGGATTTCATGTATCAGTAGTTATAGTCGATTTCCCCCTGGGCTATGAATAAGAAATGACAGTGCAGATCCGGTGTCTTTAAGTATTATGTCAATGTAATTAATTCTGACACCTATACTTGTAAATATGTTTCCTGTGTATATATGGATTGTATGTGGAAAAAAGAGAAAAAGGTGAATGATATAAATAAAAAGTTGAAAAAAAAAAATCCTGGTCCCAGTAGTTTCTGGACACGCCGTGTATGAACCCGTACCTTCTGGGGGAGTACAGGGATAGGCTGGCTACGACAGATGGGCCCGGCACTCTGTGGGGAGCCGCGGGGCATGAGTTCCAGGAGGCTGGAACCCGGTAAGGCTGTGAGGAGCCTCCTGGGAGTGCAGGGATGGGCTGCCTCAGCAGGTGAGCAGCGCTCTGTGGGAGCTGTTGGGCTGTGATTTCTAGGGAGGCTGGAGCCTGAAGGGGCTGGTGAGAGCCATCTGGGGAGTGCAGCAGTGGGCTTCTCAGCAGGTAGACAGTGCTCTGCGGGAGACACCGGGGCATGAGTTCCAGGGAAACTGGAACCCGGTAAGGGGCTGGTGAGAGTCTTCTGGGGAGTGCAGGGATGGGCTGCTCAGCAGGTGACCAATGCTCTGTGGGAGCCACCGGCGCGTGAGTTCCAGGGAGGCTGGAGCCTGGTAAGGGGCAGGTGAGAGCTTTCTGGGGAGTGCAGGGATGGGCTGCTCGGCGGGCGGACGGCACTCTGTGGGAACCGCCGGGGTGTGAGTTCCAAGGGAGGCTGGAGCCGGTAAGGGTGTGAGCCTGCAGGAACCAGAATACCAAACCAAAACAATGGGATGAAGACAAAGAACAGGGAGAGAGTGAGTCTGGGGGATGCTGGTTGGGTGTGTGAATCAATGGTGAAGATGGTCCAAGAAGATCAAGAATTACAGTGAGTATGTAATTTCCATATCTTTCTGGACCGTTATCTTCACCACTGATTCAAGTACCAAGCTCAGAGACTCCCCCACCACTACCCCCGGCAGGGTGGCAGGAGCCAGAGCTCACTCAGGACAAGAGTCCATTGAGGACTGTCCTGCCAAAAGAGGCTTGCTGCCTGGCATGCACATCCAAGGCATCGTGCCTGATGATAGTGTACTGTGCTCCACGTAGCAGCTATGAAAAGGTCTCCTATAGGGACAAAGCGAATCTCTGCCAAGGACTTAACTGCTCTGGTGGAGTGGGAATGAACTTGGCCTTCTTGCTTGACCTGCACCATAGAATAACACTGGCAGAAGTGGCGGCGATCCATGCAGAAGTGTATTTAATTGTAAACAGCTGGCCAACCGGTTGGAACTGAAGGGAGACAAAGAGCTGCTTGCACTGTTGGAAGTCCTTAGCTCTATCTAGATTGAACATGAGGGCTCTCTTAACATCCAGAGTGTGAAGGGTGCGCACCCCTCATTCTGGAAGTTGGTAAAGTATGTAGGCAGTTCCAAGGGTTGGTTCAAGTGGCACTCTGACACCACCTTGGGTAAAAACTTGGAGTGTGTGCAGAGAACCACTTTGTCTGTATGAAAGACAGTATACGAAGGGTCTGTAACTAAAGCATGTATCTCAGAGACCCTGCATGCAGAGGTGATGGTCACCAAAAATGCAGTTTTCCAAGTTTGGAATTTGAGGTCACAGGTAGCCAGGGGCTCAAAGGGCTTATGGGTGAGCATATCCAACACCAGATTGAGGTCCCAGGCAGCAACAGTTTTCTGATTGGGGGCCTAGTGTGCAGTGTGCAGGATGCCTTTCAAGGACCTTTTAAAAAGGGGTAGCTGAGCTACAGTGAGGTTCTGAACTGGCTCGTGGTAAGCGGTGACAGCGCATAAATGGACCATAACGGAGGAGTACTGTAATTCTGCATAAGAGAGGTCCAGCAAACAGTTCAAACCTTATCCAGTGGGTAACGGAACAGATCTATACGAGATTTTGAGCACCACTCAGAAAAAAGACCTCCACTTGGCCATGTAAGTTTTTTTAGTACAGGCTTACAGACGTCCAGAAGCATCTCAGAGACCCGCTGAGAGACCTTGTACCTGCTCACTTCTATCTCTTCAGGAGCCAGGCTTGGAGATGAAGGGAGCACAAATTGGAATGAACCCGAGACCCTTGTGTCAGGAGGTCTGTCCATAGGGAGAGAGGTCTCGAAGGGCAACCGACAAGTTGTTCAGCAGAGGAAACCATATCTGTCAAGGCCAGTACGGTGCAATGAGACTCATCTTGCCACATGGGCCTCCAGCTTTAGCAGTACTCTCTGAACCAGAGGAACAGGAGGGAACCCGTACAGAAAGCGATTTGTCCACTTGAAGCCTAAATGCATCCTGACAAAAAATGCCATGTTCCGGATTTTTGGAGCAGAGCTGAGGCAGTTTGGTGTTGAGTGGTGATGCAGCAAGGTCTAATTCTGGGGTTGCCCACTTGTCGAAGAAAAACTGTACTACGTCTGGCACTAAGGACCATTTGTGAAGATTTGCCTCTGTCCGACTGAGATGATCGGCTAGGCTGTTCTAAGCCCCTGGTAAATAAATTGCCTGATTCAGAACATCTTAGGTTTTGTTTTTTTTAGCTTTTGTTTACCAGGTAAGTGCACAAGACAAATCCTGCCTATTTTCAGGCACGACCTGGGGAAGGAATACAAATGAATACCAACTGACCTTGAACCAGATGAAACCATTCCAGAAATCTTGTTCCAAACACCACTCTCACCTCATCATTTCCCTTCAAAGAGGATAAGTGCGCTCCCCTTGCTTGTTGATGTAGTATATGACTGTCTTGCCTGTCTGCAAGAGGATTACCTTGTTGTGGACATAGTCCACTAGGCCAGAAAGGCGTACCGAACTACTCTCATCTCCAAGATACCGATGTGAAGATGAGACTATCAGGCTCAGACTCCCTAAGTATGGTGGCCCTGACAATGGGCTCCCTATCCCAACAGGCGCATCTGTGGTCAAGGTTACCTGAGGTCCTGGGAAAAAAGAGAAACCTTGGAAAGGTTGTCCTCATGTGTCCACCATGAAAGGGATCAAAGGAGGGCTTTGACCTGATAAGAGTAAGACAAAGTATGCATTGTCGGAGACCACTAAGTGCTGAGCATCCACTGAGTTATCCTCATGTGCAGGCGCACTAGAGGCACCATGAAGACAGAGAGGCTATGAGGCCTAACATCTGCTGCATGGAGTGAGCCCAGACTGACTCGTTTTCCATGATGAAGCATGCCATCTGAAGGATGGCTTTCCTTCTGTCTTCTGGAAAGTAGGCCCTCACCCTAGAAGTGTCAAAGAGGGCTCCGATAAAGAGAGAGGCTACTGAGAGTGCTGAAGCTGCAACTTCTCCATGTTCAGTAGATCTGCCATGGAAGTCAGGAACTGAGCTGCTGTGGTCACTTTCTGTTCTCGTCCTGCTTGGACAGGTTGGCTAGGAGCCAGGTGTCCAGAGAGGAAAAACCTGAAGTCAAGTTTTCTGAGATGCACCACAAGAACTGTGAAGCACTCCAGTAAAGACTCGAGGAACCAGAATAGCCCAAAGGGCAGGTTGGAACTGCAATGCTGGCCCAGAGGCACAAGCGAAGAAACCTGTGGTGGCTGGGATGGATCAGAACATGCTGATAGGCGTCCTGCATGTCCAAAGGCCAACCAGTCCTGGGACTTGTGAAGTGGCAGCAGGGTCCCTAGGAAGACCCTCTTGAATGTCTCTCCATGCAGGAGCGTGTTCAGTTTTCTGAGGTCGAGAATGAGGGTGCATGTCTCCAACTTTTCTGAACAAGGAGCAGTGGGAGTAGAAGCCTGTATTGCACTCTGCTTCCAGCACCACTGCCACTACCCTGCTGCTCAAGAGTCCCGCTATCTCCAAGGCAAAAGGTCCAACATTGCAGCTGATAGGGGGCACTGCTCTGGGTGGACAGTTCAGAGTTTCTACAAAATTCACTAAGTATCCCTCCCAGATGATCCTCAAAACCCACTTGTCCCTGATAAAGTTTTCCACTGATGGTAAAACTGAGCCAGACATCCTACCACCGAGAGGAGAGGTCTGCCTTGGGCAGCTGAGGCAGAACTGGGCCCAGAGCTTCAGAGAGTGGCACTTCAGGCACTTTGGGGCCTGCACCTTCTGCTCGTTTTCTTTTGTGTTTAAGGAGGTTGGACTTGACTTGGGCACCTCTACCTTTGCCACAAAAGGACTGTTTATTATGGTAGAAGTCTCTGCCTTTCCTCCTTGAGAGTAAGCTGGGACAGATCGAACAGTCTTGTTGGCTCTTTTGGTCTTTTGAGAGGTCTCATGGGATTGTTCCACTTGTTGGCGCGAACAAATAAGAGCCATCAAAGGACATTCATGACTTGCTGTTGTGCATCATTAGAAAAACCAGGCGTCCAAATCCAGGAATGTCTAATACAGATACCAGCGGTGGCAGCATGAGAAGTAGTGTCGTATGCATCCGTAGCTGCCTTTAACTGATGACTGTTAAGACTCTATACCATGGGTGACAGTCTGAAGAATCTTCTACTTAGTGTCCAATTCAGCAAAGTCTTGGAAAGAGATCTGAGAGAGGTTCAAAATGCATACCCATCATAACAGTTTTACGAGACTCCTTATTGATGGGGTGTGCCGCAACCTCATGAGGAAGATGACTTTATCTTTCTCGGCCAAAATGACAATTTAATCAGCAATAGGTTGAGAAGCCAGAATAGGTCTGTCCTTAGGGGCAATGTACCTGTGGGCTATCTGCTTACAAACAGAAGGAATGGAAGCAGACCTTACCATACTGCCTCAGAGTTTCCAAAAGCAGGAGGGATGGGAGGTGAAGAGCTAACCAGAAATAGGCACATGGCACCACTCAAGATGTGGCAGCTACCTGGATCAAGGCACAGGTCTAGAGAGTGAGGGTTGCATGCATACTGTGAAGCAAAGCCTTCAAAGAAGGATCCTCCGATGGGACTGAAGGCACGCCCAGAGTAGGGGTAGCCAGGCTGTAAAAGGTCATTATGCCAGCCCTCAAAAGTAATGAGATCAGGGGTCAGACTCATCCTCCCACAATTCCTCTCCGGGAAGAGGGCAGAGAGAGGTGTGGACCTAGAGGCACCTAGCCCAATCCTGGGAGTTGGAAGAACAGGCAAAACTGGCACAGAAGGCAGTGCGGAAGCAAGGGGCAGTGCACGGCCCCAGAGGAGTCGGCACCAGCCCAAAAACCAGCGCTGAACCCACAGAGATGGAACCTGGCACCAAGGAGACTCTCGATGCTCGCAGTGTCGTCGGACGTGGCACCAGGACAGGCCCTAGGAGGCCTGAGCCCAATGCCGCTGCCAATACAGGTACAGCCAGCACCGAAGTGAGTGGCGAAGGTACCTGGGCTGGTCCCTGCACAGTGACACCGTGACGGGGTATGGCTAGTGGAACTGATGTCGGCGGCACGGTCACCGACAAGGGATCAGGATCAATTGGCAGAGTCAAACGCTGTACCTGGCTAGAGTGTCCTGACTGCATAACCAAGGTCCCTAGAACCACTTCCACAGGAAGGAGCAAATGAGCCAGACACTGTACCAACTGCTCCATAAGAGCTGCCCAGTGGTGAAACTGCCCACGGAATCCCACAGGAGGACAGAAAGTGGCTCTGGGCCCAAGATTTCAAACAACTGTAAGCAGGAGTGGCGGTATACTGGCACCAGTGAAGCCCCCCTCCCTGGACTAAGGACCTACGCAGCAGATGTATTACAGGAGTGACCTCGAATGGTACCATTTCTTCCTCTTCTGACGGGAAGAGGAAGAATTTGAAGGCAGTGGTCCCAGGTTCCCAACTGGGATTGAGAACGCGCCCACTTCTTTTTGTGTTTATGAGAGGACTGCCCTCCCTCCCGAACACAGGACTGCCTGTCGTCAGAACCCTCCCCCTGTGAGGAAAGCCCTCCCTCGGTGAGGAAAGTGGACCACACATGGCCCTGCTGCCAGAGTAATATAACTGAAAAGGCTCCCTACCATCATCATCACCTTCCATGGTCTGAGGCTGTTGTTCAATAGGGCTGACAGAAACTGACAGTATTTATTTATTTATTTTGTTAAACTAAACTGACACCAAAATAACAAACACTAACTTTAAATCTACTAAAACGGAACAAACTGAACACTGTTGTCATATAGACATGAAGATCTGACTACTGGAGGGTGAGTGTCGTTGTCACTGAAGTGCACTTTCGGCCGGCGGGAAAAAGGAACTGTGGCAGTTTAGGACTGAGTGCAGAGGTAAGCCATGCAGTGTGAGCTACTCTTGTGGTGCCACGCATCTGCGGCTTACCTCGGCGCCAACTCTCCTGAAAATTCTGGCTCCCGCATGGTCCTAGTGCATCTGGCTCAGAACCATCAGTGTGAATCAATAGTGAAGATATGGTCCAGGAAGATCTATCGTTACAGGTGAGTATTCTTTTCTGTCATCCTAGATTTACTTTGAAGAGAGTACTTGAAAAGAAAAATTACTCACCTCAGTAATTGTGTTTCTTCTAATGGAGTCTTTTGTATTCTGACATTATGCAGTTAGCCCCAGCACCTGAACTGCTCTGGAGAAGAAAGAGTTAACTCTATGACAAAGCACAGAACATTGAGCTCGAGCTCGGTTCAAACCTCTGTCTGCTGCACTTTGAAGTGTAACCGTCAGATTCTCACGGATAACACTAACTAACTACCCCACTATGTGGAAATTGTAAATATTTACTAGCCAAAGGTAACCAATATTTTGGATCCCAAAAGACTCAAGTGAAATCCAAAACAAAAACTAGGCAGTGAACAAAATAATTACCAAACCATATAAATAACCCACTCCCCTGACTAAGAGGGAGGTGCCAAGTAAACCCCTGAGGTGCAGCACTGCGCCTACCAGCCCACTTCCCAAAAACCAGGCTCTGAAAGGGGATGCAGGGAGGGAGGTCAGTATACAGCAAGACTCCATTAGAAGAAATACAATTACTAAGGTGAGTAATTTTTTCTTCAAACAACATGAAGTCTTGCTGTATTTTGACATTATGCAGACAACCAAGCAGTACCTCCATGGAGGAGGGAATCAAACCTACTTTGGGAACAGGCTCTGCAGTACTGCTGTACCAAACCGAGCATCACTCCTAGCCTGGATATCCAGAGGTAATGCCTGGTGAAAGTATGGACTAAGCAGCTGTACCTCTAGTCAAATGAGCTCTCAGGCCTGGGGGGGGGGGGGTACTTTGCCATGCTTTTCATAGCAGAATTGTATACAAGAGACAATCCACCTGGCAATAGTTCTCTTAGTAGCAGGTTTGCCCTTCCTCACTTCACTATAAGTGAGAAACAACTGGAGGGAGTCAAACCTAAGAGCCTTAGTACGCTCAATGTTGTAGCTAAGAGCCCTTTTAACATCTAACTGTGTAATCTCTCTCCTGAAGAAGTATGATCAGTGAAGAATACAGGAAGAGACATGGATTGGTTCAGATGGAAATCTGAAACCACCTGTAAGAACCTCCTATTGGTTCAAAGGACCACCTTACCTCTATGGAATGAGATAAAATCAGGCTCCACTGACAGAGCTTGCAATTCACTGATACGCCTGGCAGAGGTAATAGCTACCAGGAACACAGTTTTCCAAGTCAAGCACTTAAGCTCTGTTGAAGACAAAGGCTCAAAAGGGGGCTACATAAGCTGAGCAATGCAAACATTAAGGTCCCAAGCACAAATAGGATCCTAAAGCGGAGGATTGCTATGAAGCAATCCTTTGAAAAATTTACAGAAAACAGGTTGCGATGCCAGTGAGGAGGGCTTTCCACTGACAGAAAAGCAGAAACAGCTGACAAGTGTACTTTGAGGACAGCTGGTCTAAGGCCTAAGCCATTAAGGTAAACCATGTAATCCAGAACTGTAGACAAGTCAGCAGTATCTGGGGATATATGCTTCTTGGAACACCAAATGCTGAATCTTTTCCATTTGGAGTTATAAGTTTTTCTGGTGGCAGGTTTTCGAGAAGCTCTGAGAATGTCCAGAACCCCCTGAGACAGATGCAAATTTGCATATTCTAACTCTTCAAGAGCCATGCCTTGAGACTGAGACACCGGAGGTTGGGGTACCAGATCCTCCCCTGAGAGAAGGTTAACAGGTTGTGATTCCTGGGAAGAGACAGGGGAAGATGGACAGCTAGGGACAGCAACAGGGGATACCAAGGCTGCCTGGCCCAATCTGGAGCAATCAGGATCACTTTGCAAGATTGTGACCTTATCTTGACCAGGACCTTGAACAGTAGAGGAAAGGAGGAGGAGACAGAGAAAGTACAGTTACGTAAGAACTTACGTAACAGTAGATCTTCGAGAACAGCTTTTGCAGCAGGTTATACCATTAGGACTGAAGCCGTCCAGGCGCCAGGACCCCACGGAAATTTTTAGCTATCAGTCTTCAGAGGGGACCGCCTCCGCGCTGGTCCCTTGACGTCAGGCGTAGTACATAAAGGCAGTCCCCACAATCCTCAGTTCTCCCGCCGGAGACTCCTGGCCACTGGATAACATCAGTAGGGAGACCGAGGATCCGCCACCAGATGGCCAAGACTAAAATCAGAACATCTCATCCCACAAGATGGATGTTTGGCTCCGACCTACCTCCACAAGATGGGGGGATGGTGGTAGAAGGACCTGCTGCAAGAGCTGTTCTCGAAAATCTACTATTACGGTAAGTTCTTACGTAACTGTACTATCTTACTTCAAGATACAGCTCTTGCAGCAGGTTACACCATTAGGACTGATTTCCAAGCAATAGTGGCAATCTTACCCCACAGGGAGGAGGAAAGGCAAAAGTCTCCAGACAACTCGAGCCTAGGACAGAAGTCCGTGAAGGATGGCTAGGCCGAACCCTGCTCTTCGCCTCGATGCAATGTCCAAGCTGTAATGCTTGATAAAGGTATGCACAGAGCTCCAAGTGGCTGCAGCGCAAATAGCTGAGGTGGAGACATTCTTTAACGCCGCAAAGGAAGTGGCCACCCCTCTCGTGGAATGACCCTTGACCATGCCTGGTAAGGGTTTATTGTGCTTATCATAACAGAAAGTGATGCACTGGATGAGCCACCTCAAGAGAGACTGTTTAGGAACAGGAGCTCCTTTCATTTGAACAGCAAAGGAGACAAACAGTTGATCCGCCTTTCGAAACTGTTTGGTTCTGGTCAGATAATATCTGAGGCACCGATCCACGTCGAGGGTGTGCAGAAGGGCTTCTCCTCGGTTGGTGTACCTTGGGAAATACACTGGTAAATCAATATCCTGATTAAGGGTGAGAGCTGAAACCACCTTAGGCAGAAACTTTGGGTTTGTCCTCAGGGATACCCTGTCCTGATGGAAAACTAAATAAGGCTCTTTGCACATTAGTGCGTGCAATTCGGAGATCCTTCTTGCTGAAGTAACCGCAACTAAAAATAACGTTTTCCATGACAGAAAACGTAGCTCGCAATCCATGGCTGGTTCAAAAGGTGGCAGGGTAAGCTGCTCCAGGACGAAGGGCAAGTCCCAAGGAGGAGGAATCAGATCCTAAATGGGCGGCCTAAGGTGGAGGACTCCCCTTAAAAAGGCACAAGTAGTGTCCAATTGGGCCACCATCCGATGGCCTATGGGGGCATGGTAAGTCGAAATTGCACAAAGGTGCACCTTAATCAAGGAGTAAGCCAATCCGGAATGAAAAAGGGAAAGCAGGTAATCCAGAACCAGCTTTTCGGGACATTCTAACAGCGAGAAACCGCGCGCTTGAGCCCACAAGCAAAAATCTGCGCCATTTCATGGCGTACGTTGCGTGGGTTGCCGGTTTTCTGGCGGCAGAGAGTACATCTGCCACTTCTTGCGAGACCCGTATCGCAACATGGCTATGTCTCTAGGAGCCAAGCGTGCAGGTTCAAGGAACGTAAGTCTGGATGGACTAATGAACCCTCCTCCTGAGACAGCAGATGGGAGCTGATTGGCAAAGGAAGTGGAGGTTCCCGGGATAGCTGATGCAGAAGCGGGAACCAAATTTGTCTGGGCCAGAAAGGCGCTATCAAAATGAGCGTCGCCTGCTCCCTGCGAAGTTTTAAGAGAACTCTCTGGATCAACGGGAAAGGAGGAAAGGCATAGAGGAATCTGCCCGCCCAGGAGAGGGACAATGCGTCTCACCAGAAAACACCAGGCCCTGGATCTAGCGAGCAAAAATTGGGCAGTTTTGCGTTGGATGGGGACACGAAAAGGTCTAACTCTGGAGTGTCCCATCTGTGAAACAGATCTTCTGCCACCTCCTGTAGAAGTTCCCACTCGTGGACTCTGGCTTGAGAGCGACTCAGGACTGTCTGCGACGGTGTTGTCCACTCCTGGGACGTGTACTGCAATTAGGTTTGCGCCGTGTTGCACTACCCACTCCCACACTCTCATGGCCTCCCTGCAAAGCGGGTAGGAGTGAGTGCCTCCTTGTTTGTTGAGGTAATACATCACTGCGGTATTATCTGTTTGTAACAGGAGAGTACCCGGTGGAATCTCCGACTGCAAGGCTTGCAGAGCATAAAGTACCGCCCTCATCTCCAAAATGTTGATGTGGAGATGAGATTCTGGGCTGTCCATATGCCCTGAGACGCACCCCGTCTAGGTGTGCTCCCCACCCGAGACCTGAGGCGTCTGTGGAGAGAGTCACAGTCGGAGAAGGCGCTGTGAAGGGAACCCCCGTGGAGAGATTCTCCGGATCTAGCCACCACTGCCAATCCCGAATCGCGGCATTCGTGATTCGAATTGGCTGCTGCAGTTTGTGTTGCTTTTGGTCCCATTACCCTTAGCATCCACTGGGTTACCCGCATGTGGAGTCGTGCCATCGGGACTGTTGCAATGGCCGCAGCCATATGTCCAAGCAGGCGAAGGACCAGTCTTGCCGGGACGGTCTTCCTCACCGACAGGTCCCTGACAAGGGATCTGATGTGTTCCGCTCTGTCTGAGGGAAGAAAGGCTTTCCTTCTGACGGTGTCCAGAACTACTCAGATGAACTGCAGTTTCTGGGACGGTACCAGGAGAGACTTCTCATAATTGATGAGGATACCCAGTGATTGGAAAAGGGACTGGGTGCGGTGAATGGCCGTCATCAGTGCCTCCTTGGAGGAGCCATGAGAATCCAGTCGTCCAAGTAAGGGGAACACGTGGTGGCCTTGTCTCCCTCAGAGAGGCACTCGACAGCCATGCCATTGGCTTAACGCGAGGTGCCAATGACAGCCAAAGGGAAGAGCTCGGAACTGATAATGGCGGCTCTGAAACTCAAGCGCAGGAACCTCCTGTGCGGCTTGAGCAATGGGAATGTGCAGGTGGGCATCCTGTATATCCAAAGAGCCAGAAAAGCGTCCTGTTTCAGCATGGGAATTAGGCCGGAAGGGTCACCATACGGAAGCGTTTGTAAACGACCAACAGATTGAGGTCGCTGAGGTCCAGAATTGGACAGAGGTCCCGTTTTCTTTGGAACCAGGAAGAAGTGAGAATAATACCCTAACCCTCTCTGGTTCTCTGGAACGTGCTCTAAGGCTTCCTTGTCCAGAAGCGTGAGCACTTCCTGTTGTATGAGCAGGGCGTGCTGACCCGAATAGCGGGAAAGCAGGGGAGGTCTTGTAGGTGGGCTGCCTACAAATTCTATATAGTGGCCTTTTTCGACCAGTTGCAGCACCCACCTGTCGGTGGTGATCGACCGCCACCCAGGCAGGTAACGTGCGATGCAACCCCCGACCTTCATTTCCCGTTGATCTTGAGGAGGGGCGGGGGCCGGGAAGGAGTCATGCTGTGGCAGCGTTCGATCCCGCAGGCTGGGCTGACTTTCCAGCTCGTTGGCCCCTGCCTGGGGATGACTCTGGGCTTTCGGGTAAAAGAGCCCCTCTGCTGTTGGCGGAACATGGTTGTTGCCTTTGTGTCCGGCTAGAAAGAGACTCTGGTTCCACGAAGGAACTAGGTCGAGGTCTGTACATGGCCTGGACAGATCTAACTGCCTTCCCTGTGTCCTGAAGTTTGGTGATCACCCTCTTGGAGCTTCACCAAAAGGACTTCACCGTTGTAAGGGACATCTAGGATGTTCTTCTGGACGTCGAGGTTAAACCGGAGACACGGAGTCAAGAGTGTCTCCAGAGACACACCGCCTGAGGCTGCAGCTCTGGCCGAAGAGTCTGCAGAGTCATATGCGGCTCTGAGCACCTGGGTCCCCACATCCGAACCCGTACGGAGGAGGGTCAAAAGCTCCTCTTTTGACCACCGACGGGCATCTTCTCAACCAGGTCCTGTCCGTTCCCACAGTGCGTTCTGGAATTGAACCATGTGGGTGAGGTAATTCAAAGACCTGATGGCGCAAGTTGCAGCCGTGTACGTGCGCCTACCCAGGACATCCAATTGCTTGGATTCCGGGTCCGGTGGCTGTGTGCTCAAGTGCTGAGGTCTCTGAGACCGATCATGCGAGGCAGTGATGACCAGGGAATCGGCCAGAGGATGGTTCGCCAGATACTGGTCCTCCCTTGGGGCCTTGTATAGGCGGTCAGCCTTCTTCGGCACTGCCAGAGTCGAATGCGGGCACTTCCATGCAGCCTTGCTGACGTCCACAAAGGTGACCACCAAGGGTGGCACTACCACAGGCTTTGAGTCTTTCTGCCGAAGGTAGCGGACAAGGCGCTGTCTCTCGGGGTTGAGCTCTTCGGCATCCCACCCCATATTCTCCTGAATGTGCCTCATGATCTCCGCAAAGGAGGGATCATCCGGAGGAGACCTGGGAAGGTCATGTAGGTCTGGGGAGGGAATGCTGATGGGAGAAGGAGATCTGGAGCACCCTGAGGTGTCAGATCTAAAATCCTCCATGAGCGTGGTGTACAGCGTCATCTGGGTCTCTTAGGGGCTAGGTGACCCTGAAGTGGATCTTGAGGGAAGTCTTCTCCTATCTGAGGATCTACCCCTAGGAGGAGGAGTTGGCTCCTTGGGGGTTGGTGACTGTCCTGTGGGCCCCTTGGGCGGAGGAGTTGGCTCCTTGGGGGTTGGTGACTGTCCTGTGGGCCCCTTGGGCGGAGGAGGTAGCGCAGGCGGTGAATGAGTGGGTGGAGGCGGAGCCGGAGTAGGGGGAAGGTGTGTGGCGACCACATCCTTCCTGATGGTGTCCCACCAGAAGGTAAAAGCTCCTTTACCTCTGCCAAATTCAAGCCCGGCCAGATGGGCCGGGCGCTGGTGGCCTGTCACCGGGGTCGGGCGTCGGGTCCCCGGGGGTCTCAGACGACTTCAGTGTCGCCCGCCTGGTCCTCAGGCTGAATGGTATCCTCCTCCAATGATTCCTTCCGACTGGCGTCAGCCGGCGGCAGTGGTGCAGTCCTCCTCTCTGGCGGCCAATAACGTGAGTCCTGGCCGCCCTGGGAGGCGAACACCTGGCAGCGATGGGTGTCTTGCTGTCGCCGGCTCCTGGAAGTGCCGGCGATGCTTAGCCGACGTCGGGTCTGGCGTCCGATTTAGGGATGTCAGCTCCTTAGTCTTATGGGGGGGCTGGGTCCGACCCACGCGGAGGCTGGGACACCGACCTGGCGTCGGAGTCCCGACGGCGGGAGGAAGACTTTTGGCGCTCCCTAGACTTAGACGAGGCCTTAGAAGGAGTGGATGCAGCCGACAGCTTGGAACTCTTGAGAGGCAGCAGAAGGGAAGAGCCGCTGAGGATCTGACCTGAACAGGAGAGCTGAGATTGAGCCCTGGAAGGAGGCGGTAGGTCAGCCTGAGCGAAGCTTCGAGAGTCTGAGGCCCTGGCGACCTGGGTCTTTCCTTCTCCCGGTGTTTGTGGGACTTCCCTGATGACTCCCCACCCACCGGAGGAAGGTTCCCTATCCATGGTCTTCAGTTTCTCCTCCAAGAGAAGCGCTTGAAGAACCTTCTGGTGGTGGATCCTGGTGTGACTGTTGAAGCCCTGGCAGAAGGAGCAGGCCTTGGTGTCGTGTTCCGGCCTAGAACAGCCACACAGGCTGAGTGAGGATCCTTGAAGGGGATCTGTTTGCATGAGCACACTTCAATGGGTGACCTTCAGAGAGGTGTTTGGAGAGGACATCAGATGAATTCCAAATCTGTATAAGAAAGAGAGACGATGTAGTTCTGAGTTGTCGCATGCTAGAAAGTAACCGAGAGGCCGAAGCTATGGCGTCGATGGCGGAAAAGAACTGAGGATTGTGGGGACCGCCTCCTTATGTACTATGCCTGACGTCAGGGCAGGACCGGCGTTGAGGCGGTCCCCGCTGAAGACTGCTAGCTAGAAAATTTCAGTGGGGTCCTGGCGCCTGGCGGCTTCAGTCCTAATGGTGTAACCTGCTGCAAGAGCTGTATATCAAGTAAGATTTTCCCTTCCCAATCCAGAATAAGAGCATCCAGAGGGACTGAACCAAAGACTGGGGGTCTGCAACAGAAGAGAGGAAGTTGGTGATTGTCTGGGGCTGCAAGAGATATATCTCTGGAGTGCCCCACCTTGAACAAAATCACTTTTACCACTAAGGGATCCAGGGACCATTCGTGATGCCCTGGAAATCCTGCTCAATGCATCTGCTAGCACATTGTCCTTCCCTGGGAGGTGGACTGCTACCAGAGGGGTCTGTAGAGAATAAGCCAGGGACCATAATTTCATGGTTTCTGTGCACCAGGACGTAGACCGAGTGCCTCCCTGCTTGTTGATGTACCACATGGTGGCGGTGTTGTCTGTCCTGAACCATCTTGTTCTGTACTGATTCCGAGAAGGCCTGCAGAGCCAGGTACACTGCCCTGAGCTCCAGAAGACTGATGTGGAGAAGACACTCCTGAGTGAACCACACTCCCTGAGCTGTGAGAGCTCCCAGGTGAACTCCCACCCAGGAGAGAAGCATTCGTGGCTAGAACCACATAATGAGATTGAGTGATGAATGGGACTCCTTGCCTGAGGTTGTCCTGATCCAGCCACCATTGGACAGCCTGGATCAGGGTCTGAGTCACTAGAATAAGCTTGGTTAGAGGATCTTTTCTGAGACCAAAAGCCCTCAAATGAAACTGGATGTCCCTCATCTGAAATCTGGCCCTTGGACCACTGCAGTGACAGCTGCCATGTGGCCCAGAAGTTGAAGGAAATGACTTGCTGGTCGAGACACCAGAAGGTGGAAGAGGAAGCCAGCTCTATAATGACCCTTACCCTTGCCAAAGGGAGAAATGCTCTTGCCTTGACAGTATCCAATTCTACCCCTATGAAGGTTAAAAGCTGTACTGGCTCGAGAACTGATCTGGGAAGATTGAGGAGGAATCCTAGAGAAGTGAGCACTTGTTGGGTCACTTGTAAATCTGACTTGACTTGGTTTGGAGACTGGCCCACTATGAGCCAGTCGTCCAGGTATGGGAATATGGATATGTTTTGTCTCCTTAGAAAGGCCACTACTACTGCTAGGCACTTTATAAACACCCTTGGAGCTGATGTTAGGCCGAAGGGCATTGCTTTGAACTGGTAATGGCCTGAAGGCAGTTCGAACCTGAGGTACTTTCTGTGGGAGCACCTGATGGGAATGTGAAAGTAGGCATCCTTTAGGTCCAGGGAGGCTAGCCAGTCCCCTGGCTTTAGAGAGGGAAGAATTATTCCCAGAGTCACCATTTTGAATTTTGGCTTTAGTAGGTGCTTGTTTAGGTATCTGAAGTCTAGGATGGGCCACCACTCCCGTTTTCTTCGGGGTAAGAAAGTATCTGGAATACAGATCTTTGCTCCTGTGAAGTGTAGGAACTTTCTCTATGGCTCTGAGAACCAGCAGAGATGAAACCTCTGCCTCTAGGGCAATGTTTTGGAGATGTCTGCAGGTGGAAAGGACCTGACCCTCAGCTTTGGAAATTTTTTGAAGTTGAGGCCAGTCCCAGACTTACTACTTCCAGGACCCACTTGACTGAGGTAACAGACTTCCAGTTCTGGGAGTAGTAAGCCAGCCTGCCTCCTACAGGGAATGGGGAGTTGACCGGGCTGACACATCTGCTTGGCAGGAGCCTTAGGCTGGGAGGAGAATGCAGCCCTGCTCATCCCGCTTCTGCCTCTCCCTCTGAAGAACCCCTCTGGGAAAAAGGAGAGGAGGCCTGTGCCTGGTAAAAGGCATATGCAAGGCCTGCCCTAGCCTGCTGCTTCTGAGGAGTTGCCTGCCTTTCCTTGGCCTGTGCACTCCTGTAGGTGGTCCTGTACTCATCCATCATTTTCATATAATTCTCCGTCTGCTCCCCAGAGAATTTTCAGCAACAGGAAAATCCATGGCCTTAGCCTGGGTCTCCTGCACAGGCTAGTACATCTGAGCCAAGCCAGCCTCCGAAGAGCCATAGATGTAGCCATGACTCTTGATGACACATCACTGGAGTCCACAGCAGTACGAAACTGGATTTTGATGCCTCAATCCCATCAGCAGCCACTTCCTCCAGCTCCTTGGCAAGCTGGAGGCCTGTTTAGCCAGTTCCAGAACAGTGTCCCATCTGAACTTCTGGTACCTGGCTGTGTAGGCCATATAATTAGCCAGCCTGAGTCTCAAGGAAGCTGCCATGTACTGTTTCTTTGCCATGGCATCCAGCTTCCTGGAGTCTTTATCCGGGGTGTGTGAAGCCAAGGGTATGTTAGCCTTATCACAGGCTACAGCCTGCACCACCCCAACATGGCTGCATTGCTGGTACAAGTACTCCATACCTGGGCCTGACAACATATTTCTCTTGTCCGTTCGCCTGTCCACAGGAGGTAAAGAATTTAGAGTCTTAAGTAACTTATGTGTCTGTTTCCCAAAGGATTTGTGAAGGGGAAAGTACAGTTACGTAAGAACTTACCGTAACAGTAGATCTTCGAGAACAGCTCTTGCAGCAGGTTACACCATTAGGACTGAAGCCGGCAGGCGCATGGGACTATGAGAAAAATTCTAGCCAGCTATCTTCGCGGGCACACTCAATGCAGGTCCGCCTCCGACGTCAGGCGTGGTACATAAGAGGCGGTCCCGCAGATTCCCTAGTTCTCCATGGGAGACTCCCGGCCGCAGGATGACATCAGAAGGGGAGACCGGATCCACGTCAGAAGACAATAATGGAAGGAAATCCCAATAAAGAGAGCAGAACCATGCCTCCTCCAAGGGGAAGGTGGGCGGGAAGGTACCTGCTGCAAGAGCTGTTCTCGAAGATCTACTGTTCACAGTGGATGCTCACGTAACTGTACTATCTTACCGAGATACAGCTCTTGCAGCAACTTCCTGATGGGACTGATTCCCAAGCAGTAATGCTGCTAGAAGATCGGAGGAGGTAAAATGAAAGGAAAAACATTCCAGGTCCTGACTTGGGACAGGAGACCCTGCAGCACCGCTAGGCCGAAACCGGCTCTCCGCCGAGGCGATATCCAGACTATAATGCCTGATAAAGGTATGCACAGAACTCCAAGTGGCTGCAGCACAAATAGCAGAGATTGAGACGTTTTTAAGTGCTGCAAAGGAAGTAGCCATCCCCCTGGTAGAATGACCCCGGATAGAACCCGGGAGGGGCTTCTGCTTAATATTATAACAGTATGAAATACACTGAACAAGCCAGCGAGACAGGGTCTGTTTGGATACTGGATGGCCCATCATTCTCTGAGAGAAGGAAACAAAAAGCTGGTCAGAACTACAAGAGGGTTTAGTTCTGTTGAGGTAATACCTCAGGCTGCGGTGAACATCCAGGGTGTGGAGCAAGGCCTCTCCTCTATTAGAATAACTCGGGAAATAGACCAGAAGGTCAATATCCTGGTTTAGAGTGAGTGCCGAAACCACCTTAGGCAGAAACTTAGGTTAGTCCTCAGGGATACTCTGTCCCAGTGGAAAACTAAATAAGGCTCTTTAGCATGAGGCGTGAAGCTCAGAAATCCTTCTAGCTGAGTGACAGCAACTAAAAATAACGTCTTCCACGACAGAAAACGTAGCTCGCAATCCACGGCAGGTTCAAAGGGAGGGAGTGTGAGCTGTTCCAAGACAAGAGCAGATCCCATGGAGGCACGGGTCCCTAATGGGAGGCCTAAGGTGTAACACCCCTCTAAGAAATTCCGAGATGTATCTAATTGGCGACAGTACGATGTCCCACGGAAGGTGGTATGCAGAAATAAGCGCAGAGGTGCACCTTAATAGAGGAGTAGGCTAGGCCTGAATGAAAAGAGAGAGGAGATAATCCAAAATTACTCCCTGGGACAACCTAAAGGGAAAGATCACAAGCCCATAACCATAAGCAAAAGCGAGAGGCATACTTGCCCAGCATACGTCGCACATGCGTTGCCGGCTTTCTGGCTGCAGAAGAACCTCTGCAACCTCTTGCGAGACCCCGTGATGCAAGATGGTTATGTCTCTAGGAGCCAAGCATGCAGGTTCAGAGAAGCGTGAATCCGGATGAGAGCGAACCATTCTCCTGAGACAGTAGGTGGGAGCTGAGCCGCAGGAGGCGGGGTTCCCGAGATAGCTGTACCAGCAGAGGAACCAGATCTGTCTGGGCCAGAATGGGGCCCAGAATCATTTGTGCATGCTCCTCGCAGCTTGAGAGAACTCTTTGGATCAACAGGAAGGGAGGAAGGCATAGAGGAATCTGTTCTGCCAGGAGAGGGACAACGGCGTCTGCCAGAAAGCACCAGGCCCTGGATCTGTGAGCAAAAATTGGGCAGTTTTGCATTGGATGGGGATGCGAACAAGTCCAGCTCTGGAGTTCCCCATCGAAGGAACAGATCCTCTGCCACCTCCTGAAGAAGTTCCCACTCGTGGACTCTGGCCTGGGAGCGATTCAGGCCATCTGCGATTGTGTTGTCCACCCCGGGAACATGTACAGCGATCAGGTTTGCGCCGTGTCCGATTACCCAATCCCACACTCTCATGGCCTCCCTGCAAAGGGGGTAAGATTGTGCGCCTCCTTGTTTGTTGAGGTAATACATCACCGCCGTGTTGTCTGTCTGAAGCAGGAGAGTGCACAGTGGGATTATCGACTGAAAAGCCTGCAGGGCATAGAGGACCGCCCTCATCTCTAGAACATTGATATGGAGATGAGCCTCCAATGGGGTCCCACGAACCCTGAGACTTACCCGTCCAGGTGTGCCCCACCGAGACCTGAAGCATCCGTGGTGAGGGGTTACCACCGAGACGGAGCTACAAGCAGGCGCCCTTGAAGCGACCCGGGGCTAACCACCACTGCCAGTCGCGGATCACGATTTCGTGATCCTGACCGGATGCTAGCAAGTGGTCTTGCCTTTGGTCCCATTGCACCTTGAGCATCCACTGGGTTACCCCGCATGTGAAGCCCCGTCTGAGAGGGACCGGTCCGGAATGGCCGCAGCCATGTGTCCGAGCAGACGAAGGACCGACCTGGCAGGTCGATCTTGTTGAAGACAAATCCTTATGAGGGACCTGATGCGTTCCGCTCTGTCGCCGGAAGAAAGGCTCTTCCCTGGACAGTGTCAGAACTGCGCCTATAAATTGCAGTTTCTGCGGCGGTACCAAGAGAGACTTCGTAATTTATGAGAATGCCCAGAGACTGGAACAAGTCTTGAGTGCTCTGGACGCAAACAATAACGCCTCTCTGGGCGCGGCCATGGCGAAAGCCAGTGCGTGCGGGAATGCGAGAGACACATAGTGGCCTCTGTCTCCTTAGAGAGCGCTGCCGACTGCCAGCACTTGGTAAAAGACCCTTGGTGCAGATGACAGTCGAACGGAAGAGCTGGAACTGAAAATGGTGGTCGAGGAACTCGGCGCAGGAACCTCTGGTGCGCCTGAGCTATGGGGATATGCAGGTGCAGCGTCCTGCATGTCTAGGGACGCTAGAAAGGCGTCTTGTTTCAGCATGGGAATAAGGCCCGGAAGAGTCACCATGCGGAATCTTTTGTAGGCGACCGACACGTTGAGGTCGCTGAGGTCCAGAATCGGACGGAGGTCCCCTGTTTTCTTTGGAACCAGGAAGAAGTGGGAATAATATCCTTGTCCTCTCTGGTTCTCCGGGACGTACTCTATAGCCCCCTTTTTTAGGAGCGCGAGTACCTCTTGCCAAATTAAGTTTCTGTGCTGACCCGGATACCGGGAGAGCAGAGGAGGCCTCGAGGGTGGCTTTTCTGCGAACTCTATAAAGTGGCCAAGACTGACCAATTGCAGAACCCACCTGTCTGTGGTGATAGCCTGCCATCCGGCAGGAAGTTCATAATGCAACCCCCACCATAATTTCCGTTGATCCTGAGGGCGCGGAATGGAAAGAGTCAGGCTGTGGCGGCAGATGGGCCGCTTGCTGGGTAGGCCTGGGGGCGCTGACCCGGCTAGCGGGCTGTTTACCCTGGGTTCTACTGAGCAGCCAGAGCCCCTCTGGTGTGTAGCGGGGCGGGGGCTGCCTCTGTGTCTGCCCACAGCGGCTTTGGGTCCTAGAAGGAACCAAGCCTAGGTCGGTACATGGCCTGGACCGACCTCACTGCCTTCCCGGCCTCTTGAAGTTTGGTAATAATCTTCTCAGAAGGATTACCAAATAAAACATCTCCCTCGAAAGGGGCGTCCATAATGTTCTTCTGGACGTCCGGGGTAAAGCCGGAGACACGAAGCCAGGAGTGTCTCCGGAGGCAAACGCCGGAGGCTGCTGCTCGGGCCGATGAGTCCGCGGAATCGTACGCAGCTCGAAGCACTTGGGTCCCCACGTCTGAACTCGTGCGGAGGAGCTGGAGCATCTCCTCTTTCTGCTCACCATCGGGTAGTTTCTCAGCTATCCCAGACCCTGTTCCACAGAGCGTTCTGAAACTGAACCATGTGGGTCAAGTAATTAAGGATCTGATGGCGCAGGTAGCGGAGGCATCGTGCGCCTGCCCAGAAGTCAATTGCTTGGATTCTGGATCGGTGGCAGTGTGCTCAAATGCTGCGGCCTCTGTGACCGGTCATGTGAGGCTGTGATGACCAGAGAATCGGCCTGAGGTTGTTGCGTCAGATACTGGTCCTCCTCAGGGCCTTGTATAGACGGTCAGCTTTCTTCGGCACCGCCGAAGCGAATGTGGGCGGCTTCCACGTGCCTTAGTGACGTCCACAAAAGTGTCTACCAAGGTGGCACCACCACAGGCTTGGGTCCTTTTGCCGAAGATACTTGGCAAGGCGTAGCCTTTCGGGGTCTAACTCTTCCGCATCCCACCCCATATTCTCCTGGATATGGCGCATGATATCCATGAGCGAGGGTCATCCGGAGAGACGCGGCGTCTCACGTGGGTCAGGAGAAGGATGGAAGTGGAGATGGGGATCTGGGGTGGAGTAAACTGATCCCGTGTCCTCCGTCGACGGCGAACGTCGGTGTCCCTGGATCTCTTGGGGCTGGGTGATCCAGAAGACGATCTTGACGGAGGTCTCCTCTTATCTGATCGACCCCTGGGAGGAGATCTGGACTCCCTGGGGAGGGTTGAACGGCCAGTCGACCCCGCAGGTGTAGGGGGGGCCAGAGCTGGAGGAGGGAGGAGGAGGAGGAAGAGCAGTGGGCACCACATCCCTCTTGATGGTGTCCCACCAGTACGTGAAGAGATCCTTCACTTCCACTAAAGACAATCCAGCGGCCCCACAGGGACCTCGGGCGGCGTCGAGAAGCCCTAGGAGACTGCACGAGGCGGGTCGCCCGTCTGGTCTTCGAACTGCGTCAGATCCTCCTCCGTCAGCGACTCCTGCCCGGCGGCGGTCGGAGGCTGAGAGTCCTCTTCTCAGGCGTGGCGGACGGCCGGTCCCCAACCGGCGTCCGGTGGGAAGGCTTGACCGACGACGGTCTCGCGGCCGATGACGGCTCCGAGGAGGGATGACTGATGGTCGACATAGGTCGAGCCAGCGTCGGGTCTACCGGCCTCTTCAGAGGCGTAAGTTCCAACGTTTTGCGGGGTGGAGCAGGAAGAGGCCCGGACGTCGGTGCCACCGAGGGGAACCCGACCCTAGTGGTGGTGGTGGCGGCTCCCGGACTTCGCCCGAGGCCTTGGGGTGGAGGGCGACGGCGGCCTGGCGGGAGGGGCCTGAGAAGAGCGAGAAACAGTAACCGCAGCGGGGGAGAAGAGCCCTGGATGGAGACCGGTCAGACTTGACCGGAGCTGCGGGACTCGGAGGCCTCGTCGGAGACCTGGAAGGTCCTTCTCCCTTCTCTTCTTTTCGGCATGTTTGTGGGATTTCAAAGATTCCCTTTAGAGGACATGGCTCTCAACTTTTCTTCCAGCAGGAGCCTGAAGAGCCTTCTGACGCCCGGATCCTTATGCGGCTATTAAACCCTGGCAGAGGAACAGGCCGGTATCGTGCTCTGGGCCCAGGCACGCGGCCTGAGCCATGTGGGGGTCCTTAAAGGGGATCTGCTTCCCGCAAGCACACTTCGATGTATGCCCGGAGGTCGGAGAGGACATCAGCGAAAAATCCTTCTAAGTAGGATGAAATTCCCGTAGGAAAGCTCTGCAACCACGCGTCGGGCGCTAGACTAAGACCGGAGGGTCGAGGCATGCAAGTCGACGGCGGGAAAGAACTGGGGAATCTGGTGGGACCGCCCCCTTATGTACCACGCTGACGCCAGAGGCGGGATCATGGCTGGGCGGTCCCCGCTGAAGATAGCTAGCTAGAATTTTTCCGTGGGGTCCGCCTGCCAGCTTCAGTCCTAATGGTGTAACCTGCTGCAAGAGCTGTATCTCGAAGTAAGATCAGACAATTTCTTGGACTCTGGGATGTCCATCATCTCCAATACTCAGGCTCCTCTTGCTCCTCAACAGCTTCATCCAAAGGGAGCTGGAGGGTTTCTGCCACTTTCCTGTAAAACATAAAGTGGGAAGGGGACTCAGAAAGCCTAGGAGGAGAAACACCAGAATGTCTGTCTGGGGAGATGTTCGGTTCCATGGGCTTATCCAGACCTTCCACACCATCATCATCATCATAATCTTCATCCCCCTCCAAATCCGGTTCATAATAGTCTTCAGGGGAATAATCCAGAACCAGAGGAACCGACCGAACACCTGCCTGAAGGCGTTGGATCAGCTGGAACCAAACACAGCAATTCTACTATGCTAATCGCCTTGGCAATTTCTTTGGCGGTTGGACGATGCAGTTCTGGATCCGAACCGGCCGATTTTTCTTTCTTTTTGCCGGAACCGACCCCTCAGGATCGGCTCTCCATTTGCCCAAGGAAGTCTCGCCCAGGTCAGTGAGTACTCCCTCAGGTTCGGTTGGAACCGAACCGGGTTGACCATCTGGGTCAGTGGACTTCTTGGCCTCCTTTTCCCTAAGCCTGCCCAGTCTTTTATCCAGGGTGGCTTTACGGAAAATTTTATATATCTGGCAGTCTGACTCTAGGTGGTCAAAATCCAGACAATAAACACAGGTGGTGTGAGGATCAGCCTTAGCAAAGGCCTCCCCACACTCACTGCAGTGTTGAAACCCAGTGGGCCCAGTTTTTCTCTTGGGTTTCTCAGACGAAGCCATCCTATCACTTACCCTTTTTATGGCAACAGCCAGGCAAGACCCCCTTATCAGTTCCTAACTGTGTTACGGGTGTTTGAAAAAAATGATGAAACACCTTTTTTTTAGAACCAATAAGAACCGGTACTTCACACTAAAATCAACTAAAAGAAAAAAAGATACAGACAAATACAGATAACCGGTTCAGCCGAACCGGTTGAAAAACTGATTTTTACAATTTCCACACAATTTTCAGAACTAGTCCACTACCTATGTACTTACTGTATGGAAGACAGGGATCTGAACCGAAACATAGAAAAAAATATTGGTAAAACCGACATTTTAAACAGGACCGGACCATTAGCGAAGGAGAAATCTCCGGAGTATCTGTTTAGTTAGGCGGAGTAAAGAATCTTACGGTTACACTTCGAAGTACAGCAGACAGAGGTCTGAACCAAGCTCGAGCTCAACGTTCTATGCTTTGGCATAGAGTTAACTCTTTCCTCTCTGGAGCAGTTCAAGTGCTGGGACTAACTGCATAATGTCAGAATACAGCAAGACTTCATGTTGTTTGAAAGTGAGCTTTCCACCATCTGAGGCACTTCCTCCATTTTATGGCTGCAGTTGGGGAGCCTGCAGCATTCTTCTTGATAGATCTAAAAGCGAGCTACTGGACTGATATCTTGGAATGCATCCATTTTGCAGTTTGAACACTCCTTACACAACTCAAAAGACTGCACTCACTCCCCAGCTCCCGCAGATGTGCTATTTTGTCTGGCAGTACATGGCATAGTCTGCTGTGTCCAAGCTGGCCACTGGAGCCAGTGCATGCATGACATTTCTACCGCACGCTCGCACTGAATTCAGTAGGTCATCTTGGACACAGCGGCTGCGTCAATAACTTCACTGTGACTTCAATCAGCTCGTCTGTATTGTCCTCTCACAAATGGAATGTGAAAAGTAAAATTACTCAAGCTGGCTTGAAAAGTGAAGGTAGCAGCTTTGGCGTAATCCGTCGTGATAGACTGTGTCAGAGCCCCATAGCCACTGTCATGTCTATGAATAAATTTATTCAGACTCCTCAATATTTAGCCCCCATATAAGGCAGCTTTCCTTGGCAAAGATTTTGCAAGCAAAAGTCAGAATTTAATTTTAGTCACAGCCTCTGCCTTACTGCAGGAGTGATACTAACAAATGCATTCTCACCTTCTCAAGAGAGTTGTGATGTCAATGTGAAGTACAGTTCGTAAGAACTTACCGTAACAGTAGATCTTCGAGAGGGGCTCTTGCAGTAGGTAATTACATATAGGACTGATGCCGACCGGCGTCAGGATTAGCATTAAAATTTCTAGCTAGTAGTCTCCGGTAGAGGACCCGTCAGGTGACCAACGCCATGTGGCGTCAGTATAAGAGCGGTCCCCACGCCCGCCTTTCCAGTTCTTTCCCGCCAAAGGCCAAAAGGCAAGACGAGAAAGAAGCGGATATTTCCTTCCTGGAAAAGGAGATGAAAAAGCTAGGGGATGGAGGGTGGGAAGGTATTACCTACTGCAAGAGCCTCTCTAAAAGATCTACTGTTACGTAAGTTCTTACGTAACTGTATTATCTTACTTTGAGAGGCGCTCTTGCAGTAGATATATTATAGGACTGAGTCCCAAGCAGTCTGGAACAAGGAGAAGCAAACGGGAAAGGAAAGCTACTCAGAAGTAGACCCGCTGGTTGTGAAGGCCTAAGGAAAGGAGGTCTTGCAAAACAGCCAGCCCGAAACCTGCTCTACGGCGAGAGGCAATGTCCAAACTGTAATGTTTTGTAAAGGTATGGACAGAAGTCCAAGTGGCGGCTGCACAAATGTCAGCCGCTGACACGTTCTTGAAACAAGCCGCAGAGGCAGCAACCCCTCTGGTGGAGTGGCCTCTAACTTGACCTGGCAGGGTCTTGTTGTACTTGTCATAACAGAAAGTGATACAATGAGCCAGCCATTTCGATAGGCATTGCTTAGAAACTGCATTGCCTTCTCTTTTATGGGCAAAAGAGATGAACAGTTGATCAGTCTTTCTGAGATCCTTCGTCCTGTTGTTGTAGAATCTCAGAATTCAGTGAACATCCAAAGTATGCAGGAGGTACTCTCCTTGGTTGAGTGCTGCATAAAAAGGCAGGCAACTCTATGGATTGATTCAGCGTCGATTCTGCTACCACTTTAGGGAGAAACTTAGGGTTATACGCATGAGAGCCACACATTCCTTATGAAAAATCAAATCGGATTTTACACTTAGGGCCTGAAATTCGGAATCCGAAAGCAAGTAATGGCCACTAGAAGAGAGTCTTCCAAGAAAGGAACTTTAGGTCCACTGAGGCTGCCGGCTCGAAAGAAGGCACAGTAAGTTTCTCCAAAATGAAATTCAGATCCCAAGGAGGGCAGGAATCCGGATAGGGGTCATAAGTGAAGCCCCTCTCAAAAGGTCTTAGAGACCTCCAGCTGAGCAAACGTTCTGTCTGCAAAGGGACATGATAGGTCGAAATGGCCACCATGTGAACTTTAAGGATGAATGGCTGAGACCCAGATTGAAGAGTGTAGCAGGTAATCCAGAGTCGACCAACAGAGCACGAGAAAGGCTTGACATCACTGGAGACAGCCCAAATAGAGGACAGCTTCCATTTCATGGCATAAGTAGATCTGGTTGAGGGTTTCCTGGACTCCACCAGAATCTCAGCTACTCGGTGGGGGGAACCCTGAACTGGGCCTGAGCTACGTCTGCAGGAGCCACGTGTGCAACTGAAGAGACTTGAGGCCTGGATGGACCATGGTCCCCTGATCCTGGGTCAGCAAAAATAGCAACAGAGGAAGAAGAAGAGGAGGTTCCTCTGAGTACTGTTGCAGAAGAGAGAACCAAACTTGCCTGGGTCAGAAAGGAGCAATCAGAATCATTCGAGCTCCTTCCGAACCGAGTTTTTGCAAGACCCTCGTAATCAGTGGAATCGGGGGGAAAAGGCATAGACGAATCTGCCCTTCCAGTCTAGAGACAGAGCATCTCTCCAAAAAATGCCGCGCCCTGGGGCAAGCAAGCAGAAGATGGGAAGTTTTGTGTTCTGGGGGGAAGCGAACAGGTCTACCTGTGTAGTTCCCCAGCGTAGGCAGATGTCTACGAGCCCCTGATCCAGTTCCCATTCATGAGGTAGAGCAGATGACCAGCTTAGCCTGTCTGCCAGCGTGTTCTCGATCCCCGGGACATGAGATGCCGTGAGGTGAAGGTTGTGCTGTACTGCCCAATCCCAGACTCGCATCGCCTCTCGGCAAAGGAGGTAGGAACGAGTTCCTCCCTGTTTGTTGATGTACCAGACCAAACACATGTTGTCCTTCTGTACCGCTAAGTGACCTGGAGACAGATACAGATGCAGAGCCTGAAGAGCATACAGTAGTGCCCTTAGTTCCAGCACATTGATGTGGAGGGACTTCTAAGCTTGGACCAGGAGCCCTGGGTCCTGTGAGGACCGAGATGGGCTCCCCAACCCTCGCCGGAGGCATCCATAGTGAACGTCTGTTGGGGGAGACTGAAGGGAACTCCCCGGCAGAGGTTCTCCTGAACCATGCACCACTGCAAGTCCCGAGCCATGGAAGTGGAGACCTGGGCAAGATGATCTAGGATGTCCACCAGCTGATCCCATTGAGATCGAAGTGTCCACTAAGAGATTCTCATGTGGAGCCGAGCGCAAGGGACTGTCGGAATTGCAACCGCGATTAGCCCAAGGAGGCGAAGGACTGACCTGGCGCTGACCCGCCTGCGGTTGGACAACAGGCTGACCTGGGCCTGAAGAGTGGCCGCCCTGTCTGGTTGCAGGAAGGCCCTGCCAGAGGTTGTGTCCAGGATCGCCCCCATAAACTGGAGCCTCTGGGACAGGATCAGATGGGACTTGGCTTGGTTGATGGTAATACCCAGGCAGGCAAAGACCTGCCAGGTAAGGGAAAGGAAGCGCAGGGGTTCCTCCCTGAACAGGGCCGCCAGGAGCCAATCGTCCAGGTATGGGAAAACCTGCACCCCCTGGGTACACAGGTAGGCCGCTACCACCGAAAGGCATTTGGTGAACACTCGGGGCGCCGAGGAAAGACCAAATGGGAGGGCCTTGAACTGGTAGCGGTCCCCCTGGAATGCAAAACGCAGGTATTTGCGATGGGAAGGGTGGAGAGGGATATGCAGGTAGGCATCCTGCATATCCAAAGCGCACAGCCACAGTCCTGGCCGAAGAAGGGGCAGGAGGCTCTGCAGCGAGAGCATCCTGAACCTCTTGTACTCCACGAACAAGTTCACGGAGCTGAGGTCGAGAATCAGCCTCATGTCCCCTGTTTTCTTCGGGACCAGGAAGAAATGGGAATAGTATCCCGTTCCCTGAAGAGGAATGGGGCGGGTTCTATCGCTTCCTTCCAACAAAGTGCTGAAATCTCTTCCTGGACCAGAAAATGATGTTCCCAAGAGTCAGACGACCTTGGGGAGGTAATGCCACCTTGTGAACCTCCTGGATTTTCGTGAGCAACTCCATAAAGGAAGGATCCTCCGGAGGAGACTCCGGAGGAGTCCTAGGCCTGGGTTTAGATGGACAGCATGGCTCGTCACCAGCTCGGAGCAACCGTCGGAGTCATCCGAGGTGGAAGAGGAAGACTCCCTCTCCGGCGAGGGGAGACGGACCCTGGAAGGTCCTCGGGAGAGCGTATCCTGCCCGCCCTGGAATCAGAGGGCTCACCCCTGGTGTCGAGGAGGTGGGAGTGAGTCTGTCGTCAGCGGACGTACAGGAGCCAAATCAGCACCGTCGTCGTGAGGCGACTCTCCACCTCTCTGGTGAGTTGAGCCTTGGCCTCAGCCACCAGGAGGCCAGAAGTCTCCTTCAAGTCCACGGCGGCTGAGGCGGTGGAGGAGGAGGAGGAGGAGGAGGGGATCTGGGTATGATTGTACCCGTGAGTGCTGAATCCATAACCTACCGGAGGACCAGTGTTGGTATTGATGCACCGTACTGCGCGTCAGGCCAGCGTTGGGTACTGGGACATCGGATACTGCGAGCTGGGTAAGACAGCGTCGGATCGACGGCGTCGGATACCCGGAGCCGGAGGGTCTGCTGGAGATGGTCCGGCCGGAGGGCCCACAGGCGGGCCTGGAGCAGGAGGCCCAGTGGGTGGAAGGCCCGGTGCTGGAGCGGCATCCGAGAGCGGGATGTCACCCATCGTCAAGCCCGGCATCGGAGCCGGCGTCCAGGGAACCGTCAGGTCAGTCTGACCAGCGGGTGGACACCATGACGGGGGTGCACCAGGAACCTCAGCATCGCCCGGGGATGGAGGAGAAAAGTCCTTGGGGTCATGCAGAGAAGACCCAGGGTCCCTGGAGGGCAGCGAAGGCTGCGAGGGAGCCAGAAGCGGCGGATGTGGGAGGTCGGCGTCGGCTCAGCCCGCCATGCAGGCGTCAGGCAGGCCGGCGTCCGAGCTTATCAGCAGAATCAGGGCGCACGCCGGAGGAGCTGCACATATCAGACCCATGTCGCCCAGGCAGGTCTCGAAAAGAGAAGTAGGCCTTGTCGGGCGGAAGAGGGGCCGTGCACCGCCCAGTCGAGCGACTTATCGACCATCTCCATGCGGGCGTCAGAGGGCTGACATCCCGGCTTACCAGACCCTCGAACCAGTAGGTCGCACTGTGCCAGCTTTACTGGGAGGCGGAGGCCTCAATCAGCCGGGCGCCCGAAAGGCCATAAGCGGAGCCAGATGGGTGGGCTGGCGCCACCTTGGAAGCCTCAAGGTAGCCGTCATGGGCGGTCCCCGGAGAAGAACGTTACCTATGTACAGCGACTCGAAGAAGATCACGGTGGATGATGAGCCCTTATCCGGTGCTTCTCCTTGTCTTTCTTCTTCCGATGGCCTTCAGGGGCGTGGGCGCCTGCTAGAACTTTTTAACTCCTTCTCCATGGAGGACATTTTCTTCTTTAGTATGTGGGCCTCCAGGGTCTGCTGCCTCCATCTGCGGGTGGCGGCGTTGAATTTTAGGCAGTGCTGGCACTTCTCCACCTGATGATCCAGGCCTAGACATAAGAGGCACTGGGAATGGCCATCCTTGTGCGGGAGTTGGGAGCCGCACGAGTCACACTTATTTTTGTGCTCGGAAGGTGTAGGGGATGACATATACCGATGAATGCCTGACGATTTTAATCGAAGAATCGAAAAAAGACGGTAAAAACTACCGACGAGAGAGCTGACGAGCGTTGAACTTTACCACGAGGTGCTGACACGAGCTAACAGCGGGAAAGAACTGGAAGGCGGGCGTGGGAGACCGCCCCTTTATATTGACACCACATGACGTCGGTCACCTGACGTGGGGGCGGTCCCCGCCAGAGACTACTAGCTAGAAATTTTCCATTGGTCCTGGCGCCAGCGGCATCAGTCCCATATGTAATTACCTACTGCAAGAGCCCTCTCGGTAAGATCTGCTCTGCAGAGACAGCATCAGTGGTATGGTCTGCTGGTCTCACTCGGGAGAATTTATGAAATAGGCACACACCAGGGACTTCTAAGAGCTGACGCCTTAGGAGCCAGCAGGAATACACTGATGAAACAAACAAACAAACAAAAAAGGCAGCACACACACCTAAGGTGAGGTATTATAAATAGAATAATAGATGGGTTCTGGTGTATTACAAGGCAGTAATTCCATCGAGGTTTCTGGGGACACAAGAAACCTCGAGGCCAGCTTCGAGGTTCCCTAGTCCCCAAGTCTAAGACAGTTGAAAGACCAGATCATTTTAGTAATATGTGCAAGGAATTTTTAATTTCTTACTTGTGCCTGCTGTCAGTAGCGCTCGGGTCTGCAGAGTTAGTAAGACTCCGAGTGTTGTTCCTCGCTGCACTACCCCACTCCTGCTCCCGCTCCCAGTCCCATTCCACTTCTTTCTCTCACAAAAAAAAAAAACAAAACACAGTTCACACAGTAGTCACATCGGTGCCCAACGATACTATTACAGGACCGAAGTATAGTATTATTGGGCCGGAAGTATACTATTACGAGGACCGGAAGTATACTATTACGGGACTAACTACTATATTACAAGGAATTTTTTGTATGCATTTTGGGGGTATTATTTTCATTATCCATATATTACAAATGTATTAAAGCCTCCACAAATGTTGAGCAAACTCCCCTATGTATCATGTCTTTGATGGGGGCTTCTTCAATGTCCGGAGTTAACAAGTGAACAGCCATCTTTTATGATTACAAAGATTTATGTAATTAATAAACCCCAAATCATGCTTCCTTAATGTTCTAGTCCATCTAGTCCAACACGGATACATTACTTTAAAGGGTGAGTCAGTAATCCACAGTGTAGTTACGTTAAGTGTCCGCATGTAATGAATTACTGTATTATTAAAAACAATTGTCCAAGTCTTCTCTTCTGAATGCTAATACTAGTTACTTTTATCCAATTTTTGCGTATCATAATACACTACTAACAGCAATATTCATCGAAAGAGACTTCCTCTAACCAAAGCAGTTACCCATGTTGATTTACACCACCTCTCAATTTTTTCAGTTTCCTACCAGTACTCTCCATCCGACAAGACCGCAGTTAATACAAAAAATCTTTACATATTCAAATTTTTAATTATTAAGGAAGCATGATTTGGAGTAAATTACTTGTGTACATTTTTGTAATTATAAAAGGTGGCTGTTTACTTGCTAACTCTACCCCTGAGGAAGCCTCTCCAAAGAGGTGATACATAGAGGAGTTGTCTTCATGTTTACTGAGGCTTGAATAAATGTATAATACCTGACCCGTGGTGTGGGCACTGCTTTTCTTATCAGCTTGAAAAGTGAAGGTAGCAGGTTTGGCTTTATCCATAGTGATAAACGGTGACAGAACCACAGAGATAATGCTGTGCCTATGAATACATTTATTCAGACTCCTTATCATTTAGCCCCTCCCCCCCACCCCCATGTAACAACAGCATTCATTGGCTGAGATATTGCACCGAAGGTCAGAATTTCATCTTTAGTCAGAACAACTACCCTTATTGCAGGCACGATACTAACAAATGCATTCTCACCTTCCCAGAGAGTTGTGATGCCAATGTAACTGCACTGCAGAGACAAGCATCAGTGGTACGGTCAGTTGGCCTCACTTGGAGAATTAAGAAAGTGGCGCACACCAGAGACTTCTAAAGGTTACTCTACATCCGAAAAAAACGCAGTTAATACAAAAATTCCTTACATATTCAAATTAAATTGGAGTTCATTAATTATGTACATTTTTTTTTAATCATAAAAGGTGGCTGTTCACTTACTAACTCCACTCACAGAGGAAGCCTCTGCCAAAGAGGTGATATGTAGTGGAGTTGCTTCACATTATTGAGGCTTGAAAAAATGTATAATACCTGACCCCTGGTGTGTGCACTGCTTTTCTTGTTTCATCAGTTTTGGTCGAATTTGACTTTTTCTATTCTTTCTTTGTGCTTCATTGGCTTCACTTCCCCATCAAGCTGATCAGCAACTACCCAATGCTACCACTTATGAGTACTGCACCATAGTCTCCCACGGTTCCCCTTCTAATCACTGAGGCTGAAGGGAGGCAGGACCCCACTGAGTACATGCTAAGCATGGCAGTAGGGCTGGAGGGGAGGCAGGCATCCCCACTTCCCCTGACCGAGTACATTCTAGGCATGGGAGTGGGGCCAGAGGAGAGGCAGGCACCCCCATTTCCCGACTGAGTAAGTTCTAGGCATGGTAGTGGGGCCAAAGGGGAGGATGGCATCCCCACTCTCCCTGTCTGAGTACAGCCTAGGTCTGGGAGTGGGGCTGAAGGAGAGGCAGGCATCCCCACTCCTCCTTGACTGAAAACAGTCTAAGCAAGGGAGTGGGGCCACAGGAGAAGCAGACATCCCCACTCTTCTGACCGAGTACAATCTAGGCATGGGAATGGGGCCAGGAGAGGCAGGCATCCCTACTTACTCTGTGAACAGTCTAGGCATGGGAGTGGGGCTGAAGGAAAGGCAGTGCTTCTGAGTATCACTCTCCTGTGCAGGCAGTCCCTCACCTTCTATCAGCACACAGTAATCCACCGTGGTGGGCGTCATGTCACACCACTATGTTCATGCAGTGCTTCTTAGCATCGCTGTACAGTGCAGGCAGTTCCCGCTTTCACCAGCACGCAGTGCACAGCCACTATGGATGCCGTCACACCACTGTGCTCATGCAGTGCTTCTTAGCATCACTGTACAGTGCAGGCTGTCCCCACCTTTCACCAGCACGCAGTGCACAGCCATTATGGATGCCGTGTCACACCACTGTGCTCATGCAGTACTTCTGAGCACTGCTCCTCTATGCAGGCAGTCCTTCACCTTTCACCAGCAAGCACTACACAACAGGGATAGGTGCCATGTTGCCCTACTGTGTTCATACAGTACTTCTGAGCATCACTTCCCAGTGCAGGCAGTTCCTTACCTTTCACCAGCACGCAGTACGCAACAGGGATGGGTGCTGTGACTCACAACTGTGTTCTTGCAGTCCTTCTGAGCATCACTCCTCAGTGCAGGCAGTCTCTTACCTTTCACAAGCACACAGTGCACAACTGTGATGGGTGCCATGTTGCACCTCTGTGCTCATGCAGTGCTTCTGAGCATCATTTCACAGTACAGGCAGTCCATACCCATTCAGAGCCCACACTACACCGCAGTGATGGGTGCCAAGTCACCCCCCACTGTGCTCATGCAGTGCTTCTAAGAATCACTCCACAGTGCAGGAGTCATTCACCATTCACCAGCACATAGTACACCATCATGACGGGTCCCACGTCACCCGACTGTGTCCATGCAATGCTTACGAGCATCACTCCCCTGTGCAGGCATTCCCTCACCTTTCACCAGCATGCAGTTCACCACAGTAATGCGTGCCATGTCACTCCACTGTGTTCATGCAGTGCTTATGAGCATCACTCCACAGTGCAGGCAGTCCCTGACATTGTCCCAACACATAGTACACCATCGTAATGGGTGCCATGTCACTCCACTGTGTTCATGCAGTGCTTCTGAGCATCACTCCTCCATGCAGGCAGTTCTTCACCTTTCACCAGCATGCAGTACACCACGACAGGTTCCATGTCACCCGACTGTGTCCATGTAATGCTTCCCCCTGTGCAGGCATTTCCTCACCTTTCACCAGCATGCAGTACACCGCAGCAATAGGTGCCATGTCACCCCACTGTGTTCATGCAGTGCTTCTGCGCATCGCTCCCCTGTGCAGGCAGTCCCTCACCTTTCACTAGCAAGCACTACACAACAAGGACAGGTGCCATGTTCCCTTACAGAGTTCATGCAGTGCTTCTGAGCATCGCTCCCTTGTGCAGGCAGTCCCTCACCTTTCACCAGCAAGCACTACACAACAGGGATAGGTGCCACGTTGCCTTACTAAGTTCATGCAGTGTTTCTGAGCATCGCTCTCCAGTGCAGGCAGTCCCTTACCCTTCACCAGCATGCAGTACGCAACAGCGATATGTGCCATGACTCTCCACTGTGTTCACACAGTGCTTCTGAACATCACTCCTCAGTGCAGGCAGTCCCTGACCTTTTACCAGCACACAGTACACAACTGTGATGATGGGTGCCATGTTGTACCACTGTATCCCGCAGTGCTTCTGAGTATTACTCCACAGTGCAGGCAGTCCTCACCCTTAACCAGCATACAGCAAACCACCGTGATGGCTATATTGTCACCAAGCTGTGTTCATGCAGTGCTGAGCATCACTCCACATTGCAGCCAGTCCCTACCCATTCACCAACCCACATTACACCACCGTGATGGGTGCCATGTCACCCCACTGTGTTCATACAGTGCTTCTGAGTGTCGCTCCTCCATCCAGGCAGTCCTTCACCTTTCACCAGCACACAATACACCACCGTGACAGGTGCCGTGTTGCCCCACTGTGTCCATGCAGTGCTTATGAGCATTACTCCCCTGTGCAGGCAGTCCCTCATCTTTCACTAGCATGCAGTACACCACCCTGATGGTGCCATGTCACCCTGCTATGTTCATGCAGTACTTCTGAGAATCATTCCACAGTGGAGGCAGTCCTTACCTTTCACCAGCACACAGCACACTCCGTGATTGTTGCCATTGTCACCCCACTGTGTTCAAGCCGTGCTTCTGAGCATCACTCCACAGTGTAGGCAGTCCCTCACCTTTCACCAGCACGAAGCACACCGTCATGATGGGTGCGATGTCACCCCAGTGTTCATGCAATGCTTCTGAGCATCACTCCACAGTGCAGGCAGTCCTTGACATTTCCCAAACACAACATACACCACTGTAATGGGTGCCATGTCACCCCACTGTGTCCATGCAGTGCTTCTGAGTATCACTCCCATGTAGGCAGTCCCTCATCTTTCACCAGCAAACACTCCATGCAGGCAGTCTGTCACATTTCAACAGCATGCAGTACATCACTGTGATGGGTGCCATGTTGCCCCACTGTGTTCATGCAGTGCTTCTGCGCATCTCTCCCCATGCAGGCAGTCCCTCACCTTTCACTAGCACACAGTACACCACTGTAATGGGTGCCATGTCTCCCCACTTTGCCCATTCAGTGCTTGAGCATCACCCCCCGTGCAGGCAGTCCTCGTTTTTCACCAGTGCGCAGTACGCCACAATAATGGGTGCTATGTCACCCGCTGTGTTCTTGCAGTACCTTCTGAGCATCACTCCACAGAGCAGGTAATGCCTCTACCTTTCACCAGCATACAGTGCACCATGGTGATGGGTGCCATGTCACCACACTATGTTCATGCAGTGCACCTGAGCATCACTCCACAGTGCATGCATGCATTCCCCTACATTTCACCAGCATGCAGTACACAACCATGATAAGTGACACCTTCCTACGGTATTCATGCTGTCCTTCCAGTATCAATCCACAGGGCAGTCACTCCCTCACCTTTCACCAGCATGCACTATATAGCCCTTATGGGTGCCGTGTTGCCCCACTGTATTGAAGCAATGCGCCTTAGCATTGCTTCCCACTGCAGGCAATCCTTACCTTTTCACCAGCACGGAGTACGCAACAGGGATAAGTGCCATGCCACCCCACTGTTTTCATGCAGTGCTTCTGGGCATCACTTTTCAGTGCATACACTCTTGATCTTTCACCAGCACTCAGTACACATGCAGGTTGGGTGCCATGTTGCACCACTGTGGCCATGCAGTGCTTCTGAGCATTGGTACCCAGTGTTCGCAGTCCCTCACCTCTCACCAGCACGCAGAGCGCACTAATGTGATTTGTGCCATGTCGCCCCACTGTGTTCAAGCTGTGCTTATGAGCATCACCCCTGTGCAGACAGTTCCTGACCTTTCACCAGCACACAGTACACCACATCGATGGTGCCACGGCGCCCACTGTATTCAAGCAGTGCTTCTGAGCATTACTTCACAGTGCAGACAGTCCTCACCTTTCACCAGCATGCAGTATGCAGCTTTTAGGGTGCCATGTCACTCCTCTGTGTTCACGACTGCTTCTGTGCACTGCTCCCCAGTACAGGCAAGTCCCTTATCTTCACCAGCACACAGTACGCAACCGGATGGGTGCCATGACGCCCACTGTGTCTATGTAGTGCTTCTGAGCATCGCTGTTCAATACAGGCAATCCCTACCCATTCACCAGTCCGCATTACACCACTGTGATGGGTGCCATGTTGCACCACAGTGCTCATGCAGTGCTTCTTTTTGCTATATAGCTTTAATCCTCCCTGGGAGCCCTGGCAGGTGGCTGCGGTCTTCTTCGGACAGATTCAATGTCCGCTTTTCTGTGTCCCTCAGACGCCAACCTGGTCAGTCCCTCGTGAACTGTCCCTTGCGGCGGCCAGGAGGCACTCCCCCAAGATCAAATTCAGATACACCAGGCCAAGACCCGCAGATTCAGGAGCCATCATGGAACCTGCCATGCTCCGTTTTCCACTTTCTCCTATCCCCCTCCCACCAAGAGAGTATGTTGGCACGTGTCTCCCGACACGCACTGCCCTCCAGCCACTGCCACGGGCAGTCACCGAGTGGGACAACAGGTCTCCCGCCACCCATGACAGGAGAGCAGTCCTCCAGATGCTCAATCCTCTCTCCCCTGCCGACCCCCAGCAGCCCGAGCTCATTCTTGAACCAAGGTCACCAGCGTGGCACGTGGTGTGGCATCCAGCGCCTCAACCCACAGGGTCACCGGGCCGGCCCATGCAGTGCTTCTGAGCAGACACCCCCTCACCTTTCACCAGCACACAGTATACTACCATGATTGGTGCCATGTTACCCTACTGTATCAAGCTGTGCTTCTCAGCATCACTCCATAGTGCAGACAATCCCTCACCTTTCACCAGTATGCAGTACACCACCTTGATGGGTGCCATGTTACCCCACTGTGTTCATCCAGTGCTTCTGACATTACTCCCTTGTGCATGCATTCTCTCACCTTTCACCAGCAAGCAATACACCACCGTGATGTGTGTCTCGTCACACCAGAGTGTTCATACAGTGCTTCTGAGCATCGATCACAGTGCAGGCAATCCCTCACCATTCAACAGCACACAGAACGCAACAGTAATTGCTGCCATGTCGCCCCACTGTGTTCATGCAGTGTTTCTGAGCATCTCAGCGTCAATCCTCCATGCAGGCAATCCCTTACTGTTCACAAGCACGCAACAAATAACTGTGATGAGTGGCATGACGCCCCACTGTATCCATGGGGCAAAGCTGTTTATCTTCTTCAGCACCCTGACTTGCCCCCATCTGTGCCAGTCCCCAGCCCTGTCACCCACTTTCTGAACTTACTTTCTGGTGGTCCTGTCACAGAACCTTGGATAAGAGGTGCCTAGTCATCTGTATGGGGTCTGCTAGAGGCAGATCATAACTGTTCTATGGTCGGAGGGATTTTCCTATTTTCTACCCTATTGGGCCCAGATGTGTGTACTCGGCCTCCATGGAGACGTCTCAGGCATTTAGGTGTGGGGTCCCTTTCCATGCTGTCCCATGGTGCTGCCACCTAGATTCCTCTCCCTGTCCTACAGATGTGCATTCTCCCTCCCAGACCAGTCCCCAAGCGACCCAGGTCCATTCTTGAACCCGGTTGCTGGCATGGCAGTCAGCTTACTAATTAGTGTAAATTAGCACAGTTCAATAAATTTGCTATACTTAAACATGTTTGGAGCAAAGTGCAAGTGACCAAAGTATGTTAGCATATAACCCCAAAGCACAAATGAGGCACTAAAACATGCACTCAGCACAATTCAGATCCCTGCTGGCCAAAGAGAGATACAGTATCTGGTCCCTGAAAACATACAGGCTGTGATGGAGCCAACTCATTTAGGGCATCCCAGATCTGTTAGTGTTACATTGCAGGGATGTGCAAAGCTGCACTGCCCGGCGTCGAAGCTGACTTAAAACCACTGTTGGGCAGATCAGCATCGATCTGCCGACATCAACTCAGGACGAGTCATTTTTGGTGTTTTTCCCCTTGCCTCAATTTCTTTTCCTTGGGCTGCAAGGACAATTTTTGTTTTTGTACTCTTGCCGTTCACCAGTCCTGCTCCCTCCAACCCCACCCCACTGTCTATGAACTGTAGATCGCCGTATCGTTCCAATTCATCTCTTCAGTGCTCTGCAGCATAGCAACTTTGATCACGTGTTTTATTGGCCTCAGCTGCCCAGAGGAGGAGGAGGAGGATCATCATGGATGGCGGGAAGGACCAATGGTGCATGCCACCAGTGCTCAATCAGAGGAGTAACTACTTGGTTAAGATGCCGTCGACTCGACTCCAATTGAGGAAATCCAAATCAAATTCAAACAGGTGGGTAGAGAAAGATTTGGGGTGCTGGCTTAAGTGTGAACAAGTCTGTCAAGTGGATAGATGTTTGTCTGTTTCCACCCCCCCCACCCTCAGCTACTGGTGTAACTAAGAAGTATGTGCCCACACCGGTGATTGTTTTTTTTTTCTTCGGGAGCTGCAGTTGGCCAGTATCGAGAGGGAGTCAGTATATTACGCTCAGTTCTGTGTCAGCATTTGCAGGTGTGGATTATGTGGGCCTTGTGGTGGAAGATGGACCTTCGGAACTTGGTCCTCTGGCAAGTCGGCAGCATTTCAAATTTGTGGTAGTCAGAGCCAAAGCAAGCGTGGCAGTCTGCTGTTGGTTAGTTTTTGATGCTTGCTTGGCTTTTTGGGCTGTTCGCAGTTTGCACGCCATCAAACCGTCATGCTGTGGTCATGGACTGTCTGGTTCATTCACCCTTCCACTCCCAGGATCACTTTGATTCTGCTGCACTGCCCCACCACCACGCAACTTACTAAATGGTAAGCTTGCTAGTTATCATTATGGCTTGCTGAACTCCCCCCACCCCCAACTCTTGCTTGATTTGGGAGCGGTTTGGGAGTTGGGTGTAATGTTACTGGGTTACCTACGCAAACATGCATTCCAGACAGGTGGGCCGGCAGTGGTGGTAGTGTTGTGTACTGTGCCTCAGTATTTTGGTTATGAATTGTTTGGTCCCAAGTCACTCCCACCCTGCCTCTTTTTAGACAATTTGTTCCGTTCTTCCGCCTGTGGGATGTTAGGCTGCTGGGTGCAGAGCCCAGAGAAAACTGTGCTGGCTTGCGGGGGGTGGAATCATGGGCGCTTGCATGCACAGTCATTTTGGAATCCACGTGGATATTGGTCTTTGCAGTGAGAGACATGCCAGTGAGGAGACCCTGGTGTTGGTGTTGTTGTGCTGGTGTGGTGTGAAATAAATAAAAATAAGCCTGCTGTTGCACCCTAACCTAGTGGCCTGCTGGCCGCTTCTGAATATTGGCATATATGTTCTCTAATTTCTTTCTCAGATGTATTTTGCTGTAGTGAATGGGATGAAGGAGTAACATTTAAAAAAAAAAAGTGAATGATAGTTGTATAATCTGCTGCTACAACTCTCAGATCTGGCAGTAGGATTATTGGTGCTGATAGCCAATCTCATTCAAATGTAACTACAGTACAATAGTTCAATGGGGATTGCTAATGCTTTGTGTGATGTGTGGGCAGCACTATATTTGGAATATTTAAAAAAGTTCTCCGTCACTCCTCAGGCTTTAACACATCAAGAACATGAACAAACACACTGGGGCACCACAAACAGCCCCAGCAGGCTGGCTAAGCTCTGTGAATTTCATGAGTTAGTTAAGCAAGGAGATGCATTTGATTTCTCACTGCAGTATTTTGTTTCACATGAAGAAGCAGGAATAACTGTTTTTAGGTTGTTATTGTAAAAGTTCCTGTATTTTTATTGGCAACTAATTTAACAATGGTAAGTAAGTAAACAATAAAAAATGCAGGAAATTTTGCAGTATTAACACCAAGAAGAGCCGATCCCTGCCTCTTCATGTGAAATAGAATACTGGCAATAAGAAATGCATCTCCTTGGTTACTGGTCTGATGATGACACAGTCAGTCGGAGTTGGTGCCCCGCCTCTCACTATGCTGAGGATGTAGTGGAAGGAACAGAAAGAACTGACCCCCTCTCTCTTTTTTTTTTTTTTTTGATTTCCTGTCATTTGCACTTAAGAATCATCACACAAGGCAAGAACAATGAATTTACACTGTAATTTCAGTTGTTTGAAATGTCATTTTTAATCTGTCTATCTACAGTGGTAGGACAAGTACAACATTTTGTAGGCAAGTTATTTTTAGACCACCACTTGCCCTGGGACAGGTATTAAAAAAATTGATTTGCACACCCCTGGTTACAATAGGTGTAATCAGGACCTCACTGAAAATGAGATACCACATATTAACTGACCTGTCCTGGGCAACTACATTATAAAAAATGTATAAAAGCAGGACCCCAGTAAAAATTAGATTCTGCATTTTACCTGTGCTAATTCTTCTAAATACACTGGAAAATGTGTTAAAGCAGGACCACACTGAAAATGAAATACTGCAGCTGCTCTATCCTACTAATGACACACTCACACCCCATGTGTGTGCATAACTGTTTTAACAGTTGCATGCGTGTGTGTGTGTGTGTGTGTGTGTGTGTGTGTGTTTGTACGCAGTATTTTCATATGTCCAGAACCAGAAACACGTTTCACTACATTACCTTGATGGGGATACAAGCAATAGTAATTTTCAACGGTGAGGTCACCAGGAGATAGGGTGTTGAAGGATGGAGCACAGATGGGGGAGAGGAAGGGAAAGTGGAAAAGTGTGGGAGGAAGAAGAGAGGGAGAAGGGTTAATGTAGTGGGTGGAGGGCAAGGAGGAGGAGAAAGAGGGAAGGCTATGACTCAAAGGCAGCCACAGGAGGAAGTGAAGTGGTCATGACGAAAGAGGGTAAACTGAGGAGTGGGGAAGGTTATGACTCAAGGACAGGCATAGAGGTAGTGTGGTGATGGAACAGAGAGTGTTTGGAAGAGGTGGAACGAATGGTTAGCTAAAGTTTAGGAAAGCAAAAGAGAAGGCAGCCTGACCAGCGAAGATTTCAAATCACAGTAATACAGCTAAGTCACACATTAATTCTAAATCTTTTCTCCCGCATTAATCATTCCCATAGTATTTTTTTGATAAGTAGACAACTTTTCTTGTTCTTTGGGCAGTTCCACGTCTTCTTATTGCTTGATAACTTATTATTGTCAATTTATTCTTAGACATAATTGTTCTCTGTATCTTTGTTACCTTTATTCTATTTCTATGAACGTTGTATTCTGTATTTTTGAAGCTGTTATCTTTTCCCCTTTAACCTTCCCCCAGGACACATCTGAAAACGAGCTGTTACTAGCTCAGCATGTCATTCTTTGTAAAACCTTTGAAAAAAATTAATCTTTTATCACGTTAATGCATTAGCAGCCACTGTGGCTCTGACCAGAGTTTGTTCTTTCAGGAGAGCTGTTACAGAGCCACATTCAGCCATTAAGTCACCTGAGTTTTGCTTTTTAAAAGTGAAACTGTCAACCTTTAAGCATCATATTATTTCTAGTTAGAAACCCGCATTTCATGGCCGCTTTCTGTAAAATTCACTGATGTTGCAGGTTGTTTCATCTGCCTCCTTGCTTACTGAACTGAACTGCATGCTAATGTATAGCTATAACCAGCATTGTTTTGTTTCAGATCCTTCATCAAATCTCATTGCATATTTTCTGAACATTAGAAACACCTCCAAACAGTGCAGGCACTCATGATGCTGTAGTCTCTCTACTACCAGTGCGTTATTAGTGGACAGACTGTGTTGATGGTGTTCCTAATTCCAGGAAAGCTGCAGAGGGAGTTGTTCAAGGAATATAAAAAGAAGTTACTCACCTGTAAATACAGGTTACTCACCTGCAACAGGAGTTCTAGGAATGGTATATGTTGTTCATCCACACTGTCCGGCAGGTATACTTGCCGCTTTAAATCTTGCGGAAGTTCTTCAAGCTGGCTCCTCCCACCCACCGGTGGTAAACTCGGCTCGCCCCATGACGCCAGATCTGGCCCGCTGGAAGCTCAGGTTGTGCGTCGAAGCCGGGGAGGTCGGGTGGGTCGTGTGGATGAACAACATATACCATTCCTAGAACTCCTGTTACAGGTGAGTAACCTGTATTTCTAGGGACATGGATATGTTGTTCAGCCACACTGTCTAGCAGACTCCTAGCAGTTCTCCGGGAGGAGGGAGGCAAGGCGCACACCCGCTACTTAGGGAATAGAGACTGGAGAACCGAGGCCCCAAAACCAGCATCCCGGCGTGACTCAAGGTCGATGTGGTAATGGGTAATAAAGGTGTGTGCTGACTTCCAGGTAGCAGCCCTGCAGATTTCCTGGATAGGGACATCCCTGGAAGCAGCCACCGATGCAGCAGTATGACCGGTAGAATGAGCTCTTATCCCTCTGGGAGGCTCCATGCCCGCCAACTTATAGCAGAGATCTATGCAGGAGGTGACCCACCTGCCTATCGTCCGCTTGGCTGCAGGGGTGCCAGGTGCGGCTTCAGCGTAGGTGACAAACAGCTGGCGAACCTCTCCCGATTCTCAGCCATGCGCCCTATAATAAGCGTGCGCCTTCTAGGGTCCAAAGTATGGAGCCTATTTCGCCTCCGAGGTGTGATTGGGGTAGAACAACGAAGAGTCAACACCTGGTTAAGGTGGAACTCACCACCACCTTCGGAAGGAATTTCGGGTGGGGCGCAGGACAACCTTTGTCCCTGTGGAAGACCAGGTGAGAGACTCAATGCAGAGCGCCTGGAGTTCTCCCATCCTTCTGGCTGACGTGATAGCCACCAAGAAGGCGGTCTTCCACGACAGGTGAGAGAGATCACACCTGTGCATTGGTTCGAATGGCTTGCCCATGAGCTTTGCCAGTACCAGCAGTAAATCCCACGGAGGTGGAGGTTCTCGCACCGGAGGGGAAATGTGATCAAGGCCTTTGAAAAAGCGCCAGACCACCTTCTCCTGCGCCATCGACTGCTCCCCGGCCCATGCCCGGTAAGCAGAGATGGCTGCCAGGTGCACCTTTAGGGTCGTCGACCTAAGCCCTTGACTAGAAAGGGACCATAAATAGTCCAAAATGCTTGCCACAGAACAGGAGGAAGGGTCCAAGCCCTTGCCTGACACCAAATGGAAAATCTCTTCCATTTGAAGGCGTAGCATTTTCTGGTCGACTTTACGGACGCCTCAACAACATTGAGGACCTCTCGAAAGACCAAGGCCTGAACTCTAGCCGCCAGGAACCAGGCCGTCAGGTGCAGGGATTGAAGGTCCGGATGGACACCTTCCCTGATTGACTGAGAGCAGGTCCGGGCGAGTTGGAAGCTGCCTCGGAGCCTGGAGCTGAGGTTGAGGAGATCTGGTACTTGTAACTGGCGGGCCAGTCTGGGGCTATCAGAATCACCTGCGCCTTGTCCCTCCTTGCCTTGAGAAGCACCTTGTGAATCAAGGAAATGGGGAAAGGCGTAAAAGAGGCCCGGGTCTAGAGCCTCAAGAAGGCATCCCCCGCAGCGAGCCCTGCTGAGGGGGCGGCATGAAACAGCCTCATCCTCAGATTCTCCCTGGAGGCAAACAGGTCCACCTGAGGTGTGCCCCAGTGGGAGAACAGATCTTGTACTACCTCCGGCGGGAGAGACCACTGTGAGATGCAGCCCCTATCCGCCTCAGGGCATCGGCCAGGTGTTGGAGGCTCCTGCCACATGAATGGCTAGAGATCTGCCTCCAGGCTGCAGCAGCGTGACCAAATGCGGAGAGCTTCCTTGCACAGAAGCATGGAGTGCGCCCCGCCTGGCGGTTCAGGTAGTACATGGTCGTGGTATTGTCCGGCCTGACTCGGACCACTTGACCCTGGAGAAACGGAGTAAAGGCGGTGAGAGCTAGCCGACCACTCGGAGCTCCAGCAGGTTGATGTGGCATCGACTCCCTGGGACCAAAGGCCGTGCACTCGTGTTCCCCAGATGGACACCCCAACCCATCAAAGAGGCATCGGTCGATAGAGAGACCGTTGCTCCAGGGCGGACAAACGGGATGCCCTCCTGCAGATGAGATGGAACGGTCCACCACTGGAGAGCTGCTCCACATCTCCTGGGTCACTATCACTAGCTGGTCCAATGGATCGCAGCTGCCAGACCACTGGCTGGCCAGTCCCCACTGAAGGGGGCGTATGTAGCTGACGCCAACGGACCACGCTGGTACAGGCCGCCATGAGACCCAGGAGGCGCAGGAAGTCCCGGCAGATGCCGATTGCCCAACCAGAAATGATTGGGCAAAGGAGGTAAGAACCCGCCCTGTCCGCCGAGCCGTGCTCTGGCTTGAAGAGAGTCGAGCTCTGCCCCAATGAACAGGATCACCTGCTTCGCTCGAGTTCCACTTGGCCTCGCTGATGAGAAGGCCGACTTGAGAGCAAACCTGGAGGCCAGATCTCTGACCGCTCCACCTCCCGTCTGGAGGGGCTGCTATCAGCCAATCGTCCAGGTAAGGGTACACCCGACCCTCGGCGCCATAGGAATGCTGTCACCACTGCCATGCATTTGGTGAAGACCCTGGGAGCTGGAGATAAGCCAAGGGCATGGCTTGAATCAAGAGGGATCCCTCCGCCGAAGCGAGCGAATCTCCGATGTGACGGACGGATAGGACGTGAAAGAATGCGCCCTGTAGGTCCAGAGAGCAGAACCACACGCCGTGTTCCAGAGATGGTATTATCTGTGCCAGAATGACCATCCTGAAGGTTCGAGACCTTAGGAACTTGTTCAGGTCGTGCAGGTCGAGAATGGGGCGCCAGCCCCCCGTCCGTTTCGGAACCAGGAAATACCTGGACACGAACCCCAGATCTGAGGGGGGGTCTTCTGCCTCCCTGATCACCTCCTTTTGGAGGAGGACAGCGATGTCGGCTCGATGAGCCGCCAGTGAGGCTGCGGACCCCGAGGCCCCCCGAGGTGCGACGGCTCTGAAGGGCGGGGCCTGCTCGAATTCTAGAGGCAGGCCTTTCCACCACCTCCAGTACTCACCTGTCCGTGGTAACAGTGGACCAGGCGGGAAGGAGGCATGGAGCTGTTCCCCAATGGGGAACCAGGGGTAAGATGGGATGGGCGACACCCTCAGCCTGCCACTGGCAGGCTTGAGGAGGGACCGCCGAGGGACCTCCTGGGCCTTTCTCCCTGCTTCCTGTTGGAGGAAGCCGACGGCTTGGGTCTGGGATGCCAAGTCGAGCCTGCTGGCCCTGACGCTGTTGGGCCGGGAGACACAAGGGAAGAGACGGATATAGGGCTTAGGCTGTGGCTTGCGGCCTTGTCCTTCTGAGCGGAAGAGACCGAGTCCAAGTGGCATTGACTTCTCGATCCTCTGCAGGTGACCTTCCACCCCAGGGTCAAGAGGCCAGTCCCAAAAAAGGAACATCCGCCAACTTGTGCTGGGTATTCGAGGTAAAGGTGGATATTCAGCCAAGCCCGACGACGCATTACTCGCGGCCGCCACCTACCTGGCACACATGAGTCCTCGACGTCTAAAGCAGTCTGGAGCTGTTGTTTGGCCACTGCCCTGCCCTGGTCCCGCACCTGCCTGACCGTAGTCTGCAGATCCGCGGGAAGATGAGGGACGACTCTCATCCAGGGAGCCCAACAGGGCATGAGAAAATGTGCCATGAGGACGGCCGAACTGGCCTGACTAAGGCCGAGAGAGGACGAGTATGATTTTTCACCAGCATAATCCACTTCTTGGATTCCCTTGTCGGGAGGTTTGTCCATCTCGGCGTTTCGGCACGCCGGAAAACGCTGTTGGTAACCAACCTCAGCAGAGGGTGTTCCAAAACCGGACAGGGAACCGTAGGGACCAGATACTTCCTGGCCATTCTGGCCGAAGGCGAGGGCAGGAAGCAGGGCTGCCAAGCTCCAAGCCGGACCTCATCATGGCCTCGCCACCGGAAAGGCCTCCAGGAGAATCTCGGTCCAGAATCTCCGTGAGGGGATACCTGGCTCGCTTAGGAACGGGTTCGAGCTTCATCCCGGTGGACTCCGAGATGAGCCGAAGCAACCCTAAGAAGGACGAGGGGCTATCGTCCACTGACTGTCCTCCCGAGGACTCCAAGTCCATGCGCTTGGAGAAAAGGGAGGAATCATCCTCGGACTTGGAAGAGTCCTCAAAGAGCTGCCTCGGGCCTGAGCCACCCTCCACCTGCCGAGGTTTATCGGGAGTGAGGGTGACAGACAGCCTATGGGGCAAACCCATAGCTGACCGAGAATTTTTGGTCGGAGCCCCAACTAACGGGCTGTGGAGGCGGAGGTTCCACCAGAATCGATGGGGCAGCTGGAATTGGCCGGCAACCGCCTGGGAAACAGGCCTCGGCTACAACGAGGGTTGTTTCGGCCGCCTCAGTGACAGCCACTTAATGGTTGGGAAGACATCAGTCTGGCTTATTCCTAGTCAAAAGGAGTTGTTGCTACATGAGTTCTCATACCTCCAACGCAAATCTCTGCACCAAGCCTCCCTCGTCCCGAGGAGGAGGAAGAGCGGGCGGCGCTTACTTGCCGCGGGTGCCGGTGGACCGCCTATGACAGCGGGATCGGCGGACTGCGAGGATGTCCGAGATCGAGAGTTCGCTAGGCCGAGGACGGCGAGGAAGGTCGGGAATCGGCACTTCGCTCGGACGATTCCACCGAAGGCCTGAACTGGAGGCACGGACGAGCCGACGGATCCTCAACCCCACTGGGGAACTGGGAGAGGGGACTTTGCAGCCTCCAGTTTACAACCTTGCTCTAACGGGTCGAGAAAAATCTGACCGCGATCGATGGAGTCTCGGTCAACTGGCCTGACGGGACACCTGAAGCCAGTGGTCAAGCTGAGGGGTCGACCAGTCGACTGTCCACAAAAGGGAGGGGATCTTTCCGCTCCCAAGAGCGCCGACAGAGAGACTTACTTTTGCTCTTTTGGACCTGGAAAGGGTCCAGAAGAAGTTGACCCTCACCTTCGCCGAGAGGGTCAGACAAAGCTCCTTAAAAGAAGCCGAGTATGAGGCACCGAGAGAGCGGGACAAATGCCTTAGCCGAGGTAGAAGCGGCCCACGCCTCTCTTCTTCGAGAGCGATCATCTGCTCGCTGATCCGCTAAGCCCGCCATCGCTGACACCGCCAACTGGCCTCTTTAGATTTAACCGTGGATTCTTTTCTCTCGGGCGCCTAGTTGTAATCGGGCAGCACTACCTCAAGGACGAGGGTCGTAAAGGAAGAGCACAAGTCGAGGTTCGCGGGTCGCTCGCTGCCCAAGGAGTAGACGACGTGGAGTGCGGATCCGTCCTAGACATCTTCTGTTCGGCAAGGGCACCTCCGGAAACCGGAGTCGATTTGTCCATCGCAGCCACGAGGAAAAAGAAGACCAAGTCTTTTAGCAAAAAACTTTTGATTTTGAATTCAAGAATTAGGAACCAGTCTTATACGCAGAGCTGCTATGAGGGAACCTGAACTTCCAAGCGGTAAGGAAGATCTGACGCCATGGGGCAGAGGTTTACAGGAGACGCTATGGAGGAGTTAGCTTGAAGATCTTCCGCAAGATGAAGCGGCAAGGATACTCGTTAGACAGTGTGGATGAACAATATATCCATGTCCCTAGAACTGTAGTTCTAGCAGTGATATGGTGTACATCCACACTCAAGCAGAATCCTTTCCCCTTTAAATCTTGCCAGAAGGTCTGCAAGCTGGCTCCTCCCACCCACCCGGGTAGTATCCTGCTTGGCACTGCCCCGTGAAATCAAAGCTTGCATGGTGGAAACAAGGTGTGCCACTTGCCAGGGAGGTCCAGTGGGTTGTGCTGTTGTACATCATATACCACCTCCTAGAACTACAATTACAGGTGAGTAACTTGTTTTTCTAAGGGTGTGAACATGGTGTACTTATCCACACTCAAGCAGACTCCTAGCAGTTCTCCTAGGACGAGGGAGCAAGGCGCACACACCCTACTTACAGAAGAGTGATTGGAGAACTGAGGCCCCAAAACCAGCATCCCTGTGTGACTCAAGGTTGATGTGGTAATGGGAGAGGAAGGTGTGTGTTGACTTTCAGGTAGCAGCCCTGCAGATCTCCTGGATAGGGATATCCCTGGAAGCAGCCACCAAGGCAGCTGTTTGTCAGGTGGAATGAGCCCTAAGTCCTATGGGGGGATCCCTACCAGCCAACCTATAGCAGAGGTTGATGCAGGAGGCTATCCACCTGACAATCTTCCGCTTAGCTGCCAATCTGCCAGGTGGGGCTTCAGTGTAGGTGAGGAAGAGCTGGAGAACCTCTCCCTGAACTCCCGCTGTGCGCTCCTTACAATAAGTAAGCGTGCGCCTCAGGTCCAATGTATGGAGCCAGTGCTCAGCCTCCAAGGCTGGGATGGTAAAGTATACCAGGAGATTCATCACCTAGATAAGGTGAAACTCAGAAACATCCTTGAGAAGGAACTTAGGGTTGGGGCGAAGGACAACTCTGTTCTTGTGGAAGACCAGGTAAGGAGACTCCACTGAAAGCACCTGGAGCTCACAAATCCTTCTGGCAGAGGTGATAGCCACCAAGAAGGCAGTCTTCCAGGACAGGTGAGACATCTCACACCTGTGCATGGGTTTGAATGGCTTGCCCGTGAGCATCCCCAACACCAGCAACAAGCCCAAGGTGGTGGTGGTTCACGCACTGGAGGGGATGTGACAGGGTTGAATAAGGCCCTGTCCCATCTGTTATCCAGAAAGAGTTAAACGTAAGGATCTGTTCTAACCTCTCCTTTTCTGCCTCCTGTCTGTCTGGTTGCACAACCAAATGTTCTGGTGAGTCCTAGGAACTGATCACTCTGACGGTCTCACAATTCTCTGCCTCTCACTATCTCTCTGCCTTCACTTGCTGTTTTTGTCTTTTCTTCCCTTTGCACATCTGTGGTTATAAAAATATATGTGAATCTTTGTGTGAAACTGGGATCCCTTGGTTTCAAAATGTAATCAGTTATACTGTTGAAATGACTGCAAAAAACAGTTGGAATTTGGGGGGTTAACCGGAGATGCAGTTTGAGCTCCTCTCAGGCTTGTTTGCAGTCTCTTTTGCAGAGCTGTCAACAGAACGCCAGCTTGGGACTCTGTTTTATTTGCAAGCCTGCTCTGAAAAGAAAGTGAGAAACAGGATGTTCTGTTACTGAGTTCCCAAGGAAAGACATATAAAAAGAACAGCAATACTTTTGCTAGACAGAGACTGAGAGACTGAAAAAGTAGTTACATAAGAATTTACCATAACAGAAGATCTTCAAGAGAGGTTCCTGCAGTAGGTCATTACATGTAGGACTGGGCCACCTGGCGTCAGGACCACACGGCAAACCTTTAGTTAGCAATACCCGGCGGAGGACCACTCCCAATGTCACTTGGCAGGACGTCAGTATGACACTATATAGGAGGCAGTCCCCACACCCACCCTCCAGTTCTCCCACCGGAAGGCCCCAGAAGGGAAGAAGGGAGAAAGGAGCATCCTCCTTGAGCCCACAACTGCTGAGTAAGACCCTGAGAAAGGAAAGATAACGCAGAAGCTGGGGAAGGTGGAGGGAAGGAGATTTACAGCAGGGAACCTCTCGCGAAGATCTACTCTACGGTAAGTTCTTACGTAACTGTACTATCTTACTCCGAGTGGGTTCCTGCAGTAGGTCATTACATGTAGGACTGAATTCCAAGCAGTCAAAAAGAAGAAAGCTCATTCGAGGACTGAAGCCTGGGAGGCGGGAAAGGGTCTGCAATCTAGTAGTCAGGCTAGAACAAGAGACCCTGAAGAACTGCTAGTCGAAAGCCAGCCCTACACCTACAGGCAATGTCCAGACTGTAAAGTTTGATGAAAGTGTGGACAGTACTCAAAGTGGTCACAGTGCAAATGTCAGAGGCGGACACCTTCCTGAAAAAGGTAGTAGAAGCAGCCATGCTGCGGGTCGAGTGCCCCTTCACTTCCCCCAGAAGTGGATTATCATATGTCTGGCAAATGAAACTAATGCAATTTGCCAGCCATTTAGACAAACACTGCTTCGAAACAGCGGCGCCCTGATTTCTGGGAGCAAAGGAAACAAACAACAGATCAGACTTGTGAAAATCCTTAGTTCGGTTAGTGTAATAATGGAGAATTCTGTGCACATCCAAAGTGTGCAGAAGGTACTCCCCCCGATTAGAATATTTGGGGTTGTGAACCAGCAGCTGAATATCTTGGTTTAACGCAAACTCAGATACTACTTTGGGTAAAAACTTAGAGTTAGTGCACAGAGCCACCTTGTTTCTGTGGAAAAGCAAATAAGGCTCCTTACAAACGAGGGCCTGAAGCTCTGAAATCCTTTGAGCTGAGGTAATCACAACTAAAAATAGCTCCTTCCAGGACAGGAAGCACATATCGCAACTAGCTGCCAGTTCGAAGGGGGATAAGGTCAGTTTCTCCAAAATAAAGTTTGGGTCCCAAGGGGGAGCCAGACTACGAACAGAAGGTTTGAGGTGGAGGATTCCCTTAAGGAAGGTTTTGGAAACCTTTAACTGAGCAAGGGTTTTGCCATCCACTTGAGAGTGGTAGGCTGAAACCACAGACAGGTGGACCTTCAGAGAGAAGTAGCTGAGTCCCAGGTCAGATAAATGCAAAAGGTACAAGACCTGGGGCACCAGGCAAGAGAAGGGGTCCAAACCCCTGGAGTCTGCCCAGATCAAAAATCTCTTCCATTTCATTGCATACGTCATTCTGGTGGATGGCTTCCTGGCCTCCATGATAACTTGAGCTACATGAGATGACACTCCGAAACGCGACACAGATACGTGTAGATGAAGAGATTTGAGGCTCGGATGCACCAGGTTGTCCTGGTCCTGAGTGAGAAAGTCGTGGAGGAGAGGTAGAGGTACTGGCGGTTCCAACGCTAGCTTTTACATCGGGGGAACCAAATCTGCCGAGGCCAGGAAGAAGTAATGAGTATTGTCACAAACGCACTCAGCAGGTCAGATCCTCTGCTCCCACAGTGCCAACCTCCAAGTGCAATAGTGTGAACGGGTAACAAACAGGGTAACCCTCCTGTCTGCTTTTGGGCCTGAATCACCTTAGTCTCAAGTTCTGGGGGGATTCAAACTGTGAACCTTATACTAGCATACCCAATGTACAGGCTCAGATATGTACCCTCTTTGGGGATTGCGGTACAATCTTATGCCAGGGGCACCCAGCCAGGCTTCCAAAATGAACCCTAAAAACTTTATAAGAGACCTTAGGTAAATTCTTACCTTTTCCCAGTTTAGTAACACCATCAAACGTTGAACAGTTTTGTCAGACTTAACCCTCTATACGTCACATGCAAAAAGAACTGGCAGACACCCAGGCAGTCTTTTAAATAAAAGGTACTTTACTAAAAGATGATAAAAATATGAAAAATGTAAACACAGAACACTATATCAAAGAGCATCACATGAAAGAAAAACAAGGAAAACTACAGAACAAACTCTTACCAACATACAATTAGATCTTTTCTATCTAATGTATTACTTCTGTAAGTGCAGTTAAATTAAATCAGAGAGCTGTGTCTTTTTAGAGTCCCAAGATGGTATATCAAACGGTTCAGATACAAGTATTAGTTTAAACTGTGTCTCCACACCCCTTCTGTGAGTCATCTAGCTCCTCCTTTTAGAACATAAAAAAATACAAACATGATGTCCTATCAAGAGGTATATTAAATAAGGTGACATCATCAAAAACTCATTTCCCAAATTATGAGTCTTTGATCCACCAGTTCCTTTAAGGTTTACAACCCTGCAATCCGTCACCTAGGTGCGATGTAGCCAACAGGAATCAGCTAAATGATGTCCTGTCCTCTAATAAAATGTATATTTAGTTTACCAACTTCAAAGCATGAGGTCATAAAAAGGCAATAAAATGCAATTCCTCAAGGAAGTTAATTACATTACAGAGATCTCCTGGTCAGTGTAATATGTCTTGTAGCTTCACTGAAACATGGGGGGGGGGGCACCCATGGGCACAGGCTATCTTATGCGAGACCAATCACATACTCTATTTTTATATTATAATTATCATACAACAATCACAACCAGCTGGCCAAGCGTCACAAGGATCATGTGTGCTCCCTCTGCTTGAAGCTTCAGCAGGACCTTCTGAAGAATTGGAAAGGGAAGGAAGGCATACAGGAACCTCCCTGTCCAACAAAAATACAGCATGTCACCCCAGAAAACACCATGCCCAGGAACGAGCAAGCAAAAATTGGGTAGTTTTGTGTTGGATGGGCAGGCAAAGAGGTCCAGTTCTGGCCGACCCCACAGGTCTGACAAACTTTCTACTATCTCCTGCTTTAGCTCCCACTTCTGAGCCCGTGCGGTGGCGTGGCTGAGACTGTCTGCCAGGACGTTGTGAATGCCCAAACGTGGACTGCTATCAAAAATGGATCGTGCTGGACTGCCCAGTACCACACCCGCACCGCCTCCCTGCAAAGGGGGTACGATCGGGTGCCTCCCTGTTTATCTGCCAGACCATCGCCGTGTTGTCGTTCTGGATGAGAAGTGTTCCTGGGCACAAGAGGGTCGGGAAGGCCTGAAGGGCGTAGAGCATGGCCCTCATCTCCAAAACGTTGATATGCAGCTGCACTTCGAGTGGAGACCACTTCCCTGGGTTTGGTGATCTCCTAGGTGGGCACCCCAGCCCTGACCTGAGGCGTCCATCGTAAGGGTCATGGTAGGGGAAGGGGGTTTGAAAGGGCCCCCCCCCCCGAGGAGAGACTGGATGTCTCATGCCACCAAAGAAAATCCCTCTTCGTGCCACTGGAGACCATTACCCTGTGGTCCAGATCATCCAGGCGCTGGTCCCACTGAACCCTGAGGGTCGACTGGGTCACCCTCATGTGCAGTCTGGCCAACAAACAGTGGGGATGGTGGCTGCCATTAGTCCCAAGAGCCAAAGAACAGAGCGAGCTGTGGTCCAACAAGAGCTGGCTACAGAGATAGCTTGTTGCTTCACGGTTTCGACTCTGTCCGGTGCGAGAAAGGCCCTTCCCTAGACTATATCCAGCACCGCCACAATAAACTGGAGGTGCTGGGAGGGTGAAAGATGGGACTTGGGATAATTCACTGTGATGCCAAGTTCAGAAAAGAGGTCCGGGGTAATGGAGAGAGCCTCCCTCACACTGCTCTGGGATGGGGCAGACAAAAGCCAGTCATCTAGATACAGGAACACACAGATCCCCCTGCGGCATAAAGCCACCGCCACCACCGACAGGCACTTGGTAAAGACCCGGGGTGCCGAGGACAGATCAGAAGGGAGGGAGGGAGGGCCTTGAACTGGTAATGGTTGCCCTGGGAGGCAAACCAGAGATAGCGGTGGTGGGCCTGGAGGATAGAGATGTGCAGGTTAAGCATACTGCATGTCCAGCGAACAGCGCCACTGATCCCTGTGGAGCCAGTAAGAGTGCCCGGAGAGTAAGTATGTGGAACCTCTTGTACTCGACAAAGAGGTTCAGCAGGCTGGGATCCAAAATGGGTCTCAGGTCGCCTGTCTTTTTGGCACAAGGAAGAAGTGGGAGTAATATCCCCTTCCCACTTGTGCCAGAGGAACTGGCTCTACTGCTGACTTTGGCAGAAGGGCCTGGATTTCCTCCCTTACTAGAAGAAGATGATTAGATGGGTAGTGGAATCGAAACAGAGGATTGTCCGGAGGTCTGTCTCGAAATTCTATGGAATTACCTCTTGCGATGATCTGAACCTACTCGTCTGTGGTGCTCGCCTTCCACTCTTGTAGGTGGAAGGTGAACCCCACAAGCAGAGGATCTGGAAGAGGTGGGGGGGTCCCCATGAGTCAGGAGGTGGAGGGAGGGCAGCTTGATAACCGCCTGCAGCCTTCTGGGATTTGGCCGGGGGGTTAGGAGCACCCGATCCCATGGCACGGCACTTGACCTGACGTCTGGCAGGGGGTTGCTCGCCATGGTGCCTCTGTGGTGTGAAAAGTTTGCTTGGGCTTGAAGCCTGAATGATACATGGAGCAGACGTCCCGTAGGGACCTGCCACTATCCTCTAACTCGGTGATAATATTCTTCACGTCACCACCAAACAAGACAGTCCCCTGGAAGGGTGTGTCCAAGACGGCAGACTGGACATCAGGTGCCAATCATGCCATGCGAAGCCAGGTGAGCTGTCTCAGGCAAACGCCAGAGGTGGTGCAGTGGGCCACAGAGTCCACCAAATCATTGTTGGTGCAGACAGCATGGCGACAGTAGAATTTGGTGAGGCAAACTTTTTAAAGGAGTCTGTCCCCGAGCTCCTTGTTCTGGATGGACTGGATCTTTGATTTGAGGTCAGCCAGAGAGGACTTTTGGTAAGAAATCATGTGGACCGTGTAATTGAGGGATCGTAGGGCGCAGGTAGAGGATGCATAAACCTTGTGGCCGTAATGATCCATCTGTTTGGATTCTTTGTCCGGAGGAGAGGCACTAAGCTGCTTCGGTTTGGCCGATCTATCATGGGTGGCTGTAATCATGATTGAGTCAGCCTTAGGCTACGTCATGAGATGGGTAACCCCCTCCGAGGGATGATATGTCCTGTCAGCCTTCTTAAAGACCGCAGGAATCGAGGAAGGCTGCTGCCATATGGTGGACGTGTCCACGGTAGAATCGGTAAAGGATCCTAATCGGCAATATCCAAGTGTTCTGTGAGCCTCTTCCTTTTGGGATCAAGTTCTTGGGTAGCTCATGCACAAGCTGCCTGAATGGTCCTAAGGAGCTCAGACAAGGATGGGTCCGGGGGGGGGGCTACTTGGAGTACTCTTTGGGCTGAGGCTCAATAGGAGAGTGGGAGCCCAAGCTGGAGGAGGAATTAGAGTCATCCTCCAAGTCCGAAGATATAGGCCTGCCGGGAGAAGAGGCTTTATCCGAAACCTCCTCTGTGGTCCTGTCTCCAGGGAGGACCCTGGCTGGGCGCCTGGAGGAGTCCCCATATCGGAAGACCAGGGAAACACTCAGAGGTGCTGTCCTAGAGGCTGGCGTCAAGCCGGTGGATGGCTACGGGCAGCCCAGTTCTAAAAGTAGCTGGCATTTGGCATCCTTCCACCAGGACAGAATGGCCCAGAGAGTTGACCAATGACCCATCCGAAGCCTGAGGCTGGGGCAGAGGCCGAGGAGGTGGAGGAAGAGGCTGGAAACCTGGGTACCCCAAAGGAGGATAGGAGGGGTAACCAGGAGCCTGGTACCAAAAGGGGTAACCTTGGGAGTTGTACCCCTGACATGTGTGATCCTGCGCCGGATATCCTGGATTACAGGCAGGCGCCGGATAACCCATCGACGGGTACCCCGGCGTCATGTGCAACGGATACTGCAGCGGGTAACTCGGGACTGAGCCCCAAGGACCAGGAGGAGGCGGGGCCGACGGTCCAGGAGATGCCGAGGGACCACTGGGTGTGTGAGGGTCCATCGGCAGGCCACGGGGACCTGGAGTGACATCAGATGAAGCATTCGATGGGCCTGGCAGAAGGTCAGGCGACGGAACTTGAGGAGTCAGAAGAAGACCGCCCGCGGAGCTGCATGAAGGCAGGGGCTAGACGGGCACCCCAGCCATCACCAGGTCTAAAACAGCATCGACCAGTGAGGGGTCTCTGGAAAGAAGATCCCGAGGAAGATCCGATCCGACAAAAGGTTATCTGGCATCGGGGGCCCAACGCTGGATCTGAAGTATGTGGGGGAAGGGAAGTCAGGCAGAACCCCGATGGCAGGCCCCCAGAGGCCGCAAGAGACCCAAAGACAATCATACCCGACAAAGAAGTAGATACCCCCAAAGGAACAACACTCATCTCCTGCTGAAGGTCGCTGGAGAACAAGGGGTCGGGTTAAATCAGAGGCAAGGAGGAGTCCCGGGAGGGAGATCCCACGAGGGAAGGAGGCAGATCCTGTGGCTGGCTCTGCCCACCATCGGAGAGGTCGTTAAAAGTCCAATGGGAGAACCTCTGCCATGCAGTCATCAAGTGAACTAGCGACCGACTGATCAGCCATGACCGGGCGGGCGTTAGGAAACCCAATGTCTGGCTTATCAGTCGAGGTTGAGCGGACAACAGCAGAGCTGGAGTCCAGCTCATCGAACGGAGCCGAGTGCTTTTCAGCAGAACCGGAGGCGACTGACCGGCCTGGAGGCTGACAACAGGCCCAGAAGTAGAAGTGGGCCGCAGGACCACAGAGGAAGATCCTTCCTCCGAAGAGAGCCCCGACCGCCCTGTGACCAAGGCGGGCCGGGAAACCAGTGACCGATTTGCCGAAGCGGATGGAGACTGTGCAGGAGGAGAGTTTACCAAAGCAGAGGCCCTTCCTGAGGCCGCGTCATCAGGCAAGCAATGCTGGACAGATGGGGAACAATCCCAGTCCTGGTGCTTTTCCTTCTCTTTCTTCTTTTTTCTGCAGTCTGCAGTTGGGGGGTGGGGGACGTTCCCGCAGCTTCTGCAATTCTTGTTCCACTGAAGCCAGGCGCTTCTTCAACAGGTGGGCTTTGAGGGCTTTCTGGCGCCTGAATTGTGCAGCCCTGTTGAAAGATTGGCAGGCCTCACAGTCATCGACCCGATGCTTGGGGTCTAGGCAGAGGACGCAGCGGGAGTGCTCATCCCCATGTGGGATTTGAGTACTGCACTTGTCGCACTTCTTCTTCGGACAACATAACAGAGAAGACATGCAATAAGAAAATAAAACTGAAATACTTAGAAAAGGAAAAGAAAATACTCATCTAAAGATGGCGGTCAACTGGTAACAGCATTTACGGTGAGGTCCGATGTGCACAGGTCAATGGCGGGAAAGAACTGGTGGGCGGGCATGGGGACTGCCCCTAAACAGTGTCACGCTGACATCCCGCCACGTGACATCGTGGGCAGTCCCCTGCCGGGTATTGCTAGCTAAAGGTTTACCGTGCAGTCCTGATGCCAGGGGGTGCAGTCCTACACGTAATGACCTACTGTAGGAACCCTCCCGAAGTAATATGTACAATTACTAAGAACTTACCGTAACAGTAGCTCTTCGAGAAGAGCTCTTGCAGCAGGTAACACCATTATTACTATGCCGCCAGGCACTAGGACCCCACGGAAAATGTCTAGCTAGCAGTCTAAAGCAGGGGACCACCTCCCTGATGTCGGCCCTGCTCCCGACATCACCCTTGGTATAAAGGGGATGGTCCCTCGGTACCACCTCAGCTCGCCTGCCGGAAACCAGGCTAGCATAAAGGATGGGGAACCAAGGAGGTTCTCTCATCCCCCAGAGGAAAAAATACAGTTACGTAAACCCGGGGGTAGGAGGGAGGGAGGGAAAGCATACCTGCTGCTTCTTGAAGATCTACTATTATGGTAAGTTCTTATGTAACTGTACTATCTCACTTTGAGACAGAGCTCTTGCAGCAGGTAACACCATTAGGACTTAGTCCCAAGCAGTACAAGGATAGAACCCAGGTCAGACGGGTGGTGGTTACAGGCAGAAGTAAACCACCAATACTCTTAAAAGAGTAGTCCCTGGGGGGCAGTGAGGCAGAAGCCTGCTCTCCTCCGTGAAGCAATGTCCAGACTGGTGTTTAACGAAGATGTGGACTGAACTCCCAAGTAGCAGCTGCACGAAGATCTGCTGCTGAGACGTTCTTTAGGGATACAAAGGAAGTGGCAACACCCCTAGCGGAGTGACCTTTAACTGGTCTCAGTAAAGGTTTGTCATACTTCTGGTAGCAGAAAACTATACAACTGACCAACCATTTGGCCAATGTCTGTTTAGTCACTGGTGCCCCTAACATACTTTTGGAAAAGGAGACAAACAATTGGTCTGTCGTCCTGGAAGATCGAGTACGATCCATGTAGAAACTGAGAACTCTATGAACATTTAGAGTATGCAACAAGGCCTCCCCTTTGTTGGAGTACTCTGGGCAGTAAACTGGAAGTTGGATGTCCTAGTTAAGAGTCAACTCGGACACTACCTTCAGAAGAAACTTAGGATTTGTGCGTAGGGATACCCTGTCCCTGTGAAAAATCAAATAAGACTCCTTACATATCAGAGTCTGAAGCTCAAAAATCCTCAGAACAGAAGTAACTGCAATCAAAAACAATGCTTTCCATGATAGGACGCATAGCTCGCAACTTGCGGCTGGCTCAAAGGGAGGCAACATAAGCTTTTCCAACATAAATAAAAGGTCCCAGGGAGGGATGGGGTCCTCCTGGGAGGTTTGATATGCAGAATGCCACGCAAGAAAAAATTACTCACCTTAGTAATGTTGTTTCTTCTAATGGAGTCTTGCTATATTATAGACATTAGCAGTTTGTTCCAGCTCTAGAACTGCCCCGGAGTGAAATGGTTAAAACCATTCCAAAATAGAATTTTTGGCACGAGAGCAGCTCTATCTGTGTCATTTCAAACTTGAACTGTCAGATCTTTACGAGCCAAACTCACTAAGGTCTGTGTGGAAGCTGTAACCTACACTAGCCAAATGGCTACCTAAATAATAACAACCATTGATGGTCCCAACACCCAAGACTCAAGCCAGGGGACCAGAACTAACACCATTCTAATAATATGAAAATGGAACATAAGTATAATAAAACACACACACAGCTACACACACACACCCCAAAGTCCCAAAGGGACAAAATGCTAACAGGACATAAGTAGTGCCCACACTAGTTGCCCGCACCCCACCAAGTAGAGGTTCTGAGAGGGCAGGTTGGGAGGTCTATAATATAAGAAGACTCCATTAGAAGAAACAACATTACTAAGGTGAGTAATTTTTCTTCAAACAACACGAAGTCTTGCTATATTATAGACATTAGCAGAATACATGCAGTACCTCCATGGAGGAGGCAGAACCTACTTAGGAATAGGTTCTGAAGAACAGCTGTGCCAAACGTGCATCTCTCCTGGCCTGGACATCCAGGGAGTAATGCTTGGTAAAAGTGTACCGCTTTTCCAAGTAGCAGCCTGGCAAATCTCTAATAAAGGGATATCTCTGGCAGCAATAGAGACATAGCTGTACCCTGGTAAGAATGAGCCCTCAAACTGGGGGCTCTGCCCACTTTCTGATAACAAAATTGGATACAAGAGACAATCCACCTGGCTATTGATCTCTTAGTGGCAGGTTTGCCTTTCCCAACTTCACCATAGGTAAGGAAAGTTGAGGATTCAAACCTGTGACCTTTGGTATGCTCTATATAATAACTAAGAGCTCTCTTAACATCCAGGCTGTGCAACCTCCTCTCACCCGAAGAGGAGTGATCAGTGAAAAATACTGGAAGGGAGATAGATTGATTAAGATGGAAATCTGAAACCACCTTAGGCAAAAACTTCCTATTAGTCCTAAGGACTACCTTATCCCTGTGGAAAGAATAAAGTCAGTCTCCACTGACAAGGCTTGCAATTCACTTATGCGTCTGGCAGAAGTGATAGCCACTAGAAAAACAGTTTTCCAAGTTAGGTACTTAAGCTCTGCAGAAGACAGAGGTTCAAAAGGGGGTTGCATTAACTGGGCAATGCAAACATTAAGGTCCCAAGCAGGGGCCGGTTCCTGAAAGGGAGGATTAGTATGGAGTAACCCCTTAAAAAACTTGGAAAACACAGGATGAGAGGAAAGAGGGGATGACTTTCCTGCTGACACAAAAGCAGACACAGCTGCCAAATGAACTCTCAGGGTAGCTGGTCTGAGACCCAAGGAATTAAGATGTACCATGTAATCTAACAAAATGGGCAATTCAGCAGATTCTGGGGAAATATTTTTCCCAGCACACCAAATGGAAAACCTTTTCCATTTAGAACTATAAGTAGCTCTAGTGGAAGGCTTTCTGGAAGCCTTTAGATCTCAAGAACACCCTGAGAGAGGTGTAAATCAGCAACTCTAACTCCTCAAGAGCCAGGCCTTGAGGTTGAGGGATTGAGGTCCGGATACCAAACCTTCCCTGGGCACAAGTCAACAGATTGTGATTCCTGGGGAGGCACAGGGGAAGATGGACTGTCAGAGACAGAAGGGGGGTACCAGGGCTGCCTGGCCCAGTCCGGGGCAATCAGAATCACCCTGCAAGGCTGAGATCTGATTTTGACTAGTACTTTGAATAGGAGAGGAAAGGGGGAAAGCACAGAGGAACTTCCCCTCCCAATCCAGAAGAAGGGCATCCAGGGGAACTGAGCCCAGCACTGGAGGCCTGCAACAGAACAGAGGAAGTCTGTGATTGTCTGGGGCTGCAAAAAGATCTATCTGAGGGATGCCCCACCTGGCAAAAACTATCCCCAGCACTTGAGGATCCAGGGACCATTCGTGATGGCCCTGGGAAATCCTGCTGAGGGCATCCGCTAGGACATTGTCCTTCCCTGGAAGATGAACTGCTATGAGGGAAGTGTTCAGGAATAGGCCAGAGACCACAACTTCATTGCCTCGGTGCACAAGGCCGAAGACCGAGTGCCCCCCCTGTTTGTTGATGTACCACATTGTTGTGGTGTTGTCTGTTCTGACTTGTATCACCTTGTCGTGGACAGATGCAGAAAAAGCTTGAAGAGCTAAAAAGACAGCTCTGAGTTCCAGCAAATTGATGTGGAGCAGAGATTCTGGGGGACCAAACTCCTGAGTGGAAAGGTCGCCATGTGGGCTCCCAACCCAGAAGGGAAGCATCTGTAGTGAGAGTCAAGTCGTGAGAAGGGGAAATGAAGGGGACCCCCGCTCTTAAATTGCTCTGATCCTGCCACCACTGGAGAGCTAGGATCAAGGTTCGAGTCACTGGGTCCAACTTGGAAAGGGGGTCTCTTCTCTGAGACCAAAAGGTTCTCAAGTGAAACTGAATGTCTCTCATCTGAAATCTGGCTCCCTGCACAACAGCTGTGGATGCAGCCATGTGCCCCAGGAGCTGCAGAAAGTGTCTTGCTGGTCGAGACCTGCAGAGTGAAGGAAGAGGCCAGAGCCACTAAATTCCTTACCCTTTCTGGGGAAGAAGGCTCTGGCTAGCTTTGTGTCCAATTCTGCCCCTATAAAGGTGAGTACCTGGACTGGTTCCAGAACCGACTTTGGTAGGTTTAGCAGAAAACCCAGGGAGGTGAGAAGCTGCTGGGTGACCTGCAGGTGAGATTTTACCTGTTCTGGGGACTGGCCTACAATGAGCCAGTCGTCTAGATAGGGAAAAACAGCAATCCTCTGCCTCCTTAATGGGCCACTGCCACTGCTAGACACTTTGTGAATACCCTTGGAGCAGAGGTAAGGCCGAAGGGCATTGCTCTGAACTGGTAATGACCTGAGGGCAGTTCGAATCTGAGGTACTTTCGATGGGATCTTCTGATTAGGACATGGAAATAGGCATCCTTGAGGTCCAGGGAGGCTAGCCAGTCCCCTGGCCTTAGGGAAGGTAAAATCATTGCCAGAGTTACCATTTTGAACTTTGGTTTCAAAAGATGCTTGTTCAGATATCTGAGATCTAAAATGGGCCGCCATTCTCCTGTCTTTTGGGGTAAGGAAGATCTGAATACAGACCCCTGCCCTGATGCAGGGAGGAACCCTTTCTACTGCTCTGAGAGCTAACAGGGATGAGACCTCTGTTTCCAGAGCGAGGGTCTCTGAAGCACTTGCAGGTAGAAAAAGTCTGCTTCTCAACTTGGGAAACTTTTTGAAGCCGAGAACCAGACCCTGGCTTACTACTTCCAGAACCCACTTGTCTGAGGTTAAAGAAGCCCAATTCTGACTGAAGTAAGCCAGCCTGACCCCCACTGGTACAGGAGAATCGGCCCTGGGCACCCCATCAGGGTGCCTGTTTCGCAGGAGCTTTAGGCTGGGGGGTGGGAGCAGGTCTGCCCACCCCTCGTCTGCCCCTGCCTCTGAAGAAGCCCCTCTGAGCAAAGGCAGAGGAGGCCTGAGTCTGGTAGAAAGGCCTGTGAAAAGGCCTACCCCTACCCCTGGGGGCATGCCTTTGAGGAGTGGCTTGCCGCCTCCTTAGCCTGGGCACTCTTGTAAGTAGTCCCATATTCATCCATCTTCTTCATGTAATTTCGTCTGCTCTCCAAACAGAGAATTTCCCACCACAGGAAAATCCATAGCCTTAGTCTAGGTATCCTGTGACAAACTAGTACACCTGAGCCAGGCCAACCTACTGAAAAGCTACAGATGTGGCCATGACCCTAGAGGAAACATCATTAACATCCACAGCAGCATGAAACTGAACCTTAGAGGCTTCAATGCCATCAGCAGCCACCTGTTCTAGTTCACTAGCCAGCTGGCCATGGGCCTGCTTGGCCAATTGCATAACAGTATCCCATCTAGATTTCTGATACCTAGCTACATAGCCATATAATTTGCTTGCCTGAGTCCCAGAGAGGCTGCCATATACTTTTTTGCCATGGCATCAATCTTCCTGGAATCCTTGTCAGGAGGATGTGAAGCCAAGGAATATTAGCTTTATCACAGGCAGCAGCCTGAACTACCCCAACATGACTGAATTGCTGAGAAAGGAATTCTGTATCAGGCCTGACAATGTATACCTTCTGTCCATCTTTTTATCTACAGGAGGCACAGAATTAGGAGCTTTTAAAATTTTAATTGTTTGTTTCCTAAAAGACTTATGTAAAGGAATAGACAATCTCCTAGACTCTGAATATCCATCATTTCTACAAAATCAGGCTCCTCTTGCTCATCCACAGCCTCTTCTAAAGGAAGCTGGAGGTCTCAGCAACTTTTTATAAAACATAAAATGAGATGGGGACTCAGACAGCATAGGGAGATTCTAAAGGTCTGTCTGGGGAGATGTCCGGTTCAATGGGCACACCCAGACCTTCCCAGCCACATTCATACTGTTCATAATCCTCCTCCCTCCTCTGGTTCATAAAATTCCTCAATATCATAATCCTGAACCACTGGGACCGGACGAACCGACCTTTACCAGATAGTGGTGGTTCGGACGGACCCTGAGACAGTGACTGGACAATTTGTATGGCTTTTGCTATCTCTGCAGCAGTTGGAGAAGGAATTTTGGACCCAGACCTGTTGATTTTCTTGTTTTCTTTACTGGAATTGGTTCCTCAGAACCAGCTTTTCTTTTGCCAGAGGAAGTCTGGCCCTGGTCAGAGGGCATTTCCTCTGGTCTGCTGGCACCGAACCGGCTGGCCATCCGGGTCAGCGGACTTTTGGCCTCGCCCGTGAGCCTGCCCAATCTTTTCCAGGGTGGCTGCAGGAAATTTTACATACCTGGCAGTCTGACTGGAGGTGGTCAAACCCCAGACAATAAACATATGTGGTGTGTGGTCAGCCTTGCAAAGACTTCCACAAACATCACAGTGTTGAAACCCAGTGGCCCGGTTTTTCTTTGGGTTTCTCAGACATAATGCCAGCCTAACCAAAACTTGCCCTTTAACGGCAGTGCCAGGCAAGACATTTATCGGTTCCCAACATCGTCACGGGTATTGGAAAACCTAATATATCCGCTTTTTTTTAGAACCGATAAGAACCGGAACCGCACTCTAAAATAGTAACTTTTAGTTTTAAATGAGTTTTAAACCCACTGATCGGTTCAAAACCAGACGATAACTTACAAGTTCCACACAGACAAAACCTTCATTTACTTACGGTTACCACAGATAGAGCTTGAACTGAACGGTTTTTGCGTTAAATAAAACTATTCTCGGTTAAATCCAACCGAGAAAACACTTTTAAACCGAGAAATGAACCGGCAGAAGGAGAAATCTCCGAGCGACTGTTCACTGAGGCGAGTAAAGAATCTGACAGTTCAAGTTTGAAATGACACAGATAGAGCTGCTCTCGTGCCAAAATTCTATTTTGGAATGGTTTTAACCATTTCACTCCGGGGCAGTTCTAGAGCTGGAACAAACTGCTAATGTCTATAATATAGCAAGACTTCATGTTGTTTGAAAAAGGTCTTGGACAAGTCTAACTGCGCCAGGGTCCTGCCTTCCACAGGTACATGGTCAGCTGACAGTGCAGAAAGGTGTCCCTTTATGGACGAATAGCTGAGACTCTTGTCAGATAGGGAAAGGAGGTACTCCAGTACCAAATTCACTGTGCAGGTAAAGGGATCCATGAAATGAGATGCTGCCCACAGGCAGAAATATTTCCATTTCATGGCATAAGTGGCCCAGTTTACCTATCGCGAGTCGACATGTACTGTGCCGACATTCCCGACAGCATCACACACAATGCCGAGTGTCAGCATTGTACTGTCAGGGATGTTGGCATGAACCCCCCCCCCATGTGGGGGGGCTCTACCTCCTACACCCCCCAGTCTCTAAATATACAACTCAGAGTCAGAGTTGCCTCAGGGAGGGGGCGAAACACCAGGAGATGAACCGCCATCCTCGTCCCGAGGCATCCGTTGTCAGGATCTACTGAGGATTGGGACTTTGGAAAGGGAAGGTGTGAGCCACCATTCCAGAGTCTGAAGTACTGCCTTGGATACTCGAACTGGCTGTTCGAGGTCATCCGAGCAATGGTCTCACTGAACCCTGAGGTTCCACTGGAGAACCCTCATGTGCAGATGAGCGAAGGGAACAGTTACTATGGCAGCTGCCATGTGGCCTAGTAGCTGCAGTACCTTTCTGGCTAGGACTTGATTTGTGGAGGCAACTCTCTGAGCCAGTGCCCTTAGTCGATCTGCCCTGTATGAGGGAAGGAAGGCCCTCGCTTAGACAGTGTCCAAGACAGCCCTTATGTATTGCAACCTCTGGGTAAGCCAGTGGGATGACTTGGGAAGATTTAAGGTAACCCCCAGAGCCTGGAACAGGCGAAAGGTGTCTGCCAGAGAGTGACACAGCTGACCGCTTGTGGGAGCTGTTAGCAGCCAGTTGTTGAGGTAGGGGTAGACGTAATGCCCCTGCCTCCTGAGATCTGCAGCTACTACTGCCAGACACTTGAACACCCTGGATGAAGAAAGGCCAAATGGCAGTGCTCTGAACTGGTAGTGCTCTCCCTAGACGGTAAAGCAGAGGTACTTTCTGTGGGACGGCACGATCTTTATATGCATGTAGGTGTCCTGCATGTCCAGGGAGTAGAGCCAATCCCCTTGGTGAAGCATGGGGAGCAATCCCAGTAGTGTCACCATCCTGAACCTTTTGTATTCGATGAAAGTGTTCAGTTGGCTGAGGTCCAGGTTGGAACGAAGGTCTCCTATCTTTTTCAGGATGAAGAAGAAGTAGGAGTAATATCCCTTTCCTCTTTGAGACAGTGGTACTGCCTGGATTGCTCTCTTGTCTAGCAAGGCCTGGATTTCTGCCCTGACAAGACCTTTGTGGGATAGGGAGCAATGGGAGGGCACAGGTGGGTTGTCTGGAGGGTTTGGGTGAACTCCAGGGCATAACCCCTCTATACTGTCTGAAGCACCTATTGATCCGTGGTGATATTGGACCAGTTGTTGAGGTAGAGGGAGAATCTTCCATCTACTGCCTCTCCCTGCAACTCCGCTGGAGGAAGGGGGGGTGGCAGGGAGTCATGCCGAGGTTGTTGGAGTGGGCAAGGGAGCGCTGGCATTCTTGGGACCTTGAACCCCTGCGGACGGGGGGGTACCCTTTCTCTTGAAGCCCCCCTCTGTGTTGCTGTCTCCTTCCTTGCTGGCCCTGCAGCTTACCAAAGGAACAGCATCTGGACGTGGCTGGTTCAGATTTGTACATTTTGTGTACCTCCAAGACTGCTTTGCCCGAGTCCTGCAGGCCAGTAATCAACTTTTCGGCCTCCTGCCCGACAAGGAACGGGCCCTGAAAAGGGGTATCCAGTATGGCATCTTGCAGGTCCTGGCGAAAGCCTGAAACTCAAGAGTGACGCCTGAGACATATGCCGGTGGCTGCAGCCCTGGCGGCAGTGTCTGCTGAGTCATACGAGCACCTTAAGATGTGCTTGCCAACATCAGCACTGTATTGGAGAACTGCCAGCAATTCCAACTTGTTGGCCGAGTCTAGTTGATTCTTGGCTAGGTCCATGGCCTTGTTCCACAATGATTTTTGGTACATCACCATGTGTGTCAAAAAAATTTAGGGACTGACTGTACAGGTGGCCAAAGAATACATCTTGCAGCCCAAATGATCCAACTTCTTGGACTCCTGGGAGCTCATATGCTTTGGTTGTTGGGCTCTCACGTGGGCAGCCGTGAGGATCATAAAAGTCCACCTTCAGCTGCTTGCTCAAATGTGGTTCTTCCCTGGGTGTACTATAGATTCAGTCAGCCTTTTTGGGGACTGCTGAGGTCGTGGAGGGGTGTTTCCAGGTAATTTCTGTAACATCCTGGAAGGGTTCTACTAAACGTGGTATGACCAGAGGTTTTGGGTCAGTGGCCCCCAGGAACTTTGCTAAGCAGCACCTCTCCGGGTCCAACTCCTCTGTCTCCCATTGGTTTAGGAATCGGATATGCCCCATTATGTCCAGGAACAAAGGATCATCTGGGGGGATCTCAGAGAGTCCCTCTTACAGTCTGGTGATGGCAGGGACAGGTCATCATCTGAGAAGTCGTAGGAGAAGGAGCCGCCTCCCGAAGACCCTTCTTAAGAAACATAGGGCTGTTCCCTGAAGGGGGATTTGGATAACGGGTGGCGTCTGTGCTGCCGACGTACGGGTGACCCTGATTCTCGTCCCCTGACACAGAACAGTCTGGCGCCGGGGTGGAGGTGGCGGATGCTGGGGAAGGCTTCTAGGGCGGAATCGGGTCTCCGCGAGGTTAAATACCCGTGTCTGGGCAACAAATTCCTTTTATGGTGTTCCACCAGCTATTAAACAAGGCCCAAACCTCTGCCAAAGGGACAACTGGGCTTGGATGAGGTGCTGGCGTTGGGTTAGGGATACCAGGGCCCCTAGCGTCATATGTAACTGCTGTCCCTGGCGCTGGGTTTGACAAAACCTTATCTGGTGTTGGCCCTTGCGGGATTGTGTCCTCTGGTGTCAGGTGCTCGGACGTCAGGCTCCTGAGGAGGACGTGAGGGCAGAGCGGGTGGCGTCTGGTCCGGTTGTCCCCCGAGCCATGTGTCAGATCCCCTGATGTCTGGTCTGGAGTCAGGTTCTCAACCAGGTCCTGTGGAGCAGATGGTGGCCTAGGTGGCGGCGTCTCGTCTGGCTCTGCATTGGAGTCAGAGGGCGATGAGGCCTGACGTCGGTCCGAAGCCTCAGCCGACGACTGCCTGGAAGGTGAATGATGCTTTTTCTGGCACTCACTATCCTGGCGTCTCCTGGAGTCATCCGACCCAGCTACCTGAAGCAGAATGCGTCTGTCCCGCTGGCTGAGACTCTAGCGTCTGCTTTTGGGTCCGGATAGCCAGGGACATGGGGGCTTGAGAAAGCCCAAGCCCGGAAGACTCCCCGTCGTGTGTCAGAGAAGAGGCGGGGGGCTTCCTCAGTTGTGATTGGGGGGGGTTAAGGCTCGTTCAGAAAGAGGAAATGAGTTAAGAGGGGGTGGATACACAAAGAAAAGCAGGGTAAAGCACACACTTGACAAAAAACTCCACAGGACAACCCAGGAGGAGGATGCAGCACAAGGATCTGGGGATCGGGAACAGAGGACCTAAACATATCATCAGTAACATATAACAAAAAAAAAGCTAAAAGTCATTTAAGAGTTGTAGATACTTTTGCCAGTGTTCTACACTCTTCCTGCAGATGATAGTCTCACCACCACAGTAACTTGAAGAATTCCTTGGGGACCAGTCCAGCAAAGGGAGGCTCTGAAGCAGAACGCTGGGATCCGTTCACAAGAAATCAAGGGACAATGAAGGCAGATGTGCAGAGGCCGTGAAAACACATTACCTTATAGGTGAGGGCAGAGGGGGGATGGACACATCTCTGAGAAGTAAGGGGGGACTCTAAATAAGAGAGGAGTCTAACAAAGCTCAGAGGTAAGAAGGGTTGAGGTAATGAACACACTGGAGAGGGTGCCTTGCAGCAAGATAAACTAAGAAATGTGTAACATGACAATGATGTAATGGCTAGAAAGAACCCAAGAATTAAGGGGATGCTTACAGATGTGTATAAAGGAATGGGGGAACATAAAAAAAAAAAGGGGGGGGGAGACTCAGGGTGAGGCATATAGTAAAATAATTTATATAAAAGTTAATCATAGGAAAAGCCAATTTGGCAGGATTCAGAGATACCTTCCTAAGGGGAAGGAAGGAAGGAGGGTTTTTGTGGCAAAGATGATGCTCCAACCGGGCAGGGGAACTACAAAGAGAAAAGACAACATATCTGGGCAAACAGCAGTAGAATGGTATGGTGGAGCGACCCTAACTCAAATAATGCCCATGGCAGTGGCCCCCTACAATAAGGAGAAGTGACATCACTGCCAATCCAAGTGATGGCTCATAAAGGGGTGGAGGTGAGCCACCACTGGGAGACAGAAAAAGTACTAGTACTTTCTCCTACCTTGAAGGGGAGGCAAACACCCTAACAGACTTTTAATGACAGCTCCAAAGACGACAAAGATTTTAACATTTAATTTAAATAGGCTGACAAACCCTATGAAGCGGAAGAAAGTGATGACTTATATTAAGCAGCAAAAAGCAGAGGTAATATTTATACAGGAAACACATTTGAAAGATGAGGAGCATCAAAAACTAAAACAATTCAGGTATGGGGAAGTCTATGCATCCTCTTATAAGATGGGCAGAAGAAGAGGAGTGGGAATCCTAATACCAAGGACAATACCTTTCCAGTGCACATATAAACAAACAGATAAAGAAAGAAGATTTGTCATCATAAAGGGTACACTGCAGGGACGGATGATGAACCTAGTGGCAGTGTACGCCACCCCCCGCCCCACCCCGGGATCCACATATGCTTTTTATCGCTCCTTGCTGATGAAAGCAGCTGAAACAGAGGAGGGGATACTGAAAGGGGGGGGGTGGCGGGTTGGAACCTGACAGCTGACCCTAGAATAGACAGCACATCCAGGATTCCCAGACCCACACATAAAGTAGTAAAACAAACAAAAGTTCTGATAAACAAAATGGGCCTACAGGAATGCATGGAGATATATGGAGGGATCAAGCAAGGGATATACTTACTATTCACAGGTACATCACATGTACTCTAGAACAGATTGATTCCTGATACCCAGGACAAAACTGACACACCTAGTAAGACACAAGGTGGGAATGTTGGGAAACTCCGATCATGCACCACTGATAACAGACATCGAGACAACAGAGAAATAAGAGGACATTTTGGAGGTTGAACCTAGCACTCCTGAGGGATCAGGAAATAACACAAAAATTCCAAACTTAATAGACCAAACAACAGAAGACCATAAGGGTACAGGGGTAAGTGAGGGAATGCTGTAGGACACCCTAAAGGCAATTATAAGAGGAAAACTAGTAGCCATAGGAGCAGCTAGGAAGAGAGAGTGGATGGCCAAACAAGCAGACTTAGAATTTAAGATTAGGAATTTAGAAGAGCAACAACAACAGAAGCTAGATAGAGACAGAGGAAAAGAACTGAAGAAGTTAAAAAAGAAACTGAATGACTTAAAAATGGAACAGAACCTGCTGTATATGCGTCAGAGGTACTATGAGGGGGACCTAGGGCAATAACTTTACTGGCCAGCAGACTAAGAGCGAGAAGAGCTAGAGCACAAATAACTAACATTATTAACCCCAGAACAAAGCAACAGATGTCAAAAGTGGAGGACATAATGGAGGTGTTCTCAGATTACTATAAAGATTTATATATACTCCAAAAAGAGGCACCAATAGAAAAAATACAGAGCATACTAAGTACATTAAAGATGCCCAAACTAAGTAAAGAACAAAATGAATATCTGAAATGGACCATTTCCCAAACAGAAATTAAACAGGTAATAGAAGTAGTAAAACAGGTAAATACTTGGGAACAGACAGCCTTCCAGCTGAATTTTAAAACAAAATAATTCCCCTTTTACAGGAAACATTTCAAAGAGTAGTAAAAGAGGAGGGAGCGCCACCACCATCCTGGGCCTTGGCAAAAAGCCAGGTAAAGACCCATTAAAGTGTAGTTCATACAGACCAATATCGATATTAAATGTGGATTACAAATACATGACATCGATACTGGCCAAAAGAATAGAAGACTTAGTACCCTACCTAGTTAAAGATGACCAACGGGATTTGTGGCAGGGATACAGGCCGCAGATAATATCAGGCGCACGATCCATATTGTAGAGGGCCTAGGAAAATCCAAGCAACCAGCGGTCTTCATGAGCATGGATGCAGAGAAGGCCTTCGATAAGGTAGACTGGAGGTACCTATTCCATGTCCTGGCAAAATTAGGGTTCTCTGAAGATTTCGTAGAGGTGATACAGAGACTGTATGCAAAGCCGCAGGCTTACATTAGAATGAATGGTAGCCTCTCAAACAGGTTCACATTGGGGAAGGGGACGAGGCAGGGATGCCCGCTCTCACCTCTCCTGTTTGCCTTGTACCTAGAACCACTAACTCAATGGATAAGGCAGGACCCGGAGATTAAGGGAACAGAGGTGGGAGGCCTAGCACAACAAAAAATAGCATTATATGCGGATGACATCCTTATGTGCATTGTAGACCCGGAAGTCTCTATACCAAAATTAATGAAGAAGTTGGAGGAGTTCTCAGAGATAGCAAGATACACATTAAATTCAAGTAAAACAAAGATTTTAAGGTTTAACTTCCAGCCCTCGCGGAAACTATTGGGACCTTACCCTATTGAAATGGTCACAGGAATCTCTAATGTAGTTCGGGATAATCTTACGGAATACCAATAAACATTTACAGCAAGACAATTTAAAACCCTTACCGCGGCAGATAAAAGAGGATTATAAAAGATGGAGCCTGCTTCCACTCCCTCTGCATGCGCGCATACAAGCAATAAAGATGAAAGTATTGTCAAGACTGTTATATATCTTTCAATGTGTCCCCATAAATATTACAACAACAGTTTAGGTCATACAGAGATATACAAGTTTGTGGAATGGGAAAGAGCAAGGGTCAGACAAACAACAATGGAGACGAGGAAACAAAGAGGGGCTAGGCCTTAATATAGAAGAATACTGGACAGCAGCACAATTAAAATGGGCTTTCCAATGGGGAAACAGCATAAAGGCTAATGGAAAGATCTGGAAAAATAGAAATGGGGGTGGGGGACTAAGGCACTTATGTTCCACCCAAACCTGAAAGAGAAGTTAGGACAACAAACACCATAGCAATAAGAAAAATGGGACAGGCATTGCAAAAGTTGCAGAGGCACGGTGAAGTTCGAAAGGAAGGCTGGAAACATAGATGGTTTATACACACCACGGACTTTGGGCCAGGGAAGTTGGATGGGTGGTATGCGATCTAAATAGCAAAGGGACTTAGAAGCCCAACAGATATTATGAGAGGAGGAAATATACTCACTTTTCAAGAGGGCTGCCAGAAATTTGGATGGGGTAGGCCAGACATAATTAGATACTATCAAATAAACACTTACGTACAAACACAAAAGAAAAAGCATGAAAATGACTTCCGAATCGGGGAAGGGACAGTTATCTTGGACCAAATAATAAATAAACAAGATACTAAGGGAGAAATTACACACATATATCAATTTCTGATGTTACACAGGGGTCAGTGACGAGCATGTGAAAAGAAAATGGGGGGTCCATAATGGACAAGAAATGGACCAAGATATGGGAGGGTGCCTTTAGCACAACCTCAGCTACCAACATGGAGGGAATTTTCTTGGAAAGTAATCACACATTTCTTTATAACACCCTCAATGAGAGCAAGATGGGATGGGGAGGGAGATGCATCCTGTTGACAAAAATGTGGGGAACAGAAAGCGACCCACGAACACATATTCTATCAGTGCCTGATACTGACACACCGTATAACTGGAATACAGACAAAATTAAAAGAATTATTCCAGATACAAAAAGATGTAAAAATACAACATTGTATTCTGGGACTACCACGATCAGAAGTAAAAGGTACTAATGCACGGTAACCTGTGGAGGATATGTGTAGGAGCCAATAGGAAAAGCAATTACCAGAAAGTGGTTAAACGTAGAACCCCCTACAGTACAAGATTTGCAGGTAATTGTAAATGAAATTCAGGAAATGGAAAGACTAACACACCTTACTCAGGACAGGGCCGAAAAATTTAAGGAACATTGGACAAAATGGATCCTGGAGATGGACTGACACAAAGACAGGGAGACCATTCTTAGGCAGAACAAGTAATAAATATAAGACAGAAGAGAAAGAAAAGAAAGAAATCCCATTAGGACTCAACTCAGTAAGAAGCTGGGATAAGGGAGATAAAAAAATGATTTGCCATGCATTACCTCCCCCAAGAGACAACTCTATCAAGAATGAGAACAGAGAGCCTTTGGGAAACATTAAGCATAGGAGTGAGAGAAAAAAAAAAAAAAGATATAAATCTGGCTAAGCAATTGTGACCTATGGTTAAAACTGTATTAAATTAGAGTGCTTGAGTTTAGACGGAGAGCCAAGTCTGACCTCACGCCAGAGGTCAAAGACTTAGAAGTCTTGTGAGAAGACCTAGGACGGGACTCTGACCTGGACCTTTCCTTGTCCTGATGATGGTGTTTCCCGCTCGATTTCTTCTCTCTGGGGAGGAGACCTTCGCCAAGGAAGACGACAAGCCCTGCCCCGACTGGGTCTTCTGCATGGCGGCCACTTGCTGTTCAAGGAGGTACACTTTCAGAGTGTTCAGGCGGCGGATCTTGGTCCCCCGGTTGAAGCCTTGGCAGTGCAGGCAGTCGTCCAGCCTGTGGTTGGGGTCTAGGCACAGTAGACAGGCCGAATGGCCATCTTTTGCTGGGATCTGCTTGCCGCATGCACACTTCAGTTTCTGCTACTCTGAAGAGGAAGATGGCGGGAAGACACACACTACAAATCCATAATTCAGAAGAAAACCGCTATGTGCACAAAGAGCGAAAACCGCAGACGACTGGAAGCAGAAGGCATCTGTGAAGCCAATATGCGAAGGTTGATGGCGGGAAAGGAACTGAGGTGATGCCGGGGGGACCGCTCCCTTTATACCAAGGGTAACGTCGGGGGTGGGGCGGTCCCCCACCTTAGACTGCGAGCTAGACATTTTCTGTGGGGTCCTAGTGCCTGGCAGCATAGTCCTAATGGTGTTACCTGCTACAAGAGCTCTATCTTGAAGTGAGATCTTGGAATTAAGAGATACCCTCAGACGAAGGACTTCGTTTTCTCTGTTTGTACTGCCTTTGTAATAGTTATACTGAACAATTTTTATTTTTTATTTTACTGTTCAATGGCCTACACAACCAGTATAGCATTATGCTTCTGCAACTGTTACTTTGCCCGTTAGCACTCTCTATTCCATTAGGAATTACCACCTTGTAGGGGTACCAAAGGCAAGGAACTCTCAAAGAGGGTTCCACCTCTAGAAGTGCCACGGGAAGGGTTCCCTTGGCTGAAGGTACCTTAGGAAGAATCCCTGGAGGACAGAGCCAAGCTGCTGAAGGAGGAGGGGAGGATGGTGGGGCAAAGGAAAAAGTGCTTCAGAAAGAGGCTAGGAGGAACTACTTGTATACAGTAGCTCAGGAAGGGGGAGTGGCTGGCTGCTTGTCCACTGAACTACAGGCATAGCCTTTCAATTAAATGGCCTACGCTACCAGTATAGTGTTATGCTTGTGCAACTGTGTTACTTTGCTTTGACCATTCACACTCTCTATTCTATTAGGAATTACCACCCTGTAGGGGTACCAAAGGCAAGGAACCCTTGAAGAGGGTTCCACCCCTAGTAGTGCCGCAGGAAGGTTCCCCTTGCTAAAGGTATCTTAGGAAGACTCCCCAGAAAGAAACTGCAGCAGCACCAAAGAACATTAGCAATCAGGGGCCACAAGGCATGGAAGCAGAATGACAGCAACAGCACCTTGATAAAACATAATGGGATACGCAGATAAGCAAGATAGCATGGGTGCAATGGAATACATTGGTGATCGAGAGGGCCTCCAAAGGAGAGAGGGAATGGCAAGTAGGGACACCATCCACCTCCATCCAACAGCGGAATCTACCTAAGAATAACTAGGGAATACTAACTAAGATTAACTAGGTATTATGGCCTTCAGCACGGAGAAGAGAAAAAAAAAAAAACCTTTGAGGAGGAAATCTCTGGGGATCCAAGGCCTAGTTTGCCTTCCCTCCAGGCGTGGGATAATTTAGTTATTGATGGCTCTGCTAATGCAATTTAGAAAGCCCAAAGAAAGGGGGATGGAAAATGTTCTAATTTGGAGGGAAGCTCTCATTCTATCCTTCTAACAGGAATGCCGTGGAGGGTTGTGAGCTGGTTTGCTCTGCAACAAGCCACCTCCAAGGCGGGAGGAGAAGAGTAACAACCACCGAGCGGTCACCTGGCCTACCAATCTAATAACAAACTAAGTGAACCAGAGGTGGTTGTAGGGAGAACAGCTTGAAAGGGTGCCTCCAAACCAGCTCGGGCAGCTAAAGAGGCCCTCAGTGACAGCCCCACCCCTTCACCGCTGAAGTCTTAAATTCTACAACTTGAGGTGCCGTCGGTACGGCTGATGACTGAAGGTCCACCCAGAGCGAGGACATTCCCAGCTATGGGCCCGGTGAGAAGGACCCTGCCCCAAGCTTCACATGCTCAAGATGCGGACTGCAGGGTACAGAGTGAGACCGTCAGCTGCAAGGAGGGCCCTCCACCAAGGAACTACTGGACAAGGTGGCATGCCTATTTATTATGTATGCATTCATTCATTTACAGTGGCGTGAAAAAGTATTTGCCCCCTTCCTGATTTTCTCTATTATTGCATATTTGTCACACTGGATGTTTTCAGGTCTTTAGACAAAATATAATATTAGATAAAGGGAACCTGAGTGAACAAATAACACTTTTTTTTTTTACTTATTTCATTTATTTAACGAAAAAAGTTAACCAACACCAACTGGCACTGTGTGAAAAGTAATTGCCCCCTAGTTAAATCAACCCAATTAAAGGGATAATTAGAGTCAGCTGATTGAACACAGCCAGGCTTGATTACAGCCAGCCCTGCTCAATATAAACCTCACTTATTTTGGCCCTTACCATCAGAGTCACGTTGCCAGCACAAAAGATTCAACAAGCACATTATGCCATGATCAAAGGAAGTTCCTGAATAGATCAGAAAAAATGTGTTGCCCTCATCAGTCTGGAAAGGGTTACAAAGATATTTCTAAGGCTCTGGGACTCCATCGAACCACAGTGAGAGCCATAATCTCCAAATGGAGAACACTTGGAACAGTAGTGAACCTTCCCAGGATGGGCGGCCTGCCAAAATTACTCCAAGGGCACAGTGTAAAATCATCCAAGAAGTCTCAAAGGATCCTAAACAACATCCAAAGAACTGCAGGCTACTCTTGCCTCAGCTAAGGTCAGTGTTCATGACTCCACAATCAGAAAGAGACTGGGCAAAATGGCTTCATGTGAGAGTAGCAAGCGGAAACCACTGCTAACCAAGAAGAACATAAATGCTCGTCTCTCATTTGCCAAGAAGCACCTGGATGATCCACAAGCCTTTTGGGGAAATGTTCTATGGACAGATGAGTCCAAAGTGGAACTTTTGGACAACATGGATCCCATAATGTCTCGTGATAAAGCAAACACAGCATTCCACAGTAAGAACACCATACCAACAGTCAAACATGGTGGTGGTAGTGTGATGGTGTGGGATGCTTTACTGCCTAAGGACCTGGATGACTTGCCATAATTAAAGGAACCATGAATTCTGCTCTGTACCAGAAAATTCTTAAGGAGAATGTCCAGTCATCCTTCCATCAGCTGAAGCTGAAGCGTAGTTGGGTCATGCAGCAAGACAATGATCCAAAACACAAAAGCAAGTCCACATCAGAATGGCTAAAAAGAAGTAAAATTAAAGTTTTGGAGTGGTCTAGTCAAAGTCCAGACTGAAACCTAATAGAGATGCTGTGGTAGGATCCTGAAACGAGCAGTTCATGCTCGAAAACCTACCAAATGTTACTGAATTAAAGCAGTTCTGCGAGGAAGAGTGGGTTAAAATTCCTCCACAGCGATGTGAAAGACTGATATTGAATTATAGGAAGTGTTTGGTTGCAGTCATTGCTGCTAAATGGCATAACCAGTTATTATGTAAGGGGCAATTACTTTTTCACACAGTGCCAGTTGGTGTTGGTTAACTTTTTTCATTAAATAAGTGAAATTAAAAAAAAACAAGTGTTATTTGTTCACTCAGGTTCCCTTTATCTAATATTACATTTTCTCTAAAGACCTGAAAACATCCAGTGTGACAAATATGCAATAATAGAGAAAATCAGGAAGGGGGCAAATATTTTTTCACGCCACTGTATGTAGTATACTGAAATTATTTTGCTGAAGTTATTTAGTTTGCAGAAGTTTTCTAGCAGCAATACAGGATTAGCAGGAGCAAGACAACCAAGCCCCAGTAAGGAAGCCAATTAAAAGGTGACATAATACTTGGAGACAGGATTCGAACATGAGGCAACAGTCCACACGGGGCCACGGCTCTTGAACACCCCCCAGTCCCCCACCACAGGAAAAAACAAGGAAGCAAAGGAAAGCGCCATGACCTACATGCAGCATTTTAAAACTAGTTTATAGCAACAGCAGTAGCTGGGCTGACCTCCACAGTATAATAAAGCAGTGTGTAAAAGTAATTGAGCAGCATCCAGCAGCAATTAACTAAAGCTTGTAGGGATAGCAATCTGAATGAACATAGAAACTGAAGGGAAAGGCAATGCACTGAAAACAGCAGCAATATTTGCTTGGTATAAGTTCAGGGAGCAGGACTGAGTTCCATGGACTAGGTTGCAGAGTGAGCATGCATCAGGTGATAACAATTAAGGTATATACCATAGGAGAGCAGAAGCAGGGAAGCAGAATTTGAGCTGAAACACACAGATAACAATTACAGTTGAACTTGTGAGTAAATGGGAGCAAAACAGCACAAGCTCAGGATTAGCAAAATATGAGCAAAGACAAAGGATTCTAGAAACAGAAGCCCCCAAAAGAGAATGCAAAACAAAAACACACAAACACAGAAGAACAGGAAACAAACAATGCAAAGAAGCACACAGCCAGAGGCAAGCAAGAAAAAATTACCATAGTAATCCTGTTTCTTCCAATAGAGCCTTTCTGTATTCTGGCAATATGCAGTTAGTCCTTCCAGTTAAATTGCTCCAGAGATGAAGAAGTTAACTCTATGCAGAAGCACAGAACGCTGAACTCAAACTCGGGTTTCAAACCACTGTCCTTGGTGCATTCTATGTAACCATCAGATTCTTATGAGCACTGAGTTACTAAGGCTAAACTAATATAATTGGAAGTATAATTTAGAATAATAACAATAAAACTCATGGCCAATGACCTAACAAAGGGCAACCAAGACTCAAGTCGAAAAATGCCCAAGCAGAAAAACATGTCACCCCTGAGGTGCAACACTGCGACATCTGATCCCCTGGAGCAGGAATTGCCCATCTCAGGTTCTGTCAAGGGACACAGGGAGGGAGGGAGGTCTGAATACAGCAAGACTCCATTAGAAGAAACAAGATTACTATGGTAATTTTTTCTTCAAACAACATGAAATCTTGCTGAATTCTGACAATATGCAGACTACCAAGCAGTATCCCAGGGTCTGGTACGACTTCCCGTCTGCTAATTGCCTGACAGTGTACCTCCCGCCTGCAGGTTCCCGCAAACTGATTTCCCAGTCGGTAGCATTTGCCGACAGAATCTCTTCCCGACCTACACCAGGGGCACCGGTCGTAACAATAATAATTTTGACCACAGTCTAAAATGGACAAGCTGAGAACGTGAACCAAAAATAAAAACACAAAAGCAGTATACGTAACACTGCCACAAACCTTCCAAAATAAAATATAATACAATATCCCCTTGTCTTAATTCATCTTTTCGAGTTTGTGAACTGCAGTACACTCCCCCAAGCTATTTAAAAGCACACGCACTTACAACGCAAATCTGAGACTGTGCTTTTCATGAAGATGACCACCTCCTTTTTGTGTTTTTGTGTATTAGTATTTCACACTGCTGCAAAACTGAAGGAGAAAGATACAATGAAGCTGTCTGATGAGTGGAGGACAGTGAAGCCAGTTGTGCTGACAGCTACATTTTTGGTTTTAAATGTGGTTGAGAATCATATAAATAAGTATTGGGTAAAATCGTTGGCTGAGGAAAATAACAGAGGTGTATTTAAGTGCTTAGGGAAGGATTTACTTTATTTTTTAAATCAGGAGGTACAATCGTAAGCCTTGCAGAGCGGAGCAAGAGGTGAGTGCTTCATCACTTCAGTTGCCTATGTCTCTTTTAAAGAAATGCAGGTTTTTGCCTATATGACACTTACTGCAACTCCAGCCCAGTTAATCAGGCTTTTGCCTATCTGTATCTGTCCGGTCATTCTGAACACTGTTTAGTTCTTTAGTGGCTGATTTCGTATGTTTTAAATATGTGTGATGACATTGCATCATTATGGACATCGCAATGTCGGTAAATGGTGCTGCGGGATACAATTTTTCAGTAAACGAACACAGTTGGGAAACTGAATTCGGGAAGATCACTGTTGGCAAGTTGACGTTCGGGCAGTAGTACGGATCCCGTATTCCATGGAGGTGGGTACAGAACCTACTAAGGAAACAAGCTCTGCAAAACTGCTGTGCCAAACCTGGCATCACTGCTGGCCTAGGTATCCAGGCAGTAGCGCTTAGTGAATGTGTGTGTACAGTCTTCCAGGTAGCTGCTTTACAGATCTCCAAGACAGGAATATCTCTGGCAGCTGTTTCCTTGGCTGAATGAGCCCTCAGGCCTGCAGGCAGCTCTTTACACAGTTTGCTGTAGCAGAACTGGATACACGATACAATCCACCTAGCAGTGGTTCTCTTGGTGGCTGGCTTACCTTTGCCTACTTCACCACAGGTGAGGAACAACTCGGTACATTCATTCCCGATGGGCCTTTGTCTGATTAATATAGTAGCTAATGGCCCTTTTTACATCCAAGCTGTGCAATCGTCGCTCCCCTGAGGAAGAATGGTCAGTGACGAACACAGGGAGAGTCATAGATTGATTAAGGTGGAAGTCCGAAATCACCTTAGGCATCCTTGAGGTCCAGGGAAGCAAACCAGTCTCCTGGCTTGAGAGAGGGAAGAATCACATTCAAAGTCACCATTTTGAACTTCGGGCTTCAATAGGTGTCTGTTTAGGTATCTGAGATCCAAGATGGGTCACCACTCCCCAGTCTTCTTTGGGGTAAGAAAGTATCTAAAATACAATCCTTTTCCTTTGTGGATAACAGAACAGATTCCACTGCCCTTAGAAGTAGCAGTGAAAAAACTTCTGCTTCTAGAAGGGTTGTCTCCAAAGAGGTGGCAGGTTTTGGAGGCTTTGCTCAGGTTCTGGAGAATCTTTTGAAGTTCAGAGCAAGGCCCTGGCTCACTACTTCCAGGACCCATTTGTCTGATGTACTGGAATTCCAGGTATGGAAGTACTGAGCCAGCCTGCCCCCTACTGGAAGAGTATGTCTGATACATAAGGGTGTCTGTTTGGCAGGAGTCTTGGGTTCTGTGGTGGATCCAGCCCTGCTCATCCCCCTCCTACCTCTCCCTCTGAAGAAACCCCTCTGCTGCTGGTAAGCAGGAGAGGCTTGTGCCTGGTTAAAAGACCTCTGAAAGGGCCTGCCCCTGCCAGATCTAAACTGCTGCTTTTGGGGAGTGGCAGCCTTCTCTTTTGCAGCTGTACTCCTATATGCGGTCCTATATTCATCCATCTTCTTTATATAGAACTCTGTCTGTTCCCTAAACAGAGAGTTCTGAACCACAGGAAAGTCCATGGCCTTAGCCTGGGTATCCTGGGATAGACTGGTACATCTGAGCCAGGCAAATCTCCTTAAAGAGACAGATGTAGCCATGACTCTACATAAGACATAATCAGAGTCTACAGCAGCATGAAATTGTACTTTTGATGCCTCAGTTCCATCCCTTGCTATCTGCTCCAGGTCATTAGCCAGTTGCGGAGGAGCATTTTTAGCTAAATCCAGGATAGACTCCCACCTGGGCTTCTGAAACCTAGCCACTTAAGCCATATATGAGGACAGCCTGATCCCTAAAGAAGAAGCCAAATACTGCTTTTTGGCCATAGCATCCATCCTCCTGGAATCCTTGTTAGGGGAGTGGGAGGCCAAAGGGATACCAGCTTTGTCGCAGGCAGCAGCCTGGACAACCCCTACGTGACTGCAGTGACTGTATGAGAACTCTGTGCCAAAGCTTGAGAGAGTATACCTCCTATCCATCCGCTTATCCACAGGAGGGATGGAGGTGGACATCTGAAGAATCTTATGGAGGGGAATGGACAGCCTTTTGGCTTCAGGGACATCCATCATCTCCAAGAAATCAGGTTCCTCCTCTTCCTCAGCTGCCTAAACTGCGGGGAGCTGAAGAGTTTCTGCTACCTTTCTGTAGAAGGAGAAGTGGGAAAATGTTTCTCCAGGTTGCCTGAGGGAGAGACAGAATCTGGTCTGTCTGGGGAAATGTCAGGCTCAATGGGTTCTTCCAAACCCTCTTCATCTTCTTCTTCCTCCTCCTCTCCTTCTTCATCCCACTCTAGTTCGTAAAACGTCTCAGGGTCATAAGAATTGGTGGCAACGGAAGTAGACCGAACCGACTGACATGAATGTGTCATCGGTTCGCTCGGTTCCGACTGAAGGGATTGAACAATCCTGATACCCTTAGCCATCTCTTCCACAGTTGGAGCTGGCATATTTGGGTCCGAACCGCAGTCTTTCACTTTTTTCTTTGCAGACACCGAAGCCCTCGGGGCTTTACGCCCGCCATCCAGATCAGTGGATTTTTCGCCATTCTTTCCTTCTGCCAGGCTAAACACTTATCCAGCGTGGCTTTACGTAAAGTTAAGAGTTTCCGCACGTGGCTGGCTTCCTGCAGCCAGAAGAATATCTGAAACTCTTCAGAGACATTGAACCAGTTTACTGTCACTTCTTCAGGAGCCAAGCGTGAAGGTGAAGTGATCGTAGGTTGGGATGGACCACCGGTCTCTGGAGTCAAAGGTTCATCTGCAGGGAAGTGTTCGGGGAACTGCCAACATACTGTTGAGCAGTGGAAACCATGATGTCGAGGCCAGAAGGGAGCAATGAGAATCATTTTGTCCCTGATTCAAACTTGAGGAGTACCCTCTGAATTAGAGGAAGAGGCGAAGGAGAAAGAAAGCGTTTTGTCCACCGCAGCCTGAACGCATCCTGACAGAAAATGCCAGGCCCTGGATTTCTGGAGCAGAAGAGAGGCAGTTTTATGTTGAGTAGGGATGCAAAAAGGTCCAGGTCTAGAGTGCCCCACTCTTCTCGAATAGTGACTGAACTATGGTTGAGTCGAGAGAGCACTCGTGAGGGTCTGTCTCTGTTCTGTTGAGCCGGTCTGCCAGATCGCTCTGAATACCTGCAGGTAGACCGCTTGAATTAGAGCCCCTGCTCCAAGCACCATTCCCATACCCTCATTGTTTCTCTGCATAAGGGTAAGAGTGAGCACCGCTTAAGCTTGTTGATGTAATACATCACTGCTTTGTTGTCCGCTTGAAGGAGAATGTTCTCAGATACAGAATGTCATTCAAAGTTCGGACTGCATAAAGAACGGCTCTCATTTCCCAGGGACGCTATGTGGAGCTGAATCGATTTGAGTCCACGATTCTGAGTGTGGAGAGTCGACAGTGAGCTCCCACCCCATTAGAGATGCTGCGTCTCGTGGTAATGGAGATCTGATGGTCCAGAGGAGCAAAGGGATACCCTCTAGAGATTGCTCTCTGAGACCACTCAGGTGAGTGACCTCCTTAAAGGTTCTGTCACCTTGATGAGATAGGGATCATGGGTGGGTGGCTGGGGACCACTGAGTACCGAGTATCCACTGGGTGGTTCTCATGTGCAGACGTGTTAGGGTTAATGAACACTGAGGATGCCAGTGAGGCCTAGCATCCGTTGCATCGAGAGCCGTGACTGAGCTTTTTTTCCCGATGTGACGGGCCATCTGAAGGATATCATTCCTCCTGTCTTCTGGAAGAAAAGCCTCGACAGGAGGTGTCCAGAAGAGTCCCTATGAAAAGGAGCCACTAGGGAGGGTCTGCAGCTATGTATTTCTTGAGGTTGAGCAGAACTCCCATGGACGTATGGCTGCTGAGGCCATCTCCACGGCGTCCAGAGTCCCTTGCCTGGAAGGGTTTACTAGAAGCCAATCATCCAGATAAGGAAAGACCTGAATTCCGACCTTTCTGAGGTGCGCTACTGAGAACTGCACATTTTGTAAAACTATCACGCGCGAGGATAGCTAAAGGGCAGCACTCTGAATGATAGTGTTGTCCCAGAAACCTCAGGAATTTGTGATGCTCGGTGAACAGGAATGTGCTGGGTAAGCCGCCCTGCATATCTATAGGAGGCTAACTAGTCTGTACAGGGAGCAGAGGTAACAGGGTTCCCAGAGAATTATTTTGAATTTCTCCCGAGGAGAAATTTGCTTTAGCTTGAGATCTAGAATGAAGTGATTCCACGGACTTCTTTGGAACCAGAAAGTATGGGAGAGTAGAACCCCAGACTGTTGGTGCCGTGGCACCACTTCTACTGCCCCCTGTTGTTCAGAAGGTCTCAACTGCAGCGTAGAAGGTCTGACTGAAGGGCTGACAGCCTGGGTTGTAGTTTGTAGATTTGATCCGGAGGGGTCTCCACAAGATTGAGTGAATACTCTCGCGAATTATCCGAAGGACCCATTTGTCTGAGGTTATGGACTTCACTGGCTGTAGAAGTGCATCAGACGACCTCCCACCGGAGAGGAAAAGTCCACCCTGGGTAAGCTGAGATGGAACTGGGCCGTAATTCATAGTCGCTTGGGCGCTTTTGGGCCCCTTGTACTTTCTGTTGCGCCTTTCTTGAGGTTGGGCAGGCTGGTTCTTGTGGAAACTTTGCTCTGCCTCGAAGGACTGGCGATTATGAAACTGCTGCTACTGGCATGCCTCGAGAGGGGACAGGAGGGGCCGTCAACTTAATGGCTGACCTAGTCTTTGAGTAGCTTCTAGAGCTTGCTCTACCCTAAGGACCAAAAAGATATGCACTGTCAGAGGGCAGTGCCATCACCTGTTGCTGCCGTCATTCAGTAGCCCGGACGCGTTGCAGGAATGACGCTAGCAAATACCAGCAGCTGAACGGAAGTAGTGTCAAAAGCATATCCACATGGCTGCTTTAACCTACGGTTATTGGATTCAATACCTCTGTACGGTTTGAAGAAGTTTGACTTTGAATCCGACTCCGCAGGGCTTCAACCATCTGTTTAATAGAATGCCACAAGATATACTCATATACTGAGATAAATAGCTTTGTACTGGCGCATATAGAAACATAGAAACATAGAATTTGATTTGGTGATAAGGACCGCTTGGCCCACCTAGTCTGCCTTCTCTTCATTTTCCTCACTCTAACAGATAAGCTGCAGATCCTAGTTAACCAACAGCTTAATTCCTCCCACCCCCACTAGACTGCCCTCATGCCTGTCCCATGCATTAGTCTTTAAAGTCCCCCACTGTTCTTGGACCCCATGATCTTCAGGAGCGCTGTTCCATGCATCAACAACCTCTCTCAGTAAAAAATACTCTCACATTAACTCTGAGCCATCCTTCTATCTTCAAATTGTGCCCCTTTGTTCTTTTGCACATCTCTTTTTCTGGAAGATGCTACCTCTTGACTTTTGTTAATTCCCTTGAGGTACTTGAAAGTTTTATCATGTCCCTCTCCCCTTCTTTTCAAGGATATACTATATTGCTCCTTCAGTCTTTCTTCTTCGATATGTCTTCTGGTGCAGACCCTGGGCACCATTTTGGTTGCTCTCCCTGACAGCCTCCACCTGTCTATGTCTTTATGGAGATGGGGTTCCAGAACTGCACACAGTACTCCAGATGGGGTCTCACCAACTGTCTGTACAGAGGAATAACAACTCTCCTGCTTTACTATTGATGCCCTCCGATACATCCCAGTATCTCCCCAGCCTTCCTACTGCCTTCTCACATTGCTTGCCCACCTTTAGGTCATCTGACATAATTACCCCCAGGTCCCTTTCTATTTTTACTGTGTTGTCAGGATCTCACCCCCATTGTGTACGCTTCCCCAGGGTTTTGTTCTATGTGCATTACCTGCACTTCTTTTTATTGAATCTGAGCTGCCACATTTGGCCATTCCTCCAACCCTCCAAGTCCCTTCTCATCCTTTCCACTCCATCTTGTGTATCAACCCTGTTGCAGATCTCTGTGTCATCTGCAAAGAGACATACTTTTCTTCCAGTTCCTCTGCAATGTCACTTTATAAAGACATTGAAAAGGACCGTCCCAGTACTTGAACCTCCGGGCACCCCGCTAGTAACCTCCTTTCATCACTGTGTACCATTTACTACTACCCTTGAGTCCTGTTGTTCAGCCAATTTTATCCAGGCTACCACCTTGGGACCCACCCAAGGCTGGCTATCTTGTGTATTAATCTTTGTGTGGGACTGTATCAAATGCCTTGTTAAATCTAGGTAGGCCATGTTCACAGCCCCTCCCTGGTCTACTACTTTGGTAACCCAGTCAAAGAAATCTATTAGATTCGCCTGACACCACCTTCCCATCGTGAATCCATGCTGCCTTGGGTCCCAGCCCCACTGGCCTCTAGGTATCAACAATTCTTCCTTCAGAAGTGATTCCCATTTTGCCTACCACTGAGGTCAAACTAACTGGTCTGGTAGTTTCCTGCCTCTGTCTTGCTCCCACTTTTGTGAAGAGGAATCACATCTGCCCTCCTCCAGTCCTCGGGTACTACCCCATCCTCCCATGATTTGTTAAACAGAGTAGTCAGCGTGTCACTAGTTCTACCTTAGTTCTTTTAGAATTTTGAGTGAACCCCATCAGGCCCCTATTGCTTTGTCCACCTTCAATTTTATTAGTCTTTTCAGAACCCTTTTTCTGTAAATGGACTGTTATCGAGCGCCTTTCAGAGTGTTTCTCTGTTTGGTTTAGGTAACTCCTTCCTCTTCCTTTGGAATACTGGAGCAGAAATATTCTGCTAGTATCCCTGCTTTTTCACTGTCACCCTACCCACATTCTCCCTTTATTAAGCTTCCATCCTCCTTTGGTCTCTTTTCTTTCGCTTCCTAATGTACCTATAAAGGTCTTATCCCCTTCTTAACAGAATTGGCTATCCTTTCTCGGGTTTGGGCCTTTGCTATTCTGACTGCCTTCCCAGCCTCTTTTCTGCTTTAACTGATAAAGTTCTCTGTCCTGCTCCTTCTGTGTTTCCTTATATTCCTGAATGCTGTCCTTTTCTCCTTAACCTTTCCTGCCACCTCTTTGAGAACCATAACGTTTTTTTTCCTTCGTTGTGTTTTATTGATTTGTTTTACACAAAGGCTTGTTGCTTCTGTGATGGCTGTTTTGATCACTCCCCATTTTTCCTCCACCTCCTTCTTGCCTGTTTGCTAGTGCTTTCTGAGGCACTTCTCATTTTTCCCAAAGTCAGCCCTCCCAAAGTCCAGTACTTGCTTTTGTATGGCTTGATTGTATGGCTGTGTTTATCGTGAACCACACTGTTTGGTGGGTCGCTTGTTCCCAGATGGCTACCCACTTCTAAATCTGGAGATTCTTTTCTCCATCCCCATTTGAGAGTACCAGGTCTAAGATTGCCCCTCCCGAGTGGGTTCCAATAGTTGTCTGAGGCATGCCCCTGTAGGGCATCAAGAATGACCTGTTCTGGATGTGCCTCAAAGGTGCTCCAGTTCACATCTGGCATATTCTGGTCCCCATCATCAATATCTCCCTTTTTCTGCCATTCTAAGAAAGCCTTCTATCATTTCCTGTCCATTCCTCCTCTGAGATGGGGGTCTGTATACAACCCCCATCGGATTGTGGTGCCATTTCCTGTCTCCAGGGTGACCCAAAGTGCCTCATCTGTCCCCTGTTTACTCTCTTAGTTCTGTTGCTTTGATCCCTTCCTTACATAGAGAGCTACTCCTCCTCCTTTACCCTCCCTGTCCCTCCTGTAGATTGTGTATCCTGGTATGTTGACATCCCAGTCATGGTTCTCTGTGTACCATGTTTCTGCACTGCCAATATCCACGCAACCCTCCTGCATCAAGGCCACTAGTTCAGGGAGCTTGTTACACAGACCATGGGCAGTGTACTCATCACCCTCCACTTTTTGATATGCCTCACCCTTTTAGCCCCATTTCTGTCCTTAATGCCTTTGCCTTTTTTACATTTAAATCTGTTCTACTTCCTAATAACTTGTACCTTGGTGTTTCCTTCACTAATCACCATGTTTTGTGGGGGAGTTCGGAATTCCCTGCTCCTTTTCAGTGCTTCCCTTGGCTAGTTTTTCTAAATGCTTGCCAATGAAGCATTTAAACCTTTCACCTAGGATCCTGGTTCCCTTCTGACAGATGCAGACCATCACACCAGTATAGGTCTGCATCCTCAAGGTGGCCCCCAGTCCCTGTAATGAAGCTAAAACTCTGAACTCCACACCAGTTTTCAACCACTCATTGAATTCCTGGTGAGAAGTGCCCTAGCATCTCCTTGCCATAGAGAGGCAGCACCTCCGAGAAGGTTACCGATACCACTTGTCTAAGGCCCCTTCCCAACTCTACAAACTCCTCTTGCACTGTTTCTGATCCTCATTCCAGCAGGTCATTTGTCCCTAGATGGACAATGACATCCAGCTCCTCCCTCGGCAGCTCCTCCCATGATCCTGAGGATTGCCTCCTGTCCCTCCAAGCTGTGGCGCCAGGAAGGCACCTTACCTCCCTCCCTTCCTCCCTCATTTCTACCCCCCAATGATTGGAGTCTCACCAGGAGTTGTTTTTCCTGTGGGGTCCCATGCCACCCTCCTGTGGGTCTCCTTGTGAAGGTTCCCAGCATTCTCCTTGGTTCCACTGCAGGTGCCTCCATAGAGGAACCACTATCCACCAGAAGAGCGTAATGAATTGTGGAGAGGTAGAGCTCGGAGGATGCAACCTGTTCCACCCACCCTCCCTCCTTGAGCCCACCCTGGTCCAGCCTCTCCTTTCTTGGCAACCCTGAGGTAGTGGCATTGGCCCTGGTGGTCCTGGTGGGGAGGAGGTTTCACCGAATCCCAGCTAGGTCAGCCTGGAGGCGGGCAACCTCCTCTCTCTCAGACCAGAGAGGTGCTCTGCAAATAGGCAGCATCGCAGCCTCCAGAATGTCTCCCAGAACACTGCCGCCCACAGCCATTGCACTGCACCACTCCTATCATGTCTTATTTTATGTTCTCTACTGTTTCTCTGATGCTTATTCTCCTCTCCTACAACTCTCAGCCTTCCTGTTCTGGGACAGCAACTTCCTATCTCTTCAGTAGCCTCCTCTTCCTTGCTTAATATTAGACCACCAGCAGCTGGGGAGAGTGAGCACTTTTTCCTTCAGGGTTGACAAAACCAATGTCTCTATGATCCTTTCCTTCCTACTGCCAAACATGAAGTTCCTGTTGACAGTCAAATCTAGTGGCCATAAAAGTAGAACTGGCTTTGGGTGGGTTGGAGGGCAATTGTAAGAAAAGGATAGCAACAGGAAGTTGTAATTTGACCTCCTGCTTTTATAGTGTCTAAACCACACCCCCAGGTAAGCTTCTTTCTCCCATTGGTTTAGCTAAGTCAGCTGACAAGGTACCCTTCCCGCACAGAACACACACTGACTTTTTTTTTCTTTTCTTCTTTTCAACCCTAAATAAGACCCCTTCTACTTCTAATAAAGTTATTTGTCTACTTAATCTTAACAGACACTGACTCCTGCTGAGGTATAAGGTTTGAAATTAAAACTCTGTGACTTCCTCGTGCTGCTTACAAAATCAGACAGTTCCAAATCTGTGATGATTTCCCATGTGCTGCTTTCAAAATCAAACAGTTCCAAACTCAAAATCAAACAGTTCCAAACTTATGCATATTTATGCATACTTAGGTAGAAGCAGCAAAGATCTCTTACCTAAGGTGTCTATCTTACGAGATTCCTGTTAACAGGTTGAGCCTGAGTAGCTTGAGAAGAACGACCTTATCGCTCTCTGCCAGGACCACAATAGATCCGCAGAGCTTTGAGATGCCAAATGGACGATCCTTGGGGCTGAATATTTTACCAATGGATTTAGCCACCCAAGGGTAAGAGCAGGATTATTCATACCATTTGAGACAGCGCCAAGAAGGCTGAATCGAGGAGTCAAATCCAGGGATCTCCGAGGCATGAAGATATTGGAGTCTCAACAATTTCCCAGGATCGATGTCTGTAGTCTGGAGAAAGTGTGGAACTCAGATTTTCAACAGAGACTTAAAGGATAGGTCCCACCCAGGCTCTTAGCAGTAATAGATCCTGGCTCATCCATCCATCATCCAACTGAAGGTCTGGGTCAGGCTCAACGTCATCTCCGACAGTCCAGGAGGGACGTCTGGACAGGAAAGGAATGAAATTCAGAAGAGGAGGAAGAAGGAAACAAGTGAAAAGAGGAGTCCTCGAGAGCCACTGTGCCGAGGAGCAAGACGTGCACCGGTAGAACGACTGCTTAGCTATGCGGGCATCGAGGACAGCGGCCGAGAAGCGAGACAGCACCGAGGACGGGCGCCAAGCGTGAGCACCAACGCCGAGGGCGCCACCGGAGGCCACAAGATGCCAAGGGCCGAAACACTCCCAGACTCAAAAACAGGCTTTGAAGGAAGAAGAGCAGAGATAAGGGCATCAGTGAGGCTCCTGCGCCGCAGCCATGTGAGGGGGGAGACTTAGCTGGAGTCGACGCACCGGTGAAGGTGCCGCACGACCAGGAAGGTCCAACCGCTTCACCTGGGCCCCCAGAGAGTTCAAGGCCCACGAGTGACCGAGCCAGGTAGCCAACCAACCTCCGAGCCCACTGCTCCATAAGAGCGGCCACTGATGAAACTGCTCATCTGAAGACCTACCTGGTGGCGGGTAGGGCTCCGAAGGTCAAGTCACTGCTACCAGAAGCAGAGGTTGGCGATCAAGGAGGAGATCAGCAACTAGCCCCGAGCAATCCACCGCTCACACCGAGACATATCAGAGGGTGTCTCGAGTGATGTCTTCTTTTAGACCCAGGGTCAAGAAGAGCTCGAGGCACTAACGTCGCCGAATGCACCATTTATTTTTTATGCTTTATGGGACCGCCTATCCCCTCTCGGCACTGATTGACTGCGACAGACCCCTCCGGAGAAGGCGGCGGACCGGGACCCAGCCCGACTGACTGAACAGCTTATATATGAAGCTCCTCACCGTCACCTGACCTGTTTCAATGTGACTCCACCAAGTAGGCTGAGACTTCTTTATTTAAAAATAAGAATAAATTTAAGCGATACATTGAATCGAGATATTATTACAAAAATAAAAACTGAAAACTATGCTGCTAGTTTGAAGTTTGACTCGACAGGCGAACGCCCGGCCACTGAAGTGCACTCGACGGCGGGAAAAAGGAATCGAGGCGGTTGGAGGGTCGACGCCAAATGGTCATTATCAAGACGTAGCTAGGGCTCATGCCATTCTCGGAGGGCGAGGCTCTACCTCCAGCAAAAAGTTTGCTCCCGGGAGGGTCCTAGTGCCTCCAGGCAGATCCCAATAGTGAATGAGTGGTGGAGCCTTATGTCCAGGAAGATCACCCTGAGGCCCAGAGGACTATGTCCTCGTAGCCAGGCGCAGATGGAGGGAGGAAGGTCCGGTGTAGCAGACAGCCTTGCACCTGGGACAACTGAGCCGGAAATCGGCAGAGGTAGGGGATCTGGTTCTGAGAGCTGCAGAAGCAGAGGGAACCAAATCTGTCTTGGCCAGAACGGTGCTAAGAGAAACAGAAGACGCCCGGACCAGTTTGAGTAGTATCTGTCAGAACGAGAGAAAGGGCAGAAGGTGTAAAGAAATCTTCCTGTCCAGGAAAGGGAATGCGTCCCACCACGCAGTTTCAGGACCTCGCCGAGAGAACAGTAAAGAGGCAGTTTTATGAGAAGCAAATAGGTCCAACCCAGTCGGCCCCATTGGTGGAAAAACGACGCTTGGGACACCCAGTGAGGTTTCCCACTGTGGACTGTGCAGTGATTTGCTTAGTGCATCCACCAGGGTGTTTAACACCCCAGGATGTGGACCTCCAGAAGATGGATATTTCTGTGAGCGCCCAATACCAGACCCTCATCGATTCTCTGCAAGAGGGTATGAATGGATGCCTCCTTGTTTGTTTAGGTAGTGAACTACCGCCAAACACTCCATTGCACCTGAAGGCAACCAGGGGAAGGAGAGTCTCAGAACGCCATAAAGACACACAGGACTGCCCTCATCTCTAAGATATTGATGTGGGAGGCAGGCCTCCACTGGTGTACAGGATCCTTGAGGCCGAACGTTACAGGAGATGAGTACCCCACCCTGTCAAGGAGGCATCTGTAGTCAGAATGAGACATGGGACAGGAGAATGAAACGGCATGTCTCGTGATCAAGCCGCCCCTGACTTCCACCACTGTAGAGCTCAAGAGCCGGGAATACATCAGACCGGGCATCGAAAGCATCCTCTCCTCTGGTCCCACTGACCTCAGGGACCACTGAAGGCCCCTCATATTCAACCTGGCATTGGGGACCATCGGAACTGTGGCCACCAAATGTCCCAGAAGGCGCAGGTAGTCTCGCGTCGAGACCAATCTGCTAAAGCTACTCAGCATCTGCCCGAGCTCATGGGCAAATATGCCATCTCAAAGAGTATGCCTAACATGGCTCCGCTATAGTGAGGCATTGGCGCTGGGTCCATTTTGGACTTCAGATAGTTTACTACTATCTCACCTGGGCAAACAGCTGTACGGTTTGAGAAAGCATGGACAACAGCCTTTGGCAGGAAGACGCTTCAGAAGTCAGTTGTCCAGGTAGGGAAAGACATAGAGGCCTTCCCAGCAGAGGGTCGCTGCGACTGCCACTATGCATTTCGTGAATACCTCGGGATGAGGAAAGGCCAAATGGGAGGCTATGAACTGCACTGATAATCCTGAAACAAAACACGGAGAAACAGTCTGTGAACAGGGTGCATTAGGATATGGGAGGCACGCGTTTTCATATCAAGAGAACAGAGCTAATCTACCTTGTTCAGCAAGGGAGAAAGTGTCGGAGACGCACCATCCTGAACTTTGGTATCCGCATAGAGAGGTTGAGACACCCTAGGTCCAAAGTGGAGCTAAGTCCCCTGTCCATTTGGGAACCAGATAAAATGCGTAAATCCCAAACCCTTCTGTGGAAGGGAACTGGTTCAATGGCTCTTCTGTGAGCAAAGCATCAATTTAATTCCAAAAGACCAATGCTTGATCTACAGGGTAATAAGAGACCCTTGTTGGCAAAGCAAAGAGGCATCTCTGAACTTGTGTGTGTGTGTGCGCGACAGTCCTGACTCCAATCAATTGTAAGAGCCACAGGTCAGAGAAGATGGCCTGCCACCCTGTAGGTGCAGGAAAATCCTGTCTCCCCCGACGGTCAGGAGAAGGGTCTCCTCGTCCCACAACCGGAGGAAGACCTCAGGTTGAAGGTTACTGCTGGGCAGCAGCAGGGACACAACGGGATGTTTTCAGAGCATTTCTAGAACCAAGCAATGTCAACTGAGGCTTTCGCTATAGGCAGGTGTCTTTGAGCACTGGATGCGCCTTGTAGGTGGCCCTGGAAAAGCCCCTAAAGGCTGGTTTTGCTTTTTGACAATACAGGGTCCGACCAATTTAAGGGTATGACCCAAGTCCTGCAAACTTCAACATTTCTTGAGTCTGTGACCAAAGAGCTGATCACCCTTAAATGAAGCGTTAAGAATAGACTGTTGCACATCCTGTAAAAATCCTGACACTCTGAACCAAACATGACATCTGAGACAAACGCTTGCTGAGGATATACGGCCACAGTATCAATGGCATCATAGGTGGCCCTAAGCATTTATAATGTCCGGAAATGTGAGATTGTTCATGAAGAACATGGGAGTTCAGGGTGGTTCACCCAAACCGACGAAGGGACGCGAGGAGAAATGAGGGAGTCTTCCAACATACGGTCCTCATCCTCTAGGTCAGCGAAATCCACCTGCAGGAAAGGTCATCCATATAGACATCCTGAGGGTGAAACCCAGGGAGACTAGGGATGAGCTGGCATCCTGAGCTGAGAGGAAGCAGAGACCGAGCCACCCTTCAGCAGGGGGAGAGGGTCTGTGAGGTCCAGGTTACTAGAGCCTGACATCAGTCACCGCCATCTGCACAGCGGAAGTAGCCAGGGTAGCATGGACCGAATGAACAGGGACCACTGACGATGTCGAAAAGGCGAGTGGAACCAAGTGAGCAATCACTGACAAAGGGTGTATATAGAAGACCCCCAGGATCGTGGACAAGAGTAGCTAACATAGAGCCCATTGTGGTAAGGCCGGTGGGCACGAGGCGATTGACGTCTCAGAAACCATTGTCTGACGATGGCTAGAAACCACAGAGGGAGAAGCAGAGATGGAAGCTGTGATTTCACCCCAGGACCCACTGTCAATGGTGAAGCCACTGATGAAGGAAGAGAGGAGCAGACAATCGCCGATGGTGTAGAAGACAATGCAACAGTGGCCACCTTCTCAGTACTTACCTTTCTGGTAGTGTTCGGAGGCACCACTGTCGATCGATGAGGTTGTGGCAGAAACGTGCTTCATTTTGCTGGCATGTTTCTTACCGGGACCCTGCTCCTGTCAATTCCAGCAGGGCTCACCTGCACAGCGGTGAGACCCCGAGGAGGACGTTGAAGACTTCCTGGGCTTGGGCGTGCTGCTGCTCCAGAAGGGCAACCTTTGCTGCATAAGGAACTCCACAGCTGCGAAGCCTTGATGTTTGTGGCCTTGTTGAACCTATTGCAGAGGATATAATACCTTGTGTCGTGTTCAGAACCTAGGCACCAAACACAGATGTCATGGAAATCCTCTGTGCTTATTCTACTGACCACAAGTACTTTCTGAATAAGGATCCAAAGACATCAGTAGATGAACCAGCTCAGAATGAACATTAGTCGGTAGAACTTTTGTCGACAACTGGTAAGCAGAGCTCTGAAGGAGGGTTTGCTGCATGCAGGTTTCGATTGAAAGAACTGAGGGTAGCTAGTCACCCCCCCTTTACACATGCCATGCAGACACCCCATGGTAACATTGGGGAGGCCACAAGTCAACAGTTGAGAAGTCATCCGGAGGAAATTATGCCTGCTGCTGATATCCCATCCATTATGACCTGCTGCAAGAGTCTTGAAGATTTACTATAACACTAAATCATTCCCTCACTGATTGGGCCCTCACTTCCCATCTGCATCGAATCATCTCATTTGGCATCCTCCGATGCTTTAAGTGACCATCAAATGAGCTACATGGTTAGCAGAAGTACATAGGCCTAAGGCCCTCCACAAAATCCTACTAATATTTATGTACCATGTCCCAAATACTACATTTAAATTAGAAAGATAATAAATGCAAATATTTTCAGAGTTAGAAAGGGGCAAGTACCCAGGAGGAGGGCTCACCTGGAAATGTCCCATATCCTAGCGGCCAGTCAGACTCTGATACTCAGAGATTCTGAGAAAGTCACTTAACCACCCTCATGCTCTGGGTTGCCCTGAAAACAGGCCACTTGTGCCTAGTGGGCCAAACCTGGTCACCAGGCCTTACTTTGTTACCAAAGAATTAAATATATGCTATTTGTGCTGAGACAGTCTCCTGTCGTCCAGTGTTGACCCTTACTCCATAGACTGGAGCAATTTGTAATTTTGCACAGTGAAACCTGATGTGGGTCACTCCGTGCATGTCGAAGGAAATCCACCTCGGAATGGGCTGTGGTCTGTCCCCTGCTTTGAGGGCCACCACAATAGCTCTCCCAACTGTAGACAGTGCCAGCCAAGACAGGACCGGGCAATCCCAAAAGCCTGCTGCAGCTCTTGAAATGAGAGAAAGCCCTCCCAAAAGGATCAATCAGCATTCTAACACCATTTTCCCTCCACTCTCCCCAGTCATCCACTTTCCAAGCAACTCTAATCTTTGCGTGCCCCAAGGAAACAACAGCTCAGAGACAGAAAAGCGTGCACTGTAACTTCTACTGACGGCACAGCGCAATCAGTGTGCATGTCAGTGCGCTGGCTAAAGCTTCTTTGGAAGCAGATGGGACATCTCTTGGACTCAGCAGTGGTATCATGCACTTTCAATAAGGAATCACTGTTGCTTCATCTGCTCTTCGAGCAAAGAACCATGTAGCATCTCGGTGCCACCAGAACACAAAACAGTACCATCTCATGTGGGACCCCTAGGTCTCCTCTTGATAGCAGTTGATTCCGTTTATGGAGAGCAACTGCAGGCTTCCTGGTGCCCCATAATGCAAGCACAACACCTGATCCCACTACTGATAAACAGATTCCAGTAACCCGATATGGGATTATCTTGAGTAGGTAAAGCATTATTTTTTTTTGGGGGGTTAAGTTCATTTTGGACTACATTCACCCCAGAGGGTTCAACTGCCCACCACAAACAAACACAGACTTTGACAGCAGATAAGGACGCTTGGCCCACCCAGTCTGCCCACTTCCCTACCTACTGGACAAGCTGCAGATCCTAGTTTTACCAACAGCCTACTTCCTCCTACCTCCCACTTGAACTGCCTTATGTCTGCCCCATGCATTCTTAAATATCCCCACTGTTTTGACCCGACCTCCTCAAGAGGCTGTTGCATGCGACTAGCACCCTTCTCCATGAAAATACTTTCTTCGTTGCCCCAAGTCGTCCCCATCTATCTGCAAATTGTGCCTTGTTCTTGCACATCTTTTCTGAAAGATGCTACCCTCTTGGACTTTGTTGATTCCACTGAGGTACTTGAACGTTTCTCTCATGTTCCCTCTCCTCCTTTCCTCAAGGATATACTTACTAAGCTCTTTTACTCTCTCTTCGTATGGCTTCTGGTGAGACCCGCACCATTTTAACTGCCCTCCTCAGGACTGCCTCCATCCTGTCTATGTCCTTGTAGAGATGGGATCTCAGAACTGCATGCAATACTCCAGATGGGATCTCACCAACTGTCTGTATAGAGGATGACAACTTCCTGGTTTCTACTGGTGATGCCTCCCTATGCATCCCAGCATCCCCAGCCCTCCTTACTGCCTTCTTACACTATTTGTCTACCTTTAGGTCATCCAACATGACTACCCCAGGTCCTTTCCATTTTTGTTGTCAATCACACACACACACACACACACACACACACACACACACACTCTCAGTACGCTTCCCCTGGGTTTTGTTTCCCAGGTGCATTACTCTGTACTTCTTTTGCATTGAATCTAAGCTGCCATACTTCTGACCATTCCTCCAACCCTGCCAAGCCCCTTCTCATTCTTGCCACCCCCTTGTGTATCAGCCCTGCTGCAGATCTTTGTGTTATCTACAAAGAGGCATACTTTTCCTTCCAGTCCCTCCAATGTCATCTATAAAGACATAAAGAGAACCGGTTCCTACTGAACCTGCAGTACCCCACTAGCAACCTCCCTTTCTTCAGAGTGGACTCCATTTACTATTACCGTCTGTGTCCTGTTGTCCAGGCAATATTTTGCCAGGTTACCACAATGGGACCCACTCCCAGGCTGGCTAACTTGTTTTATTAATCTTGTGTGTGGGACTGTGTCAAATGCCTTGCTCAAGTCTAGGTGGGAATGTCCACAGCCCCTCCCTGGTCTGCTACTTTAGTCACCAAGTCAAAGAAATCTATTAGATTTATCTGACATCACCTTCCTGCTGTGAATCCATGATGCCTTGGGTCTTGTGCCTCGCTGGCCTCTAGGTACTCAACAATTCTTTCTTTCAGAAGTGATTCCATCATTTTCCCTACAACTGAGGTCAAACTAACAGGTCTGTAGTTTCCTGCCTCTACCTTGTCCCACTTTTTGTGAAGGGGAATCGATTCGCCTCCTCCAGTCCTCGGGTACCACACCATCCTCCCATGATTTATTAAAAAGGGTAGTCAGTGGTGCCACTAGTTCTCCCTTAGTTCTTTTAGAATTCTGGGTGAATCCTGTCAAGCCCCATTGCTTGTCCAGATTCAGTTTCACGAGTTCTTTCAGGACCCTTTGTTCAGTTAATGGACTGGTATCGACCCCCTCTCAGTGTGCTTCTATTATTTGGTTTAGGTAACTCCCCTCCCTCTTCTTTTGTGAATACTGAGCAGAAGTATTAGTTTATATCTCTGCTTTGTCACTGTCACCCTCTGCCTAACCCTCCCTTTATTAAGCCTCACTTATCCCACCCTGGTCTTTCTTGGCTCTGTAATGTAGCTATAAAGGCTTCATTCTCCCTTAACTGAGCTGGCTATCTTTCATCAGTTTGGCCTATATATTGATACCACGGGGTGAGAGCTTTCTCAGTAGAATATTCTGTGCTATTTCCACTGCAGTGAAGATAAATCCTGATGACACCAGCAGAGTGAGGATAAATGCCATTTATCCACACTCTGCTGATGTCACCAGAGTGCGGCTATCTTCACTGCAGCTTGTATCTCAAATAAAACTGCTTCAGAAAACAGTCCTCTCTCACTGAAGCTGCAACTTACTCCAATTAGCTTTGCAAAACACTCTCACCTGTGTCCCATTGTGTATCCGACTCCCAGTCCACTCAGAACAACTCACACCACACACAGAATGAGCAGAAACGCACACAGAAAAAAATGTTTCTAAAGTTCTCACCCCATGGTATAAATCGCATATATTTTTATTTATTTTTGTATTTATCTTGCCTTTTGCCCTCGCCCGCCTGGTCACAGTGCCCCAGAGACTCCACCGCCTAATGAGCCAGTCCATTCAGAACAACCTCACACCACACACAGAATGAGCAGAACGCACACAGAAAAAAATGTTTCTAAAGCTCTCACCCCATGGTATAAATCGACATATTTTTATCTATTTTTGTATTTATCTTGCCTTTGCCCCTCCGCCCTGGTCACAGTGCCCCAGAGACTCCACGCCTAATGAGCCCCTCGCTCCCCGATCACTTCTGGCTTACCCCCAGGAGGCGGGGCATGGCACCATAACAGGCACCGTGCCATGGAACCATATCTGGTTGGGGAGCCATCGGCCAGGCGGCTGATTGAGTCTCGGGGTTGGCGTCATAGAGGCGTCCTGCAGAGGGACTTTATCCTACAGGCTGGGGCGGAGAGCGTGCAAGGGACGCCTCGCACCTATCCCACCCTTAGTGCTCTTAACTATGCATCGGTGCTCAGGGTGATGCAGCTAGCTGCCGCTAGGAGTCACTCCCACACCGATCACAGGAACTCCCTCCCCCAGAGAAGGAGAGCAGTCAGAGGACGCTCAATCCTTCTCCTCCCAGCTGACCCCTCCGGCGACCCAGGCCATTCCTGAACCCAGTTTGCGGCATCACAAGCAGAAATCAGCGGCTGGCCAGTGGGCGGCAATAAATCCTTACACAAGATGTGTGCAGATGGTGGGATATGGAAAATATTCTCAGTCCTGCAGTGAGCTGTGCCTTCGCACTCATGAGTATACAGATTCACTCTGCAGGAGTGAGAATATTTTCCATATCCCACTCCTGCCCATCATGTATCCCATATATCACAGTGGCACTATAGTTAGGGTTGAGTACCCCATTTAAGGTTAAATCTGAAATGTGGCACCTAAATAACTTTGCCACCATATGACGGATTTGCCTGAAATTTGGAATGCAAGGTCTGGTGTCACAGATCTTTGGATCTGGCACAAGCTGCGTTACAATTGTGGAGCTAAATAGTGCCCCAAAGCGCATAAATTACAAGTTTTTGCCGTTTCTTTGCTCGGCCTTCAGACAGCACGGTTTTCATGGTCGGGTCCAAAACCTCAGCAAGCATGAGGCCGGGTCCCTGATGTGCTTTCAAGATTGAGAAAAATATTAAACAGTTCAAAAGTTATAAAAAAAAAAACACTGAATCCTATTACAGTCTATGGGAAAAGTTAAACTATGCAAAAGTGTCGCAAATGCAGTTTTTACTGTCACAAATTACTTTACTTTTGTGATTCAGCTATTTTTCCCCAGTTGGTGGTCAGAAAATGCTTGCCATTTAAATTTGGGACCCTCTAGGGACACAACTCTTGTTGTGTTCACCTAGTCGAAGCCCTGAGGATACTAGTCATATCCTTTTTGGGGAAGTAAAACACCCAGAAATATTTTTATTATTTAGTTTTTGTTGACCGGGTAAGTGCACTAGACAAATTCTGCCTATTTTCAGGCACGACAAGTGGGAGGGATACAGATGAATGCCAACTGACTTTGAACCAGATTAAGCGTTGGTGGTATTTTTAGTGAATGGGGAAATTTGGCCAGGGCTGGGGAAATTCTCTACTATTTCAAGAAATGCCATGGGATCTTTAACATTCACCTGAACTACCACCAAAACAGGCAAATGAGACCTCGGTTTAACGTCTCATCCGAAAGACAGACACCTCAGGAGTGCAGCACCCTCATGCTGCACTACAGTGTCAGTATTGGGATATTAACCCAAGTGCCTGGTGTGGGAAAGAACCCACAGCTTTCTGATCTCCTGGCCTCAGAGGTGAGTGTGCTACCTGCTGAACCACTGACACTGAAAAATATGTTTTTAATTTTGTAAAAGTAGTGTCGAAAGTACTTTTCGATATGTGACACTTTTGTGATTTTTTTTTTTTTGGCTGAAAAGTGTCGGATTTGCAAAAGTAATTTGCAACACTATGCCCAAAACAATAGGAAATATTTGCCACCCTGCTATAAAACAACAGTTTGGTGTTTAGGGCTGAAATTTGGGTAGCCTGTGGCGTGGGCACCTGAATCATGGCGCCGTCCTAAGCGGCAACACGATGTGGGCAAAAGCAGCGAGGGCAGGGAGGGCAACCGGATGTGGTGGGGTGGCGACCCTAGCAACAGGATGTCACTGTATGTACACATGGGGGAGGGCACGAAACACGGCGTGGCCTGGAAGGGAGGGATGTAGGGATGGCGCTGCAGTCAGTTACTGAGCTGTGCCGTGGCGTCGGGGTTGACCTCCACTTGCGGTGCGTGGGGTTCCGGTCTGGATCCAGGCGCTACTGCGTTTTGTTGCGCCCGGCTCAAAACTTGTGTTTCTTTTGCTTTAGTCACCCGCCCCGACATGCACCCTTCTGGAGTGAGAATCCTTAAGTAGGGGTGCGGGCGCCCTACTCAGAAAGCAAATCTACTGAGTCTCGGCCGCTCCTCCGATACATTAGGTTGTCAGGGCGGCTAAATTGTTTTCACCACCCTGACTTTGTGATAATGCGGTCTCCATTCCGTGCTCGCCATCATCACACAGAACCGAATTTGCAGGGAAGGAAGCCAACATCACACAGATGTGCCTTTTGGTGGTTTGGTGCCAAAATATAATAGGGCTGCAAAGCTCACGCACTCCAAAGTTGATTTCCCCATAGGATAACATTACAGCGTCTGCCGGTCCTTAACTCAAAAACAGTTCAGATACGAACTTTTCATCGCAAAATTTCTTAGACCCCACTGGTGCACTAAGTACAAAACTAGCCTGGAGAGTCGAAAAATGATATTTAAATTTTTTTTTCTACGTCAAACAGTTCCTGAGATATAAGCAATTCAGTATTCCAAGTATTCATTTTCTGGTCCAAGGGCCATTATTATGCCCATATTCTTTGTATTCACTGTGCTTTGAATGCACCTTTTTGGACACAATGTGTGTGCACTTTACTTTCACACAGTTAGCGTTTGCGTTCCGTTACAGTTGCGGTATCATTTCCGTTTGTGTCACGTGTGCATTACCGTTTTGCTTGCATTTCCATTTGCGTTACTGTTTCCTTGGCGTCATCGTTGCCATTACCATTTGCGTTACTATTTGCATTTCTGTTACCACTGGCGTTTGCGCTTGTTTCCATTATCGCTTGCATTACTGTTTCTTTGCGTCACCGTTGCAGTTTGCATTTGCGTTACCGTTTTCATTACCATTAGTATTTGCGTTTATGTTTGTGTTGCCGTTTCCTTTTGAGTCACCGTTGGTGTTACAATTTGCTTTACCGATACCATTTTCATTAAGCGCTGTTGTTTACGCCATCGGCGTGCGTTTACTGTTTGCATTTGCGTTTACGTTACCATTTTCTTTGCCATTTGCTTTACCATCTGTGTTTTGTTCACATTTGCGCTTGCATTTCTGTTACCATTTGTGTTACCATTTCCTTCGCATCACCACTGGTGTTAACATTTTCGTTTGGCGTTTGCATTACCTTGGCATTTTCGCTAACGCTACCATTTGATTGTGCGTTACTGTTACGTCACTTCCCATTAGGATTACATACTGCTGTAAAGGTTATTACACATAAATGAAAGCATGGTGGATGCGAGGCCCCGACCACATATCATTCACTATTTATAGTGCATGCACTCAAAGAAGGATTCATGGCAAAAAATCCATTTAATGCATCAGTTAGGGTTGTTCCACAGCAACAAAAACGAGAAATTTGGTGTTAGGGTTGCCACCCTTGCACACCACGCCCTACCAACAGGCATCGGGTGTGCACTGGGGTCGCTCTGGCCTCTTACCCCATTCTCCTATACTGCACCACCTCAAGCTTATTTACACATGAAATGGGTTGAGAGTTCGTGCGGCGACCCCAATGCACACCCGATACCTGTTGGTGGGTGTGGGGTGCAAGGGTGCAACCCCAACACCAATTTCCTCGCTTTGTTGCTGTGGAACAACCCTACCCAATGCATTAAATGGATTTTTTTGCCATGAATGTCCCTTCTTTTGAGTGCATGCACTATAAATAGTGAATGGTATGTGGAGTGGGGCCCACACTCCCATCATGCTTCCCATTTGTGTGTAATAACCTTTACAGTAACAGTATGGTAATCCTAATGGAATGTTAACACTAAAGAGTAACGCCAACGGTATATATATTACACACACGCACGCATACGCACACACACACACACACACACTAGAGTGAGTGGTAAATGAGCGAGATAAAACAGTGCATCATCCACTGCAGTGTGATTTTTACCCTCTGCTCTACTGTGATGATATCAACCATTTCACACACAGGTTACAAAGGTCATCACTCTAGGCAGCTTTCCCTCAGCATGCAAGAAACACCTGTGCTGTTACCATAGACACAAAGGCAGAACTACTTCAAAGGTCTCACTGCTGCCTACAGCTAACTCAGTGAGCATTACAAAACATACCTAATCCCACTCTCCAACTTCCAGCTCATTACTGTGATACTGCCAGCTTGACTGCAGACAGAATTCTAAATAGAACAGTCTAAACTACTGCCTGCAGCTAAGGCCCTGTCCACACCACGCCTCTGTAACATTACAGAGTGCCCAAACCGCTCCCACAACGGTTTGCGTTTACACCTGTAACATTACAGAAGGCGTTTCATAACCGTTGTTGAAACCACATGAGGTGGTTTCAACGACGGTTATGAAACCGTCCCGCTTGGTAACATTCCTGCAGGGCCCACAGAGCGATTGTGGGATTGGGCGCCACAGTAACGTCCGCCTGTTCCCGAGGTGTGGACTGGGTACTAGTCCTGTACCGTCACTGCTGCAGTGTGGACACACTGTACCGCCTCCCCGGCTGTAACGGTTTCTGTCCATTATGGGGTCTGAGCGGTAGTGTGGACGGGGCCTAACTCAACTACCACTGAAACACACGCTCACTTGTTCCTCAAACTCTGATTCTCACCCATTACAATTACTGTGATGCTTTCAGCTTGACTGCAGCCAGAATCCTAAAGAGCACAATTTCACAGAACACTCTGCCTGCAGCTAACTTACTTACCACTGAAAACAGTATCAGCTGTTCTGACACTCTGCCTCTCAGCTCATTACAATTACTGTGGTGCTCTCAGCTTCACTGCAGCCAGACTTCTAAACAGTACAGCCTCACAAAAGTATGTTTCTCACCCTACCTAAAACTAACTCATTTAGCATTGCTAAACACACTCATGTGTTTCCCAGAGCTTATAACACTGCCAGCCCATTCAGAAAAGCTCACACACAGAATGAGCAAACACATAAACAGGAACAGAACAAGACAGCATAAACAAAACTCCTAAAACTCTTGGCCCTATTGCATATATCGAACACATGATGGGCAGATCGGTTATGGCAATATTGTCACTCCTGCATCGTGAGCTCTGGATATCTCACGAGTGCTGACCAGAGCTCACTCTGCAGGAGTGACAATATTTGCCATATCACACCATGCCCATCATGTATCCTATTATATATGTATGTATATGTATATATATATATATATATATATATATATATATATATATATATATATATTTAATACACACACACACACACATATATATACACACACACACACACACACACACACACACACACACACACAACACACACACACACATATATATATATGTATACACACACACGTATACACATATATATGTATACGTATACATGCACACACACACACACACACACACACACATTTGTGGGTTTATTTTCTCTCTGGCTTGCATCCTGGGCGTGGCGCTTACGCATGTGGAGGAACACGACATCACGTACTGTGGAATGCCCCACCCTGGACGGGTGATCTCCTTCCCGGAGAGGGAGACAATGCTCGATCCTGCGCCCTTGCTGGCACCCCGACAACCCGAGGTAATTTCCGAACCTGGTAGCCAGTGTAGCGTGACGTAAGGCGCGCCCAGCGCCAGCATCACCGAGCCAGGCACGGGCCTTTGCTATTCTGACTGCTTTCCCGCTTCCTTCTGCTTCTTTAATTGGTACAGTTCTCTGTTCTGCTCCTTCTGTGTGTCCTTGTATTTCTTGAATGCTATCTTTTCTCCCTAACCTTCCCGCCACCTCTTTTGAGAACCATAGTGTTTTTTTCCTTCATTTTGTTTATTTGCTTCACACAATGGCTTGTTGCCTCTGTGATGACATCTTTGATTTTTCCCCAATGTTCCTCCAGCCCCACCTTCTTGCCCGCTTGCTAGTGCTTTTCTGAGGTACTCCCATTTTGTCAAAGTCAGCCTCCTAAAGTCCAATACCCTCACCTTTGTATGACTTGACTCTACAACCATTTATCATGAACCACACTATTTGGTGGTCTCTTGTTCCCAGATGTCTACCCACTTCTAAATCAGAGATCCTCTCTCCGTTCCCGTTTGACAGTACCAGGTCCAAGACTGCTCCCTCAGTGGGTTCCAACACTAGCTGTCTGAGGCATGACCCTGTAGGCATTGAGAATTTCCCTGTCTTGATATGGCTGCAGCAAAGGTGCTCCAGTTAACATCTGATATATTCAGGTCTCCCATAAACAATATTTCCCCTTTTCTGCCATTCTAAGGATGCTTTCTTTGAAATTTTTCTCCCTCCTCGTCCCTGCCAGAGCCACTCCTTCTGGAATCACCAATGATACTCATCCCTGCCACTGACTTACCTGCTGCTCTGGGTCCTTCATCCTGCCGCAGATTACCCCCAGGCAGGGTCTGCTAACCCTGTACCTTAATGTCTTCTCCAGTCCCTGAGACAGCGGCAGCAGTCAGTGGCACATCAGGACTGGAGTTCTACGCCCGCTACCCAGCTCTGGAGGGTGTTTTTCCTGTTCTGTGAGGACGTTACTAGCCCTTGACATCAAGGTGCAAGCGCAGATGTCCGAACGCCCTCCCTCCCCTGATGCAGCTCCTAGAGGTGACTGGTCACGGACAGAGGCCTGTGAACCAATCAAACCCCAGAGGTGCCAACGAGCTGTCATGCCCCAGCTCCGCCAGAGGCCACCGCTTGCCGGGATGGATCACCAACCTCCCCTGAGAAGGCGGCTGTCGAACACTCAGCCTTTCTCCCCAACCAACCCCTGTGACCTGAGTCCGCCCTAACCCGGTCGGCCAAGGTGGTGCAGGTGTGGATCCAGCGCCAACCTTCAGCACCAGCGGCCGGCTCTAAGGATGCTTTCTATCATTTCCTCTCTGAGACAGGGTCTGCACATCATCCCGTGACAGAGTATGGTGCCATTGCTGTCTCCAGGGTGACCCACAGTGCCTCCTCTCCTTCATGTTTACCTTTTAGTTCTGTTGCTTTGATCCCTTCCCTTATGTAGAGAGCTACTCCTCTTCTTTTACCCTCCCTGTCCCTCCTGTAGATTGCGTACCCTGGTGTATGTTGAAATTCCAGTAATGGTCCTCTGTGTATCAGGTTTCTGTGACTGCCACAATATCCAGGTGTCCCTATTCCATCAAGGCCACCAGTTCAGGGAGCTCGTTACCCAGACTATGTGCATTGGTACTCATCAACCTCCATTTTTTTTTTTTTTTTTTAATATAAATAGCCTTACCCCTTTTAGCCCCATCCTCGTCCTTATTGTCTTTGCCTTTTTCTCCACTGACCCGTCCTGCCCCCTATCGGCTTCTCTACCTTAGTATTTACCTCACTAACTATCCTGTTTTGTGTGGGGGAGGGGCTGGAATTTCCATGCTTCTTTTCAGTACATGCCCCTTTATAGTTTAAATGCTTGCCAATGAAGCATTTTAAACTATCACAGGATCCTGGTTCCCCTCACGGACGGATGTAGGCCATCACGCCAGTATAGGCCTGCATTCCTCCAGGAGGACCCCCAGTCCCCAATGAAGCTAAACCCCAAGTTCCGCACCAGTTTTTTCAACCATTCATTGAACCCATGGTGCTGAGTACCCTAGTTTTACCTATGCCATAGACAGGCAGCACTCCAAGAAGGTTACCATGGGTGCTACTTGTCTATGCCCTCCCTAGGCTCTACACACTCCTCCTGTACTGCTCCAATGCCATTCCCAGTGAGGTTATTTGTCCCTAGGTGGACAATGACGTTCAGCTCCCTCTCCCGATGCCGCTGCTCACGCAATCCTGAGAATTGGCTTCCTGTCCCTCCCAGCCATGACGCTTGGTAGGCACCTTACCTCCTCTTGTCCTCCCCCATTCTACCCTCCTAATGATTGCCAGTCCCCACCAGGAGTTGTTTCCCGCCCTGTGGGGTCTTGTACCACCCTCCTCTGGGTCTCCTCTTGGAGGTTCCCAGCATCCTTCTTGGTCTCCACTGCGGGTGCCCATAGAGTAAACTACGCTCCACCAGAACATCAGTGATGAATAGTGGAGAGGCACAACAAAAGGAATGCACCTCTAATCCACCACCCTCACCCTCCCTGAACCCACGTGTTCCAACTGCTCCTCTTTCTTGGCAACCTCTGAGGCAGCAACAGTGGCCCTGGTGGTCCCTGCGTGGGGAGGAGGTTTCCCAATCCTCTCCCAGTTGGCCTGGAGAGGGGCAACCTCCTCCTCAGACCAGAGAGGTGCCTGCAAATAGGGCAAATCTATTTTCATGAAGTTTTGAGCAGACCATAGTTGCAGATCACCCAAGTTATCCTGGTCCCTTGACACCCACAGCCTGAAGTATTTCAGCTAATTAGTGCACCATTTAAATCTCCAGTCCCTGAACAGCAAGCGAGGGCACTGACTCAACATTAGAAGAGCTTCCACTTTCATCCAATTAATTTTATACAATGACAATTCTGAAAATGATAAACTGTGCATCAGTGCAGGTATAGTAGTCTCTAGGTTAATAAGCACTATTTTCTATTCCACTCAACATGGGTCAAAATTGGCACTGACCCACTAGCCAAATGCTAGCAGATTTTGTATTGTGCTACAAAGATTTTCCTTTAACTAGCCCTGCAGACTTGTACTGGAGAAGGTAATGTTTCAATAAGTACAACAGCTAGCCAGTGGAAAAGTCTGTGGAGCTAGTGGTTTTCCGGTCACTTAGCCCTCCTGGCTAGCAGCTGCAAACTTAGTTTGATTCCTTATTCCATCATCTCGGACACACATTATGTCCTCGAGTCCTGTCGGATCTTGGCCACTAGTGTCTTGATGGCAAGGATGAATAGTAAATGGGAAAGGGACATTACTGCCTCATGCCTCTCCAACAAGAATTCCTGAGAAATAGGATTGGCAGAATAGATACCATTGGGACATGGTAGAAAAGACACACTCATGCTTCAAAGACCAGCCTATGTTAAACTAGCTTAGGATCTAGAACAACGACACGCCACACTGTCATTCTACCCATCCTAATGTCAAGCCCCGGTTTTAACACTACCTCATTTCCTCATTTATAAGACTGCAATTTCAGTAAAATGGGTGTATCTATCCTACTAAAAATGTAAAAGCATGGAGAGGTGGATTCAATAGCAAGGACATGAGATGCAGAGCAGTCTACTATCAGATTCCTTTATTTCTCTCAGAGTGCAATTTTTTAATTGCTGCTGTCTCATGTGTTTGCCTTTATGACCTCTCTACCATCCAAATGTAACTGGAGACTGCTGCCCATGCAGGACCAACACAGAAAAGGTGCAGCTTGTCTAATGTTCTTTATCATGCTGGGAACCATTTTAAATAAATAAAAATAATAAATAAATGCTATAACAGCATTGGGCCTGGGTTCCATGCATCTCAATAAAGTTTCACTTTTTTCTTTCAAGAGCAAGATACCTCCTCCCCACTCACAATGCTGCATACAATATTTTGCAATATTTTCAACCAAACATTGTCTTTAAACAAACAAAACTATAACCTATATAATCCAAAACAAGAATTGCTAATTTCTTTAGAAAACAACATGTTGAGCAATTAAGTCCTCAACAACTAGTGAAAGGCTACTGTGGTTCCATCACATCTAATCAGGGTTTCATTTCAAAGTCCACTTATCATTTAAGCATATAAATAACGGCTGCATTAAATATATCTAGTACGGTTAAAAACAAACAAAAAAACAAAACACAGTCATATAGTTCAGAAACTGAATTTAACGTCACTCAGAAACAGGCCTACTCCATACACTTCTAATACTGCATCCAATGTTCTTCATAAACAAATCATAATGGCTGCTCCAGTTTCCATCTACTAATGAACTGGTTAAGATGCACCGCCACAGCATGATCACCAATACTGCAGAACATCTGCATTGAAGTGGCTATACTGCAGAAAACCCATACCAGGCCTCCTCCTTTCTATGCTCAGAGGTCCTAGACATAAACTGTCAGTAACATTTTTTATTCTTTTCAGCCTCTCAAAAGCTATTTCATTTCTGCATCCAGCTGTCTAGGACACATGGGAAGCAGCTCTGTCCAGCTTTCTGATGCCACACGACTCCCATTCCTAATAAGCAGTGGCCTTTATCAAAAACAGCCTTGTAGCAGCAGGGGTTATAAAGATGGGAATGCATCAGAATCTAAAAGAACAGATAGGGACATGCAATAGGCTGCTCAGAATATGTGATTTATCTTCAAGTATGTGGGGTAGGATCATAATTTAGAGTGGCAGAGACACCAGTGAGTGAGTTATGAAAGTCCGACTCCTACCCGCTCACAAGCGATGAATAAATTGCTTATTTTGCATCAGACTATTGTATATTTGTTACACACAATAGTAGTTTCTACGTTATATCTTTTAAATCTGCGGTTTGTCTGAATATTTCGCCGTTCTTCTTTAGCAGTTGGCTTCAGTGCTGCATTAGACACTGTGATGCCATCAACACTGAGGAAACTGATCTCTGGTTTTGTGATGATAGTAACCTTAAAAATAACTACAGTGACAACAGTAACAACATTTTTGATATGTTGCTCTACTGACGTCGCCAAGATATTTTTCTATCGTGTCATTGTTACTCCCACCCCAGGTGTATATGATACATGACAGAATGCCACCACTGTGACATAATCCCACACTAGTGACTAAACACATTAAAATAAACCTACCAGTGACACACTTTCCTGCACCCACGACTGAAAACTTCGGTGGAACTGGCACTTATGACCGCTTGGGTATGTCCGTTGTTACTTTATTACACCTACCTCCACCCCAACAATTACTAGGCTAGTCAGCACCCACCCGGCCCAGCAGGTCAAGGTGAGAGAAGGTAAGTACTGTAAAAGCAAAGTGAGAGCAGAGAAGTACTGTAAAAGGGAGTATTTGTAAGGAATGTAAGGCGAACATGCCAAGCGTTCTCCCAACCGATGGGGCTAGGACACCTTCATTATTTAACCTAATGCACTGACAAAGATCTGAAAAGAGAAAAAAGGGTAGACTTAAACCTGCACAACTGCAGCGAACTGAAGAAGGTGCTGGTCAAGCATTTCAACTGCACAAGCAGTAAATGAATGAATGGGGTGGTATGTGTGACTCCCGGCCTGACACTGGTCGTCCCATGCTGGGAGACCAGCAACAGTCGGAGGGAGCTGGGGATCGGGGTGTAAAGCAGCGATACTCACGGGGTACACCTGTCACTGTACTCATTTGCGATGGTCTCGATCCCTGCCCGTGCCACCGCGATGTAACAGTTCTGAAAGCCCAGGTCAATGCCAACCACCGACATCCTGACGCTCTACTCGGGCTGTCCACGCAGCACAAGGATCCGTGTATCACTGGACCGTAGCAGCGCGCCGCGGCAGGTCTTGTAACGGCGCGTAGTTCTCGGCCGCAAACCAGACACAGAAACGCACAGCACTAGTAATCCCGCGGAGTTGCGCGTGCTAGCTGCTGATGAGAACGATCGCATCAGAACCGGCACCCAAACGCCACCGGCATCTGTGCACGGGCATGCGCGCTAAGCAAAGCAGGAGGGATTGGGCCGAGGCTCCTCCGCTAGTCTCCGCGCTAGTGGGCACAGTCTTTGTTCTGTGAACTCTGACTGGTGGAGCTTGGTAGCAGTTCGAGAAAGATCTAGAAGGGAAATTGTTCACTTTATACCCAGGGGAGTGTTTACATGGAGTGGCGTGCGTTTTTTTGTTTATGGAGACAGTATTGTACTTTAAACGATTATATGGAATATGTTTGAATAGTAAAACACGGTCGGGTGCAGAGTAGGAATTACATTTTATGAGTTGGGGCATAAGGGTCCTATCTTAAATTAAGCCCCTTCCCATAATAAGCCAATGGCAGTGATATGTGAGCTGCCGGGACTGAACCTTAGACATCCTGTGGGACAGTTTGCTGTTTGACTTCTGCAATTTGCGTGCGGCAGTTTTCCTTTTGTTCAAGTGATGGCTCGTGCGCTTTTAAAACAGCCAAGCTGTACCACAGTATGGTAAGAAAAATACTCAACTTAGTAATTGTTTCTTCTAATGAGTCTTTGCTTATGGGAGGGGGGCTTAATTTAAAGAAAGGACACTTTTGCCCCCCAGCTCATAAAATGTAATTCCAACACTGCATGACACACCGACCGTGTCTTTAATATTCAAACATATTCCATATAATCGTTTTAAAGTACAATATTGTTCCATAAACAGAAAACGCACACCACTCCATATAAACACTCCCCTGGGTATAATGTGAACAGTACCCAGTCTAGATCTTTCTCGAACAGCTACCAAGCTCCACCAGTCGAGTGTGAAATCTGGAATCTCAATCTTGTTCACATTTCTCCCGAGGTTGTTCTACACCGCAAATGTATGCATTTCGATATTTTAATTAATAGAATAATAAATAGGTATATATTACAAATAGAATACGGATAGGTAATCATATTACTGGTGAGTAATATCGAGAGTCTGGACACAGGAACCCCAGAGTGAAGCTCAGAGGTTCCTGTGTCCAGAACCTCGAGATGGTATCTCACCAGTAATGCCCAGTTACCTATCTATTATTTTTTAATATATGGATCCGACTTTTTATTTTTTAATCATTTTGCTGCGATTAGTCGGCTGTTAACTAAAGGAATCTTATGCTCGTAGCCAACTGCCACAGCCTGTCACACAGTGTTGCCTGGTCTGCCTGCCTTCCGTGACTCGCAGACATGCATAGCAACAATTTCATTTTCTTTTACCTTTTGTTTTTGGGGATGGGTGAGCACAGTTCAACGAGATACATTTTCGCTTGTAGATACCCAAAAAACTGAAGTTTTGTCACTGTGGACTCGTGATAGTGTCATCTCGCTAGCGAGATGGCCGCCATGTTTTTCAAACTGCCTGGAAACGCGCTCAATCGGAAGGCACGCTAAAAGACATGACAAGATAGACTTGCGCTTGGCTGTTCATCTTTGGTGATAATGCTATCGCTCAGGTCCTGAACGATAGACATGGCTCCTGAACGATAGTATTATCACCAGGAGCAGTGGTATTATCGGTTCAGGAGCCATACTATTACCAGGATTTTTATATGCCTTCTGATGGTATTAATTTGACAATCCATATATTAAAAGCAGTAATCCTCCAGGGTGTGTGTTATAGTGCGATTTACCCACTTGTGTGGTTTGGGTGGAAGTCGAGGCTGAGTAACTCACACCAGAAGTAGACATGGTAAATACTACTATAACCCACGTCCTGGAGTGAATTATTGCGTTATAGGATGCCCCTTTCATTTCTGGACAAAAAGAAACTTTTTTTTGGCTTTTAAAAGGAATTTTAATAAATGTATTCTTGTGCCAAAAAAAATACTCCATAGAGAATATTGGCTGCAACTGTGCACAACTAGCTTGTACTGCCACCAGTGGGTTCTGATCTGTAGACCCAGAGAGCACAGCCTCGTGAGGCCACACAGAATCAGAGCCCTAAGGTGGCAGCACAGGTTGGTAGAGCACAGTTGCCCAGCCAGTATTTTTATAGTGTATAGTAACTCTCCAACAAAAAGAATAAAAAAATACTTGAGATTAAGAGGCAGTTTCAAATTGTCTGCATTTTAATCAATAGCTATCTGTTGGTCCTCAATGAATTTAATGCAGTCCTTTGACACTTTAAAAAAAATGCTGCCATCCTGTCAGACAGTTTGCTGTTTGACTTCTGCAATTTGCATGCGGCAATTTTTCCTTTTGTTCAAGTGATGGCTGGTGCGCTCAAAACAGCCAAGATGTACCGCAGTATGGTAAGAAAAATTACTCAACTTAATAATTGTGTTTCTTCTAATGGAGTCTTGCTGTATTCTGACATATGCAGTTGGCCCCAGCACTTAAACTGCTCCGGAGGAGAGAGTTAACTCTATGCAGGAAACATAGAATGTTGAGCTCGAGCTTGGTTTCAAACCTCTGTCTGCACCACTTCAAAGTGTAACCATCAGATTCTCACGAGCTATTACTAACTATACTTCTGTGGTGGAAACTGTAAAGGAACATAAGCCAACAGGCAACAAATTGGGTTCCCAAAGACTCAAGTTGAGAACCCCAAAATAATATACAGGTAGTGAACCAACATATAACTACCAAAAAACAACATAATAATAACCCACTCCCCTTTCTAGAAAGAAGTGCCAAGTACACCCTGAGGTGTACACTGTACCTGCCAGTCCACTTCCCAAAAACAGGCTGGGAGAGAGGAGGCAGGAAGGAGGGAGGTTAGAATACAGCAAGACTCCATTAGAAGAAACACAGTTACTAAGGTGAGTAATTTTTTCTTCAAACAACATGAAGTCTTGCTGTACTCTGGCATATGCAGACTACCAAGCAGTACCGCCATGGGGGTACCGAACCTATTTAGGGAATAGGATCTGCAGTACTGTTGTTCCAAACCGAGCATCACTCCTAGCCTGGATATCCAGAGAGTAATGCTTGGTGAAAGTATGGACAGTTTTCCAGGTGGCTGCTTTGCATATCTCTAGTAAGGTATATCCCTGGCAGCAGCCAGGGAAGCAGCTGTACCCTAGTCGAATGAGCCCTCAGGCCTGGGGGCGGTATTTTGCCTTGCTTTTCATAGCAGAATTGAATACAAGAGACAATCCACCTGGCAATAGTTCTCTTAGTAGTAGGCTTACCTTTCCCACTTCACCATAAGTGAGAAACAATTGGGACATTCACACCTAAGTGCCTTAGTATGCTCAATGTAATAGCTAAGTGTCCTCTTAACTTCTAAACTGTGTAATCTTTCTTCTGAAGAGGAATGATCAGTGAGGAAAACAGGAAGAAATATGGACTGGTTCAGATGAAAATCTGAGACCACTTTGGGTAAGAACCTCCTACTGGTTCTAAGGACAACCTTATCTTTATGGAATGAGATAAAATCTGGCTCTACTGACAGAGCTTGTAATTCGCTAATATGCCTGGCAGAAGTGATAGCTAACAGGAACACAGTTTTCCAAGTCAAATACTTGAGTTCGCTGAAGCCAAAGGCTCAAAAGGGGTTGCATGAGCTGAGCAATGCAAACATTACGATCCCAAGCAGGGTAGGGTTCCTAAAGAGGGATTGGTATGAACCAAACCTTTAAAGAATTTACAGAAAACAGGATGAGATGCCAGAGAGGGAACCTTCCTGCTGATAAGAATGCAAGATACAGCTGCTTAATGAACTTTTAAAGTGGCTGGCCTGAGGCCTAGGCCATTAAGATGAACCACGTAATCCAGAACTGTAGCCAGAGCAGCAGTATCCGTAAAATATCCTTATTGGAACACCAAATACTGAATCTCTTCCATTTGACTTATAAGTTTTTCTTATGGCAGGTTTTCTAGAGGCTTTAGAAAACCAGCACCCCTGAGACAGGTGCAGACCTGCATACTCTAACTCTTCAAGAGCCAAGCCTTGAGGTTGAGAGACTGAAGGTTGGGGTACCAGATTCTTCCCTGAGAGGAGGTTAGCAGATTGTGCTCTTGGGAAGAGATGGGAAGATGGACTGTTGGGACAACAACAGAGGGTACCAAGGCTGTCTGGCTCAGTCTGGTGCAATCAGGATCACCCTGCATGGTTGTGACCTGATCTGACCAGGACCTTGAATAACCGGGAAAGGGAGGAAAGGCATAAAGGATTTGCCTCCAATCCATAACCAGAGCATCCAGGGAACTCTGCCCATGACTGGAGGTCTGCAACAGAAGAGAGGTGATGATTGGGGCTGCAGAGAGATCTATATCTGGAGTGCCCCACCTGGAGAAGACTACTTTCAGTATGAAGGGTCCAGGGCCCATTTGTGGTGGCCCTGAGATATCCTGCTCAGGGCATCTGCTAGCACATTGTCCTTCCCTGGTACTGTAGATGGACTGCTACTATGGATGCTTGCAGTTCATAAACCAGAGACCATATTTTCATGGCTTCCGTGCACAAGGCCGAGAGACCGAGTGCCTCCCTGCTTGTTGATGTACCACGTGGTGATGGTGTTGTCTGTCCTGACCTGAACCACTTTGTTCCTGGCTGAGTCCGAGAAGGCTTGAGAGCCAGGAATACTGCCATGAGTTCCAGAAGATTGATGTGAAGTAGAGACTCCTGAGGAGACCAGACACTTTGTGCTGTAAGAGCTCCCAGGTGGGCTTCCCAGCCCAGGAGAGAGGCATCTGTGGTTAGTACCACTGAATGAGTCTGACTGATGAATGGGACTCTTGTCTGAGATTGTCCTGATCCAACCACCATTGGAGAGCTTGGACCAGAGTCTGAGTCACTGGAATCAGTTTGGTTAGAGGATCTTTTTCTGAGACCAAAAGACCTCAGGTGGAACTGAATGTCCCCATTTGAAATCTGGCTCCCTGTACCACCGAGTGGAAGATGCCATGAGGCCCAGGAGCTGAAGAAAATGTCTTGCTGGTCGAGACACCAGAAGGCGGAAAGAGGAAGCAAGATATGTAAGGGCCTTCACCTTGTTGAGGGAAGAAAAGCCTTTTCCTGCACAGTATCCAGCTCTACCCCTATGAAGGTGAGGAGTTGTACTGGTTCGAGAACTGACTTTGACAGATTGAGAAGAAAACCTAGAGAAGTGAGCAACTGTTGTGTAACTTGTAGGTCTGACTTGACTTGGTCTGGAGATCTGCCCCACGATGAGCCAGTCATCCAGGAATGGGAAAATGGACATCCCTGTCTCCCGAGAAAGGCCACTACTACTGCTAGGCACTTTGTGAACACCCTTGGAGCAGATGTTAGTCAAGGGCATTGCTCTCAACTGATAATGGGCTTGAAGGCAATTCAAACCTGAGGTACTTTCTGTGGGAGCACCTGATTGGAATGTGAAAGTAGGCATCCTTGAGGTCCAAGGAAGCTAGCCAATCCCCTTGCCTTAGAGAGGAAAGAATTACTCCCAGAGTCACCATTTTGAACTTTGGTTTTAAGATGTGCTTGTTTAGATATCTTGGATCTTGATGGGCTGCCACTCCCTGTCTTTTTGGGGTAAGGAATATCTGTAATACAGACCCTTGCCCCTGTGCTGAGTAGGAACTCTCTCTATAGCCCTGAGGGTTAGCAGAGAGAAAATCTCTGCTTCTAAAGCAGTGGTCTCGAAAGGTTTGCAAGTGGAAGGACTTGGCCCTCAATTTTGGGAACTTTGCAAAACTGAGGGCTAATCTCTGACTTACTACCTCCAGGACCCACCTGTTTGAGGTAACAGACTTCTAGGCCTGGAAGTAGTAAGCCAGCCTGCCTCCTGCTGGGATTGGGGAGTCAACCCGGCTGACACATCAGGGTGTCTGCTTGGCAGGAGCCTTGGACTGAGAGGAGTATGCAGCCCTGCTCATCCCCCTCTATGTCTCCCTCTGAAGAACCCCATCTGTGGAAAGGAGAGGAGGCCTTTGCTTGGTAGAAAGGCCTGTGAAAAGGCCTGCCCTGCCCCATAGGCTGCTACCTCTGAGGAGATGCCTGCCTTTCCTTGGCCTGTGCACCCTGTAGGTGGTCCGATACTTGTCAATTTTCTTCATGTAATTCTCTGCTCCCCAAACAGAGAATTACCCACCACAGGAAATCCATGACCTTAGCCTGGGTGTCCTGTGAGAGGCTAGTACATCTGAGCCAAGCAAACCTCCTAAGAGACACAGATGTAGCCATGACTCGTGATGCCTCGTCATTCGAGTCCACAGCAGCATGAAATTGAATTTTGGATGCCCAGTCCCATCAGCAGCTCACCTCCCTCCAGCTCTTAGTTAGCTGGGAGGCCAGTTTAGCCAGCTGTACAGAACAGTATCCCATCTGACTTCTGGTAGCTGGCTGTAGGGCTATATCATTTGCCTGCCTGAGTCCCAAGGAAGATGCTAAGTACTGTTTTTTGGCCATAGCATCCACCTTCATAGAGTCTATCTGGGGGTCTGGTCAGGGTATGTTAGCCTTATCACCCGAACTGAGGCTAGTATTAAGAAATTCAGACGGAACTCATTATGTATAAACAAAAGAAATATACCAGCGATGAGAACGATTATAAAGCTGAACTGTTTATACTTGGCAAGGGCCAAAGTTAAAATGTGAATCAGAGCTCAAAGTATCAGGGTTTCCATGGTGATAATATGGAATTGTCCTCAGGTCCGGATATTGATTCTGAAGAACCCTCACAAAATCAATTAGATAGAGGTTGTTTTTAGATTGTGGGACTGAGAGCATACCCCAGATTCCAGAAGTATAGAATCAGAAGGGCAGAGGCAAGAGGAGAAGGGAGAGGTTTGAGAGGAGGAAGAGGAAGGAGGAACCTAGGAGGCAGACAGAACTTGGGGAGTGAGACGCCCCAGACAAATGAATTGGAGGTCATCAACCTTGAGAGGTGAATCTTTCCAAAGTTCAGACAGAAGTACTCTGTAAAGGTTTACATTTGTACCCACCAATGTTTTAAATAAATTCAATGTTGAAGTAGGTTTATATCAGTTCTATAGAAAACTGCATTTATAATTTTTTCAAAGATCAGCACAAGTTTAGTGATATGTTGGCTACTGGTGAACGTGAGGTCACTTGTTTTAAGCCCCTTCCATTTTTGTCCTGTTCAGAATAATAATCACTAATTAATACTTTTTGCTCGTTGTAACAAAAGAAGTGAACTCGATAACTAAAAAGAAAAATATAAATCTCTTAGACAGAATATTACCAAAAAAGAACGAGTTGCTTTGAAAGAGTTGGAAACTATGACAAATATAGTGATTAAACAGGCGGACAAAGGCGCAATAATGGTTTGGGGATTACAAGAATACAATGATGAAGCCTATAAACAACTAAAATAAACAGTTTTCTATAAGAAGCTTCAGAAAGATCCAACTGATGAAACAAAAAGAGAGCTGATATATTGATTGGTAAGGGTTTTGAAAATGGTTGGATTACTAAAAAGAGAGTGAATTTTAAAAGTAACTTACCCCAAAAAACAGTGTTGTATTTGTTACCGAAAGTTCATAAATCAGTACCACCAGTACCAGGAAGACCAATTGTGTCAGCTAATGGGTGGTGACTGAAAAAATGTCTCAGTTTGTTGATTTGTTTATTAAAAACCTGTACCATTATTGAAAATCTTATGTTAAGGGTGCGAATGAGACATTAATAATTTTGGAACAAGTAAGTATGACAAGGAAGAATGGTTAATCAGTGTTGACGTGAGAGTTATGACACAGATTCTACAATCAAGAGAAAAGTTTTGCCTCCAACAGAATATTTAGTTGAACTTGCTAGATTTGTTCTAAAATAACTATTTTTGGTATGATGGTCATTTTATGTACAAACAAAAGGGACTGCAATGGGGACTACCTTTGCCCAAATTTTGCCAATGCATATATGGAGGTATGGGAAGAACATTTTATTTATGATCCAGCTAAGAACTCTTTCTTAACCAAAATAAAACTGTGGGGGGGGGCGGAGCCAGCAGTCCAGCCAGAAGCAGCATATTTCTGGAGCTCCTGCAAAGAGCCTTTATATTTTAATATAAAACCTTTTTTCACCTTTAAAACCACCTCAACTTAAGACATACATCTGGGGATATCGCTTCTACATCACCTGGAAGATACTGATATCGGTATGAGGAAAACTAAACCTCCTAAGCAAGACTTCTTTCATCCACGGGCTCTTCCATCGAAGCAGCCGAACAAATGATGGCGATCTAACTCATTAGGCCCTGAGCAGGCATCGTATCATTGAACTCACTCCAAATAGCGCTAATGCCCTAACAAAGACGGTTCAAGGAATGGACCAAAAGTTAGATGCTTTCTTGTTTTCAGACGATGGAATCCCATATTGATGCCATGGGAGAGTCAACTAAAAGTGCTGAAGCCACTGTGGGAAAGGCCTTGGCAGCGTCAGCAACAGCCATTAAAGAGCAAGCATTACTGAGCCGGATTGAACAACTGGAAAATATAGTGCGGGCCGCTAACATTTGCATACTCGGTCTTCCTGAAGGAACAGAGGGGACAATTTAGCTGCTTTCCTGGGTCAGTAGTTAATGGGCATCACAGGATTAGAGGCAGTGAACCTACAATGAGTGCACAGAATTACCCTCAAGACCAACATCTAACCTTGAGAACCCCCACATTATCTTGGTTACCCTAGCCTCAGCAGCAGAAAGGGATTTGGTACTGGGATCAATTCGGAATAAAAGTCCAATATACTATGAGGAGTCCCGTATACTCTTTTTCCCAGACTTTAGCTTATGCCACAAGAATGCGTGAAAGCCTTTGATGGCGTTAAAGGAAGCTTGTGATTTGGGCATTACCTATGCTATGGCCTTCCTGCTCGACTTTGTTTCACCAAGGCTATCGCCACTCTCACTTCGTGGACCCTAAAGAGGCAGGAGCATGTGTGGAGAAAATAGCGGCCCTAAGAATACTGGAGGAACGATCATCAGACGAGGAGTTGAGGAGGATTGAATACCAGAGACTTTAGCGGAATAACCCTACATTGGACTTGTCGGACTGGTTCGTTGTTTATGTCTAATTTTAAATATTATTTAACTTTACCTCAAGGGCGATTTGAGGCTGTATAAGAGGGAGAGTAGTTCGCCAAATATGGTATACTTATTTTCTAATTATTTCTCCACAAAGAACTTTACTTTTCGCCTACCTGGCGCACTCCTCCATGGACTTTTGAAATTATTTCTTTGGTCGGATGCTACCCAGATATTTTAGTTCGTATTGCCATTGAGCATTCTGACAACCTTAACCAGTTCATAGAGAAACTTTTATTGCTATTTCTAGTAATTGAGGGCTTTGAGGAGCTCTAGAAGGCAGTTATGGGTTTTATTTTAATGGTGCATGAATAATATAGAACCTAATGGTCAGCTAAGACATCTTATTTGATTTTTTAGATAAGAAAACTTGGGGCATTGACTGCATAAATGGGTCCTAACGTTGTTTATTAAATTGCAAAATGTTCTTTTCTTTTACTTTACCCTCCCAATGTTGTACCAAATCTAGTATGGGATCACATTCCCTTTGTAATGTATATTGGTATATAATGATTTATTCCACATACTCTGGAATCTATTGTTTTAAGATATGTATAACATTTATAAAAAAATAAATAAATAAATAAAACTATGGAAGCGGTACATTGATGATTGTTTGACTGGTGAGATGGATGAATTTTGAATTTTATGGATTATATTAATAACACTAATGAACATTTACGCTTGAATTTTTTTTTATTTTGAACTTGCTATTTTTCAGCTTTCCTGCCCCTACGCTCGCTTCTTCGGGAACGCCTGGCATCTGCCTTGGTTCCTTCCATGCCTGGAGCCCTGACGGTCCCCCCATGTAGCTCGGATCTACTTCCCCCAGGCGGGACGAGGTGGGGGCCAAGCACCCAAACTAACATTACTGCCTGCTACTGTGACAGGCAGGGGACCATTGAGGTCTGTGCTGGCGCCTCCGCTCACCTGGAGCGACGGAGGTGTTTTTCCCCTGTTCTCTGGGCGTAGGCTGCGCCCTGACATCAAGGCGGAGCTCCGCCAACATCTGGCATGCCCAACCTCCTGGATTGGTCTGCCTTGCTGTACCCCAGGCCTCCGCCTGGGGTCAGTCAAGCTCCGGACCTTGTCCCCTTCCTCCCTGGAGAAGGCGAGCAGTCCCATGGACGCCAGCCTCTTCCGTTTTGCCCTTCAGCTCCCTGCCGTGTCGCTCGAACCCGGTCGCCAGCATCGCGAGCGTAGCGCTACTCCGCAAGGCCGACGGGCCAGCTACGCTTGACTTTTAAAGTTAGCCAAGAATGTTTGCCATTTTGGATGTTAAAATTATAAAACAAGTGAATAAATTGCAACTAACCTCTATCGTAAACCCCTAGCAAGAAAGCAAGAAATACTGTTCTGCATAGTATGAGCTGCCACCCACAGAGTGTGTTGATGAACATTCCCAAAGGACAGTTTATACGAGCAAAATAATCAGTTCTGTTGAAAAAGGGTATAAAAGCTAGTAAAGATCTTACTAGGAGATTTTGAAATGTGGATGTGAACCAGAGCTGCTGTTAGAAACTATGCAAGAGGTGGATTTGATGGACAGGCAAGAATTAATTAATAATGTAAAATGAAATGAAGAAATGGAAGTTTTGACTTTGTCACTCAGTTTGCCCTGCAGCACCAAAAATAGGAAAGTGATAAAAACACTGGGACATTTTATGTTAAGATCCTATGTTGGATTCTTTTATTAATACTCTTCCAAGAATTACTTACAGAAAAGGTAAAAGTATAAAAGATAAATTGGTCCATTCATTTATTAAACCAACATTGACTGGCCCAAGTACATGGATTCCAGTAACACCTAAGGGCAATTACAAATGTGGACATTGTGTCCATTGTTCTAACACACAAAACAGCAAGTTTTTTAGGCGCCGAGATCTGGTCAACAATATGAAATCAACTCATTTATAAATTGCAGTACTAGGAGTAATTTATATGCTGAGCTGCCCTATGGGATGTATTATGTGGACCAAACAAAAAATCACTAAAGGTGCAATACACAATGCTAATTTAGACTACGTGATGGCTAGACATTTTTGGAAGCAAATCATGGTTCATCAGCATCGCTTAGATTTACAGGAGTAGAGAAAATTGAGCTGGGGTTACGAGGAGGTGATCTGAATACACGTTATTACAGAGAGAAGCCTTTTGGATCTCCACTTTGGAAAGTTTGGTACCATTTGGACTAAAGGAAGTGATTCTCTTATCATAGTTATTTGTACGAGTAGTGGTCTATTATGCCTGTTCTTCCTGCTTCCTCACGCCCTCCCTTCCTCTCTCCCCATTCACTAGTCTGCTTTTTTCTCCTTTTTCTCTGTTCCAAAATCCTGTTCTTTTCTGTCTCTATTACCTCTAAAATATTTTTGGGATAAACATGACTTGGCGACTTTGTTTATCTAACAGACACGTACTTGCCTGTCTGTTTTTGTTTTAATAAAACTATGGGTTATGACTTGTCGTGTGCTCTGCCCATATAAGTTACACTTGCCATGCTCTGCTTCTTGTGTGTTGTCTTATGTATGTTGTTTTATGCAATTTTACGATGTTTGGGCACAATTGGTGATTTAATGCACTAGCACTTTAAATTAGCTCACATAAAGGCGCTTAAGGGTTTGAATGTGCACGCTCTGGTGATGACCGTAACGGATGACATGTAAGCGTTTTCTGGAGTTGTTTCTTCTACCATTGGCAGCATTCTGCATGTAGCCATTTGGTGCTTAAGTTATAATTTAATCCTTATGAAGATTATGTATTAGCACTTGGTGCACTTTTTAGCCTTGATGGGCTATTTGTACTTTAAGTCGCGATGTTTAAACGCTTATGCTTTGGCACCAGCACTGCAAGTTAATGCTAAGAAACAGCAGATCCAACATTGGTTGAGAGACTGTATGTGGTTAGAGAGGAGTTATTCTCCTCATTTTGTTGCTTTGTATCCAAATAAATTTATGGCTTTTATGGTTCTATGTGCCATTGTTTTTGAGTGCTGACCTCTTTGAGTAATTTTTGTCACTTGTTTTTATGTTAGCCTTGTCACAGGCTGCAGCCTGCACTACCCCAACATGGCTGCATTGGTGGAACAAGAGCTCTGTACCCGAGCCTGAAAGCATATACCTCCTGTCCATTCTTTTATCCACAGGAGGTAAAGAATTTGGGGTTTGAAGAATGTTCTATGTCTGTTTCCCAAAGGATTTATGGAGGGAATAGACAACTCCTGGACTCTGGGATATCCATAATTTCCACAAAATCAGGCTCCTCTTGTTCCTCAACAGCTTGACCAAGGGAAGCTGGAGGGTATCAGCCACTTTCTTGTTGAACAAATAGTGGATGGGGACTCAGAAAGCCTGGGAGGGAAACATTAGAAGGCCTGTCTGGGAGATGTCCAGTTCAGTGGGCTCATCCCACCTTCATTACCATTATCCTCCTCATCATCTTGTTTTTCCTCCTCCCACTCCGGTTCATAAAATTCATCAGAACATATTCGAATCGGGGAACCGACAAACCGAGCGCCTCATTGAGAGGGCCGGATCGGACGGAACTGGATGGAGCGATTCCACAATACTTATTGCCCTGGCTATTTCTTCGACAGTTGGATGATGCAGTTCTGGATCCAAACCAGCCGATTTCCTCTTGCGCGCTCGATGGAACCAACCCCGAGGGTCGGATCTTTCTCTTGCCTGAGGAGTATCGCCCAGGTCAGTGGGCACCCTCAGGTTCGATAGGAACCAAACCGGGCTGGCCATCCGGATTAGCGGACTTCTCGGCCTCCTTTTACCTGAGCCTACCCAATCTCTTTCCGGTGGCCTTTGGGACATTTTCACATGTTTGGCAGTCTGAAACGAGGTGGTCAAACCCCAGACAATAAACACAATGGTGTGAGGGTCTGCCTTAGCAAAGGCTATCCCCACACTCACCACAGTGTTGAAACCCAGTGGAACGTTTTTTTCTTGGGTTTCTCAGACATGGACCAGCTACAACACCATTTACAGCTATTTAGCCAGGTAAGACCCCTATCGATTTACCAACGTGTTCACGGGTCATGGAAAAACATGCAAAATCGTGTTTTTTGAAACCGATAGGAACTGGTATCTCACACTCACAGAAAGAATAAGAAAACCCTAAAACAATCGGGTTCCTAACTGGACCGATCCATAGGTTTTACAATTTCCACACAAAAATACATCAATTTTACCCTATGGTCCACTACCTACAACACTTACTGTACCGCAGACAGAGATCTGAAGCCAAATACATTACAGATCAGTGATTAAACTGACGGATTCTAAACCGAACTGACTGTAGCAAAGGTGCAATCTCTGGAGCGACTGTTCAGTTAGGCGGAGTAAAGAATCTGACGGTTACACTTTGAAGTGCTGCAGACAGAGGGTTGAAACCAAGCTCGAGCTCAACGTTCTGTGCTGTTTGCATAAAGTTAACTCTTTCCTCTCCGGAGCAGTTCAATTGCTGGGGCTATCTGCATATGTCAGAATACAGCAAGACTTCATGTTGTTTGAATACTGCGTTCCATGAATATTGAACTGTGGTACAACAACATTTGGCCAGTGATGGATTTCTATGCTGAACAACCAGTCACTACACGCTATAAAAGTATATCGACTTCTTATTGTTATATTCATTTATTTCATTGTTGTAAATGCAGCATATCATGCAAGAAATTAATGTTTAACCTGTGACAAATCCACCCTCCACACCCAACCAGCACCCTTTAGCGGCGGTGCTGAAGACCTCACCTGTGTTCGCACCTCACCGTGTCTTTGTGTCACACTTGTCCCTCTGCAAAGGTGGTGCACACCGGACACCTGGACCCTCAGATCCCAGTCACCAGTCCCCCTGAATCAAGCCAAGTCCGACTGCTTGAAACCCAGGTGAAGTGAGGGTTCCTTCTTGTCAACTCCACTCCATTCCTTTCCATGTATCATGAAGGAATATGTTTTCAAATTGCTTAAACTAGAAGCATGCCACTTTGGGATGATGGATGGTTACCCCAGAAATTCACAAACTATACCTCTTTTATTAAAATGCACAACCGGTCTAGTTGCGGCTGGACTGTCATATCTCGGCCTCCTGGTGTGCTACAGCATCAGCCTACAGTACAGCAGACTTGGAGCAACTGGTTCACTTTCAGTAGCCCTTTTTTTCCTTACTGTCAGTTCCGTCAGGTTTCATTCTAATGGTCTGACTTGGAGTAATTGCACACACAGTTTCATTACTGCATTTAAGGTCATTGTCTTCACTGACTTTTTCTGTCCCTTGGCCCCCTCCCAACTCAGGAGGACTCCACCCAATGAGACTGGCACAGTTGGTCTCACTGCACACTTTAGCATAGCAAACAAATCAGGTAGGACTTGTTCAGGTTTAATAAATCCTGATGCACTCGGAGAGTATAGCTCCGTGTCTCTTCAGGCTTGTGTAAGCTTCAATTAATTACAACAGGGAGCATGTACTTAGCTGAATTAGAGTTCATTTCCCCTTACATAATTAACACTATGACAGCCTGAGGTAGTAGGGGTTTCCTCCTGTTGCCACGGTTCTCTGGCCTCTGTGCTGGGTGGTTGTAGAGAGATTCCCACTTGCTGGCACACATGACAGAGTTCCTTTCCACTGATCCCTTTTCATCTTGGACAACTGGGTACACGCCATTCTGGATTCAGGATGAGCTGTGTTCCTTTAAGCTGACCCACTCGCTACCCGTCTCCTTAAACCTAGCTGTCCCTTCCCCAACACTTACGGATCGCAAAAGGCCTATTTGCCATATACCTGTCAGCTATTTCAGCTGCTTGCCTGACTGAACCTGGAGCTCAGTCAGCCAACCACACCCTTAGATCTTGTAGTCAGCTCCTGAGAAACTGTTCCAGTGATGTAACCTCTATAATTTGCTCAACAGAGGATGCTTCTGCACCTTCTAACCACATCTTGAGCAAATTAGAAGGCTGTACCCACATTTCCATATAACTGTCTTTATTCTGTTTCTTAAATCTACAAAATTTCAATCTATATGCATCAGCAGTCTGTTTATAATATTTTACAGTAGTAACACATCTTTAACTTTATAATAGTCCCAACTGTCCTGTGCCTTCCTTTGGAAAATGAACTCAGAGCCTTTCCAGATAACAAAGGATTAGACTGAGAGCCAACGCTCCCTTGGTCAGTTTAGTCTGTATACAGATTTTCTCAAATATGTGAAGGAGGCATCTAAATTATCTCCTTCCTCAAAGTGAGGAAACATTTTAGAATTTGGTTTAAAGAGCAACTGACATGATCCAGGTAGGCAACCCATATAATGTAGTTGCCTGCCCTAGGAGCTATTCTAGGCATATTTCGACTCTTTTGGTGACATAAAAGTTATAATCACATAGCCCAGCTGTAACTTCCAGATATGTCATACAGCTGCTGAGTGCTGCTTCCAGCCTCCTAAAACAGTACAGTTATGATGCGAGGTAGGGAATGGGGCTGCAGGCGTTCTATGGAGAATGTAATAGGATTGGGAGAGGGGCCACCTAAATGTATTTAGATTATCCTTGCTGGCAGGTATATATGTATGGAGCTAACATATAGTATATATTATACTAGATTGCAAAGCAAAATGGAAGGGCTGAAAAAAATGGTTTAGTAGAGAGGTCTTAGAAATGGTGAGGGCTAAAAAAAGAAGCATTAAAGAAATCTGGGAAGGGGAGGATAAGGAGGAGTATGTGAAAAGGTCCAAGGAAGTTACCAGGGAGTCAGGCAGCTAAGGCCTCCAGGGAATTGAGGCTGGCGAGGGCATCAGGGATGGGTAAAAGGACTTCTTCAGATACATACAGGAGAGAAGGAGCTGCAAAGACCAGATAGTTCAGGAAGGACGTGGGGGGGGCAGAGAAAGGGTGGATCAGGCAGAAGCACTGAATGAGTACTTCTGCATTCATGAGAGAGAAAGGGCAGCTACCACAGGGGTGGGCAGTGGGGAGAGGGTGTAATGGACGGGGTGATCACTGAGGGTAAGATATTGGAGGGTTAAGGGTTCTGAGGGTGGATAAGACACCAGGACCGGTTGGCATACACCCCAGGGTGTTGAGGGAAATGCCAAGATCCTGGCTGGACCGCTGGCAGAACTATTTAATAACTTCCTAGACACAGGGTGTGTACCAATGACTGGAGGATGGTGCACGTGGTACCCATCCATAAACTGAACCAAAGGATGAGCCGCATAATTACAGGCCGTAAGATTAACTTCTATCATGTGGAAGCTAATGGAGACAATATTTAAGGAAAGGCTGGTGACCTTTATGGAAGACAGTGGGCTCCAGGACAGTCATCAGCATGGGTTTGTCTCCGAAAATCCTGCCAGACGAACCTAGTTGAGTATTACGACTGGGTCCCAGAGAATTGGACAAGGGTCATGCGGTGGATGTCATATACTTGGACTTCAGTAAGGCCTTCGATTTGGTACCACATGGGAGGTTGGGAGGAAATTTGAAATACTTAGGGATGGGGACTTAAATGGTTAAATGGATTAAGAATTGGCTGCAGGGAGACAGCAGAGGGTAGTGGTGGGGAGGACTCTCATCTCCAAGGGCTGTGACGAGTGGGTGCCACAGGATTGGTATTGGGGCCAGTGCTGTTTGGAATATTCATAGCAGACATCTCATATATTGTCAGGAATAAGATCAGTCTATTCACTGATGATACCAAATTGGGGGTGGTGGTGGATGATATAGCAGGTTGCCAGAGGCTGCAGGACAACCTGACCAAACTGGTGGAGTGGTCAGGAGTATGGCAGTCGGGGTTCAGTGCTAAAGTGCAGTCCTGCACTTGGAGCAAAGAACCTAGGGAGGGGTTACCTGCTGGGAGGAGTGCAGCTAGATTCCACCGAGGAGGAGGAGAAGGATCTAGGGTGGTTGTAATGGGAAGATGAACAACTCAGAGCAGTGCTGGAGGATGGCAGCAAAGTCAACAGGATGCTGGGTTGTATCACAAGATGGATCTCCTCCAGGAGCAGGAGAGGCGATCCTGCCACCCACAGGGCACTGGTCAGGTGGCACCTGGGTACTGTGTGCGATTCTGGTGCCCATATCTGAAAAAGGATGTGAAATTACTAGAGGGGTGCAATGCAGGGCAACAAGGATGATCCAGGAATTGGAGGACAGACCATACAAGGAGAGGCTCAGAGAGTTGAACATGTACTCCTTGGAGGAGAGAAGGGACCGGGGATATGATTGAGACCTTTAAGTACGTAAAGGAGATAAACAAGGTGGGCACTGAGGGATACTTAGGCTGGAGGGGAGGAACACGGCGGGCATGGCTTTTAGATTAGTGGGAAGATGTAGGACAGAAATGAGACACTTTTTCACGGAGAGAGTCATGGCAGAATGGAATGGTCTACTGGAGGAGGTGGTAGCCTGTCAAACAGTGGGTAGTTTCAAAGGGGATGGGACAAGGTGAAGGGGTAACTGGGAAGGGAGGGGCAGGGCAATAGCAAGGTGAGGGTGCTAGCTGCACACTCAAGCAGACTTGATAGACCAGGTGGCCTATTTCTGCTGGCAAATTCATATGTTCTTATAGTCCCATACATGCCTACCTGCTAGAAAAATAATCTAAGTACATTTAGGCAGCCCCAATTCTATTACATTCTCTGTAGAGCACCTGCAGCCTCATTCCCTATTTTGCATAATTATGCTGTTTTTAAGGTACATCTGCAGCACTCAGCAGTCATTCAGCTCGAACATTATAATTATGAGCTTGGCTTTGCAGAGGTTATAACTTTTTATAAGTCACCCAAAAAATCAAAATAAGGCTAGAATAGCTCCCTAGAGCAGGCAACTCCATTGTATGGCAAACAAGTATCGAGTGTACTCAGGAATAACAGTGGTGCTGAGAAGAAAAGCTGCAAACTTACAGAACATCAAAAGAAAACTCTCAGCACTTGTGCAATAATTCAGATTAAAAGCTTAGTGCAAGACTGGCCCCAGTGGCATGGAGGGCTGAGGCATCCATGCCTCCTGCCACGCTGGCCCATATTCACGGCACAAGCAGGCTGCCGGGGTTGGCTGGGGAGGAGAGGATTGAGCATCCAGAAGACAGCTCTCCTTTCCTGGGGAGGGAGGACTGTGCTCCTGCCGAATGACCACCGCCTGGTGGAGGCTTGCAGGCGGTACAGGTCTGTTGGGCGCCTGGAAAGGAGGTGTTGTGAGACTTCTGCTGATGTAAGCGCACCTCCATGCATGCATGTCTGGCTGTGCACCCAGCAACAAGGAAAAGGGAGGAAAATGGAGGAAAAAAACCCGATGGCAGGATGACATCCGACCCTCCGCAGGCTCCACACCCCACGACCGGGCTGAAGATAAGTCCCGTGATACTGGGATGATGGGGCTGGGGGGCGGACAGAAGGAGCAGCAGGAACGAGGAATAACGCAAGATGGAAAAAAAGAAAAAAAAATGCTTAGTGCATATTTATTGTGGCAAACGCCAGACAAAGCCCTTCAGCCCCAGCACTTCAACCCCTACGCAGGGTCTTCTCAAGGGGCACCCTGTTCCATGAGTGCTGAGAGTTTTCTTTGAAATTCCATTGTATGGATTGCCTGCCTAGAGCCACACATCGTGTCAGCTGCTGTTTAGGACAGTGTGTTGACCCGTCGATCTCAACCCCATTTACCATTTTGATAGCTGCTAACATAATCGCTCCATCTCAAGTTCATTTCTGAATTGTGCTGCTGCCTCTTTTCATCTTGAACTTTTCAGCTGGCTCTCCCTCCTTTTCAGCTCACTCCATCCCTATCCTTTTCAGCTGGATTTTGCCTCCTTCTGCATTTTGTCCCATTCAATTACAAGCTGAGCTTTTCCAGTTCAGTGTCATATGTTCTTAGTTTGTCCTTTGCGGTTGCTGCCTCTACTGTGGTTGTCTTGAGGCTGCTGCTGCACTGGCTCTGCAATGTCCTCAATCAGCCCCCTCCTCATGGGCATCCTCTGTTGGTTGGGGACTCCTACACAACCACAGCTTGTGGCCTGAGGACCCCTTTTCTTCCTGGTCCTTTTTACAGGTCTTCTATGAGCTGCTTTTCACTAATCGACTCATGGTTAATGTCCTTTTTAGTGCACCACTATCGCAGCTATTCTGATTTTATCTTGTTATTCTCAAGTGGCACCTTTGCTGCCATTTTCCTGACCACTGACTGCACCCTGAAAATAAAGGTGAAAAGCAACAAAAACATTTTTTCTGTGCACGTTGTTTTACGACTGATTATGTATTTTGTACAATCTCTGAAGATTTACTCTAGGTGTTTGTGTACACTACACAAGCACCCTTCAGGTAACAGCAAAGTGTTGGCTGGTACTTGTACACTTTACACAAATCCCATATGCTGCCACCAAATGTGACAAAGCCATCCATCCGCACCCCAACCAGCACCCTTCTCACAGCCAGCTGCCCCAGAACTTCACCAGTGTTTGCCCTCGCCGTGTTCTTGTGCCCACACTTGTCCCTCTGCAAAGGTGGCACATCCTGAGACACGTGGACCCTCTGAATCCAGTCACTAGTCCCTGTGGGTCAAGCCAAGTCTGACTGCATGAACCCCAGGTGAAGTGTGGGTTATCTTACCAAACTCTGCTCCACTCTTTTCCCTGTTTCAGGAAGGAATATGTTTTTAGACTGCTGAAACTAGATTTGTTGAGCCTCTTCGGAATGATGGTTACCCCAGAAATTTACAAACTATATCTCTTTTATTCAAATGCACAACCAGTCTGTATGTTGTGCTAAATAAGGGCTACTTTATTTACGCGATATATTTACACATTGGCTAAATGTAACTAAAGTGTCTTACAGGAGAAAACATTGAAAACAAGCATTTGTCAGTGCCGAATGTTTGCTTGCTGGCATTAGCAGTGGAAGTGCAGGAGTTAGACAGACGCAGTATAGGAATAGCATTGAACTGACGCCAACTCCACCCTCACCCTGCAGAGATGGACAGGCATTGTGGTGTGCCTCTGGGCTGTTGCCAACGACGGTCATAACATTTCACCTCACCCTACCCTTCAGACGCTGACAAGTTTCGAGGTGTGCCTTGGGGTGTTTGGGCTTTACATTCACCTCATTCCACTAGGAAATACACTGCAATGGGTGCAGTATAGGAGAATGGGGTGAACTCTGGGAGCAACGAGTCCCAGCCGCACCTCGATGCCTATCACTGGCTGCATGGTGGGGTGGAATGGCATGAGCATTATTGTCGACAATCCTAAGTCACACCCCTGACACCTGTCAGTCCCTACAGGGTAGGGCATTATGGTCAAAAACTCTAATGCCCTGGGCGTTTCTTGGTATTTTACTCCAAGTTTTCCACATGAGCTTTTGTGACCCCACCGCATGAACAGTGACACTATCAGTTCTTTAGGAGAAAGGTAATTTGCACAGTGACTGTGCCATTTGCACCACGGTGCAAAGACACATTCGAACAGGATGAAAAGTGACAAGTGTACTGTTCATGAGGAGGTTTAAAATGGCACTGTTGAAAATCTGGAGTGAAAATATACAAAAACTGGTGAAGTCATGAGCATGCATAGAAACTGCGCAATGTACACCTCTAATGTAAGTAGTTTGGGAATTATTTACAGCAGACTTTCAACATAGGCATTTTGGGACCTCCGCTCATGAACAGTGTCACTGTGATTTTCTTAATCTGTCCCGAACACTAATTTCCTACAGCAACGTGCTATTCAGCGCCAGAAGTGCGAAAACACATTTTGCCAGGTGTGAAAAAATGACTGTTGTACTGTTCGTAGTTCGTGAACTTACGAGGGTGTGTGGAAACTGCACAATAGATGCTTGTAACAGAGTCATTTTATGGACTTTTGTCATTAAATTTTAAACATAGCCATTTTAACACCTCTGGTCATGCACAGTGTCACTGTGATCTTACGTAATGTGTCCCAAACATTGATTTTGCACACCGACTGCACCAATATGCGATACATGTGTAAAAACATATTTTGGGTGAGGTATGAAAAATGACAGTTGTACTTTTCATAAGGAGGTGTGGTAAAATGGCAGTGTTGAAAATCTGGAGTGAAAATATTAAAATTCTCAAAGTTATGAGCGTGCGTAGGAACTGTGCAGCGCACTCTCTTAGAACAGTCATTTTGAGGAATTCTTTCACCAAATTTTCAACATAGGGTTTTGGAGGCCTACCTCATGAACTGTGACACTGTCTATTTTATTAATCGGTCCAGAAAGGTGGTTTCACGTGGTGATCACAAAATCACCTTCGGGACCTAATAATAATAAATGACAGTGACTGAATCATGAGGTGGGGCCTTAATAACCCCATGCTGAAAATTTGGTGAAATAATTCTCAAAATGGCTGAGATATGTACCAAAGTTGAAAAAACATTTATGCCATTATACAGTTTACCATCATTTCTTCAGTTTGCGAGTCGGTCGGCTTTGAAGAGTCCAGGCGTGTTCTCAATCCACGAAGATCGTCATGCTAGGTTCTGAAAGTAAGTATGGGGTCAGGAGTGTGTGGGGAGGTGGGTGCACAGAGGGTGGGCGTGGGTTGGGGAATGGGAAAAGACAGTCAATGAGGGACCTTTTTTTTTACAGGTGTTGTTTTTTTTCTTTTAGGAAGACAAAGCAGGACTTTTGCCACACTGGGGTGGGCTCCCAGCATGGCAACTGGAAGCTTGTTGGGGGGCAGTGGAGCCAATGGGGATTGGGCTACCCCATTGGCCATAGGGATTTTGCCATGCTGGGGTGGGCTCCCAGCGTAGCACCTGGAAGTCTGTTTGGGGTGCAGTGAGGCGACAGGGGACTGGACACCCCGTCAGCCATACAGTGTGCGGGGGAGTGTATGAGCATGCTGGGATGGGCTTCCAGCGTGCTATGTGGGTGTTTGTTGGGAGGGCAAGAAAAAATGGAGCTGTCTATAACAGTTGTTCAGATGCAGTGCTGATGTGTAGGCACTCTGCATACTGCTGACAGCAGTATGTAAATTGCCTGCACAACAGTATGCAAATTGCCAACACGTTACCACCGCTGATTGAAGCGGTCTTTTGCTTTCAGCTGTATGCCACTCTATCTGAACTACTGTCATAGACAGCTCGGACATTTATTGGTGTGGTGAGGCCATACCTGCAAGAAGCAGCAGGGCATATTGAAAGCTGGGTGGCACACTTATGAAAATTTGTATGGTGGCACTATGTTTCTTGCACATGCATGCAAGCAAACATAGAATTTGTCAGCAGAACAGGACTGCTCAGTCCACCCAATCTGCTCAGGTGTTGTCTACCTACTTGTAACTCCTACCTATATGTTACTGCATGTCTTATTCTGCCTGTGTCCATCAGGACCTCCTTGTGAATGAGCTTGCTTAATGGATTTTCCTGCAATGAACTTGAACCGACTCCACCCATAGCCCTATTGATCTCCGTTGACCCCCTCCTTTCCCTTTTCTAATATACCCTATGTTTATCCCATGCATGCTTCATAACCTACCATTTTAGCCTCCACCACTTCCCCTGACAGTCTGTTCATGGCGTCTGCCACCCATTCAGTAAAGAAATATGTCTTCACATCTATTCTGAACTCCCCCTTCATTGTATGCCTTGGTTTGGTTGCTCATCCTCATTTGAAGGAAACTCCCAACTGTACCCTGTTTACCCTGTGAGGTACTTGTAGGAATTGATCATGTCACCTCTCACCCTCCTCTCTTCCAGAGTGTACATGTTGAGATTCTTCAGCCTTTCCTTGTAGGGAATCCTGTGAAAATCCAGAACCATTTTAGTTGCCCTCCTCTGAAAAACCTCCACCTTATGTCCTTTCTGAAGTGTGGACTCTAAAACTGGACACAGTACTCCAGCTGGGGGTATACCAGGGGTGATACAATGGCAGCACAACATCCCTCCTCCTACTACTGGAGATGCCATTCCTTATGCACCCAGAATCCAATTTGCCCTGCCCATAGCCTTGTCACACTGTAGTGCCACCTTGAGGTCCTCTGATATAATAACCTCAAGGACCCTTTCATGTCTAGTGAGTATCAGTACCTCCCCATCCTATACTCAGCATCGGAGTTCCTATGCCCTATGTACATGATTTTACACTTGTTGGCACTGAACCCCAACTAAGTAAGAAAGCGGAATTGATCTGAATGAATTGCAGGCTTTTAAGCAGCTTTTGGGAATATGTGTGTGTGGGGGCTCTGGTACTATAACTATTAGCTTTTGATTTTGGCCTCAAATCAGGTGCACCCTGTAAACAGATAAAACATGTTTAAGAAAGACTCATAAGAAATGTGATAAAGTCTTTGTACATTAGCCTGGGCTGAGCTTGCAGACAGGAGAGATAGAAACTTAGACTTTGACAGCAAGTAAGGACTGCTTGGCCCACCTAGTCTGCCCGTTTCCCTACATACAGGATAAGCTGCAGATTTTAGTTAACCAACAGCCTATTTCTTTCTACCCCGCCACAAGAATTGACTTATGTCTGTCCATGCATTCTTCTACAGCTTTAGAGCCCACAACCTCCTCAGGAAGGCTTTTCCATGCATCCACTACCGTCTCTGTGAAAAATACTTCCTCACATTGCCTCTGAGCTGTCCCTCTCTATCTTCAAATTGTGTCCCTTGTTCTTGCACACTCTTTTCTGAGTGATGCTATCCTCTTGGACTGTGTTGATTCCACTGAGGTACTTAAAAGTTTCTATCATGTCCCCCTCCTCCTTTCCTCAAGGGTATACATATTAAGCTCCTTTAGTCTCTTCTTGTATGGCTTCTCTTGCAGACCCTGCAATATTTTAGTTGCCTTCCTCTGGATTGCCTCCGTCCTGTCTATGTGCTTGTGGAGATGGGGTCTCCAAACTGGATGCAGTACTCAGATGGGGTATCACCAACTGTCTGTACAGAAGGATAACAAGTTCCTGTTTTCTGCTGGTGATGCCTCTCCCTATACATCCCAGTATCCGCCAGCCCTTCCTACTGCCTTCTCACATTGCTTTCTAACCTTAAGGTCATCTGATATGATTACCCCAGGTCCCTTTCCATTTTGTTGTTGTTACTCCCCCACCATTGTATAATCTTGCCCTGGGTTTTGTTTCCCAGGTGCATTACTTGCAGTTCCTTGCATTGAATCCAAGCTGCCATACTTCTGACCATTCCTTCAACCTTACCAAGTCCTTCTCATCCTTTCCACACCTCCTTGTGTATCAACCCTGCTGCAGATGTTTGTGTCATCTGCAAAGAGGTATACTTTTTTCCAGTCCTCTGCAATGTCACTTATAAAGACACTGAAAAGGAGATGCAGTCTGTTCCTAATTAATGAGCTTCGCTGGTCACCTGTGAGCCTCTTATGGGTCAGAGCTTACTACAAAGCATTTGTCAATGCCAGATGGTTGTTTGCTGGCATTAACAGTGGAAGTGCAGGAGTTAGACAGATCAGGCCCGATTATCAAAGCCCTGCGTCGGACGCAAAGGTGCCTGCAGTGAACAGATATGGTCTAAGGTGCACTGCTAGGTCTATATGATTGCTCTCCTTGATGATTCACAAGGTGGCCTGCGTTGACCGCAGTCCACCTGCTCAAAGCTGAGGTTTGCATCTACAATGCACTGTGGCATGGCAGTAGGGGGACTGCTGCTGATGCAAGCTGCATCCTGCAATTGACAGACATTACCTGGCGGGAGAATTTCTAAGTGTCCTTAGACTAGCCAGGGCAGCTGTAAGGGGACTTAGACATTCTCCCTGGGTGACATGCCTGTGTGCAGCACACCATGGGTGAAGGTCCACCCACCATACACCCCAGAGAGTGTGGCCCTGTATATGTGGCCCCCATCCTATTGGTCCAGTGGCACTCCTCACAGCTGCCCGATGCCACCTATGTACCATGGTGGTACCCCATCCTGATGTGGCTCTCCGATCCTCAATGCCTGCCCCATCAGTGCTACTGCAGCACCAATGTATGTGGTAGTTCCCACCCATTCCCCAGCAGGTCATATCCAACCCCCGTACACCAGTCCAGACTGCTCCCCAGTGCCCAGCACATCCCACCACTCACCTCCGTGGCCAGGGCCAGTTGCACCAAACATGGAGGGACTTGACACCAGAGTTGGGTCCACATGCTCATTAGCTAGTGGGACAGGGGTCCTGTGTTAGTCTCTGGTGGCCTGCGGTGGACCTGTGCAGTGCGCCAGGGGTTTGCCACAGGGTTTCAGTCAGTGCTTGCGTGGGGACTTAGCCGTTGGGACCCTCCTGTACCTGAATCAGGTGCAGGGTCCCTGGTGCACCAGGCACTGGTGCAAAGTGCTGCTGCCGCAGTTTGTGCCAGACTCAGGCCCGATGAGAATCGGCCCATGCAGTATAGGAATGGCAGTGAAGTACTGAACTGATGCCAATCCCACCCCACCCTGCAGAGATGGACAGGCACTGAGGTGTGCCTTTGGGTCGTGCCCATAACGGTCATGACATTTCCCTTCACCCTACCCTGCAGACACTGACAAGTGTCGAGGTGTGCCTTAGGTGTTCAGGCTTTACTTATCTCATTCCATACGGAAATATGCTGAAATGGGTGCAGTATAGGAGAATGGAATGAAATCTGAGACCAAAGAGTCCAAGGCACATCTCGAATCCTGTCACTGGTTGCAGGGTGTGGAGTGAGGGGTGGAATAGCATGAGCATTACTGTCGACAATCCCAAGTCACATCTCTGATGCCTGTAGGGCATTATGGTTGAAAACCCTAACACCTAAGCGTTCTTGGTATTTTACTCCAAGTTTTCAGCATGGGCTTTTGTGATCCCACCGCATGAACAGAGACATTGTCAGTTTGTTAGCGAAGGTGATTTTGCACAGCGACTGCAGCATTTGGTGCACAGGTGTGAAAACACATTTTGAACAGGATGTGAAAAATGACAGCTGTACTGTTCATGAGGAGGTGTAAAAATGGCAATGTTGAAAATCTGGAATAAATATATAAAAAATGGTGAAGTCATGGAGTGTGCGTAGTAACTGCACAAAGCACACCCATAATGTAATTAGTTTGGGGATTTTTACAGCAGAGTTTCAACACAGGCATATTGGGACCTTCGCTATGAACAGTGTCACTGTGATTTTCTTAATCTATCCGAACACTGATTTCCCATAGTGACCGTGCTATTCTGCGCGGAAGTGCAAAACACATTTCAGCCAAGTTGTGAAAAATGACAGCTGTACTGTTCATAAGGAGGTGTGGAAAAATGCCAATGTTGAAAATCTGGGCTGAAAAGATTACAATTTGTGAGCGTCACGAGGGTGCATGGAAATTGCACAGTGTACACTCGTAACACAGTCATTTTATGGACTTTGCCACCAGATTTTCAACATAGCCAGTTTAAGACCTCTGCTCATGAACAGTGTAACTGTGATTTTCTTAATCTGTCCTGAACATTGATTTCGCACACTGACCACGCCATTGTACACTACATGTCCAAAACACATATCGAGTGAAATGTGAAAAATGGCAGTTGTACTGTTCATAAGGAGGTGTGGTAAAATGGCAATGCTGAAAATCTGGAGTGAAAATAATAATGCTCGAACTTACGGCGTGCGTAGGAACTGCAATTGCGCTCGTAAAACAGTCACATTTTGGGAATTTTTTCACAAATTTTCAACATAGCCATTTAACACCACTGCTCATGAACAGTGTCACTATGATTTTCTTAATCGGTCCCGAACACTGATTTCGCATACCGACCATGCCATTTGTGCTACATGTGTGAAAACACATTTCAGGTGAGATGTGACAAATAACAGCTATACTGTTCATAAGAAGGTGTGGTAAAATGACAATGCTGAAAATCTGGGTGAAAATATTAATAATCTCGAACTTACGAGTGTGCATAGGAACCGCATACGCATGCTCGTAAAACAGTCACTTTTGGGAATTTTTCACCAAATTTTCAAAATAGGGTTTTGGGCCTACCTCATGAACTGTGACACTGTCGTTTCATTAATCAGTCCCGAAGGTGGTTCCATGCAGTGACTGAAATCACCTTTCAGGATGGAATCACACAATGACAGTGCCAGAATTCATGAGGAGGGGTTCAAAAATACCATGTTGAAAATTTGGTGCCAAATTTCAAAAAATGCCTGAGATATGCATCAAAGTTGAAAAACCCTATTTATTCCATTATACAGCTTACGGCATTTCTTCAGTTCGTAGTCGGCTTTGAAGACTATAGATGTGTTCCTGGTCCACGAAGATCGTGCGCCAGACTCACGGAAATGAAAGTATGTGGTGGGGAGGTGGGGTGCAGCAGATGATGGGCGCAGGTTGGGGTAGGAATCAACGAGGACGTTTTTACTTCACAGGTTTATTTAAAAAAAAAAAAAAAAACATTGCGGAAGGTTTTCTTTTTACAGGGACATTTTGTTTGGGCACACTGGGGTGGGCTCCCAGCGTGCCACCTGACTGTTGGGCTGTAGCCGATGGGGGATTAGGCACCCCTGGCACCTATCAAATGCTGGGGTCAGGGGGCGAGCCGATGGGGATTGAGGCACGCCCCTCAGCACAGAAGAAATTGGAGGGGATCATTATGCCGATGGGGAGTGGGCTCCCCATCGGCAAATTGAAAAGGGGCATGCCGACAGGAGATTGGGCACCCCTGTCGGCAGCTAAAAATTAGTGGGAAGCATTATGCCGACAGGAGTGGGCTACCCGCCGGCTTTTCACCAGGAAGGCACACTGAATGGTGGGCGGCGGGTTTCCGCCAGCTTTGTGAGGCCGATGGAGAAGCCGTCGCCTGTCACCATAGAAACACAGCACCATGGATCTGTGTAATTGGCTGCTGCAGTCAGGAGCGTACAAATAGCTGATTGCATACTGACGGGCGCTCCCTGATTGCAGCGGTTCAATTTCTTTGATGTAGTGGCCTTCTAGTTAATTGCGGTGATCCAGGGCATCCTTATGAGATCCATAAAGGACGGATCCTCCATGGAGACTTAGGAGACTCCTTAGGCTGATGTTATTCCGCTAAGGGGACTTGTAGTCACAGCCAGAGCTAGAATCACTCTCTGAGTTCGATGGGCGACTGTCATTGGGGGAACTGAGAGGTGGTAGTTGGATTCTACTGGTCTAGACAGGCGCTGGCCTGTTAAATTCGGTGTACGTGGAAGGAGGAGGCTGGTCCACCGCTGCACCAGACGTCGAAGGTCTAAGACCTGGTGTCAGGAGTTATCTTGATATTATAGGTTCAGCAGCGGGAGTCAGGGCCAACGGCGGCTGCCGCCTTTCCAACTCTGACGTGAGCTGTGATCTGGCTTTGTTTCACCGTGAATGGAGCATCACCTGGAGGTCCACCTGTGGCTGAGGCGGAGGTGGTGAAGGCAGATTTGTATGACCAAAACCTGGGTAGCCCTGATAGTAGGGATAATTAAAACCCTGATGAGAAAAAAGCTAGTGTCGGGTATCCTGGCGAAGGATATGCTGGCATCGGGTAGTGCTGCATTGGGTAACCTGGTGAGGGTAATGCGGTGTCAGGTAGCCTGGCATTGGCCCATATGGAGGCACCAAAGGCCTGGTGTTGGGCCTGAAGGTGGGGCCAACTCTGGAATAGGCCGTGACAGGGTACTGATGGCCCGACAGAGCGTCGGGAGGCGGGTAGAATCCTGATGGTCCTGACGGATAAGCTGCCGAACGGACGGCGGCCCCTTGGAGGCCAAAGGACCTGGAAAAACTGATGTGACCTTAGTGAGGTCTGGCAGTATCCCTGGTGAGGAAATCCGGCATTAGGGATGAAAAAGGCCCCAACGGTGGTCCCTCTCCCCGGAACCCAGGGAAGTTGGAGGATCTCCTCTGGTAGAAAGATGGAGAAACCAGAGTATATTCCAGTGTCAGCTGCGGGCTGCCGACAGCTGGTCCAGAACCCGCCAGGCCTGTTGTCGGGGGCCTGACTGAGGATCCGGTCTGTGCGGCCATCGAAGGAGCCGACAGGTGACTTAGTAGCTGATCCATGCTCCGTCGCCTGGGCGTACTGGTCCCACTAGAGCCACTGGGCCTCTTGATCTTGGGAGGCGGGTGGAGTGGGTGCCTCCTTTCCCCGGAGGTTCCATTGGGTCTGAGCCCAGGCCTGATGGGGGCCAACAGCTGTTTGGCGACCACCAAAGCGACCGTGGATGAAGACTGTTCCCCGGAGGGAAGTTACTTCAGGGCCGTGATGCCCAACTGGTGTCACGGTTTCAATGGAGACCCTTCCTGGCTCCAATATCTCTCCTTGTCCTTCTTCTTCTTATGATGGCCCTCCAGAGAAAGAAGAGCTCTGAGTTTATTCAACTCCTTCTCCATAGAAGCCATTTTCTTTTCAAAATGTGGGCTTCCAGAGACTGCTGACAGCATTTGCATGGCCTGGTTTAACTTTTTGCAGTGGTCACACTCCTCAGTCTTATGGTCTGGGCCCAGACAGAACAGACAGAGGAATGTCCATCCTTGTGAGGGAGTTGAGTCCACAGGAGCCACATGCCAGGTCGATGGTGGAAGGAACTGGAGGGCGGGCGTGGGGACCGCTACCTATATATATATATTTTTATCATAGAATGCTTTTTCCTCCTCCACTCGCGGAGTGGTAACGTGGTGTCATCCAGCTGCCAGCACCCGCACCCCAAACCTGGTCTGGCCAGCGGCACGCCTCCTCCACAGGCCGGCAAGTAGACAGGATCCCTCCCCATGGGGACCTGGAGCTCAGACACCGGGGGCACCTCGTGTTCGGGGCGAAGGGCACGGATATCAGCTACCACGATCACCCCACAATTTTCCATCACTATCTCCCCTAGGGGCTGGACATGCAATGGTGTCAGCGCATAACTGTGCGGATGCCTGCCACGCTCCACCCCTTGATTGTGCACGCAAACTGAAGTGCATCTGGCCTCCACCAGTTGCCGCTGCAGAGCGATGCAGTTCTCCCACCCACCTCAGAGGAAGGAGAGCAGTCATAGGACACTCAGTTCTCCCTCTCCCTGACAACCCCGGCAGCCGAGTCCGTTCCTGAACCCGGTCGCGTGTGAGCATCCAGCGCCTCAATGCCACTGGGCCGGCTGGACCGCTTTCTAAATAGCGCCACGCTGATGTCGGGTCACATGCCGTCAGAGTGGTCTCCCGCCAGACACTGCTAGCTAAAAGTTCTCCATGTGGCTCCTGGCTGCCGGCTTCAGTCCCTGTTAGTACCTACTGCAAGAGCCCTGTCGAAGCAAGATCTAGGGTTCATCACCCAATCCATAATCATCATCACCACCCAGATAATAAAACCCTGAATGCGTCCAGAGTTTGGCGTATGGGGGGGTATTAGGTGAGGAGGGGTGTTAAAAATATTGCCTATAGCCTGCACTGTTTGGTATAAATGCCAAGCCTTAGTCAAGTCTTCATCATAGGGCATAGTTTTCTGTGTCACTGGTGTCTCCCTTTGTTTCTCAGTGGGAGGGTCAGTGATGTGTTCTTTGTTTTTTTTTAGCAGGCACGTCATCAGTGACCTCTTCATTATTTCTTTTTAGCTTGGTCAGAATTATTTCTGTTTTATTCTGAACAGAGTCTTTATCATACTTTGCTTTAGTTCTGTGTGAGGCAGAACCCTCCTCAGAATTTTTGATTGAGGGGAAACAAGCTTCTTAAATTGAAACGGTTTTATTGATTTTATCAGATAACAATCAACGTACAGATACAGCAAAGTAACACTGTCAGACAAAACCGAGTCCCTACTATGTAATCCCCCCTATCTAAAACCCTCCCACCCCCACCCCCTTCCCCAGAGTCGCCCTGACTAAGGTAGAGTGAAACCAGTGAGTCATCATGTCTAGAATCTAATTAGGAACTTCAGGGGACCATAACTGGCTTAAGAAAACGAATTCAGGTATACAGCATATAGCTTGCCCCATTTTTATGTTGCTTGCCGCATGTGCAAGAAACATAGTGCCATCATCGGAGATTTCGGAGGTGTGTCACCTCCTCAATTCAGTCAGTGTTGCTGGCAGTGCCTGTAAGCCAATGCATTTTGGAGCTGTCTATGACACGCTCCAAAATGCAGTGGCTACAGTTGAAAGGGGAGCTACGCCAGTGAGCACTGATAAGAGGCTGCTCACGCGCAGCTCCCCCCACCCACTAGGCGTCACGAGCCCCTGCGCACTGTATAGCTGACTGGGTGCCCAATCCCCATCGGCTGAGCTGCGTCCATCCCCCAGTAGTAGGTGCCACGCTGGAGCCCACTAGCGTGGCAAGCAGTCCTATAGGCGACGGGGTGCCCAATCCCGCTCGGCTGAACACCCCAACGTCCTTGTGCCACGCTGGAGCCCACCCCAGCGTGACAAGCATCCACAGCGTCTTTTTTTTTTTTTGAAACCTGTAAAAGCGAGCGGTCCCGGGCGCGTCTCCAGCCCTCCTCACAACCCGCACCCACCACTCGCACCCAGCCTCCCACCCCCTCACCCCATACTTACCTCGGACTCCGGCGCGAGATCTCGATGTGGACCGGGAACACGTCTGCACTCTTCAAAGCCGACCGCGAACTGAGAAATGCTGGTAAGCTGTATAATGGGCTAGATAAGGCGTTTCAACTTTGTTGCATATCTCCAGGCATTTTGAAATTTTTGCAAATTTTCAACATAGGAGTTTTGGGACCCCTTCTCATGAATGATGTCACTGTCATGGCGTTATTGGGCGGTGATTTTAACTTCTTGAAATCACCGCCGAGACCCAATCTGCTGTATAACATCATTCATGGAAAAGTGCATATTGAAATGATGTCAAAATGACTGTTTTCTGGCGTGCGTTGCGCAGTTCCTCGCAGGCTCGTAAGTTCACAAAATTTCAATATTTTCACTCCAGATTTTCAACATTGCCATTTTACCACACCTTCTTATGAGTAGTACAGCTGTCATTTTCACATCCTGCCCAAAACATGTTTCCGCCCATGTAGCGCACAATGGCGCTGGTCGATTGTCTGAACTCAGTGTATGGGACACGTTAAGAAAATCACAGTGTCACTGTTCATGAGCAGAGATCTTAAAATGGCAATGTTGAAAATTTGGTGAAAAGAATTCCTAAAAATGACATTTTCTGGCGTCTTTCGCACACTTCCGCGCTCATGGGTTTGGTGAATTTTCAATATTTCCACTCCAGATTTTCAACATTGCCATTTTACCACACTCCTTATGAGCAGTACAGCTGTCATTTTCACATCCTGCCCAAAGCGTGTTTCGCCCATGTAGCGCACAATGGTGCAGTCGGTGTGCAAACTCAATGTATGGGACACATTAACAAAATCACAGTGACACTGTTCATGAGCAGATGTCTTAAAATGGCTATATTGAAAATTTGGTGAAAAAATTCCTAAAATAAGACTGTTTTACTGTGCATCGCAGTTCCTCGCATGCTCGTAAGTTCATAAATTTTCAATATTTGCACTCCAATGACTTCAAATACCTAAACAGCACATAGAAGCAAGCAACATTCGGCATTGACAAATGCTTGTTTATTGAAGAGATGAAGCTTGTGGCGTGAGCTAGCTATCAAGTGCTCAGTACGTAGACAAAACGAAGTCTGTGTTGCCATTCTCTATGGAAATGCTTGTTTGGTCAAACCAATGTTTAAGAACCAGTGTTTTCACCGCCATACAGATAAGAGCAATATGATATCTCCTTTCCTTAACCACAATTTGAGTGTAGTCTCCTAAAATGCAGGTTTCAGCAGTAAATAATCCTTCCAGACCCAGAAGGTCGATGAGGTTTGATGGAGTCCCACAGAGGAGAAATTTTCTCACAATACCAAAAATGTGTGAGTACCATCTGCCTTACCATATCTAGTGCAGGAAGGTGAAGAGAGACTACCATCCTGGCCAATTTAACAGGGTATAGTACATGTTATTCAAAATTTGGTATCGGTGTAAGCCTTACTCAATCCTGGGTAGTGTATGAGTACAAATCCTTCCAAATCCGGGCCCAGTTGATGGTGATATCCGCATCAGGGTCCCCCAGACATTGGAGCCCACAAGGTGAGAGGATGCACTGTAGTGAGAAGGAGTATAATAAAAGCCATCCCATGGGTCATGTTTCCAGATTTTGTATTTGCCCTAATAAGTCCGCTAATTCTGGGGCTATGGGGTAGGGCGAGCGATGCAATAGCAAATGTCTTAGTTGAAAAATCTTGAAGATATGGGAGGGACCCAGGTGAAATTTCCCAAAATCTCTCATGAAGATAACAAAGAGCCTTTAGAGTAAAAGTCTGAGACGCTACTCTCTTGTAGTTGTGGCAGCCAGCCAGGAGGGAAGGTATCGTCATCAATTTTGATATTTGGGTTGGACATGATCGGTTGAGAGAAGTCTTTGGAGGGATTTATGGAGGAAGAGCATAACTGTGAGAAAACCTTAACTGATAACCCTCTAGCGAGTCGAAGAGCTGGCGAGAGCCCTCCAGGGAGTATAGAAGGCAGCAACTGGGGAAAGATTGGAGGAGAGGAACAGTTGGGACTCAATCTGTAACCAAAGGGAACGTAGTCATCTTTCGGGAGATGTTGATGAAGGAGAGCCATCTGCTGCATTTATATAGGTGTCCAGCCCAGTAATAGTATAGAAAGTTCAGAAGTGAAGACCACCTGAAACTTTGGACAGTCCAACTAAGATAGGAGCATCTAGGAGACTAGTCTAACTAGATAAATTTCGAAATAAGAGATTGAATACTTTGGAAGGAGAAGGAGCCAAACATTTAGCATGTTTATGAGATAAAAGAGTCGGGGTAAGACATTCATCTTGACAATGTTAATTCTGCCCCATAGGGAGATAGAAAAGATTTCCATCTAAGGCTATCTTGCCGTATGGTCATGACCTGATCCTCGAGGTTGAGTTTCCGCATAAGAAGGATCCGTGGATAGGAGATACCAGGGTATCTAACAGAATTAGGAGACCAACCATCCCAAATCTGTGAAGTCAGCACGAAAGGTGAAGTGGTTCAGAGGGAAGATTTCCGGTTTGTTAAGGTTCAACTTGTAGTTAGAGAAAAGACTATAATGTTCAATGACCCTAAGAGCTTTGGTGAGGGAGGAAGAGGGATGTGAAAGGTGCAGGAGGATGTCATCAGCATAAACCGAGAGAGATCGGTCGTGTCCTCCACTGGTATACCGAGTGTGTGTGGGAAGGTTTCAGTTGCCTGATCAAGGGCTCTAAGTAAAGGTTGAAAAGAAAGGGAATAGCGGGCAGCCTTGTCGGGTGCCTGAATAAAGGAAAGCAAGAGGAGAACACCCTGTTACAGTAGATCTTGGTCATCTGGGAAGAATAAATGGCTTGGAGCCAGCGCAAGAATGCAGCAGGGATGTCCATTTTCTAGAGAGTAGCCATAAAAAGTCCAGTCAACGCTATGAATGCTTTCTCAGCATCAAGGGCCATAGGAATAGGAGAGGATTTAGCAACTTGAAAAATATGAGCCAGCTTACGAAGATGGTCAGCGGAAGATCTACCGGAACAAAACCCACTTGTTCTGGGCTAAGAAGGTGGGACCAGACTTTCTTGATCCTCCTAGCTAAGATTTTAGTGAGGATTTTAAGGTCACAGTTTAAAGAGATATGGGGCAATAACTGGAGGGTGGGAAGGGGCTTATCCAGTTTGAGAAGGATAATAATCGCCTCAAGAAGGAGGGGTCTGGTGACTCTTCCGACAGGATGAAAGCGGAAAAGTTGAAGCAGTAAGGGAGACAGCTCTTTAAGAAAAGGTTTATACAGCCGGCCTGGTGGCGCTGAGGGTTGAGGCGCTGGATGCCACACCTCGTATCACGCCGGTGACCCGGGTTGAGAGCGAGCCTGGACCACGGGGTTGGCAGGGGTGAGAGAGGATTGAGCATCCACTGGACTGCTCTCCTCTCTCGGGGAGGGATCCAACAGTAGCCAGTACAGCAGCGGCCCCGGTGGAGACCAGTGGCACTGCTACACTCGGGCTCATACAGTAGGGGACTACATCAGACAGCTGCCTCCGGATGTAGGTGGGAGCACCTATGCTACGGGCTGTGCGGCATTGCATGGCTCATGTTAAGGGGTAACAGGAACATGAAAACCAGCGCCGAGGATGGGCGGCGGCGCCTATCCACCATGCCCAATGCGGGCTCTCCACGGGCGGCCTTCGATTTCAAGAGCCACTCCTCATCCAATGACAGAGTCTGACTCAAGCGTGCCCGTGGGTTAGCGAAGTACTGCCATCGGAGAGGAGGAGGAGAGGCTTAGCTCTGGGATCCTCAGGCGGGTAGGACAAGGCTAGGATGCCTGAGAAAGGACTTTGAGGCCGCGATCGAGGGAAAAGAATTGGGGAAAAAAAATGTTTATAGAAGTTGGAGGGAACTCGTCCTGGCCAGGAGCCTTGTCTAAGCTAAGCTGCTAATTGCTGCTTCAACCTCCGACAATGAAATCGGTGAAGACAGAATGGTTTGGTGATGGTCCAAAGGGGAATATTTGCTAGGTGGCTTCAATCTCTTCTATACTTGGAGGCGTTGATCGTGAAGGCTAGAGTTGTCCCTGGGGAGGGTTTAATGCGCCTCCTGGTCCGAAATGGATTGAATGATTCTGGAACTTCTAACTTCCTCAGACGAGGGTGAGTAGCCTCCCTACTTATCCCTTGTTCAATATAGGTTGGAGGTCTCAGGGCGGTAGAGCAGCAGACGAACTGGCAGCCTGAGAGAGTTCCAGTCCGTGGAGCACTATAAAGAGATTAAAAAAAAAAAAAATACTCCAGGGATCACAAAGACCCAATAGGTCCATGAAGTCTCCTAGTGCACATTGTGCCGAGGACAGGGTCTGGAGGCTGGTTGGATCTGTCCAGATCCTGGGACAGTGAAAGATTCCAATCCTCCCAGAATTAAAGGGGCCGGAAAGGAAGCGATTTTGTCAACAAGTTCCATAAAGGAGGCCCCACCGGACCATAAATACTTCCAGAATTACCTCACTCTGGTATAAAAGGCCTTTAACCAGGACAAACCTACCTTGTGGGTCCGATATCATATGAGTGGCTTGGAAGGGATGTTTTCATAAGCAGTATAGCTACACCTCTACTCGAGGTAGCGTCTCCAGCAGAGAACACTTAATTAAAACCTTTCCTGCAAAGCCAGTTGGCTTCTTGGTTAAGGAGATGAGTTTCCTGAAGGAAAATAATCCGAGCTTTAATGAGCTCTAAATGTTTAAACACTTGTACCTTTTAAGTTGCTCTCTAGCTGCCCTGATGTTCCATGATACGAATCTATTCTGCACTATCTAATCTAATCTGCACTAATCGAATCTAATCTGCACTATTAGCCATAGTCACAGTCATAATAACCAAGCATCACAGAGAGTTGAGAACCCCAGATTTGGTGCACTCCAGGCCCTCCACCACCCACCCATCCCTCCCCCAAAAATCCATAATAGCAGGCATAACCTGACATTAACAAGAGCCAGGCGATAAGAGCAAAATTGCAACATATCAATGATCCAGAGAACAGTATGCTAAATAAACAACATAGAAGGTGATAATGGAAACTGTCCATCCTCCCTAATAAACCCGCTTAGCATTCAAACAAGCGAGACATGCATTTATGAGAGTACCCCAAAAAACCCTGTAACAATAACTATATACAACAGCTATCGATTAAACCTCTGTTAATAATCCAACTATGCCTTGAAATAGGACAACCCAAACCCCTGTAGCCCATGTAACCATCCCCTGAGCCATGATCCTCTAACTAAACTAAATAAGTACAACCAGTCCCCTACTCCTGAACATACACTTATAAGCGGGAGTGTATGAAAAATAGACTAATATATAGGAGGCCACGGCTATCTCCCTAATATCCAGAATGTAATGACTTTCAGCCCGATGTACACTTGACCTCGGGTTCAACCCCCACCCCTCCCTGTATTGCAGTATTTGGCATATTTCCTAATAACGCCTATATAAAGAGTGAGACCCTGGCTCGGGGTCAAGAGGAGACACATTAAAGTTAACTAATGCCCCCAGAATACCTGTGGCGTGTCCTTATTCCCAAGTATAATATTTATTTACACACAAAGGGGCCATCCAGTAATCTCTTCATACAACCCCATCCCGGACCCATGTCCTCTCCGATCATTATAGTCCCCTGCAGGTGGAGACAGGCGAAGAGCATAAAACAGAAGCATCAGAGGAGGGGATGAACAAAGACAGGTAGAACCAGCAGCCTCAGCACTTACAACATAGGATGATCTAATACAAAGTTGTCCATTTTGCTGTAGATAGGTGGCAGCAGTTCTTGTCAACATCGTGGAATGTAAAACCACAGGGACCTTGTATCCGTAAAACATGTTCCCTCTAAACAACCCAGCCTAGTGACTTGAGCTCCGATCCCTTAACCAGTTCCATTCCATGGAGTCGGCGATCAGCCAAGAAGGAGCCACTGGTGGCAGCAGGGAAGCACCATTGAGTTTTATGCAGTATTCAGCTCTGGTGAAGGCTCTCTGGGTACAAGAACAGGTAAATCCGAAAATCAGACACAGCAGAGGGACAATTGCAAAACATTCAGAGGTAGGAGCATAAAGAAGTTGATATGGCTTCCATTCAAAACTTGCAGCCGACAGGAAGACCGTTAAGGATTCAACATCCAAGTATTTTGAAGAGGTCAGAGCATCTTGGCAGATAAGTCCTGTACAGCTAACTCCGGAAATCAAAGGTTGCCTCGAGCCAGAAATCAGAATTTGCAGACGGCCAGACAAGCCATTTTAATTTTTTGTTTTTGAAATAGTAATTTTTATTGTTGATAGAAATTAACAAAGTATCTGTTACATCATAATGCTTGTCATACATAGACTGAGCATCCCATCAACATTTTCTTTTCTTATAAGATAAGGATTAACAAAGGAAAGAGCAACTATCAGAAGATAACCAAGCACAAAAGTAGGAAGGAAGAACAGACAGAAAAAGAGTGTACAGACGAAAAGAAGAGGTGGCAGAGAGAGAGACTGCTGAGAAAAACAAAATGATAGCTAATGTCATCCAGCACCCATCAGGATGGCTGTCAGTACACCCAAATTAAATCCAATAAAACTCGAACCTGCTATTTACCCCATTTGCATATAAAATAATTGGTCTTTACTCCTGCAAAGCTAGGTTAGCTTTCCTTTATGTATACGTAGCCAACAAGTCAACATATCAACATTATCTCGCTTAGTCATTAGATGAAAAAGGGTAACCATCTCGCTTAAAGGAATCCAACCCACTTGACCTTTGCTGTCAGATATTCTGACTGCAAAATCTTTAGACAAATAGAGTACCAGGTATCTAATGCTGGTTTGTTTGGTGTTAACCAATTTGTAGTAATGGTTTTTAGAGCTGCCCTATTATTATACTAAACAAGTATTTCTAGTTCTCGCTTTCAAAACTGGGGCCGGGGAGACCAAGTAACCAATATTGTGGATCCAGTGGGAGAGGGACTTCAAACATATCAGAAGCTACTTTCTGGATCTCTTCCAGAAACTCACAACAACTGGACATTTCCAGAATATGTGGGAGTTCGAACCTCTCGCCTGACACTGACACCAGCACCTGTCCGAGGATTATGCCCATAATGCTTCGTCACCACTGGGGCCGAAAGAACCGCACCCACTTTCCAACGGAACTCCCTCCAAAGAGGGATGCTGTTGTTTTGTGTATTGCTTCCATGTCCTATCCCATTCCTTTTTGGTAGCGCAAGTCCTAGGTCCATTGTCCACGCCTGTTTAACCTCCCTAGATAGCCCTGGCTTAGACTTTGCATAGCTCCCACCAGCTTCGATATTATCTTGTTAGTTCCTCCCACAGTTACCACCCCACTAGGAATTCTCTCAAGGGACTAACGGATGTTATCACCGTCCACTTATTCCCCAATTTGGATCCCAAATAATTTCTGAGTTGTAGGTACCTAAAAAGTCAGATTGTCTCAGACCGAACTCTTGTTTTAATTGCTCAAATGCTTTGAGAGTCTGGTCCGAGTAAAACTGGCCTAACCATCTTAAACCATATCTTTCCCATGATCGAAATGATATATCTAATTTCAGGGCAGAAAATCCTGACAACTAGCTACAGTGGTGTGAAAAAGTATTTGCCCCTTCCTGATTTTCTCTATTATTGCATATTTGTCACACTGGATGTTTTCAGGTCTTTAGACAAAATGTAATATTAGATAAAGGAACCTAGTGAACAAATAACACTTGTTTTTTTTTATTTCACTTATTTACTGAAAAAAGTTAACCAACACCAATTGGCACTGTGTGAAAAATGTCCCCTTACACTTAAAACTGGTTATGCCACATTTAGCTGCAATGACTGCAACCAAACACTTCCTATAATTCAATATCAGTCTTCACATCGCTGTGGAGGAATTTTATCCCACTCTTCCTCATAGAACTGCTTTAATTCAGTAACATTTGGTAGGTTTTCGAGCATGAACTGCTCGTTTCAGGGTCCTCACAGCATCTCTATTGGGTTTAGTCTGGACTTTGACTAGGCCACTCCAAAACTTTAATTTTACTTCTTTTTCACCATTCTGATGTGGACTTGCTTTTGTGTTTTGGATCATTGTCTTGCTGCATGACCCAACTACGCTTCAGCTTCAGCTGACGGAAGGATGACTGGACATTCTCCTTAAGAATTTTCTGGTACAGAGCAGAATTCATGGTTCCTTTAATTATGGCAAGTCATCCAGGTCCTTAGGCAGCAAGCATCCCCACACCATCACACTACCACCACCATGTTTGACTATTGGTATGGTGTTCTTACTGTGGAATGCTGTGTTTGCTTTACGCAGACATTATGGGATCCATGTTGTCCAAAAGTTCCACTTTGGACTCATCTGTCCATAGAACATTTTCCCAAAAGGCTTGTGGATCATCCAGGTGCTTCTTGGCAAATGAGATATGAGCATTTATGTTCTTCTTGGTTAACAGTGGTTTCCACTTGCTACTCTCACATGAAGCCCATTTTTGCCCAGTCTCTTTCTGATTGTGAGTCATGAACTCTGACCTTAGCTGAGGCAAGAGAAGCCTGCAGTTCTTTGGATGTTGTTTTAGGATCCTTTGAGACTTCTTGGATGATTTTACACTCGCGCCTTGAGTCATTTTGGCAGGCCGCCACTCCTGGGAAGGTTCACTACTGTTCCAAGTGTTCTCCATTTGGAGATTATGGTCTCACTGTGGTTCGATGGAGTTCCAGAGCCTTAGAAATAGCTTTGTAACCCTTTCCAGACTGATAGAGGGCAACAAAATGTTTTTCTGATCTTTTCAGGAACTTCCTTTGATCATGGCATAATGTGCTTGTTGAATCTTTGTGCTGGCAATGTGACTCTGATGGTAAGGGCCAAAATAAGTGAGGTTTATATTGAGCAGGGCTGGCTGTAATCAAGCCTGGCTGTGTTCAATCAGCTGACTCTAATTATCCCTTTAATTGGGTTGATTTAACTAGGGGCAATTACTTTTTCACACAGTGCCAGTTGGTGTTGGTTAACTTTTTCATTAAATAAATGAAATAAGTAAAAAAAAGTGTTATTTGTCCACTCAGGTTCCCTTTATCTAATATTATATTTTGTCTAAAGACTTGAAAACATCCAGTGTGACAAATATGCAATAATAGAGAAAATCAGGAAGGGGCAAATACTTTTCACGCCACTGTAAATGAGTCTGGGGAGTAAAAACAATGGGAAACCCAAACCTTTATTTGCCTCTAGCCAGATCTGTACTGTGGTCTGCGACCAGGGATTTGAAACCTGTAATCTGGACAGGCAAAGGTAGTCCAAATGGAAAATATCTGTTACTTTCAGTGTTGACCAAAAATTTAATTCAATCTCCACCAACTTAGGGGGAGGGTATGCACGCGCTCAACGCTACAACTGAGCTGCCCAGTAATATACCTGCATATTTAGTAACCCCAGTCCTCCTTTGCTCTTGGCGACTGCTATTATTTTCCACTTAACTCTAGGTTTTCTGCCTACCCAAATAAATTTGGAAAGGGACAACGATAAATCCTTCCAGAAACCAATAGGGGCTGGACAGGAAGAGCACTGAACATAAAGAGAAAATGGGGAAGGACATTCATTCTTTTTTTTTTTTTGCATTATGTGTTTATGCCCTCCTCCCTGCTTCACTGTCCCCACTCCTTCAGGCTCTACAAGTTCCCTTCATCCCCACTGACCTTAGCCAGCCTCTCAGGTCCTCAGATCGCAGCCGACCCCAGGATATCCCGGTGTATCCCTATCACTGGCGGGTCCCCTCCTCCGAGGGGAAGGGCACCGGGGAGACCCCAGCACACACTTTCATTAGGGCCCGGGATGCTGCTGAGGAACAGGAGGCCCTGGCCAGGTACTGGGGCACTCGGGAACGGAGAGCCGCATCTTGGCGGGCAGCGAGCAGATTTTCCACTTTTCTGTGGGGAGTGACGTCTGATGTCAAGGCGCGCGACATCTGCCACTGCCCTTGCACACCGTGCCCTGGCTATATACTGCACTCCCAGCCCGCCCAGGAGTCAGCCCACGCTGGTATGCAACCCTACCCACTCCCGGAGAGGAGAGCTGTCCCAGGACGCCCTATCCTTCTCCCCAGCCGCCCTCCGCAACCCGAGTCCGTCTCGAACCCCGGTCACTGGCGTCGAGGCGGAAATCCAACCGCTATACCGATGGCCGGGCTGAAGGACATTCATTCTGATTGTCTCTATTCTCCCTGAAAGGGAAAGAGGCAATTCTTTCCACCTATTAAGATCTTCACTGACTTCCTGAAATAATTTCCTGTGATTTTTAGGTGAAGTTGCTTCAGATCACGAGGATCCATACCCCAGGTAGCAAAGCCATGGGTACACCACTAAAGGGCCTAACTTTGGTAGGGTTCTCCCTTCCCTCCCCCTCCCGCACAAAGCTCTGATTTTTCCGATTCACTTTATAACCTGAAAACGGCCAAACTCCTGTAGTATGTCTTTAATGTGCGGGATCATCTGAATTGGGTTAGAGATGTATAACAGGGTATCGCTCTGCATACAGAGATATCTTTACCTCCTCTCCCCAACCCGTATGCCCTGAAGGAGCTGTCTGCCTTATACAGGCAGCCAGTGGTTCTAAACTGAGAGCAAAAAGTAAGGGTGAAAGGGGCAACCCTGTCTGGTACCTCTAGAAATTGGAAAGACCGCGAAGTACCCCATTCACTCTGACCAGCGCCACCTGGTCTGAGTATATACCTCCATCCAAGCCCTGAATCTGTCTGTGAGCGAACCTCCCAAGACCGCTTTCAGATACTCCCAATCTACTCTATCAACGCTTTCTCAGCATCTAAAGAAAGAACTGCCCAGCTCCCGCCCGGAGAGGCCTGACTCGGAGAGTACATTCAAAAGCAGTCGTATGTTATCTTGCAGGTGCCTCCGGGATAAATCGATTGGTCTGGGTGCACTAGATCAGATATGACTCTTTGCAACCGATTACTCAAGACTTTGGTGAATATTTTAGCATCCTGATTTAATAACGCTATCGCCTATAACTACCACATTTTGTGGGGTCCTTCCCCACTTTAGGAATAACAGCTATTATGGCCTCCTTCCAAGTAATGGGAACTGCCTGTGAATCCAAATTGAGTTACAAACCCTGTTCAACAAAGAGGCCAGATTTTCTCCAAACTCTTTATAAAATTCGGCCGTATAGCCATCTAGACCAGGTGCTTTTCCAGTTGGGAGAGCCTTGATTACTGTCAACACCTCTTGCTCCATTAAAGGGCCTCTAAAGCCATTTTCTGGGAATGAGATAAAGTGGGAGGGTCACCTTGTCCAAAAACTCTTAATATGTTCCGAATGCTGGGAGCTCTTATCTGATTTATGTAAGTGCTCATAATATTTTTAAATACTTCTGCAATCCCTTCTGGGAGAACTCCTCATGAGATGAAATCTCGTCCGGGGCCACCTTCTCCACATATCTGTCTGCTACCTGTTTTCGTAATCTTTGGGCTAACAGCCTACCTGCCCTCTCCTCTGTCATAATATTTCTACCCCAGATAGCTAAGACTGTTTTCTACCCGTCTCTGCAGTAACGAATCATACTTATCTCGGCTTGAGTAAGTTTAGTCTGAGTCGGTGCTGCGCCTCTCTTATGTTCATCTTCCAAAGTCCTGATCTGATCTAGGGCCTCCCGCAACTTGGCCTGGTATAATTTGTATTTATATGAAGCATGTGAAATTGTGTGGCCCCTCACCACCGCTTTTAATGTGTCCCGCATGTATTTGGGGTTGATTCTGCATTTCCCTTAGGAACTGCTGTATCAATTGCTTAATTAGAGCTTTATATTGAGCATCGTTTAATAGGCCCGTATCAAATCTCCAGAGCTCCATCAGCCGGGTTCCCCAACTCAAAATTGCCTTTACTGTAGTGTGATCTGATAGAGTGATCGGGAGAATACTAACTTCCTTAAAACTATATAAAAAATATTTCTGTGTATAGAATCTATCTTATCTAGAGTATGTGTTAGAAGACAATGAAAAAATGTATAATTTCTAGCTACGGATTATGGCATCTCCATGGGTCCACCATTCCAGCCTCAAAGCACAAATTTTTAATAGTCGTGAGCAGGCTCTAGAGCCCGACATCTTGAGGAACTCGATCTTTGGCTACGTCTTCAATGCCGTTCCAATCCCCATACATATGATTTGCCGGAAGAGAGCCCGCCATAGCAGTGAACAAGGCTCTAAAAATTCCCTGAGGGGTGGAGGGGCATACACTCCACCAAATGTAACAGTCTCCCTTTATATAACCCTGTGAGAATCACCCAGTGCCCAGAACCTGCTCTTTGCACTTTCTGAAGCTGGAACGGAGACCTTTTAATAAGAAAAACCACCCTGCCTTAGTTGCTGTAGGATGTTCATCTGAGTAAACATTGCCCCCAGGACCTGTGAAGTTTAAGATGTTCAGTTAAAGATAATTTGGTCTCTTGCAAACAGGCAATATCGCAATTTTCTCTCCTCAATTCAGTGAGTATCTTGGCCCTTTTAACCACATTGTTGATGCCCTTAACTTTCAACGAGCAGAGTGTTAAATGAGCCAGTATATATAGAAATAGTAATGACCAAACTCTCCTAGAGTCATCCCCAGCAATTATTTGTTCAGTATTATTCACTGTGTACCTTGAACCTTCAGTCCTCTAAAGATAAGAAAAAGAAAGAAGAAAGAGACAGATTGGAAATTGAAGTATAGAGTGAGAAAATAGGTACAGAAATCTACGCTACTAACTCTGTTAACATAACTTTAAACTACAAAGCTCCAACTAACCATCCTGTACCTAATAGGTGGGGAGGAGCAACAATTGTTTGGCAGAAAGACTACCCACCCACCTTCCCAAGGTGGTATTATCCTAACAGGGAATTTTAGCCTAAGCTATTGAGGGATAAGCACCCTAGAGTCTAGGTGAGGTCAGAGAGTCCAGTGAAACCAGAACCCTCCCAACCTATACCCTCTAGAAGTAAAAAGTTACCAGTGAGGCGGGCTGTCCTCAGCTTCCTACACCCTAACTCGTATAGAATGCCTTGAATTCCAGAGAAATCAGCATCATTTTTACTAAATCTATGATTTTTCAACTGCACACTTTAAAACCCTTAAGTCAAGTATAATTTCTGTCCCATACTAAAGTAATAAGATATGAAGCGATTTGAAAGATTTGGAACTTATTCTTTTGCAGTTCACCATCAAAAGCAAATAAGAAAATGAACAATAACGCCTGTATTACTTGTCCCAAAGTCCAAGCTGTAACTAAAAGGAAGAGTTCCCTTTTACTGGGATTTCCCATTAAGACTTGAAGTCCCAACAGATACTGACAAATCATAGACGAGCCCGGTGGGACCCGCCCATGTCGAGCTTGCGCCTTCAATTTGCTAAATAGTTATTTTCCGGCTATTCTCAAACTTTTGAAATGAGTCAAAGCAGAATCCGTGCTCCAGGCGACACTCAAAGATCCCCAGCTGTCAGGTAAACCTTCGCTCTGCCAAAATAATTTCAACTTTCTGTCTGGTTGTCCCGTAAGTAGACATTCATCGATACAACTGATCATTCAGTCCCATTGCCTTCCGGTAACCTTTCTCCCAATTTGATAGAGCCAAGTATTGCCTGGGATTCAGCCAAAACTATCCCATTCTCTACTCAGTTGGTGACCTTTGCTGAAGTCATTTCGACAGATCTGCATGGAGGGAATCAGCGCTTCGCTCTAGAGGCCGTGTTTTGGAGCTTTTGTCGCGGAGATTGAGACCATAGTAACTGTTCCACTTCACTTTCAGCAATCTCTTCTTTTAGATCTGGCAATAGGATGCCCTCTGCCACCAAAGTTTCTCTTGCAGCCAACAGGGACTCAAAGATTTTGGGACCCCTGGGAATCGAACCATAATCTAGCCGGGTAACGTAAATAGGCTCGCCACTTTTCCCTCAGCTGCTTCACCACCCAAAGTACTTTTTTCTTCGAGCTGCCAAGGAAGGGGGAAAGTCTTGGTCTATATACACTCTGGCTCCATCTAGATTAAGATCTTTTTTTGCCCATGCTCGATGTAACACTTTTTCTTTGGTGGAATTTTAGGAATTTGATAAGAATAGCTCTCGGAGGTGCCCTGGTTTTGGCTTGGGACCGAGCATACGATGTGCTCTTTCAATTTCTAGAGGGACATCCTCCTCCAGGCCAACTCCATTTTTAGCCATGATTCCATATATCCTGCCCGTCATCTTCTCTACCCCTCCGGTATTCCGATCACTCTTATATTATTAATCGGGACGAGCTTCTGCATCTTCCGTTTTCGACGTTAAAACACGCTGTCTCTTATGGAGGTAGATCAGGGATCAGTTATAGGCCATGTTCTCTCTCTGGAGAATGTCCATATGTTTCTCTATATCTGTTGTTCTACTTCCAATTTCCGAAAAGTCTTTCTGTATTTCTGTTACTTTGCCATCAATTCGTTGTAAGAGATGCAGTATTTTCCTAGTCTCCAGTCTTGTTCTGATGGATCCCGAATCAAGACAGAGTCTCTTCTCGAGCCGAGATGACTATGAAGAAGGAGGCGTGGGGCTCAGGCCTGGGTTGCTTGTCCTTTGTCACCCGTGTAGACTCTGTTCTGGGGCTCGTTGAACCTTTCTTTTTGTTCTTCCCATCCTTGTTATCCGAACTTTGCTTTCCTGACAGGACCTGGGAGTAAATATGCCCAAAATTCTCTGGATTACACGCAATTATTCACACACGGGTGAGAGCTGAAGGCTAAGCAGCCATATTGGATCATTGCCTCACGGAAGTCAAGCCATTTTAAATTTAATGCCTGCCATGATCAGTTTACTGACTGTCGGGCAAAGGCTGCACGCTTCTGGCGTATTTCAAATGGCAGATCCTGGGTGAGTCTAAGATGTTTCCCCTCCCACAGCACAGATTGTAATTCCCTGGCCTTAGCCAACACATGTTGCTTTACTAAGAAGCTAAGGAATTTCAGGATGATTGGTCGGGGGCACCTTCAGGAGGATGAGGACGGAGACAGCGATGTGCCCTCTCGATCCGATAGGCAGTGTTATAGGGAGATGGGCCACGATCTTTGCGAGGAGGTTTTATTAGAAGGTAATGATAGCTGGGCCTTCCTCCGACCGGAGCCCAAAATTGAATATTATTACGATGGCTATGCCCTTAAAATCCTCAGTCTTTAATTGTAGTTTAGCCACCTGTTGCTTCAGCTTCACTAGCTCAGGGCCAGTTTGTCTCTCCATCACTCTAACGATGATGATTAGGCCTCCACGTCCCTGACTCTGCAGCCCAAGTTGCCCAGATCTGTCCGAAGGGACTTTAGTGCAGGCAGATTTCAGACGGGGTTTCAGAAAGGAAGCAGCTCTAGAAAGCGATCTTCAGTAAGTGGGGTCACTGATGCTGAGGATCAGAGATTTTGCAGTAGGGACCCCTGGGCTTTAGACTTCTTGGAGGATTTTTCTGGGTGTAGATGGGGCATCTGGCCGGATGGGGACCTGCTGCATATCGGCCTCCATGCATAGCGTCAGCGTTGATATCCATCAGGAGCACCAAACAGTTGCAATAGTCAGGTCCCGGTAAATAGAAGGCAAAATCGCCACTTTACTGAGGCTTTTGTCACAAAATAGGTTAGATGAGTGGTGGCGAGGAGGGAGCCCGCAGGCAAGCTGCTCTGAAGCTGCAGACATCACGTGATCTCCTTGGCTGTTACTGTTTCTGAGAAGATTAGAGCTAGTATACAGATACAGTGTTAAATTACACAATAACACTCTATATAGTTTTTTTTATTTACACTAGGTCTATCTGGCATGCCAAAATGACAGAAACCTAGAAAAATACCCTCAAATAGAGAAAGCGGTTGGTTCCTAAGCACTCTTGAACACGCAGAACACAAGTTCTGCAATATTGCTACATTAAATGTAAAGTAAAAATTTGTGGTTCCGATAAAAATAGGGAATTGCAAATTGAAATGGAGCTATGGTAAAACTTAGTCAGAAGCAGCTAAAAACCTCAGAAGAAGAGCGGAAACCACGAAAGGTTCCCTGAGAGATGAATTGCGGTTCCTGGGAACTAAAGGAACCATGAAATGAAAAAAAAATTCACTAAGGCAGCACAAGAAAAAGACTTTTACCAACGTAAAAAGAAAGGAACCTCTTCAGACATAATGAAAGAGCAAGTTCCGGGCAGTGTTGTCCAGTCAGCGGAGAAATCAATCTGACTGACCTCCCACTCTAGCTCAGGTAGCATTCTCTCTTACTGCTCTCTGATCGACTGATGCCTAAAATCATTAACATAAACTCCTCTGGGGCAGCTGAATCCAGCTGGCATACATAAGCATAGAAATTGTCAGCAGTTAAGGACAGCTAGGCACATCTAGTCTGCCCGTCAGTCCTGCACTTGATTACAGCTTTGACCCCTCCTTAACCTCTATGGTTCCCCTATGCCTCTCCCATGCATGTTAAATCCAACCACGGTGCCGCTCCCACCACCTCCTGTGGCAGACCATTCCATCGTCCACCACCCTCTCTAAAGAAAACTTCCTCACACTCCCTCTTAACCTGCCACCTTCCAATTACATGTCATGCCCCTAGTTCTTGTACTCCTCCTGTATTGGAAGACCCCCCATATCCTGTTTATGCCTCTGAGGTAATTGAATGTTTCTAGCATGTCCCTCTCTCCTCTTCTCCAGTGAGTTCATATTGAGGTCCTTAGTCTTTCCTTGTAAGTCTTGTGGTGCAAGCCTGTACCATCTTAGTCACCCTTCTCTGGACCGCCTAGAACCTGTTAATGTCCTTTAGAAGGTGTGGCCTCAGAACTGCACACAGTACTCCATGTGAGGTCTGACTAGGGTTTTATGTAATGGCATCACTACCTCCACTCCTTCTGCTGGTGATACCCCTTGCTGTGCACCCCAGCATGCCACTGGCCCTCCCTGCTGCCTTTGTGCTCTGCTTTGACATTTCTAGGTCATCTGAAATAGTAACCCCAGGTCTCTTTCCTCTTTGGTGAGTGTCAGCAACTCCCCCAATCCTATAGCTCTCCCAGGGTTACTGTGTCCCAGGTGCATAATTTTCACTTTTGAATTAAACCTCAGTTGCCACTCTGCAGACCATTTCTCAAGCATCCCCAGGTCCCTCCTCATTTTCTGCACCCTTCAGGAGTATCCACCTGTTACAGATCTTTGTCATCTGCAAACAGGTAGACCTTTCCTTCCAGCCCTTCTGCAATGTCACTGATGAAGACATTGAACAGAACTGGTCCAAGGACTGATCCCTGAGGTACTACGCTGGTCACCCTCCTCTCCCAGATTGTACTCCATTTACCACCACCGTCTGTCCCTTCTCTGTTAGCCAGTTCCTAACCCAGTTTACCATCTTGTCTCCCATGCCTAGACTACCCATCTTGTTAACCAGCCTCCTATGTGGGGCCGGTGTTGAAGGCTTTGCTGAAATCATAGTAGGCTACATCCACCGTGCCCCCAGATTTATTTCCTTTTGTCACCCAGTCAGAGAAGTCTATGAGATTTGTCTGACATGGCCTACCGCTGTGAACCCATGTTGCCCTACGGTCCTGGGTACTGATGGCTTCTAGATGTCCCACTATCCTTTCCTTAAGTAGTGCCTCCTTGATCTTCCCCACTACCCGAGGTGAGGCTGACTGGCCTATAGTTGCCCGCCTTCTCCCTACTGCCTGATTTGTGCAGAGGCACGACATGTGCCCTCCTCCAATCCTCTGGCACCACTCATGTGTTAAGATAGTGCACCTGTCAAGCATACTGAAGAATTCCTGGGGTAAGAATTTCAGCTTACTCATTTTCTCAAAAGAAAGTGAATTCATTGAAAAAACCTGCATTAACGCACCAGTTAGGGTTCAAGTTAATGCCACAAAAGATAGAAATGTGGCATTAGGATTTCAACCCTAACTCCCACACCTCAAGCAGCAAAGGACAAGACTACACAAGCAACCACAGACGGCCATCATCAGGTAAGACAAACATACAATTGCTTCCAGATGACACAAATGCAGTAGCACTGATTTGCTACCTTGGATTGTTGCTTATGCAGGCATACCTGTGTGGCTGTGTTGTACAGTGTGTATGTATAGCCTGTCTGCTGCAGAAGTGCACACCCCAAGGGGCTTGCACTTCTGCAGACAGAAGGCCTATGGGGCCTGCACCTCTGCAGACAGAGGTAAGTCATGCATGGTATACCGTTGCTACAGTGAAATACTCCAGCGACGGTCATTTACAGTAACAAAGAGAGGTCACTGTAGGTCACTGTAATGAACAGTGTTGGGACCCCAACACAGCTTCTCTGGTGTTGTGCCCCCTCCGCTATGGAGGTGATATAGTAAGATCTGGAGGATGTGGGGTGAAGCCAGACCCTCCATAGAAAACACACTAGTATTCCCAATGGCACAATGCAGACCATGATCGCAGTCGGCATTTATGGCATTGCAGTAAAACCGGCATCGTGGTACCGTCATGCACGTTGTACAAAATACTCACTGAGTAGTATGAACTGCTACTGCATGTTTTTATATGCAGCAGCATAACAAAAAACTGCTACTACCTTGAAAAATGTCTAGATCCACTGCTGAAACCATGATACCCACATTGCAACAGTACTTCTGCCTGTGTAACTGCAGGCTTGACAGAGGCCCTGCCATTGTGGAGCCTGAAGTCGATGTGTATGACTTACACCTGTGTCTGAAGAGGCGCAGGACTCTCAGTGGCCTGCGCTTCTGCAGACATAAGTACTATTCCAATTTTGGTATAAAGGTTTTTGTGGTACCTGTGCTACTGCAACCAGAGGTTGGTATGCATGCCTCACACCTGCGTGCTTCAGAGTGCAGGCCTGTCAAGTGTGTTTATGTCTTACAGTGTGCATGAATACCTAAGGCTACAAGAATTGCTGGTCCCGTGGGCCTGCACTTCTGTAGACAAAATAACTTTGTAATTTGTTTATTGTGGATTTATATGTGGCTGCAGGGGCCTGTGCTTCTGTACACAGTAGCAGTGTTATGATATGAGTATTGTGGATTTCTATCAGCAGCGACAAGTGAGAGCATATGTTTTCGGTGTGCATACCACAAATACAAATCCATAATGGTAGCATATCAGTGCTACTGCATTTGTGCCATCTGCAGACAGCTGTATATGGTTTATCTTACCTGATGATGGCTGTATGTGGTTGTATGTGTAGTCTTGCCCTTTTTGCTGCTTGGGGAGGTGGGGACTTAGGGTTGGAAACCTAATGTCACATTTCCCTACTTCTATGGCATCAACTTGAATCCAACTGGTGTGTCAACACAGTTTATAATAATTGCAAAAAACTATGTTAATTCACACATTGGGGTTGAAGAGCATAAAGTGCACAAAGTAGAAATGAAAAACATCAGGTTTTGGTCTCTGGAGTATTGGCAAATCAGTGGTGAGATCTTCCTTGGGGTTGTCAACCCTAATGCCCTCCCCATCCCATAGCCTCCTGTCTGAACCACATGGTACACCTGCAAGTCAGTATCTCATTGTGCTACACTCTTCAAAGGTAGAGAAGTATGCCTCACCACATGTTGACAATAGAATCTGTCATAGCTTTCTTCATGCAGGGCCTTGCAGGTAGGGTTGCTGCCCTCTGAAAATGTTATGCAGACAAGTATGCAGAGTATGAACAAGCAGTTGGCCTGGGCTCTGGGTGCCACCTAGGCCCTCAGAAATTTTTTTGAGTTTTCTGGTGCTCTGAGATGAAATCTGAGCATTATTCTGGTAACAATACTGCTCTGTGGCTAAGTAAGCGGGATGCAGCATAGGTAAAAGCTAGTGTACTGCTGCAATTAACAAGTAATTTTCACATGCAGTCAAGCTGGCGCTTCCTATATCTTAAGTAAGGATGCGGAAGGATCGGAAGAACGGTGTATGAGGGTACAAAGGGCACTTTTCTAAACTAGTTTTTGCCATAAAAACAAAAGTGTGGGGCTGCTGCCATCTCCCAGTTTCTACACCTATGATCTGAAGTATTTTTATTTTCTGTTTGCTAATTATAAGATTTTCCAGCTGGAAGTACTTGGCTGATGTGTGGAGCAGCACTCTGGAGGCTAAAAAAGTCAGTTCTGTTCCTCCGCTACATTGTCAGAAATGTGACAGAAGACACTGAGGCACCACAATCCTTGCAGTCTGAGCAGTGATTTTCACAAGTTACCAATCAAAATGCAGGAAACTATGACATCGCTAGTAACCAAGAACAGCCAGTCCCTGCTGCTTCATGAAAGAGGATAATCTGGCAGTGAAAAATGATTCTCCCTGGTTACTAGTGATGTCACAGGCAGTGTGGTCTCAGTGTTGATGTAGTGCGAGGAACAGAACTTGACTTATTTTTAGCCTCCAGACAGAGTGCTGCTTCTACACATCACCTCAGTGCTACCAGGTGGAAAAATCATCTAATTAGCAAACAGAAAAATACTTGAGATATAAGAAGCAATAGCTGACTACATCTGAAAGTTACAATTAATTCCAGGCAGTACACTAGCTCTTTAATTACTGCTGTCTCAGCTGTCCTGAAAAAGCACACTGTGGGACACTAGAGGCAGGGGACAATTTCAGGATGATCCCAATGTTTTGGGACAGGTGGCAACCCTATTTGAAGGCCCTCGTGAAGAAGAGATCATATCTGACCTCATTTGCTCAGTGGAGGAAGTGGGCATTAGGGTTGGCAACCCTAAGGAAGACCCCACCACTGATTCTGCTACTCCAGAGACCCAAAACCTTAACGTTTTTCATTTCTCTACTATGCGCTTTATGTTCTTCAACCCTAATGTCTGCATTAATGTAGTTTGTGCAATTAATTTCCTTTCTTTTCTAATAAGTGGAATTGTATCCTTATTTGCAGAGGTCCCAAAGGGACCTGCACAAGCTCAAATAACACAATACTGGAGACAATTCTGACCCAGTACATGGGCCCATCAGGCCTCGACACACATATCAATACCTTGTGAAGGAAGGCTCGACCACTACAAAGTGTGGTGTATGTGCCAAAACACTGCTCCTTCCCTAACCAGGTTGGGGCTGGTGCTGCACGCTGTAACACCTTCCCACCAGCCTCCTGCTGGCCCATTAAACCTGCTCACTGAGCTCACATCAAGCTCTGTCGGTGACACAGGATAGCAACTGGGCCCACAGACATCCTACAAACAACGTAAGTTCATAATTTTTATTTGTGGTTGGGACATTCTGACCCCAAAATTTCAAAGTCTTTTCTCCTTCTGAGCGTGATAGGTGTCATTTAATGTCATACTGGACAAATGTAATTTCACATCAGCAGTGCAATAATCACATGTTGGCCAGGACTAGAAAACATCTGTCACATTTATGAGGTGGTGTGACAAAATGGCTACGCTGAAAATTTGGGGTTTAAATACTGAAAATTACAAAGTTATGGCGTGCATAGATAACGTACAACAACCTCAATAACTTTGTTTTAAATATTTTGACCCCAAAGTGTCAGCATAGTCTCCTTCTGGGATCCGTACGATCACCCGACTCCCAACTGACTGACTCTGAAGTGCCTGACTCAAACAGCCTGTCAGTGTCAGCTGCCTGCAGGATGTATTGCCAACTGTTTTCCTGACATGGCAATACTTGCATGTAACTTCTTAACAAGAAGCTGAGCTCATTGAATGGGAGGGAAGAGACTGTTTATTTTCAGTGATTTAAGCCCTGTATACCTGGCCCGCATGATTGCCACTATGAACATTATGGCACTTCTTGATCAAGCCTTTTCCTCTGTTTTTCATCATAGCCACTGAATTGACTTATCAGTCGAGGTGGCTTTCCATATAGCTTTATTATGCCATTAAATCAACTGCTTATGCACTAGCTGAAGCACTGGAGGAGCCAAGAAAAACTGTGGACCTGTTGCTCGCATTTCTTTTCAAATTGTTTAAACCGCAGTTTAGAGACTTTTGTTTCTGTCTTGGGGACTGCAGGGTTGTGTGACTAGTGTTGGGGTGGGATGGTCTTTGCCGGGATCGTGAGCACTCTGATAGTGTGGGACATCCAGTCATGTTATAGTAAGTGTAAGGTGCTTGTCTCTCTCTATATTATGGGACTTCTAGTCAGGAAACTGAGTACATGCTCAAGCGATAGTCGGGCGAGTATTGAGTGGGGAACTCAGATACGGGTAAATAGCAAGTTGGACTTTTGGGAGTCAGTCGATCGTACCAGACCCCTTTTTATGACCCCACCACAGGAACCTGGTAGGTGAAAATGTTCAAATCCCCACCTAAATGTCATTTTGTGCCATAGGGTAGGAAAACATGTTTTGGCCAGGATGTGAAAAATGACAGCTGTAATGTTCACGGTGGTATAAAAATGGCTGTGTTGAAAATTTGGGGTGAAAATATTGAAAATTACCAAAGTTATGGGCATACCTAGAAACATTTCTATGTATGCTCATACGATCTCGTTATGTATTTTTTACCACATTTTCAACATGGTCTTTCTGAGACCCACCTCATGAAGAAGAAATTAACTTCATACTTACCATAATTTCCTTTCCTGTTAGTTCCAACATTGTCAATGGGTAATCATAACAACTGGGTATAGTGCATCCCTAACAGGGAATGGCACAAGCCAAGCTTTACAATGTTGGGCACATGAGGATTCCATACATTAGCAGCAACTCCCCAGTTACTGCTTACCTCAGAGGCCATGAGAGATACACATATATACAATAAAATACAACCACGTTCTTGTAATAATAAATTGTGTCTTACCTTCTATCCAACATTTGGGGAAGGATGACTTTATACACCAAAAGGTAGGCCTGAAGTATTCAGTTCTTCTTACGAGAGAACACCATGGAGCATAACCTGCTTCATAGAATCACCAATCTGTGAACTGAAGCTAATACACAATGAGACATGTCCTGTCTTTGTTTTTCTTCTTTTTTTTTAAATGCAGAGAAACTAATCGCAACAAGGAGCACGCTCAGATAAAGCAACAAAACCTGTTAACCTGCGTCGCAGATACATGACAAATTAGTTTATAAAATATTTATCAGAGTACAGTGCAGAAAGAAGAGAGAGAGAGAGAGAGAGGTTTAAGTAGGAGATTTTATGAAAAACTAGACTACTCTTCTAGCATGTAGGATAAGAGTCTCCCTCAGGAGTCAAGCTCCTGTAGCAGGTCCCACTGACAATGTTGGAGCTAACAGAAAAGGAAATTACAGTAAGTATGAAGTTAATTTCTTCTTTCTGTAGTGCTCCACATTGTCAGTGGTATCACTAACAACTGGGTTCTAAGCAGTACCCAGACAAAAACTGGGAGGGAGGATATCCCATACGCCTAGATGCTTCAGAATTACTTGTGAACTGCTGTCTGCAACACTGCAACAAAAAGCTGTGTCAGCAGAACTCTGAACATCCAGTTTATAATGTTTCGTGGACTGAGGACCACGTAGCTGCCTTCATAGTTCTTGAACTGTGGCATTGCCCCTCTGCCCAGGAACTAGCCATCACCCTGGTGGAGTGAGCCTTGATAAAAGCCAGAGGCCCATTCTTTTTGCCACATAGGCCTTAGCGACATAGGCCAGTACCACCAAACTAAGGTGGTCTGCAAGCCTTTGCCCTTGTTTGGCTGCCTTGAAAAGCACAAATAGACTTTCTGACTTACAAAATTCAGACATATGTTTAACAGATCCTAACTGTCTGCCTCAGGTCCAGTTTAACAACTCCTTCTCCTTAAGATGAGAAGGATGTGGACAGAAGGCAAATTTCCTGGATCACATGAAATGCCATGGACACTTTAGGAATGAAGGAGGAACCGTCCTAAGCACCACTTTGTCCTTATGCATGATAAGGCAAGGCTCCTTATGCGACAAAGCCTGGAGTTCACCCACTCTCCTGGCTGAACACATGGCCACCAAGAAACAGACCGTGTAGGACAACAAATCCAGTGGCACAGAGCCAGTGGCTCGAAGGGTTCAACACAGAAAGCATTCAAAACCAAGTTAAGATCCCATGGGGAACTGGAGATTGAAACAGCGGTTGGCTCCTGCCAACTGTGTGCAAATGAATAACCTATTTATTCCTAGACGAACCCCAAGGAAGCTCCGAGGCGGAAACCTGACCTGTCAGAGTGCTTAATGCCAGCCCCATATCCAAGCCCCTGAAGGAAATCCAGGATTTGAGGAATGGAGGCTTTAGAAGGTTTAAATAATTTCCCTCTGGACCAAGAGGAAAAAATAGTCCACACTCAGGCGTAAGCAGCAGAAGTAGAGAGTTTTCTTGCTGCCATCAAGGTTTCAACTACCTTCAGTGAAAAACTTAATTTTAGGAGTCTCCTCCTTTCAGGAGCCAGGCTGCAAGTTGCATTGCGCCTGGGTTCGGGTGGAGAATGGGGCCTTGCAGCAGGAGGTCCTTCGTACTAGAAGGTGGAAGGTGCTTGTTGGGCTAGGTTCACTAGATCTGAAAACCACGCTCTTCTTGGCCACTCTGGGGTTATCAGAAGAAAGTTTCCGCTTCAGTGTCTTATTTTTCTTAATTCTTTCTGAAAGAGAGGCAGTGGAGGAAAGGCGTATGCTCCACGGAAGGACCACTCCTGAGTCAGAGCATCCACTACCTCTGCCTGTGGACAATTATACCGACTGAAGAACCTGTGGGTCTGACCATTGTGGCTTGAAGCAAAAAGATCTATCTGTGGCTGTCCAGACCAATTACTTAATACTGTGAACACTTCTGGGTTCAACTGCCACCTCCGGTGAACATTTTCACGGCTTACCAGTCAGCTTGAATGTTCAGTTCCCCTGCCAGAGGTACTGCTAACAGAGAGAAAGGTTCTCCTCTGCCCAGCTCAGGAGTTCGGAGGCCTCTCAAAGCATTGCCCTGCTTTTTGTGCCCCTTGGTTTGTCTATGTATGCCACTGTGATGGCACTGTCTGATCGTACCTTTTATTGCAGTGTTCCTCAGTCTGGACTGAAAATGAAGCAGAGCTAAGTGAACTGCCCTCATCTCCAGGACATTTATGTGGAGGTGCTGTTGCTGTAGGGACCAAATCCCGAGTAGGAAGTTGGTCCATGACTGCCCCTAACCTTGCATCCCTTGTGAGAATCACCTCCAGTGGTAGTTCTAATGGAATCCCTTGTTGAGGTTCTGTACATTCATCCAACTCAGGGAGTGATGCAGCTGAGGGGTGAGGAGAATCCTGGCTTTACAGTCCTTCGGTGGCCAGGTCCCAGGTCATCAGCAGCCCTGTCTGAAAGGGCTGCATATGGAAGTGGACCCAGGGAACAAAATCTACTGCCACCATGAGGCCGAGAATCCACAGCAGACTGTGAGCTGATGCTGAGGACTGACTCCTGAGCTCCTGTATCTCCGACATCAGTGTCTCCTCCTGGGAGGTAATAGGAACACCCTCCTACTTTCGTGTCAAAGACTGCCCCAAGTGCTCCTAGGACTGAGATGGTTTGAAGGAGCTCTTCTCCCTGTTTACCATCCAGCCATGTGATTCCAGGATCTCAGGGTCTTGGACACTGACTTCCTTGCAAGGGACAATGTCAGTGCCGAATGAGCAGATCATCCAGATAAGGGTAGACATGATAACCCTCGTGGCGTGGTTGAGCCACCAGAACTATCAACACCTTTGAGAAAATCCGAGGGGCTGTTGCAAGATCGAGCAGGCGCCTTGTACTGAAATGCTTGCCCAGTATCAAGAACCTGAGGTACTTCTGGTGGGACGGATGGATGGGGATGTGAAGGTAAGCATCCATCAGATCTATTGAAGCTAAGAAGTCCCCAGTTGAACAGCCCAGATTATTGACCTCTGAGACTCCATCTTGAGCGTCCTGTGGTGAACAGACTTGTTCAGATGTTTCAGATTCAGAATGGGCCAGAAACCCCCAGACTGTTTGGGAACTACAAAACAGATGGAGTAGAACCCTTGACCCTGCTCATTTGGTGGCGCGGTACAATTACCCTGATTTGAATAAGGTGGGTCAGAGTGTCCGACACCACCTAACATTTTGTCTCTTGCTTTGACACCGGGATGGCAGAAAATGTCCCCATGAGGGAACCGTTAAGAATTCTATGGCACAGCCCAGTTGAAGGATTTCAGAACCCAGGCATCTGTCATTGTTTGGGCTCATCTTGCAAGAAATTCCTGTAGTCTTCCACCAAGGGAAGGGGGCAGGGATGAGCCTCCTCTGTGGCGACTGAGAAAGGATCCTCTGTTGCCGTAAACTCTACTGCTTGAATAGACACCTCTGTTTCTTTGGGTACGAAGTTTGGAAAGAGGACGATACCCTCCAGGGACTGCCTCGCTGACCATCGCCCTGGCCTCGTTGAGGAAATGTGGCCTTGCATTGTTGTTTTGACACTGGGAGGTGACCCTCTTATCCTGCACATCCTGCACATCCTGCAAGATAGAATCCAAACAATAAACTTCCTTCAAATGGAAGGCTAAATAGCTTCCTCTTTGAAGACTGGTCAGCAGACCAATGTCTGAGCCATTCGCCCTCATGGCTGACGCAATGTGTAGGCTGAGCGGGCTGACATGTGTAAACTGTCCACCGTGGAATCACCCAGGAAGGAAGATGCCATGGCCACCAACTGCAAAATGCTCACACCCTCCTAATCGGGAGCACTGAAGTTGGTCAGCATAGTGACCAGAGGTTTAATGCACTGGCAACAATAAATGAAGCATAGGAAGTACGAATGTTTGTGTCTGTAGAGGCAAAAGCCCTCTTGCATGCGAGTATTCATCCGCTTGTTGTGCAAATCTGACAGTGCCAGAGCACCCTCCATTAGAATGGCGGTGTGTTTATTAGAATTATAAACAGCCTTGTCTGCCGGGGCGGGGTCCCCACTTGCGAGACCTTTCCCTAAAAAGGATAATTCCTTGTTTTTGTTTAGGAAGATTTTTTCTGTCCTCCACACCTGCCCATTCCTCCTCAATAATTTGGTCACAATGAAAACCTGTAAAACATTTTGGAGCAGAGGAGGATGCAGACAAAACTGGATTAACATCCAGTGTCTCCACGGACTGCTCCTCCTTTGAGTTGCAAGGATCTACAAGCCTCAGCTATCAAAATGACACGGACTTATTAACAAAGAGGGTGGGAATGGAATCCTGGTTTTGGGCTCTGTCCACTCTCCTTCTATCGCCTCCTCAAAGGAGGCATCCTCCTCATCTGAGCGTAATTTTTTAAGGTCAGGCGTTTCCCCAAGATCCCTATCCTGGCCTTCAAAGGTCAGGGTGAGGTCTGCCTGCATATATAAATCTGCAGCCTGCTTTTGCTGCATCGCACCTGGACATGCCTGTGTGGGCCCCAACCGAGGGCCCAGCCTGGGGATTGGCGTATCTGTCTTGATGTCCTGCAGGACATCTGGGGCTCAAGCTCACCGAGGGAGCAATAACAGATGTTTCCCAGTTCTGCTTTGCAACTGCCAAGAGCAGACCAGATGCCCCCACCCAAGCTCGGAGGACCGGCTGGGGGTACAGTGAGAGAAATGTTATGCTGGGCAACACAATGAGGACAATATGTACCCATGGAGAGGGCCTCATCACCCTTCTGCAGATCCTACATATTTTCATAATTAATAAGTCTCCGGTAAGACATGGTGCCAATAACTGAAAATTGTGACAGGAAAAAAAGACAGATTGTTACTGTGTGATCAATATTTTGTTCCCCACAGCAGTCACCAACTGTCAAATTGAACCAGGAGCTTCAAAAGCTGTAACACATGTGATGTTGGGCTCGTGAAAGTGCTAGCAGGCGTGCAGCATGGCTGTTATATGTGTGCATCAGTAATACAATTCAATGGCTCTCAGTGCTGCGCAAAGCTGTTAGCGCTGCGCACAAACTGTGGGTGCGCATTCAGGACACTGGCGGGAAGCTGAGGGATAAAGAAGCATGCGATCAGCCTTAATAGTGCCATGTAAACTGTAAAAGCGGAGGTTGAGGTGCGAAACACCAAACAAACCTCCCAAGTGTCCCAGATTCACTGTAACAGTGAAAACAGTAAAAAAAAAAAAAAAAAACACAAAAACCTCAAGCTGAAGAGTGCAGGAGAGGGCAAGACAAAGCCAAAGATAAGTGACCCACAGAGACCCTGAGCTCCCAGTAGTTTAAAGCTGTACCTAGCTGTGGCACTTTTCTTTTCCTTTTTAAAGTTTTTTTTAACAGGAGACCATTAAAACACCCTAGCAAGGCATAAGTGGCTCCCGTTCCACACAGGGAATGAGAAAAAGGCAGTTTATTCAATTTGAAAGCCACAGCTTAACAGGCACGATTTAAATTTAGGGGTGCTCCTGAAACAGAGTAGCCCCAACCTGCAGAACAGAATTACAGCCCCAAAGTGAAGTTTTCAATCTTGAAACTTGAATTCTTCAGAGAGAGAAAAGTAGCTCTCCCTTTGAATGGCACAGTTTAACTGGTTGCTGCTAGTGCATGGAATCGTCATGTGCCCAACATTCTAAAGCTTGGCTGTACCATTCCCTGGTAGGCGCACTATACCTAGTTGTTATGATTACCCATTGACAATGTAGACGCTACAGAAACACTATATGAATCGGGCCTGAAAGGTGATTTTGAACTGCAACCCAAAAATTACCTTCTCAGCCTAATTAACTTAGTTTCACCACCAGTGTTCAGAAGGCTGGAGTCCTGAAAAGGCCATGTTGAGAATCTAGTGAAAAAATTCCCAAGAATGACCAAGTTATTAAGATAAGTTCAAACACTGTTGAAATACATTATATGGCACTTACCTGTTTTCCTCAGGTCTCGGTTCGGCATTGAAGAGTGTACACGTGTCTTCAGTTCAAGTAGGTTATGGCGTTGGACCTTGGCTCAGTAAGTATAGGGTTAGGGGGCATGGGGTGCTGAGGGAGGGTTTGGATGGTGGGAGAGTTTGGGGACAGCGGCAGATGAGGGACTGTTTTATTTCAGGATTTAAAAAATGTAATGGGATGGTTTTCTTTTACGGGTGCAACATGGGGACTGGGCACACCAGTGTTGGCATGACATCTGGGGCACCAGGGCAGGGCACCCTGGTGTCCCACACTGCTGGGTCAGTGGGAGGTTGTCCAATTTGACACTAGGATTGGGCACCCGGTGTCATACAGTATAAAGTGCAGTGTTGGGGAACATAAGGGAGGGACAGAGAGTACCTCCAACACTGAGGAATGGGCATCCACTGTCAGTTTGAAAGTATGCCGACAGGAATTGGACCCCCTGTACGGCAAGTGTAAATTATGGGCATGGGGGGCCGTACAGAGGGAGAGGGGAAGCGAGCCTGCACTGGGAGTGGTCAGTTAATTTAAATAAAACTGCTTATGTGGCTAATGGAGGACAGAGCCACACATACATCGCATAGCATGCTCAGCAGGGGTGGGGCTCTACACATTGACACATAGTCCTGTTCCTGCTGAGACGAAAACAGTGGGGATGGATCTGTCAGCAGGAAGCTGACCTGCCAGCTGATGAATGACAGCTGTCTTATAATAAGACAACATGACTTCATGTTGTGCATAAAGCGTTAGAATGTTGATTTTTGAAACTACGCATGCTCGCATAAATGGAACAGTTTTCTTAAATAATTTAAAACTACTTACATTTGATACATATAAAACACATAAGCATACACCTTGGGCCAAACTGTATGAAACATGCAAGTTTCAGGTTTCAAATCCTCCTAGTTCTTTTAGTTATGGTTGAGCAGAAAAAGGTCTTTTGATTTGGGTGTTTCTACTACTCTGTAACTGTCCTCAATAAACCGAATGCCATGGAATTTTCAGTATCTGGAGATCCTGTCACTACTTCTACTCTTTCCAAATTTCATGTAAATCGGTTGAATGGGTGCAAGTTAACATTTCTAAGAGCCTGCACCCTAATCCTTATCAACTGTATTTATTGCATAGCTATAACCATACAGGTACTTACTAAGTGTATTAACAATCATTGAAATTTGTCAAGCGTAAAAATGTTGCTACCTTGCATGATTTGTGAATCTCTGTATCGGTCACATCTTGTTTATTACTGTATCTGTGATTGACTATCTGTAAATAATTCTGGGTCGCCCCTGAAAAGGGACCAATTGAGGGCTCAGTGGGCCTACCCGTTAACAAAATTAAATAAACATTGGGGTTTAACATTAAAGTATTTACTCAACCTTAAAGAGAGCAGTACCGCGTCTCTATATACTATATAGGATATGCCATGCTCCCATAAGAAATATCTGTAATATTTCTTCCAAGTGCAGTTACCTTATGCATCATGGTGGGTGGAGTCACAGTGATGTCAAAGTTCAACTGCTCTAGAAATAAGCTCAGATATTTCTGCTGGGGCCATGGCATGTCCCATTTATGTAATGCTGTTTTCTTTCACTCATTTTCATTTAAAACAACATGAAGTCTTCCATGTATTCTGACAATATGCAGTTAGCCATTCCAGTTTAACTGCTCGGAGAGGAAAGAGTTAACTCTATGCAGAAGCAAAGAATGTTGAGCTCGAGCATGGTTTTCAAACCCTGTCCTTGTACATTCTCTGTAACCGTCAGATTCTTTACTCTACCTAACTGTGAAGAGCGCTCCGGAGATTTCTCCTTCGCTGCTTGATTTCGGTGTTAAGTTTGGTCGGTTTTCAAACTGCAAACATATTTCGATTCTTCAAGCCTCTGTCTACAGTACAAGTAAGTGTAACCCCCTGTTACCCGAGGTTACTAGAATCCCAGTAAGACCTAGTGGTAGGCAGGGAAGGCAGCTTGTGAAACTCCAGTTAAATGGGTTTCACACTGTCTCACTTCTGTTCTCAGTCTCAGCTGAGACTGAGGGATGACATCACCAATAGAACTATCGCAGCTGCATGAGCCACAATGGAATCTGCAGCAAGGGAGTTGAATAGAATGTTGGGAGGTTTGAACAGATTCAGTGGTCAGTTGGTGTTTGGAGCTTGCTGAGGAAGCAGCTCAGCAGCTCAATGTAGGCTCTTGGAGCCTCAGCCCTGACAGAGGGGCTACTTTTAGGTAAAGGTGTGTGTCTCCACCAAAGAGAGACACAGAAGATTATTGAAGTGGTGGAGACAGCGGTTTCGGGTCTCAGTGCCCCTCCCTCCCTCCCTCCGGGATGGGGCAGGAAAGGTTTCCTGCAAATTCCAGGGACAACCCCTAGTTCTGCTAGTAATGGAGAAGCTGCCTATTTGTTCCAGAGTTTTTGGGGAACAAGAAGATTTATGAATCACTGGTAAAGTACCTGCAACTGGAGGAGGAGTGTCTGCTCTTCCTGAAAGGGCCTATGTTTTTCACCCTGGGACTTGTGTAACAATGTGGGGATTGAACTACTGAGATAGTGGGAGGCCTAGAGTAATAGGCTTAGCCAATAAGTAAAAGCAGGTTCAAGTCCAGTGCTTATTGGGATCAAAATGATATGTAGAGGAGATGTGACATACGCCTGCCCAGGAATCTACATTTGCAAGTTTTCAGTAAAGGAATTGTTTAGTTTCCAGAGAAATGGCCGGTATGGACTGTGGGAGCTGGAGGTGGGAGGCCCCATCTTTAATGACCAGGTCCAGCTCTACAGGATTTGCTCTGTGGATTTCTACTTTGCTTTATGCACTTGGCCAGTGGTGAGGAAGTACCCAGGCGTGGATTGGAAGGAAAATTCCTCTGGGAGTCGAAGGCTCTAGTGTGGTTTGGGGAGCCACAACAGGATAATTGGTTCATTTCCCAAAATGGACCATGGATCAAGTGGCGGGCAGGGGAGCCGGGCCAGTGGGGAAACCCAAGTAGTGTACAAATCGGGCTATGTACCCAAAGCTGTGTGCAAGTCCTGGCTGTGTGCTCAGGGTTCAGAGCCTGAGGGCTGGAAATAGTGATAAAGTGTTCTGTTGTCTCTAATCTGCATTACCAGGAATGTAGCCCTTGGGGGTCCGTCTATGCTTTGTTTGTTCAGCTTGGATATGAATAAAAGCCACACTGTAGAATCTCATTCCTGGTTCTGGACATTACAGTTATTGCTTCCTGTGTTCGTATTTACTTGGGTGGCCCTGTGCACAGTAGCCAAACCCTAGGTCCCTGGGCCGAGTAACCTCATCCTCCGAGCCCAGTCCCCACCAGGTACTGCTGTCAGCTTCAACAGCATGCCACCTGTCATTTTGCTAAAAAGGCAGGGGTGAGGGGTTCACAAGGTTAGATAGATAAGTTTGGGTAGACTCGGTTCTCATCGGTCGGTCCAGTGAAGAACCGACTATTCTTTTGTGTTTTAAATTCTCTTTCTTTCTGTTTGGGATTGGGCGACCTCTGGTTATGAAAACAAAAAAACAACAACAGAATTTTCATTTTGTTTTTCTCCTCGACCCATGACATGGTTGGTAACCGCAGGTCTTGTTACTTGGCCTGACCGCCACTTTGGGTAACTGGCATTAAGGAAGTACTATGTCTGAGAAACCCAAGAAAAAGACTGGACCCACTGGGTTTCAGCACTGCACAGAGTGTGGGGATGCTTTTGCTAAAGCGGATCCCCACCTCATCTGTGTTTATTGTCTGGGGTTTGACCACCTAGAAACAGACTGTCAAATTTGTAAAACTTTCCTAAAGCCACGCTGGGCGAGCATGGCGGAACAATCTGCTGACCTGGATAGCTGGCCTGGTTCGGGTTCAACTGAACCAGAGGGGTACCCTCTGGCCAGGCGATACCTCCTCAGGCAAAAGGAAGACCGAACCGAGTCTCCGGTTCCAGCGAAAAGAAAATGAAGTCTGTCGGTTTGGATCCAAAGCCTCCGACCCCAACTGTGGACGAAATTTTGAGAGCGATTCAAATAGTTCAGACACTCCAAACTGTTCCAACTGCACTGACGCATCCTACCTGTCGGTCGGCTGAATCGGTTCATACTCATGCGAATTACGATCCGAAACTTTTATGAGCTAGAATGGGAAGGTGATGAAGAAGAGGAAGAGGAAGAAGGAGAAGAGGAAGGTGAACCAGCAGACCTGATGTCTCCCCTGATAGGTCTGACTCTGTCTCACCTCCCAGACTTGGTGAGTCCCCTCCCACTTTGCTTTCTATAGAAAGTGGCTGAGACCCTCCAGCTGCCTACTGTTGAGGCATCTGAGGAGGAAGAGGAACCTGACTTTGTGAAAATGATGGACGTCCAAGAGGTTGTCTATTCCCTACACAAGTACCTTGGGAAGCAGACACACAAAATCTTACAGCTACCTACTTTCATACCTCCTGTGAATAGGAATAACATGCTGTCATGTCCAGGTTCAGAGTTCCTTTATAACCACTGTAGCCATGTTGGGGTTGTGCAGGCTGCAGCCTGTGATAAGGCTAACATTCCCTTGGCGTCACACCCCAGATAAGGACTCCAGGAAGGAGGATGCTATGGCAAAGAAACAGTACCTGGCATCCTCCTTGGGACTCAGACAGGCTTCTTACATAACATATGTAGCTAGGTACCAGAAGTCCAGATGGGAGTCTGTCTTAGATCTAGCCAAAGGTGCCCTCCCCAGCTTGCCAAGAAACTGGAGCAGGTGGCTGCTGATGGGATTGAGGCATCCAAGGTGTAATTTCATGCTGCTGTGGACTCTAATGAAGTTTCATCTAGAGTAATAGCTACATCTGTCTCCATGCGGAGGTTTGCTTAGCTCAGATATACCAGTCTTTCCCAGGATACCCAGGCTAAGGCCATGGATTCCCTGTCACCCAGGACTCTCTGTTTGGGGAGCAGATAGAGACATGACATGAAGAAAATGGATGAATACAGGACCACCTACAGGACTGCAGTGGCAAAGGAAAGGACTGCTACTCCTCAGAGGCAGCAGTCTAGGGCTGGCAGGGTAGGCCTTTTCAAAGGTCTTTCTACCAAGCACAGGCCTCCTCTACTTTTCAGCAGAGAGGTTTCTTCAGAGGAGAGGGATGAGCAGGGCTGCATCCACCTCCCAGCCTAGAACCCCTGCCAAACAGACACCTGATGTGTCAGTTGAATTAACCTCTCCTATTCCTGTAAGTGGCAGGCTGGCTCACTCTTCTAGACTTGAAGTCTGTCACTACATACAAGTGGGTCCTGGAAGTAGTGAGCCACTTGGCTTGCTCTGGAATTTCAAAAAATTCCCCAAATGCAGAGCAAAGTCTTCAAACCTGCCACTCAGCTAGAAACAGCTGCCTTAGAGGCAGAGGTTTCTTCCTTGCTGCTTCTGGAAAGCAGTGGAACTGGTTCCTATCTTCTTCTGTGGAAAGGGCTTGTACTCAAGGTATTTCCTCACCCTGAAGACGGGGTGGCGACACATCCTAGAACTCAGATATCTAAACAGACATCTTACAAAACCCAAGTTCAAGATGGTGACTCTGGGCATTATCCTCCTCTCTCTAAGGTCAGGAGATTGGTTAGCCTCCCTTGGACCTCAAGGATGCCTATTTCCATATACCAATCAGATGCTCCCACAGAAAGTACCTAAGGTTTGAGTTGCCTCAGGCCATTACCAGTTCAGGACTATGCCCTTCAGCCTCTCTTCTGCTCCCAGAGCATTCACCAAGTGTCTAGCAGTGGTGGTGGCATTTCTCAGGAAGCAGGGAATAGCAGTATTTCCTTATCTGGACGACCAGCTCATAGTAGAGCAGTCTCCAGAGCAGGTCAGGACAGCTCTGACAGTCACCCAGCAACTCCTAGACTCTCTGGGCTTCCTGCTTAATTACCCAAGTCAGTACTGGAGCCAGTCCAGGCAAAGGCATTCTTACCAGTGCAAAGGGTACTAGATACTCTGGCAGGCTCATTCACACTTCTGGTATCCAGGCCAGCCAGGCATTTCCTCCAGCTCCTGGGCCATATAGCAGCATACACTGCAGTGGTCCTGGGGCCAGGTTTCAGTTGTGAGGCGTACAGTATCATCTCAGGTCCTACTGGTCCAGAGGAGGGATCCCCTGTTCAAGCTCATTCCAGTCACTTGGACATTTCTACAGGCTCTTCAGTGGTGGTTAGAGGTGGACCGTCCTCAGACAGGGAGTCCCCTTCTTCCACAGTCCCTTTAGTGGTTCTCACTAAGGATGCTTCTCTATTGGGGTGGGGAGCCCACCTAGGAGCCTCACTGCTCAGGGCACATGGTCAGAGCAGGAGTCCCTTCTACACATCAATCTCTTGGAACTCAGAGCTGTACTTCTGGCCCTTCAGGCCTTCTGGAAGAAATTCAGGGAAAGCAGTGCAGATCAGGACAGACAACACACCACCATGTATTATATAAACAAACAAGGAGGACACGGTTCACAGCTCTGTGCATGGAAGCTATGAAGGTTTGGAGTTTGGCCTATTCCTTCAGGTCTCTCTAGTGGCACGGCATCTCTAAGGCAAGGACAATGTCTGGCAGATGCCCTCAGCAGGATCTCTGAGTCACCACAGTGGTCTCTGAATAAGCAGGTGCTTCAAGTCATTTTCAGGAAGTGGGGTACCCAGAGATAGATCTCTTTGTGGCACCAGACAATCACCAGCTTCCCCATTCTTGCTCCAGACCCCCCCATCTTGGGGTCTGTTCCTCTGGATGCTCTGATTCTGGATTGGGAACAGGTTTCTGTATGCCTTTCCCCATTTCCCTCCTGTTCAGAGTGCTGATAAAATCAGGACTCAGCCCGCACAGTAATTCTGATTGCTCCAGACTGGGCCAGGCAACCCTGGTACCCATTGTTAATGTCTCTCAGTGGCACCTCCGATATACCTCCCCAGGAGGCACAATCTTCTGTCCTCATCCCAGGGAGGATTTGGTACCCCCAACCACAGCTCCTCAGGCTCAAGGCCTGGCTCTTGAGGAGTCAGAATATGCAGGCTTGCACTTCTCTCGGTGCTGGACATCTTGAGGGTTTCTAGAAACCAGCCACCAGAAAACTTACAATTCCAATGGAAGAGATTTTCCATTTGGTGTTCTACAGAACAGTTTGGATCCAAATTCAGCTGGTTTACCTGAGACTTTAGACCACTTAGTTCATTTCACTCTTTGGGCCTTTGCCTGCCACTTTAAAAGTGCATTTGGCAGCTGTGTCTGCTTCCTCTCTGTGGGTACTCGTTTCCTGGCATCTCAGCCAGTTTTAAGACATTTTCAAGGATTGTTACATTTACATCCCCTCACATGCAGCCCAATCCTGCATGGGACCTGAATGTCTGCATTGCACAGCTCATGCAGCACCCTTTGAACCCTTGTCTTCAGCTGAGCTAAAATATTTGTCTTGAAACTGTTTTTCTTGTAGCTATCACATCTGCCAGGAGGATTAGTGAGCTACAAGCCCTCTCTATTGAGCCTGACTATATCTCCTTCCACAGGGATAAAGTTGTTCTTAAAACAAATAGAAAGTACAGTTATGTAAGAACTTACCGTAACAGTAGATCTTCAAGAGAGGCTCTTGCAGTGATGATACATATAGGACTGAAGCTGTCAAGCGCCAGCACCCCACGGAAACATTCTAGCTAGGAGTCTCCGGGCGGGGACCGCCTCACGCCAGGTGACCAACGCCAGTATAAAGAGGCATCCCCACGCCCACCTTCCAGTTCTTTTCCTCGCCAAGAGCCAAAAGGCAAGGCGAGAGAGAAGCAGATATTTCCTTCCTGGAAAGGAGCTAAAAAGCTAAGGGGGATGGAGGACGGATAGAGTTACCTACTGCAAGAGCCTCTCTAAAGATCTATTGTTACGTAAGTTCTTACGTAACTGTACTATCTTACTTCTGAGAGGGCTCTTGCAGTAGGTAATTACATATAGGACTGAGTCCCAAGCAGTCTGGAACAAGGAAAAGCACTTGAGAGGAGGAAAACTACCAACTAATAAACCTCCGCTGTAAGGGTCTAAGAAAGAAGACCTGCAGAATAGCCAACCCGAAGCCTGCTCTACGGTGAAAGGCAATGTCCAAACTGTAATGTTTTGTAAAGGTATGGACAAAGTCCAAGCTGCAGCTGTGCAGATGTCTGCCGCTGACACATTCTTGAAACAAGCAACAAGCAGCAGAGGCAGCTACTCCTCTGGTGGAGTGACCTCTGACTTGACCTGGCAGGGTCTTGTGGTACTTGTAACAGAAAGTGATACAGTGAGCCAACCACTTAGATAGGCATTGCTTAGAAACAGCATTACCTCTTTATGAGCAAAAGAGACAAAGAGCTGATCAGACTTCCTGAGATCCTTAGTCCTAGTGGTATGGTATCTCAGGATCCTGTGAATATCGAAGTATGCAAGAGGTATTCCCTTGATAGGAGTGTTGTGTAAAGAAAGCAGGCAGCTCAATGGATTGGTTCAGCGTAGATTCTGTTACCACCTTTGGGAGAAACTGGGTTGGTGCACAGAGCCACACGTACCTTGTGGAAAATCAAATAAGGTTTTGCACATCAAGGCCTGAAGCTCAGAAATTGGCAGAGAAGTAATGGCTACTAGGAAGAGAGTCTTCCAAGAGAGGAACTTCAGGTCTGCTGTAGCTGTCGGTTCACAGGGAGGCACAGTAAGTTTCTCAAGAACAAAGTTCAAATCCCAAGGTGGTGCAGGGGCACAGATGGGGTCTTAAATGAAGAGCCCCTCTGAGGAAAGTCTAAGAGACTTCAAACTGTGTGAAAGTCCTGTCACCAAAGGGACGTGGTAGCCGATATGGACGACATATGGACCTTCAGAGAGGAATGATTGAGACCCAGGTCGAAGAGGTGACACGTGGTCCAGGACTCTCTCAAGTGGGCAGAGAAGACTCCAAGTTCCTTGAGGCAGCCCATATCGGCAGCTTCCACTTCTTAGCGTAAGTGGCTCTGGTGAAGGCTTTCTGGCCTCCACCAAAATGTTCATGGCGAGCAAAGAAACTCCAAAACGGGCTTGGACCACGCCTGCAGGAGCCAAAATGCAACTGAAGGGATTGAGACCTGGATGGACCAGGGTCCCATGGTCCTGGGTCAGTAAGTACTGCAACAGAGGAAGAAGAAGAGGAGGTTCCTCCGAAAACTGTTGCAGAAGAGAGAACAAACTTGCCTGGGCCAGAATGGAGCAATGAGAATCATTCGAGCTCCTTCTGATTGGAGTTTGTGTAAGACCCTCGAGATTAAGGGAATCGGAGGAAGGCATAGTTGAATCTGTCCCTCCAATTGAGAGACCGAGCATCCACCATTAAAATGCCTCGCCCTGGAGTGGCGAGAAAAGGCAGGAAGTTTTGTGTTTAGGGGAAGCGAAGAGGTCTAACTGAGAGGTTCCCCAACGCCGGAAGACTTTGTCTAATACCTCTTGATCCAGCTCCTACGTAGGCATTGGCTGATGACCGGATGAGGTTGTCCTCCAGCGTATTGTCTATTCCCGAACGTGAACTGCCATCAAGTGAAGGTTGTGCTGAACTGCCTAACCCCAAACTCTCATTGCTTCCCTGCACAGAGGGTAGAAATGAGTTCTTCCCTGCTTGTTGATGTACCAGACTACGCACATGTTGTCCGTCTGGATGGTTAGATGACCGGAAGAAATACAAGAGTGAAGAGCTTGAAGGGCATACAGAACGGCACTGAGTTCGAGCACAATGGTATGCAGAGTGTGCTCGAGACTGGACTAGGAGCCTTGAGTACTGTGGGGACCCAGGTGGGCTCCCAGCCTTCTCCTGAGGCATCTGTCATCAACGTTTGGGAGGGAGGTTCCAGACAGAACGGAACTCCCCAGCAAAGGTTCTCCTGCACCATCCACCAATGGAAGTCCCGAATCATAGAGTCGGAGACCAGAACCTCCTGGTCTAGGTCGTCCAAGTCTGGGCCCACTGAGACCAAAGTGTCCATTGAGAGATTCTCTATGGAGCCGAGCGCGAGGGCCTGTCGGAATGCAGCCGCCATGAGCCCAAGGAGGCGAAGGACTGACAGTGCCTGACCCTTCTGCGGGTGGACAACAGACTTGTTTGTGCCTAAAGGGTGTCCACCCTATCCGGCGGCAGAAAGGTTTTGCCGATGGTCATGTCCAGGACCGCCCAATGAACTGGAAGTCTTTGACAAGGGACCAGATGGGACTTGGCCTGGTTGACGGTGATACCCAGGCTGGTGAAAACCTGCGGGTAAGGGAAAGGAGCGCTGAGTGCCTCCCTGACGATGCCACCAGGAGCCAATCATCCAGGTACGGGAAAACCAGTACCCCTGGATATGCAGTGAGCCACTACCACTGGGAGGGCCTTGAAATGGTAGTGGCCCCTGAAATGAAAACTGGAAGAATTTGGGTGGGAAGGAGATATGGGGATATGCAGGTAGGCATCCTGCATATCCAAAGTGCATAGCCACTGTCCCGCCAAAGAAGCGGCAGAAGGCTTTGCAGGGAGAGCATTCTGAAACGCTTATACTCCACTTAACATGTTCAGGGAGCTGAGGTCCAAAATGGGCCTCACGCCTTCCGCTTTCTTTGGAACCAGGAAGAAATGGGAGTAGTAACTGGTCCCCAAAGGTACGTGGGGACTGGCTCTATCGCCGCCTTCAAGAGAAGGGAGGATATTTCTTTCTGAACCAGAGGAAGATGCTCTGGGGAGTAAGACGACTTGGGGTGGTCTTCTGGGTGGTTTCTGAAGAAACTCGACTGAGTGCCCTTTCGCTATTAGCTGGAGCACCCAAGCATCTAATGTGATCCTCTTCCAACCCAGTAGATGGAAGGAGAACCTTCCTCCTACTGGTTCCTCTGGAGAATCCAAAGGCTGTGGGAGAGGAAAGGAGTCAGGTGGTATGAGGGCAGCGTGGCGGCCGAGGCTCCTGCTGCGGCTCCTCTACCCTGCAAAAGGTACGACAGGACTCAGCCATCAGTTAAATTTGTGGCGTGTTCCACAGCCACATCCTGATTGGACACTGCCCTCTGCTGCTGCATCTCAAGTGGCTTTTCCCTGGCTAATTCTTCCTGATGCCACAATTGCTCCTTATACTTAAAATGACTGTTTCTCTGTTTTTTTTTAAAAGACTGTTAAGTTACTGATCTTAGTGATGTTGCTACATTCAGGCCAATGCTGCTAAATTACTGATTAATTTATTTGTTTTCTTAAAGGCTTTTAAAACATTTGGCATTTCATATAGTATAATTTTAAAACTGGCTAGTTTTCTATTAGAGGTTATACAGATCTACCACTAGAGGGATCTTGTTCTTTCATTTTAAAAGTCTACCCTCTTAAAGTCACAGTTGCTTTTCTTGCTATATACCTTTCTTGTGCTGCATCCCCTAATTCCTATTTAGCGAAATTTTCTTTTCACCTCTCCCCACCTGTTTCTTTTTTTTTCTTTTCTTTTAGCCCTACACCAGCTAGAGTTCCTCCCACCTGCTCCTTCCCTTCTCTCCCTCCTTGTCCTTCCTCCCTTGTTCTCTCTCCCCAGGCCCTGTCACGCCCCACCTGCACTCCACTATCTACTTAATCAATACCAGCAGCACCTTGGGAACGCCCACTTCTTGACCAGGCCTCCCCATGGGCCTCCACTGGAAATATCTGGCTGCTTCTTAACACCACTAAGATTGGTCTTAATGCCAGCCTATCCCTACTGTACCACATTGCATATCATCGGGCTGTCATATGGACTCTACCTACTGCCCATATGCTAAAAGGAAACACCAATTATCCCTACTGAACCTGTGTCTCTGTTCCAGTGAAGCTCCTCCTACTTCTACTTCTCCTACTGATCTTGGGCAACATCTATCTGAACCCTGGCCCGGCTGTTCAAGCTTCTGAAATCGGCAGGAGCCCTCACCATTGCAACCATTAACATCTGCAACCTATTACCAAAGCTCAGTGCACTCCAAGCCTTTATCAGCCAACATAAGCCTGACATTCTTGCTGTAGTTGAAACATGGCTGACGCCAAAATTCCTGATCTGGCAATTACCTTACAGGGCTACAGTGTTTTCAGACTGGACCGTGTCTCTAAAATGGGAGGGTGCTGTGCCATCTACATTAAGGATAATCTCTGGGGCACCTTAGTTCCAACCCCTGTCCCTGCCTCCTCGGCCCAGCTTCTACAAATTAAAATTCTTCTAGGTCCCAATCAAAAAGCCCTCACCATCGTCTCTGTATATATTCTACCTCGAGATCAAGACCTTGGCATCAAGAAGTTCTTAACCCGTCAGCTCCCAATCTCCTGGCTCTGAACACATTCTGCTTGGTGATTTCAATATGAACTGGCTCGCATCTGATGTCTATATTCATAAGGATGCCCTTGCAGCTGCCAACCTCTCACAATTGGTCACCACACCAACTCAGATAAATTACAAAACTGGCACCAGTACCCTGCTGGACTGGGTTCTCACCAATCACCTACCAGGATCTCTCGTACCTCCATTCTCCCAGACTCTCTCAGTGACCGCTCCCGGATATATGTGAATGGTCTAATAAATTTCTAAAGTCACCCCTATAATCATTACCAGCAGAGTCCTCCCCGTGGTCAACTTACCCATCTCAAACAGTACCTATCCTTGCAAGACTGGCTGCCCATCTACAAGGCGACGGATGTTAACCTAGCCCTCGGCTACTTCATCACCGCCTTCAATAAGGCCTATGACCTCTTCGTCCTTCAAAAATGGAAAACAAAAGCCTCTGTAACCCTTGAATAACTGCAGAGCTCCTTTCCCAGCTGAAATCTAGGGACCACCTATGGGCAGTGGCTAAAGCCACAGGCAAACAATCTGACATCCAAAATACAAACATGCCCATAATGCCTGCACAAAATCCATTCATCTCATGAAAAGCTCATATTATAGGGATGTCCTCACTAACACCTGGGGAAATGGTCGTGCTTTCTGGGACAATATCAAGGACATTACTGGGAAACAATCAAGTCCCCTTTGGCCATGTTAGTTGTTGAAGGGTCCACTACCCTTGATCCCATGGTCACTGCAAATACCTTTAACACGGCTTTTACTGACCACAGTACTGTTCTACCACCTGATTTCTTCAGTCAGTCACACCCTGCACTCTGTCAAACCACCCTCATTTTTACTTCAGGGGATTAAGATGACTGAAACTCCGCCACATCTCCTCAGTCACTTCCACTTCCAGAATCAGCAGTGACACCCTGGACCTTAAGCTGCTATCACTTACACTTGATGAGGTCCTCAGTCCCCTAACTAAAATTCTTAACCTCTCTCTCACACCAGTACATTCCCTGAAATATGGAAAACTGCCACTGTGACCCCGGTCCACAAAACTGGGGATAAGACCTGCCACTCTAACTACTGCCCGATCTCCATATTTCCACCACTATCCAAGGCCCTAGAGCGTATTGTTGCGGACCAGCTCACTGATTATTTGGACAAATATAATATTCTGTGCACACAACAGCACGGTTTTAGAAAAGGGCATAGTACCACCACCGCCCTGCTTGAATTTACAGTGCAGTGCATAGTTCCTTGATAAAGGACTTCTTACTGGGGCTGTCTTCATTGACCTCTCAAGGCATTTGACACAGTCTATCATCGGTTTCTGTATGACCAACTTCTCCTTGCTGGCCTCGACTGGACTCAGCCCGCTGGTTCAGAAACTACCTTGACAACTGCTCTCAAGAGTAAAATTGCCAATACCATCTTGGACACCTTGCCTGTCCACTCCGGAGTACCTCAGGGGTCCATACTGGGCCCTCTCCTGTTCAGCCTCTTTTAAACTCCCTACCACAATCCTGCTCGAACAAATCATCCTGTATGCGGATGATGCTGTTGTCTTTCTCACTACAAGGACCTCTCACCACTACAACACAGCCTCCAACTTGGATTCAGAGCCGTTGAAACATGGTTCTCCAATCATAAACTAGTTCTCAATCACAAGAAAACCAAGTTATTGCTATTCTGCAGTTCACATAACCATTACAAGCAACACCCCTTGCCATCTCCACCAAGCAGGGGACTGTCCTCGAACAAGTTTACTCTTTCAAATACCTAGGATTCTGCTTGACCCCAATCTCTCTATCGGCTCACATTAACAGCATGGCTAAAGCTGCCAGCACACGCTTTGGATTACTCTACAAGCACAGGCAGCACCTCACCCAGAGGCCCTGAAGATTGCCATAAAGAGCTCTGTGGTGTCAATTATTGATTATGGCCTCATTATCTATGGCTCCATACGACGTCCGCCCTCCGACTTATAACAACTGCACTTAACAAAGCATGCCGACTCACAATTGGTGCCCACCACCTCACCCACACCAGTGCCCTTTATGAACAATCCAGATGGCTCCAACTCTCCAACCGTATAAAGTATCTCACATGTGCTATGGCAGGAAAAATCAACCTTGGCCTCACACCCCGGTGTTACTGCCTTGTTATATCAAAACACCAACCGACAGAACACCAGAGCTCGACAACCCAGATTCTACAAGCTCCTCGCTGTCCAACCACGCAGTGCCAACGCCCTTCGCTATAGGGCTCCTCTATGGATGAATGGTCTCAGCCACACATCTCCTCTGCCTCAACACTAGGTCTGTTCAAAACCAGGCTCCGGACCCATCTCTTGCCTCTAGCTCCTGTGACTGCCTCTCCTAGATGATGACCCACAGCTTTAATCCTAACTTATAGACTGCTTAACCCCAGGCTCCCCAACCCCTCCCTCCAGCTCCTGAGGCGCCACTTCATATCTCAGGTCTTCATACCACCTCATTAGTCTCTCCTTGCCCCATTATAGCACTTATTCCCCCCACCCTGCCCCTTTTCTCTTCTATCACTCCTTCCCATTTATTTTTCGACAAATGCCTCTGGCTGCATCTTCATCCTCCCTCTCTCTCATCCCTGTTTCTCTGCCACCCCGGCACCAGACCCTACCCATTCCTTGTGGCACATGCATCCTAGCTGTGTTCACCATTTTACTATAGCGCCTGTTAACTACCTGCCACTTCTCCTCCTCCTCTATACCTTACTCTTCCTATAATTGACCCTTTCAATAGCACTGTTGTACATGAATGGTTTACTGTTATTTCACTGTGCTTCCTTGTTGTTTGTTATTTCTGATGTGGAACCTTTGTAAAAGAGCCTTGGCTCAAAGGTACTTGTAATCCAAGAATAAATAAATGAAAATAAATAAATATTGTGAGAATATAGCAAGATTTCATATTGTTTGAAGAAAAATTACTTACCATAGTAATCTTGTTTCTTCTAATGGAGTCCTATCGTATTTTGACCTCCCTCCTCACAGAACTCCAATGCTTTATTTAGGGATGGCATGTGCCAGTGCTGCACCCAGAGGGTTATTATCTTATTATTGTTATTATTATGAGATGTTTTTCTGGGGTTTTCGACTTTGAGTCTTTTACCCAGGTGGTTGGTGTTTGGCTTTGCCTTTTGGAATTTACTTAGTAATAGTTAGTCTTAGGTCATTTAGTGCTTGTAAGAATCTGATGGCTACAGAGAATGTACCAGGGACAGGGGTTTGAAAACCAAGCTCAAGCTCATCGTTCTATGCTTCTGCATAGAGTTAACTCTTTCCTCGCCAGAGCAGTTGAACTGGAAGGGCTAACTGCATATTGTTAGAATACAGTAAGACTCCATTAGAAGAAACAAGATTACTATGGTAAGTAGTTTTTCTTACTGTTTAGCTATGTTTTGTTTTTAAGTTAAGTAAAATATTTTTGGGATGACTGAGCAGTGCTTGTCCATGAGCAAGCGTTTGTTTCCTTGTGATGTACATGATGCCTTTGCAGGTGTCCATGTGTCATACACCAGTGTGTGTGGGTGGTCTGCTGTCTGTGAGCAAGCAGGTACATTGTTGTGTAGTAGCGGGTGGGCGCTGCCTTCTCAGAGGTTGACCCTAGACAAGCTGCCACTAAAAAGACAGAAATGGAGTGTCTGTCAGCCATGAAGGACTGGGAGTGGTGCTCGAAGTGATGGAGCCATCTTTGAGAGTCTGTAATGGGCTTGAGGTATGGTGCATGGAAGGAGACTGTGTTTCTAAAAATGTGATGCAGGCTGGACACAGGTTACTTTTTTGGGAGCATTTATTCTGTTTCTGGAGAGAACTGTTAATGCGGACAAAACAGAATTCGAGACTGAAACTACTGAGCTGGGCGCGATGAGTAAGAGCAGGTAAGTTCTAAAAATAGAACCATGCTGCCTGCGCTACGTCTCTAGCCAGTGAGGATCTACTGTGAGGATATTTTTGCACATGGTGACCTAGGGTGAGAATATTTCAGTATTTTCACTCTAGTTCTGGAGTGATCAAAATATCACTGGTAAGTACCGAAGAATATACTCACAGGCATTACATAAATACTACAGTGGTATGGTAACACCACTATGATTAGGTTGAGTAGGCTGTTTAATGTTAACCCCCAACTTTTCACTGTAATGGCTTCATTCCTTTTCAACAGATTTGCACAAAATTTGGATGTCTGGTCTTGGAGGCAAGATCTCTTGATGTGCCAAGTTCTGTTCCAGTCAGATGTCTGGATTCTGAGATCTGGATAGTGAAAAAAGTGAAAAGAAAAAGAATGATTTCTTGATGTTTTCGTCATCACCTAGAGCTCATATGGTTTGGAATTTTGGTCTGTAATTTTCAGGGTGGGAAGGGCTTGGCCCAGAGTGGTGCCTTTGTTGGTTTGGTGAAAAAATATGAATCCAGAGTTATAAGGATCTGAAATTTTGTTCCTGAGCATGCTCAGTACACTCTTTGGATAACTGTTTCAAATGAAAAAATAATTTGGCCATACTGTTGTCAAGGTGCAGGTCAGGAAGCATAGGAAAAAACAGAAGCAGTTATAAAATCCTTAAGTAACATTTTATTATTTTCAATAACAATAAGATAAGTAAAGATGACGGAGGACACCCATTTACAAAGGCAGTACAAACAAAGAAAACAAAGTCCTTCATCTGAGGGTATCTATAATTCTGAATTTCACTCTCTTGGTCTCTTTAACAAACATTGCTGCTCTTTTTATAAGAAGCCTTTGACTTAATTAATTTGTGCATCCTGAGCACGTTAAGTGGCATCTTGTTTCTCACAAAATGTATCAGAACTTCGTCAGTTTCTTTTCTTGCATATGCAACAAAACAGAACATGGTATCCCAGAACTAATCTCCTGTTGATAACACTGGAAAGAAGTTTGTGGTGGTCAAACTGCATCTCAAAGTTAACCCCAAGTTCCAAATAGCTTTTGCAATCTTTTCAACAAAGGACAAAGGGACCTGCGCTTCCACAGCCAAATGAATGTGTGCATCTATGGAGGAATGGAGCTCAGGGCCCTCTATGCCTCTTGATTCCTTAGCATGATGGATGTGTTAATACAGGTCCATTGGGACCAGTGTGAATAAGGATACAATTCCTACTATTTCAAAAGTAAGGAAAGTTTTTGCAAAAAAACAGCATTAATGCATTAGTTATGGTTCAGATTAAACCAACAAAAGCAGAGAAATGCGGTATTAAGGTTTCCAACCTATCTCTCCTCCTCCTTCCCAGCATGAAAGGAAAAAAAAAAATTACATTTTTCGCTGCCTCATCTCTTGGTGAATCAGGTGGGGTCTTCCTTGGGGTTCTCAACCCTAATGCTCACCCCATTCCATGACCAAATAAGGTGACATGTGATATGTTTTCTTCAGGCAGGGCTTACAGGTTCTTGGCAACCTATGGGAAGACACAGTTCTGCATGCTTGAAAGGGCTATATCACAATTTGGTGAGTGTTAGGGTTGTACTACAAGGAAGACCCCGCCCTAAGTTGCCAAGAGTCAGGTAGTGAAAACTGTAATGTTTTTCCTTTTTCTGCTTGGGGTTGGGGTGGGGAGTTAGAATAGGAAACCTTAATGCCACATTTTCCTACTTTTCTTGCTTTAATCTGAACCCTAACTGAAATATTAACACAGTTTTACAAAGAAAGAACAGTTATGTAAGAACTTACCGTAACGATAGATCTTTGAGGATCTCGGTCATCAGGTCACTGTAGGAACTTCACGTTGGTGAAGAGAATCCACACAAGATTTTCGGCAGTACAACTGGGGCATACGTCATCACCAACCATATAAAGGCGAGCGGCCCGCTCCTCCTCAGTTCTTTCCCTGGTGATAAAGGGAGCATAATCCTAGCCAAGGAGGACCAAGGAGAAAGAGAGGTGCGGAGACCTAAAAGAAAGGCTGGATACACCAGACAGCTAGTTCCTAGACAGGATCCCCAAAAGGGGATGGTGGGGAGCAGACCTGATGACTGAGATCCCCTCAAAGATCTACTATTCAGTTAAGTTCTTACGTAACTGTTCTGTCTGCATCAGGTTATCTCAGTCATCAGGTCACACTGTTGGAATGAGTCCCAAGCAGTTACAGGTGAAACAGACAGTCTGGGAGGAGGCTCACCATAAACATAAGACAGGAGGCCCTGCAGCACAGCCATGCCAAATCCTGCACGCTCTCTTAAGGCAATGTCCAGACTGCAGGGCTTGGTGAAAGTATAGATGGTACTCCAGGTGGCAGCCACACAGATGTCAGTGACTGAGACTCCCCAGAAACAAGCCACAGAGGTAGCCATGCCTCTTGTGGAATGCGCTTTAACCACACCAGGCAATTCTTTGTCCTACTTGGTGTAGCAGAACATAATACAGTTTGCCAACCATATGGATAAACATTGCTTAGAAACTGAAATGCCCTCTCTACCTGGGGCAAAGGAAACAAATTGGGGGTTCAAGACTGATTGTGATGCCCAGGTCCTGGAACAGGTGAGTGGTATGTTCCAGAGTTTGTAGCAAGTGTTCCTGGACTGTGCTTTGAGAGCCAGTTGTCCAGGTAGGGGAAGACATACAGTCCCTCCCTTCTGAGGGCTGCTGCTACTATAGTCAAGCATTTGGTAAACACCTGAGAAGCCAAGGACAAACCAAAAAGCAGGGCCGGAACTCAAAATGCGCCCCTGAAAATGGAACCTGAGGTACTACCAGTGGGAGGCAAATACCTTGATATGCAGGTATGCATCCTTCATGTCGAGAGAACAGATCCAGTCTCCCTGGTGCAGAAGGGCAGCAGACCATGAAAGGTCAACATCTGGAATTTCTTGTACTGAATGAAGAAATTCAGCCCTCAGAGGTCTAGAATGGGCTGAAATCCCCATTACATTTGGGGACCAGGAAAAAGTGAGAGTAGAACCCCTTGACCTACTGAGTCTTTGGGACAGGTTCTATGGCCCTTTTGTGTAGAAAGGTGCGAATCTCCTCCCAGGGCACTGGAATATGCTCTGTTAAGTACAAGGACTAAACCAGAGGTTTTCCTGGAGGCCACTCCAGGAGTTCGGGTGTGGCCATTTTCTATGAGCTGCAAGACCTAGGCATCTCTGGTGATCTCCCTCCACCTGTCCAGGTGTGAGGAAGCGACCTGACCACCACCCCCTGCCCAGCGGGGTAGAAGTGGAGGGGCTAGAGCAAGGTCAGGCTGAGTGGCACCTATGGCCAGGGCTGCACCTCCTCCTCTGGGGGTTTCCCAGTGGTGGAGGTAGGTAGGCTGCGACTGCCAGCGTACTCTTGAAGCTTGGCACTGGGTTGGGGCCCATGGGCTGCACACTGAAAGGATACCTACTGACCACTTTTAGGCTGGTTGGTATGGTACATGGAATGAGCTAACCATAAGGCCTGCAGGTTTGAAAATATATCCACATCTGCTCCAAATAGGTTATATCCTCTAAAGGGGCCTTCAGGATGGATTGTTGTACATCCTGGGCAAAGCTCGACACTCTGAGCCAAGGAGTCACATCATAGGTAAATTCCTGCTGTGGCGCTCTCATGCGAGGCATCCACGGAGTTGTAGGCAAAGTGAGGAAGTGCCTGCTGACATCAGCCCCTGACTAAATACTCTGAAGCAGCTGCTGCCTCAGGAGTCCTTGGGAGGGCTTTAGCTGCATCTTTGTCCTGAGCCCAGAGTTGGTTCTGAAACTGGACCACACCGGCAATGCAGTTAAGCACCCTGATGGTCAAAGTGGCAAAAGCAAAGGTCCCCTGCCAATGAGGTCCAACCTCCAGGACTCCTTATCCAGTGGGAGTGAACTTAGGTGTTTGGGCCTCAGATACGGTCGTGGAGCAGCATTAATGACCACAGAGTCCACTTGAGGCTGTTCAGCAAAGAAGGTTTCCCTGCAGGAGCCTGGCAGAACTTGTCCACCTTCCAAGGCATGGTAGAAACCATGCTGAGTCGATCCAGCTGGCCAGAGTGGCATCCTCAAAGGTGCTACTAAGAGAGGAATGACCAGAGGAGGGGCATCCAGCAGGCCAAGGTATGTGGACAGACAGCACCAGATAGGGTCCTGTTGCTTGGTGTCAAACCCCATGGCCGCCTGCAACTGTCTCAGAATGGAGACAAAAGATGGCTCATCGGGGAGGGGATGGGATATACCTGGGAGTCTCCTTACTGTCGGGACGACAATGTATAGGTGGAGTGGGTAACCCTCCTTCAGCCCTATCAGCCTCTTATCCTCATCATCAGGGAGAAGATTTGGGTGATACTCAACCTCATCCCTGCCCTGGGTCCTGAGGGAGGTTAGAGGCACCCAATCAGGAGGTGCAGGCCACAGCCTCATAGGGAGAGGAGGCAGGGACAGGCACCGTGGGCCCCTGCGGTGTTGGCCCTTGTTGGGGAGCAAGTCTAGCTTGCATACAGTCCCACAAGAGGAAAGCATAGCCTGAGAATTGACCATGACTGGGTCTGGACACCCAATGGTGTCGGCTGAGGAGCTGGCAACCGGTGGTAGGGGCTGGGGAGGGGTGGCTAGCAGGTTAAGGTCTGCAGGGCATTTCCTCCACTTGGTCATCATCAGAAAGGAAGAGGGCGACCAAGGAGCAGCCTGGGCAATGCTGGAGGAGGCGAGGGCCCTGAGGCAGAGGTCGCGTTGCAGAGGAAACGGCCAAGGTCAGCATTGGGGAGTAGGTGAGCCCCTTGAAGCACCGAGCCAGCACCGTTAATGTTGAACCCAGAGACTACCTAACTGTTGGCCCATGGGGAAAAAAGAGCTGAAACAGTAGGGGCAGAGATGTCAGTAGGGGTGCCTGAGCCCAAGGAACCAGTGCCTGCCAAAGTAAGATTTTTTTGGGGGGACCACGACTGTGAATGATGATCCTGTGGGAGAGGCCTGCTCTCTGAAGGGGACGGTCCCACCGCAGTTTGATGCTTGAGGCGGCAACGTGAGCCGAGCCGGGAGGACCGGGCCTTAGCGCAGTCCTTTTCCCAGTGTTTGTACTTCCTGCTTGATTTGTCCTGGGCCTTGTAGAGTGTGAATCCAAGAAAGGGCCAGGAAGTGGAGGAACTCTGGCCTGTAGCTCCTTTTCCATTCAGGTGACCTTCTGCTTGAGTAGGAAATCTTCCAGGGTCTTCTAGTGGCGCGCCTGGTAGCCACTTGAGCCACAACCATTTTGCAGGCTTGGAGCAGTGACCTGGGCCTAGGCAGCGGACATAAATTTGAAGCTTAGTGGTCGTCCTTCTCAGGGATCTTCTCACGCAGACACACCACCTGAAGAGTTTTTCAGAGATGGAGTTCAGCATAAATGGACAAAAATCACTTTAGAAGTAAAGTGATGCTACACTAGGGAGAGAAAAATAAATAAAATCAATGAAGAAATAGCAGTTGACTGAAACTGGTGGTTTCTCCAAAAGATCCGTGTGATGGTTGACATGGGAAAAGAACTGAGGAGACACAGGGGCCGCCCACTGTTATAGGACAGGGCAATGTCAGGTGTGTGACATTGGGTGGGTGACCCCCTGGTAGGCTGCTATCTAGGTAAGTTTCCATGTGGTATTCGTGCCTGGCAGTTACAGTTCCATACATGTGGCCTGCCTACAAGAGATACCCTCGGTAAGATCAAGTGGTTCACCGCTTCCAGATTCAGGACCACTTGTGCGGACGCTCTCCTACTCGAATAAGAGCATCTGCCTGCTGACTGTTCACTCTGTGACATGGATCACCAGGAATCTGCATCCAGGTTGTGCACGATGGTCCAGGTGCAGAGGCCTCCCAACACATGGGAAGAGGTGTGTTCTGTCTTGCCTGTTCAGGCAGAACATGGTCATGGTATTGTCCATCTGAACTGGCATGACCTGACCCCAGACTAGAGGAGAACATTCCATCAGAGCTAGCCGCACAGAGCTCCAGCGTTATATGTGGTGCCAAGACTCTGGGTGACCAGAACCGTGGACTCTGTGGTCTCCCAGGTGTGCTCTCCACCCTGTCAGAGCGTGTATGTCATGATCATGATGTTCGGTTCTGGGAAGGCAAAGGTTCCTTCCTCCAGATATTCTGGGACAAGCCACCATTGGATGGCGTCCGCATTGACGGGTCACTGTGACCAGCTGGTCCAAGTGTCCTAGGCATTGGGACCACTGATGGCCTGACTCCCAATGCAGGTGGTGCATCCGCCAGCAGGCCCAGGAGACCATGCGGTTACAGGATGCCATGTACCCCAGCAGCTGCAGGAAATCACAGGCAGTGCATGAGCACATAACAAAAATGATTGGGCAAAGGAGGTAAGATCTAGTGCTCGGTCTGTGGAGGCGGGCCTTGGCACACAGGAGTCTAGTTCTGCCCTGATGAACTTGATCACCATGCGAGGTTACCAACTTGGACTTGTCCGTTAACCAGCAGGCCCAAGTCTTGACAGGTCTGGAAAGCCAGATCTCTGGATCTCTATAGTTTTCTGTGGATGGCCCGGCCAGCAGCCAGTCATCCAGGCAGGGATACACCCGATGCCTTGACACCAAGGAAGGCCACCACCACTGCAATGCACTTGATGAAGACCCTGAGCATTGAGGAGAGACAAAGGGCATGATCCCTTCTGTATGGAACTGGAGATACTGGTGGTGGGAAGGACAGACTGGGATGTGGAAGAATGTATCTTGAGGTCCAAGGAGCAAAACCATAGGTTGTGCTTCAGAAAAGGAATGATCTGATTAAGGGTAACCATCTAGAACTTGTGCTTTCACATGAACTGGTTTATATCATGCAGATCCAGTATGGGGCACCAGCACCCCCATTTTGGAAGTACCTGGACATGTAACCTGACTGGCAGGTGTCTGGGACATGGGTTATGGCTCCATTTGCGAGGAACTGGTGGTGTCCTCTTAAGGGAAGACACCGGTCCTGCTACACCTTGGACTCCCATGGAGCGTGGAGTCAGTAAGGCAGGAAGACCTCGAAATCCAGAGGCAGCCCTCTGCCTACCACTTTTTTAAACTTTTTATTTATAGAGTTTATGCAAATACATTAGTTATAATTTCCTGTACAATGTAATACATCACACGTAAACAACATTAAAAGATATACAGATATGTGAGCCATTGTTACATTAGGTACAAGATTAGGAGAATTCCAGATATCAAAAAAGCTTCTAGTACATCAATGCAAATATCCCATACTGCTATTGCTATCAATGCCTATAATATGGCAATTACCACTTAATATATATGTAAATATTAAAGGAAAACCCCAGGCCTTAAAGGCCCTTGATTATTAGGGACATCTTTGGTTCTATAGCTCCTATATATATCTCCAGTTTGCTCCACAGCGTTACATAGAAGAGTAATTAAAAAAAAAAACTTGAGATATTAGTACATTGTCTCTCAAACTTTTCCGTTATTTAAACCACAAATTTATTGCCCATACCTTCTCCATGTTACTAAAATCCCTGAAAGTATGTTCTATCAGCAGTGAAAAATTAAGTCCAAGTGTTTAATATAATTAATCAACGATCAACATCTCAGGCCCTTCTGCTCCATATTATTGAACAGAACTCTGTACTGTCCACCAGCTTTTAGGAGGGTAATAAAACCATGTGGTGGGGGGGGGAGGGGCATTCTTAAGCAGGAAAAATAAACAGTTAATATGGCAGACGTTAAAGAAGTCTCACTCAGTCTATTTTTCAGGTGTCCTCTGCCTCCGAGTCAGGCAGAAGGATCCGCCTCTCGGGCTGCCCCTCTCAGTCTCCAGCTTTTCCACCATCTTCATGGCTTCTTTAGGTTCTGTATAGATGTATGCCTTGCTTCCCACCATTACATGGAGTTGGGCAGGCATCAGCAAATTGTTAGAATCTCTAATACCTGCAGGTGCCTTCTGACTGCATCGAATCCCTTTCACGCTTCATGCGAGTGGAGTGGGAGAGATCGGGAAAAATAACACTCTAGAGCCATTTACCTCAATGTTGCGCCTCGATCGAACAGCTTTGCAGAATATGATCCTGCACCACCACGGACACAGTAATGAGCATGATTGTTCTGGATCCTCTGTAGACTCTGGTCTCCGGAGATTAACCTGTATGCATGGACTAACTGGTCCTGTAGATCAAGCCCAAGGGTCTCCAATGGCCAAGTACTTAGAGAAAGATTCTCTCTTTCTGTGCCCTCCGGGACTCGGATGATCCGGACGCTGGCAGCAGGTCAGATTTTCCATATGCTCCAGTCTGGAGTGGAGCAAAGCCTGCTTCTTCACACAGGAGGATGCCGTGGCTTGGGCCAGGTCGAGGATTTCTCTGCATCTGCGCTGTTTCTGTTAAGTGGTCCAGTTTTGTTCCACATGAAGCAGTCGGGTGTTATACCGGCCATTTTCTCATCTATACGCTGGACAGTTTTAGCCAGAGTCAGAACTGCTGATTGCAGAGACTCCAGTGTGCCGGACCAGGCTCCCCGACCATTGCTTCCCTAGCGGGAAGATTTGCAAGCGCAGTTGGAGGCCCTGCCACTGGGGCAAAGAAATTTGTGTTTTGGTCCGTGTTTTTCCACCCCATCTAGGCAAATTTGGCATCCCCAGAACCAGTTGGACCCTGGGAGCAAGTACATACAGTTTAAAGCTCAGGTTAGGCAAAAGTCCAGAAAATAAGCTATTTTTTATATATTAGCTTTATTTAGTAATAAAGTTAGAATACTTACAAGTACAAGTACATAGTAATGTAATATCATTACATTCAGAGTTTCCACTCTTGAACAGATACAGGTTATCCAGAGACTCCCTAGACATCTAGAGTTCTTGGGGACACCGCATGATTTAGTATTTATACAAACTTCTATACTCCCATCAGAAAATTATGATCTTATCTGTGTCAGTCTTCACCATTCATCACAGATGGGTACTGGCGGGTCAGGACCCCTTGAAATTTTTAAAAGGGTAAGGCGGGCCGACACACCATCGGCGCCACCCTCAAGGCTGACGTACTCACTGGCGCGAGGGTTGGCCATTAGGCTGTGTCGACTCCACCTGCCTACCAGTTCTTCATCTCCGCCGTTGAGGTTGCCTCGTGGGAAGCTTCTGTCAAGAATTTTAGGCCTTCAGCCTTCGAAATTGACGTTTTCAGACCGTCGATTGCCTGCCGGTTCTGTGTTCTGCCTCCACTCGACGTCGCCCGTAAGATCTTTCCTTTTATTTGAATTCTGTGACGTCGAGTCTGTTTGGTGTTTTTCTCTCTGTAGGTCATGTCTCGTCGTGGGAAAAAAAGTCTTGAGAAGGCAGGTCGGACCCCCATCGCGACCGATTGCCCGTGTGGCCGAAGAAGTTTTCCGTCACCCGACCAACACGACCGTGTCTTGCGTGTCTTGGCCGCTTCACGACATAGACTTCGTCCGGCGCCTGCTTCTCCATGGACCGCCGGGTCCTCAAACAGCCAGCGTTGAAAGTGGGGCCGAGCTCCGCTGCTTTCGGGAGTAAAGTTCGCACTCATCAGGCCAAGCTGTTCTCTCTCTGCCCTTCCTCTGGGTCCCCTCCGGTTCCTATACGGACCGAGAAGGAGGAGCCTCGGCTACTGTAGCCTGGCCATCGCCGAGGCTCCTCCTGCAGCGCAGGAGGCCCATCCCGCTTCCTCCGTGGCCAGGCGGGCGCCGCCACGGCAATGTCCCCTCCGGGTGGGGCTCCCGGTGTCACCCAGCGGCTTGGAAGGCGGGTTGGCACCGTCCTCGGCGCCGTCAGTCGGGCGCCATGGGCCCTGTCGGCGTCGACTGTCTTCAGGTGCCGTGGGCCCTGTCAACACTATTCGCGGCGCCGGCGCGCTCAGCGGTACCGTGGGACGGATCGGCGTCCTCCTTTGCCATTCGCCTTAGCGCCAAGGTTAAACAAGGCACCGTGCCTTCCGGCTCGGGCCCGTCAGGGCCTGCGACACCAGCTGTCGGTGCCATCCCGGCGCCGACGCCTCGGCACCATTAGGTATCGAGGGCCGTTGGTGCCCTTCCCGGTACCACCCCGGTGCTGGTGGACTCGGCGGCGCGCGTCTGGCCCTGACTCTGGACCTTTGGCTCGAGCTGCCCTGGTGCCTCCTGCAGGTCCCGCTCGCGGGGTTGCGGAGGGCACGGTGCCAACTCGGCCACAACTCTGGCTGCTGGGCCGCTGGCAAGGTTGGCTCTGCCCGCCCTCCTACTGTTTGGCTCAGAGCTTGGTTCTACCTCTTGGTCGGAGTCGAGCTCCGGAATCAGGCAGGCAGTCACCCCTCGGGGTTGACTGCGAGAGGGCAGCACTGTGGTCTCGTCGACGAGTCAGAGCCAGCCCCTACTGAGGACAGTCAGGTGGCCCCGAGACTAGGGTCAGTGGTGCTGACCAGCAGGCAATGATCGAGCCACCATAGCTCTGCAACCTGGTCTTGGGGTTTCATCGACCCCCGGTGGTGGTACCCCTCCAGTGGTGTGTCTTGATCGCCCAACTTTGGGGCCCATCGAGAAGCCTACAGGAGGAGGTACTGTTCCTGGGTTTCCCCTTGAGGCTGCCCAGAGATGCCAGCTACCCAGGCTGGCCCTCTGGAGGAGGAGGACTCTCTCGGACTCTGAGGGGTGGAGGTGTGGGATCGCACGCGGCCTTCTCTGGGGTCCACTCGGCCCTGAACCAGGCCAGTGCGGATCTCACCCTTCCCCCTGAGTTCCTTGAGGAGTCCCATTCTGAGAGCAGGGGACCGTCCTTCTGGACTTTACAGCCCGTCGCCTCACTGGGGATTCTTCTGGGCGCAGCCAGGCAGTACCAACGTGGTTGTACAGCTGTCGGCTGTGGAGTCTTCTGGGGCACCCTCCTTGGGTGCTCATGGTCTGCTCCCTTGCCCTGGCGGAGGTCAGCCGACTCTTTTCTCGGCTCTGCCCCATCCCTCTGCCACATTCTCCTGCGCTCCCAGGCATTCTTGGTCCTCAGCGCCCTCTCACCTGGGAGCAGTTCAGGCGGTGACTGCCGGTTCCCTGCTTATGTTGGGGCTATGGACAGCCAGGTTTTCAACCTCCCCGTGCAGCCACCCTCGAACATATGGTGACCTCCAGCTCCTCATCCCCTCTTCTGGGGAGAGGAACCTTCTGTCCACATCTCTCCGGCTGCTGATCTCTCGGAGTATCAGTGTTTCTCGTGAGGATGTTGGAGGACTTGCACCTTTCACCTCTACTGTTAGCAATCCTAAGAATGCGGCGTCGCCTTTCTAAGCGATTTGGCGAGCCACCCTTGTGGTGCTGCCCTGGCCTGCTCCCTTTAGGGAGGCGTCCTTGCATTTCTGGCAGAGGCCCTTCTCTGGAGTTCCTGCCCCTAGGGACCTCAGCCAGAGGTGTTGCGCTCCCCGAGTCTCAGGTTCCATGCCTCATCCCAGTCTGGCTTGACCATCTGGACACTCCTGATGGGCTTCGTGCCTCCATCGTGACCGGCCCCAGATCAAGACTCCTCGGTTTTGACTTTGGGGAGGAGGACCTTCTACTCGGCATGGTTGCTCCTTCTTCTTTCTGCTCACCAGGCCCACTATGCAGCCTACAACAGGTTCTTGTGGTCAGGCTAGGTCAGATCCTAGCTTCTTTGCCTGACTCGGAGCAAACCAGACAAGTCATCGCGCTCTCTGCACGTGGCCTGGAGCTAGCAGGCACCAGCGGGGCATCTTCTGACGCCAGCGAGGTAGCTACCAGAGTAGTAGGGACAGCGTCTGCACTAGGAGATCGGGCGTGGCTCACGTCTTTCCGGTTGTCGTCCTTGGCCCGGCGTAGGGTGATTTGCTCTGCCACCAGGAACCTACCTTTTCTCCCGTGGGCGAGGCGGTGCTTGTCTGGGCAGCTTCCTTCCCCTCCGGGGGACCCGTCTCTCTCCCACTCTCGGGCCTCCCAGGGCCTGAAGGTTCCCACGTAGTGTGTCACCCACTGAGGGCTAGGGACCCTGTCCCTTAGCGTGTAATGAAACAACCCCTTCCGGGGGCTTAGTACTCACCCATCTATGATGAATGATGAAGATTGACACAGATAAGATATGAAATTACGTACCTACGTAATTCTGATCTTTCTGTGTATCTTCACCATTCATCACATACCACCATCCCCTGAGGCCTCAGTCTCTGGGTCCCCTCGCTCTCGTGGCTCCCCTCTCCTCTTTAGGAGCGGGTAAAGTAGGGACACACAGTGGGGTACTCTCCTTAAAGAATACAGTTCGACGGCACTCCTTCTCTACTACATGTCTCCACCCTGATGGGGTGGGGTTGAGTGGTTGTCCTCCTCCTGTTCTCCTTCTGGTTTCCATCCAACTGTCTAAAAAAAAAAAAAACCTTTTCACCAAACATCTTTTCCTGAGAGAGTGCTAAATCCCTGTACCTGTCCTTCCTCCAGAATAGCCGACTCTGCTTCTGGGGTATTTGCCAGTTATTCTGTGCCTTGAATTCTGGCAGAGAGCTTCTACTCCTTGCAGTTCCTATACAATCTGGTGACGGACAAGGGTCTCGATACCTTGATACCTCTCATTCTCTCCTAAATTCTCTCCCTCCCTACTTCGCTTCCAGAGATTGGGGCCCCTACCCAATCCCTTAGTCTCATCTCTTCTTTGCTGTCCTCTCAGTCGTTATTTCTCCTTTAGTTCAGTTATCCTTGCCTTTTCTGTCCCTTGGACTCTCTTGTGCCACCTCCATCCCTTCCTCTTACCTCTCCGGCGACTCAGAACTGGTAGGCAGGCGGAGTCGGCCACAACCTAGCGGCAACCTTGAGCCCACGCGCGGTCGTCAGCCTCGGGCGGCGCCCGATGTATGTGTCGGCTCCTCTACCCTTTAAAAAAAAAAAAAAAAAAAGCTCCGCGGGTCCTGACCTCCGGCCAGTACCCATCTGTGATGAATGGTGAAGATACACAGAAAGATCAGAATTCTGGTAGGTACGTAATTTTCATTTCCAGCAGAAAACTCATCATAACTCAGAGCTTAACAATTTATAAATCTATGCCATATATAAAAATATGGAACAAGTTAACACATTAAAAACAACAACAAAAAAAAGAACTGGTTTATTTCTGTACTATGGTCTAATGTGCAAAAGTCACATATTAAGTATATCATAGTATCATAGTAAAGCCAGCAGAATAGGTCCTATGGTCTATCAGGTCTTTTCGAAGCTAGCCCCCTACTGAGCTCGCTCCCTCCACCCCCTCCAGCCCCAGAGGTGTCCCTCCCTGGCCTCAGCTTCCCCTGTACCTGTCCCAACCCTTCTTGAATCCTTCCACTGTGGTCTCTTCCACCAGACTCCTGGGCAGTGCATTCCATGGTTCCACCACCCTCTCTGTGAAGAAGTGTCTCCTGCTCTCCCCTGTACTTTCCCCTTCCAGCTTCCACTGTGCCCCTGGTAGTTCCTCCCTTCTTAAGACCGAACACTTCCCTGGCTCTGCCTTATTTATCCCTTTACATACGTGAAAGTCTCTATCATGTCCCCTCTGTCCCTCCTTTCCTCCAATGCATACAGACTGAGTTCATCCAGTCTCTCCTCATCGGTCCTACCCTCCATGACCTGAATCATCCTGGTCGCCCTCCTCTGGACCCTCTCCAGTAGCGTTATGTCCCTCTTAAGATGGGGTCTCAAAACTGCACAAAGTACTCAAGATCTGGTCTAACCCAGAGCATTATACAGAGGAGGATCACCTCTCTCCTCCTGGAGGTAATCCCCTGGTTATGCAGCCCAGTATCCTGTTTGCTTTTGCTGCAGCTCTTGACAATTCTCTGTGTTATTCATTTTGCTGTCCACCACTATCCCTAAGTCCCTCTTGCCCGATGTGACTTGCAGTGTGGTTCCCCAGGGTGTATGCATGTCCGGGTTTCTAACCCCCAGATGCAGCACCCTACATTTCCCTGCATTGAACTTCAACCCCACTTCCTTGCCTCACCCACCCAGGGTATCCAGATCCCCTGCAGGGCCTCTCTCTCCTCCCCTGCCCATGCTCCCAGTTTGAGTCATCCGCAAAGAGACTCAACCTACTCCTAACACCCCACCCTATGTCGAGACATAGGAATTGAACAAGGTGGCCCCAGGACCGTAACACTGATGACCCTCCTGGGGAGGAGACTATCCTTCCAATCACCACTGCTGTATTCTCACCTGTAAGCCAGTTTTCCACCCACCTGAGCAACTACCCTCCAACCCCATCCCCCCAGCTTTGTTAGTAGGCCATTGTAGGGTACTGAATGAATGCCTTACTGAAATCCAGATAGAGGGACGTCCACCGGCCTATGTTGGTCCAGGCACCTGTCACCCAGTCATAAAACTCCACCAGGTTAATCTGACACGACCTCCTGGAAAAAACACACTGCCTGTCATCCAGGTGCCACAACCTTTCCAGCTGCCCCCAGCCTCTCCTTGATAATGCCCTCCATAACCTTGCCTATCACAGGCGTTAAGCTAACCGACCTATAATTTCCCATCTCCTCTCTGACCCCTTGTGGACAGGCACCACATGAGACACCTTCCAATCTTGAGGCACCCACCTTGTCATCAGGGAGATGTTGAAGAGTGAGGCCAGTGGAGCTACCAGCACACAAGATGATACTCTCTGTCTCATTGCTATGTCTCTATTAAGGGACAAACAACAAATCAATTCAGAACAGTACATTCTATTCAGCTACTTAACATCAAGTATTTATCTCAAAGTAAAAATTGGTTGTGGATTTACCCTACACTCTTAATGGCTTCCTCAGTAGTCTGGAGCTCCATCTGGTCCATCTATTTATATATTACGAGGACCTTAATGCAATTGAAAAGGTTATTCTTTCTAAGATTTGAATAGAGTTAACTACCTCTCTCCAGTCTTGTATGGGGGGCGACCACTAATTTAGTGATGGCCTTACAGGCAGCAGCAACTAGGATATTCCAGAGATACTGGGCTTCCCGCCTCTTTAGGTCCATTGGGTATAGGCCTAATATCAGGTGTTCAGGGCCTGGAGGGCAGTGAGGGAAAACTATTTTTTTTTTCAAATTGTTTTATTAGCGAGAGGAGGTACAAGAAGCATACATCATACTGTATATGAGTACTATATTACTTTTGGTACATATAGTGTTGTCAGTGACATATTATAACAAAAGCAATGAGGCGTTATTACATCTTATTTGGCATTTCAGCAATTTACACTTTAAGTTATTATTGTTTGTGTGAACAAAGTCCTGGAGTAACAGGCAATACATTATAATCAAGTTCAATTCATATGGGAAAAGTATCTGCCTCTACTGCCACCAGTAAAGGTGCATGTACGGTTCAAGTTATCATGTAAACCATGGGCATTACCCTGTGCTTGCTCCAATGCCATACAAGCCCCATATTGCCAGCCCATCTAGCCATCAATGGAGAAGCCGAGGAGAGCCACGTCTGCCTACTGTTCTTCTTGCATTAATGAGTGCTAGGTTCCAGAGGGACCTCGCAGGTCTGGGAGTCCCCACAATAGGGTCTGCTCCCAGTAGTAACTCCAGTGGGGATTTGGACAAAGGGCACCTCAGCATGTCACTCATTATACTGTGGATTACATGCCAGAATGGAGCAACCCTAGGACAAACCAGAGCCATATGTAAAAATCAGCTCCCTCCATGTGACACTTTGGGCGAGGGTCCGACGGACTCATCCATCCTATGCAGCATCAAAGGAGTCAAATATGCTCTGTGTAGAAAGTTAAACTGTATCTGGCGAAGCTTATTGCTTCTGGAGCAATTTATATAATGTTTACAAGCATGCTTCCAAGAAAGGTTATCTATTGGGAGCAACAGGTCTTCACTCCATCTAAGTACACTCTTAATCTGAAGCCCCTTCTGGATGTGTTCCTGGATTGTGTCATAATATAAAGAGACCCCCCCATCCTGGTTGTGGACTAAATAGCTCCTCCTCCTCTAATGGCAAGGGATCTGCCCACCACACTCCTGTGAGTTGTTCCCACATTTTGTCATATTCTTAAAAATACTAAAAAGTCCCTACAGGATTCCCATTCCTTACGAAGGGTTTCAAACCTTCTCAGCGTTCCCCTTCATATAGGTGACTAACTGTTACTAACCCCAGTTTCCTCCAAGCCAGTACTCACTGCACTACTAATGGCGTGCATTGCACCACATCCCGCACACACGAGGCAAGCTTATGTTTGGAGATTTTTATTTACATGTGCCATGCACTGGTGAGCTAACAACCATATCTGCATAGTAGTTTTAGTGAATGGATTAACAGGTAGGTTATTCCTTAATTTCACCAGGGCACTCACTAGGGTATAATTTTAAGATTCCCATTTAACATATCCTCCTCAATTCTTAGCCAGGGACAACTTGCTTCTTGTGCTTTACTGGGGAAGTAGGCTAACTGTGCAGCCTAATAATAGCTTTTGAAGTTGGGTAACCCCATTCCACCCCGATTGGAAGGAAGCTGTAAAATATTTTGCTTAACTTTAACCCTTCCTCGTTTCCACACAAAGTGGGTAATCCGCGATCCAGCTGCCCAAAGTGTTTCTGGGGATCTTTATAGGGAGTGATTGATATAGAAATGAAATTTGTGGCAAAATGGTCATCTTGACCACTCCCACTCTCCCTATTGTGGACAATGGAAGTGTGTTCCACCGTCACAATCTTCCAATAGTTTGTCCATTAAAGGAACAAAGTTCTGAGAGTAGAGGCGACTAGCCATACCGTAAATGTAGATGCCTAAATACTTTATAGTGTGCACAAATTGTAGCCCTCCCAGGTTCTCTATCAGTTACATAGATACATAGACAGTGTCGGCAGATATAGGCCTATGGCCCACCCAGTCTGCCCATTTGAGCTTGTAAGTTCAGTTTATGTTTTCCTAGAAGTCAGTTGCCCTACCCCTGACCTCCAGAATTCCTTTATGTCTATCCCTTGCATTCTTAAATCCTGTGATTGTTTCAGCCCCCACCACTTCTCTGGCAGGGTGTTCCACTTGTCCACCACCCGTTCTGTGAAGAAATTCTTTCCTCATGTTTCCTCTGAATCGTCCTCCCTCCAACTTCATCCCATGTCCTCTAGGCCTGAAACATCTTTTCACTTAAAAATAGTGTATTCCTGCACCCTGTTCCTCCCTGTAAGATACTTGTATGTTTCTATCATATCCCTCTCTCCTCCCTCTCCTCCAGGAGTACATGTTCAGTTCCTTCAACCTGTCTTCATAGGACTTGTGATGCAATCCATGCACCATCTTTGTTGCCCTCCTCTGAACCTTCTCTACCCTGTCTATGTCCTTACATAGGTATGATCTCCAGAACTGTACACTGTACTCCAGGTGGGGCCTCACTAGTGTCTTGTATAGCGGAATTATGACCTCCCTTTTCCTGCTGGTGATGCCTCCTCTGCCATCCCAGCATCCTATTTGCTTTCCTGCTGTCTTGTCACACTGTTTCCCTACCTTGAGGTCATCAAGATGATAACCCCAAGATCCCTTTCCTGCTTGGTGCATGCTATATCCTCACCCCCAACTGATATATTGTGCCAGGGTTTTGTGCCCATATGGATTATCTTGCACTTCCTTGCATTGAATTTCAACTGCCAAACCCTGACCATTCTTCAAGTTTCTGCAGGTCCTTCTCATTCTGTCTACACCCTCTGGTGTGTCTACTCTGTTACAGAGCTTTTGTGTTATCAGTGAACAGTGAAATTCTGCCTTCTAGGTCCTGTGCAATGTCACTGATGAAGATGTTGAATAGGACCGGTCCCAGCACTGATCCCTGTGGTACCCCACTGGTCACTCTTCCCTCTGTGGAGTGACAGCCATTTACTAGCACCCTCTGTGTCCTGCCACCCAGCCAGTTACCTACCCACCACACTACTGTCCTGTCCACACCCATATCCCCAGTTTGTGTAATAGTCTCTATGTGGCACAGTGTCAAAGGCCTTGCTGAAGTCCAGATAGGCCATGTCCACTGCCCTCCTGATCCACCTCCCTAGTCACCCAGTCAAAAATTCAATGAGGTTGGTCTGACATGACTCCCCCTGGTGAAACCATGCTGCCTTAGGTCCTTAGTCCATGACAACCAGATGTTCCACCAATCTCTCCTTCAGTAGTGCTTCCATGATCTTCCCCACTACCGAGATGAGGCTGACTGGTCTGTAGTTCCCTGCTTCCTCTTTGTTCCCACTTTTGTATAAAGACTACATCTGCTGTCCTCCAGTCTTTGGGTACCTCCCCTGTTTCCAGTGATCGGCTAAACAGGATAGCCAGAGGTTCAGCCACCACCTCTCTTAATTCTTTAAGGACCCTGGGTGTACCCCATCTGGCCCCATTGCTTTATCAACTCTTATTACTTCCAGTTCCTTCAGGACCCTTTCTCTGTAAAGGACTTGTGTCCATTTCTGCATCATTCTCACCCCTTGTACTCCCTTCAGACCATTACCTCCTCTTCTCAGTAAAGACTGAGCAGAAATACCTGTTCAATATGTCAGCTTTACTGTTGTCATCCTTCATGTGCACCCATCCTCACCCTTCAGTCTCACTATCCTCCCCTTTGTCTTTCTTTTTCACTTATGTACCTGTAAAGGTTTTGTCCCTCTACCCACTGATTTTGCAATGTGTTCTTCTGTCTGAGCTTTGGCTTCCCTTACTGACCTCCCTGCCTCCTTTGCTTCTCCTGGTACTTCTCCCTATCCCCTTCTGCCTGTGTCTTTTTGTATTGCCTGAATGCAATCTTTTGGCTTTCACTTTCTTTGCTACCTCTTTGGAAAACCATAGTGGTCTCCTCTTCCTTCCTCTTGCTAACCTGCTTAATGCATAATTCTGTTGTTCTTGTAATCCCTGTTTTAAATACTGCCCACTGTTCCTCAACCCTGATTCCTGTCCCATTCCCTTTAATGCCTCTCTTTCAAGTATCTCCCCATTTTCCCAAAGTCTGCCCCTCAAAATCCAGGATATGTGTTTTGTGTGGTTTGGTTCTGCTCTTTCTGTGATTTCAAACCACAATGACTGGTGGTCATTGTTCCCCAGGTGCTCCCCCACTGTTCACCCCATCACACTGTCCCTGTTTGTGAGCACAAGGTCCAGTATTGCCTTCTGCCGAAGTTGGTTCCATGACCAGTTGCTTGAGGAAGGCACCTGAAGGGAGTCCAGGATAAATCTGCTCTAGTTGATGCTGCTGCTGCTGGGATGCTCCAGTCCACGCCTGGAATATTTAAGTCTCCAACCAGTACTACTCACCTTGTCTGCCATCCTTGGATGGCTAGCATCAGCTTCCTATCTGTTTCTCCCTTCCTGGGCTGGTGGTCTATAGACCACACCTGTAGAGTGATGGCTGTCCCCATTTTCCTTTCCAGCTTAACCCACAGTATCTCTCCCCATTTTGTTCCTCCTGGATCTCTGTGGCCCTTATGTCATTTTTCACATACAGTGCCACTTCTCCTCCCTTCCTGCTCTGCTCTCTTCTGAATATGTTGTAACCAGGTATGGCCATCTCCAGTCATGGTTATCATTACACCAGGTTTCAGTGATGGCCACAATGTCCAGGTCTGACTGCACCATGACAGCCTCCAGATCTTCCATCTTGTTGCTAAGGCTGCTTGGCATTTGCACACATGGCTTCCATGATTTGACCTCTCTAGACTGTTTCGCTGTTCTACTCCAGCCCTTCCTTGGTTGTCCTTTATCCTGGTTCTCCTTGCTGTCTGCCCTTCTGCTGAATTTTGCCCCTTTTCTGCCTATCCACCTCTTGGGCACTAATCTCCATCTTTTGCACACTGCTTTGCAGAATAGCCACTCCTCTGGTTCACTGGTTCCACTGCTTAGCTGTGGGGTGAGCAAGTAGGTACCCTCCTTGCTGGCCTGCCACCCCCTTTTGCTAGTTTAAATGCTTGTCAATGTAGCATTTACACTTATCATATTGAGTGCTTGGATTCTCTCCAGGATGGATGTAGGCCGTCAGGCTTGAACAAACCTCCATCCCCCAGGTGGGTCCCCAGTCACCAATGAATCCAAACTCTCCTCACAGCACCAGTTCTTCAACCATGAGTTAAAATTCCTGGTGCATGCACTCCTATGCTCTCCCTTGCCTCTCGCAGGAAGTACCTGAGAAAGTGACAGAAGTAGCTACTTGCTTGAGACCCCTCCCAATTTCCTAAACTCTTCCTGAACTTCCTTTTGCTCCCCATTTGTCAGGTCATTAGTACCTAGGTGGATAATGACATCCAGCTCACCCTCCCGCCTTGCCTTCCCAGTGATCCCCAGGATCTTCCTTCCATCCCTCCATGCCGTGGCACCTGGTGGGCACCTCACCTCCCTGTCCTCCCCTCCTGTGTTCCTAGCTGGATCCCCTTATGATGGAGTCCCCACCAGGATTCGCTTCCTCCTCCTCTGAGGTCCACTGCTTTCCCGCTGAGGTCACCTCCTTGGCTAACCTCCACATCCTTTCCTTCCACTTCTCTGGGTACCTCTATTTGGTTGTCCTCGTTTGCCAGTGTGGCATATGAGTTCTGAGTGGAATAGGATCTGGGATGTGCCTCTGCCTGACCACCTAACCTCCCTGAGTCCACTGTCATCCAAGTGCTCCTCGCTCTCGGCATCCTTTGAGGCAGTTGCATTGGACTGGGTGGTCTCTGGATAGGGTGATGGTACTCCTGACCCAGTTTACTTCCGCCTGAGTCTGGCTACCTCATCCCGCGAGTCCAGAGATGCATGCAGATAGGGCAGCACCTCAGTGTCCAGAAGGTCTGCCTGAATATGGCTGTCCCACAGCCACCGCATTGCACCACTCCCCACATTATACCGCAATTATGCTGCTATTCCACTCTACTGTCTGCTACTGAAGCTCTCCTAGTTCCCTTTTATTAATTTACTGTCCTAAAATCCTGCCACTGATCCTCAGATAATTTTCTTTAGAAAAAAAAAAAAGAAAAGAAACCAATAATAAATAAATGAGTCAAAACACTTGTTGTGCTGAGGGTGGGCTTCTTCCCTTATGCCCTCCTACTTCACACCCCTTACTATACCTCTGTGTTTAGCTCCTGTCAATCAGATTTAACAGGCATATAATTAAGAGTTGGGGAAGGGAGGAGGGAAAATTGCAGCAATTAAAGACAGCACAGAATTACACCACCACCACGCTTTAAATTTTCAACAGCCAAAAACACTTCTAAGTAAAGACAACAAGAAAGTACAGTGTCACTAAAAGCCCACAATCTAAGTTTAAAAGAAAATAGCAATTACCAGTTACTCTAAAGCACTGACTTGAATATGTTTCCTTCCTTCCTCTTCTGGCTCTTCTGAGAAAATAAAACTCACTTGTTACCTCAACTCTGGACTAAGCCCCACCTCCAGTTATCACGTAGCTGAGGTCAGAGGCCAGACAATTAACACCCTCACCCAACTACAGGGCAGTCAGACAAGCCAAGAAAAAATTTGCAGCAATTAAAGACAGCACAGAATTACACCACCACTACATTTTAAATTTTCAACAGCCCAAAAACACTTCTAAGTAAAGACAACAAAGAAAGTACAGTGTCACTAAAAGCCCACAATCTAAGTTTAAAAGAAAATAGCAATTATCAGTTACTCCAAAGCACTGAATTGGAATATGTTTCCTTCATTCCCTTCTGGCTTCTCCTGAGAAAATAAAACTCACTTGCTACCTCAACTCTGACTAAGCCCCACTCCAGTTATGACATAGCTGAGGTCAGAGGCCAGACAATTAACACCCCTCACCCAACTACAGGGCAGTCAGACAAGCCAAGATAAAATTTGCAGCAATTAAAGACAGCACAGAATTACACCACCACTATGTTTTAAATTTTCAACAGCCCAAAAACACTTCTAAGTAAAGACAACAAAGAAAGTACAGTGTCACTAAAAAGCCTACAATCTAAGTTTAAAGAGAAAATAGCAATTACCAGTTACTCTAAAGCACTGAATTGAATATGTTTCCTTCCCTTCTCTGTCTTCTCTACCAAGTTGTGCTCTATCCCGCAATCCCACTGGGGAGCAATTCACTTTAGTCCAGTTAACTCGGTGTCCTGACAGGTTGCCAAACATTTGCATTAATTCATGCACTTACAGTCAAATCCTGGGCTTGACATTGCATGAAAAGAAGCTGATCGTCAGCATACATGGCTACTTTGTGTTGCCTACTCTTAAATCCCCTATACCCCGGTGGGCTCTCAAACCATGCCCAGTGGTCCAGAGACAACACATATAACACGATAGGGGCACCCTTTGTACGTGGTGCCCCTTCCCAGACAAAACGGCATTGTAAAGTGCCATTTACCACAATCTGTGCTTGTGGGAGAGTGTAAAGGGTTTTATCCAGGAGATAAACCTCGCCCCAATTCAGAATCTCTTTAAGACTTCAAACAAGTAGCCCCATTCCACAGGGTCTAATGCCTTCTTGGTATCCTAACATGCCACCGCTGCCCCATGTGCTCGTTTAGATTTAGCCCATTGATACATAATATTTAGGATATGCCTAATATTATGCTTCCCATACCTACCCTTAACAAATCCCGATTGGTCTGGGTGGATCAGTTCAGGTAGTACTGGCTCCAATCTGGCCACCATGGCTTTTGCCAGAATCTTGTAATCCATGATAACGCAATGAGATTGGCCTATGTGATGCACAATCTTTTGGGTCTTTCCAGCTTAGGTAGTATCATAATAATGGCTGACCGTGTGGAAGGGGCAAACCTCCATTCTCTAGGCTTTCTAAAAACATGTCAAATAATGGGTCTATTATGAGAGCTGGAAATTGTTTGAAAGTCAATCGGCACTCCATCAGGACCAGGAGCTTTCCCCACTTTTAAGGCTTTAAGAGCTGCTGCTATTCTTGTTTAGTTAAGGGAGTCAGGTTCGCCGTAGCCTGGTCAGTAGTACTAGGAAGTGAGATTTCTAAAAAATGGTCTTAGTCAAATTGACTAGGCTTGTGTTCAGAAGTGTAAAGTTTAGAGTAGAATTCCCAAAAACTTTCCTATCTCTTCCACCCCTTGTATTAGTGTCCCATCCTTAACTCGTATTTGGCCTCTATGTCCATCAGCTTCCTTACGCTTAGCTTCCAGGCCAGCAGTTTCCTGCTCTGTCCCCATCATACATTATGCCCCACATTCGTGAAGTTAACATAGACCGCTCTAGCTGGGCACTCAGAAAGTGTGTTTAGCTGCTACTTTTTTTTTTTGAAGGGAAAATATAGGAGCGCAGTATGTGTCTGTTTATGAGATTGTTCAAGGGTTTCCACCTCAGCTCTTAATTTAACGAAGTTCTTGGTTCTCCAGCTTTCGCTTATGTGCTGCATATGTAATGGTCTGACCGCTAATGAATGCTTTGAGGGTTTCCATGCGGTGCAGTGGGAGGTACCTCCCTTTTGTTAAAATGGAGATACTGATTTTACATTCAGTCCTAAAATGTAAGTAGTTTTGGTCTTTCAAGAGTAAGGGTCCAGGTTCCAGCTACCCACCTTCTTAGTTTCTCCCAGACCCTTAAACATGACCACATATGCACTGCATGATCCGACATGATTATCGGGCAATATTTTGCCTCTTCAGTGGTCACCAGCAAAGCTCTTGACACTAAGATTCTGTTCAACCTGGCATAAGTATGGTGCACGTGTGAGAAAAACTGTAGTCCCTTCCATCTGGTGGACATGGCACAATGCGTCTATCAGGCCCACATCCCTCTGAAGTCCCTCTAGTGCCCTGGCATTTTGAGTTGTATTTGTTGGGGTCCTACTGGATCTAGCCAATATATTATCCAGAACACTGTTGTATTCCCCAAGAATCCAAGGCCCTGCCCAATCTGCCATATCAAGAGCCAGTTTCTGAAAAAAAACTTGGGTTTTCAACATTCAGTGAGAGTATATGGAGCCCACTAAAAGCACTCCTCTACCTATTATATTAATCTTGGCCAGCACATATCTCGGCATGATCTGTTTTTTCCCAATGAACTGAACAAGTAATCCCCTGGAATCCATACTGAAGCTCCCCGTGCCTTTGAGGAAAGCATTGGCAGAAATCCATAGCCCCTCCATAAACCTAGCTGTTTTTGTTCTTCCCTGATGTGAAAATGGGTCTCCTGTAATAAAATTATATTTGCTCTAGCCTCCTTACTTCCCCTCATGACTTCTTCCACCTTTTAATGATTGTTTTCAGCCCATTCAGTTCCAGGACACACATTTAATATTTTCAGCATAATCATCAAAAATGTTTGTCCCATTGCCTCTGCTATGTAAAATTCTGTACCTCCTAAATTCTGGTTTTGTACCTGCCCCTACAACCCCTACCTACCCCGATTATAAATGAACCCTGGGGCTCTCTCAGTGATCTTGTCTCACCCCAGGACTGTGTCCCCACCGGAGCCAAGTTACAGCATTTTAAAAGGCGCCTCGGGGTACCTGGATTCTGCAAGTCGCCCGACGGAATTCAGCCCAACCATATTGTTCAACAACTTTAGCTTTCTCCCCAACCCAGGCAGAAATAGTTTCTGCCAGATTTCCCACTACAAATAACAGGCAGTGAAAGTGTGTAATAACAAACATCAACAGTAACAGAGACACCTTATATCTAAGTCTCATCAGGTAATCAGAACTGTTTAAAAATATAACACGTAATACAATTAGGTAGCTTGTATCAACTGGAGTCTAGCAGAGCAAATTAACTAAATTCTGTGCAGCTACACGCATCAGTATGCACACCTGTTTACCCTGCTGAACAATCAGATAGAACCAAAATATAATAGCATTCCTAACTTTCTGGTAATGGTCATGTATCAATAAGTCCACATCCCTTGATATTATAACTTTATAATTTGCTCACAAACATGTCCACCCAATTTCTGGGTTCTCTGCTCCATTGTTAGATTAGACAGAAAATAAAAGTTGCAAGCTTTTGCCGACAAATGATTCAGAGGGTTTCCGCTGATAACCACATCCCCAGATATGGTCGGGCAAAGCCAGTGAAGGAAAACATCCATGCTTTAATTGCTCCCACTTTAAATACATGAAAAAAAGAAGGATGTCCAAAAGCTGCAGACTCTGCTAATAAGCCCAGTAGGAAGACCCCGCTGGTACCGCACCCCCTGGTACAGTCGAACGAGAACTTAAAAGAACAAATACTCCTCCAAGTTTCTCATCCAAAGAATTCCTACATCAAGACTTGGGGGGCTTGAAATAAAATTGAAGATCAAGTGTGTTCTGCAATAGCCGGCCGACCCTCCCGACAGGACATGTCCCAGCAGAAATACACTTCTCCTTTTCAATGGGCTCAGGCCCCAGGTCTGTTCAGTGGGGACCGCAATCCAGCTAAAAGGTGATGTCAAGAGCCGATTTACTAAATAAGTCACTTGCATTAGCTACTCAACACATTTACTAAATGTGGTTTGAAGTAAATAAGAGAACCAGAGGCTGTGATAATATCAATCCCTCAGGCAATCCTATAATTCTTATGTTGGACCTTCTGGACCCGATTCTCCAATCGTCTAATCTTTCTTTTAACTCTGCCATAGCGGATCTCAAGCTGTTCCGTTCTGCTGAAACACCAACACAGGAATCCTCTAGCTCCCAAGGTGCCTTTCCAATTCAGAGATTTGCGTGGCATGTGTGATTGCTGTCTCTGATAAGCTCGTTACCACAGTTTGCAAGTGGGTCACCTGCGATGTGATATTACCAAATCCGTTTTCATCTCCCCTGCATGCATCGATAGGTATCAGGAACTCCAGCTAGGGTTTAGTCAGAGACTCCATGCTCTCCGTATGCAGATAGCCTACCTGCTGCTCCCGGAGGCTCTCTGATTGGCGTTACATCTGACTCTCCAGGTGTATTTCGGGTACTAAAGGCAGTTTAGCTTGTTTATTTTTGCTTGCCAGATGCCATAAGTCTTTAATAATGCTCACCTGCTATATTAACACATTGAAATCACCAGATTCTGATTATTTAGGCTAAATTAAGACTGGTGTCTTGGGAACTCTTTCAGACGTCTGCCATTGTCACCACTATACGCTTGAGGAAAAAATAATTTGCAGATGTTGTTGTATAACTTTCAGTAATCAGTTAGTACAGAACATTGCTAACAAATATGTGCCTGTGAGGGCCTTTGGGAGCTAGCGCATCTCTGCCAGCAGTTGAAGGTACCCTAGGGTTCCATTTAGTCACTTGTTCTGGAACTCTGAAGTATCTACTTCTGAGTTTCCATACTAAAATACGACATCCGGGGATGAAGAGGTATGCTATGTGTTTTCCATATTTGCAGCCAGCTCACATTATCTATTCCTATCCTAAATCCAACTTCCATTTCTCTTTAATATATTTAGTAGAGTACTGTAAGTCCACGAGGTAGTTTCTATAAAGGAGAGAGATAGCCTTTTCCCTAGTCCCATACTCCATATTGATTCAAACACCATTGGTTGAGAGGCTGCTCTTATTACGAGAGGATATTCTGTGTTGTTTATTAATATAGTCCCTTATCTGAAAATAGTATAAAAGGTCCTCTGAGTTCATAAAATTTCCCTGAGCCTCCTCAAAAGAAACCGCTCTCCCTTAGTAGCTGCCAAGGGTCCCTGCAACCTTGCACCTCAGCATGACTCAGTTGGTAGCACATCTGCCTGTGGACTGGAAGGTCGTGGGTTCTCGTCCTACACCAGGATTGGACTTGCACCTAAAAATCGCTGGCATCCGAGTGCAGTATTTGGGGGGTGCTGTACTGCTGGATATGCCATCCTTCGGATGAGACGTTAAACCGAGGTCCTTCTGCCCATCCTGGTGGGTGTCCAGGTGGAAGTAAAGTAGAAGAACCCAGGGCACTCTTAGCAAAGTGGGGAACATTCCATGTCTAGACCAACATCCCCTTCCATAAACCAGTTCATGCAATTATCCAGGCTGTGTGTGGGTGATGTTGTGCGATATGGCTGCCACCACACATTCAGTCACTTCACTACCAGTCTAGCATTGCTTGTAAAGCGCTTTGGGATACACATGTATGAAAAGCGCTATAAAATGCTGATTCTTCTTCTTCTTCTCCTGTCGCCAATACTAGGGATCAGTATGGACCATGGTATGTTTGGAACTCAAGGGACCACCTTGGTGTTTCCACAAAAGGCTCAGTAGGTCTCTACAGCCCTTCTGCAACCTTCAAGCAGCTGGGTTCCAGTATGGGGGATCATAGCTGGGAGGATAAGGTGCAAAATTTGACTTATCAAAGTGGGGGTCTGAGGGATGGCTAAATCCATAGCTTTCCAGTGAGTCTGGTATTCCGAATGTTGAAGTAAAGAGCTATTGCATCTGGGATGCTATCCAGTATCCAGCTATACAAGGCAACCCATAGCCCCCCTCTGCTTTAGGTAAAATGAGTGTTTGTCTCTTAATTCTTGGTAGCTTCCTGACCAGACATATTTAAGATAAGGTTTTGCCATCGTCTAGTTTTACCATAGGAACAATACATGGGACACACTGAAACAAAAGAAATCTGGGAGTATGTTCATTTTCAGTATAAATTCTAGAATGAAGGGGAAAGGGTAGTAAAGACCACTTACGAATATCTGAATGGATCTGTTTTAATTGGGGAATTCAGTTGAAACAGGTGTGAATTACTGGGGATAGTGTGACTCCCAAGTATTTCATAGAGTGAGTCCCATCTCAGAGAAATCCATCTCTAAGAGTGGCGGACAGTTGGTAGTTTAAAGTTAAAACTTCTGTCTTATTCATGTTTAGGGTATACCTAGAGATCTCTGAGATTCCTGCAGGTGACTAAACAAGTTAGGAACTGATTTTTCAGGTTCAAAAGGTAGAGCAGAATACTGTCCCATATAGGGTGAGCTTCTGCTCTGTATTACCCACTTGTATCCCTTTTATACCCATATTTTCTCTGATACCTTGGGCTAAGGTTGCAGATAAAGGGCGAAAAGAATAGGTGACATGGGGCAGCCCTGTCGGTATCTCTACTAAGAGGAAAGAGGTGGAGGTATGCCCGTTTGCCTAATGAAGCCCTTAGGTGTCTTATAAATTTTAAATATAATTTTTAATGAATTGCTGAAACCAAATTTAGTAAGAACTGCCTGTAAAAAGGCCATGAGACCTTATCAAAGGCCTTTTCGGCGTCAGACTTAGTAAGGTGGAGGGTATGGGTAAAATTTATATGATCAATTATGTGGGTAGTCCAACACAAATTATCTTGGGCTTGTCGTCCCAGAATAAATCCGGTTTGGTCGAGATGGATTAGCTGAGGCACTACCTGTTGAATCGACAGGTCAATACTGACATGAAGACCTTACAGTCCGTGTTAGGATAGAAATGGAGCGAATGAAGGTCAAAAGGTGGGGTTTTTCCCTTGTTTTGGGAGAACTGAAATGATAGTCTCTTCCCAGGATGTTGGGGAGAGCCTCGTTGAATACTGTGAGCAGAAGGGGGATAATTTTCCTCTGAACTGCTTATAGAACTCTCCAGGGAGCCCATCCATGCCAGGGCAATTAGCATTTTCAAATTTGAGAATTCTTTTGTAGCTCCAAATTAGAAATGGAAATTAATTTAGCACAAACTTGGGGGAATGAACTGGCAAGGAGACCCTCTTTAGGTATTCCATTAAGCTGTTATCTAGTGGGGTGGGATTTTGTGCCGTATATAAATTGGAATAAAAAGTTCTAAAGGCATCCACTATATCTGGGGTCTTCAGAAGTTTCTGGCTAGTAATGGGTGCAACAGGGAGAAATTATTGCCCTCAGTCTCTGAGACCCCAGACATGCTGCCAACAAGCAAAGAGATCTTGGGCCACCTTCAAAGTATTTTTGCTTAAGGAAGAGAACCCTTTGCTCCACTTGATAATCAAGGATCTTATTAAGTTCCTTTTAGTTTGACAGAGCTTCTTATAGGTGGAGGCTTCATATTTATTCTTAAGTTGAAGTTCAAAGGCGTATTTCTGCCTTCAGTTTAAGCGCCATTCCTCCCTCTGTCTTTTTGTAAGCTGAAATAGAGATATATTTCCCTTGAGTATAGCTTTCACTGTATCCCACACTAGGGCTGCCAGGGGTCTCTGGGAGGCGTTATGGGCCAGCGCCTGTTCAAAAGTGGTTTCAATAGTTCCTTGACCTCCGGGTCTTGAAGGAGAGACGTTAAGTCTCCAGAAAGTTATTTTACAAAAATCCCAGAGATAAAGCTGAAAAAATATAGGCGCATGATCCGACAATGCCATATTCCCAATCCAGCTGCCCTTAACCTGTCCTAGGATTCTTTAGGGAGCAAAAAGTAGTCTAACTGGGAGTGCAACTGATGGGGTCAGAGAAAAAGTATAATTTTTGATTACCGTGGAAGCCCTCAGACATCTACATAACCTAATTCAGCTAGAAATGCAACCATCTTCTTAGTTAGCACCTGGTCGCTAGGGACCGTGGAGAAGAGTCCAGCACTGGATTTAGGGTCAGATTGAGATCCCCACCAGTGATTACCCCGCCTCCGCCCACTGCTGGAGTTTTAAAATATAGACGATAAGTTTGGAAATCAGACCCAGGTGGCATGTAAATTGAGGCTAAAGTCAAAGTCCTCCCTGGAACAGGCCCTAAGAAAAGCAAAGCATCCTTCCTTGTCGACCAACTCAGCAGTTCGTTCGAAGGGAGTTTTAGCTGGCACAAGGGCAGCCACCCTTGCCTACAACCTTTCCATAGGAGGCATCAACCACTGCTCTGAACCCAAACTCCACAGTTTCTGATGCTCTCAAAAGAAAGTGCGTCTCCTGTAACAAGAAGTCTGCACCTGTCTTTCTGAGAAAGCTCAAATTTTGCTGCGCTTAACTGGATTATTAAGCCATTTATATTATATTGTAGGAGCAAAATGTAGTGGATTGTAGCCATTTTTAGGTAGTAGGACCATCTTCCGGTACACTGTCCCTTTAAATATATTTGTGAGATAAGGAACCACCTTTCATAGTAGTACCATATAGACCCATTAGTGTGAACAGGAATGTATAATATAACAAAAATTCTACTTCATAAACCTGGTAACCATAGCTCTTAAATTAGTAGAGCTTAACACTGTAGTGAAAAATGCTTTCAAGGTAGTGGATCCAAAGCTAAGGAACCATAGCCCTCCCGTTTTATGATGACTATCTAAAACAAAAGAAGTAGAAGATGTATGCCCGAGGTATCACAGCCTCTTCCTCAAAGTCTCCACAAGGAGAGATTTGTTGTAAATAGGTGGAGCAAAAAATGCCACGGAGGATGTTGTGATGCTAACCTACTATATTGAACACAGAAATGAAAATTATGTACCTACCGTAATTCTTGATCTTCTCTTGTATCTTCACCATTCATTACTGCTGGGTGTAGCTGGAGGTGCGCACCCACCATGGGAGTTTTTATTTTCCAGAGAGTCATTTAGTAGCTCCGCCTCGAAATGACGGTATCGCGGTAAGATGGTGTTTAGGGCGCCATTAGGCCGCAGACTCTCCATCCCAGTTCTGTTAGCTGAGAGGCTGAAAAAAAGGGTAAGAGAAAAGAGTGAGGCAAGAGAGCCGAGGATAGAAAAAGGGAAAGGATATAAACTGGAGAGGAATAAGCCGGTAGAGGATAGAATAGAAGGAAAGAACGCCTACAAAGGACCGTGAGGGCCTCACTTCTGGACGGCTCAGGGAGGAACAGATAAAGAAAAGGAGAAGAAGGAAAAGAAGAGAGACTCTGCCCTTTGAGAAATTGGATTAAAGGCATATAAGCTCGAACCAAAACAAGGAGCAAGGATCCTGCTTAATAGGACTGAAGAAGGTTCAACGGAACCACTGCAGAGATTGGACACAAATGACAGGTTCTCAAAGCCTTCCGCCATCCCAACCCTGAAACTCTAGCTAAGAGCTCACAGAATGCCAAGGCAGAATTCTGTTGCAAAAAGAGCCCAACTAGGAAGGGGAGAAGTCCCTAGCACCTTGTTAAGTGCTAACACAGATGTGTGGGAGGGCGAGCTCTAGAGGGCACCTTTTGTTGAAAAGGATAGATTGGGAACTCAATCGGACTGCCTGAGGCAAGACAATAGTATCAGCTTCAAAGAAGCTGAAGTGCCAGGAGGATTGAGCAGAGGAGACTGATACAAGAAGATTAAGTCCTGCCAGAGGGCTCAGGAGACAAGGACTTGAGCCCTAGAGAAGCGGTCCTTAAACTGTGAATTGAACAACATGGTTAATAAACCAAGAGGTCACCCTAAGGGCAATCAGAAAGAGTTCCCTCAGGACAGATAAATTCCGCTTGTTCCTCCTTTTCCCAGAGGAAGGGATCCGTTCAGAAGAATGGAAGAAAAAACAAAATAGGGTTTTTGTTTTTGGCTTAAAGGCCAAGGGAGAAGGGGAGGAACAAGCAGGGAGGGAGGCCGAAGAAGGAGGCCGTGAGGGATGGTGGGCGGGAATCAGTAATGAATGGTGAAGATACAGAAGATCCAGAATTACGGTGAGTACGTAATTTTCATATCTTCCTTGTCAGTCTTCACCATTCATTACTATGGTGAGTACCAAGCCCCCAAAGGGGCCTGAATAGATCCTGAGGGAAAAGGACCGTCAGCCTCCTACTGGTGGAAAGTAAGAAGGGAGACCCTAACCAACAGACTGGAACAGTCTAAGGTTGATGAGGGCGAGGTATCCCTTGTGGGCTGGGGAGGAGGTTGCTCCTGAAAGCCTCTTAAGCCTATGGGAAAACAGGTGGGTCCCCAGGAAGGCAGAGCTAGTCACCCTACGCTGGGCAATGGGTGACAGTCTGGAGAGACGAGCCATGGCTGTCTGCCTGATGCAGATCACTGTCCCTGCTAGTCTGGACGCTACCTCGTTGGCATCGTAGGATGCCTCGCTAAGTGCCTTGCAAGCTCCAGACCTTGTGCAGAAGGCAATGGCTTGTCTAGACTGCTCTGAGTCAGGCAAAGATGCTAGGACCTGTGATAGCATCAACCACAGATGTCTATTGTAACCAGTGTGGTGCGCCTGATGAGACTGTACACATCAACACTCGACTTGAAGAAAACCCTTCGTCCCCCACCGGTCGATTCACCAGAGTCCGGATCCGGGGTCTGTCGTGCGCCAGGCGCTGAGGCCAGGAGTGTCCAGGGACGCAAGCCCGAAGGTGAGTGAGGCAGAGAACCTAGAGACTCATGGGAGGCACAACACCATCTCCTGCAGTCTGCCGGGGCTGGACAAGTGGCTGGAGACCGCCAGGTGCGGATAGACGCTTCCTGGAAAGGATCGCCAGGAAGGCACCACTAGGTGGCGAAGAATTCGCTAAGGAATGCGCGTGTCTGCCGCTCAGTATTGTCGCTCACGAATGTAGGAGATTCACGGTTTGAAACCAACCTCGAAAGGAACCGCTGATATTCAGTGAAATCAGCATCAAAGGAAAGGTGGATGAAAATTACTCTTCCTCAGATGAAGAAGTTGAGGAGGAAGTGGAGCTCAGTGCTCAGAGGACTTCTGTGGCGGAGGGACAGGCGGAAAACCTGTTTGTCCATGGCCCTGACGTAAGATGGGAAGGCCACTGCAGTAGCTCTGAACGTCTCCCAAGTTACGTCCCGTGGGGCCCACATGGCCTGGGAGAGAGGGTGGTGGTTGCAGGGGATGGGTGAAGGGCACCTAATAGCACTTGCCTGGCCTCTGCCAGGGCTCTGAGATTCAGGTAGTGACGCCGCCAGACTTGGGGACCCTGAGATCATACCAGGTTGCGAAGAGACAAGAGGAGGAGCAACTCCGTAAGAGCCCTGAAGGGGATCTCCCTGTGACGTGCCTGGGATTGCATGAGTCCAGAAGGGCAACCTCAGAATTGCCACTAGAATGCGCTCTAGAGACCTTGAGAGAAGGCGGGATCAGCGCTGCGACTCCTCCCTCGCCCGCAGGGTGGTGGGGCTCGCCCGCTGCTCTTCACCCCGACCTCTCAATCCCTCAGACCAAGCAGCCCTTTCCTTGATACCAGTGTGGAGGTCCCTGCTGAGCGAGCCCTCAAGAGAACTTACTGCGACAGGATCCTCCACCCTCCCTGAAGGACCCCAGCAGCACCAGTGATGGCAGCAGCCTGGGACCTCCAGGAAGAGGCATCCTCTCCGGGCCTCCTGAAGGGTCCACACAGAAGACTCCAGGCCACCCCAACCATGGACTCATCCGTGCTAACCATCTCCGGGGACAGGAATACTATATCACCTAGCGCTGCTGCCCACTGGAGGTTCCGAGTCAGAAGACTCAGGTTGCCAGACAGGGTCCTCCCAAGTCATCCTCCTCCGAAGAGGGGTTGACCAGAGCAGACTCCGTCGAGCAACCGGAGGAACCTCCGTCAAAATGGCACCAGGCCTGGCACCATCAAGGCCACAACGCTGACAGCACCAGAGGAGTCAGCCGCACCTCCGCCGGCACCAGAAACACACGGCTGCACTGCGAATGGTGCTGCCCAAGTCATCGGCATTGCAGATGGTGCGAGAACCAAGCGGCACCGCCTGAGTTCCCGGCGCCGTGAGCGGCGCTGGAACCCAAAAGCGGCACCATGGCGGTGCTGCCGGTCTCCAGTGCCGCGCAGCGCTGGCACTCCACGGCGCAGCACAGAGTCCCCAGTGCTGCGGACAGCACCAGACTTCACAGCAAGATGGGGTGAAATCGAGGGTCCACCAGCGCCCAGGCCCCACAACTCGGGCCGCGACACTGGGAGTCTGCACCTCCATGGAGGTGACTGCCGGAAGGTGCCAACAGTGTGACCCTGGAGGAATCACTCGTTCTCTACGCCGAAGAAGAAACCTCCTCCTCAGCAAGACTAGAGTGGAGGAGGTTCCCTCTCGCCGGGCTGTATAGACCTGGGAGGGGACCCGAGGAAGGGTCAAGAGATCTGGCCTGGGAGGCCCTCGGCAACGTCGTCCCAAAGTCGGCAGAGCTCTTCCGACTTTAAACGTGCGGACTTCTAACATGCGGACGGATGATCCATGGATAAACAGGCGCACAATGATCCATATTATGGTAGGTCCCAGGCACGGAGACAAACATCATGACAGTCCGAGGCGGAAAACTGCAGTTACAGGGCACCCGGCGCATAGGGGCACGGCCCGCCTTAGTCTTGCGTTTGCCCCGAACCTGACGTGATGTAAAATCAATACAATAAACAGCAAAGCTCGGTGTCATCGAAATATCAAATAAAAGAATGATCTTACCAGCCAACGATGTCAGGAAAACCGGGATGAAGTAAGCGTCGAAAACACTATGCGGCCTATGATGCAGTAACAATTCAGTGACTCCGTGCAGCAGGTGCAGCCTCGACAGCGGGAGAAACAAAACTGGGATGCATCATTCTCGGGCAGCTTGTGAGCCGACTCCTCTGAAAAAACAAACAAAAAAAAAACTCCTGTAAGTGCACACCTCGGCTACACCCAGTGGTAATGAATGGTGAAGGTTGACAAGGAAAGATCAACCACTACCACGCCACTACAAGGGCTACATAAACTGACTAAAAGATCTTTAACATTCTGGTCGTTTCCTCATCTAAATCCTGACCTATAGGAAGGCCAAGGGGTTAGAAGGGCTCTATAGGTGGAGGTCAGTTAGCACTTCCTCTAAACGCATTTCAGAGGCACTTCTGGACATCAACACCAAAAATTCAACAAACTAATGAGCAGGAAGTGTTAGCTGAGACTCTATGATTAATGGACAAAAATAAGGCTGGATGAGATAGCAATTAAAATGTTCGTTTTATCATGCAGTTCATGTCCCAGATCAGTTGGTATGCTGTAACTTCCTCGTGAATTGTAAAACAAAATCAGGCCTCGTTTTTAGAGGTTCAGGTAAATTTAAAGACAGTCCTACCACTAGGGATGGGCAGCAATCTGGACAGATGCTGCGTTTGAGATGAAAACTCCTGATAGGTCTTAATATCTTCAGCTCCCAAAGATTGCGAGTCAGTCACATTGCTCGCTTTGGAGTATCAAGAAGCCCAGGGCTTCCTGCACCTGCCTCAAAGGGAAGTACCTCTGCAACGCTGTATTACTGGAATCCAAATCAAAGGAGGGCTTCATTACGTAAGAATTGTTCCACTTCTGAGGGAACAACGATTCCTCTCTTTTGTACATCCTCAATAGCTTTTCTGGGGTTGAAATACAATTGTGGACCATCTTCCCAGTGCACTCACAATTCAGCCGGTCAGAGATCTGGTTATTGATGCCTTTTACCCAAGTGTTTTTAAAATGGGGACGTACATTTGCAAGCTTGCTGCACTCCTGGTGAGTAGTCGTGGTCTAGATTAATTCTAGAGGAGAGGTATGTTAGGTCTTTTTTGCCCATGCCCTTCTTAGAAAATCTTCTTAAACTTTAAAACTATTTAGCTTGAAGACTGTGGAACAGGGCCAGGCGTCTGGACAGAAGGCTTAGGGCCTAAAGAGCAGTGGGCCCTTCGATGGAAAGGCATAATTTGGTGACAAGTCAAGATATCTTTCAGCATATTTTCTAAAAAGGCTGTCATGGGGTCTCCTCTCGCCTTGACTAAACTATATAATTGGAATTACTTAGCCTTGAGCGACCTTCTAGGTCAACATATTTTGCTTGTAGGCAAGGAATATTGTAGCAGGGTTTCTACCGCTTGTTGAGGTACATGGTATTCTCTTCTATGTCAGTGATTCTGTCCTCCACCTCATGTACCCGGTGTCAATTTTAGTGAGTTGTTGCTCGAGGACTGAAATTCCTTCTTGGTGTCTGCCCGAGAATCTCTAATCTCCTTAAGGATCGTCTCATATCTGGTTCGGAACAGTAAGTCCATTTCGCCTCTATCATATCCAGAGCGAGTGCTGCTCCGTGACTGCCTATTGTGCCAGGACAGATGATTGGTAATCTATCTCCATTTCATTGTTTAGTTGGCGTTCTGAGTGTGGAGGATGAACCCTTGTCCCGTTGCGACCTTCTTTAGACATTTAAGTATTTTATAAAAAGATGACGAAATTTAAATGCCGTGAGGGGCGGAGGTCTGCTATCTGCTCCATGGCGGAACTGGAAGTCGAAAATAAGCTGAAGTTAAATATGCAGTAGGGGAGCTCTCTGAAGTGCGTCTGTTCAGCTGGATAGCTAGCCACGCCCCTGCCTACCACTTCTAATACCCTTTGTCCATTGTGACAGTGGACTAACGTATGAAGTGACTTAGCCAACCCCGACAGGGGGCGCAGACAGGACAGGACAGGTGGAGGGAAGACACCCCAACCTGTCACTGTTCATCTTTAGGGAATTAGCTGCTGCAGCTAGAGAGGCACTACCCCCTTGCGGCCCTGGTCACCAAACTTGGTCTTCAGATGCCAGGCCTGGTACTGCTCCTGCCAGGATTGCTGCTGAGGGTCTGTGGCTGAAAGGGACAGTACTGAAAAGCCTTCTTATGCTTTTGCTTCTGTACCTTCTGGAATGAAGTCAGAGTCAAGAGTGGCACTGGACTTCTCTATATGGGTGAGATGTCCTTCCATCCCAGGGCGAAGAGGTCAGTGCCCAAAAAGGGACAATGGCCAACTCGTGCTGGGTGTCCATCATAATGGACAGATGCAACCAGGCCCTCGACACATGGCGACAGGAGCTGACTATGTCCAAGACCATCTAAAGCTGGTGTTAAGCCAGAAACTGACCTTGGTCTCCATTCTCAATGGTAACACAGCTGGTTGGCAGGGAGGATCCCGTCAAATACTTTCAACATGGAGTAACCAAAGATCTTACTTTGAGGGGCTCTTGCAGCAGGCAACACCGATAGGACCGAAGCCACCAGGTACCAGGACCACAGACTTCAGCTAGCAGTCTATCATGAGGAGCGCTGATGTCCTCCTATCCTATAAAGAGGCGTCCCCCACACCTACCTGCAGTTTTTCTATGGTTGACCACATGTCGGACCTTCATGGATGCCTGCTTCAGTTGATCGCCATTTTCTTGTATTTTACCACGCTTTATTTTTCTTTTCAGTGATTTTAACATTGAGTTTTCGGTGTTTCTTACTCAAAGTGTCGTCTTCTTCTCCAGCCTCGTCTTCCGACTGGCCAACGAAGTGTCTCGGCAATCAGGTACACGCCAAAGACGGTCACTCTTTCTGCCTGTTCTGCTTAGTCACCAACCATGACACCGAAACCTGCCAGCACTGCAACCAGGCTACATGGAGATGCCGCTTGAAGACCTTGGAAAGCTACCTGCTTAAGCAGAAGTTAGCTATGATGGAAGAGTTACAGGCCAAACGTTCTTCTAGGCCCCGGTTCAGTCTTCTGGGGCATCCTCTGCTTCTTCTCAGAAGGAGAAGAAATCAAGTGGGAAGCATAAGCACTGGGACCATCCTCGGTCAGCCTCTCGCTCGCCATTGCTACACAGACCAGCCACTGCGTCTGGGTCTTCCTCCTGTGGGGGTCGGCCCTCCTTCTCCGTAAGCCCTCACTCCCTCCAGACTGCTGGTGGTGGAGTCACCCGCATCTCCATTTCTGGTGACGGCTCTTCTGGGCAGTGGACTTCGTTCTCTGCCTCTCAGCTCCTGATGCTCAGGCCCTTAGCACCCACAGGTCCTCACCCAGGCAGTTTGGCCAGGGTTGGTACCTCTGGTGGCTGGTCTCTGCCCGTCACCTCCCCTTGGCAAAACATTGCCTTTCATCAGTCCCCAACTCTGGGGCGGTGCTAACCTTTCCAGGCAATGCCGGGCAGCGCTCACCTCTTCTAGGCAGGCAATGCCTCTGCCCTTTTCTCAGGGACTTCCCTGCATGCACCACCCCGCCATCAGGGCCAACATCGGCTATGTCCTCAGACTGATGCCAGCCTTTGCCACTTAGGCGGGCACTGCCAATGACTCCTCAGCGTTGTCGCCTCAGCCTGCACCAGCTGGCCCTCCTTGGGATCAGCAGCCAGCACCAGTTGGACCAGCGCCAGTGTACCCTCGCCCGGCTCCTCCACTGAGGAATCCGTATCCCCTCACCTCAGTATCCTTATCCTCCTTATAATCTACCCCACCGGTGGGTTATAATGCTCTTTTCAATGCCTGGTGGTCCTTCATGCAAAATAAGGATGCACCAGCAGGCCTTCTCCCCTCGTTCTTCCCAGAATCCCTCACCTCAGGACCTAGTGACCCTCATACCATGGGGTCTTTCAGGGACATACCTTCCTAGTCGGCGGTGGCGGGATCTGTGAAACTCGGCACAGAAACATTAAAAGAAACAAAGGTCAAACAATGCCCTGTTATAGTCTATGGAGCCGTGCTCGTCCTTTACTGACATCATAAAATGTGCTAGTGTGTGGCGTCTCCCGGTGAGGAAACCAGGGCATTTTGGCTGCTGGGCTCTGAGGGCAAAGTTACAGTGTTTTTACCAAAATATGGTTTTAATAAAGAAACTATCTTAGCACTTTCTTTAGGGGTAAGGTAAGCCACCGATTGTGTTTAAGAGGCGTGACTTAGCAGACTAAACTGCTTTCCAGGTGCACCTTTCTGTATCTCTGCATACCATGCACTTATTGAAAAGCAAATCTTTTGCCCTCCTGGATGTGTCCATACGTTCTTGCAGAGGATCCTTCATTTGAAGCCCACCAACTGGGACTCAGTCACTCCATGGGATCTCCTTTTCACGGTTTGACTTCACCTCAGTTGTCTGGTAGTTGCTCTTGGTCCGGTTGGGGTTCCTTTCCACTGCCGTGTCTGGCCGCCTGTCGTCACTTTTCACCGTCTCCAGTCTCACGGCACCATCCGACAGTTCAGGCCACTACTCGTTCGTCCCTGAATCCGACTTGAGGCGGAAGACTGTTTTGCTCTAAGCAGTACTGTGCCTCTGCACCGCTCAATTTCTGTGCCCCTCCCCACGTGGCTCTGCCACCTAGGTCGATCCGCCGATCTGGACCACCGCACAGGTCTTGCATTGCAGGAGCATGACAGTTAATTTCATTCTCCACCTATGGTTTACTGGCAGCCTGTTGCACTTTGCCTTGCTCAGCTTTGTTTATGTTGCGCTTTTGCTACCAGGTACCAGTGTACCTCTGTATGTCCTCCAGTGGGGACAGTGCTTTGAGCATGTATGAAAAATGCCTACTGCAGCTGCTCGGCCTGAGGGGTTTTGTTTGGTGGTTCAGTTTGCCTTTCCTGTCCTAATCTTTATTTGCTCCTACCGCACCCACTGACCCTCGGGTTCCCTGATCTCAGGAGTTCCTGTATTTTCAGGATTTGGCACCATCTATGGGACATTGCTGCCATGGGCGTGCATTAGTATACTGGAAATTTGAGCACTTCAGCTTCTATGGGACATACTGTAAACTACAGGAAAACTCTGGAACATCAACCTTGGGTTACAGGTCAACTGCCAACTCAGTCTGGGAGTTCCAACCTTGCATCTCAGTACTCTGCTCCTAGCTGCACTGTCATGCTGTTTCGCCTCTTCTGGTTCTCTTGCAGCTGGTAGTGGAAAGAGCAATACCTTTGCCCCCCCTCTGTGGTTGAGCCCCAGTGGTCACCCAGCTCTCGTTCATGTCTTCGGCCTTGGTTGTCATCTTTGCTCTGCCTCTGTGCACCCTTCTCCATGGGGACATCAGCATTTCCTCACGGATAGATGCGTGTCAGAGCAGTTTGTGGGGTACTGTGAGGGTCATCCCTCGTACACAGGGGACTTGAGAGGTATGCTGCCTATCATGGATAAGATCAGCTCTGAGATTTCCTAGGCTGCTACTGCCTGCACGTTCGAACATGCTCATTTGGTTACCTTATTATTGTTATTAATGCAGCATCCGAAACACTTCTGCACAAACCCGGTTTAACCTAGACAGTGGAACAGCAGTAGTCAACATCTGTCTACACCTGCAACCTGGATGGCTTTGCCACCTATTAGACCTCCCAGGGGTCCTGCCGGTTCTGGCTTGGCCCCATGGGGCCTAGCTACAAGCATGAACCTTCTAGGTTCTTTCCTATAGCAGACCTGCGGGGTCCCTGCCAGTTCCGGCTTGGCCCAGTGGGGGCCCAGCTTCATGGAATGAACCTTATGGGTTCTTTCCTACAGCAAACCTGCATGGGGTTCTCACGAGTCCAGCTTGGCCTACGTGGGGGCCTAGCTTCCTGGCATGAACATTCCCGATTCTTTCCTACGGGCGGACCTGCATGGAGGTCCCGCCATTTCCAGTTAGGCTCTCGTGGGGACTGGATTGAAGCATGAACACTCCGGTCCCAAGTCTTCTTTAGTCTGACACCCTCTTTTGGGTGAAGGACCTGTCCTGCATCATCATACTGTATTGTAAACCATCATGTGACTCTTCATCTGACTCTGTGGTGGTGCCATCAGATGCTCCTGCTCCTCTATCTGCTGTGCCTGTCTTTCTAAGTTCGCTGTCCTGGCATCCTGGTATGCGTCTCTACCTTGACACCACATGGAGGTCTCGGTCGACACCATCTCAGGTCCTCTGTGAGGACCCTCCTCGCTGACCTATGTGGAGGTCTTTTCACATGCTCATATTGACCTGAAAGTCTTTGTCCCTAGCTCTGCCTCTGGGGTATTGAGCGATGGTGTGCTTCCCTGGTTGCTGGGGATAGGAGTCTCAGTCTCCGACTTCATTCTACACATTCCACCGTTCCGCTGCACTAGCAACTCCATCTCTGGCTCTGCCTTGATGGCACTGTGTGGAGGCCGGCCTTCCAGCCACGGTGATGAGTCCGTTCCTCGTATCAGTACCTTCCTTCTGTCCTTCATCTATTTTTTTTTTTTATATTTTTTCCTTTTTGACCCCCTCACCTTCCGTCAAGGTCCGCCCTGGTCACAGTGCCCCGAGGCCTCACCGTAATTAGCCTCATTCCTCTCTCCAATTACTCTGGCTTGCCCCCAGGAGGCGGGCACGGCAGAATCAGCTTGTGTATTAGTAACTGGTTGGGGAGTAGGTCAGGCGGCTAATTGAAGCGGGAGCAGGGCGTCATGGAGACGCCTGGTGAGGAGGATTTTCCTCCCTATTGGCTGGGGCGGAGACATGCAATGAGCCAGCGTCTGTCCCGCCCTAGTACCTCCCTCTTGACTATGTGTCAGTGCTCAGGGTTATACACCCAGCTTCCGCTAGGTGTCACCCTACATAGCGAGCACAAAGACCCCACCCCCGGAGAAGGAAAGCAGTCCTTGGGACGGCTCCATCCCCTCTGCCGCCCTCCGACGACCGGGCTTGTTCCCAAACCTGGTTCACCGCGCCGCAAGTGGAACCCTAACTGCTGTGCCGGTGGGCTGGCATTCTGACCTTCGCTTCATTTGCTTGGGTCCCTCTCTGTTGGCCCCCTCTCCTCCATCTTCAGCTTGGATTCGCCTTCAGCCTGGCTCTGGATTGCATCCTGGACTTCCTCCTTCTGTATTCCTTTGGGACTTAAAGTGTGTCACTGTCTAGTGCTCAGCCATCCTTTGTCTTCACTCCCTGGATCCATCCTTGTGTCAAGCTTCCAGTTCTCAAATACCTCAACAGAAATCCTGGACATCGTTAACCATCTTCCTTCATCTGGACATCCATCTGAATCAGACTCTCCTTCATCTTCCCGAATCCTCCATCTTTAGTAATTGACCTTCCTGCTCACCATCAAGATTCACAGGACACGACTCATTGACCAATAAGGATAGAACTCTTGGACATAACCAGAACCAAACCTCAGTCCAAATTTTAGGATTATCTCCTCATAGTATGCCCGGAGGACAGGCAGGTCAGTAGCCATGGGCCCACAGAGGTTTCCCCATAGGGTTTTTCCCCACTCCGCATGCTGCTGATCACACTCTCCTAGAGTTGGAGAAGGTACTCGAACTGTTAATTTTTGGGGCCTCTATTCCTACACCTACCCAGCATTCCTACCAAGGGTGAGAATACAGAAAAGCCAAATTCTAAGTTCATAACCTCAGGTCCATAACATTCAAGTTCATAAGTATACACAAGCACTACGCTATGTACCACACATTGAATGGGAAGGCTAAAAGCCTGAAGTTTGATGGGAAGGAGAGAGAGAAAGAGAGAGAGAGAAAAATTACTCACCTTAGTATTTCTGTTTCTTCCAAGGGGTCCTTTAGCATCAGTAACAATAGCAGTAAGCTGACCAGGTTGAACTGCCTCGGAGGTGGAGCCATGAATATTCATTAAAATAGAGTGGTCAATCAGAATCAAGCAGGAAGTTGTGCTGAGTGCAGAGCCCTGAGGGCTTCAGAATTTTCAAGACGAAGGAGAACAATAACTAAAAAGACTGTGCCAACAGGTTTTAATCCCAATGCAACAGCAAGAACTATAAAAGACTATAATTAACCATTAACATGCTTTAAAAACAATCCCCAAAAACTGAACAAATTTAGTAAAAGATGCAGAAGCAAAGCCCTCTTAGCGTGGGTGCCTGAGGAGGTAGGGTGGGAAGTTACTGATGCTAAAGGACCCCTTGGAAGAAACTGAATTACTTTGGTGAGTAATTTTTCTTCTCACCCCAGGAGTCCTTTAGCATCAGTACAATAACAGACTACAAAACAGTGCAGTTGGGAGGTGGGTACAGTACCTACTTAGGGAAGAGGCTCTGCAGGGCTGCCCTGCCAAATTTGGCATCAGACCTTGACTGTACATCCAGGCAGTAATGCTTTATGACTGTGTGTACAATCTTCCAGGTAGCTACTTTGCAGACCTCTAGCAGAGGGATGTCCCTGCAGCTGCCACAGAGGCAGCAGTGCCCCTAGTAGAGTGGGCCCTGAGGGGGCTGTTTGCCAGCCTTGGCATAACATAAGTGAATACAGTAAACTATCCAGCGAGAGAGTTCTTTTTGATGGCTGGTTTTCCTTGCCCACCTCAGCATAAGTAGAGGAGCCTCTGACTTTTGGTATGCTTCATGTAATAGAACAGTGCTCTCCTGACATCTAGGCTGTGAAGCCTTCTTTCCCTGGAGTGGAATTGTCAGTGAAAAGACAGGAAGAGTAATAGACTGGTTAAGGTGGAACTCAGAGACCACCTTGGGAAGGAATTTCCTATTTGTTCTGAGCTCTATTTTGTCCTTATGGAGGACCATGTAGTTAGGCTCAGTGCAGAGTGCTTGCAGTTGCAGAAGCAATAGCCACTAGAAATACTGTTTTCCAGGTAACATACTTAATGTGGGCTGTAGCCATGGGCTGAAGAGGAGCTCCATGAGCTTAGCAATGCAGAGGTTAAGGTCTCAAGGGGAACAGGTTCCCTAATTGGGGGCTGCAATTGAAGGAGGCCCTCGAACAACATTTTGAAAATGGGCCTAGAAATGATATACTTTTCTTTCCCAGTGGAAAGGTTGGCTGAAATTGCAGCTAACTGAAGCCTCAAGGATGAGGCCTGATGATTGCAGAGGCCTTCAGGGGGTTATTCTTTTCTTTTGCACCAGATTGAAAATCTTTTCCATTTAGCTGCATAGATTTTCTTTGTGCTTGGCTTTTCAGCCATGCAAAAATTTTCAGAACTTGTTCTGAATACTGTGTATCTAGAATTCTAACTCCTCAAGAACTGGGCTTTGAGGTGAAAGGATTCAGGTCTGGATAATTCACCCCTACTTGTGGTAGGGTGAGGAGACAGTGAGTCAGAGGCAGTCAGATCAGCTTCTTGTGGGACACTGGCCAGCTGGAGAGGATACCAGGCTTGCCTTGGCCAGTCTGAAGCTATGAGGATCATGGTTGCAGGCTGATCCCTGAGCTTCAGTAGCACTCTGTATAATGGGAAATAGGCGGAAAGCATGCAAAACTTCCCTGTCCAGTTTAAAACTAGTTCTTCTGCTGGGAGGCGCCCATTGCTGGGGTCTGCAGCAGTACAGAGGAAACCCGGTAGTTGAGGTGGGATACAAACAGGTCCACCTCTGGTGTGCCCCACCTCTTGAAGACTGTGCAAGGACTTGTCTGTTCAGAGTCCATTCATTGTGACATTGACTGATGTGGCTCAGAGCATCTGCCAGGGGACTGTCCTTGCCTGGGAGGTGTATGGCAAGAGAAACTCACGTTCAGGGAATAGGCCAGGGACCATTCTCTTGGCCTCTGTGCACAGGGTAGTAGACCTCATGTCACCCTGCTTGTTTATGTAAAACATAGCAGTGGTGTTTGTTCTGATCTGCAGTGTGTCTCTTGACCTGGGGTCGAAAGCTTTCAGTGTCAGGTACACAGCTCTGAGTTCTAGAAGATTTATGTGGCTTTTGGACTCCTTTGGCATCCAAGTGCCACTGACTGAAAAGAGCTGAAAGGGATGCTCACTGAGAGGTTTTCTCTTCTTTCCACAAGTTGAGGGCTTGAAGCAGTGTTTTGTCACTGGTACTAGCTTGGACAGAGATTTTTTCTTTTCTGACCAGTGGGCTCATAAATGATACTGAATGTCCCTCATCTGAAACTTTACCCCTGGGATCACAGCTGTTATGGAGGTCATGAGGCCCAAGAGCTGTAGAAAATGCTCCAGAGCCTTGGCTGGTCTAGGTTTGCTGCAGTCAGAAAGTTTAGAATTCTGTCCTGAGAAAGAAGGCTTTTGCCTGCTGAGTATCCAAGTCTGCTCCTATGAAGTTGAGGAGCTGAGAGGGTTCAGATGGGATTTCTTTTCATTGATTAGAAACCCGAAGAGGACAAAGTTTGTCTTGTGTGGTTTAGAGCCTCTCTGACTTGCTGAGGGGTCTTGCCCACTATGAGCCAGTCGTCTAGGTATGGAAAGACTGAGATGCCCTGCTTTCTCCAGTGGGCTGCCACTACAGACAAGCACTCAGTGAATACTCTGGAAGCAGAGGTGAGGCCAAAGGGCATGGCTGCAAACTGGTAATGACCTGAATGCAGTCTGAACCTCAGAAACTTTTTGTGGGACTGCCTTATTGGTATGTGAAAACAGATGTCCTTGAGATCCAGGAAAGCTAGCCAGTCTCCCTGCTGCAGAGTGTATTACCATTTGAAGGTAATCATCTTGAATTTTGGTTTGAGTAGGTGTCTGTTTAGATATCTGAGGTCTAAAATAGGTCGCCACTCTGTTTTTCTTTAATGTCAGGAAGAATCTGGGTAGATATCTTTTCCATGCCGTGAAAGGGAACCTCTTCACCACTTTGGCTGATAATAGTCTTTACCTCCAGCTCCAACAGGTATCTTTCTGCTGAGGATAGGGGTTTCACAGAGCGGACCCCAAGCACAGGAAACTGTTTGAACTATAGGAGCAGACCTTTTTCCACTACCTCCAAGACCCACTTGTCTGTGGTGATGTGGGTCCAAGCTTGGAGGTAGTGGGAGGCATGCCCCTACGGAGGAGGGGAGGCAACCTGATTGCAGACGTTGGGACTTAGACTGTGTGGCAGGAGTGGTGGCAGCTCTACTTTAAGCCAGCCTGCCTCTTCCCTGAAAATAACCTCTCATTTGAGAGAGCTCCAAAACCATGGGCGTAGGGTAGAATGCCCTGGGGAAGTAGCTCCTGTGTCTATTACCCCTAGCTTGAGACTTCTGCAATGTAAAGGCTTTCTAATTAGCTGCATTACTTTCATAGGTGGACTTGTACTCCTCCACCTTTTTCATGTATGCTTCAGTTTTGTCCCCAAAAGGAATTATTTTCACAGGAAATCCATAGCTTTGGACTGGATGTCCTGTGATAAATTAACTATTCACAGCCAGACAAAGCGTTCAAGACAGACAGCGGAGCCATGACCCTTGTTGCTGTGTCATTAGTGCCTGCAGCCATGTGAAACTGGTATTTGGTGGCTTCCAGACCAGATTTCATGGTTTCAGCAATGTCCTGGAACATCCTGTCATATTTGTGTGACAGAATGGCCTCGACAGAACTCAAAGAGCCTTCTACTACTTAGCAGAGTCGCTAAGTAAGGGGCTGTGGTATAAGATTTGTTAGCCATAGCATCTAATTTTCGTGACTCCTTTTCTGGAGGCATAGAAGTGAGAGGGACCTTAGCATTATCACAGGCTGCTGCATGAACCACCCTTTGTGGCTGGGATGAGTATAAAGAAAATCAACCTCATTTTAGTCAGAGAATATTTTCCATCCACTTTCTTGTCCATTCTGACAGGAAGTAAGGGCCCATAGGAGCTTCATTGTGGATATCTTGAAGGATTTGTATATAGGAAGCACAATCTTTTTTGTAGGGTCAAGACCCATCATATTTTATAGTCTTCATCCTCAGTGGACTCCCGAGCAGGGAGGTCCAGGGTGTCCATCATGTGCTGTAAGAAGGTCAGGAGGAGGAAAGGTCCTCCTGCCCATCTGGAGAGGTACCAAAATGTGGGTCAGGCAAATGCCTGGCACGAGCTGGTCCCCATTGTTATCTTAATCATTATCATCATAATCATCCCCTGAACGTAGTAGCAAGATGTCCCAAGGTTGAGACAGAGTTGCTAGGGTTAACAGAGTAGAAGAATCCCCCATACTCTGTAAAGTTTGATACAGGTGCCATGCCTTCCATTTCTTTCACAGGCGTGAAATCTTTATTAGGGTCAGACACCTCAGTGGGTGACTGACTCTTTTCTTTATCTGGCAGGACCCCGTTATTCATCACCCTGGTCACGGCCCCAGAGACCTCCACCACTGCCTATGGCTGCCGAGGACCCTCGGTCACCCCGGCTTACCCCCCAGAGGGACAGGGCACGCGGCCACCCTCGTGACCACGGAACTAGTGTCTAGTCGGGGTCCATAGCGACAGTGATGAGGTGAGGTCCTCTGGGGAGGCTTCATGCTCTACAGTGGTCCTGCCTGCCATTTTCCTCCCACAGGGGCAGGGCGTGCAATGACACCTGCGTCCGCCCGCCCCCAGATACTGGCGTCGGCATGCCGAGATCTCCAACCTCCGCCAAGTCCTCAGCGCTCGAATGCTTCCCTCGCCCACCTCCCAGAGAGGACAGCCGTCCATAGGATGCTCCATCCTTCTCCCCGGCCGGCCCTCCGGCGGCCCAGGTCCATTCCTGAACCCGGTGCGCCCCGGCGTGTAATGAGCCCACCGCTGTTTCAACGGGCCGGCCAGGACTGACTTCTCTTTATGCTTTTTGTTTTGTTTATTAGACTCATTTCCTGAGGAACCCTTAACTTTAGGCTTCGCAGGGCAGTGGACCCCTCATTAATAGGAGCAGCATTATTAGAGGCCATCTCTTATAGTCTTGTGGCCCTCTTTTAATAGTTTTAAGTAGAATTTAGAGCAAACATGTTCTGGACCCAAGCACTGTAAACATACCACACTTTCTGAAACCCTGTGGTCTCTTTGTACTCAGCACAACTTCCTGCTTGACTCTGACTGGCCACTCTATTTTAATGAATGTTCATGGCTCCACCTCCAAGGCAATTCAACCTAGTCAGCTTACTGCTATTGTTACTGATGTTAAAGGACTCCTGAGGTGAAAATACCTCCTTCCACATCGCCTACTTAAACCTCAGCACTTCTGCTGCTTAGCTTCAGTTGTTTAAAATGCCCACCATCCTTACTGGCCTTCCTCTCCAGCACTCTTATCTCACCCTTGACACTGGGCCTCTATTCCTACACCTACCCAGCGTCCCTACCAAAGGTGGGATTAGAGAAAAGCCAGATTCTAAGTTCATAACATTCAAGTTCACAGTACACACAAGCACTACACTATGTACCACACACTAAACTGGTGGTTAAGGAAGCGTTTATATTACAGACCAAATATACTGAGAAGGTACTTAAGCTGTGTGATCTCCTAATTGGCCATCATTTGATGTGCTGTATTCTTAATGTTTCTATTTCACTCTTCCTTCTTTTTAGATAAATGTCAAATTTTTTTTGATTTTCAATTCCTGTGCTTCTCTGCAACTATACTATTTGGTCACCATGTATGTGTGTGTGTCAGTGTGTGTTTTAAGGGACACTATCGACCCTTTTGACATCATATTATTTCTAGTTAAAACCCCACATTTTATGATTGCTTATCTTCTTTAAAACCCATTAAACTTGTTGGCTATTTGATCTGCTTCCTTTCTTAGTAGAACTAAAATGCACGTGAATGCTGCAATAGACATGAAATGCATAGGAATGGTGCAGTTATAGTATAATATACTCATTCAACAGTCTCCTCCCACAGCATCATGAGTGGCTAGATCGTGTTAGGGGTGCCCCCAAGTCAAAGAAAGGCGCTGCTGAAGTTGATAAAGGATGTAAACAGACTCGTTTTTGTGTGGTAACATCAGTATGACGGGCAGTTTTTACTTTTAAAGAAAAAAGGAATCAGAATCAAACTACCACTTAAATCGGCTATCTCTACAGAATGTGAGCAATCATAACGTACAATTACGTAGAACTTACTGTAACAGCAGATCTTAGAGAGGTTCCTGCAGTAGGTCATCACATATAGGACTAAGCGCTACCTGGCGTCTGGACGCTCACCCGATGTCAGGTGGCACGGCGTCAGCGTGACCCTAATAGTAACGTCCCTCACGCCTACCCCTCCAGTTCTCCCACTGGAGTCCTCAAGAAAACACAGGAGAAGGAACAGGTTCTGAGTCCCAAATAATATGGGGAAAGGAAGGTGGGAAAATATGACCTACTGTAGGAACCTCTCTCTAAAATCTACTGTTCACGGTAAGTTCTTACTTAACTGTACTATCTTGCTTTGAAAGGGTTCCTGCAGTAGATCATCACATATAGGACTGAATCCCAAGCAGTCCCTCCAAAGAGAGACAGAGGAACTCCAGGAGGAGGACAATCCCAAAAAAGTAAAGGACGGAATGGAACCGCTTAGGATAGAAGGCCCTGCAGCACGGCGAGGCCAAACCTGGCCCTCTGCCTAGAAGCAATGTCCAGATTGTAATGCTTGGTAAGGTATGGACTGAACTACAAGTTGCTGCTCAGATCTCGCTGCAGAAACATTACGGAGAAAGGCTGCGAATGCAGCCATGCCTACTGGAATGACCTCTTATAGACCCTGTCAGAGGTTTGTTATACTTCTGATAAGAGAAGCGGATGCAGTTAGCTAGCCACTTAGACAAGCACTGTTTGAAACAGCCTTCCCAAAGGATTTGGGGCAAAGGAAACAAACAGCTGGTCATCCTTACAGGAATCTTTGGTCCAGTAAATATAGCACCTCAGGATACGGTGCACGTCTAAGGTATGCAAAAGTGCCTCAACTCTATTCCGGAGCCGGATAATAGATCAGCAGTTCCATTGATTGATTTAGTATGAACTCTGACACCACCTTAGGCAAGAACTTGGGATTTGTTCTGAGAACCGCCGGTCTCTATGGAAAATCAAATAAGGCTCCTTAAACACCAGGGCCTGAAGCTGGAAATTCTTTGAACAGAAGTAACAGCAACTAAAAATAGTGCTTTCAAGAAAGATAGTGCAAATCACAGCTCATCGCTGGTTCAAAAGGAAGATGCGTGAGTTTCTCAACACAAAATTCAAATTCCAAGGTGGTGTAGGGCTGCGGATGGGGGTTTCAGATGGAGAATCTCTTTCAGAAAGGTTTGGAGATCTCCAACTGTGCCACGGGTTTACCATCCACAAGCACGTGATGAGCCGAAATGGCACACACATATGTACTTTTAGAGAGGAATAAGATAATCATGAATCAGAAAGACAAAGGAGGTACTCCCTGACATGTTGAACAAGTGAAAGGGTCCCAACCCTTGGAAGCCACCCAAATGAGAAAAGCACTTCCACTTCACGGTGTAAGTGGATTTGGTAGAGGGCTTTCAAGCCTCCACTATGACTTGGCTACTCTGGTGGAAACCCCAAAACGAGATTTCACTATGTCTGCAGCAGCCATGCATGTAGGTGCAAGGTACTGAGCCCCGGATGCACAAGCTGACCCTGATTCTGAGTAAGGAGATTATCGTCCAATGGAAGCGGAACCGAGGTTCCCTTGCCAGCTGCTGAAGAAGCATGAACCAAATTTGTCTTGGCCAGAGAGGAGCAATTAGAATCATTCATGCTCTCTCTGCCTGTAACTGAGGCACCCTCTGGAGAATGTGAAACAGAGAGAAAGCGTATAAGAAACTCCCTTTCCAAGAGAAAAAACAAGTGGTACCAGAAAGCACCATGCTCTGGAACAAAGCGAGCAAAACTGGACAGTTTTGCGTTGGATGGGAGAGCGAAAAGGTCGAGTTCAGATGCCCTCATCTCTGAAACACAGAATCTGCAACTTCCTGATTGAGTTCCCATTCTTGGCAGGGTGTAAGACCTGCTGAGACTGTCCGCCAGGACGTTTTGCACTCCTGGAACATGCACTGCTGTGAGAGATGGTCTGTGCTGGACTGCCCAGTTCCACACTCTCATCGCTTCTGCAAAGGGGTAGGATCGAGTGCCTCCCAACTTGTTGATATACCAGACTACCGACATGTTGTTCATCTGGATTAACAGTAATCCCTTTGGGAGAACAAGCTGAAGCGCTTGAAGCACGTACAATACCGCCCTCATCTCCAACATATTGTTGTGTAAGGACATCTCAAGTGGGATCAAAGTCCCTGAACTTGGTGGTCCCTTATGAGCCCCACCCCAGATTGGAGGCATCCGTGGTTAGAGTGCCTAGTGGAGCTGGGCCCGAATGGAAGACCCACAATCAGGTTTGAGGATCCCTCCACCATTGTAAATCCTTCTGGAGAGCTGAGGAAATAAGGACCGGATGGTCCAGATCGTCCTGAAGCTGATCCACTGAACCCGTATGATCGCTGAGAAACTCTCATGTGAAGCCTCGCTAGGGTGAACGTGGGAAATGGGAGGCCACCATCAAAACCAGCAACCAAAGGACTTCCTGGGCTGGGAGGATCTGGAAGATGCTACCAGAGTGGCTTGTCTGATAAGAGTTTCCCTCCTGTCCGAAGGAGGAAAGCTCTGCCCTGGATTGTGTCCAAAACTGTCCCTATGAACTGCAGTCTTTGAGTAGGGGCCAGTGAGGACTTGGGTATGTTGACTGTGATCCCCAATCTGGAAAACAACTCCAGGGTGACAGACAGCCTCCATAGAGAATCCCAGGACAGAGGGCTGAAATCAGCCAATTGTCCAGGTAGGGGAAGACCACTTGCCCTGGCATTGTGGGGCCGCAGCCACCACCACAAGGCACTTGGTAAAACCTGGGTGCGAGGAAAGGCCAATGGGGAGGGCTCGAAATTGTAAATGCTCCCCTGGAAGCAAAAATACAGGAAGCGGCGGTGGCTGGAGAAACTGGGATATGCAGGTAGGCATCATGCATGTCCACAGCACACTGCCACAACCCTCACACTGCTTCTTCTGAGGCAGAGATGACACAGAAATGGAAAACAACCGAGAAACCGGAAACGCATGAAATAAAGAAGTGCAAAACTATGAAGCAATCGCTGTGGAAGTTTACCATGAGGTAACATGCATGAGGCAACCAATGAAGGAAAAGAACTGGAGGGGACTGCCCACTATATAGGAGTCACGCTGGCGTCGTCATGTGACTGTCAGTGGCGGTCCCCGCTGAAACATTGCTGGAAAAGTGCACGTACAGTCCAGACACCAGGTGGCGCTAGTCCCTATGTGATGACCTACCGCAGGAACCCTCTCAAGTAAGATCGTTTTCATGTTGCAGGCTGCGCTTTTGGCGCACTAAATGTTTTGTGGCAAGGACAGGAGATTTCGGGGTGTCACGCAAGCTCACTGCAGTTCACAAAAAGCAAGGGCTCAGCAGTTTACACCAATGATCACTCGCCATGTCCTGACATCACTCTCTGCTTGGTAGGCAGAAACTTTGTGTATTTCAAAAGACTGAAGTAACTCCAATCAGAGATGGCTTTGGTCCTTTGATCTGCAAGCCATCAACAAACAGCCGGCGGCTTTCAAAGGAACCTGTCAGTCTTTAGTCTTCTTAAGGATACCAGCAGACTCGCATGAGACCAAACACAGAAAATGGGATTCCTATAAATTGGAAGGCTGGCCGACCGGCATTATCTATTGATGTAAAGGGCTACTTACATCAATAAGATAATGCTAGTTGCTGCTCCTTTTCCCAATTTCTAGGAAAACAGATTTTCTAAGTTGAGACTTCCTGCGTGAAACCCGATAACGTTCTTATTCAGATTCATCCTCTTTTCTTTTCCTTGATATACAAAGTCAGCCTTTAAGGCTTAGTGTCTGCTCCTTCTTTTGTAAAGAAAGGATGAAAAATGCACCATGCATTGTAAAATATATATGTACTGCTATAGCTCCTGTTTTACAGGTAATGTTCACTGAACGGTGTGCATCAGTCTCTCCTCCGCTGGACCCTGTCTCTCGTTAGGTGACCTTGCGGTCTCAGTAAATTTTTCCATGTGGCCGAGCTGGGCAAGTGCAGAAGGCAATATCGCCAGATGAGTCTTGTAACCTACTGTAAATGTGAGGGAGAAGACATAGGGAATCCCCCTTACAGGCAATGAGGCTCAGAGATTTTGCTTTCACTGAACTGAATGTGCATGCTGCGACTCGAAATAAATATAAAACAAAAGCTTTTATCCACATGGCATATGGGGCCTCAGTTGGTAAAATGATACTTGAAAGGTACAGTTTTTTTTAACAGTGGAATTCTCCACTGGCTTCCCATAAACATAACGCTGACATTGGGTGTGCACAATCCCCATGTCATCATCTGAAATATACAAAACTGTCCCTCGTCATTTTGTTTAATCCTGTAAAATAGAAAACTGTCCATCTTTGTTTGTTGTGCCGTTAGTTTCCCCATTCCAACCTTCCCACTCAGTACCCCCAAGCCCTTACCCAGCAGGGTCTGACGCGTGATTTTCTCCAGACCGTGGCGACATCTTTACTCTTCAAGGCCGGATCGGGAACTGAGGAAATCATGTATGCAGTTCCATGTATTTCAATGGGGGTTTTGAACTTTGTAGCATAACTTGGGCATTTTCAATATTTTGCCCCAATTTTCAACATACCTTTTTGGAAACTGCCTCATGAACAATGCAAGTGACGTTAGGTAAATCTGTCCTGAGCCGTGATTTCGTGTTCGCTGCACAAAATCACCTTTTGGGCAGGAGTTGAAAATTTTCTCCACCACTGTTCATGAGGCGGATCACAAGAAGGCTATGTTGAAAATCTGGCGTAAAAGTATTATAAAAAAACACAAAGTTATGAGCCTAACGCTGACGCTTGCAAATGGAGGCTTGTAACTTTGGTAATTTTCAATATTTTAACCCCAAACTTGCAACATAGCTATTTCTTCACAGCACCCTCATGCATAGGACAGCTGGTCATTTTTCAAATCCTGGCAAAATGTGTTGAATCCTGAAAGTGGTTTCGCAGTTGCTGTGTGAAATCACCTTTCTGGTAGGAGTTGAAAGCTTTCCCAACTGTTATTCATGAGGGGTGGGTCATAAGAAGGCTATGTTGAAAATTTGACATAAAGATATTCAAAACAGTCAAGTTATGAGGCTACATTGAAGTTTGAGAATGCAGCCTGTAACATTGGTAATTTCAATATTTTGACTCAAAATTCAACATAGCCATTTCTTCACAGAACCTCATGAATGTGACAGCTGTTAACTGTAGTTGTGCAAGAGGCTGATTGACTCTCACGGAGCTGCAGTGGGTTTCAGGTATAGTAGTTTAGGTATAGAAGTATGGTATCATATATGTAGTTTAGAACTGTATGTTGTCTTATATAACTGTACTTTTAGTCAGCATTTTATGCTTCATGCAGGTATAATGGGTAATGCAGCATACAGATATTTTTAGTACTGTATCACATTTTAGGTAGAACTGTACTTTTTGGTTAGTACTGTGTAGGTGTAGTTGGTAATGTAACATAGGTATTTTTAGGTATCTTTGGTGAATACTGTCTTGTGCCTTGTGCAGGTATAGTTGGTAAGGGGCTAGACTAGTACAATTAGTATAGATAGTACTGTATTATCTTTTGTTTCATGGCTAGGTAGTGCTAGCCATGGTAGGATCATGAGATGCAATGACTCAGGAACAGCAGTATGGATGAACATACTGTGGAGGCTGGGAAGGTGTCCAGTTTGCGGAGGCTGAGGAGGCTCGAGGATGAGGTGTGGTGGCTTGTGAGAGCTGGAGGGATGGGGATTCTAGAACAGATGGGCCTTCACCAGGGAGTAACAGAGGACACCATGGGAGGAACAATGGGTCGAGGGAAGGGATGGGGAGGAGGAGGGAGCAAACTAGACAGGAGGCCTAACGATGGTGGACCCAAGTCAGGAGGAGAAGCCAACGACAGCAGAACAGAGGGAGTAGGAAATAAGTTTGCTTACTGACAACACTGGTGGGGAGGAGGAGAAGAGGGTGAGCTCCAGGAGGGGCAGGAGAGAAACAGAGGAGACTGCACAAGGGACTGTACCTGAGAAGAGGGGCAATACTGGTGGGGGGGAGAGGGTCACTGCAGAGACGGGGAGCCTCAGAGCATATAGGAGGGAGCTGGAGGATAGCGTGCTGAGCAGTTAAGGGAGGGATAGGTCAGGGGTGGAGAGGGGGCAACCACTGGAGTGAACGCAGAGCTTCTAATATAGGGACTCTAGAAATGGGAATCTGAGTAGAAAGGAACGAGAGCAAAATGAAGAAGGGGTGTATTGGTGCTGGGAACTCATACTTAAGGGGATCAAATAGGCAGCAAGGGGAATGGCATAGTTGCATATGAGTGGAGTCCATTACGGGGTTAACGCCAGACAGGGTGGGGCAGTCAATTCTAAAGTGCAAGGAGGGGTAGAGAAAACCACATAGTGGTGCACGTGGGGCTGAACAACCTGGTGAGGGAGATGGAGGTAGTGAGGGAGAGGCTTGAGGTGTGGAAGGCTAGCGAGGTGATAGGGGAGTCAATGCCCTTTAGAGGTGCCCTAGTGCCGTGTGAGCATGGCTGCAGGAAAGCAGGGATTGGGAGTCTCAACACATGGTTAGAGAAGTGGTGTCAATCCAAGGGTACAGGGTAGGGTGGATGGGCAGAACCTGGGACAATACTGATTTATATGCAGGGATTGGCCACTTGGAGTGGAGGGAAGTGGTATTAAAGCAGAAGTTAGAGGAACATAGCGACACAGATGGATTTAAACTAGGTGGGGTGTGCAAGTGGACAGCTGGTAGGCAGGGATCCGAAGAGGGAGCCAAATGAGCTTACCTCCAAGCTAGCAGGGAAGGATTTGGAAAAGTTACATATGGGGGGACAGGAGGCAGGAGAAAAAAGGAGAGGGAATGAAAGGGACCAGATGGAAGGTGGTCTCACTGCATATGAGAAGCTTAGGTAACAAATCAGCGGAGTTACAGGTGCTCTTGGCAGTGGGAAGGGTGGATACTACGGCCATCACAGAAACATGGGCCACCGAGCACCGGGACTGGGATATGATGATCCTCATGGGTATAGGATATTCAGGAAAGATAGGGCGGTGGTGGTGTGACAATCTATGTGCTAGAGGGATAAGGCATTAGGAAGTGGGGAAGGAAGGCAGGACAGAGGCCCTATGGATGCAGTTCCAGGACCCGGAGAAAAGCACACTGAGGATGGGGTAGTGTACAGACCACCAGCACAAATGGAGGACCTGCATAGAGAGTTAGCTGATCAGATTAGGAGGGTCTGTAGAAGGGGAACACAGTGGTAGTAGGGACTTCAATCTACCCGGTGGATTGGAGCACCCTAACCACCATGAGTGCAAGGGAACAAGTCACATTAGATGCAGTTCTGGACCTTGTATTATCAAATGGAGAGGCTGTAAGGGATCTGAAGGTGGGACCCTCTGGCTGGGAAATGACCACCACATGGTGTGGTTCACGCTCATATGGGAAGGAAAAAGAGTGCAGGGAACTAGGGTGACTGATTTCAAGGCTGGACTTTAAAATGATGGGGAAGATTGTGAGTAGGCACCTGGCAGTACTCAGCTTAACACAAATGCTTGTCAAAGTGGGACATTATTAAAACAGGGTTGGCGGAGGCTACTGGGATGTGTGCAAAGACACTTAGCAAGAAGAGCAGTGCAAAGAAGGCCAGTTGGTTAACCCAGGAGGTGATGTGAGGGGTTGAGGTCAAGAGAAAAGCATTTCAGAGACTCAAGAAATCAGGAGGGAAGGAGACAAGGAGAAGTATCCGAAGAGGTCCAGGGAGGTAAGCAGGCTGGTCAGAGCAGAGAGGGCTGAGGCTGGCACAAGGTATCAAGGATGGTGAAAAGGACTTCTTTAGATACATTAGGGAGACGAATGAACAAGGACCAGATTATGAGGATTAAGAAGGATGGGGGTGGGTAGAGAATGAGGGGATCAGGAAGAGGCACTAAATGAGTACTTCTGTTCTGTGTTCATGAATTAGAAGGGGCAGATTCCTTGGGGAAGGAGAGGATGACTGATACAGGGATAACGGAGGCCAGGGTTCTGGAGGTTAAGGGCACTGAGGGTGGACAAGGCACCGGGTCGGAGCTGGATGGAGCTGCCGACAGGCAAGCAGAGCTTTCTCCGGGGAGGAGCGCAGTGTCCTCGGCTGATGAGCGACCCCAGTTGAGGCTGCAGGAAGCTCGGGCCAGAGGGACCCTAGGCAGTACGCCAGAAGGTGGGGGAAGGAGGCCGTTACCAGGGCTGTTCAGCGCATGCAGCCTCCACGTGTCATGCATGCATGCTGACTCCTGGGGTATCAGGAGAAAACCAGAGAAATGCCGGTCAGCAGGGTGAAGACCTCCTCCAGGCGCCGCCCCAGGCCGGGCAGGTAAGATCCGGTGATTCCAGGGGATGGGGCTGGGGGGTCAGTTGGATGGGGTAGACTGGCAGGGAGGAAAAATGTGCAGTGATAAAAGAAAGAAGACAGTGTCTCCTACTCAGCAAGATAGGAGGATGAACAGAAATCTACAGGAGATAAATCACAAATCCTGTAGTGAAGGTCAGGAGAAGTTTTGACAGATTTCAGAAATTTTGTTCAACTCCTGCAGTCTATTTGAGTTAAATCACGTGCTAATTCAAGTTTGCCATTATCAAAAGAAATAAAACAGACCACACTGTTTCTACAGAGACATTTTATTTATGATTTTTTAAAGAAATGCAATTTTTCCTCAGCAATCCCACAAGAAATATTTACATAATTATTACAAATTTTATGGCACCTCAAAATCTATGCACTTTATGTAAAATGTTTATTACAATGTGATACATTTTATATGGTCTACTAAATTTATATTCTGAGCAGATGACTAAGACAGTTATTTAAAATGAGTTTAATGGCACATAATGAAAAGAGTTTCTCTACAGACTTTTGGTACCAAGTCTAAGATTCCAGAGTTTAGCTTGGAGGGTCCAAACACAGTAGATCTGAGAAATTAATATGGGATCACAAAACTGGTTACACTTAATAATAAAGGAGTCAGATCTATCGCAATAAAACAAAACATTCACCTACAGCATATCAGGGTTTGTCTACACCTGGTCGTACATTTTACAGAGATTCCCACTGTTACACTGAATGTTTTACAAACCCCAGTTCTGCAGGTATACATTTGTTAAAATTGTCTACAAAATAGGATCTGAACAAGCATCATGACTTTCCCATAGTAAGGACTGCCAACCCTGTGAACAGAATCCCTTTGTCTCTTACAATAACCAGGATGGTGCAGTCTGAAATATTAAAATGAGCCCTGTGATAGTCAAAATAAAACATAATACTGGATAGGAAAAATAATATAAAAGAAAAGAGTTTGTACATTTTATGTCAAACAAACAACATTTTCCACATTTTTCCTTAATCAGAGCCTGATGATCCTTTTGAAACATCAACGTTGAGAAACTCCTTGATTTTGTCATAAAACACCAGCACCAAAGCACCCCCAGTCCCACGAGAACATTAGAGAAGGCTCCTCTGAAGAATGCCTTTGGTCCTTCATTTTTCCAAATCTTGGAAAAGCAGTCAATTGTTCCTTTATACTGGCGATCAGTCTCACCACTCTAGAGTTGAAAAAATAAAATAACAATCATGCACAAACCAGGCTGTGGATTTTAAATATATGTACAGTATGGTATTTTTACTACATGGAAGACCGATAGTATGCATCTTCTAATAGTGCTATCAGTCTAATCTCAAATCAGAGGTACTGAGAGAGAGAGAATGCTAATTTTATGATGAACCATCTTTCTCCTAACAACCACCAGAACTGCAATCCTTTTTTTTAATCAACACTAAATCCACACCCTCACAAAACCAACCAACATAGGAAGTGCTTCTCTTCCACTCACGTAACTTTGATTCAGAAATCTTCAGCATCTGTAGCCATCAGCAGCAAATGTCTTTCCCTTTACAAATGCTGAAATGCCAGTTTCTGTTCGGAAGCAGTACTTGTGCTTTGCAATCAAGAACAGACATTTAGTACTGGCACTGATAATGTTTCCCAATGAGGTCTATACTTTTACACCCCATCCCTGCATAAGCCAGAATGCCAGGTAGCCTTCTGCTCTGTACACCGCATACCAGAGGACTCATTCCTGCGACTTCATTCCCTATGATGAGTGGAAGAATGTTGGTGGAAAACTCCTCAGGGACATGAAGGACCCATGGGAATCCACCTCATTTAAGGAATCCAAATCCTTGAAACACCAAGTGGTTTTACCTGGTATTAATGCGATGGAGTTTAATCAGAGGGTTTAAGCAAAAGGTCTCGGCTTAAATCTTCAACAATTAATGAGTGGAGAGAAATAATGATCATGATATACCAGATGGAAAACTATGAAAAGGTCAAAAATCAAATGGATTCATTTAATAACAGATGGAACGGTTGGGTACTATACATGGTGGGCAAAGGGATAATGCTGTCCCATGAAATACTGCAATACATTATGGGACTATTGAGATAAACAGGTTACTCACCTGTAACAGTAGTTCCAGAATTAGTATACGGTGTTCTTCCACACTTGGTCAGTGTCCTTTCCCTTTAAATTCAGCAGGAACGTCTTCAAGCTGTGTTATCCCACCAACCCGGTAGTAACTCCTCGGCACTGCCCGTGATGGCAGATCTTACCCGCTGGAAACAAGACCGATGTGCCACTTGCCTGGGAGGTTAGGTGGGTTTGTGTGGATGAACACCATATACCCTCCTAGAAAAATCGTTACTCAACTGTAACAATAGTTCTAGGAGTGGTATATGATGTTCATCCACTCTGACAGTTACCTTTCCCTTTAAAACTGGCCGGAAACATCTCAAGCTGGCTCTCCCACCCACCAGGGTGGCAACTCTCGGCTCCGCCCCATGACAAATCTTGCCTGCTGGAAGCAGTGTTGTGCACCAAAAGTCAGGGGAGGCCGGGTGGGTCCATGTAGATGAACATCACATACCACTCCTAGAACTACTGCTACAGGTAAGTAACCTGTTTTTCTAGATACGATACTCTATCCACACTTTCTGGCAGACTCCTAGCAGTTATCCAGGAGGAGGCAGGCAAGGCCACAGCCCTATTTGGGAACAGAGATTGATGAACTGAGGCACCAAACCAGCATCCCAGAATGACTCAAAGGTTGATGTGGTAATGGGAAATGAGGTGTGCACTGACCTCCAGGTAGCAGCCCTGCAGATTTCATGGATAGGGTCGTCCCTGTAAGCAGCCACAGAGGCAGTGGTATGGCAGGTGGAATGATCCCTTAGCCCTATGGGAGGGATGCTCCCTACCCACAACCTATAGCAGGGTCGATGTAGGATACAGTCCACCTGCCAATCATCCGCTTAGCTGCCAGTCTGCCAGATGCGACTTCAGCGTAGGTGACAAACAGCTAGCGAACCTCTTCCTGAACTCCAGTCATGTGCTTCTTATAGTAGGCAGCGCTCGCTGCAGGTCCAAAGTATGGAGCCTGTGCTTGGCCTCCGAGGTGTGACTGGTGAAGTACAACAGGAGATTGATCGCCTGCTTAAGGTGAAACTCTGACACAACCCTCGGGAGGAACTTGGGTTGGGGCACAGGACAACCTTGTCCCTGTGGAAGACCAGGTAAGGAGACTCCACGAAGTGCCTGGAGCTCACTGATCCTTCTGGCTAACGTGATAGCCACCAGAAAGGCGGTCTTCCACGACAGATGAGGCACGCCACACCTGTGCATTGGTTCAAATGGCTTACCCATGAGCTTTACCAAAACCAGCAACAGATCCCAAAGTGGTTCACACACCAGAGGGAAATGTGGTCAAGGCCTTTAAAAAGCATCAGACCACCTTCTCCTGTGCCACTGACTGCTGACCAGCCCGCGTCCGGTAAGCAGAGATGGCTGCCAGGTGCACATTAAGGGTCGTTGACGAAGGCCCGACTGAGAGGGACCACAGGTAATCAAGAATGCTAGGCACCGGACAGGACAAAGGGTCCAACCTCTTAACCTGTCACTAAATGGAGAATCTCTTCCATTTGAAGGCGTAGTATTTCCTGGTCGACGTCTTCCGAGATGCCTCCACAATGATGAGGACATCTTCAGAGAGACTTAAAGCCTGGAACCTAGCCGCCAGGAACCAGGCTGCCAGGTGCAGGGATTTAAGGTCCGAATGGAGTACCTACCCCTGATGGATGGAAAGCAGGTCCAGCAGAGAGGAAGACACCATGAGGGCCTGTTGCTGAGGCTGAGGAGATCGGTGTACCAGAACTGGCGGGCCAGTCCGAGCCACCAGGACCACCTGTGCCTTGTTTCTCCGGCCTTGAGCAACACCTTGTGAATCAAGAGAAGTGGAGGAAAGGTATAGAAGAGGCCTGGGTTCTAGGGCCTCGAGAAGGCATCCCACTGCAGCATTCCCTGCTGGGGAGCAGCCACAAAAAAGCCTCAGCTTTGCATTCTCCCTGGCAGTGAACAGGTCCACCTGAGGGGTGCCCACTGGGAGAACAGACTGTGTACTACCTCTGGGTTGAGACACCACTTGTGGGACGCCCCCCACACAGCTAAGTGCATCTGCCAGCTGGTTGGAGGCCCCTGCCACATGGATGGCTACATCATCGGCAACCAGGCTGCACATCAGGGTCCATGCACAAAGAGCTTCCTTGCACAGTGGCAGGGTGTATCCCACCCATTTGCTGAGATAGTACATGGTCGTAGTATTGCCCGTCTGGACCTGACCCGGATGTAAGGAGCAAATGCAGTCCAGCGAACTGCCCGGGCTCTAGCAGATTGATGTGGCATCGGGACTCCTAGAGGGACCAGAGCCCGTGGACTCTGTGTTCCCCAGGTGGCACCCCAGCCCATGAGAGAGGCAGTGGTCATCAGGATGACTGTCGGCTCCAGGCAGAGAAATGGGATCCCTTTCTGCAGATGTTCTGGGTCTAACCACCACTGACAGGTGTCCCACATCCGCTGGGTAACAGTGACCAGCTGGTCGAAGTGACCCATGCGCTGTGACCACTGGCTGGCCAGCTCCCACTGCAGGGAGCGCATTCTCCAGCAGGCCCTATGGACGCACGCTGGTGCAGGCCGCCATGTAACCCAGCAGGCGCAGGAAGTCCCGGCAGGGCGAGTTGCCCAACCTGAAATGACTGGGCAAAGGAGGAGAGTCTCCGCCCTGTCTGCTGGGAGTCGAGCCCGCCCTGATGAAGATGATCACATGTGAAGGCACGAGTTCTGATTTGGCCTCGTTGACCAGGAGGCCAAGAAAGACGCAGGTCTGGAGGACCAGATCCCTGGACCGCTCCACATCCTGCTTTGACGGACTCATGATAAGCCAGTCGTCCAGGTAGGAGTATACCCGGACTCCTCGGTGCCTCAGGTAAGCTGCCACTGCTGCTGTGCATTTGATGAAGACCCTGGGGGCTGAGGACAGGCCGAATGGCATGGCCTGGAACTCAAGAGGATCCCTCCACCCAGAGCTGGAGGAACTTGCGGTGGGTCAGACAGATTGGGACGTGATAAAGCGCGTCCTGGCGATCCAAAGAGCAAAACCACATGTTTTGCTCAGAGATAGGTATGATCTGAGATAGAGTGACCATCGTGAAGGTGCGTGACCTGAGAAACTTGTTCAGGTCATGCAGATCTAAGATGGGGCACCAGCCTCTCCATCCGCTTTTGGCACCAAGAAGTACCTGGAGCCAAACCTTGGGTGTTCCAGAGAGTCTAAGACGGAGCCATGACCTTTCTGCGGAGCAGCTGGGTGATGTCGGCTCTGATGTCTGCAGACATGATGCCCCCCATAGAGCACAGGCTTGGCAATGTGGGCACGCCTGAATTCCAGAGGTAGATCCTGACCAACCACCTCGAGAACCCACCTGTCCGTGGTGACAGTGGACCTGGCGAAAAGGAAGTGGCGGGAGCCAGCCCCCACCCTGTCACTGGCAGGCTTGGAGGCGGCAGAAGGCCTGGCTGAGGAACCGTTGGGGCACTGGCCACCAGGCTTATGGAAGACCGTGGCCACAGACTTGGTTGAGGTCGTCAGGCCTGAGCCTGCTGTCCAACCTGAGCTGGTTTGGCCGCAGGGGCAGAGAGGAGCCAAAAGGCTTCTTCTACTGCTGCTCGGAGCTCTGGGATCTCTGGGTGGATGTCAACAAGTCAAAGGTGGCACTGGACTTTTCAATGCGGGTAAGGTGACCCTCGACCTGAGGCCCGAACAAGTCGGTACCCAAGAAGGAACATCCACCAGCTTGAGCTGGGCATCTGCCGTAAAGGTGGAGATCCTCAGACAAGCTCTGCAGTGCACAGCCACTGCAGCTGCCACGGACCGAGCAAGAGTCGCCAATGTCCATGCAATTCAGAGCTGTTGCTTGACTACTGCATGGCCTTTGATCCCGGACCTGTTTGACCATGGTCTGCAGGTCCACTGGGAGATGAGGAAGCACCTCATCAAGCGTGCACAGGAGGGCATGCAAGAAGTGGGCCATCAAAAGGGCTGAACTTGCTTGCCAAAGACTGAGAGAAGACGCAGCATACACCTTTTGGCCATATGGTCCAATCTGTTGGGACTCCTTATCAGGTGGTTTGTCAGTGTCCCCACGTTGCCGGCGCCTGAACACAGAGTCAGCCAGGAGACCCTCAGCTGAAGGGTGCCTTGAATCCCAAAAGGGTACCAGTAGGGACTGCATACTTGTGGTCCATCCAGACCACCGGCACAGGGCAAGAGGCTCAGTGCCACAGCTCCAAGGCAGGACCAACAATGGCATCCGCCACCAGAAAGGCTTCCCTAGGGAGTCGCCGCAGTCAAGGATCTCGGGAGACGGGTAGATTCAGAGATGAGATAGAAAAGACCCATAAGGAAATAGGCCCAGCTCCATCGACAGATCCTCGACTGACTCCAAGTCCACCAGACAGGAGTTTATGAGGAATTCTCTGAATCCGAGGATTCATGGAAGAGAGGTTGACTGCCAGAATCCCCCTGGACCCTCTAGGGATGGTTAGGGTAACAGTGACCGACAGCCGATGGGGAAGACCTGAGGTCAGGTGGACCTCTTGGTCAGAGCGCTTGACTTTGGCTGTTTTGGAGTCGGCTCCACTCCCGCTGAGGCAGAGAAGGTTTGGCTTCTGTGGCAAAGCCATAGTAGTGGCCAGGGTCGAAGCCGGGCGGGCGTCACCCAGGTAAAATGAGCTGTTGCCACATTAAGTCCTTGTAGCGCTAACGCAGTTTGCACCACAGCCTTTCCTCGCCAGAGGAGGATGAGGAATAGCAGTGATGCCGCTGCCCAAGTGTTGAGATCAAGCGTCGATGTCAACGCTGGGCTATCGAGTCTGAACTCCAAGAGTGGGACCACAACCTTGACTGTTGGGGCTGCTGTGATGGCGGGTCTCAGAGGGGGCTGGCAAGAGTATGGTCTCCTCCGGGTCTGGAAGCTCTTGGGTTAGAGTCGGCGGATCAGTAGACTGGTCTGTCCCTCCTGCGTGAGCAGTAGGATCGGAGTCCTACATAGGAGGTGTCAGCCTCTTCTGGCGACAACGGCTGACCAGCTCGAGAAATATCTTGTCCAGAAGATCAACCTGCATCTTGAGCAACTGGCTCCGACGAGGAGAACATGGCCGTGGGCCTGACTGAAGAAGTTACCAAGTCGGAACCTCCAGACAAGCACGGGAATCGGAGGCCTGAGAACACTCCTATCCCATGATCAACGGCAAGACCATTTCTTAGTCTCTTTTAGATTTGGATTTTGACTTAGTGCCCGAGGAACTCTGCCCATGGGTGGAAGGGCCTGGCACAATTCTTTGAATGCCCCTGTGAAGGAGGCACCCAAGAACAGCTGACAAAAGGCTGAAGCTTCCTCAAATGTAGAAAGCTGTTTGGTGGACCCCGCAGCCACAGACACTACCCGACGGGTGTCCTAGATTTGACAGGCAGATCCTGATAGTCTGGACGACCCTGAAGCAGGCATGCATAGCGATCCTCTAACGTAGATGGATGAAAAGTGCGCGCGAGGTCACATGCCTCGGGATCGTGCTCCTAGCCCAGCTAGTAGACGGCATGGTGTGCAGATCTGTCCGCAGGCACATTTTGGAATCTTCGCCCGACTTCGCGTTGTCCATACCAGAGACAAGAAGGAAGACAAAGTATTGGAAATTCAAAGTTTTAATCATTAAAGGGTCTTCTCAGCATGAGGGAAGAAAGGAGGGAACCTTCTTCTTCCAGTGGAAAGTAAGATTGGATGTCTTGGGGTGGTGCCAGGAGTTACCACCCAGGTGGGTGGGAGGAGCCAGCTTGAAGACATTCCGGCAAGCTTTAAAGGAAAGGAACATTGCCTGAAGTGTGGATAGAATACCATATCCATGTCCCTAGAAATAACGCTTTCCAGGAAAGGAAGTGTAGCTCCATAAGTTGTGGCTTGCTCAAAAGAGCCAAATGAGTTTCTCCAGTACAAATTCAGGTCCCAGGCCGGTAGCGGATCATGGATGGGAGGCTTCAAGTTCAAGATGCCTCTCAAGAACATACGGCAACTTTTAGCTGAACTACCATACGGCCATCAGTAGGCACATGGAAAGCTGAAATAGCAGCCAAGTGCACTTTACTTAATAGTAGAGTATTGCAGTACTGCATCTGACAAGGACAATAAATACTCTAGAACCTGATTGACTAGACAAGTGAAGGGATTCAGTTGGTAAGAAGCGCCCACAAAGCAAACCGCTTCCACTTCATGGAATAAGTGGCCCAGGTGGAAGATTTTCTAGCAGCCAGTAGGACATCAGCCAATACCTTGGGGAACACCCGAATCTCACAAGGGCTGTGTCTTCAGGAGGCAGCCATGGAGACGGAGGACTTGAGGTCCGGATGGATCAGGGTGCCCTGTTCCTTCCACTTCTGACTGCTGTAGCAAGGGAAATTATATCTGATGAGACCAGAAGGAGCCACTAGAATTTAAGAGTGGCACCCTCCATCTGGTATGCATGGCTAGCATTCTCTGAATCAGAGGAACGTGAGGGATGGTAGAAAGGCATCTCCCTTCCAAGAGAGGGACAACGCATCTTGCCAGAAAACTCCAGGCCCTGGTGACAGTTTGTGCTGAGTGGGGCCGCAAAAGGTCCAACTCTGACACCCCAGCTGTCAACAGGTCTTCCACTACCAGGGTCAGCAGCTCCAGTCATACATTTGAGACTGCGACCGCTTAGTCTGTCGGCCATGAGGTTTTGGACACCAGGAACATGGACAGCTGACAGTTCTAGACTGTGTTCTAGAGCCCAGTACCAAACCCTTATCGCTTCCCTGCACAGGAGGTACAAATGAGTCCCCCTTGCTTGTTTATGTAGTGTACTATACTGACGTTGTCCATCTGCACCAGCATATGTCCTGGGACAGCTAGTTCTGGATGGCTTGAAGAGCACACAGAACAGGTCTCATCTGTAGAAACGTTTATGTGGAGGGAAGTCTCCACTCTGGACCATGTCCCTGTGCCTGATGAGGTCCCAGATGTGCTCCCCAGCCTAGCCCCGAGGCGCCTGTGGTGAGAATCTGCTGAGAGGAAGGAATGAGGAAGGGAACTCCGTTAGCAAATTGCTGGTTCCATCCACCATTGGAGTACCTTTCGGACATGAGAGGTTACCAGAACCTGCTGTTCCAGATCATCGGTGCACTGCTCCCCACTGGACTCTTAGGGTCCACCGAGGGTGGATCCTCATGTGCAGCCTGGGCAGGCATACTGTGACAATGGCCACGGCTATCAGGCCCAACAATCTCAGATGTGTCCTGGCTTTGACATACCTGCTGTTGTACCACAGACTGGGCCTGAGCTATCAGGTGGTTCACCCTGTCCTGGAGCAAGAAGGCAAAGCCCTGAGCGGTGTCCAGTACTGCCCCAATGTACTGCAGACACTGGCAAGAGGTCAAGACTGACCGGCAGATTGACAGTGATCGCTAGGGCGTTGAACATCTGTCTGGTACGCGCTAGGGTGTGAGACAGGTGCTCTTGGACTGAGTTTTTAGCAACCAGTTGTCTAGACAGGGAAGACGAACAGTCCCTCTCTCCTGAGAGTTGCTGCCACAACCGCCAAGCAATTGGTGTATACACCTGTGGTGTAGATGATAAGCCAAAGGGCAAAACCCTGAACTGGTAGTGTTGCCCCTCAATCAGGAACCTGAGGTACTTCTTATAGGGTGGACAGATCTTGATTTGCAGGTAGGCATCCTACATGTCCAAGGAGTATATCAAGACCCCTGCTTGCAGGAGAGGCAACAGGCCTTGCAGGCTGACCACCCCGCTTCTTGTACTGAATACTGAAGTTCAGATCCCTCAGATCCAGAATGAGCCATAAACCCGCTGTGGATCTGGAGACCAGGAAGAAATGAAAATAGAACCCCTGTTCCTTTGCTCCCAGGGAATAGGTTCCATGGCTCTTCTGTGCAGCAGCGTATGTACTTCCTCTAGCAGCACTGGTATGTGAGCTGCAGGATAAGTTGATGGAATGGGAGGCAGTTCTGGAGGCAATTCCAGAAGTTCTAGAGCATGGCCTTGCTCTATTAGTCGCAAGAGCCAATGCATCTGTGGTTCTCTCTCCACTGGTCTAGGTGGAGGAGAGGTAACCCGTAATGCCTCCTCTGGATTTAGGGCCACTGTGTGTCCAATAAGGAATCATGCTGAAGCAGGACTGGTAGCTGCACCTTCTTTAGGGGCTTTAGAGGTGGTAGCTGCGGGGGGCCAGATACAGTGGCTCAGCTTTTGTTCTGCTGTCCGCCTAGGTCTGTTGGTCGCCTGAGAAAGGGCACCTTCTGCCTACTTTTGGGTTGGGTGGGTAAAGGAATGGACTAATTTTAGAGTCCAGCCCACGGCTTGCAGGTAAGAGAGGAAGTCCTGCACATTTGCCTTGTAACCTCTGAAAGGGGAGTACAGAATGGATTACTGGACATCAGCAGCAAATCCTGACACTCTCAACCAAGAATGCCTTCTCAGGCAGATGCCAGCTGCAGCTGCCCTGGTGGAAGCATCTGAGATGTCGAGGTAAACCTTAAAAGGTGTTTACCCATGTCAGCCCCAGTCTGAAGGGCCTTGAGCATCTGCTGCTTCTGGGGGCTCTCTAAAAGGACTGGGCTGCTGCTTTAGCCTTTTTCCAGAGGGTATTCTGGTATTTGACCACATGGGCCTGATAAATAGCAATTCTAAGGCCCAATGTGGCAGAGGCAAAGGTTCTCTTCCCTATGAGGTCCAGCTTTTCTCAACTCTCTATCTGAGGGAAAAGAAAGTACAGTTATGGAAGAACGTCTTGGTCGGGCAGGCACTGGTGGAAATGGCGTCCAACTTATCGGACTCCCTGCCTGAGAAAGACTGCGAGGAGATACGGCTTGTTGGGTGGAGTTTGGCTGGGCATTCTCAAGGGGTAAGCAGCTTAGCAGCCTTGTTTGGGCTAGCATCGTGGGACCGATGTCCAACTTACCAGACCCGCCTCGACCCAAAGGCCACTGGAAGAAGTGCCCACGTGGAGCTGAGGCCTCTTGCCCCGAGGCTCCTCAAGGGCCCGAGTGTGAGCCAGACAGGAGGGCGACACTTTCTTGCTAACCACCAAGACAGCCGTCAGGAGTGATCCCCAGAGGGATAAGGCTTAACTGCCGCGACTCCAGCTGGAGTCACGGCTGTGGAAGCCAGTTCCGCCTCCCAGTACTTCTCCTTGTCGAGTTTTTTCTTCTGACCTCGGAGGAAGTGGACGCCTGCCTGAGTTTCTTTAGCTCTTTTTCCATGGTGGCCATTTTTCTTTACGATATGGGATTCCAGGGACTGCTGCCTTCTTCTGCAGGTAGCGGAGTTAAAACTTCTGGCAGTGCTAGCACTTCTCCATGGGGTGGTCTGGGCCCCAGACAGAAGAGGCACAAGGAGAGCTGTCCTTGTGTGGAAGTTGGGAACCACACAAGTTGCACTTATTCTTATGCGATTCGGAGGGCGCCGGACATTACAGAGTGAATTGTGAATAAAATCAAAGACAGAGAAAATAGGTTGAAAAGTTCGAAACTTAGGGACTGACGAATGACTGATTTGAGCTGTTCTCACCGCAAGGAACTTTCACAAGCCGACGGTGGAAAGAACTGGAAGATGGGTGTGGGGAACCACCCCTTTATACTGACGTCAGATGACGCTGGTCACTTGACGAAGGTCCCCGCCAGAGACTGCTAGCTAGAAATTTTTCTGTGGGGTCCTGACACCTGGCAGGTCAGTCCTATATGTGAATGCCTACTGCAAGAGCCCTCTCTGAAGTAAGATCTGAGATGCTTAGGCCTCTTAGACCTATCATGAACTGCATTTATCACCACCAAATCAGCCTGAGGTTGGGCAGAGAAAAGGTTTTCCTGCAGGAGCCAGGTATAGCTTGTCTGCCAAGCAGCCATGGTGGCATCATGAAGTACAGCCAATAGAGGAGGAATGATGAGAGGGAAGAATCTGGTAGTTCTAAGAACTCTACTAGGTTTCTCCGTAATGTCTTCCTCCTCAGCATCAAACCCCATTGCAGTTTGTAGCTGCTTCATCACAAAGATGAAGGAGGGGTCTTCAGGTGGCACCTCAGGGTATACAAAGTTGAGTCTTCACTCCTGGAGGAAATGGTGGAGTCACACCTGTCAGAAGAACTCCAATCCATATCTTTCTCTATGTGGGAAGAGGTCAGGGGCGGTATTCTGATCCTGGTTGACGAGCTCTGGGTGCAAGAAGGAAGCAATGATATCGATGCCCTGGGGCAAGCTAGGCGCATTCACATGGGGTTGGTCTAGTAGGCCCCATTGTCGTGCTGCCTGGAGAAGGCACAAAGTGCTGCAGCATCTCCACAAAGGAGGAGAAATGGAAATTACGTACCTACCGTAATTTTGATCTTCTTGGACAAGTCTCCACCACTACCTCACACTAATGGAGTTCGCTGAAGCTGCTAGAACCCAGCGGAGCGAACTTTTAGGAGGGCCAACGCAGATGGAGCCATGAGGAAGCGCACCGCTGACCTCTGTGCAAGACGGTAAGACAAAATTATCACCTTAGTAATTATGTTTCTACTAATGAAGTCTTGCTGTATTCTGACAATTGCAGTGATTTCCAACCTTGAACTGCCCGGAGAACAAAGAGTTAACTTTCTATGCAGGGCATAGAATGCTGAGCTCAAGCTCGTTGAAGTCTCTGTCTGGAGTGATTCAAACCTAAACCGTCAGATTCTTACGAGCCCAACTAAACTAAAAATTCTATGTGGAAATTGTAAAAATTTTACTAGCCAACTGGTTGAAAAGTTTTGGATTCCCAAGGAAGACAAGTCAGGAAACCCAAAAACAAAACCAATTTACTATAAATAACAATAATAAACCAGCACCCAAACAAAAGGAGGAGGTGCAAGCAAAAAACACCCCTGGGTGCATATTGCACCTGCCCACCCACTTCCCAAAAACAGGTTCTGAGAGGAGGAGAGTCAGAATACAGCAAGACTCCATTAGAAGAAACATAATTACTAAGGTGAGTAATTTTATCTTCAAACAACATGAAGTCTTGCTGTATTCTGACAATTGCAGACTACTACCAGTACCTCCAAGGAGGAGGGTCAGAACCTACTTTGGAATAGGCTCTGAAGTACTGCTGTGTTAAACCGAGCATCACTCCTAGCCTGTATATCCAGAGAGTAATGCTTGATAAAGGTATGGACTGTTTTCCAGGTGGCTGCTTGACAAATTTCTAACACAGGGATATCCCTGGCAGCAGCTGTACCTCTTGTGGAATGAGCCCTCAGGCCCAAGGGTGGAGTTTTTCCCAGTTTTTCATAGCAGAATTGTATACAAGACACAATCCACCTGGCAATAGATCTTTGGTGGCAGGTTTGCCCTTTCCCACTTCTCCATAAGTGAGGAACAACTGGAGGGAGTAAACCTGTGACCCTTGGTACGCCTATGTAGTAACTAAGGGCTCTTTTGACATCTAAACTGTGTAGCCTCCTCTCCTGAGGAAGAATGATCAGTGAAGAAAACAGGGAGAGACATAGACTGGTTTAAATGGAAGTCTGACACCACTTTGGGCAAGAGCCTTCTATTGGTTCTAAGGACCACTTTATCCCTGTGAAATGAGATAAAATCAGGTTCCATTGACAGAGCTTGCAATTCACTGATACGCCTGGCAGAGGTAATGGCTACCAGGAACACAGTTTTCCAGGTCAAGTACATAAGCTCTGCTGAAGACATAGGCTCAAAGTGGGTTGTATAAGTTCAGCAATGCAACATTCAAATCCCAGGCAGGGGCAGGGTCTCTAAAAGGAGGATTGGTGTGAAGCAACTTTAAAAATTTACAGAACACAGGATGGGAAGATAGTGAGGAAGACTTCCCACAGACAAAACGCTGAAACAGCTGACAAGCTGCATTTTGAGAGTAGCTGGTCTGAGGCCTAGGCCATTAAGATGGACCATATAATTCAGAACCGTAGGCAATCCAGCAGTGTCTGGAGAAATATGCTTTAGAACACCAAATGCTGAATCTTTTCCATGTGGAGCTGTAAGTCTTTCTGGTGGAGGGCTTTGAGAAGCCTTGAGGATATCCAGAACCCCTGGGAAAGATGCAGATCTGCAAACTCTAACTCTTCAAGAGCCATGCTTTGAGATTGAGAGACTGAAGATTGGGGTACCAAATTTTCCCTGAGAGGATGTTAACAGGTTGTAATTCCTGGAAGAGACAGGGAAGATGGACTGCTAGGGACAGCAACAGGGAGTACCAGGACTGGCTGGCCCAATCTGGAGCAATCAGAATCACCTTGCAAGGTTGAGACCTTATTTTTACCAAAACTTTGAACAGGAGGGAAGGGGGAAAGGCAAGAAACTTCCCTTCCCAATGCAGGATCAGAGCGTCCAGAGGGACTGAGCCCAGACTGGAAGTCTGCAGCAAAAGAGAGGAGTTGGTGATTGTCTGGAGCTGCAAACAGATCTATCTCTGGAGTGCCCCACCTTGAAAAAATCACTTTCAACACCTGAAGGTCCAGGGACCATTGGTGATGGCCTGAGAAATCCTGCTCAGTGCATCTGCTAGCACATTGTCCTTGCCTGGAAGATGAACTGTTACAAGAGAGGTTTGCAGGAATAAGCCAGGACCACAACTTCATGGCTTCTGTGTACAAGGCCGTGGACCGAGTGCCTCCCTGCTTGTTGATGTAACACATGCTGGTGGTGCTGTCTGTTCTGACTTGAACCACCTTGTTCTGTACTGACTGTGAGAGAGCTTTTAGCCAGAAAAACTGTTCTGAGCTCTAGAAGATTGACGTGAGAAGGGATTCTTGGGGGATACAGCCCCTGGGCAGTGAGGGACCCCAGATGGGCTCCCCAGCCCAGGAGAGAAGCATCCGTGGTAAGGACCACTGAACAAGGCTGAGTAACAAAAGGAACACCTTGTCTTAAATTGTCCTGATCCTGCCACCATTGGAGGGCTTAGATCAAGGTCAGAGTCACTGGGATCAGTTTAGTAAGGAATCCTTCCTCTGAGACCAGAAAGCTCTCAGGTGGAACTGAATATCCCTTCTCTGAATCTTGCCCTTGGACCACTGCTGTTGAAGCTGCCATGTGGCCCAAGAGCTTGAGAAAATGCCTTGCTGGTCGAGATACCCAAGGCTGAAGGAAGAAGCTAGTTCCATAAGAACCCTTGCCCTTTCTAGAGGAAGAAAGGCTCTTGCTTTGAGTGTGTCCAGTTCTGCCTCTATAAAGGTAAGAAGCTAGACTGGTTCAAGAACTGACTTGGGAAGGTTGAGAAGAAATCCTAGAGAAGTGAGCACTTGCTGGGTCACTTGCAAGTGAGACCTGACCTGGTCTGGAGACTGACCCACTATTAGCCAATCGTCCAGATATGGAAAATGGAAATCTTTTGCCTTCTTAGAAAGGCAACTACTACTGCCAGGCACTTTGTGAAAACCCTTGGGGCTTAGGTTAGGGCCAAAGGGCATTGCTCTGAACTGATGATGGCCTGAGGCAACTTGAACCTGAGGTACTTTCTGTGGGAGCACCTGATAGGAATGTGAAAGCAGGCATCTTTGAGGTCCAGGGAGGCTAGCCAGTCCCTGGCCTGAGAGAGGAAGGATTATTCCCAGAGTTATCATGATGAACTTTGGTTTTAAAAGATGTTTGTTTAGATATCTTAGGTCTAGGATGGGTCGCCACTCCTCTGTCTTTCTGGGGTCAGGAAGTACCTGGAGTACAGTCCTTTCCCAAGTGTAGGGTAGGTACTCTCTTTGGCTCTTAAAGCTAGGAGAGAAGAAAGCCTGCCTCTAGGGCAAGGGTTTCCAAGAGATATGCAGGTGGAAAAGATCTGGCTCTCATCTTTGGAAATTTTTGAAGCCGAGAACCAGTCCCTGGCTTATTACTTCCAGGACCCACTTGTCTGATGTACTAGACATCCAGTCCTGGACAAAGTAAGCCAGCCTGCCCCCAACTGGAATAGAGAGTCGGCCCAGGCAGCCCTATCAGGGTGTCTGCTTGGCAGGGGCTTTAGGCTGATGAGCAGATGCAGCCCTGCTCATCCCTCTTCTGCCTCTCCCTCTTAAGAACCCCTCTGAGAAAAGGGAAGAAGAGGCCTCTGCTTGGTAAAAAGCCTTTGAAAAGGCCTGTCCCTGCCACTAGACTGCTGCCTTTGAGGAGTTGCCTGCCTTTCCTTGGCCTGAGCACTCCTGTAAGTAGTCCTGTACTCATCCATTTTTTCATGTAATTCTCTGTCTGCTCCCAAACAGAGAATTACCCACTACAGGAAAATCCATGGCCTTAGCCTGGGTGTCCTCATGCTAGGTTAGTACATCTGAGACAAGCCATCCTCTGAAGAGCCACAGATGTAGCCATGACTCTTGATGACACATCATTTGAGTCCACAGCAGCATGAAACTGAACCTTAGATGCCTCAATCCCATCTGCAGCCACTGCTTCCAGCTCCTTGGCTAGCTGGGGAGGCCTATTTAGCCAGTGCCAGTAGGTCCCACCTGGACTCGGGTACTGGCTGTATAGGCCATGTAATGCGCCTGCCTGAGTCCCAAAGAAGATGCCATGTACTGCTTCTTTGCCATGGCATCAGTCTTCCTGGAGTTCTTGTCAGGGGTGTCAGCCAAGGAATATTTGCCTTGTCACAGCAGCAGCCTGCACTACCCCAACATGGCTGCTCTGCTGATATAAGAACTCGTGTCTGTGCCTGAAAGTGTATACCTCTTGTCCATTCTTCTATCCACAGGCGGTATAGTGTTAGGAGACTTTAGGATTTTTGTGTCTGTTTCCAAAAGATTTATGGAGGGAATAAACAGTCTCCTGGTCTCTGGATGTCCATCATCTCTACATAATCAGGCTCCTCTTGATCGCCCACAGCCTCTACCAAGGAAGCTGGAGGGTTTCAGCCACCTTTCTGTAAAACATAAAGTGAGAAGGGGACTCAGAAAGCCTAGGAGGAAACACCTGAAGGTCTGTCTGGGGAGATGTCCGGTTCCAAGGCATATCCAGACCCTCACTTACATCATCATCCTCAAATTCCCCTTCCTCTTCAAATTCCGGTTCATAAAATCTTCAAGGGTATAATCTTGAACCGGGGAACCAACTCGAACTGAACCCCTGCCAGAATGAGCCGGATCGGTCGGAACTGGACGGAGCGATTCACAATCTGAATCGCTCTGGCTATCTCTTCAGCGGTCAGAACATGAACCTCTGGATCCAAACCGGTCGATTTGTCTTTGTGTTTTCTTTTTGTTGGAACCGATCCTCGAATCGGGTCTCCTTTGCCCGAAGAAGTATTACCCTGGTCAGAGGGCAATCTTCTGGTTCGGTCGAAACTGAACTAGGCTGGCCATCTGGGTCAGCGGACTTCTGGCTCCTTTTCCCTCAGTCTACCTAATCTTCTCAGGGTAGATTTGGGAAAGTTTTACATATTTGGCAGTCTGAATCGAGGTGGTCAAACCTCAGACAATAAACACAGGTGGTGTGGGATTGGCCTTAGCAAAGACCTCCCCACACGCACTGCAGTGTTGAAACCCAGTGGACCTGTTTTTTCTTGGGTTTCTCAGACATGGCCAACCTAACCAAACTTACCTTTTTTCGGCAACATGCCAGGCAAGACTCCTTATCGGTTCCTAATCGTGTCACAGGTGTTGGGGAAACATTTCAAAACACGTTTTTAGAACTGATAAGAACTGATAACCACACACTAAGTAAAACACACAAATTTCACTATCAAATGGGCAGTTCAGCCGAACCGAGCCGCACTTTTACAAGTTCCACACAGAAAAAACAGAACAATTCCTATCTAGTACTCACGGCACCACAGACAGAGACTGAACAGACTATGTGGATACTTTTTGGTTTAAAAACCGATGAAAACTGAAACTTTAACTGACTTTCGAACCTGAGCTAAAGGAGAAATCTCCGAGCGTAACGTCTCAGTGAGTCGGAGTAAAGAATCTGATGCTTTGAGTTTGAAACACCCAGACAGAGACTCTCATCCGAGCTCGAGCACAGCATTCTATGCCCTGCATAGAAAGTTAACTCTTTGTTCTCCAGGGCAGTTCAAGGTTGGGAATCACTGCAATTGTCAGAATACAGCAAGACTTCATGTTGTTTGAATGACTATCCTGGCGACCCTCAACCGCATCAGTACCTTTTTCCAGAGGAGGTGCAGCATAATTAACCTATGAAGACTAGCATAAAAATCAGACATAAGATAGTCTGAATGACCGTGTAAGAAGGGTCATCAATAAAGTCTTCACAGCCCAGCCATTGAGGGAGTGAAGACCATAAACGAGAAGTGAGCTCGGGATGATAGGTGGCGTAGAATGAGTGGTGGAGACTTTGTCCAATTAGATCAAGAATTACGGCAGGTAATTTCCATATCTTCCTGGACATAAAGTCTCCACCACTCATTCACGCTAATGGAGAGTACCGAGCTAAATAATCCCCAAGACGGGCAGCAGGAGATAAAGAGCTCACGTGGTTAGGACAGAAGTCTGTTAAGAATGGTCCTGCCAAATGACAGATGACATCTGGCATGGACATCCAGGCGTAGTGCTTAACGAAAGTATGCACGGAGCTCCAGGTAGCCTGATTGCAAATATCTGCAGTGCGCACTATTGATTTCTGCCAGAGATGCCAGGACTGCTCTGGTAAGAGTGAGCGTACACTCTGCCTTCCAGTTTGACCTGTGCCATAGAATAGCAGTGGCGAGGCATGCCACCAGCCACGCTGAAATGCATCTAACAAGTGCAGGCTGACCCAGCCGGATCTCACTGAAGGAAACAAATAGTTGTTGAGCCTTGCAATTTCTTTTTGTTCTATCTAGATAGAACCCAATGCTCTCTTAACATCCACTGAATGAAGGGTACACTCTCTTCATTCTGGAAGTTCGGAAGTAGGTAGGAAGGACTAAAGGTTGGTTTAGATGGAATTCTAAGACAACCTTAGGAGAAACTATAGGATGAGTCCTAAGATCTAGTTGTCCTTGTGAAAACTGTGTATGTGTGGGGGGGCCTGACCAGTGCATGTATTTCAGAAACTCTGTGGGCCAAAGTGATGGTCACCAGGAGGCTGTTTTCCAAGTGAGGAACTTCAACTCGCCAGTAGCTAGAGGCTCGAAGCTTTCGAGTGAGCATGTCTCAGCACAAGGTTAATGTCCCAGGCTGCGATTGGACGCTTTAATAGGAGGTCTAGTACACAGAATACCCTAAGAAACCTCTAACTACAGGCAACTGAGCCAACGACATGGAAAGCACTGACTCATGATATGCCAAAATGGCAAAAAGATGAACTTTGACTGTGGAGTACTGCAGACCTGTATTTGAGAGGACTAAAAGATACTCCAAGACTTTATTGTTGGCAGGAAAAGGGTTCCAACAGGATTTTGCACACCAGATAGAGAAAAATACAGGTTACTCACCTGTAACAGGAGTTCTAGGAATGGTTTATGTTGTTCATCCACACTGTCCGGCAGGTTCCTTGCCACTTTAAATCTTGCCCAAGGTCTTCAGCTGGCTCCTCCCACCCACCCGGTGGTAAAACTCGGCTCCGCCCATGATGCCAGATCTAGCCCGCTGAAGCTAGGTTGTGCGCCGGCGGGAGGTGAGGAGTGTGGTGGATGAACAACATACACCATTCCTAGAACTCCTGTTACAGGTGAGTAACCTGTATTTCTAGGGACATGGATATGTTGTTCATCCACACTGTCTGGCAGACTCCTAGCAGTTCTCCGGGAGGAGGGAGGCAAACGCACACCCCTACTTAGGAAATAAAGACTGAGAACCGAGGCCCCAGAACCAGCATCCCGGCATGACTCAAGGTCGATGTGGTAGCGGGTGATGAAGGTGTGCTGGACTTCCAGGTAGCAGCCCTGCAGATTTCCTGGATAGGGACGTCCCTGGAAGCAGCCTCCAAGCAGCAGTATGGCAGGTAGAATGAGCTCTTATCTCTGGGAGGCTCCATGCCCGCCAACTATAGTAGAGATCTATGCAGGAGGTGACCCACCTGCTTATCGTCCGCTTGGCCGCAGGTCTGCCAGGTGCGGCTTCAGCGTAGGGTGACAAACAGCTGGCGAATCCCTTCCCGAACTTCAGCCTCGCATCCTTGTAGTAAGCGACCCTTCTAGGGTTCAGAGTATGGAGCCTATATTCGCCTCCAGGTGTGATTGGGGTAGAACACCGGCAGAGTCAACACCTGGTTAAGGTGAAACTCCGACATCACCTTCAGAAGGAACTTGGGTGGGGCACAGGACAACCTTGTCTCTGTGGAAGACCAGATAGGGAGACTTGATGGAAAGCGCCTGGAGCTTCTCTCATCCCTGGCTGGACGTGATAGCCACCAAGAAGGAGGTTTTCCACGACAGGTGAGAGATGTCACACCTGTGCATCGGTTCGAATGGCTTGCCCATGAGCTTACCCAATACCAGCAGTAGATCCCACGGAGGTGAGGTTCTCACACGGAGGATATGTGATCAAGGCCTTTGAAGAGTGCCCGACCACCTTCTCCTGCACATGACTGCTTCCCGCCTGTGCCCGGTAAGCAGAGATGGCCTGTCAGGTGCACCTTAAGGGTCGCCGACTGAAGCCCTCGCTGAGAAAGGGACCACAGGTAGTCCAGAATGCTTGCCAAGGAACAGGAGGAAGGATCCAGGCCCTTGCCTCTGACACCAAATGGAGACTTCTTCCATTTGAAGGCGTAGCATTTTCTGTCGACTTTCACGGGACGCCCAACGACGTCTGGAGGACCTTGTCGAAAAGACCCAAGGCCTGGAACTCTCAGCCGCCAGGAACCAGGCCGCCTGGTGCAGGGATTGAAGGTCCAGATGGAATACTTCCCTGATTGACTGAGATCAGGTCCGGCGGGCTGGAAGCCGCCTCGGAGCCTGGAGCTGAGACTGAGGAGATCTGGATACCAGAACTGGCGGGGCCAGTCTGGGGCTCCCAGACACTCACCTTGTCCCTCCTCGCCTTGAGAAGCACCTTGTGGATCAAGGGAAATGGGGAAAGACGTAGAAGAGGCCCGGGTCCACGGCCTCGAGAAGGCACTCTCCTGCAGCAAGACCTGCTGAGGGGGCAGGCATGAAACAGTCTCAGCTTTGCATTCTCCTGAGGCAAACAGGTCCACCTGAAGCATGCCCCAGTGGGAGAACAGATCTTGTACTACCTCGGCAGGAGAGACCACTCATGGACGCAGCCCCTATCCGGCTTAGGGCATTGGCCAGGGTGTTGGAGGCCCTGCCACATGGATGGCAAGGAGATCCGCCTCCAGGCTGTGCATGAGTGACCAAATGCGGAGAGCTTCCCTGCACAGAGGCATGGAGCGCGTCCGCCCTGGCGGTTTTAGGTAGTACATGGTGGTGGTATTGTCCGTCTGGACCTGAACACTTGACCCCGGTAGAAGCGGAGCAAAGGTGGTGAGGGCTAGCGACCGTTCAAGCTCCAGCAGGTTGATGTGGCATCAGGACTCCTGAGGGGACCAGAGGCCAGGCGCCTGTGCTCCCCAGATGGGCACCCCAACCCATCAGAAAGGCACTGGTCGAGAGAGAGACCGTCAGCTCAGAGGCGGACAAACGTGGGATGCTCTTCCTGCAGACGTGCTGGAACGGTCCATCACTAGACAGCATTCCACATCCCCTGGTCACTGTCACTAGCTGATCCAGCGGAATGAAGTGCTGTGACCATTGGCTGGCCAGCCCTCATTGAAGGGATGTTGTACCAACGGGCCCAACGGACCACGCTGGTGCAGGCCGCCATAAGGCCCAGGAGGCGAGGAAGTCCCGGCAGGTGCAACTGCCCAACTTGAAATGATTGGGCAAAGGAGGAAAGAACTCGGCCCTGTCCGCTGGGAGCCGTGCTTTAGCTCGAGAGAGTCAGGCTCTGCCTCGATGAATTGATCACCTGCTTTGCACGAGTTCGACTTTGCCTCGTTGATGAGGAGGCCAACCTGAGAGCAAACCTGGAGGGCCAGATCTCTGACCGCCTCCACCTCCGTTCTGGAGGGCTGCAATCAGCCAGTCGTCCAGGTAGGGACACCTGGACCCTTTGGTGCGCAGTAATGCTGTCACCACTGCCATGCATTTGGTGAAGACCCTAGGAGCTAGGGAAAGGCAGAAGGCATGGCCTGGAATCTGAGGGATCCCTCTGCCCTGAAGCAGAGGAATCTCTGGTGGGACCGGACGGATTGGGACATGAAGGAACGCTGGCCCTGGAGGTCCAGAGAACAGAACCACATGCCTCTGCTCCAAGGATGGGATTATCTGAGCCAGAGGACCATCCTGAAGGTCCGAGACTTAGGAACCTGTTCAGGTCGAGAATGAGCGCCAGCCCCAGTCTGTTTTGGGACCAGGAAGTACCTAGACACAAACCCCAGGTCTGAGGAGGATCCGCCACCTTCCTGATCACCTCCTTTTGAGGAGCAGGGCGATTTGGCTTGCGAGCCGACAAGAGACTGCATGGATCCTGTAGCCCCTGAGGGGGACGGCTCGGAAAGGTGGGGCCTGCTACGAACTCCAGGGGCAGGGCCCTTTCCTACCACCTCAACACCCGGCAGTCCGTGGTGATAGCGAACCAGGCAGAAAGGAAGTGGCGGAGACGATACCTCCACGGGGAGTGGCGAGGCTGGGGGCGACACCTCTCACCCGTCACTGGGCAAGGCTTGGAGGAGGGACCGGCCAGGGCCCTACTTTGCCTTTTCCTCCCTGCTTCCTATTAGAGGAAGCTGCAGGCTTGGCTTTGGGGTGCCAAGCGCGGCCTGCTGGCTCCTGGTGTTGGTGCTGCTGGGCCGGACGTGCCACAGGCGCAGAAGGACAAAAGGACTTATGTTGTTGTTGTTTTCGGCGCCTTGTCCTTCTGGGCGGTGGTGACTGAGTCCAGAGTGGCACTGGACTTTTCCATCCGCTGGAGGTGACCTTCCATTCCAGGGCCGAAGAGGTGGGTCCCCAGGAAGGGACATCCACCAGTTTATGCTGGGTATCTGCCGTGAAGGTGGATATCTCTCAGCCATGCTCTGCGGCGCATGGCCACTGCGGCCACAACTGATCTGGCACAGGAGTCTCCAATATTCAGAGCCGTTTGGGGCTGCTGTTTTGCCACTGCCCTTCCCTGGTCCCGTACCTGCCTGACCGTGGTCTGCTGGTGGCCGGGAGATGAGGATCACCATCCAGGCAGCCCATGAGGGCATGGGAGAAGTGTGCCATCAGCACGGGCCGAGCTGGCCTGGCGGAGTCCAAGGAGGACGAGCGCATACCTTCTGCCCGGCATAGTCCAGCTTTGACCCTTGTCGGGGGTTTATCCATTAATCCCTACGTTCCCCTGAACGCCGGAAAACGCTATTGTGACCAACCCCCGGGCGGAGGGGTGTTCCAAAAACGGACAAAGTTCCCGTGGGGACCGTCATTTCCTGGCCATCCTGGTCGAGGCACAGGACAGAAAGCAGGCTCTGCCAGAGCTCCAAGGCTGGGCCAACTATGGCTTCCAGCCACTGGAAAACCTCCGTGGGTGAATCTCGGTCCAGTATCTCCGTTGGGGGATACTTGGCCGCTTGAACGGGCTCGAGCTGCATCCCAGTGGACTCCAAGATGAGCCGAAGCAGACCCATAAAGGACGATGGGCTTTCGATCACTGGCCTGGCTCCAGAGGATTCCAGGTCAATGGGCCTGGAGCAGAGAGGAGTCGCAGTCGGACTCCAAGGAGTCCGCGAAGAGCTGCCTGGGGCCTGAGCCACCCTCCACCTGCCGAGGATGGTCGGGAGTGAGGGTGACCGACAACCTGTGGGCAGGCCCTGACCCGACCGAGAGTCCTTGGTCGGCGCCCCGATTTCGGGTTGTGGAGGCGGAGGTTCCACCACAATCGGTGGGGCAGCTGGTTTCGCCAAACAACTGGCCCAGGCTTAGGCACCTCGACAACAGCGAGGGGTTGTTTGCCGCCGGGTGACAGCCACTTGATGGCCGGGAAAGCGATGCTTGTTCCCGAGAAGTAACTGCAGCCACATCAGGTCCTCGTGAGGCCGACTTTCAATCTTGCGCTGATTCACTCTTCCGAGGAGGAAGATGAGGACAAGCGGTGCGCGCCAGCTACCGGTGCCGGACGTCACTGATGTCGGCGAGTCGGCTGGACCGAGACGATGTCCGAGACTGGAGATCCTCGTGTTTCCGGGACAGGTCTGGAAGGGGTGGGGACACCCGCTCTTCCTCGGCTTGAAGCCTTGATTCAGGGACTCCGGCACAGGAGGCGAGGGTAAGTCCTTGGTCTCCACCGGGGAACTGGTGAAGAAGGGTTGTCGGGTTTACAGAGTCGACAGCCGTTCAGCGGGTCAAGAAAATCTCGACCGCGTCGACGGGGTGCCTTGGCCGGCTGACCTGACGGGACACTGTGAAGCCAGCGCTCTTAGCCGCAACCTCGGACCGGGGTAGAGTGCTCGTACTGTCTGGGAAGGGACCCTCCCGCCTCCCATCAATGCCGATGGTGGGACTCGGCCGAGTCCTTCTTGCACCGAGAAGAATGTCCCATGGCCTCTCCCTTCGTGGAAAGGATTGGCAAAGCTCCTTAAAGAAGCTGAGCAGAAGGAGCAAAGAGAGCGGGATAAATGCCATGACCGGAAGAGGGCGATGCAGCCTGTGCCTCCTCCCTCGAGGCGATCATCTGCTCAGAGTTGCTCAGCCGAGCCAGCTGCCGCGGTTCTGCCCAATGGGCCTCCTTTGACTTCACCAGCGGGTAGCATCTTGGGAAGCCTAAGCTGTAACCGGGCAGCCTGGTCTTCAGGATGTTGGCGAAAATGAGCGGCATAACTCGCGAGGCCTGCGGTCATTTAGGCGAGGCAGTAGCGCAGGGTGGAGTGCAGATCCGTCCTGGACATTTTCTGCCCACATGGGCACCGCTGAAACTAGAGTCGATTTGTCCATCGCAGCTGCGAGGAATAATTTGATCAAGTCTTGAAAATTTGAGAATAAGTTTGAAGTAACCAAGAATTGGATCCAGTCTATACGGAGAGATGTTAAGGGGGAACCTGAGCTTCCAAGTGGTAAGGAAGATCTGGCATCATGGGGCGGAGCGAGTTTTACCACCCGGTGGGTGGGAGGAGCCAGCCTGAAGACCATCCGGCAAGATTTAAAGCTGCAAGGAACCTGCCAGACAGTGTGGATGAAACAACATATCCATGTCCTTAGAAGAAAAAATTACTCACTTTAGTACTGTTGTTTCTTCAATGGAGTCTTGCTGTATTCTGACTATTGCAGTGATATCCAATCTTTGAACTGCCCCGAGAGAAGAGTTAACTTTCATGCAAGGCATGGAACGCTTGAGCCTCGAGTTCGTTGAGACTCTGTCTGTTGTTGTTTGAACCCAAACTGCCAGATCTTTTATGAGCTAAACTCACTGGGCATTCTGTGTGGAAACCGTAAACTACACCAACCAACTGGCAACTAAATTGATTGAAAAGTTTTTTGGTTCCAAGCAAGACCTGTCAGGAAACCCAAAAACAAAACACAAATACATACCCAAAAATAAGAGGGTGAGAAAAGGGGGCACCTCTAGGGTGCCAACATTGTTCCTGCCCACCCACATCCCAAAACCCAGGTTCTGAGAGGGGAGGAAGGGTCAGAATATAGCAGACTCCATTAGAAGAAACAACATTACTAAGGTGAGTAATTTTTTCTTCAAAACAACATGAAGTCTTGCTGTATTCTGACTCATTACAGACTACCAAGCAGTACCTCCATGGAGGAGGGACAGAACCTACTTTGGGAACAGGCTCTGAAGCACTGCTTGTGCCAAACCGAGCATCATCCTAGCCTGGATATCCAGAGAGTAATGCTTGGTGAAGTATCTTACTGTTTTCCAGGTGGCTGCTTGACAAATCTGTAAGATAGGAATATCTCTGGCAGCAGCCAGGACAGCTATTCCTCTGGTAGAAGTGAGCCCTCAGGCCTGAGGGTGGGATCCTACCTAATTTTTCATAGCAAAATTGTATACAAGAGAATCCACCTGGCAATAGATCTCTTAGTGGCGGGTTTGCCTTACCAAACTCACCATAAGTGAGGAACAGTTTGAGGAAGTCAAACCTGTGACCCTTGGTGCGATCTATGTAGTAGCTAAGGGCCCTTTCACATCCACAGCTGTACAGCCTCCCTTTCCCCAGAGGAGGAATGGTCAGTGAAGAAAACAGGAGAGACATAGACTGGTTGAGGTGGAAATCTAATTCACCTTAGGCAAAACTTCCTATTAGTCCTGAGACCACCTTGTCTCTATGGAAGAGATAAAAATCAGGCTCCACTGACAGGCCTGTAACTCACTTATGCGTCTGGCAAGTAATGGCTACCAGAATTTGATTTTCCAAGTCAAGTACTTAAGCTCTGCTGAGGACAAAGGCTCAAAGGGGTTGCATAAGCTGAGCAATGCAAACATTAAGGTCCCAGGCAGGGGCAGGGTCCTGAAGGGAGGTTGGTATGCAGCAATCCCTTGAAGAATTTCAGAATACAGGATGAGCTGAAAGGAAGAGTGCTTGCCTGCTGACAACAAGGCAGAGACAGCTGCCAGATGCACTCTAAGTGTAGCTGGTCTGAGTCTAGCTTCTTGAAGGATGAACCATTATAGTCAAGGACTGTAGGCAACCCAACAGTTTCTGGAGAAATATGCTTCGAAGCACCAAATAGTAAACCTTTTCCATTTGGGTTGTAGGTCTTTCTGGTGGAATGCTGAGAACCTTTAAAATATCCAGAACACCTGAGAGATCGTTAAATCAGCAAACTCTAACTCTTCAAGAGCCAGGCCTTGAGATTGAGGGATTTGAGATTGGATATCAAACCTCCCTGAGAACATGTTAACAGGTTGTAATTCCTGGAAGAGACAGGGGAAGGTGGACTGCTAAAGAATAGCAAGAGAGGTACCAGGGCTGTCTGGCCCTGTCTGAGCAATCAGAATCACTTTGAGGGTTGAGACCTGATTTTGACTAGTACCTTGAACAGGAGAGGGAAGGGAAGCATCAGGAACTTCCCTTCCCAGTTGAGAACTAGGGCATCCAGGGACTGGGCCCAACACTGGGGTCTGCAGCAAAAGAGGAGTTGAGTGATTATCTGGGGCTCAAAAATCTATCTGTGGGGTGCCCCATCTGGAAAGATCACCTTCAAAATCAGGGATCTAGGGACCATTAAGTGATGGCCCTGAGATATCCTGCTGGAGAGCATCTGCCAGGACATTGTCCTTCCCTGGGAGATGCACTGCTATTAGAGAGGTATTCAGGGGAATAGGCCAGAGATCACAACTTCATTGCTTCTGTGCACATCCCGTGAACCCGAGTGCCCCTTTGCTTGTTGATGTACCTCATTGTGGTGGTATTGTCTGTCCTAATCTGAACTACTTTGTTCTGAACAGACTTGGAAAAACTTGAAGTGCTAGAAACACTGCTCTGAGTTCTAAGAGATTGATTCAAGCAGAGATTCTTGAGGTGACCACAACCCTTGGGTGGTCAGATCCGCAAGTGGGCTCCCAGCCCTGAGGAGGCATCTGTGGTAAGGATTGAGAACGAGATTGGTGACAAGGAACTCCTTGCCTTGGGTTGTCCTGATCCTGCCACCATTGCAAAGCCTGGATCAGGGGTTTGAGTCACTGGGATTAGCTTGGTCAAAGATCCTTTCTCTGGGACAGAAGGCTCTTAAGTGGAACTAGATGTCCCTCATCTGAAATCTTGCTCCTTGGACCACTGCTATAGGCAGCCACATGGCCCAGGAGCTGCAGAAAATGCCTTGCTGGTCAGAGACACCTGGAGGGGTGAATGAAGAGCCAGTGTAACAAGGGTCTTGTCCTGTCCAGGGAAGGAAGCTTTTGCTCTATTGAATCAGCTCTGCCCCTATGAAGGTGAGGAGCTGCACTGGCTCTAGAACTGACTTTGAAAGATTCAGAAGAATCCTAGAGAAGTGAGCAGTTGCTGAGTTATCTGTAGTGTATGACTTGACTTGGTCTGGAGACTGACCCACTATGAGCCAGTCGCCCAGGTATGGAAAGATGGAGATCTTTTTTTCCTTAGGAAAGCAACCACTACTGCCAGGCATTTTGTGAACACCCTTGGAGCTGATGTTGGGCCAAAGGGCATTGCTCTGAGTTGACAGTGGCCTGAGGGCAGCTAGAACCTGAGGTACTTTCTGTGGGAGCATCTGATGAGAATGTGAAATAGGCATCCTTGAGGTCCAGGGAAACTAGCCAGTCCCCTGGCCTTAGAGAGGTGAGAATTATTCCCAGAGTCACCATTTTGAACTTTGGCTTTAAAGGTGCTTGTTTAAATATCTGAGATCAGGATGGGCCGCCATTCTCCTGTCTTTTGGGAGTTAGGAGTACCTGAGTACAATCCTTTTCCCTTGTGTAGGGTGGAATCCTTTCTATGGCTCTCAGAGCCAAGAGGAAGAAGACCTCTGCCTCTAGGGCAAGGGCCTCTGAAGGAATTTGCAGGTGGAAGGACCTGGTTCTCATCTTGGGAAATTGTTTGAAGCTGAGAACCAGTCCCTGGCTTACTACTTCCAGGACCCATTTGTCTGATGTTAAGACATCCAGTCCTGGACAAAATAAGCCAGCCTGCCCCTACGGTGGTGGAGAATCGGCACGGGCAAGCCCATCAGGGTGCCTGTTTGGCAGGGGCTTTAGGCTGAGGGTAGGTAGCAGGCCTGCTTGTGCCCGTCTGCTCCTCCCTAGAAGAACCCCCTCTGGGCAAAGGCGGAAGAGGAGGCCTGGGCTTGGTAGAAGGCCTATGAAAAGGCCTGCCCTGGAATGCTGCTTCTGGGAGTGGTTTCCTTTCCTTGGCCTGAGCACTCCCTATAGGTGGTCCTGTACTCATCCATTTTCTTCATGTAGCTCTCGGTCTGCTCCCCAAACGGGAATTACCAGCAACAGGAAAATCCATGGCCTTAGTCTGGGTATCCTGTGACAGGCTAGTACATCTGAGCCAAGCCATCCTCTGAAGGCCACAGATGTAGCCATGACTCTAGATGAAACATCATTGGGTCCACTGCAGCATGAAACTACACCTTGGATGCCTCAATACCATCTGCAGCCACCTGCTCCAGCTCCTTGCAAGATGGCCCAGGGGCCTGTTTAACAGAGCCATCATGGTCCCATCTAGACTTCTGGTATCTAGCTGTGTAGGCCATATAATTAGCCTGCCTGAGTCCCAAAGATGCTGCCATGTACTGTTTCTTTACCATGGCATCAATCCTCCTGGAGTCCTTATCTGGGGTGTGAAGCCAAGGGTATATTTGCCTTATCACAGGCAGCAGTCTGCACTACTCCAACATGGCTGCATTGCTGGGAAAGGAACTCCGTATCTGAGCCTGAAAGAGTATACCTCTTGTCCATTCTTCTGTCCACAGGAGGTATAGAATTAGGAGTCTTTAAAATTTTAAATGTCTGTTTCCCAAAAGACTTGTGAGTGGAACAGACAGCCTGGACTCTGGGATGTCCATCATCTCAAGATAATCAGGCTCCTCCTGATCCTCTACTGCTTCCTCCATAGGAAGCTGAAGAGTTCAGCCACTTTGTAAAACATAAAGTGGAAGGGACTCAGAAAACCTAGGAGGAGAAACCTCTGAAGGTCTGTCTGGGGGAGATGTCTGGGTCAATGGGCACATCAGACTTTCATAATCCCATCACTATCCTCATACTCTCCTCCTCCGGTTCATAAAAATCCTCTAAATTATAATCCGGAACCCGGGGGCCGACCGAATCGAGCCTAACCGATGGTGCTGGTTAGGTCGGGAACGAGAGATTATGACTGAACAATCATATCGCTTTGGCCATTTCATCAGCGGTCCGGAGAAAGAACTGTGGATCCGAACCGGCTGACTATCCTCTTTTTTCTTACCAGGAACACGACTCCTCAAGTCAAGTTCTCCTTTGCCAGAAGAAGTTTTGCTCTGGTCAAAGGCACTCCTTCTGGTTCCGGTTGGAACCAAACCAGGCTGGCCATCGGGTCAGCGGACTTTTAACCTCCTTTCCCCTCAGCCTCTACTCTCTTTTCCAGGGTAGCTGTGGAAAACTTTACTGGGCCCTGGCAGTCTGAATCGGGGCGGTCAAACCCCAGACAATAAGCTTACAGGTGGTGTGTGAGGTGGCCTTAGCAAGGCTTCCCACACCCTACAGTGTTGAAACCCAGTGGGCCTGGTTTTCTCTTGGGTTTCTCAGACATAGCCTAACCAAACACCCTTTTTCGGCAATCCGCTAGGCAAGACACCTTATCAGTTCTGACCGTGTTACAGGTGCGGAAAAACCATAATGAAATCTGTTTTTTAGAACCGATAAGGACCGGTTCACACTCTAAAAAGCAGAACAAACACTCTTAACAAACCTGATCGGTTCAAACCGAGACCGACCCGGCGTTTACAAGTTCCACACAAGCTAACAACAATAAACCTACCTAGTACTCACGGTACCACAGACAGAGACTGAACCGACAGGTTAGATGGAATAAATTTGATTGAAACCGAGGGAAGAAATTACACTTTAACCATTAAATTGAACCGAGCAAAGGAGAACTCTCTGGAGCGACTGTTCAGTGAGGGAGTAAAAATCTGGTGGTTTGGTTCAAACAACAACAGACAAGTCTCCAACCGAGCTCGAGCTCAGCGTTCCATGCCTTGCATGGAAAGTTAACTCTTTCCTCTCCGGGCAGTTCAAGGTTGGATATCACTGCAATAGTCAGAATACAGCAAGACTTCATGTTGTTTGAACTTCTGTTTAGCTGTGTAGGTTTTTCTAGTGGCTGGCTTATGCTTAAACCAAACAATATCTGAAACTCTCGAGAAACATTGAACCTATTCACCTCTATCTCTTCAGGAGCCAAGCATGAAGGTGAAGCGACCTCAGGTTGGGATGAACCACGGGACCCTGGGTCAGAAGGTTTGTCTGAAGGAAGCGTCTTGGGGTTTCGATAGTCTGTTGAGTGGCGGAACCATATCTGCCGAGGCCAGAAGGGACAATGAGAATCATTCTGCCCCCTCAGACTCCAATTTGACTAGTACCCTCTGAATTAGGGAAGAGGAGGAGTAGCATATAGAAGCATTTTGTCCACGCACCCTGAGCATCCTGACAAAAACGCATGGGACCTGGATTTCTGGAGCAGAAGAGAGGCAGTTTTGCGTTGAGTGGGGACGCAAAAAGGTCCAGGTCTGGAGTTGCCCACTCTTTGAAGAGTGACTGAATGACTGTTAAGTTGAGAGACCACTCGTGAGGATCCCCTCTGTTCTGCTGAGATGGTCTACCAGCTCGTTTTGTACTCCTGGCAGGTAAACCACAGCGAATCAGAGTCTTGTGCTGTAGGCACCACTCCCAGACACTGCTTCCCTACATAATGGATAAGAGTGTGCACCGCCTGCTTGTTGATGTAGTACATCACTGCGTTGTTGTCCGTTTGAAGAAAATGTTCTTGTGACAGAGTATGTCCTTCAAGGCTCAGACTGCATAGAGGATGGCTCTCATTTCCAGGACGTTTATGTGAAGTTGAGACTCGTCCTGAGCCCACATACCCTGGGTGTGGAGATCTGGCAGTGGGCTCCCAACCCATCATGGACGCGTCCATGGTAATGGAGATCTGATGATTCAGAGGGGCAAAGGGATATCTTTCAGAAGACTGTCCTCCTGAGACCACCAGGTGAGTGACCTCTTCAGAGATTCTGTCACTTTGATGAGAAAGGACTGAGTGTGGGTGGTTGCGGACCACTGAGCATCCACTGAGAGGTTCTCATGTGAAGATATGCCAAGGGTACAGTGAACACCGAGGATGCCATGAGGCCCAGCATCCACTGCATCAGTAGCTCGAACCGGCTGTGTGCTCTGATGTTATCAGGCTATCTGTAAGATATCGCTCCTTCTGTCCTCTGGAAGAAAAGCTTTCGCATAGGAGGTGTCCAGAAGAGTTCCTATGAAGAGGAGCTTCTGGGAGGGCTGCAACTGCGATTTGTTGAAGTTCAGCAGGATTCCCATGGAAGTGAGGAAGTCTGAGGCCCGTCGCCCACGTCCTCCAGAGTATCTTGTCTGGAGGGACTTGCTAGAAGCCAGTGGTCAGATATGGGAATTACGTGTACTCGATTTTCCTGAAGTGCACGCGTGGTGCACAACACTTTGTAAAACTTGGCCAAGGATAGCCCAAAGGCAGGACTCTGAACTGATAGTATTGACCCAGTGCCACGTACCTTAGGTATCTGTGGTGCTTTGGGTGCATGAGAATGTGTTGGTAGGCATCCTGCATGTCCAGGAGGCTAGCCAATCATGTCAATGAATCAAAGGTAGCAGGGTACCAAGTGATATCATCTTGAACTTCTCCTTGTGAAGGAATTTGTTTAACTTTCTGAGATCCAGAATGGGGCTTGCCGCTGGTTTTCTTTGTGACCAGAAAGGAATGGGAGTAAAACCTGTGTTTCGTTGATCCAGTGGAACTATTTCTACTGCTCTGTTGTTCAGAAGGCCTTATTCCTCGGAAGCAAGAAGGTCTGACTGTACTGCCGACACCTGGGCTATTGTTTGGGAGGATGATCTGGAGGGTTTCTGAAAAATTGAAAGTACCTCTACGTGGATTATCTGGAGGACCAATTTATCTGATGTTATAGCTTTCCACTGGTTGTAGAACTAAGTCAGGCGTCCCACTGCTGAGGAGTCCCCTCGGACAGCTGAGGTGGGACCTGGGCCAGAAACTCAGAAGGTGGCACTGACTGCTTTGGGCCCTTGTATCTTCTGCTGCGGTTTCTTTTGTGGTTGAGGGTTCTGGTTTTTGTTGAAACCTCCTCTGCCTCTGCCCTGAAAGGACTGACGCTATGAAACTGTCGCTTGTTGCCACCCCCTCAGGAGGGGCGGGCAAGGTCTGGCTGTCTTAATGGCAGACCTAGTCTTCTGTGTTGCCTCCAGTGCTTGCTCCACCTGAGGTCCGAACAGATACATACTGTTGAAAGGTAAGGCCATGAATCGCTTCTGGGTGTCATTTGTGAAACCCAGAACTGCTTGCCAAGAGTGGCAACAGGTGCAGATGCCAGCCGTGCCACCGGGAAGCGGTATCGAAGGTGTCCATTGCAGCCTTAACCTGTTGGTTATTGGACTCGATACCTCTAGTTATGGTTTGAAGTAACTGTGAGCTAACCTCCGATTTGGGCAAAGTTTCTACCATTGCTTTGAGTGAATGCCATAGGACAAACTCTTATTGAGAAAAATAGCCCTGGTAGCTGGCAATGTGCATACCCAGGGTTGAGGCGGCAAAGACTCTCTTACCTAAGGTGTCTATCTTGCGAGATTCTTTGTTTATAGGCGGGCTATAGATCCCTGAGGAAGGACAGCCTTATTATTCTCTGCCAAGACTACAATGGCATCGGCAAAGGCTTGTGAGGCCAAAATGGAGGCGATCATTGGGAGGGCATACTTCCTATCTATGGACTTGGCCACAGAAGGAATGAATGCTGGGTTCTTCCACACCACCTGTGAAAGGATCTCGAAGAGGGCTCTATCGGAGGAGTTAAATCCATAGGGATTCCGGGACATGAAGATATTGGGAGTCACAAAAGCTTCCCAGGATCGATTTCTGTAGTCTGGAGAGAAGAGTAGAATTTAAATTCTTAAGCAGAGCGAAAAGGAAAGGTCTTCAGCAACAGGATCTGCAGGAGGGTTGATCCCTGCTCCCAATGGCAGTGTCAACATCATCATCGACACCCAGGCAAAGATCTGGATCAGGCTCAGAATCATCTCCTGATAGTCCAGGGCGACTGTATAGAGACAGGAATGGCGTGAAAATCAGGAGGAAGAATAGATGAAGAAAGAATTGGAGTCGAAAACCGTGAAGACCAGATGGCGCCGCACTCATTCCTCAGCGCATAGAGGCAGCGCTGAGAATGGGGAGGAACGCTTATCAGAAACGGCACCACAACTGGCACCAACAGAGCCCCGGGCGCCATCTACAGAGCCTGCGGTGCCCAGACCACAGCTCCTCAGATGGCACCGACAAAGCCCGCGGCACCGAGAGAGTGTCACAGGGGTCTGAAAACTGCGATTTGAGGAAAAATGGCAGGAGATAGAGGCATTGGTGTGGACCCTGCGCCTCAGCCATGTGAGGGATATGAACACCCAAGCACGGAGTCGACAGCACCGAAGAAGGTACCGAGCAACTAGGAAGGCCCAACTGCCCCACCGTCCTTCCGAAACCAAGCGGCCCAAGGCCCTGGTGTTGGACTGACTGGCTCAGACAACTGGACCAACCCCTGAGCCCACTGCTCCATAAGAGCAGCCCAGTGGTGAAACTGCTCATCTGAAGCTCCTCCAATAGGCGGAGAGAGTTCGGTGTTGAACATGTCGGCCACCAGAAAAAGTCAACTCTGACAGAGGGTGGAGAGCGGCGCCTGGCCCCAATAACCGACCGTCTATGCCCCAATGTACCAGAGGGTGACCTCGAGTGATGCCGTTTGTTCTTGACCTATGTGTTGAAGAAGAACTCTAGGCGAACGGTGCCAAGAATGGGACCGTTTCCTTTTATGCTTTGGGGGACCGCCCATCTCCTGAGCACTGGACCATCTGATGTCAGACTCCCCTCAGAAGAGGCGGCAGACTGGACCTGGCCCAGCTGACTGAACAACTTTCATCGTAGTCTCCCTACTGTCACCTGACCCGCTCATAGTTGACTCTGTCAATAGAGGGCTGAAGACTTCTCTTATACAATTGTTAAAATTAGTAATATAATCAGTACTGATTTGAAATAATTTACAGAACAATAAACTGAACTATTGCTGCTAGTGAAGTTTAACTCTTGGTGGGCGAGCAAGCGTGCGTCACTGAAGTGCACTCGACAGTGGGAAAAGAGGAACTGAGGTGGTTGGAGGGTCGGCCTGAGATAGTCATTACTGCACGTGCCACGGCTCGCAGTGCCACTTCCTTGCAGCTCCATCTCTGCCGCCCTTCTGAAAAGTTTGCTCTCGCTGGGTCCTAATGCCTCCGCAAACTCCCATTAGTGTGAATGAGTGGTGGAGACTCTGGCCTGGATATTCAAAGAGTTGAGCCAAGCGAATAGGGTTGCGCCGCAAGTCTGAAATTGCGCCATTCTGCGATATTCAGCAGGAGGCAGTTGCACCGCGAAAACATGCTGAGCAACAGCGCAATGATAATGAAGGCATGCGCAGCGAAGGGGAGGAACCATGCATAAAGGGTGCAGTGTGATGTTCAAAGACTTGCGCAATGTGCAACAGTGGAGCAAGCGGATGTTGCGCCATAAGCGGAAATGAGGCAAAATAAAAGGAGCAAGAAAGAGCAAGAGCGCTACAGGGAAGCCACATGAGGCAGAGGGAGAGGCAGGGACAGGGAAAGTGTAGAAAGAGGGCAGGCCAGGAAAACTAATAGCTGAAGAGAGGCACAGGAAGGTGTGTGGAGCCACACATTCCAGAGGCCAGCACAGACAGGTGTACCCAGTGCAGGGAGGTAGCAGTCAGGACAGCGGGAGGAACAAAGCAACAGCTGCTGGGGGGATGCAAGCCAGGGACATAGCCAGTGCCACCTTCACATGGAGGCCATAATGAGGGGGTGAGAAGGCGGGCGGCGGGGGGCGTGGCCGTGGAAGGCCCGTCGGCGGTATTCCCCAACAGGCAGTACCGAGCCCGCACCAGCTTTGAGCTGTATACAGATACCGAGATTGTAGGCCGGTACCGCCTGAACAGGGCAATACTGAGGCGGCTCTGTGAGCTGTTCAGTGATGTGATGCAGGCACCCATACGACGGAGTCATACCCTGTCAGTGGAGACAAAGGTAACAGCCTGCATGTGCTTGCTGCCACGGGTGCCTTCCAGAGACCAACTGGGGACACCACAGGCAAACCCAGTCGGCCACGTCCGCAACCTCACCCAATTCCTCAGCACCTGCTGCCTGACAGCTGAGGAGTACATCCATTTCCTCACCACTGCGGCGGAAGGCACAGCAAACATTCAGGAGTTCTACAGGGTAGCACATATGCCTGGCGTGCTAGGGCAATAAACTGCACCATGTGGCCATCGCACACACCTGGCGAGGAGGGTGCCGCATACATGAACCACAAGGGCTATTCCAGCATCAACTGCCAGGTGGTGTGCGATGCTAGTGGGCATCATCAATGCCTGTGCCACGCACCCCTGGGGAGCACCGATTCATACATCTGGCACCAGTCGGCACTGTGCCACCGATTTGAGAGTGGGGACATCCCCACAGGACAGCTAGTGGCTGAGTATGCAAACAATGGACATATCGTGGGCCTGGGGGCATGGCCAGAGGTGCCATGGTGTGCCTACAGGGCTTGGAGCAGGCGAAGCTGAACACAAAACTAACCTCCACCCTCTGCACACAGGTGACAGTGGATACCCACTCCATCCCTGGCTGTTCACACCCACCGCAGCCCACGACCCCATCTCAGCAACGCTACAAAGAGGCACATGCCACCACATGCAATGTCAGTGAGCAGGTGTTGGGATGCTGAAGGCACATTTCCGTTGCCTGGACACCTTTGGCGGTGCCCTACAGTACTGCCCCTCAAAGGCCTGTGGGATATTCCTGGCCTGTTGCATCCTGCACAACATGGCCAAAGAATGTGGGATAGCCGTACAGGTCGAAGAGGGGGACAGCGATGGGGACGATGGAGACACCGGTGACGATGGTGATGGGCAGCCCCCTTGGCGACGAGACCCGACTGATCCGGCTGGCACAGCTGCACCGGGACACCATCACAGAGGAGCACTTCAGCCAACCCAGGTAAGTCATGGTGCCATGTGCAACCACCAGTGGCTAAGGCACAACCCACAAACATGCATGGAAACACACCAGGGGTGCATGCTGGCAAGGTATGTGGCAGGGCACAGAAGCATACACACAACCAGGGATGGGTGAACATCAACATGCCACATGGACGGAAACACACACGCACAATGCACCAAACGCGGACAGAAGGCAGGAGGAAGACCGACCCAGAACGCCAACCCTAGCAACACACGTGTCCACAGGCCACCACGTCCACTGTCTGTCCATGTGCGTGTGTCAGATGCTGGGCACCATTGCACTTTTGGTGTACAGCACAATGCAGGCATCATCATGCACACGTGCATTTCGCGGACAGCAGCCGGGAGGGTGTGCAGGTGGACCGTGTGTCCGCTGCAGGGCCGGCACCCACCCATGCACTGCCCACCGAAACACACAATGCACACAGGCAGCACCAGACAGTGCCCACGCTGGGAGACAGGTCAGTCTTGCGGCACAGTGCCACGGCCGCCCGATGCGTGGGCGGCCCCGCCGAGACCCGCCAGCACTGGCAGGCTGACCACAGGCCTCATGGGTGGCACCGATGGTCCCCAGGGGTTCCACTGTGCGAACGCGACCATGCCCGCGCAGGGTCTGCAGCACAGCGAACATGCCTCACCAGGAGTGCTTGGGATGCCCACAGCTGAACCCGCGTCAATGACGCCGGAAGCGAAGTGGATAGCGACTGCACGGTGTGAGCGGCGACGCATGGGCACCTGACTGTGTGCCCACTGTGGCCATGACAGCAATGAACACCTGTGCATGCCTGTCAATGGCAACGGTCACATCCTCCGCAACGGTCCAACCGTGACAGGATCCTATCGGTGTCCCTGCTGCGACGCCCTCTGCCCGCCCAGAGCCACACACAGTGCCTCCACGGACGTTGCAAGCCGCATCTGCTGCTGGACCGATGCCCACAGTAGGCAGGTGTGCTCGTCAAGAGGTCGTCTGCCTCCTCGGCATCCTGTCCCTCAGGGTGTTGCAGGCCTGATGTTCAGCACCCCTTGAGGGTGGGTGCTGCAAACCAGGACCAGGTATGGGCAAGTCCACGGGCGGTGCACAGGCGCCCGCCACTGAACCCTGAATCCTCAGTCCGGGGTGAGTGCTACTGCCGCCCTCCACCTGCTGCACCCAGGGCTCAGTAGTGCCGCCCGAGTGGCCGCAACAGTCCCACTGTCCTGACCAGACACTGGTGCTGACAGGCACAGCCTGGGACTGTGCTGACATGCTGGCCCACATGGCGGCACCAGCCACAGTCATGGGCGAGCTGACCTGCTGTGTGTCCATTCCGTGGCACACGCGTGTCACTGCCCATGACTGGACGTGTCTTCATCACTGGTGCAGGTCTCGCCCCAGCCACAGCACAGCGTGCTGGCATCCTTGGACGCCAGAACGCTGAGACACAGGAACAGCTTCCCCACACCTGTCTCAACGACATCAGTGTGGACAGCCAGGCGGCCCCACTGTCGTGCCAATCCACAGAAACCTGTGGAGGTGGATGGTCCAAACTCTGACTCTGGACGACTGTCCTCAGTGGACAGGCCCACCAACGTTGACCCATGCAGGACGCTCAGGATCTGGCAGACCATGGCTTACCATGCAGAGATGGGCCACCACCCGTCTGGAAGCCACTGCCCAGAACTCCTCTATGGCACTGCGGGCATGCTTGCAGCAAGCCTGTCCTCTGCTGGTGTGAGCTGCACCACCTCGCTGTCCCCCGCCTGTTGCAGCATGCCGCCCTGATGGCAGCCACCTTCTCCTTCACCCTCCTCTTCCTGTCAGTACCCACCTTCTTCTTACACTCCTGCATGGAGCACTGGTGCTGCCATGCAGGTTCATAACTGCATTGCCACCTCCTCCCATGCAGCAGCACAGGTCGGAGGGTGCCCTGCCGTCCACTGGGCAGTGGCTCCTGATCCAGGTAGGCCTTGAAAGTGCCTCGGTCTCGGCCGTCGTGAAATTGGGCCTCCTCCTCCACCCACCACTGCTGTCCTGCTCACCCAGAACATGCTCGGTCATTATTCAGCCTGTAAGGATGGCAGTGGTTACCTGTAACTGTGCAGTCAAAGCATGTCCCTGAATCCACAGTCCACACAGCATGCAACTCACCAATAAACTGCAGTAACCGACTATGGCCACTGCACGCACTTTGTCGCACTTTTATAACGCAATGCATGCAAATTAGGTGAGGAGCAACTTTAATTAGATGCAAATCGCGGTGCGGCACCATTGCATGGCTGATCTGATGATCTGCATATGCGGCTGAATATCGCGCTTTTGTGCTTTGCGCAATTGTGTTGAATGTGCTGAGCCAATGGCGCAGTTCCGTGGCATGCAGTACACCTCACTACGCATGCCCAGGCTGCTGGCGTTGGCATCTGCCGCTGCTGCTGACGCGTATGCACGATGGTCAATGCAGGGCACGGCCACCATTGTGCCAGTGACGCTATAGCGAAGGTCACTACATGGCGCTGTGACAATGGGCCTTCAGGCGCAATAGGCACAACTGCTCGATAGTCCGCTGTGGCGCTGGCACAAAGGCAACCAATCGCGCTTATACGCGATAGTCCGATGGCGCTGTGCGTGGCCCTGCACCAGAGACCCTTGACCCTGTGCCCGACCTTTGTCTCCCTTTGGCGCCATCGCGCAGGCATGGGTGCACCTCTATCACGCTGTTCGGTAACAGCGCTGATAGAATGGCAGCACTGTACTCGCTGCAGAGTGCCATATTGCCTACTATAGCCGCCGATGGCGAACGCAGAAGAGCCCACAGTGGACTGCCATAGAGTTAGCCAACCTTGTGGCTGTTGTCGAGCCACACCATGGGCCTCTGTTTGGGGAGGCGCCACTGGACAGGGCCAGGACCCAGGTGTGGCAGGAGGTGGCCACTGCCCTGGAGGAGGCCATCGGACGGACGAGGACCACAAAGCAGTGCAGGCACCGCTATGGGGACCTCAGGAGGAGGAGCCGGACCTACTAGCCTGTCTGCGGTCGCGTGCCAGGAGGAGCATGGTGCCACGTCCCAGGTAGGGGATTCGTCAACGCACTTGTATTGTCCATATGGGTAACAGTGTTGTATGTGTCCAGCACATAGGGGAGGGATAGTCTAGGGTTGGCTGTGGTGGTGTTTACAGGGGTGTGGGGTGGGTGGGTCTGGCTGGCTGGGTGGGCACACACATTGGGGCAGGGGACTTTGCCGTGATTGTACTGATGTTCTTCTCTCCTTGTTTCCCCACAGGCATGGACGGCGCCACCGGCTGAGGGAGGGTGGCGGAGGGAGAAGGACAGAGCGTCCAGGCGGACGAGGGCCATCACTGCCGCACCTGACTGGCCCGATGAGGGTGAGTGCCATAACTCCATGATTACTATTACATGCTGTGTAACAGGGTGGGCAGCGGGGCATGGCCACCATCCATGGACACCACTGCCATGCACCACGACTTGTGACAGTCAGCACTGTCCAGTGGCACTGCATGTCTGGGAGTGCGTCAGTGGAGGTCCATGCGTGGCACCGGGCACATGGCTGTGGCACTGCCTCGCACCGTGACAGCTACTGCCATTGTACGGCTGCCATGGTGGTGCTGGAGCAGGACATGGGCGGGTGGTGTGCAGTGGTCCACATGGCTGTGGCTGCCTGGGTGGGCAGGTCTTGTGGACACGGTCACTATGGCTGTCGCACACCATCACAGAGGCGTGGCACATGGCTGTATGCCATGCACAATGGGTGGGCTGCAGGATGGACAGTCACACCTATTGACTCTGCTTCTCGTCCTAGGTGACGGAGACTCCTGCAAATTCAGCAGGGAATTACCGAGCTGCTCCAGGTGGCGAGGGAGACTTCAGCTCCTTCAGCGGATACACGCCATGGGGTCAGGAGGAGACGGAGGAGCACACATCAGCGCCAGGAGGAAGAGGACCGGGCAGCCGTTGATGTCCCCATGCCCGACTACCACCTTCCCCTTTGACCCACCCTCACACCCTTCTTCCCTCTCCCATATGTTCACCCTGCCCCTTACCCACCCCCACCTTGTTTGTGTCCCTCCCCCATGTTTGTACATAGTTGTGTAAATAGTTATTTTTGATATTTTTGAATACAAATATTTTAATATGAATACTGTGGCGGTCTCTGATTTGCAGCAGGCTATAGGTGCTCAGCTGCAGTGGTGTGCATGGCGTCAGGGGTGGTGCAGTCATGGGTATGTGTGTATGTCCGTGGGGAAGTGACTATGGTGTGGGAGTAGCTATCAGTCGGTGTCTGTGGTGTGTGTTGTTCCCTGTGCAATGAATGATTGTGTGCAGTAGTCCATGGTGCCCCTGTCAACCGTCTATGGCCTGTGCAGCTGACACCCTGCATGTCTGTGACTTGCAAGGTCTGCTGCCATGTCAGTGGTGGCTGTCCATGCAGGGCAGCCACTGTACCCATCACAATGCTGAGTTGCCTCCTGTCACTGGTGTGGTGCATGTTTGCCCCAGGTGACACTGTGGCCTCCAGCGGTTGTTGTCCCACCTCCATGCTGTGGCTTGTGTGTGTTGCAGGGGATGTGCACCACTGTCTGTGACTTGTGCTCCAGGCATATGATGGTGGCGTCCGGGTCCACAGTGCCTGCACGAGGGTGGCTGGGACTCCTCGCCATGGAGGACTCTGGGCTGTGTGTGACAAGGTTTCCGTGGGCCCACACTGGGGGCTTGGTTGCCCTTCTGCGTCCTGTGTTATTGTCCCCTTGGGTATGGGTGGATGTTTGTCCCTGCACAGTGTTGCATCCGGTGTGGTGCATGCTTCCACGCACCACTGTCGGTGTCTGTGCTGGCTGTTGTGTGCCAGTGGTGGGTCGGGGTGTATCACTGGACTACTGTGCAGGGTGCTGTATCACTGGTGGTGGTGTCAGGGGGGCATGTCCCGTGTCGCGTACCTCTTGTGCTGACCATGGTCAGTCTCTCAGCTGTGCCTCGGGGATTGTGCATGGTGGCACTGTGTCTGCCGTTGTTGCATTGCGTGTGCTGCCACCACTGCTGGGTGCTCATGGTGGAGCTGACTTGTATGGTTCTCTGGTGCACAAGGTTGCAGTGTCACAGTGGGGGGTGGTATGCATGGGGTTTCCTGCAGTGGTGGTCACTGCTCATGAGGGGGGGTGTCTGGGGTCACGGTGCAGGGTGTGCTGTGCACTGGGGAGGGGATGGTGTGGCACAGGGTGGTCCTACCTCCCTGTGTGGCAGTCTTAGCTTGCTGGTGGGTGTGATGGGGCACCATGGCCCGCTGTGGGTTGTTTGCTTGTATCCATGGGACAGTGGTTTTCCAACCTCCCCAGTTGTGCTGTGCTTGGGTGTGGGGGCGATGTCAGTTCTGCTGTGTGTTCTTGTGCCCATCTGAGGCATGGGTGGTGGGCCCCTACCTCACTGGTTGTATGGTTACATTGCTCTGCAGCTGGGGGCTCCCTGCTTGCACTATGGCGCCTCTGGACTGCTCAGCTGGACATCCTTGTTCACGCCATCGCGCATGTCTGCTCAGCTTCCTCTGGTTAACGCTATGGCGCAGGTTGTGCGATATTCAGGCGTTGGCTGTAGGCGCAATTTGGCTTGGCCCTTTTGAATATCGGCCTGTTGCGCAAGGACACAATAGACTTGTGCTTGCTCCCTGCTATTGCACACTTTTTGGGCGAGTTTGAATATCCAGGCCTTTATGTCCAGGAAGATCACCGTCTGCACGTCGATGGTGGCCTGCATTGTAGGGTCACCTTAGAATGTTGACAGGAGAGGATGGAACCCCGTCGTCAATGGGCCAGAGTAGGCCATTAATGGTCCGGCGGGTGCAACTGCCAGCTGACCATGAGGGGAGGTCTGAGCTGTAGGGGAGGCTGGAACCCGTCGTCGGCAGGCCAAGTTCAGGGCCAGCGACGCAGTGGAGCATCTTTTCTGGAGCTTCCTTTCTATTCTGGCTACCTTCTGCTCTAGGAGGAAAGATTGCAGAGCTTTCTGATGGGGTCATCGGATAGCTTAGTTGAAGCTCAGACAGATCTAGAGGCCTTGATGTTATGGGCCTCTCTTGAGACAACGGACGAGGCATTGTGGTCATCGTCGTGAGATTCTTCCACTGCACCTGCAGTAACAAAAGAGTTTAGTGGAGTTGGTTCTTGACATGCACAATGAGGGTAATCACTTTAAAATAAAATGATAAAGCACGTGACAGGGTGGAATGGGACCCTGTCTAATTTGTTATGGAGAACGTGTTTAAATGCAAGGATATGTTCTGATCATTCCTTTTCTGTCTCTTCTCTACCTGGTTGCGCAACCAAATTTTCCTGAGACTTCAGATTTGATCCCTCAACAATCTAGCAATCCTATGCCTCTCACTATCTTTCAGTCCTCTCTTGCTGTCTGTCTTTTCCTCCTTGCATATCTGCTAATATAAAAATATGTGCAAATCATTGTATGGAAATGTAACTGATGTTGGGATCTCTTTTGCTTAGAAAATATATACTGTTACCATTGAAATATATATATTTTGAGATGACTGCAAAAGCTCTTGGACCCGAGAGGTTACTTTAGTGCAAATCTTTAAGCTTTTGCAAAAGCTGTGGAAATGGGCCTCTCAGCTCAGGCACAGTGTTCTAGCAGCTCCTGCCTCATATTTGCAAAAACAGGATGCTTGCTAAGGATGGAGGTTGAAAGGACTTATAAGAGCTAAGCTGCAACTGCAAGAGAGATTTGGAGAACAAGGGATACAGAGACTGAAATCATTTTTTTTATTTTGCCTTTTAAATAGTTATACTGAACAAGTTTATTTTATGATACTGCTAGTGTAAATAATTAATTTTTGGTGAATCTGACTGTTCCTGGTTTTCCTATGCTTCCTGACCTGTGCCTCGACGACAGATGGTGTCAGCCCAAGTGAGATTTAAGCTGTGCATAGCCTAAGACAGGAGTTTTGTGTGTGGGTACTGGACCTAGTAGCAGGGGAGCACAGAGGAAGGTATGGACCCTGCAGCAGCAAGTCCAGGAGTGGTTACCAGAAGAATGGCAGCCAAACTAGCAGAGACAGAAGGCCAGTCTGAGATTGTATAGCCAGCACAAGTTATGGAAAAGAACAGGAAGTGACAGAACCTGAAAGTCTGATGGACTTTTTCAAACGGTGGGTATACAACAAAAAGAGATTGAGAAGCAGAGAAAAGAGATGCAGCGACAGGCGCAGCAGAGGAGAGAAGAGATGCAGCAACTGGAGCAGCGATGGCTGGATGCCTTGCAAGATATCAAACACAGAGGCTCGCAGAGACCCAGATGAGCAACAAACGCAAGCAACTTAAAAGCCATTAAACTTACAAAGTTGTAGCCCCTCACATGATATTGAGGCATACCTGAGAAAACTATGACCTGGTGAAAAGTGAAATCCTGAAAAGGTATGACGCCTCCGAGAGACATACAGGCAGAGATTTCAATCTCTGAGGTACAACTCGAGCGACAATCCTCGAGAAGCCTTCACCCAACTCAGAGAACTCCTGATAAATTGGATCCAACCAGAGAGCAAAACAGTCCCACAGAACATTGACACATTTGCCACGGAGCAATTCATCAACATCTTGCCTACAGATGTGCAGCTGTGGGTAAAGGAACACCGACCAGAGAGTGGGGGAGAAGACTGTTTCTCTGGTCAAGACTACTAAATGTCCAGACAGACGCCACAGCAACAAGGTAACAGCCAAGCACCGGTAAGACACTCTTTTTCCCATTTAAACTCCAAGCCTGAGATAAGAACTCTGGTGGGGTTAAAAATCTGTGCCCAAAGACGTTATCTGCTATAAGTGTAATAAAGCAGGCCATTTTGCAAGAAACTGCCGTAGTAAGGAGAGTGGTAGTGGAGCAGATTTGTCCTAGCAATTGGGGGCAACTACTTAACAGATGTGAAGGCGGGAATAAGACTGTGAAGGGATTCCTTGATTCAGGAAGCAGACAGACCCTAGTGCATGTTAAAGTACTGGGAAAACACTGTGCAAAGGGACCAGGTACTGGTGTCATCAGCATCCACGGGACACTCAATACTATCCCACCACCCATGTGACTTGACCATTAAGGTGTGTCGCACCAAAGGAAAGTGGGGTAGTACCTAAGTTACCTGTACCTGTGATTATTGAAATTACTTTCCAGGATTTACTGAATTAATCAAAGAGGAGTAAATCCTGATGTTTCAGCAGCTGTGGTGACAAGATCCCAGGCAAAGAAAATTTCAGACGGTGGGGACACTTTTCCTTTCAGTGATTTTTATTCGGACTTGTTTGAGCACAGCTCCAAGATCTGGAAATCCAGGAAAGAAAGAGAAGCCTGAAGACACTATGGCAACAAATGACTGATGGACACGAAGGGTTAAAATATGAAAATGCTGAAACTAAATTGATAACTGATTGTAATTTTCTTTCAGAACAAGCTAACAATGTTTCTCTCAGGGTTATTTCAAGCAGCTGGGGATGAAACCAAAACAGGGTGGACCAATGTTTAAAAATGTAATGGGTTACTGTGCAGAGTTTGGGTTAAACCTCAGACACAGGAACAGACAGAAAAAGTACAGTTACGTAAGATTTACCGTAACAGTAGATCTTCGAGAGAGGCTCTTGCAGTAGGTAATTACATATAGGACTGATGTCGGCGGGTGGCAGGACCCACGTAAAATTTCTAGCTAGCGGTCCCTGGCGGACCGCCCCGTCAGGTGACCAGCGTCCAGGACGTCGGTATAAAGGTGCGGTCCCGGACGCCCGCCTTTCAGTTCTTTCCCGCCACAGGCCCGGAAGAGAGAGAAGCGGATATTCCCCTAAAGGAAAGGAGCTGCAAAATCTTAGGGGGATAGAGGGTGGGTGAGGTGGCCACTGCAGAGCCTCTCTTAGATCTACTGTTACAGGTCTTCACGTAACTGTACTCTTCTTCAGAGGGCTCTTTGCAGTAGGTAATTACATATAGGACAGAATCCCAAGCAGTCTGGAACAAGTGAAAGGCACCGGAAGAGGAACTACTCCAAGAAGTAGCAAAAAACTTGCAAACCTCAAGACAGAAGGCCTTGCAAGACCGCTAACCCGAAGCCTGCTCTGCGGCGAGAGGCAATGTCAAACTGTAATGTTTTGTAAAGGTATGGACGGAAGTCAAGTGGCAGCACAGATGTCTGCCGCAGACACATTCTTGAACAAGTCAAGAGGCTGCTACTCCACGAGTGGAGTGACCTCTGACTTGACCCGAAGAGTCTTGTTGTACTTGTCATAACAGAAAGTGATGCAATGAGCTAACCACTTTGACAGGCATTGCTTGGAAACAGCATTGCCTTCCCTTTGTGAGCAAAAGAGACGAACAACTGATCAGTCTTTCTGAGATCCTTCGTTCTATCGGTGTAGTATCTCAGAATCCTGTGGACATCCATGGTATGGAGCAAGTATTCCCTGGTTGGAGAACCGTGAAGAAAGCAAATAACTCAATAGACTGATTTAAGGTAGACTCCGCTACCACTGTGGAAGAAACTTAGGGTTTGTCTTGACTAAGAGTACTTTTTTTGAAAAATCAGATAGGACTTTACACATAAGGGCCTGGGCTGGAAATTCTGCGAGAAGTAATGGCCACCAAGAAGAGCGCCTTCCACGATAAGAACTTCAAGTTCATGGAAGCCGAGGCTCAAGAGGAGGAAGGGTAAGTTTCTAGAACAAAGTTCAAATCCAAGGGGAGCAGGAGTCAAACAGGGGCCTGAGATAGGACCCTCTGAGAAAGGACTTGGATACCTCTAATTGGGCAAAGCTTTATCAGCAAAAGGAACATGGTACGCTGGAAATAGCAGCCATGTGAAATATCAAAGAGGAGTGGCTGAGACCCAGGTTGAAAAGATGATGCAAATAATCGAGCAGAACGGCCACAGGACAGGAGAAGGGCTCCACATTCCTGGAGGCAGCCCAAATGGAAAATCTCTTCCATTTCATAGCGTAGGTGGACCTAGTGGAGGGTTTTCTAGCCTCCACCAGAATCTCGGCCACCCTAGGAGAGCAGCCAAAACAAGACTGGGCTAGGTCTGCAGGAGCCATGCATGAAGTTGAAGAGACTTGAGTCCCGGATGGACCAGGGTCCCCTGATCCTGGGTCAGCAATCCTCGAGATAAAGGAAGAGGAAGAGGAGGAGGAACCTCTGAGTATTGTTGTAGAAGAGAGAACCAGATTTGCCTGGGCCAGAAAGGAGCAATCAGAATCATTCTCGCTCCTTCCAATGCAAGTTTCTGCAGCACACGAGGGACCAGAGGAATTGGGGAAAGCATAGACGAATCTGTCCTTCCAGCTTAGAGACAAAGCATCGCTCCAGAAAGCTCCTCGCCTGGAGCGAGTGAGCAAAAGGTGGGAAGTTTTGAGTTTTGGGAAGAGGCTAACAGGTTACCTGTGGAGTCCCCCAAGCTGGAAAGATGCCGTTAGAACCTTTTGGTCCAGTTCCCACTGTGGCAGAGCCGTGGAACGACTTAGCTTGTCTGCCAGGACATTGTCGACTCCTGAAACATGGGTCGCCGTGAGGTGAAGGTTGTGAAGCGTTGCCCATTCCCAAACCCTCATTGCGTCCCCTGCACAGCGGTGGGACCGGTCCCTCCCTGCTTGTTGATGTACCACACCACGCACATGTTGTCCGTTTGGACAGCTAGGTGACCGGAAGGATCTATTGGTGAAGGGCTTGAGAGCATACAGTACTGCTCGCAGCTCGAGCACATTGATGTGGAGAGCTAGCTCCATCTGGACCATAAACCCTGGGTTCAGGGAGGACCCAGATGGGCTCCCAACCTTCGCCTGATGCGTCCGTTGGTCAGAGTCTGGGAGGGGGAGGATGAAAGAAGGGACCCTCGGAACAGGTTCTCTCGAACCATCCACCATTGCAAGTCTCTTGTCATCGGCGAGGAGATCAGCACCAGATGATCCAGGTCATCTACAAGTTGATCCCACTGAGTGGAGAGTCACTGAGAGATCCTCATGTGGAGTTAGCGTCTTGAGGAACCGTCGGGATGCCGCCATAAGCCCCAAAAGACGGAGCACCGACTCGCTGGAACCTTCCCTGCGCCCAAAGTAGGGAAATCTGTGATTGAGGAGGCCCCTGTCCAAGGCAGGAAGGCCTTGCACACTGTTGTATCGAGGATTGCCCCGATGAACTGGAGTCTCTGGGAAGGGTCCAGATGAGACTTGAATTGTTGATGGTGATACCCAGACCAGTGAAAACCTGCTGGGTGAGGGAGAGAAAATGCTGGAGTTCCTCCCGGGACGAGGCTACCAGGAGCCAGTCGTCCAGGTGGGGAAAACCTGAACTCCCAAAGTATGCAGGTGGGCCACTACCACCGCCAGGCATTTGGTAAAACTCAGGGAGCCGAGGAAAGACCAAAAGGAGTGCCCAGAATTGGTAATGGTCTCCCTTGGAAAGCAAACCGGAGGTACTTCGTGCAAGGACGAATGGGGATGTGCAGGTATGCATCCTGCATATCCAGTGCAGAAAGCCATTGGCCCGGCCGAAGAAGGGCAAAAGGGTTTGAAGGAGAGCATCCTGAACTTCTGTATTCTACATAGAAGTTCAGGGAGCTGAATCGAGAATGGGTCTGAGATCTCCCGTCTTCTTTGGTACAAGGAAAAATGGAATAGTAACCCGTCCTGTGAAGGTGAGGAGGGACGGGTTCTATGGCCTGCTTTTAAGGGAGAGCAGATATTTCTTCCCGACCAGAGGAAGATGGTCCCTTGAGTAAGAGGACTTCAGAGGGGTGGGGCGGAGGTTTCTGTAGGAACTCTATAGAGCCCTCTGCGATAATCTGAAGCACCCATGAATCCAATGTTATCCTCTCCCAACCCCGTGAGGAGGAGAACCTCCATCCTACCGGTTCCTCCGGGAATCCGGAGGCGGTGGGAGAGGAAGGAGTCAGGTGGTGGGTGGGGCAGCGCCGCAGCTGGGGCACCAGCTGCTTTTGGGCGGGGGGCTTGGCAGCTGTGGGGGCCCGCGTTTGGTGGCCCGCCTTCCTTGGGGTTTCGCTGAGGCCGGCTGCATCTGCGTAAAAGACGGTGCTGCGGGGATGGGGCAGTACATGGAATCCACAGATTTCAGGGCTGTCCCCTTCTCCTACAAAGTCGGTGATGATGTCCTGACATCACCACCAAAAGCACCAAACCCCTGAAAGGTGCTTCTTGAATTGCTGACTGCACCTCCAGGACCAAACCTGACACTCGGGCCAGGCGTGATGCCAAGACTTACAGCTAACGTGGAGCTCCGCCTGCAGGTGTCCACTGCATCGTGGGTCGCCCTCAGAATGTGACGACTGGCCAAACGAAGCAGAACGGACAAGGTCAGCTAACTCCTGCTTCACTTGGGAGTCAGGCAAGGAGTCAATCTTAGATTCCGCCTGGTAAGGACAGCCTTCTGGTAATCCCCCATATGTGCTACATAGTTTAGGGCCCTGATCCCCAGTGTGGAAGAAGCGTAGATCTTCCTTCCATACTGATCCAGAAGGCGAGATTCCTTATCCGGAGGAGACAAACTCGAGTGTTTAGGGTGTGCTGACCGGCCGTGAGCGGCGCTAATCACAACCGAGTCTGCAAGGGGTGAGAATCAAATAGTCTACACCCTCTGGAGCCTGGTACAGCCTGTTGGACTTCGAGGAAGTGGGGCTAAAGCCGGCGGTTGTTTCCAAATAGTGGAAACAAGGTGGGCATGAGGCTCGATCAGGGTGGCACTAAAGTAGGGGCTAAGGGCAGGTCCAGATGTTCGCGAGTTTTACCCGCTGAGGATCTGGCTCTAAGGAACACCACTGATGTACTTCCTGGATCTTCCTGAGCAACTCCGAAGGAAGGATCCTCCGAGGAGACTTGGAGGAGTCCTCGGCCAGGGCTTGGACGGAGGCGAGGTTGTCGTCTTTCTCGAGCATCTGTCGGAGGAATCCGAGGAGTCCGAGATAGAAGAAGAAGAAGAATTGGAAGCAGAGTAAGACTCCCTGACACGTCTAGGGGAGGAACGGGTTCCTTAGGGGAATCCCTGGACGTGTGTCTTGCCTCTCTGGATCCAGAGGGAAGAGCTCGGGAATCCGGAGGCGGAGAGGAGTGCCGCCTGGGGCGTACAGGGGCCGAGTAGGCACTGCCGCCGTAAGGCTGCCTCGACTTCCTGGTAGCTGAGCCTTGGCCTCAGCCCACCAGAGAGGCCAGAGTCTCCTGAAGATCCACCGCGCCTAGGGGGCGGTGGAGGAGGAGGAGGGGATAGTTGTGACGGATTATATCCGTAAGGCGAGTATCCGTAACCCGCCGCGGAATATCGGAGCTGGGTATGCAGCGGGCCGGTGGAGCCGGCGACGGTACTGCGGACCGGTAAGCCGGCGGCCGGATATGACGGCGATACCCAGGTACCGGAGGAGCTGCCGGAGCAGACGGCCCAGTAGTTGGCTCCACGGGCGGATCAACAGTGATAGCCCATGGGGTGGAGGGCCCGGCGGGAGTGGAATATCCTCGCGCGTCAAGGGCTGTGTCGAACCGCATCGGGCGGGTTGGTGGCAGAGCCGGCATCCGGGGGCGCGCCAGATCCGGTTCAGTGGGAGGAGGGTCTGACGGTGGAAAAGCATCCCGAGCATCGCCTGGGGACGGAGGAGAAAAGTCCCCAGGGTCAGGCAGGGGACTCGGCTCCTGGACAGCAGCGAAGGCTGCGGGAGCCTGGACGACAGAGATGGAGGGTCTGTCGTAGGGCTCGACGCCGCGCGCACGCCGGAGGAGCCAACGGCGACTTAGGGGTTGAATCCAGCGGACGCCGGAGGAGCCGGCGTCCGACTAGAAGGTCCTCGGCCGGAGGCAGGCCGAGGGTGGGAAGCGCCCGTCCGGGGGACACTGCTGTGCGCCACCCCGGCGGGTCGGGCGTCTAGCAGTCTTCTCCCGGGCGGGCGCCGAGGAGCTGACATCCGGCTATGAGAGGCGCCCGCGCCAGTAGGCCGCCGAAGCCTGCGGCAGTACTGGGGCAGAAGCCTCCTTTGCCCGAGGCACCGAAGGGCTCGAACGTGAACCCGACGGGCGGGTCGACGCCCTCCAAAGCTCTCAGCTGCCGCCGGGTGATCCCCCGAGGGGACGTTACTTCTTAGCTGTGGCTCCGCCGGAGTCGCAGAGGAGGAGGTCTTCTCCGGTGCCTTTCTTTGTCCCGCTTCTGTGTCCTTCTGGGAGGTCGACGCCTGCCTAAGCTTCTTCAACCCTTGTCCATTGCAGACATCTTCTTTTTATGAGATGGGCTTCCAAAGACTGCTGGCGCTCTTCTGCAGGTGGCGGCGTTGAAATGCAGGCACTTTTTGACCAAGGTGGTAGGGGCCTACAAAGGCAGAGGGAGGACCGCCCTTAGAGGCAGTTACGCGCCATGAGTCGTGACTTTATTTTTTTTGGAAGGGGACGTTACAAACCGATGTTCACCTGACGAAAAATGGCAAAATACTGATAACTTGTAAAACCCATCTAAGCAACAGGGCTGAGCATCTAACTTCACCGGCAGGATGGTAACGGTGCTGACGGGCGGAAAGAACTGGGAGGCGGGCATCTGGGACCGCCTTTATACCGATGTCGCCTGACGCCGGTCACCTGACATGAGCGTTCGCCAGGGACCGCTAGCTGAAATTTTTCCTTGGGGTCCTGCCGCTTCGCCGACGCCAGTCCTATATTATTTACCGCAAGAGAGCCCTCTCAAAGCAAGATGTACAGTTACGTAAGAACTTACCATAACAGCAGATCTTCGAGTAGCTCTTGCAGCAGGTTCCACAATGAGGACTGATGCCACCTGGCAGCAGTTCTGGCAACTTTTCTCTAGTAGTACCGACGAGAACGCCCCTGCCGACGCCGCTCCACCCCCAACGTTGCTCCAATATAAGGGAGGAGTTCTCCACATGCTCCACTTCTGAACGCCCGGTCAGGCAAAGTTTGGAAACAGGCAATGGTCAGAAGTACAATTCTTAAAGGATAATCCTGCAAGAGACAGAAGACCAGCCTGAACAGGACCTGATCCCTGGGGAAGGAGGGAGGAATACACATCTGTTGCAAGAGCTTCTCTGAAGATCTACTGTTACGGTAAGTTCTTACATAACTGTATTATCTTACTCGAGAAGAAGCTCTTGCAGCAGACTCCACAATGAGGACTGAGTCCCAAGCATTATAAATATATAACAACCCTGGGAGGGGAAGGACAGTAATGAAAGGAACAGCAGGGTAAGGGAACGCCTCAGGAAACCAAGCCTTGCAGAACTGTGAGGTCAAACCCAGCTCTGCATCTAGAAATAATGTTGAGGCTGTAATGCCTGAAGAAGGTAAGAACAGAACACCAGGTAGCGCAGCATAAATATCTGCTGTCGGTACCTCTTCAGTGCTGCGAAGAAGCAGCTATAGCTGCGAGAATGAGCCTAACCTGCCCCAGTGTCGACCTGTTGTGCTTCTCATAACAGAAGGAGATACAATGAACCAACCAGTGCGAAGCATCTGTTTGGTCACCGGGCGACCACGGACCGCTGAGCAAAGGATACAAAAGCTGACCAGATTTCTGTCCCCTTGGTCCTTGCCAGGTAACATCGGAGAGCCCTGTGGACGTCCAAGGAGTGAAGCAGGGCCTCCCCATTTGAATGCTCTGGGTAATAAACGGAGCTGAACCGACTGATTCAGAGTGAGCTCCAAAATTACTTTCAAGTGGAACTTGAATTAGTGCGGAGATCAACCATGTCCTTGTGAAAACAAGGTAGGGTTCTTACACGAGGGCTTGAAGCTCTGAAAATGTGCCTCGTCAAGTAATGGCCACCGAAAATAAAGTCTTCCAAGAAAGAAGACGGAGCTCGGACTCCATGGCCGGTTCAAAGGGGAGTAAGCTTCTCCAGGACAAAAGGAGGTCCCAAGGTGGAACAGGGTCCCTGATAGGAGGTCTGATGTGAAGAAACACAGAAACACAGAATTTGATGGCAGATAAGGACCACTTGGCCCACCCAGTCTGCTCATTTCCTACCTAATGGATAAGCTGCAGATCCTAGTTAACCAGCAGCCTACTTCTTTCTACCCCCACCCCTAGAATTGCCTTATGGCTGTCCCATGCATGCTTGAATTCAATCATTGTTTTGACTCCACAACCTCCTCTGGAAGGCCGCTCCATGCATCCATATCCCTCTCTGTGAAAAAATATTTCCTTACATTACCTCTGAGCGCCCATACCACACAAAAGGCCTTGAAACCTCCATCTGAGCCACCTCTTACCCGACACAGGAAATGGTATCGCGGAGGCGTGACAGGTGTACCCTGATGGAGGAATAACTGAGACCTTTTCAAAAAGAAAACAGATATTCTAGGACTGTATTACCCAGACTGACCAACAGATCCACTCTTTTGGCTGTGGCCTGTATACACAATCGTTTCCACTTCATAGCGTAAGTGGTCCTGGTGGCAGATTTCCTAGCCTCAACCAATGCCTGAGCGATTTGATCGGACATCCCTAACCTGACCTTTAGTTGTTCCTGAGGTGCCATGCATGCACGTGAAGTGAACATAGGTTCTGTGTAACAGAGAACCCCATCTTGTGACAGGTGATGAGATGACGGAGGAAGAGGCATCGGTGACTCTGCCGCTAAACACTGCAATAAGGGAAACCAAATCTGACTGGGGCCACAACGGAGCGATCAGAATAAGAGTGGAAGGTTCTGACTGAGCTTTGAGGAGGATCTTCTGTAAGAGCGGAAAAGGGGGGACGCATACAGGAACCTCCCATTCCAGCAGAGGGACAACTCTTCTTGCCAAAAGCTCCAGGCTCTGGACCTAGCGAGCAGAAATTGGGCAGTTTTATGCTGAATCGTGAATGAAAAGGTCCACTTCTGGTGTCCCCATAGACAGAAGATGTGATATGCACTCTTGAAGCAACTCTCATTCGTGGGATTGTGATCTCGCCCTGCTGAGTGTGGCAGCTAACCCGCTTTGGTCCCTCGGGACTTGCACCTGCCAGGACCAGCTGATGCTTGAGGGCCCATTCCCACACGCCATGGCCTCCTGCAGAGGGGCCCGTACTAGACCAAGACCAGGCTTGTAGGGCATAAAGGACCGCCTCAGCTCCAGGACGTTAATATGCAGATGTACCTCCACTGAGGACCAAGAACCCTGAGTAGGATGTGTCCCCAAATGAGCTCCCCACCCTGTGGACGAGGCGTCCGTGGTCAGAATCTTGGACGGTGCCCCTACATGGAAGGGTGTGCCTGCCAGCAAGTTCTTGGACGACATCCACCAGCGCAGCTCCCGCGGACTGGCTCTGATATCCTGATCGAGCGCCCAGACTGTCTGCAGTCTGATCCCACTGACTCTTAAGGACCACTGTATGGTCCTCATGCCAGGCACGCCAGAGGGACTAAGACTATGGTGGCGACCATATGCCCCAACAGCCCAAGAAGGAGCCAAGCCGCACGCTGAGGCTGACGAGACTGGGACGCCAGGGACCTGAATGCGACTCCGCCTGGTCAGAGGGAAGAAAACCTTCCCGAGAGTGGGCTGGGATCAAATGGGATTTGTCCCTGTTGATGGTGATTCTGAGGCTTGAAACAGCGAGATGGAATCCTGATAGTTTCCGACAGACGACCTGGAAGGAGCCAGGAGAAGCCAATCATCCAGATAAGGGAATACAAAGTGGCCCTGCCCAAGAGCTGGCGGCCACTACGGCCAGGCACTTGGTGAAGACCCTGGGGGCTGAAGAAAGAGACCGAAGGAAGGACTCGGAAATGCAATTGCAGTACCTACCGTAATTCTTGATCTTCTTAGTGAGTCTCACCACTCATTCACACTATGGGATCTGCGCCGGAGGCACTAGGACCAGCGGAGCAAACTTTATTGCTGGAGGGCTGGTGCCAGAGATGGGGCTTCAGAGCGGCACTGCAGCCTCAGCTCGTGCGGTAATGACTATCTCGGCCACGACCCTCCAACCGCCTCAGTACCTTTTTTCCGAGGAGGTGCAGCGAACTAACCTAGAGGGATAGTTTATCCAAAACCGGACATAAGATAGTCCGGACGACCCGTGACAAGAAGGGTCAACACAGAAGTCTTCACAGCCTAAAGATTTGAGGGAGTGAAACCAACAACAGAGGTGAGCTCGGGGATGGAGGGAGATGGAATGAGTGGTGGAGACTCGCCCAAGAAGATCAAGAATTACGTAGGTACGTAATTTTCATATCTTCCTGACATAAGTCTCCACCACTCATTCACACTAATGGGAGAGTACCGAGCTAATAATCCCCTGAGAGGGTGGCAGGAGAGACCAAGAGCTCACAGCTTTAGGACAGAAGTCTATTAAGGATGGTTCTGCCAAAGGAAAGATGTCGTCTGGCATGGACATCCAGGGCATAGTGTTTAACGAAAGTGTGCACTGAGCTCCAGGTAGCCGCTGTAAATATTCTGGAATGGGCAAGCCATGGATTTCCACCAGAGATGCCGCAGAACCGCTTCTAGTAGAGTGAGCGTGAACTCTGCCCTCCAGCTTAACCTGCGCATGGAATAACAGTGGCAAAGACAGGCCACCAGCCATGCTGAGATACATCTGATAGCTTACAGGTTGACCCAGCCGGTCTCGCTGAAGGAAACAAACAGTTGTTGAGCTTTATGAAAGTCTTTTGTTCTATCTAGATAGAAACGTAAAGCTCTCAACATCCAAGGAATGAAGAGAACGTTCTCCTTCATTTTGGAAGTTGCAAGCACGAGGGAAGGACCAAAGGTTGGTTTAGATGGAATTCAAACAACCTTAGGAAGAAATTTAGGATGGGTTCTAAGGACTACTTTTGTCTTTATGGAACACAGTATACGGAGCGCCTGTGACCAAGGCATGTATCTCAGAGACCCTGCGGGCTGAGGTAATGGCTACCAGGAAGGCTGCTTTCCAGGTGAGAAATTTTAGCTCACAGGTAGCTAGAGGTTCGAAAGGTTTCGAGTGAGCACGTCCAGCACAAGATTAATGTCCCAGGCTGTGACTGGACGTCTTGTAGGAGGTCTGGTATGCAGAATTCCTTAAGAAACCTCTTAACTACAGGTAACTGAGCCAGTGACAAGGAAAGTACGGCTCATGATAAGCTGAAATGGCACAAAGGTGAACTCGACTGTAGAGTACTGCAGACCTAAATTTGAGAGGTCTAAGAGGTACTCTAAAATTTTATCTGGTGGGCAGGAAAAGGGATTTAGAGAGGATTTTGCACACCAGAGCGAAAAACGCTCCATTTGGCTGTGTAGTTTTCCTAGTGGCTGGCTTCCCAGCCAGAAGAATATCTGAAACCCCTATGAGAGACATTGAACCTGTTCACTTCTACCTCTTCAGGAGCCAAGCGTGAAGGTGAAGTGACCTCAGGTTGGGATGAACAACAGGCCCCTGAGTCAAAGGGAGTGGTTTCGCGGAGCAGCTGACATATTGTTGAGTAGTGGAAACCACATCTGTCGAGGCCAGAAGGGAGCAATGAAGATCATTTTGTCCCCTGGGATTCGAACTTGAGAAGTACCTCTGAATTAGAGGAAGAGGTGGAAAGGCGTATAGGAGCGTTTGTCCACTGCAGCCTGACAGAAAATACCAGGCCCTGGATTTCTGGAGCAGAAGAGAGGCAGTTTTGTGTTGAGTGGGATGCAAAAGGTCCAGGTCTGGAGTTCCCACTCTTCAATAGTGACTGAACTATGATTGAGTCGAGAGACCATTCGTGAGGATCTGTCTCTGTTCTGTTGAGACGGTCTGCCAGTTCGTTCTGCACTCCTGGCAGGTAGACCCTTGAATTAGAGCCTTGTGCTCCAAGCACCATTCCCACACTCTCATGGCTTCCCCTGCATAAGGGGTAAGAGTGAGCACCGCCCGCTTGTTGATGTAATACATCACTGCTTTGTTGTCCGTTTAAAGGAGAATATTCTTGTGACAGAGAATGTCCTTCAACGCCTGGACCATAAAGGACGGCTCTCATTTCTAAGACATTTATGTGAAGCTGGGACTCCACCTGAGTCCACGTACCTTGAGTGTGGAGAGCCTGACAGTGAGCTCCCACCCCATCAGGGATGCGCCTGTGGTAATGGAAATCTGATGATCCAGAGGAGCAAAGGGATACCTTTCTAGGAGATTGTTCTCTTATACCACCAGGTGAGCGACCTTTAGAGGTTCTGTCACCTTGATGGGATAGGGATCATGGTGAGTGGTTGGGGACCACTGAGTACTGAGCATCCACTGAGAACTTCTCATGTGAAGGCGTGCTAGGGGTACAGTGAACACCAAGGATGCCATGAGACCTAGCATCCGTCTGCATCAAGAGAGCTGGAACAGAGTTGCCTCCCGATGTGACGGGTCATCTGAAGGATATCGCCTCCTGTCCTCCGGAAGAAAAGCCTTCACACAGGAGGTGTCCAGAAGAGTTCCTATAAAAGGAGCCTCTGGGAGGGCTGCAACTGCGATTTTTGAGGTTTTGCAGGACTCCCATGGACTGAGAAAGAGTGAAGCCATGTCTCACGGCGTCCAGAGTTCCTGCCTGGAAGGACTTGCCAGAAGCCAATCGTCAGATAAAGGGAACACCTGTATTCGATCTTTCTGAGATGCGCTATGAGAACTGCACAACACTTTGTAAAACCTTGCGGGCCGAGGATAGCCCAAAGGGCAGGACTCTGAACTGATAATGCTGTCCCAGAGCCACAAACCTCAGAATTTGTGATGCTTTGGGTGAATAGAAATGTGCTGGTAAGCATCCTGCATGTCTAGGAGGCTAGCCAGTTGTGTTGATGAAGCCAAAGTAACAAGGTTCCTAGAGAAATCATTTTGAATTTCTCCTTGGGCAGAAATTTGTTTAGTTTCTGAGGTCCAAAATGGGCGATGCCCCAGTTTTTTTGGAACCAGAAAGTAATGGAGTAGAACCCTGTGTTCCGCTGATGCAGCGGCACTACTTCTACTGCCCTGTTGTTCAGAAGGCCCTGAATCTCCGGTGAGAAGGTCTGACTGAAGGGTTGACAGCCTGGGCTGTCGCTTGGGGACGATCCGGAGGGTCTCCACAAGATTGAGTGAATACCTCGAGATTATTCGGAGGACCCATTTGTCTGAGGTTATGGACTTCCATTGATTGTAGAAGTGCATCAGACGACCTCCCACCGCTGAGGAAGAGTCCACCTCGGGCAGTTGAGATGGGACTTGGGCCAACAACTCATAAGGTGGCGCTGGGCGCTTTGGGCCTTCTGTTGCATTTTCTTTTGAGGCTGGGGAGTTTGATTTTATGAAAACTTCCTCTGCCTCTGCCTCGAAGGACTGACGGTTATGAAACTGATGTTTATTAACACCCTCGAGAGGGACAGGAGGAGGTCGAGCCAACCAATGGCTGACCTAGTCTTTTGTGTAGCTTCTAGAGCCTGTTCTACTTGAGGGCCGAAAAGATACACACCATCAAAAGGCAACGCCATTACCTGCTGCTGTGTGTCATTCATGAAGCCTGAAGTGCGCAGCCAGGAATGACGGTGGGTACAAATACCAGCCGCGCGGCCAGGAAGCAGTGTCGAAAGCATCCATAGCTGCTTTAACCTGCTGGTTGTTAGATTCGATACCCCTGGTAATGGTTTGAAGAAGTTCTGGCTTTGTATCCGATTCCGGTAGAGCTTCAACCATCTGTTTGAGAGAGTGCCAAAGGATATACTCATATTGAGAGAAATAGCCTTGGTAGCTGTACACCGATACCCAGGGTGGAAGCAGCAAAGACTCTCTTACCTAAGTGTCTATCTTACTGAGATTCTTTGTTAATAGGTCGAGCTGTAGTAGTTTGGGGAAGGACGACCTTATCATTCTCTGCCAATACTACAATAGGATCCGCAAAGGCTTGAGATGCCAAAATGGGTCGATCCTTGGGGTCTGAGTATTTCCTATCTATGGATTTAGCCACCAAGGAATGAGAGCAGGATTATTCCATACCATTTGAGACAGCGTCTTAAAGGAGGGCTGTACCAGAGAAGTCAAATCCTGGGGATCTCCAGAATATGGAGGTATTGGAGTCGTAGCAATTTCCCAGGATCGATGTCTGTAGTTTGCAGAGAAAGAGTGGAAATCAAGTTTTTCAGCAGAGACTTAAAGGACAGGTCCTCGACCACAGGCTCTGCAGCAGGAATAGATCCTGTTTCATCCACTTCATCACCCAGTCTAAGGTCTGGGTCAGGCTCAGTGTCATCTCCTGACAGTCCAAGAGGGACTGTATGGACAGGAAAGGAGTGAAAATCAGAGGAAAATGATGAAGGAAAGAGTTAAAGGAGGAGTCTGAAAAGTGGATGATGCCTAAGAACCCTCGGCGCCTCTGGGCGCCGCAGGCATGAGCGCACGGCACCGAAGCCAGGCGCTGAGAGGCCAGATGAGCGTCATAGCCTCACGCGCGCCGATTACCGCGCCGGGACAGACGCAGTTGGCACCAAGACTGCGCTGAAACACCCAAGACTAAAACAAGATTTGAGGGAAGGAGGGAAGAAGAGCAGAGATAAAGGCATCAGTGTGGCCCCTGTGCAGCCATGTGAGGGAACACCTAAAGCGCGGAGCCAATGGCACTGAAAGCGGTGCTGCGTGACCAGGGAGGCTCAACTGCCCTACCTGGTCTCCCAAGAAGCCCGGCGTCCTGAGTGACCGAGCCAGGCAGCTGGACCAACCTTGCTCCATAAGAGCGCCCACTGATGAAACTGCTCATCTGAAGACCTACCAGAGGGTGGGGTAGGGCCCGCGTCGAAGACGCTGGCTACGGAAACAGAATCAGGCGACTCGAAGGAGGAGACCGCAACTAGCCAATAACCGACCGTCTACGGCAGACATATCAGAGGCGACCTCGAGTGATGCCTTCTTTTTACCTGTGGGCAAGAAGAGCTCGAGGCTGAACAGTGCCGAGAATGCAACCGCTTATTTTATGCTTCTCGGGACCGCCTGTCCCTGGGCATTGGACTGACTGCTGTCAGACCCCTTCCAGAAAGGCGGCGGACCGACCCAGCCCGACTGACTGAACAGTTTCATGAAGTCTCCCTACCGCCACCTGACCTGCTCATGGTCGACTCCGCAAAGTAGGCTGAGACTTCTTTGTAAATAAGAATAAACATACGTGATACTTATTCAGATATTACTACAAAATAACAAAACTGAAAACTATGCTGCTAGTTTGAAGTTTGACTCCAGCGAGCGAGTGAGCGACGCCGGCACTCGAAGCGCACTCGACGGCGGGAAAAGGAACTGAGGCGTTGAGTGGCCCATGCCGAGACAGTCATTACCGCATGAGCGGAGGCTCGCGTGCCGCCTCTCGCAGTCCCATCTCTGCACCGCCCTCCAGCAAAAAGTTTGCTCCCGCTGGGTCCTAGTGCCTCCAGTGCAGATCCCATTAGTGTGAATGAGTGGTGGAGACTTATGTCCAGGAAGATCTGCTAGTCCTCATCTTGAATCTGAACCTTAGGGATCCTCGATGGTTCCTGGCGATAGGAATATGCAGGTAGGCATCCTGCATGTCCAGGGACGCCAACCAGTCTCCCGCCAAATAAGTGGAAGGAGAGGGGAGGACACCATCCTGAGTCTGTTGTAGAAGACCCACTGGTTTAGATCGCTGAGGTCCAGAATGGGTCTGAGATCTCCTGACTTTTGGAACTAAGAAGAAGTGGGAGAAAGACCTCTCTGTCCTGCCTGGTGGCACCGCTCGATGGCCCTTTTGTCCAGAAGGATAAAATCTCCCGTCTGACCAGCACTCTGTGTTCCCTTGGGTAACAGGATGGGGCAGTGGTCTGTCCGGAGGGATGGAGTCAAACTCTATGGAGTGTCCAAATTCCACAAGATCGAGTACCCACTGGTCAGAGGTCACCTGACCCCATGCATCCGCACAGAGGGAAAAGCAGCCTCCCACCGGCTTCCCTGGTTGAACGTCCAAGGATAAGGGTAGCCTGGATAGTCAGGCGTGGAGGGGGGGAGGAAGGGCAGCGTGTCTGCTTGGGTTGTCTACAGGTGGAGGCCGAAGAACCTCTGGCTCTGCCTCTATGATCAAACTGCCTCGCTACACATGCTGTTGAAAGCGAGGCTTCTGTGGTTGATGTCCCCACGGCCACAAAAACAAGGCTTACGAGTTCACTCCTGTTTTGGGCGTACATGGACTGTACAGATCGGATGGCCCTTACCGGAGTCCTGCAGCCTGGTGATACGCGCTGTGTCCTTGCCAGAGAGCACGGAGCCCTTAAAGGAGCAGTATGTTGACTGGACATCTGATTGAACCCAGAGACCCTAAGCCATGCATGGCGTAGAGGCAAATGCCAGTGGCGGCTGCCCTAGAGGAGGTGTCCACAGTCATAGGCCAAGTGCGAGAACGGGTACTCGGCCTGATCCGGGTCTTGTAACAGCTTTGCCAGCTCTGCCCGCTGAGGGCAACTGGGCATGCTCTGCACGATGTCCAATCCCTGTTCCCAAAGGGCATTCTAGAATTGGACCATATGTGTCAGGAAGTTTAAGCTCCTGATACTGCAGGCGGCAGCGAGTACACCTTGTGGCCCACAGAATCCAGCTGCTTCAATTTTCTGTCAGGCAGCTGGGTGCTCAGATGTTTGGGCCTCTGCGAACAGTCGGAGCCGAATCATCACAGAGTCTGCTGCGGGTGGTTCAGCAAAAAGGGATGGTCCAAAGGTGGCCGGTAGAGCCGATGAGCCTTCTTTGGCACGGCAGAGGAGGAATGAGGCCGCTTCCAGGTCGCACTGGTAACATCTTGAAAGGTGTTGACCATGGGAGGATGACCACCGGCTTTGGGTCTTTTGGCAGAGGTATTTAGCCAACTGCAGTTGCTCGGGTACAAGGCCTCAGTGTCCCAGCCCATGTTTGCCTGAATGTGCCTCATTATCTCCATGAAGCTTGGGTCGTCAGGAGGGATTTAGGAAGGCCCTCTGAGTTCCCCAGGTCTGGCTCTATGTAGGAATCAGGACTTGAAGAGTCCGAGTCCACATATGAGTATGGTGTGGAAGAGGGTGAGGGCTGCGCCTCTTTCTTTGCACCTCCTGTCCAGTGAAGGAGAAGGTGAGCAGGAGGAACTACTCGACTTAGGCCTCCTAGACTTCTTTGTGCACTTCCTAGAAGGCTGGTCTTCTTCCGCCCCACCGCCTGTCGGTTCAACATTGACCGGTCAGGGAACCGTACCGACATGAGGAAGGCGCCTGCTGGAAGATCCTTTACAGTATCCCACAAGTGGAAAACAGCTTCTTTACCTGGAGAAAGGTTCAGCTTAGGTGAACCTGGTGTTGGAGGAGGAGCACCCGAGCCAGCATCAGTACTGCCGTCCGGGGGCACCGTGTCGGGTCCACACCTTATCGACCGGCACAGGCCAAAGGGGGTTGCTGGGCACAGCAGCGCCACCATCATCGGGGTCCGTCATCAGTCGGTCCGCGAACGGGGAGATGGAGTACCAGAGTTGACGCTGGTGGCGCCGAGGGTCATGAGGCGGGATTCATGCCTCTAAGACCCGGACTTCGAGCCCAAGACCTGTGTTTGAGTGAGACCTCCTCTGTCCTGCTCCGTGCGTGTGGGTCTTATGGGTGGGTGGTTGACCAGATTCCGCTCCATGGCGGCAAGTTTACTCTCGGCAAAGTAGGTCGAGAGCGACTTCTGACACCTGATCCGCGACGCCAAATGAAGGCCTGACACTAAGACAGGCGCCATAGTCGGGCCTCAGGCAGTAAAGAACACGCCAGTGACTGTCTTTGGTGGGTATCTCACGCCCACAAGCGCATTTGTTGAGATGGGAAGTGACATAGAAGCTCTGAGAAGCGGAAAAAAGAACAACACGCTTCTAGAGGTGGAGAAGAAGCGACTGGTACTGAGCCGTAACCGAGCAAACTAACCCTGACTGTGCGGAAAGAACTGAGCACGTGGGGAACTCCTCCCTTATATAGGGCAACAACGGGGTGGAGCCAACGTTAGCGGGGGCGCTCTCACGCCGGTACTACTAGAGAAATGTTACCAGAACCGCCGCCAGGTAGCGTCAGTCCTCATTGTGGAACCTGCTGCAAGAGCTTCTTCAGTAAGATCAACTGGTTATACCACAGAAGTATAGTACAGAGTTGTTACAGATAGCACATGCTAGTCCTATGGCTGGTCACTCAGGGAGGATTGCACCCTTGCCAGATTGCTGTACAGATTTTACTGGCCTGGAATGCATGAAGATGTTGCTACATGTTGTAATTCCTGTGCTGAGTGTCAGAAAGTAGCCCCAATCACTAGAAAAGACAAGGTGCCCCTAGTGCCCCTACCCTTGATAGATGTGTCTTTTGAGAGAATTGCAATGGATGTGGTTGGTCCTTTAGACAAAAGAAAAAGGGTAATAGATTTATCCTGGTAGTATGTGACTATGCTACTCGATACCCAGAAGCAGTTCCAATGCATACTGTTATAGCCCCAAAAATTGCAGCAGCGCTTTGTCAAGATTTTCAGTAGAGTGGGCATACCTAAAGAAATTATTACTGATCAGGGTAGTAATTTTGACGCCTGCTTGTTTAAGGAGCTGTATAGACTGCTAGGTATCACTGCCATAAGAACCTCCCTATCACCCTCAGACCGATGGTCTTGTTGGCGTTTTAATCAAACCCTAAAGCGCATGTTAAAAGGTTTGTAAAAGGGAAGGAAAGATTGGGACCAATACTGCCTTACCTACTTTTTGCTTACAGAGAAGTACCACAGGCATCAACAGGGTTTTTACCACGAGAAATGCTGTACAGTAGGCAGCCAAGAGGGTGAGTAGATGTGATAAAAGAAACATGAGACGATAACCCACTCAGAAACAATCTATAACATCGTATATGTCTGCCTTAAGAAAGAAGCTCAAAGAGTAAAGTATCCAAGGGTAATCCAAAAGTTTTAATAAGTCTTATGTGGAGCCAGTGGTGTGAGATGCGTAATTTCAACCAAAATGAAGAACACCGCTCAAAACATGACTTTGGTAAACAATAGTATTCAAAGTTCTTTATTGGTATTTTTCAACCCTGTCCCAACGTTTCGCCAGAATATGGTTTCTTCTGGGAGCTGTTTGAAAAGTATATAGAAATGAAAGATGCATAAGTTCCATAAATATCGAACAAGTCTAATAATGACTCAAAATCATTTTCAAATGAAATAAACAGCATATTTGCCCAAATAAATCGGAATATTATTATTATTATTATGAAAGTGGTGAAAGGCCAAGTATACTGGTGTCATATCGAACAGTGCTCAACGTGTGCCAAAACTACCTACTAGTAATGGCTTATTGTGAGTCATTCCACATGAGGCAGGTATTACAGCACTTGGTGACCTGTTAAACACCCGACCTTTAGGACATAAGCCATGTACAAATCTTATCTTGAACTGGCAAAATCTGTATTGGAATCAAACTATTTCCAATATGAACACGAATTTTATGGCCAACTCAAAGGCACAGCAATGGGTAGTACGATGGCACCAGGGTATGCCAATTCCTAGATGTTTCAATTTGAAAAGAAGTTTGTCTTGCAAACAAGTAATAATTCTTTTATAAACGTATTGTTTTTGGAAGCGCTATATTGACGATATTCTTATGCTATGGCAGGGAAGAAATCATGTTTAATGATTTTTGACGTATCTGAATCTTTGTGACAATAATTTAGTGTTCACAGCCCAATATAGTTTTGAAAAAGTAAACTTTTGGATATCACCATTTTAAGCATAAAGGAAACTAGAAACAAAACTCTATAGGAAACCTACTGACCTAAACACCACATTGCACAACAGGAGTTTTCATCCAAAACATCTTAAGGACAGTATCCCTATTGTCAACTTCTGAGAATTAGGTGTAACTGTAGTCTATTGAGGATTTCAATTCAGAATCACAGGACATGGTTGAAAGATTCACACAGAGGGTTATAAATATAACCATTTGTCTAGTACACGGAATCAAGTTTTGAAATCAGATAGACAAACTCTGATTCAAGAAACAGCTGTTGGCCACGGGTTCAGGATCAGAGCAATATATGTTTTAGCACTACACACTGTGATGAGATGCCGTGATTACGCTCATATTATATTGCAACACTGGAGAGTATTACAGGAACACCCTGCCACATCTGATATTTTTCACAAAACCTTATATTACTTCTAAAAGGCTCCTAGCATTAAGGATAAGTTAGTTAAAACAGTCATTATAGTAACATACATTGCAACTCAGGTGAATTACTGCTTGGGCCCTTAAAGGGGCATGTTCCCATGCAACAGATGTGTTGCATGTGGCTACACCTCAAAAGGAATTTTTAGACATCCATACACCAGCAAAGAATACCATATAAAAGAGCATATCGACTGCAACTCCGAGGGGGTTATATATGTCCTTCAATGTCCATGTGATCATTTATATGTCAGACAGACGGCTGAAATTAAAGAAAAGGATTTTGGAACATAAGAGCCGCATTACAGTGAAAGATGAGACTTCATCTGTGGCTCGACATTTATGGACAGGGGCCACACTGTTGTAAAAACTTGCTTCTGGTTTGAACTGGTTCCACCACAAAACGAGGTGGTAACTATCAGAAACATTTAAGCCATAGGGAAACCTGGTGGATTTTTGAATTAGCTACTTGTCATACACCGTGGGTCTCAACGAAGAAATCTGCTGGCATTAGAAATACACCTTCATACTTGATTTTGTATTTCAATAGTTTTTCCGCCCTTTTCCTCTCTACACCCGTTACAATTTGACAGAGTGAGGTATTAAATTAGTTATTTTTATACTACTTAGTAAGATCACTATGTGTCTCTCAATCTGCGGTCTGTTTACAGAGATGTAGTTTGGGTTTTAAACTATTATTTATTGTGGGTTGAGACAATACTTTTAGCAATCCATCTATTTATAACATAGAGGCTGTATTCATTTAACTGGTGTATTTCGATAAACCCACGCGAATATGTTACCTGGTTGTTACACAACCAGGTGATGATATGGTTTCACGCCCACTGGCGCCGCCGGTGCTTTTCCGCCGGGGTTTAAGAGGGTTTGTTTGGGTGAGCCCCATGCTGCCACATTTAGGATAGAATTCTAAGCCGCAGGAGTTACATTCCCGTAAGATACATTTATATTTGGAAGATTACTGCCTTCACATGTTTGTTTGGTACTCTATGTATGACTTCTTGTCTGTAATGGATATTATGTTTATATTTTTCAATTTAGAATCAAAAACTCATTAGGGCCTGTTTGCACCCAGCAGGTACGCCTTGTACTCTTTTGGTGTATGTTATACGCTGTTGGCCTTTTTAGAGGGTTCAAAATAATATAATAAACTATTTTGTCACTCTGTTTCATACTTGCATGGATGCGCCATGCTATTAATGGTAACTTGTAATCTTTAGTTATTAGTTTGGTCATTTTTAGAATATGCATTTTTCATTTGTAGTAACAAAGTGTTGTTTCGTATATTTAAAGCGACAACACGAGTACTGAAGATTATTTTGAAAGGTAGATTCCATTTTTGAAAAACTTTCTTTAGATTTTATTTTGGTAGTTTACAATAAGAAGTATTTCTCTTGTATGCACTTCAGAGGGTTTAAAGACTAGCTGGGCAGCATGAGTGACTCACAATAAGCCGTACTAGTAGGTAGTCTTTGGCACACGTTGAGCACTGTTCGATATGACACCAACATACTTGGCCTTTTATTCACTTTCATAATATCAATAATATTTCCGATTTATTTGAGCAGATATGCTGTTTATTTTGTTATTTGAAAATGATTTTGAGTCATTATTAGACTTGTTCGATATTTATGGAACTTATGCATCTTTCATTTCTATATACTTTTCAAAACAGCTCCCAGAAGAAGCCATATTCTGGCAAAACGTTGGGACAGGGCTGTAAGATACCAATAAAGAACTTTGAATACTATTGTTTACCAAGAAGTCGTGTTTTGAGCAGGTGTTCTTCATTTTACTAAGAAAGAAGCTGGCAAAATATGTTGAAATTGTCCATAGTAATCAGGAAGAGGCTCAAAACTAGCAGAAGGTATATTATGACCATGGGGTAAAAGAAAAAGTTTTGAAGCAGGTGAAAAGATTTTGCTACTGGTCCACAATAGAAAATAAACTGTCAATGAAGTGGCAAGGGCCATATAAGGTTCTTAGACATATTGGCACTGTTAACTACTGAGACTGAGACTCTGACAGAAAAAGCATAAAGAGCCCTCCACCCCCCTTTTGGCACCTCGGTCTCTTCGAAGACAATACAACCCGGTACTGAAGTCTCCCAAGTGTGGTTACCAGTGGAACGATATCTAGCTAATGGCTACTATGTCCACTTTAGCCTCTGTCATTGCTGCCTCCAGGTCTGGGATCTTGTTTCCCAGACTGCAGGCATTTGTGTACAATTCAGGCATGGGAGAACACAGTCATGGTACATTCAGAGGAATAGTCAAGTGCAACAAAACGTGTTAAAAACAGTCTAGATTATGGGGAAAAAAAATGAACATGAGGTGTGGAAACAAGCATGCTGCCGGAGGTAGGCGTTTAGAGGGCATGGGGTGGGTGGGTAAGGTACAGGGAAGAGGGGGGAAATGATGGACACATATATGGGGGGAGTAGAGGGGAGTGCAGGTATGATATGGGAGGGGTGGGGTAGGTAGTGAGACCATACAGAAAACTAACGGGGATGGGGTAGAGGAGGGGACTGAGATGGCATGGTAGGGAGGGAGCAATATCAAGAGTAGGTGGGTGGGAGGAAATGATGCAGTGAGTGAAGGAGGGGGCTGAGGTAAGGGGAGGAAAGTGAGGGAGTGGGGACGAGGGAGGAAAACGGAGGGGATGGAAGGGTGTTAAGGAGAGGAAAGGTGCCTTGTAGAAACAGAGGAAAGGAGTCACGTAGTGAGAGGGGAGACTTATAATTGGCAGTCACAGCTACTAAATGCAGTGAGATGTTCTAAGATTGCACTTAAAAGGGCAGACTGGTAGTTCCAAGCCAGGCAAACCTTCAGTAAAGACACTGCATGGGCCATCACCCTTGAGGCAGTGTTATTTGTGTACACTGCCATACAGAGCTGATACTTTGTGGCTTCCATAGCTGTGTTAGTCATGTCCTTGGCTAAGGCACCAGTTCAGTCTGATTGTTGCTTTTCTGCTCAGTGTCAGTATGCGATCCATAGTGCTTCTCAGCTATGTAAGCCGAGTAAGCAGCCTGACTGAGCAGCAGGAAGCTGACATGTATGCTTTTTGGCCATACTGTCTAGCTTCCTGGAATGGGAACATTAAACCTCGCATAGGAATGAATAGGGAAATCAACTGAAATGCATGTAGATGACTGTTGGGGGTCATGGAAGTGCCTGAGGTAGGCTCCTGGATGGGAAGCAAAAATTACTCAGCGTAGTAATATTATTTCTTTCAAGGAGTCCTTTAGCATCAGTAACAATATGCAGTAAGATGGCTAGGCTGAACTGCTTCGAGGCGGGAGCTTATGATAATGAACTAAATGAATTAGCCAATCAGAAGACAGCTAGAGGGTGGGCTGAGTGAGCTTGCCTAGAAGGCACAAGAATTTTTGAATTTTTCAAAGCTAGAGTTGGAACATGCCCGTAGTGACTGTGAACCAACAAGTCTTAAAAATTATGCAGCTGCATGAGGAAACAACAACTGAAAACATGTAAACTTTGCTTTAAATGTCAAATTTGGCAATAATAAAGGAAGCAGAGTCCTCTTCAGTTAGGATACTTGGGGAGGAAGGGTGGAGTTTAACTGATGCTAAAGGACACCTTGGAAGAAGTAATATTACTACGGTGAGTAATTTTTCTTCTCACCCCAGGGGTCCTTTAGCATCAGCTGTCTCTGAACTACAAGCAGTGCAGTTGGGAGGCGGGTACAGAACCTACTTAGGAAGAGGCTCTGCAGGACCGTCCTGCCAAATCTGGCATCAGATCTGGACTGTACATCCAGGCAATAGTGCTTTGTGAATGTGTGTACAGTCTTCAAGTGGCTGTTTGCAGACATCAAGTAAGGGAATATCCTTGCAGCTACTACTGTGGTAGCAGTGCCCTAGTAGAATGGGCCCTGAGGCCCTTGGGGGCTGTTTATCAGCCTTGTGATAACAAAACTAAATGCAAGAAACTATCCAGCGGAGCTAGTTCTCTTAGTGGCTGGCCTTCCTCTGCCTACCTCCCCATAGGTGACGAAAAGTTGAATTGCAGAGTTCTCTAAACTGCTTGGTGTGTTCCAAGCAGTAGGATAGGCCTTTTCACATCCAAACTGTGGAGCTTCTGTTCTCCGGAGTGGATTTGTTAGTGAAGAAAACAGGAAGAGTAATAGACGGGTTTATATGAAATTCAGAGACCAACTTAGGCAGAATTTCTTGTTCGTTCTGAGCTCTACCTTATCCCTGTGTGGGATCATGTAGTTAGGCTCTGTATACAGGACCTGAAACTCTGAAATTCTTCTTGCAGAGGTGATGGCAACTAAGGCCAGCCCCTGAAGCCCTCCCTGCCCGTAAGAAGCCCGAGCTGCACAAAGATACCACCCTCCCGGGGAGACCGGAGGTTGCGAGGGCCAGCCCTGAAGCCCTCCCTGCCCGTAGTTAGCCCAAGCGTGCACAAAGATACCACCCCTAAGGAGACCGGAGGTCACGAGGCCAGCCTTGAAGCCCTCCCTGCCCGTAATAGCTTCAAGCTGCACAAAGATACACCCCTTCCCCGAGGAGACTGGAGGTCGCGAGGGCCAGCCCCTGAAGCCTCCCTGCCTGTAAGAAGTCCCAAGCTGCACAAAGATACCACCCTCCCCGAGGAGATCGGGAGGTCGCGAGGCCAGCCCTGAAGCCCTCCTGCCCATGAAAAGCCCGGCTGCACAAAGATACTCCAGGAGACCGAGGTCGCGAGGCCAGCCCAGGCCTCCCTGCCCGTAAGACCTCCGGGTTGCACAAAGGTAATTTTACCTCTCTCCAGACTGCAGTCGCTGACCGCTGTTAGAGGACTGCATGGTTACTGCATCTGGCGCTTTTTCCAGCAACGGCTGCAAGCTCCCCTTCTCGCTACAACACAGCCGAAACGCACAGTTAGGTGGTGCTTAGGCTGGGACTGAACTGTAATTTTGTGCCTTATTTTTCCCTATTCAATGCGATCCTGCACAAGTAATTCTGTGTGAAATATTCTGTAGTTTAAAATATCAGAGTTTCTGCTGCCAAAGGTCTGGGCATAATTTAATTGTACCCTGTGCAAGAACAATCCGGGGACTGATAATTTAATTGTACCCTGTGCAAGAACAATCTGGGGATTGAAGTAAAAAGTGTTAAAAGTGTAACCTGTGTGCAGACATCTTAGCACTGCGTAGCCAGTATTTCCACAGTAAGCCTGTAATTTTGAATTGCAAATGAACAGCTAGCCCTGTGCTCATTTGCTCTTCTCTTCCCACTCCTATACCTGCCCTGCCCCCAATCATTAATCTGTTCGCCCTCTACTGCCTACTTAATCCCCCTCTCTCCCCGCAGACACCACCCTCCCCGAGGAGACCGAGGTCGTGGAGGGCCAGCCCCTGAAGCCCTCCCTGCCCGTGAAGAAACCTGAAGCCGCACAAAGGTAATTTTACTCTCTCCAGACTGCAGTCGCGACCGTTGTTAGAGGACTGAATGGTTACTGCATCTGGCGCCTTTTCCAGTAACAGCTGCAAGCTCCCTTCGCTGACAACACAGCCGAAAACGCACAGTTAGTTGGTGCTTAGGTTTTGCCCCGCTGAACGCCACGCTCCCGCCTCCCACCGCCTCCCACCACCACCCTTGGTCAGCACTCGAATTTATAGCTAAGTTTGGTCAGGTGACGAGCTGAAATAACCTATCAGCCCACTTTTCCAGCTGCAGGTTATACAAACGTAACACTAGTAGCCGCTGCTGCATACCTCTATCTACATACAATGTTATCCCTTCTATTAGCAGCCCTCCTGACTTCCAGGATCCTACAACATGCTCAACAACCCCAGAGGCACCCAAACCACACTACTACAACTTTTCCACTAATTACTTATTTATCAATGACTTCAGACCCTGTCCCTCCAACATCTCCCACACAAGCCAAATTGATCCTGCTGGCTTATACTCACACACTCTCACGTTAACCTCACACCACACATGAAACGACTGTACCTCAGCTCTCCCTCCAGACCACAACCTCCCACCCCCATGGTAAACCCCATAACCGTCCCCTCACTTTCCTAACCCTTCTAGCAAGCGCCATTCCCAGTCTCCCAGTCCCCATCTCCAGCGCAAAAGCCCTACCAATCCCAACATCACTCATCCAAACTCTGCAGGTTGGCCCTCCTGTGGCACACCCCTTCTACTTTATTATCTGGCAATATCCACCCCAACCCAGGACCACCATGCATTATGGCCTCTCCAAACAACCCTAGGGTAGTCTACTGCTAGCTACTCTAAATATATGCAGCCTCAAAAAAACACACCCTCTCCAAGGCTGGATTGCCCAGCATGCACCGGACATCCTAGCCTCTCTAGAGACCTGACTCTTTGAAAGAATACCCAATGATGCTGTCTCCCTCCGTAATTATTCCATCTTTCGGCTAACAGGACCAGCAAGAGAGGCGGTGGCTGTGCAATTTACAGTATGTTAAATCCTCACCCATGCCACTGAAGTACAAACCCCGCACCACAATATGGCGCCCAGACACTTACAGTCAAACTCAGTCTGGGTACCAAAACGCTCCACATCACTTCGTCTATATCCCCCGAGAAACCAAAAACCGTTGATGATTCTATCCTCCACAGTATCTCCCACCTACCTAATACTAGTGAAATCATCGTGAATGGGTGACTTCAATGTCAACTGGCTATCCCCAGCCTCATCCAGCTTCAAAGACACTGCCCTGGCATACGATCTTACCCAACTCGTCACCTCTCCAACCAGAAGGGACAATAGATCCGGACCTCCACCCTTTTAGACCTTGTTTTTACCAACAGGCCACGGAACCTCCCAGGCCACGGTGCTCCTGACTCTATCAGAGACAACTCCCGGTGACCTGCTGGTGGTCGGGAAAATTGCCCCTGCCCCCAAATATCTCCTTGTAGAGATGGCTAAAAGAGGAGGCCTACAGAAACTCAAAGCCCATCTAACTACCAGCAATTGGCTCCCATTTACACCATGCAGTCAGTAGACCCAATCAGTAGACCTAGCACTCGCCCACTTTATAACCACTTTCAACAAGGCCTGTGACATTTTCGCCCCTTGCCAAGCAAGTAGTGAAAACCAGAACCACCCCTGGATCACACCCTCTCTTAACCTGCTCCAACAAAGGGACAACCTTTGCACAAGGCCCTTGACTCCCAATTCATTTGAGATAGACAGCTGCACCGGAGGCCCGCAATAATGTACATGGGCCTTACGGCAGGCGAAAGCTACTTGCTACCAACAACCCTAACATCCTCCTGGGGAGACGGTAAAAATTCTGGAACAACATAAAGAACTCAGTGGGAAATCCTGCTTCCCCACCCCTACCCAACTCACTATAAACGGAGATGTCACCCAGGATCCTTCCACTAGAGCAGAAGCTCTTAACTCCGCCTTCTCGGACCTCTCCCACATCCTCCCTCCTAATTTCTTCCACCCTGTCCCCCCCACCCCCGACACTCCATGTAATGTCAATTTGATACCCTTCAGGCTGAGAGTCATCTCCTGCCCGCAAGGCAAAACACTACATTGCCAAAGCTATCGCCAATACCCGCACAGCAATGATTCCCAGATCTTAAACTCATTCGGCTGACCCTGGATGTCACATTACCCCACCTTACTAAAATTCTCAACCTCTGTCTATGACTCAGTCAGTTCCTCCTCAACCTGGAAGAGAGCCATAATCACTCCCATTCTGAAGTGCGGCACCCCACTAACACAAGCAACTACAGACCGATTTCAGTACTTCCACCTCTCCAAAGCACTGGAAAAATAGTTTCAGACCAGATAACAGAACACCTAACTAAACATAACCTTCTCTGCCAGGAACAGCACGGTTTCCTTACTGGCTATAGTACTGTCACTGCACTTTCTGAGCTCACCTCGCTCATCCACGAGGCCCTAGACCAAGGCTCAACTGCAGGTGCGATCTATGTGGATCTGACCAAGGCATTTGACACGGTCAGTCACGAGCTACTGCTTTGTGTCCTTCCACAACTAATGTGGTCCCAGAGGCAACTGCCTGGTTCAAGGATTACCTCTCAGGCCGTCACAACAAGTCAGGATAAACACCACCATCTCCTCCTGCAAAACAGTTTGCTCTGGGGTCCCACAGGGGTCTATACTGGCCCGCTTCTATTCACCCTCTTTTTAAACTCTCCCCAAGGCATGCAGCGGTCATTTACTACTCTACACTGATGATGGTACTGTTTTGAAACACCCACAACCGGCGGCCTCCAACTAGCCCTTCAGGTTTCTTCTGGGAGCTAGAGACCTGGTTCACTGAACACCGCCTGATCATCAACTATAAAAAACTAAGTCCATGATCTTTGCGCACGTCAAAGCCCACAGTCAGTCGGCACTCTAATCAAAAACACACAAGGCCCCACTTGAACACGTTACAAATTTTAAATACCTGGGTATCACATTAGACACCTCCCTCTCCTACCATTGTCACATTCAACGCCCTCCTCCGCTGTCAACTCTAGAGTGGCATCCTCTACAGACTTAAAACACTGCTTACCCACACAGGCCATGCATCTTGCAGTCTCCTCCTCAATCCTCTTCCTAGTTGACTACGGGATAGTGATATGGCTCAGCAGAACCCACTGCACTACGTAGTATTAACACTGCCTTGAATAGAGCCTGCCACCTAGTCACCGCAGTGACAGACTAACTCATACCTGTGAGCTTTATGCTTTGGCTGGTTGGCTAAACTTCCAACAAAGACTAAAGTATCACACCTGCATCCTTGCAAAAAGATACATCTCCATCTAGCCCCGCTGGCCTTCTCCCCATAATCAGCGCAGCCCCCTCAGGCGACTACACGCTCGCAGCAAACTCCTCATTCCTGGTCCCTCGCTAGAACATCCTTGGGCAAAGATTCTTCTGCTACTGTGCCCTCTTGGCTCAATACGCTACTCCTCCCAGCTCTCTCAGACACATAGCATCTCCCTATTCAAAACAGGCCTCAAAGCTCACCTACTTGAGTCTGCTAAATGTGACTGTGGCTAACACTGCCCACCTCTTGTGCTCCCACACCTCCAAATACCTGACACAAGGTCTCTAGACCCATGAATCAGCATCCACACATCTGTGACAAGTGATATCCAGAATGCTGCCTACTACTGTCACTGGTAAACCAAGTTAAAGCCTGGACTGCACTGCCAGTACTGTTATGTGAATACTGCTTGTTTATGTAACGCTTTCTTCTGTATTTGTTCACCCTCCACCCCTTGTAACCGACGTGGAGCTTTTGCAAAAGAGTCTGTGACTCAAAGGATTGTAATTTCGATTATATTCAATAAATAAATAAAACAAAATATTTCAAATGCGGCATAGCCATGGGCTCCAACGGGGCTCCATGAGCTTGGCAATGCAACCATTGACACCCTGGGAGACAGGTTCCTAACTGGGAGCTAGAGATAGAGGAGGCCTTTAAAGAATGTTTTGAAAACGGGCAAAGAAATGAATGACTTATCCTTGCCTATGGATAAGTAGGCAGAAACTGCAGCTAGGTGAATTTTCAAGGATGACACTTTTAGGCCTGTAAGTGAGCCAAATAGTCTAAAAGACTGGGTACTGAGGCTTTGAGGGATTTATTTGTTTCTCTAGCACCATAGAGGAAATCATTTCCACTTAGGTGCATAAGTTTTCTTGGTTGTATTTTTTTTTGGCCATCCTCAGGATTTTAAGGACCTGCTCCAAATACTGAGTATCTGGTACTCTTAACTCCTCAAGAGTCAAGCTCTGAGGTGACGAGATTGCAGATTTTGATAGGTCACTCCGAGGTGTGGCAGGGTCAGGAGAGAGTGACTTGAGGGAAGCCGAATGGGCTTGCTGTGAGACAAAGCTAGCAGAAGAGGGTAACAAGGCTGCCTCGGTCAGTTTGGAGCCACCAGTATCATTGTTGCTGGTTGGCTCCTGAGTTTCAGCAGTACTCTGAAAATCAGAGGAAAGAGAAGGAAGGCCTACAGGAAATTCCTGTCCAATCCAGAGTTATTGCATCTGTTGGGACAGTCCCTAGTATTGGTGGCCTGCAGCAGTATAGGGAAGTTGATGTTGAGGTGAGAGGCAAACAGATCTACTTCTGGTGTGCCCCACCTTCTGAATACTGTGGCAGTGACCTGTTTGTTTAGAGTCCATTCACTGTGCCCCTTGGCTGAGAGCATCTGTCAGGGTGTTGTCCTTGCCTGGGAGGTGTGTGGCTGATAAGCTCACATCAAGAGAGTGGGTCAGGAACCAGATCTTCATGGCTTCTGTGCAAAGGACAGTCAGTACTGTGCCCCCTACTTGTTTATGTAGAACATAGCAATGGTACTGTCTGTCCTGATTTGTACTGAGTGACCTCTGACCTGGGGGCAAAGGTGTTTAGCCAGATAAACAGCTCTGAGCTCTAGAAGTCTGATGTGGCTTGCAGACCCTTGGGAGTCCAGGTGCCACTACACAGTGGTTGTCCAGATGAGCTCCCATCCCAACAGAGATGCATCTGTGGGAATAATCTTCGTGGCAGAGGGAGTTTGAAGGAACTCCCAATCGAGAGGTTGGCAGTTTCTTTCCACCATTCCAAAGCTTGTAGAAGTGACTTTGTGACTGGGACCAGATTGGAAAAGCAATGTGTTCTGGGACCAGTGTGCCCACAAGTGGTACTATATGTCCTTCATTTGAAATCTGATTCCCGAGACCACATCTGTCATAGAGGCCATATGACCCAGGAGCCTTAGAAAATGTCTGTCAGGCCTGGGCTGCTCCAGAACAAAAGAATTTATAAGAAATTCTGGATCCTGTCAGGTGGAAGAAAAGCCCTGCTTTGCTGTGTATCCAGCTGTGCTCCTATGAAAGAGAGGAGCTGTGTTGGTGAAAATGGGATGACTTCTTATTTATGAGGAAGCCCAGAGATGTAGGTTTGTTTTGTGTGGTTTAAGGCCTCTGTCATCGATGAGGGCTTTGTCCACTGAAGCCAGTCGTCCAAATATGGGTAGACCAGATGCCCTTTTTCCAGAGATAAACTGGGACCACAGCCAGACACTTGGTGAATGCTCTTGGTGCAGATGTCAAGTCGAGGGCACGGCTGCAAACTGGTAATGTCTTGATGGCAGTCTGAACCTCAGGAATTTTCTGTGGGACCACCTTATTGGAATATGGAAATAGGCGTCCTTGAGGTCTAGAGAAGCTAGCTAGTTTCCTGTTGGAAGGACTGTATTACCATTTTATTTATTTAGCTTTTGTTAACCGGTAAGTACACTAGACAAGTTATATGCCTGTTTTCAGGAACGACCTGGGAGTTTGAGAGTGACCATCTTGAATTTTGGTTTCAGTAAGTGCCTGTTTAAGTACCTGAGGTTGAGGATATGTCGCTACTCCCATTTTTCTTTTCTGTTAGGGACGTATCTGAGTAAAGGCCTTCTCCCACTGGGAGAAGGAACTTTCTCCACCACTTTTGCTCTTAGCAGAGTTTTCGCCCAGCTCTAACAGAAGTCTTTCTGTTGGGGTCGGTTTTGACAGCAAGGAGCCCCAGAGAGTTGGACATTTTTGAATTGAAGGATAGGCCCATTTCCACTACCTCCAGGACCTATTTGTCTGAAGTGATTTGGATCCAGAGTTGGAGGCAGTGAGACAGCCTGTTCTCTACAGGAAGAGTGGAGGCGACCTGGATGTTGGAGTCAGGGCTGAGACTGTGTGGCAGGAGCAGGAGTGGAGGTGCCCTCCTCTGTCCCCTCCTGCCTATTCCCTGAAATACCCTCTGATTTGAGAGTAATCAACAGGTATTGGTGCCAGGAAACAGGGCCTCAGGTAATATCCACTACCTCTGTTTCCCTTGTTTTGGGCTCTGTGAGGAATAGACGCCTTGGCTTTGCGACATTACTTTGACAGGAGGCAGTATAGCTCAGTGGTTTAAGGCTCTGAGCTGCAAATCTGGAGACCTGGGTTTGAATCCCACAGCCCCTACTTGCATACTGTGTGACCCTGAGCAAGTCACTTAACTTCTTTGTGCCCCAGTTCGCACCTGGAATCAAGCTTCAGCTTAGTGTGCTCTCCTGGTTAAACAATTTCCCTTTCCCTTGTATTCATCCACCTTCTTCATATATGCTTCCATGCTATCCTCAAAGAGGAATTCTGATCACAGTGGAAATCCATGGCTTTAACCTGGGTATCCTGTAACAGACTGGTAGTCCTAAGCCATGCAAAGCATCTAAGGGATATGGCTTGGACCATGACCCTAGTAGCTGGTCATTATTATCAGCTGCCATATGAAACTGAAATTTAGTTGCTTGTAAGGCAGTCTTAACTGTTTCCATGATGTTCTGCACCATCTTGTATGACCTTTGCTGCAAGACGGTGAGATCAGAGTTCCACAGGGTCTTTAATACTTGGTAGTGTACACCAAGTAAGTGGAAAGGCAAAGGAGAAGGGAAGCTGTAGTGTAGGATTTTTGCCATAAAATCTAATTCCTAGACTCCTCCTCAGGAGGCTGAGAGAGAGGGACATTAGCTTTGTCACATGCTGCTGACTGTACTACCCTTCATGACTTGGTATACATACAGATATTCACTACATTTCTGGAAAGCTGGTACTTTCCATCAATCTTTTATCTATTCCAGTGAGGAAGTAGGAGTCTGGAGTAGTTTCTTGGTACCTTTTAAAAGAACTATACACAGGCAAAACAATCTTCTTAGGGAGGAAGACAAATCATCTCCCTGTCGTCTTTGTCCTCCTCTTCTTCCGCAGTGGTCTCATGGATGGGGAGATCCAGGGTGTCCACCATATGCTGAAGGAAGGTGAAAAGGGAAGAAGTATCCTCCTGGTCACTAGGATCAGGGAAAATACAGTTACTTAAGAACTTACTTTAACAGTAGATCTTTGAGAGAGGCTCTTGCAGGTAACTACCTTGAGGACTGAGCTTCGGGCGCTGGTGGACCACAGAAACTTGGCTGTAGCATCTGACGGGGATCACTTCACTGACATCATGTGGCTGACGCCAGCATGACCCTATATAGTGGGCAGTCCCCATGCCCGTCTTCCAGTTCTCCGCTGGAGACCTCCGAGGAGGTGCGATATGAGAAAAGACAAGAGGCTCCTGGAGCTCAGAATGAGCCCATAAAGAAAGAGCAAAATACAACAGGGGATGGAGGGTGGAAAAGGTTCCTACTGCAAGAGCCTTTCTCGAACATCTACTGTTACAGTAAGTTCTTACATAACTGTACTATCTTACTGAGAGGGCTCTTGGTAGGTAATCACCTTGAGGACCGAGTCCCAAGCAGTGTGAATCAGAAGAAAAAACTGAAACACGGAGGCGGGAACTAAAACCTGTCAAACGCACAGGAAATTTATGACAGGAGGCCCTGAAGCACAGCTAGGCCAAAACCTGCCCTGCGCCTAGAAGCAATGTCCAGACTGTAATGCTTGTGAAAGTATGGACTGAACTCCAGGTAGCTGTGGCACAGATGTCAGTGGCAGACACATTCCTGAAATAAGCAGTAGAGGTAGGTATACCCTAGTGGAATGCCCTTAACTTCCCCAGTAGGGTTTTATCATACTTGGTAATAAAAGTAATGCAGTTTGCCAACCATTTGGATAAACTTTGCTTGGTAACTGCTGCACCATCGCTCTTGGGTGCAAAAAGAAACGAAAAGTTGATCCATTTTTCTGACAGACTTTGTCCTGTTTGTGTAATAACGCAAGATTCTGTGAACGCCTAACGTGGTGAAGAAGCGCTTTCCCCAATTAGAATGCTCGGGTAGCACACTGGTAGTTGAATCGACTGGTTCAACATAAACTCAGAAACCACTTTAGGTAGAAACTTAGGGCTGGTATGGAGATTCACCCAGGTCTCTGTGAAAATCAAATAAGGCTCCTTACAAATCAGGGCCTAAAGCTCTGAAATCCTTCACGCTGAAGTGACTGCCACTAAGAAAAGCACTTTCCAAGATAGCGATGTCACAGGAACCAGCCGGTTCAAAAGGAAGCAGGGTCAGCTTTTCCAAAATAAAATTAAGATCCCATGGTGATGCAGGGCTCTGACCGGGGTTTTAGCTAGAATCCCCTTAAGGAAAGTCTTTGAGATGTCTAACTGGGCCAGTGTCCTGCTGTCCACCAAGATATGGTAGGCAGAGACAGCCGACAAATGGACCTTCAGCGATGAATAGCCTAGGCCCGATTCACAGAGGTGCACAATTTATTCCATGACTGACAGAGAGGACATGAAAAAGGATCCCAACCTTGCAGTGGCCCAGATGGAAAACTGCTTCCAATTCCCCATGGCATAAGTGGTCCGCTGCGGAAGGCATTCTGGCCTCCACAAGAAACTGAGCCACTCTGAAGAGACCAAAGCGCCAAGCTGCTATATCCTGAGGTGCCACGCATGAAGGTGAAGGGACTTCAGTCCCAGATGGACCAGCTGCCCTCCTCCTGGGTCAGGAAGTCATTGCAGAGGCAGGGGAACCAGAGGCCCACTGTAAGGTGCTGAAGCAGTGGAAACCAAACTTGATGAGGCCAAAAGGCAATCAGAATCATGTGGGCCCCTTCCACCCGTAGCTTGAGCAACACCCTGTGCAGAACCGAAAGGAAGGGAAGGCGACAAGAACTTCCCTATCCAGCAAAGAGATAGCGTGCCTCACCAGAAAACACCATGCCCTGTAGCGAGCGAGCAAAACTTGGGAAGTTTTATGCTGTATGGGGAGGCAAACAGATCCAGTTCCGACGACCTCACAGGTCGAAAACGGAGTCGACCACCTCTTGTTTTAGCTCCCACTGTGGGTTCTGACTAAGGTGCTGCTCAGACTGTCCACTAGGACATTCTGTATGCCCAGAACGTGTACGGCTGTGAGGTGATCTGACGTGGAACAGCCCAATTCCACACCCGCATCGCCTCCCCTGCATAGGGGGTATGAATGCGCGCCTCCTTGTTTGCTGAGATATCAGACCACGACATGTTGTCCGGTCGACTAGCAGAGTACCCTGGAGAAGCCGGTGTTGAAAAGCCTGAAGAGCTATAACAGTGCTCTCATCTCTAACACATTGATGTGTAGAGAAAATTCCACTAGGGACCAACATGCCTTGAGCCCTGAGGCCTCCCAGATGGGCAACCCATCCCATCCCATCCCGGGTCTGAGATGGAGGAGGGACTGAAAAAGGGCACCCTTGGTGAGATTGGAAAGACCCTGCCACCAAGAGATCCTCTGCATGGAACTGGAGACCATAACCATCTAGTCTACGCTTTCCGAACTCTGATCCCACTGTGTCCGGAGTGTCCACTACGATATATGCATGTGAAGCTTGGCTAAAGGTACTTTGGGAATGGCTGCTGCCATCAGGTCCAACAGCCAAAGAACCGACCTGGCTGAGACCTTCCTGTTGGATGCCACCATATGGGCCTGCCTCTGCAGGATTTCCGCCTGTCTTGAGGGAGGAAAGCCATACCTTGACCATGTCCAACACCGCCTAATGAACTGCAGGTCTTGGGAAAGAACAAGATGGGACTATGGAAAATTTACAGTAATTCTAACCTGATGAAACAGGTCCAGGGTTGCAGACAGGGAGAGTTCCAACTGTTCCTCGACAGGGCTGACAGAAGCCAGTCATCGAGGTAAGGACCATACAGTGGCCCTGATGCCTCAGGGATGCCGCCACTACCACTAGACACTTTGTGAAAACCCGAGGTGCAGAGGAAAGGCCAAAGGGCAGAGCCCTGAATTGGTAATGTTCCCCTGAAAGGAGAACTGAAGGTAGCGATAATGGGCCCTCAAGATAGGGATGTGCAGGTAAGCATCCTACATATCTAGAGCGCAGAGCCATTGACCACTTTCATAGAAGGGGCAGCAGACCTGGGAGGGTCAGCATCCGGAACCTTTGTACTCTATGTACAGCTTAAGAGTGCTGAGATCCAGAATGGGACGCTAGATCTCCCATCTTTGGGGACCAAGAAGAAGTGGGAGTAATACCTCTTCCTACCTGGTGCATGGGAACAGGTTCTATTGCTCTCTTCTGTAACAGAGCCTGAATTTCTCTCTGAAAAGAGGGACGTGCACCTTTGGGTAATGAGAATGGACCCGAGGCCTGTCTGAGGTTTTGTGAGAAAGCCCAGTGTATGGCCTTGCTCTATGAGCTGAAGAGCCCATGAGTCGGTTGTCACCACCCGCCACCCTGGCAGATGACAAGCAAATCTCCGCCTCACCTGCTCCTCTGCAAGATTCTGAGGGAGACGGCAGATGATGTAGTCATATGGGGAGAAGCTGCCGTTGTTGTTTCGCTGCCATTTTCCTTGGCAACGAAAGGGCATCTTTGCCTGAAACTTTGATGGTACATGGTTTGTGCTGACCAAAGTGCGGTGCCTTTATCCTGCAGGGTGGTAATGATGTCCTGTGCATCACCCCAAAGAAGATGGATCCTCGGAACAAGGCATCCTGGATGGCAGTCTGCACGCCCTGGGCCAAACCTAACACCCTCAGCCAGGAGAAACGACAGAGGCTGCCCAGTGTGGCTGCCCCCTTGCAGAAGAGTGTACTGCATCATAAGTGGCTCGAGCTTAATGCCTGCAGGCCACTTTAGCCGAACGGATCAAATCTGCCAACAGGAATTTCGATTCCGAGTCTGGGAGTGCTTGAATGGCCGGCTCTAGCTGGGCAAACAAAGATTTCTGTATACCAGCATGTGGTCGATAAAAGTTGAGGACTCTCATGGCCAGAGTGGAGGAATAATAACACTTCCTGCCAAACTGGTCCAGTTACAGAGGCTACTTGTCTGGTGGCAAGGTGCTTATATGCTGGGGTTTAGAAGTCGGGTCACGAGCAACCGCCATAATGATGGAGTCGGCCTTTGGCTGCATACTGAAGAGGTCCTTCCCTCTGGCATACGATAAGTGCGGTCTGCTTTCTGGCAACCGTTGGAATGGAGGAGGGCACTATCCAAACTGTTGATGCCAGGTCCTCATGTGGCTTGAGTCAGGGTGGGTAAGGATCGGGGCTGCCTCCTGCATGTCCAGATGTTCTGCAAGGCACTGATTTTTTCGCCTGGGCATCCGACTTCCAGTCGTACACCTTTGCTATTTTTCTGAGGAGGCCCACAGAAGGATCCTTTGAACTGACTTAGGGGATTCTTTGGGCTGGGGTTCCCCATAGATGGGATTTCAAGACCCGACCTCAGCGACTTGGAAGCATCAGAGTTGGAAGACTTCCAGGGATCCGCGTTGGTTTGCCTGAGGGCACAGTCGGTGTCGGGGCCTATGAAGGGGCTGGCATTAGCTGAGGCAAAGGACTGGAACCTGCCTCGTTGCTGTACATCGAGGGCTCCTAGAAGATTCTCTGGGAGGCTGACGGTTGTCCAACTCTGTTACCAGTTCAGCCTTGGTCTCTGATCACCAAGACTGTAAAATGGACCGAAAGTCCACTGAAGGTTGAAGAGGCTGATAAGCCAGAGGACAGCCCATAGCAAAGCCTGGCTGCAGGAAACCCATTGTGTGGAAATATGGTGATGGGTAACCCAACGGAGGGTAGGCCAGAGCATACCTTGGCATATGAAAACCTGACCGGGGGTAGCCCAGTGGGTTATACGCCAGTGCCTGAGGAATCAGGGTATCTTGACGGCGCAGAAGCCTGAAGAAGATCCCGATAGAAGGTCTGACAAAGGGTAACCCAACGGGTAGAAACCCTGGATGGAGGGCCCGATGGGGGCAAACCCGCTGAGAGGTCCCAAGGGGGCAAAGGCCCTGATGGAGGCTCCCATGAACGCTAAACCCTGATGGTCCTGGGAGGTTAGGGTCTGGTGAAGGGCATGCCCGTGCCACTACAGCCCTGACAGTGGTGGAGGTGGCTGGGAACCATCCGCACAGTGCCAGCTCCAGAAGTGTGCCTGGAAGAAGGTCACCTGATGGAAGCCCTCACCCCATCCCTTGAACGACAGGCGAGTGGGGGGGGACCACATCCAGTGGAGTGGGAGAGGCCCGTGGGAGAACTCCCGAGGACAGCTGAGGTAAACTGTAGCTGGGAATTGTCTGGGCTATCGCTGGACCCCGACGCCAGGTCGGGTGGGCAAGCATCAGCAGAGCCAGTGCCCGACTTATTGGCTGAAACGACCTGCTGAATGTTGGACCGGCTGACGCCCTACTTAGCGGTCAAAGCCGGGTGGGCTTGAATCTCGGAGCTCGACACCACAGCCTGAGCAGCTCCCCTCGTGGTACACCCCCTCCAGTGCAGATGGGTCTAAGCGCAGCCAAGATTCCCGTGTCACTAGGACCACTGGTGGCGGGGGAGGTCCGAGGACTGTTATGTAGGTGGAGCAGGCTGGCTGGCGGCGGCTGACTTCCCGGAAGAAGCAGGTCTCCGCTGCCTGAAGGCCCAGCAGCTTCTCGGATGCCAAGGGACTGGTCCTGGTCCCTATGCTTCTCCTTCTTCCTCTCTTCCCGGCGTTTGGACCGTGGGTGAGGTGGAAACGCCAGGCAATGTTTGGAGCTCTTTCTCCATGGTGGCCATTCGCTTCTTAAGTAAATGGGATTCAAGGGCCTGCTGGTGGCGCTTCTGTGTATCTGGATTGAAGCTGGCACTGGCCTCACAGTCCTCAACCTCGTGCTCCAGGCCTATGCAGAAGAGGCAGAGGGAGTGCGAATCCTCAGCAGTAGCTAGCGCCACACGGCACACTTATTCTTGTGCTCAACGTTGAAAACGACATGCACAAAAAAAAAAAAAAAAAGAACAGAAATATGACAATCACGTACCTACCATAATTTCTGAACTTCTTGCATCTTCACCATTCATTACTGCTGGGTGTAAGCTGGAGGTGCGATCTGCACGGGAGTTTTGGGGTAGGGTGAGCTCGGTCACCCACGACTGCGTGGTGCATGCGGGTTGGCTGTCAGGTGCTGCAGACTCCTCCTCCATCCCAGTTCTGTTCAGCCGGAGAGGAAAGAAAAACAGGGGACAGAGAAAACCAAAGATGAGGCAACACAGCCGAGGGATAGGAAAAGGAAAGGATATAAACTGAAAAGGAATAAGCCAACCACGCACAGAGGGTATGGAACTTTTTCCTAACTGACCTTAAGGCCCCAACCCCCGGGCAGCAGCACAGGAAAGAGAGAGAGCAAAAATAGAGCATGAAAGAGAGGAGAAGGAAAAGAAAAGAAGAAATAGGGGAAGAATGGGGAAACCTGTGCTGTGCTCAGCTGGAAGACCACTGGCTCATTTCAGCCTCAAAACCTGAGGGGAAAGAAGACACAGGAGCAAGGATCCTGTCAACTTCAGGACCACTGGACGGAGGCCCAGACAGAGAACTTTTCTGATGGTCTTGGATAAGATAAAGCACGAAGAGGTAATTCCCCACCCTCCCCACACCTAGACCCACATAAGGGATGAAAGTCTGAGCATGGCCCTCTGGCTCAACACCTGAGGGTTAGTTTAAGGGGAAATTTCCAGTAAGATAAGGGGAACAGCGAGAAGGGAAAAATGGAGGGAAGCCCCAAGGGTCCTCCCATGGAATGTACTGACAAGTCCCCACCTCTTTAAAAGCCTAAAACAGCGATCTGTAACATGACATGTGAGGACCCCAGGTATACTACACAGAACCCTGGGAGTTCCCTTCAAGGTCAGGGCGAAGACCCTACTTACCACCCACCGAGGTTGGGCGCCTGTGACTTTTAGAGAAGGAAACAGAGGCCCTGAGGTACCAGGGGACTCTGCCCCAAAATGGCCTCAAGAGGGGAGGGCAAGCAGGGTGACGCCCAGGAGCTGAGGCCCAAGAGGGGAAGGTGGGCAAGAATCATTAATGAATGGTGAAGATACAAGAGAAGATGAAGAATTAGTAGGTAATGCACTTTTATATCTTCCTTGTCAATCTTCACCATTCACTACTGCTGGGTGAGTACCAAGTGCCCTGGAAGGGATCTGGCACTGCCCTGAAGGAACAGATTCCTCAGTCTCCTGCAGCTGAGGTGCAGGGGAGACCCCTAGCCCTACTAGACCGCATATGGCCCAAGGCTGGTCATGTTGAAGAGGTGTCCCCTGTGGCTGGGGACGGAACACGCCCCTGCAAGTTCCTCTTAGCCCTGTGGGAGAAAAGACGGGTCCCCTGGAAAGTGGAGAAAATCACATTATGCCGGGCAACGGTGACAACCTGGACAGAGCCATGCCGGCCGCCTGCTGCAGATCGCTGTCCTTGTCAGCCTGGAGACCACCTCATTGGTGTCGCAAGATGCCCTTGCTTAGTGCCTGCAAGCTGCAGACCCTGTGCAGAGAGGGCAATGGCTGCCTAGATTCCTCCAAATCAGGCAAAGATGCGAACACCCGCGCTAACATCGACCACAGGTGCTTGTTGTAGGCAGCGTGGTGAGCCTGTGAACTGACACACAGCAACACAAGAGCGGAAGAGAAAATTTTCTTCCCCACCAGTCGAACTCAGTGGAATCCAGATCCGTGGTTGGTCAGTGCCGGGTGTTGAAGCCCGAAGGTATCTAAGGCTGTCAGCCCCGAAAGCGGGTGAGGCAGACAACCAAGACACTCCTGGGGAGCACAGTACCTCCTCCTACAGTCTGCTGGAGCTAGGGATGAGACAGTTAGTAACTGCCAGGTGCGGACTGATGCTTCCTGGAAGGAACAGGCCAGGAAGGTACCACTAGGTGGGGCGATTAAACTGCTCAGGAAGAGTACGCCTCCCACTCAGTATTGGCCTTACCACGTGATATATGGAGTTCCTGTACCAACCTCAAGAGGAACCACTGATATTCAGTGAAATCAGCATTGGAGGAAAGGTGGACTGAACCACCTCTTCCTCAGAAGAGGAAGCCAAGGAAGTCGAGGAACTCAGGTGCTCAGAGTCCTCCTGCGGCAGTGGAGACAGGCAGAAGACTTGCTCGGTCCATGGCTCTAACATACCTAGGAAAGGCTGCTGCAGTGGCCCTGAATGGCTCAAGGTTAAGGGCCCCGTAGAGACCCACATGGCCAGGAGAGGTAGAGGTGACTGCAGAGGGACTGGGAAGAGCACTTAACTGAAAGTGCCCAGCCTCTGCCAGGGCTCTAAGACCTCTTGGAAGATTCTCTATCTCGTGGGGATCTGGGGTTAACCCAGTCAGCATACGCTGTAGATGTGAAAACATATCCTGGCTGAGCCCTGAGGGTTAATCTCCTGTGGTACGACCAGGGTTGCATGGATCCAGAAGGGCAACACCCAGCGCTGCCCACTAAGGGCACCTCTGAGAACTCCGAGGAGGAGAAGCGGCACTGCACTGCACTGTGACTCCTCCCGACCCCCCACAGGGAGGTGGAAGAGGGCCCCGTGCTTCATGCTGGCACCTCAACCCCTTAGACTCTGAGGCCATCCTCTTCCTCGACCCCAGTGCTAAAGGTTCCCTGATCCCGCAGCACCCCCCGAGGGAGGCTGCAGAAGAAGCCCCCATCCCAACAGAAGGAGCCATAGCAGCACCAGACATGGCAGCTGCCCTAGCCCCGAGGTCGAGACCGCCACACCATGTCCTCTGGGACTGCTATCTACTGCGGGCACCTGACACCGGAGTCAGCAAGGGGCCTGCAGAGACCTCAGACTCTGGGGAGCCTGGGAGGCGAACCTGGGCAACGGTGCGGCGTCCAGAGGGAGCTCCCAACTCTGAGGAGTTGGGATGCTAGTCTGGATTGGCTAGCAGTCATCCTCCTCCAAAGAACAGGAGATCATGCATACTGCCAGACTAGCGACTCCCGGAGCCCCCAGAACCAACGCGCTGGCTGCAGGACATGGCACTGCCTAATCCCCGCACTACTTAATGGTGCCAGGATCCCAGGCAGCACCTGGCCCAGCAACCATGGGCCACAACACTGGGGAACCTGCACCTCCAAGGAGGTGACTGCCATGGTGGTGCTCCCGACCGGCTCCACAGGGAACCGAGGCGTTCCTCCAGCGGTGTGGAAGAAACCTCCTCGACAGCAAGGCCAGAATCTGAGGAGGTTTCCTCCTCACTGGACCGATAGACCTGAGAGGGACCCGGAAGCAGGGTCAAGAGATCTTGCCATGGCATCCCTGGAATGACGGCATCTTCCGAAAGTTGGCGGGCTCTGCCAACTTTAAATGCGCCGGCTTTCCAGAAGGTGGGTCCACTGAGAAACAGGTGTCGCAGTTGTCCATATCGTAGTTGGGACCCAGGCAGTGCAGACAAACGCCATGTCGGTCTGTCATGGAAAAATGCTGGCTACAGGGCACTGACGATGGGGCACAGCCCACTTTGGATTTTCTTAGCCCCAGAACCAGGCATGATGCAAAAGAATGCAACAAAATTCACAGGAAAACGAACCGCACCGTTGGCAAAATAATAATAAAGGAAAGGTCTCACTGGTATCCAGTGGTGTCGGGTGAAATCAGAACTGGGATGGAGAAGCAACAAATGGCATTGAAATACGGAACAGGTCTAATGACGCAGCAAGCACGAAACTCACGCTGCAGGTGCAACCTCGATCGGGAGAAACAGAACTGGGGTGGAGGAGGCCTGCAGCGCCTAACGGCCAACCCACGTGGTACACTCGCGGGGCCTCTTCAGCCTCTAAAACGACACTCCTGCAGGATGCGCCTCCAGCTACACACAGCAGTAATGAACGGTAAGACTTACAAGGTAAGGTAACCAAATTTTTAAAGAAAGTAAATGGATACTCATCCAATTAAGCGGTCCAACTGCTGCGTATGATCTCCACGAGATCTGACTGATTAGGTCGACGGCGGAAAGAACTGGAAGGCAGGCGTGGGGACCGCCCTCATATAGGGCCACGCTGATGTCAGCCACGTGACGTCCGGTGGGCAGTACCTCATCAGATACTGCTGGCTGAAGTTTCCGTTGGTCTTAACGCCGGGGCGCCAGTCCTTATGGTGGTTACCTACTATAAGAGCTCCATCAAGTAAGATCGTCCGTTCCAGTGGGTTGCTCTCTGACTCATCATCCATACCATCATTGTCATAATCATCATCACCTGCAGCATAACAGTCTGGAGCTGTGGAGAAGGGTGCACTGTGAAGGTGACTAGAGGTGTCAGGGCATTAAACATGGGCCCCATGCTCTGAAAGGTCTGGTATAAATGCCAGGCTTTCAGCATTTCTTCCACAGTGGGTAATTCTCCTGGCTGTCCAGGAGTTTATCCTCTGGGAGTCCTTCTCTTTTGTTTTTGAGCCAGTAGCATCTCCCTTAGACGCAGGAGGGGCAGTGGTGTGCTTTTCTTCAATAATTTTTTGGCAGGCACTTCAAAAGTACCTTGCTTAATAATTTTATCTTCTGCAGGCACTTCATCAGCACCCCGATTAGTATTGTTATTCTTTATAGGCACTTCATCAGTAGCCTGATTATTATTTTTCTTTTAGTCTGATCACTTTGTAATTGTTTTCTTTAGTTGTTTTTAATCAGACTTCTCTTTATGTTTGGTTCAGAAGAGGACCCCTCCTTGAATGTTTGGGGAGGGGAGGCAGATGTAGAGGCCATAATTTCTAGTCTTTTGGCTCTCTTTCTTGTTTTTCAACAAAATTTAGAGCAAAGAATACAACAATGGTCTGGACCTAAGCACTGCAAACACAAGTCGTGGCTGTCTGCCGATGCAATTTTAAAACCAGTAGGTCCAGTCCTTTTCTTGGGTCTTTCTGATATGCCAATTTGTCAGAAATGACCAAATAATGTTGCCCTAGGTGGGCTAAACGTGGCTTACAGGTTGGTTCCCTTGCAGTAAAGAACCATGACTTTCTGAGGTAAAAATAAGTTTAAAAGATAGAAAAATAGTTACATAGGAACAGGAGGGGAGAACAGCAGATCTTTGAGAAGAGCTCCTGCAGCAGGCTACACCTTAAGGACTATGCCGCCAGGCACTAGGACTCCACGTGGAAAACTTCTAGCCAGCAGCACCCAGCTGGCGCCCACCCTTACATCGGGTTCGCGACACCGACATCACCCTTGTATAAAGGGGGCGGTCCAGCCCAACCTCAGTTCACCCGCTGGAGACCTGGAGGTAGTTCAGCAGGAGGAAGCTGAGGCAGATGTCAAAAATTCCCAGACGGAGAAAGTATAATAGGGGATGGAGGGAGGGAAATACGCCTGCTGCAGGATCTCTTCACGAAGATCTACTGTTACGGTAAGTTCTTACGGAACTGTACCATCTTTACTTCGAGTATGAGCTCCTGCAGCAGGCTGCACCTTAAGGACTGAGTCCCAAGCAGTGTCCCAAAGGAAAGAAAGGAAACAGTGGTAAGAAAAAAACACTGGATTCTTATGATAGAAGGCCTTGGAGCACAGCTAGGCGAATCCTGCTCTTTTCTGGAGGCAATGTTCAGAGTGTAGTGCTTGATGAAATTATGCACCGAGTTCCAGGTTGCAGCAGCCAGATGTCTGCCGTCTAAACATTTTTCATAGCTGCGAAGGATGCAGCCATCCCCGGAATGTCCCTTGACTGGTACCTGTAAGGGTTTGTCATACTTGTTGCAGATGAACACAATGCAACTGGCCAACCATTTTGACAGGGTTTGTTTGCAACAGGCTTCCCAGAGCCCGGGGCAAAGAAACAAACTGATCGGACGTAAGGACCAACTTAGTCTGGTTCAAGTAGTAACAAAGGATCCTGTGGACGTCCACAGTGTGAAGGCCCCTCCAATTTGAATACTCGGATAATAAACCGAAAGACAGATATCCTGGTTCAGTGTCAGCTCAGATACTACCATCGGTAGAAACTTAGCATTAGTACAAAGAGACAACCGGTCTCTGTGAAAATGAAATAAGGTTCTTTGCACGAGTGCTTGAAGCTCTGACTTTTTCAAGCCTAAGTAACTGCAACTAAAAATAACGCTTATGAGAGAAAGCAGAGGTCTAATCCACAGCTGGTTTAAAGGGAGGCAAGGTTATTTTCTCCAGAACAAATAAAATGTCCCATGGGGAAAAGGATCCTAATGGGAGGTTTTAAATGAAAGGTAAGGGAGAGATCCAACTGAGCAATGTTTCTACCCTCCACAGGTGCATGATAAGCAGAGATGGCAGAGATGCACCTTAATGGATGAGTAGCACAGCCCCACGTCCGAGAGCAAGAGTAGGTACTCCAAGACTGAGTTCACCGAGCAAGAAAGAGGGTCCAGGAACGTGCAGTTACCTAAATGCAAAACGTTTCCATTTCATGGCATACGTAGCCTCATGTAGATGGCTTTCTTGTCTCTACTAGGACTTTAGCCACCCTCCGTGAAACTCTATTATGGAGGACAGCTACGTCTGCATGAGCCATGCATGAAGGTGTAGAGACCAAGAGCTGGGTGGACTAGTGTGCGTGTTCTTGGGATAGCAAGCTGGATGACAGAGGTAGTGGAAAAGGTGGTTCCACTGTCAATCACTGCAAGAGGGGGAACCATATCTGGCGCAGCCAGAATGGGCTATCAAAATCATTGCAGCCCCTTCAGCCTACTGCTTGAGCAGCACCCTGCAGAAGGGAATCCATAAAGAAACCTCCTGTCCAGCAGAGGGACAATGTGTCTCGCCAGAAAACACCAGACCCGGATCTGGTGAGCTAACTGGGCAGTTTGCTGCACGGGATGCGAAAAGATCCAACTCTGGATGGCCCCATCTTTCAAGAGGTTGTCCACCACTTCTTGAAGCAGCTCCCACTGTAGTTGCTGGATTGAGAGCAGCTGAGTTCGTGTGCCAGGATGTTCTGGATGCCTGGAACATGAACCGCATTCACCGTTAGTCCGTGTTCTAGTGCCCAGTACCACACTCTCATGGCTTCTCTGCACAGAGGGTAGGAGTGCGTCTCCCACTTGTTGATAGTCTGACCATGTGCCCAGTACAGTGATTCTGAAAGTGAGCACCCCATTCTAGACCTGATGCATCCGTGGTCAGGATCTGGCTTGGTGAATCCGACTGGAACATTACTCCCGCCCAAATTTGGAGAAGTTATCCACCATGACAGCGTTGGCTGAATAGCCCTCAAAATATGTATGGTATGTTCGTGGTCCTCGGACCTCTGGTCCAACTGAGCCCTTAGGGTCCATTGGGGACTCTCATATGCAAGCGTGCCAAGCGGGACCATAGGTATGGCAGCTGCCATATGTCCCAGAAGTTGCAACATAGTCCAGGCTGTGACTAGGTTGGCTGAAGCTATTCTGGACGCCAGATCTCTCAGCCGAGTGGTCCTGTCGGTGGGAGGAAGGCCCTTCCCTGCTCAGTGTCCAGAATGGCCCCTACGTACTTGCAGATATTGGCAGGGCCAAGGACACAACTTTGGGAGGCTGATTGTTACCCCAGCCACTGGAACATCTGGAATGTGTCCGAGAGGTGTGTATTAACTGAAATCTGGAGGGAGCAGTTAGAAGCCAATCGTCTAGGTAGGGATAAATGAAGTGGCCCTGATTCCTGTGAGCTGCTACAACTACTCACGAGACATTTGGTAAACACCCTTGGTGCTGAGGAGAGGCCTAAAGGCAAAGCCCGGAATTGGTAGGGGCCCTGGAAGGTGAAACAAAGGTATTTCCAGTGAGCTGGAAACACCGGATGTCAAGTTAGGGTCTTGCATGTCCAGGGAGCACAACCAATCCCCTAATTTACATGGGGATCAGCTTGGATAAGGTCACCATTCTGAACCTTTGTGCTCGATGAATTGGTTCAGTTGACTCAGGTCCAGTATGGGTCTTAAGTCCCCGCCTCTTGGGAACCAAGAAGAAGTGGAATAATAACTGGTTCCCTGCTGAGGAAGAGGAACAGGCTCTATGGCTCGTTTCAAGAGCGAGGCCTGGATCTCATCCCTGATGAGGTCTGTGTGAGCCGGAAAGTATCGAGAGGGGGCTTGAGGATTGTCTGGGAAGTGTGACAAACTCCAGCAAATAATCCTTTTCGATAATGTCCAGAACCCATACATCTGTCATAATGTTTGTCTACCCTTCTAGGTAGAGGGAGAACTGACACCCTACTGCCTCCCCATCGACTCTGCTGGAGGAGGGAGGCAGGCAGGAAGTCATGCATGGGTGGCTGGGGTGGGCAGCAAGGACTGGGAGGATTTGGCACTTCTAGGCCCACTGTTCCCAGATGGTTGAGAGGGAGCCTTTCTTTCAAAGGACCTCGGGCTGTTGGCCTCTCTGTTTCTTGGCACCCGGACAACGAAAGGGCTTATGCTTGGGCTACTGGGGGTCCGATCGGTACATATGATGAATGGACTGCACCGCCTTCTCTGAGTCTTGCAGATCTGTTATGATTTTCTGTACCTCCTCCCAAGAGGTAAGATCCATGAAAAGAAGCATCCAGAATGGAATCCTGGAGTTCCTGTTCAAACCCATATAACCGCAACCAAGAGTGGCAATGGAGGCAGATCCCAGTAGCCGGCTCTAGCGGCTGTGTCCACTGAATCATAGGATGCTCTTAATACATGTTTTCCTACGTCCAGACCAGACTGAAGGACATCCGGAAGTTCTGTACAAGTCGGACTGTCTGGTTGTTTTGGGGCTATTCAAGAGCTTTCTTCCACAGAGACTGTTTTTGTTTTAACTTTTATTTATTCACCTTCCTACCTCGGTGTCCACTCCTTCGGACTGCTCATACCCTCTGTGCCACTGCTCCAGGATCTGCCCCAGAGTGCTTTCTCCTCCCTCCTATCTGCACAGCGGGTCTGTCCCGGAATTGGTGGTCTTGGGTGGAGCCATTGTCATCTAGGACCACCGAGTGGCTTATCCGCTTCTGTGCTCCCTTAACCCCGCCCCTGGGACGCCGGGCGCAAGGATGTACGTCCAGAGAGGCGATCGTGCTCACGCATGTCTCTCAGCGCCCAACAGCTCCCCTCCCCGACTCCGTGAACGGAGCCGCCAGTCCTCGAGAGCCGTGTCCCACCGCCTCTTAGGGTGTCGGCATATTGCACCCAGTATCTCCACCCTGAGGGAGGAGAGCATCCGCTGGGGACGCTCAATCCTCCTCTCCGGCCGACCTCGGCTGACCCGAGTCCGTTTCCCGAACCCAGGTCGCCGGGTGGCACGCAGGTGTGCGCCCAGCACCTCAACCCTCAGCGCCACCAGGCCGGCTTCTTCCACAGAGATTTTGATACAGCACCATATGTGCCAAATATTTTAAGGATTGAATGGAACAAGTGGAAGAGGCATAAACTCTTTCCTGAGCTGCTCCAGTTTCTTAGGTCCCTTGTTGGGAGGCTAGCAGCACCTGTGCTTGGGTTGCTTGGTCCTGCAGTATGTTGTGGTTAGGGACCATGGAATCTGCCCTGGATTCTTCCACAGGAAAGGCTCCGCCCTAGGGGCTTGCATAACCTGTCCGTCTTTTTGGGATGGCCGAAAAGGAAGAAGGGTGTTCCATGCCAATCTGGTTAAGTCCTGGAAGGAGGAACCAGAGGGGAATGACCAAAGGCTTAGAGTCACTCATGCCCAAGAAGGTATGGAGCCTCCTTCTCCGGGTCTAATTCCTCTGTATCCCATTGGATATACTGCATTCGTCCATAAATGTCGGGTCATCTGGTGGGGATCTGGGCAAATTGCAATGACCGTCCTGGTTCTAGGGAGCAGCCCCTGGTCGACAAGTCTGAAGAAGAAAGGCCTCTGGAAGAGGAAGAGGAGTCTGACCTCGAACGCTTGTGCCTGTGCCAGCATCTGCTCCTACCATCGGAGGAAGATGACCTGGAGGAGGAGTGATGACACCTGCCCTCACATCTGGGGTGTTCAAACCCAAACCCTCAGGAGTGGGGCCCTGGGGTGGCGGAGATGCTGGCTGAGTGTCCGGATTGGACGCTGTGGTGTAAGGCGCTGGGGTTCATCCCTTTTAAGTAAGACCCCTTTCACCGTGTTCCACCACAATACAAAAAGTTGTCCGACCTCTGCCAGGGAACCATTGGTGCCTGAGGCAGTGATACTTCAGTGAGGCCTGTGGAGCATCCGGAGGATTACTCGGTCCTGGCGTCATTGCTGGTGCGTCAGGGATAGGTGGAATTTCACGACCTGTTGTCCAATCGCCTGTCATCTGGTACGAAGCCGTGTCTGATCTACAGGTGCCCAGCGCCAGGCTGCTGATCTGCCGGAGACGACAGCCTGACGTTGGCTTTTGAGGTGGAAGACTTACAGGTGTCTGAGGTTGGGTGGCTGACCCTGATGTCTGGTCAACGGATGCCTTACCTTTGGCATCTGCCCTGCTCCTTTCACTTATCGGAAGGCCCATCATCCGAGGTATGCGACAGGTTTTTGTCTTAGCGCCTGATAACTTCCCTTGAGGCAGCATTCCCTGGGCCGGAATGTTCCCGGCATCTGCGCCCGATCGTCAGAGGCTGATGACAAGCCAGAGGCAGAAGACGCCTGAACCTTTTCGGTTGAAGTCCTGGCCTTAAACTCCAGTATGCTGAAAGGGCCTAAGGCTCAGGGAGGACCCAAGGTCCTTGCCACGAAGAACTCCCACCCACCGTCAGGCTAGGGAAGAAGCCTTCTTCAATTGCAGGCTGGAGGAAACAAGGCCTGGTGGGGCTGAGTCTGCTCTCTTGCCAGAGTGTGAACCGGAGTGTTTCGTTCTGATGAGGAGATCTGGAGTGGGACTCCGACCTACTGTGCTCCCTCCTCTCTTGGTGTTGCTGCTTCCTCCTGCATGTTTCTCCTTATGGGAAGACGGTGACCGGGAGGCTGAGGAGCTGGCCTTCACTGGGTGTTGAAGGGTGTCGAGCTGCTGCTCCATTAGGTAGGCCTGAAGTGTCTTGCAGTGACGGATCCTGGTCCACTGGTTAAATTTACTAGTCCAGGCAGGCATTAACATTGTATTAGGCCAGGCGGAAGAGTCACTGAAAGTAGTAGTCTTCGCCAGAATCTGCCACCCGAATGGACACTTGGACTTCCATCGCTCAGGAAGACTAAGAAGACATAGAAAACATAAAACTAACTCACAATATTGATTTTCTGAGAAAAAAATCGGGTACTCTAACGAGAAGCTGAAATGGCAGTCGACAGATACAACGAGGTGTCCGAGGAGCTGGAAGTGCACGGATCGACAGTGGGAAAAGAACTGAGGCAGGGCTTGCAGACTTCCCCTTTATAGAGAGGGTAGCGTCAGTGGGCGGATCGATGTAATGGGCAGACCCCAGCTGGGTTTGCTGGCTAGAAGCTTTCCGTGGAGTCCTAGTGCCTGGCAGCATAGTCCTTAGGTGTGGCCTGCTGTAGGAGCTCATGTACGAACTAAGATCAATGGTTCCCACTAAACAGTGGGACCATGAGTAAAACAAAATAAAGAACAATTGAAAAAACTTTAGACATGATAACTTTACTTGAGAATATAGAAAGAAACTGCAGAGGAACCGTGGTAAAATAGAAAATGCAGTTCCTGGAAACTGGGAGGAACCACTAAAAACAAAATAGAGAAACTAAAAAGAAATACTCACAAACTCAGCACTTAAACAAGAAAAGTACAAACTTTTAGGCAATTTTTCTTAATGGCCAAAAGTGAGGAGAGAGAGAGAGAGAGAGAGCGAGAGCACCCCAGAGGCAGTGTTACTCAATCAAGTGGAGAAAAATTCTGGTGCCTTCTAGGCAAGCTCCACTCAGCACACCCTCTAGCTTCTCTTCTAACTGGCTAATTCACTTCATTCATTATCATCAGCTCCACCTCTGAGGCAGTCCAACATAGCCAGCTTGCTGCATATTTTACTGATGGTAAGGACCCTGAGCTGAGAACAGCTCACACCACAGCCTTATAATATAATGATCAAGTATTGTCAACATAAAGTGTCAATATGTAAGGCACTGGTTGATCAACTCTTTAGCACTGCCTGGTGCCTGTTTGTAAAACTAAAAAGCAAGTTAACTGCAAAGCTCAGATTTTTTTTTTTTTATGAAATGTAAAACAAGGGTTTGTGTACAACCGGATCTGTCCCATATGGTCATGTAGATTTGTTTTTGGCCAAATTTACTTTAAAAATGTTGTAAAAGCTAAGTATGAATAGAGATTGAGCTGTATATTCTATACACAGCCACTATAAGGAAATAACATCATCTAATATAAAGGAGTTAGTCATTCAGATTCAGAGGCAAAACAAGAAGTACATCTAAGTCTCCAGTACAATATTTATAAATAAGTCACATTGGTTAATGAATAATATCCATGTAAAGACAGATTAAGTGGTTGTCATGGACATAGTGTGGACAAATCACAATATAAGGAAAAACTGTGGCAATATATATGACTGCAAAAATAATTAAAAGCACAAAATGTGTCCTTAAGTTTATCGATAGTATTTCATCCTGCTCCAAGCCCTGGATAGTAAGACACACTCCGGTACAGAACAGCATTTGGCCACACGATTCTGAAAGGATTTCAGTGCATCTGAACAAACTGAAATAAAACAGTTCATTAGAAATATAGAGAGTACTTTTACGCCACCAAAAGGGGAGGAGGAAATAAAGGTTTCAAAAAGGACCATTTCAGACTGGCGCCTGACTAATTTAGAGCACTAGCAGAGCAAAATGCCAGAAAGGTGAGCTACTACATGAGTTGTTCACATATTTAAAAGGAATAAAAAATAAATTGGGAAATGTTTGTAGCCGCAGTAAGCAAAATAATTTAAACATCCAGCAAGTAAGTTGTGAACAGAAAAAGAAACAGGTTCTACGCTGGAAAGGCGTCTGGTAATGGTATAAGCGGGAGGGTAAAGTGAGTACATATGGTACAGGATTTTAAGCAACTACTGCTGCATTAAAGAAACCCAAGACCAGTAGATAGAGGATGGAGAAAACATGTGGGCAAGCTTGTGCATTAGGTAAACATGCATGGTTTAAGATAAATGATGACTAATGTCGGACATTTGAGAAAACAGAGTAGGCAAGAAGAGTAGAAATGATTCCGAAGGGATTTAGAGCTGAAAGACCAAACGTGGCTGGAGCGCCGTATCTAGAAAAACAAATAGGCTTAATTTGCCCTAAGAATTATGAAGTGAATTTTGAACCTAAATAAAATAATTTCCAACTCTTTAATGCTGTTAACTTGGGATTTAAAAGTAACACTATGCACTCTAGCTAGAAAAGACATTGAGCAGTATTAAGGTAATGGAGAAAACACATTTTGATGGTTAAAAAAGAAATACATCGGCAAAACTAACTAAAGTTCCATGAGCGAAATCAGCAAATTAAAATAGAATCAGGGTGAAAAGAACACGTTGTTCATCCCATGTACACTTAACATTTTAACTTAATAAGTATCCTTCAACTCACAGACCACTGGAAGCCTTAGGGCACTAGGAAACAGAAAGAAAAACGTTTTTGAACGCGCACTCTGCTTTGGCATAGAAGGTACAGAAACTTAAATAGTTTTAATGGAGGATTTCTGATTTTGTTGTGGCTAACAATGCTTGGTACTGGTTATGTAGCAGTAAAGCACATTTGGGAAGTGCATTAATTTTCTCAACTCAGAAAGTAAACTAAGTATGCATGATTTAAGTATATGTACAATAGGTGGTAAGAAAAATTACTCACCTTAGTAATGTTGTTTCTTCTAATGGAGTCTTGCTGTATTCTGACAATAGCAGTGAGTCCCAACCTCGAACTGCCCCGAGATGAAAGAGTTAACTTTCCATGCCAGGCATGGAACACTGAGCTCGAGCTCTGTTGAGACTCTGTCTGTTGCTGTTTGAACTCAAACCGTCAGATCTTTATGAGCTAAACTCACTGAGGTCCTGTGTGGAAGCTGTAAACCTACACTAGCAAACTGGCTACTAACATAAAAACAGATTTTTGCTCCCAAACAAAGACTCAAGTCAGGAGACCCAAAAATGAATAAACACAACACCCACTCACCCAAAGAAAAAGGGTGATAAAAAAGGTGGGGCACCTCCTGAGTGCCAACACTGCCACTGCTCACCCACATCCCAAAAACAGAGGTTCTGAGAGCGAGGCGGGGTCAGAATACAGCAAGACTCTATTAGAAGAAACAACATTACTAAGGTGAGTAATTTTTCTTCAAACAACACGACGCCTTGCTGTATTCTGATAATAGCAGACTACTGCCAGTACCTCCATGGAGGAGGGACAGAAATGAAAATTACGCACCTACCGTAATTCTGATCTTTCTGTGTATCTTCACCATTCATCACAGATGGGTACTAGCCGGAGATCAGGACCCTCGCGAGCTTTTTTTTGAAGGGCGGAGCCTTTATTATTGAGCATGGCTACCGCCTCCCCGAGGCCGGCGTATCATGGCGCCCAGGGCTGGGCTATTGCTGTCGACCGCCTGCCTACCAGTTCTGAGTCACTGAGAGGTAAGAGGAAGGGATGGAGGGTGGGACAAGAGAGTCCAAGGAACAGAAAAGGAAAGGAAAAACTGAACTAAAAGGAGAAATAACGATTGAGAGGACAGCAGAGAAGAGATGAGACTAAGGGATTGGGTAGGGGCCCCAATCTCTGGAAGCGAAGAAAATTTAGGACAGAGTGAGAGGTAACAAGGATCCGAGACCCTTGTCCGTCACTAGATTGTATAGGAACTGCAAGGAGTAGAAAGCTGTCTGCCAGAATTCAAGGCACAGAATAACTGGCAATACCCCAGAAGCAGAGTCGGCTATTCTGGAAGAAGGACAGGTACAGGGATTTAATACTCTCTCAGGAAAGATGTTTGGTGAAAAAGAGATTTTTTTTTTTTTGAAACAGTTGGATGGAAACCAGAAGGAGAACAGGAGGGGGCAAATCACAACTCCACCCCATCGGGTGAGACATGTAGTAGAGAAACAGTGCCGCTGAGCTGTACCCTTTAAGGAGAATACCCCTGTGTGTCCCTACTTACCCCGCCCAAAAAGAGAGGGGAGCCACAGAGGAGGGGGGCCCAGAGACTGAGGCCCCAGGGGATGGTGGGTTTGATGAATGGTGAAGATATACAGAAAGATCAGAATTACGTAGGTACGCAATTTTCATATCTTATCTGTGTCAATCTTCACCATTCATCACAGATGGGTGAGCACAAGCCTCCGAAGGGGTTGATTCATTACACCCTGCGGGACAGAGTCCCTAGCCCTCAGTGGGTGACACACTAAGGGGGAACCTTCCGGCCCGAGAGTGGGGAGAGCGAGATGGGGTCCTCGGGAGGGGGAAGGAAGCGTCGACAAGCGCCTGTCTCCCTAAGGAGAAGAGGTAGGTTCCTGGTGGGCGAGCAAATCACCCCACGCCGGGCCAAGGGTGACAACTGGAAAGACGTAGCCACCCGATCTCCTGGTGCAGATCGCTGTCCCTCACGACCCTGGTAGCTACCTTGCTGGCATCGTAAGATGCCCTCGCTGGTGCCTTGCTAGCTCCAGGCCACGTGCAGAGAGCCGAATGGCTTGTCTGGTTTGCTTCAAGTCAGGCAAAGCAGCTAGGATCTGACCTAGCGTGACCACAAGAACCTGTTGTAGGCTACAGTGGGCCTGGTGAGCGGAAATAGAAAGGAGCAACCGTGCAGAGTAGAAGGTCCTCCTCCCCCAAAAATCAAAACTGAGGAGTCTTGATCCGGGGCCGGTCACGGTGGAGGTGCGAAGCCCATCGGGTTCCGGATGCCAAGCCGGACTCATGGATGAGGCATAGAACCTGAGACTCCAGGAGCGCAATCCTCTGGCTGAGGTCCCTAGGCGCAGGAACTCCGGAGAAGGCCCTTGCCAGAAACGCAAGGATGCCTCCCGAAGGGAGCAGGCCAGGCGGCACCACAAGGGTGGCCTCGCCAAAATCGCCTAGAAAGGCGTGCAGCGATGCTCAGGATTGCTAACAGAAGAGGGAGAAAGGTGCAAGTCCTCCAGCATCCTCACAGGAAGCGCTGGTACTGGAGAGATCAGCAGCTGGAGAGATGTGGACAGAGGCTTCCTCCCCAGAAGAGGGGATGAGGAGCTGGAGGTTACCATACGTCTCTGAGGGAGGCTGCACAGGGGAGGCTGAAAACCTGGCTGTCCATAGCCCTAACGTAGGCAGGGAACCAAGCAGCCACCGCCCCTGAACTGCTCCCAGGTGAGAGGCCGCTAGGACCAAGAATGCCTGGGAGCGCTGGAGAATGTGGCAGAGGGATAGGGCAGAGCCGAGAAAGGAAGTCGGCTGACCTCTGCCAGGGCTAGGAGCGGACCATGAGCACCCGAGAAGGGTGCCCTGAAGACTCCACAGCCAACAGCTGTACAACCACGCTTGTACTGCCTTGGCTGCCCCAGAAGAATCCCCCAGTGAGGCGCACTGACCCGTAAAAGTCCAGAAGGACAGTCCCCTGCCTCAAAAGAATGGGACTCCTCAAGGAACCGGAAGGGGAAGGGTAGAAATCCGCACTTCGGCCGCCCGGGTGGACCCAGAGAAAGGCCGACGCCGACCCCACACCCTCGACCCCCTCAGAGTCCGAGAGAGTCCTCCTCCTCTGAGAGGGCCAGCCTAGGTAGCTGGCATCTCTGGGTTGCCCCGAAGGGGAGACCCAGGGAACAGGGACCCTCCCTCCTGCAGGCTTCTCGATGGGTCCCAAAATTGGGCGATCAAGACACACCACTGGAGGGGTACCACCACTGAGGGGTCGATGAAACCCCCAAGGCCAGGTGCGAGTAATGGTGGCACGCACCACTGCCTGCTGGTCAGCACCACTGACCCTAGCCTCGGGGCCACCTGACTCTCCTCAGTAGGGGCCTGGCCACGACTCGTCGGCAAGAGACCGAGGGCGCCCTCTCCGCAGACAACCCAAGGGGTGTGACTGCCGCTGACCCGAGCCCCGACCCAAGAGGTAGAGTCCGAGGCTCTGAGCCAAACAGTAGGAGGCGGGCAAAACCAACTTTGCCAGAGGGCCTGGTGAAGAAACTGTGCCCGAGACGGCACCTGGTTTCTCTGCAACCCTCTGGCTGGGCGGGCTGGCGCCAGGGCAGCTCGGGCCAAAGGTCCAGAGCCAGGCCAGATGCGCGCCTGTCAAGTCCACTAGCACCGGGGCGGTACCAGGGACAGAGACGGCGACAGCAGCTCTAGCAGCTCTAGCAGCAACCTCGGGCGATGACAGGCCCTCGGCACTGCGAGCGCACTGAGGACTGAAGCAGCGCCACGCCCGAGGGCGGACTTGGTGCTGAACACGGCACCGAACCGACTCTCGCAGCACCGAGAGCGGATGGTGCCAAGGACGGCACCGGCAGTCAAGTCGAAGTCTTACGCGCCGAGCCGACAGGCATCGGCGCTGCGCTTCAACCTTGGCACTAAGGCGACATGGCTAATGAAGACGCCAGATCTCATGTCCTGGCGCCATGAGCAGTGTCGGCGCGCGAACAGTGTCGACAGGGCCCACGGCGCTGCGACGGCACCGACCGATGGCGCGTGAGGACGGCGCCGACCGGCCTTCCTTCACCCCGGCGGGAGACTGCCGCGGGCGGCGCCTCCCACCCGCCTCCCGAAGGAAGCAGGACGGGCCTCCTGCGCCGCTGGGAGGAGCCTCGGCAATGGCCAGGCTACAAGTAGCTGAGGCCTCCTCCTCTGTCCAGAGAGAACGGGAGAGGACCGGAGAAAGGGCCAGAGAGCGCCGCTTGGCCTAACGAAAGCGAATCCCTACCCAAAGTCGCAGAGCTCGCTCCTACTTTCAACGACGCTGTTCGAGGACGCCGGCGGTCCATGGAGAAGCAGGCGCTGCACGAATCCATGTCGTGAAGCGGGCCAAGACACGCGAGACACCAGTCGTGCTGGTCGGTGACGGAATATTTTTGGCCGCATGGGCACCAACGCAAGGGGGCTGACCCGCCTTAGAAGACTTTTGCCCTCTGACCGAGGTATGACCTATGGAGAAAAAACACCAGAAAACAGACTCGACATTGCACAATTTGAAATAAAGGAAAGATCTTACCGGCGATGTCGAGTGGAGGCTGAACCCAGAACCGTAGATTACTCGACGGACTGACGCCGATTTTTTTTGAGCAGGCTGAAAGGCCTAAATTACAGCGAAAGCTTCCCACTAGGCGACCTCGACAGCGGGAGATGAAGAACTGGTAGGCAGGCGGAGTCGACACAGCCTAACGGCCAACCCTCGAGCGCCACGCAGTGCGCCGGCCTTGAGGGCAGCGCCGATGTTGTGTCGGCCCGCCCATCCTTTAAAAAAAAAAAAAAACTCCCGCAGGGTCCTGATCTCCGCCAGTACCCATCTGTGATGAATGGTGAAGACTGACATAGATAAGATCCTACTTAGGAAATAGGCTGTGAAGAACAGCTGTGAAAACCGAGCACCACTCCTAGCCTGATATCCAGGAGTAATGCTTGGTAAAAGTGTGAACTGTTTTCAGGTAGCTGCTTGACATATCTCTAGAATAGGAATATCCCTGGCAGCAGCCAGGAAGCAGCTGTACCTCTGGTAGAGTGAGCCCTCAGGCCTGAGGGTGGAACTCACCCAGTTTTTCATAGCAAAACTGAATGCAAGAGACAATCCACCTGGCAATGGATCTTTAGTGGCAGGTTTTCTTTACCATCCTCACCATAAGTGAGGAACAGTTGGAGGAGTCAAACCTGTTACCCTTGGTACGTTCTATGTAGTAGCTAAGGGCTCTTTTCACATCTAACTGTGCAGCCTCCTCTCACCAGAGGAGGAATGGTCAGTGACGTACACAGGAAGATCACAGATTGGTTAAGGTGGAAGTCTGTAACCACCTTAGGTAAAAACTTCCTGTTAGTCCTGAGGACCACCTTATCTCTATGGAAGGAGATAAAATCAGGCTCCACTGACAGGGCTTGTAACTCACTTATGTGCCTGGCAGAGGTGATGGCTACCAGGAACACAGTTTTCCAAGTCAAGTACTTAAGCTCTGCTGAAGACAAAGGCTCAAAGGGGGTTGCATAAGCTGAGCAATGCAAACGTTAAGGTCCCAAGCAGGGCAGGGTCCCTGAATTGAGGATTGGTATGAAGCAATCCCTTGAAAACTTGGAGAATACAAGGTGAGCTGAAAGAGAAGAGGGCTTACCTGCTGAAATGAAAGCAGAAACAGCTGCCAGATGCACCTTTAGTGTAGCTGGTCTGAGTCCCAAGCTATTCAAATGGACCATATAGTCAAGGACTGTGGGCAGATCAGCAGACTCTGGGGAAATATGCTTCCTAGAGCACCATATGGAAAATCTTTTCCACTTGGAATTATAAGTAGTTCTGGTGGAAGGTTTCCTAGAAGCCTTTAGAATATCCATTACACCTTGGGAGAGGTGTAAATCAGCAAACTCAACTCTTCAAGAGCCAGGCCTTGAGATTGAGAGATTTGAGATTCGGTACCAAACCCTCCCCTGAGCACAGGTTAACAGGTTGTAATTCCTGGGAAGACACAGGGAAGATGGACTGCTAAGGACAACAGGATAGGATACCAGGGCTGTCTGGCTCTAGTCTGGAGCAATCAGGATCACCTTGCAGGTTGAGACCTGATTTTGACTAGCACTTGAACAGGAGAGGGAAGGGGAAAAGCATACAGGAACTTCCTTCCCAACTGAGAACTAAGGCATCCAGGGGACTGAGCCCAACACTGGGGCCTGCAGCAAAAAGGGGAAGTTGGTGATTGTCTGGGGCTGGAAAAGATCTATCTGTGGGGTGCCCCATCTGGAGAATATCACCTCCAAGACCAGGGGATCCAGTGACCATTCGTGATGGCTCCTGAGATATCCTGCTGAGAGCATCTGCCGAGACATTGTCCTTGCCTGGGAGGTGTACCCTGTGAGGGAGGTGTTCAGGAATAAGCCAGAGACCACAACTTCATTGCTTCTAGCGCATGTCAGAGACCCGAGTGCCCTTTGCTTGTTGATGTACCACATTTGGTGGTATTGTCTGTTCTGATCTGAATACCTTTGTTCTGAACAGACTTGGAAAAGCTTGAAGTGCTAGAAATACTGCTCTGAGTTCCAACAGATTGATGTGAAGCAGAGATCCTGAGGGGACCACAACCCCTGAGTGGTCAGGCCGCCCAAGTGAGCCCCCACCCCAAGAGGGAGGCATCTGTAGTAAGGATTAAAGAGTGAGACTGAGTGACAAAGGAACTCCTTGTCTTAGATTGTTCTGATCCTGCCACCACTGCAAGGCCTGGATCAGGGTTCGTGTCACTGGGATCAGTTTGGTCAGAGGGTCCTTTTTCTGAGACCAAAAGGCTCTCAAATGGAACTGAATGTCCCTCATCTGAAATTTTGCTCCCTGCACCACTGCTGTAGAAGCAGCCATGTGCCCCAGGAGCTGCAGAAAATGCCTTGCTGGTCGAGACACCTGTGCGTGAATGAGGAGGCCAGTGTGATAAGGGTCCTTGCCCTGTCCAGGGAAGGAAGGCTCTGGCCTTTCTGTATCTAGCCCTGGCTCTATGAAGGCCAGGAGCTGAACAGGCTCTAGAACTGACTTTGAAAGATTCAGAAGAAAACCCAGAGAGGTGAGCAGTTGCTGAGTTATGTGTAGGTGTAACTTGACTTGGTCTGGGGACTGGCCTACTATGAGCCAGTCGTCCAGGTATGGGAAGATGGCAATCTTTGCCTTCTTAAGAGAAGCAACTACTACTGCCAACATTTTGTGAACACCCTTGGAGCAGAGGTTAAACCAGGGCATTGTTCTGAACTGGTAATGGCCTGAGGGCAGCTCGAACCTGAGGTACTTTCAATGGGAGCTTCTGATGAGAATATGGAAATAGGCATCCTTGAGGTCCAGGGAAACTAGCCAGTCCCCTGGCCTTAGAGAGGGTAGAATTATTCCCAGAGTCACCATTTTGAATTTTGGTTTTAAAAGGTGCTTGTTAAGTATCTGAGATCCAGGATGGGCCACCATTCTCTGTCTTTTTGGGTTAAGGAAGTACCTGGAGTACAATCCTTTGCCCTGGTGTAGGGTGGAACTCTTTCCACCACTCTCAGAGCCAGGAGGAAGAGACCTCTGCCTCTAGGGCAAGTGCCTCTGAGGGATTTGCAGGTGGAAAGGATCTGGTTCTCAGCTTTGGAAATTTTTGAAGCTGAGAACAGTCCCTGGCTTACTACTTCCAGGACCCACTTGTCTGATGTTAGAGACTTCCAGTCCTGGACAAAGTAAGCCAGCCTGCCCCCTACAGGTAGTGGAGAATTGGCCCTGGCAAACCCATCAGGGTGCCTGTTTAGCAGGGGTTTTGGCTGAGGGGTGGAAGCAGGTCTGCTTGTGCCCCTTCTGCCTCTCCTCTAAAGAACCCCTCTGAGCATATGCAGAAGAGGAGGCCTGGGCTTGGTAGAAAGGCCTATGAAAAGGCCTGCCCCTGCCCCTGGATGCTGCCTCTGAGGAGTGGCCTGCCTTTCCTTGGCTGGGGACTCCTATAGGTGGTCCTATATTCGTTCATTTTTTCATGTAATTCTCTGTTTGCTCCCAAACAGAGAATTACCTACAACAAGAAAATCCATGGCCTTAGTCTGGGTATCCTGACAGGCTAGTACATCTGAGCCGAGCTATTCTACTAAGTGCCACAAATGTAGCCATGACTCTAGAATACACATCATTGGAGCCCACTGCAGCATGGAATTGCACCTTGGATGCCTCAGTACCATCAGCAGCCACTTGCTCCAGCTCCTTAGCAGCTGGCCAGGGACCTGTTTTGCTAAAGCCATGACAGTGTCCCATCTGGATTTCTGATACCTAGAAGTACAGGCCATATAGTTGGCCTGTCTGAGTCCCAAGGATGCTGCCATGTGCTGTTTCTTTGTCATGGCATCAATCCTCCTGGAGTCCTTGTCTGGGGGTGTGAAGCCAAGGGAATATTTGCTTTATCACAGGCTGCAGCCTGCACTACCCCAACATGGCTGCATTGTCGCGTAAGGAACTCCGATCTCGAGCCTGACAATGTATACCTCTTGTCCATTCTTTTATCCACAGGAGGTATAGTATTAGGAGTCTTTAAAATCTTAAATGTCTGTTTCCAAAAGATTTGTGTAAGGAATAGACAGCCTCCTAGACTCTGGGATATCCATCATTTCCACATAGTCAGGCTCTCCTGGTCATTCACAGCTTCTTCCATAGGAAGCTGGAGGGTTTCAGCCACTTTTTTATAAAACATGAAATGGGAGGGACTCAGAAAGCCTAGGAGGAGACACTCCTGAAGGTCTGTCTGGGAGATGTCCGGTCAATGGGCACATCCAGACTTTCAAAACCACATTCACTTTCCTCATACTCCTCCTCCTCCAGTTCATAATATTCCTCTAAATCATAATCTTGAACCGTGGAACCGGCCAACCGAGCGCCTCCTGCACAATTTTTATCGCTTTGTTATTTCTTCAGCGGTTGGAGAAGAAAGTTTTGGATCCACACCAGCTGATTTTTCCTTTCTTGTTCTCTTAGCCGAACTGACTCCTCAGAATCGGTTCTCCTTTTGCCGAAGAAATCTCGCCTGGTCAGAGGGCACTCCTTCTGGTTCGGTTTGAACCGAACCGGCTGGCCATCCGTTCAGCGGATTTTTGGCCTCCTTTCCTGAGCCTACCAACTCCCTCAGACAATAAATACAGGTGGTGGGGGTCAGCCTTAGCAAAGACTTCCCCCACACACTGCAGTGTTGAAACCCAGTGGGCCCGGTTTTCTTTGGGTTTCTAGACACTGTGCCAGTCCTAACCAAACTTACCCTTTAATGGCAATCCGCTAGGTGAGACTCTCTTATCGGTTCCTGACCGTCGTTACTGGTCGTGGAAAACCGTAATAAAATCCGCTTTTTTTGAACCGATAAGAACTGGTAACCACACACTAAAAGTACAGATAAAGATTTTTCAACAACTTGATCGGTTCAAACCGGACCGATGAACCGCTTACAAGTTCCACACAGAATAGAAAATAATATAACCTATCTAGTACTCACACCACAGACAGAGACTGAACCCACAGGTTACGGTTTAAATTCGTCGAAACCGAGAAAAGCGGTACTTGAACTGACAAACTGAACCGAGCAGAAGGAGAAATCTCCGGAGCGACTGTTCAGTGAGGCGGAGTAAAGAATCTGACGGTTTGAGTTCAAATAGCAACAGACAGAGTCTGAACCGAGCTCGAGCTCAGCTGCTCCATGCCTGGCATGGAAAGTTAACTCTTTCATCTCTGGGGAAGTTCAAGGTTGGGACTCACTGCTATTGTCAGAATACAGCAAGACTTCATGTTGTTTGAAATACAGGTTACTCACCTGTAACAGGAGTTCTAGGAATGGTATATGTTGTTCATCCACACTGTCTGGCAGGTTCCTTGTCGCTTTAAATCTTGCCGGAAGGTCTTCAGCTGGATCCTCCCACCCACCCGGTGGTAAACCTCTGCCTGCCTCACGACGCCAGATCTAGCCCTGGAAGCCAGGTTGCGATCAAAACCGAGGTCGGGAGTCAGGATGAACAACATATACCATTCCTAGAACTCCTGTTACAGGTGAGTAACCTGTATTTCTAGGGACATGGATATGTTGTTCATCCACACTGTCTGGCAGACTTCTAGCAGTTCTCCGAGAGGAGGGAGGCAAGGCACACCCCTACTTAGGGAATAAGGACTGAGAATCAAGGTCCCAAAACCAGCATCCCGGCATGACTCAAGGTCGATGTGGTAATTGGTAATAAAGGTGTGTGCTGACTTCCAGGTAGCAGCCCTGCAGATTTCCTGGATAGGACGCCCCTAGAAGCAGCCACTGAAGCAGCAGTGTGGCGGGTAGAATGAGCTCTTATCCCTTTGGGAGGCTCCATGCCCGCCAACCTACAGCAGAGATTTATGCAGGAGGTGACCCACCTGCCTATCGTCCGCTTGGCTGCAGGTCTGCCAGGTGTGGCTTCAGCATAGGTGACAAACAGCTGGCGAACCTCCCCAACCAATCAATCAGTCAATCCTTATAATACGAGAGCCTTCTAGGGTCCAAAGTGTGGAGCCTATATTCGCCTCCCGAGGTGTGATTGGGGTAGAACACTGGCAGAGTCAACACCTGGTTAAGGTGAAACTCCACACCACCTTCAGAAGGAATTTCGGTGGGGCGCAGGACAACCATGTCCTTGTGGAAGACCAGATAAGGAGACTCGATGGAAAGTGCCTGGAGCTCTCCCATCCTTCTGGCTGACGTGACAGCCACCAAGAAGGCGGTCTTCACACCTGTGCATCGGTTTGAATGGCCTGCCCATGAGCTTAGCCAGTATCAGCAGTAGATCCACGGAGGTGGAGGTTCTACCGGAGGATATGTGATCAAGGCCTTTGAAAAGCACCCAACCACCTTCTCCTGCCGCCCGACTGCTTTCCTCGCCCACTGCCGGTAAGCAGAGATGGCTGCCAGGTGCACTTTAAGGGTCAGCCAATCAAGCCCTAGCTGAGAAAGTGACCACAGGTAGTCCAGAATGCTTGCCAAGGAACAGGAGGAAGGGTCCAGCCCTTGCCCTGACACCAAATGGAGAATCTCTTCCATGTAAAGGCATAGCATTTCCTAGTCGAATCCTTACGGGAAGCCTCAACGACGTTGAGGACCTCGTCGGAAAGACCCAAGGCCTGGAACTCTAGCCACTCAGGAACCAGGCCGCAGGTGCAGGGATTGAAGGTCCGGATGGAATGCCTTCCCTAGCTGACTGAGATCAGGTCCAGGTGGGCTGGAAGCTGCCTCGGGAGCCTGGAGCTGAGGCTGAGGAGATCGGATACCAGAACTGGCGGGGCCAGTCTGGGGCTACCAGAATCACCTGCGCCTTGTCCCTCCTTGCCTTGAGAAGCACCTTGTGGATCAAGGGAAATGGGGAAAGGTTTAGAAGAGGCCCGGGGTCCACGGCCTCGAGAAGGCATCCCCTGCAGTGAGCCCTGCTGAGGGGGCAGGCATGAAACAGCCTCAGCCTGCATTCTCCCTGGAGGCAAACAGGTCCACCTGAGGTGTGCCCTAGTGGGAGAACAGATCTTGTACTACCTGCAGCAGGAGAGACCACTCGTGGGACGCAGCTCCTATCCGCAGGGCATCGGCCAGAATGTTGGAGGCTCCTGCCACATAGATGGCAAGGAGATCAGCCTCCAGGCTGCTTAGAGAGACCAAGTGCGGAGCTTCCCTGCACAGAGGCATGGAGTGTGTCCCGCCTGGCGGTTTAGGTAGTACATGGTCGTGGTATTGTCCGCCTGGACCTGGACCACTTGACCGCATAAAACGGAGCGAAGGTGGTGAGGGCTAGACGTAACTGCTCAAGCTCCAGCAGGTTGATGTGGCATCGGAATCCAAGGGGACCAGAGGCCATGCGCTCTGTGCTCCCCAGATGGGCACCCCAACCCATCAGAGTGGCGCGGTCGATAGAGAGACCATCGGCTCGGGCGGACAAACGGGATGCCCTCCTGCAGATGAGCTGGAACAATCCACCACTGAAGAGCTGCTCCACATCTCCTGGGTCACTGCCACAGGCTGGTCCAAGGGACCGGAGCGCTGTGACCATTGGCTGGCCAGTCCCTATTGAAAGGGACGCATGTACCCAACGGGCCCATCGACCACGCTTGGTGCAGGCCACCAAGAGGCCCAGGAGACGCAAGAAGTCCCGGCAGGGTGTGATTGCCCAACCTGAAATGACTGGGCAAGGAGGAAAGAACCTCGGCCCTGTCCGCGGGAGCCGTGCTCTGGTTAGAGAGTCGAGCTCTGCCCGATGAATTGGATCACCTGCTTTGGCATGAGTCCGACTTGGCCTCGCTGATGAGGAGGCCAACTTGAGAACAAACCTGGAGGGCCAGATCCCTGAACTGCTCCACCTCCGTCTGGAGGAGGCCGCAATCAGCCAGTCATCCAGGTAAGGGTACACCCGGACCCTTCGGGCTTTGCAGGAATGCTGTCACCACTGCCATGCATTTGGTGAAGACCCTGGGAGCTAGAGAAATGTCGAAGGGCATGGCCGGAATTCATAAAGGGACCCCTCTGCTCTGAAGCGGAGGAATCGCTGGTGGGACGGACGGATTGGGACGTGAAAGAACGCGGCCCTGGAGGTCCAGAGAACAGAACCACACGCCTCTGCTCCAAGGATGGAATGATCTGAGCCAGAGTAACCATCCTGAAGGTTCAAGACCTTAGGAACCTGTTCAGGTCGGTAGGTCTAGAATGGGCGCCAGCCCCCATCCATTTCGGGACCAGGAAGTACCTGGACACAGAGCCTGGGTCTGGTGGAGGATCCGCCACCTTCCTGATCACCTCCTTCTGGAGGAGCAGGGCAATGTCGGCTCGACAGGCCGACAGAGAGGCTGCGGACCCGTAGCCCCCGTGGGCGACGGCTCGGAAGGGTGGGGCCTGCTCAACTCCAGAGGCAGACCCTTCCTACCGCCAACACCCAGCGGTCCATGGTGATAGTGGACCAGGCGGAAAGAAAGTGGGGAGCCGCCCCACAGGGAACCCAGGGGAAGCGACGGCTGGGGCGACACCCTCAACCCATCACTGGGCAGGCTTGGAGGAAGGACCGGCAGAGAGACCTCCTGGGCCTTTTCTTCCCAGCTTCCTGCTGGAGGAAGCTGCAGGTGGCTTTGGGGTGCAGTGCGCGAGCCTGCTGGCCCTGATGCTGCTGTTGCTGGGCCGGACGTGCCGCAGGGGCAGAAGGGCGAAAGGACTTATGCTGCTGCTGGCGGCCTTGCCCTTCTGGGCAGACGTGACCCGAGTCCAAGGTGGCATTGGACTTCTCCAATTCTCTGGAGGTGGCCTTCCACCGGTCTGAACAACTGGTACCCAGGAAGGGGCGTCTGCCAGCTTGTGCTGGGTATCCGCTATGAAGGTGGAGATCCGCAGCCAAGCTCTGCGGCGCATGGCCACCTCGGCCGCTACTGACCGGGCACAGGAGTTCCAATATCGAGAGCTGTTTGGAGCTGCTGTTTCGCCACTGCCCTTCCTGATCCCGCACCTGCTTGACCGTAGTCTGAAGGTCAGTCGGAGATGAGGGATCACCTCATCCAGGAAGCCCATAAGGGCGAGGAGAAGTGCGCCATCAGTACGGCTGAACTGACCTGACGGAGGCTGAGGAGGACGCAGCACACACTTTACGCCCGGCATAGTCCAGCTTTTGGACTCTTTGTTGGGGGCCTGTCCACGTCCCTGGTGTTCCCAGAATGCAAGAAAACACTATCGGTAACCAACCCTCCGCAGATGGGTGCTCAGAGAAACCAGACAGTGACCCGGTGGGGACCGCGTACTTCCTGGCCATCCTGGCGAAGGAGCAGGACAAGAAGCTGGCCGCTGCCATAACTCAAGGCTGGGCCAACAATGGCCTCAGCCACCGGAAAGGTCTCTGTGGGACGGTGACCGACAACCGTGGGGTAGTCCCTGACCCGACCGAGAATCTCGGTCGGAGACCCAGATTTAGGTTGTGGAGGCGGGGTTCCACCACAATCGGTGGGGCAGCTGGTTTTGGCTGAGCAACCGTGCCGGCTTGGGCTCCTCGACCACCGTGAGGGCTGTTTCGGCCTTTCAGGTGACAACCATAATGGCGGGGAAGGCGGCCAGCGTCAGCTTGTTCCCGGTCAGAAGGGAACTGCTGCCACATTAAGTCCTACTTAGCGTTGGCGCAATTTGCGCGGCCTTTCCTCCGAGGAGGAAAAGAGCGAGGGCAAAGCAGCGCTGCCGCTTTTCTGGTGCCGAACCGAGACCGCCAATGTCGGGGATCGGCTGGACCGAGAAGAGGTCCGAAATCTCGTTTCCGGCTGGTGGGCCTAGGAGGGAGCGGGTGAAAGCCATTCCTCCTCGGCTCGGCAGCCTTAACTGGGGACTCTGGCACAGGAGGCGCAGGCAAGTCCTCGGTTTCCACGGAGAACCGGGGGTGAAGGGTTGCAGCTTCTCCAGTGAGCAACTGCGTCCGGCAATCGAGAAAAATCTCGACCACGTCAGCAGAGGAGTCTCGGCGGCTGACCTGACGGGGACACCGTGAAGCCAGCGGCCTTAGCCGCAACCTCGATCAAGTCGACTGTCCGGGGGAAAGGGACTCTCCCGCCTCCCACGAACGCTTAATGGTGGGACTTACCTTCGAGTCCTTCTTCTTGGACCAAGAGGAGTGTCCTGATGGACCCTCACCTTAGTGGAGAGGGACTGACAAAGCTCCTTAAAAGAAGCCGATAGGAGGAGCCCAAGGAGAGCGGATAAATGCAGTGACCGAGGAAGACGAAGATGCGCTGGGCCGCCTCCTCGCCGAGGGCGCACCATCTGTTCAAGTTGCTCAGCCGAGCCTGCCGCCATGAAACTGCCCAACGGGCCTCCTTGACTTGACCGCGGCGTATACGCTTCGGGCGCCCAAGTTGTAGCCTGACAGCACGGGTCTTCGAGGACATTTTCAAGAAGGACTTGGTACAAATCGCAGGCCTATGGATCGGTCAAACCTAAGGCAGTAGACGACATGGAGTGCGGATCGTCCGAGACATCTGGTGCCCACATGGGCACCGCCGAAACTGGGAGTCGATTTGTCTCATCGCAGCCATGAAGCAAGAAACAGACTGAAGTCTTGTAAACTTTAAAATTAGTTTCGGCAAACCAAGAGTTTGGATCCAGTCTAAACGCAGAGCTAAGGAGGGAACCTGAGCTTCCAAGCGGTAAGGAAGATCTGGGCGACGGGGCTTAAGCCGAGAGTTTTACCACTCGGTGGTGGGAGGAGCAGCTTGAAGACCTTCCGCAAGATTTAAAGCGGCAAGGAACCTGCCAGACAGTGTGGATGAACAACATATCCAATGTCCCTAGAATGCTGTAATTTAGTGTTGAATCATAAAGGCTAGAGGTCACACTGCTGCTATTATGTAGTTGAGTACATGATGGTAAACTGGTGGAGGGAAACAAGCAACTGACGTTTTTGAAAGCTAGCTGATGCTAAAAAAAAACAGCAGAAAACTATACATTCTTGTATTCCAATATTTGCTTTAAGTTATTCTCTGAGAAATTCTGAATACAATTTGCATAAGTATTTATCAAACATATACCAGAAGTAAATGGTACATTACTTTGGTATATATTTATAACATTTATTGTGCTTTTATGGACAGTATAATAAAATATATTTGCATGTTTACAAATAGGCACAAAGGCATTCTCCTGGAAAAGCCTATTACACATAGGTGAAATGCTGAAAATTATAGCCGTATGAATATCGACTGAAAATAAAAGAACAAAAAGATTTTGGAAGACAACTAACTGTCTGTGATCTATTTTGTATCCCCCACACCTTCTGTTGAACTTGACCTGCTTGAGCGCATAGGGTGGCTACACATAATTCATCTCATTTCCCGTGGAACTTTTGGGACTTCCCCAGAAAACTGGCCAGGCAAACCTTCTTAAAGACACTGCATGGGCTATCACTCTTCGGCAGTGTTATTTGTGTACACTGCCATACAGAGCTGGTACTTGGTGGCTTTCATAGCTGTGTTAGTCATGTCCTTGGCTAAGTTACCAGTTCAGTTCAGTTTGATTGCTGCTTTTCTGCCCAGTGCCAGTATGGAGATCCATAGGGCTTTCTGGTACTCAGCTGAGTAAGCTGCCTGACTGAGCAGCAGGGAAGCTGATGTGTATGCTTTTTGGCCAAACCATCCAGCTTCCAGGTATCTTCTCAGGAGGCTGGGAGGAGAGGGCACTTTGGCCCTGTCACAGGCTGCAGTCTGAACCACCCCTTCATGACCATGGTAGAAGTAAAGGTACCAATGCTCTGTCTGTCCACCTGATATTTTTTTCACTTTTTCTATCAATGCCAGCAGCTGAGGTGGGTGCTGACAAGACTTTGTGGCTTTTTCAGAGATTTACAATTGGGAAGAAGAACCTTCTGGGGGCTAGCCCATTATATCCATGAACTCTTACTTCCTCTCCAGCTTCTACAGTTCCATGGGAGGAGATGTTGAGGCTGTTAACCATCTGCCCTACAAAGAACTAATGGGAGGTGAACTCCTCTGAGGCCTAAGAGATCCAAATTCTTGCTCAGAAATACCATCTGGTTCGAGGGCTATCCTTCCTCATCTTCATAATACATTTCAACCTCCTTCTCCAAAGGCATTGGGAATGGAACCAGAACGGGGCTACTGATGAGATTTCTCGCATCTTGAAAGCCATGTCTCTGTCAAGTCCTCTGCTGATGGCATTTTTCAAGTGCAAGCCTTCCCTTTTTCAGGAGAAGAGATAGACATGATTTTCTTTTTCTTTGCATGTAGTGTGTCCGGTGACTGCTCTGAGGCCTTTTTATTTTCTTGAATTCAGGGTTCCCCTTTCAGACATTCTGTTTTTTGTACTATCTTTATCTTTCTTTTCTGTCCCCTTTGACAGGAACTCCTGCTTACTTTGATGGGCTGGACCTCCATCTGACTCTTTTGGTGATACAGAGGCAGACTGAAAACTTTTACAGAGTTCACAATTTAAAAATCATAATCTGGACCCAGGCAGTCCGCCTTTGCCAGGAGTTGAAAACAAATTGTACAACTTTTAAAACTCAGTGCCTTGGTTCCCAGAAATCGGAACCAATCTAAATGAAACCAAAACTGTGTTACAGAAAAAAATGATTTTATATAATTTAAAAGTAAAATTTGCAGTTCCCTAAAGGTGGAAACAGCCTTTTCCGGTTCCTGGGAACCCAAGAAACAACAGACAATACACAAATTAAAGAACTAGTGTAAAGAGGAGCTTGGACAGCTTCATTTTTCACTGCCCGAGTTCAGGGTCACCGCTTATCTTTGGCACTGGATCCAACTGAAGAATGTTTTTTTCTCATGGTTGTTTAGATAGGGAGCTTTACCAGAGTCTCCTCCACCATTTAGAGAACATGACAGCAGGAGTGACGTGTGGCGAAGTACCACTTCAATCACTCTTTATTTGTGCCATCTGTCGTGGACCGACATGCACTGTAAACAATCAAGTGTTTTGCACTTTTACTTACAGTGTAGTCAGAATATCTGGATGGTGTGATTTATGCAGTGCAACTCGAAGATCAAGGCAAAGCTGGCAACGCAAATCATAGTGTAGCGCAAGACAATCATCTTACATACAGACTGATAGAAACAGCAAGTTTAAAGTATCGACTGATTTAGTTGAAAAAGCAAACCAAGCGGTTGTAGTGCAGCACTTTCAAACAAAGAACAATCTTGTGACTCTGTCTTTTAGACCTGACATATGACAGACACATTTTCAACAGGTACACCCCCAAAAAAGTAACTGACACAGAAAAAGAATGATTTGCAAAACGCTGCACATAAACAAAATAGCCACCTTTCATGCAAGCACTCCTCACTGTACTTTGCAGGACCGTAACAACAAGCAATACTGCAGTACATTCTGTCCCATTTCTAGGCATCCTGATTGTAGTTTTCTTGGCAATTCATTTTAAGCTGTTGCTTGTGTGTGTGTGTGGGGGAGGGGGCAATCTGACAGCAGCAGTAAATTGGGGAAAAAAAGAGAAAAGTAAAATTGAAAACAAAATAATATGCAAATCTGAGTATTGGACCGCTCAGAGCCTCTAGAAAGACTTATCTCAAAACAGCACACAGTGCTGGCAGGTCGAGTTTCACTGCGCTACCTCCGACAGGACGAAAGGGGGGAAAACCTCAAAGCTGTCACCCTGAGGACTTCTGGTGACGCCAGCGAGCTAATGGCAGCATAGATTCTCGGCCCGCCTCCTCCTGAACACAGTCCAGCCACATCACCCAATTAGAGGGATGTCTTCACCAGTAAAAGCAAAGAGAAACCGAACGGGAAAGCCTCGATCAACCCCGATGCAAAAACTGAGGAAATGATGCAGGGAGAGGGCTGATGCGATCCGCAAGAGAGAGACTTGCTGGAGGGCCTGCAGAAACTCAAGGCCTCTGCCGAAGAAATTCAAGGAACCTCAGAAGCGAACCATAATGCAAACAACGCTATACAGTGGCTAAAATTGATCAAACTCTAAGCGATTTTAGAACAGACCTAACCAGAGTTAACCACAAAACAGAACAACTTGAGCTGTGTCTGAATCAAATGGTTGAGCAGTCAGACCGTCATGATAGACTCCTGCTTTATCTTTTGGCCAGAGATCGGAACTTACCCACAAATTAGATGACCTGGAGGGCAGAAGCAGAAGGCAAAATTTAAGACTATACAGGATCCTGAAGGGTCCAAGACAAACATCAGAGTGTAATCTTATTCTTGCAAAAATACTGAGACAAATCCTCCCTCTGCCTGAGGACTTAGATCTCACGATGGATGGAGCACACAGATATCTGGCCCCCGACCTAAAAATCAGATGCGAGGCCTCGCTCCATTGTCGCAAGACTCACTAGCTACCAGGCAAAGGAAGAAATACTAAAAGCAGCATGGAAACACGGGGCATTGTACTATGAGGGCCATCGGTGAGTATAGATAACGACCATATTACAGCCGTCCAGGACGCTAGAAAATCACTCTGGCGATTATGAGGTAACTCGTGCCTGTAACATTAAAGCACAGGTCCTGTACCCTGCACGCCTCAAGATTGTCTCTGACAAAGGTTCAAAAGTCTATGAAGACCTTTTTATCTGCTGCCCCATTCCTGGAATCGCTGGGAATAGCTGTACCGCCCTGGCAAAAGAAAAGTTGAAAAGATTTGCTTACCTCAGCCTGGAGTGTTGCACAGAGGAACTCCACGGCGAGAAGTACGCTCAAGGAACCCTACGCATGAACCTGCGGGCGGATATATCCACTTTAATAAGTCAGCTTGGAGATCCCGCTAAGCTGGAATAAGAAGGCTGCACACCTCCAGATGGAAGACGAGGATCCTCGCTAAATGAAGATGTGGAGTCCAACACGAAGACCTGAATCAAGAGGGAGAAATAAAGGTACCCTCGTTTTCTTGCCTCCCTCCGCTCAGGCCTGAGATTCTATTGAACTGCCTCTCCTCCCTGCGTCTGGATATCTTGTCCGGCTACCCGCCCCCTCCTGAATTCCTTCAATGGTTTTCCACACGCTTTGATGTTGCTCCCTGCTGCAGCCCGACCTGGAGTTTCCCAATGGCTTCGTTGACAGCCGAAGATCGTATGCGCTGACCTGCTGACTCTTGGTCGGGAGTTCTCTGCAATGTCCGCACAGACCCCATACTACCTGAATCACCTAGAGGTCTCTAGATATGACCACGTGAACTGTCCCAGCATGAAAACTCTGAACATGGGGAACTGTAACTGGGCTTGCTGGATGAGATCTTCTCCGATCTGCTTATGCAAGTACTGTTCATCCAAGGTTTGGGAGGAAAAGGGAATGTGGGGCTTGCAAAAGTACAGTTACGTAAGAACTTACCATAACAGTAGATCTTCGAGAGAGGCTCTTGCAGTAGGTAATTACATAGGACTAGCGCGGCAAGCGCTGGGACCTGGAAAAATTTCTAGCTAGCAGTCCCTGGCGAGGAGACCCTTCAAATCAGGTGACTACGTCAGGGAGGCGTCGGTATAAAGAGGCAGTCCTGGGCGCCCGCTTCCAGTTCTTTCCCGCCACAGGCCGAATGAGGCCGACGAGAGAGGAGCGGATATTTCCTAAATGGAAAAGGAGCTAGAAAAAGCCTAGGGGGATGGAGGGAGAAAGATATTACCTACAGAGCCTCTCTAGAAGATCCGCTGTTACGGTAAGTTCTATGTAACTGCACTATCTATCTCGAGAGGGCTCTTGCAGTAGGTAATTATATATAGGACTGAATCCCAAGCAGTCTGGAACAAAAGAGAGGCAATCGAGGAGGAAACTACTCAAAAGGTAGTTCTAGTTGTGCAAGTCTCAAGATAGTAGGCCTTGCAAAACAGCCAGCCCAAGCCTGCTCTACAGCGAGAGGCAACATCCAAACTGTAGTGTTTCATGAAGGTATGGACGGAAGTCCAGGTGGCGGCAGCCACATGTCTGCCGAGACACATTCTTGAAACAAGCTGCAGATGCAGCTACTCCTCTTGTGGAGTGACCTCTGACTTGACCGGAGGGTCTTGTTGTATTTGTCATAACAGAAAGTGATGCAGTGAGCCAACCACTTAGACAGGCATTGCTTGGAAACAGCATTGCCTTCCCTTTGTGAGCAAAAGAGACGAACAACTGATCAGTCTTTCTGAAATCCTTCGTCCTGTTGGGTAGTATCTCAAAATCCAGTGAACATCCATAGTATGGAGTAAATATTCCCTGATTAGAGTACTGCATAAAAAGGCAGGTAGCTCTCAGGATTAATTTAAGGTAGACTCTGCTACTACTTTAGGTAGAAACTTAGGATTCGTGTGAAGAGCAACTCATTCCTTGTGAAAATCAAGTAGGGGATTTTACACATCAGGCCTGAGCTCGAGATTCTTCGGTCAAGTAATGGCCAAAGAAGAGCCTTCCATGAAATAAACTTCAAATCTGCAGAAGCTGATGGGGTTCAAGGAGGAAGGGTAAGTTTCTCGAGAACAAAATTCAAGTCCCAAGGGGGAGCAGGAGTACGGATGGGGGGCCTTAGATGGAGAACCCTCTGAGAAAGGTCTTGAGACCTCCAGTTGAGCAAAGGCCTTGTTTGGAGAGGAACACGATAGGCCGAAATGGCCACCATGTGTACCTTCAAAGAGGAATGGCCGAGACCCAGGTCGAACAGATGACGTGAGATACTCCAGCAGAAGCCCCATTGAACAGGAGAAAGGTTCCACTGCTCTTGGAAGTGGCCCAAATAGTGAATCTTTCCACTTCATGGCATAAGTGGATCTGGTGGAGGGGTTCTTGGCTCCACTAAAATCTCTGCCACTTTGGGAGACACTCCAAAACGGGACTGGGCTAGGTCTGCAGTAGCCATGCATGCAGTTGAAGGGATTTGAGGCCTGGATGGACCAGGGTCCCCTGATCCTGGGTCAACAAGCCTCTAGATAGAGGAACAGGAAGATCCTCTGAATATTGTTGTAGAAGACAGAACCAGATTTGCCTGGCCAGAAAGGAGTCGATCAGAATCATTCTCGCCCCTTCTGAAGCTAGTTTCTGCAAGACCTGGTGGGATAAGAGGAATTGGGGGGAAAGGCATAGACCTAATCTGTCCTTCCAGTCCAGAGACAGAGCGCCGCCCAGGAAAGCCCGCCTGGGAACGATGCAGCAGAAGGTGGGAAGTTTTAGCGCTTGGGGGATGCAACAGGTCAACCTGTGGTGTTTCCCAAAGTTGGAAGATATTGTCTAGGACCCCTTGGTCCAGTTCCCATTCATGAGTCAGAGCAGAAGAGCGACTTCGCTTGTCTGCCAGGGTGTTGTCAACTCCGGAACGTGGAATTGCCGTGGAGGTGAAGCCGGTTGTCTTGCCCAATCCCAAACCTCCTCACTGCTCCCTGCATAGAGGGTAGGACTGAGTCCCTCCCTGCTTGTTGATGTACCACACCACGCACATGTTGTCCATCTGGAAGGCTAGGTGGCCGGAAGGATGTATTGGTATGAAGGCCTGGAGAGCGCATAACACTGCCCAAGCTCGAGCACACTGATGTGGAGAGCTTGTTCTAGCCTGGAACAGGAGCCCTGGGTCCATGAGGCCTCAGATGGGTCCCCCAACCTTCACCTGAGGCGCCTGTGGTTAGAGTCTGGGAGGGGAGGATGAAAGCAGGAACTCCTGAAACAGGTTCTCTCAACCATCCACCACTGCAAGTCTCGATCATCGGCAGGAGATCAGGAACCGAGTGATCTAGGTCGCCCACTAGCTGATCCCACTGAGAGTATAGAGTCTACTGAGAGATCCTCATGTGGAGTCGAGTAAGTAGGGACCGCCAGGATAGCAACTGCCAATGTGCCCGAGAAGGCGAAGGACCGACCGCCGAGATCAACCTGCTGTCGGACAACAGATTTATCTGGTTCTGAAGGGAGGCCGCCTGTCCAGAGGCAGGAAGGCCTTGCCCATGGTCATATCGAGGATCTCCACAAACTGTAGCCTCAGGGATGGGTCCAGATGAGACTTGGAATGGTTGAGGTACTACCCAGGCAGGCAAAAACCTGCTGGGTAAGGGAGAGGAAACGAAGGAGTTCTCCCCTGGATAAGGCCACCAGGAGTCAGTCGCCAGGTAAGGGAAAACCTGTACTCCCTTGGTACGCAGGTGGGCCGCTACCACTGCCAGGCATTTGGTAACACTGGGGCGAGGATAGACCAAACGGGAGCTCCTTGAACTGGTAGTGGTTCCCCTGAACGCAAGTACAGTTACGTAAAACTTACCATAACAGTAGATCTTGAGAACAGCTCTTGCAGCAGGTTACACCATTAGGACTGAAGCCGGCAGGCCAGGACCCCATGGAGTCTTTTCTAGCTAGCAGTCTTAGCGGGGACCGCCTCCAACGCCGGTCCCGCCCAAACGTCAGGCATAGTACATAAGGAGGCGGTCCCGCCAGAATCCCCAGTTCTCCGCCGGAGACTTCCGGTCACTGATGACATCAGAAGAGGAGAGCGAGGACCCGCCATCAGATGGCCAAGACTAAGAACCGACCTTTCCGATCCTAAGGATAGTGTTAGGCTGGAACCTTACTTCTTTCAAGGGGAATGGTGGGGGATAGTCTTGCTGAAGAGCTGTTCTCGAAGATCTACTGTTACGGTAAGTTCTTGCGTAACTATACTATCTTCTTCGAGATACAGCTCTTGCAGCAGGTTACACCATTAGGACTGATTCCAAGCAACATGCCTTTGAAAAGCCAATCGAGGAGGTAAGATGGAAATTGAGACTGCCCTGAGCCTAAGACAAAAGTCCCTGAAGAACGGATAGGCTAAACCAGCTCTTCGCCTTTGAGGCAATATCTAGGCTATAATGCCTGATAAAAGTGTGCACCCAACTCAGGTGGCTGTGGCACATATGCTGATGTAGACACGTTCTTCAGTGCTGCAGGAGGTAGCCACTCCTCTTGTGGAATGGCCTTGACCACTCCTGGTAATGGTTTCTACGCTTGTCATAACAAAATGAGATACACTGCATGAGCCAGCATGAAAGGGTCTGTTTCAAACTGGGGCCCTTTCATCCTCCTCAGCAAAGAGAAACTAACAGCTGCTCCGCTGGATTGCTCTTTTGTTTCTGGTCCAAGTAATATCTGAGACACCTGTGAACATCCAGGGTGTGGAGCAGTGCTTCCTCGATTGGCTGTACTTAGAAAGTACACTGGTAAATCAATGTCCTGGTTAAGAGTAAGGGCTGAAACCACTCTAGGCAGGAACTTAGGATTCGCCCTCAGGACACTCTATCCTGATGAAGAATTAAGTAAGGCTCCTTGCACATGAGAGCATGTAATTCGTAGATTCTTTCTACCAGGTAACAGCAACAGAAAACAACGCTTTCCACTGACAGAAAACGAGGCTCTCAATCTGTGGCAGGTTCAAAAGGTGGCAGCGAAGCTGCTCCAGGACAAAGGGTAAATTCCATGGAGGACGGGATCCTTAATGGGCTTACCTAAGGTGGAGGACCTCCCTAAAAGGCATGGGTAGTATTCAGCTGGCCACCATGCTGTGGGCCTATGGGGGCATGATAAGCTGAGGTTGCAACAAAGGTGCACTTTGATCGAGGAGTAAGCTAGCCCAGATTGAAAGAGGAAAAGCAGAACCCAGAACCAGCTTCTCAGGACAGTCTAAGGGTGAGAAACCGCTAGGCTTGAGCCCACAGGCAAAACCTCAGCCACTTCATGCGTGCAGGTCGCCGGTTTTCTGGCAGCAGAAAGTACGCTCTGCCACCTCTGCGAGACCCCCGTGGTCGCAACATGGCTATGTCTCTAGAGCACGCTATGCAGGTTCATGAATGTAAGTCCAGGTGGACTAGGTGAACCCGCCTCTAGACAACAGGTGAGTGGCTGGCAAGGGAAGCGGAGGTTCCGGACAACTGTTCCAGAAGTGGGAACCAGATTTGCCTGGGCCAAAAGGCGCTTATTAAAAGATGTCGCAAGCCCCTGCGAAGTTTAAGAAGGACTCTCTGGATCAACGGAAAGGGGGAAGGCATAGAGGAATCTGTCCGCCCAGGAGAGGGAGACAACACGCCTCACCAGAAAACACCAGGACATGGATCTAGGTGAGCAAAATTGGCAGTTTTATGCTGGATGGGGATGCGAAGATCCGGCTCCTTGAGTGCCCCATCTGTGAAACAGGTCCTCTAGTCACCTCTCTGTAGAAGTTCCCACTGTGACTCTCAGCCTGGGGAATCCACTCAGGCTGTTCATGCAGTGTTGTCCACCCCGGGAACGTGTGAACTGCATGAGGTTTGGCGCCTGTCATATTGCCCTATTCCCACACTCTCATGGCCTCCTGCAAACGGGGTAGGAGTGCAGCTTCCTTGTTTGTTGAGGTAATACATCACCGCGATTGTCTGTTTGTACAGAGAGTGTTTGGTGGAATCTCCGACTGGAAGGCCTGCAAGGCATAGCGACCCTCATCTCTAGTAAGTTGATATGGAGATGAGATTCCCGAGTAGTCCATGTCCCCGAGACTCACCCCTGTTCGCGCCTCCACCCCAGCCCTGGAGGCATCGGGTGGAGAGGGTTACCACCGATGGCGCCAGAGAGGAACCCCAGAGAGGGGCTCTCAGATCTGGCTACCATTGCCAGTCCCGAATCACGGCTCCTCGTGGATTCTGACTGGATGCTGCAGATGGTCTTGCCTTTGGTCCCATTGCACCTTAGCATCCATTGGGTTACCTGCATGCGGAGTTCTGCCATCGGGACTGTTGGAATGGCTGCAGTCATGTGTCCGAGCAGGTGGAGGATCGAACGTTACCGGACGGTCTTCGCTGACAGGTCCCTTTATGAGGGATCAGATGCGCTCCGCCGTCTTCGGAAGAAAGGCTTTCCCTTGACGGTGTCCAGAACTGCCCTATGAACTGCAGTTTCTGGGACGGTACCAAGAGAGACTTCATAGTTGATTAAGATTCCCAGAGACTGAAAGAGAGCCTGCATGCTGAATGGCCTATCAGCAATGCCTCCTGGAGGAGGCCATGAGAAGCCAGTCGTCCAGGTACGGGAACACGTAGGCCTGTCTCCCCAGAGACGCCAAGCTATGATCCGCCATGCACTTGGTGAATACCCTGGGGTGATGACAGCCCAAAAGGAAGCGCCGAACTCTGACAGTGGCAGCAGGGAACTCAAGGAGGAAAGTACAGTTACGTAAGAACTACCGTAACAGTAGATCTTGAGAACAGCTCTTGCAGCAGGTTACACCATAAGGACTGAAGTCGGCAGGCCAGGACCCCACGGAATTCTTCTAGTTAGCTATCTTCAGCGGGACCGCCCGCATCGCCGGTAGTGCGTATAGGGCTGTCCCGCCAGATTCCTCAGTTCTCTCGGCCGGAGACTCCAGGTCAGTGAATGACATCAGAATGGGAGACCGAGGATCCGCCATCAATAACAGGGCGAAGCCCCGACCAAGGCTCGGTAAGCCATGCCCCTCCAAGGGGAATGGTATGGAAGGTACCCCAAGGTAAGAGTTTGCTCAAGATCTACTGTTACGGTAAGTTCTACATAACTGTACTATCTTACTTTGAGAAACAGCACTTGCAGCAGGTTACACCATTAGGACTGATTTCCAGCAATAGCGCCTGTAAGCATTCTTGGGAGGAGGAAACTAGGAAAGATCTTTGACAAGTCCTGACTTCTAGGACAGGAGACTCCTGTAGCACGGCCAGGCCTGAACCCAGCCTCCTTGTGATGCAATATCCAGGCTATAGTGTCTAATGAATGTGCACAGAGCCCAAGTAGCTGCAGCTAATAAATGGCAGAGGTGGAGAAGTTGTAGTGCTGCAAACAAGGTACCCACCCCTTGTCGAATGGGCCCGGACTGTACCTGGAGGGGCTTTTGCTGTTGTTGTAGCAAATAGATACACTGCACAAGTCAGCGAGAAAGAGACTCGTTTGAAACTGGTTGGCCAAACATCCTCCTCAGCAAAGGAAATCTAATACGAGTTGCCCTCGACTCTGTAAGCTGTTTAGTTCTCTGTCTGTGGGTAATAACACGTAGACAGCAGTGAACATCCAGGGTGTGAAGCAATGCCTCTCTATTGGAATATTTAGGAAAATATACAGGTAACTCGATGTCCTGTTGAGAGTGAGGGCAGAGACCACCTTAGGCAAAAACTTAGGATTCATCCTCAGAGATACTCTGTCCTGGTGGAAAATTAAATAAGGCCCTTACACATGAGAGTGGGAGCTCGGAGACTCTCCTTGCTGATGTGACAGCAAACAAAAATAACGGCCTACCTACTGTAGAAAACGCAACCTCTAACCAGCGGGCAGGTTCAAAGGGGGAAGCATGAGTTGTTCCAGGACAAAAGTAAGCCCATGGAGGAACTTGATCCTCCGATGGGTGGCCTAAAAATAACTCTCTCAGGAAATCTCGAGACTGCTGTGCCACTGTGCGCCTCGTCCCACCGGAAGTGGTAGGGCAGAAATCACAAGAGAGGTGCACCTTTAATAGAGGAGTAAGCTGGGACCCCGAATGGAATAGGGAAAAGCAGGTATTCCAGCACCACTTTCACCGGCATCCTAGAGGGAGGCCGTTTCTCGACCACAAGCAAAGCTGCTTCATTTCATGGCGGATGTCGATCAAGTGCGTCGGGTTTCTGGCAGCAGAAAGAACTTCCCCACCTCTTGCGAGACCCCGTGTCGCAAAATGGCTATGTTCTAGGAGCCACGCATGCAGGCCCCAGTGAGCGAAGTCCGGTGACTAGAGAACCTTCCTCCTGAGACAAGAGATGGGAGCTGAAAGGCAGCGGGATTGAGGTTCCCTGACAGCTGCTAGCAAGGGGAACCAAATCTGTCTGGGCCAGAATGGGGCTACCAGGATCATTGTTGCATGCTCCCGCATGTTTTGAGAAGAACTCTGGATCAACTGGAAGGGAGGGCGATGAGGAATCTGTCCTTCCAGAAGAGGGACAACGCCTTGCCAGAAAACACACTAGGCCCTGGATCTAGCGAGCAAAATTGGGCAGTTTTATGCTGGATGGGGAAGTTAATAAGTCCAGTTCTGGAGTGCTCCATCAAGAAACAGATCCTGCTACCTCCTGAAGAAGTTCTCGCCTGTGAACCTGGCCTGGGAACGATCTCTAGGCCATCTGGCGATTGTGTTGTCCACTGCGGAACGTGAACTGCAATCAGGCTCTGCCGTGTCAGATTGCCCAATCCCACACCTCACCGCTTCCCTGCAAAGGGGCAGTGTGCACCTCCCTGTTTGTTGAGGTAATACATCACCGCCGTATTGTCTGTTTGAAGCATAAGAGTATTCTGCGGGATCTCTGACTGAAAGGCCTGCAGGGCATAAGGGACCGCCTCTCATCTCCAGACATGTTGATGTGGAGATGAGCTTCTGAGGCCCACGTTCTGGGGACTCACCCTGCTCAGGTGTCTCCCCACCCCAGCCCTGAGGCGCCTGTGGAAAGAATCACCTACGGGACGGCGCTGTAAACGGAACACCCGCCGAGAGTTCCTTTGCCCAGCCACCACTGCCAGTCTCGGATTACGGCATCCGTGATTCTGACCGCTGCTGCATGTGGCTCTTGCTTTGGTCCCACTGCACCTTGAGCATCCAATGAGTTACCCGCATGTGGAGCCTTTCTGCCAAAGGGATGGTTGGAATGGCCGCAGCCATGTGTCCGAGCAAACTAAGGACCAACCTTGGGGACAGTCTTCACCGGGAGGTCCCTGATGAGGGATCTGATGCGTTCCGCTTTTCGTCGGGAAGAAAAGTTTTCTTGACAGTGTCCAGAACTGCGCCTATGAACTGCAGCTTTGTGACGGTACTGAGGGAGAGACTTTCGTACTGATTAGGATGCTCTAGAGACCTGAACAGAGCTTGGGTGCTCTGATAATTAGAGCAACAACTTCTTTGAGGCGGCCATGAGAAGTCAACGTCAAGTACGGGAACACATAGTGGCCCTGTCTCCTTAAAGACACCGCCACACACTTGGTAAAGACCCTGGGGTCGATGACAGCCCGAACGAGCTCGAACTGGAAATGGTGGCCAGAAACTCGAAGCGCAGGAACCCTGTGCTTTTGAGCCACAGGATGTGCAGGAAGGCCCTGCATGTCTGGGGACGCTAAGAAGGCATCCTACTTTAGCATGGGGATGAGACCCGAAGGGTCGTCGCCATGCAATGGCTTGTAGGCCACCGCTGTATTTAGGTCGCTGAGGTCCAAGACTGGACGGAGGTCCCCGGTTTTCTTCGGAACCAGACAGCAGGGAATAGTATCTTGATCCTATCTCGGTTCTCTCTGAACATACCACCGCCCTCTCTGCAGGAGTGCGAGTATTTCTTGCCTGATAAGCACTTTTGTGCTGACCCGAGTAACGGGAGAGCAGAGGAGGCCTTGAGGGTGGCTTGTTCATGGAATTCTATAAAGTGGCCTCTTTCGACCAACTGAAGGACCCACCTGTCGGTGGTTGGTGGACTGCCACCCTGGCAGGTAGTTCGCAATGCGACTCCCGACCTTGATGTACTGCTGATCCTGAGGGGCGGGGCCGGGAAGGAGTCATGTTGTGGCGGCGGAGGGCGCACGCTGGCTGAGCCGCTTAGCTGGGCGCTGACTGACCCGTGTGCAACTTTCCTGGCTCTACGAGAAACAGAGCCCTTCTGTTGTGGTCCGTGTGGACTGCTGTCTCATGTCCGGCCACTTAAACAGCTTTGGTTCCTGCAATGAAAGGAACTGCCTGGGTCGGTACATTGCCTGGACCGATCTCACCACCTTCCGGCCTTTTGAGTTTGGTGAGGACCCTCGAGGATTCACCAAAAAGAACTGAAAAGAGGCGCCCAGGATGTTCTTCTGGACGTCCGTGTAACTGAGACACGGAGCTACTCAGTGTTCTCGGAGCCATACGCCCGGCTGCCGCCTGGCCGAGGAGTCCGCAGAATCATATGCTGCCTCAGAAAGCACCTGGGTTCCACTGCCTGAACCCGCACGGAGGAGCTGCAACATCTCCTCCTTCTGCTCACTGGCTCGGGAATTTGTCCACCAGATCCAGTCCCTGCTCTCACAAGGCTTTTTTGGGAACTGTACCATGTGGGTTAAGTAGTTAGGGATCTGATGGCACAAGTAGGAAGCATTATGCGCCTGCCCATAGCGCCCAGCTGTTTGGACTCCGGGTCCGGTGGCAGGGTGCTCAAATGTTGCAGCTCTGGGACCGGGTCATGTGAGGCTAGTGATGACCAGAGAGTTGGCCAGAGGATGTGAAGCCAGATACTGGTCCTCCTAGGAGCCTTGTACAGGCAGTCGCTTCTTCTCGGCATCGCCGGGAGCGTGGACATTTCCACGCTGCCCAGGTGGCGTACACAAAATTGTTCACCAAGTGTGGTACCACCACAGGCTTAGGATCTTTTCTGTCAAGATACCTTGGCGAGCGTGCAGTCTCTCTGTCTAATTCTTCCTCGCATCCCAGCCCATGTTCTCTTGGATGTGCCTCATGATCTCTGAGAACGATGGGTCATCCAGAGGGAGATCTGGGAAGCTCACGTGGTCCAGAGAAGGGATGTGGATCGGAGAAGGGATCTGGATCCTTCCGAGATTCCGATCCAGTGTCCTCCGTCGAAGGTGAACGGCGGCGCCTTCTAGGTCTCTTAGGCTGGGTGACCCCAAGATGATCTGGACGTGGTCTCCTTTGTCTGGTCTCCTACCTAGGGAGGATCCGCCAGCTCCAGGGGAGCAGGCACTGCCTCGCCGCCCCCGACGGAGTAGGGGGCGAGGGGCAGTGGGGTCGCAGGTGGAGGAGGAGGTGGAACCACGCTCTTTTATGGTGTCCCACCAGTAAGTGAACAACCCTTGACCTCAGATATGGAGAGGTCTCGACGACCGACCGGGTGCCTTGGCCGGCCGCCGGGTTCCTCGCGCTGGCTCCCCAGGGTCTCAGGTTCCGGAGAGGGGCTCCCTGGGAGTGCGACAGACCGGGTTCGCTCTCCTCGATCCTCGGGCTGGGCAGCTCCTCCTCCATGATCGCCTCCTGACCGACGCCGGTGGGAGACGCCGGGGTCCTCTTCTCACTAGGTACAGGTGCGGGACGCCGGTCCCCCGCCGGTGACCAGAAGACGTAGGGCTGACCGGGCGACGGGATGCCTGAAGCTCACGGTTCCTGGGACCTATGGTGCAGGGTCTGGCCGGATCTTGACGAGTCTTTAAAGAGGTAAGCTCCTTGTCTTCCTCGAGAGGAGGAGGCAAGGAGGGCAGACCTGACGCCGGGTTCGAACGGCGGAACCAGACTTATGGTGGTGATGACGGTCCCCGTACCCAGCTAGGGCCTTGGAAGAGGAAGATGAGGAAGGCCTGGAGGTCTTGGCCTGTGAGACAGAAGAGGAGCCTGAAGGGGTCTTCACCACTGCAGGGGAGGCTGGTGACGGCCCGGAAGGAGAGCGGTCGGACCGGAGTCGGAGCTACGGGAGTCGGAGGTCCTAGGACGGGACTTGGATCTAACTCTCCCCTGTGCTTCGGGTGTCTCCGGCTCTCTGAGGATTCCCCTTGGAGGCTGCAACCATGGCCCTGATTTTTTCTTCAAGCAGCGCTCCTGGAGGGCCTTCTGGCATGGATCTGGGTCCGCTGTTGGACCCCTGGTAAAGAGCAGGACCGGGTCGTGGTCTGGGGCCCAGACACCGGACGCAGGCCAATGCGATCCTTAAATGGGATTTGTTTCTCCCACAGGTGCACTTCAGGCGATGGCTCTCTAACGAGAGGTTGAGAGGACATCAGACAGCAAAAGAGCCTAAAACGTAACTTTGTCCCGGCGGAAGAACTTAACCGAAGGCCGAGACGCTAGAAACGCAGCCAAAGGGGTCGAGACATGCAAGGCGATCGCGGAAAGAACTAGAGAATCTGCTGTACCACTTTCTATGTACTAAGTCTGACGCCGGGGCGGATCCGACGGCCGGGCGGTCCCCGCTGAAGATAGCTAGCTTGAAGAATTCGTGGGTCCTGGACACCTGCCAGCTTCAGTCCTAATGGTGTAACCTGCTGCAAGAGCTGTTTCTCGAAGTAAGATCCTCCTGTGCGCCTTAGCAATAGGGATGTAGGTAGGCATCCGCATGTCCAAGGACGCCAAGAAAGCACCCTTCTTCAGCATGGGTATTAGTCCCGGGAGGGTCACCATACAGAAGCGCTTTTGTAAACGCATCGACATATTGAGGTCGCTGAGGTCCAGGATTGGACGGAGGTCCCCGTTTTCTTTGGGACCAGGAAGAAGTGTGAATAATAACCTGCTCCTCTCTGGTTCCCTGGAACATGCTCCAAAGCTTCTTTCTGCAGAAGCGTGGAGCACTTCCCTGCCTTATGAGTACAGAGCTGCTGACCCTAGCAACGGGAGAGCAGAAGAGGCTTGTGGGGGCTTGTCTATTACCTCATATATTGGCCTTTCGACCAACTGTGGCACCCACCGTCGGTGGTGATCGACCGCACACCCTGGCAGGTGGTCTGTGATGCCATCCGACCTTCGCTTCCCATTGATCCTGAGGAGGGCTGTGGGAAGGAGTCATGTCTGTGGCAGCAGTGGTCCCGTAGGTTGGGACAACTTGGTAGCATGTTGGCCTCTACCTGAGCACGCCTTGGCCTGGGCTTTCCGAGAGAAGGAACCCCTCTGTTGCTGGTCGGAACGAGGTTGTTGCCTCTGTCCAGCTGCGTAAAAGTCCTTTCTGGTTCCCACGAAAGGAACTGAGTCTAGATCTGGTACGTGGCCTGGACAGATCTAACAGCCTTCCCAGTTTCCTGTAATTTGGTGATGACCTTTCTGAGGCTTCACCAAACAAACTTTGCCATGAAAGGGAACGTCCATAGTGTTTTCTGGATGTCTGGGTAAACTCGAGACACGGAGCCACGAAGTGTCTCCGGAGACATACGCCTGAGGCTGCCGCCTGGGTCAAGAGTCCACAGAGTCTTATGCGCGCTCGAGCACCTGGAGTCCCCACGCCTGAACCCGCGGGCGGAGGAGCTGAAGGAGTTCCTCCTTGGCCACCGCCTGGGCTATCTCTCCACCAGTTCTTCTGTCCCTGTTCCCACAGCGTTTCTGGAACTGAACCATGTGGCATGTAATTCAACCATCTACTGGCGCAAGTCGCGGGTGCGTAAGTGCGCGCTGCCCAGCATGTCCAATTGCTTGGACCCGGTCCGTGGCTGTACTGCTCAGATGTTGTGTTTCTGAGACCGGGTCATGAGTGGCTGTAATGACCAGGAGTCGCCAGAGGATGGTTAGCCAGGTACTGGTCCTTCCTCGGCCTTGTATAGGTGGTCAGCCTTCGGCATTGCCGGGCCGAATGTGGACCTCCACTTGCCTGGTGACGCCCACGGCTGGTGTCTACCAAGGTGGCACCACCACAGGCTTGGGATCTTTTGCTGAAGGTAGCGGCAAGGTGTAGTCTGGTCGAGTTCCTCCGCATCCCATCCCATGGTTCTCTTTGATGCGCCTCATTATGTCGGAGAACGAGGGTCATCCGAGGAGACCTAGGGAGGTCGGCAGGTCCGGAGGGGATGCTGATTGGTAAAGGAAACCTGAGCATTCAGAGATGTCAGATCTGGAATTCCGTAGACGGTGAATACCAACGCTTCTGGGTCTCTTTGGGGTTGGGTGACCCTGAAGAGAATCTGGAAGGAGGCCTTCTTTCTGGTAGATCTGCCCCTAGAGGTACCGCTGGCTCCTGGGGCAGTGTGTCGGGCCTGTTGACCCTTTTTAGTGAAAGAAGGTGCAGGCGCCGGTGGTGCCGGGTGGCGGAGGAGAGCGCGCAGACCACATCCTTTAATGGTGTCCCACCAGAACGTGAAGAGCTCTCACTCGCCAAGTTTAAACCAGACAATGGACCGGCGCCGTGGCTCAGCCGGGCCGCACCGCCCCCGGGATCTCAAGTTCTGGAGAGGGCTCCCATGGGAGTTAGATGGGTCCGGAATCGCCCGCCTGGTCTTCGGCTGGTGGTACTCCTTCCTTCAACGCCTCGACTGACGCCGTAGGCTGGCGGTGGTCCTCCTGGTTATGCTATCTTGACGCTGGTCCTCTGCCGCGCCCTGGGGTGGAATGCCTGACTGGCGACGGGTGACGAACGCCAGTTCCCGGGAGTGTTTATGTGCCTGGGCCGGGCCGGTCCGATGTCCGCTAAGGGAGGTCAGCCCTGGTCTCTGCGCTGGGGTGGCGGGCTCAGGGAGACTGACCGGACGCCGGAGGCCGAATGCCGGAAGATGACTTGTGATACTCCCCTGACCTGGACGAGGCCTTAGTCGAGGAAGCGGCCTGGAGGTCTTGGCAGGTCAAGAGTAGAAGAACCACTGGCCGATTTGACCATGACCTGGGAGGCTGAGAGTGGGCTCGGCTGGGGAGTGGTCTGACCTGGAGCCGGAGTTGTGGGAGTCCCGAGGTCCTGGAGGGATCTGGGTCTCACCTTCTCCCGGGCTTCGTGGTGCCTGGGTGACTTCTAAGATTTCCCCTGGAGGAAGGTTCCATGGCTTAAGCTTTCTTCAAGAAGGAAAGCCTGAGAGCCTTCTGTCTGTGGATTCTCGCTCTCTGTTGCCAGCCCTGGCAGAAGGAGCAAGCCTGGGTGTCGATCTGGGTCCCAGGCACCAAATGCAGGCCAATGAAGGTCCTTGAAAGGAATCTGCTTCCCACAGGCACACTCTCAAGAATGGCCTCCACTGAAGTTGGGGAGGACTCGATGAAAAATGGCTGAAAATAGATTTCTCCAAAGTTTGGAAAGTTTGAAGGTTTTCCAGGTCCACGCCGCTAGACTTAACCGATGAGGTCCAGACATGCAAAGTTCGACGGCGGAAAGAACTGGGATTCTGGCGGACCGCCCCCCATGTACTACATGCCTGATGTCGGGGCGGACCGGCGTCGGAGGCAGTCCCCGCTGAAGACCGTTGAAGGTGAGAATCAGGGGTCCTGACGCCCGCCGCTTCAGTCCTAATGGTGTAACCTGCTGCAAGAGCTGTATCTCAAGAAGATCAAGGTATTTATGGCGAGATGGCTTAATGGGAATGTGCAGATAAACATCTGTATATCCAGAGCACAAAGCCACTGACCCGCTGGAGGAGGGGCAGAAGGCTCTGCAAAGAGAGCATCCTGAACCTTTGTACTTATATAAAGATTCTAGGAACTGAGATCAAAATTGGTCTGAGATCTCCCGCCTCTTTGGGACCAGGAAGAAATGGAATAGTAACCTGTCCCCTGAAGATGAAGGGAACAGGCTCTATCGCTATTTCAGCAGAAGAGCCGAGATTTCCTCTTGGACCAAAGGAAGATATTCCTGAATACGACGACTTCAGAGGGGTGGTAGGGTGGTTTCTGAAGAAACTCTATGGAGTGTCCTTCATGATCTGAGCACCCAAGAACTCTAGGGAGACCTCTCCCATCCCGGAAGGTGAAGGGAAACCTCCTCCTACTGCTCCTCCGGGAGTCCGGAGGCAGTGGGAGAGGAAAGGAGTCAGGTGTGGGCAGCCGCCAGCTGAAGCACCCGCTGCTTTTTGGGTGGGTGGGGTCTAGCAGCCGGGGCCTGAAGCCATTTGGGCCCGCCTTCCCAGTGTTTTGCCTTGGCTGATTCCGCTGCAAAGGGACGCACTGCTGCTGATGGGGACGGTACATGGAATCAACTGACTTCAGAGCCATCCTCTCTTGCAATCAGTAATGATGTCCCTGACATCACCTCGGTGCACCGACACCGGAAGGGTGCTTCTGGATAGCAGATTGCACCTCGGGACCAGACCTGACACGAGCCAAGCATGACGCCATAGGCCCACAGCGAAGCTGAGCTCCGCCCAGCAGTGTCCACTCGCGCTGTATGTCACACGAGCATGTGTCGACACTGGCCGAACGAGCGAGAGCGGACGAGATCAGTTAACTCCTGCCTGACTTGGGAGTCAGGCAAGGAGTCCAGCTTGGCTTCCGCCTGAGTAAGGATGGCCTTCTGTAGTCCCCCATGTGGTGACTATAGTTCAGGCCCTAACCCCAGTGTGGAGGAAGTGAATCTTTCTCCCATACTGGTCCAGAAGGTGAGATTCTTATCAGGAGTGACGAGCTAAGATGTGTTTGTTCGCCGATCGCCGTGAGCTGCGCTTAATCACCACCGAGTCGGCACAAGGGTGAGAATCCAGGAAATCAACACCCTCTGGAGCCTGATATAGCCTGTTTGACTTCCTAGAAGTGGAGCTAAGGCCAACGGCCTGTTTCATATCGTGTAACAAGGTCAGCGTGAGTCTCATCCAGGGTGGCACCAATGTAGGAGCTGTCACTGGCAGATCCAGATGTTCAGCGCAGTTTCAGACGCTGAGGATCTGGTTCCAGGAGCGCCACCTGATGAACCCTCCTGGATTTTTCTAAGCAACTCAGAAAGAAGGATCCTCGGAGGAGACTTCGAGGAGTCCTTGGCCGGGCTTCAATGGAGAGCGAGGCTTGTCGCCTTCTCGGAGCAACCATCGGAAGAATCCGAGGAGTCCGAGCGTGAAGAGGAAGATGAAGAAGAGAAAGACTCTTCCCGACCCGAGGGAGGAACAGACCCTTTGGGAGTCCTCGGAGCGTGTCCTGTCCCTCTCTGGATCCAGACTGAAGAATCCTGGAGTCCGGAGGTGGTGACGGAATGTGCCGCCTGGGGCGACGGGAACCTGGGACGGCACTGTCGCCGAAGGCAGCTCCACTCTTTGGTGAGCTTGAGCCCTGGCCTCAGCCCACCAGGAGGCCAGAGTCTCCTGCAGGTCCGCAGATGATTGAGACTCGTCCCTAGCCTAAGACAAAGTCCCTGAAGAACGGATAGGTCAAACCAGCTTCACTTGAGGAAATATCCAGGCTATATGCCGATGTGTGTGCAATCAACTCCAGGTGGTGTGGCACATATACATGTAGACACGCTTCAGTGCTGCAAAGGAGGTAGCTACTCCTTTGTGGAATGGCCCTGACCACTCCTGGTAATGGTTTGCCGCTTGTCATAACAAAATGAGATACACCAAGAGCCAGCAGAAAGGGTCTGTTTGAAACTGGGGCCCTTTTCATCCTCCTGCAAAGGAACTAACAGCTGCCCGCTGTGTTCTTGGTTCTGGTCAAATAATATCTGAGACACCAGAATATCCAGGGTGTGGGCAGTGCTTCCTCGATTGGCGCATTTAGAAAGTACTGGTAAATCAATGTCCTGTTATGGGTATTGAAACCACCTTAGGCAGGAACTTAGATTCGTTCCTCAGGGACACCCTATCCGATGAAGAATTATAAGGCCTTGCATATGAGAGCATGTAATTCGCAGATTTTCCTCCGGCAATGCAACAAAACAACGCTTCACGGCAAAACGTAGTCGCAATCTGTGGCAGGTTCATGTGGCAGCGTAGTTGCTCCAGGACAAAGGGTAAATCCATGAGGACGGATCCAATGGGCGACCTATGGTGAGGACCCCTTAAAAGGCACGGTAGTTTAGCTGCCATCATGCGGGCTTCGTGGGGGCGATAAGCTGAGGCTGCTGTGCACTGACTGAGGAGGTTAGCCCAGATTGAAAAGGAAAAGTGGTAACGGTGAACCAGCTTCAGACAGTCTAAGGAAACTGCAGTTGGTCCACAAAAACCTTGTTACCATGGCGCAGTCGCCGGGTTTTCTGCAGCATCACACCTCACGGTAGACCCCGTGTCGAACCATGGCTATGTTCCCTAGGAGCCGCATGCAGGTTCACTGAATGTAAGTCCAGGTGGACTAGTGAACCCCTCCTTAGACAACAGGTGGCTGCCTGGTATGAAGCGGAGGTTCCCGGACACCTGTTCTAGAAGTGGAACCAGATTTGCCTGGGCCAAAAGGCGCTTATTAAATAAGTGTCGTGTGTCCCCTGCGAAGTTTAAGAAGGACTCTTGATCAACGGGAAAGGGGGAAGGCATAGAGGAATCTGCCCAGGGAGAGGGACAACATGCTCACCAGAAAACACCAGGACATGGATCTAGTGAGCAAAAATTGGGCAGTTTTGCTGGATGGGGATAAGAGATCCAATTGTGAGTCCCCATCTTCAGAAACAGGTCCTCTGCCACCTCCCTGTAGAAGTTCCCACTGTGGACTCTAGCCTGTGAATCTACTCAGGCTGTCTGCACAGTGTTGTCCACCCGGGAACGTGAACTGCTAATGAGGTTTTGCCGCCCGGTCATATTACCCATTCCCCACACTCATGGCCTCCTGCAAACGGGTAGGAGTGGCCTTGTTTGTTGAGGTAATACATCACCGCAGTATTGTCTGTTTGAACAGGAGAGTACTGTTGGAATCTCCGACTGGAAGGCCTGCAAGGCAAAGGACCGCCTCATCTCTGTGTGTTGATATGAGATGAGATTCCTAGTAGTCCATGTCCCCTGAGACCTCCCTGTTCAGGCGCCTCCACCCCAGCTCTGAGGCATCGGTGGAGAGGGTTACCACCGGGATGGCGGTCTGAGAGGAACTCTGAGAGGGCTCCAGATCTGGCTACCATTAGCAGTCCAATCACGCCTCGGATTCTGACTGGGATGCTGCAGATGGTCTTGCCTTTGGTCCCATTGCACTTTTAGCATCCATTGTCATCTGGCTGTGAGCCCTATATCGACCGTTGAATGGCGCAGTCATGTGTCCGAGCAGGCGGCGATCAATCTGGCCGGGACGGTCTTCGCTGACAGGTCCCTATGAGGGATCGTTATGCTCTCCCCTGTCTCGGAAGAAAGGCTTTCCCTTGACGGTGTCCAGAACTGCCCCTATGAACTGCAGTTTCTGGGACGGCACCTGAGAGATTCTTACAGTTGATTAAGATTTCCAGAGACTGAAAGAGAGCCCGGTATGCTGAATGGCCATCAGCAATGCCTCCTTGAGGAGGCCATGAGCCAGTCGTCCAGGTACGGGAACACGAGTGGCTCTGTCTCCCAGAGCATCGCCATGACCGCCATGCACTTGGTGAATACCCTGTGCTGATGACAGCCTGCAAGGGAAGTGCCGAACTCTGACAGTGTTGGCAGAGGAACTCAAGCGAGGAAAGTACAGTTACGTAAGAACCGTAACAGTAGATCTTGAGAACAGCTCTGGCAGGTTACACCATAAGGACTGAAGCTCGGCAGGCCAGGACCCCACGGAATTCTTCTGTTCTAGTTATTCAGCGGACCGCCCCCACGCCAGAAGGCGAGTACTATGGGGCGGTCCCAACAGATTCCTCAGTTCTCCTGGCCGGAGACTCCAGGCTTAGAATGACATCAGAATGGGAGACCGAGGATCCGCTATCAAAAGACAAAGGGCGTAGTTCTCGACCAAGGCTCGGTAAGCCATGCCTTCCTCCAAGGGGAATGGTATGGAGAGCGTACTCTGCTGAGCTGTTCTCAAGATCTACTGTTACGGTAAGTTCTACATAACTGTACTATCTTTACTTTGAGAAACAGCACTTGCAGCAGGTTACACCATTAGGACTGATTTTGCCAATAGCGCCTGTAAGCATTCCTGGGAGGAGGAAACTAGGAAAGATCTTTGACAAGTCCTGACTTAGACAGGAGACTCCTGTAGCACGGCCAGGCCGAACCCAGCCTCCGCCTGTGATGCAATATCCAGGCTATAGTGTCAATGAATGTGTACAGAGCTCCGGGTAGCTGCAGCACTAAATGGCAGAGGTGGAGAAGTTAAAGTGCTGCAAACAAGGTACCCACCCCCTTGTCGAATGGGTCCCGGACTGTACCTGGAGGGGTTTGTTTGCTGTTGTAGCAAATGAGATAACTGCACAAGTCAGCGAGAAAGAGACTGCTTTGAAACTGGTTGGCCAAACATCCTCTCAGCAAAGGAACGTAATAGTTGCTCCGACTTCATAAGCTGTTTAGTTCTGTCTCAGGTAATATCGTAGACAGCAGTGAACATCCAGGGTGTGAAGCAATGCCTCCTCTATTGGAATATTTAGGAAAATATACAGGTAAATCGGCGTCCTGTTGAGAGTGAGGGCAGAGACCACCTTAGGCAAAAACTTAGATTCATCCTCAGAGATACTCTGTCCTGGTGGAAAATTAAATAAGGCCTCTTACACATGAGAGTGTGGAGCTCGGAGACTCCTCCTCGCTGATGTGACAGCATCCAAAATAAATGCTTTCCTACGACAGAAAACGCAACTCGCAATCCGCTGCAGGTTCAAAGGGGGAAGCATGAGTTGTTCCAGGACAAAAGTGAGCCCATGGAGGAAACTGATCCTACTGGTGGCCTAGATGTAACATCTTCTCAGGAAATCTCGAGACTGTGTTCCAGCTGTGCGCACTGTCCCACCGGAAGTGGTAAGAAATCACAAGAGGGTGCAAATTTTATTAGAGGAGTAAGTTGAGACCCGAATGGAATAGGAAAAGCAGGTATTCCAGCACCACTTTCACCGGGCATCCTAGAGGGAGGCCGTGCTTATGACCACAAGAAAGCGGCGCCGATTTCATGGCGTATACGATGATGCGCTGCCGGCTTTCTGGCAGCAGAAAGAACTTCCGCCCCCTTTTGCGAGACCCCGTGTCGCAAATGGCTATGTCTCTAGGGAGCCACGCATGCAGGTTCAGTGAGCGTAAGTCCGGGTGGACTAGAGAACCCTTCCTCCTGAGACAAGAGATGGGAGCTGAAAGGCAGTGGGATTGAGGTTCTGTGATAGCTATGCTAGCAAGGGGAACCAAATCTGTCTGGGCCAGAATGGGGCTACTAGGATCATTGTTGCATGCTCCTCGCGCAGTTTGGAGAAGAACTCTGGATCAACTGGAAGGGAGGGAAGGAGGAATCTGTCCCCTGAAGAGGGACAACGCTGCTTTGCCAGAAAACACTAGGCCCTGGATCTAGCGAGCAAAAATTGGGCAGTTTTATGCTGGATGGGAAGTTTAATAAGTCCAGTTCTGGAGTGCTCCATCGAAGAAACAGATCCTCTGCTACCTCCTGAAGAAGTTCCCACTGTGAACTCTGGCCTGGGAACGACTTCAGGCCATCTTGCGATTGTGTTGTCCACTCCGGGAACGTGAACTGCAATCAGGCTCTGGCCGTGTCAGATTGCCCAATCCCACACCTCACCGCTTCCCCAAAGGGGTAAGAGGTGCACCTCCTTGTTTGTTGGAGGTAATACATCACCGTCCGTATTGTCTGTTTGAAGCATAAGAGTATTCGCGGGATCTCTGACTGAAAGGCCTGCAGGGCATAAAGGGACCGCCTCATCTCCAGAATGTTGATGGAGATGAGCTTTGAGGGGCCCACGCCCTTGGGACCTCACCCTGCTTCAGGTGTTCTCTCACCCCAGCCCCTGAGGCGCCTGTGGAAAGAATCACCTACGGGACGGCGCTGTAAACGGAACACCCGCCGAGAGTGTTCCTTGGCCCAGCCACCACTGCCAGTCTCGGATTACGGCATCCGCTGATTCTGACCGGCTGCTGCATGTGGTCTTGCCTTTGGTCCCACTGCACCTTGAGCATCCAATGAGTTACCCGTGATGTGGAGCCTTCTGCCAAAGGGATCGGTTGAATGGCCGCAGGCATGTGTCCGAGCAAACTAAGGACCAACCTGGCGGGACAGTCTTCACCGAGGTCCCTGATGAGGGATCTGAATGCCCATTTTCGCCGGGAAGAAAAGCTCCTTGACAGTGTCCAGAACTGCTCATGAACTGCAGCTTCTGTGACGGTACGAGGAGAGACTTCGTAATTGATTAGGATGCCTAGAGACTGGAACAGAGCCTGGGTGCCTGGATAGCTGAGGCAACAACGCCTCTTTGGAGGCGGCCATGAGAAGCCAATCGTCGAAGTACGGGAACACATAGTGGCCCTGTCTCCTTAAAGACACTGCCACACACTTGGTAAAGACCCTGGGGGCCGAGGACAGCCCGAACGGAAGAGCTCGGAACTGAAAATGGTGGCCGAGAAACTCGAAGCGCAGGAACCTCTCAGTGCTCTTGAGCCACAGGGTGTGCAGGAAGGCCCTGCATGTCTAGGGACGCTAAGAAGGCATCCTACTTTAGCATGGGGATGAGACCCGAAGGGTCATCCATGCAATCGCTTGTAGGCTACCGCTGTATTTAGGTCGCTGAGGTCCAAGACTGGACGGAGGTCCCTCGGGTTTTCTTCGGAACCAGAAAGAAGTGAATAGTATCTTTATCCTATTCTGATTCTCTGGAACATACCCACCGCCTCCCTTCTGCAGGAGTGCGAGTATTTCTTGCCTGATAAGCAATTTGTGCTGACCCGAGTAACGGGAGAGCAGAGGAGCCTTTGAGGTGGCTTTGTTCATAATTCCCTATAAAGTGGCCTCTTTCGACTAACTGAAGGGACCCACCTGTCGGTGGTTGGTGGACCGCCACCCTGGCAGGTAGTTCGCAATGCACCCGACCTTGATGTTCTGCTGATCCTGAGGGGCGGGGCCGGAAGGAGTCATGCTGTGGCGGCGGAGGGCCCGGGCTGAGCCGCTTAGCTGGGCGCTGACTTCGACCCGTGGGCAACTTTCCCTTGGCTCTACGAGAAACAGAGCCCTTCTGTTGTGGTCCGGTGTGGGACTGCTGTCTCTGCGTCCGGCCACGAAAACAGCTTTGGTTCCTACGAAAGGAACCATGCCTGGTCGGTACATTGCTCTGGACTGATCTCACCACCTTCCGGCCTTTTGAGTTTGGTGAGGACCTCTCGAGGATTCACCAAAAGAACTTGCAAAAGAGGCGCCCAGGATGTTCTTCTGGACGTCTGGGTGAACTGAGACACGGAGCTACGAGTGTCTCCGGAGCCATACGCCCGAGCTGCCGCCTGGCCGAGGAGTCCGCAGAATCATCATACGCTGCCTGTAGCACCTGGGTTCCCACGCCTGAACCTCTGCACGGAGGAGCTGCAACATCTCCTCCTTCTGCTCACCGTCTGGCAATTTGTCCACCAGATCCAGTCCCTGCTCCCACAAGGTATTTTGGAACTGTAAATGCGGGGTTAAGTAGTCTAGGATCTGGTGGCACAAGTAGCGGAAGCATACATGCGCTCTGCCCATAGCGTCCAGCTGTTTGGACTCCGGGTCCGTGTGGCAGGGTGCTCAAATGTTGCAGTCTCTGGGACCGGGGTCATGTGAGGCTGTGATGACCAGAGAGTTGGCTAGAGGATGTGAAGCCAGATACTGGTCCTCCTAGGGCCTTGTACAGGCAGTCATTTTCTTCGGCATCGCTGGGATGCAGTGTGGACACTTCATTGCCTTGGTGACGATACAAATTGTTCACCAAGGGTGGTACCACCACAGGCTTAGGGATCTTTCGTCGAAGATACCTGGCGAGGGCGTAGTCTCTCTGGTTCAATTCTTCCCGCATCCCAGCCCATGTTCTCTTGGATGTGCCTCATGATCTCTGAGAACGATGGGGTCATCCAGAGGAGATCTGGGAAGCTCACGTGGTCCAGAGAAGGGATGTGGATCGGAGAAGGGATCTGGATCCTTCCGAGATTCGGATCCAGTGTCCTCCGTCAAGGTGAACGGGCGGCGCCTTCTAGGTCTCTTAGGGCTGGGTGACTCAAGATGATCTGGACGGTGGTCTCCTTTGTCTGGTCTCCACTAGAGGGATCCGGGCCAGCTCCAGGGGAAGGCATTTCCGCCTGCCACCGACGGGAGTAGGGGGAGGAAATAGTGGGGTCGCAGGTGGAGGGAGGAGGTGGGAACCACTGCCTTCTTTTATGGTGTCCCACCAGTAAGTGAACAACTCTTGACCTCAGATATGGAGAGGCTCTGACGACGGACCGGGTGCCGCTGGCCGGTCGTCGGGTTCCGGCGTTGGCTCCCCCAGGGTCTCAGGTTCCGGAGAGGGCTCCCTTGGGAGTGCGACAGGACCGGGTTCGCCCGTCTGATCCTCGGGCTGGGTCAGCTCCTCCTCCATGATCGTCTCCTGACCGACGTCGGTGGGAGACGTCGGGGTCCTCTTCTCAATAGGTACAGGTACGGACGTCGGTCCCCCAGCCGATGACCGAGAAGACGTAGGCCTGACCGGCGACGGGCGTCGGGCGGTCGACGGTTCCTGGGACCTATGGTGCAGGGCCGGCGTCGGATCTGACGACTTCTTTAAAGAGGTAAGCTCCTTGGTCTTCCTCTGGGGAAGAGGAGGCAAGGAGGCAGACCTGACGTCGGGTTCGGAACGGCAGGAACCAGACTTATGGTGGTGATGACGGTCCCCCGACCTAGCCAGGGCCTTAGAAGAGGAAGATGAGGAAGGCCTGGAGGTCTTGGCCTGTGAGACAGAAGAGGAGCCTGAAGGGGTCTTCACCACTGCAGGGGGAGGCTGAGGACGGGCCCGGGAAGGAGAGCGGTCGGACCGGGAGCCGGAGCTACGGGAGTCGGAGGTCCTAGACGGGGACTTGGATCTAACTCTCTCCCTGTGCTTCTCGGGGTGTCTCCGGGCCTTCTCTGAGGATTCCCCCTTGGAGGCTGCATCCATGGCCCTGATTTTTTCTTCAAGCAGAAACGCCTGAGGGCCTTTCACATGGATCTGGGTCCGGCTGTTGAACCCCTGGCAAAGAGCAGGGACTGGGTCGTGGTCTGGGCCCAGACACCGGACGCAGGCCGAATGCGATCCTTAAATGGGATTGGCTTCCCACAGGTGCACTTCAAGGATGGCCTCTCAACGGAGGTTGAGAGGACATCAGACAGCAAGAGAGCCGAAAACGTAACTTTGTCCCAGGGGAAGAACTTAACCGAGGCCGCACGCCAGAAACGAGCCAAAGGGTCGAGACATGCAAGGCGACGGCAGGAAAGAACTAGAGAATCTGGCGACCACCTTATGTACTAAGCCTGACGTCGGGGCGGATCCGACGGCGGCGGTCGCTGAAGATAGCTAGCTAGAAGAATTCCGTGGGGTCCTGACACCTGCCAGCTTCAGTCCTAATGGTGTAACCTGCTGCAAGAGCTGTTTCTCGAAGTAAGATCCTCCTGTGCGCCTGAGCAATAGGGATGTGTAGGTAGGCATCCGGCATGTCCAAGGACGCCAAGAAAGCACCCTTCTTCAGCATGGGTATTAGTCCCGGGAGGGTCACCATACAGAAGCGCTTGTAAACGACCGACATATTGAGGTCGCTGAGGTCCAGGATTGGACAGAGGTCCCCTGTTTTCTTTGGAACCAGGAAGAAGTGTGAATAATAACCTGCTCCTCTCTGGTTCCCTGGAACATGCTCCAAAGCTTCTTTCTGCAGAAGCGTGAGCACTTCCCTGCCTTATGAGTACAGAGCTGCTGACCCGAGCAACTGGAGAGCAGAAGAGGCTTGTGGGGGCTTGTTCTACTTACTTCTATATATTGGCCTTTCGACCAATCAGGCACCCACCTGTCGGGTGGTGATCGACCGCCCCTGGCAGGTGGTCTGTGATGCAATCCTGACCTTCGCTTCCCATTGATCCTGAGGAGGGGTGGGGCCGGAAGGAGTCATGCTGTGGCAGCAGGGGTCCCGCAGGTTGGGACGACTTGCAGCATGTTGGCCTCTACCTGAGGACGCCTTGGCCTGGGCTTTCCGAGAGAAGGAACCCCTCTGTTGCTGGCCGGAACGAGGTTGTTGCCTCTGGGTCCAGCTGCGAAAACGACTCTGGTTCCTACGAAAGGAACTGAGTCTAGATCTGTACGTGGCCTGGACAGATCTAACAGCCTTCCCAGCTTCCTGTAATTTGGTGATGACCTTTTCTGAGGCTTCACCAAACAAAACTTTGCCATGAAAGGGAACGTCCATAATGTTTTTCTGGATGTCTGGGGTAAACCCGGAGACACGGAGCCACGAGTGTCTCCGGAGACATACGCCTGAGGCTGCCGCTCTGGCCGAAGAGTCCACAGAGTCTTATGCGGCTCGGAGCACCTGGAGTCCCCAACGCCTGAACCCGCGGCGGAGGAGCCGAAGGAGTTCCTCCTTTGGCCACCGCCTGGCAATTTCTCCACCAGTTCTGTCCCTGTTCCCACAGCGTTCTGGAACTGAACCATGTGGGTCAGGTAATTCAACGATCTAATGGCGCAAGTCGCGGCTGCGTAAGTGCGCCTGCCCAGCATGTCCAATTGCTTGGACTCCGGGTCCGGTGGCTGCATGCTCAGATGTTGCGGTTTCTGAGACCGGTCATGAGTGGCTGTAATGACCAGGGAGTCGGCCAGAGGATGGTTAGCCAGGTACTGGTCCTTCCTTGGGGCCTTGTATAGGTGGTCAGCCTTCCTCGGCATTGCCGGGGTCGAATGTGGACACTTCCACGCTGCCTTGGTGACGTCCACGAAGGTGTCTACCAAGGGTGGCACTACCACAGGCTTGGGATCTTTTTGCTGAAGGTAGCGGGCAAGGTGTAGTTCGGTCGAGTTCCTCCGCATCCCATCCCATGTTCTCTTGGATGCGTCTCATTATGTCGGAGAACGAGGGGTCATCCGGAGGAGACCTAGGGAGGTCGCGTGGGTCCGGAGAGGGGATGCTGATTGGTAAAGGAAACCTGGAGCATTCAGAGATGTCAGATCTGGAATCCTCCGTAGACGGTGAATACCAACGTCTTCTGGGTCTCTTGGGGCTGGGTGACCCTGAAGAGAATCTGGAAGGAGGCCTTCTCTTTTCTGTAGATCTGCCCCTAGGAGGTACTGCTGGCTCCTGGGGGGAAGGTGCTCGGCCTGCTGACCCTTTTAGTGAAAGAAGGGGTGCAGGCGTCGGTGGTGCCGTGGGTGCGGGAGGAGAGTGCGTGGTGACCACATCCTTTAATGGTGTCTCCACCAGAACGTGAAGAGCTCTCTTACTCCGCCAAGTTTAAACCAGACAATGGACCGGCGCCGTGGCTCGTCGCCGGGCCGGCACCGGCCTCGGGATCTCAGTTCTGGAGAGGGCTCCCATGGGAGTTAGATGGGTCCGAATCGCCCGCCTGGTCTTCGGGCTGGGTAGACTCCTCCTCGACAACGCCTCGACTGACGCCGGTAGGCGGCGGTGTGGTCCTCCTGGTTGCGTTATCTGGACGCTGGTCCCTCTGCCGGGCCCTGGGGGTGAATGCCTGACTGGCGACGGGTGACGAACCGCCAGTTCCCGGGAGGTTTATGTACCTGGGCGCGGGTCCGATGTCCGCTTAAGGGAGGTCAGCCTGGTCTATGCGTTGGGGTGAGGCGCAGGGAGACTGACCGACGCCGGAGGCCGAATGCCGGAAGATGACTTGTGATACTCCCTGACCTGGACGAGGCCTTAGCCGAGGAAGCGGCCTGGAGGTCTTGGCAGGTCAAGAGAGTAGAAGAACCACTGGCCGATTTGACCATGACCGGGAGGCTGAGAGGGCCCTCGGCGGGAGTGGTCTGACCTGGAGCCGGAGCTGTGGGAGTCCCGAGGCCTGGAGGGATCTGGGTCTCACCTTCTCCCGTGCTTCTCGTGGTGCCTGGTGACTTCCAAGATTTCCTCTGGAGGAAGGTTCCATGGCTCTAAGCTTTCTTCAAGAAGGAAAGCCTGAGAGCCTTCTGTCGGTGGATCTCGCTCTGCTGTTGAAGCCCTGGCAGAAGGAGCAAGTCATGTGTGTCGTGATCTGTCCCAGGCACCAAATGCAGGTCGAATGAAGGTCTTTGAAAGGAATCTGCTTCCCACAGGCACACTTCGAAGAATGGCCCTCCACTGAAGTTGGGGAGGACATCTGATGAAAAAACGGCTGAAAAATAGATTTCCTCCAAAGTTTGGAAAGTTTGGAAGGTTTTCCAGGTCGTCACGCGCTAGACTTAACCGATGAGGTCGAGACATGCAAAGTCGACGGCGGGAAAGAACTGGGGATTCTGGCGGGACCGCCTCCTTATGTACTACGCCTGATGTCGGGGGCCGGACCGACGTCGGAGGCAGTCCCCGCTGAAGACTGCTAGCTAGAAAATTTCCGTGAGGTCCTGACGCCTGCCGGCTTCAGTCCTAATGGTGTAACCTGCTGCAAGAGCTGTATCTCGAAGAAGATCGAAGGTATTTGCGATGAGATGGGCGAATGGGAATGTGCAGATAAACATCTGTATATCCAGAGCACAAAGCCACTGACCCGGCTGGAGGAGGGGCAGAAGGCTCTGCAAAGAGAGCATCCTGAACCTTTTGTACTCTATATAAAGATTCAGGGAACTGAGATCTAAAATTGGTCTGAGATCTCCCGTCTTCTTTGGGACCAGGAAGAAATGGGAATAGTAACCCGTCCCCTGAAGATGAAGGGGAACAGGCTCTATCGCTTGCTTCAGCAGAAGAGCCGAGATTTCCTCTTGGACCAAAGGAAGATATTCCCGTGAATACGACGACTTCAGAGGGGGGTGGCAGGGTGGTTTCTGAAGAAACTCTATGGAGTGTCCTTCTGCTATGATCTGGAGCACCCAAGAATCTGTGGTTATCCTCTCCCATCCCGGAAGGTGAAGGGAAAACCTCCCTCCTACCGGTTCCTCCGGGGAGTCCGGAGGCAGTGGGAGAGGAAAGGAGTCAGGTGGTGTGGGGCAGCGCCGCAGCTGAAGCACCCGCTGCTTTTTTGGGTGGGTGGGGGCTTAGCAGCCGCGGGGGCCTGACATTTTGTGGCCCGCCTTCCCTAGTGTTTTGCCTTTGGCTGATTCCGTCTGCGAAAGGGACGGCACTGCTGCTGATGGGGACGGTACATGGAATCAACTGACTTCAGAGCCATCCCCTTTTCTTGCAAATCAGTAATGATGTCCTTGACATCACCCCCGAAAAGCACCGACACCCGGAAGGGTGCTTCCTGGATAGCAGATTGCACCTCCGGGACCAGACCTGACACGCGGAGCCAAGCATGACGCCATAGGCCTACAGCGAAAGCTGAGCTCCGCCCAGCAGTGTCCACTGCGTTGTATGTCACACGTAGCATGTGTCGACTGGCCGAACGAGCAGAGCGGACGAGATCAGCCAACTCCTGCCTGACTTGGGAGTCAGGCAAGGAGTCCAGCTTGGCTTCCGCCTGAGTAAGGATGGCCTTCTGGTAGTCCCCCATGTGGCGATATAGTTCAGGCCCTAATCCCCAGTGTGGAGGAAGTGTAAATCTTCTCCCATACTGGTCCAGAAGGTGAGATTCTTATCAGGAGGTGACGAGCTAAGATGTTTTGGGTTCGCCGATCGGCCGTGAGCGGCGCTAATCACGACCGAGTCGGCACAAGGGTGAGAATCCAGGAAATCAACACCCTCTGGAGCCTGATATAGCCTGTTTGACTTCCTAGGAAGTGGAGCTAAGGCCAACGGCTGTTTCCATATCGTGGTAACAAGGTCAGCGTGAGTCTCTATCCAGGGTGGCACCAATGTAGGAGCTGTCACGGGCAGATCCAGATGTTCAGCGAGTTTCAGACGCTGAGGATCTGGTTCCAGGGAGCGCCACTGATGAACCTCCTGGATTTTTCTAAGCAACTCCGAAAGAAGGATCCTCCGGAGGAGACTTGAGGAGTCCTGGCCGGGCTTCAATGGAGAGCGAGGCTTGTCGCTCTCTCGGAGCAACCATCGGAAGAATCCGAGGAGTCCGAGCGTGAAGAGGAAGATGAAGAAGAGAAAGACCTCTTCCCGACCCGAGGGAGGAACAGACCCCTTGGGGAGTCCTCGGGGAAGCGTGTCCTGCCCCTCTCTGGATCCAGACTGAAGAATCCTGGAGTCCGGAGGTGGTGACGGAATGTGCCGCCTGGGGCGTACGGGAACCTGGGACGGCACTGTCGCCGGAAGGCAGCTCTCGACCTCTTTGGTGAGCTGAGCCTTGGCCTCAGCCCACCAGGAGGCCAGAGTCTCCTGCAGGTCCACTGGCGGCCACGAGGGCGTGTGGAGGAGGAGGAGGTGGGGATAAGAATACGGGTTATACCCGATGGAGGATCCAAACCCGCCGCGGGTAGCCCAGCCGCCGGGTATTGGGGCCGAGTACTGCGGCATCGAAGCCCGCTGTTGGGTACTGTGGCGCCGATACTGCATTCCCGGGTACACCGCGCCGAATAAGACTGAGGATACCCGGGAGCCGGGGCTGCCGAGCAGACGGCCCAGCCGAACCTCACGAGCCGGTTCAGAGTGGAGAGCCCGGAGGACCTGATGGAGCAGAATATCTCCCGGAGTCAGTAAGGTTGACGTCAGGGCCGACGGCGGAGGCCCTGGCACCGGAGGTACCGACATCGGAGGGGCCGGCGTCCGGGGAGCCGACGTCAGGTCCGGCACTCCAGATGGAGGCAAAAGATCCCCAGCCTTGCCCGGGGACGGAGGAGAAAAGTCCCCGGGTTCAGGTTGGGGGGACTCTGGTTCCCCAGACGGCAGCGAAGGCTGCGGTGAACCGGGAACGACGGATGTTGGGGGGGTCCGTCGTAGGTTCCTTCGCCGGCCGGACGTCGGACGAGCCAACATGAGGCTTAGAGGCGAGCGCCGGAGGAGATGACGTCCGACTTACGAGGGCCTTCACCAGAGACAGGCCGAGAGAAGAGATCAGCCTGGTCTGGTGGAGGGGAGGCCGCGCGTCGCCCCGGAGGGTCGGACGTCTTACCAGCCGTCTCCGGGCGGACGTCAGAGGAGCCGACGCCCGGCTTACCGGAGTCGCCCACAGTGGTAGGCTGCGAGCATGCGGCCGAACCAGGGGCGGAGGCCTCCAACTGCCCGGAGGCGTCCGCAAGGCCCGAACGCAAGCCAGACGGGCAGGCCACCGCTGCCTCAGAAACCTCTGAGATGGCCATCGAGGAGCGATCCCCTGGAAGGGATGTTACCTGCGTCCCAGTGACTCCCGAGGGAGATGCGGTGGAGGAGCTTTTGTCCCGGTGCCTCTCCTTATCCTTCTTCTTCCGATGGCCTTCGGCGGAAGTGGACGCCTGCCTCAGTTTTTTAAGCTCCTTCTCCATAGAGCTCATTTTCTTTTTTAGAATATGGGCTTCCAGGGATTGCTGCCGCCTTTTTCGGGTAGCCCCGTTAAAGCTGAGGCAATGCTGGCACTTCTCGACCGGGTGATCAGGGCCTAGGCAGAACAGGCACAGGGAGTGGCCGGTCTTGTGCGGTAGTTGGGCGCTGCACGAATCGCACTCATTCTTGTGCTCGGAGGGTGTAGGGGACGACATACACCGACGTTAGTACTGACGTTAGTCGAAAAAATAGAGTTTTTCGGTTAAAAACCGACAAAGGAAGGGCGGGCCAAGCACAAACTTTTCCGTGAGGCGCTGCATGAGCTAACGGCGGGAAAGAACTGGAAGGCGGGTGTCCAGGACCGACCCTTTATACCGACGTCTCCTGACGCCGGTCACCTGACGTGGGGGCGGTCCCTCGCCAGGGACTGCTAGCTAGAAATTTTTCCGTGGGGTCCTGCCGCCTGCCGGCGTCAGTCCTATATGTAACTACCTACTACAAGATCCCTCTCGAAGTGATCTAAAGATTCAACCTTTTGAACTCTAGATTAAGAGGTGAACCTCACCTAATGGGGCAATGTCCTGATGCCATTCTGTTGTTTAATGTCGAGGTTAATATAGCTTGTCCCTTAGGATTCCTTCGAGGGTACAATTCTGTAAATGCCTTGTTAGTGTGGTTTGAGTTAATATAGTCACTATACTCTTAACTGGAACCATATAGTTGGTCTTTACCTAGCGGGGGCATTGTTTTTCAGACAACCCTATCTGGCCAGCCAATAATATTTGAAAATGTTAGAAGGGTGAAGCACTCATACTATTACAGATCCATATGGATCTTGGGGGGGACCAATGCCGAAACATGTGAGCCGCTGACTCTAGGGCGTTCCCAATAGGGGATTCCCCCCCGGGAGAGAAGGGATGCACACCATTATTTTGGAGCTCCCTCCTCATTATCGCTCTTGCGACTGTCCTAAGGCTGGGAATCCACCGCCAGCCCCTCCTAGGAAGTCTATTGGTATCTAATTTGAATGGGGATGGATGTGTCTTAAAGGACTCGTTTGCCCCACTCCTTTTTAAGCTTGGGCCTTCAATTGAGGACTGCCCCGAGCATACAACCCTGACCTATGGTCGGGAATTTGTTTCCCTGTTGAAAAGTTCTAAGTTAAGGTTGTTGATTAAGTTACGTGGGTACTTATATCTTAAAGAAAAGGTAAAACTGTCGGACAAATTGGTACATATTATTTTCCCTCATGTTAGTAGGAAGATTTCTTATGACAAATATAAATGACTAATCACAATGTAAAAGTACTCTCCTATAATATTAACGGGTGCTCCAGTCCGGTGAAGAGAAAACAAATCCAGAAGTATATTACCAGACAGAACTGTGAGGTGAACTTTTTGCAGGAAACTCACCTATCACCAACAGACGTCCTAAAGCTGAGGACCAAGTCCCATCCACACTTGTTTTCCTCATCTTTGGACTCTGGACGTAAGAGGGGGGTGGCTATCTTGTTGTCGGCGTCCTTCCCATTTGAGCTGGAGGAGACCGTGATGGATACTGGAGCCAGGTACATCATGGTGATAGGCAATGTGCAAGATACCCCAGTAACCCTGGTTAGTGTCTATGCTCCTCCGGGATCTCCCACATTGTTCTATGCCTTGCTTGCCCAGCTAGTGGCAGAAACATCTAGGAGTCTCTTGATTATGGGGGGGGGGGGCTGGAATTTAGTTTGGGACAGAAACCTGGATACCACCTCAGGCATTCAGAACCCAGACCACCACAAGGCAAGGGTAGTCAGGCATATCCTGAATCAGACTGGACTAGTGGATGTTTGGCGAGAAAGGTACCCTAGAGAAAGGGACTACACGCGTTACTCGCCTAGGTTTAAGGTATTCTCCCAGCTTGACATGTTTTTTACCTTCAAGGACAGCATTTCTGCCCTTCCCTCAATGTGGGTGGGTACCTCTACCCTATCAGAGCACAACCCAGTATTCCTAGAGGTTGCTCTTTCTCTCCCCAGGAAAACGACTCATTGGAGACTTAATACATCTTTACTTAGGGACAAAGAAGTTGTAAGCAAAATCAAACAACACATTACAAACACCATAGCTGAAAACACTACACTGGGGATGACACCACAAATCATATGGGATACGCTGAAGGCCACAGTTAGGGGACAATTAATACGCATAGCTGCCCAGAAGAAAAAAGACCGCCTATTGAAACAACAGAACCTCCTCGAAAAACTAACAGATCTGGAGTCCCTTCAAAAATCTAAGTGGGATAAACAAAGAGACTCTGAGCTCAGATCCCTGAGGGCTGAAATCCAGAAACTCCAGAAAAAAGAGATGGAGAGGAATCTTTTTTTCCTCAAACAAAAATATTATGAGGGAGGTCCCAGGGGCACTAGGCTCCTAGCAGCCCGCTTGAGGCACTTCAAAGCCAGAGCCACAATAAAATACAGTTACGTAAGAACTTACTGTCACAGTAGATCTTCGAGAGAGGCTCTTGCAGTAGGTAATTACATATAGGACTGACACCGCCGCAGCAGGACCCCACAGAAAATTTCTAGCTAGCAGTCCCTCGTGGGACTGCCCCACGCCAGGTGACTCCGCGCCAGGAGACGCCGGTATAAAGGGGCGTCCCGGACGCCCTTCTCCAGTTCTTTTCCCGCCACAGGCCCGGAAGGCCCGGACGAGAGAAGCTGATATTTCCATGGAAAAGGAGCTGAAAAGCCTAGGAGGATGGAGGGATGGAGGGATACACTGCAAGAGCCTCTTGAAGATTCTACTGTTATGGTAAGTTCATACGTAACTGTACTATCTTACTTCGAGGAGGTTCTTGCAGTAGGTAATTACATATAGGACACAATCCCAAGCAGCCTGGAACAAATGAAAGGCACCGGGAGGAGGAACTACTAGAAAAAAGTAGCAAATAATCTTGCAAGTCTCAAGAAAGTAGGCCTTGCAAGACAGCTAACCCGAAGCCTGCTCTACGGTGAGAGGCAATGTCCAAACTGTAATGTTTAGTAAAGGTATGGACTGAAGTCCAAGTGTCGGCAGCACAGATGTCTGCCGCAGACACGTTCTTGAAAACAAGTTGCAGAGGCTGCAACTCCACGAGTGGAGTGACCTCTGACTTGACCTGGGAGGGTCTTGTTGTACTTGTCCTAACAGAAAGTGATGCAATGGGCCAACCATTTTGATAGGCATTGCTTGGAGACAGCATTGCCTTCTCTTTTGTGAGCAAAAGAGACGAACAACTGATCAGTCTTTCTGAGATCCTTCCGTCCTATCGTGTAGTATCTCAGAATCCTGTGAACATCCATGGTATGGAGCAGGTATTCTCCTTGATTGAGCACTGCGAAGAAGGCAGGTAATTCAATAGACTGATTTAAGGTAGATTCCGCTACAACCTTCGGGAGAAACTTAGGATTCGTGCGAAGAGCTACTCGTTCTTTGTGAAAAATCAGATAAGGGATTTTGCATATCAGGGGCTGGAGCTCGGAAAGTCTGTGAGCAGAAGTAATGGCTACCAAGAAGAGCGTCTTCCATGATAAAAACTTCAAGTCTGCGGAAGCCGCAGGCTCAAAGGGAGGAAGGGTAAGTTTCTCGAGGACAAAATTTAAGTCCCAAGGGGGAGCTGGAGTCCGGACAGGGGGCCTGAGATGAAGGACCCCTCTGAGGAAAGTTTTGGATACCTCCAGCTGAGCAAATGCCTTATCCGTGAAAGGGACATGGTAGGCTGAAATAGCCGCCATATGGACTTTCAAAGAGGAGTGACTGAGACCCAGGTCGAAAAGATGACGCATGTACTCAAGCAGAATGGTCACAGGACAGGAAAAGGGCTCCACGTTCCTGGACGCAGCCCAGATGGCAAATCTTTTCCATTTCATGGCGTAGGTGGACCTAGTGGAGGGTTTTCTAGCCTCCACCAGAATCTTGGCCACCTTAGGAGAAACGCCTAAATGAGATTGAGCTAGGTCTGCAGGAGCCATGCATGAAGTTGAAGGGACTTGAGTCCCGGATGGACCAGGGTCCCCTGATCCTGGGTTAGCAATCCTCGAGATAAAGGAAGAGGAAGAGGAGGAACCTCTGAGTATTGTTGTAGAAGAGAGAACCAGATTTGCCTGGGCCAGAAAGGAGCGATCAGAATCATTCTCGCTCCTTCCAAAGCAAGCTTCTGCAGCACACGAGGGACCAGAGGAATTGGGGGAAAAGCATAGACGAATCTGTCCTTCCAGCTTAGAGATAGAGCGTCACTCCAGAAAGCGCCTCGTTCTGGAGCGAGCGAGCAAACAATTGGAAGCTTTGCATTTTGGAAGGAGGCGAACAGGTCTATCTGAGGAGTCCCCCAAATCTGGAAGATGCTTTTTAGAACTTTTTCGTCCAATTTCCACTCGTGTGGTAGAGCCGACGAGCGACTTAGTCTGTCTGCCAGGACATTGTCGACTCCCAGGACATGGATCGCTATGAGCGGAAGGTTGTGAAGCTGCTGCCCATTCCCAAACCCTCATCGGCTTCCCCTGTACAGCTGGTAGGACCGAGTCCCTCCTGCTTGTTGATGTACCACACCACGCACGTTGTCTGTTTGGACAGCTAGGTGACCGGGAAGGATGTACTGGTGAAGGGCCTGAGAACATACAGCACTGTCAAGCTCGAAAGCACGCCTGATGTGGAGAAATCTAACTCCAACTTTGGACCATAGGCCCTGGTCGGTGAGGACCCAGATGAGCTCCCCCAACCTTCGCCTGAAGCATCCGTGGTCAGAGTCTGACTGGGGAGGACAGTGAAAGGGGACCCCAGAATAGGTTCTCTAACCATCCACCATTGCAAGTTTCTTACCATCGGCAGGAGATCAGAACCAGATGATCTAGGTCCGTCACCCGCTGATCCCACTGAGATTGAGAGTCCACTGAGAGATTCTCATGTGGAGGCGCACGCGTGAACCGCTGGGATGGTCACGCCATAAGCCCCAGTAGATGGAGCACTGACCTGCCGGAACCCTCCTGTGTTCCGATAGGGAGGGAAATCTGGGATTGAGGGAGGGCCCCTGTCCGGAGTGCAGGAAGGCCTGCACATTGTCGTGTTGAGGATTGCCCTGATGAACTGGAGCCTGTGAAGGATCCAGGTGAGACTTGAATGGTTGATGGTAATCCAGGCCAGTGAAAACCTGCTGGGTGAGGGAGAGAGAAAATGCAGGAGTTGCTCCTGGACGGGGCCGCCAGGAGCCAGTCGCCCAGGTAGGGAAAACCTGAGCTCCTGGGGCACGCAAGGGGCCGCTACCATGCCAGGCATTTGCAAAGACTGGGAGCCGAGGAAAGACCAAAAGTGAGCCGCCTGAATTGGTAGTGGTCCCCTGGAACGCAAACCTGAGGTACCTTTCGCGTGAAGGGCGAATGGGGATGTGGTGGTACCGATCCTGCATATCCAGTGCACAAAGCCATTGGCCCGGCCGAAGCAGGGGCAAGAGGGTTTGAAGGGAGAGCATCCTGAGCCTCTTGTATTCCACATATAGGTTCAGGGAGCTGAGATCAAGAATGGGTCTGAGATCTCCCGTCTTCTTTGGTACGAGGAAGAAATGGGAATAGTAACCCGTCCCGTGGAGGTCAGGGGGGACGGACTCTATAGCCTGCTTCGCAAGGAGAGCAGAGATTTCTTCCCTGACCAAAGGAAGATGGTCCCTTGAGTAAGAGGAGTTCAAAGGGGGGTGACGTGGAGGTTTCTGCAGAAACTCTATGGAGTGCCCCTCTGCTATGATCTGAAGCACCCATGAAGCCGATGTTATCCTCTCCCAACCCGGAAGGTGGAGGGAGAATCTCCCTCCACCGTTCCTCCGGGCGTCCGGAGGCGGTGGAGAGGGAAGGATTCAGGTCGTGTGACGCAGCGCCGCAGCTGGGGCACCCGTTGCTTTTTTGGGCGGTGGGGGCCTGGCAGCTGTGGGGGCCCAACGTTTAATGGCACACCTTCCCTGAGGTTTCGCTTGAGGCCGGCTGCATCTGCGAAAGGGACGGCACTGTGGGGGATTGGGATGGTACATTGAATCAACAGATTTAAGGGCCGTCTCCTTCTCCTGCAAGTCAGTGATGATGTCCTTGACATCACCGCCGAAAAGCACAGAACCCCTGAAAGGTGCTTCTTGAATTGCTGACCGCACCTCTGGGACCATACCTGACACATGGAGCCATGCATGACGCCGAAGACTTACGGCGAACGCAGAGCTCCGTCCTGCGGTGTCCACTGCATCGTAGGTCGTCCTCAGAATATGACAACTCGCCGAACGAGTAGAACGGACCAGGTCGGCTAACTCCTGCTTGACTTGGGAGTCAGGCAAGGAGTCAATCTTAGATTCCGCCTGGGTAAGGACGGCCTTCCCCCATATGTGCTACATAATTCAGGGCCCTAATCCCCAGTGTGGAAGAAGCGTAAATCTTCCTTCCATACTGATCCAGAAGGCGAGATTCCTTATCCGGGGGAAGACGAGCTCAAGTGTTTCAGGTGTGCTGACCAGCCGTGAGCGGCGCTAATCACAACCGAGTCTGCACGGGAGTGAGAGTCTAAAAAGTCTACACCCTCTGGAGCCTGGTATAGCCTGTTGGACTTCCTAGGAAGTGGGGCTAAAGCCGACGGTTGCTTTCAAATAGTGGAAACAAGGTGGGCGTGAGGCTCGATCCAGGGTGGCACTAGAGTAGGAGCCGTAAGGGGCAAGTCCAGATGTTCGGCGAGTTTAACCCGTTGAGGATCTGGCTCTAAGGAACGCCACTGATAGACTTCCTGGATCTTCCTGAGCAACTCCGTGAAGGAAGGATCCTCCGGAGGAGACTTCGGAGGAGTCCTCGGCCGGGGCCTGGACGGAGAGCGCAGCTCGTCGTGTTTCTCGGAACACCCATCGGAGGCCTCCGAGGAGTCTGAGAGAGAAGAAGAAGAGGAATTTGAAGCAGAGTAAGACTCCCTACCTCGCCTAGGGGGAGGAACGGGTTCCTTAGGGGGACTCCCCCTCTCTGTTTCCTGCCCCTCTCTGGATCCCGAGGGCAAAGCCCGGGAATCCGGAGGTGGAGAGGAGTGCACCGTCTGGGCGATGAGAGCCGTGGTGGCACTGGCGCTGTAAGACGGCCCAACTTCCTTGGTGAGCTGAGCCTTGGCCTCAGCCCACCAGAGGCAAGAGTCTCTGGAGATCCACCGCCCTAGGGGGCGTGGAGGAGGAGGAGGGATAGTTGTCACGGATGAAATCTGTAGGGAGAGATCCGTAACTCCAGCCGCGGAAATACTGGAGCTGGGTACTGCGGGCGAGGGATACTGTGGACCTGGGAAACCGTGTCGGATAGGACGCACGGATACCAGGCACTGGAGGAGCTGCGGAGCAGACGGCCCAGCCGGGTACTCCACGGCAGATCAACCGGGATAGGCCCGTGGGTGGAGGGCCCGATGGAAGAGGATATCCCCACCGGGCCGGGCGGGCCGGTGTCGGGGAGCCAACGTCAGAGCCGGCTCTGTAGGGAAGAGGACTGACGGTAGCCCAGGATCCGTGCCGTCCGGGGACGGAGGGAAAATCCCCGGGTCGGGAGGGGGACTCGGTCCCCTGATGGCAGCGAAGGCTGCGGGGAACCTGGTACGACAGACGAAGCAGGGTCTGCCGTAGGCTCCGAGGCCCAGCGCATGTCGGAGGGGCCGATGTGTGACTTAGGGGCCGAATCCCGGCGGACGCCAGAGGAGCCGGTGTCCGACTTCGGGGGTCCCTCGTCAGAGACGGGCCGAGGATGAGAAGAGGCCCGGTCCGATGGGGACACTGCCGTGCGCCGCCCCGAAGGGTCGGGCGTCTTAGCGGCCTTCTCCCGGCGGACGTCGGAGGAGCCGACGTCCGGCTTATGGGAGGCGCCCGCACCAGTAGGCCGCAAGCCTGCGGCGGTACTGGGGGCTGAAGCCTCCTTTTGCCCAGAGGCACCCGGCGGGCTCGAACGCGAACCCGACGGGCGGGCCGACGCCTCCTCCAAAGCCTTGGAGGCTGCCGTCGGGCGATCCCCCGGAGGGGATGTTACCTTGCCCGTGACTCCGGCGGAGGAGGCCTTCTCCCGGTGCCTTTCCTTGTCCCGCTTCTTGTGCCCTTCAGAGGAGGTCGACGCCTGCCGAAGTTTCTTCAACTCCTTTTCCATCGCGGACATCTTCTTCTTGAGGAAATGGGCTTCGAGAGACTGCTGGCGTCGTCTGCGGGTGGCCGCGTTGAAATGTAGGCAGTGCGGACACTTGTCGACTGCGTGGTCGGGGCCTAAACAGAAAAGGCAGAGGGAGTGACCGTCTTTGTGAGGCAGTTGGACGCCGCACGAGTTGCACTTATTTTTTGAAGGGGACGACATATACCGACGTTCACCTGACGATAGAAAATATAAAATACAAAATACTGAAACTTTTCGGAAAAACCGACGAAGTAACAGGACTGAGCGATAGGAACTTCACCGCGAGGCGCTGCACGAGCTGATGGCAGGAAAGAACTGGAAGGCAGGCGTCGGGACGCCTTTATACCGGCGTCGATGACGCCGGTCACCTGACGTGATGGTCCCGCCAGGACCGCTAGCTAGAACATGTCCGTAGGTCCTGCCGCCAGCCGGCGTCAGTCCTATATGTAATTACCTACTGCAAGAGCCCTCTCAAAGTAAGATCCAAAATTACTTCCCCGATCACCTGACCAATATGACCGAGCAAATTGCAGAGGCTTTTGTCTCTTACTACGCTAAACTCTATGCCCCCCAGGAGCCAACGCCCACCCCAGCGAGCGTAGATTACCTTAAGACTCTGTCCCTCCCCACACTCCCCCAGGAGAAAAGCCAAGCCCTGACTAAGCCAATTACCCAAGTAGAAATTTTGAAAGTTATAAAGGGCCTGAAGGGGGGGGAAGTGCCCCGGACCAGACGACTTTGGAGCAGAATTTTATAAAACCTCTGCCACAGAAACAGTCCCCTTATTGGCGGATGTCTTCTCAGGGGTATGGCAGGAGGCGAACCCAGTTCCCCCTTCATGGCAATACACCACAATTTCACTTATACCAAAAGAAAATAAGGATCCCACCCAATGCGAATCGTACCGACCAATCTCGCTCCTAAATTCGGACTATAGGATTTTTACCTCTATTCTTGCATCTAGGCTGAATCTTATACTTCCAGAGCTTATTAACCCAGATCAGTTGGGATTTGTTCCAGGTCGACAGGCTCCAGATGGCGTCCGATCAGCGAGCAGTATAACTGATGTCATCCACTGCTCCCATCTCCCTGCCTGCCTCATGAGTTTAGACACTGAAAAAGCCTTCGACAAGGTTTCTTGGTCGTTTCTGTTCCTGGTCCTGGAACGGATGGGATTCCCACAGACCTTTATTGATAGCATTAAGTCACTATATTCTGGCCCGAAAGCGTGTGTCAGAGTAAATGGGGGAATCTCTAGGAGATTCACCCTGGGTAGGGGTACCCGACAAGGTTGTCCCTTGTCCCCCTGCTATCTGCTGTATACATAGAGCCACTGCAATACGATGGCTGAATGCTGGCCAAAGCAATACGTACCACACCGGCGGTACAGGGAATTGAGATTGGGGGTCAACAACAGAAAATATCCCTATACGCACATGACGTCTTACTCTGCATATCCCATCCGGAGACCTCAATCCCTCAGATATGGTCAATTCTGACAGAATTTGGCAGACACTCTGGGCATACCCTTAATAAAACCAAAACCGAGGTATTGTCTTTCTACTACTCACCCTCCCACAAGATTGCAGAGTTTCTACCACTTAGTTGGTCAGCGGACAAAATGAGTTACCTGGGTGCCTGGCTAACCAAACATAACTCCCATCTTTTTAAAGCCAATTATGTCCCACTCTTTAACCAGGTGAAGAAAACCTCCCATTATACTCAAGAATACAAACTGTTGCCATGAATGTTCTTCCTAGGTACTTACAGAAACATAGACTTTGACGGCAGATAAGGACCGCTAGGCCCATCTAGTCTGCCCATTTCCCTACCTACAGGATAGGCCGCAGATCCTAGTTAACCAACAGCCTATATCTTCCTGCCCCCCACAAGAATTGCCTTATGTCTGTCCCATGCATTCTTGAATTCTCCCACAGTTTTAGACCCCACAACTTCCTCAGGAAGGCTGTTCCATGCATCCACTACCCTCTCTGTGAAATAATACTTCCTCACATTGCCCCTGAACCGCCCTCCTTCTATCTTTAAATCGTGTCCCCTTGTTCTTGCAAGTCTCTTTTCTGAAAGATGCTACCCTCTTGGACTTTGTTGATTCCCTTGAGGTACTTGAAAGTTTCTATCATGTCCCCTCTCCCTTCTTTCCTCAGGGTATACATATTAAAGCTCCTTTAGTCTCTCCTCATACGGCTTCTCTTGCAGACCCTGCACCATTTTAGTTGCCCTCCTCTGGACTGCCTCTATCCTGTCTATGTCCTTGCGGAGATGGGGTCTCCAGAACTGGACACAGTATTCCAGATGGGGTCTCACCAACTGTCTGTACAGAGGATAACAACTTCCTGTTTTCTGCTGCTGATGCCTCCCTATACATCCCAGTATACCCGGCCCTCCCTACTGCCTTCTCACATTGCTTGCTAACCTTAAGGTCATCTGATATGATTACCCCAGGTCCCTTTCCTGTTTTGTTGTTGTTACTACCCCCACCCATTGTGTATTCTTCCCTGGGTTCTTGTTTCCCAGGTGCATTATTTTGCACTTTTGCATTGAATCCTAGCTGCCATCGTCTGACCATTCCTCCAACCTTGCCAGTCCCTTTTCATTCTTTCCATGCCTCCTTGTGTATCAACCTGTTGCAGATCTTTGTGTCATCTGCAAAAGGCATACTTTCTCTTCCAGTCCCTCTGCAATGTCACTGATGAAGACATTAAAAGGACTGGACCCAATCTGAACCCTGTGGTACCCCACTGGTAACCGCCCTTTCTTCAGAGTGGACTCCATTTACAATTACCTTCTGTGTCCTGTTGTCCAGCCAGTGTTTTACCAGGCTACCACCCTGGGACCCACCCAGGCTGGTTAATTTGACTAATAATCTTTTTGTGGGACCGTGTCAAATGCCTTGCTAAAGTCTAGGTAGGCCATGTCCACAGCCCCTCCCTGGTCTACTACTTTGGTCACCCAGTCAAAGAAATCTATTAGATTCGTCTGACATGACCTTCCGCTGTGAACCCATGCTGCCTTGGATCCTGTGCTCTACTGACCTCTAGGTACTCAATTATTCTTTCCTTCAGAAGTGACTCCATCACTTTCCTACACAGAGGTCAGACTGACAGGTCTGTAGTTTCCTGCCTCTGTCTTGGTCCCACTTTGTGAAGGGAATTACATCCACCTTCCTCCAGTCCTCGGTACCACACCATCCTCCCATGATTTATTAAAAAGAGTAGCCAGTGGTTTCACTAGTTCTTTCCTTAATTCTTTTAGAATTCTAGGGTGAATTCCATCAGGATCCATTGCTTTGTCCACCTTCAGTTTTAGGAGTTCTTGCAGAACCCTTTCTTCTGTGAAAGGACTGGATCGACCCCCTATCAAGAGTGCTTCTGTTAATTGGATTAGGCACTTCCCCTCCTCTTTGTGAATACTGAGCAGAAATATTCGTTCAGTATTCCTGCTTTTCACTGTCCCCCTCTGCCCACCCACCGTTCATTCTATTCAGCCTCACTATCCCTCCCTTGTCTTTCTACCGCTGATGTACCTGTAAAGGTTTTATCCCCTTCTAACTGAGTTGGCTATCTTTTCCTCAGTTTGGGCCTTTGCTATTCTGACTTCCCTCCTGCTTCTTTCTGCCTTAACTGGTACAGCTCTCGTCCTGCTCCTTCTGTGTTTCCTTATACTTCCGGAATGCTATCTTTTCTTCCTGATTTTCACAGCCACCTCTCTTGAGAACCATAGTGGCTTTTTCTTTCATTTGATTTATTTGCTTCACACAAAGGCTTGTTGCCTCTGTGATGGCAGTTTGATAATTCCCATTGTTGCTCCACAACTCCTTCTAGCCTGTTTGCTAGTGCTTTTCTGAGGCACTCTCCATCTTGCCAAAGTCAGCCCTCCTAAAGTCCAGTACCCTCACTTTTGTATGGCTTGACTCTGTAGCTGAGTTTAACGTGAACCACACTGTTTGATGGTCACTTGTCCCAGATGGCAACCCACTTCTAGATCTGAGATCCTCTCACTGCCCCCGTTTGAGAGTCACGAGGTCTAAGATTGCTCCCTCACGAGTGGGTTCGAAACTAGCTGTCTAATGCCTGCCACCTGTAGGGCATCAAGAATGGCCCTGCTCTTGGATGTGGCTGCAGCAAATGTGCTCCAGTTAACATCTGGCATATTCAGGTCTCCATCAACAGTATCTCCCTTTCTCTGCCATTCTAAGAATGCCTTCCATCATATCCTTGTCCATTCCTTCCCCTGACATGGGGTCTGTACACAACCCCTGTACGGATTGTGGTGCCTTTCCAGTCTCCAAGGTGACCCACAGTGCCTCCTCTCCTCCCTGTTTACTCTTTTGTTCAGTTGCTTTTATCCCTTCCTTTACATAGAGAGCTACTCCTCCCCCTCTTCTCCCCTGCCTGTCTCTCCTATAAGTTATGTACCCTGGTATGTTAACATCCCAGTCATGGTTCTCTGTGTACCATGTTTCTGTGACTGATACAATATCCAGGCATCCCTCTTCCATTAAGGCCACCAGCTCAGGGAGCTTGCTGCCCAGACTACGGGCATTGGTACTCATTACCCTCCATTTCCTGATGGCCTTACCCCCTTTTTGTACCTACTTGTACCTGTTCCACTGTCTACCGACCTTCATACCCAAAACACATTTTCAAGACTGGCAAAAAGCAATTACAAAGTTTGTCTGGAACAATAAGAGACCCAGAGTAAACACTCATACACTTCAATTGAGTAAGGCAAAGGGGGGTAGAGCCCTTCCTGACCTCGAGGACTATTACCTCGCCACGCAAATTAAAAGAGCACTACAATGGTCTGTCCCCACCTATGTTGCTAACTGGAAGGAAATGGAGAGAGTGGAGGAAGAGGAGCGCTGTCCACTACTGGTAGTCTGCTCCATACAAGTAAAAACTGCTAGAGACTACCCTCCCCCCCCCCTTACTGACTGTGAGGGAAACCATAAGGGCGACTTGCAGAGCCTGGCAAAAATATAAAATAAAATCCTCTCTCTGGCCCTTGTATAGGCTATCATGGGATACAGTTTTTGCCCCGTCCCGACTAGATCATACTTTTAGAGCCTGGGAGAGAGAGTGGGCCTGACCTATATCAAGCGGTTCATGGCAGGGGAAGAAATGATGGACTTCTCGACCCTTAAGAATAACTTTGGTCTGCGCAATATCGATCACTTTCATTATCTGCAGGTTAGAGATTATATTCATCACTGCCGCAGAGCGGATCCCCAACCTGATAGGGTGGTCCCCTTTGTAGAGTCTCTACGCAATACTATCCTCACAGAAAACTTCAGGTCTCATCTCTACACTGTATAAAGCCCTTATGGACCTAAAGAAAGATCATTTAGATAAGGTTAAACGTAGATGGAGAGAGGAAGGGGGAGTTGGCCTACGAGAAATCAATTGGGACTCAGTATTTAAGCTGGCACCCAGAACTACCTGTTCTCCCCTCTGGCAAGAGTATAGCTGGAAAGTGAAGATACGATACTTTCTCTCTCCTCTTTCCTTGAGTAAAAGAATTCCTGAAAGAGACCCTGCCTGTTGGAGAATGTGTGGGGAAACAAGGGCAGGCTACCTACATGTCTTTTGGCTGTGCCCCCGGCTTGGGCCTTTCTGGAGGGATGTCTCTCAGGCACTTACTAAAATGTTTGCCTTTGATGCCCCCCTGGACTGGCCCTGCCTTATACTGGGAGAGCCTCCTCAAAACCTGACTGGAGCCGACATGGTATATCTTTGGACCCTCCTCCTGGCGGCAGCCCACAAAACTATTACCAGACTGTGGTTGAAAGATGATTCCCCCACCATAGGCACCTGGATACAACTGGTCCGGGAAATTGCAGAAATTGAATAACTAACTTATAAGATAAATCATAGGACAACAATATATGTCCGGAGATGGATAAGATGGGAGATCTGGCGGGAAACATTTACTACCCCGTGCTCTGGCCAGGCTCCCTGAAGTCCCACTCCTAACTTAACATCCTTTAACTTGGTTATGGGTGCCTTACTGAATATGGCCGGGTGGCAACTGACTGCTTGGAGGATGGTCCGCTTAGCCCTGAGAAGACTACAACATGATGGATTTGTCAATGTCATCAGTGTCATTAATTCAAAAATGCTTCTTCTTTTGATTTCTTTCTTTTAAAGAATGTATAAAAGAGGGATTTTACTATTTACTATATGTGATATACCTCAGCCCTGTAAAACAGAGTCGAAACTGTCTGGCTTACCTGTATTAACTGTACCCGATGGTTGTCAATAAACTTAAATTTAAAAAAAAAAAAAAGCTGTCACCCTAAACTTTACTGGTCAGGTGCTTCATACAAACAATGACAGAATATAGGGCAAGGTGGTGACTGTCATTAAGAAACTTCATCAGCCACTGAGACACTTACCCCCTCGGTTATTCATATCCTGCTTCACAGACCTGCGATCTTGCCGCAACTCACAAAAGTAAAAATAACAGTGAAACCTGTAACAGTTGTTCTAGGAGTGGTATATGGTATACATCCACACTTCTGGCAGTATTCCTTTCCCTTTAAATCTCGCCGGAAGGTCTTCAAGCTGGCCCCTCCCACCCACTTGGGTGGTAACTCCCTTGGCACCACCCCGTGACATCAGTTCTTACCCGTTGGAAGCAAGAATCCATGTGCTACTTGCCAGGGGAGGTCGGGTGGGTCAGTGTGGATGTACACCATATACCACTCCTAGAACTACTGTTACAGGTGAGTGTAATGTTCTGCCATCTGCATATGGTTATATGTATGATATTTGTAATATAAATATATGGTATGTGATTGTCTGCCTAGGACAAGCAGCCAGAGTGTGAGAGACTTGACCTTTGACCTTCAAGGTGTCAGTGTTGCTGAAGTAGCATTATGTTAAACTGACCAGGGAAACCCCTAATTAAAAGCCTTCCTTCCAGAGGGACAGTTTATTACCTCTTATACCTGCTTCTGCTTTTGAAGTTGTTTCCCATGTATGCATTTTAGGACATAGCAGGAAGGGAAGTACTTTGGCTGATTCTTCTTAGTTTTCTCACCTAGAAGGGGACTAGTGACTGGATGTGGGTTTATGAGCCAACAAAGGAACTTGCTTGCAAAGACTGTCACATATTTGTTTTATTGGTAACTGCTGATTCCAGCCAGCAGAATAATAATATCCTTTTTGGATATCCATACTCAGATTACAGATTTATCACAGATCTAACAGTGACCTCATGGGTGACATCACCAGGAAGAGGAGAAAAATGACTTTTGAATATTGCTTGCAAGAGAAGTTGGGGAAGAAGGACTCCCTGAAAAGCAAATACATACTTAATTAGGCACTTAAAAAAATGATTCAACTGGAACTTAAGTATTTTTTTGGTAGGCATTTGTGTTCTGTAACTTCCCATTTATTTTATGTGACTGTAAGTTGTTGCTATAACTGTTCTGTGTTTGATTTTACGTGTTTTTACAATTTTTAGTAAATAATATTTCCCTTAAAATACTGCCTGTGCTTTTTCTCAGTTCTTTTACATGTGAATGCAAAACCTGTGCTTAAGTCTGACAGCTATTAGGGGCTTGAATGTGTTACTAAGCTTGCTAAAAGGTAAGGACATACCTAGGTCTCATATTGAGTCATAAGGGTACATTTTGGGAACCTGGCTGGGTACCACTGGACAAAAGATTATATTGCATTTCCCCCAAGAGAATATATGTCTGAGCCTGTTAACTGGGTATGCTAGCAAAAGGTTCACATTTTGACCCCCGGACTCAAGGCTAGTAGGTGATTCGGACCCAAAACAGACAGGTTTACCCTGTCTGTCCCATGTTCACACTATCGTACTTCGAGTTTGGCACTGTGGAGCAGAGGGCCTGAGCTGCAGAGCGCATTTGTGACAGTGAGTAACCTGTTTTTCTAGGGATGTGGATCTGTTGTACAGATCCACACTTCTGGAAGACTCCTAGCTGTTCTCTGGAAGGAGGGGGCAAAATGCACACCCCCTATTTAGAGAAGAGAGATTGGAGAACCGAGGACCCAAAACCGACATCCTGGCGTGACTCAAGGTTACACAGATACATAGATGCTGTTGGCAGATAAGGATTGCTAGGCCCATCCAGTCTGCCCGTTTAAGCTGCCTAATGAAGCGTCCAGTGACTCTATCTGGTCATTAGCTTTAGATTTTTCTTCCTCTCTCTGTCATTTCTTTGTTTCTGTCCCATGTATGTTTGAAGCCCGCCACTATGTGGACTGCCACCACCTCCTGGGGCAGGCTATTCCATGCATCCACCACCCTTTCAGTAAAAAAGAACTTAATGACATTTACCACCCCTCAGTTTCATGGCGTGTCCTCTTGTCCTGGCACTACTATTAATATGGAATATGTTGTCCCTTTCCACCTTGTTAATTCCCTTGAGGTACTTGAATGTTTCTATCATGTCACTTCTCTTCCTCCTTTGTTCTGGCGTGTACAAACTGAGGTCCCACACTCTCTTCTCATAAGGCTTCTGATGTAATCCCTTCAACATTTTGGTTGCCCTCCTCTGCACCATCTCTATTTTGTCAGTGTCGTTTCGAAGGTGTGGGCTCCAAAACTGTACACAGTATTCAAGGTGAGGTCTCATCTGGGTCTTGTACAGTGGAACTATTACCTCCCTCCTGCAGTTTGTGATTCCCCTTCCAATACACCCCAACATCCCACTGGCCTTTCCCACTCCCTTTGCGGTCTACCTAGCGGCCTTCAAGTCATTTGTGATTATGACCCCCAAGTCCCTCTCCTCCTCAGTTACTGCCAGCAGCCCCCCCCCCCAACCTGTAGCTCGCCCCAGGGTTCTGGCTCCCCACATGCATGACTTTGCACTTCTTTGTGTTAAAATCTTGGCTGCTATGCCCCTGACCATCTCGCCAGCAGTTCCAGGTCTTATTTATTTAATCTTTGGAAACTGGCTAAGTGCACTGATCCAGAGGACTGTTTTCAGGCACAACCCGGGCCACGATGGCACAGTAAGGTAAGTACAATACAAAGTGAAAAAAAAAAGTTTACAGGTGGCGGGAAAATTTTACAAGTATAGGCGAGAGAGAAACTACTTACAAGTTGAGCATGGTACAGAGCATTCACATTCCCAAGAAAAAAAACATATAATAAATAAGCATATCAAATACATGAATAGGCAGTAACGATTACATCCATAAACAGTGCTTAATATCAATAACAGTACCTGAAGTCAGGAAAACAAATACACTGGGGAGGTAAGCAAAAGGAGGACAATACACTGGGGAGAAAACAAAGAAGGGCTGAGAGAAAGGGAAAAAAAATATAACAGGTGGTATGTGCACTATTTCAAGTAGAGGTGATCTTGGTGTCATCCGCAAACAGGCAAACCTTTCCCTCCAGCCCATCTGCAATGTCACTGATGAAGACACTGAAGAGGACTGGCCCCAGAACTGATCCCTGAGGTACCCCACTGGTCACCTCCTTTTCGTCTGATTGGGTTCCACTCACCACTACCCTGTTTTCTGTCCCTTAACTGGTTTCCAATCCAGTTCACCACCTTGCGTCCTGACCCCAGGCTGCCTACCAGTCTCCTAAGTGGGACCGTAACAAAGGCCATGCTGAAATCAAGGTAGGCAATATCTACTCCTCCATCCTCGGTCTACTGCCTTTGTCACCCAGTCAAAGAAATCTATCAGATTAGTTTGATATGATTGTCCTGCAGAGAACCCATGTTGCCTGGGATCCATCAGTCCATTTGCTTCCAGGTGTTCCACTATTCTTTCCTTAAGGAGTGTCTCCATTATCTTTCTGACCACAGAGGTTAGACTAACTGGCCTGTAGTTCCCCATTTCTTCTTTACTACCGCTCTTGTGAAGAGGGACGTTTGCCCTTCTCCAGTCCTCTGGGACCACTCTAGTGTCTAAGGTTGCTGTGGTAATGAGATGAAGGTGTGTGCTGACTTCCAGGTATCAGCCGTGCAGATTTCCTGGATAGGGATATCCCTGGAAACAGCAACTGAGGCAGTGATATGACGGGTAGAATGAGCCCTTAGCCCTACGGGAAGCTCCCTACCCGCCAGCCTATAGCAGCAGTCGATGCAGGAAACAATCCACCTGCCAACTGTCCGCTTAGCTGATGGTCTGCCAGGTGCAGCTTCAGTGTAGATGACAAATAGCTGGCGAACCTCTCCACGAACTCCATCCGTGCGCTCTTTATAATAGGCAAACACTCGCTGCAGGTCCAAAGTATGGAGCTTCTGCTCAGTCTACGAGGTCTGATTAGTGAAGAACATCAGGAGATTCATCACCTGGTTAAGGTGACACTCAGACACAACCTTCAGGAGGAACTTTGGGTTGAGGCACAGTACAACCTTGTCCTTGTGGAAGACCAAATAAGGAACTCCACTGAGAGCGCCTGGAGCTCACTGATCCTTCTAGCAGATGTGACAGCCACCAAGAAGGCGGTCTTCCACGATAGGTGAGAAATGTCACATCTGTGCACAGAATCAAATGGCTTGCCCATGAGTTTTGCCAGCACTAGCAACAAGTCCCAAAGTGGTGGTGGGTCACGCACTGGTGAGGAAATATGGTCAAGGCCTTTGGAAAAGCACCAGACCACCTTCTACTGCGCCGATGGCATACCAGCATGCGCCTGGTATGGAGAGATGGCAGCCAGGTGCAACTTAAGGGTCGTTGACCAAAGGCCCGATTGAGAGAGATAGAGAGATGAAAGGTAGTTGAGAATGCTAGCCACTGGACAAGATAAAGGGTCAAGCCCCTTGCCCTGGCATCAAATGGAGAACCTCTTCCATTTGAAGGCATAGCATTTTCAGGTCGACTCCTTCTGAGAAGCTTCAACCATGGTAAGGACCTCTTAGGAGAGACCCAAAGCCTTCAACTTTGGCTGCTCAGGAACCAGGCTGTTAGGTGCAGGGATTGAAGGTCCGGATGGAGTACCTTCTCCTGACTGCAAGAAAGCAGGTCTGGGCATAGAGGAAGACACCACGGAAGCTTGCAGCCGAGGCTGAGAAGATCGGGGTTCAAGAAATGGAGGAGCCAGTCCGGAGCCACCAGAATTATCCGTGGCTTGTCCCTCCTGGCCTTGGGCAGCACCTTGAGGATCAGCAGAAATGGAGGGAAGGCATACATGAGGCCCAGGGTCCAGGGCCTCGAGAAGGCATCCCCCTGCAGCGTTCCCTGCTGGGGGGAGGGGCGGTGGGTGGACACAATACAGGCTCAGCTTTGCGTTCTCCCTTGAGGCGAACAGGTCCACCAGAGGGGTGCCCCACTGGGAGAACAGACTGTGCACTACCTCTGGATGGAGAGACCGCCTGTTAAGATGCCTCGCCCACACGGCTGAGGGCATCCAACCAGCTGGTTGGCTATGCCTGCCACATGGATGGCCAGGAGATCGGCATTCAGGCTGAGCACAAGGGTTCGGATGCGGAAAGCTTCCCTGCACTGAGAAAGGGAGTGCATCCTGTCTTGTTTGTTGAGGTAGTACATGGTCGTGGTGTTGTCTGTCTGGACTTGAACAACCTGAACAAGAATGTGTGGAGGAAAGGCTGTCAGCGCCAGCCGAACTGCCCAAAGCTCCAGTAGGTTGATATGGCACTGGGACTCCTTGGGGGTCCAGAGTCCGTGGACTCTGTGCTCCCCTAGGTGGGCACCCCAGCACATCAGGGAGGCACTGGCCATGATGGTGATCGTTGGCTCCATGTGGACAAATAGGATTCCTTCCTGCAGATGTTCTGGGACTAACCACCACTGGAGGGTGACCCACATCATCTGGGTCACAGTGACCGGCTGGTCAAAGTGGCCCTGGCACTGAGACCATTGATGGGCGAGCTCCCACTACAGAGCGTGCATTTTCCACCAGGCCCAATGGACCACGCTGGTGCATGCTGCCATGAATCCTAGGAGGCACAGGAAATTCCAAGCAAGGCACAACTGCCTAACCCAAAATGATGGGGCAAAGGAGGAGAGAACCTCTGCCTGGTCCGCTGGAAACAGAGCCCTGGCTCTGCAAGTTTCGAGCTCCGCCCCAATGAAATGTATCACCTGCGAAGGTATGAGCTCTGACTTGGTCTCATTCACCAGGAGGCCAGGGTATAAGCAGGCCTGGAGGGCCAGGTCCCTGGACTGCACCACCTCCTCCCTGGACAGACCTGCTATCATCTGGTCGTCCAGGTAGGGATACACCCGGACCTCTCGACGTCTCAGGTATGCTGCCACCACTGCAATGCACTTGGGGAAGATCCTGGGAGTCGAAGAGAGGCAGAAGGGCATGGCCTGGAACTTATAGAGATTCCCCTCCGCACGGAATCACAAGAACTGGCCGCGGGACAGATGAATGGGAACATGGAAGAACGCGTCCCGAAGATCCAGAACCACATATTCTGCTCCAGGGATGGAATGATCTGAGACAGAGTGACCATCCTGAAGGTGCGCAACCGAAGGAATTTGTTCAGGTTGTACAGAGTTAAGATGGGGCACCAGCCCTTTGTCCGCTTTTGGACCAGGAAGTACCTGGAGACGAACCCTGGGCTTACTGGAGGGTCTGGGACTTGAGTCACTACCTCCTGCTGGAGGAACTGGGTAATGTCTTCCCGAAAGGGCTGACAGCATGTCTGCAGACACTATGTCCTCCCGTGGGGCTTGGGCTCAGCAAGTCAGGTAAGCCTCAAACTCTAGAGACAGACCCTGGATGACCACTTCAAGGACACATGCATCTGTGGTGACAGCAGACATGGTGGAAAGGAAGTGGCAGGGCTGCCCCCCCCCATGGGAGGACCCAGGGGAGAAAGGACAGGTATGGGGGAGGTGTCCCCCAACCCACCAGGCACGCTTAGAAGAGGAGGGACCCGCATGAGGAAGCAGCGGGACCTCAACCACCAGGTTTGCAGACGATCGCAGCAACTGACTTTGGTCGAGAATGCCAAGCCTGTGCCTGCTGCCCAGCTAGGGGCTGGGACTGCCTGACCGCAGGGGCAGAGAGGGGTCGAAAGGGCTTCTTCCTCTGAAGCTTCGAGCCCTTGGGATCCATTTGGGTGGAGGTGACAGAGTTCAGGGTGACACTGGACTTCTCAATTCGAGTAAGGTGTTATTCCACCCCCGGCCCAAACAGGTCGGTGCCCAAGAAGAGGACATCTGCCAATTTGTGCTGGGTATCTGCTGTAAAGGTAGAAATCCACAGCCAAGCCCTGCTGTCATGGACTGAGTACAGGAATCGCCGATGTCAATAGCCGCCTGGAGCTGCTGTTTTGCCACTGCTCAGCCCTGGTTCTGGCGTTGCTCAACTGTAATCTGAAAGTCAGCCAAGAGCTCAGGAAGCACTTCAGCGAGAGTGCCAAGAAGGGCATGAGCGAAATGGGCCATCTAAAGGGCCAAACGTGCCTGCAAAAGGCCAAGCAAAGAGGCTGCATAGATCTTTTTGGCCATGTGATCCAATTTCTTGGATTCCTTGTTGGAAGGCTCGTCTCCGTCCCCGACACTGCCGGTATGCTGAAAGACCGAGCTGGCCACCAGATCCTCAGCCATGGGGCGTTCAGTGAAACCAGACAGGGAACCCGTAGGGACCACGCATGTTTGGGCCATACAGGCTAATAGAGCATGGCAGGAGGCTGCCAAAGCTCCACAGCGGGGCCAAGAATGACCTCGGCAACCAGGAAGGTAACACCAGGGGAGTCCCCTCGGTTGACAGTTTCGGTCAAGGGATACTTGGTCCATTTTTGGAAGGGCTCTATCTGGATCCTGGTTGATTCTGAAATGAAATAGAGCAAGCCCCCAAAAGAAGTGAGACCGTACTCCGTAGACAAATCCTCCCCCAATTCGGCATTCAATGGGCAGCAATACAGGGAGAAGTCCTCAGACTCTGAGGATTCGCCAAAAAGCAGTCAAATGCACGAGTCCCCACTGATCCTCCGGGGTCTGTTGGAAGTCATGGTGACTGACAGCCAATGAGGAAGCCTGGGAGCGGTACGGGCATCCTTAGAAGGGAGACCATCCTTCGGCTGTTTAGGAGGCGGCTCCACCTGGATGGGCGGAGAGACCGGAATAGGCCGAGCCTGAACTGGCTGTGCCGGAGTAGGATGGGGCCTCAGTTACGGGAGTCACAGAAGAGCCAGGGTGGGGGTCAGAATCAGCTTTACCCCGGAAAACATGAGCTGCTGCCACATTAGCTCTTCATAGTGCCGGTGCATCTTGTATAAGAGCCTCTCCTCATCCAAGGAGGAAGAATAGCAGCAGTGCCGCTTGCCCGAATGTCAAAAGCTGGAACGCCGATGTTGGTGTGAGCTGCTCGACTCCGGACTACAGGATCGTGACCCTGACCGTAGGGGAATGCGACAATGAGAAATTGAGGGAACTAGCAAAAGCAGAGGATTAGTGACTGGATCAGCATGTTAGTCCGACCCACCCTGAAAGTCAACAGGTAGGACTGGAGTCCTAAAAAGTGAGGTATCCACCTTGTTCTGCAACAGCGCGTCAACTGGTTTCAGAAAAATCTCGACAGGCTGGTCAACAGGCATCTCGAATGACTGGCCTGACAGGGAGACTGTGGAGTCAGTGACCTGGATCAAAGAATCAACCATTGTCAAAACCTCCAGAGAAGCACGGGAGTTCGAGGCCCGAGAGCGCTCGCAATCCCATTATCATCAGTGAAACTTTTTCTTAGTCTCCTTTTTAAGATTTTGGAGACCCTCCCTGTGAAGGGCTGCTGCAACTACAGCCAAGCACTTGGTAAAAACCCGTGGTGCAGAAGGACAACACTCTGAACTGGCAATGATCCCCTTGGAAAGTACAGTTATGTAAGAACTTACCTCAACAGTAGATCTTCGAGAGGAGCTCTTGCAGCAGGCTATTACTAATAAGACCATTGCCACAGGCCTTAGGACCCACCAGAAAAAACTTAGCTAGCAGTACCCAGTGGGGACTGCCCCCTGACGCTGGCTCCATCCCGACGTCGGTCATGCTACAAAAGGGGGTGGACCCCGGCTCCACCCCAGTTCCCCCGCCAAGACCCGCGAACGGAACTCAGCGAGAAAACCAGGCGAAGCCCGTCCTAGACATGCTGAAAAATTCTCCTGGGGAATGGAGGGCGGGAAAGCAGCGTCTGCTGCAACAGCTCCTCTTGAAGATCTACTGTTACGAAAAGTTCTTACGTAACTGTACTATCTTACTTCGAGGAGTAGCTCTTGCAGCAGGCTATTACTATTAGGACAGAATCCCAAGCAGTCCCGCACTAAGGAGGTGACTAGTCCCGGGAGGTAGGATGACAGATAAAGTGATAGTAAAGCCTACGGCTGGATTCAGCAAACTACAGTAGGACAAGAGTCCTTGAAGAACTGCCGGGCGCCTGGAAGCAATCGCCAGACTGTAATGCCTCACTAAGGTGTGCACTGAATTCCAAGTAGCAGCTGCACAGATGTCTCAAAGGGAGACATTTTTTTTTTTGCATTATTTCTTTATCCCCTCCTACGTGCCCCAGATCTGCCATTTCCTTCAGGCAGCCATGTTCCACGACATCCACCTACTATCCTCCCTTGGAACCCCCTACCTCAAATCGCAGCCAACCCTAGGGTAGCTCGGCGTAACCCTTCACCAAGAGGGTCCCTCTCCTCCGAGGGGGAAGGCACCAGTGGGGCAGCCAGCATACTCTTTCTCTCAGCCTCAGGGTGCTGCTGAGATGGTCAGGCTCCTCGAGAGTTCTTCGGTGGTGTTAGCAGATTGTCTGCCATAATCCTGGCCAATCCGGGACGCTTTTCATTTTTTTTCTGCTCCCGATCTCCACCGGGGGCCACTACGGAGCGAGGCATACCTAACCCACCCCCGAAGAGGACAGCAGTCCTTCGGACGCTCAATCCTCTCCCGCCCACTCCCAGAGACCCGAGTCCGTTCCCGAACCTGGGTCACCAGTGTGGTTTGAGGTAAGGCACCAGCACCTCAGTCCTCTGCGTCACTGGGCCGGCTGAGAAATTTTTTAAGGAGGTAGAGACTCCTCTAGTGGAATGACCTCTGACCGAGCCCGGTTGAGGTTTGTTGCACTGGTTATAGCAGTACACTTTACAGTGTACCGGCCACCGGGAAATGGTCTGTTTTGACACCGGGTTACCCAGGTGTTGAGGTGCAAAGGCCACAAATAATTGCTCCGATTTGCGGTGTGCCGCTGTCCGCTTAAGGTAATACCTCAGCACCCTGTGGACATCCATTATGTGCACGACAGACTCTCCCTGATTAGTAGAGGTAGGAAAATAAACTGGAAGGTCAACCAACTGGTTGAGGGTCAACTCCGAGACCACTTTAGGTAAGAACTTAGGATTTGTTCTGAGGGAAACTCTTTCCCGATGGAAAATAATATAAGGCTCCTTACACATCAGGGCCTATAGCTCGGAAACTCTTTGAGGTGAAGTAACAGCAACTAAAAAGGAAACCTTCCAGGAAAGGAAACGCAGCTCACATTCCGCTGCGGGTTCAAAGGGGTGGGGGGAGTCAATTTCTCCAGCACAAAAAGGAGATCCCAGGGAGGGACAGGATCCCTGATGGGAGGTCGTAGGTGTAGAATGCCCCATAAAAAGGTGCAGACCATGTCAAAATGAGCCAGGGTCTTGTCCTCGAACACGACATGATGAGCAGAAATGGCCCACATGTGCATCTTCATGGATAAATAACTCAAGCCTTGCTGATATAAGGACAGGAGATATTGTAATGCTGAGTTCACCGGGCAGGAAAGGGGATCCTGATGGTGGGATGAAGCCCAAAGGTAGAATCGCTTCCACTTCATGGCATAAGTGGAGCGGATTGAGGGCTTCCTCGCAGAAACGAGGATGTCCGCCACCTCTTGAGTGACCCCATACCTGGATTTGACTACATCTGCAGTAGCTAAGCGTGAAGGTGTAGGGACCAGAGATCTGGATGCACCAGCCTGCCCCAGTCCTGGGATAGCAGTTGCGAGCATACTTGCAGTGGAACTGGAGGTTCTGAGGACAACCGCTGAAGTAGTGGGAGCCAAATCTGCCGGGGCCACAGCGGGGCGATCAGAATCATCCGAGCACCTCGGCCTGTACCTTCAGCAACACTCGCTGAAGGAGAGGGGAGGCGTAAAGAAACTTCCCTGCCCAGCAAAAGGACAATGTATCTGGCCAAAAAACACAAGGCGCGCGCTCTCGCAAGCAAAAAACAGGCAGTTTGGCATTGCGTGGAGACGCAAAGAGGTCCAGCTCCGGGTGACCCCATGTGTCAAACAGCTGGTCTGCTACTGACTGTAGCAGCTCCCACTCGTGCGCCTTGGACAGAGACCTGCTGAAGCTGTCTGCCAAGTGGTTTTGGGTGCCTGGAACACGGACAGTGGACAGCAAAATGTGATGCTCCAATGCCCAATACCAGACTCTCATCGCCTCCCTGCACAGGAGGTAGGAGTGAGTTCTCCCTTGCTTGTTGATGTAAAAGACAACTGCCATGTTGTCGGTCTGTATGAGAAGAGAGCCTGGCATGAGGTACTCTTGAAAGGCCCGTAGGGCGTTGAGGACTGCCCGCATGTCCAGAACATTGACGTGGAGGCTGCACTCCTCCGGAGTCCAGACCCCCTGAGTCTGGTGATCCCCAAGGTTCGCCCCCCCCAGTCCAAATCGGAGGCATCTGTTATCAGAGTCCGGCTTGGGGGCTCCTGACAAAAGGGAATCCCTTTGTCTAGATTCAAAGGGTCCAACCACCAACGTAGGGTCCTCCTGACCGGCTCTGAGATCCTGACAACATGGTCCAGACCGTCGGAGCCCTGGTCCCACTGCACCCTGAGCATCCAATGTGGGACCCTCATGTGGAGGTGGGCCAAGGGAAAGTACAGTTACGTACGAACTTACCGTAACAGTAGATCTTCAAGAGAGGCTCTTGCAGTAGGTAATTACATATAGGACTCAAGCCGTCAGGCACCAGGACCCCACGGAAAAATTTCTAGCTAGCAGACTCTGGCGGGGACCGCCCCATGTCAGGTGACCGACATCATGCAACGTCAGTATAAAGGGGCAGTCTCCCACGCCCGCCTTCCAGTTCTTTCCCACCAAGGGCCAGAAAGGCAAGACAAGAGAGAAGCGGATATTTCCCTTCCTGGAAAGGGAGCTGAAAAAGCTAAGAGGATGGAGGTGGGAAGAGTGTACCTACTGCAAGAGCCTCTCCTAGAATCTGCATTCTGATGAAAGTTCTTCACGTAACTGTACTATCTTACTTCGAGAGGGCTCTTGCAGTAGGTAATTACATATAGGACTGAGTCCCTAGCAGTCTGGAACAAAGAAAAGCACTCGGTAGGAGGAAAACTACCAACTAATAAATCTCCGGCTCTAAGGGTCTAAGAAAGAAGACCTTGCAGAACTGCCAACCCAAAGCCTGCTCTAAGGCGAGAGGCAATGTCCAAACCGTAGTGTTTCGCAAAGGTATGGACAGAAGTCCAAGTTGCAGCTGCACAGATGTCTGCCGCTGACACATTCTTGAAACAAGCAACAAGCAGCAGAGGCAGCTATTCCTCTGGTGGAGTGACCTCTGAGTTGACCCGGCAGGGTCTTGTGGTACTTGTCATAACAGAAAGTGATACAGTGAGCCAACCACTTCGATAGACATTGCTTAGAAACTGCATTGCCCTCTCTTTTGTGAGCAAAAGATACAAAAAGCTGATCCGACTTCCTGAGATCCTTAGTCCTAGTGGTATAATATATCAGGATCCTGTGAACATCCAAAGTATGCAAGAGGTATTCCTCTTGATTGCAGAGTTGTGTAAAGAAAGCAGGCAGCTCAATGGATTGGTTCAGCGTAGATTCCGCTACCACCTTAGGGAGAAACTTAGGGTTGGTGCGCAGAGCCACACTTTCCTTGTGGAAAATCAAATAAGGGATTTTGCACATCGAGGCCTGAAGCTCGGAAATTTGTCGAGCTGAAGTAATGGCTACTAGAAAGAGAGTCTTCCAAGAGAGGAACTTCAAGTTTGCTGAATCTGCCGGTTCAAAGGGAGGCAGAGTAATTTTCTCGAGAACAAAGTTCAAATCCCAAGGTGGCGCAGGAACACAGATGGGGGGTCTTAAATGAAGAGCCTCTCTGAGGAAGGTCTTAGAGGAAGGTCTGAGAGACTTCCAACTACGCGAAAGTCCTGTCACCAAAAGGGACACGGTAGGCTGAAATGGCCGACATATGGACCTTCAAAGAGGAATGACTGAGACCCAGGTCAAAGACGTGATGCATGTAGTCCAGGACTCTCTCAACCGGGCAAGAGAAGGTCTCCAAGTCCATCGAAGCGGCTTATATTGAGAAACGCTTCCACTTCATAGCGTAGGTGGCTCTGGTGGAGGGCTTTCTGGCCTCCACCAAAATGTCTGCGACATGCGAAGAAACTCCAAAACGGGCTTGGACTATGTCTGCAGGAGCCATGAATGCAACTGAAGGGATCTGAGACCTGGCTGGATGAGGGTCCCCTAATCCTGGGTCAGCAAGTGCTGCAACAGAAGAAGAGGAAGTGGAGGTTCCTCTGAAAACTGCTGCAGAAGAGAGAACCAAACTTGCCTGGGCCACAATGGAGCGATGAGTATCATTCGAGTTCCCTCTGACTGGAGTTTGTGTAAGACCCTCGAGATTAAGGGAATTGGAGGGAAGGCATAGATGAATCTGTCCTTCCAATGGAGAGACAGAGCGTCCCACCAAAAAATGCCTCACCCTGGAACGAGCGAGCAAAAGGCGGGAAGTTTTGCGTTTAGAGGAGATGTGAAGAGGTCTAACTGAGGGGTTCCCCAAAGCAGCAAGACTTCGTCTAGTACCTCCTGATTAAGCTCCCATTCGTGGGCATCGGCTGACGACCAACTGAGGTGGTCCGCCAGCGTATTGTCTACTCCCAGAAAATGCACTGCCGTCAAGTGAAGATTGTGCTGAGCTGCCCAACCCCAAACTCTCATTGCTTCCCTGCACAGAGGGTAGGAACGAGTTCCACCCTGCTTGTTGATGTACCAGATTACGCACATGTTGTCCATCTGGACTGCTAGATGACCGGGAAGAATACAAGAGAAGAGAGCCTGAAGAGCATACACAACGGCTCTGAGCTTGAGCACACTGATGTGTAGAGTGCACTCGAAACTGGACCAGGAGCTCTGAGTCCTGTGAGGTCCCAGGTGGGCTCCCCAGCCTTCTCCTGAGCCATCTGTCGTCAATGTTTGGGAGGGAGGTTCCAGACAAAACGGAACTTCCTGGCAAAGGTTCTCCTATACCATCAACCAATGCAAGTCCCAGATCATGGGGATGGAGACCAGAACCTCCTGGTCTAGGTCGTCCAAAGTCTGGTCCCATTGAGACCGAAGTGTCCACTGAGAGATTCTCATATGGAGCCGTGTGCGAGGGACTATCGGAACTGCAGTTGCCATGAGCCAGAGGAAGCGAAGGACTGACTGGGCGCTGACCCTTCTGTGGTTGGACAACAAACCTGCTTGCGCCTGAAGGGTGTCCACCTGTCTGCCAGCAGAAAGGCTTTACCAATGGTCGTGTCCAGGACTGACCCAATCAACTGAAGTATCTGACAAGGGACCAGATGGGACTTGGCCTGGTTGATGGTGATACCCAGGCTGGTGAAAACCTGCCGGGTATAAGGGAAAGGGAGCGCTGGAATTCCTCCCTGGATGAGGCCACCAGGAGCCAATCGTCCAGGTACTGGAAAACCAGTAACCCCTGGATACGCAAGTTGGCCGCTACCACTGAAAGACATTTCGTGAACACTCGGGGGGCCGAGGAAAGACCAAATGGGAGGGCCTTGAATTGGTAGTGGCCCCCCTGAAAAGAAGACCGGAAGAATATGCGGTGGGAAGGGTGGATGGGCATGTGCAAGTAGGCATCCTGCATATCCAAAGGACGTAGTCACAGTCCCGGCAGAAGGCTCTGCAGGGAGAGCATTCTGAAGTGCTTGTACTCCACGAACATGTTCAGGGAGCTGAGGTCTAAAATAGGCCTCACGTCTTCCGTTTTCTTTGGAACTAGGAAGAAATGGGAATAGTACCCGGTCCCCCAAAGGTGAGTGGAGACTGGTTCTATCGCTGCCTTCAAGAGAAGGGAGGATATTTCTTCCTGAACCAGAGGAAGATGCTCCGGGGAGTAAGACGACTTGGGGGGTAGTCTTCTTGGTGGTTTCTGAAGAAACTCGATTGAGTGTCCTTTTGCTATCAGCTGGAGCACCCAAGCATCCGATGTAACCGTCTCCCAGCCCGGCAGATGGAAGGAGAACCTCCCTCCTACCGGTTCCTCTGCAGCATCCAGAGGCTATGGGAGAGGAAAGGAGTCAGGAGGTGTGAGGCAGCGTGGTGGCCGAGGCTCCTGCAGCCTTTTTGGGCGGCGGAGTCTTGGCTGCCGTAAGTGCCTGATGCTTATTGGCCCGCTTGCCCTGAGGTTTCGCTTTTGATCTAGAACGTCTGCGAAAGGGGCGACGCTGTCCCTAAGGAGTCTTGTACAAAGAGTCAACAGATTTAAGTGCAGTGCTCTTCTCTTGCAGGTCGGCGACGATCTCCTTGACACTGCCACCAAACAGCACCCAAACCCTGAAGGGCGCATCCTGAATAGCGGATTGCATTTCAGGAATCAATCCTGACACCCGGAGCCAGGCATGACACTGAAGGCCCACGGCGAAAGCCAAACTCCTACCAGCAGTGTCCACTGCATCGTACGTGGCACGTAGCATATGCCTACTGGCCAAACGAGCAGATCAGATGAGGTCAGCCACTTCCTGCTTGGTTTGAGATTCAAGAAGGGAGTCCGATTTGGATTCCACCTGACTCAGGATAGGCTTCTGGTAAGCCCCCATATGTGCGACATAATTCAGGGCCCTGATTCCCAGTGTGGAAGAAGCATACACCTGCTTCCCGTACTGGTCTAGAAGATGGGATTCCTTGTCTGGTGGCGACAAGCTAAGGTGCTTAGGGTTAGCCATCTGGCTGTGAGCGGCGCTAATCACAACAGAATTGGCCTTCGGGTGTGTATTCAATGAATCCACACCCTCGGGAGCCTGGTATAGCCTATCCGCATTCCTCGGAAGGGGGGCTACTGCAGACGGTTGTTTCCAAATAGTGGAAACAAGGTCTGCGTGAGGCTCGATCTAGGACGAAATCAATGTTGGAGCTGTTTTGGGCAGATCCAACTGGGCAGCGAGTTTCTTTCGCTGTGGATCTGGCTTCAGAGACTGCCACTGGTGGACCTCCTGGATCTTTCTCAGCAGCCTTAGAAAGGAAGGATCTTCCGGAGGAGACGTCGGAGGAGTCCTTGGCCTGGAGAGCGAGGCTCGTCGTCAAGATCGGAGCACCCCCGGAATCTGAGTCGGAGGAAGAATGAGAAGAAGACTCCACCCCACACGGGGGAGAAATGGACCCCCGGGGCAGCCCTCAAGGAAGCGTGTCCTCCCCGGCCCAGGCACCTGAGGGCTCACCTCTGGTGTCAGGCGGGGGGGGGAGAGGCAGGGAGTCTCTCGTCTCCGGCGAAGGGGATCTGATACCGGGACCATCGTCAGCAGATGGCTCTCCACCTCCCTGGTGAGTTGAGCCTTGGCCTCAGCCCACCAGGCAGCCAGTCTCCTTCAAATCCACTGGCGGGTGAGGGGGATACAGATATTGGGGGTATCCGTAGCCTGACGGCGGGAAGCCCAGCGTTGGGTACTGCAGCATAGGATAGGTCGGTGTCGGGTACTGCGCAGCGGGATATTGCAGTCCCAGGTAGAACGGCGTCGGATAAGACGGAGTCTGGTACCTGGGAACCAGGGGCTCTGTCGGCGCAGAAGGCCCTGGAAGAGCCCAGCAGGCGGACCCAGAACAGATGGCCCCACGGGCATTGGGTCCGGCACTGGGACGGTGTTTGGTTACGGAATGTCACCTGGTGTTGGAGCCAGTGTCCGAGGGTCTGGCATTAGAGGATCCAGTTAGGGAGGAGGAGGAACACCTAATGGCAGCGTACCGACGTCCACTGTGTCGCCCGGGGAAGGAGGTCTAAAATCCCCAGGGTCCAACAGGGGAGACGTTGGGACCTTGGAACGCAGTGGCGAGCACTGCAGTGAGCCGGAAACGGCGGACTGGTCGGAGGGGTCCGCTGTCGCCTCTTTCACTGTGCGATCGTCGGAGGGGTCAACGAATGTCTTACTGGCAGGATCCGGGCGGGCATTGGAGAAGCTGGTGTCTGACTTATTGGAACCTGCGCCTGACGAAGGCCACCCTTGGCGGACAGCTTAGGGACTATGCACACCCCCGAAGGGGTCGAGGACTTATCAGCCTTCTCTGGGCGGACGTCGGTGGTACGGGCATCCAACTTACCGGACCCGCTCGACCTGGAGAACTGCAAGACATCGGCCTTCCCAGGAGCGGGCGCCTCCTTTTCCCTGGAGGCTCCCGAAGGGCCCGAGCCCGATGCTGCCCTGGAAGCATCCAAGACGGCCATCGAGGATCGGTCCCCCGGGGGGGAGGGGTTACCTGTAGCATGGCGACTCTAGCTGAAGTTGCAGTACTCGTGGAAGTGGAGTCCCGGTGCTTCTCCTTTTTCTTGCGGTGACCCTCAGGTTTCTGAAGGGTTCGGGGTGAACTCCAGCGTGTGACCTCTCCTTATGATGTCCAAGACCCACTGGTCTGATGTAATAGAGCTCCATACCTCCAGATGGAGGGAGAAGCAACCCCTACTGCCTCCCCTGAAGACTTCGCGAAGGGGGTGGGGGTACAGTGGCGAGCTTGGGTGGAGCCGGGGTGGGGATGGAGGTGTGGGAGGACTTGGGGCCTCGAAAGGCTGTGCCATCAGGCTGCTGGTTGCTGGCCTTCCTTTTGAAGCCACCTCTCTGTCTCTGGTTGTTACCATGGGCTTACTGGCCTGAGGGTTTATGAAATGGCCGCTTCCGGAAGCGTCTTTGGTCCCCTTTATACATTTGGCAGATGGACCAAATAGACTTGCCTGACTCCTGGAGACAAGAGATCAAACCTTCGGTCTCCTGCCCAAAGAGGACGGAACCATGGAATGGGAGGTCCCTGATCCCAGACTGCAGATCGTTTTGAAAGCTAGAGCATCTCAGCCACACGTGGCGGTGAAGGCAGACCACTGACGCTGCCACCCTGGCCACCCTATCTGCAGTGTCATACAAGACACGCAGAACATGCGTGCCTACATCTGAGCCCAAATTTCAATACATCCAGAAGTTCTGTCTTTTGTGTGGAATCTGGCAAGGCACTTACAAGCTACTGTCCCTTCTCCCAGAGTGTATTTTGGTACTGGACCATGTGCGTGAGGAAATTAAGGGAAGAGATGGAGCAGGTAGAGGCAAAATAGACTTTCTTGCCCACCTGGTCCAGGAAAAGGGACCTACTGGTCAGGAGGCTGGAAGCTCAGATGCTTTGGCTGCTTTCATTTGTCATGAGCAGCCGAGATCACAGTGCAATCCGTCTGACAGTTTTCCACCAGGAAAGGCTCATCCCTCGGGGCCCTGTATAGCCTGTCTGACTTTTTGGGAACGGCTGGGTCTCAGGCTGGACACTTCCAAGTCGTCTTGGTAAGATCTTGGAATGTGTCAACCACAGGAGGCACCACAAGGGGTTTGGACTCCTTCTGCCTCAGGTCACGAGCCAGTCTCCGGTGCTCCGGATCCAGGTCCTCTGTCTCCCACTCGTTAGTGGCCTGGATGTGTGTCATAGGGTGTGGGATAACAGATGGACACTCACAACCAGAAATAGGTTTAACGCATCATTAGCTTGGCACGATGTTTATTTTTAAGCAACCAAAAATAAAAGAACGTAAATAAAGGTTTCACTGGTGAGCAAACAAAATATAACTGTTTTAAATAATAACAGAAAAATCTCTCATAGCCGTGGCAAACTTGTATAGTCAGTTTCCACAAGGGTGCTAGGACTCCCCTCAGTCCTTCACCTGCCCAGACCAGAAAGCACTGACCCCAACTCCCTTGCATGCTAAGCAGGTAGACTCCTTATATACCTGCCCACCAGGTCATGTGATATCAGTATCATCAAAAACATTTTAAACAGCTCCTTTTAATTTATATAACGCTAAGGAGCCTTTATGTATATTATTAAAATGCTCTAATGTCATGGATTTGTATTTTAAACAAAGGACAACTGAAGTAAAAATATGTTGTTTTACCTTAATCCTGATTGACAGTATTTGTCTTATAAAAGTGGTCACTAGAGGCCGCTGCTGCCCTATAGTGGGACCAAACACAGCAGCTGAGCAACAAAGTAGTAGCTACAAACTCCAAGAGTTTTCCCCTGTTGATTTTACAGCCTTTGCTTCAGCCTGTAAGTTTCCCTTTGAAATTACCTTTATTTTAAACAAAATGTAGCCATTTCTGTTGTGCTTTTGATATTTTCATTTGTAGAGACAAACATTTATTTTGCCTCTTTTCGACAGCTTACTTTTCAACTGAATAGCACTGGTACACTCACATAGGGCTTGTGTAAAGGAAGATCCCATTTACAGGAGCAAAACAGCCTAACAGAAAACACCAAGCTTCTCACAAAGTGTACCAAAATGACTGCTACCACTATTACCGTTAAGGCTACGTGCACATATTAAAAAAGTACAGTTATGTAAGAACTTACCGTAACAGTAGATCTTCCAGAGAGGCTCTTGCACTAGGTAATTACATACACGACTGAAGCCGACAGGCGTCGGTACCCCACGGAAAAATTTCTACCTAGCAGTCTCTGGCGGGGAACCACACCCACGTCAGGTGACTGGCGTCAGATGACGTCGGTATAAAGGGGCGGTCCTCCATACCCACCTTTCAGTTCTTTCCTGCCAAAGGCCAAAACAGGCATGACGAGAGAGAAGTGGATCTTCCCCCATGGAAAAGGAGCTGAAAAGGCTAAGGGTAATGGAGGGCGGGAAGGTATTACCTACTGCAAGAGCCTCTCTCGAAGATCTACTGTTACGGTAACTTCTTACGTAACTGTACTATCTTACTTTGACAGGGCTCTTGCAGTAGGTAATTACATACAGGACTGAGTCCCAAGCAGTCTGGAACAAGGAGAAGCACATGGGAGGAGGAAAACTACCCAAATGTAGACCTTCTGGCTGTGAAGGCCTCAGGAAAGGAGACCTTGCAGAACAGCCAACCCAAAGCCAGCTCTACAGCGAGAGGCAATGTCCAAACTGTAGTGTTTCATAAAAGTATGGACAGAAGTCCAAGTTGCAGCTGCGCAAATATCAGCAGCAGACACATTCTTAAAACAAGCCAAGATGCAGCGACACCCCTAGTGGAGTGGCTCCTGACTTGACCCGGTAGGGTCTTGTGATACTTGTCGTAACGGAAAGTGATACAATGAGCCAACCATTTAGACAGGCATTGCTAAGAGACAGCATTACCGTCTCTTTTGCGAGCAAAAGAGGCAAACTGTTGATCAGTCTTTGTGAGATCCTCCGTCCTGGAAGTGTAGTATCTCAGAATCGGGTGAACATCCAAAGTATGCAAGAGATACTCCCCTTGACTGAAGTGTTGCATAAAGAAAGCAGGCAGTTCCATGGATTGATTCAGCATAGATTCCACTACCACCTTAAGGAGAAACTTAGAGTTGGTATGCAGAGCCACACGTTCCTTGTGAAAAATCAAATACGGGATTTTGGACATCAAGGCCTGAAGCTCAGAAATCCTTTGAGCAAAAGTAATGGCCACAAGGAAGAGAATCTTCCAGGAAAATGAAAGTACAGTTACACAAGAACTTACCGTAACAGTAGATCTTCGAGAGAGGCTCTTGCAGTAGGTAATTACATATAGGACTGATGCCGGCAGGACCCCACGGAAACATTTCTAGCTAGCAGTCCCTGGCGAGGGACCGCCCCCAGGTCAGGTGACCGGCGTCAGAGACGCTGGAATAAAGAGGCGTCCCGACGCCTGCTCTTCCAGTTCTTTTCCCCGCCACAGGCCAAAAGAGGGCCGGACAAGAGAGAAGTGGATATTTCCTCAATGGAAAAGGAGCTGAAAAGCCTAGGGGATGGAAGGCGGATAGATATTTACTGAAGAGCCTCTCAAGAGCTACTGTTACGGTAAGTTCTGCGTAACTGTACTATCTTACTCGAGAGGGCTTGCAGTAGGTAATTACATATAGGACTGAATCCCAAGCAGTCTGGAACAAAGAGAGGCACCGGGAGGAGGAAAACTACCCAAAAGGTAGTTCTGGTGTGCAAGTCTCAAGACAGGAGGCCTTGCAAAACAGCAAGCCCGAAGCCTGCTCTATGGTGAGAGGCAACATCCAAACTGTAGTGTTTCGTAAACATATGGACGGAAGTCCAAGTGGCGGCAGCGCAGATGTCTGCCGCAGACACTTTCTTGAAACAAGCCGCAGAGGCAGCTACTCCTCTAGTGGAGTGGCCTCTGACTTGACCCAGGAGGGTTTTGTGGTATTTGTCATAACAGAAAGTGATGCAATGAGCCAACCACTTAGACAGGCATTGCTTGGAAACAGCATTGCCTTCCCTTTTGTGAGCAAAAGAGACAAACAACTGATCAGTCTTTCTGAGATCTTTCGTCCTGTTGGTGTAGTATCTCAGAATCTGGTGAACATCCATAGTATGGAGTAAATACTCCCCTTGATTACAGTATTGCGTAAAAAAGGCAGGTAACTCTATGGACTGATTTAGGGTAGACTCGGCTACTACTTTAGAGAGAAACTTAGGATTCGTGCGAAGAGCAACTCGTTCCTTGTGAAAAATCAAGTACGGGATTTTACACATCAGGGCCTGGAGCTCGGAGATTCTCCGAGCCGAAGTAATGGCCACCAAGAAGAGAGTCTCCTACAGGAACTCAAACCAAGAAGCTGCAGGTCTCAAGGGAGGGAGAGTAAGTTTCGAGAACAAAGTTCAAGTCCCAAGGGGGAGCAGGAGTACAGATGGGGACTCAGATGGAGGACCCTCTGAGAAAGGTCTTGAGACCTCCAGTTGAGCAAAGTTTTGTTCATGTAAGGAACATGATAGGCCAAATGGCCACCATGTGTACCTTCAAAGAGGAATGGCTGAGACCCAGGTCAAACAGATGACGTAGATACTCCAGCAGAAGCCCGCTGAACAGGAGAAAGGTTCCACGCTCTTGAAGCGGCCCATATAGTGAATCTTTTCCACTTCATGGCATAAGTGGATCTGGTGGAGGGTTTTCGGCTCCACTAAAATCTCCGCCACTTTGGGGGACACTCCAAAACGGGATTGGGCTAGGTCTGCAGGAGCCATGCATGCAGTTGAAGGAATTTGAGGCCTGGATGGACCAGGGTCCCCTGATCCTGGGTCAACAAATCTCGAGATAGAGGAAGAGGAGGATCCTCTCCTCTAGAAGAGAGAACCAGATTTGCCTGGGCCAGAAAGGAGCGATCAGAATAATTTTCGCTCCTTCTGAAGCTAGTTTCTGCAAGACTCGTGGGATAAGTGGAATTGGGGGAAAGGCATAGACGAATCTGTCCTTCCAGTCTAGAGACAGAGCGTCGCTCCAAAAAGCGCCTCGCTCTGGAACGAGCGAGCAGAAGATGGGAAGTTTTGCGTTTGGGGGGGATGCGAACAGGTCGACCTGTGGTATTTCCCAAAGTTGGAAGATATTGTCTAGGACCCCTTGGTCCAGTTCCCACTCATAAGTCAGAGCAGAAGAGCGAATTAGCTTGTCTGCCAGGGTGTTGTCGACTCCCGGAATGTGAACTGCCATGAGGTGATGGTCGTGTTGTGTTGCCCAATCCCAAACCCTCATTGCCTCCCTGCATAGAGGGTAGGACCAAGTCCCTCCTTGCTTGTTGATGTACCACACCACGCACATGTTGTCCGTCTGGACGGCTAGGTGGCCGGGAAGGATGTATTGGTGAAGGGCTTGGAGAGCATACAACACTGCCCGAAGCTCGAGCACACTGATGTGGAGAGCTTGTTCTAGCTTGGACCAGGATCCCTGGGTCCGATGAGGGCCTAGATGGGCTCCCCAACCTTCGCCTGAGGCGTCTGTGGTTAGAGTCTGGGAGGAGGGAGAGAGAAAGAAAGAAAGGAACTCCCCAAAACAGGTTCTCTCGAACCATCCACCACTGCAGGTCTTGCATCATCGGCGAGGAGATCAGAACTGAGTGATCTAGGTCGTTCACTAGCTGATCCCATTGAGAGCGTAGAGTCCACTGAGAGATCCTCATGTGGAGTCGAGCGCGAGGTACTGTCGGGATAGCAGCCGCCATGAGCCCGAGAAGGTGAAGGACCGACCTCGCAGAGACCATCCTGTGGTCGGACAACAGACTTATTTGGGTCTGAAGGGTGGACGCCCTGTCCGGAGGCAGGAAGGCCTTGCCCATGGTCGTATCAAGGATCGCCCCAATAAACTGTAGCCCCTGGGATGGGTCCAGATGAGACTTGGAATGGTTGATGGTAATACCCAGGCAGGCAAAAACCTGCTGGGTAAGGGAGAGGAAACGCAAGAGTTCCTCCCTGGACGAGGCTGCCAGAAGCCAGTCGTCCAGGTACGGGAAAACCTGCACCCCCTTGGAACGCAGGTGGGCCGCCACCACTGCCAGGCATTTGGTAAATACTCAGGGGGCTGAGGATAGACCAAACGGGAGCACCTTGAACTGGTAGTGGTCCACCTGGAACGCAAAACGAAGGTATTTGAGATAAGATGGGCGAATGGGAATGTGCAGATAAGCATCCTGCATATCCAGAGCACAAAGCCATTGACCCGGCTGGAGGAGGGCAGAAGGCCCTGCAAAGAGAGCATCCTGAACCTTTTGTACTCTATGTAAAGACTCAGGGAATTGAGATCCAAAATTGGTCTGAGATCTCCTGTCTTCTTTGGGACCAGGAAGAAATGGGAATACTAACCCGTCCCTTGCAGATGAAGGGGGACAAGCTCTATCGCTTGCTTCAGCAGAAGAGCTGAGATTTCCTCCTGGACCAAGAGAAGATGTTCCCATGAATACAACGACTTCAGAGGGGGGTGGCGGGGTGGTTTCTGAAGAAACTCTATGGAGTGTCCTTCTGTTATGAGCTGCAGCACCCAAGAATCTGTGGTTATCCTCTCCCATCCTGGAAGGTGGAGGGAAAACGTCCCTCCTACCGGGTTCCTCTGGGCAGACCGGAGGCAGGGAGAGGAAAGGAGTCAGGTGGTGGGGCAGCGCCCGCGTTTGTGGCCCGCCTCCTGGGGTTTCGCCTACGATTCCGCTCAGAAAGGGGCGGTGCTGCTGCTGAAGGACGGTACATGGAATCAACTGACTTCAGAGCCGTCCCCTTCTCTTGCAAATCGGTGATGATGTCCTTGACGTCACCCTAGAAAAGCACCGACCCCCAGAAGGGTGCTTCCTGGATAGCAGATTGCACTTCCGGGACCAAACCTGACATACGGAGCCAAGCATGACGCCGTAGACCTACAGCGAAAGCTGAGCTCCGCCCAGCAGTGCCCACTGCATTGTATGTCACACGTAGCATGTGTCGACTGGCCGAACGAGCAGAGCGGACGAGATCAGCCAACTCCTGCTTGACTTGGGAGTCAGGCAAGGAGTCCAGTTTGGCTTCCGCCTGAGTCAGGATGGCCTTCTGGTAGTACCCCATATGGCTGACATAGTTCAGGGCCCTGATCCCCAGTGTGGAGGAAGCGTAAATCTTTCTCCCATACTGGTCCAGAAGGCGTGATTCCTTATCAGGAGGTGACGAGCTAAGATGTTTGGGGTTCGACGACCGGCCGTGAGCAGCGCTAATCACGACCGAGTCGGCACGAGGGTGAGAATCCAGGAAATAAACACCCTCTGGAGCCTGATGTAGCTGGTTTGACTTCCTAGGAAGTGGGGCTAAGGCGGACGGCTGCTTCCATATTGTGGTAACAAGGTCGGTGTGAGGCTCTATCCAGGGTGGTACCAAGGTAGGAGCTGTCACAGGCAGATCCAGATGTTCAGCGAGTTTCAGACACAGAGGACCTGGTTCCAGGGAGTGCAACTGATGAACCTCCTGGATTTTCCTAAGCAACTCCGTGAAAAAAGGATCCTCCGGAGGATTCCTTGGCCTGCGCTTTGACGGAGAGCGAGGCTCGTCGTCTCTCTCGGAGCAACCGTCGGAAGAGTCCAAGGAGTCCGAGGGTGGAGAGGAGGATGAAGAAGAGAAAGACTCACTTTCTCGACCTGGGGGAGGAACGGACCCCTTGGAAAGTCCCCGGGGAAGCGTGTCCTGCCCTTCTCTGGATCAGATGGAAGAACCCTGGAGTCCGGAGGTGGTGAGGGAGTGTGCCACCTCGGACGTACGGGAACCTGGGATGGCACCATTTCCGGAAGGCGGCTCTTGACCTCTTTGGTGAGCTGAGCCTTGGCCTCAGCCCACCAGGAGGCTGGAGTCTCCTGCAGGTCCACTGGCGGTCAGGGGGGTAGTGGAGGAGCAGGAGGCGGGGATAAGGATAAGGGTTATAACCGGATGGAGTTGATTCAAAACCCGCTGCGGGTAGCCCGGCATCGGGTATGTGGCGCGAGTACCCGCGGCGCCGGGCCCGGGTGTCGGGTTCTGTGGCGCCGGATACTGTGGTCCCGGTACACCGGCCGACTAGGATGTAGGATACCCGGGAGCCGGGCTGCCGGAGCAGAGCGGCCGGCCAGAGGACTCATGGGGCGGGTCCATAGTAGAGAGCCCGGAGGGCCCGATGGGGAGTGGAATGTCTCCCCGGAGTCGGGCGCTGGGACGGCCAGGTCAAATGGCGGAGGCCCTGGCGCTGGAGGTACTGACGTAGGAGGGGCCGGTGTCGGAGCCGGCGTCCGGGGAGCCGACATCAGGTCCGGCGCTCCAGGTGGAGGAAGGACTGACGGAGGTAAAAGATCTCCAGCTTCGCCTGGGGACAGAGGGGAAAAGTCCCCGGGGTCGGGATGGGGAGATTCTGGTTCCCCAGACGGCAGCGAAGGCTGCGGGGAACTGGGTATGACGTAAGTGGGGGGGTCCGTCGTTGGTTCCTTCTCCGGCCGGACGTCGGACGAGCCGATGTGAGGCTTAGTGACGAGCTCTCAGTGGCGCCGGAGGAGCCGACGTCCGACTTATGAGAGCCATCACCGGAGGCATGCCAAGTAGAGTGATTGGCCTGGTCCGGTGAGGTGGAGGCCGCGTGTCGCCCCAGAGGGTCGGACGTCTTACCGGCCCTCTCCGGGCAGACATCAGAGGAGCAGACGCCCGGCTTACCGGAGTCGCCCACAGTGGTAGGCCGCGAGCCTGCGGCCGAACCAGGGGCAGAGGCCTCCAACTGCCCGGAGGCACCCGCAAGGCCCGAGCGCGAGCTAGACGGGCGGGCCAATGCCCACTCGGAAACCTCTGAGGTGGCAGTCAAGGAGCGATCCCCCAGAGGGGATGTTACCTGCGTCCCAGTGACTCCTGAGGGAGACGCGGTGGAGGAGCCCTTGTCCCAGTGCCTCTCCTTCTCTTTCTTCTTCCGATGGCCTTCGGGGGAAGTGGACGCCTGCCTCAGTTTTTTGAGCTCCTTCTCCATAGAACTCATTTTCTTCTTTAGAATATGGGCTTCCAGGATTGCTGCCGTCTTTTCTGGGTAGCCGTGTTGAAACTGAGGCAGTGTTGGCACTTCACGACCGGGTGATCAGGGCCTAGGCAGAACAGTCACAGGAAGTGGCCGTCCTTGCGCGGTAGTTGGACGCCGCATTTAACGCACTTATTCTTGTGCCCTGGAGGGTGTAGGGATGACATACACAGATGCTAGTACTACCCATAGTCGAAAAATTAAGGATTTTGGTAAAAAAACGACGAAGGTAGGGCTGACGGGCTACGAACTTTTCCACGAGTAGCTGCACGAGCTAACGGCGGAAAGAACTGAAGGCGGGCATCTGGGACCCCTTTATACCGACGTCTCCTGACACCGGTCACCTGACGTGGGGGCAGTCCCTCGCCAGGGACTGCTAGCAAGAAATTTTTCCATGGGGTCCTGCCGCCTGCAGTCCTATATGTAATTACCTACTGCAAGAGCCCTCTCGAAGTAAGATCTTTAGGTCTGGTGAGGCTGCCGACTCAGAAGGAGGCAGGGTAAGCTTCTTGAGAATGAAATTCAGATCCCAAGGAGGGGCAGGAACACAAATAGGGGGTCTCAAGTGGAGAACCCCTCTAAGAAAAGTTTTAGAGACTTCCAACTGTGCGAATGCTCTGTCCCCAAAGGGAACATGGCAAGCAGAGATGGCCGCCATGTGAACTTTCAGAGAGGAATGACAGACCCAGATCAAAGAGATGGCGCATGTAGTCCAGAAGCCTCCCAACAGGGCAAGAGAATGGCTCGAAATCTTTGGACGAGGCCCAAATAAAGAACAGTTTCCATTTCATGACGTAGGTAGATCTAGTGGAGGGCTTTCTGGCCTCCACCAGAAGCTCAGCCACAAGCGGGGAAACCCCGAATCGGGCTTGAGCTACATCTGCAGGAGCAACGCATGCAACTGAAGAGATCTGAAGCCTGGATGAACCATGGTCCCCTGATCCTGGGTTAGCAAAAGTTGCGACAGAGGAAGAGGAAGTTCCTCTGAATACTGTTGCAGAAGAGAGAACCAAACTTGCCTGGGCCAGAAAGGAGCGATTAGGATCATGCGAACTCCTTCTGAGCTGAGTTTGTGTAAGACCCTTGGAATCAAGGGGATCAGGGGGAAGGCATAGATGAATCTGCCCTTTCAGTGTAGAGACAGAGTGCCTCTCCAAAATGCCCCCGCCCTGGAGTGAGTAAGCAGACGAAGCGGAAGTTTTATGCCAGTGAGGAGACGCAAACAGGTCTACCTGAGGTGTTCCCCAGCGTAGGAAGATATCGTCTACCACCCCCTGATCCAGTTCCCACTTGTGTGCCTGGGCAGATGACCGACTAAGGTGGTCTGCCAACTTGTTTTCAACCCCCGGAACATGAACCGCCATGAGGTGAAGGTTGTGTTGCACTGCCCAATCCCAAACACGCATTGCCTCCCTGCAAAGAGGGTAGGAACGAGTTCCTCCCTGTTTGTTGATGTACCAAACTATGCACATGTTGTCCGTCTGGACAGCCAGATGACTGGGAAGCAGATACAGATGCACAGCTTGTACAGCATACAGCACCGCCCTGAGCTCGAACATGTTTATGTGAAGAGTCTGTTCGAGCCTGGACCAGGAGCCCTGGGTGCTGTGAGACCCCAGGTGGGCTCCCCAACCCTCTCCCGAGGCGTCTGTTGTTAATGTTTGGGAGGGGGGAGTGAGGCAGAAGGGAACACCCTGTCAAAGGTTTTCCTGAACCATCCACCACTGCAAGTCCCGAACCATAGGGCTGGAGACCAGGACTTCTCGATCTAGGTCATCCACCAACTGATCCCACTGAGACCGAAGTGTTCACTGAGAGATCCTCACGTGGAGCTGAGCGCGAGGGACTGTCGGGATAGCAGCCGCCATAAGCCCGAGGAGGTGAAGAACTGACCTGGCGCTGACCCACCTGCAACTGGACAACAGGCTTACAAGAGCCTGGAGGGAGGCCACCCTGTCCAGTGGTAGGAATGCCATGCCGGTGGCCGTGTCCAGGATCACTTCGATGAATTGGAGCCTCTGGGACGGGATCAAATGGGACTTAGCCTGGTTGACAGTAAGAAAAAAATTACTCACCTTAGTAATGTTGTTTCTTCTAATGGAGTCTTTATTAAAAAGGGTTTTTTGGTTTCAGAGCAGAGACTCAAGTCAGGAAACCCAAAAAACAAAACACAACACACACACCCAAAGTAAAGGAGGGTGAAAAAGGGGCACCCCTAGGGTGCCAACACTGCTCCTGCTCACCCACATACCAAAAACCAGGTTCTGAGAGGGGAGGCGGGGGAAGAGGTCAGAATACAGCAAGACTCCATTAGAAGAAACAACATTACTAAGGTGAGTAATTTTTTCTTCAAACAACATGAAGTCTTGTTGTATTCTGACTATTGCAGAATACCAAGCAGTACCTCCATGGAGGAGGGACAGAACCTACTTTGGAAAATAGGCTTTGAAGTACTGCTGTGCCAAACCGAGCATCACTCCTAGCCTGGATATCCAGAGAGTAATGCTTGGTGAATGTATGGACTGTTTTCCAGGTGGCTGCTTGACAAACTTCTAAGACAAGAATATCCCTGGCAGCAGCCAGGGAAGCAGCTGTACCTCTAGTAGAGTGAGCCCTCAGGCCTGAGGGTGGAGTTCTACCCAGTTTTTCATAGCAGAATTGTATACAAGAAACAATCCACCTAGCAATAGATCTCTTAATGGCAGGTTTGCCCTTACCAACCTCTCCATATGTGAGGAACAACTGGAGGGACTCAAACCTGTGACCCTTGGTGCGCTCTATGTAGTAGCTGAGGGCCCTTTTAACATCCAAGCTGTGCAGCCTCCTCTCTCCAGAGGAGGAATGGTCAGTGAAGAAAACAGGGAGAGACATAGACTGGTTAAGGCGGAAGTCTGAAACCACCTTAGGCAAAAACTTCTTGTTAGTTCTTAGGACCACTTTATCTCTATGGAAAGAGATGAAATCAGGCTCCACTGACAGGGCTTGCAATTCATCGATACGCCTGGCAGAGGTGATGGCTACCAAAAACACAGTTTTCCAAGTCAAGTACTTAAGCTCTGCAGAGGACAAAGGCTCAAAGGGTGGTTGCATAAGCTGAGCAAAGCAAACATTAAGGTCCCAAGCAGGAGCAGGGTCCCTAAAGGGATTGGTGCAGCAATCCCTGAAGAACTTTACAAAAACACAGGATGAGCTGACAGGAGAGAGGGCTTGCCTTACTAACAAGAAGGCAGAAACAGCTGCCAAATGCACTTAAAGTGTAGCTGGCCTAAGGCCTAAGCCATTAAGATGGACCATGTAGTCCAGAACTGTAGGCAACCCAGCAGATTCTGGAGAAATATCTTTATTAGAGCACCAATTAGTGAACCTTTTCCATTTGGAGTTGTAAGTCTTTCTGGTGGAAGGCTTTCAAGAAGCCTTAAGGACAAAGTAAGTTCAGTCATATTACTCCGGTATTGCGTGAATTGCATTGGCTGCCGGTCAGGTGGAGAGTATTGTTCAAGGTGGGTTTTCTCACCTATAAGACCCTACATGGACAGGGCCCTGGTTACCTTTCTGATCTCCTGGTACCGTCCACCTCTATTCGTGATCTCCGCGCTCTAATAGTGGCCTCCCAAAGTCCCGAGAGCGAGACTGAAATCAGCTGGGGACCGATCGCTTGGAGTTGCTGCTCCAGTTCTCTGGAACTCGCTGCCGTTTGAAGTGAGAGAGGCCCCTACTATAGAGGCTTTTAAGAGCCGTCTGAAGACCTTTTTATTTATGCAGGCTTTTGGAAATTGAATTTTATGTATGTTATTTTAAGGAATGTATATGGTATGACACACTGTATAGTTTTTGTGCGGCGCCTAGAGCCATTGGGATTGGGCATCTTTTTAAATAAAATTGAAAAAAAAAAAATAAAAATATCCAGAACCCCTTGAGAAAGCTGCAGATCAGCAAACTCTTAACTCTTCAAGAGCTATGCCTTGAGATTGAGAGACTTGAGGTTCGGATACCAAATCCTCCCGAAAGGATGTCAACAGGTTGTAATTCCTGGGAAGAGACAGGGGAAGGTGGACTGCTAAGGACAGCAACAGGGGGTACCACGGCTGTCTGGCCCAGTCTGGAACAATCAGAATCACTTTGCATGGTTATGACCTTATCTTGACTAACACTTTGATCAGGAGAGGAATGGGGGAAGCATACAGAAATTTCCCATCCCAATTCAGGATCAGAGCATCCAGGGGGACTGAGCCCAAGACTGTGGGTCTGCAACAAAAGAGAGGAAGTTGGTGACTGTCTGGGGCTGCAAAATGATCTATCTGTGCAGTGCCCCATCTCGAGAAAATCACTTTCAAAACTAGGGGCTCTAGGGTCCGTTCGTGATGGCCCTGGGATATCCTGCTGAGAACATCTGCCAGGACATTGTCCTCCCCTGGGAGGTGAACTGCTATCAGAGAGGTTCGCAGGGAATAGGCCAGGGACCACAACTCCACTGCTTCTGTGCGCAAGGCCGAAGACCGAGTGCCTCCTTGCTTGTTGATGTACCACATTGTGGTGGTATTGTCTGTTCTGATCTGGACCACCTTGTTCTGTACAGATTTGGAAAAGGCTTGCAGTGCCAGAAACACCGCTCTGAGTTCCAAGAGACTGATGTGAAGCACAGATTCTTGAGGAGACCACAGCCCTTGGGTGGTAAGATCCCCCAGGTGGGCACCCCAGCCCAGCAGGGAGGCATCTGTGGTGAGTATCACTGAAGGAGACTGAGTGACAAAGGGAACTCCTTCTCTCAGATTGTCCTGATCCTGCCACCACTGCAAAGCCTGGATCAGGGTTCGAGTCACTGGGACTAGTTTGGTAAGGGAATCCTTTCTTTGGGACCAGAAGGCTCTTAAGTGGAACTGAATGTCCCTCATCCGAAATCTTGCTCCCTGGATCACTGCTGAAGAGGCTGCCATGTGGCCCAAAAGCTGCAGGAAATGCCTTGCTGGTCGAGACACCTGAAGGGTGAATGAAGAGGCCAGTTCCATAAGGGTCCTTGCCCTGTCCAGGGGAAGGAATGCTCTTGACCTTACTGTATTCAGCTCCGTCCCTATGAAGGTGAGGAGCTGTACTGGCTCGAGAACTGTCTTTGGAAGATTGAGGAGGAATCCTAAGGAAGTGAGCACGTGCTGAGTTATTTGCAGATATGACTTGACTTGGTCTGGAGACTGACCCACTATGAGCCATTCGTCCAAGTATGGAAAGATGGAGATCTTTTTTCTCCTTAGGAGAGCAACCACTACTGCCAGGCACTTTGTGAACACCCTTGGGGCTGATGTTAGGCCAAAGGGCATTGCTCTGAACCGATAGTGGCCTGAGGGCAGCTCGAACCTGAGGTACTTTCTGTGGGAGCAGCTGGTTGGAATGTGAAAATAGGCATCTTTGAGGTCCAGGGAGGCTAGCCAGTCCCCTGGCCTTAGAGAGGGCAGAATTATTCCCAGAGTCACCATTTGAACTTTGGTTTTAAAAGGTGCTTGTTCAGATATCTTAGGTTCAGGATGGGACACCATTCTCCTGTCTTTTGTGGGGTTAGGAAGTACCTGGAGTACAGTCCTTTGCCCTTGTGTAGGGTAGGAACCCTCTCTATGGCTCTGAGAGCCAGGAGGGAAGAAACCTCTGCCTCTAGGGCAAGGGTCTCTGACGGATTTGCAGGTGGAAAGGATCTGGTTCTCATCTTGGGAAATTTTTTTGAAGCCGAGAACCAGTCCCTGGCTTACTACTTCCAGGACCCACTTGTCTGATGTCAGAGACTTCCAGTCCTGGACAACGTAAGCCAGCCTGCCCCCTACAGGTATTGGAGAATCGGCCCGGGCAGACCCATCAGGGTGTCTGCTTGGCAGGGGCTTTAGGCTGAGGGGTGGAAGCAGGCCTGCTCATTGCCCGTCTGCCTCTCCCTCAGAAGAACCCCCTCTGAGCATAAGAAGAAGAGGAGGCCTGGGCTTGGTAAAAAGGCCTTTGAAAAGGCCTGCCCCTGCCCCGGACTGCTGCCTTTGAGGAGTGGCTTGCCTTTCTTTGGCCTGAGCACTCCTGTAGGTGGTCCTGTACTCGTCCACCTTTTTCATGTAGTTCTCTGTCTGCTCCCCAAACAGAGAATTACCAATAACAGGGAAATCCATGGCCTTAGCCTGGTATCCTATGATAGGCTAGTACATCTGAGCCAAGCCATCCTCCGAAGGGCCACAGATGTAGCCATGACTCTTGATGAAACATCATTGGAGCCCACAGCAGCATGAAATTGCACCTTGGATGCCTCAATCCCATCTGCAGCAACCTGCTCCAGCTCCTTGGCAAGCTGGTCAGGGGCCTGTTTAGCCAGAGCCAGCACAGTGTCCCATCTGGACTTCTGGTATCTAGCGGTGTAGGCCATACAGTTAACCTGCCTGAGTCCCAGAGATGCTGCCATGTACTGCTTCTTTGCTATGGCATCAATCCTCCTGGAGTCCTTATCTGGGGGGTGTGATGCCAAGGGGATATTTGCCTTATCACAGGCAGCAGCCTGCACTACCCCAACATGGCTGCATTGCTGAGAAAGGAACTCCGTGTCCCAGCCTGAAACCCAAAAGATTTATGGAAGGGAATAGACAGTCTCCTGGACTCTGGGATGTCCATCATTCCAACAAAATCAGGCTCCTCCTGATCCTCTACTGCTTCCTCCATTGGAAGCTGCAGGGTTTCAGCCACTTTTTTGTAAAACATAAAGTGGGAAGGGGACTCAGAAAGCCTAGGAGGAGAAACACCTGAAGGTCTGTCTGGGGAGATGTCCGGGTCAGTAGGCACATCCAGACTTTCATAATCACCATCATCATCCTCATACTCTCCCTCCTCATCCTCCGGTTCATAAAATTCTTCTGAAGTGTAATCCGGAACCGGGGGAACCGACCGAACCGAGCCCCTGCCAGATGGTGCCGGTTCAGCCGGAACCAAAGTTAGCGACTGCACTATTCTTATCGCTTTGGCTATCTCATCAGCGGTCGGAGTATGAATCTCTGGATCCGAACCGGACAATTTATCTTTTCTATTCCTTTTAACCGGAACCGACTCCTCACAATCGGCTCTCCTTTTGCCCGGAGAAGTATCGCCCTGGTCAGAGGGCACTCCTTCTGGTTCGGTCGGAACCGAACCGGGCTGGCCATCTGGGTCAGCGGACTTCTCGGCCTCCCTTTCCCTCAGTCTACCTACTCTCTTACCCAGGGTAGCTTTGGAAAAATTCTTACAAATTTGGCAGTCTGAAACGAGGTGGTCAAACCCCAGACAATAACACAGGTGGTGGGGATCATTAGCAAGGCTTCCCCACACACACTGCAGTGTTGAAACCCAGTGGGCCCGGTTTTTCTTGGTTTCTAGACATGGCCAGTCCTATCCAAAACTTACCCTTTTTCGCAATCGGCCAGGCAAGACTCCCCTATCGGTTCCTGACCATGTTACGGGTCTTGGAAAAAAACCTAATAAAATCCGTCTTTTTTAGAACTGATACGGACCAGTTACCACACTCTAAGTAAATTCACAAACTTTTTTTAAACTAAACTGATCGGTTCAGCCGAACCGATCCGAAATTTACAAGTTCCACACAGAAACTAAATGTAAAACTTATCTAGTACTCACGGTACCACAGACAGAGACTTAAACTGACAGATTTGAAAGCAGAAATTCGGTAGAAACCGAGCGAAAAACGACACTTTAACCGACTTTTTTGAACCGAGCAAAGGAGAAATCTCCAGAGCAACTGTTCAGTGAGGCGGAGTAAAGAATCTGACGGTTGGAGTTTAAACAACAGCAGACGGGCTTCAACCGAGCTCGCGCTGAACATTCCATGCTGGCCATGTAAAGTTAACTCTTTGTTCTCCGGGGCAGTTGAAAGGCAGGACCTAACTGCAATAGTCAGAATACAGCAAGACTTCAAGTTGTTTGAAGAAGATGTTCCAGGGAGTAAGACGACCTGGGGGGGAAGGGTTCTGTAGAAACTCTATTGAGTGTCCTTTTGCTATCAGTTGGAGCACCCAAGTGTCTGAAGTGATCCTCTCCCAACCCGGTAGATGGAAGGAACCTCCCTCCTACTGGTTCCTCTGGAAGGTCCAGAGACTGTGGGAGAGGGAGGGAGGAGTCAGGAGGTGTGGGGCAGCGTCGCGGCTGAAGCACCCGCTGCTTTTTTGGGGGGGGGGGGGCTTGGCAGCCGGAGGGGCCCGACGTTTGTTGGCCCGCTTGCCCTGAGGTTTTGCTTTAGGCCGAGAACGTCTGCGAAAAGGGCAGCACTGACCCTGAGGGGGCCTGTACATAGAGTCGACAGACTTTAGAGCAGTACCCTTCTCTTGCAGATCGGTGATGATGTCCCTGACATTCCCACTGAACAGCACCAAACCCTGAAGGGCACGTCCTGGGTAGCGGACTGCAGCTCTGGGACCAAACCTGACACTTGGAGCCAGGCATGACGCCGCAAACCCACAGCAAAAGCCGAGCTCCGACCAGCAGCGTCCACTGCGTCATACGTGGCACGAAACATGTGCCGACTGGCCGAACAAGCAGACCGGACCAGATCTGCCGCTTCCTGCTTAGTCTGAGACTCAGGAAGGGAGTCCAGCTTTGCTTCCACCTCACTAAGGATCGCCTTCTGGTAATCCCCCATATGAGCAACATAATTAAGGGCCCTTATTCCCAGAGTGGAAGAAGTGTAGACCTTCTTCCCATACTGGTCCAGAAGACGGAATTCCTTGTCACGTGGGGATGAGCTAAGATGCTTAGGGTTAGCTGTATGGCTGTGAGTGGCGCTAATCACGACCAAGTCGGCTCTGGGGGGGTGTTCAGGGAATCAACACCCTCCGGAGTCTGGTATAGCCTATCCGCTTTCCTCGGAAGGGGGGCTAATGCCGACGGTTGCTTCCAAATAGTGGAAACAAGGTCCGCATGAAGCTCGATCCAGGGTGGAAGCAGTGTTGGAGCAGTTTCAGGCAGATCCAAATGAGCAGCGAGTTTCTTGCTCTGTGGATCCGGCTTCAAAGATTGCCACTGGTGAACCGCCTGGATCTTACGCAGCAACTCCAAAAAGGAAGGATCTTCCGGAGGTGATTTCGGAGGAGTCCAGGGCCTGGGCTGGTCTGGAGTGCGTAGCTCGTCGTCTCGATCGGAGCACCAGTTGTAATCCTCCAAGGTCTCTGAAGAGGAAGAGGAAGACCCCTCCCGGCACGGGGGAGGACGGACTCCTTGGGAAACCCTCGAGGATGCGTGTCCTCCCCTGCCCTGGCATCTGAGGGCTCAACTCTAGTGTCAGGGAGTGGGGGGAGGGAGTCTCTTGCCTCCGACATATGGGAATGCGGAACTGGGCCCAGCGTCGGAAGGCGGCTCTCCAGCTCCCTGGTGAGTTGAGCCTTGGCCTCAACCCACCAGGAAGCCAGGGTCTCCTTCAGGTCCACTGGTGGCTGAGGGGGCAGTGGTGGAGGAGGAGGAGGAGGTGGGGATACAGATATTGGGGATATCCATACGACGAGTATCCGAAACCCAACGGCGGGAAGCCTGGCATTGGGTACTGGTGCACCGGGTACTGCGGCGCTGGGTAGGCCAGCGTCGGGTACTGTGGCGCAGGATACTGCAGTCCCAGGTAGAACGGCATCGGATAAGACAGGGTCAGATACCCGGGCACCAGCAGGTGGGCCAAGTATGGGAGACCTGGTGGGCATCGAGCCTGGCATAGGGACGGCATCCGGCAAGGGAATGTCATCCGGCCTCAGGTAGGCCGACGTCGGAGCCAGCGTCCAAGGGTACGACGTCAGGTCGTCCGGCCCAGCGGGATGGAGACCTGACGGTAGCGTACTGGAGTCCTCGGCGTCGCCTGGGGAAGGAGGACTAAAATCCCCAGGGTCCAACAAGGGAGACGCTGGAACCTCTGAATGCAACAACGAACACTGCGGTGAGCTGCAGACGACAGACTGATCCATAGGGTCCAGCGTCGGTTCTAACGCCTTGCGTCCATCGGGGAAACCGACGTCCACCTTACCGGCGGGGTCCAGGTGGGCGTCGGAGGAGCCGGCATCCAACTTATTGGACCCAACAGACGATGAAGGCCGCGAGGGAGAAGCAGCCTTGGTAGGAGCCTTGGAGGCTGTGCACTGCCCCGAAGGGTCAGGCGTCTTATCGGCCTTGCCCATGTGGGCGTCGGAGGGGCTGACGTCTGCCTTAAGAGCCGCAGCTGCCACTGCCAAGCATTTGGTGAAGACTCGAGGAGCGGAGGAGAGGCTGAATGGAAGAACCCGGAACTGAATGTTCCCCCTGGAAGTAGAACCTCAGGAATTTCCTGTGAGGGGGAAAAGACCCCGATGTGCATGTAAGCATCCTGCATGTCCAGGGAACAGAGCTAGTCTCCCTGGTGCGGCAGAGGAATGAAACCTGGAAGGGTCACCATTCTGAACCTTCGGTATTCTACATAATTGTTTAGAGAGCCGAGGTCCAGGATGGACCGAAGATCTTGCATCTTCTTTGGAACCAGAAAAAAATGGGAGTAATATCCCTTTCCCTGCTGTCACAGAGGAACCTGCTCTATTGCCTTTTTCTGTAAGAGGGCCTTGATTTCTCCTTCAATGAGAGGAAAGTGAGAAGGCGGGTATCTCAAGGACTTTGGTGGGGTTTCTGAAGGGTTCTGGGTGAACTCCAGCGTGTGACCTCTCCTTATGATGTCCAAGACCCACTGGTCTGATGCAATAGAGCTCCATCCCTCCAGATGGAGGGAGATGCGACCCCCCTACTGCCTCCCCTGAAGCCTTCGCCGAAGTGGGGAGGGTGTCAGTGTGGCGAGTCACTGGGTGGAGCCAGGGGTGGGGATGGAGGTGTGGGAGGACTTGGGGCCTAGAAAGGGTGTGCCATCAGGCTGCGGGTTGCTAGCCTTCCTTTTGAAGCCACCTCTCTGTCCCTGGTTGTTACCATGGGCTTGCTGGCCTGAAGGTTTTTGAAATGGCCCTTCCGGAAGCGTCTTTGGTCCCCTTTATATATTTGGCAGATGGACCAAATAGACTTGCCTGACTCCTGGAGATGAGAGATCAAACCCTCGGTCTCCTGCCCAAAGAGGACAGAACCATGGAATGGGAGGTCCCTGATCCCAGACGGCAGATTATTTTGAAATCTAGAGCATCTCAGCCACACGTGGCGGCGAAGGCAGACTACTGACGCTGCCACCCTATCCACAGTGTCATACGAGGCACGGAGAACATGCGTGCCTTCATCCGAGCCCGATTTCAATACATCCAGAAGTTCTGTCTTTTGTGTGGGATCTGGCAAGGCACCTACAAGCTCCTGTCCCTTCTCCCAGAGTGCATTTTGGTACTGGACCATGTGCGTGAGGAAATTAAGAGAAGAGATGGAGCAGCTGGAGGCAAAATAGACTTTCTTGCCCACCTGGTCCAAGAAAAGGGGCCTTCTGGTAAGGAGGCTGGAAGCTCAGATGCTTTGGCTGCTTTGATTTGTCATGAGCAACCGCGATCACAGTGCAATCCACCTGACAGTTTTCCACCAGGAAAGGCTCATCCCTCGGGGCCCTGTATAGCCTGTCCGACTTTTTGGGAACGGCTAGGACTCAGGCTGGACACTTCCAAGTCGTTTTGGTAAGATCTTGGAATGTGTCAACCACAGGAGGCACCACAAGGGGTTTGGACTTTTTCTGCCTCAGGTAACGAGCCAGTCTCCGGTGCTCCGGATCCAGGTCCTCTGTCTCCCACTCGTTAGTGGCCTGGATGTGTGTCATAGGGTGTGGGATAACAGATGGACACTCACAACCAGAAATAGGTTTAACGCATCATTAGCTTGGCACGATGTTTATTTTTAAGCAATCCAAAATAAAAGAACGTAAAGGCTTCACTGGTGAGCAAACAAAATATAACTATTTTAAATAATAACAGAAAAATCTCTCATAGCCGTGGCAAACTTGTATAGTCAGTTTCCACAAGGGTGCTAGGACTCCCCTCAGTCCACCTGCACAGACCAGAAAGTACTGACCCTAACTCCTCTCACATGCTAAGCAGGTAGACTCCTTATATACCTGCCCACGAGGTCATGTGATATCAGCATCATCAAAAACATTTTAAACAGCTCCTTTTAATTTATATAAAACTAGGGAGCCTTTATGTATATTATTAAAATGCTCTAATGTCATGGATTTGTATTTTAAACAAAGGACAACTTAAATAAAAATATGTTGTTTTACCTTAATCCTGATTGACAGTATTTGTCTTATAAAAGTGGTCACTAGAGGCCGCTGCTGCCCTATAGTGGGACCAAACACAGCAGCTGAGCAACAAAGTAGTAGCTACAAACTCCAAGAGTTTTCCCCTGTTGATTTTACAGCCTTTGCTTCAGCCTGTAAGTTTCCCCTTTGAAATTACCTTTATTTTAAACAAAATGTAGCCATTTCTGTTGTGCTTTTGATATTTTCATTTGTGAGACAAACATTTATTTTGCCTCTTTTCGACAGCTTACTTTTCAACTGAATAGCACTGGTACACTCACATAGGGCTTGTGTAAAGGAAGATCCCATTTACAGGAGCAAAACAGCCTAACAGAAAACACCAAGCTTCTCACAAAGTGTACCAAAATGACTGCTACCACTATTACCGTTAAGGCTACGTGCACATATTAAAAAAGTACAGTTATGTAAGAACTTACCGTAACAGTAGATCTTCCAGAGAGGCTCTTGCACTAGGTAATTACATACACGACTGAAGCCGACAGGCGCCGGTACCCCACGGAAAATTTCTACCTAGCAGTCTCTGGGGAACCACCCAATCTAGGTGACTGGCGCCAGATGACGCTGTATATGCTGGGTTCCTCCATACCCACCTTTCAGTTCTTTTCCTGCCAAAGGCCAAAACAGGCATGACGTAGAGAGAGGCAGGATCTTCCCCATGGAAAAGGAGCTGAAAAGGCTAAGGGTAATGGAGGGCGGGAAGGTATTACTACTGCAAGAGCTCTCTCAAGATCTACTGTTACGGTAACTTTCACGAACTGTACTATCTTACTTCGAGAGGGCTCTTACAGTAGGTAATCACATACAGGACTGAGTCCCAAGCAGTCTGGAACAAGGAGAAGCACGTGGGAGGAGGAAAACTACCCAAATGTAGACCCTCTGGCTGTGAAGGCCTCAGAAAAGGAGACCTTGCAGAACAGCCAACCCAAAGCCAGCTCTATGGTGAGAGGCAATGTCTAAACTGTAGTGTTTAGCAAAAGTATGGACAGAAGTCCAAGTTGCAGCTGCACAAATATCAGCAGCAGACACATTCTTAAAACAAGCCACAGATGCAGCGACACCCCTAGTGGAATAGCCCCTGACTTGACCCGGTAGGGTCTTGTGATACTTGTCGTAACAGAAAGTGATACAATGAGCCAACCATTTAGACAGGCATTGCTTAGAGACAGCATTACCTTCTCTTTTGCGAGCAAAAGAGACGAAACAGTTGATCAGTCTTTGTGAGATCCTTCGTCCTGGTGGTGTAGTATCTCAGAATCCAGTGAACATCCAAAGTATGCAAGAGGTATTCCCCTTGATTGAAATGTTATATAAAGAAAGCAGGCAGTTCCATGGATTGATTCAGTGTAGATTCCGCTACCACCTTAGGGAGAAACTTAGGGTTAGCGTGCAGAGCCACACGTTCCTTGTGAAAAATCAAATACGGGATTTTGGACATCAAGGCCTGAAGCTCGGAAATCCTTCGAGCAGAAGTAATGGCCACAAGGAAGAGAATCTTCCAGAAAAGGAACTTTAGATCTGGTGAGGCTGCCGGCTCAGAAGGAGGCAGGGTAAGCCTCTTCAGAATGAAATTCAGATCCCAAGGAGGGGCAGGAACGTGAATAGGGGGTCTCAAGTGGAGAACCCCTCTAAAAAAAGTCTTAGAGACTTCCAACTGCGCGAATGCTCTGTCCCCAAAGGGAACATGGCAAGCAGAGATGGCCGCCATGTGAACTTTCAGGGAGGAATGACAGACCCAGATCAAAGAGATGGCGCATGTAGTCCAGAAGCCTCCCAACAGGGCAAGAGAATGGCTCGAAATCTTTGGACGAGGCCCAAATAAAGAACCGTTTCCATTTCATGACGTAGGTAGATCTAGTGGAGGGCTTTCTGGCCTCCACCAGAAGCTCAGCCACAAGCGGGGAAACCCCGAATCGGGCTTGAGCTACGTCTGCAGGAGCAACGCATGCAACTGAAGAGATCTGAAGCCTGGATGGACCAGGGTCCCCTGATCCTGGGTTAGCAAAAGCTGCGACAGAGGAAGAGGAAGTTCCTCTGAATACTGTTGCAGAAGAGAGAACCAAACTTGCCTGGGCCAGAAAGGAGTGATCAGGATCATGCGAGCCCCTTCTGAGCTGAGTTTGTGTAAGACCCTCTGAATCAAGGGGAACGGGGGAAGGCATAGACGAATCTGCCCTTTCAGTGTAGAGACAGAGCGCCTCTCCGAAAAATGCCTCGCCCTGGAGCGAGCAAGCAGAAGGCGGGAAGTTTTGCATTGTGAGGAGACGCAAACAGGTCTACCTGAGGTGTTCCCCAACGTAGGAAGATATCGTCTACCACCCCTGATCCAGTTCCCACTCATGTACCTGGGCAGATGACCGACTAAGGTGGTCTGCCAACTTGTTTTCAACCCCCGGAACGTGAACCGCCGTGAGGTGAAGGTTGTGTTGCATTGTCCAATCCCAAACACGCATCGCCGCCCTGCAAAGAGGGTAGGAACGAGTTCCTCCCTGTTTGCTGATGTACAAACTATGCACATGTTGTCCGTCTGGACAGCCATATGACCGGGAAGCAGATACAGATGCACAGCTTGTAAAGCATACAGCACCGCCCTGAGCTCGAGCATGTTTATGAGAAGAGTCTGTTCGAGTCTGGACCAGGAGCCCTGGGTGCTGTGAGACCCCAGGTGGGCTCCCCAACGCTCTCCCGAGGCGTCTGTTGTTAATGTTTGGGAGGAGGGGGGTGAGGCAGAAGGGAACACCCTGGCAAAGGTTCTCCTGAACCATCCACCATTGCATGTCCCGAACCATAGGGTTGGAGACCAGGACTTCTCGATCTAGATCGTCCACCAACTGATCCCACTGAGACCGAAGTGTTCACTGAGAGATCCTCATGTGGAGCTGAGCATGACCCCGAGGAGGTGAAGAACTGACCTGGCGCTGACCCGCCTGCGACTGGACAACAGGCTTACATGAGCCTGGAGGGAAGCCACCCTGTCCAGTAGCAGGAATGCCATGCCGGAGGTCGTGTCCAGGATCGCCCTGATGAATTGGAGCCTCTGGGACGGGATCAAATGGGACTTGGCCTGGTTGACAGTAATACCCAGGCTGGTAAAAACCTGCAGGGTAAGGGAAAAGGAGCGCAGGAGTTTCTCCCTTGGCGGGGCCGCCAGGAGCCAATCGTCCTGGTATGGGAAAACCTGTACTCCCTGGGTATGCAGGTGGGCCGCTACCACGGAGAGGCATTTGGTGAACACTTGGGTGCCGGGGAAAGACCAAAAGGTAGGGCCTTGAACTGGTAGTAGTCCCCGTGAAATGAAAAACGAAGGTGTTTCTGGTGGGAAGGGCAAATAGGGATAGGCAGGTAGGCATCCTGCACGTCCAGAGCGCACAACCACTGTCCCGGCCGAAGTAAGGGCAGAAGGCTCTGCAAAGAGAGCATTCTGAACCGTTTGTACTCCACAAACAGGTTCAGGGAGCTGAGGTCTAGAATAGGCCTCACGTCTCCTGATATCTTCGGAACCAGGAAGAAATGGGAGTAGTAACCTGTCCCCCGAAGGTGGGTTGGGACAGGCTCTATCGCTGCCTTCAGCAGAAGGGAGGATATTTCTTCCCGAACGAGAAGAAGATGTTCCAGGCAGTAAGACGACCGGGTGGGGGGCAGGGGTTCTGTAGAAACCGATTGAGTGTCCTTCTGCTATCAGTTGGAGCACCCAAGTGTCTGAAGTGATCCTCTCCCAACCCGGTAGATGGAAGGAGAACCTCCCTCCTACTAGTTCCTCTGGAAGGTCCAGAGACTGTGGGAGAGGGGAGGAGTCAGAAGGTGTGGGGCAGCATTGCGGTTGAAGCACCCGCTGCTTTTTTGGGCGGAGGGGGCTTGGCCTGCTTGCCCTGAGGTTTTGCTTTATGCCGAGAACGTCCACGAAAAGGGCAGCGCTGACCCTGAGGGGGCCTGTACATAGAGTCGACAGACTTTAGAGCAGTACCCTCCTCTTGCAGATCGGTGATGATGTCCCTGACATTCCCACTGAACAGCACCAAACCCTGAAGGGCACGTCCTGGGTAGCGGACTGCAGCTCTGGGACCAAACCTAACACCTGAAGCCAGGCATGATGCCGCAAACCCACGGTGAAAGCCGAGCTCCAACCAGCAGCGTCCACTGCGTCGTACGTGGCATGAAACGTGCCGACTGGCCGAACAAGCAGACCGGACCAGATCTGCCACTTCCTGCTTAGTCTGAGACTCAGGAAGGGAGTCCAACTTTGCTTCCACCTCACTAAGGATCGCCTTCTGGTAATCCCCCATATGAGCAACATAATTAAGGGCCCTTATTCCCAGAGTGGAAGAAGTGTAGACCTTCTTCCCATACTGGTCCAGAAGGTGGGATTCCTTGTCAGGTGGGGACGAGCTAAGATGCTTAGGGTTAGTTGTATGGCTGTGAGCGGCACTAATCACGACCACGTCGGCTTTGGAGGGGTGTGTTCATGGAATCAGCACCCTCCGGATCCTGGTATAGCCTATCGGCTTTCCTCGGAAGGGGGGTTAATGCCGAAAGTTGCTTCCAAATAGTGGAAACAAGGTCCACATGAGGCTCGATCCAGGGTGGAAGCAGTGTTGGAGCAGTTTCGGGCAGATCCAAATGAGCAGTGAGTTTCTTGCGCTGTGGATCCGGCTTCAAAGATTGCCATTAGTGAACTGCCTGGATCTTATGCAGCAACTCCAGAAAAGAAGCATCTTCTAGAGGTGACTTCGGAGGAGTCCTGGGCCTGGGCTGGTCTGGAGTGCGTGGCTCGTCGTCTGGATCGGAGCACCAGTTGGAATCATCCGAGGTCTCCAAAGAGGAAGACCCCTTCCGGTGTGGGAGAGGAACGGACCCCTTGGGCAACCCTTGGAGAAGCGAGTCCTCCCCTGCCCTGGCACCTGAGGGCTCACCTCTAGTGCCAGGGAGGTGGGAGGGAGTCTCTCACCTCCGACGATGGGAATCTGGAACCGGGTCCGGCATCAGAAGGCGGCTCTCCACCTCCCTGGTGAGTTGAGCCTTGGACTCAACCCACCAGGAAGCCAGGGTCTTCTTCAGGTCCACCGGTGGCTGAGGGGGTGGTGGTGGAGGAGGAGGAGGTGGGAATACAGATATTGGGGATATCCATACGGCGAGTATCCGAAACCCAACGGCAGGAAGCCCGGCATCGGGTACTGCGGCGCTGGGTAGGCCAGCGTCGGGTATTGCGGCGCAGGATACTGCAGTCCCAGGTAGTACGGCATCGGATAAGACAGGGTCAGATACCCAGGTACCAGGGGCTCTGATGGAACAGAGGGCCCTGGGAGAGGTCCAGCGGGCGGGCCCAGTATGGGAGACCTGGTGGGCATCAAGCCTGGCGTAGGGACAGCATCCGGCAAGGGAATGTCATCCGGCCTCAGGTAGGCCGACGTCGGAGCCAGCGTCTGAGGGTACGATGTCAAGTCGTCCGGCCCAATGTGAGGGAGACCTGACGGTAGCATACCGGTGTCCTCGGTGTCACCCGGGGAAGGAGGACTAAAATCCCCAGGGTCCAACAAGGGAGATGCTGGAGCTTCGGAATGCAACAACGAACCTTGCGGCGAGCCGCAGACGACGGACTGATCCATAGGGTCCAGCGTTGGCTCTAACGCCGTGCGTCCATCGGGGAACAGAGGTCCACCTTATCGGTGGGGTCCAGGCGAGCGTCGGAGGAGCCGGCGTCCAACTTATCAGACCCAACGCCCAACGAAGGCCGCAAGGGAGGAGCAGCCTTGGAGGCCATGCGCTGCCCCGAAGGGTGAGGCGTCTTATCGGCCTTGCCCGTGTGGGCGTCGGAGGGGCTGACGTCTGGCTTACCGGAGCCGTTCATACCAGAACCAGAAGGCCGCATGGTGGTGGGCTTTGCGGGAGCGGCTGCCTCCTTTGACCCGGAGGCTCATGAGGAGCCCAAGCGGGAGCCAGACGGGAGGGTCGACGCCGCCTTGGAAGCCTGGCGACTCCGGCCAGAGTTGAGGTGACCGTGGAAGTGGAGTCCCGATCCTGGTGCTTCTCTTTCTTTTTGCAATGACCCTCAGAGGAAGTAGAGGCCTGCCAAAGCTTCTTCAGCTCCTTCTCCATGGAGGACATCTTCTTTTTCAAAATGTGGGCCTCCAGGGGACTGCTGCCTCCGTTTGCAGGTGGCGACGTTGAACTGTTGGCAGTGCTGGCACTTCTCCACGGGGTGATCCAGGCCTAGGCAGAAGAGGCACTGGGAGTGTCCGTCCTTGTGTAGGAGCTGGGCGCCGCAGGAATCGCACTTGTTCTTGTGCTCGGATGGAGTAGAGGAAGACATACACGGCAGATGCTGAAATCTGACGAGAATTTCGAACAAATTCGAAGAGATAATGGTAAAAATACCGACGACTGACTAACGAAGCAGTGAACTTAACCACGAGGCGCTCACGGCAGGAAATGGCAGGAAAGAACTGGGAGGCAGGCATGGGGGAATACCCCTTTATTCCGACGTCATCTGACGCCGGTCACCTGACGTGGGGGCAGTCCCCTGCTAGAGATTGCTAGCTAGAAATTTTTCCGTGGGATCCCGATGCCTGCCGGCTTCAGTCCTATTATGTAATTACCTACTGCAAGAGCCCTCTCGAAGTAAGATCAGCTACTCTGGGGCTTAGAACTATTAACTATATTCCCCAGGCTTTCTCGAGGCATACTGAACATGTAGCCATTTTGAGGGCATATATACCATATTGCATGCAAGACTGTACTGCCTAACATAATGAATTATTTTACATGCCACATAATATTATGTACAATACTAGGTCATGTTCTGACCAAGTAACTGTACCCTTTTCAGTGGACCCCAGTGGATATGGAAAAACAGTGGAGATAGACAAGAGAGAGATTGGGGGATAAGGGGTGCCCAGAGGTGGCAAACCTCTGAACTAGAGCGGAAAGGACAGAATAAAGGACAAAGAATAGAACTGTTGCAACAGAAGTTTTTGTACAAGGGGAGGAAAATAAGGTTCACATCAAGGGACAGGGCTAATCCCTGTCACAAAGTGCCTCATGACGTCCATGAAAGTGGGATCGTCTGGAGGCGAACGGTGTAAGTCCCTATTGTCAGGAGATCCCCAACTCCTGAAAATGAAGAGGAAGATCTGCTCCTGGTCCTCGAGGTGTCCAAAGTACGTCTCCGGGGACTACCCTCTGAAGAGCGTCGGTGATTCCTGCACCGACGACGGTCCTGAGACCGACGCCTGTCCTGGGACCGGATACGGGAGCGAGCCCGCCTAGATGAAGACCTGTGTCGGCTGCGGGATCTGCTCCTGGGCTTTGACTGACCGACCTTCAGTGGTGCCGTCCACGGTCTCCGGACTGCGACTGGGAACATATCGCCTAAGGGGATCGAGGAACAGAGGACACACGCTGGTCCTCAAGGGTTTTGGCCGGCGAGCAAACCCCCAGGCTTCTGGTTGTCTGGAACCGGTGCCAGTTCTGGCTGAGGCGGAGGTGTGTCTTCGTGGACCTGGCTCCACCAAAACTAGAAGAGTTCTCCCAGCTCCTCTTTGCTAAAATGAGACGCTGCCGCTCATGTGTGTGTGTGTGTGGGGAAGGGAATCGGAGAAGTTGGTGGGTCCGGAAAGGCTCGCGGGGAGGAACCCGAGGGGCCGGTGTCGGCACCTTGACTGGTGCCAGCGCGACGGAAGCCCCGTCGGCCTCAGGCACTTTGAACGGCACCAGTGTTTTAGCCGGGGCTGGATCTGACGTGGCCGACTTAGGAGGGCGAGACCCAGAGAAGGCCTTAGCCTTGGGATCCTGGTCCTTTCCAGATGGCTTCCCGGCATCCGGTAAAGCCACAGTCGGGCCTACTTTGGCTTGGCTGAGGCCTGTGCCGAAGAAGGGACCTCTGCTGACTCTGCTGGAGCCGAGGACACACGCAGCGGTGTAGCTTTTGGCATGGATGCAGAGGAAGTAGCTCCTGACGGGACCGACGTCGGTATTTTGGCGGGACCTTCAGGCCTCAATTTTTCTCCGTGCCTGGAATGCTTGGAGCGGTTGGACCCACTCAAGTCGGGGGAAGAGGCCTTCCTGTGGGGAGAACGGGAGCGGTGATGGGACCAACCACGGTCCTAGTTGCAGGACTTTTGCACCTTTTCCCGACTTTTGCCCTTGTCCCCAGTGGATTGCAGGACGTCCATCCCCTTCTCAAGCATGTGGCCTTTCAAGGCCTTCAGGCATCTAATCCTCGTCCTGCTAGTAAAGCCTTGACAGATATCGCAGGTCTTGAGGTCATGGTCTGGTCCCAGGCAGAAGACACACTGGTCGTGGCCATCCTTGGATGGAATTTGGTGGCCACATGCACACTTTGTCTTCTTGGGACCGGAGGAGGAGGAGACCGACGACGGTGACGACATGCAACGGTAGTGAAGACGAGAGGAGGAGAACGATAATGTGAAAAAGGAACGAATGCAGAGGAAAAACACTAGAATTCGAGAAAGAATGGAATGTTTTGCTGGAACTGCTGTGAAAAGACTCATTAAGAACTTCCCAACGTGAGCGGGTCGCGCTGGGAAAGAACTGGGGTGAAGCCGGGGTCCACCCCTTTTGTAGCATGACTGACGTCGGGGTGGTCCCTGCTGGGTACTGCTAAGTTTTTTCTGGTGGGTGTAGGCTGAACCTCCCTCCTACTGATTCCTGTGTGGGGAGCGGGAGGAGGGGAAACGAGTCAGGACGCGGAGGGGAGGTGAGCCTTAGCTCCTGAGGCTGCCTTGGCAAATTTGGCCTGAGGAGATTGTGCTTCTGTGCCAGCTACATGACGTTCAGCTTGACATTTGCCTTGGTTCTGATTTCTGTTCCACTTTCTTTTACGAAGAAAGGGCTGCTTCTTCTGACCTGACCGGTACATGCAGCGTACCTCTCTTAGGGACCTACCACTCTCCTGCAGCCTGGTAATGATATATTTCGCGTCACCGCCAAAGAGAACAGGACCCCTGAAAGGCACGTTCAACCGAGTGGACTGTACGTCCTGTGCCAGAACTGCCAGGCGCAGCCTGGCTAGATGGCTATGGCAGATCCCCGAGACTGCAGCCCGAGCCACAGAGTCCACTGAATTTTATTTTATTTTATTTATTTTGCTTTTGGTGACCGGGTAAGTGCACTAGGCAAACAATGCCTATTTTCAGGCACGACCCGGGAGAGAACGGTTTACAGACAAACAATAAACATGTGACGCAGCACATGACTGCAGTACAAATTCACATGAAAACAGTGTGTAAGAAGTACAGTGACATAATAAAACTGAAATTTAAGATACAATAAATACAGGAAAAAGCATGATTGGTAGCAAAAATTCAACATGGGAGGATAATAAGCTTCAGGACAGTAAGTGCCATAAAAGTAGAGAGGAGAGAGAGGAGGAAAGAAATGAAGACAGAGCCAAGCAGACAAGGTCTTAAGGGAGGGAAGGTAGAGAGGGAGGACAGGAAGGAGATGGGAGAGGATAAGAATGAGTGAGGATTCAAGGTGGGTTAAAACAAGTGCAGGGATGTAAGTGTGAAGGTGTTCCTATGTAGTTTCTTAAAGACCCATGGGTGTTTGTTTGACGGATAGAGAGGGAATAGAGTTCCAGTATTTAGAGCAGTATAGGCAAATGCACGAAAGCCTATATTAGTTCTACACCTTGGGATTCGCAAATGGGCTTTATCATTTGATCGTAATACATGTGTAGAAGGTTGTAGTTCCAGTATAGAAGAGAGGATACGGGGAGACCTGTTCTGGTGGTGGAGTCAATTAGTGATCCAAAGGTCTGAAGGCGATATGCAGAGGGGCTAAGCCAATTAAGGTCCCTATAGAGGTGGCAGTGGTGCTTGAAGCGTGGAGAGGTGCATAGCGACAGATGCTATTATACGTGGTGTCCCATTTATGAAGTGAAGATTTGGATGCAGATAGGAAGATTGACGAGCCATATGCTAGGGCTGGTAGCAAGAAACCTTGAGCCACAGCTAGTCTGGCTTGTGAAGTAAGGGCATAGCTGGTGCGATAGGCACTTCCCAATTTAGCATTTACCGACTTACAAATAGTGGAGATATGAAGGCCAAGGTCAAGAGATTCATCCAAGGTGACACCAAGGTATTTGAAGGATTTGGTGGAGGGTGGCTCAAAGTGCGTGCCGGCAGGATGACTTATTCATCCTCGCTTTCTCCAGTAACTTGGCCCTGAGCTGTTCATCTGGGATGTCCTGAAGATCTTTCTCTAACTCCAAAAGAGAGGACTTCTGAAATGTCACCATATGCGTGACGTGGTTAAGAGACCGAATAGCACAGGTGGTCAAGGCGTAAATCCTTCTGCCATATTGGTCCAGCTGTTTCGAGTCCTTGTCTGGAGGAGAGGAGCTGAGATGTTTTGGTTGGGCTGAGCTGTCATGGGCATACTGTGATGACTATGGAGTCAGCTGTGGCATGTGAAGTGAGGGGGGAGATTCCTCCCGGGGGAAAGTAGGTTCTATCCACTTTCCTTGAGACTGCAGGGATAGAAGACAGCTGCTGCCATGTAGTGGACGCAAGATCCTCATGTGGACCCATCCACGGGGGAATAGGAAGAGGGCCCACATTGGCCAGGTCTAGATGCTCAGCTAGTCTTTTATGTTGAGGATCTAATTCCTTGGATGGCCAGCCCGAAGCCTTCTGAATGGTCCGTAAGAACTCCCTGAAAGATGGGTCCTCTGGGAGGGGATTTAGGGGACTCTTTAAGTTGAGGCTCAACAGGAGAATGGGGTTCCGACAGATCATCATCTAAGTCAAAACAGACAGAACACCAGGAGGAAGGAGATACTGGTATAACTAAAACTTCTCTACTGGGACCTTCAATTTAGGGTAAAAAAAAAATAGTTAGTGTGTTTGTCAGAGGTAGTTGAAGTAAATTGTTATCAGAGGTAGTTGAAGTAAATTGTTATCTGTGTACTAATCTAGGTGCTTGTCACAGGTGTCAGAAGGGAACTGTTATCTGCGAAATTAACTAAGTGTAGAACTATTAGCAAAGTAGGGGGAGTGGCTTAGCTAGAAGGAGCCAGGTTAAAACCAGATTTAAGCACTGCCCTAGATAGCATCTGCCAGAGAACAGACAGAACACCAGGAGGAAGGAGCTACTGGTATAACTAAAACTTCTCTACTGGGACTATATTGCCCTCCACCCCACACCCTGAACCATTTCTACTTTTATAGGCACAGGATTTAACTGACAACAGGAACTTCCTGTTTGGGAGCAGGAAGTGAGTGATCACAGAGCCACCAAAGACTCACCATCCTAGAAGGGCAAGAGTAGTTCTCCGTCCCCACCCAGCTGCTGGAGGTCTGACTCTGAACAAGTAAGGAGACTACTGAGAAATATAGGAACTTCTTGTCTTAGAACAGGAAGATCAGGCGCTAAAAGGGCACAGAGGCAGTAGGTAAGTAGGGTAAAGAAAAAAAAAAAAAAAAGAAAAGAAACAAACAGAGGAAAGAGTAAGTATTCCTAACAACAGTTAGGAGCCCAGAAAAAAGACATGATGGGAGTGGTGCAGTGCCGTGGCTGTGGAGCAGCAGTCTTCCGGAAGACGTTCCGGAGGATGCAGTGTTGTCACATCTGCAGGCACCTCTCTGGGCTGAGAGAGGAGGTTGCTCATCTCCAGACTGAGTTGGCCAGAATTTGTGGGACCTCCTCTCCCACCCAGGGGCCACCAGAGTCACTGCCGTTGCCCCAGAGGTTACCAATAAAGAGGAGCGGTTGGACCACAGTGGGCTCAGGGAGGGTGAAGGTGGTGGAACAGAGGCGCATCCCTCCAGTTGTACCTCTCCACAATTTCTATGCCGTTCTGGAAAAGTGTGGTTCCTCTATGGAGGCACCCACAGTGGAGACCAAGTAGGATGCTGGGAACCTCCACAAAGGAGACCCACAGGAGGGCAGCATGGGACCCCACAGGGGAAGGAAAAAACTCCTGGTGGGGCATTGTTAGGTAGGTAGAACTGGGGGAGGAAGGGGAGAGGGAGGTAAGGTGCCTGCCTGGCACCATGGCTTGGAGGGACAGGGAGCGAATCCTCAGGATCACTGGAGCAGCTGCACAGGGGAGGGAGCTGGATGTCACTGTCCACCTAGGGACAAATGACCTGGCTAAGAAAGGGATCAGAGCAGTGCAAGAAGCATTTGTGGAGATGGGGAGGGGCCTTAGACAAATAGCACACACAGTAACCTTCTCAGAGGTGCTGCCTGTCTATGGCACAGATGAGGCTAGGGTGCTCCACACCACGGGATTCAATCAGTGGTTGAAAAACTGGTGCTGAGCTCAGGGATTTGGCTTCATTGGGGATTGGGGGTCCTCCTGGATGGATGCAGGCCTGTACTGACGTGATGGTCTGCATCTGTCCAGGAGGGGAACCAGGATCTTAGGTGATAGGTTTAAATACTTCATTGGCAAGCATTTAAACTAGCCAAGGTGGGAGGCACTGGAAAGAAGCAGGGAAATCCTACCCCCAAAAAAAAATCAGGATACTAAGTGAGGTAGACACCAGCATAGAGCTGTCAATAGGGAGAAGCGTAAGGGTAAATGGAGAAAGTGACATACGCAATAAGGACAGGGATGGGGCAAAAAGGGGAAAGGCCTTCAAGAAATGGAGGGTAATGAGTACCAACGCCCGTAGTCTGGGCAACAAGCTCCCTGAACTGGTGGCCTTGATGGAAGAGGGATGCCTGGATATCGTAGCAGTCACGGAAACATGGTACACAGAGAACCATGACTGGGATGTTAACATACCAGGGTACACAACCTACAGGAGAGACAGGGAGGGCAGAAGGGGGGAGTAGCTCTCTCTGTAAGGGAAGGGATAAAAGCAACTGAACAAAAGAGTAAACAGGGAGGAGAGGAGGCACTGTGGGTCACCTTAGAGACTGGAAATGGCACCACAGTCCGCACAGGGGTTGTATACAGACCCCCATGTCAGGGGGAGGGAATGGACAAGGATATGATAGAAGGCATACTTAGGATGGCAGAGAAAGGGGAGATACTGTTGATGGGGGACCTTAATATGCCAGATGTTAACTGGAGCACCTTTGCTGCAGCCACATCCAAAAGCAGGGCCATTCTTGATGCCCTTCAGATGGCATGCCTCAGACAGCTAGTTTTAGAACCTACTCATGGGGGAGCAATCTTAGACCTCCTACTCTCAAATGGGGACAGTGAGTGTTTCTCAGATCTAGAAGTGGGTAGCCATTTGGGAACAGGTGACCACCAAACAGTGTGGTTCACGATAAACTCAGCTACAGAGTCAAGCCATACAAAAGTGAGGGCTCTGGACTTCAGGAGGGCTGACTTTGGCAAGATGGGAGAGTGCCTTAGAAAAGCACTAGCAAACAGGCTAGAAGGAGGGGTGGCGCAACAATGAGGAAATATCAAAACTGCCATCACTGAGGCAACAAGCCTTTGTGTGAAGCAAATAAACAAATCAAAATGAAAGAAAAAGCCACTATGGTTCTCAAAAGAAGTGGCGGTGAAGGTTAGGGAGAAAAAGATAGCATTTCGGAAGTATAAGGAAACACAGAAGGAGCAGGACAGAGAACTGTACCAGTTAAGGCAGAAGGAGGCAGGGAAGGTAGCCAGAATAGCAAAGGCACAAACTGAGGAAAAGATAGCCAGCTCGGTTAAGAAAGGGGATAAAACCTTTTATAGGTATATCAGGGAGTGTAGAAAGACAAAGGGAGGGATAGTGAGGCTGAATAGAATGGATGGTGGGTGGGCAGAGAGTGACAGTGAAAAAGCAGGGATACTGAATGAATACTTCTGTTCAGTATTCACAAAAGAGGAAGTGGGGGAGGTGCCTAATCCAATTAACAGAAGCACTCTGGAGAGGGGGTCGATCCCAGTCCTTTCACAGAAGAAAGGGTTCTGAAAGAACTCCTAAAACTGAAGGTGGACAAAGCAATGGGGCCAGATGGAATTCACCCCAGAATTCTAAAAGAATTAAGCAGAGAACTAGTGACACCACTGACTACCCTTTATAACAAGTCATGGGAGGATGGTGTGGTACCCGAGGACTGGAAGAAGGCTGATGTGATTCCCCTTCACAAAAGTGGGAGCAAGACAGAGGCACGAAACTACAGACCTGTCAGTTTGACCTCTGTGGTAGGGAAAGTGATGGAATCACTTCTGAAGGAAAGAATTGTTGAGTACCTAGAGGCCAGTGGGGCACAGGACCCAAGGCAGCATGGGTTCACAGCGGGAAGGTCATGTCAGACGAATCTAATTGATTTCTTTGACTGGGTGACCAAAGTAGTAGACCAGGGAGGGGCTGTGAACATGGCCTACCTAGACTTTAGCAAGGCATCTGACAGTCCCACACAAAAGATCATTAGTAAAATTAACCAGCCTTGGAGTGGGTCACAGGGTGGTAGCCTGGGTAAAACACTGGCTGAACAACAGGACACAGAAGGTAACTGTAGATCAATCAATCAATCAAGTCTTTATTTAACCAGGCGTTCATCGTTGAGCAAAAGCTCATTTGCAAGATGGACCTGGGTGGAGCATGAACAATTGTATATGCAGGTCAACACAGGTATTTACAAGGCAATACAGATAATACTCTTTACAGAGAGGAAGAAAAAGAAGTTCATATGGACATAGAATTATACAGATATTGTACAGATTACATGGTATTTACATACACAGAAGTGTCTATAGGAAGATAAAACAGGTTATCTAAGGTTGCAAGAGGAAGAATCTAAAAAAAATATATATACACCAGGTAGAGGTGAAGGTGGGGGGGTAGGGGAGAAAGGCTAGGAGGGCACGGTGCACAGAGAGGAGTTGGGTAAAACAGGATGTAGAGAAGGTGGATGGAGAAAAAGGGAGTATGTGTGAGCCCCGGGATTGGAATGCTGTAACGCACGGGCAAGGTAGGATGTCACAACCCAGGGTAGTGAGCTCCTATCCGAGGTTGGGAAAGGAAGAATAAGGGATGGACGGGCCTAGTGTTGATAAGACAGGATAAGAGAGAGAGAGAGAACAATTAGGCTGGTGAGGAGCAAGCTGGGGGTCAGTACTTAAAAATTGGGTCTAGGCGTGGCTATATACCAGTGCAGACACCGGTACTGGGTCTGAGTGGGTGAAACAATTACATACTTCTCTGATTATAATGAAATAAAGCGTCTTGAAAGCATTTATACCGATTAGAGTGCTTAATTTGAGGGTTTTTTGTAGATCGTTCCATAAGATAGGTAGCACGAAGCTTATGGCTGCCCTGCTGAAGCGGGATTTTGCTTTGGGCACTTTAAGTGTAATAGCTGAGTAACTTCTTAACGCGTATTTCCCAGTTATACTCAGGGGAAGACAGCAGGAGACATAGTAAGGCAGCTTATTAGAGATGGCTCTATAGGTCCAGAGAGCGGCGTTTCTGTGGCGCCTGAACTTTAGTGATGTCCACCCCACTGCCGCATATAGGGTGCAGTGATGCGTGTCGAAAGGGAGTCCCGTTATAAACCTCAGTGCTCGATGGTAGAGTGTGTCCAGTTTAGCCATGTGAGAGTTGGGGCATTGGCTGTAGAGGAAGTCAGCGTAATCAAGCAATGATAGGAAAATGGATTGGACCATTTGTTTCTTGGCATCTCTGGTGAGAAATTGGTTGATTCTAAAAAACAGTCCAAGCCTTTGCTGAAGTCGTTTTAGCAAGTCCTCGATATGTTCAATGAAGGAGAGTCTTTGGTCTATCCAAACTCCCAGATACTTGAATTTTGTAACAAATTATAGTTTTTCACCTAGAACTGTGGTAATTTGGGGAACTGTCCCACTGCACACAGGGTTAGCTGTATGGATAAAAGGGGAGAGGACCATCGCTTTAGTTTTTTTGGCATTAAGGAGTAGCTTTTTTTGGAGGAGTTGGCTTTGCAAAAGGTTGAATTCTGACTGTAGGTCATTGCAGGCAGCTTCAGGTACTGGGCGACTCACGTAGAGAACTGTATCATCTGCAAACAGATGGATGTTGGCTTTTTATACAGTAGTCGATGTTATTAATGTAGATTGCAAAAGTAAGGGCCCTAATATAGAACCTTGAGGTACCCTCTTTGCAGAGTTTTTATGGGACAGGCCTCCTTGTTTTAACTTGTTGAACGCGCCTGTAAGATAGTCAGTAAACCAACGCAGAGAGGAGGGGTCCACACCTATGGTTTGAAGGGAGGAGAGGAGCAGACTATGGTGGATGTGTGTCAAAAGCCTTGCTTAGATCAAGGAAAACAGCACAAATAAAGTTTTGCTCTCAAGATTATGCTGCCAGTCGTTAGTAACTTTGGCTAGGGCTGAGATAGTGCTATGTTTAGCTCTGAACTGACTGCATAGATTTAGCAGTTCCTAGACTCAAGGTGAGTCCTCAGCTGTGCATTTACAATTTTCTAGGAGCTTGGACAGGACCGAAGTAGAGAAACTGGCCTGTAGTTATTGAGATCGCCAGGGTCACCTGATCTGAACAGTGGTATGACATGTGCTGTCTTCCATATAGGTGGCAAGCTGCCCTGAGACTGGGATAAGTTAAAAAGATGGGTGACGGGTATTGCTAGTACGTGGTAGGTAATTTTTAGGAAATAAGGGTCAAGGGTGTCGCCCCAGCACTTTTTCTAGTATCCAACCGAAGCAAGAGGTCCTCTACCTCTTTCAGTGGGGCAGGTTGAAGCGAGAAAGGCAGTGAAACTATCGGAGTTTCAGGCAGTTGGCTGGCAGTCTGGGAGCGAAGTATGTTTGCAGGGGAGTTATCAAATGCCATGCCTGCAGTAGCAAAGTGGTTATTGAATGCATCAAGTATATCCATCTTTTCGGTTACAGTCAAGTTGCCAGACGTAATCTTGGTCAGGAGTGAATTTCCTGGGGAGTGGCCTAGCAGATCATTGATTGTGTTCCAGAGCTTGATTTGGCTCTTTGTGGCAGAGTCAAGTTCGGATTTGAAGAAGGTGGCCTTCGATTCTCTGATTGTTTTGGTACGTAAATTTCGTAGTCTCCTGAACTGGTTCCAATCTTCTGCAGTGTTCAGTCTGCGCACTTTTTTCCAGAGCTTATCTCTTTCTAGAAGCAAGGACTTGATCTGAGGGGTGAACCATTTACAGGTTTTGGTCCTAGTTCGAACTTTAATCACGGGAGCATACTTATTAAGGGCCCTTGACAGAATGTTGTGGAAGATATTGTAAGCTGATGTAATCGTTTTGGCCAGGTAGAAATCTTGCCACTCAGGGGAGTACTTAAGCTCGTTTAGGTAGGCATGTTCATTGAAGTTGCGCCTGGATCTCTTCATAGAGAACTTGCTGATGGGTGCTGGGTTGTTGGTGGATCTTACTCCCGCAATAAAAATGAAAATTACGTACTCTACCGTAATCATGATCTTTCTGTGTATCTTCACCATTCATCACAGATGGGTACTGGCCGGAGATCAGACCCCGTGGGAGCTTTTTTTTTTGGGGTGATAAGGATTAATGCAGTATCGGCGCCTGGCCTCGAGGCAGACGCATTACCGTGGCGCCGAGGGCTGGCCGTTAGGTTGCCTCGACCACTCCTGCCTACCAGTTCTGAGTCGCCGGAGAGGAAGGGATGGAGGTTGGGACAAGAGTCTAAGGGACAGAAAAAAGGAAGAGAAAAACTGAACTAAAAGGAGAAATAACGACTGAAAGGACAGCATAGAAGAAATAAGACTAAGGGGATTGGGTAGGGGCCCCAATCTCTGGAAACAGAAGAAGGGAGGGGAGGGAAGGGAGAAAATTTAGGAGACAGTGAGAGGTAACAAGGATCCGAGACCCTTGTCCGTCACCAGACTGTATAGGAACTGCAAGGAGTAGCAAAGCTCTCTGCCAGAATTCAAGGCACAGAATAACTGGCAATACCCCAAAAGCAGAGTCGGCTATTCTGGAGAAGGACAGGGTACAGGGACTTAGTACTCTCTCTGGAAAGATATTTGGTGAAAAAGTGGGATATTTTTTTTTTTTAAAATAGTTAGATGGGACCGGAAGGATAACAGAAGGAGGGCAACCACCAACTCCCACCCTGTCAGGGTGGAGATATGTAGTAGAGCAGGAGTGCCCCTTGAGCTGTACCCCTTAGGGAGAAATACCCTCTGTGTGGCTCCCACTTACCCTGCTCAAAAGAGAGGGGTAGGCACAGAGGGAGGGGGACCCAGAGACTGAGGCCCCAGGGGGATGGTGGGCGGGATTGTGATGAATGGTGAAGATACACAGAAAGATCATAATTACGTAGGTACGTACTTTCATATCTTATCTGTGCTGCCTCACCATTCATCACAGATGGGTGAGTACCAAGCCCCAAGGGGTTGATTCATTGCACCCTAAGGGACAGAGTCCCTAGCCCTCAGTGGGTGACACACTGAGGGGAACCTCTGGGCCTGAGGAGGCCCGGAGAGTGGGGAGACGAGACGGTCCTCCCGGAGGGGAAGGGTTGCCCGACAAACGCCGCCTCGCTACATGGGGAGAAGAGGTAGGTCTTCGGTGAGCGGAGCAAATCACCCTACCGCCAAAGGCGACAACCGGGAAAGACGAAGCCACGCCGATCTCCTGGTGCAGATCGCTGTCCCTACGACCCTGGTAGCTACCTCATTGGTGTTGTAAGATGCCCTTCTTGGTGCCTTGCTAGCTCCAGGCCACGTGCAGAGAGCGCGATGGCTTGCCTGGTTTGCTCAGAGTCAGGCAAAGCAGCTAGGATCTGACCTAGCGCGGACCACAAGAACCTGTTCTAGGCTGCATAGTGGGCCTGATGAGCGGAAATGGAGAGAAGCAACCAAAGCGCGTGAGAAGGTCCTCCTCCCCCAGAAGTCAAAATCCAAGGAGTCTTGATCTGGGGGCCGGTCACGGTGGAGGGCGTGAAGCCCATCAGGGGTGTCCAGGTGCGTCAATCCAGACTGCGGATGAGGCATAGAACCTAGAGACTCCGGGGGAGCACAATACCTCTCGGCTGAGGTCCCTAGGGCAGGAACCCAGAGAAGGGCCTCTGCCAGAAACGCAAGGACGCCTCCCGGAAGGGAGTAGGCCAGGGCGGCACCACAAGGGTGGCCCACCAAAATCGCCTAGGAAGGCGTGCACCGCATGCTCAGGATTGCTCACAGACAGGGGAGAAAGGTGAAGGTCCTCCATCATCCTCACGAGGAAACGCTGGTACTCAGAGAGATCAGCGGCCAGAGAGATATGGACAGAGGGTTCCTCTCCTCCAGAAGAGGGGGATGAGGAGCTGGAGGTCACCATATGTTCCGAGGGTGGCTGCACACGGGGAGGTTGGAAAACCTGGCTGTCCATAACCCTAACGTAGGCCGGAACCGAGCAGCCACTGCCTGAACTGCTCCCAGGTGAGAGGGCCGCTAGGACCAAGAATGCCTGAGAGCGCTGGAGAATGTGGCAGAGGGATGGGGCAGAGCCGAGAGAAGAAGTCAGCTGACCTCCGCCAGGGATAGGGAGTGGACCATGGACACCCGAGGAGGGTGTCCCGGAAGACTCCACAGCCGACAGCTGTACAACCACATTGGTATTGCCAAGGCTGCGCCCAGAAGAATCCCCCCAGTGAGGCAACCGGGGCCGTATAGGTCCAGAAGGATGGTCCCCTGCCTCCAAAGAATGGGACCCCCTCAAGGAACCGGATGGGGAAGGGCGGAAGTCCGCACTTCGGCTTCGTCCAGGGCCTGGGTGGACCCCAGAGAAAGGCCGACGCGCCGACCCCACACCCTTCGACCCCTCAGAGTCTGAGAGGGTTCTCGTCCTTGAGAGGGCCAGCCTAGGTGGCTGACAGCTCTGGGCTGCCCCCGAAGGGGAGACCCAGGGAACAGCACCCACCCCTCCTGTAGGCTTCCCGATGGGCCCCAAAGTTGGGCGATCAAGACACACTACCGAGGGGTACCACCTCGAGGGGTCAAGGAACCCCAAGGCCAGGTTGCATGGCAATGGTGGCACGCACCATAGACTGCTGGTCAGTACCACTGACCCTAACCTCGGGAACTACCTGACGCTCCTCAGAAGGGGGCTGGCTATGACTCGTCATGGAGACCACTGGCTCACTCTCCTCCGCAGACAACCCCGAGGGGTGTGACTGCCCGTCTGACTCCGAGCCCGACTCCGTAGAGGTAGAGTCTGAGGCCCTAAGCCAAACGGTAGGAGGGCGGGAGAAGGCAACCTTGCCAAAGGGCCCGGCAGCCAGAGCAGTGGCCGAGGCAGCACCCGTGCCCTCCACAACCCCGCAAGCGGGGCTGACAGAAGGCACAAGGGCAGCCTGGGCCAAGGTCCAGAGCCAGGGGTTGTGGCGCCATAGTCCCCCACCGGGGGGTACCAGAGACAGAGACGGCGCCGACGGCAGCCCTTAGTTGAGCGCACTGGTGCCGATTTATTACCCCGGCTAGTTTCTCGGCGCCGCGAGTTGCACCAAGAGTACCAACAGGCGCTGAGGACGGCATCGACTGACGACGCCAAGGCCCCACGGCGCGACATGATAAAGGCGGCGTCAACCTAGGCCACGGCGCCGCCGAGCATCGGGCGCTCGCGACGGCGCTTGAGAGACGCAGTTGGCACCGGCTAGCGCGATAGGCCCACGGTGTCAAGACCCCTACGGGCACCGACCGACGGGCCGAGGGATGGCGCGACTTGGGCCTTCCGAGCCACGGGAGCGACACTGGGGAGCCTTCACCCCGGCGGGGCGACTGCCGTAGTGGCATCCCCTGCCCGCTCCGGGAGGAAGCGGACGGGCCTCCTGCGCTGGAGGAGCCTCTGGCAATGGCCAGGCTACAGTAGCCGAGGCTCCTCCTCCTCGGTCCATATAGAACCGGGAGGGGACCCGGAGGAAAGGCCAAGAGAGGGCGGCTTGGCCCGATGAGTGCGAACCCTTCTCGAAAGTCGGCTGAGTCATTTCTACTTTAAACGCTGCTGGCCATTCGCGACGCGCGGTCCATGGAGAAGCAGGCGCGGTACCTAATCCATGTCGTGAAGCGGGCCAAGACACGTGAGACACACGGTCATGCTGGTCGGTAACGGAATACTTGCGCCGCCGCACGGGCACCACGCATAGGGGGCCACCCGCTTTGGAAAACCTGCCCCGACCGAGACATGACCTACGGAAAAACACCAAAAATAGACTGACGCCGCAAACTTTCAAATAAAAAGGAAAGATCTTACCGCGACGCGCCGAGTGGAGGCAGAACCCAGAACTAGTAAGACCGACGGACTTAAACGTCGCAGTAAAGGCTGACAGGCCTAATTTCTTCTTCCAACAGCTTCCCACGAAGCGACCTCGATGGCGGGAGACGAAGAACTGGTAGGCAGGCGGAGTCGAGGCAGCCTAACGGCCAACCCTTGAGTGCCACGTAGTACGTCGGCCTCGAGGGCGGCGCCGATGCTGCGTTGGCTCCGCCTATCCCTTTTAAAAAAAAAAAAAGGCTCCCGCGGGGTCCTGATCTCCGGCCAGTACCCATCTGTGATGAATGGTGAAGACTGACACAGATAAGATCAATGGTCGCTGGCGTCTGAGAAGAAGACATCAGCGTGGGAGAAGAGATGAGGTTTGCTCACCATTAGCACATCCAAAAGTGTACTTTTACTGGGGTTCTTCATGTTTGGGCATGTTGGTTCAGTAATAAGTTGCGTCAGCCCATGTTCATCACAGAAGGATGCAAGGGGGGGCAGCTGTGTTAGAGAGCCAGTCAAAGTTGAGGTCTCCTAAAATAATAGTTTCTGGCAGCCCCTGTCCCAACTTGTCACTTAGATATGACACAAGCCGTAGGCCAGCAGATGGTGGTCTGTAGCATCCTATTACGCAGAGTGCAGTAGTCTGTGTAATTTCCACTTTGAGAATTAGGCATTCAAATTCGCTGGCAACAGATGCCGAGGATAAGCAGAAGGCAGAAAATTTGTCTTTAACGTAGATAGCTACCCCTCCTCCTCTGGCATGCCTATCAGCTCTGAACAAGGCATAGGTGGGTATGTTTACTTCTCTATCAGTGGTGCTGGGTCTAAGCCAAGTTTCGGAAATCACAAGTATGCCAGGAGAGGTATGATTTACCCAGGTTTGTATTAAGGTTATCTTTTTAAGGAGGCTACTACGTTAATATGCAAGAAGCTTATTCCTTTTAAATTTGCTAGTTCTGCTGGCAAAGCAATAGCTTCTGGGGGGCCAGGGTTGAGTTCTACGTTGCCTGAACATAGCACTAATTATAAGCTTGTAATTCCTGTCTAGTAGATCTGATGTTTTTAGGGACTTGAAAGTAGCCATCATAGAAGAGCTGATCTGTTGTAGCAAGAGCTAGTACCCCTACCACAATAGGCGGGGAGGAGATAGAAGTCTGCGTGGTGGGAGGTGGGCCTTGTGGTGGGGGAGTGTTATAAGTACTACTGGTATATGTGGTCCAAGAGCAGGGTTCGAGGTATTGGTACTTGGAATCACGGACTTAATTAAAGGATAAGTTAGCATGTGGTATACAGCACAAGGTGCCGTTGTAGACCAAACACGATGGTAGTTCAGGTGTCTAATGCTGGGCAGCTGGTATCAGCAGAAGAAGGGGCAGTATAAGGAGCCATATAGGGCCCGACATGATGGTACCCCAAAAAATGAGCCACTCAATTAGCCCACGGGCCATTGGGGTTGCTGGATTAATGCAGCTTATCAGTAGCTTTCCGATCCAGGTCGATTCAAATTTGATAGCATTAAAAATATTTAGTGCTGAAGGCACAGCCAAGGAGAGCCTATGCATTTTAGTAAGGCGAGGCCCTGAGAGTTGGATCCCGTAGGCTGGACAGAGAAGAGGGGGATCACGAGCTAAGTCTCTATTGGTGGGGCACTGTGCCAGGGGACGTGGACTAATATTTTGGCAGGAACTACTGTATTTAATAATCAGCGGGGGAGGGCAGTCAAAAAGTTCTGCGGCAGTACCCGTGCCTTGGGGAGCCTTGGGTCCATGTCTGTGGTCTCGGCGTCGGCTAGAGGGGCGCCGACCGCCCGGTAGCCGAGAATCCCGCGGCTTAGCAGCTGGGAGCCTGGGCCACAGTTCCTCAGCTGAGGGAGAGTAGGAGAGTGAGGGTTAATAAAGGGGATTCACATAAAGGGTTAGACAGAACAGCGGGCAGTCCAAAAGGACGTGTATTACTTTGGCACCCAAAAGTGTCTAGGGCCAGTGCACGTATGCAGGGAAAGGGCTGTAAACACTAGATTTCTTTCCCAAACCACAAATCAAGTCCTTTCAATTACAGACTGGGTTAACACTTCGACTTTTTAACATTTGTCCCAACATAAACATTTTTAGAGTTTAAAATCAAAGAGCAGAAGCCGGCTTCCGCCAGGGACCAATCAGAGCGTGGTCTGTGAGGGCGCTCGCAATCCGGTTGGTTGCAGCAGTTGCCGTACCTTGTAGGACCCTGGATCCGTGTCTGCAGTCTCGAGCGTTGGCTAGAGGGGCGCCGACCACCCGGTAGCCGGGAATCCCGTGGCTTAGGAGCTGGGAGCCTGGGTGGCAGTTCCTCAACTGAATCTGTCCGGGGGGTCAGTCGGGTGCTCTGTTAGCTGTGGCCTGCTTGGAGAGAGCCAAGGCCACAGCAGCAGCTTGGGAAGCCCACAGATGGGCTGTCTGAATCTGTCTGGGGGTCAGTCGGGTGGTCTGTTAGCTGTAGCCTGCTCGGAGAGAGCCAAGGCCACAGGAGCAGCTTGGGAAGCCCACAGATGGGCTGTAACCGAGAACCCCGGCTAAAGGAGTCCACTCTGAAGAAAGAGGGGTTACTAGTGGGGTACCGCAGGGTTCAGTACTGGGTCCAGTCCTTTTTAATGTTTTTAAGTGACACTGCAGAGGGACTGGAAGAAAAGTATGCCTTTTGCAGATGACACAAAGATTCGCAACAGGGTTGATACACAAGGAGGCGGAAAGGATGAGAAGGGACTTGGCAAGGTTGGAGGAATGGTCAGAAGTATGGCAGCTTGGATTTAATGCAAAGAAGTGCAAAGTAATGCACCTGGGAAACAAAAACCCAGGGGAAGATTACACAATGGAGGGAGGTAGTAACAACAAAAAAAATGGAAAGGGACCTGGGGGTAATCATATCAGATGACCTTAAGATTGGCAAGCAATGTGAGAAGGCGGTAGGGAGGGCTGGGGGGATACTGGGATGTATAGGGAGAGGCATCACCAGCAGAAAACAGGAAGTTGTTATGCCCCTCTACAGACAGTTGGTGAGACCCCATCTGGAGTACTGCGTCCAGTTCTGGAGACCCCATCTCCGCAAGGACATAGACAGGATGGAGGCAGTTCAGAGGAGGACAACTAAAATGGTGCAGGGTCTGTAAGAGAAGCCATATGAGGAGAGGCTAAAGGAGCTTAATATGTATACCCTTGAGGAAAGGAGGGAGCAGGGGGACATGATAGAAACGTTTAAATACCTCAGTGGAATCAACCAAGTCCAAGAGGGTAACATCTTTCAGAAAAAGAGATGTGCAAGAACAAGGGGACACAATTTGAAGATAGAGGGGGGATGGCTCAGGGGTAATGTGAGGAAGTATTTCTTCACAGAGAGGGTGGTGGACGCATGGAACAGCCTTCCTGAGGAGGTTGTAGGGTCTAAAACTGTGGGAGAATTCAAGAATGCATGGGACAGACAAAAGGCAATTTTTTTGGTGGGGGGAGTAGGAAGAAACAGGCTGTTGGTTAAATAGGATCTGCAGCTTATCCTTTAGGTAGGGAAATGGGCAGACGAGGTGGGCCAAGGGGTCCCTATCTGCCGTCAAAGTCAAAGTCCTCATCTGACTCGGAGGATTCCCGTCTGCTGGGTACAGAGGGATCTACTCCAATAACACCCACTGAGAGTGAGCCCGAGGCACGGACAGAGGGCACTGGACTGGGGGGAGGCCCTGGAAGGAGGGGGGTGCCCCCTTGAGGCTGGGACTGTTTTAACTCAGTCAGGAGTTGCGTCCTGGCATCCTGCCACCATGCCGGGATGGCATTACGGTCAGTCAGCGGAGAAGGAGGAGGATGAGACCTGGGATACCAATGGTATGATGGGTAGCTGGAGGGGAAGGAGTGCCAGTGTGGGTGTTGGTACTGGTAACCGAGAACCCCGGCTAAAGGTATCCAGATGGCGGATAGCCTGGCGTAGGAAGAGACGGGTCCAGCGGCGGACCGCTCGCAGCAGAAAGTGGGGTTCAGGCCACGGGAAACCGCCAGAGGGGCCAGCAGGAGGAGCTGAAGGCCCAACTGGGGGGGGGCACCGATGGGTCGCGGCAAAGGATCAGGCGAAGGGCTAGAGGGTCCATGCCTGTAAGTCGTATGTCCGGATCCCTGGGAAGGGGGGATCCGGCGGCAGGATAGAGCCTGGCGAAGAGGGGAGCTCCAGGAAGGACCCCAACGACAGGTCTGGAAGTGTTCCTAAAGGAAGAGAAAGGTCGGGGACGGGTGCCGAATCCCTGGGAGCCTGCAGGATGAAGGTTCCTCCACGAGCACACTCATCCCGGAGCCGGGTCCACAAGGGCGCCCCAACGGGAGAGTAGCAGCAGCTGTGCAGTCGACGAGGGTACCGTAGGTCGACATCAGTTGTGACTGGGCTGGTAGGAAGACCGTGGTCAAACTGATCGGTCAGGGCCGGGCGTCCGGCAATGGAGTCGGGGGGGGGGGTGGCTTATCGGCGGTGCTGCTAGTAGGAGAACGCACAAGGACCTCTAAAGAAGCGACCCCCAGCTGCCCTCTCACCTTGACAGGAGAGGGAGAGGGCGTCCAACCCGCCAGACCGGATGAAGGCACAGGAAGAGTGGTATTCATGGTTTTGGAGAAGGAGGACACACTCTGGTCGTCAACCAAAGGAAGGTTGGTTTCAGCCCGAGGAGACGGGCTTCTCTCCTGGCGCTTCTCCTTGTCCTTTTTCTTTTTCATCCTTCCTTTCTGGCGCCAGCGACCACAACCTCTCCCTAAGCTCCTTTTCCATCGAAGATAGCCACTGAGTAAGAAGGTTGGCCTCGAGAGTCCGCTTGCAACGGGTCCAGGTGGCCTGGTATAATCCCTGACAAATAGCACACTTGGCTGAGTTGTGCTTGGGCCCCAGGCAGAGGAGTCAGCGGGAGTGGTCGTCCCCGTCCGGGATCTGGGCGCCGCACTCAGTGCACTTTTTCTTTAAACGAGACAACATACACTGCGGGTGGTGGAGAAAAAATAAACAGCAAAAAAAGATGATAAAAATATTGAATTAAGCGGGTAACTGATCGCTGTTCTACCACGTCTGTCAGGCGAACTGACGCGACAGCGGGAAAGAACTGGAGGGCGGGTACAGGACCTTCCCTTTTATAGTCGAGCTGACGTCACGTCACCCGACGACAGGAGGGAGACCCCGCTGATGATTGCTAGCTACAAGTTTGCTGTGTGGACCTGACGCCAGGGGGCCCAGTCCTATATGTGAAGACCTACTGCAGGAACCCTCTCGAAGTAAGATTGGAGCTTTTTGGCATTGAGTAGAGACACAAAGAGGTCCAACTCTGGTCAGCCCCACCTGTCGAATAGCTGGTCTGCTACCAAGTGGAGGAGCTCCCAATTGTGAGCCTTGGACCGAGACCAGCTTGGCTGTCGGCCAAGATGTTTTTGATGCCTGGAACATGAACAGCGATGAGGTCTAGGTTGTGTTCCAGTGCCCAATACCAGACTCTCATCGCTTCCCGGCATAGGGAGTAAAAATGTGTGCCCCCTTGCTTGTTGACATAAAACACTACCGAAGTGTTGTCCATCCGGATGAGAAGAGCGCCTGGCGAAAGGTCCGTCTGTAACGTTTGCAGGGCATTCAGGACCACTCGCATCTCTAGGATACTGATATGGAGCAGTTGCTCATCTGGAGACCATGTCCCCTGGGTCTGTTTGTCTCCCAGATAAGCGCCCCAACCGAGACCAGATGCATCTGTCGTTTGAATTAATCTCAGGAGCTCCTGCTGAAAGGGGACCTCTCATGCCAGGTTGGAGGGGTCTAACCACCAAGAAGAAGTCCTTCGTACTGGGTCGGAGACCCTGACCGGCGGGTCCAGGTCGTCTGACCCTTGGTCCCACTGCAGCCTGAGCATCCACTGTGGAACTCTCATGTGGAGGCGAGCCAAAGGAACGGTGGGGATGGCCGCTGCCATGTGTCCCAGAAGTCTGAGGAAGGTCCTGGCTGGGACATGTGCAGCCATGGACACTGTTCAGGCTACGTTTCTTAGACGATCTCCCGTGTCCTGTGGGAGGAAGGCCACACCCTGAACTGTATTGAGGACTGTTCCGGTAAACAGGAGTCGCTGGCTGGGCCATGAGGATGACTTTGGAAGACTGAGGGTGATCCCCAGCTCTCGGAAGACAGTGAAGGTGTCTCCAAGAGTGTGAAGTAGCCGAGCCCTTGAGGGAGTTGCCAGGAGCCAGTCATCTAGGTAAGGGAAGACGTAATGACCCTGGCGTCTCAGAGTCACAGCCACCACTGCTAGGCACTTGGTGAAGACTTGAGGAGCAGAGGAGAGGCCGAACGGTAAGGCTCAACCTGGTAATATCTCCCCTTGAAGTGGAACCTCAGGAACTTCCGATGGGAAGGAAAGACCCTTATGGTGCAGGCAGGCGTCCTGCATATCTAGGAGGCAGAGCCAGTCCCCTTGCTGCAAGAGGGGAATGAGGCCTGACAGAGTGACCATTCTGAACTACTTGTACTCCATAAAGAGATTTAGGGAGCTCAGCTCCAGAATGGGGCGAAGGTCTCCGGTCTTTTTCGGGACCAGGAAAAAATGAGAATAGTAGCCGTGCCCCTGCTGATCTGGGGGGACCAGCTCCATCGCCAGTTTCTGCAAAAGGGCCTGGATCTCTCCTATCAGAGGAATGTGTGAAGGAGGATAATGGGAGGACCCTGGTGGCTTTTCTGGAGGGATTTGAAGGAACTCGAGAGTATGTCCTCCCCTCATCACTCAGGTCTAGCACCCAGATGTCTGTAGTGATGCTCCTCGATCCCTCTAGGTAGAGGGAGAAATGACCCCTACCATCGCCTCTATTGGGGGGCAGATAGCGAGTCACTGGGAAGATCTGGGAACAGGCAGAGAGGACTGGGAGGACTTGGGGCCTCTAGAGGTGCAGCACCCAGGAATTCGGGTTGGTGCCTTTCTCTTGAAGCCACCTCTCTGCTGAAAGTGGCCATGGATATTTTGCCCTGAGGGCTTACGAAAAGGCCGTTTGCAGAAGGGGTTCTGGTTCCCCCTTAAACATCTTTCAGAAGGACCAGATAAACTTCCCGGAATCTTGAAGACGAGAGATCAGTTTCTCCATCTCCTCCCCAAAAAGGATGGAAACCTGGAAGGGAAGGTCCGGGATCCCGGACTGTAGATCTTGGGAGAATCCCGAGACTCTGAGCCAGGTGTGGAGCCTAAGGCAAATGCCGAATGTTCCTGCCCCAAAGGCAGTGTCTTCAGTGTCGTACAAGGCCCTCAGGACATGAGTGCCTACATCCGGACCTGACTTCAAGATGTCCAAAAGCTTGGCCTTTTGTGCTGAGTCTAATCCCTTCTCCCACATCGCATTCTGGTACTGGACCATATGCGTGAGGAAGTTCAGAGATCGAATAGAGTAGGTGGAGACAGAATACACCTACCATCCCACCTCATCTAAAAATCTGGACTCTACGTCGGGAGGCTGCGAACTGAGGTGCTTAGGCTTCTTTGATTTGTCATGAGCAGCCATAATCACCATGGAATCTGCCTGACGGTGTTCAGCCAAGAAAGGCTCCTCTCTCGACGCTTGGTACAGCCTGTCCGATTTTTTGGAAACTGCCGGAGTGGTGGAGGGATGCTTCCAAGTGATCAGAGTGAGATCCTAAAATGTATCCACTAGGGGAGGAACAACCAAGGGCTTTGGCTCTTTCTGCCTTAGGTACTTGCCCAACCTCCAGCTGCCTCAGGTACTTGGCCAACCTCCGGTACTCCAGATCCAGATCCTCCGTCTCCCATCTGTTGGAGTACTGGATGTGCCTCATGACGTCCATAAAGGTAGGATCGTCAGGAGGGGATCTAGGAGTGTCCATTTCATCTAGGAACACAGACCTTTCTCTTGAGGGACAACAGCTGGATCCAGATGTGCTGGAGTCTGAACCGTGGCCTCCAGAAGAGGGGGAAGCTGTTCTAGAGTGTGAAGAAGATCTGCTCCTCTCATGGGAATACCGCCCACTAGTAGACCGGTGAAGGCTATAGGACCGGAGATGGCGGGTAGTGCGCCACCGACGGCTATCTGACCGGCGCTGGCTGACTGACCACCTTCTGCTAGGGGAGCAATGGCGGGTAGTGCTGGGCAAACAACAGCAACATTGGTGCCGCCGTTCTTTATATAAAGTACGACCTTGGGAGTCAGTAGGAGTATGTGAGAGGGACTTTAGTTTAGGTGCAGGAGATAACGTCTTTTCTCCATGACCTTTGTCCTTCTCTTCCTCAGGGATCGGAGTTGGATCTGGCTGCAGTGGAAGGATGTCCTTCTTCACTTGGCCCCACCAGAACTGGAAGAGTTCCATCAGCTCTTCTTTTGAGAATTGAGGAGCTGCTGGCCCCGTCGAGTGGTGAGGTTTGTCTGGTGTAGGTGGAGCTATAGGCAAGGCTTGGTGGGTCCCTGGGAGAGGGAGTGGACCGATCCCCTTGGTTATCGGGCGTAGAGGCCCTATGGACCATTGAACGTTCGGGGTCCAAAGAGGTTTTGGCCAACGTTCATCCTTTGTCCGGTATCATCGACGGTTTGGAGCCATCCGGCTTGGAAACCGTCGGCGGTTTAGTCTTTGAAGCTTGAGCGGCCGCGGAACAGTGAGCCGAGGCTGGCTTAGAAATCGACTCCTGTTCTCTATGCTTAGAGGTCTTACTCGGAGCCCCAGGAGAGACCAGTGTCAAGACCTTGCGCGACGGGACCGAGGTCCCTGCGGGAGAAGAGGATGAGGGTCCCGACCTCTGAGGCGGCGGGTAACCACAAGGGTGCTGCCTTCTCACTCTTCAGACGGCCGTGTGGAAGTTGGCCTTGCTTGCCACTACCTGACGTTGGTAGTTTGGCGAGAGTGGAGGAGTCCTGCCGCTCCGTGGAGTGTTGCGAATGGCGGGAGTAATGGTCAGAATCCGGAGTTGGAACTCGAGGAGGTCTTCTTGTGCGGTGACCAGGAGCGCAAACACCCCTTGGACTGGCCCCAGTCCTTTTCTAGGGACTTATGCTGGTCTGAGTCCTTTTTCTTGTCTGTGTGCTTGGAGGATCTAAAAGAGGTGTAAGATTTTTCCGCCGGTCAGCTCTGCATTACAGCCACCTGCCTTTCCAAAATATGGGCATTAAGTCCCTTAAGGCGGTGAATCCTAGTCCAGCCGGTAAAGCCGCTGCAGATAGAGCAGGCCTTGGTGTTGTGGTCAGGCCCTAGGCAGAAGACACAGGCCTTGTGCTTATCCTTCGCCGGTATCTGGCAGCCACAGGCACACTGTGTCCTCTTCTTTTTGGTGGAGGAAACCCTAGACGGTGAAGTTAACATACAGTGCAACGAGAACAGGCGAAATGCGGACTTTTCAACAAAATAAGAAAAGGAATGATAATAAATTCGCTGGAAACTACTGGTAAAGTTCTAAAAGGCAACCGAAGAGTCGAACTGATAGGTTTGCAGCGGGAAAAGAACTGAGGTGGGGCTGGGGACTGCCCCCTGATGTACCACTGGCCAATGTCGGGGTGGAGCCAGCATCAGGTGCAGTCTCCACTGAAGACTGCTAGCTAGAAGGTTTCCGATGGGTCCTAGTGCCTGGGGTATAGTCCTAATGGTAACAGCTTGCTGCAACAGCTCCCACTTGAAGTAAGATATTCTGTTCCCTGAACTCCAGAATGGGCCGTAGGTCTCCTTTGCACTTTGTGACTAGGAAGCACCGAGTGTACAAACCCAAGTGTCTTTGCTCAAAGGGCAAAGGCTCTATGGCCTTCTTTTGGAGCAGTCTGTATTTCCTCCAGTAGCAGAGGAAGGTGTTCTGGAGGATAGTGGGTTGGCACTGGTGGAGGATCTGGAGGTGTGTTCAAAGGTTCCAGAGCATGGCTTTATGCTATGAATTCTAGAACCCAGGCATCCATGGCCACCTCCTTCCACTGAGTTAAATGGAGAGAGTGAGAGATGAACCCCTACAACCACCCCTGGAGGTAATGGTGGTTAGGAGGTGTCTAAGGAATCAGGCGGAGCTGGTTGGGGTGGCTTCACCTGCGCCACCACCTCTAGAGACTTTAGAATGAGTACATAGGGTGGTGCAGGGGATGGACAAGGATTCTGCCCTTTTGTTCCTAGTGTGCAGTCTGGTTGCTGGGTGATGCCTGGCACCAGCTGGACGAAAAGGTACCCTGTGCCTACCCCTTGGCTGGGTATGGTAGAGGGAATGCACTAACTTTAGGGTCCTGCCTGAGGCCTGAAGGACAGAGAGAATATCTTGGACATCAGAACCAAACAGCTTTTGTCCTCTGAAAGGGACACTTGAGAATAGACTGTTGCATGTCATTTGCAAACCCTGCCACCCTTAGCCATGAGCATCTCCTGAGGCAGATGCCAGAGGCAGCAGCCCTGGCAGAAGCATCTGAGACATCATAAGTCGTGAGAAGCAAATGCTTGCCCACACTGGCTCCAGCAACAAGAGCCTTAAGAATCCCTAGTTTGGGATCCCCTCTGGTAAGGCTTGTAGTGCTGTCTTGTCTCCAGAGGGTGTTCTGGTACTTAATCATATGCGCCTGGTAGTTAGCAATACAAATGCCCAATGAAAAGGAGGCAAAGGTCCTTTTGCCCAAGCCTCCTGAATTATTTATTGACAGGCATCTAGACTGACTGGCCTGATGGGGAGACTGTGGAGCCAGTGGCCTAGACCAAAGGATCAGCCGTAGTCAACACCTCCAGGGAAGCGCACGAGTCCAAGGCCCGAGAGTGCTCATGATCCCACGATCATCGATGAGACTTTTTCTTAGTCTCCTTTTTAATATTTTGTCATCTTAGAAGGGCCGTGCCCAAGTGGGGAAGGGACTAGCACAAATCCCTAAACATCCCCGTGAAGGTGGCACCAAAAGAAAGTGTCACAAAAACCAAAGCCAAAGGAGAATGCTCTGTGGCCTGAGCCACCGCCTCTTCAAAAGCTGCTAGTTGTTCTGCAGATCCAGAAGCTGTGGAGATCACCTGATGGGTGTCTTCTGATAGAACAGGGGGTCCCGTTCATCTGGTCGCCCGAGAAGGAGTCAAGCAGTGTGCCGGTCCTCCGGAATACTGGGTTGCAAAAGATGCGTGAGCCCACACCTGGAGATCGTGATTGTGGCCGAGGCAGTAGATGGACAAGGTGTGAGGTCCTCTGACATCTGCCCACAACTACATTTTAAACAGGCGCTAACTTCAAGGTCCACTTCACGATAGTTTTGAACGGATTCGAAGTTTGTTTGAAGACTTGAGTCGAATTTGAAGTTCTGAAAGCAAAGGGCCTACTTAGCGCTACAGTGGAAAGGACGGAACCTTCTTCCAGCGGAAAGGAAGATCTGACATCACGGGGTGGTGCCGAGGGAGTTACAACCCGGGTGGGTGGGAGGAGCCAGCTTGAAGACCTTTTGGCAAGATTTAAAGGGAAAGGAATACTGCCAGAAGCGTGGAGCCATACACCCTATCCACATCTCTAGAGTCTCCCTTTCCAAGAAAGGAACAGTGTGTCTCACCAGAAAACTCTGGGCCCTGGAGCAAGCGAGCAGAAAAGAAAAAATTATTCACTGCAGTAATACTGTTTTTTCCAAGGTGTTCCTTAGCATCAGTAACTATGTGCAGCAAGCTGACTAGGCTGAACTGCCTCGGAGGTGGAGATTATGATAATGAATTAAATGAATTAGCCAATCAGGAGCGAGTTGGAGGGTGGGCTGAGAGGAGCCTGCCCAGAGGGCACCAGAATTTTTTCCAAGTGAGAATGGGAAAATGCCCATGTTATGTGTGGATCAACAATATTCAAAAATCATGCAACAGCATGAACAGAAAACCATTGAAAAACATATAAACTTTGCTTTAAATGGAATTCAAAAACTCAGGAACAAATTTGGTAAACACGAGAAAGCTGAGTCCTCTTCAGATAGGTTCCTTGGGGAGGAAAGGTGGAGCTTACTGATGCTAAAGGACACCTTGGAAAAAACACTATTACTACGGTGAGTAATTTTTTCTTCTCACCCCAGGGGTCCTTTAGCATCAGCAACTATGTGCAGACTACAAAGCAGTGCAGTTGGGAGGCGGGTACAGAACCTACTGTGGGAAGAGGCTCTGCGGACTGCCCTGCCAAATTTGGCATCAGATCTGGACTGTACATCCAGGCAGTAATGCTTTGTGAATGTGTGTACAGTCTTCCATGTGGCTGCTTTGCAGACATCAAGTAAGAGAATGTCCCTTACGGCTGCCTCTGTGGCAGCAGTGCCCCTGGTAGAGTGAGCCCTGAGGATCTCAGGGGACTGTCTGTCAGCCTTGTCATAACAAAACTGGAACTATCCAGAGATAGTTCTCTTAGTGGCTGGCCTTCCTCTGCCTGCCTCCCCACAGGCGAGTAAAAGCTGAGTAGTGGAGCCCCTGAACGGCATGGTGTGCTCCAAGTAGTAGGATAGGGCTCTTTTCACATCCAGACTATGGAGTCTCTGTTCTCCAAGAGTGGTATTCTCAGTGAAGAAAACAGGAAGAGTGATAGACTGGCTAAGGTGGAATTCCGAGACTACCTTAGGCAGGAATTTCCTGTTTGTTCTGAGCTCTACCTTGTTCCTGTGAGGGATAATGTAGTCAGGATCTGTACAGAGTGCTTGAAGCTTTGAAATCCTTCTGGCAGAGGTAACGGCAACTAGGAAGGCTGTCTTCCAAGTGCCATATTTTGGATGTACCATAGCCATGGGCTCAAAAGGTGGCTCCATGAGCTTGGCAATACACAGGTTAAGATCCCAAGGGGGAACAGGTCCCCTGATTGGGGACTGAAGGTGGAGATGGTCTTTAAAGAATTTTTTGAAAACAGGGAATGAAATGATTGACTGCTCCTTGCCTATGGACAGGTAAGCAGAAACTGTGGCTAGGTGTAGTTTTAAGGATGAGGCCTTCAGGCCTGGGGCCTGCAAGTGCACCAAATACTCTAAAAGATTGGGGACTGATGCTTTGAGAGGATTTATGCGCTTCGCTCTGCATCAGAAAGAAAATCTTTTCCACTTAGCAGCATAAGTTTTCTTGGTACTAGTTTTTTTGGCCATTCTCAGGATGTTAAGGACCTGTTCTGAACACTGGGATTCTGGGAACTCTAACTCTTCAAGAGCCAGGCTTTGAGGTAAAGAGACTGCAGATTGGAATGAGTCACCTCCATTGGAGGAAGAGTCAGAATGGAGTGACTATGGGGGAGCCGGATCCGCTTGCTGCAGGCCAGGGCTAGCAGGAGAGTGTACCATGACTGCCTTGGCCAATCCGGTGCCATCAGGATCATTGTTGCAGACTGGGACCTTAGCTTCAGCAGCACTCTGTGTATCAAAAGGAAGGAAGGGAGGGCATAAGAAACTTCCCTGACCAGTCCAGGGACAAAGCATATGTTGGAAGAGTCCCTAGTGCTAGAGGCCTGCAGCAGGACAGAGGAATCTGATGATTGAGGTGGGAAGCAAACAGATCTATTTCTGGTATGCCCCACCTTCTGAAGACTGTGGCAAGGACCTGCTTGTTCAAAGTCCATTCATTCTGCCCCTGGCTGATGCGACTAAGGGCATCCGCCAGAGTGTTGTCCTTGCCTGGAAGGTGTATGGCTGAAAGGCTGACGTCGAGGGAGTAAGCCAGAGATCAGATTTTCATTGCCTCTGTACAAAGTACTGTAGATTTTGTGCCACCCTGCTTGTTTATGTTAAACATTGCAGTGGTGTTGTCTGTTCTGATTTGCACCGACTGTCCTTTCAGCTGCTGGGCAAAGGACTTCAGGGCAAGGTAGATGGCTCTGAGCTCCAGTAAATTGATGTAGCTTGCAGATTCCTTGGGAGTTCAAGTGCCACTGACAGAATGACTGTCCAGATGAGCTCCCCAACCCAGGAGGGAGGCATATGTGGTAATGACTTTTGTGGGAGACGGTAGTTGGAAGGGGATTCCCTCCGATACATTGGCAGGATCCTTCCATCAGTCCAGAGCTTGGAGTAAGGTTTTTGTGACCAGAACCAGCTTGGACACAGAAGGCCTCTTTTGGGACCAGTGAGCCTGTAGGTGGTACTGCATGTCCCTCATCTGGAATCAGACTCCTGGAACAACAGCTGCCATGGATGTCATGTACCCCAGGAGTTTTAGAAAATGTCTGGCTGGCCAAGGTTGGCCTAAGACAAAGGAATTTGCCAGTGACAGGAAATTTTTCATCCTGTCTGCTGGAAGGAAGGCTCTGCCTTGCTGTGTGTCCAGCTCTGCTCCAATAAAAGTAAGGAGCTGAGTTGGGGACAGATGGGACTTCTTTTTGTTTATAAGGAAGCTCAGAGACTGTAAAGTTTGCTCTGTGATGTTGAGAGCCTCTTCCACCTGAAGAGGAGTCCTGCCCACCAGGAGCCAGTCTTCCAAGTATGGGTAGACTGAGATGCCCTGTTTTCTGAGATAAGCTACCACTTCAGCTAGGCACTTGATAAAGACTCTTGGGGCTGTAAAAAAGGTTAGCATTGAGGATGCCTCCTCCTGAACACTGGGAGAAGCTCCAACATTTGGATCAGGGAAACCTCAGGCTCCAAGGCCCCCTGAGTCGGCAGGGTCAATGCCATAATAATCTTCATCGCCCCCAGGAAAGCTCCTGCATGAGAAGGAGCTGACTAGGAGTGTAGGGTATTAAAAATTGGCCCCATGCCCTGCAGAGTCTGGTAGAGATGCCATGCTTTGGCCATTTCTTCCACAGAGGGTAAATCCCATTGTAAGTCTGAGGGATTGTGCCTGAGGCTCAGTGTTTTTTGTTTTATCTTTATGCTTTTTACCTACTGGCGTCTCTCCTTTGTCAGATGAGGAAGGAGCGGTGGCAAGCCTTTCTTTATGAGATTTCTTAGAAGGCACCTCATTGGTGACCTGGTCTGGTTTTCTTTTATTACTTGGCACTTCATCAGTACGTTTAGAAGTTTTAGGCTTATTAGGCACTTCATCAGCACCTTTGTTTCTATGTTATCCTTTAGATGGTACTTCATCAGTACCTTTACTGCTACTGCTTTTAGGCTTAGAAGGTAGTTCATCAGCACCCTGGATAGAGCCTTCATTCTTAGAAGGTCTGTCATCGGTAGCCTTAGCAGCCATAATTCTTAATCTTTTTGCCCTGTTCCTTAGAGTTTTAGAACAAAATTTAGAGTAAAGGAAACAGTATTGAGCTGGGCCTAAGCACTATAAACACAGGTCGTGGGTATCAGCGTTGGCCACTGTTCTGTGGCACTTCACACAATTTTTAAAACCTGTGGGTCCAGTCCTCTTCTTTTGGCTTTTCTGACATGCCAATTTGTTAGAAAAGCTGTAAATTATCGGTTCCTGATAGGGAAGTGTTGCAAAAACAGTTCCCTCGTGGTAAAGAACAGCAATTCAAAAAATTAAAAATATGTAGAAAAGCAAAGGAAATAGCGGTTCATGGTAAAATAAGGGAACCACTATTAAAATAACTGTAAAAACCATCAAAATACACAAGACGCGATAAAGTTTTACCTCAGAAAAGGGAAAAAGGAACAGCAGCAGAAGAGGAAAAATGCGGTTCCTTTGAACTGGTCGGTAACTGCTAAAAACCCCTTAAATAACTAAAATAAACAAAAATACTCACAGACTAAGCGTAAGAGTAAAGTTTAAGGCCAAAAATAGTGGTTTTCTCAAACTTGAGACAGAGCACCTCAGCGGCAGTGTTTCTCAGTCAGTCGGACAGAATATTCTGGTGCCTGCTGGGCAGGCTCCTCTCAGCACACCCTCCAACTCTCTCCTGATTGGCTAATTCATTATCATAGTCTACACCTCTGAGGCAGTTCTTAAATAAAGACTTTGATTGATTTGAGTTCAATCTAGTCAGCTTGCTGCACATAGTTACTGATGCTAAAGGACCCCTGGGGTGAGAAGCAGCAGTTTTGCGTTGTGTGGGGACACAAAATGGTCCAACTCTGGACAACCCAATCTGTCTAGCAGGTCGTCAATGACTGAAGTCAGCTGTTCCCATTCGTGCATGCTGGACTGTGACTTGCTTAGCCTGTCTGCTAAGATGTTTTAGATGCCTGGAACATGTACTGTTGACAGTTCTAGACTATGTTCCAGAGCCTAATACCAAACTCTCATCGCTTCCCTGCATAGGGGGTACGAGTGAGTCCCCCCTTGCTTGTTAATGTAGTATATCACAGTAACGTTGTCTGTCTGCACTAGCAGAGGACCCGGGGACAGAGAAGTCTGGAAGGTCTGTAGCCCGTACAGAACAGCTCGCATTTTTAGAATGTTTAAGGTGCTCTGCACATGGGTCCATGTACCCTGTGTTTAATGGGGACCCAAATGGGCATCCCAGCCCATCCCTGAGACATCTGTTATGAGAATCTGGAGAGGATGGGATCAGGAACCTCCTTAAACAAACTGCTGGGTTCCATCAACCACATGAGCACGTTGCATACAGGAGAAGTGACTAAAAAGTGCAGTTACGTAAGAACTTACCGTAACAGTAGATCTTCGAGAGGAGCTCTTGCAGCAGGTAATACCATTAGCCGGCAGGCATCAGGACCCCATGGAAAACTTGTAGCTGGCAGTCTGAGGTGAGGACCGCCCCGACGTCGGATCCGCCTGATGTCCTATGTGGTATAAAGGGGGCGGTCTCCTGGCGCCACCTCAGTTCTCCCGCGGAGACCCGGCTAGATAGAATTTGAAGAACCAGGTAGCAAAATTTCCGCATCCAGTTTGGATGGAAACCAAGAGTTATAATAATAATCCCCTAAACTATCCTGGGGGAAGGAGGGCAGGAAAGCCACCTGCTGCAAGAGCTCCTCTCGAAGATCTACTGTTATGGTAAGTTCTCACATAACTGTACTATCTGTCTTCGAGGGTGGAGCTCTTGCAGCAGATAATACCATTAGGACTGAGTCCCAAGCAGTACCCAAAGATAGGTCCAGGTCTGATAGGGTGGATGAGGATATATACTGTAGGTAAGAAGGAGTGGACATCTACGAGAGAAGGCTTTACAGGACTGATAGTCCGAAACCTGCTCTCCTTCTGGAAGCAATGTCCAGGCTGTAATGCCTGATGAAGGTGTGGACAGAGGACCACGTGGCAGCAGCACAAATATCGGCTGAAGAGACGTTTTTCAGGGCTGCAAATGAAGATGCCACCGCTCAGGTGGAATAATCCATAACAGCACCCAGGAGAGGTCTGTCATGGTGCTGATAACAGAACATAATGCAGTGCACTAACCAACGGTCTAGTGTCTGCTTGGAGACAGGAGCTCCTAAAATTCGCTTCGCGAAAGAAACGAACAACTGGTCCGACTTCCTAGAGGAGCGAGTCCTGTGCAGTTAATACCGCAAAATGTGATAAGCATTCAAGGTGTGCAACAGTGCTTCACCTTGGATAGAAGAGTTCGGGTAGTATACCGGAAGGTTGATATCCTGGTTAAGAGTCAGTATGGATACCAACTTCCGCATAAATTTGGGGTTCGTGCGCAGATTCACCCTGTCCCTGTGAAAGACTATATACGGTTCTTTACACATCAGAGCCTGGAGTTCTGAAACCCTTCGAGCGGAGGTGATGGCCACCAAGAGGAGAGTCTTCCAAGAGAGGAAGCGCAGCTCGCAAGAGGCTGACGGTTCGAAGGGAGGAAGTGTAAGTTTCTCCAGAACTAAGAGGAGGTCCCAAGGAAGAACAATGTCCTTCTTGGGAGGTCTGACGTGTAATATCCCTCGAAGAAAAGTCTTGCAGGCATTCAATTGAGCCAGAGTTTTGTCTCCGATTGGGTTATGATATGCGGAGACCGCACACATATGCACCTTGATTGAGGAGTAACTCAACCCTAAGTTGAAGTGGTGTCGGAGATACTCTAACATGTGCCTGATCGGGCAACCCAAGGGATCTAGGGAACGGGCAGAAGCCCACAAGCAGAAGCGTTTCCATTTCAGAGCATACGTGGCTCTGATAGAAGGCTTCCTGGCTGTCACCAGAATTTCAGCCACTCTGCTTGACACTCCTAATCTCTCTTCCACTAGGACAGCAGGAGCCAAGCACGCAAGTGAAGAGAGCGAACAGCAGGATGGACGAGAGTCCCCTGTTCCTGAGAGTGCAAGTAAGTGGAGACTGGCAACTGAAAGCACAGTTACGTAAGAACTTACCGTAACAGTAGATCTTTGAGAGAGGCTCTTACAGTAGGTAATTACATATAGGACTGACGTCGGCAGGCGGCAGGACCCCACGGAAAAATTTCTAGCTAGCAGTCCCTGGCGGGGACCGCCCCCACGTCAGGTGACCAGCGTCAGACGACGTCGGTATAAAGGGGCGGTCCCGGACGCCCGCCTTCCACTTGTTTCCCGCCACAGGCCCTGAAGGCCTGGACGAGAGAAGCAGATATTTCCTCAATGGAAAAGGAGCGAAAAGCCTTAGGGGATAGAGGGCGGTAAGAGCATTTTATTGCAAGATCCTCTCTCAAGATCTACTGTTACGGTAAGTTCTTACTGCACTGTACTATCTTACTTCGAGAGGGCTCTTGCAGTAGGTAAGTACATATAGGACAGAATCCCAAGCAGTCTGGAACAAATGAAAGGCACTGGGAGGAGAAACTACTCCAAGAAGTAGCAAACAACCTTGCAAACCTCAAGATAGGAGGCCTCGCAAGACAGCTAACCTGAAGCCTGCTCTACGGCGAGAGGCAATATCCAAACTGTAATGTTTTGTAAAGGTATGGACGGAAGTCCAAGTGGCGGCAGTACAGATGTCTGCCGCAGATACATTCTTGAAACAAGCCACAGAGGCTGCTACTCCACGAGTGGAGTGACCTCTGACTTGACCCGGTAGGGTCTTGTTGTACTTGTCATAACAGAAAGTGATGCAATGAGCCAACCACTTTGATAGGCATTGCTTGGAGACAGCACTGCCTTCCCTTTTGTGAGCAAAAGAGACGAACAACTGATCAGTCTTTCTGAGATCCTTCGTCCTATCGGTGTAATATCTCAGAATCCCGTGGACATCCATGGTATGGAGCAAGTATTCTCCTTGGTTGGAGTACTGCGTGAAAAAGACAGGTAACTCAATAGACTGATTTAAGCTAGACTCCGCTACCACTTTCGGAAGAAACTTAGAATTCGGGCGAAGAGCTACTCGTTCTTTGTGAAAAATCAGATAAGGGATTTTACACATAAGGGCCTGGAGCTTGGAAATTCTGCGAGCAGAAGTAATGGCCACCAGGAAGAGTGTCTTCCACGATAAGAACTTCAAGTCTGCGGAAGCCGCAGGCTCAAAAGGAGGAAGGTAAATTCTTGAGGACAAAGTTCAAGTCCCAAGGGGGAGCCGGAGTCCGAACAGGGGGCCTGAGATGAAGGACCCCTCTGAGAAAGGTCTTGGATACCTCCAATTGGGCAAATGCTTTATCAGCGAAGGGAACATGGTAGGCTGAAATAGCAGCCATGTGAACCTTCAAAGAGGAGTGACTGAGACCCAGGTTGAAAAGATGATGCAAATAATCCAGCAGAATGGCCAAAGGACAGGAGAAAGGCTCCACGTTCCTGGAGGCAGCCCAAATGGAAAATCTCTTCCATTTCATAGCGTAGGCGGACCTAGTGGAGGGTTTTCTAGCCTCCACCAGAATCTCGGCCACCTTAGGAGAGACGCCGAAACGGGATTGGGCTAGGTCTGCAGGAGCCATGCATGAAGTTGAAGAGACTTGAGTCCCGGATGGACCAGGGTCCCCTGATCCCGGGTCAGCAATCCTCGAGATAAAGGAAGAGGAAGAGGAGGAACCTCTGAGTATTGTTGTAGAAGAGAGAGCCAGAAAGGAGCGATCAGAATCATTCTCGCTCCTTCCAATGCAAGTTTCTGCAGCACACGAGGGACCAGAGGAATTGGGGGAAAAGCATAGACGAATCTGTCCTTCCAGCTTAGAGATAGAGCGTCGCTCCAGAAAGCGCCTCGCTCTGGAGCGACCGAGCAAAAGGTGGGAAGTTTTGCGTTTTGGGAAGAGGCGAACAGGTCTACCTGTGGAGTCCCCCAAAGCTGGAAGATGCTGTTTAGAACCTTTTGGTCCAGTTCCCACTCGTGTGGCAGAGCCGAAGAACGACTTAGCTTGTCTGCTAGGACATTGTTGACTCCTGGAACATGGATCGCCGTGAGGTGAAGGTTGTGAAGCGTTGCCCATTCCCAAACCCTCATTGCTTCCCTGCACAGCGGGTAGGACCGAGTCCCTCCCTGCTTGTTGATGTACCACACCACGCACATGTTGTCTGTTTGGACAGCTAGGTGACCAGGAAGGATGTATTGGTGAAGGGCCTAGAGAGCATATAGTACTGCTCGTAGCTCGAGCACGTTGATGTGGAGAGCTAACTCCAATCCGGACCATAACCCTGGGTTCGGTGAGGACCCAGATGGGCTCCCCAACCTTCGCCTGATGCATCCGTGGTCAGAGTCTGGGAGGGGGAGGATGAAAGAAGGGGACCCCCCGGAACAGGTTCTCTCGAACCATCCACCATTGCAAGTCTCTTGTCATCGGCAAGGAGATCAGCACCAGATGATCTAGGTCATCTACAAGTTGATCCCACTGAGAGCAGAGAGTCCACTGAGAGATTCTCATGTGGAGGCATGCACGCGGAACCGTTGGGATGGCAGCCGCCATAAGCCCCAGAAGACGGAGCACCGACCTCGCCGGAACCTTCCTGCGTTCCGAAAGTAGGAAAATCTGGGACTGGAGGGAGGCCCCCCTGTCCGAAGGCAGGAAGGCTCTGCACACTGTCGTATCGAGGATTGCCCCGATGAACTGGAGTCTCTGGGAGGGGTCCAGATGAGACTTGGAACGGTTGATGGCGACCAGTGAAAACCTGCTGGGTGAGGGAGAGAAAATGCAGGAGTTCCTCCCTGGAGGAGGCCGCCAGGAGCCAGTCGTCCAGGTAGGGAAAAACCTGAACTCCCAAAGTATGCAGGTGGGCTGCTACCACCGCCAGGCATTTGGTAAAAACTCGGGGAGCCGAGGAAAGACCAAAAGGAAGCGCCCGGAATTGGTAATGGTCCCCCTGGAAAGCAAACCGGAGGTACTTTTGGTGCAAGGGACGAATGGGGATGTGCAGGTATGCATCCTGCATATCCAGTGCACAAAGCCATTGGCCCGGCCGAAGAAGGGGCAAGAGAGTTTGAAGGGAGAGCATCCTGAACTTTTTAACTCTACATAGAAGTTCAGGGAGCTGAGATTGAGAATGGGTCTGAGATCTCCCGTCTTCTTTGGTACAAGGAAGAAATGGGAATAGTAACCCGTCCCGTGAAGGTGAGGAGGGACGGGTTCTATGGCCTGCTTCGTGAGGAGAGCAGATATTTCTTCCCTGACCAGAGGAAGATGGTCCCTTGAGTAAGAGGAGTTCAGAGGGGGTGTGCGTGGAGGTTTCTGCAGAAACCCTAGAGTGCCCTCTGCTATAATCTGAAGCACCCATGAATTGGATGTTATCCTCTCCCAACCGGAAGGTGGAGGGAGAACCTCCTCCCACTGTCTCCTCCGGGAGTCCGGAGGCGGTGGGAGAGGGAAGGAGTCAGGTGGTGTGGGACAGCGCTGCAACTGGGGCACCCGTGCTTTTTGGGGCGCGGGGCCTGGCAGCTGGGGGCCCGCGCCAGTGGCCCGCCTTCCTTGGGGTTTCGCTCTGGAGGCCAGCTGCGTCTGAGAAAAGGACGGCGCTCCGGGGGATGGGGACGGTACATGGAATCCATAGATTTCAGGGCCGTCCCCTTCTCCTGCAAGTCGGTGATGATATCCTTGACATCACCACTGAAAAGCACCGAACCCCTGAAAGGTGCTTCTTGAATTGCTGACTGCACCTCCAGGACCAAACCTGACACTCGGAGCCAGGCGTGACGCCGAAGACTTGCGGCGAACGCGGAGCTCCGCCCTGCGGTGTCCACTGCATCGTAGGTCGTCCTCAGAATGTGATGACTGGCCGAACGAGCAGAATGGACAAGGTCAGCTAACTCCTGCTTGACTTGGGAGTCAGGCAAGGAGTCAATCTTAGATTCCGCCTGGGTAAGGACAGCCTTCTGGTAATCCCCCATATGTGCTACATAGTTTAGGGCCCTGATACCCAGTGTGGAAGAAGCATAGATCTTCCTTCCATACTGATCCAGAAGGCAAGATTCCTTATCCGGAGGAGATGAGCTCAAATGTTTAGGGTGTGCTGACCGGCCGTGAGTGGCGCTAATCACAACCGAGTCTGCACGGGGTGAGAATCTAAAAGTCTACACCTCTGGAGCCTGGTATAGCCTGTTAGACTCGAGGAAGTGGGCTAAAGTCGACGGTTGTTTCCAAATAGTGGAAACAAGGTGGGGCATGAGGCCCATCCAGGGTGGCACTAGAGTAGGCCAGAAGGGCAGGTCCAGATGTTCGAGCGTTTAAGAATCTGGCCTGAGGATCTGGCCCCAAGGCACGCCACTGATGTACTTCCTGGATCTTCCTGAGCAACTCGTGAAGGAAGGATCCTCCGGAGGAGTCTTCCGAGGAGTCCTCGGCCGGGGCTTGGACGGAGAGTGAGGCTCATCGCCTTTCTCGGAGCATCCGTCGGAGGAATCCGAAGAGTCCGAGAGAGAAGAAGAAGAAGAAGAATATGAAGCAGAGTAAGACTCCCTGACTCGTCTAGGGGGAGGAACGGGTTCCTTAGGGGGGAATCCCTGGATGCTTGTCCTGCCCCTCTCTGGATCCCGAGGGGAGAGCTCGGGAGTCCGAGGTGGAGAGGGAGTGGCCATCTGGAATGGAGGGGCACACTTGCCATGAGGCGGCTCATGACTTTGGTGAGCTGAGCCTGCCTGCCCACCAGGAGGCCAGAGCCTCCTGAAGATCCACCGCGCCTAGGGGTGGTGGAGGAGGAGGAGGGGATAGTTGCACGATTATAACTGTAGGGTGAGTATCCGTGAACCCGGCCGCGGAATACCGGAGCTGGGTATTGTGGCGCCGGATACTGCAGCGGCCGGGAGGGGTCGGCGCTGGTACTGCGGGCGCAGGATACTGTGGACCTGGGTAAACCGCAAGGCCGGATAGGACAGCGGATACCAGGTACCGGAGGAGCTGCCAGGAGCAGATGGCCCAGTAGGGAACTCCACGGGCGGATCAACCATGATAGGCCAGTGGGTGGAGGGCCGGCGGGAGGAATATCTCAAGGCTCGGAGGGCCAAGGCCAGATCCAGTTCCATGGGAGGAGGGTCTGATGGCGGAAAAGCATCCCAAGCATCGCCTTGGGACAGAGAGAGAAGTCCCCAGGGTCAGGTAGGGGGACTCGGGTTCCCGGAAGGCAGCAAGGGCTGCGGGAACCTGGGACGACAGGCGATGGAGGGTCTGTCGTGGGCTCGGATGCCTGGCGACATCGGAGGAGCCGATGTGCGACTTGAGGGAATCCCGTGGACGCTTAGAGGAGCCAAGGTCTCGACTTAGGGGTCCTCGCCGGAGGCGGGCCGAGGGTGGAAGCAGCCCGATCCTGAGGGGGATTGCCGCCGCGGCGCCGCCCGAAAGGTCGGGCGCTTTAGTGGCCTTTCTCGGCGGCATCGGAGGTTCCGTCGGTCCTGCTATGGAGGTTCTTCGCGCCAGTAGGCCGCGAGCCTGCAGCAGTACTGGGGGAAGACTCCTTTTTCCGGAGGCACCCAAAGGGCTCGACAGCAACCCGACGGGCGGGCCGGCGCCTCCAAAGCCTTGGAGACTGCCGTCAGGCAATCCCGGAGGGACGTTACTTTAGTCAGCTCCAGCCGAGTCAGGAAGAGAGGCCTTTCTCGGTGCCTTTCTTTGTCCCACTCTTGTGTCCTTCTCTGGGAGGTCGCGACGCCTGCCTTCAAGCTTCTTCAACCTTCTCCATTGCGACATCTTCTTTTGAGGAGACGGGCTTCAAAGACTGCTGGCATCTGTCTGTGGGTGGCAGCGTTGGAAATGCACGGGCATCGGGCACTTGTCGACAGCGTGGTCAGGCCTAAAACAAAAAAGGCAGAGGAGTGACCATCCTAGTGGAGGCAGTTGGGCCGCATTTAGTCGCACTTATTTTTTGAAGGGACGCATATAAACCGACGCTCACCTGATGAATAAATTGCAAAATACTAATACTTCGGTAAAAACGACGATGCAACAGGGAAGTACGAACTTCCACGAGGCACTGCGAGGCTGGCGAGAAAGAACTGGAAGAAGCGGGCGTCGGGACCGCCTTTCTATACCGGCGTCTGTCGGGTCACCTGATGTGGGGGGTCTCGCCAGGGACTGGTAGCAGAAATTTCTCCTGCGGTCCTGCGCTGCCTGCCAACGCTAGTCCTATATCTAATTACCTACTGCAAGAGCCTCTGAGTAAGATCTGTAGTTCCAGAGACAGTTGTTGAGCAGTAGATACCAAATTTGACGAGGTTATAGGAGGAGCCACCCAGAATCATTCTGGCTGCCTCTGTCTGCAATTTGGAGTACTCTCGAATGAGGGAAAAGGAGGGAAGGCATGAGGAACTTCCTGTCCAGGACAGGGACAAGCTGCCTCACCAGAAAGAAAAATTACTCACCTTAGTAATGTTGTTTCTAATGGAGTCTTGCTATATTATGACAATTGCAGTTCTGTCCCACACCATTAGAACTGTCTGGAGGTGAAAGAGTTAACTCCCATTCTAAGAATGGAACTTGGAGCACGATCTAGCAGAGAAGCTCTGTCTGGGTTATTTTAAACCTAAACTGTCAGATCTTTTACGAGCAAAACTTTACTAAGGTCTGTGTGGAAGCTGTAACCTCACACTAGCCAACTGGCTACCTGACTTATCGATACATACCCTGGTCCCAACACAAAGACTCCGTCAGGGACCAGAAGTAATAATATAATAAAGCAATAATTATGAGATAAAATAAAACATCACACCCCAAACCCCAAGAAGGGTTGGAAAACATATAATGGGCATAACTAGCGCCCATTACTAGGCTGCCCACCCCACACCCAAGGAAGTTCTGAGGCAGGCTGGGGGAGGTAATAATATAAAGACTCCATTAGAAGAAACAATATTACTAAGGTGAGTAATTTTTCTCAAACAGCCTGAAGTCTTGCTATTGTATCACAATTACAGACTACACAGCAGTACCTCCATGGAGGAGGGACCAGAACCTACTTAAGGAATAGGCTCTGAAGCACAGCTGTGCCAATTCCGAGCATCTCCTGGCCTGACATCCAGGGAGTAATGCTCGTGAAAGTGTGTACCGCTTTCCAGGTAGCTGCTTGACATATCTCTAAGATAGGGATGTCTCCAGCAGCTAGAGACGGGCTGTACCTCTGGTAGAATGAGCCCTCAGGCCAGAAGGGGAGCTTCCCAGTTTCTGATAACAAAATTGGGTACAAGAGACAATCCACCTGGCAATTGTTTCTCAGTGGCAGTCTCCCTTTTCGATCTCACCATAAGTGAGGAAAAGTTGGAGGGATTGGAACCTGTGGCGCAGTTACGTTCTATATATATGACTTAGGGCCCTCTTAACATCAGGCTCGTGCAATCTCCTCTAGCCAGAGGAGGAGAATGTTCAGTGAAAACACTGGAAGGAGATAGATTGATTAAGATGGAAATCTGAAACCACCTTAGGCAAAACTTCCTGTTAGTCCTGAGGACCACCTTATCCCTGTGGAAAGAAATAAAGATCAGTTTCTACTGACAGGGCTTGCAACTCACTTATGCGCCTGGCAGAAGTGATAGCCACTAGGAAAACAGTTTTTCCAAGTTAAGTACTTAAGCTCTGCAGAAGACAGGAGTTCTAAAAGGAGGTTGCATTAATCTGGCAATGCAAACATTAAGGTCCAGGCAGGGCCGGATCCCTTAAAAGGTGGATTAGTATGAAGCAATCCTTTAAAAACTTGAAAAATACAGGGTGAGCGGAAAGAGAGGAGGGCTTTCCTGTTGAAACAAAAGCAGAGACAGCTGCCAAATGTACTTTCAGGGTAGCTGGTCTCAGGCCCAATGAATTAAGATGGACCATATAGTCCAAAACAATGGGCAAATCAGCAGATTCCAGGGAAATATGTTTCCAGAACACCAAATGGAAAACCTTTTCCACTTAGAATTGTAAGTAGCTCTTAGTGGAAGGCTTCCTTGTAGTTTTAGATTTCAAGAACACCCTGAGAAAGTGTAGGTCAGCAAATTCAAACTCCTCATGAGCCAGGCCTTGAGGTTGAGGGATTGAGGTTCGGATACTAAACTCTCCCTGTGCACAGGTTAACAGGTTGTGATTCCTGGGAGACACAGGGGAAGATGGACTGCTAGTGACAGAAGGAGTGGGTACCAGGGCTGCCTGGCTCAATCTGGGGCAATCAGAATCACCCTGCAAGGCTGGGATCTGATTTTGACTAGCACCTTGAATAGAGAGGAAGGGGAAAGGCATAAAGAAACTTCCTTCCCAATCTAGGAGAAAGGCATCCAGGGGATTGAGCCCAACATTGGGGCCTGCACAGAACAGTGGAAGTTGTTGATTGTCTGGGGCTGAAAAAGATCTATCTGAGGGGTGCCCCATCTGGCAAAAAACTATCCCCAGTACTTGAGGATCCAAGAACCATCTGTGATGGCCCTGGGAACTCCTGCTGAGAGCATCTGCTAGGACATTGTCCTTTCCTGGAAGGTGAACTGCTATGAGGGAAGTGTTCAGGAATGGGCCAGAGACCACAACTTCATTGCCTCGGTGCACAAGCCAAAGACCGAGAGTGCCCCTGCTTGTTGATGTACCACATTGTTGTGGTGTTGTTCTGTTCTGACTTGTACCACTTTGTTCTGAACAGACGAGAAAACACTTGAAGTGCTAAAGACAGCTCTGAGTTCCAGCAAATTGATGTGAAGCAGAGATTCCTGAGGGGACCACATCTCCTGAGTGGACAGGTCGCCCATGTGGCCCCCACCCCAGGAGAGAAGCATCCGTAGTGAGGGTCAAGGAGTGAGACAGAGGAAATGAAGGGACCCCAGTCTTAAATTGCTCTGATCCTGCCACCACTGGAGGGTCTGGAGCAGGGTTCGGGTCACTGGGACCAACTTGGAAAGGGGGTCTCTTTCTGAGAAAAAAGGCTCTCAAGTGAAACTGAATGTCCCTCATCTGAAATCTTGCTCTGCACTACAGCTGTGGACACAGCCATGTGCCCCAGGAGCTGCAAAAGTGTCTTGCTGGTCGAGAGACCTGCAGAGTGAAGGAGGAGGACAGAGCCACCAGTTCCTCACCTTCTAGCGTAGGAAGGCTCTGGCCTGCTTTGTGTCCACTCTGCACCTATGAAGGTGAGCACCTGAACTGGTTCCAGAACTGACTTTGGAAGATTGAGCAAGAAGCCCAGGGAGGTGAGCAGCTGCTGGGTAACTTGCAGGTGAGATTCACCTGTTCTGGGACTGGCCTACAATGAGCCAGTCGTCCAGATAGGGAAAGAAGCAACTTTTGCCTCTTAAATGAGCCACTGCTACTGCCAGACATTTTGTGAATACCCTTGTAGAGGTGTAGCCAAGGCATTGTTTGAACTGGTAGTGACCTGAGGGCAGTTCACCTGAGGTACTTCTTCGTGGTGTACTGATTAGGACGTGAAAATAGGGCATCCTGAGGTCCAGGGAGGCTAGCCAGCCCTGGCCTTGAGAGAGGGTAAAATCATTGCCAAGGTTACCATTCTGAACTTGTTTCAATAGGTGTTTGTTCAGATATCTCAGGTCTCAATACCGCCATTCTCCTGTCTTTTTGGGTAAGGAAATATCTGGAGTACAGACCCTTGTCCTGGTGTAGGGAGAAACCCTTTCTACAGCTCTGAGAGCCAGGAGTGTTGAGACTTCTGTTTCTAAAGTAAAGGTCTCTAAAGAGTTTGTATAGGAAAGATCTGATTCTCATCTTCGAAACTTTTTGAGTTGAGAACCAGACCTCGGCCTACTACTTCCAGGACCCACTTGTCTGAAGTTATGAGACACCTAGTTCTGAATGAAGAAGCTGCCTGCCCTGCTGGTAAAGGAGAATCCGCCCTGGGCACCCCATCAGGTGTCTGCTTGGTGTGCTTTAGGCTGAGGGGTGGAGCAGCCTGCCCACACCCCGCCTGCTTCTCCCTCTGAAGAACCCCTCTGGCAAGCCAGAGGAGGCCTGGGTTTGGTAAAGAAGCCTGTGAAAAGGCCTACCTCTACCCCTGGGGCCTGCTTGAGGAGTGGCTTGCCGCCCTTAGCCTGAGCATTCTTACAGGTAGTCCTATATCATCCATTTTCTTATATAATTCTGTTTGCTCCCCAAACAGAGAGAATTTCCAACCACAGGAAAATCCATAGCCTTAGTCTGGGTATCCTGTGACAAGCTAGTACACCTGAGCCAGGCCAACCTGCTAAAAGCTATGACATAGCCATGACTCTAGAGGATACATCATTAAAATCCACAGCATGAAACTGCACCTTAGATGCCTCAATGCCATCAGCAGCCACCTGTTCCAGCTCATTAGCAAGTTGGCCAGGAGGTCTGTTTGGCCAAAGCCATGACAGTGTAACCCATCTAGATTTTTGATACCTTGCTACATGTTTCATGTAATTTGCTTGTCTGAGTCCCAAGGACGCTGCCATGTATTGTTTTTTTGTGCCATGGCATCAATCTTCCTGGAATCTCTGTCAGAGATGTGAAGTCAAAGGAATATTATCTTTATCACAGGCTGCAGCCTGAACCACCCCAACGTGACTGCATTGCTGTGAAAGGAATTCTGTATCAGGACCTGATAGAGTGTACCTCCTGTCCATCTTTTGTCCACAGGAGGCACAGAATTAGGAGTTTTTAAATTTTTATTGTCCTGCTTTCCTAATGATTTATGCAAGGAATAGACAATCTCCTAGACTCTGAATATCCATCACTTTCAAAATCAGGTTCCTCTTGTTCATCCACAGCTCTCCAATGGTAGCTGGAGGGTTTCAGCAACTTTTTGTAAAACATAAAGTGAGAGGGGACCAGCAAAGGGGAGATTTCTAAAGGTCTGTCTGGGGAGATGTCCGTTCAAGGGCACACCAGACCCTCAAAGTCACATTCATACTGTTCATAATCATCCTCCCCTCCTCTGGTTCATAAAACTCTTCAACAACATATTCCTGAACTGTGGAACCGACTCTAACCGACCTTTACCAGACAGTGGCTGGTTCGGACGGAACCGAGAAAGTGACTGGACAATCTGAATAGCTTTTGTCATCTCCTGTAGCAGTTGGAGAAGGAATTTTGGGCTCCACCTGCTGATTTTCTTGTTTTCTTTACTGGAACTGGCTCCTCAGAGCCAGCTTTACGCTTGTCCGAGGAAGTCTCGCCTGGTCAGAGGGCACTCCCTCCGATTCGGTTGGCACCGAACTGGGCTGGCCATCCGGGTCAGCGGACTTTTGGCCTCTCGCTCCTAAACCTGCCAACTCTTTTATCACCAGGTGGCTGCAGGAAATTTTACAAATCTGGCAGTCTGAATTGAGGTGGTCAAACCCCAGACAATATACACATGTGGTGTGTGGGTCAGCCTCGGCAAAGACTTCCCACAGGCATCACAGTGTTGAAACCCAGTGGGCCCGGTTTTTCTTTTGGTTCTTGTGACATAATGCCAGCCAACCAAAAATCCTGTCTTTTTAAATGGCAGTGCCAGGCAAGACACCCTTATCGTTCCCTAACCGTTTACGGGTCTTGGAAAAACCGATGAAACTGCTTTTAGAACCGATAAGAACCGGAACCGCGACTCTAAAACCTTCAATTCAAGTTTTAAAACAAGCTGATCGGTTCAAAACCAAACCGATAACATTTACAAGTTCCACACAGAATATAAACTGTAATTATTTACGATACCACACACAGAGCTTGAACCGATCGGTTTTGCGGTTAAAATAATAATATTCTCGGTTGATTTGAACCGAGAAAACACTGTTTAAACCGAGAAATGAACCGAGCAGTAGGAGAAATCTCCGGAGCGACTGTTCAGTGAGGCGGAGTAAAGAATCTGACAGTTTAGGTTTGAAATAACCCAGACAGAGCTTCTCTAACCGAGCTCGCGCTCCAAGTTCCATTCTTAGAATGGGAGTTAACTCTTTCACCTCCGGAGCAGTTCTAATGGTGGGACAAACTGCAATTGTCATAATATAGCAAGACTTCATGTTGTTTGAGACACCAGGCCCTGGAGCGAGACAGCAAAAATTGTGCAGTTTAGCATTGCACGGGGATGCAAAGAGGTCCAACTCTGGCTGGCCCCATCTGTTAAAGAGGTCGTCTGCGACATCTTGAAGCAATTCCCACTCGTGATTCTGAGAGGAAGAGCGACTGAGACTGTCGGTGAGAATGTTCTGGACCCTTGGCAGGTTAACTGAGGTGAGGTTGAGACTGTGTTCTACTGCCCAGTCCCATACTCTCATAGCTTCTCTGCAAAGGGGGTATGAGTGGGTTCCCCCTTGTTTGTTGATGTAGAAGATGACAGGTGTGTTGTCTGTCTGCACCAGAAGAGGACCCGGCAGAAGCTGGTCTCTGAATGCCGAGAGTGCATTCAGCACCGCTGTCATTTCCAGGACAATGATATAAAGAGAGCTCTCAGTGATAGACCAGGACCCCTGCGTCCTGTGATCCCCTAGATGAGCCCCCAAGCCTGACACAGTGTGACACACTGTGGTCAGGGTCTGAAGTGGTCAAGGTTCATGGAAAGGAACGCCACCACTGGGAAATTGTCCTGCAGAGCCACCATTCCAGAGAACAACCACTGCTCGAGAGATCCGGATTTGGAGATCCAGATCATCCACCGACTGGTCGACAGTGCCCTGAGGTGCCACTGAAGTGCCCTCATGTGGAACCTGGCTAAGGGAATTGTGGCGATGGCTGTCGTGCTTGAAGAAGACCCAGCAGCTGCAGAACCACCCACCAGGGGAGGAGGGTTTTTGGAGGTTTCCGGCTAACCCCTGAAGGTGTTCTGCTCTATCTGGGGGCACAAAAGCCCTCCCCTGTTCGGTGTCCAGGATGGCTCCGATGAACTGCAGCTGCTGCGTCGGCCAGGGGTGCGACTTCGACCAGCTGACTGTGATGCTCAGGGATGAAAACAGAGCCCGTGTTTCTGTTAGGGCGATTAGAAGCTCCTCCTCTGACTGAGCGGAGAGGAGCCAAACATCCAGGTAGGGGCAGACAAAGAGGCCTCTCCTGCGGAGGGCAGCTGCTACCACCGCTAGGCACTTGGTGAATACCCTGGTTGCTGAAGAGAGGCCGAAGGGCAGAACCCTGAATTGGTAATGCTCGTCTCTTAAGCAGAACAGCAAAAAACGTCTGTGGGTCTTCAGGACCTGATTTGCAGGTAGGTGTCCTGCATATCTGGACAGCACAGCCAGTCTCCTTGCTGGAGCAGAGGGAAGAGGGATCCCAGGGTGACTATGCAGAACCTCTGGCACTACACGGAGAGGTTGAGCTGGATGAGGTCAGAATGGGACGAAGGTCTCCTGTCTTCTTCAAGACAAAGAAGAAGCTAGAATAGAAACCTTTCCCTCTCTGGGCCGGTGGGACCCTTTGAACTGCTCTTTTGTCTAGGAGCTGTTGGATTTCTCCTTCCAAGAGGAGACTGTGATGCAGTGCACAATGGGACTTGGGGGGAGGGTTGTCCGGTGGGATAGAAGAGAATTCTGTCGAGTACCCTATCCGAATGGTATCCAGTACCCATTGGTCGGTAGTGATACTGGGCCACTCAAGCAGGTAAAGCGCAAACCGCCTTCCTACCTGCTCGTTCTGCCTGTCCACTAGAGGAGAAAGGCAGCAATGGGAGTCAGGTAAAGGGGGTGGGAGGGGCCTGGGCCCTGGGAGCTTTAGGCTGTGTAGGGCCCTGGGAACCTTGAGGGACAGGGTTATCCCGTCTCTTAAATCCCTTTCCCTGGGATTGCTTGCCGGTTTATCCTTGAGTCTGATGCCAACAAAAAGGACGTCGGCGAGTTGCTTGAGGTTGGGACTTGTACATCCAGTGTACGTCTGCCATCGCTCTCCCCGATTCCTGCAGTTGTTTCATCATCTGCTCCACCTCAGGACTGAACAACACCAGGCCCTGCAAAGGAGAATCCAGGATAGAATCCTGAGGATCTTGCTGTAAACCAGTATGTCTGAGCCAGGACTGCCATCTCATACAGTACATATGCCTGATGCCGCAGCCCTGTAGGCCATATCAACGGCATCATAAGAATACTGGAGGGCGTGCTTTTCCACGTCCAGGCCCAACTGAGCGCAGGCCAAAATCTCCTGTTTGGAGTCAGAGTCAGGGAGAGTCTCTACCAGGTCAATGGTCTTTCTCCACAGGGATTATTGGCACGAGGTCATGTGGGCCATGAAGTTCAGTGACCTGATGGACCCAGTAGCTGAAGAAAAAACCTTTCGGCCCCAGCTGTCTAGTTTCTTCGAGACGGGGTCTGGGGGCTGGGAGCATAGATGCTTCGGCTGGGCCCCCCATCCGTGGGCAGCCGTAAGGACTAATGAATTAGCCTTAGGTTTTTCTGCCAGTAATGGTTCCGATTTGGAAGGTTGGTAGAGTCTGCCTGCCTTCCTCGGAACTGCCGGGATAGATGACGGTGTACGTCAAGTAAGGCGAGAAACATCCTGGAAGGGCTCTACGAATGGTGGGATGACCAAGGGCTTTGGTTCCTTTTCTCCCAGGAACTTGGCTAGATGTTTCCGCTCTGGGTTTAGGGCTTCAGTATCCCATTTGTAAATAGTCTGGATGTGCCTCATGATGTCAAGGAATAAGGGATGATCCAGAGGGGACCGTGGAGAGTCCCTGGGTCCTGGCGAGGGAGGTAGGAACCTGTCCTCTGAAGAGTCCGAGTTGATGCCCGCATCGTCCGAGGAGGATGTATTGGGGGGTGGGGGACACACTAAGGAGACGGGATGGAGAACGCGTCTTTCGCTTCCCCTTCAGACGTGGAGTTGGGTGCTCATCCGATTGGCTCTTGTCTGGGGTAGGAGGAGGACCCATAGGAGGTGGAGTAGGGACCTTGTCTGGAGGTCTGTATAGAAGGTCCTCCTTGACGGTATTCCACCAGGTAGTAAATAAATTACCTATATCCGCCACTGGGACGACTGCTGGAGCCGGCGTCGGGTCAGAGGGACCGAGCGTTGGGGGATCAGGCACCTCTACTGGCGTGGCAGGTGTCGGGTCCGGTAGGCCGGCATCTGAAGGCCGGCGACCAGTGTCCCACAAGGTGTCAGCTGGCGTCTGGCTGTAGGTGGAGGGGCAGATGGCTGATCCTCATCTGGCGACCGCCCTGTGTTTGGCATCGGGGTAGGTGAGCGGCTAGGTAGGCGGATGTCCGGCGGAGGGCGCACCTTAGCCTGGGGGGAGGTGTCCGAGCCCAGGCGTTCCTTTGCCTACCAGAATGTTCCTCAGAAGGCTTCCTCTTCTCCGAGGAGCACGGCCTGTCCAGAGCCCCTGGGCAGGCTTTCCTGGGTCGACCCTGTGGTTTTTTTGAGGTCGATGGGCCAGGGAAGAAGAGAGATGTCCCGTTGATGCCGACTCCCAGTAGCGACTGGGGCGAGGACTTAGAAGGGCGGGAAGAGTTGGTTGCTGGACCGAACCCGACTTTTTGCTGGAAGAAGAAGACAATGTCTGATTGGCTGGTGACGGATGGCAGGATTCAGACCTGGCCCAATCCTTCTCCTTGTGATGCTTCCCCCCGAGGTCCTATCTTTGGAAGGGGATTCTCTAGCGGCAGAGGATGAGCTGGCCACCGAACCTCGCTGCATGGCAGCAAGCTTTTTCTCTAGGAGGAAGGTTTTCAAAGAGTGGGCTCTCCTGGCGCGTGTCTTCTGACTGAACTTCTGGCAGTGGCCGCAGGATTCAGGCTGGTATTCCAGGCCTAGGCAGATGAGGCAGGCCACATGGCCGTCTTTCGCCGGAATCTGCTTCCCGCAGGCACACTTGGATTTTTGCCGCGACAGTGAGGGTGACAACATAAACGAGGCGTAAGGAAGATTATACTAAATTTAAGAAAGAAAAATGACTTATCTGGCGTTAGAAGGTGTCGACTGCAGAGACAGGCATCCGTGGAGCTGAACAACACGGGTCAACTGCGGGAAAAGAATTGGGGTGGCGCCAGGGGACAGCCCGCTTATACTCATGAGGACATCAGGCGGAGCTGACGTCGGGGGCTGTCCCCTGCCTCAGACTGTTAGTTACAAGTTTTCCGTGGGGTCCTCACGCCTGCCGGCTTCAGTCCTAATGGTATTACCTGCTGCAAGAGCTCCACCCTCGAAGACAGATCCTCTTGTTCTAGATCATCAGTGAGCCGATCCCACTGGACTCTTTAGGGTTCACTGGGGTATCCTCATGGGTAGTCTGGCCGATGGAACTGTTGACAATGGCCCTGCCCTGAGGCCCAGGAGCCGTAGGAATGTCCTGGCTAAGACACACTGGCTGTTGCATACCAGCCATGCCTGGGCAGTAATGCATTGGGCCCTGTGCAGGGGCAGGATGGCTGAGCCCTGAGCAGTGTCCAAGACAGTTCCTATATATTGCAGTCATTAACAAGGGATCAACACTGATCTGGGTATGTTGACAGTAACCCCCAGAACACTGAACATCTGCCTTGTTCAAGCTAATGTGTGCAGAAGCTGATCCCTGGAGTGGGTTTTCAAGTGGCAGTCGTCAAAGTAGGGAAAAACATGGAGACCCTCCTTGTGAAGGGCCACTGCAACTACTGCCAAGCATTTGGTAAAAAGCCACGGCGCAGAAAGGCAACACTCTGAACTAGCAATGAGTCCCTTGGAACAGGGAACCTGAAGTATTTTCTGTGAGGCTTCTGAATTTTGATATGAAGATAAGCATCCTTCATGTCTTGGGAACACATTCAATCCCCTGCTTGCAGCAGTGGGAGTAGGCCTTGCAGGGTGGCCATTCTGAACTTCTTGTACTCTATGAAGAAGTTCTGTTCCCCGAGATCCAGAATGGGCCACAGGTCTCCTGTGCACTTTGGGACTAGGAAGGACTGAGAGTACAACGCCAAGTGTCTTTGCTAGAAGGGTACAGGCTCTATGGCCTTCTTTTGGAGCCGTCTATATTTCCCCCAGGAGCACAAGAAGGTGCTCTGAAGGATAATGGGTTTGCACTGGTGGAGGATCTGGAGGTGTGTCCAAAGGTTCCAGAACACAGCCTTGTGCTATGACTTCTAGAACCCAGGCATCCGTGGCCACCTCCTTCCACTGAGTTAAATGGAAAGAGAGAGAGACAGGGAGATAGATAAACCCCTACAACCATCCCTGGAGGTAATGGTGGTTGGGAGGGGTCTAAGGAGTCAAGTGGAGCTGGCTGGGGTGGCTTCACCTGCACCACCAGCTCTTGAGACTTTTGAATGAGCACATAGGGTGGTAGGGTGGTGCTGGTAATAGGCAAGGATCCTGCTCTTTTGTCCCTACCCTGCTGTCTGGTTGCTGGGTGATGCCTGGCACCAGCTGGACGAAAAGGTACCCTGTGCCTACCCCTTGGCTGGGTATGGTAGAGGGAATGCACTAACTTTAGGGTCCTGCCTGAGGCCTGAAGGGTAGAGAGAATGTCTTGGACATCAGAACCAAACAGCTTTTGTCCCCTGAAAGAGGCACTTGACAATAGACTGTTGCATGTCATTCGCAAACCCTGCCACCCTGAGCCATGAGTATCTGCTGAGGCAGATGCCGGAGGCAGCAGCCCTGGCAGAAGCAACTGAGACATCATAGGTCGTGTGAAGCAAATGCTTGCCTACATTGGCTTCAGCAGTAAGAGCCTTAAGAAGCTCTAGTTTGGGGTCCCCTCTGGTAAGGCTTGTACTGCTGGATTGGCCTTTTTCCAGAGAGTGTTCTGGTACTTAATCATATGCATCTGGTAGTTAGCAATACGAAGGCCCAATGAAGAGGAGGCAAAGGTCCTTTCGCCTAAGACATCCAGCCTCCTGAATTCTTTATCAGGTGCTTAGGTGCCCTTGACTTATCATGGGCAGCATTAATGACCACAATGTCTGCCTCAGGCTGGGTAGCAAAAAAATGGTTCCCAGAAGGGGCCATGTACATTTTATCTGCTTTCCTTGGTATGGCTGGGATAACATGTGGACATCCTCCAAAGCACGGAGGAGAGGTGGTACCACAACATAAGAGTCAGACAGCTCTTCTGAGTCAAAGCCTATGACAGCCTGTAACTGCTGCATCATGGTGGGAAAGATAGGGTCCTCCAGTGGGGACATGGGAGTGTGGACCACAGAGTCCTCACTGCAAGTGTTCACTGTAGAGCTGCTGCCCCTGTAAATAGTTGCTCTCAGCATCCTCCTCAGCCAGCATTAACTCAGAACTGTACTGTAGTCATCGTCAAGTAGGTCGATCAGCAGCAGAGAACACGCCGGTGACATTGGCGGCACCCTGGGAGGTGGCTGGGGCAAGGATCTGTTGTGTCATCGTAGGGGAATTGGAAGTAGGCCCTGTTGACAGGCCCCCCTGAAACAAGGGAAGTAGGTAGCAGGAGTCTAATTGTATCAGTGAAAGATGAGAGTACTGCCTGCGCGTCGGAACCCATGTGGCTGATGGGTAAGACTGAAGGAGACTGTGTCCCAGAGACATCAACAGTGACATACAAGCCGCACTAAGTCTGGTAGTGCCAGCGCCAGGCCCCGATCTGTCATGGGGGAGGGGGGGGGAGATGACGATGGACAAGCGGCGTATGTCATGTCGACGATCGAACATGTGGCGTTGCCGCAGGAGCAGTGGACGACGCAGAGAAAGTCGCACCTACTGTGTGGAGGGGCAACCTGGAATGCACCAGGGAGGTTTTCTGCTCATCCTTGTCTGTTACACTCCCCCTGAAGACTTGTCTCGGTATTTGGAGAACCCGGCAGACTGGGCTGGCAACGTGGCAGTGCTCTTCTGCTGGAGCTCCTTTTCCAACATGGCCACTTTCTTCTCAAGGAGATGTTTCTCAAGGGCCCCTTTACTGCGTCTCATGGTCGCAGAGCTGAAGCTCCGACAGACATTGCAAGCTTTCAAGTTGTGGTCTGAGCCTAGGCAGCAAACACAGTCATCCTGGGAGTTGCCGGTGTAAATCTTCTCACTGCAATCACAGTAATGGAACACTTTTGATGGTTCCTTTGATGACATACAAGTTGTCGAAAATCACTGTAAAGGTGATTACTTTTCTATGAAAGAAAATAAAATGGGCAGCAAATGCAGTGGTGTTTCTGTCAGAGGTCCGACAAGTATGGTCGACGGCAAGAAAAGAACTGAGGAGAGGAGGGGCCAATCAAGGTTATATGAGAGCCGAAGTCTGACGTTGCCGTGAGCAGCCCCTACTGGGCTGCTTGCAAAAGTTTCCGTGCGGTCCTAGCCCCAAGCGTCTTCTAGTTACATAGGTGTGTCGTGATGAAAGAGATCCTCGGAAGATTATGCATTTTCTACAATTCTTCTGCAGTGCACAGAAAAATTAGAAAGCGACATGAGTGCCCAATAGATACAGAACTGTTAAAGCACAAGTTAGTTCCAAGAGTACCAGCAAGGTAAACCGTAAGGATCCAGTTAACCCAGCATCCCTACACAACAAGGGCTGGGCCTGTATGTAAGCCCACAGGGTACCGACCCATTATTGGGCATCACCATGGTCACTCAGGGGAAGCATATGTACTGATTTATTGAGTCATCTGTAGGCTCCCTGGCAAACTTACAGATTTCTTAGAAGGATCCTATCATGACTGAGAAGTGACTATCTCCTTATCCTTAGACAGCTTCTTGGACCTTTCAGACCATCTGTTTTAGTCCGAGGAGAAAAGTAGACTAGTCTCCTGGGGAGACAAACCTGCTCCCCGGGAGCCTTCTGGGTCGAGAGGGCAACCGAGAAGCCCTCCCCCACAGCCGACGGGCTCTTCCCAAGCCCCATGCTGCTCGCGCCCTGCAAAAGGCGTGGAATTCAAACCGAAAAATCTGTACAGAGACAAACCTGCTCCCCGGGAGCCTTCTGGGTCGAGAGGGCAACCGAGCAGCCCTCCCCCACAGCTGACGGACTCTTCCCAAGCCCCACACTGATCGCCCCCTGCAAAAGGCGTGGAATTCAAACCGAAAAATCGGCACAGGTAAAGGAGACCAGGACGAACGAGGAGTGCACCTTAATAGCTAAACATCAAATGCCACAGTAAGCTCGTTCTGTGACCATGACCTTTATTTTAAACTGAATCAGTGAAACTTGTAGTGCCAGAGAAAATATTTTTCCTGATTACCCAAGTTGCTAAACTTCTACTGCCTTTGCACCTTTTAACCTTACAAACCCCAGTGCCTGCAAAAACTGCTTTATCTCCACCTGAGCCCTCTTTGTTTAGAAAGTCCTATAATGAGCTTAACAAGAGCTGGGCTAAAATAACCTTAACTGCACTGAATATGTGATCCCCACCCCCAATGCTCCTTTAGTCTGCTGCTTTGTGTAGGATCTGTATAAAAGCCTCACCTTTTTCCTCCTTCTCTGCAGAGACAAACCTGCTCCCCGGGAGCCTTCTGGGTTGAGAGGGCAACCGAGCAGCCCTTCCCCACAGCTGACGGACTCTTCCCAAGCCCCACGCTGATCGCCCCCTGCAAAGGGCGTGGAATTCAAACCGAAAAATCTGCACAGGTAAAGGAGACCAGGACGAGCAAGGAGTGCAAACGGCAGAGCAAGGACCCCGCCGCCCCCACCACCACCCTTGGTCATCACTCCTTTTTATAGGATAAAGCACCTGACTGAAATTAACCTATCAGGTGACTTTTCCATTTGCAGGTTATCACAGCTGGCCACTAGTGGCCGCTATAACAAAAGGACCTTCTGGCTACCATGCCCAATACAAAACTCCAATACCCCCTATAGTGGCATTTAGTGATCACTGCACCTGCTTTCTCTAATCCCAACCTTTTTGCACCACCTGCAAATTACTGTGCAACTCGGGGAAGTATCTCTGTCTCTCCCTACCAAATTGCCTGCTACCCACAAAACTGCCAGTTGTATCATAAACTAGGTAGTCAGAAATTACAGCTGCTGCTGTACCTGCAGTATCTAAGTGATTATTAAGCGCTACAGTAATCCAGTTATGTCTTGTAAATTGCATGTTATTCTATTTTTCCTATGAGTTATATAAATGTGATTTCAACTCTACCTCAGGGGTATGGTTTTCAGTACATATATAGGTGCAGCCTTAACTGCCTGATTACCTAATTAACACTGTATCTCCAGCTAGATTGCCTCCCCCTATTGCTTAACATGAGCGTGCCCGGCCTCGGGCCATAGACAGCTCCTGTGTCCAACCCGCCTGCTGACCTAAAGGGCAGCGGCACTCAAACTCATCCCCAGGAGGATCCTATAGTAACAAGTGCTTCCAAGACCACCTCCCTCCAATACGCTGTTGCATCTATCCCTGGGGTAAGACATCTGATACCCTATAAGTTTGGGAACTGCTGACCAGCGGCTCACTGTAGTAATTCCTGGCCACACCACTGACTTGATCTGTCAGGGAGTTGGTGCCTGACGAGGCTGGTTATTACTCTTAAGTTGAGCACGGTGGGCTCAGGGGAACTTATTCCCAGGGGCCCAACCATCCCTAACACCCATCCATCCCTCCTCCCCACCAGCATGATGCCCTCCATGCTTGGAACCCCTCTCTTGGCTGCCCAAATAGAGGGCTCCTACTGGCCGTCCTGTACCTCCTCTTCCTACACTGGGCAGATAGGACTATAAGCACAGGAGAACAGGACCTGAGAAGTCCCCCCAAACTGGACATTCCCCCACGACATTCTTGGGACCACTACACCCTCCTTAATAACATGGAGGCGCGTCTGACTGCCCATGTATTCTGCAGGAGAGGCATTCTGTACTCAACTCTACTCACTGCTAAACGGAGACTCTGGACTAAGTCCTTACCCCTCAGTCGGCTTCCTTCTCTTTGCCTCCTTGCTACCCTCCTGCTCATGGCAGGGGACATCCAACCAAATCCTGGTCCCCCTCCTTATGATCTTCTGGTCTCCTCCCCGGCGGACCCACACTGGGCGGCCAATAAGGGCCTGAGGACTGCGCACCTGAATATATGTAGCCTGAGACCCAAGATGCAAGAACTTCAAGCCTGGCTGGACTGGTATAACCCAGACATCCTGGCCATATCGGAAACCTGGCTGAAGACTCACATACCCTCCCACGAGGTTGCAGCCCTAGGATACCTCTCCCATAGACAAGACAGACTGAGGAAAAGGGGTGGAGGGGTCCTAGTCTACACAAAAGACACCCTTAACTCAGTGCAGGTCAACCTGCTACAGGCCACTAGTATGGAAGGTGAATCGATCTTCGTTCGCATCACCCTTGGCCCATGTAAGCATCTCAACACTGGATGCGTATACAACCCCCAACCAATGCGCGCTCATCTCTGGAGGCAGTCCTAAGGGACATCTCCGATGAGGTCACCTCTGAGGTAATCATCCTGGGGAACTTCAATCTGAATTGGGCCCCGAAAGACAATCCCTTCCTACTAGGGCTGGTTCAGGAAGCTAACCTTACGCAGGTTATCACAGGGCCCACCCGAATGAACTACAAAACGGGTAACCATTCCACACTTGATTGGGTGCTTACTAGCAAACCCGCCAATACAAAGGCGGCTGGCACCCTAGCAGATGCCCTGAGTGATCACTCCCCAATCTTCTGCTCCTGGAAAAACAGGGTCCCCAGAGTCCCCCCGCGAATACTCGCGACACGGGACTACTCAAACTATCATCTGAACACCTGATTGGCTGCCTAAACGGGATTGATTGGAGCCCAACTTCTCAGCTCCCCACACTGGAAGAGGCTACGGCCTCCTTCCAGGGAGCCATCATTATGGTTGCTGACTGCTTGGCCCCTTTGAAGAAATTCCGCACCAAGGGGAGCTGCTACAAGTGGATCACCCCTCAAGTGAAAACACTGATGAAAACTAGGGACACTGCTTGGAAAAAATACAAGCTCTCCTCCCTATCGGCTGACCTAAACCGCTATAAGACGCTGAGAAATAAGTGCAAACTGGCCATCAAAGTGGCCAAACGAGACTACCTTACAGATCTACAGAAAAAGAACCTAGGCAACCCTAGACTCTTTGGGCTCACATAAACGGGCTTATAAAGGGGAGCAGGAAGACAATTAACTAACGACAACCCTAGCATCGCCATGGCTCTCACCTGCCAGTTCACAAACCTGGACCTGCTCAAAGCGGACTTGCCACCCCTCCTCCCAGTCTCGAATGACCTCATCCCCCAAAGCCTGGACCGCCCAACCTTCCACATCCGGCTTGTAAGACCAAACAAAGTCCTCCCGTTACTAAAGTCCCTCAAAATGTCGAGAGCTATGGGACCCAATGGCACCCCCCCCCCATACTAAGGGAAGGGGCCACTGCACTCGCCAGGCCCCTCACCTGGCTCCTCAATCGCTCCCTTATCGCAGGTGCCATCCCGGAAAAATGGAAACTGGCCCATGTAGTCCCCGTCCACAAGGGTAGTTCAAGGGAGACTACCAACAATTACAGACCCATCTCCCTGCTATCTAGCCTTGGTAAGATTCAAGAGAGACTAATTTATGGCCAACCCCGGGACTACCTAGAGCTCCACCATTTACTTGCCCCCTCCCAGCACAGTTTCAGAACCAATCATGGGACTGACACCACGCTTATCAAGTTCTCCACTGATGTTCTCAGAGAACTGGACAAGGGATCCCCCACCGGGGCAGTCTTCATTGACCTTTCCAAGGCTTTTGACCTTGTAAACCACAACCTGCTCCTTACAAAACTGAGCCAGGTCGGGTTAGACAGCCACTCCCTATCGTGGTTCAACAGTTACCTCACAGGGAGGACACAGAGGGTAAAATGGAAAGACTCCCTGTCAGAGCCTCTCCCCATAACGGATGGGGTGCCCCAAGGATCTATCCTTGGCCCCCTTCTCTTCTCTCACTTTTCACAAACGATCTCAGTAAACACTGTGGGGTAGCTCAGTGGTACAGTATGCGGATGACACTGTCATATACCACCCCTCCTCTAATCTGGGGAGATCTCTGCTCCGGCTACAGGAAGACCTGGGTTCCTTGAGCAATGGCTTGTCACCAACAGAATGATCATTAACCCTAACAAGACCAAGGCCATGCTATTTGGCCCAAGAACCCTCGGCCGGGACAGAAGCCCACATCTCAGGCTGATGACCAAATCAGGAAAAAGACCTGAGGTGGTTGAATCGATAAAATACCTTGGCCTCACCCTGGATCAGTGCTTCTCCCTCAAGGATCATGTTGACCAGGTAACCAAAAATATTCATGCCAAACTCGGGACCTTGTATAGGCTGAAAGACCAGTTGATACCCGCAGCCAGGGCCTCCATCGACACAAGCGTCCTTCTCCCTACCCTCTCCTATGTGACTCCGGTGATACAGGAAGCTGCCAACCAAGAGATGAACAGATTACAAGTTCTCTATCACAAGGTGGCTCGCTTCACCACCCTATCCGGCTCCCAGGCTCACCACTGTGACACTCTGTCCCAACTAAACTGGCCCTCCTGGGAGGCCCGGCTCCAATACCCCCTAGTCTGCCACACTCATAAACTACTCAGCCCATCCCCTCCTCCCAGCCTCACTGGACTCATTGCCCAAAAGAGAAACCCTAGGCTCCTCAGAACAACGGACAGAACCCTCATCGCAATGCCAAGGGTTAGAACCAAGGCGGGGGGTAAGTCGTTCGCCATCACTGCGCCCACCCTATGGAACTCCCTGCCCACGGGTGTTCAGGATGCTACCTCTACCCACACCCTTCCGCACAAGACTGAAGGCTCATATGATGGTCACCTCCATATGCAACTGCTAAAGTGAGAGGCTCCTAAGTGGAGGCCCACCCCTCTCCCTCATATGGAAATAGTGACTATCACTGCACCCCATCTATATAGCACTGCACCCCATCTGTAGAGCTTACCCAGGAAATGTTAACTGCTAAAAAGCTACTATGTCTTACCTCTTAAATGTAACTGCTGAAAAACTACTATGTATTATGTTCCTCGCTGTCTAGTGTAATGTACCTGTGCTGTATGCTACCCCATGTATTATTCCATGTAATTCCCCGGGTCACCCCTGTAAAAAGGGACCTTCGGGGCCCAGCGGGCTTATCCGGTTATCAAAATTTAATAAATAAATAAATAAATGATACTGCAATAATGCGCTTGGACATGTCTCCTGTGCCTCCTTTATAATTACACTGAGTGAGTCCCAGAAATGTGTCGTGCTTTCATTGTTTCTTAAGGTGCTCAAAGACCTTGGGAAACCCAAGTGAACATCATGCCTACAATCCTAGGAGCTGTTAGGAGAAACCCATATTATGATGGAGAACAGAATTCTAAAGCTTGGTTAACAGCCGTTCAACCTGAGACAAATCCTTAAGGCAATCTGGAAAAAAGGCCTGGTCCAAGTCTAAGTCAATCAACTGAGAGTCTGTCAACAAGCAAGCTGGACATCATTGGGCCAAAGATCAAATCCATCTTTACTGTGTATGAGGGAGAGTATTCAGAAGTTAAATTTAACGTTGCCCTAAAAATTAATGCAATATAGTAGGCAGACATAAACTGGACTGCAACACCATCCCAACAGGTCGCAATCTGTCCCTATATGACACACTAGTACGTTGGTACTAAAATTTGGGGATAGTTTCTGCAGTGCGGCAGGAGGTGTACATAAGATGGACCTTAACTTCTTTTCCACCACCACAATCCTAAGTAACTGTATTAGCTAGGGTACCAGCGGCACAGCTCTGCTACAACCATATTTTGCATTTCATCATCTCCTTGTGTGGAAGCAGAGAGCACCATATTAGTCTTGTATACATGTCATTATAAATGTTATGTATTATATTTAGGTTTAAAAAACAAAATACCTGCATCATCAGACGTCTTCTCACGGTGTCGAAAGGATATGACAGTATCCCTGAGCAAGTGGTCACCACTTGAGCAATGAAGAAAGATACAATAAACGGCGTGCTCTTTGGATTTGGCAAACTACCCTGGTAAAGAAACATTAAAAATCAACATTTATATATAAGGTTCGGAGATACAGAGTTCATGAATTATTGAGGGCTGCTATTGCTCCACACAAGATACCATGAAACCTATTCAGTGGCTTAATTCATCTTAAATCTATTTTACAAATTTAACATACAAACGACAAACCATGATCCTTCTAATGTTTCCAGCGGAACTAAATCCATATTGTATTTGCTTTACAATGTCTGCATGGCTACACCCCGAGTATCTTTTTTCTAGAGCTTTTTCTCTTTCCAAAACACTTTACAAAAGCATAGCTGGAGGAGCGGTTCAGAAACAGGCAGGGGGATGAATGACGTCACAACATTAACAGTTTCATGGTCTCAGAAAAATAGGTTACTCGCCTGTAACAGTAGTTCTAGGAATGGTATATGATCTACATCCATACTTCTGGTAGTAGCCTTTCCATTTACTTCACTGACCAAAAGTCTTCAAGTTGGCTCCTCCCACCAACCCAGGTGGTAACTCCCTCGGCACCGCCCTGTAATGTCAGATCTTGCCTGCTAGAAGCAAGACCAGTGTGACACTTACCAGGGGAGGTTCGGTGGGTCAGTGTGGATGTACATCATATACCACTCCTAGAACTACTGTTACAGGTGAGTAACCTGTTTTTCTAGGGACATGGATATAATGTACAGATCCACACTTCTGGCAGACTCCTAGCAGTTCTCCAGGAGGAGGGGTCTAGGTGCATACCCCCTATTTAGGAAACAGAGATTGGAGAACTGAGGCCCCAAAAACCAGCATCCCGGCATGATTCATGGTCGATGTGGTAGTAGGAAATTAAGGTATTTGCTGACTTCCAGGTAACGGTATGATAGGTGGAATGAGCCCTAAGTCCTATGGGAGGCTCCCTACCCACCAACCTACAGCAGAGGTTGATGCAGGAAACAATCCACCTGCCGACTGTTCGCCAGATGCGGCTTCAGCGTAGGTGACAAATAGCTGGCGAACCTCTCCCCAAACTCCAGCCGTGCACTCCTTGTAATAAGTGACCACTTGCCGCAGCTGCAAAGTGTGAAGCCGGTTCTCGGTCTCCGAGGTGTGGCTGGTGAAATACATCAGGAGATCGATCACCTGGTTCGGGTGAAAATCAGACACAACCTTCAGGAGAAACTTCAAGTTGGGGTGAAGGTCAACCTTGTCCCTGTGAAAGACCAGGTAAGGAGACTCCACTGAGAGAGCCTGGAGCTCACTGATCCTTCTGGCTGACGTGACAGCCACCAGGAAGGCGGTCTTCCATGACAGGTGAGACATTTCACACTGGTGGGATCAGAGCAGTGGAGTTGGGGAGGAGCCTTAGACAAGTGGCACACACGGTAACCTTCTCGGAGGTGCTGCCTGTCTATGGTATGGGTGAGGCTAGGGTGCTCCGCACCATGGGATTCAATCAATGGCTGAAAAACTGGTGCAGAGCTCAGGGTTTTGGCTTCACTGGGGACTGGGGGTCCACTTGGAAAGATACAGGCCTATACTGGTGCGATGGTCTGCATCTGTCCAGAAGGGGAACCAGGATCCTAGGAGAAGGTTTCATTGGCAAGCATTTAAACTAGCTGGGGCACTGAAAGAGCAGGGAAATCCCATCACCCACCCCAAAAAAAAACAAGGGTGGTTAGTGAGGTAAACACCATGATAGAGAAGTCGATAGGGAGAAGGGCAGAGGTAAATGGAGAAACAGGCAAAGGCAGTAAGGACAGGGATGGGGCTAAAAGGGGTAAGGCCATCAAAAAATGGAGGGCAATGAGTACCAACGCCCACAGTCTGGGTAACAAGCTCCCTGAACTAGTTGCCTTGATGGAAGAGGGGTGCCTGGATATCGTAGCAGTCACAGAAACATGGTACACAGAGAACCATGACTGGAATGTCAACATATCAGGTTACACAGTCTACAGGAGGGACGGGGAGGGTAGAAGAGGAGAAGGAGGAGTAGGAATAGCTTTCTACATAAGGGAAGGGGTCAAGGCTGTGTGGAATGCGTTACCCGCTGAAGTGGTATGCAGTAGAACAGTGGACTGCTTCAAACGAGGATGGGACAGGACAAGGGGAGGGTTAATGAAGGGAAGGGTGGGAGGAGGGCAGCTGCAGAATAAGGGGTGCTAGCTGCACATTCGAACAGACTTGATAGACTTCTAGGCCTTTATCTGCTGGCAAATTTCGTATGTAAGGCAATGGAACTAAAGGGTAAACAGGAGGAGAGGAGGCACTGTGGGTCACTCTGGAGACAGGAAATGGCACCACAATCCGCATGGGTGCTGTATACAGACCCCTGTCTCGGAAGGAAATGGACAAGGAAATGACAGAAAGCATCTTTAGCAGAAAAAGGGGAGATATTGTTGATGGGGGTCCTGAATATGCCAGATGTTAACTGGAGCACCTTTGCTGCAGCCACATCCAAGAGCAGGGTAGTTCTCGATGCCCTACGGGGGAATGCCTCAGACAGCTAGTGTTGGAACTCACTCGGGAGGGAGCAATCTTAGACCTGGTACTCTCAAACGGGGACGGAGAGAGGATCTCAAATTCAAAAGTGGGTAGCTATCTGGGAACAAGTGACCACCAGTGTGGTTCATGATAAACACAGCTGTAGAGTCAAGCCATACAAAAGTAAGAGTACTGGACTTTAGGAGGGCTGACTTTGTCAAACTGGGAGAGTGTCTCAGAAAAGCACTAGCAAATGGGAAAGAAGGAGACAGTTGGAAGAACAATGGGGAAACATCAAAACTGCCATCACAGAGGCAACAAGCCTTTATATGAAGCAAATAAACAAATCAAATATGAAGGGAAAAAAACACTATGGTTCTCAAAAGAGGTGGCGTGGAAGATTAGGGAGAAAAAGACAGCATTCAGGAAGTATAAGGAAACATAGAAGGAGCAGGGCAGAGAACTGTACCAGTTAAAGCAGAAGGAAGCGGGGAAGGCAGTCAGAATAGCAAAGGCCCAAACCGAGGAAAAGATAGCCAACTCGGTTAAGAAGGGGGATAAAACCTTTTATAGCATTAGGGAGTGAAGACAGACCAAGGGAAGGATAGTGAGGCTTAAAAAAGGGGAGGGTGGGCAGGCAGAGAGTGACAATGAAAAAGCAAGGATAGTGAGCGAATAACTTCTGCTCAGTATTCACAAAAGAAGAGAGTGGGAGGTACCTAATTCAATCAATAGAAGCACTCTGGATAGAGGTGGTCAATACCAGTCCATTCACAGAAGAAAGGGTTCTGAAAGAACTCCTAAAACTGAAGGTGGACAAACCAATGGGCCCTGATGGGATTCATCCCAGAATTCTAAAATAACTAAGGCGAGAACTAGTGACACCACTGAAAACTCTTTTTAGCAAATCTTGGGAGGACGGTATGGTACCTGAGGACTGGAGGAGGGCAGATGTGATTCCACTTCACAAAAGTGGGAGCAAAGCAGAGGCAGGAAACTACAGATCTGTTAGTTTGACCTCAGTGGTGGGGAAAATGATGGAATCACTTCTGAAAGAAAGAAAGTACAGTTACTAAGAACTTACCGTAACAGTAGATCTTCGAGAGAGGCTCTTGCAGTAGGTAATTACATGTAGGACTGATGCCGCCAGGCGGCAGGACCCCACAGAAAAACTTCTAGCTAGCAGTCCTTGACGAGGGACCGCCCCCACATCAGGTGACCGCACTGTGGAGACGTCGGTATAAAGGGGCAGTCCCTCACGCCCGTCTTCCAGTTGTTTCCCACCCAAGGCCAACAAAGGCTGGACGAGATAGAAGCGGATATTTTCTTGAATGGAAAAGGAGCTAAAAAAGCTTAGGGGGATGGAGGGCGGGAAGGTATTACCTACTGCAAGAGCCTCTCTCGAAGATCTGCTGTTATGGTAAGTTCTTACGTAACTGTACTATCTTACTTCGAGAGGGCTTTTGCAGTAGGTAATTATATATAGAACTGAGTTCCAAGCAGTCTGGAACAAGGAGAAGCACACGGGAGGAGAAGCTACTCAAAGTAGATCCTCTAGCTGTGAAGGCCTTAAGAAAGGAGGCCTTGCAGAATAGCTAGCCAAGTCCGCTTTCACGGCGCAGAGGCAATATCCAAACTGTAATGTTTCAGTAAGGTATGGACGGAGGGTCCAGGTGGCGGCAGCACAGATGTCTGCCGCCAACACATTTTTGAAATAAGCCACTGAGGCAGCGACTCCTCTGGTGGAGTGGCCTCTGACTTGACCCGGGAAGGTCTTGTTGTACTTGTCATAACAGAAAGAGATGAAATGAGCCAACCATTTGAATAGGCACTGCTTAGAAACAGCATTGCCTTCCCTTTTCGGAGCAAAAGAGACAAAGAGCTGATCTGTCTTTCTGAGATCCTTCGTCCTGTTAGTGTAGTATCTCAGAATCCGGTGAACATCCATAGTATGTAACAAATACTCTCCTTGATTGGAGTACTGCGTAAAAAAGGCGGGGAACTCTATGGACTGGTTCAGAGTAGATTCCGCTACCACCTTGGGGAGAAACTTAGGATTGGTACGTAGAGCCACACGTTCCTTGTGGAAAATTAAGTATGGAATTTTACACATTAGAGCCTGGAGCTCGGAAATCCTCCGAGCAGAGGTAATGGCCACAAGCAAAAGTGTCTTCCAGGAAAGGAACTTCCAAGTTTGCGGAAGCTGTCGGCTCAAACAGAGGCAGAGTTAGTTTCTCAAGAACAAAATTCAGATCCCAAAGAGGGTGGGAATTCGGATAGGAGGTCTCAGGTGGAGAACCCCCTCTGAGGAGTCTTGGAGACTTCCAGCTGAGCAAACGTTCTGTCTGCAAAGGGAACATGATAGCCGAAAAGGCCGCCATGTGGACTTTCAGGGAGGAATGACTAAGACCCAGATCGAAGAGATGGCATAGGTACTCCAGCAGACGACCAACAGGGCAGGAGAAAGGCTCAACGTCTTTTGAAGCAGCCCAAATTGTGAATCTTTTCCACTTCATGGCATAGGTAGACCTGGTGGAGGGTTTCCTAGCCTCCACCAGAATCTCCGCCACCTGGGGAGAAACTCCAAAGCAGGCCTGAGCTGTGTCTGCAGGAGCCATGCATGAAGCTGAAGGGACTTGAGACCTGGATGGACCAGGGTCCCCTGATCCTGGGTCAGCAAACCTTGTGACAGAGAGGAAAAGGAAGCGACGGTTCCTTTGAAAATTGTTGCAGAAGAGAGAACCAAACTTGCCTGGGCCAAAAAGGAGCAATCAGAATCATTCAATGTCCTTCTGACCCTTGTTTCTGCAAGACCCTTGGGATCAAAGGAATTGGGGGAAAGGCACAGACGAATCTGTCCTTCCAATCTAGAGACACAGCTGCCTCTCCAGGAAATGCCTCACTTTGAACGAGCGAAAGCAGAAGACTGGAAGCTTTACGCTTTGAGGGAAGAACAGGCTCACCTGTGGTGTTCCCCAGCATAGGAAGATATAGTCTAGGACCCCTTGATCCAATTTCCCACTCGTGGGCCCGAGGCAGATGAGCGACTCGGCTTGTCTGCCAAGGTGTTGTCGACTCCCAGAACATGAACTGCCGTGAGGTGAAGGTCATGCTGTACTGCCCAGTCCCACATTCTCATTGCTTCCCTGCAAAGAGGGTAGGATCGAGTCCCTCTGTTTGTTGATGTACCGTATCACACACATATTGTCAGTCTGGACGGCTAGGTGGCCTGGAAGGTAGAGGGCTTGGAGGGCATACAGTACTGCCCGAAGCTCTAGCACATTGATATGAAGGGTTTGTTCGAGCTTGGACCAAGAGCCCTGGGTCTGATGAGGACCGAGATGGGCTCCCCAACCTTCACCCGAGGCATCTGTAGTCAGAGTCTGGGAAGGGGAAGGAATGAAGAATGAAACCCCCTGAAACAGGTTTTCTCTGACCATCCACCACTGCAAGTCTCGAACCATGGGAGAGGAGACCAAAACTAGCTGATCCAAGTCGTCCGCTAATTGATCCCATTGGAAGCGAAGTGTCCACTGGGAAACCCTCATGTGGAGCCGAGCACGAGGAACTGTCGGGATAGCTGCCACCGTGAGCCCGACAAGGTGAAGAACCGACCTTGCACTGACTTGCCTATGGCCGGACAATAGGCTTACCTGAGTCTGAATAGTGGCCGCCCTGTCCGGCGGCAGGAAGGCCCTGCCTAGGGTCGTGTCCAGCATCGCCCCGATAAACTGGAGTCTCTGGGATGGGATCAAATGAGACTTGGAATGGTTGATGGTAATACCCAGGCAGGCAAAGACCTGTTGGGTAAGGGAAAGGCAGCACAGGAGTTCCTCCCTGGACGAGGCCGCCAGGAGCCAGTCGTCCAGGTACAGGAAAACCTGCACTCCCCGGGTATGCAGGTAGGCCGCCACCACTGCCAGTCATTTAGTAAATACTCAGGTAGCCGAGGAGAGGCCAAATGGAAGTGCCTTGAACTGGTAGTGGTCCCCCTGGAAAGCAAAACGGAGATATTTGTGGTGGGATGGGTGAATGGAGATATGCAGGTAGGCATCCTGCATATCCAGAGTGCACATCCACTGGCTGGAGCAGAGGAGGGGCAGAAGGCTCTGCAGTGAGAGCATTCCGAACCTCTTGTATTCCACAAACAGGTTCAGGGAACTGAAATCTAGGATGGGTCTTACATCTCCTGTCTTCTTCGGGACCAGGAAGAAATGAGAATAGTAACCCGTTCCCTGTAGGGAAGGGGGGACAGGTTCTATCTCAGATAGGTTTCTGCCTCAGAAAGAATTGCCTTCTGGTAGTCCCCCATGTGACCGACATAGTTCAGGGCCCTGATCCCCAGCGTGGAGGAAGCGAAAATCTTCTTTCCATACTGGTCCAGAAGGTGAGATTCTTTATCAGGTGGCGACGAGCTAAGGTGTTTTGGATTAGCTGACCGGCCCGTGAAGTGTGGCGTGAATCACGACTGAGTGAGCTTCGGTGTAGGAATCTAAAAATCGGCACCCTCTGGAGCTCTGTAGCCTGTTCGACTTCCGGGAAGAGGGCTAGTAAGCGGTTGTTTCAAATAGTGGTAACAAGGTGAGCATGAGGCTCAATCCAGGGTGGCACCAAGGTGGGAGCTGTGATGGGCAGATCCAGATGCTCAGCGAGTTTCAACTGCTGTGGGTCTGGCTCCAAGGATTGCCACTTATGTACTGCATGGATCTGACGTAGGCGCTCCGTTAAAGAAGGATCCTCTGGAGGAGACTTTGGAGGAGTCCTTGGCCTGGGCTTTGACGGAGAGCGAGGCTCGTCGTCCTTCTCGGAGGAGGAAGAAACTGAAGAAGAAGATGACTCCCTTTCCCGTCTAGGGAGAGAAACAGACCCCTTGGGAAGCGCGTCCTGCCCCTCTCTGGACCCAGAGGGTTTATCCCTGGTGTCTAGAGGAGGAGAGGGAGTTTGTCGCTGTGGACGTACGGGAACCTGAACCGGCACCGTCGTCGGAAGACGACTCTCCATCTCTCTGGTGAGCTGAGCCTTGGCCTCAGCCCACCAGGAGGCTAGAGTCTCCTGCAAATTCACCAGCGGTTTGGGGGACGGTGGAGGAGGAGAAGGAGGATGGGGATAAGGGTATGGGTTATACCCATAGGGCGAGTATCCATAACCCCGCCCGCAGGAAGCCCGGCGTCGGCATTGTGACATCAGGTAGGCCGGGCGCGGTACTGGCGGTCCCGGCACGACAGCAGTCCGGATATGACAGGTCGAGTACCCGGATCGGGGCTGCTGGAGCAGATGGCCCGCCCGGAGGAACTGGAGCAGAAGGCCTGGGGGTGGAGGGCCCAGCATCGGGCAGCATCGGAAATGGGATGTCGCCAGGGTCGGCACTACCGCGCCGGGAAACCCGGCGTCAGATCAGGAGGTTGATCCGGACGGAGGTGGAACCAGGACCTCAGCCTCGCCCGGGGTCGGAGGGGGAAAGTCCCCGGGGTCAGGCAGAGGAGGATCAGGGTCCCTGGAGGGCAGCGAAGGCTGCGGGGAGCTGGGAACGACGGACGTGGGAGGGTCCGGCGTCGGCTCATCCGCTGTGCGGACGCTCGGGCGGACCGATGTGCCTTGTCACGTGGGATCCGGTGGACGCCAGAGGGGCCAGTGTCCGACTTAACGGATCCTTCGCCAGAGGCAGGCCACAAGGAGGGGTGGTCTGGTCTGGCGGAAGAGGGGTCGTGGCGCCGCCCAAAGGTCAGTCGACTTACCGACCTTTCTGGCAACGCCGGAGGCGCCTGATATCTGGTTAGTTGAGTCACTTCACGCCGTAGGCCGGAACCACGGCTTTATCGGGGACGAAGCCTAAGAGCCGGAGATGCCTCAAGGCCCGAGCCAGATGGGTGGCCGACGCCGTCAAACCTCTAAGGTGGCCACCGAGGAGCGTCTCCGGGGACGCATTTCAACACGGGCGACCCCCGAGGAGTCATGTGGGAGAGGAGCCTCTTGTCCCGTGCTTTTCTTGTCCTTTCTCTGCGATGGCCTTCAGGGGAAGTTGACGCCTGCTGAAATTTTTGAGTTCCTTTTCCATGGAGCTCATCTTTTTGAGAATGTGGGCTTCCAGGACTGCTGCTGCCTTCTCCGGGTGTGGCGTTGAAACTCAGGCAGTGCTGGCACTTCTCAACTTGATGGTCGGGCCTAGACAAAAGGCACAGGAATGGCTGTCCTTGTGCTTGACGAAAGCACGAACTTTCATGAGGGCGCTGCATAAGCTAACGGTGGAAAGAACTGGAAGGTGGGTGTGAGGGACCACCCCTTTATACCAACGTCTCCTGGCGCCGGTCACCTGATGTGGGGGCGGTCCCTCGCCAGCGACTGCTAGCTAGAAATATTTCTGTGGGGTCCTGCTGCCTGCCGGCATTAGTCCTATATGTAATTACCTACTGCAAGAGCCCTCTCGAAGTAAGATCTGTTGAGTACTTAAAGGCCAGCGGGGCACAGGACTCAAGGCAGCATGGACTCACAGCGGGAATGTCATGTCAGACGAATCTAATAGATTTCTTTGACTGGGTGACCAAAGCAGTAGACCAGGGAGGGGCTGTGGACATGGCCTACCTAAACTTTTACCTAAACAATTTGAAACTTTAGCAAGGCATTTGACACAGTTCCACACAAAAGATTAATAAAGAAATTAGTCGGCCTAGAGTGGGTCCCAGGGTGGTAGCCTGGGTAAAAAGTTGGCTGGACTACAAGAATCAGAGGATAATAGTAAACGGAGTCCACTCCGAAGAAAGGGGGTTACTAGTGGGGTACTGCAAGGTTCAGTACTGGGTCTGTGTCATTGAGGCACACATCAGGAAGCATAGGAAAAACCAGGAGCAGTTGTAAAATTCACAAGAGTATTTATTTCTACTAGCAGTAACATAAAAAAATAAAATTGTTCAGTATAACTATTTACAACGGCCAAATAAACAGAAAAAGTCCATCTGAGTTTTTGCTTCAATCTGTGTCCATCTAACATGCAATTGTAGCTTAGCTCTCTTATAAGTCCTTCCATCCCCCATTCTTAACAAGCATCCTGTTTCTTCCTAAGTGTTCTTGTAAGTATCAGGCAGGTGCTGCTAGAACACAGTGTCCCAGAACAAAGGCCCCCTTTTTCACAGCTCTTCTGCAAAAGGCTTATAAATTGCACTAACGTAACCTCGAGTTCCCAACAGCTTTTTGCAATCATCTCAAACTATAATTATATACATTTCAACAGTAACACTATATAATATTTAAACAAAGGGATCCCAATATCAGTTACTTTTCCATATAATGATTTGCATATATTTTTTATACCAGCAGATCTGCAAGGGAGGAAAAGACAACCAGCAAGGGAAGACTGAGAGACAGTGAGAGGCAAATAATTGCGAGACTGTCGGGGTGATCAATTCCTAGGTCCCACAGGAAAATTTGGTTGCGCAACCAGACAGATAAGAGACAGGAAAGGAATAGAACAGATCCTTGCATTTAAACACTTTCTATAACAACTGGGACAGGGTCCTAGTCCACCCTGTCACAGTCTGGTCCTTTTTAATGTCTTTATAAGTGACATTGCGGAGGGACTGGAAGGAAAAGTATGCCTCTTTGCAGATGACACAAAGATCTACAATAGGGTTGATACACAAGGGGTGGAAAGGATGAGAAGGGACTTGGCAAGGTTGGAGGAATGATCAAAAGTATGGCAGCTTAGATTCAATGCAAAGACCCTATGGGTCGATCGGGTGTCACAGTGACTGACAGCCACCATAGAAGCCTTGGGGCAGTACGGGCGTCCTTAAGGGGAGGACCCACTGGTGGCTGTTTGAGAGACAGTCTCCACCTGGATCGGTGGAGAACCTGGAACAGGTCGGGAGGGGGGATCCAGCCGAGCTGGAGTAGATTGAGACCTGAGTGGCGGGAGCCATTTTATAGCAAGGTGGGAGCAGGAAGATGCTTAAACCCAGAGAACATGAGCTGGTGCCACATAAGCTCCTCATAGCGTCGATGCATTTTGCCCCAAACCCTCTCCTTGTCCAAGGAGGAAGAAGAGGAGAAGAAAAAATTACTCACCTTAGTAATTGCTTTTCTTCTCATGGAGTCTTGCTATATTAGGACCATTGCAGTCATTCCCCCAGTCTTGAACTGCCCCGGAGAGGAAACGGTTAACTCCAGAGTGATCTGGAGTTCCACAGCGCGAGGGCGCTGTTCAAAGCTCTATCTGGCCAGTTTCAAATGAAACTGCCAGGTTCTTTACGGAGCTAAACTAACATAGCAAGTCTGTGTGGAAAAGCTCTACACTAGCCATTGGCTACCTATCATTAGAAGAATAAGAACAATCACAGAATAACAACAACAATATTTATTGTTAGGAACACTCCTTACAAGCACTAATAGGACCCCTCTCCCAAAAACTCAAGTCTAGAAGGGGACCCTCTACCACTAACAAAAACAGAAATACCTAGTTCCTAACCCAACTAGAGAGACTAAAATGGCATGACACAGTGCTTGCACTAATTTGCCAACCCATACCCAAGTAGGAGTTCTGAGAGGGGTAGGAGGGAGGGTTGTCCTAATATAGCAAGACTCCATGAGAAGAAAAGCAATTACTAAGGTGAGTAATTTTTTCTTCAAACACCATGAAGTCTTGCTATATTAGGACCATTACAGATTACACAGCAGTACCTCCATGGAGGAGGGTCAGAACCTACTTAGGAAATAGGCTCTGAAGAACAGCTGTGCCAAAACGAGCATCTCTCCTGGACTGGACGTCCAGGGAATAATGCTAGTAAGGTGTGAACTGTTTTTCAGGTAGCAGCTTGACAAATTTCCAAAATGGGAATATCTCCTAGCAGCCGCTAGAGATGCAGCTGATACCCTGGTGGAGTGGGCCCTCAGTCCTGAGGGGCTCCTTACCTAGTTTTGGTAACAGAACTGGATACAAGAGACAATCCACCTTGCCAATTGTCCTCTTAGTGGCAGGTCTCCCTTGCCAACCTCTCCATAGGTAAGGAAGAGTTGGAGGATTCGAACCTGTGACCCTTGGTACGTTCCACATAGTAGCTTAGGGCTCTTTAACGTCCAGGCTGTGTAGTTTCCTCTCACCCGAGGAAGAATGCTCAGTGAAAACACTGGGAGAGAAATGGACTGGTTCAGATGAAAATCTGAAACCACTTTGGGTAAAACTTTCTGTTAGTCCTGAGGACTACCTTATCCCTGTGAAAAGAAATAAAATCCTTTTCCACCGAAAGGGCTTGCAATTCACTTAATCGTCTGGCAGAAGTGATAGCCACTAGAAAACAGTTTTCCAAGTTAAATACTTGAGATCTGCAGAAGAAAGGGGCTCAAAGGAGGTTGCATTAACTGAGCAATGCAAACATTCAGGTCCCAGGCAGGGGCTGGTTCGAAAGGAGGGTTAGTATGAAGTAACCCCTTAAAAACTTGAAAACACAGGGTGAGAGGAAGAGAAACAGGCTTCCCTGGAAACAAAGGCAGAAACAGCTGCCATATGAACCTTCAAGGTAGCTGGTCTAAGGCCTAGGGAACTTAGATGGGCCAAATAGTCCAGTAAAGTGGCCAGGTCAGCAGATTCTGGCACAATTTGTTTCTCCAACACCAGAAGGAAAACCTCTTCCACTTAGAATTGTAAGTAGCCCTGGTGGAAGGCTTCCTAGAAGCCTTTAAAATATCCATGACCCCTTGAGAAAGGTGTAAATCAGCAAATTCTAATTCCTCAAGAACCAAGCCTTGAGGTGGAGGGATTTGAGGTCCGGGTACCACACTCTCCCCTGTGCACAGGTCAGCAAGTCGTGGGTCCTAGGCAAGGTTAGGGAGGGTGGATTGTCAGGGACAGGAGAAGAGGATACCAGGGCTGTCTGGCCCAGTCTGGAGCGATCAGAACCACTTTGCAGGGCTGAGTTCTGATTTTCACCAATACCCTGAAGAGGAGAGGAAGGGGAAAAGCATATAGAATTTCCCTTCCAATCCAGCAGGAAGGCGTCCAGGGGACTGAACCCAGCACTGGAGGCCTGCAACAAAATAGAGGAAGTTGATGGTTGTCTGGGGCTGCGAAGAGATCTATCTGAGGGTACCCCATCTGGCAAAGACCACCCCAATACCTGAGGATTCAGAGACCATCTCGTGATGGCCCTGGGAAATCCTGCTGAGAGCATCCCCAGGACATTGTCCTTTCCTGGAAGGTGAATTAGCATCAGGGAGGTGTTTAGGAGTAAGCCAGAGACACAACTTCATTGCTTCGGTGCACAAGGCTGAAGACCGAGTGCCCCCTTGCTTGTTGATGTACCACATTGTTGTGGTGTTGTCTGTCCTGATTTGAACTACTTTGTTCTGGACAACAGCTGAAAAAGCCTGAAGAGCTAAAAGAACAGCTCTGAGTTCCAAAAGATTGATGTGGAGCAGAGATTCCTGGGGGGACCACACTCCTTGAGTGGAAAGGTCGCCCAAGTGAGCCCCCCACCCTAACAGGGAGGCATCCGTGGTGAGGGTGAGGGAGTGTGAAACGGGTAGAAAGGGAACCCCTTGAGACAGATTGCCTTGATCCTGCCACCACTGAAGGGCCAGGATCAGGGTTTTGGTCACCGGAACTAATTTGTAAGGGTCCCTCCTTTGGGACCAATAGGACCTCAAGTGGAACTGAATGTCCCTCATCTGAAATCTTGCTCCCTGCACGACAGCTGTGGAAGCAGCCATGTGCCCTAGGAGTTACAGAAAATGCCTTGCTGGTCGAGAGACCCGGGGGTAAAGGAGGATGCCAGGGCAATGAGCCTGTCCGCTCTTTCCGAGGGGAGAAATGCCCTGGCTAACTTTGTGTTCAACTCTGCACCTATGAAAGTTAGAACCTGAACAGGTTCCAGAACTGACTTTGTAAGTTCAGCAGGAACCCCAGGAAGTGAGAAGCTGCTGGGTGACCTGCAAGTGAGATTTTACCTGGTCTGGAGACTGACCCACTAGTAGCCAGTCGTCCAGGTAGGGAAACACAGCAATCCCTTGCCTTCTTAAATGAGCCACTACCACAGCTAGACATTTTGTGAATACCCTTGGCGCCGAGGTTAGGCCAAAGGGCATTGCTCTGAACTGGTAGTGGCCCGAGAGCAGTTCGAACCTGAGGTACTTTCGGTGAGAAGGCCTGATCATGACATGAAAATAGGCGTCCCTGAGGTCCAGGGAAGCTAACCAGTCCCCTGGCCTCAGGGAGGGCAAAATCATTGCTAGAGTTAACATTTTGAACTTTGGCTTTAATAGATGTCTGTTCAGGTACCTTAAGTCTAAGATGGGCCGCCATTCTCCTGTCTTTTTTGGGGTAAGAAAATATCTTGAGTACAGTCCCTTGCCCTGATGGCAAGGGGGAACCCTTTCCACTGCTTTGCAATTCAGGAGGGAAGAAACTTCTGCTTCCAAAGCAAGGGCTTCTGAAGAGTTTGCGGGTGGAAATTGCCTGGCTCTCATCTTTGGAAACTGTTTGAAGCTGAGAATCAGGCCTGGCTTACTACTTCCAGAACCCACCTGTCCGAAGTTAAGGACAGCCAGTTCTGGCTGAAATAAGCCAACCTGCCCCCCACTGGTACAGGAGAATCGGCCCTGGGCACCCCATCAGGGTGCCTGCTTGGCAGGAGCTTTAGGCTGAGGGGAGGGCGACTGTCTCCCTGTGCCCCGTCTACCTCTGCCTCTGAAAAAACCCCTCTGTGAAAAAGCAGAGGAGGCTTGAGCTTGGTAAAAAGGCCTGTAGAAAGGCCTACCCCTGCCCCTGGGGGCATGCCTTTGTGGAGTGGCATGCCTTTCCTTAGCTTGGGCACTTTTGTAGGTAGTTCTATATTCATCCATCTTTTTCATATAATTTTCTGTTTGATCACCAAACAGAGAATTTCCATACAGGAAAATCCATAGCCTTTGACTGAGTATCTTGGGACAGATTAGTGCATCTGAGCCATGCCAACCCACGGAAAGCTACAGAAGTGGCCATGACCCTAGAGGAAACATCATTAACATCAACAGCAGTATGAAATTGAACTTTAGAGGCTTCAATGCCATCAGCAGCCACTTGTTCCAACTCGCTAGCCAGCTGGCCCTGGGCCTGTTTTAGCTAACTGCAATATAGTGTCCCATCTAGATTTCTGATATCTAGCAACATAAGCCATATAATTAGCCTGCCTGAGTCCCAAAGAAGCTGCCATATATTGCTTTTTTCGCCATGGCATCAATCTTCCTGGAATCCTTGTCAGGAGGATGTGAGGCCAGGAATATTAGCCTTGTCACAGGCTGCAGCTTGTACCACACCTACATGACTACACTGCTCAGTGAGGAAGTCTGTATCCGAGCCTGACAAAGTATACTTTCTGTCCATTTTTTATCTACAGGAGGGACAGAATGAGGATTTTAAAATCTTTGTTGTTTGCTTCCTAAATGACTTATGCAAAGGAATAGACAACCTCCTAGTCTCTGGAATATCCATCATTTCCACATAATCAGGCTCCTCTTGCTCATCCACAGCCTCTTCTAAGGAAGCTGGAGGGTTTCTGCCACCTTTTGTAAAACATAAACAGAGAAGGGACTCAGACAGCATAGGGGGATTCTAAAGGTCTATCTGGAGAGATGTCCGGTTCAATGGGCACGTCCAGACCTTCCCAATCACAAACATACTGATCAAAATCCTCCTCCCCCTCATGTGGTTCATAAAAATCCTCAACATCATAATCCTGAACCACTGAGACTGAACGAGCCACCCTTTTCCCAGATGCAGGGGGCTCGACAGCCTGAGACAAAGACTGGACAATCTGAATGGCTTTAGCTATCTCTGCAGCAGTTGGAGAGACAATTTTGTACTCCAGACCTGCTGATTTCTTTGTCTTTTTTGCTGGGACTGGTTCCTCTGAACCAGCCTTCCTTTGCCGAGGAAGTCTCGCCCTGGTCAGAGGGCACTCCCTCTGGTCTAGTGGGTACTGGACCGGGCAGGCCATCCGGGTCAGCGGACTTTTTAGCCTCTCGTTCCTGAGCGGCCCAATCTCTTTTCAGGGTGGCTGCAGGGAAATTTTACACACCTGGCAGTCTGACAGGAGGTGGTCAGCCCCCAGACAATAAACACAAGTGGTGTGTGGGTCAGCCTTGGCGAAGGCTTCCCCACAGACATCACAGTGTTGAAACCCAGTGGGCCCGGTTTTTCTTTTGGGTTTCTCAGACATAATGCCAGCCTAACCAAAAACTTGCCCTTTTGATGGCAGTGCCAGGCAAGACCCCTTATCGGTTCCTAACCGTGTCACGGGTATTTGAAAAAACCCCAATAAAGTTAGGTTTTTTTAGAACCGATAAGAACCGGGAACCGCACTCTAAAGCCAACTAAACAGTTTAAAACATGTATTTCAACCAACCGATCGGTTCAAAACCGAACCGATAATGACTTTCCACACAGACTTAATTTCTGTACTTACGGTTACCAGATAGAGCTTTTTAATCGAAATGCGGTAAAATAAATACTTATTGCCGGTTCAATGAACCAAAATACCGCTGAACTGCGAAATGAACCGAGCTGAAGGAGCTGATATCCGAGCGACTGTTCAGTGAAGCGGAGAAGAATCTGGCAGTTTCATTTGAAACTGGCCAGATAGAGCTTTGAACAGCGCCCTCGCGCTGTGGAACTCCAGATCACTCTGGAGTTAACCGTTTCCTCTCCGGGGCAGTTCAAGACTGGGGGAATGACTGCAATGGTCCTAATATAGCAAGACTTCATGGTGTTTGAAGCAGCAGTGACGCCGTTTGCCCGAATGTTGAGAGCAGGAGCACCAATGCCAACGTGGGCTGCCTGACTCAGGACATCTGGATTGGGACCTTGACCTCGACGGTCAGGACTGCTGACAGTGGGTCTCAGTGGGAGCAGGCAAAAGCTGAGGATCTTCCAAATTCACCAGATCCTGAGGAAGAGGGAATGGATCAGCATTTTGGTCCGACTCTCCCTGGGAGGTATTGGGCAGGACTGGAGTCCTAGAGAGGGAGATATCGGCCTCATCTGGTGACAACGGGTCGAACACTTGAGAAATATCTTGACAGGTTTGTCGACGGGAGTCTCAACCAACTGGCCCAACAGGGAGACAGTGGAGCCAGGACCGATTGATCGATCTAGTCTGCCTGAACTAGTCTGAAACTTTAGTGATATTGTATAAATTGCATAACTTACATACTTTATTCTGAAGCTGTTATAGCCTGTGTATTTCAAATGAGTAAGATTGGACGCAGGCCAAGAACCAACCATGAGTGAGCAGCCCATAATCAGGGATTAAAGAATCCATTTTATTTCGTTACGTTAGTCAAGTTTCGTTATTCGATACTGACCGTCTGCCTTGATGAAGGATTGCAGACAGTCTGAAACATGTCAGGCTGGACGATGTGTTGCATTGAAATAAAAATGGATTTACAATAATCTTTTTGCGTCCCTCTTGTGAGTTAGAGTGTGCCAGAACCTTTTTGCTTTTTACTTTATGGTTGGTTATTGAATACCACGTCCCAGTGTGCACTCATTTTGTTAATACACAGGCTCTAGCAGCTTCAGAATAAAGTATTGTGCCAGAACCTTTTTGCTTTTTACTTATAGTCTGTGTATACCGTATTGTATTTACCTCTACCTTAGTTTCTATCCTAGCAAGAAACTTTTAGTGTCCTTGTATATACTGTACATTTTATTTTAAGCCAGAATCTGGCAGGGGCCTCGTACATTGTAACTGCCCTTGATCTATCTTTTTATATATTTGTTAATGCTTACTGTATTGTTTTTCTGTGTAGTCTAATTGTTATTGGCACCTGTTCAGGTCCATCTCCCAAATGAGCTCTGCTCAGTAATGCTCACCTAGTTAAATAAAGATTTTGACTGATTGATTGACCGTAGTCAAAACCTCCGTAGAAGTGCGGGAATCTGAGGCCAGAGAGTGCTCGCAATCCTAAGAACGACGATGAGATTTTTTCTTTAGTCTCTTTTTTTGGACTTAGATTTTGTGCCCGAAGAAGGGCCCTGCCCAAAGGTAGGAAGGGCCTGGCACAAATCTCACAAGCCCTTGAAAAGGTGCCACCCAAAGGAGGCGGCAAAAAGGCAGAAGTTGAAGAAGCATGCTCTGTAGCCTGGGCCACAGAGATTGCCCAATGGGTCTCTTTGGATTTGACGGGAGGATCCTGTTCATCCGGCCACCCCAAAAGAAGTTGTGCACGCCGGTCTTCTAACGTTGAAGGATGCAAAGTGCAACACAGCCCACACGCCTGGGGGTTATGTTTGTGGCCAAGGCAGTAGACAGCATCTTCTGCCTACATAAGCATTTTTGAAACCCCAGTGCTGACTTCAAGTCATCCATCACAGATGAGGTGAAGGAATCACCTTAAAACTGAATATTCACAAAGAGAAAATTTTCAGAAACCAAAGGGCCTACTCAGTCCAACAGCAGTAAGGATAGAACCTTCTTCTTCCAGTGGACAGGAAGATCTGATGTCATGGGGTGGTGCTGAGAGAGTTACCACCTGGGTGGATGGGAGGAGCCAGCTTGAAGACTTTCCAGCAGGTGATTTAAAGGGAAAGGATACTGCCAGAAGTGTGGATCTCTACATCATATCCAAGTCACGTTATCAATTCCACTGGAAGTTCGATACCATCAGTGGTTCATGGTATACCACTGTTTTCAGGTGTTTTAAGAGGGTTTTTTTCCTTTTATTTATGCCAACTCTTCCTGACAGAGAAGAGTTTAACTAAACTGCACAAAAATGGCTAATGCTATATTACTGTGGTATTAGAGTACCATGGCTGCCTTGCCCAGTCTGGAGTTACCAGAATCATTGTTGCCAGCTGTCTCCTGAGCTTAAAAAGCACTTTGAGGACCAAGAGAAAAGATGGAAAAGCATAGAGAAACCTTCCTGTCCACTTGAGGGACAGGGTATACACTGGCACTGTGCCCAGTGCCGAAGGTCTGCAGCAGTATAGGGGAATCTGGTGATTGTGACTGGAGGCGAAGAGATCCATCTCTGGAGTGCCCAACCTCCTGAATACTGTGGTCAGTATGTGTCTCTTTAGTGTCCACTTGTGATGGCCCAGTCTGATGCGACTCAGAGAATCTGCCAGTACATTGTCCTTGCCTGGTAGGTGGATGGCAGTTAGCTGCATGTGCAGGGAGTAAGCCAGTGACCAGAACTTCATAGTCATTGCACAGAGCTTTGTGGATCTTGTACCACATTGTTTGTTCGTGTAGAACATGGTGGTGGTGGTGGTGGCACTGTCTGTCCTGACTTGGACAGACTGGCCCTTGAGCTGGGGGACAAAGGCATTTATGACTAGGTACAAAGCTCTGAGTTCAAGGAGGTTTATGTGACATCTGGGCTCCCTGGGAGACCATACCCTGCTTATTGACTGGTCTGCCAGGTGTGCTCCCCATCTCAGAAAGGAGGCGTCTGTAGTGAGCACTGTGGAGGGTTCCTTCTATTGGAAGTGGATTCCTTCGCTGAGGTTGTGACCATCTTTCCACCAGTCCAGATCTTGTAAGAGAGTCCTGGTGACTGGAACCAGCGTTGGTAGTGAGTCTCTTCTTGGAGACCAATGAGCCCTTAGATGGTACTTAACGTCCCTCATTTGGAATCTGGCACCTGGGACTACCGCTGAAGTGGAGGCCATGTGGCCTAGGAGCATGAGAAAGTACCTGGCTGGCATAGGTTGGCCGAGGAAAAAACAACTTTGTCAGGGTCTGGATGTTTTGTACTCTGTCCAGAGGAAGCAGGGATTTCCCCTGCTGGATGTTGAGCTTTGCTACTATGAATTCCAGAAGCTGGACTGACTCCATGTGAGACTTCTCTGTGTTGAACAGGAACCCCAGTGACTCCAGAGTGAGCTGAGTGAGTCAGAGATTCTGAGAAGACTTGTCTACTATGAGCCAGTCATCCAGATAAGGAAAGACAGAAACCTCCTGTCTTCTTAAGCGGCCTGCAACCATTGCCAGGCACTTTGTGAAGACTCTGAGGACAGGGACAGGCCGAACGGTAGTACTGCAAACTGGTAATGGCCTGAGGCAGAGCGAATTGGAGAAACTTTCTGTGAGACGGCCTGATTGGGATGAGAACATGGACATCTCTGAGGTCTAGGGAGGCTAGCCAGTCTCCCTGCTGTAAGGAAGGGATGACCACTGACAAGGTGATCATCTTGAGCTTGGGGTTTAACTGATGCTTGTTTAAGTTCCTGAGATCTAAATTGGGTTGCCAGTCCCCATTTTTCTTTTGCGTGAGAAAGTATCTTAAATAGAGGCCCTTTTCCCACTGGGAAGGTGGCACTCTTTCTATTGCATTTGTCAGCAGGAGGGATTTGACCTCTAACTGCAACAGAATCTTTTCTGTGGGGGTTACAGGCTTGAAACTGCGGCTTCCCTGCTGTGCGGGGAATTTCTTAAACTGCAGGGTGAGTCCCTGACCCACCACCTCCAGCACCTACTTGTCTGTAGTAATGAGCTGCCACTAATGGAGGTAGTGGGTCAGCCTTCCTCCTACTGGAAGGGGGGAGGCGACAAGGACATTCCCGTCAGGGGTTTTGTTTGGACTGGGTCTTAGACGAGGGGGCAGGGTCAGTACGCTTTTGAGCTCTTCTAGGTCTTCCTCTGAAGTAGCCTCTCGTTTGGGAGTAATCCATGGGCATGGGTACATGACAATTCGCTCCCGTCATTACGCTCCCTACATATTCGCTCCCGACAACTCGCTCCTGTCTGACTCGTCCCCTGTCTAACTCGCTCCTACTCAGATTCACTCCCGCTCCCGTCTTGCAGACTGAATCAGCAATTGGTTTATGTTCTGCATCATTCCGGCTGAAATCCTCCGTTTTGATGGGAAAAGCAGTATCACTGTAATCTGTGTGACAAGAAGTGTAAAATCAGAAATTGGTTTATGTGCTGCATAATCTCCGGTCGTTTGCTTCTTAAAACCTCTGCTTCCGAAATGCAATTCCTGCTGAAATCCTCCGTTTTGATGGGAAAAGCAGTATCACTGTAATCTGTATGACAAGTAGTGTGGATCACATAATATGCCGATATGGACTGTGACCATCAGACAGCTAGACATTTAAGCAGTGAATTAAACTCGCCCCCTCTCAAACTCACTCCCACTTGCCTTGCCTTGCAGACTGAAGCATAAATGGATTAAGTGCTGCAGAATTTGTTGACTACTGTATTAATCATTTAAGCAGTGCATGAAAAAATTCAGCAGCACAAGCAAAATCAACATTTAAATGCAAACGCAATCAGCAGCTTCTGTAGCACTGTAATGAAATAAGTCTGCTGAAATTAATATCTTTGCAACAAAATTGAGTGTGGTCGGTATGGCTGAAGGATGGCAGACCAAAGCACTATAATTGATTAATCAAGTAAGCTACAGTGCAATCAATTAACTAATCACTGTATAAGTTGTACTCATTTATTTAATTAGTACTGAATGAATGTAACCCTGCAAACAACAGCATGTTGGTTTCTTCCTGTGTCCTAACAGAATGGCTTGCCATTTTCTAATGTCGGAAAGACAGAAAAAGAAGCTTGTAGATTAGTGTAATTTTATTTACACGCATCATAAGCACGGATTTCAAGGGAAAGCAATCTGGCAATGTGAAAGGCTGTGCAGAAACCTAAAACATGTAACCCAAGAGTGCATACAGCTAGCTACAAAGATACAATTGCGTATCGCTCCAGTCAGCATACACATGCACAGGACCCTGCATTAGTTGAAAAGGGTGAGGCAATTAACCTTGCCAAACAGTGAGCTGCACAAGTACAGGACAGCACTGCCCAAGTCCTAATACATGCAAAACAAAATGCTTTGTTGGCAGCCCAGGGAAAATTGATAGACAGGAATTTGAAAAGGGCAATACAGAGGGTACGCGTACATGGTGCACCACCGAATCCTAAAGACCTTACTGAGCTGGTAATACCTGAAAACTACAAAACTTACAAGCCAGACTCTGGTGATGATACTGTAAATTTCCTACTGTATGACAGCGGCCCTTCACCTGACCGCATATTAGTATTCGGTACCAAAAGTAATTAAAGGTTTCTAGAGAGAGCAAAAAACTGGTATACAGATGGAACTTTTAATGTTGCCCCGCCACTGTTCCATCAAATGTATGTTATCCTCGGTGAAAGTTTTGGAAATATGCAGCCAGCTATTTATGCATTGCTCCCGGGAAAGAGAAGGGAAACATATGAGCGCATACTGAAGGCATTAAAAGAAATAATTCCTAACCTAAATCCCGAGTTTGTTATGACAGATTTTGAGAGGGCATCAATTGCAGCATTCCAAAATGTGTTCCCGAATGCAAAACAAATCGGTTCCTTCTTCCACTTTACACAATGCGTCTACCGCAAAATATAGTGGGAGGGTTTGGCTACCAAATATGCCCAAGATGCTGAATTTGCACTAAAGTGCAAGTACTTGCCTGCTTTGTCTTTCTACCCCCCTGAACAAGTGGTGCCACGATTCTGAAGAAGTAACTGATGAAGACCTAAATATATTTCCACCAGAGCTTGAGCCCATTATTGATTACTTCAAGGACACTTGGGTGGGAAGAAGAAATAGAAGGGGCACTGGCCGTCGACCACCACTATTCAGTATTGAGCTGTGGAACCACTCTGCTAGTGTAAGGGACAAACGTGAAAAGACAAACAATGTTGTAGAAGCATTTCACCGAGGCATGCAGAGCATACTCTCTATGGCTCACCCAACATTATGGAAGTTTGTAGATGGTCTCCGAGGAATACAAAAAAAAAATGGATTCTGAGATAGAACAACTTATTGCTGGTAACCCTCCTATAGGATCGCGCAGAGTATACAAGGACAGTGTTGATAAACTGAATTTTATTCTTGAAAAATGCGAGGATCGTACTACGGTGGAATTCCTCCGCAGTGTTGCACACTGCTTTGACTAGTTCGTTTTTAATAAAGTTTGACACTTTTATGGATTACTTTTGAGTAAACAGATTTTAATTCCCAATCCATCATTGCTAAAAAGGTAAGTCACCACTTCACCATTATTAAATGCTGCGGATTCTGTTTGCCTCATTTTATTTCGTTCACTGCTGAAAAGTTATAACGAAATGCCACCTATTGCTTCTAAAAAGCTCTGCAATTACTGCTGCTCTGTGAGTTTGTAAAAATGCTGATCATAAAGTTCTGCTCCACACTTCTTGTCACACAGATTACAGTGATACTGCTTTTCCCATCAAAACGGAGGATTTCAGCAGGAATGATGCTGCACATAAACCAGTTGCTGATTCGGGAGTGAATCTGAGTAGGAGCGAGTTAGACAGGGGGTGAATCAGACAGGAGCAAGTTGTCGGGAGTGAATATGTGGAGAGCATATTGTCGGGAGTGTATTGTCGTGCTCCCCATGGGCAAGGGCTAGAAAGCCCTGGGGTAGTAACCCCTGCCTCTTCTTCCCTGGGGCTTGTAAGAGGTAGAGGCTTTTTATTTAGCTGCATTACTCTTGTAGATGGTTTTGTATTTCTCTGTCTCTTTCATGCAAGTCTCTCTATTTTGTCCCTAAAGAGAATTATTCTCACAGGGGAAATCCACAGCTTTAGTTCAAGAATCCTGTGAGAGGTTTGTAGTTCTTAACCAGGCAAGCCTTTTGAGGGAAATGGCTTGTGCCATAGATCTGGAAGCTGTGTCACTGGCATCTACTGTCATATGAAACTGGTATTTTATGGCCTCCAGGGCGGTTTTTACAGTTTCTGCCAGGTCCTGAGCAATGTTATCAGGGGCCTTCTGGCTAATAGCCAGGATTGAGTCCCACAAAGCCTTTTGATACTGTGCTGTATATGCCATGTACGTAGAGAGGCGTAACAGCACAGAGGCTGTGGTGTAAGATTTCTTGCCCATGGTATCCAGTTTTCTGGATTCTTTATCAGGAGGTTGAGAGGAGAGATGCACCTTAACCTTGTCACAGGCTGCAGCCTGAACCACTTCTTTGTGGTCAAGATGAGTGTAGAGGTACTCAGCATTGGTTTTCTCTAACTGGTACTTCTTCTCTATTTTCTTATCCAACCCAGGTACGGAGGTGGGATTCTGGAGTAATCTGAAGGTTGCCCTGCGCAGGGACTTGTGAACTGGGAGTAGCAGCTTTTTAGGAGGAGGGAGACCATATCTTATACCATATAAAAGATCATATCAAGAAAGTATGCCTCCTCCTCAGTAGTCTCCTGTATGGAGCAGTCTAGGGTGTCCACTATGTGCTACACAAATGTGTAATGGGAGGAAAAATCCTCCTGACCATATAAAAAAGAGCCAAATTCCTGGTCAGGGGACACATCAGGTTCTATGCCTTCCTTCTCTTCATCACTGCCTTCCTCAAAATAAAAACCCTGATCTTGGTTGGTCAGGGTCTGTGGGAACAGGTGTAGAAGGACATCAGGAGCACCGATTAAATTGCCCACAGCTTGAAAAGTCTGGTAAAGCTGCCAAGCCTTTGCCAACTCCTCAGGAGAAGGCATATTTTGCTGTGTCACTGGCATCTCCCTTTGCTCTTCAGCGGGAGGGGCAGTGGTATTTTTTTTGTTTGTTTCTTTTTGGAAGGCACTGAGTCAGAAACCTGCTCAGAATGCTCTTTTGTTTGGCTTGATCTGAATTATTTTTGTCAGACTTATTTTCTAGGGGGTCCTTAGAGGACCTATCTTTAGATTTATGTTGAGAGGAGGACCCTTCTTCAAAAGATTTATTAGCTGAAGGGGAGGGATGTTTGGTTTCTTCAGTTTCCTTTCAGCTAAATTAAAAGTTTGAGTCTTTTTACTACCTTTTGCGCTTGAGATGATCTGGCTGTTCTAAAGACGGATATCATTATTTTTATCCACTAGCTGTAAAATCCATCAAATAATGACTATCGCACATTTAGTGCACAATTAAAAGTTAAAGCATGGTATCTTAACGTCATTCGTGAAGGGCACATATATTTGGGACTTATGTTTCAAAGACTTTGGGAAGACTTTCACCATGCTGCGTATGGGCTCAGTTCACAGATTTTGAAATTTAATGTTTAATGTTCTAATTAGAATATATTGGTAACCCCTCAGTGACGTATCTAATTGCATGGATGTACCATGTGGTTGTATTAATGAGGAGTGGTGCCCTCAAATGTAATAATTAGAAATGTCCAAACACGTATTTCAAACTGCACGTTTGTCTTATTAAAAAATAATAAATATAAAGTAAAAAAAAAAAAAAAGGCTTCGCAGATTGAGAAGTCATAATTTCTATTTTTTTTGTTCTCCTTCTTACTGTTTTGGAGCAAAATTTAGTGCAAAGTTCACAGTTATGTTCTGGACCTAAGCAATTTAAACAAAGATTGTGGCCATCTGCCTTGTCCACAGTTTTAAACGGAAATGCCTATCGAGTCCCGAAGTGCAGCAGCGACTGCAGAAATGCCAGATTAGGGCTTTTAACATAAAAGTATATTTTTTCATTACCTGGTGCCCCGGAATTTTAATTAAAAAGATCCGCTCGCACTGTATAATGGCGACTGTCCTGGGTGGACATATCACGCACCTTGGGTGACTTCCACCACGAAGATTATGCTAATGAGGGCTGCCAACATCTGCCATTTGTTGCTAGCCCTCATTAGCATAACCTTCATAGCGCAAGTCACCCAGGGTGTGTGAGATGTCTGCCCGGGACTCTGTTGCCATTATGGAGTGAGTGGATCTTTTTAATAAAAATTCTGGGGCAACAGGTAATGAAAAAATTTACTTTATGTTAAAAGCCCTACTCAGGCATTTCTGCAGCTAATGCTGCACTTAGGGACTCAATAGGAGTTTCCGTTTAAAGCATAATGCAATTTTAAAACCTGTAGGTCCAGTTCTCTTTTTTAGGTCTATCTGACAAAACAAAATCATCAGAATAGAAAATATTTGGTTCCCAATAGGTAAAATATAAGAACTTGTGATTGGTTCCCAAGCGTGATGGAACCGTGAGAAAACGGTTCCCAAATAACACAAACTAAAAGAAAAAGAAATGTAAATCGAGGTTCCCTCAAAAGGAAGGGAACCGCTATAAAATTAAAGTTAAACTATGTAAACAGTTATTTTTTGCCATAGGAAGTGATTTTCCAGTCAGGAGAAAAGCATGGGAACAGCAGTGAAAAACCCTGTCAAGGGAAGATTTCTCTGTTCCCAAGAACTGCTGGGAACTGAGAAAAGCTAACAAAAATAGCTAAAATACTACTAAAAATGCAGAAAAGTACAGTTACGTAAGAACTTACCGTAAAAGTAGATCTTTGAGAGAAGCTCTTACAGCAGGTAACACAGTTAGGACTGACAACACCAGGCAGCAGCTTCCGGCAATTCTTTTCTCCAGCAGTACCGATGTGGGAATGCCCCCCCACCGACACCGGCTCCACCCCGACATCACCCTATATAACGGAGGAGTTCCCCACGTGCTCCAGTTCTTGCATGCCCCCCACCATCAGGCAGAGAGATGGTAACAGGCAATAGCCAGAAAGGAGGATCCAAAATTTCCTCACAATGCAGGAAAAGGCCTGATCCCTGGGGGAAGGAGGGTGGGAAATACACCTGCTGCAAGAGCTTCTCTCAAAGATCTACTGTTGCGGCAAGTTCTTAGTATCTGTACTATCTTACTTCGAGAGGAAGCTGTTGCAGCAGGTAACACAATTAGGACTGATTCCCAAGCAGTATAAATTTATAACAACCCTTGGGAGGGGGAAAGGTATGTAAAGGAACAGTAGGAACAGAGATGGTCCCTCAGGAAACCGGGCCCTGCAAAACTGCAAGGCCAAAGCCAGCTTTGCGTCTGGAAATGATGTCAAGGCTGTAATGCCTGACGAAGGTATGAACTGAACTCCAGGTAGCGGCAGCACAAATGTCCGCTGCAGGGACTCGCTTCAGCGCCATGAAAGAAGCAGCGACAGCACTGGTAGAGTGAGCTTTAACCAGTCCTGGGGTAGACCTGTTATGTTTCTGATAACAAAAAGTAATGCAATGGACCAACCAGCGTGACAGCATCTGTTTGGTGACCGGGCGACCTAAGGACCTTTTGAGCAAAAGTTACAAAAATTGATCAGATTTCCTGTCCCGTTTGGTCCTGGCCAAATAACATCGGCGAGCCCTGTGGACGTCCAAGGAGGGAAGCAGGGCTTCCCCCATTAGAATGCTCCGGGTAGTACACCGGAAGCTATATGGATTGGTTGAGGGTGAGCTCTGAAACTACCTATGGTAGAAACTTCGAGTTAGTGAGAAGGTCAACCCTATCCTTATGAAAAAGTAGGTGGGGATCCTTACACATGAGGGCTTGAAGTTCTGAAATGTGCCTCTCTGAAGTAATGGCTACTAAAAGCAGAGTTTTCCAGGATAGGACATGAAGCTGGGCCTCCATAGCTGGTTCGGTGGGGGGGGGGCATAAGCTTCTCCAGGACGAAAAGGAGATCCCAAGGGGGCACAGGATCCCAGATGGGAGGTCTGAAATGTGAAATACCTCGCAGGAAGACTTTAGAGACCTCCATCTGAGCCACTGTCTTATCCAGCACTGGCAAGTGATAAGCGGAGATGACCGCCAGGTGTACCTTGATGGAGGAATAACGGAGACCTGACTCCGAAAGTGAGAGCAGGTATTCTAAAACAGAGTTAACCGGACAGACCAGTGGGTCCACCCTCTTTGCTGTGGCCGTGATACAGAAAAGTTTTCACTTCATGGCTAAGTGGCCCTGGTAGCAGGCTTACGCACCTCAACCTAAACTTGCGCTACCTGATCAGACACCCCAAACCTGGCTTTACCTAGGTCCTGAGGAGCCAGGCATGCAGGTCAACAGAGCACAGATTCAGATAGATCAGGGACCCTCTGTCCTGGGACAGAAGATGAGAGGAGAGTGGAAGAGGTAGCGGAGGCTCTGCTACTAAACGCTGAAGCAAAGGAAAGCAAATCTGTCGAGGCCATAGCGGTGCGATCAGAATACGGGTGGAAGGTTCTGACTGTGCCTTGAGGAGAACCTTCTGCAGTAGTGGGAAAGCGTAGAGAAACCTCCCTTTCCAGGAGAAGGACGTGTCATGCCACAAAGCTCCAGGCTCTGGACCTAGCGAGCAGAAACTGGGCAGATCTGCGTTGAATTGTGACCCGAAAAGATCCAGCTCTGGTGTCCCCCACTGGCAGAAGATGTGATCTGCGACTTCTTGAAGCAGTTCCCATTCGTGAGCCTGAGACTTTGTCCTACTGAGCGCATCGGCTAACACGTTTTGTTCTCCTGGAATGTGTACTGCCGTTAACGTGAGCTGGTGCTCCAAAGTCCAATCCCACACCTGCATGGCTTCCCGGCAGAGGGGATACGAGTGTGTGCCACCCAGTTTGTTGATGTAGAACATCACCAAAGTGTTGTCCGTCTGGACCAACAGGTGGCCCGGCACTAAGACCGATACCAGAGCTTGAAGGGCATAAAGGACCGCTCTCAGCTCCAGAACACTGATATGCAAATCTTCCTCTATTGGGGACCAGGAGCCCTGAGTGTGATGTGTCCCCAAGTTGGCGCCCCATCCCGAGGATGACGCATCCGAGGTCAGAATCTGGGTCAGTGACCCTGTGTGGAAGGAGATACCCACCAGCAAATTCTGTGACGACATCCGTCAGTGTAATTCTCGGTGGATTGGCTCCGGATCGAGGCGTCCAAGCTGTCTAGCGTTTGATCCCACTGAACTCTTAGCAACCACTGGATGGTTCTCATGCATAGTCGTGCTAGAGGGAATGAAACTATGGTGGCTGCCATATGCCCTAACAGCCCGAGGAGGAGCCTTGCAGGGACTCTTGAGGCTGAAGAGATCTGGTACGCCAGGACCCGAATCCGACCTGCTCTGTCGGAGGGAAGAAACACTTTCCCGAGAGTGGTACCCAGAAGAGCTCCAATGAACTGGAGGTTCTGGGATGGGAGAAGATGAGACTTGTTCCTGTTGACAATGATCCCCAGGAGCTGAAACAGTGAAAGGAGTCCCTGATGGTTTCCAACAGGCGGGACCTGGACGGAGCCAGTCGTCCAGATAAGAAAACACAGAGTAGGCCCCGTCTCCACTCAGTGCTGCGGCAACCACTGCCAGGCACTTGGTGAAGACCCTGAGGGCTGAAGAGAGACCGAAGGGAAGCACTCGGAACTGATAGTCCTTGTCTTCGAACCTGAACCTCAGAAATCTTCGATGAGCCCTGGAGATAGGGATATGCAAGTAGGCGTCCTGCATGTCCAGGAACGCCAGCCAGTCTCTCGCTGAGATGAGGGGCAGGAGAGTGGGGAAGGAGACCATCCTGAATCTCCGATAGGAGAGCCATTGGTTCAGATCGCCGAGGTCCAGAAAGGGCCTGAAGTCTCCAGACTTCTTCGGGACTAGGAAAAGTGGGAGAACAACCCTCTCTCTCTCTCTCGGCCGGGGGTACTGGCTCAATGGCGTTTCTGTCCAAAAAGGATAATATCTCCCTTCTGACCACCACTCAGTGTTCCCTGGAATAATGGGATGGGGGCAGTGGTCTGTCTGGCAGAATGGTGTCGAACTCAATGGAATGCCCGAACTCCACGAGCTCGAGGACCCACTGGTCAGAGGTCACTTGACTCCACACATCTGCGCAGAGGGAAAAGTGGCCTCCGACCAGCGGTCCCCTGGCGAGCTGTCTAGGGTAGGAGGGTGGACTGAATAGTCAGGGAGGGGAAGGGAGGGAGGGTGGCAGTGGCTGCCTTGGCTTGTCTAGAGGAGGCAGAGGATCCTCTGGCTCTGCCCCTGCGACTGAAGCCGCCTCGCTGCGAGTGGGCCTGGAAACAACGCTGCTGAGGCTGCTGTCCCCCATGGCCATGAAAACGAGGCTTACGAGAACATCCCTGTTTCGGGCTGTACATGAACTGCACGGTTTGGATAGCCTTGCTGGAGTACTGCAGCCTGGTGATGATCTTCTCCGTGTCCTCGCCAAAGAGCACGGAGCCCTTGAAGGGAGCATCCAGAATGTTTGTCTGAACATCTGGATCGAACCCAGAGACCCAAAGCCAAGCATGGTGTCGTAGGCAAATGCCAGTGGCGGCCGCCTTGGAAGAGGTGTCTGCAGAGTCATAGGCCGACCTCAGAACGTGGGTACCCACGTCTGAGCCAGTCTGAAACAGGTTCACAAGTTCTGCCCACTGAGGGCAATCGGGCATGCTTTGCACAATGTCCAATCCTTGTTCTTAAAGGGCGTTTTGGAATTGGACCATGTGTGTCAGAAAGTTGAGACTCCTGATACTGCAGGTGGCAGCAGAGTACACCTTGTGCCCCATGAAATCCAGCTGCTTTGACTCTCTGTCAGGCGGCTGGGTGCTCAGGTATTTGGGCCTCTGCGAATGATCGTGAGCTGCCAAAATCACAGAGTCTGCTGCGGGTGGTTTGGCCAAGAAAGGGTGGTCCTTAGGGGTCTGGTAGACCACCTTCTTGATGGCTATCACCTCCCCCAGAGTCTTCTTGGGCACAGCAGAGGAGAAGTGAGGACGCTTCCAAGTCACGAATGTGACATCCTCAAAGGTGCTGACCATGGGAAGGATGACCACCGGCTTAGGGTCTTTTTGGTGGAGGTATTTAGCCAACTGCAGTTGCTCGGGGTCCAGGGCCTCAGTGTCCCAGCCCATGTTGGCCTGGATGTGCCTCATCAACTCCATGAAACTAGGGTCATCTGGAGGAGAATTTGGGTGTTCCTCCATGCCCCTTAAAAGCTAGGTTGATATCAGAGTCCATACGAGAAGTATCGGAGTTCACGCATGAGTCTGAGGTCAAAGAGGATTGAGACCTATGCCGTTTCCTCTTACGCTTCATGTCCGGAGATGGAGAGAGGGAGGAACTGCTGGACCTAGTCCTCCTGCGACTCTTGTCCTTATGTTTCTTAGGTGCTGGCTCCTTCCCTGCCTCTTGGTTGGAAGGCTCCAAGGCATCCAGCACGGGCACCGGAGTGGGGGTGAAATGAGGTGCCCCCGCTGGGAGATCACGTTTTACCGTGTCCCACTAGTGGGAGAAGAGCTCCTAAACCTGCGAAAGGTAAAATTTCGGGGAACCAGGCACAGGGGACAGAGCAGCACCAGAGCCTGTACCGGCGCCGGCCCCGTCGTCGGGGGTACCAGCGTCAGGTCCAAACCCTTGTCGCCGGTGGGCACAGGTGTAGGCCTAATGGGTGGTGTTGGAGGGGTGTCAGCTCCCCCGTCGTCAGGCTCCAACATCAGGTGGACTGGTGACTGTGATGGCTGGCGTCGGGAGGACTTTGACTGGCGGCAGGATGGCCTTCGCCAGAGGGGTGGTCAGAGGGCAGCGGGCAGGCTGACGATCCAGCGTCGCTTGTCATAAAACCAGGCAGGCGTTCTTGGGGGTGTGAGCCTTGGGACAGTCCTGACTTATGCTTCAAGGATTTCTCAACCGACTGTCAGTCAGCTGCCGAAGGCGGGTGCCAGTCGGAGTCCTTAGATTTCGGCGGCAAGGATGAGGCCTGGCTGCCTGAAGACCCAGAGGCCTTACTCGACTCCCGGGAGTTGGCCTTGGAAGAGGAGGCGAGCGGGAGGAGTGCTTACCTGTGCTCAGCGAGAGAGCCTTCTCTGCGGGCGGATGCACCTTCAGAGGTTGGAGGGTGGTCCCTGAAGACTTGGCTACGGAAGATTCCGCAGACGATTTGAGGATCGTGAGGCGGTAATCATGCCCCGACGACCCATGACTTCGAGCCCGAAGACATGGGACTAGAGAGGGACATCTCTTTCTCCTGATGTTCCCGGTGCTTGTGGGTGGGAGGGTGATTGGAATCCCCCTAGGACGAGGCCCGTTCCATTGCGGCCAATTTGGACTCGCTAAAAGGTGGAGAGAGAGACTACGGCGCTGATGCTGATTCGGAGTTGAAGGCCTGACAATGGGGGAGGCAGGCACCAGTGTCGTGGTCGGGCCCAGAGACAAAGAGACACGCAGAATGGCCGTCCTTCGGGGTATCTGTCACCCACAGGAGCACTTGCTGAAGTGCCCCTTGGAGGAAGATGACATAGATGCTGAAAACAACGAAGAAAATCGGTGGAGAAGGAAGGAGAGCGATCGGTACTGCGAGCGGTAACCGAGGGCGAACCAACCCTGACCACGTGGCGGGAAAGAACTAGAGCATGTGGGGGACTTCTCCCTTATATAAGGTGACGTCAGGGGTGGAGCCGACATCGGTGGAGGGCGTTCCCACGTCGGTACTGCTGGAGAAAGAATTGCTGGAAGCTGCCGCCAGGTGGTGTCAATCCTAATTGTGTTACCTACTGCAAGAGCTTCCTCTCAAAGTAAGATCTACAGAAATAAAATGACTTTACTGAAAATTAATTTCTTCAGACAATGAGAAAAGAAGAGCACTCTGGGCAGGGCTCCAGATAAGATTTTTTTGTGATGAGTACTGTACTCCTCCTTTTGAAAGTGAGGGTAAGTAAAAACCAAATTCAGATGTGTATAAATGTCTGGATGGAGTGGAGTAAGGAGTACATTTTTAAAAAGAACATAGTTTTTCCTAGATAAGAACTGATCAGGTGCCAACTATGCTCCAGATAATGTTTACAGGGAGGAGTAAATTACTCACCAGTTTAAAATATAGTGAGTAAAAGAAAACTGGGATGCATATGACTGGAAAAAAACTGCTAATTTTGAATCACCAGTTATGTTATGAAGCACTATTCTGTGGAGTGTGGCGTTTTTAGAAATGTTTGGTGAGTACTGATACTTGTTAAAAAAAATTTCTGAAGAGTATTTCCTAAAATGAGGTGAGTAAAACAGGTCAGTACTCACCTGATCTGGAGCCCTGACTCCAGGGCCAACTTGTTTCAGAGGGTGGAAAAATGAATCTGACTCACCAGCAGCAGTACCTACAAGCAACAGTCTCCTAGCGCTTTCTGACTGGCTAATGCCATGCCATCATTAGCATAGGCACCACCTCCAGGGCAGCTGAACCCAGCTGGCAATACTGCATAAGTCAAACATACTGAGGGACTCCTGGGGTGAGAAAGTACAGTTACGTAAGAACTTACCATAACAATAGATCTTCAAAAGAATTTCTTTAATCAGGCTGCACCTATGGAACTACAGCCTCCACTCACTAGGACCACATGGAAACTTTTTTGCTAGTAGGATTCTAGGGGCCACTCACAACGACGTCATATGCCAACGGCCTCAGCATGTAAACATGGGTGGTTCTGCGCCCTCCTCACAGTCACCCGCTGGAGACCATATACAGAGCACCTCCTCCTGGGGAATGGAGGGAGAGCGAAACAGAAGGGGGGGGGGATGGCAGATCGTACATGCTGGAAGCAAGCTCAGGTCTGCCACTCGCCAAGGGAGGTCGGGTGGGTTGTGTGATGTACACTATATACCACTCCTAGAACTATGATTACAAGTGAGTGACCCTCACTACTGGAAACGTGGCTATGGTGTACTATCCGCACTTCTGGCAGAACCCTAGCAGTTCTCCAGAAGAACAGGGCAAGGCAGACACACCCTATTTAGGGAACAGAGAGTGGAGAACCGAGGCCCCAACACCAGCATCCCAGTGTAACTCAAGGTCGATGTGGTAACGGGAGATTAAGGTGTGTGCTGACGCCCACGTAGCAGCCCTGCAGATTTCCTGGACAGGGATGTCCCCAGAAGCAGCCACCGAGGCAGCGGTATGTTTGGTGGAATGGAGCCCTATGCCCAATGGGAGGCTCCCTACCTGCCAACCTGTAGTGGAGGTTGATGCAGGAGACTATCCACCTGCCAATCATCCACTTAGCTGCTGATCTGCCAGGTGTGGCTTCAGCATAGGTGACAAAGAGCTGTCGAACCTCTTCCTGAAATCCAGCCGTGCGCTCCTTACAGTATGCAAGTGCTCACCTCAGGTCCCATAAATGGAACCTGTGCTCGGCCTCTGAGGTCTAGTTGGTAAAGTATACTGGGAGATTCATCACCTGGTTAAGGTGAAACTCTGAAACAACCTTTGGGAGGAACTTTGGATTGGGGTGGAGGACAACCTTGTCCTTGTGGAAGACCAGGTAAGGAGACTCCACTGAAAGCACCTGGAGCACACTGATGCTTCTGGGGGAGGTGATAGCCATCAAGAAGGTGGTCTTCCATGACAGGTGGGACATCTCACACCTGTGCATGGGTTTGAATGGCTTCACCATGAGCATCACCAAAACCAGCAACAAGTCCCAAGGTGGTGTTTCACACATCGGCTGGGAAGTGTGGTCAAGGCCTTTAAAAAGAGCTCAACCACCTTCTCCTGCGCCACTGTTGGCATACCAGCCTGTGCCCGGTAGACAGAGATGGCTGCCATGTGCACCTTGAGGGTCGTCAACCAGAGGCCCAACTGGGAGAGGGATTACATGTAGTCCAGGATGCTAGCCACCAGGCAGGACAAGGGGCCAAGCTGCTTGCCCTGATACCAAATGGAAATTCTCTTCCATTTGAAGGTGTAGCACTGGCAAGTTGACTCCTTCTGAGAGGTCTCAACTACATGGAGGACCTCGTTGGAGACCCAAAGCCTGGAACTCTTGCCACTCAGGACCCAGGCTGTCAGGTGCAGGGATTGAAGGTCCCGATGAAGGACCTTCCCCCGAGAGCAGGTCTGGACGGAGAGGTAGACACCATGGAGGCCTGCTGCTGAGGCTAAGGTGATCGGGGTACCAGAACTGGCATAGTCAATCTGGAGCCACCAGGATCATCTGTGCCTTATCCCTCTGAACTTTGATCAACACCTTGTGGATCAGGGGAAAGGGAGGAAAGGCGTACTTGAGGCCTGGGGGTCCAGGGCCTCGTGAAGGCATCCCCCAGCAGTGTCCCACATTGAGGGGATAGGCACAAAACAGCCTCAGCTTCGCATTATTCTGGGAGGCAAACACGTCAACCTGAGGAGTGCCCCACATGGAGAACAGGCTGTTGACAACCTCCTCGTGTACAGCTCACTCATGAGACACCTCACCCACTCGGCTGAGGTCATCTGCTAGCTGGCTGGACACGCTGGCAGGTGAATCACCAGAAGGTCAGCGTCCAGGCTGCACACAAGGGTCCAGATGTGAAGAGCTTACCAGTACAATGAGGGGAACACATCCTGCCCTGTTTGTTGAGGTAGTATATGGTTGTCTTGTCCATCTGGCCTGGGACAACCTGACCCTGAACATGCAAAGCAAATGGTGTCAGTGCTGGATGCACTGCATGGAGCTCCAGCGGGTTGCTATGACATAGGGACTCCTAGGGGGTCCAGAGCTCATGGACTCGTTGGTCCCCCAGGTGGCTCCCCATCCCATCAGAAAGGCATCGGTTGTGAGAGTGATCGTCGCCTCTGAGTGGACAAATGGAACTCCTTCCTGCAGATGTTCCAGGAGCAGCCACGACGGGACAGCATCCCACATAAGCTGTGTTACCATGGTTGGCAGGCTGAAGTGACCAAGGTGCTGAGACCACTGCCGGGCCTCCAATCACTGCAGAGGGGACATTCTCCAGTGGATCCATTTGTACAGGCTGCCATGTACCCCAGCAGATGCAGGAAGTCCCAGGCAGGGCGCAATTGCCAAACCTGAAATGCTCGGGTAAGATTCTCTGCCATGTCTGCTGGGAGTCAGGCCTTGGCCCGAAGGGAGATGAGCTCCGCCCTGATGAACTGGATGCCCTGTGATGGACTGAGTTTTGACTTGCTTTGTTGACCAGGAGGCCTAGAGCTGAGCAGGTCTGGAGGGTTAGATCCCTGGACCGCTCCACCTTCGTTCTAGAGGAACTGGCGATCATCCAGTCATCCAGGAAAGGGTACATCTGGACACCTCAGCGCTTCAAGAAGGCTGCCACCACCACAGTGCACTTGGTGAAGACCCTGGGGGCTTAGGAGAGGCTGAACAGCATGGCCCAGAACTCGTTTGATCGGAACCGGAAGAACCGCCGATGGGACAGACTGATGGGATGTGGAAGACGGCGTCCTGAAGGTCCAGAGAACAGAACAATATGTGCTAATTCAGGGATAGAATGATCTGATTCAGAGTGACCATCCAGAATTTGTGTGGCCTGAGGTATTTGTTGAAGTCATGCAGATCCAGTATGAAGCGCGATCCCCACCGTCCGTTTTGGAACCAGAAAGTATCTGGAAACAAACCCTGGACTAGCCGTGGCATCCTGGAAATGAACCACTACCTCCTTCTGGAGGAGCTGGATGATATCTTCCCAAAGGGCTGACGGCATGTCCACTAACACTACATCCTCTTGTGGGGCATGTACCCGGTTGGGCGACAGAGCCTCAAACTCCAAAACCAGACCCTGGCCAACCTCCTCGAGCACCCATCTGTTCAAGATAATTGAAGACCAGGCAGAAGTGAAGTGGCAGAGCTGTCCCCCCACAAGAGGTCCTGGGATGGTCAGGACGGGCTGGAGGAAGGTACCCCCCAACCTGTTACTGTGCAAGCTTAGAGGCTGTGGCGGGGCTGGCTGAGGAAGCAGCTGACCTTTTCCTGCTGGACATCTTGGCGGCCGAAAAAGCTTGCTTCGGTCGAGGATGCCAAGCCTGCTGTTGCCCCACTAGGGGCTGAAGTGGCCAGGCTGCAGGAGCAGAGAAGGGCCGAAAACTAAAAAGGGCTTTTTCTTAGCTTTCTGGCCCTTAACATCCTTCTAGGTGGATGTAATAGAGTCCAACATGGCACTGGACTACTCAATGCAAGTGAGATGGCCATCCTCGCCGCACCTGAACAAGTCAGTGTTCAAAATGAATGTCTCCCATCTTGTCCTGGGTGTTGGCTGTGAAAGTCAAAATCCTCAGCCACGCTCTGCAGCACATAGCAAACATTGAGGCCACTGACCTGGCACAGGAGTCGCCAACGTTCAGGGCTGTCTGGTTTTTTTTTTTTTTTTTTTAACGTCCTGTGTCTGGGGGCAGGAGATCATCCCCTGCATTGGCTATAGTCCCAGCATAGTGGGATCCAGCGTCAAGGGGCTCGCGGTGAGGGTTTTTTCCCATATGTGTCCCCACTCAACCAAGATTTATTTATTTATTTGTAAAATCAGTTTACAACCTTTGAGCCAGAGGCTCGTTTCCAAAGGTACCTCATCACAATAAAGACATACATAGAGTTTTAGGTTACATAGCATAGGTTTGCAAAACAATAGGCATTCAACAGAGGCGCCACGTCACACTGAGGTCAGACAAAATACATTTAGGTTACAGGGTACATGTAATTGAGAACAGGTGTTACACAAGTTGGTATCAAAAACTGAGCAATCTAATAGGTATACAATGAAACAGCTGGCACTGGCCAGGTTAGACATAGGCACGGTGTACCGGGAAGCGATGGTGGGGATGGCTAGGTGGAGAGCCGCCCGGTGGGCGTTGTCATGAGAAGTCGGGGTGGAGGCTACTTTCAGAGACAGGAGCAGCTACGAGTGTTGAAGAGTTGGTTTCGAAGGGTGGTTTTGAACTTGGAGATGGTGGTGGCATTGGTGATGGGGGCAGGGAGAGAGTTAAACCAGGATGGGGCTCTGTAGCAGAAGGACCTCTGGCCATGGCTGGTTCTTGATCTGGGGACCATTAGGGTGGTCTTGTTGGATGACCGTGTTGCAATAGTGGGAGGGCTCTGGTGGATGGATGCTGTTACCCCAGGGGGGGAGAGCCCGAGTAGGGTTTTTTTTGTGAGGAGACAGGTTTGATAGCGGAGCCGTTCATCCAGGGTAAGGAGTTTAGCCCTGCCATACAGCTGACAGGTGTGTGTGAGCCTGAAACTCAGTAATCAATCTGCAGGCTTTATTCAGGGTTAGGTGAATTTTTTGAGTGCAGTGGTCGGCAGCACCATAGACTGGTAGACCATAGTCTACAAGGGACAAACGGATGACGTAACAGCGAGCCGGAGTGCATTTGGGGGAAGGCAGGTTCTGTGGCGGAAGAGGATGCCAAGCCGTGAGTTAGTGGCAGATGTTAAGGCATCTATGTGGTTGTGAAATGTGAGGGCTGAGTCGAAGGTAACCCCAAGGTATTTGTAGGAGCAGACTTGTTCCAGTGGCTGATTGGTACTAGGAAGGATATAGAGTGGGTGGTTGCTAGCTTTGTTTTGGGGGTGGGAAAAGAGCATAGCTTTGGTCTTTTTAAGATTGATGACGAGTCTGCGCTCCTTAAACCAAGCTTCGGCACTATTGAAAGACTGCTGTAGGGTGTCCTGAAGGGAGACGGGATTGCAGTGGGTGGCAAAAAGGACAGCATCATCTGCATACAGGAGAATTTTGCCAGGGCATGCACTGGGCAGGGTGTTCAGATAGAGCGAGAAGAGAAGGGGGCCTAGGATGGAGCCTTGGGGGACCCCAGAGTGAATGGGACGGGTATCAGAGACTATCCCATTGATTTTTACACACTGTGATCGAGCGGCAAGATAGCTTGTGCACCATGCTAGGGGGCCAGCCGAGAGACCAGTGTGACAGAGGGCATTCAGCAGAAGAGGGTGGGAGACGGTGTCGAAAGCCTTTGAGAGGTCGATGAACACTGCACCAGCTAGGGAGCTGGTATCCAAGGAGGAGTGTAGGAAGTTGGAGAATTCAATTAGGGCAGTGCTGGTACTGTGACCAGCACGGAAGCCATGTTGCTCTGGGCATAAGATGTTATGCTTAGCCAGATAATCAGTGATTTGAATGGCCACCACTTTCTCCAGGGCTTTAGAGATGGGGGAGGATGGAGATTGGCCGGTAGTTGTTGGCCGACGACCTGTCGCCCCCTTTATGAATTGGTGTGATTATGGCTGTTTTCCAGGCCGTGGGAAATTGTCCCAGGCAGAGCGATCGGTTAATTAGGCTGGTGAGTGGGGCAAGGACTTCATCTAGCACCAGCCTGAGGATACTGGGGTCCAGTGAGTCACTGCCAGGACTGTTGCTATTTAAAGCTTTGATTAGGATGGGTCTGGCTTCCCGGGTGGAAATTTTGCGCAGGTGGAAGCTGGGGTGCTGGAAGACAGGGGGAGGCTGGGTGGGGGGAGGGTCAAAGAAATTACTAGGGAGGACTGAGCTAAGGTCAGTGAAAGCAGTGTTGAGCCAGTTAGCTATGGTGGCAGGCTCGGTGGTGGTAGTGCCATTTCTAGTGAGCTGGGATGGGGCAGGGGAGCGAGATTTTCCGTTTAGTTGTTTAATATTATCCCAGAAAGTCCGGGCCGAGCCCCAGGAGGAGGTAAGGGTGGCCTGGTAATGTTCGGCCTTGGCTTTCCAGATGGCCCAAGAGCACTTATTCTGGGCTGCATTGTAAGCCTGCCTCATCAGACAGACGCACCTGCTTAGTGGCAAGGGCCAGAGGTTATCCCGATTTCTTAGTAATTGTAGAAGGGCAGGGCTAACCCAGGTGCATTCTGCTTTTGGACCGATTTGGTGAAGGGTGCAAAGAGATCACAGGCCATGTTGAAGGTGTGTGAAGAAGGCGTAGGCAGTGTCAATGTCGGTTGCACGATGAATGGGGACCAATTTATCTGGGTGAGGAATACTTTAGTTTTTTTCAGCCCACCAGGCGGAGGCGCCTGGAGGGTGGTCTGGGCTTTGGGTTTGGGATTGGGAACTGCCCAATGAAATAGGATAGGGAGTGGTCACTTAGGAGTCTGGTAGGACCTGGATGTTTTGGATTTTTTGGGGTCGGTTGGTTATAATAACATCCAGAAGGGTGCTGGTACCTCTCTTAGGGTTTATTCTCATGGGCTGGGTGACGAGTTGCGTCAGGTCTTGGGCGGCAAATGAGTCTCTGATCGTGGAAGAGGAGGTGCTGAGCCAATTTACATTAAGGTCACCAACTAGGATTTGTTCCGCCTTATGATGGAGGGAGGCCAGGTAGTCAGTTAAAGATACCAGGGCCGGGTGCTGGTTCTTTGGGGAACGAGGGGTCGGGCGAGATAGAGAGGGCCTTGAGGGTCCGGGGTGAGTTTGAGGGTGAGAGCCTGGGCCCCATTTACAAGGGCAGGGGTGGGGAGTGCGTGTCCAAGTATTGTGTCCCTAGTGTAGATTGCACAGCCTCCCCCTTGTTTGCCTACTCGGTCCTCCCGGTATAAGGTATAGCCTGGGAGGGAGACAAATGAAAAGGGGTGGATTTGGACAGCCAGGTTTCAACCAGGGCTATGATGTCTGGTTGATGAGCCAAGGCCCAGCACTGTAGGGCGTCAAATTTTTTCAGCAGGCTGCATATGTTCATGGAGGCTACTTGAGACCAGTGGGCGAGTGGGTGGGTGGGGAGGCAGGGCCTGGGTTGGGATGTATGTTCCTGTCAGAGTAGAAGGAGGAGAACTGCTCTGGTCAGAGGGTGGCAGATGGAGAGTTTACGCCGGGAACGATAGGATGAGAAATGGGGTTTCATTGCACAGGGGGTGGGTAGGGCAGTACAGGCAGAGAAGGCTTGCGTGATCAGATGCCCAAGGGAGCTGGGGAGGGAGGAAAGGCAATGTCTGGATGGGGGGTGAGGTGGAGAGGAGCATATGGAGTGTGTGGAGGAGGAGGGAGGGGGAGGAGCAGTGGAAAAGGAGGAGGGGAGGACAGGAGGGTAGGTAGGAACACTGGAGTAGCGAGGCTGAGGGTTAATAGGGACAATAGGGTTGGTGGAAGGCAAAAGAAGAAGGAGGAGGAGGAGGAGAAGAGAGAGGCCGGTGGGCAGGAGGTGCACATGCATAGTTGGTAAGGGTGGGAGAGCTGAAGTGAAGAAAGAATGGGGGAACTAGGATGATAGAGGGGTAGATAGTAGTGAGAGGTCACCTCTAAGTGTAGTTGCCGCTTTGGTACAGTGGCAGAGCTGGAGCCTGTGGTGCACAGGGCACTAGGTTCAAGTCTTGCCCAGGGTAGCAGAAAGGACCCCAGCCAGTGGCTATAGCAGCAGGGAGTTGGGTTCAAGGTGTGCAGAAACAATCAGATAACAATTTTGCAGTGTCTGAAGGTTAGAGTGTTTTTTAGAGTTTGAAATCCTGCAGAAATAATAGACAGGTGTGCTAGCTGAGTGGTGGAACTGCTGACTTTGACAATGAGGGTGCAGGGTTTAAAGCCTGCAAAGGCAGCAAGAAAGAAGTAGTAAACTTATATTTTGGCAGGTGGGGGGATGGGGGGTAAGAGACTAAAAGGCATAGGAAGTAGGAATAAAATAGACAAAGTGGTTAAGAGGTAGAGCTGCCGACTCTGACTGCAAGGGTACTGGGTTTGAGCACAGCTTAGGGACAGAGTATAGAAAGTTTTTTAATTCAGAAAAGGAGGGAGGAAGGGTTAAGAGTTTGAAAGTAGAGGAAGATGTTGGCCTGGTCCATTGGCTTAGCGGTTAGTCAGTAGACTTTGGAAAAAAGGGTACCAGGTTTGAGGTTGCCGGGTGCTAGTGGTGGGCTGATGGGAGGAGGGAGGAAAGTAGGTGGCAGAAAGGATTCAAAGGGACCTCTAGTGGGTAGGTTTGCAAACAGTTGCTAGGAAGGGGTGGAGAGTTGAAAGAGGAGCTAGAGTGGAGAGTGCAGCAACCCCTTGTGGTTGGTGTCTATAAGCTGCAAATGGGAAAGTGGACACTTAGTAAAAAGGAGGGTAGGTCACGTGATGTGACACGTGACCTGCCAGCAGCAATAAATGAAGCACTGACCCTGGGGTGGTTGGGGCGGGCGGGAAGTGCTACACAACAGTCAGGCTGTAGTGCAGGACACTTTACCTCTTACAGGCTCTGGCAATCCCCGAGTTCAGTCTCCGTTGCTGGGCAGAGTTCTCACGATGGGGCCAGACGTGCAATTACCTCAGTACATGATCGGGCACATCTGACATGCAGAGGTCTGCTGGTCCCCGCCCTGACAGGCTCCCAGACTGTGTAACACCCCTGCCAGTGCTAGGGGCCAAAAGGTGCAAGGAACCAATGTCCCTCCCACCCTGGAGAAGGCGAGCAGTCCTTGGGACACTCAGGCCCCCCCCGCCAACCCTCTGACATCCCCTCCTGAACCCTGGTAGTCAGCGCCACAGACGAAAGTGCTTCCACTGCACCAGTCTGGAGCTGCTGTTTAGTGGCAGCGCGGCCTTGATTGCGGACCAGCTTGACCGGCAGCTGCAGGTCAGCCGGAAGCCGAGGGATAACCTAATCCAGGGTACCCAATAAAGCATGGGCAAAGCTGGGCACCATAGTGGGTGAAGTAACCTGCTGAAGGCCTAAGAATGAGGCTGCATAGACCTTTTTTAGACTCATGGCTGGGGTGGGGGGTGTTGTCAATGTCCCTAACACTGCCATACAACAAAAAACCGAGTTGGTGACCAACCTCTCATACGAGGGGTGGTTGGTGAACCCAGACAAAGCCCCGGTGTGAACCGCATATTTGCGGACAATATAGGTTGAAGGCGAAGGGCAGGATGCTGCCAGAGTTCTAGAGTGGGGCAAGAATGGCCTCTGCTACAAGGAAGGCGACCCCAAGGGATTCATCTCTGTCAAAGGTCTCTATCAAGAGGTACTTAGATCATTTCTGGACAGGATCCAGCGGGATCCCCATCAAGAGAAGCAGGGCCCTGTAAGAGGTAGGCCCCTGCTCCATGGAGAGATCCTCCCTGGATTCATGGTCGAAGTACAGAGACTGGTAAGAGTGCATCGAGGAGCTCTTAAGAGTCCGAGGACTCCTTGAACACCAGCTGAGCCCCGTATCCCCACTGACTTTCCAAGGCTCACTAGTGTGGATGACAATGACCAACAGCTAACGGGGAAGCCAGGTGCAACGTCTTTGGTGGAGCTCTCTCTTTAGAGTTCCACAAGACTGGGTGGAGAGGTCAGCATCAGCGAGACAAGTGGGGGCTGGCTTGGGAAGAGGGTGCAGTGGCCATGGGAGTGCCAGAAGAGGCTGCGGCATGGGTGGTGGAATGCGGCTGGTGCTGAGAAGTCACTGGTGCCACATGAATTCCGTATAACAGTGCTGCATTTTACGGTAAAGCCATTCCTCCCCCAAGGAGGAAGAGGCTGAGGAATATCTGCAGCATCCCTTTGTTGAGGGTCTACAGCGGGACCAACGACCATGCTGGGAATCACTTGACCTCAGCCACCGGTCAGCGAGGAGAGACGGGGACAGGCGACGGACACTTGGGAACCCCCGGAAGGTCGGGCTCCCTAGGAAGAGGGTCTGGCTCAGCGAGCTGATCCGGCCCACACTGGGAGAGATTAGACAGGACCATGGTCCTGGAGAGGGAGTTCTCCCCTTGTCTGGCAACAATGGGTCGACCGGGTCGAGAAAAATCTTGACAAATTGGTCATGCCGGGTCTTGGCCAACAAGCTGGATGGGGACTCCATGGGGCCAGTGGCCTGCACAGAACTGTCGACCAAAGCTGAAGGCTCGACGACCGTCAAGCCAGCAGAAGCGTAGGAATCCGAAGCCCGAGAGCACTCGCGGTCCCACAAGCTATGATGGGACTTCTTACGTTTGGAGTCCCATTTAGACCCACTGGAAGGAAATGAAAATTACGTACCTACCGTAATTCTTGATCTTCTTGGACAAGTCTCCACCACTCATTCACACTATTGGGATCTGCGCCGGAAGCACTAGGACCCATCGGGGGCCAACTTTTTGCTGGTGAGTCGATGCCAGAGATGGCCTGAGCCCCAGCTCATGCGGCAATGACTATCTCGGCATCGACACCCCAACCGCCCAGTACCTTTTTACCAAGGAGGTGCAGCGAATTCAACCTAGAAGGGTAGCCTAACCTAAAACCGGACATAAGATAGTCTGGACGACCCGTAAGAAGGGTCAACAAAGAAGTCTTCAAGGCCTAAAGATTTGAGGAGTGAAGACCAACAAGAGAGGTGAGCTCGGGGATGGAGGTGAGGTAGGATGAGTGGGGAGACTCGCCCAAGAAGATCAAGAATTACGGTAGGTACGTAATTTTCATATCTTCCTGGACATAAGTCTCCACCACTCATTCACACTATTGGGAGAGTACCGAGCTAATAATCCCCGAGAAGGCGGCAGGAGAAACCAAGAGCTCACGTTTCTTAAGACAGAAGTCCATTAAGGATGGCTCTGCCAAAGGAAGAATGTCGTCTGGCATGGACATCGAGTGCATAATGCTTAACAAGTATGCACTGAGCTCCAGGTGGCTGCATTGCAGATGTCTGCAATGGGCACGTTGCGGATTTCCGCTAGGGATGCCGCTACCGCTCTGGTAGAGTGAGCATAAACTCTACCCTCCAACTCAACCTGCGCCATGGAATAAGCAGTGACTTAAGGCACGCCACTAGCCATGCTGAGATACATCTAATAGCTTACAGGTTGACCCAGCCGGCCTCACTGAAGGAAACGAACAGTTGCTGGGCTTTACGAAAATCCTTGGTTCTATCTAAGTAGAAACGCAAGGCCCTCTTAACATCCAGAGAATAAAGAGAGCATTCCCCTTCATTTTGGAAGTCCGCAAAATAAGAGGGAAGGACCAAAGGTTGGTTAAGATGAAATTCTGACACAACCTTAGGAAGAAATTTAGGATGAGTATGAAGGACTACTTTGTCCTTATGGAACACAGTATATGGAGGGTCTGTGACCAGGGCATGTATCTCAGAGACCCTACCGGCTGAGGTAATGGCCACTAGGAAGGCAGTCTTCCAGGTGAGGAACTTTAGTTCACAGGTAGCTAGAGGCTCAAAAGGTTTCCGGGTGAGCATGTTTAGCACAAGATTAATGTCCCAGGCTGCAACCGGACGTCTTGTAGGGGGTCTGGTGTGCAGAATACCCTTAAGAAATCTCTTAACCATAGGTAACTGAGCCAGTGAAAGAGAAAAACGGCTCATGATACGCTGAAATGGCACTAAGGTGAACCTTAACTGTAGAGTACTGGAGACCTGAATTTGAGAGGTCCAAAAGGTACTCTAAAACTTTATCTGGAGGGCAGGAAAAGGGATTCAAAGAGGACTTTGCACACCAGAGGGAAAAACGCTTCCACTTAGCCGTGTAAGTTTTCCAAGTGGCTGGCTTCCGCGCAGCCAGAAGGATATCAGAAACTCTTCGAGAGACATTGAACCGATTTACTTCTACCTCTTCAGGAGCCAAGCGTGAAGGTGAAGAGATCTCAGATTGGGATGGACCACCGGTCCCTGAGTTAAAAGGTTCATCTGTAGGGGAAGTGGTCTCGGAGGAACTGCCAACATACTGTTGAGAAGTGGAAACCACAGTTGTCGAGGCCAAAAGGGAGCAATGAGAATCATCTTGTCTCCCTGAGACTCGAACTTGAGGAGTACTCTCTGAATTAGAGGAAGAGGCGGAAAGGCGTAAAGAAAGCGTTTTGTCCACCGCAGCCTGAACGCATCCTGACAAAAAATGCCAGGCCCTGGACTTCTGGAGCAGAAGAGAGGCAGTTTTGCGTTGAGTGGGGACGCAAAAAGGTCCAGGACCGGAGTTCCCCACTCTTCGAATAGTGACTGAACTATGGTTGAGTCGAGAGACCACGCGTGAGGATCTGTCTCTGTTCTGCTGAGATGGTCTGCCAAGTCATTCTGTACACCTGGCAGGTAGATTGCTTGAATTAGAGCCTTGTGCTCCAAGCACCATTCCCAGACCCTCATAGCTTCTCTGCATAAGGGGTAAGAATGAGCACCGCCCTGCTTGTTGATGTAATACATCACTGCTTTGTTGTCCGTTTGGAGGAGAATATTCTTGTGACAGAGAATGTCCTTCACAGCTCGGACCGCATAAAGGACGGCTCTCATTTCTAGGACATTTATGTGAAGCTGGGACTCGAGATGAGTCCACACACCCTGAGTGTGGAGAGCCTGACAGTGAGCTCCCCACCCCATTAGAGAAGCGTCTGTGGTAATGGAGATCTGATGGTCCAGAGGGGCAAAGGGGTATCCTTGCAGGAGATTGTCCTCTTGAGACCACCAGGTGAGAGACCTCTTTAAGGGTTCTGTCACCTTGATGAGACAGGACTGCGGGTGAGTGGTTGGAGACCACTGAGTACTGAGCATCCACTGGGTGGTTCTCATGTGCAGACGGGCCAGAGGTACACTGAACACTGAGGATGCCATGAGGCCCAGCATCCGTTGCATCGAGAGCGCTGTAACTGACGTGTTCTCTCCGATGTAACGGGCCATCTGAAGGATATCGTTCCTTCTGTCCTCTGGGAGAAAAGCCTTCGCACAGGATGTGTCCAGAAGGGTCCCTATGAAAAGGAGCCTCTGGGAGGGCTGCAGCTGCGATTTCTTGAGGTTTAGCAGGACTCCCATGGACGTAAGGAGGCGAGAGGTCGTCTCTACAGCATCCAGAGTCCCTTGCCTGGAAGGACTTGCCAGAAGCCAATCGTCCAGATAAGGGAACACCTGTATTCCGAGTTTTCTGAGGTGCGCTGCGAGAACTGCACAACACTTTGTAAAAACTGTGCGCCGAGGATAGCCCAAAAGGCAGGACTCTGAACTGATAATGTTGTCCCAGAGCCACAAACCTCAGGAATTTGTGATGCCTCGGGTGAATGGGAATGTGCTGGTAAGCATCCTGCATGTCTAAGGAGGCTAACCAGTCGTGCTGATGAAGCAAGGGTAACAGGGTTCCTAGAGAAATCATTTTGAATTTCTCCTTGGGGAGAAATTTGTTTAGCTTTCTGAGCTCTAGAATGGGGCGTATTCCCCCAGACTTCTTTGGTACCAGAAAGTAATGAGAGTAGAGCCCCGTATTTCGTTGATGCAGCGGCACAAGTTCTACTGCCCTGTTGTTTAGAAGGCCCTGAATCTCGGCCGTGAGAAGGTCTGACTGAAAGGCAGACAGCCTGGGCTGCCGTTTGGGAGGACGATCCGGAGGGGTTTCCACAAAATTGAGTGAGTACCCCTCACGGATTATCTGAAGGACCCATTTGTCTGAGGTTATGGACTTCCACTGGCTGTAGAAGTGCATCAGCGACCTCCCACGGAGAGGAAAAGTCCACCTCGGCAGCTGAGGTGGGACTTGGGCCATAATTATAAGGTAGCGCCATGCTTTGGGTCTCTGCTTCTGTTGCTCTTCTTTGAGGTTGGGCAGGTTGGTTCTTATGGAAACTTCCTCTGCCTCTGCCTCGAAAGGACTGACGGTTATGAAACTGATGTTTACTGGCATGCCCTCGAGAGGGGGCAGGAGGAGGTCTAGCCAACTTAATGGCTGACCTAGTCTTTTGTGTAGCTTCTAGAGCTTGCTCGACCTGAGGACCAAAAAGATATGCACCATCAAAGGGCAATGCCATTACCTGTTGTTGCACATCATTGGTGAAGCCTGAAGTGCGCAGCCAGGAATGGCGGCGGGTGCAAATACCAGCAGCTGCTGAACGGAAGCGTAAGTCGAGCGCCCATGGCTGCTTTAACCTGTTGGTTGTTAGATTCAATACCCCTGGTAATGGTTTGAAGAAGCTCTGGTTTTGAATCCGACTCTGGAAGAGCTTCAACCATTTGCTTGAGAAAGTGCCACAGGATATACTCGTACTGAGAAAAATAGCCTTGGTAACTGGCAATACGCATACTTAGAGTAGAAGCAGCAAAGACTCTCTTACCTAAGGTGTCTATCTTACGAGATTCCTTGTTAATAGGTCGAGCTGTGGTGGTTTGAGGAAGGACGACCTTATCATTCTCTGCCAGAACTACAATAGGATCCGCAAAGGCTTGAGATGCCAAAATGGGACGATCCTTGGGGGCTGAATATTTTCTATCAATGGATTTAGCCACCGATGGAGAGAGCAGGATTATTCCATACCATTTGAGACAGCGTCTCGAAGGAAGGCTGAATCGGAGGAGTCAAATCTGTAGGGATCTCCGATGCGTGAAGGTATTGGAGTCTTAACAATTTCCCAGGATCGATGTCTGTAGTCTGGAGAGAAAGTGTGGAAATCATATTCTTCAGCAGAGACTTAAAAGACAGGTTCTCAACCACAGGCTCTGCAGCAGTAAAAGATCCTGCTTCGTCCACCTCATCGCCCAGCCGAAGGTCTGGGTCAGGCTCAACGTCATCTCCTGACAGTCCAGGAGGGACTGTATGGACAGGAAAGGGATGAAAGCCAGAAGAGGAAGGAGGAAAAGAGACAAAAGGGAAGTCCCCGAGAGCCCCCGGCGCTGAGGAGGCGCAGGACGCCGAGGAACCACGCGGTGCCGAAAACGGCACCAAGAAGCCGTATGGTGCCGCGGGTGACGCCCGTGAGCCCACACGGCAATCGAAGGCACTCCCAGAGACCAAAACAGGTTTTGAAGGAAAAGAGCAGGAGATAAGGGCACTGCGTGGCCCCTGTGCCGAAGCCACATGGGGGGGCACCTAAGCATGGAGTCGACAGCACCGAAGAAGGTGCCGCGCGACCAGGAAAGTCCAACCGCCCTACCTGGTCGCCCAGAGAGCCCGAAGGCCCATGAGCGACTGGGCCAGGTAGCCGAACCAACCTCCGAGCCCATTGCTCCATAAGAGCGGCCCACTGATGAAACTGCTCATCTGAAGACCTACCTGCGGGCGGGGTAGGACTCCGATGTCAAAGATGTCGGCTACCAGAAGCCGCTGTTGGCGACTCTGAGGAGGAGACTGCAACTAGCCCCGATAACCGAACGCCTACGCACAGACGATCAGAGGGCTGACTCGAGTGATGCCTTTCTTTTAGACCTGTGGGGTCAAGAAGAGCTCGAGGCCGACAGTGCCGGGAATGCGACGTTTGGCTTTATGCTTCCGCTGGGACCGCCCATCCCCTGGGCATTGGACTGACCATTGTCAGACCCCTTCCGGAGAAGGCGGCGGACCGACCCAGCCCGACTGACTGGAAAGTTTATACGAGTCTCCCTACCGTCACCTGACCTGCTCATGGTCGACCTGGCCAGTGTAGGCTGAGACTTCTTTATCGCTTTTATTTAAAAATAAAATAACTTAAGCGATACTGAATCGAGATAAAACTACAAAATAATAAAACCGAAAACTATGCTGCTAGTTTGAAGTTTCACCCGAAGGCGAGCAATGTCGCACTGAAGCGCACTTCTGACGGCGCGGGAAAAAGGAATTGAGGCGGTTGGGAGTCGACGCCGAGATAGTCATTGCCGCGCGAGCTGGGGCTCGCGGCGCCATCTCTGGCATCGACTCCCCAGCAAAAAGTTTGCTCCCGATGGGTCCTAGTGCTTCCGACGCAGATCCCAATAGTGTGAATGAGTGGTGGAGACTTATGTCGAGGAAGATCCTCCCCGAAAGTACACAGGAACTGCAACAAGTTCCAAAATGCTGGGAGTAAATGAGGCACCAAAGCCCGTAGGAATCAGGGTGGACACCACTGTGCCTTCATCTGCTGCCTCCTCAAAAGTGGCAAGTTGCTTAGGCAAGCTCATTGTCGCGGAAACCGCAGCAGTTGTCCTTAGATTTAATGGGGGGAACCTGTTTGTCTGGATGGCCCAGGAGAAGGAGAATGTAATGGTCCTCCAAAGTGGAGGGGTGAAGGGTATGGTACAGGCCACAAGCCTGTGGATGATGCTGCAGACCCAAACAGCAGACGCAGGCAGTGTGTGGGTCGGTGCGTGACATTTTCTGGCCACAAGAGCACCGTTTGACACCAGGACTGGATTTTGGGCCTTCCGATTCCATAATGTGAAGATACATGTCGAAAGCGTGATGCTTGAAGACTAAAAAACAGTTTCGAAAACTTAGGGCCTACACCTAAAGCAGACCAGCGATGGAGGGAACCTGATGCTTCCAGCAGAAAGGAATATCTGACATCGCAGGGCGGAGCCAAGGATGATACCACCCAGGTGCGTGGGGAGCCAGCTTGAAGACCTTCCAACCATTCTTAAAAGGGAAAGGATTCTGCCAGAAGTGTGGATAGTACACTATATCCACATCCCTAGAAATAACTCTTTCCATGACAGAAAGTGTAGCTCGCAAGTCGCGGATGGCTCAACGGGAGCCAAAGTAATTTAATTTAAAACAAAATTCAGGTCCCAAGACAGGACTGGATTACGGATGAGAAGCTCTGAATGAAGAATGCCTCTCAAGAATGTATGGGACACTTCCAGTTATGCCACCATATGTCCAACAACAGGCACATGGAAAGCAGAAATGGCTTCCAGGTGCAACTTAATGGAAAAGTATTGAAGTCCAATATCTGAAAAGGACAGCAAGTACTCCAGAATTTGGTTCACTGGACAAGTGAAAAGATCCAAGTGATGGGAAGCAGCCCACTGAGCAAAGCGCTCCCACTTCATGGAATAAGTGACCCTGGTGGAACGTTTTCTTGCAGGCACCAGGACATCAGCCACTTTTTGAGACACCCCAAATCTAGCCATGGCTATGTCCTCAGGAGCCATGCATGAACATGAACTGACTCGAGGTTCGGATGGATCAGGGTGCCCTGCTCCTGTGATAGCAAGCCTTTGCACAGGGGCAGGGGTACTGGAGGTTCCACTGTCAACTGCTACAGTAAGGGAAACCAGAAGATGCCAGAAGGAAGCAGTGAGCATCAGAGTTGCCCTTTCCATCCGGAGCTTGATCAGCACTCTGAATTAGTACGGAGGGAATGCATAGAGGAACCTCCCTTTCTAAGACAGAGACTATGCGTCTTGCCCCAGTACTTCAGATCCTGGATCGAGCAAGCAGAAAAGCGGCAGTATTGCATTGAGTGGGGATGAAAAAAAGTCCAACTCTGGGCAACCCCACCTGTTGAACAGATATTCCACTACTGAGGTCAGCAGCTCCCACTCATGCATTCTGGATTGCGACCTGCTGAGACTGTCTGCTAGGACGTTATGGATGCCTGGAACACGGATAGTTCTAGACTATGCTCCAAAGCCTGTGACAGGGTAGAATAGGACCCTGTCCTATTTGTTTTGGAGAAATGTGTTTAAATGCAAGGATCTGCCCTTTTTCTGTCTCTTCTCTATCTGGTTGCGCAACCAAATTTTCCTGTGAGACCTCGGACTTGATCATCCCAAACAGTCTCGCAATTCTTTGCCTCTCTCTGTCTCTCAGTTTTCTCTTGCTGTCTTTTTCCTCCCTTGCATATCTATATCTGCTAATTAAGCAATAAGGCACAACAGGGTGTGGTATATCATGGGATATCATCACGCCTCGGGTGGTTGGGCATGAGGTCGCAGGCCGAGTGCGTCCAGCGACCCAAGAAGTGACGATATCTCATGATATACCACACCCTGGAGTGCCTCATTGCTATTAAGAACTTGGTTAAAATTAATTCCAGTAAAAAAAAAAACAAAAAAAAAACTAAAACCTCTTCAAAATGCATGTTTTCAGATGCTGGAGGAGTGTCTTTTAACAAAATAGTTCATGGAGCGCTGTTTTCAGCAGGTAGCACTGTTGTAAATGATCTGCTTAATGTGTCTCAGGCTGCCAGCTCTACTGTGCGTGACACAGTCCCGCTGCCTGCTTTCGGACCAGATAAAGAAAGATATGTGTGACTGCCGACTTCTTGTTTATTTTTTGTAGTTGGAGTTGGCGCCGTGAATATATATATATTTTTTAAACAAATTTAGTGTGGTTGCTGGCTGACTTTAGTAGCAGGACTGATGTGTGGCACGACGAGGCAGGATGATGTCTCGGTGTCAGAGCAGCAATCGTGATGGAAGCCTGCAGTCCGTATTCCCTTATCGGCAGCACAAGAGAGATACAAACACCGGGAGGGAGGTAATAAAGCAGGTAAATTTTTTTTTTTTAATATTGGCTGTCTCACTGCTTGACTCACTCACTCCCAACCGTGGGAGCTAGGGAATATTGAGGTCGCAGGAATTTCTTTCGAGTGAGGAGGTTGGTGGCTGGAGGCTTTTTGAAGCTGTGATGATGTAGCCTGATATCATCACGACTTCAAAAACGTCTCAGCCAATCAGCTTCCTTGATTATTAGTCGCCATTTCATAATATAAAATATACGAGAATCAATGTATGGAAATGTAACTAATACTGGGATCCCTGTTGTTTAGAAAATATATAGTGTTACTGTTGAAATGTATATATTTATAATTTGAGATGACTGTAAACTCTAGAGGTTACCCGAGTGCAAATCTTCCAGCCTTTTGCAAAAGGGGCCTCAGCTCAAGATGCATACTGTGTTCTAGCAGCTCCAGAAACTTACAAGAACAGAATATTTACAAGGACAGGATGTTTGTTTAGGATGGGGGTTGAAAAGACTTACAAAAGAACTAAGCCTGAACTGCAAAAGGGAGATTATAAGAAAAAGGGACACAGAGACTGAAGGAAGATTTTATTTTTTATTTCTCCTTTGTACATAGTTATTCTGAACAAGTTATTTTTTTTTGTTACTGCTAGTATAAATAAAAAATGTTGGTGAATTATACAACTGCTCCTGGTTTTTCCTATGCTTCCTGACCTGTGCCTCAACGACAGATGATGTCAGCCTACGTGGGATTTAAGCCATGCATACTCTAAGCCAGGAGTTTTGTGCATGGGTACTGGTCCTAGTATCAGGGAAGCACAGAGGAAGGTATGGATTCTGCAGCAGCAAGTCCAGGAGTGGTAACCAGGAGAATGGCAGCCAAACTATCAGAGACAGAAGTCCAGTCTGAGATTGTGCAGCCAGCACAAGTTATGGAAAAAGAACAGGCAGTGACAGAACCTGAAAGCCTGATGGACTTTTTCAAATGATGGGCTATACAACAAAAAGAGATGGAGAAGCAGAGAAAAAAAGAGAGTCAACATTTAGAAGCGCAGAGGAGAGAAGAGATGCAGCGACAGGAGCAGCAGATGAGAGAAGAGATGCAGCAACGGAGCAGTGATGGCTGGATGTGTTGCAAGCTATCAAAGGCAGAGGATCCGGCAGAGACCCAGATGAGCAACAAAAATGCAAGCAACGTAAAAGCCATTAAACTTACTAAGTTGTGTTCCTCATATGCTATTGAGGCATACCTGACAACATTTGAAAGAGTTGCCCCAGTCTGCCAGTGGCTAAAGCAGCAATGGACAATCAGACTGGCACCCTACCCGACAGGGAAAGCCCAACTTGCCTACAGCAGTATGGACACTGCACAGTCAGAAAACTATGACCTGGTGAAAAGCGAATTCCTGAAAAGGTATGATATCTCCGGGGAGACATACAGGTTGCCAGAGCAGTTAAGAGCTGATGTGGTTAAGGAAATACAAAAAAATGAAAGAATTGGGTATCACAGAGGAGTTGAGGAATGCTTGGTCATCTCCCATGGTAATCGAAAACAAAAAAGAAGGGGGTGTTAGAATCTGCCTTGATTTCAGGAAACTTAATCAAGTGTCACAATTTAACAGTTATCCTATGCCCAGGATATATGATTTGGTGGACAGACTGGGGAGTGCAAAGTGTATCAGTACCCTCGATCTCACCAAGGGTTAATGACAAATACCTTTAGCTAAAGATTCCAGAGATAAAACTACATTTGCCACCCCGGTAAGATTCTATCAGTTCACCACCATGCCAGTTGGTTTACATGGTGCACCAGCTACATTCCAGCGGTACATGGATGTAATTTTATCCCCTCACACTGGTTATTGTGCTGCGTACTTGGATGATGTCATGGTGTACAGTCCAGACTGGGAAAGCCACTTGGAACACCTATGAGCAGTTATCTAAGCTATTAAAAATACAGGTTTGACAATTAATCCTACTAAATGTGCATTGGGCATGCAGGAAACCAGATATTTGGGCTATGTGTTGGGAAATGAAGAAGTTAAGCTACATATTTCTAAAACAGAAACTATAGCTAATAGCCCTATACCTAAAACAAAGAAAGATGTTAGATCATTTTTAGGGCTGGCTGGTTATTATCGGAGATTTGTTCCCAACTTTGCTAAGTTAGCTACTCCCCTCACTGAACTCACAAAGAAACGGTACCCAAATAATGTGAAATGGACCCCAGAATGTGATGAAGCTTTTCAAGTCATAAAGGCTGCATTATGTTCAGCACCTGTTTTAAGAAGCCCAGACTCTAACAAACCATCTTTGCTTCAAACAGATGCATCAGAGGTAGGCCTACGTGCAGTACTAAGGCAAAATGTAGGTGGGACAGAACATCCTATACTGTATATAAGTAGGAAATTGCATGACAGAGAAAAAGGTACTCCACTATCGAAAAGGAGTGTTTAGCAGCAAAGTGGGCCACGGAATCCCTTAAGTTTTATTTGCTAGGAACTGATTTTGTTCTTGTAATAGATCACAATCCTCTCTGTTGGCTTAGCCAGATGAAAGAGAAAAATTCCAGAATCACAAGGTAGTACCTGACACTACAGCCATTTAAATTCACTGTGATGCATAAATCAGGTAAAGAGAATAGCAATGCCGATTTTCTGTCGAAATATGGCTCAGGAATTGAAGGTTCTGAAGGTTGGGGGAAAAAAAACAACTAATGTATGGGTTTGAACTGTAATGTTTGCAGTACTGTTATAAAAAAAATGGATGCACATGTGCTTAATTGCTGAAAGCAGCAAATGTTATTAGAGCATAAAAAGTTTTGGAAACCTGTTTAATAAAACAGGTTCCCTCTTAAGTGGGGGGTGCCTGTGACAGGGTAAAATAGGACCCTGTCCTATTTGTTTTGGAGAATGTGTTTAAATACAAAGATCTGCCCTTTTTCTGTCTCTTCTCTCTCTGGTTGCGCAACCAAATTTTCCTGTGAGACCTCGGACTTAATCAACTCGAACAGTCTTGCAATTCTTTGCCTCTGTCTGTCTCTCAGTTTTCTCTTGCTGTCTTTTTCCTCCCTTGCATATCTATATCTGCTAATATGAAATATATGAGAATCAGTGTATGGAAATGTAACTGATACTGGGATCCCTATTGTTTAGAAAAAACATACTATTACTGCTGAAATGTATATATTTATAATTTGAGATGACTGTAAACTCTATAGGTTACTTGAGTGCAAATCTTCCAGCCTTTTGCAAAAGGGGGCTTCAGCCAAGACGTATACTGTGTTCTAGCAACTCTTGAAACTTACAAGAACAGAATAATGACAAGGACAGGATGTTTGTTTAGGATGGGAGTTGAAAAGATTTACAAAAGAGCTAAACTTGAACTGCAAAAGGGAGATTACAAGAAAAAGGGACACAGAGACTGATGGAAGATTTTATTTTTTTATTTCTCCTCTATTCATAGTTATTCTGAACAAGTTTATTATTTTTTTTTTTTGTTACTGCTACTGTAAATATTTTTGGTGAATTCTACAACAGTTCCTGGTTTTCCTATGCTTCTTGACCTGTGCCTTGACGACAAAGCCCAGTACCAAACCCTCATTGTTTCTCTGCACAGGGGGTATGAATGACTCCTCCTTTGCTTGTTCATATAATGTACTACATAGATGTCTGTCTGCACCAGCAGATGCCACGGGAACAGATAGTTCAGGAAGGTTTGCAGAGCATGCAAAATGGCTCACATCTCTAACACACTGATGTGGAGGGAAATCCCCACGGCAGTCCAAGAACCCTGGGTCTGATGAGAGCTCAGGTGTGCACCCCCCCAGCCCATCCCTGAGGCATCCATGGCGAGGATCTGATGAGGGGAAGGCATTAGGAAAGGAACCCCTTTGAGCAAATTGTTGGGTTCCATCCATCACTGAAGCACCTTCTTTACCCATGATGTGACCAGAACCATCGGTTTCAGATCGTCGGTGTACGGATCCCACTGAACCTGCAGTGTCCATTGGGGGATCCACATGTGCAGCCGTGCTAGGGGAACCATGACAATGGCTGCCGCCACCAGGCCCAGTAATCTGAGGAGTGTACTGGCTGTGACATACCTGCTGCTGTAAAGCACCAGCACTTGGGAAATCAGGCGCTGTGCCCTGTCCTTGAACTGGAAGGCCAATTCCAGAGCAGTATCCAGTATAGCTCCTATGTACTGGAGTTGCTGACAAGGGGTCAAGACTGACTTGGACTGGTTGACTGTAATCCCTAGGGCATGATACAGCTGTCGGGTACGGGCTACAGTGTAAGACAGGTGTTTCCTGGACTGAGCTTTGAGCAGCCAGTTGTCCAGATAGGGGAAGATGTATAGTCCCTCCCTCCCTCCTGAGGGCTGCTCCTACCACTGCCAAGCATTTGGTAAAGACTTGTGGCTCAGATGACAAGCCAAAGGGCAATACCCAGAACTGGTAGTGCTCCCCTTGAAATAGGAGCCGGAGATATTTCCTGTGGGTTGACACACCCTGATATGTGGGTACGCAGCCTGCATGTCCAGGGAGCACATCCAGTCCCTTTTTTGCAGGAGGGGCAACAGGCCCGGTGGTGAAGGTAGGGACAGGCAAAGCTGTTCCTGTTCTGCGCTTGCCCTGTTTAATGCCAGACCTGAGTCTGTGGGTGGCATGACGAAAAGGCATCCTCTGTCCACTTTTTGGCTGGATGTGGTAGAGGAAGTGGACTAACTGCAGAGTTTGGCCCGAGGCCTGGAGGTCAGAAATGATATCCTGCACATCAGCCCCAAAGAGATTGTAACCTCAGAAAGGGGCATTCAGAATAGATTGGTGGACATCACTGCCAAATCTGGACACACTGAGCCAAGAATGCCTTCTGAGGCAAATACCAGCTGCAACTGCTCTGACTGAGGCAACTGAAATATCGCAGGTAGACCTCAAAAGGTGCTTACCTACATCTGCTGGAGTCTGGAGGGTCTTAGCATCTCCAGCTTCTGAGGACCCTCTGGATGGGCCTGAGCTGCTGCTTTGGCCTTTTTTCAGAGTGTTCTGGAATCTCACCATATGAACCTGATAACTGGCAATTCTAAGGCCCAGTGTGGCCAAAGCAAAGGTCCTCTTGCCCATGAGATCCAATTTTCCTCAACTCCTTATCTGGGGGAAGAGACCTGAGGTGCTGAGGTCTCTTAGACCTGTCATGGGCTGCATTTACCACCACCGAATCCAACTGTGGTTGCCCTGCAAAAAAAGGCTTCTCTGAGGGGGTCTGGTATAGTCTGCCTGCCTTTCTAGGCATGGCAGGGATCATACTTGGTCTGTACCATGCAGCCATGGTGGCATCCTCTAATGCAGCCAGCAGAAGAGGAATGATAAAAGAGGAAGAATCTGGAAGTTCCAGAAATTTGACCTGATTTCTCCTGGTAATATCTTGCTCCTCAGCATCACACCCCATAGCTGATTGGAGCTGTGTCATAACAGAGATGAGGAAGGAGTCATCAGGAGGTGACCTCGGGGTATATCTGGTGGGGTCCTCACCTCCCGAGGAAACAGTGGATGTAGACCTAGATGAGCTCCTATCCCCATCGTCCTACTCTTCCTTTTGTGGGATGAGGTCAGGATTCATCAACGGGCTCTGAATAATGCAGAGAAGGTAATGAGGACATCAACGCCCTGGAGTGAGCAGGGCATGTCAATGCGGAGGCTGGTCTGGTGGGCCCCAGTGTTGCCAGGCCCAGAGGAGGAGCAAGGTGCCAAATAACCTCCATGAAGGAGGAGATCATAATAGGACATCGACAGATGTCGGCAGTGCGGGGGCACCTTGCAGCGTCGATGGTAAAGGCTGGGTTCCCCATGTTGACGGAATGGCCTACTGCATTGATGGGGGGGGGGGAGCATTAACCCTGACTTCGATGGGCCTTCATTGGCCAAAGTAGGTCTGGTAAAGACCGCTGCCAGATGGCCCTGAGAAAGCAGGGGTCCGAGTGGCAACGTCATCGAGGGCGCCAGAAGACCTGATGTCAATGAGCAGTCGTCGGCCATAGAAGGTCCAGCGGAACTCACTGACAGAGCCAACTCTGTGGAAGAGAGGGTGTGGGCCACAGGAGGTGTTGCCACTGAAGCGAATAACGACACTACAGTGGTGACGGAGCATCACGGGGGACACACGACAACTTATCCCTGCTCCTTTTCCACTCCTTTTGCTTCTGTTTCCCAGAAGATTTGTTCTATGCCTTGAAAAACTGGAAGCCCATGGATAGGGTTGGCGGTGTGGAGGAGCTTCTCACCTGAAGCCCCCTCTCCATTCTGGCTACCTTGTCTGAAAGGAGGCAGGACTAGAGGGCTTTCTGACGGCGCTGCCATGTAGCCTGGTTGAAGCTGCAGCAGATTTCGCAGGCCTTGACATTGTGGGCCCTGCTGAGACAGCAGATGTCGTGTTTCTAGATCTTACAACCGCACTTGCAATATCGGAAGAGTGTCAGAGTTAGTTGGCATACACGATGATGAGCAGCACTTTAAAAAATAAGGTGATAACTAACTAGGGTGAAAAATAAAGTGATAGCTAACTACGGTGAGAAAAAATAAAGTATACAAAAATACAGTTACGTAAGAACTTACTGTAACAGTAGATCTTCAACTGGATCTCTTGCACCAGGCCACACCTATTGAACTATAGCTGCCAGGCACTAGGACCACACAGAAACTTTTTACTTAGCAGTCTGCTAGTGGCCGACCATAACAACGTCAGCAGACCATGTCCTTCCCTTATAAGCGTGGGCAGCCCTGGGCTCTCCTCATTTCCCCCATTGGAGAGGAACTCTTCCTGAGGAACTGAGGGAGAGACAGTGATTCCTGCCAGTAACCAAGATGAAACAGAAGATGAACCATCCTGGAGAGAGAGAGGAAGAAAGGAAGAGAGAGAGAGAGAGAGAGGCCCATGTGGGATAGAGGGTGAGACAGCATGGCTTTAAGCAAGAGATCTTCTCGAAGATCTACTGTTATGGCAAGCTCTTATGTAACTGTACTATCTTTATTGAGGGTATCGCTTGCATCAGGCTACACTAGTGGAACAAGTCCCAAGCAGTACTGACAGAGAGACAGTCTGAGTGGCTGGAGGCTACAGGCCTAAGACAGGAGGCCTTGAAGCACAGCTAAGCCGAAGTCTGCCCATCTCCTATAGGCAATGTCCAGACTGTAGTGTTTAGTGCAAGTGTGGACAGTACTCCAAGTGGTAGCAGCACAGATTTCAGCGTCTGACACGTTCCAGAAAAAGGCAACTGATGTGGCCACACACAACCCCGGGAAGTTCCTTACCATATTTCCCATAAGCGAAAATAATACAGTTGGCCAACCATTTAGACAGGCACTGTTTAGAAAACTGGTATGCCCTCTTTCACAGGGGCGAAGGAAACAAACAGTTGCAAGAACTTCCTGCAGTCCCTTGTGCAATGAACATAATATCTGAGTATTCTATGTACATCTAAAACACGGAGCACTGCTTCCGATGCTCTGGAAAATAAACACGCAGGTGGATGGCTTGATTCAAGGTAAACTCAAACATCACGTTTGGTAAAAACCTAGGGTTGATAATCAAAGACACAATCTTTGTAGAAAACCAAATAAGGAGGCTCGCACATCAGTGCCTGAAGCTCGGAAATCCTTTGACCAGAAGTAATAGCAACTAAAAAAAACAGATTACTCACCTGTAACAGTAGTTCTAGGAATGGTATATGTTGTTCATCCACACTTACTGACATGTCCCTTTCCCCTTTAAGGACTGCCGGAAGTCTTCAAGCTGGCTCCTCCCACCCACCCGAGTGGTATAACCCTCGGCTCCACCCCATGATGCCAGATCTTAGCCCACTGGAAGCCAGGTTTGTGCGTCCGCAGCTGGGGAGGTTGGGTGGGTCAGTGTGGATGAACAACATATACTACTCCTAGAACTACTGTTACAGGTGAGTAACCTTTTTTTTAGGATCAAGGATATGTTGTTCATCCACACTTATTGGCAGACTCCTAGCAGTTCTCCAGGAGGAAGGAGGCAAGGCACTTCCCCACTGATACTCACTTGGGAAATAGAGTGGAGAACCGAGGCCCCAAAACCAGCATCCTGGCGTGACTCAAGGTCGATGTGGTAATGGGTAATGAAGGTGTTTGCTGACTTCCAGGTAGCAGCCAGACAGATTTCCTGGATAGGGATGTCCCTGGAAGCAGCCACCAATGCAGCAGTATGGCGGGTAGAATGAGCTCTTATCCCTCTGGGAGGCTCCATGCCCGCCAACTCATAGCACAGACGTATGCAAGATGTAATCCACCTTGCAATAGTCCGTTTCGCAAGGGGAGTCCACCGAAAGCACCTGGAGCTCCCCTGTCCTTCTGGCAGACGTGATAGCCACCAGGAAGGCCATCTTCCACGACAGTCGTGACAATGCACACTTGTGCACTGGTTCGAATAGCTTGCCCATGAGCTTTGTCAGTACCAGCAGTAGATCCCACGGAGGTGGAAGAGGGGATATGTGATCCAGGCCTTTGAAAAGAACCTGACCACTGTCTCTGCCCCAACGCTGGCTGACCGGCCCATGCCAGGTAAGTAGAGATGGCTGCCAGGTGCACCCTAAGAGTCGATGACCGAAGACCCCCTTTGGACAGAGACCAAAGGTAGTCGAGAATGTTAGACACTGGACAGGACAGAGGGTCCAGTCCCTTGCCCTGACACCAGATGGAAAACTTTTTCAATTTGAAGGCATAACATTTTCTGGTCAATTCCTTTCTGGATGCCTCCACCACGGTGAGGACATCCTTAAAAAGACCCAAAGCCTGGAACTCTAGCCGCTCAGGTACCAGGCTGTGAGGTGCAGGGATTGAAGATCTGGAAGGTATACCTTCCCCTAATTGAGAAGAGATCAGGTCCGGGTGTGCTGGAAGCCGCACCGGGGGCCTGTAGCTGAGTCTGAGGAGATCAGGATACCAGAACTGGCGCGGCCAGTCTGGGGCTACCAGAATCACCTTTGCCTTGTCCCTCCTCAGCTTGAGGAGCACCTTGTGGATCAAGGAAAAAGGAGGGAAGGTGTAGAAGAGGCCTGGGGTCCACGACCTCAAGAAGGCATCCCCCTGCAGCGAGCCCTGCTGGGGGGAGGCATGAAACAGCCTCAGCTTGGTGTTGTCCCTGGAAGCAAACAGGTCCACCATCGGTTTGCCCCAGTAGGAGAATAGGCTGTAAGCTACTTCTGGATGGAGAGACCACTTGTGGGATGTCTCGCCTAAGCAGCTGAGAGTATCCTCCAGATGCTTTGAGGCTCCTGCCACATGAATGGCTACGAGATCCGCATCCAGACGGCTGACGAGGGTCCAGATCAGGAGTGCCTCCCTGCAGAGCAGAGGGGAGTGCATGCCGCCCTGTTTGTTGCGGTAGTACATGGTCGTGGTATTGTCTGTCCGGACTTGAACCACTTGATCCAGGAGCTGAGGAGCGAAAGCTGACAGTGCCGGTCTGACTGCTCTGAGCTCCAACAGGTTGATGTGGTATCGGGACTCCTCGGGGTCCAGAACCCATGGGCCCTTTTGTCCCCCATGTGGGCTCCCCAGCCCATGAGAGAGGTATTGGTCGTGAGGAAGGCCATCGGCTCTGTGTGGACAAATGGGATCCCTTCCTGCAACCGTTCTGGGCACGGTCCACCATTGGACAGCATCCCACATCTTCTGGATTACAGTGATCAGCTGGTCGAAATGACAGTGGCGCTGACTCCACTGGGTGGCCAACTCCCATTGGAGGGGGTGCATGTACCACCGGGCCTGATGGACCATGGAGGTGCACCCCGCCATGTAACCCAGAAAGCACAGAAAGTCCCGGGCAGGATGCAATTGCCCAACCAGAAATGACTGGGCAAAGGAGGCGAGAGCCTCTGCCCTGTTCACTGGGAGCCGAGCTCTGGCTTGACGAGAGTCAAGCTCTGCCCCGATGAAGCACATCACCTGAGAGGGCACGAGATCCGACTTGGCCTTGTTGTTTAAGAGGCAGAGTTGGGAGAAGGTCTGGAGGGCCAGGTCCCTGGACCTCTCCACCTCCTGCTGGGTGGGACCTGCTAAGAGCCAACTGTCGAAGTAGGGGCAAATTCTGACCCCCCCCCCAAACACCTGAGATGGGCTGCCACCACTGCGATGCATTTGGCAAAGACCTGTGGGGCTGAAAAGCATGGCTCGGAACTCGTATAGGGTCCCTTTGGCTCTGAAGCGGAGGAACCACCAATGAGACAGACGGATTGGGACGTGAAAGAATGCTTCCTGCAGATCCAGTAAACAGAACAACGTTTCGCTCTAAGGATAGCATGATCTGGGACAGAGTGACTATCCGAAAGGTGCGTGACCTGAGATACTGATTCAGGTGGTGCATATCTAGAATGGGGCACCAGCCCCCACCCCCCCCCAGTCCGCTTGGGCACCAGGAAGTACCTGGAGACAAAGCCCGGGTCTGCTGGAGAATCCGCCACTGGAGCTACTGCGTCCTTGAGGAGGAGCTGAGCGATGTCATCTTGGAGAGCCGACGGAGTATGGACGGATACTCTTTCCTCCCGAGGGGCACGGGCTAGGCTTGGAGGGTGCTGCTCAAATTCCAGAGGCAGTCCCTGACCGACCACTTCCAAACCCCACCTGTCCATGGTGATAACGGACCAGGTGGAAAGAAAGTGGTGGAGCCGGACCCACACGGGAGGACCCAGAGCTGGCATGATGGAAGAGGGGGGTGGCAGCCCAACCCCGTCACTGAGCAGGCTTGGAGGAGGATCCAGGACCTGAACCTCAGCCTCTTTACAGGCCTGGGAGGGCCCGGGTTTGGACCGGGGGTGCCAAGCTTGAGCCTGCTGTTGTTGCTGCTGCCCTCCTTGAAAGGAGACTTGCTGTGCCGCAGGGGAAAGAGGGACGAAAAGGCTTCTTCTTCTGTTTCTTGTTCGAAGAACCTTTAGCAGAAGTAGTGTCCAAGGTGGCATTTGACTGCTCAATATGCTGAAGATGACCAGCCACACCTGGGACAAAAAGGTTAGTGCCCAGGAAAGGCACATCAGCTAGTTTGTGCTGAGTATCCACCGGAAAAGAGGAGAGTCTCAGCTCAGCCCTGCGACGTGATGCAACTGTGGCTGCCATTGAGCGGGCACAAGAATCCCCAATGTCCAGGGCTGTCTGAAGCTGCTGTTTGGCAACAGCCCAGCCCTGATCCTGGCCCTGCATGTCCCTAGGGAGGTATGGGAGGACTTCATCCAAAGACCCCAAGAGGGCATGGGAGAAGTGTGCCATGATGACGGCCGAACTTGCCTGATGAAGGCCTAAAGATGAGGCTGCACAGACCTTTCGAGCCGATTGATCCAAGAGTTTGGATTCTTTTTTGGAAGGTCAGTCAGTGTCGGCAGAACTGCCAGTACGCCTGAACACAGAGGCGGTCATCAGGCTCTCGGGACCAAAGGGTGCTTGGTGGACCCCGAAAGAGACTCCATGGGCACCGCATACTTGTGGGCCATGTGGGCAGACGGAGCTGGACAGGAGGCAGGCGCTGCCAAAGTTCTAGGGCCGGGCCAACTATGGCCTTGGCCACAGGAAAGGATTCCGTCGGGGTATCCCCTCTCTTGAGGATGTCCATGAGAGGGTACTCTGCCTTTTTCTGGATAGATTCCAGGGGTATCCCTGTAGATTCAGAGATGAGGTGAAGAATGCCCTGAAAGGATGACAGACCTTCCTCCGTCTCTATCCCACCAGCCGATTCGTCATCTTCGGGATGAGAATGTAGGCTGGTCTCATTCAAATCCGGATACAATGGTCGACCGCCCAGGTCACCTTCAACCCGCTGAGGGTGGTTTGGGGTGACAGTGACCGAAAGTCACCGGGGAAGCCCAGTGTCTGGTCTGTCTTCCTTAGGAGCCCCTTCCACAGGCTGCTTGGGCGGTGGTTCCACCTCGATCGGTGGAGAGACCGGTTTAGGCCAAACCAGAGGTTTTGCTGGCTCCGCGGGCAGGGGAGCTGACTTAATCAGCTCCGAAGGAGTCGGCTTCAGCCTAGGAGGCGAAAGCCAAGTAATTGCCAGACTAGAAGCCGGGGTCGGCTTGTGCGTGGACAAAATCAGCTGTTGACACATAAGGTCCTCGTAGGGCCGACATTGTTTCCGCCAGAGCCTCTCCTCATCCAAGGACAACCGATGGCACTGCCTCTTTTTTGAGCACTTGTGGCTCTTCCTCAGCCTGTCGGTCGAGGGGGTCCCAGACCTCGATCGAGATCAGACAGGCCGATTCGGTCGCTCGCGAGACATCGGCGGAACCGGTGATTTCCCAGGGTCGGGGACCACTTCCTTGACGGGAGTCCGAATGATAGAATCATCGACCGGAGTTGGCGACAATGGGTCGATGATTATTTCAACCTCATTGATCGACACTTCGGTCGACTGGCCAGACGGCAAAGCGGAGAAGCCAGCGGCTGAAGAGACAATTTCGACCGAACTTGAGACCGACGGTTCCTGGGACTGAGATCTCTCCCAATCCCAAGAACGTCTTTGCCGAGACGAAGACAGTCCCGGGTTCTTTTCCCGCTTACGGGACCGGACACCCTCCCTTAGTCGGGACAGACTGGCAGAACTCTCGGAAGGAACCCGAGAAGCTGGAGTCCAGGTTGAGCGGAACGAAGAAGCTCCGGGAGGAAGATTCCGCGGCACGAGCTGCTTCCTCCTCGAAGACTTGCACACGTTCCAGTTGCTCGGCGGATCCCATGGCCTCGGAAACCGCCCACCAAGCCTCCTTTGATTTCACCGGAGGGTTATGTTTTTCCAGCCTCCCCAACTTCAGCCGTGCAAGATGGTCATTGAGGACGTTAGGGTGAAATGCAAGACAAAAATCTCACTTCGAGGTGTCATTTTTGACACCCAAGCAATAGACGCACACGGTGTGGGGATCGGTGCGTGACATTTTCTGGCCGCACAAACACTGGTGAAATCTAGGGGAAGACTTGTCTTCCATAATTGAAGATAAGCAGTCGTGATCGCTAATGCAACTAGACGAATTTTTGGAATAACCGAAGGTTTTGAAGCCAGGGCCTACAAAATGCAGGAGCACAAAGGAGGCAACTTGAATCTTCCAACAGAAAGGAAGATCTGGTGTCATGAGGCAGAGCCGAGGGTTATACCACCCGGGTGGGTAGGAGGAGCCAGCTCGAAGACTTCTGGAGATCTTTAAAGGAGTAAGGGACATGCCAATAAGTGTGGATGAACAACATATCCACAATCCTAGAAATAACGCTTTCCACGACAGAAAGTGTAGCTCACATGTATCCGCTGGCTCAAAAGGAGCCAAAGTAAGTTTCTCTAACTCAAAAATTTAAGTACCAAGGTGGGACTGGATTGTAGATGGGAGGTTTCAGATGAAGAATGCCTCTCAGAAATGTATGGGACACACACCACCAGTTGTGCCACTGTATGGCGATCAACAGGAACATGGAAGGCTGAAACAGCAGCCAGGAGCACTTTAATGGAGGAGTACTGCAGGCCAGAATCTGAGACAGACAGCAAGTACTCTAGAATCTGATTCACTAGACAAGTGAAAGGATCTAAATGATGGGAAATTGCCCATAGTGCAAAGCGCTTCCATTTCATGGAATAAGTGGCCCTGGTGGATGGCTTCCTAGCAGCCACCAGGACAACAGCTATCTTTTGGGATACCCCAAATCTACCCATGGCTAAGTCTACAGGGATATACTATGATATTCCCAAACTCAGTTTCCTGAGTCTCGGGATGCCAACCCCAGTGGCCCGAAAGTCATTGTGCTGAAACAATCAGATGCCCGACACTACCATTTCAGGCATCTGATTGTACAATTAACAGAGCAAATTGGTGGTCTTCGCCCCCGAACCCCCCACACCCCCCATAGCAAAAATATCTAATTCCGAGGGGGAGCAGACCACGGAGTTAGAAATAAGTTACGGAAGTGCAACAATGCAAAACGTTGCAGGACGCAACACGGGATAGAACCTGTGCCTCCCAGAACACGCTGGCTGAGCTGCCAGTGGTTTAGCCCTCAACACCACCGGGGCAGCTCGGCCAGCCTTCTGATTCTTGCACTATTTCAAGTGCATGTACAGGGGTGAGGTAGCAAAGTGTCGTATCTGCTTCCTTACCCCTGTAACATCCATCGGATTTTCTCACTGTCTTGCAGCTCACTGTCTGGTTACTTAACCTGTCGGGCAATAGTGCCCGGGCAGGTCAGTGTCGAGACTCTCAGCCTCAGCAAACCATAAGGGTACCGTCTACAGGAGCCAGGCATGCAGGTGTAGTGACCTGAGGTCTGCATGGGCTAATGTGCCCTGCCCCAGTGAGAGCAAGCCTTTCACAGTGTCAGGGGTACTGGAGGTTCCACCACCAATTGCTGCAGTAAGGGGAACCAGAGTGGAAAAGGCCAGAAAAGAGGAACAAGGATCCTAGTTGCTCCTTCCATCTGAAGCTTGATTAGCACACTCTGAATAAGAAGGAAGGGAGGGAAGGCATAGAGAAACCTCCCTTTCCAAGAGAGAGACAACACATCTTGCCAGAAAACTCCAGGCCCCAGGTCAGTGAGCAGAAAAGCGGCAGATTTGTGCTGCGTGGGGATGCAAAAAGGTCTAACTTTGGATGACCCCACTTGTTGAACTGGTCTTCGAAGACTGAGGTTAGCAATTCCCACTTGTGCATCCTGGACTGTGACCTGCTTAGCCTGCCTATCAAGATGTTTTGGGCGCCTTGAACATGCACTGCCGACAGTTCTAGACTATGGTCTAGAGCCCAGTACCATTCCCTCATCACTTCTCTGCACAAGGGGTATGAATGGATCCCCTTTGCTTGCTGAAGTAGTGTACTACAATTAATGTTGTCTGTCTGCACTAGCAGAGGCCCTGCGGACAGGTAGTCCTGGAAGGCTTGCAGGTTGTATAGAATAGCCCTCATCCCTAGGACGTTTATGTGGAGGGAACTCTCCACCGCTGACCAAGTACCCTGGGTCTGGTGTGCTCCCCAGCCCATCCCAAAGCATCTGTGGTGAGGATCTGATGAGAGGAGGCAATCACGAAAGGAACCCCTTTCAGTAAATTGCTGGGTTCTATCCACCACAGCAGTACTTTCTTTACTGGTGAAGTTACTAGAACCTTCTGTTCTAGATTGTCGGTGCATCGATCCCATTGGACTTACAGTATAACGTCCATTGGGGATCTACATATGCAGCCTCACCAGGGGAACTGTGATAATGGCCAAAGCCATCAGGCCCAGCAGCCACAGGAATGTCCTGGCTGTGACACACTGGCTGCTGTAAAGCAACCAGACCTATTCCATCAGGTGTTCTGCCCTGTCTTGGGGCAAGAAGGCCACACCCTAGGCAGTGTCCAGTATGACCCCCATGTACTGAAGGCGCTGACAGGGGGTCAAGACTGACTTGGGCAGATTGACCATGATCCCTAATTCAAGAAACAGCTGTCTGGTACGCACTAGGGTGCGGAGCAGTTGCTCCCCGAACTGAGCTTACAGCAACCAGTCGTCTATGTAAGGGAAGACGTACAGTCCCTCCCTCCTGTGGGTTGCGGCCACCACTGCCAAACATTTGATAAAGACCCATGGCACAGAAGATGAGTCGAAGGGCAAGGTCCTGAAAGAACAGCTACGAAAGAACTTACCGTAACAGAAGATATTCAAGGGGATCTCAGTCATCAGGTTACACCATAGGAGACTTCGCTGTCAGCGAAGGGGAATCCACGCAGAAGATTTTCAGCAGTACAACAGGGGCCGTCCACGCTGCTGACGTCAGCAACCCTGCATAGGTGTGGGCGGCCCTGCTCCCTCCTCAGTTCTTTCCCTCCAGAGACGAAGAGAGCAAGGCTCATGCCCTGGGGAACGAGGAGAGAAAGAGGGACTCAGTTCTAAATAAAAGAGTGGAAACAGCAGATAGCCAGGTCCTGGACAGTAGCCCCAAGAAGAAGGGATGGTGGGAGGGAACTCAAACGGCAAGTTCTTACGTAACTGTTCTATCTTCGGGGGTATCTCAGTCATCAGGTTACACTGTAGGAACAAGTACCAAGCAGTGACAAGTGAAGAACATACAGTCTGAGAGGCTGGATCTCCATAAACTTAAGACAGGTGTCCTTGTAGTACAGCCCTGCCACATCCTGCACGGGAAGCAATGTCCAAGCTGTAATGCTTGGTGAAATTGCGGACTGTATTCCAGGTGGCTGCTGTACAAATGTCAGTGGCGAAGACCCCTTTGAAACAAGCCACCGAGGTAGCCATGCCTCTGGTGGAATGAGCTTTGACAGCTCCAGGCAGTTCTTTGCCGTACTTGTTGTAGCAGAACACAATGCAATTTGCAAACCATTTGGATAAACATTACTTAAAAACTGAAGCGCCCTCTCTACGTGGGGTGAAAGAAACAAACAACTGCTTCGGCTTTCTGGACTCTTTAGTCTGAAGCAGATAATACTTCAAAGTTCTGTGCAATTCCCCTGGATTGGCATGCTCAGGAAAATAAACAGGGAGGTGGATAGCAGGGTTTTATTTCATTCTAAAAATTGATTACCATTTTGCTCATAAAAGTGCTAAAACATTGTGAAAATGCATAGCACCTGCCTCACTGTGTTTAACAAACATAACACTTCTAGAAAACCTATATAAATACTTTCTGAACAGTTAGTATTGTCTCAAGAAAAAAACTGCTAATCAATTATTTAAAACCCTGGGACAGATTAAGTGTGAACTCAAGAGACCACCTTAGGCAGAAACTTGGGATTTGTGCACAAATATACCGTCTTTCTGAAAAATCAGATAGGACTCCTTGCACCCGAGGGCCTGAAGCTCTGAAATTCTTCAAACAGAAGCAATTGCAACTAAAAACAGCATTTTCCAAGAGAGAAAGTGCAAACCGCAAGTTGCGATTAGCTCAAAAAGAGACAGGGTCAACTTTTCCAAAATAAAATTTAAGTCCCAACCGGGACCAAGGAATGGATTGGAGGTTTCCGGTGCAGGATTCCCCTGACAAAAGTATGGGAGACATCCAGCAGAGCAATAGTGTGGTCACGGTCTCATGTAAGGCAGAAATAGCTGAAAGGTAGACCTTGAGGGAGGAATACTGGAGACATGAGTCAGACAAAGAAATCAGGTAGTCCAGGATATGATTCACAGGGCAGGTGACTAGGTCTAAGGAATGTTTGGCAGCCCAGATGGCAAACTGCTTCCACTTCGTGGCATATGTGACTCGAGTGGAAGGCTTGCGGGCGGCCACGAGGATGACCGCCACCCTGGCAGAGACCCCAAACCTGGCGATGGCTACATTCTCAGGAGCCATGCATGCAGATGGAAAGACCCAAGATTGGGATGGTCCAGGGTTCCCCGATCCTGGGTCAGCAGAATCCTGCAAAGGGACAGAGGGACCGGAGGTTCCTCCGCCAGCTGCTGAAGCAGAGGGAACCATATCTGGCAATGCCATAATGGGGCTACCAGGATCATGCTGCCCCCCCCCCCCATTTGCAGCTTGATCAGCACCTAAACGGAGGGAATGCGCACAGAAATCTCTTGCTCCGAGAGAGGCAAAATGCGTCTCGCCAGAAAATTCTAGGCCCTGGATCTACCAAGCATAAATTGGGCAGTTTTGCACTGAGTGGGGACACAAAAAGGCCCAACTCTGGACGATCGCATCTGTCAAAAAGATCTTCTGCTACGGATGAAAGAAGCTCCCATTCATGCATGCTGGACCAAGTCCTGCTTAGACTGTCCGCCAGGGTGTTTCGAACGCCTGGCACGTGGACCGCAGAGAGTCAGGCGGTGCTCCAGTGCCCAATACCACACTCTCATGGTCTCCCTGCAAAAGGGGGTATGGGTAAGTCCCGCCCTGCTTGTTGATGTACTAGGGGACACTCAGATTGTCCGACTGCATCAGCAGTTAGCATGGAGCAAGATGCTCCTGAAATGCCTGCATGGCACAGAGTACCGCTCTCATCTTCAGGACATTGCTATGCAGGGCAGTTTCCCACTGGAACCAGGAGCCCTGGGTTTGAAAGGTGTGCTCCCCAGCCTAGGCCCGGAGCATCCATGGCTAGAATCTGATGTGGGGAGGAAATCTGGAAGGGAACCCCCGAAGAAGATTCAAGGGGTCCATACAACACTGCAATACCTTGCGAACTGGGGAGGAGACCAAGACTAGTTGATCCAACTTGTCCATGCATTGGTCCAACTGTACTCTGAGGGTCAACTGGAGGGTGTGCATGTGGAGTCTGGCCTGTGGAATGGTCACTGCCATTAAACCCAATAGCCTGAGGTAGTCTGGCAGGAGTGTTCTGACTCTGGGCGACATTTTGAGCCTGGACCATAAGTCTTTCCGCCCTGTTTTAGGTAAGAAGGCGTTCCCCTGCTCGGAGTCCAGAATCACTCGATGTACTGCAGTCTTTGGGACAGTACTAGGACAGACTTGGACAGGTTGACCGTTATGCCCAGAGAGTGGAAGACCTGAAGAGTGCATTCCAGAGTCACCAAGAGCTGCTCCCTGGACGGGGCCTTAAGAAGCCAATCATCCAGGTAAGGAAAGACATGCAGTCCCTCTCGCCTGAAAGCTGCTGCGACCGCTACGGGGTGTCTGGCTCGGGGGGACAGCGCAGAATACTGGATCCTGACCAGGTGGAGATTGGAGGGTCTCTCCGCCACCCCGCTGCTAGGGGTAATCCACGGGAGTAACAGCCGAGGGTCCCCAAGGGAGCTGGGAGGTACTGGACGGTGGCCGGAGACTAGGATGCGCAGAGGACTGGGGCAGACCAGGAGCCAGGTAGGGGAAAAAGGCATAAGGAAAAAAAAAAAAAGTCCTTTTTTGGTTTTGAACCAATCGGAACCAGCACACCACTACAAATTCAAAAGGAAAGATTCAAACAAAAACAGTTGATTCCCAACCGGACCGACCGCTAGGGAACCGAAGAAATTACAATTTCCACAGAATGAAATAACAAAACAGTTCACTACCTATCTACACACTTACTGCACCGTAGACAGAGACTTGAAAACTGAAAAAATAATAAATTGGTGAAAACCGACACTTTCAGGAAACTTTACCGAACAGAGCGAAGGAGCAATCTCCAGAGCGACTTCACAGTTAGGCGGAGTAAAGAATCTGACAGTCACACTCTGAAGCACCACGGAAAGAGGTTTGAAATCCGAACTTGAGCTCAAGGTTCTATGCTTCTGCATAGAGTTAACTCTTTCATCTCCGGGGCAGTTCAATTGCTGGGGCTAACTGCATATGTCAGAATATAGCAAGACTTCATGTTGTTTGAATGCAAAGTTATGCATACTGGAGCCAAGAATCCCAGGATAGTTTGTAAAGCAAGCTCACCCTTTTTCTAAGATTAATAATTTTTACTAACTGGGTCCACTGAATATTTCCTGTATCATTAAATACCAGGTTGGGGCCTAGAATGGAATCGGTCAGGGCTTTCCTGATATGTTAATACACAGAGAAGTGATATCTGCAAACTAAATTTGTGTTTTAGTATTTCGAATGACAACAAGGTGCCTGAGTCGTCTAATAAATCTCCCAGCTTCGTGATACCCAATTCCCTCCAACCTGGATATTTGAGTAAAACCCGATTATAAATCATTTTATAATTATTCCAAATCGGTGTTAGATGTAAGGGGGGATCCACCATATTTAGACATTTTTGAATCCTTTTACTGTTACCTATAGATTCAATACACATTTACGAACATACGAAATTTGCCAGCAGATAAAGGCCTAGAGGTCTATCAAGTCTGCTCGAATATGCAGCTAGCACCCCTTATTCTGCAGCTGCCCCTTCCTTCCACCCTTCCCCTTCATTAACCCTCCCTTCTGTCCTGTCCCATCCTCGTTTGAAGCAGTCCACTGTTCTACTGCATACCACTTCAGCAGATAGCATTCCACCCAGTCACCACCCTCTCTGTAAAGTGTCTCCTCATCTCCCTCCTGAACCTTCCTCGCTCCAGTCTCATATCATGGCCCTGGTGGCCTCCCCTCCCTTACTTTGAACAGCCCTCTGTACCCGTCTTTGTTTATTCCTTTCATGTATTTAAAGGTTTCAATCATGTCACCCTGTCTCTCCTCTCCTCCAGTGAGTACATGTTCAACTCCTTCAACCTCCTCTCATATGATAAGTCCCCAGCCCCTTGATCATCTTTGTCGCTTCTGCTGCACCCCCTCAGTAACTTAATGTCCCTCTTCAGATACAGACGCCAGTACTGCACGCAGTACTCCAGGTGTGGTCTAACTAATGACCTATACAGTGGCAGAATCACCTCCCTCCTCGAGGATATACCCTTGCAATACAACCCAGCATTTTGTTGGCCTTTGCAGCTGCCTTCCTACATTGTGCGGAGTTGTTCATGGACCCTGTAATGGCGACACACCCAGATCCTTCTCCTCCTCTGTCTGGGCTAGCTGCACTCCCCTAGCTGGTAACTCCTCCTTGGGTTCTTCATCCCAAAATGCAGCACCTTGCACTTTTGGCATTAAGCCCAGTTGCCAGGTGTCTGACCAGGTTTCAAGCTTTGCCAGATCATCCTGCAACCCTGCCATCCCCTCAGGTCATCCACCACCGCGCCTACCTTCGTATCATCAGCAAACAGACTGATCTTTGCTCTTGATGTCCCATGATATGTCTGCAATGAATATCCCAAACAACACTGGTCCCAACACTGAGCCCTGTGGAACCACGTCACTGCCCTTGGGTGTGAGCTCCCACCACCACCACCCTCTGTTGCCTTCCTGCCGCCAGTTTCCTACCCATCTCACCAGCTTTGCACCGCCCCTGTGCCTACTAACTTCCTTCCCAGCCTTCCATGTGGCACTGAGTTGAATGCCTTACTGAAGTCCAGATACAGGACATCCACTGCATGGCCCCTGTCCAGTTGCCTAGTTACCCAGTCATAGAACTCGACCAGGTTGGTTTGGCAGGATCTGCTGCGTATGAAGCCATGCTGTCTGCTGTCCTGTAGTCCTCTGGCCTCTAGGAGGGCCACCAGCCTCTCCTTCAGGATAGTCTCCATTAGCTTACCCACGATGGATGTGAGGCTCACTGGTCTGTAGTTTCCCGGTTCATCCTTGGGGCCACTCTTGTGGAGGGGCACCACATGAGCCATCCTCCAGTCCTGAGGTACACACCCCGAATGTAGTGAGGCATTAAATAGGTCTGCCAAAGGTCCTGCAAGGACCTCTGCCAGCTCCTTCAGTACCCTGGGATGGATGCCATCTGGGCCTGGCGCCTTGTCCACCCTCAGTGCCTTCAAACCCTCTCGAACTCTGCTCTCCATGATTTCCCATCTGTCACCACTCCCCGCTTCTGCCATTTCTCCCGCCTTGGTGTCACCCCTCTTCTCTTTGTAAATACTGAGCAGAAGTACTCATTTAGTGCTTCTGCCTTATCGCATCCTGCTTCCACCCAACCCCCTCCTTCCTAATCCTTACTATGTGGTCCTTACAGCTCCTTTTCTCCCTGATGTACTTAAAGAAGTCCTTCTCCCCCTTCTTAATGCCTTGTGCCAGCCTGAGTTCCGTAGATGCTTTGGCTCCCCTTACTGCCCTTGTCACCTCATTTGAGTTATTTGAACATTTTAGGAGTCTTTAAGAATAAGAAATCTGATAAGTTGTATGGAAGGACTGCTTGTTTCTCTACCTTGAACCAGAGAGGGATATTTGCTTCTTCATCTGATGCTAGATACCATACTGCTTGTTTGAATTTAAAAGCTGTCAAATATTTTTCCCAATGTGGTAGGCCAAAACCCCTCTCCAATTTATTCGCTTTCAGTTTCTTTAAAGACAGCCTTGGTGGTGCATCTCCCCATAAGAACCTTCTAATTAGCCATTTACTCTTTTGAAGAGTTGAATAAAGTTTACAAATGGAATATTCTGAAAGAAGAAAAAAAGTTTTGGAGCTACCATCATTCTGATGGAGTTTATTCTTCCCCAAATTGACATATTCAATTTAGCCCATTTTTTACAATCATCCTCTATTTCTTTTAAAAGAGGATTGATATTCAAATCTAAGATCTTTCGTGGGTCTATGGGAATCTTTATTCCTAAGTAACTTAAACACTCCCTGCACCATGCTTCTTTCCCCCATGTTCCGCATTCTCAAATCTTGCTTGATAATTTTCTTAAGAGGTATTACTTGAGTTTTGCGCCAATTTATTTCCAGACCTGCCATTTTCGAGAACTGTTTTAATACTGATGGCTGTTGAGGGATTGTAGATGGTAAGCAGAATGTCATCTGCGAAAGCAAAAACTTTATCACATATTTGCCCTGCTTTAATACCTTTAATATGTTTATTTTCTGTAAGGTGCCGAATCAAGGGCTCTAGGGCTAAAATGAACAAATAAGGAGAGAGGGCATCCCTGCCTCGCCCCATAATGAAAGGAGAATGGATTAGAGATAAACCCATTTGTGATTACCCTCACCATGGGTTTTGTATATAGGGTTTTAATGTGTGAGCAAAAATTTTTGCCAATGTTAAAATTCTTTAGAGTTACAAAAACGCATTCCCATTCTAGGGAATGAAAGGCTTTAAAAAAGTCTAATGCAATAGCTATGGCAGGATTCTGTATCTTACTTGCTAAGAACTGACAACTTAGCAGCCTTCTCACATTCTCATACCCCTTTCGGTTTGGCACAAACTCAACCTGCTTTTCTCCTAGTAACTTAGTTATAATACCTTTGAGCCTATTGGATAAAATCTTTGCCATAATCTTATAATCCACGTTTAATAAAGAGATGGGCCGGTAGCTTTCACACATCTGTGGATCCTTGCCTTTTTTCAGAATCAGAGAGATGTAAGCGTGCTTCATAGATTCTGGCAAATCTCCTGAGGATAGCACCTCCTTTATAGTTTGAAACAGATATGTCTGAGTACTTGGGTCTAAAGACTTACTAACTCACTAGGTAGGCCATCTGGGCCAGGAGTTTTATTCGATGGTAGTTCCTTTACTACTCTACAGAATTCTTCCATAGATATAGGCTTACCTAGAAGAGCTCTATCTGAATCTGGCAAGTTTGGTAAACATGTAGAATTCAAAAAGGCCCTGATTTCCTCCACCCTATTCTCATGTTTACTCCCCTCTGTTTGTTGATGTAATGAACCATGATGGAGTTGTCTGTTTGTATCAGCAGTGGGCCTGGGGAGAGTTAAGTCTGGAAGGCCTGCATGGAATACAGAACTGCTAGCATCTCCAAGATGTTTATGTGGAGATTCGCCTCCACCGTGGACCACATCCCTTGAGTTTGGTGGGCACCCAGGTGAGCACCCCCAGCCAAGACTCAAGGCATCTGTTGTGGGAATTTACTGCATGGGTGGAATGAAGAATGGCACCCCTCTCTGGAGGTTGCTGGGCTCTAGCCACAACAGCACCTTCTTGACTGGATGGAGACCAGGTCCAGCTGCTGCAAGTCATCCGTATACTGGTCCCACTGAACCCACAGCGTCCACTGTGGAATCCTCACATGCAGCCAGACTAGGGGGACTGTAATAATGGCTGTAGCCAGGAGTCCCAGGTGGAGCAGGAAGACCCAGGCTGGGACGTGAAGGCTGAAGTACAGCTGACAGGCTTGCTCTATCCTGTCTTGGGGTAGAAAGGCCACTCCCTGAGCCGTTTCCAACACTGCCCCAATGAACTGCAGGGGGTCAGAAATGACTTGGGCAGGTTGATTGTGACCCCCCAAATCCTGCAACAGGCAGGTCATGAACCATGGTTTGGAGCAGACGCTCCCTGGATGGCGCTGCTAGCAACCAGTTGTTCATTTAAGGAAACACTTAGAACCCCTGCCATTTCAGGGCAGCTGCAACCACTGCCATATACTCGGTGAACACCCTGAAGGCTGAAGATAAGCCAAATGGCAGAGCCCTAAACTGGAAGTGAGCTCCCTGAAAATGAAATCTGAGGAAGTGCCTGTGGAGAGGTGCATACCTTGATGAGCAGACAGGCATCCTACATGTCTAGGGAGTAAATCCAGTCCCCTCGGTGTAACAGGGGCAGCAGACCCTGAAGGGTGATCATCCTGAACCGTTTGTACTGGATTGCCAGGTTCAGCTTGCTGAGGTCCAGAATGGGCCTGAGGGTCCCCGTATGCTTGGGGACCAGGAAGAAATGGGAGCAAACCCCTTTCCTTGCTGGGACTGTGGAACGGGTTCTATGGCCCTCTGGCGCAGCAGGGCATGAATGTCTTCCCAGATTAGAGGGACGTGACTGTGAGGGTACGAGGACAGAATTGGAGGTCTTTCTTGAGGCCATTCCGAAAGCTCTAGGGAGTGACCGTGCTCTATGAGCTGCAGCATCCAACTGTCTAAAGTTATCTCCCGCCACCTGTCCAGATGGAAGGAGAACCGATCCCCTAAGACCGCCTCCTCTGTTAGTAGAGGGAGAGGGTATGGCAAGGAGTCAGAAAAAGGTTGGGGGGGGGGGCAGCTGCAGCCAGGGCTGCAGGACCACCTTGAGAGCTCTTACTGACAGAGGGGGGTTGGGCCAGCAAGACAGATGCAGTCACCCTCCGCTTTCCCTGAGGCTTGGCCGATGTTCGGGTTTGCTTGTGGGGAGCCTGGTGAAAGGCTGCTCACTGCCCAGACCAGGGCTGTGTATGATACATGGAATAAACAGATCTTAGGGCGTGTCCAGATGCCTGTAGTTTGGAGAGGATATCGTCCACATCTCTACCAAACAACATGTGTCCTCAAAAGGTGGCGTTCAGAATGGACAGCTGGACGTTTTGGGTGAACCCAGACACCTGAAGCCAAGAGAACTGGCACATATATATGCCAACAGCTGCCACATCCACCGCATCATAGGCTGCCCGGAGCAAATGGGTACCACTGTCAGAAGCAGACTTAAGGGAACCCAAGGATAGTTGCTTGGCAGGGTCATCAGATAAGGACTGGACTGCATCCCTGGCCTTGTCCCAAAGGGCATTTTGGTACTGAAGCATAAGGGCCAAGTTGTTAAGGGCACAGCTCACCAGGGTGGCTAAAACGAACATCCACTTCCCCAGAAGGTCCAACCAACAGGACTCCTTGGGTGCCAGGGAGCTCAGATGCTTAGGCCATTTGGGGCAGTCATGGGCAGCGTTTATCACTGCAGAGTCTGCTTGGGCCTGATCCCCAAGAAAAGGTTTGCCTGCTGGAGCACGGTACAGCCGACCAGCCTTTCTGGACATGGCCGGGATCGGATTTGGCCTACACCATGCGGCCATGGTGGTGTCCTCATAGGTACTGATGAGAGGGGGGACCAACAACGGAGGGGTCTCCAGCTAGCGAAGGTAGGTAACGAGCCAGCGCTGTTCCGGGTCCTGTTCCTCTGTCTCAAACCCAATGGCTTCCTGAATATGATGCATGACAGCTGTGACGGTGGGCTCATCCGGTGGTGGGGGCGGGACTTGAGGACATGCTTAGGGGTCTCTTCTCCTCTGAGGAGCCCGTGGAGGGGGTGGGTGTGCTGCTGATGTCACCGTCATCCCCTTCTCCTGGGTTCAGACTGTCCTCATCATTAGGCAAGAGCAGGTCTGGACGACATTGATCCTCCTCGTCTGTGGTACGCCAGGGGGTATGAGCCAGCCTAGGTGGCGGGGTCGGCCACAGGGGTACCAGCAAGGACTGGCATGGAGAAGGTCCCTGGGAGGCGGGAGATGCCGGGCCCAGAGAGTGGACCTGTGCCCGTATAAAGCCCCAGAGCGACATTATTAGATTTTGCAAATCAGCTGTTACAGGTGTCGGTTCTGCAGGTGCTCGATAAGGGTAGACCGGGCACCGGCTGTGGGTAGACCGGCGCAGGTCCAACGGGTGCCAGCTGAGGGTAGGCCCGACTGATGTCGGCTGAGGATAGACAGGCACAGGCCTGATGGGTGCCAGGTGGGGTAAGACCGGCACAGGCACAAAAGGCGCCAGTTGAGGCAGGGCCAGCGAAGGTCCCATGGGCTCAGGTTCAGGTAAAACAGGCACCAGAGTGGGAGCAGCCCTGACAGGTGAAAGAAGAGGAGGACTCAGCTCTGGGGAGACACTAGTATCCTGTAGCACCCACTCCGAGACCGGAGAACAGGTGACGGACCCCGGGGAGGAGTCCAACGCAGAGGATGTGGGCGGGACTCAGAGGAGAACCCAGCATCCGCCAAACCTGTGTCAGCCAAGCCACCGTACTGTGTGCCCGACATAAGCAAGAGCCTAAGCAGCAGGGAATGAAGGGTAGGGAGTGAGCCCTAACCCGAAAGGCCTCCCCCTGAGAGAGTAAGGGTGGCGGGAAGCAGTACCGACGGGACCCCTGTGGAAGAAAGGGCATGCGCAGCAATCGGGGCAGACTCCTCGAAAGAGAAAGACCCCTTAGCGGTCAAACGGTGGTAAGGCGACCGTGAACAAAAGGGGAGGACTGCGGCCTATCCAAGGTCCTTGTCCCAGTGTTTATGCTTGCCACTGGCCTGGTCCCTGGATATCAAGGAGTGACTGCCCAAGGACTGGGCCGGAGAGGCAGAGGAGATCCTGGCCTGCAACTCCCATTCCTTGGAGGCGATCTTCTGCTTCAGGAGAAAATTCTTTAAGGTCCACTGCACTGGCAGCAGTGCCATGTGGCCTGATTAAACTTCTGGCAGACCTTGCAGGCTTGAACGTTGTGATCTGGGCCTAGGAAGCAGACACAGGCAGAATGGCCATCATTCTCTGAGATTTGCTTTCTGCAGGCACACTTGTAAGAGTGACGCGAGGTCAAAGTCAGCTTAGAAGACCTAAAAAGGAGAAAAAAAACATCAAGAGACGGAAAGGAACTACGGTGAGAAAGAAATAACGCTGAAAAGCGCACAAAAATGATGGTCTACTAAAGCTGCGGCAGTTTCCAGAGGTCTGATGTGGGTTGATCGACAGCAGGAAAAGAACTGAGGAGGGCATGGGGGGCTCCCCACTATAAGGCAGGCTGACGTCTGCGGTTGGTGGCCCCCTCTGGTAGACTGCTACCTAGAAAGTTTTCAGGTAGTACCAGTGCCTGGCAGCTAAGTCCTACTGGTGTGGCCTGCTGCAAGAGATGCCTTCAAAGTAAGATCTGGCAATTCCAAATATTCAGCCAGATTTCTCCTGGTAAGATCCTACTCCTCATCATCAAACCCCATGGTTGCTTGCAGCAACTTTATCACTGAGGTGAAGGAAGGGTCATGGGGGAGATCTCAAGGTATATTTTGTGGAGTCCTCACCCCCCTGAGGAGACAGTGGAAACAGACCTAGAGGAGTTACTAGCCTCCTCTTCTTAAGGGATGAGATCAGGATGGTACTCATCCTCATCAACTGGCTCTGAATAGAACACAGAAGACATCGATGAACGAAACCGAGCAGGTCACGTCGACATGGAGGGTGTCAGCGCGGGAGCTGGCCTGCTACGCCGCAGCATAGATGGACCCTGAGGAGAAGCAATGCTGTGCATACACTCCCAAAAGGAGGACAGCATACTTTGGTCACTGATGGTGATCAGCATCACTGGAGCACCATGTAGCGGGGGGTTGGATCCCTGGTATTGAAAGCGGCCTGAAGCATCGACAGAAGAAGCTGAGGTCTCTGCGTCGATATGACAGCCTGAGGATCCCTGGCGTAGATAAAATGGCCAGAGGCATCAACGTGGGAGGCAGAAATCCCAGTGTCGATGAGCTATCACTGGTCGACACATGGCCAGCGGAAAAATCTGTCTGTTGCCCCTGAGCAAAAAGGGGTCTGAACGACGATGGGGACGACAGGAGTCCCGACATTGACGAGCCAGTGCTGGCAAAGAAGGACCGGTTGGTGGCACTGCCATAGGTGACCATGTGGAAGAGAGCGTGTGGGCAGCAATGGGGGGGTCGCCGCTGAAGCGGACCACAACTCGGTAGCGGCTAGCACTCAGAGCAACGGCTGACAGTGCACCAGGGAGGACTTCTCCTTGGGCCTATCCTTTTCCCTGCGCTTGTGTTTACAAGTCAATCTGTCCCAGGCCTTGGAGGAGTGGGAGCCTGTGGACAGAGTTGGCAATGCGGAGGAGCTTCTGGCCTGGAGCTCCATCTCCATTCTGTCGACCTTCTGTTCCAGAAGGAAGGAAGGAAGGATTCTAGGGCCTTCTGATAGTGGCGCCGGGTAGCCTGGCTGAATCTGCAGCAGACCTCGCAGGGCTTAATGTGTGGTAGGTGCTAAGACAGTGGATAGAGGTGTTGTGGTCGTCTTTATCGTAGATCTTTTTACTGCACCTACAGTTTCTGAAGAATTTCTCGGCTTCAGTCACCATAAACAAAAGTAAAAATCACTTTAAAAAATAAAGTGATTGACGAACTAGGGTGAGAAAATAAAAGCATAAATTGAAGCTTTGGTGATCGACTGAAGTGGTGGTATCTTCACGGAGTCCGACTTGCGATGGTCGATGTTGAGAAAAGAACTGAGGAGGACGCAGGGTCACTTACACCTGTATGGGAAGGACACCGTCGGTGGACGTCACTGTGGGCGGCCCCTAGTAGACTGGTAGCTATAAAGTTTCTGTGTGGTCCTAGTGCTTAGCGGCTATAGTTCCATAGATGTGGCCTGATGCAAGAGATACCCTCGATGAAGATCCGAAGATTTGGCAGTTGACTGAAGAGGTGGCATCTCTGTGGAGTCCAACGTGCAATGGTCGACAGTGCGAAAAGAACTGAGGAGAGCATATTTACATGCTGAGGATGTTGACGTATGATATTGTCGTGGGCGGCCCCTAGAGGACTGCTAGCAAAAAAGTTTCCATGTGATCCTAGTTCATAGAAATAAATTGTGAGGACCCCTGTTGCTTCTTTCTAAAAAGAAGAGATGGAGTCTTTTGAATAAAGTTCCAAAAATGATTTTTCTTTTTCTTTCATTTTTAGTCACTGCCCTGATGTTTCGATTCTGCAATAGAATCTTTTTCAAAGGGCTTCATTATTCTAAAAACAGAATACATATTGTATTTAGACAGAGAATTACATAAAAGACATTGGTCATATAATGCTAGAAAGCGATTTCAGTGGATGAGAGTATAAGCAAAGCTAAGCAATTTAATGTATAGCCATTTAGTAAATAAGGTTCTATTTTAGTGAAATATATGAAATTCTAAATATGAAAACTGATGAATTATGTTGTATTTCTGACATTTATGTATTCTGTTTTCAGAACAATGAAGCCCTTTGAAAAAGATTCTATTGCAGAATCAAAACGTAAAGGTAGTGACTAAAAAAGAAAGAAAGATAAAAAGAGTCATTTTTGGAACTTTATTCAAAAAACTCCATCTCTTCTTTTTTGAAAGAAGCAATAGGGGTTCTCACAATTTAATTCTATGAATTGATTTATCGCACCTAGAGGACCAAATTGAAATTAAGAGAATCCCATTTCCCATGGACATATTACAGAATGTGATCCTAGTGCCTGGTGGCTGTAGTTCCATAGGTGTAACTGATGATAAGAGATATCCTTGAAGAAGATGAAAATAATTACTTATAATAGTACTGTTATTTATTCCAGGGGATCCTTCATTATGCTTGACATATGCAGTGAGCCTTGCAAGAGAAGCTGCCCCAGAGTGTGTGGAATGGAATTTAGAACGCAATTCAAATCTCTGCCTCTGGGTGGTGCTGTGTTCTACAGCTTAACATCAGATTCTTTGTAGCCCACCCAAAAGTAGGACCCCCCACCACCAATCTAAGTTATACAACAACATAAGCCCAAAGGGCAATAAAAAGAATGGCCCCAAGGGCATGTATGGCAAAACAACAATTTCAGCAAACGAAAAATGTATCTGTGACTGACAACAAATAATGCCCAAGTCACTGAATAAAAAAGTCACAACTTTTCGGTTCTGGAAGAGGACGCAGGGTGGGAGATTCCAGCATAATGAGGGAGCCCCTGGAAAAAACATTACTATGTTAAGTAAATTTTTCTTCAAACCCCCGGAATCCCTCATTATGTCTGACATATGCAGACTGCAAAGCAGTACCTTGGGGGCTGGGTACAGAACCTACTTGGGGAAAATGTTATGCAGTACAGCACTTCCAAACCTGGCATCTCTTCTGGATTGTATGTCTAGGCAATAATGCTTTGTAAAGATGTAAACTGTTTTCCAGGTAGCTGCTTTACGGAGTTCTCATAAGGGAACATCTCTGGCTGCTGCCACAGAGGCAGCAGTGCCAACAGTAGAGTGTTTCCTGAGACCTGGAGGTGGGTGATTGCCGATTTTACAGTGACAGAACTGAATGCAGGCCACTATCCAGCAGGTAACAGTCCTTTTTGAAGTGGAGTTGCCCTTCCCCACTTCACCATATGTGAGGAACAACTGAGAGTGGGAAGATCTAGGATTTTTGGTATGCTCAGTGTAGTATGAACATACAAAAATTGCCAGCAGCAAAAGACCATCGTGGTATATCTAGGCTGCACTTGAATGCAGCTAGCTCCCTATTCAGCAGCTGCCCCACCCCCCCTTACCTCCCCTACCCCTTCTTGAAGCATCCCACTGTGGTACATGCCACCACTTCAGCTGGTACTACGTTCCACTTTGCCACCACCCTCTTCATAAAGAAATGCCTCCTCACCTCCCTCCCTCCTGAATCTACCCCCATCCAATCTCATGGTATAGCCCCTAGTGTCTCTTCCACCCTCCTCCTGAACAGACCCTCTGTGTTCGTTCTGATTATACCTTTCATGTATTTGAAGGTCTCAATCATAACCCCCCCGTCCCTCCTCTCCTCCTGTGTGTACATGTTTAACTCTCAGTTTGACCTCATATGGTGGCAATTCCCCCAGGCCCTGAATCATCTTCGCTGCCCTACGTTGCACCCCTTCAGCAGCCCAATGTCTCTTTGTAGGTAGGGGCACCAGTACTGCATGCAGTATTCCAGATGGAGTCTAACCAATGATCTGTACAACTGTAGAATAACCTCCCTTCTTCTCGAGGTAATTCCCTTTGCAATGCACCCCAGCATTTTGTTGGCCATTGCTGCTGCCTTTCTGCATTGTGCAGAACTGTTCATTGCTGCCATGATAAGCACCCCCAGATCCTTCTTCTCTTCTCTTCTGTTACCTCGTCTAGCTGCACTCACCCCAGATGGTAGCTTCTCCTCGGATTTTTTGTTCTGAAGTGCAGCACCTTGCATTTTTTTTGCGTTGAACCCCAGCTGCCATCTGTCAGACCATGCCTCCAGCCTTGCCAGATCCTCCTGTAGCCCCCGCCACCCCCCCCCGGTCGTCCACCACCGCTCCCATCGTGGTGTCATCCGCAAATAGGCTGATTTTGCTGCTGATGCCCTCTGAGATGACTGCAATAAATACGCCAAACAGCACTGGGCCCAAAACCGAACCCTGTGGAACACCACTTGTCACAGGCTTAGGGAATGAGTATTCCCCACCAACCACCACCTCTGCTGCCTATATTTTAGCCATTTCTCCACCCACCCCAGCAGTTTTGCTCCCGCCCCTGTGCCCTGTAGCTTGATTCCAAGTGTCCCATGTGGTACTGAATCAAAGGCCTTACTGAAGTCTAGGTACAGGACATTCACTGCATGGCCCCTGTCAATTTGCCTAGTCACCCAGTCATAGTATTCCACCAGGTTGGTCTGGCATGACCTGTCCCTGACAAAGCCATGCTGCCTCCTGTCCTGCACCCCGTTCACCTCCAGTAGTGACACTAGCCTATCCTTTAGGATGGTCTCTGTTAGCTTCCCCATTATGGACATTAGACTAACTGGCCTATACTTCACTGGTTCATCTTTGGGTCCACTCCTGTGGAGGGGAACCATGTGAGCCAGTCTCCAGTCCTGCGGTAAGCATCCTGTGTCTAGAGATGAATTAAATAAGTCCGCCAAAGGTCCTGCCAGGACCTCTGCCAGCTCCTTCAGCACTCTTGGATGTACTCCATCCAGTCCCAATGCCTTGTTTACCCACAATGCCCTTAACCCCTCCAGCACCCTCCCCACTGTGATTTCTCCATCCGTCAACCCCCCCCATCTGTTTCTATCCTCCCTCCTACTATGCATAGCACCCCTTGCTTTTCTTTCGCAAAGACCTGAACAAAAATAGTTACTGAACACTACTGCCTTTTCACCTCCTTCTTCCACCCATCCCCCCTCCTTAATTCTTACAATTTGGTCCTTACAGCTTCTTTTCTCCCTGATGTACCTAAATAAGTCTTTCTCCCCTTTTTTCATGCCCTGCGCCAGCCTGAGTTCCCTTGCTGCCTTGGCTGCCCTTACCCCCCCCCGGTCACTTCCTTCGCTTCTTTCAGGTATTCCTCCCTTCCCGATTTTCTGTATCTCCTGTAAGCTGCCCTTTTCTTCCTCACCCTGTCTAGCACCCCTTTACTTATCCAGCTGGGTTTCTTCCCCCTAGCCTTCTTAGCCTGGGCCCTGTTGCAGTTTCTGTTGCCTCCACTATCCCCCGTCTTATCAATTCCCACCTCTGCTGTGTGTCCATACCCAGCTGAATTTTGCACAGGAACCCCTGTACCACTTCCCTCATCATCTTAAAGTTGGCATTCCTGAAATCCAGCACCCTTGTGCTAGATGCCTTCCTCCCTTTAGCCATCTGTAACTGGAACCATACCGTCCGGTGGTCACTCCTCCCCAGTGGTTCCTCCACCCTCATATCTCTCACCCAACCCCGTTCGCCAGTACGAAGTCAAGGGTATTCCTTTCCCTAGCTGGTTCCTTGACCAGCTGGACTAGAAAGCTTTCCTGGAAGGCAACCAGCATTACCTGCTCCCTTCTGTTCTTTGTGGTAGGTGTGTCCCACTCCACCCCTGGCAGGTTGAAGTTCCCTACTATCACCCCCCCCCATCCTGCAGTTCCTCCTGATCTGTTCTGCCAGTACCCTGTCCATCCCTTCAGTTTGAGAGGGTGGCCTGTACCTACCACCCCATCTTAGTAATCTATTTTTGGGATCCTGTAGTTGCACCCACAATGCTTCTGTATCTCTGTCTCCTCCTCCCTAACAATTTTAATCCCTCCTTTTCATTGTATAGCACCACCCTCTCCCCTTCCCAATTTCCCTATATTTCCGGTGTAATCTGTACCCCAGAACTGTCATGTCCCAGTCGTGGATTTGGGCGACCCAAATCACAATGGTGACTCCTCGGGTGGGATTTTGTGGCAAAGCGTGCTATTTTGTGATACAGGGTTTGTAACCTACTGTGATCCTACTTTGCCGTTCCATGCAGAACTGGAGCAGCATAGGTTAAGTTTGGGAGGAGGATACTCTCTTCCTGCCTCCTCAACTCCCCCACCTCCTTTCCCACCCTACTTGTCTCTCTCTTCCTCTGCCTCCCCCCCCTCCTTCCTTCTTTCTACCTTTAGCTCTGCACTTACATCCCACCCCCTTGCGCTTATCATCTGACAAGGTCTTCCTCTGACTGATTTAAGTCTGTGATCTTTGTCCTGTCTCTTGTAACTTTTGATTTAGTATATTGGGATGGGGGAGTAGCGGAGGAAGGGCCGAGAGGGGAGATAACTGGGTAGAAAAGGTGACTGGCAAGATGCAGTTTAGGTAAAGCAGTCACAGCAGCTTTGAGCAATTAGGTGTTGAGGAAGCTTAAGTTTGAAAGTGCTCAGCTTTGGTTCAGCATTAACATCTAGGGGTAGACCGTTGAGAAGGGTGGGTGCTCTGTAGGCAAACGTATGCTGGGCATGGGAGGTCCTGGCGAACGGGATGAGGTAGAAGTGCTTGGAGGAATGCCATGTACATTTTGTTTTCGGTGTCGACATGATTAAGATCGTAGTGAAAGGGGGAATAAGGCCTAGACTGATGATCTTAGCGAGTAGGCATGTGAGATAAGTTATTCTTTCCATTAGAGGAAGCCAGCAGGTTTTCTCATAGAGTTCATAGGTGTGGATCCGCTTGTATGGACCAGACAACAGTTCACAAGCATGGGTCTGCTTGTCTGAACCAGAAACCAGTATACAGGACTTGTTCAGCGCAAGTGAGATACGCTTTAGGGAGGTGTCAGTGGCAGCACCACAGAAAACAAAATCATAGTCGACCAACGAAAGGACTGAGCTAGTAAAGTACAGTTATGTCAGAACTTACCATAACAGCAGATCTTCGAGAAAAGCTCTTACAGCAGGCTGTTACCATAAGCACTATGCTGTCAGGGACTAGGACCCTACGGAAGCCTTCTAGCTAGCAGTCTTCAGCTGGGATCACCCCTGATGTCGGCTCCGCCCTGATGTCAGTCAATGGTACATAAGGGGGCGGTACCCAGCCCTACCTTAGTTCACCCGCCGGAGACTTGTTGGTAAGGCCAGCAGGTGGACCCGGGCAGAAACTTTACCCGTGCAAGATGCAGAAACTCACCAGGGGGAAGGAGGGAGGGAAAGCGGTGCCTCATGCAAGAGCTCCTCTTGAAGATCTACTGTTATGGTAAGTTCTTACAAAACTGTACAATCTTACTTCAAGTGGGAGCTCTTGCAACAGGCTATTACCATAATGACTGAGTCCCAAGCAGTCCCAGAAAAGGACCGAGGTAGATCTGGGAGCAGGCTGAAGTGCAACTGCCAGAAAAATGCATCAGGATAGGAGGCCTTGTGGGACAGCCAGGCCAAAACATGCCCTTCTCCTAGAGGCAAGATCCAAGCTGTAGTGCTTGATAAAGGTATGCTGTGAGCTCTAGGTAGGCGCTGCGCAAATGTCCGCTATCAAGACATTACATATAGAAGCAAAAGAAGTAGCCACTCCCCTAGTGGAATGAACCCGTACTGAGCTCGGAAGGGGTTTATTATACTTGTCATAGCAGAAGACAATGCCATTCACCAGCCACTTAGATAAGGTCTGTTTAGACACCGGAGCACCTTGACAACAAAGTGCGAAGGCCAAAAACAACTGATCTGTCTTACAGTACGGAGCAGTACGGTTGCGATAGTACCATAGTGCTCTGTGGACATCCAGAGTATGCAGGATCGCTTCCTCTCAATTCGAGTGGTTGGGATAATACACAGGCAGGTTACTGTCCTGATTAAGTGTAAACTTGGACACTACCTTAAGTAAAAACTTAGGGTTAGTACGTAAGGACACCCTGTCCTTATGGAAAACTAAATAAGGCTCCTTACACATCAGGACCTGAATCTCGGAAACACTCCGAGCAGAAGTAAACGCAACTAAAACTAACGCTTTCCAAGAAAGGAAGTGAAGCTTGCAGTCCGCGGTAAACTCAAACGGGGGAAGAATAAGTTTTTCAAGCATAAAGAGGTGATCCCAGGGTGGTAAGGGATCTCTGATGGGAGGCTTAATGTGTAGTATGCCCCGCAAAAAAGTGCAGGACATGTCCAGCTGGGCGAGAGTCTTTCTCTCCCCCCCTCCCCATAGGTACTTGGTAAGTGGAAATCGCAGAAAGATGTACCTAAATGGAGGAGTTGCTCAAGCTTTGGTTTGATAAGAAGAGGAGATACTCTAAGACAGAGTTCACTGGACAGGTAAGCGGTTCCAAATGACTGGGTGAAGCCCACACGCAAAATCTTTTCCACTTCATGGCATAAGTGGATCTAGTCGAGGGCTTTCTCGCTGCGACAAGAGCATCTGCCACCTCCTTGGAGACCCCATACCTGGACATAAGTAAGCCTGCAGGAGCCACGCAAGAAGATGCAGGGATTTGAGATCCGGATGGACCAGGGTGCCCTGATCCTGTGATAGCAAGTGCGAGCTCAGTGGCAGCTGTACTGAAGGTTCCACTGCCAGCTGCTGAAATAGTGAGAAACAAATCTGCCGAGACCAACAGAGAGTGATGAGGATCATCTCTGCTCCCTCGGCCTGCAACTTCAGGAGAACCCTCTGGAGAATGGGAAAGGGAAGGAAGGCGTACAGAAACCTCTCTGTCCAACAGAGGGACAACGCATCTGGCCAAAAAATACCAGGCCCAGGCACTAGCAAGTAGAAACTGAGCAGTTTGGCGTTCAGTGGAGACGCAAAGAGGTCTGGACGGCCCCATCTGTCGAACAGCTGGTCTGCTACCAACTGAAGGAACGCCCACTTGTGAGCCTTGGACCAAGACTGGCTTAGGCTGTCGGGCAAGAAGTTTTGGACACCTGGAACACGAACAGCGGTGAGGTCTAAGTGGTGTTCCAGGGCCCAATACCAGACCCTCATCACTTCCTGGCAAAGGGGGGTAAGAATGTGTGCCCCCTTGCTTGCTGACATAAAACACGACTGACACGTTGTCCGTCTGGATGAGAAAAGGGCCAGGTGAAAGGTCTGACTGAAACACCTGCAAAACGTTCAGGACCACTCGCATCTCTAGGACATTGATGAGGATCATCTGCTTGTCTGGAGACCAGGTCCCCTGGGTCTGTCTGTCTGTTCTCCAGGTGGGCACCCCAACCGAGACCGGAAGTATCTATAGTCAGAACCCGTCTCGAGGGCTCCTGCCGGGAGCGGACCCCTTGTTCCAGGTTGGAGGGGGCTAGCCACCAGGATAGAGTCCTTCGGATTGGGTTGGAGATCCTGACCGGCTGGTCTAGGTCTGATCTCTGGTTCCACTGCACCCTGAGCATCCACTGGGGAACTCTCATGTGGTGACGGGCTAAGGGAACTGTAGGAATGGCCGCCGCCATGTGCCCCAGAAGTCTAAGGAAGGTCCTGGCCGGGACCTGGGGAGCCATGGATACTGCTCGGGCTAAACTCTTCAGACGATCTCCCATCTTCTGGGAGAAAGGCCATGCCCTGAGCCGAGCCGTGTCCAGGACTGCTCCAATGAAAAGGAGTCACTGACTGGGCCATGGGGATGACTTTGGAGGGTTCAGGGTGATCCCCAACTCTCAGAAGAGTGTGAAGTAGTTGAGCTCTGGAAGGGGCTGCCAGGAGTCAATCGTCCACGCAAGGGAAGACGTAATGGCCTTGGCATCGTAAAACCGTAGTCACCACTGCTAGACACTTGGTGAAGACTCGGGGAGCAGCGGAGAGGCCGAACAGTAAGGCTCGGAACTGATAATGTCTCCCTCAGAAGTGGAACCTCAGAAACTTCTGATGGGGAGAAAGATCCTTATGTGCTGGTAGCTGTCCTGCATGTCCAGGGAGCAGAGCCAGTCCCCTTGGTGCAAAAGGGGAATGAGGCCTAGAAGAGTGACCATGCTGAACCACTTGTACTTGATTAAGAGGTTTTGAGAGCCGAGGTCCAGAATGGGCCAAAGATCTCTGGCCTTTTTTGGAACCAGGAAGAAATGAAGAGTAATAGCCCTGCTTCTGTTGTTCTAGAGGACCGTCTATATTGCCGCTTCTGTAGAAGGGCCTGGATCTCTCCTTCTACAAGGGGGTATGTGAGAAGGAGGATAACAAGAGGACCCTGGTGGCTTGTCTGGAGGGATCTGTAGGAACTCTAGAGTATGTCCTCTCCTGATAAGATCCAACACCCAGAGGTCTATGGTGATGTTGCTCCACCCTCTAGGTAAAGGAGGAAGCGACTCCCTAGTACCTCCCCCATAGCCTCCGCTGGAGTAGGGGGGACAGGCAGCGAGTCAGTGAGCAGATCCGGGAACAGGCAGAGAGGACTGGGAGGACTTGGGCCTCAAGAGGCAGAGCTCCCAGCAGTTTGGGTTGGTGCCTTCCTCTTGAAGCCTTCTTTCTTCTAGAGACGGTTGTGGAAATTTTGCCCTGAGGACTTCCGAAAGGGCCACTTCTGAAAAGGCTTCTGATCCACCTTCTACATTTTACGGATGGACCAGATGGATTTCCCAGACTCCAGGAGATGGGAGATCAGTTTCTCAGTCTCCTCCCAAAAAAGTACAGATCCTGGAAGGGAAGGTCTAGGATACCGGACTGCAGATCCTGTGAAAATCTGGAAACTCTCAGCCAGGCGTGGCACCTAAGGCAAACACTGGATGCCGCTGCCCTAGAAGCCATATCTGCAGTATTGTACGAGGCCCTCAGGACATGAGTGCCTATATCCGATCCCGACTTGAGGACATCCAGGAGCTCAGTCTCCTGAGCCGAGTCTGGCAAGGCCTGAGCAACCTCTAGTCCTTTCTCCCACACTGCATTCTGGTACTGGACCATATGTGCATGAGAAAGTTTAAAGATCTAACAGAGCAGGTGGCGGCAGAATTAATTTTCTAGTCCACCTGGTTTAGAAATCGGGACTCTGTGTTGAAAGACTGCGAGCTGAGGTGTTTCCGCTTCTTCGACTTATCGTGAGCAGCCATGATAACCATCGATTCCCTGAGGGGGTTCTGCCAGCAAAGGCTCATCCATCGGCACCCGGTACAGCCTGTCCAACTTCTTAGACACCGCCGGAATGGCATAGGGATGCTTTCAGGTAATCCTGGTGAGGTCCTGGAACGTATCCACTAAAGGAGGAACGACCAAGGGCTTTGACTCTTTCTGCCTCAGGTACTTGGCCAATCTAAGGTGCTCTGGATCCAGATCCTTCATTTCCCATCCATTGGAAGTCTGGATATGCCTCATAATGTCTATAAAGCTAGGATCGTCAGGAGATGATCTAAGGGTGTCCTTCTCCTCTGGCGAGGTATGTCTATCCCTAGAAGGCGATCGGTTGGAACCTGATGCATTAAGAGTCTGATCTGGGATCCCTAGAAGAGAGGGAGCAGATCTAGATTTGGAAGAAGACCTGCACCCTTCATCTGAACGCCACCCACTAGAGGACTGGCGGTGGCTGTGGGACCGGCGACAGATGTTGGAGTGCCAACAACGGCTGTCCGACCGATATTAGCTGTCAGACCGCCTAAGGCTGAAGGAGTGACGTTGGTAAGTGCTTAGTGAGTGGGAGCAACAACGGTGGCGCTGTTTCCAGTGCAAAGTCCTACCACAGGAGTTGGTGGGACTGTGAGAACGGGACTTTGATTTTGCAGCGGGTGAGGACAGTTTGTCCCCCATCCTCCCCGCCCCCCCCGGTCCATATCTGTATCCTGGGTAACGTCCGGCTGCGGGGGAAGGACATCTTGTTCCACCAGAATTGGAAGATCTTAGTGAGTTCCACCTTGGAAAACTGTGGAACCACGGTGCCTGCCAGGGAGCAAGGCATTTGGTCACCCGGTGTGGGTGGAGCAACAGGAGAAGAAAGAAGATCCGGTTAATCCCTGAGGAAAGGGGTAGACTGGTCCCCTTGGTCGTCAGGTGTAGACAGCCCTTGGACCGGTGAACCACGGAGGTCCAGAGAGACCTTATCTGACGTACATCCCTTGGCCTGGACCGTCGACGGTCTGGAGCTGTCGGCTTTGTGGACCATCGTTGGGTGGGACACAGGCGTTTGAGAGGCCAAGGTGCGGTGAGCCGAGGTCCATTTGGAGACCAACTCCCGACCCTGGTGCTCTTTGGTTTTACCCGGAGCCCCAGGGAAGATCGATGCCAGGACCTTACGTGACGGGACTGAGGTCCCTGCACCAGTAGAAGATGAGGTCCCAACCCCTGAGGTGGAGGCTGACCGCATGGGTGTGGCCTTCGCCTGCAGGGTATCCAAGACCAGAGTGGAAGAGCCTGAGCCTTGTTTTCCGCTCCCCGACGTCGGGGTTTTGGCGGGAGTGGAGAAGTCCTGCTGCCCAGGAGAATGACGAGAGTGGTGGGAGGAGTGATCCGAGCCCCGGAGTTTGAGCCTGAGGAGGTCTTTTTGTGGTGCGGGGACTGGAAGCACGTTAGACCTACCCAGTCCTTCTCCCGGGGCTTGCGCTGGTCCAGATCTTTTTTCTTTTTCTTATGCTTGGAAGAATGGGAAGAAGAGGCAGACTTCTCGGCTGGTGAGCTCTGCATGACGGCCAGCTGCTGCTTCAGGATGTGTGCCTTCAGTGCTTTAAGGTGGCGGATGCGAGTCCGGATGGTAAAGCCACTACAGATGGGACAGGCCTTGGTGTCGTGATCAGGCCCCAGGCCTCGTGCTTGTCCATGGCCGGGATCTGTCAACCGCAAGCACACATGGTCCTCTTCTTTTCCGTAGAGGAAACCGATGACTGCGAAGAAGAAGACATGCATGAGATGCAAAAGCTTAAGAAAAGCAGATTTTTCTTTGAAAAAATAAGAAAATTTACTGTAAGATTTGTTGAAAATACTAGTTTAGTTCTAGAAGGTGACCACAGAGCCAAAGTAGATGGGTCAATGGCAGGAAATGAACTGAGGTGGGGCTGGGGACTGCCCCATTATGTACCACTGGCCGGCGTTGGGGGTGGTCCCAACTGAAGACTGCTAGCTAGAAGGTTTCCGTGGGGTCCTAGTGCCTGGCAGCATAGTCCTTATGGTAATAGCCTGCTGCAAGAGCTCCCACTCGAAGTAAGATTTGCGGTTCACAGAGCCTCAGTGGCCACAGAATGTCGATGTCGATATAGGATCCCGATCCTGGAGTTAATGACTTTGGCAATAAGGTTAACATGGAGATTATGTGAGAGAGCAGTATCCAACGTAAGGCCAAGGTATTTAAATGTTTGAACTTGTTCCAAGGGTTGGTTTTGGTTGTTAATAGGACGAGGCTACTGTTTCTGTTTACCTGCTGATGCATAATGCAGAAATAGCTGCCAAGTGAACCTTTAGGGTAGCAGGCCTGAGGCTTAAGGCCTGTACGTGTACAAGGTAATCCAGGACAGTGGACAGATCTGCCAGAGAGGGTCGAGCTGCCTAGGGGCACACCACAGGGAGAATCTTTTCCACTTGAAAGTATATGTTTTCCTAGTGGCACGCTTCCTGGATACCTTAAGAACCTGGAGGACTTGATGCACAGAGACATGAGATTCGGGTAAGTCACTCTGCCCTGAGATGTGGTTAGAAGACTGTGTCTTGGGGGACCTAAATGGGTTGCCTGCTGGACAGGGCCAGAAGTTGGTAGTACCAAGGTTGCCTGGCCCAATCTGGGGCTATTAAAGTCATAGAAGCAGGCTGGGTCCTCAGGTTCAGAAGAACTCAAAACAGCAGAGGAAATGGAGGGAAGGCACACAAGAACTTTCCTGACCAGTCCAGGAGCACAGCCCCCATGGGGACTGTACTCACTGTTGGAGGTCTGCAGGAAAAAATAAAAAAGGGGAAGCTGAAAATTGTCCTTGTATGCGAACGGGTCTATTTCTGGTGTGCCCCATCTCCTGAAGATTGTGGCTAACGCCTGTCTGTTCAGAGCCCATTCTTGATGGCCCTGACAAATTCTGCTGAGAGAATCTGCCAGGGCATTGTCCTTCCTTGGTAGGTGGATTGCTGACAGATGGACATCTAGTGAGTATGTCAGACTCCAGAGTTTCGTGTCTTCCTTGCACAGCTCTGAAGACCTTGTGCCTCCCTCTTTGTTGATGTAATACAAGGGGGTGGTGGTGTCTGTCCAAACCTGGACAAACTGACCCTTGACCTACGATGCAAATGACTGAAGAGTTAGGAACACTGCCCTTAGCTCTAGTAGGTTTACGTGCTCTATGGCCTCTCGGGGGGACCATATCTCATTCACTTTTAGGTCCCCCAGGTGGGCATCCCAGCCAAACATGGAGGCCTCTGCAGTCAAGACAGCTGTGGGAGGCTATACCTGGAATGGCACCCCCTTCCTGAGGTTGTCCGTTTCTTTCCACAAGCCTAGTGTCTGTAATAGCGTTTTTGTGACAGGCACCAGTATGGATGGATATATTATGTAAAACCGAAACTCGGTACCCCGGCATTCAGGATACAGAGTTTACGGTCCGGAAATTTAGACCCCCGAACTGACCAAATGCCCAACAGTACAATGTCAGGCATCAGGCAAGGAAAACAGAAAACAATGCAAGGGCATCCCCCATGTGGGGGGCTCCGCCCCCACACACCCCCAACTAAAATATTTAACTCCAAGGGGGAGCGGACCCCAGAGAAAAACTATACTAGTTATGGGGGGTGAAGTCTGTAAAAGGATGCAAAATCGGACCAGAACCCAGGTCCCACAAAGCACACTAGCCGAGCTACCAGTGGTTCACCCTCCACCCCACCAGAGCAGCTCACCCAGCAGCCCCATCCAGCTGTCTTTTCACCTACAGCAGAAGAGGTAAGGCAGCATTCTGTCACATCTGCTACCTACCCTGTCGGGAGGAATACCATCAGGATTCCTCATCTATCGGGCAAAGCTGGCTGGGGCACTGGATGTCGGGATAGTGAGCTTCTGGATACCATAAGTATACTGTATGGACAGAGGGTGTCACTTTTGTGACTAATGGGACCGTAAGTGGTACTGAATGTCCTTGATTTGAAACCTTGCCCCTGGGACCATTGCTGCGGTGGAGGCAATGTGTCCCAGAAGCTGGAGGAAGTGTCTGGCTGGCCTGGGCTAATCTAGGACAAAAGAATTTGCCAGACTTACCAGGTATCCAGCCCTCTCCCGGGGTTGGACTGCCTTGCCCTGCCTAGCATCCAGTTCTGCTGCAATGAACTCCAGCATTTGTACTGGTACCATCTGAGACTTTAGCACATTTATGAGGAACCCCAGACCCTCTAGAGTGCTCTGAATCAGGTGAAGGGCATCCTTGGCCTGTTGGTGTGACTTTCCCATGACTAGCCAGTCATCTAGTCTAGGCAGAGAAAGACCATTACCCCTGCCTCCTGAGGTGTGCTGCTACCACGGCTCGGCACTTTGTGAATACTCTGAGAGCTGAAGACTGGTCAAAAGGAAGAGCCGTAAACTGGTAATGACCAGAAGGCTGCCTGAAACACAAGTACTTGCTGTGACTGGGCCTGATGGGGATGGGAAAAATACAGGTTACTCACCTGTCACAGGAGTTCTAGGAATAGTATAAGTTGTTCATCCACACTGTCTGGCAGACTCCTAGCAGTTCTCCGGGAGGAGGGAGGCAAGGCGCACACCCCCGATACTTACTTGGGAAACAGAGACTGGAGAACTGAGGCCCCAAAACCAGCATCCCGGCGTGACTCAAGGTCGATGTGGTAGTGGGTAATAAAGGTATGTGCCGACTTCCAGGTAGCAGCCCTGCAGATATCCTGGATAGGGACATCCCTGGAAGCAGCTACCGATGCAGCAGTATGGCGGGTAGAATGAGCTCTTATCCCTCTGGGAGGCTCCATGCCCGCCAACCTATAGAAGAGCTCTATGCAGGAGGCGACCTACCTGCCTATCGTCCGCTTGGCTGCAGGTCTGCCAGGTGCGGCTTCAGCGTGGGTGACAAACAGCTGGCGAACCTCTCCCGAACTTCAGCTGTCGCTCCTTTCAATAAGCGAGCGCTGCAGGGTCCAAAGTATGGAGCCTATATTCGGCCTCCGAGGTGTGATTGGGGTAGAACACCGGCAGAGTCAACACCTGGTTAAGGTGAAACTCCGACACCACCTTCAGAAGGAATTTCGGGTGGGGGCGCAGGACAACCTTGTCCCTGTGGAAGACCAGCTAAGGAGACTCGATGGAAAGCACCTGGAGCTATCCCATCCTTCTGGCTGACATGATAGCCACCAAGAAGGCAGTCTTCCACGACAGGTGGGAAATATCGCACCTGTGCATCGGTTCGAATGGCTTGCCCATGAGCTTGCCATCTCACAGTAGAATCCCATGGAGGTGGAGGTTCTTGCACGGAGGAAATGGGTCAAGGCCTTTAAAGCGCCTGACCACCTCCTCTCTGCGGCCGACTGCTTCCGGCCCGCCCGGTAAGCAGAGATGGCTGCCAGGTGCACCTTAAGGGTCACGACTGAAGCCCTTGCTGAGAAAGGGACCACAGGTAGTCCAGAATGCTTACAAGGGACAGGCGGAAGGGTCCAAGCCCTTCCTCTGACACCAAATGGAGAATCTCTTCCATTTGAAGGTGTAGCATTCCTGGCTCCTTGCAGGGACGCCTCACAGCGTTGAGGACCTCGTCGGAAAGACACAAGGCCTGGAACTCTAGCCGCTCAGGAACCAGGCCGACAGGTGCAGGGATTGAAGGTCCGGATGGAATACCTTCCCCTGGTTGACTGAGATCAGGTCCGGGCGGGCTGGAAGCCGCCTCGGGAGCCTGGAGCTGAGACTGAGGAGATCTGGATACCAGAACTGGCGGGGCTAGTCTGGCGCTACCAGAATCACCTGCGCCTTGCCCCTCCTCACCTTGAGAAGCACCTTGTGGATCAAGGGAAATGGGGGAAAGGCGTAGAAGAGGCCCGGGGTCCATGGCCTCGAGAAGGCAACCCTCTGCAGCGAGCCCTGCTGAGGGGGGGCGGGCATGGAACAGACTCAGCTTCGCATTCTCCCTGGAGGCAAACAGGTCCACCTGAGGCGTGCCCCAGTGGGAGAACAGATCTTGTACTACCTCCGGCAGGAGAGACCACTCGTGAGACGTAGCCCCTATCCAGCTTAGGGCATCAGCCAGGGTGTTGGAGGCTTCTGCCACGTGAATGTCTAGGAGATCCGCCTCCAGGCTGCGCACGAGGGACTATATGCGGAGAGCTTCCTTGCATAACAGCACGGAGCGCGTCCCGCCCTGGCAGTTCAGATAGTACATGGTCATGGTATTGTCCGTCTGGACCTGAACCATGGACCCGTAGAGAAACGGCGAAGGTGGTGAGAGCTAGGCAGACCGCTCGGAGCTCCAGCAGGTTGATATGGCATCGGGACTCCCGAGGGGACCAGAGGCCATGTGCTCTGTGCTCCCCCAGATGGGCACCCCAACTCATCAGAGATGCATCGGTCGATAGAGAGACCGTCGGCTCGGGGCAGACGAACGGGATGCCCTCCTGCAGATGCGCCGGAATGATCCACCACTGGAGAGCGTTCCACATCTCCTGGGTCACTGTCACGGGCTGGTCCAACGGATCACAGCGTTGTGATCACTGGCTGGCCAGTCCCCATTGAAGGGGACGCATGTACCAATGGGCCCAACGGACCATGCTGGTGCAGGCCGCCATGAGGCCCAGGAGGCGCAGGAAGTCCCGGGCAGGGCGCGATTGCCCAACCAGAAATGATTGGGCAAAGGAGGAAAGAACCTCAGCCCTGTCCGCCGGGAGCCGAGCTCTGGCTCGAAGAGAGTCGAGCTCTGCCCCGATGAAGAGTATCACCTGCTTGGCATGAGTTCCGACTTGGCCTCGTTGATGAGGAGGCCAATCTGAGAGCAAACCTGGAGGGCCAGATCTCTGGACCGCTCCGCCTCCACTCTGGAGGGGGCTGCAATCAGCCAGTCGTCCAGGTAGGGGTACACCCGGACCCTTCGGGCCGCAGGAATGCTGTCACCACTGCCATGCATTTGGTGAAGACCCTGGGAGCTAGGGAGAGGCCGAAGGGCATGGTCTGGAACTCATAAAGTGATCCCTCCGCTCTGAAGCTGAGGAATCTCTGATGAGACGGATGGATTGGGACATGAAAGAACGCGTCCTGGAGGTCCAGGGAACAGAACCACACACCTCGTTCCAAGGATGGGATTATCTGAGCTAGACTGACCATCCTGAAGGTCCGCGACCTTAAGAACCTGTTCAGGTCATGCAGGTCGAGAATGGGGCACCAGACCCCGTCTGTTTTGGGACCAGGAAATACCTGGACACAAACCCCGGGTCTGGAGGAGGATCGCCACCTTCCTGATCACCTCTTTTGAGGAGTAGGGCAATATGGCTCGGCGGGTCGACAGCAAGGCTGCGGACCCTGTGGCCCCCAGGCGATGGCTCGAAGGGTGAGCCTGCTCGAACTCCAGAGGCAGGCTCTTCCTACCACCTCAACACCCAGCTGTCCATGGTGATAGCGGACCAGGCGGAAAGGAAGAGAGGCAGAGCAGTCCCCCAGGGAGGAACCCAGGGGAGTGACAAGGCTGAGGCGGCACCCTCAACCCATCACTGGGCAGGCTTGGAGGAGGAACCGGCTGAGGGACCTCCTGGCCTTTCTCCTTGCTTCCTGTTGGAGGAAGCCGCTGGCTTGGGTTTGGGATGTGCGCAAGCCTGCTGGCCCTGTTGCTGGTGCTGTTGGGCGGTCGAGATGCAGGGGCAGAAGGGCGAAAGGACTTCTGCTGTTGCTGGGCCCTTGTCCCTCTGGGCGGAGGTGACCAAGTCCAGGGTGGCATTGGACTTTTCGATCCGCTGGAGGTGTCCCTCCACTCCAGGGCCGAAGAGGTCAGTCCCCAAGAAGGGGACGTCCGCCAACTTGTGCTGGGTATCCGCCGTGAAGGTGGATATCCTCAGTCGTGCCCTGCAGCGCATGGCCACCGTGGCCACTACTGACCTGGCACAGGAATCACCTATGTCCAGAGCAGTCTGAAGCTGCTGCTTCACCACCGCCCTACCCTGGTCCCGCACCTGGCAGACCGTGGTCTGCAGGTCGGTCAGGAGATAAGGGACAACCTCATCCAGGGAGCCCAAGAGGGCATGGGAGAAGTGTGCCATCAGCACAGCCGAGCTGGTCTGTCGGAGGCCGAGGGAGGATGCAGCGTACACCTTGCGCCCGGCAAAGTCCAGCTTTTTGGACTCTTTGTCGGGGGGGCTTACCCACATCCCGAGCATTACTGGAATGCGAGAAGCGCTGTCTGTGACTAACCCCTCGGCAGAGGTGCTCCGAAACCGGGCAAGAGCGGTGAGGACGCATACTTCCTGGCCATCCGGGCTGAGGTGCAGGACAGGAAGCAGGCCGCTGCCAAAGCTCAAGGCTGGGCCGACAATGGCCTCAGCCACGAAAGGCCTCCGTTGGGGAATCCCCTCGGTCCAGTATCTCCGTCAGGGGATACTTGGCCTGTTTGGACACGGGCTTGAGCTGCATACCGGTGGACTCCAAGATGAGTCAAAGCAGACCCAAGAAGGACGATGGGCTACCGTCCAAAGACTGGCCCCCGGAGGACTCCAGGTCGACCTGCCTGGAGAACAGGGAGGAGTCGTCATCGCATTTCGAAGAGTCTGTGAAGAGCTGCCTCGGCCCTGAACCACCCTCTACCTGCCGAGGACGGTCGGGAGTGAGGGTGACCGACAACCTGTGGGGCAGACCGTGACCCGACCGAGAATCCTTGGTCGGTGCCCCAGACTTCGGTTGTGGGCTGAGGTTCCACCACAATCGGTGGAGCAGCTGGTTTTGGCGAGCAACCCGGCTCTGGAGCAGGCAACTCGACCAGGCGGTGGTTGCTTAGGTCTTTGGGCGACAGCCACTTGATGGCCGGGGTCTGGACCGGAGTCGGCTTAGACCCAGACAACAGCAACTGCTGCCACATAAGCTCCTCGTAGCGCCAACATAATTTACGCCAAAGCCTCCCCTCATCCAAGGAAGAGGACTAGGAGGAATGGTGTCGCCGCTTACGTCGGTATTGAGACCGCCGATGTCGGCGGGAACGGCTTGACCGAGATGAAGTCCAAGACCGAGACCAAGACCCTCGGGGGGACCGAGGGCGGGTCTGGGAAGGGGCGGGGGACACCCGCTCTTCCCTTGGCTCAGGCACTTTAACCGGGGACTGTGGCCCTGAAGGCGCAGGCAGATCCTTGGTCTCCACCGGGGGAACCGGTGAAGGTGGGCTGTCGGCTTCACCAGTCGACAGCCCGTCTAATGGATCGAGAAAAATCTCGACTGCGTCGATGGGAGTCTTGGCAGGCTGGCCTGACGGGGACACCGTGAAGCCAGCGGCCTGAGCCGCAACTTCGACCGAAGTCGACGGTCGGCTGTCTGGGGAAGGAGACCTCTCCCGCTCCTGACGTCGGCGGTGGGACTTACCCCCGACTCCTTCTTCTTGGGCGAGAAGAATGTCCCGATGGCCATCTCCTTCGTGAAAGGGACTTACAAGCTCCTTGAACAAAGTCATATCTGAGGAACTCAGAGAGAGCGGGATAAATGCCGCGGCCGAGGAGGAGGAGGAGGAAGATGCAGCCTGGGCCGCCTCCTCCTCCTCAAGGGCGATCATCTGCTCGAGCTGCTCAGCCGAGCCAGCCGCTGCGGACACCGCCCAACTAGCCTCTTTTGATTTTACCGGCTGGAAATGCTTCTCGGGGTGCCCGAGCTTCAATCAGGCAGCGCGATCATCCAGGACGTTGGCCGAGAAAGAGCGGCACAACTCGCAGGCCTGCGGGTCGTGATCTAGACCTAGGCAGTAGACGCACGTGGAGTGCGGATCTGTCCTGGACATTTTCTGCCCGCAAGGGCACCTCCGAAAGCCGGGGATAGATTTGTCCATTGCAGCTGCGAGGGAAGATGAAGACCGAAGTTTAGAAAACTTTGAAACCAATTTTGGACGAACCGAAGAGTTAGGATCCAGTCTAAAATGCAGAGCGCTAAGGAGGGAACCTGAGCTTCCCAGCGGTAAGGAAGATCTGGCATCATGGGGAGGAGCTGAGAGTTTTACCACCCGAGAGGGTGGGAGGAGCCAGCTTGAAGACCTTCCGGCAAGATTTAAAGCAGCAAGGAACCTGCCACACAGTGTGGATGAACAACATATCCATATCCCTAGAATATGCATCCTTCTGGTCCAGAGATGCCAGCCAGTCTCCCTGCTGTAGGGATGGGATAATTGTGGACAGGGTGGCCATCTTGAATTTGGTTTTGCTCAGGTGCTTGTTTACGATTCTGAGGTCCAGAATGGATCGCCACTTTCCATTTTTCTTGTGGGTGAGGCAGTAACTTGAAGAGACGCCCCTTCCTCACTGGGATGGAGGTACTTTTTCTCTGCATTTGCCTGCAGTAGTTTTGTGACTTCCAACTCCAACAGAATCCTTTCTGCTGGAGAGTGAAGGTAGAAGCTTCTGTTGACAGTGTCAGTGGCTCACCAGGTAACACACTCGCCTCTGAGGCCAGGAGATCAGAAGGCTGTGGATTCTATCCCCCACACCAGGCACTTGGGTTAAATCCCAGTACTGACACTGTAGTGCAGTATGAGAGGGGTGCTGTACTCCTGAGGTGCTGTCTTTTGGATGAGACGTTATACCAAGGTCCCATCTGCCTGTTCTGGTGGTAGTTCAGGTGAATGTTAAAGATCCCATGGCACTTCTCGAAAAGAGTAGGGGTGTTTTTTATTAAAGGAAACAATACAATATACAGAAAGAAAGCTCAAGAAAAAACCATCAGAAACAGTGACCATACAAAACATAATACAAAATAAAGGCAGTGCAAAGGAAAACAAAATTCCGTCATACCTCTAGGAATGACTCCAACCTGAAAAAGAAAAACATAAAGGGAAAAAAAAAAAAAATTCAAAACTGATACTCATTTAAATGAAAATCACGTACAAAAAAAAAAAAAAGAAGAAGAAGATCTGCCACATACCTGTCTGGGGATAAGGACAAGGGACATTTTTAAAAAAGAAACAGATCATACTAAGTCTAATACCTAAACTGAAATCAACAATACCATCAATATACATTCATTTAAACTTAATAAAAAAAGAAAGACCATTCCATTTTAAATTAGTAACTGTTAGCCCATATTTTGCAATTTTCTTTGCCTTAACCTGACGTAATGCATTTTCACATAGCAGCTGGAACACAGAAAAGGGCATATATTGATGTCTTAGTACCCACTGAACATGGGCATTCCACAGATAATATTTCAGCACTGTTAACGTGCCCCTATCATACTTTATGAACCCAGAACCGTAATTACCCAACACCAAGGCACCACACATGGGATTCTGTAACCATGAAAGTTTCCAAGCTGTAGCCAGAAAAGGACACAAGTTCCTAGAATAAATACAATTTAGGACGAAGTGTTTCATCGACTCCTCAGGGGAACCACATCCCTGATAAGGGCACGTGCGTTCTTCCATCGGTTTATGCTTATTGTTACCCCTCACATGAAGTCTCCCATATGCGCTAAGCCACACCACCTCCCCCACATGTGTTCTGGGATTCTGGCCTCTGTCAACATACAGAACACTTTACTGCTGTCTTCTGGAAGTCAATGTTTAAATTCGGGGGCCGCAGGTCCTATTGTGTCTAATACCCCTTGATACAACTGTACTCTGGAATGGAACATCAGAACGCATACTGAAATCTTCCATTTATATAACTTATGGATAGAGGATTTCATGGAGTCTGGAATAAGAAACAACAGGGAACATTTTGGAGGGAGATCAGTCCATTTAGAAGTATAGATATACCAATTATTCATGAACCATTTATGAACCAAAGTACCCACCATGGACCATGGGGTTCTAAGAGAATGTACCCAAACAAGTGTATGAAAAAAAAAACCGGGTCAACCATCCCCAACCCACCCTTACTTCTTGTCAGATACATGTACCCCATTTTAACCAGGTTCAGTCGACTCCCCCAAAGCACCCTAAAAAACAGACTATATACCCTTGTTTCTTAAACTACTTGATGGGGAAACAGTGGCAAAATAGGACATCCTTGGAAGAAGAAATTTCTTTATAATAGAAATTAGTTTCAGTTTGGACATTTTCCAGCCCTTCCAGGACTATACCTTTGATTCACACTCCGCCAAAATCAATTGCCAATTAGTCAATGCCATATCCGAAGAACCAAAGGTAACCACCAGTATCTTGACTGGGCCTGAAACCACCGAAAACTGACCTACGGCCACGAGGGGGGTAATCTCAGAGTCCAGATGGACTGCCTTGCATTTTGCTAAATTCAAGCTAGCCCCGGAAATGACTGAGTACCTTTCCAATTCCCTACTAGCCTCCAATACACTAGACTCATCCTGAAGAAATAAACAAGTGTCATCTGCGTATGCCAACACTTTAACCTCATCCTCCACCACCATCTGAGCCCTCAAACCCAGAATCCTAGGATTATCCATCAGTTGTTGAACTAGGGGATTCAGAGACAAGATAAACAGGAGTGGACTTAACAGACAGCCCTGACGAATGCCCGTATGGACTATCACTGCCGGCCCAACCACTCCCCTAACATATGGATTCCAACTAGCTACCTTATATAACATTTTTATTTTATTAATAAAGGAGGGGGGGGGGCCATAAGCTTCCATAGTTTGAAAAAGGAAGGAGTAATCTATGGCATCAAACGATTTCCTCTGATCCAGGGAAATAATCCATCCCTCCTTACCCTGTTTGGAATACCATTCCCAAAGTTCCTGCAAAACTATTAGAGGATGATGAATGGAACGGTCAGGTAGACTATAAAACTGAAATGGGTGAACAATTTGTCTGGCCAAGACTCGTAATCTAAGTAGTAAGATAAAAGACACCATTTTAAAATCACCATTCAGCAGGCTTATGGGCCTCCAATTGTGCAGTAAGGTTCTATCCCCAGTTTTAAACAAAAAAATAGACTTTTGGAAAAGTGGGCTGGTACCAAATTCTTGGAAAAAAAAGTAAGTAAATGTTTTCTCCAGGCAATATGCCAACTCAATTGCAAAGCATTTATAGAAATCGAAGGGGAGACCATCAAGACCCAGAACGAAGCCTGATTTTCGCGTACATATTGCCTCCAGGATTTCTGAATGTGTGATATTCTGGGTCAGGGAATCCATCTCCTGATTAGAAAACCTGTCCTTAGGCAAAGATAAGATGTAAGAATCATGGTCTTGTGTGCATGAAACACCTGGCTTAGTAGAATTAGTAATAATTTCAAAAAGACCTTGAAGAGAGGAAACTGACCCACCCTCCTGATCCTGTAAACAAGAAATGGAGGAGGCCTGTCTCCTAGACTTACATACTGCACAAGGGTCCAAAATGGGAGACTTATCTGTCCCATAGAAAAGTTCTGCTCTGATTGAACTAGCCCTATCATATTAAGGACTGCATCTGAAGTTTAATGGACTCAATCTGTGCTTGGAGGCCATCCCCCTTTTGAGTAGGAAGAGAAAAACAATACTGGAGTTTCTTCCGCAAAGTCAGATACCGAAAATATTGGTGTCTAGATTTATGTTTCCCATGCTTCTGAAATAGTTCCGTAATATCCTCCTTTGTCTGATACCACCAGTCACCAATATCCTCATAAAGGTCAAACACTGAGTCACGAGAAGTTAAAAGTTGTTTAACGGAATATTGGATATGGGGAAGTACCAAGGAATGAACATTTAACTTCCACCTAGATGTGTGATGTCTAAAGACAGTGCTGCAGTGGTCATTTGATGATGTGAAAACTCCACTGGGCAAAAAGTAGTAGAGGCCACTTTCAAATGATGGGAAATAAGAAAAAGTTACTTACCATAGAAACATAGAATTTGACGGCAGATAAGGACCGCTTAGCCCACCTAGTCTGCCCATTTTCTACCTAACAGATAAGCTGCAGATCCTAGTTAACCAACAGCTTACTTCCTCCTACCCCCCACTAGGACTGCCTTATGCCTGTCCCATGCATTCTTGAAGTCCCCCACTGTTCTTGACTCCACAACCTCCTCAGGGAGGCTGTTATAGAAACATAGAATTTGACGGCAACTCAGGGGATACTCCAATATTCATAACTCTTTGCAATGTGCCTTTAAGGTCAGAATGCCCGGGTATGAAATGCTATCCAAATGATGGAATCACTGGCATAAGCCACTTTTCAGATGCTGCCACCTATCCACTGCCTACATTGTAACCCTCAGATTTCGTGGACGCCTGCAAGACAGGGCCCAAAATTTAACTATAGCAAATTTTTAATTTTAAAATTCCCTACCTAAAAAAAACTCCAACTGGAGGAAGATATGAAAAGTAAAAAACTTATCATTAGAAAAAATTCCCCACACACTCCTTATGTCAGAATCACCTGAAAAGGGCAAACACGTTCTAATAAAAGTAGAAGTGTGGCATGCAAACACTATGGTACAGCATGGAATACAGAGGCCACTGGTTCTTAAAACGGGGAGGAGGGAGGGCAAGTTATGAACACTGGAGTATCCCCTGGGAGAAACAAGGTTACTATGGTAAGTAACTTTTTTTCTCACCCCAGGAATACTCCAATATTCTTAACTCTTTGCAGACTAAAAAGCAGTACCTTTAGAGGCGGGAAGAACCTATTTTGGAAACAAGCTCTGCAGTACAGCTATATCAAACCTGGCATCAGCCCTTGCCTGCATATCCAAGCTGTAATGCTTGACAAATGTGTGTACTGTTTGCCAGGTTGCTGCTTTACAAATATCCACCAAGGGTACTTCCCTTGCAGCTGCCCAATGTTGCAGCTGTACCCCTTGTGGAATGGGCTCTAAGCCCTGCTGGTGCTTCTTTGCCCACTTTAGAATAACAAAATTGGATGCACTGAACAATCCAGCAAGAAATTGACCTTTTAGATGCTGGGTTACCCCTTCCTACATCCCCATAAATAAGGAAAAGCTGAGTTCTATCCTGCCTATGGGGCTTAATGGCTGTCATGTAGTAGCTTAATGCTCTCTTGACATCCAGGCTATGTAGCCTACACTCACTAGAAGAAGAGTGGTCAGTGAAAAACACTGGCAAAGTAATGGACTGGTTCAAACGGAAGTCTGAAACCACTTCGGGAAGGAATTTCCTATTTGTTTGAAGGACTACCTTATCCCCTGTGGAAAGCAATGTAGTCCTTTTCAATACATAAGGCCTGAAGCTCAGTAATTCTTCTAGCCGAAGTGATGGCCACTAGAAACACTGTTTTCCAAGTGACATACTTCAAAGGTGCTGAGGACATAGGCTCAAAAGGGGGAGCCATGAGCTGAGCAATGCAGATATTAAGGTCCCAAGATGGCACCAGTTCTCTCACTGGTGGGTACATATGTGAGAGGCCTTTGAAAAACTTTTGAAAAATTGGATTTGATGCTAAGGAAACAGGCTTACCTGCCGAAGCATAAGCAGAAACTGATGCTAAATGAACTTTCAGTGTAGCAGGCTGTAAATCTAAGGAGTGTAGATAGACTAGGTAGTCCAGCAACCATGGCACTCCTACCTGGGTTGGCACTACATTCCTGTTAGAGCACCAAACGGAAAACCTCTTCCATTTTGTAGCATAGGTTTTCTTAGTAGAGAACATTCTGTATCCTCTTAAAACATCCATAACTGACTCGGAGAGCTGTAAACCAGCATACTCTAGGTCCTCAAGAGCCAAACTTTGAGCCTGAGTGACCTGAGGTTAGGATACAGGAGTCTGCCCTGATTAGAGGTCAAAAGATTGTGCCTCCTGGAAAGGTGTATTGGTCGTTCCACTGACACGGACAGCAACAGGGAGTACCATGGCTGCCTGGCCCAGTCTGGGGCTATCAGGATCATTACTGCTGGCTGAGACCCGAGTTTCAACAGCACCCTGTACACCAGGGGAAACGGGGGGGGGAATTCATACAGGAATTTCCCTGACCAATCCAGGACAAGGGCATCTAGAGGAATCGTGCCCACTACTGGAGGTCTGCAACAGAACTGAGGCAAGTGATGGCTCTGATGAGATGCAGAGATCTATTCCTGGAGTGCCCCACCTCCTGAATAGAGTCTGTACCACTTGCCTGTTCAGGTACCATTCGTGATGGTCCTGACTGATCTGACTCAGAGTATCTGTCAAAACATTGTCTTTACCTGGCAGATGAAAGGCCTGCAGGGAGGAGCCCAGTGAGTAGGCCAGGGTCCAGATTTTCATAGCCTCCGTGCAAAGGAGGCTTGATCTTGTTCCCCCTTGCTTGTTTATGTAGTACATGGTAGTAGTCTTGTCTGTCCTGACTTGCACTACCTTTCCCTGTATCAGTGGTTTGAAAGCGTGCATTGCCAAAAACACTGCTCTGACTCCAACAGGTTTACATGCAGAAGAGTTTCTGCACTTGACCAAGTGCCCTGGGCAATGTGCTCTGCTAGATGAGCTCCCCAGCCCAGGAGGGATGCATCTGTTGAGAGAATCACTAAAGGAAGCTCTTTCTGAAAAGGAACTCCTTCTCTGAGTTTGGTTTCCTCTTTCCACCATTGAAGAGCTTGAACAAATGTTTTTGTTACAGGAACAGGCTTTGACAGGGAATGCTTTTGTTGGCACCAATGAGTTCTTAGATGAAACTGGATGTTCCTCATCCGAAACCTGGATCCCAGCACTGTACCTGTTGCAGCAGCCACGTGGGCCAGGAGCTGCAGGAACTGCCTTGCTGGCCTTGGGACACCGAGCCTGAAACAGGCTGCCAACTGCAGAATGCTTTTTGCCCTGTCTCTGGGCAAGAATGCTCTGCCCAACTTTGCATTCAATTCTGCTCCTATAAACTGCAGAATTTGAGAAGGAAGCAGAACTGATTTTTCCAGGTTTAAAATGAACCACAGAGACTCCAGCAAATGTTGAGTGAGTTGGAGGTGCTCTGTTAGCTGTTGTGGTGAATCCCCCACCACTAGCCAGTCGTCTAAATAGGGGAATACTGAGACACCTTGTTTTCATAAGTGCGCCACTACCACAGCCAGACACTTTGTGTACACCCTTGGTGCTGAAGTGAGACCGAAAGGAAGAGATGAGAACTGATAGTGTCCTGATTGGAGTCTAAACCTGAGAAACTTTCTGTGAGACTCCCTTATAGGACTGTGGAAATAGGCATCTTTTAGGTCCAATGATGCCAACCAATCCCCTTTTCGGATTGCTGGCAGAATCAGAGACAAAGTTACCATTTTGAACTTTGGTTTTGTTAGGAAACTGTTGAGGACCCTGAGATCCAGGATAGGCTGCAGCTCTCCATTCTTCTTTGGTGTAAGACAGTACCTTGAGTAAAGTCCTTTCCCCCTTTGATTCAGTGGTACAGGTTCCACTGCCTCCAGAGAAAGAAGGTGTTTCACTTCTTCTTCCAGCCTTCTGCTTTCTAGGTGGGAAGCTGGTTTGAAAGTTCTGTTTCTTTGAACAGGGGAGGACTTGAAATTTAGGGACAGGCCATGACCCACTATCTCCAGAACCCACTTGTCTGTGGTGATGGTTTTCCAGTTGTGGAGAAAATGAGTCAGCCTGCCCCCTACTGGTAAGGGAAAGGTAGCCTGAACGAAGAAGTCAGGGGTCCTATTTAGCCTGGGGTTGAGACTGGGTACCAGACCTGGCACCTCTTCTGCCCATACCCCTAAGGTACCCTTGCTGTGGGTATTGGGGTGCTTGAGGAAGTACCATGGCCTGGTAAAAAGGCCTGGTATGAAACTGTCTGCCCCTACCTGCCCTACTGAATGGTCTAGAGGAAGTGGAGGGTCTTTCTTTTGTAGAATGACTACGGAAGGTGGCCTTATACTCATCCACCTTCTTCATGTAGGCCTCTGTATGGCTACCAAATAAAGAACTGCCCTCCATAGAAAAATCCAGAGTCTTATTCTGGGCATCCTGTGTTAGGTTTGTGGCTCTGACCCAAGCAAATCTTCTCTGTGTGACGGTATTTGCCATCCACCTTGCAGCAGGCTCATTGCTGTCTGCTGCCATCTGGAACTGATATTTGGCAGCTTCCAGGCCAAACCTAGCTGTTTCGGCCAGGTCTGTCGAAAGAGGAGGAGTTGCTTTTTCAGACATGTCCAGGACAGACTGCAAAAGAGCCTTCTGGTACTGTGCTGCATAGGCCTGATAATTTGCTTGCCTAATGGCCAGTTAGGCTGACAAATAACCTTTCTTGGCCATGCTTTCAATTTTCCTAGAGTCCTTCTCTGGAGGGTGAGAGGCCAGAGGGACCTTTGCCTTATCACAAGCTGCAGCCTGCACTACCCCCTGGTGGTCAGGGTGTGAAAATAAAAATTCAGCCCCTGTTCTGTCAAGCTGATACTTTTTGTCCACCCTCTTGTCTAGAGGAGGGACAGACCAGGAGCTTGGAGGATTTTAAAAATATCCCTGTTGAAGAATTTATTGATGGGAAGTGAAAGTTTTCTAGTTGGAGTCAATCCCATCATGTCCCAATATTCAGCCTCCTCCTCATCCTCTACAGCTTCAGTAGCAGGGATGTCTAAGGCATCAGCAATTTTCCTAATAAAGAAAAAATTTGAAGAATAATCTTCTGTGGTCCTGCAAGGAGAGCCAAACTCCTGTTCAGGGGAGACCTCAGGCTCTATAGGCTACCTTTTTCTTCGTCTTCCTCCTCCTCCTCACGCTGTTCAGGAAAGCAGAGTGGGATGGAGGATGCAGAAGTCTGGACTGGGGACTGTGATACCACAGGCAGCAGACCCTGCAATGCTTGCATAATTTTTACTGCTTGTGCAATCTCAGCAGGAGAAGGCACAGTGGCAGGCACCACAGAAGTCCACTTTTCCACAGAGGGTTCAGTGTGCTTTATCTTTTTCTGTTTTTTAACAGGAACCGGGGAGCTAGCCAGTTCAGAGGGTCTTTTTTTATCCGTGGCAGGGGTAGAAATAGTAGAAATTGTGGTGTCATCCACAGACCCTGAGGGTTTCGGCTGATCAGAGCCAGAGGGACCCTTTAATCTTTTATTTAGTTTGTCCAGACGTTTTTCTAAAGTCTTGTCTGGAAAAGATTTACAGATAGCACAGTCAGACTTTAAATGGTCAGAACCCAAGCAGAAGACACAGAGTGTTTATCTGCTTTGGCAAAGACTTCACCACACTCAGAACAGTTTTTAAAACCGGGTTAACCAGTTCTCTTTGTAAGTTTTTCTGACATAATGAAGAAAAACCGGCAACTGTAATAGTAAAATCTTTTAAAACTTAATTTTAAACACTTTTTATCGGTTGCGGTCGGTTCAGGAACTGATTGGAGGAACCGAGCGGAACCGGGAACCGATCAAATTTGAACTGAGATTAGCAGTTCAGAACCGGAGCTATCGGTTCTAAAAAACTAATTTTAAACAGTCAAAAATATGCAAATTACAGAAAAAAAGACTAAAACTAACCTAAAATACCTCGGTTCCTCAGCGATTATTCCAAACCGAGAGGAACTGAGAAAAATACATAAAACTAACTAAATTAGCGAACGGTTATAGAAAAACACAAAGATAAGAGGCAGCAATTGAAAATAAACAAGAAATACTTAAGTATTTTATGAAAATCAAGGCTTCTTGTGACTAGATGTTGAGGAGGAAATCTCCAGGCGTCTGGTCTTGACAGGAGAAGAGAGAGAAATCTGAGTGTTAGAATGTAGGCAGTTGATAGGTGGCAGCATTTGAAAAGTGGCTCATGCCAATGAGTCCATCATTTGCATAGCATTCCATCTCCGGGCGTTCTGACCTTAAAGGCATACTGCAAAGAATTAGGAATATCGGAGTATTCCTGGGGTGAGAAATAGTCAATTACCGTACAATACTGAGCCCTCCTGTATGTAAAATAATGGGGGGTTGAAATATGAGAATTACAATTAACCAATCTACCAATACACACATTGCTGGGCACAAGGAATCACAGTATATTTTCCCCCCAGACCATGCCTCCTTGGAATTGTTAAAGAACAATTAAAGCCCCCCCCCACAAAAAAAAAAATCATTCAGGTCGTAGCGAGGTACAGCTGAAACAGGGCAAACAACACAGTCCTGTCAGCTTTAAGCTGAAGAGTATAGATGTTCAAAAATCTACATGATTCACCATCCCAGTACCCATCCAAAAGGAGGGCTCTACCTTGGATGAGATCCACTATCCGAGAGAGGGAAAATCAGGATCCTCTAAATAAAAAAAAACAACTCCATCTGCCCTATCAGTCCCAAACGACTAAAAGGATGGACCCAGGGCCATTCTGATTTACAGGCTTGTAACTGTGAAACTGATGATAGCTATGTCTCCTGAAGAAATACACAATCATTGTTGGAATCGGCAACTAACTGAAATATAGCGTGTCTGCGTTTGGTATTACACAAACTGTGGCAATTTAATGATGACACTACAGCGTTTGCCACTCTCACGTTTTAATCAAAAATAAAGTCAATTCTTTTTCCTCTTTTTCCCAGAGTATATATAAGAGACGAAAGGATCTCTGTCAAGTCCATTAGATCTTTAGAGTCCTCCTCTCATTCCGAGTCCCCGCCCCCACTCTGTGGAGCCCAGAACCTCAAATGGATTAGTTGTTTCTACAGAAGGAGACGGTTCAGCTTTCGACAGTCTCCAAGAAGACCTCCATTGGGCCAGTGGGACACAGACAGGAGGGGCAGGGACAATATCTGTACTTCCCAGTAGTTGGCAAGAGTTTGAAGGGTCTGAATAACAGACTGCTTGAAGGCAATCCTCTGCTCCCATTATAGGTAAATTGGAAGAAAGTAGTTCCTGAACTGCGGGGGCATCCCACCTACATCACAACCCCCAGGTCTGTACCAAAAGAAGGTGTTCTGGACTCAGGATCAGGTTGCTGTACTAGAGGAAGGGGGGTTGGCTCCAGATTTTCTGAGCTTTTGAGCCAGGTTAATCAAGTCTTCCGGGTCAAGTGGAGAGCGAGTATTAGTTGCTGCCCATGGGCAATTTTTATACATATGGCCGGTCTCTTCACACAAACTACAACATGTAAGATTGGAACATTGGGAGTTGATATGCCCAACTTCATTACAGAAACTACAACGTAGTTTGTCACACACACTAGAAAGGTGGGTGCGTGAACCACACCGGTAACAGGCCCAAGGCTGCCCTGGGTAATAGCAGACTCCTCAATCTTTCCCTAGAAAAGTACAGTTAGGAATGTGAACTATCCCATCCTCTGTTTGATGTAATTTAACCTGACATTTCCAACCTCCACATCCAGAATTGTTCATCATCCAATACAGCTACTGATTTACCCAGAACTTGACATTTTTGGTGCAACCAATGATAAATATCTCCAACTGGGACACTCTCATTCTGGAACATAATAGTCACTGACTTGGTCAAAGGTTTGGTCAGTGGAATGACTGAAAAGGGGATCCATAGCGGGGTGGTTTTTAGTTGATTGTATTTCCCCCAAAAAGCTTCCAGCAGAGCTGCTGATCTAAAACTGATGTCAATTATGCCCTTCCCCAAAATATGTATAAATGCAAGGACATCTGCTGGGTAAAATCGCAAGGACTCCTTGATTAGTATTTTACCTACATAATGTCTGTCTGGATTAACTTCTAGATCCCCCTTTATATTTCAGGCAAACTGTGTGTTTCCTGGGGAGAGGTGTGGTCGCATTTGTTTTAAACAGTTCAGAAAGTAGCGGTCTTTGAGGTGGAACCTGGGGGGCAGTGGGTTCTGACCTGTCCTTAGCTGGGACAGAGTCCTTCTGTGGTACCTTCTCCTTGATAGCATGTGCCAAATGTATAGTAGGTTTTGGGGGTGCACAATCCCTATGCTCGTAACTCCCCCTTCATCCTTACTGGATACCCCCTTATGCTCCCCGGTGTTCTGGACTTCCGGGTGGGGATTAGTTGTGCATATCAAAGGAGGCCGCCATTCCTGGGAAGTTGAAGACTGGGAGAAAAACGTAGCATCCCACATTGGGTCAGGTACCCATTGCCACATACCATTTTGAATCCACCCTGCCCCTTGCAAGGTCGTATTAGTCCAAGGCAGCTCGCCCCCTTCTGGGGAGACCATCCGAAATTCTTGTTTAAGCGCCGTAGTCGTAGAGATGGGGAGGGGAAAAATCAAAAGGAACATGTTCAGGGGACTTATTTATAGTGTCCTGTTCCTGGATGTTTCTATTCTGAAGCACTACATTTTCCCATCTCTTTTTAGATCTTGCATTTTACGTTTAGTCCCTGTGTCATCCCCTTGGGCACAGACCATGGCTCTCCCTTCAAGCTCTAGCTCTGATGTAGGCATACTCTCTGTACTGTCCTGTGGCGAAGTTACCCCAGGCATAACATTCCCAGTGAAATCTACTGTTGAGTGTTTAACTGTATTCGAGGAGGAAAGCCCCATGGTGACAATTCCGGCTTTCCCCTCCAGTCCACAATCCTTTATTTTATTCAGCTTCGGGGCCTGGACCGCCCCGACATTCAGCTTCTGGGTTACCTTGGTAACCACGGCATTAGAAGGTAAAGAAAGATTTATACTCTGGGGCCCATATACTGGCCCAATCAACTCCTGAGCACCATTTAAGTGCCCCCCCAGTTTGTGGTCCACACAATCTCTGCCCTGTCCCCCAAGGCATTTCAGCAAATGACACTCCAGGGAGTGAAAAGAGTTCGTTCCTGACCCACAACAGAATCCTGTACAGGCCTATGACTTGCAAAAGTAAACACAGTTGCTGATTCCTGATTATGAGACTTCGTCTGAAATACAATTGGATGCAATACTTGCCCATCCATTGAGGAAACGATCCGTGTAGTGGCACTACCATCGACTGGGACTAGCAGTGGGGGGATGGTGATCTGAAAATTCGTGCTGCAACTGCCAACAGTGCTCCCGAAATAGGGCCTCTTCCAACCACAATTTACTAGCCAAGTCCTCTGATTCAAGATGATCTGGCAAATGCAAACGAACACACTTAGACTCCTTAATGTTTATATAGATATTCGCAGCTGACAAATTCGCTTCCGTGGGGTCTGTAGCATCAAAAAAAATCTCCTGATCCACCATCGAGTTTTCAGGACCGTCCAGGGTAGAAACCCGGACCTCAGCCACAGACACCTCCATCTCACGCAAGTCCTGGGCCATTCCAGTGCTTGCCAAAATAACTTCTCTGACAGCTTTGTTACTCTCTCCCAGCATGTCCATCTCCTCCACATTCTCCAGCGCTCCGTCCTCCATCTTGGTCCCGCAGACAAAGGGGTCTCCTCTGCTCACAGGAAGCAAGGCCCCCTGCAGGAAGAGTAGGGGAAATTTTTATTGAAAACACATAAGAAGCACAGAAGGAAAAACATAACAAAGCACATTAATCATTTATACTGAGAAAAAAATAACACAAGTGATGAGCTAATAAGAAACCAAAGGGGATCACAAAAAAACAGAAAAAGTACAGTTCAAAACCCTAAACAAAATACTCTGTTTATATTTGATAAAAAAGGGAAGCCCTTCTACCAAATCAACACCTGACATGCAGAATACAACAAACAATCTGATTTATAAATATTCCGGAGCTCATTGCTGACTAAAATGCTTAAACAATCATAAGACATCCTGTTTTGATGTAATACCCATTGACATCGGGCCTGCCATAGACAAAATCTAAGGCAACAGAAAAAAATAATTAGAGTGTCAGGGTGAAATTGAGAAAAACCTGCTCCATATTTTCCCACTACGATTATGTCATAATTTAAGAAACGAAGCCAGTTTAATTGCCATTTATTTGCCAAATAATCCCATAAAGCAGTGGTATAAGAGCAGTGTAATGAAAAATGCTCCATAGTTTCAGTTTGTGCTATGCACTCCATAAGGGGCAGTTTCGTTCAATTAAACTCTTATGTTTGGCATTACCCCTCAAATATAGCCTCCCATAAACCGTAAGCCAAAGGTTTTCCCACATTTTTGGTGGTATCCTTAAAAGAGTCAACTGATGTAAAATGTAATGATTATCAGTTGTGGGGCAATTTTTGAAACTAGGTTCCCTAGGGTAGTTTCTAGACATTATGTCCTTATATAAAATTTTTGTGGAAAGTGTAGTGAGACTGTTTTTCGTAATACTCCATTTATATAATTTCTGGGCGGCCGGCAAAAAATAAGGGGGAATCTGAAGGCGGGGATGTGGTTTAGGTGCTGACTGTAACCATGATTTGAGATATACAGCTAAGCCTTTCCCCATCCAGGCATTAGGGATTGTATCAGTGTTATGTAGTAAGTTATCAATGGAGTGTTTAAAAAATAAAGTGTGAAGGAATACTACAGGTTCTATCATGTTGAGACCTCCATTTTTTTTCCCAAATAGGTGTAATGTCTTTTAATGGGGTTCAGTTTTGAGCCCCACAGCATTTGAAAACACAAACTATAAATTCTTGTTTCCAGTTTAGTAGGTAGTGGGTATAATAAAGCTGTGTATTGTAAAAGTGGCAAAATGAACTTTTTTAGAATGGCTATTCGTTTCAGTTTTGAAATTTTATATTGACGCCATCTGTTTACTTTTTGTTCTGCCTTAATTATTCCCAATTCCTTTCTGGTAGATTTTGTGGTCCAAAAGTAATACCAAAAATTCCCAAAGGAGCAGAAGAAATGTAGAGTCCATACCAATGGGAGTCTGGCTGTACCTCGGGTCCAATAAAAAGACCTCTGCTCTTGTCCATATTCAATTTGGCATTAGAAACCGACTGAGACAGTTCAATTTCACGTAGGAAAATATTAATCTGTTCTGGATTTGAAAAGAAAGCACAGCTATCATCAGCATAAGCTTGTATATATAAGGCCTGTGGGACACCAAGACAGGTGATACCTGTCCATTTCTGGGATGACATGACTGAGTGAAGTAGTGGATCGAGGGAAAAAATATATAACAAAGGGCTTAAGGGGCACCTTTGACGGACCCCCACAAAAGCTAAGACCTACTATACCTTTTATCATAGGCCGGACTGTAAAAAAGGAATATAGCAACCGTAATTGGGTTATAAAAACCAAAGGCAGTTTGTAGGATTGTAACACTAAAAATAAGTAATTGTGGAGGCTCTATCGAAGGCTTTCTCTTGATCCACTGTCACTATACAACCTAGAAGTCCTGAAACATTACAATAACTTACATCTCTCATAGCACATAAAGCCTGTTGGATATTTCTATTTGACAGACCACAATACTGAACAGGGGAAATCACCAAAGAGGCACAAGTTTTTAAACAGGTATTTAAAATATGTGCAAACACCTTATAATCTGTGTTCATGAGAACAATAGGTCTCCAATTTTGTATTTGAGAGCGATCACCTTATTTTAAAGAGGTAAACCAACAGTCCTTCAGAGAAAGCCGGATGTATAGTGTTGTTAGAGAACCAATAAGTGTAGGTTAAAAATAAATATTCTACTACTTGAAGAAAAAAAATCTTATAAAATGAGTGAGGGAAGCCATCCAAACCGGGTGCAGGATGAAGCTGTAAGGCTTTAATGGCTTGTGAAATTTCTTCTTTAGTAATGGGGGATTGTAATTTTTGTGCTTCTATTAGCAAAACAGGAATGTTCACCCTTTGTAAAACTTTATCTCGGACGATGAGATATTTATATTTGACCTTAGAAATCCATAATGCCGTGAAATTTCAGCCTCTAAGTCCGTTAAGGAAGAGACTGTTCTGCCATCTGGGGTATTTAAGGATTCCAAAGAGACTGCATGTTTTAAGGTTTCGCAGGCCTCGTAGGGGTCACCTATGGGGGAAGTTTTAGTATTATGATGATATAACATTGTCTGTATAGTTTTTGCTCTAGCATTTTCAAACAATTTCATAGCCTCTTTTATAGTAGAGATCTGAGAGGTATAATCATATTTAGAAAGATTTGCCAAAGTGATTAGTTTATATAACTGCTGTCTGAAGGATAAATAGTGCAGGAAATCAGCATTCCCTTTTTTCTTCCCATATTTAGAAAACCAGTTCTTAATGTCAGCTTTAGTGTCTACCCACCATTCGTCTTTATCAGTATACAAAAACTCAACTGATAATCTGGCTTGAAACAAAGCTGTTATTTCCTGAATGACCCAGAAATGTTGAAAAACCCATAGACTTCTTTGGGAGAAAAATGTAGAGAGTCTTTTAACAGAATTTTGCCTACATAATGTCTACCAGGCCTTTCCTCTAACCCCTCCTTATATCTTATCCTAACAGCATTCCTACGAGGAGCAGCTATTTGTTTCAAGTTTGCAAAAAGTTCAGATAATAAAGGTTTAGGGTCTTGAGCGCGTTCCGAGACCGAGGGAGGTGGATTCCCCCTAACAGTATTTGACCCTGGATTTAAAGGGGGAAAGGAGTCTGTGGAGTCCGGGTTTGGAGCGTTTGAAATAGGTAAGGGTTCCTTAGGCATGCTTGAGGTCTGAGAACTGGTTTGTTCAGAAGAAATGGGTGAAGGCTTGGAGGAGACCCCAGGCTTCCACTCTGCCGTAGCCTGTGAAAATGAGATGTCCCATGAAGGATCCGGGATCCAAATTACTGTAGCTGATCTCAACCATCCTGCCCCCGAGAGTGTTCTCTGAGGTGACCATTCATCATTCGGTTGAGGAACCGAAGAAAAATTACCCTCAGAAACACAAGACATAGCAGATTTTGTCAAGGGGGAGCTCAGAGAGAAGTTGCTGACCGGATTTGTCGTTTAATTTATTTTCTTCCTGCTACATTTGCGATGCTGCTTGTTGAGTAGACTCAGCAAAGGGTTTTGGCCCGAAAAAGAAATCTGTGGTACCCTCTTGAGTAGTCGGTTGGGTTTGATAGGTTATTTTCAATCCCTGTTGTACTGCCATCGGGTGTTTAAACATGAAACCCACTGTTTTTGATAAAGTAACTCCTGAGGTAGGCTGTACAAACGATATATACGAAGAATCTTTTTTTCTGTTTACACCACCGTTTTGTTTAGTGGGGAGCTTAAATTGTCATCGGACGTCAAGCATTCACTGGCTTTATTGGGTAAACCCGCCGGTATGAAGGGAGCTTTCTGACAAGACGCTGACAGCTGTGCTTGTGCAATCAGCGGCTCAGTGTGAGCCGGGAGCTGTTTTGAAAGCGAGTGAGACCCGTTTTCTGCCGTAACAGACCTGTCAAAATTGAGGGTGAGCGGAGATGAAATGCACTTTTCAGGCTGTAGGCACACACCGGATGAGGTGTTATTACTACCAGCCTTCGTAATTAAAAGTTCTTTAGAAAAATTTGTGGACTCACCTAGCCCCTTCGGGACGGTTTCAGGAGCGGCTACTTTGTCCAAGAGTTTGACAGGCCTGGGAACTGAAATGACAGCAGTCGGACTGGCCTGTAAAGCAGCTAATTCTTGTTCCAAATGCTGTTTCTCCAACAAATGGCGTTCTTCTTTGAAGCGGACCAGTTGCAAAAGCTCTTGTTGTTGTAGATCCAAATTGCTGACTAAAGTTGTATCCATGTTAGAAATGGATTCCAAACGCAAATCCACTGTGGAAACATAAATATCTGTAATATCGTTCTCAGAAATATTAGAACTTGAAAGCGAGATTCGAACTGCAGCTTCTACCAAACACGGATCAGGAGATAAGGCCTGCTCCCCTGTCTGTAATATGACCACATCCTTCGATGCTCCGGGTGAAGTGGCCATCATGCAGACCAACAGCCTGTCCCCCTACTGGCAAGAGATGGGGAATTTCCCCGGTGCCCTGGCCATGTCCCCCATTCAATAAAAATACCACCAACAGCTTAATCTGGTTCAAGATCAGTTGGCATTCATCTGTGTCCCCCTCCCCTGGGTCATGCCTGAAAATAGGCAGAATTTGTCAAGTGCACTTATCCGGTGAAAAAAAAATAAAGTGTTGGAAATGTTCTGAACTGTAGGGTGAGGCCTTGGCCCACTACCTATAGGAGCCACTTGTCTGTAGTGATGTTTTTCCAGTCCTGGAAGAAGTTAGCCAGTCCCTCTTCCCCAGGAAATCGGTTGGTGAAATGGACATACTGTATGTATCAAGAGTTTTTGCTTTGGCTGAACCCTAGAGGTGGAAGCCTGGTCAGCCCTTCTGTAACCCCTTTTTCCTCTGCCCCTGAAGAAACCTCTCATCTGAGACTAATTGTAGGGCACAAACACGTGGTACAAGGCTTGTAGATAGTAACCTCTACCCTACCTCCCCTTCCATGGGACATATAAGATGTAGAGGCCCTCTCTTTCTCAGTGTTACTCTTGTAAGTGGACTTGTACTCTTCCACTTTTTTCATGTAAGCCTCTGTTTTGTCATCAAAGAGAGTATTATCCTCACAAGGAAAATCCAGGGCTTCTGAATGAGTGTCCTGTAACAAGTTAGTGGTTTTGAGCCATGCAAACTTCCTAAGGGAGACAGTATGAGACAGAACCCTTGAAGCAGTGTCACTGGCATCTACTGCCAAATGAAACTGATACTTAGTGGCATCCAGGGCAGACCTGGTGGTGTTTGCCAGATCCTGAACCTGTTTCCATGAAGACTGTCACACAGGGTCAGCACTACAATCCATAGTGCCTTCTGGTACTGTGATAAATATGCCATATACACAATCTGCCTCAGAAGGAGAGAAGCAGTACACTTTTCCCCACACTATCCAGCTTTCTGGAGGTTGGGAAGAGAGGGGAACCTTGGCTTTGTTGCAAGCCGCAGTCTGAATCACCCCTTCATGGTCAGGGTGAGTTGAGAAGTACTCAGCGCCCTGCCTGTCGAGCTGGTACTTCTTTTCAATCTTTTTATCAATTCCTGGCACTGAAAAAGGGGTTTGGAAAAGTTTGCAGGTTGCTTTTTTGAGGGACTTATGTACTGGTAAAAATAGCCGCTTGGTGGGCGCTAGCCCCATCATAGTAAGGAAATCAGCCTCCTCCTCCTCATCTTCCCTTGACTCCTGTGTGGAGAGGGAGAGGGAGAGGGTACTCACCATTTGCTTCACAAAAGCAAAGTGTGAGGAGTAATCTTCTGGACCCCAAGGAGAGGAACCAAACTACTGATCCAGGGGAACCATCTTGTTCAATTGGTTCTCCTTCCTCCTCCTCGTCTTCATAATAAAAAACTGTCACCCTGGTCGGTAGGAACCAGAGGCTGAGGAGGAATCGGGAACCCCATAAAAGTTCCCATGGCTTGGAAAACTTGCCACACTTTTGCCATGTCCTCCTGATAAGGCATATTTACTGTATCTGCTGTTGTCTCCTTTAGCTCTTTGGCAGGGGGAACAGCGACACACTTTTCTTTTTATGTTTTCTTAGCAGAGACTGAGTCAGGAGCCTGCTCTGGGGGTATTTTCTATTTCTCAGTGGTTTTATCAGAATGATCCTTAGAGGATTTGGCAGGCTTACTATGTAGAGGACCCTCTTCAGAACGTTTTGGTGACACAGAGGTGGATTGAGAAACCATAATCTCTTTGAGCTTCTTGGTCCTGGGTCTTAGAGCAAAATTTGCTACAGAGGTCGCAGTTTTTGAAAATATGGCTGGGATCAAAACATTCAAAACACAGCTCATGGCTGTCTGCCTTAGCCAAGAGGTTAAAACATCTACCACAATTTTTAAAACCAGTTGGTTCCATCCTCTTTTTAGGTCTGTCTGACATGCCAATCATCAGTGCAGATCGAAAAGAACACCAAATCCTCGTTGGGAAAGAAGAAACTGCGGTTCGGTTCTGACCACGAAAAATAAATTTTTCTTCATCTTTTCTTTTTTTTTTTTGAAATAAGATACAGTTAAAACAAATTTCCTGAATAAGCGGGAAGTCCAGCAGCCATCCACGCACACACTAATTCGTCTGGCAGAACTTGTTCTTACACTCAATGCTTTTTCTTTTAACAACAGTTTTTTTCAGCAGGTCAGTGGAGTTGCCATGGGTACCAAGATGGGTCCCAGCTTTGCTAATCTGTTTTTGGGTTGGATGGAGGAAGAGTTTTTTTCTCTCATTCACAGGGACTGTGCCTGAACTCTACAAATGCTACACAGATGACTGTTGCTCCAGGGAGCCCCTCCAAGTCTTCCTCCACAAGTTTACCACGGCCCATCCTTCCCTTCAATACACTGTTGAAATATCCTCCTCTACACTGCCTTTTTTGGATATCCAACTGTCAGTACAGAACACTGGTCTGAAGATATCAGTTTATTTACAAACCCACTGACTCTCACAGTTTCCTCCTCCACAGCTCCTCTTATCCTAAACATGTCAAGAATGGCCCGCCTTATTCAGTTTCTTAGGCATCGCAGGTTATGCAGTGAGGAGGAGGATTTTGCTGAGCAGACCCAAATAATTATCAACAGGGGATACCCTAAAAGTACAGTGGACAGAGCACTCTTCCAGATGAGTAACATGCTCCATAACCTTGACCCCCACAGGAAGGATACTATCAGGCAAGAACGACGACGAATTACACCAGTGCTTCCTTTCCATCAGAGTACACCTTCTCTTCACAGGATCATCACCAGTAAATTTCCTATTCTGCAAAATAACCACAACATTGGTGCTTCCTTTACAGAACCACCTATTGCCTCCTACCGCTGGCCACCCAACCTGTGGAATCTCCTGGTTAAAAGCAGCCTCCCTACTCCTAACAGTTCCTCCCTCTCAGGTACCAAACCTTGCAACAGAACTTACTGCTACACCTGCAAATTTGTTTCTAGTGTGACTGAAATTTAGGGGCCTTCAGGTGTTTTTCATATCACCAAGGAGTTCTCGTGCACCTCCACTAATTTGGCATACTGTATTCTTTGCAGGAAGTGTACAGCTATTTACACCAGAGAGACTGATAGACGCCTTGCTGACCGTTTCAGGGAATATTACAGAGCAGTCAGGAATGGAGACACTGCTAAACCCACTGTATCTCACTTTATCTCCAGGGACCACAAGTCAGTGACTTTTCTGTTTGTGTCCTTCAGCAGGGCTTCTGGGATTCTGACCATAGAAAAAACATGGAAACCAAGCTGATCATCCGCCTTGGCTCCCAGCAGCCCTCCAGTTTAAATGGTAGACTTATTTTCTACTAACATCTTTCAGCCACCCCTTGTTTTCCCTAAAGTCTGTTTGTATCTGTACACATTTAATTTCTTTTTCATTTTCACCATAAGTCTCCATCTCTGTCTCCTTCCCCCACATTTGTCACCTTTTAGCCTTCATACTAGGCCCTGTTAATTAGTCCCTACCTGGGGACTTCACTAGATCTTTCACTCCTATTATGCTTTGTCTTTCCCATCATCACTTTTCGTTTAATAGATTCTCTCTTAATCTTGCCATTTATCACTTCTTCTCCCTAATCCTCCCCTTTTTTCTTTCCCCATATATATATCCCTTATTTTATCTCCCCTCTACCCTAACTTTGTTTTTTTCTCTTTTAGATAACTTCCTGAAGAAGACCTAAAGTCGAAACGTAGATTTTTAACTCTATTTTCTATTTTCAGTGTGCATTTAATATAACCATTTTGTTTTGCTTTCAGACCACATGCTGACGCAGCACCTCGTTTTTGGTTTTACTGTTAAAACAAATATCACCTCGGTTCCATAGGAGCAGAACCAAGACAAAAAAACAAGTAAACAACCCCAAAAATCAAATAAAACAACAATTCACCCTCAGTTTTTCCTCACACTTGAGAAAAAAATGATGGTTTATTACAAAATTAAAAAAATACCTGAGCAGTTCCCTGGTTCCCGGAAACCACTACAAAACCCGAAAACATATGCTAACACTAACTAGAACTAAAATAGATGAGGGCAGGGAAGAATAAAATAAAATGGAGTTTAAATACTATTTCCTCAACTATCGTACACTTCGAGTGAGCTGCTGAAGAAAGCTCTTCGGAGTGACTTGCTAGAGCAGGCGAAGAAAAGGATCTGACGTTAAGCTGTAGAACACAGCTCCACACAGAGGGCAGATATTTGAACTGTGCTCTGAAATCCATTCCACATGCTTCAGGACAGCTTCACCTGCAAGGCTTACTGCATACGTCAAGCATAATGAGGATTCCTTGGGTTTGAACATTGTGTGTCCAGATCTCTCCTGTGGGGAGAGGGATGGAAGATTAACAGATACACATAAAATTGAAATTTAAATACCTGTAAATCTTCTTTCTTCGACGGCTGGTCTCCGGGCTTCCTTACTCCTGGGCTGTACCTCCTGATGCTGATAGGTGGGCAGGAATCAGACCTCTGCAGCAGGGGACATCCAGCCCTCCACTTCCTGTCTTCCTCAGTTTACTTCCTGCCTGCTATGAAGCAGGTACTCTGCAGCAGAGCCCTGTCACAGGAGGCAGGGCTGAAGAGACTGTGAGTTACAAAATCCTTATTCTATAGAAACAAGTGTATTCTTCTTTTTTTTGGATGACAAGAAACGCTATACAGAATCCCTGTTCTACAGAAGCAAGTGTATTCTTTTTTTTTGGGGATTACAAGAAGTGCTGTAGCAATGGGTGCAGCATTCAAACGCTCCAGGGTGGGATCCAGTCTCAGCCTCGCAAGCTGCACAAACAATAGATTCATGCAACAATACAGTACATCAAAAAAGAAAAGGGTACAAAACATTACTGATATGCAAACTAATAATTGGTGCAACATAACACAGTAGAACAAGGTGCTTATGGCAGATAAAAATTCAGCTTGGTGATGCCGAGCGGTGGAGCACCCACTTGGCATACTAGTGATCCAGGTTCCAACCCCAAATCCAGGGAATCAGAAGCAGAGACTGGAAGGGAGAGTGATAAGAGCGGCCATGCCACTCTCCTTGGGGCATTGCCACGGTGCACATTGTTGGAGTGTGTCCTAGAAAAATGGAAACTAGCACCTGTCTCAGACTGCCAGATAATGGCTGCCTAGTCCCCACGGCGCACTGCTCCTGACCCCACCAGCCCAGCATGCCTCAGAGGACTCCCAACAATGTTACTCTCCTCCTCTCCCCAAGGGGGGGGTTCCTGACACGGGTTCCATTGGATCCTCTGTGGACACAGGGACAGCCTGGAGAGCTAGATGGCAGCAAAGATTTGAGACTACTAGGCAGACAGAAATGTTGAGCAGCCAGAGGTCAGTGGTGGGGGGGTTGGGGGAGAAGGCACAAAAAAAAAGGCATAGTAAATAATACCATCAGAAGAGAAGGGAGAGGGAAAGAAAAGCAAAACAGATACATGGCAATCACTGGAGAAAAGTGGGTGGCATCCAAAGCACGAGGTCGGAGCAGTTGCAGGTGGGAGTTGTAAAGTCACAAAGATGAGACTTAAGGGAAAGGATGCATTGCAGAAGGACAAAGGATGAGTGGACCAGAGTTAAACCACAAGGACATTAGGCTGACATACAGTATTGGCTGTCTCACACAGTGTCCCATATCGAGACAAGGACTTCAAACTGCTGTTAATTATAACCCCTAGGTCCCTTTCTCCTTTGAATAATTTACCATGATTCCACTGATGTTCTTTCTGTTTTCTGCCAGTGTGAATCATTCTTTTAATTTTTACACTGATCTGTAACATCTATATTCTGAAACACTACTCCAGCTTGTCAACATCCCTTCTCATGCGGTTGATCCGCTCATCATTACCTACTCTCCCCCAGGTTTCTGTCATCTGCTAACAGACTTACTTTACCCTGTAATCCCACCACAACATCCCTGATAAGATATATATACTGAAGAGTACTAGTCCCAGGACCAACACTTGGGGCACTCTACGTGTGACTTTGCTGACATCAGAGAATTTAACATTCAGAGTCTGACCTGACAACTAGTTGCCAATCCAATCAGTCCTCTCTGCTCCACCTCCTGTGCATGCCTCTCAAGAGACACTGAATCAAAGGCCTTACTGAAGTCTAAGCACAGAATGTCGACTGCCTGGTCCCTATCCACTATACATGTTACCGAGTTACACTACACCATCCACAGTATACACATCAACCTAACATGAAACCACTGTTGAACGACAATCTAATGACTTTCAATGCAACTAATAAATCTAAGCACTGTACAGCTTAAAAGAAATTAATGTAAACAAGTTTTCTTATCTTTAATTACCTTAATTGTGTCATAGCATCCAAAATAGGCAGCTCGATACACTATGATTCCTTGCACTGAGACCCCAAAGCCTTGATACAGACCACGAGGCCCATCTGTCTTAGCAATTTTAAAAAGGCAGTCACCCAGACCTTTGAACTGACGCTCTGCAGGACCTGGAACAGAATGGCATGCAGTTACTTGACAGCAATGTATAAAGAACAGTAACGTACTTATCATAACAGTAGATCTTAGAGTGAATCTCTTCCATTAAGCCACAATACCCATATCAGACCTAGGACCACATAGAAACTTTTGCTAGCTGGGGGCCACCCACAACGACGTCATATGTCAGCGCAGCGTCTACATAAATGTGGGTGGCCCCATCTCTCCTCAGTTCCCCACTAGAGATTGGACTCTGAGGACCTCTATTTCTGGGGAACCAGGAGATCAAACCAGCACCAAGCATACTGGGGAAGAAGTAAGCTGACAGCAACAGCCATAGATTAGACCAATACAGTAATCTATGATGCCACCCTGGGGCGGGGAGGGCGGAGGGAGAAACAGTATGACCTAATGGAAGGAATTTTCTCGAAGATATAATAGTTACGTAAGAACATTCCGTAACAGTAGATCTTCAAGGGGATCTAAGTGATCAGGTCACACAACAGGAACTTCACTGTTGGTGAAGCAGGATCCACAGGGAAGATTTTCCAGCAGTACAACTAGGGCCGCCCATGCCGATGTCAATCAACCCTATAAAGACGTGAGTGGCCCCGCTCCCTGCTCAATTCTTTCCCCCCAGAATCTAACGGAGCAAACCTGTGCCATAAGGGACCAAGGAGAGAGAGAGAGGGGGAGAGGGGGGGGGGGTGCCCAGGCCTCAATAAAAGGCTGGATACACCATATAGCCAGTCTGAGCAGAGGACCCAAGAAGGTGGACGTTGGGAGGAAGGGCAGACCTGATGACTGAGATCCCCTCGAAGATCTACTGTTACGGTTAGTTCTTACATAACTGTTATGTCTTCTTCGGGAGTATCTCAGTCATCAGCTCATACCGTAGGAACGAGTACCAAGCAGTTACAGGTGTAGCAACACAGTCCAGGAGGAAGACCAACTAATGCCTAGGACAGAAGGCTCTGCAGAACAGTCTGGCTGAAGCCTGCTTGGGCTCTAGAAGCAATGTACAGACTGTAGTGCTTAGTGAAAGTATCGAAGGTACTCCAGGTGGCAACAACGTAAAAGTAGCAGCTGAGACCTCCTTGAAACAGGCCACAAAGTAGCCATGGGGAGTGGGCTTTCACTACCCCTGAAAATGCCTTGTCATGCTTGTTGCAAAAGAACACAAAACAATGGGCCAACCATTTCGACAAACATTGTTCAGAAACCTGAACTCCCTCTTTTCCTGGGGCAAAGAAAACAAAAAACTGTTTTGCTTTTCTACAGTCCTTAGCATAGAGCACACAATATTTCAGAATTCTGCACACATCTAAAGTATGGAGAAAAGCTTTCCCTAGACTGGCACACTCCGGACAATAAACAGGTAGGTGGATAAATTGGTTCAGGATAAACTCAGATACCACCTTATAGAGAAACTTGGGACTGGTGCATAAAGACACCCGGTCTCTGAAAAATCAGGTTTCTCACACCAGAGAGCCTGAAGCTCAGAAATCCTTCGAGCAGAAGTAATGAAACCAATAATAATGCTTCCCAAGAAAGAGAGTGTAGCTTGCAAGTCGCGGCTGGCTCAAACAGAGACAGGGTCAATTTCTCCAAAACAAAATTTAAATCCCAAGCCAGCACAGGTGAAGAGATTGGAGGTTTCAGATACAGGATGCCCCTGAGAAAAGTACAGGACACATTTAACTGTGCCACGGTGAGACTGCCCATGGGCTCACGAAAGGCAGAAATAGCCACAAAGTGCACCTTGAGGGAGGAGTACTGGAGGCCTGAGTACGACAGGGGAATCAGGTAGTCCAGAATCTGAATCACCGGACAGATAAAAGGGTCCAGATGATGTTTGACAGCCAAGATGGTAAACCTCTTCAACTTCATGGCATATGTGGCTCTAGTGAAGGGCTTCAGAGCTGCAGCAAGGACGCCCACTACCCTCTGAGATACTCCAAAACAGGCAATAGCTATGTCCTCAGGAGCAAGGCATGCAGACGAAGGGACTTCAGGTTCAGATGGACCTGGGTCCCCCAAGCCTGCGCCAGCAGTTCCCTTCAAAGCAGCAGAGGAACTGGAAGTTCCTCCACTAACTATTGTATTAATGGAAGCAATATCTGCTGTGGCCAGTAGGGTGCGACAAGGATCGTGACGGCCCTCTTCATCTGCAGCTTGATTAGCATCCTCTGAATCAGAGGGAATGGAGGGAAGGCATAAAGGTACTCCTGCCCCAGGAGATGGACAACACATCTCACCAGAAAACTCCCGGCCCTTGATCTAGTGAGCAGAAACAGGGCAGTTTTGCACTGAGTGGGGACGCAAAAAGGTCCAACTCTGGACGACCCCACCTGTTGAACAAATCTTCTGTGATGGATGACAGAAGCTCCCAATCGTGCATCCTAGACTGGGTTCGGCTGAGGCTGTCTGCCAGAGTGTTCAGCACGCCCGGGACATGAACTGCCGAAAGTTCCAGACCGTGGTCCAATGCCCAGTACCAGACGCTCACTGCCTCACTGCAAATGGGGTACAAATGCGTCCACCCTTGCTTTTTGATATAATAGACCACACTGAGATTGTCGGACTGAATCAACAACTGGCCTGAAAAGAGAAAAGGCCTGCATGGCATACAGAACCACCTGCATCTCTAGGACGTTTTAATGGGGGGACGTCTTGAACTGGGACAAGGTATCCTAAGTCTGGAAGGGACACAGGTGTGCCACCCAGTCTAAGCCGGAGGCATCTGCAGTGAGAATCTGCTGGGGAGATGAGATCAGGAATAGGACCCCCTTAAGAGATTTAGGGGATTCATCCACCACTGGAGGACCCTGCAGACCGGAGAGGAGACCAGCACCAGCTGTTCCAGGTTGTCTGTGCATTGGTCCCACTGCACCCGGAGGGTCCACTGGAGCACCTGCACATGCAGCCCAACCAAGGGAACAGTGGCAATGGCCATAGCCATGAGGCCCAGGTGCCTCAAGTAAACTCTCACGGAAACATACCGGCTCTGAGCTACCACCTGAGCCTGTGATATGAGTAGGTTTGGCAGTTTTCGATTTTTATTTTCACAAAAAACGACTGCTAAAATTGATGTTTATTTTCTGATTTTTTTTTCAATAAATATCGATCTTTATTGTTAAAAACAGCTTGTAAATAGGCAACATGCAATATAATTAATCAATTCAGTGACACACAGAGACAAATGCAATATGCGCCCCCCCCCCAAAGTGCAATCGATGTTGGATTCAGCTGTGCAATTTTTTAATGTCTGTGTCGTTAAACGCATCAAAACTTCCTGTTATGTCCTTTCTGTGGTACAATATGTTTAGTAGCCCTAGTCTCTCCTCTGAAAGGCGCATTCGAAGTTTATCTTGCACTTTTCTGTAGAGACTAAATGAGCACTCTACGGCAGTAGATGTAACTGCATAGCCAGTGCCTTCAATGCAACACTGGACAGTACAGGAAGGTTTTATATCTCACTCTTCCAGTACTCCATCAGAGCGATCATGCAGTCAGAGGGAACATCCAGCTTTATATATAAATTAAAGTCCCGCTTAAAGTCATCTTTTTTGCAACGAAAAGTGTCGATTATGGCACCATGCTTTGATACATCAGTAGACAGCTGTCTTTTAACAAAGGGGTCAAAAATCCGGCAATTGTCAAACAAAGAACCAGCACCATAAAGGCCTTCAGGGCCATTTCGTGTCAGTGTTGCGCTTAGCTTTGAATGAAAATTTCTGGAGAAAGAATGCACTGCTATAGACAGGGACTGTCTTTTAGAACCCACTGATTTTAAATCAACATATTTTAATGAAGTTTTAACATCACTTGGCACGCTCAGATCAGAGCTCAGTAGTCTGTCAATTTTGTGTATCAGAGGTGCTTTTGTTTCCATCTGGACATGTATCACATGGATATTACCAAGAAAACTGCACAAAAATGTAAGCTTGCAGTAAAGTTCTCTTTGACTAGAATCAACCGTTACAAGTCTCCATAATTTGGAGGCTTTTTTAGACTGACGCTCTACCTCCTCATTAATTAAAAAGTCACACACACTATCCCGATGAGCATGAACGTACTGTGCTGCTTCTAACCAAGAAAACCAACGGCAAGGGACAACTGGGTGTCGTACTGGATAGTGGAACACCATTATTTACACATGCTTTAAAAAACACTCTCCCCTGTTTATTTCCACTTTTAAATAGAGCTGGAAAGTGAATCACAATTTCATTAACATCACAAAATTCTTCGGTTTTAACAGCATGGTCGATAGCAACGTGTAATAAATGTGCGATGCACGGTATGTGCAGCAAATGGGGGTAAATGTCTCTAAGGTCTTTAATTATTCTTTGCATGTACATTGCTGAATCAGTGTTTATTGAGATACAGACTGACCAAAACAAGGAATAGTCTCTCATCATGTCATGGAGCAAGTTAGAGATTACACCCGCATTGCACTGCATAACAACTGTAGACTTCAGTAGCAGACAGTTTATGGCTTTATTTTTAGACGAGTAAAAAACTCCCAGAACATTGATCGCAGGTAGACCTGCCAACTCAGGTGTTTCATCAACAACAATAGAGAACTACTCACCAGATAGCAGCTCATTTATTTTTGATTTGTGGTGCGTGAAGACCTCTGGAATATATTTCTCCTCCAGCTGACGTCTTTTCGGACATGTTCTCGCAACAGGTGCATATTTTCTTAGAACACACATTAGATAGCTGGAACCCTGGGCAGCGTTCATCGGAATTGCTTCAATTAAAGCCCGAACAAGATCATGTGGGAAGTAGGCAGCTTCTTCTTTCTTCTGCCTCATGCGTCCCATAAAGGATTCCATCGAGGGCTGCGAGATAATGTCCTGACTTTGCTTTAGTCTCAGGTGCGTCTTGCTGTTAAGATGCTCAGAAATGCAGTTTGCTTGACCCGATACTTCGGTTTTACAAATCTTGCATCGTAAAATGTCAACGCTTGCCCCATTACCAGTCTTTTTTACGGTTTTTTAATTCTAGTTCTGGGAATTCCAAGCAATACTCGTCTGCACATTTCCTTTTTCGACCCATGCTGTGTGGTTGTGTAGCTAGATCTGTGGTCTGATTTAAGGACTACAAATTCAATTAACAGCTCAGAAGCTGACACGGGAAACCACACAGGTATGCTGCTATTACAAATTAGGTGTTAATGGACTAGGTGATCACAAGCTGAAGTAGAGAGAGGCATGGCAGTGTGCAAATTTAAATCACCTGCTGATCAGTAAATTATAGTGATACGAGTACTGCGAGAGGTAAACTCATTTCTGTGTAAATCGACAATTAAAAATATCCGTCAAAATTGACTAAGTTGTTTGTCTCGATATAAATCGACGGAAACCGATTTAAATCGCAAACTGCCAAGCCTAGATATGAGGCACTCTGCTCTGTCTGAAGGCAGGAAGGCCTTACCCTGCACTGAGTCCAGAACTGCCCCCATATACTGCAGCCTCTGGGATGGGATCAGGACGGACTTGGGCAAGTTGACAGTGATGCCCAGAGAATGGAACAACTGGAGGGTCCTCTCCACAGTTCAGAGAAGCTGATTCCTGGAGTAGCCAGTTGTCCAGGTAGGGGAAGACGTACAGGCCTTCTTGCCGGACAGCAGCAGCTACTGCTGTTAAGCATTTTGTAAAAACCTGCAGCACAGAGGATAAGCCAAAGGGCAAGACTCTGAATTGGTAATGCTCACCCTGAAAAAGCAACTGAAGAAACCACCTGTGCGGTGGCCACACAGGAATATGTAGGTAAGAGTTCTGCATATACAGGGAGCACAGTCAGTCGCCCTGTTTGAGCAGAGGCAACAGGCCTGAGAGAGTGATCCTGCAAAATCTTTTGTACTGAATATAGAGGATGAGGTCTTTGGGATCTAGAATAAGCCTCAGGTCTCCAGTTCTTTTGGGGACCAGGAAAAACCTGTAATAGAACCCTCTGTTTTTCTGCCACCTGGGCACAGGCTCAATCACCTTTTTCCTCAGAATGGAGTATACCTCCTCCCGAAAGACCGCTGTAGGGTAGGTGGAGGGTACCGGAGAAGTCTCTGGGGGCTGTTCCAAAAGGTCCAGAGTGTGACCCAATTCTATGATCTGAGAATCCAAACATCTGAAGTTATGGTTCTCCACTGACTGAGATGGAGGGTGAAGAGGAGGAGTCTGACAAGTAGTCAGGCAGAGGCGAATTTTGCCCGCTGGGGCTGATCCATTGCCTCTGAGCCATTTCATGGCAAAACCCGAGGAGGAGGAGGGTGTAGGTAAGGCAGAACTGGCCTTCTGATTAACCTGGAGTCTGGACCCCGCACCAGACTTGTGGGACACCTTATGAAAGGATGGCCGCTGTCTGCTCCTGGGCTGGGTAAGGTAGAGCCAGTGGACAGATATAATGGCCCTACCAGAGGCCTGGGAATCATTAATCATACCCTGGACATCAAGCTTTAAGCCACTGAAGAGGGCATTAAGCACCTTTTGTTGGATATCTGCCGTGAAACCAGATTCCCTCAGCAAGGCGTGCATACAAAGGCAAATACCTGTGGCAGCAGCCCTGGCACCAGTGTTAGACATATCGTGCAAGGCATTGAGGAGGTGTTTGCTGATATCCTCAGCAGCCTCGAAGGACTTAGGGACAGTACAGTTACGTAAGCACTTACCGTAACAGTAGATCTTCGACAGAGGTTCCTGCAGTAGGTCATCACAAATTGGACTAGTGCCATCTGGCGTCAGGGCCACATGGCAAACATTTCCAGCAACACCTGGTGGGGGACAGCACACCCTACGTCACGTGACAATGTTGGCATTACCCTATTTAGTGAGTGGTCCCTATGCCCGCCCTCCAGTGCTCCCGCCGGAGTTCCTAAAGGAAAGACAGGAGAAGGAAACAAGATCTGGAGTCCCAAAAGAAAATTGGCGGAAGGAGGGAGGGAAAAATATGATCTACTGCAGGAACCTCTCTCGAAGATCTACTGTTATGGTAAGTTCTTACATAACAGTACTATCTTACTTCGAGAGGTTTCCTGCAGTAGGTCACTGCAAGTAGGACTGAATCCCAAGCAGTCCCTCCAAAGAGAGACAGAGAGAAACACGGGAGGAGGAGAAACAGAAAGGACTGAACAGGACCAGCTTAGGACAGTAGGCCCTGCAGAACGGCGAGGCCAACCCCAGCCTTGCGCCTAGAAGCTATGTCCAGACTGTAATGCTTGGTAAAGGTATGGACCGAACTCCAAGTCGCTGCTGCACAGATCTCCGCTGCAAAAACTTTGCGCAAAAAGGCCGCAGATGCAGCCATGCCTCTCGTGGAATGACCTCTGACAGCCCCCCAGCAGAGGTTTGTTGTACTTCTGATAACAGAAACGGATGCAGTTAGCTAACCACTTCGAAAGGCACTGTTTGGAGACAGCCTTCCCCAAAGATTTGGGAGCAAAGGACACAGAGAGTACGTAAGCCTTACAGGAATCCTTAGTCCGATGAGTATAGCACCTTAGGATGCGATGCACATCTAAGGTATGCAAGAGCGCCTCACCTCTATTCGTGGGAGCTGAATAATAGACCAGTAATTCCACTGACTGATTCAGCATGAACTCCGACACCACCTTGGATAGAAACTTAGGATTTGTTCTGAGGACCGTCCAGTCCCTGTGGAAAATCAAATAAGGCTCCTTAAACACCAGGGCCTGAAGCTCAGAAATTCTTCGAGCAGAAGTAATGGCAACTAAAAGTAGCGCTTTCCAAGACAGATAGCGCAAGTCACTGCTCATCGCTGGTTCGAAAGGAGAAAGTGTGAGCTTCTCCAAAACAAAATTCAAATCCCAAGGCGGTGTGGGGCTGTAGATGCGAGGTTTCAGATAAAGAATTCCTTTCAGGAAGGTTTTGGAAATCTCCAACTGGGCCACAGGCTTACCATCCACAAGCACGTGATACGCTGAAATGGCAGACAGATGTACTTTAAGAGAGGAATAGGATAACCCGGAGTCAGAAAGATGAAGCAGGTATTCCATGATATGCGGGGCTGAACAAGTGAAAGGGTCCCATCCCTTGGGAGCCACCCAGATAGAGAAACGCTTCCACTTCACAGAGTAAGTGGACCTCTTGGAGGGCTTTCTAGCCTCCACCGGCACCTGGGCCACTTGGGTGGAAACCCCAAAATGAGACTGTATTATGTCTGCAGGAGCCACACATGCAAATGCAGGGTCCTGAGCCCCGGATGCACAAGCTGGCCCTGGTTCTGGGTGAGAAGGTTGTGCATCAAAGGAAGTGGAACTGGGGGTTCCCTCACTAGCTGCTGTAGGAACGGGAACCAGATTTGCCTCGGCCAGAGAGGTGCGATCAGGATCATTCAGGCCCTCTCTGCCTGAAGTTTGAGGAGCACCCTCTGTAGAATGGGAAACAGGGGGAAAGCGTATAAGAATGACAGCGCGCTGAGCCAGAAAGCACCAAGCCCTGGAACGAACAAACAAAAACTGGGAAGTTTTGCATTGGATGGAGAGGAGAAAAGGTCAAGTTCCGGATGCCCCCACCACTGAAACAGTGAATCTGCCACTTCCTGGTTTAGTTCCCACTCGTAAGCGAGGGTGTGAGATCTGCTGAGGCTATCCGCCAGAACATTTTGCACTCCTGGAACGTGCACAGCTGTAAGTGACAGACCGTGCTAGACTGCCCAGCTCCACACTCTCATTGTCTCCCTGCAGAGCGGGTATGATCGAGTGCCTCCCTGCCTGCTGATGTACCAGACGACCGACATATTGTCTGTCTGGACTAGCAGCGATCCCCTTGGGAGAACAGACTGGAGTGCCTGAAGTGCATACAAGACTGCCCTCATCTCCAGGACACTGATGTGCAGAGACATTTCCAAGTGGGACCAAAGTCCCTGAGCTTGGTGGTCCCCCATATGAGCCCCCCAACCTAGATTGGAAGCATCTGTGGTCAACATGCCGAAGGCAGCTGGGCCTCGAAATGGGAGACCGAGAGTCAGGTTCAAGGGGTCCCTCCACCACTGTATATCTCTCTGGAGAGTGGTGGAAATAAGGACTGGGTGAACCAGATCATCCTGGAACTGATCCCACTGGACCCGCAAGGACCACTGAGTGACCCTCAAGTAAAGTCTTGCTAGGGGAACCGTGGAGATGGAGGGCGCCATCAAACCCAGCAGACGGAGAACCTCCCTGACCGGAAAAGATTTGGAAGAGGCTACAAAAGTGGCCTGCTTGATAATAGTTTTCACCCTGTCTGAAGGAAGGAAAGATTTGCTCTGGACTGTATCCAATACCGCTCCAATGAACTGGAGTCTCTGAGAGGGATCCATAGAAGATTTGGGGATGCTGACCATGATCCCCAATTGGGAAAACAGGTCCAGGGTAATGGAAAGGACATCCAAAAGAGAGTCCCTGGACAGAGTGGAAATCAGCCAGTCTTTCAAGCAGGGGAAGACTGCAATGCCCTGGCGTCGCAAGGCCACAGCCACCACCGCTAGGCACTTGGTAAAAACCCTGGATGCTGAGGAAAAGCCATAGGGGAGGGCCCGATATTTGAAGTGCTCCCCCTGGAAGAGAAAGGGCAGGAAGCGGTGGAGACTGGGAAACACTGGTATATGCAGGTAGGCATCCTGCATATCCAGAGTACACCACCAATGAGCCTTCTGAAGTTAAGGTAGGAGGCTCTGGAAAGTCAACATCCTGAATTTCTTGTACTCGACAAACAGATCGAGTCTGCTGAGGTCGAGTATGGGTCATAGGTCGCCCGTCTTTTCTGGAACCAGGAAGAAATGGGAGTAAAATCCCCGCCCTCAGTGACAAAGAGATACCGGCTCTATTGCCTCTTCTAGTAATACAGCCTGTACTTCCTTCCTTATGAGAATGGTCTGGTTTGGAGCATAGGTCGACCTTTGCTGTGGAGACTCTGGAGGGGTTTCCAGAAACTCCCAAGGTGTGTCCTTGGGACACTAACTGCAAGACCCAAGCGTCGGAGGTAAGGCCCTGCCACTCCTGCGTGTAGTGGGCAAACCTCCCCCCCCACGACTCCTCGCACTGGTGCTGAGGAGGAGGAGGTGGGGACAGGGAGGCAGGAGGTGGCTGGACAGGCAGGGAGAGGGTCCCCTGAGCGTCTGAGTCTTGGAGGCAGGAGGGGAAGGGAAGGTATCCATGGCTTTACGCTTGCCCTGATGGCGGTTCTGGGCTTGCTTATGCTGCCTCCCAGTTCATTTCCAAAAGGGCTGCTGACCCTGCGCATCTGATCGATACATGGACCTGACGGACCTGAGGGCCTGACCGTGGTCCTGAAGGCCCGTGATGATATCCTTGGTATCTCCACCAGAAAGCACAGAGCCCCTAAAGTGTGCATCCTGAATCGCAGTCTGTACATTGTTGGCGAAACCAGAAATGCGAAGCCAAGCATGCTGCCGAAGGGAGACGGTGGTCGCTGAGGAACGGGCCACCACATCGCGGAGTTGTAGGCGGCCCGAAGAGCATGCCTGCAGGAAATTTTGGACAGGCAAATGTCCTTAGCAAGCTCCTCCTTGAGGTCCGAGGGGTCCATGGATTGGACATGGGCCTTGAGCTTGGCGAGGGTGGCTTTCTGGTAAGCCACCATGTGGGCTACACAGTTCTGGGAGCGTAAAGTGCATGTAACCGAGGGGTAGACCTTTTTCCCGTACTTGTCAATCTGCCTAGAATCCTTGTCCAGAAGAGAAGTGCTCATGTGCTTCGGGGCTGTTGAGCGATCATGAGCCGCAGTGATGACAACAGAGTCTGCCTTGGGGTGTGTATCCAAGAAAGGCGCACCGCCAGGCGCCCGGTAGATACTATCTACCCTTTTGGGCACAGGCGGGATAGAAAGGGGCAGTTGCCAGACCACAGAGGTGAGGTCCTCGCGAAGTCCTATCCATGGAGGAACAGGGATCGGGGAAAAGGACTCGAGGTCAAGATGCTCGGCGAGTCTTTTCCTCATAGGATCCTGTTTCTCTGTCTCCCAATTACAGAACTCTTGCATGGACCTCAAGAGGTCTGAAAAGGAAGGGTCCTCTGGAAGGGACTTTTGGGAGGCCTTTCCTTTAGGGACCGATGAATCATGTTCTGACGAATCCTCCGAAGAGCCTTCCCCCGAATCCAGATTGCCTTCTGGTATTTCAAAGCCCGGAAGCAGGACATCGCATGAAGAATTCCCCAAAATGTGAACTGCAAAGGGCACGGAGCTCACTGGAGATAGAGACCTGGAAGGAGAATGCAGAGGTGCTAGGAGACGACTCTCCAGGTCAGTGAGCAACTCTGCGTGAGCCTCCTTCCACCAGGACTGCATTATCATCCTAGAATCCTGTTGCAGAGCTTGAGGAGAAAGGGGCCGGGAAGAAGGAGGAGGAGGAACATGGATACGTCGGTAATGGTACCCATGGTAGCCCAAGGAGGAGTAAGAATACCCAGGGTACGGAGGGTATCCCGGGTAATTATGTCCCATGGAGTGGTGAAAGTGCCAATCTGGTTGTGGACCCACCAGGGGGAGGTCCAAAGAAAACTCTGAGGGGTAAGACGGGACAGAGAGGGGTCTCCAGTAATGCCCGAACTTCAGAGAGCCTGACGGGGGCACCAACGAAGGCCCCACCGTCATGTAAATAAGAGACGGGGCAGTCGGAACAATTCACGCTAGGACTGCAACGCCGGAACCAGTGCCGCCAAGCCTGGCGTCCGGATCAGATTTGGCGGCTCCAGGTCCTGATGGAAACGGGTGTTATCAGACGCCAAGGCCCGCTGAAGGCAAAGTTCAGGCGCCGCAGGGGCTGGCGTAGGGACACACCCCGTTGGCTCCGACGAAGGAACAGCATCTGGCACCGGAAGATGCACAGGAGCCAGAGAGATCTGCTCCGAGGGGTTAGGAGGGGCCTCCGTGGTCAGGATGGACGAAGGTGGAGGGTCCTCCTTTCCAGATACCCCATCAGGTGAGTGAGGGTCGGAGGCTGAAGAATGTTCCACATCCTGCTGACCTACGCTTTCTTCTCTGCCCGGAGTGGCTGGAAGTGAAGCCTGAGCCACTGGGGACTGTCAGTCTTCCTGGGCTTGACCGACGTCCGGGTGGTGCAACAGGAGTCCACGACGGGCGAGCTGTGTCTGGGCTGGTGCCGGAGGCGGAACCCCCTGCCGACTTACCGAATGAGGACAGGCGGTCTCCGGAGCAGCTGGCGGCTAACTTACCTGCAGAGATCAGGAGCAGGGTCTTAGATGGTCCAACAGAGTCCCCGGATGTAGTCTGAACAACCAGCACTGGAGGTGACGGGGAGGGGCCTTGCTCATGGAAGGCCTACCAGAGTTGGCCCGAGATCCGTCCTCTTGACACTCCTGCACTTCTCTTGTGTTTTTTTCTTGTCAGGAGAAGGTGACAAGGCGGAATCCCTGAGCTGCTCCATCTGTTTTTCAAGGAAGACCAGCCGCGATTTTAAAAGGTGGGCCTCCAGAGAGTGCTGCCTTCGTTTGCGGGTGGACTGGTTGAAGGGCTGGCAGCCTGGGCAAGTCATGGTCCAGGCCTAAGTAAAGAACACACTTGCGATGACCATCTTTGTGCAGGATCTGGGTTCCGCAATCCTCACACTTTTTCTTCTGAGGTGGAGAAGGCATAGAAGGAGAAAAAGCCTGAGAAAATCACGGAACGATGCTGAAAAGAAGTGCAAACTAACGGCTATCGGCTGGGCAGTTTACCACGAGGTACCATGCACAGAACAACAGCGGGAAAGAACCGGAGGGCGGGCGTACAGACCATCCACTCTATAGGGTCACGCTGACGTTGTCACATGACGTCAGGTGGGCGGTCCACCGCCAGGCATTGCTGGAAAAGTTTGCCGTGCGGTCCTGACGCCAGCTGGTACTAGTCCAACTTGTAATGACCTACTGCAGGAACCCTCTCGAAGTAAGATCTCCCATTTCTGGGAACTTTTAGGGAGGGCCTGAGCAGCTGCCCTGCCCTTCTTCCATATGGTATTCTGGTACTTGACCATATGGGATAACTAATTTGCAATCTGCAGTCCCAGAGTAGAGGAGGCATAAACCCTCTTACCCCAAACATCGATCCTTCTGGATTCCCTGTTTGGGGTGGGGAGGAGCTAAGGTGTTTAGGCACTTTAGACCTGTCATGCACCGCTTTGATGACCACAAAATCAGTTTCAGGTTGTGTAGCATAATATGGCAGCCCTGGGCATGACAGAGTTTATCTGCCCACCTAGGCATATCAGGAACTATATCAGGGTGATGCCATGCCACAGTGGTGGCATTCCTCACAGCTGGCAAAATGGCAAGAATGATTTTAGGAGAAGATTCTGGAATCACCAAAAAATCCACCAAATCTCTTCTGGTGACATCCTCTTCCTCAGTGTGGAAGCCCATAGCTGTAGACTGCGGTTTCATAATGTTAAAGAATGTAGGGTCTTCGGGAGGGTACCTTGGAGTATGCTTGACAGAGTCCTTGCTCACTGAAGAGGCCGTAGATCTGTCCAAGGAAAGAGGCTCCTCCTCTTCTTCAGGGAGGATAAGGTCAGGTAGTACTCTTCCTCATTGTCGACCCTCTCTAACTCAGGTTCTGATGAACAAGGGATTGATGGCGCCCTAAAGGGCGCAGGCTGATATGACTAAACTAGCATCGATGACGACGGAGCACCTGATGGCACCAGGGACACCGGTCAAGGTGGGTCTAGCTGGTGCACAACAGCCATCGTCAAATGAGTTAAGATGGTATTGAGGTTGACGGCAGGCAAAGGCTGCTTTGAAGACAGAAGAGTCGTCGGGACAGAGCGCAACGAACCATCTGTCGGGTCCTGAGAGCCAGAAGGCCCCAGAGTCTGAGGACCTGGAGAAGTGTAAGGCCTCAACGGAGGGGATGGAGTCGATGACCCGAGAGTCAACGATCGAGAGGCCGACCTGAGGGTTGACGGCCAGCCTCCCTGAGAAGCGGGAGGAGGTGCTATCAGTATGGGCCTAGTAGGAGAAGAGGCCTGGACAGCAGAGGACGTTGGCACAGCCACGGACGAAGTGTACCCCAGGAAGAGGAGGAAGAAGCAGTCGGAGAACAGAAGTGCTGCCAGGGGGAGTGGTCCCGGTCTTTCTAATGACTTTTCCCCGAGGACTTGTCTCGGGCCTTTAAGGCCTTGGCGCTCAACAAACTCACTGGTGATTGGGAGGGAGGGACCATGGAGGACCCCTGCCCAGCACTGACTACCTGATGTTCCAAGAGGAATTTCTTCAAAGCCTTTTTTCGCTGCTTTAGTGTTGCGACAGAATTTTCGGCAGAGCTCACAGTCTTGATATATCGTGGTCAGACCCAAGACAGCAGGCACAGACATTGTGGACGTCTGAAGAAACAATCTTCCTTTCACGGCGGAAGCAACAGAAGAGAGATGTGGAAGGAGTAACTCTCAACATAAACAAGGTAAAAGAATCTCTTTCTTAAAAAGAGATTCTCAAAAACACAAACTGAACAAAAGCGTAGGCAAAAGAGAAGTGAACTGCTACAGAGCTTCCATGGAGACCCATGCAAATGGAGTCGACGGTAGCAAAGAACTGAGGAGGGAGCAGGGCACCTCCCGCCTTTATAGCGTTGATGCTGTCGGCATGGGTGGCCCCAAATGTACTGCTAGGAAATCTTTCATGTGGATCCTGCTTAACCGATGGTGAAGTTCCAACGGTGTGACCTGATGACTGAGATACCCTGAAGATCTATCAATACTAAGACAAAGGTATTGTATATTTAAAACGTTTCAAGCACTACAGCAAAAATTCAACCTTGGACACACTGATCATTTCAGATACTTGCAGGTGAAGCACTACATGGGGAGAAATTTGGATTACATTGGGCAAAAGATGACGCACACCCACTCCTTCAGGTAATCCTAGAAGAACAGGAGCATGACACCCCGATCACATCATTTCAGCCATGTATAAAAGAATACATAATAAAGATGGAATCACACTAGAAAAATCCCAGCAACGCTGACAGGCAGAATTAGGTATAACACTGATGAACTCCAAATGGAATACAATATTCACTGTACTAGATAGCATAAGATCACAGTCTCACATGTGTGGAAAGAATATGGCTGGAAATGTGCAACCCTGTTCTTTGGTACTCCACACATTACAGGGAAATGTAACATCCCAAGGGGCACAGCACGCTGGAAGGAATGTGGGGAGACATGTGTCACCCACAGGGCTCTAGATAAGGGGAGTACCGACCTATTTTAATCACCTCATTTTAGGAAATACTATTAAGAAAATGTTTTAATGAGTACCAGTACTCACTCAGCATTTGTAAATACTCCACACGCCCAAGAATAGTGCTTCGTAACATGACTGGTGATTCAAAAGGAGTATTTTTCCCAGATTTACAGCACTTGTACCCATCCCAATTTTGTTGTACTCACTATGTTTTAAAACTGGTGAATAAATTACTCCAACCTGCCAACACTATCTGGAGTATTATTGACACCTGATCAGTTCTTGTCTCGAAAAAAAACAACATTGTTCTAAAAAAATGTACTCCTCACTCCACTCTGTCAAAACATTTGTACACATCTGAATTTGGTTTTACTCACCCTACTTTCAAACTGAGGAGTACAGTACTCATCCCAAAATATCATATCTGAAGCCTTGGCTGCCCACATACATAAACAGGTTACTCACCTGTAAAGTACAGTTCCCTAAGAACTTACCATACCAGTACATCTTCGAGAGGAGCTCTTGCAGCAGGTAACACATGTATGACTGACGCCACCTGGCTGCACATCTTGGCAATTCTTTTCTCTAGCAGTACCGATGAGGGACCGCCCCCGACATCACCCCCATATAAAGGCAGTAGGCGGTCCCCACGTGCTCCAGTTCTTGTTCCCCAATGACAGGCCAAGACTAACCGCTGTGGATAAAAAACTACTCCACACAGAACTCAGGGCAAAACAAGGCCTGCAACAGAAGGCTAATCTTTGGCTCAGAGCAGAGAGGCTTACTCCTGGGGGAAGGAGAGAGGGAAAATCATACCTGCTGCAACAGCTTCTCTCAAAGATCTACTGTTACGGCAAGTTCTTATGTAACTGCACTATCTTACTTCGAGAGGAAGCTCTTGCAGAAGGTAACACATGTAGGACTGATTCCCAAGCAGTATAAAACTGAAAACAACCCTCGGTAAGGGGTGGGGGAAAACATACAAAAAAGCACCCAAGTGGTATGAAGCTTAAAACAACCCTTGGGAAGGGGAAGTCAACATACAGACACACTCCCAAATGGTATAAAAAGTACAGTTTTGTAGGAACTTACCGTAAAAGCAGATCTTCGAGAGAGGCTCTTGCAGTAGGTAATTACATATAAGACTGAAGCCAGCAGGCGCCAGGACCCCACGGAAAATTTTTCAGCTAGCGGTCTCTGGCAGGGGACCGCCCCCACGTCAGGTGACCGGCGTCAGGCGACGTCGGTATAAAGGGGCGGTCCCCCACGCCCGCCTTCCAGTTCTTTCCCACCAAAGGCCAGAAAGGCAAGACGAGAGAGAAGCAGATATTTCCCTTCCTGGAAAAGGAGCTGAAAAAACTAAGTGGGATGGAGGGTGGGAAGGTATTACCCACTGCAAGAGCCTCTCTCGAAGATCTACTGTTACGGTAAGTTCTTACGTAACTGTACTATCTTACTTCGAGAGGGCTCTTGCAGTAGGTAATTACATATAGGACTGAGTCCAAAGCAGTCTGGAACAAAGAGAAGCACATGGGAGGAGGAAAACTACTCATACAGAGATCCTCTGGCTGAAGAGGGTTCAAGAAAGAAGCCCTTGCATAACAGCCAACCCGAAGCCGGCTCTACAGTGAGAGGCAATGTCCAAACTGTAGTGTTTTGTAAAAGTATGGACATAAGTCCAAGTTGTGGCTGCGCAAATGTCAGCCGTTGACACATTCTTGAAACAAGCAGCAGAGGCTGCGACACCCCTGGTGGAGTGACCCCTGACCTGACCTGGCAAGTTCATGTGATACTTGTTGTAGCAGAAAGTGGTGCAATGAGCGAACCATTTGGACAAACATTGTTTGGAAGTGGCATTGCCCTCTCTTTTGCTGGCAAAAGAAACAAATAGTTGGTCAGTCTTTCTGAGATCCTTCGTCCAGTTGGTGTAGTATCTCAAAATCCAATGAACGTCAGCGTATGTAAAAGATACTCCCCGAGATTGGAGTGCTGTGTGAAAAACGCAGGCAGTTCAATGAACTGGTTCAACATAGATTCCACTACCACCTTAGGGAGAAACTTAGGATTGGTGCGCAGAGCCACACATTCCTTATGGAAAATCAAATATGGAATTTTGCACATCAATGCCTGAAGCTCGGAAATTCTTCAAGCAGAAGTAATGGCCACTAGGAAGAGAGTCTTTCACGAAAGGAACTTAAGGTCTGCTGAGGCTGCCGGTTCAAAGGGAGGCATTGTAAGCTTCTCAAGAATGAAATTCAAAAAGGGGGGCAGGAACCCGAATGGGGGGGTCTCGGATGGAGAACCCCTCGAAGTAAGGTCTTTGTGACCTCCAGCTGAGCGAAAGTTCTGTCCCCAAAGGGAATATGATAAGCAGCAAGAGCTGCCATGTGAACTTTCAAAGAGGAATGACTGAGACCCAGGTCAAAGAGATAACGCATGTAGTCCAGTAGTCGCCAGAGAGTACAGGAGAAAGGCTCCAGGTCTTTGGATGAAGCCCAAATGGAGAACCGTTTCCATTTCATGGCATAAGTGAAACGAGTGGATGACTTCCTGGCTTCCACCAAAATCTCTGCCACTTGTGGGGAAACCCCAAAGCGGGCTTGTGGTACGTCTGTAGGAGCCAAGCATGCAGCTGAAGGGACTTGAGGCCGGGATGGACCAGGGATCCCTGATCCTGGGTCAACAGTAGTCGTAAAAGTGGAAGAGGAATCGGAGGTTCCTCTGAGTACTGTTGCAGAAGAGAGAACCAAACTTGCCTGGGCCAGAAGGGAGCAATGAGAATCATACGGGCCCCCTCTGAGCTGAGCCTGTGCAGGATCCTCGGAATCAACGGAATTGGGGGGAAAAGCATGGATGAATCTGCCCTTCCAGTCGAGAGACAGAGCGTCTCTCCAGAGTCGCCCATGCCCTGGAACGAGCGAGCAAAAGGTGGGCAGTTCTGCGTTCAGAGGGGACGCAAACACGTCGACCTGAGGGGTTCCTCAACGTAGGAAGTTGTCGTCTGCTATTTCCTGATCCAATTCCCACTCATGAGGTTGTGCCGAGGATCGGCTCAAGTGATCTGCCAACGAATTCTCTACCGCCGGGACGTGGACTGCCGTGAGGTGAAGGTTGTGGAGGGTCGCACATTCCCAGACCCACATCACTTCCCGACAAAGAGGGTAGGAACGGGTCTCCTCCGTTTTTTGAGGTACTAGACTACACTCATGTTGTCGATCTGGACGGCCAGATGACCGGGAAGCAGGAAAGGGTGCAGTGCTTGAAGATCGTACAACACTGCTCTGAGCTCGAGCACGTTGATGTGAAGCGTCTGCTCGAGATTGGACCAAGAGCCCTGGGTCCGCTGGGATCCCAAATGGGCTCCCCAACCTTCACCCGTGACGTCTGTTGTCAGCATTTGGGAGGGAGGAGGAAGACAGAAGGGAACTCTGCGACAAAGGATCTCCTGAACCAACCACCAGTGCAAATCCCGAAGCATCGTGGTCGAGACCAGCACCGCTTGGTCCAGGTCGTCGACCAATTGATCCACTGAGACCGAAGAGTCCAATGAGAGATTCTCATGTGGAGCCACGCGGAATTGTCAGAATTACAGTCGCCATGAGCCCCAGAAGGCAAAGGACCGACCTGGTGGGAACCCGCCTGTGGGAGGACAAGAAGCTTGCCTGAGCCTGGAGGGTGGCCACCCAGTCCGAGGGCAGAAAGGCCATACCAGTGGTCATGTTCAGAATCGCCCTGATAAACTGGAGGCGTTGCGATGGGATCAAATGGGATTTTGCCTGGTTGATAGTAATACCGAGGCTGGTAAAAACCTGCCTGGTAAGACAAAGGGAATGCAGGAATTCCTCCCTGGATACGCAGGTGGGCCGCCACCAGACAGGCATTTGGTGAATACTCGGGGAGCCGAGGAAAGACCAAATGGGAGGGCCTTGAACTGGTAGTGGTCCTCCTGGAAAGCAAATCAGAGGTATCTGCAGTGGGAAGGACGGATAAGGATATGCAGGTACGCGTCCTGCATGTCCAGAGCACACAGCCACTGTCCCGACCGAAGGAGGGGCAGGAGACTCTGCAGGGAGAGCATCCTGCACCTTTTGTACTCCATGAACTGATTCAGGGAGCTAAGGACTAGAATGGGCCTCACGTCTCCTGTCTTCCTGGGGACCAGGAAGAAATGAGAGTAGAAACCCATCCCCCGAAGAGGGGGAGTGACTGGTTCTATAGCCTCCTTCACCAGAAGGGAGAAGATTTCTTCCTGAACTCTGGGAAGTAAGACAACCTGAGGGTGGGGGGGTCCTGGGAGGTTTCTGAAGAAACTCGATGGTGTGGTCCTCTGCTATGAGCTGGAGGACCCAAGAGTCGGAAGTGATCCTCTCCCAACCTGGCAGATATAGGGAGAATCTCCCACCTACCGGTTCCTCTGGATCGACCAAAGGCTGTGGGAGAGGGAGGGAGTCAGGAGGTGTGAGGCAGCGCCGCGACTGGACGTCCCGCAGCCCGTTTTAGTGGCGCGGTCTTGCAGCCAGAGGGCCCGACGTTTGCTGACCCGCTTTCCTTGTGGTTTCGCCTTAGGCCGTGCGTGACGGCGAAAGGAACGACGCTGCGCTTGAGGGGCTATGTACATGGAGTCAACCTTCTTGAGAGCAGTGCCCTTCTATCACAGCCCAGTAATGATGTCCTTGATATCACCACCGAACAACACCGAACCTCAGAAGGGGCGTTCTGAATGGCGGATTGTATTTCTGAAGCTAAACCTGACACCCGAAGCCAGGCATGTCGTCGTAGGCTCACGGCGACGCCGAAGCTTCACCCAGAAGCGCCCACTGCATCTGTAATGCGTGCAGCATGTGCCTACTGGCCAACATGCGGGAGCAGACCAGGTCTGCTACTTCCTGTTTAGTCTGTCACTGAGGAAGGGAGTCCAATTTGGCTTCCACCTTGCTAAGGATTGCCTTCTGGTAATCCCCCATGTGAGCCACATAGTTCAAGGCTCTAATGCCCAGAGTGGAAGAACAACACCGAACCTCAGAAGGGGCGTTCTGAATGGCGGATTGTATTTCCGAAGCTAAACCTGACACCCGAAGCCAGGCATGTTGTCGTAGGCTCACGGCGAACGCCGAGCTTCGTCCAGAAGCGTCCACTGCATCGTAAGTAGCGTGCAGCATGTGCCTACTGGCCGAACGTGCGGAGCAGACCAGGTCTGCCACTTCCTGTTTAGTCTGTCACTGAGGAAGGGAGTCCAACTTGGCTTCCACCTTGCTAAGGACTGCCTTCTGGTAATCCCCCATGTGAGCCACATAGTTCAAGGCTCTAATGCCCAGAGTGGAAGAACAATAGACATTCTTGCCATACTGGTCCAGAAGGTGGGATTCCTTATCGGGTGGGGACGAGCTCAGGTGTTTCGGGTTAGCCGAACGGCTGTGGGCGGTGCTGATCATGACCGAATCAACCTTGGGGTGTGACGAGAGAAAGTCAACCCCCTCAGTAGCCTGATATACCCTATCCGCCTTCCGAGGAAGAAGAGCTTAAGCCAACGGTTGTTTCCAGATAGTGGAAACAAGGTCGGCGTGAAGCTCGATCCAGGGTGGAACTAACGTGGGAGCGGCCTCGGGCAAATCCAAATGGGCAGCTAACTTCTGCCTCTGTGGATCCGGCTGCATAGATTTCCACTGATGAAGAGCCCAGATTTTTCTTAGCAACTCCGTAAACAAGGGATTCTCCAGAGGGGACTTCGGAGGAGTTCTGGGCCAGGGCTTGTCAGAAGTGGGAGGCTCGTCCAGATTGGAGCTGTCATCGGAGTCCTCCAATGAGTCCGATGAAGAAAGCGACGAAGACCCCTTCCCACCCAGGGGAGGAACATGGCCACTAGGGGGCAAGGTGCCACCCCCAGCCTTAGACCCCGTAGCAGTGTCTCTGGGTTTAGAAGGAAAGAGGAGTCTCTCGCCCCCGGCGACGGGTATCCGGGACTGGGTCCGTCGTCGGGAGGCAGCTCTCCACCTCCCTGGTGAGCTGAGCTTTGGCCTTAGCCCACCAAGAAGCCAGAGTCTCCCTCAGATCCACTGGCGGCTGAGGGGGCGGTGAAGGAGGGGGATATGGATACTGGGGGTATCCGCAGGGTAAGTATCCATAGCCCGAGGGCGGGAAGCCTGGCATTGGGTACTGCGGCGTCAGGTACTGCGGTGCCGGATACTGCGGAGCCATATAAAACAGCGTTGGATAAGACGGCGTAAGATCCGGCACCAGGGGCTCTACCAGGGTAGACGGTCCTGGAAGAGGCCCTGCAGGCAGGCCAGGGACAGATGGCCCGGTGGGCGGCGAGTCCAGCATCGGGGTGACGTCCGGTCAGGGGATGTCGGCCGGCGACAGAGCCAGCGTCCGACGTCAGGCCATCTGGACCTACGGGAGGGAGGTCTGATGGAGGCGCTGAAGAGTCGCCAGCGGCATCCAGGGAAGGGCTGGAGGGATCCTCCGGGTCCAGCTGGGGAGACGCAGGGGTCTCGGTCGGCAGCGGCGAAGGCGCGGGAGCCAGCGGTGCCGGATTAATTCGCGCGGATCCGGCGAGGCTCCGCCGCCAAGTGACTGCCGGATGGGCCAGCGGGCATCTGACCAGCGTATCCGGGCGGCGTTGAGGAGGCGACGTCCAACTGATTGGACCCAGTGCCCGAAGAAGGCCGGGCGAGGGAGGCGACCTTGATGGGCTTGATGGTCGCGGCACTGCCCAGAAGCGGTCGAAAGGAGCTTAGCAGTCGCCCAGGCACACATCGGAGGAGCCAACGCAGACTTTCTGAAGAGGCTCAAACCAGAAGGCCACGAGGCGGCCTTACTGTGAGCGGATGCCTCCTTGTCCCAGAGGCTCCTAACTGGCCCGGAGCATGAACCAGCCGGGGACCGACGTGACTCCCCAGACACCACCAAGATGGTTGTCGGGGAACGTCCCTGAGGGGACGTACCTGAAGGGCGGTGACCCCAGCTTGGTGCTGCCGAGCCGCGATGAGGAGCCCCAGTCCCAGTGCTTCCTTCTTAAGGCCCTTGGGAGGTGGGAAGCCTGTCGGAGCTTTTTCAACTTCTTTTCCACGCAGGACATCTTCTTCTTTAGGACGTGAGCCTCCAGGGACTGCTGCCTTCTTCTACGGGTAGCCGCGTTGAACTTCAAGCAGTGCTGACAGGAATCCATGGGGTGGTTGGGGCTTAGGCAGACAAGACACCGAGAATGGCTGTTCTTCTACGGGAGTTGGGTGCCGCACGAGTAGCACTTGTTCTTGTGCTCAGATGTGGCAGGGGACGACATACACGGCAGGTAAAAGAATCCTGACGAATATCTTAGAAAAATCAAAAAAAAAAAACAACAACGATGTAACTACCAGCGACGGACTGACGAGCAGTGGAACTTAACCGTAAGGCGCTGTCGAAAGCAAATGGCGGGAAAGAACTGGAAGGGGGGCGTGGGGGACCGCCCCTTTATACCGACGTCACCTGACACCAGTCACCTGACGTGGCGGCGGTCCCCCGCCGCAGACTGCTAGCTGGAAATTTTTCCATGGGGTCCTGCCGCCTGCTGGCTTCAGTCCTATATGTAATTACCTACTGCAAGAGCCCTCTTGAAGTAAGATCTTAAGATAACTGTTATGAGAAGGAAAGGAGAGGCAGACACACATGAGGAGAGAGACCTCTCAAGAAATAAGGCCTTAGAGAACTGCCAGGCCAAAACCTGCTCGTCGCATGGAAACAATATCCAGGCTGTAGTGCCTGATGAAAGTGTGAACAGAGTGCCAAGTGGCAGCAGCACAAATGTGAGCCTCCAACACTCTCTTGAGCGCTGCAAAGGAAGTAGCAACCGCCATGGTGGAATGCACCCTGATCGCACCTGGAAGGGTTTTCCCAACCTTTTCATAACAGAAGGATATGCAGTTGACCAACCAATGCAAAATCGTTTTTTTTTGGTGACTGGGCACCCCAAGGACCTGTCCACAAAAGACACAAAAAGCAGATTCGATTTCCTGGCCTCCGAAGTTCAAGACAGGTAACAGCGCAAAGCGCGATGCACATCTAGGGTGTGCAAAAGCACGTCACCCCTGTTGGAATTTTCCAAGTAATAAACCAGAAGTTGAACCGCCTGATTAAGAGTAAGCTCCAAGACCACCTTAGGAAGGAATTTTGCATTGGTGCATAGGTCCACCCTCTCCTTCTGAAAAATAAGATAAGGCTCTCTACATATCAAGGCATGAAGCTCTGAAATGCGTCTAGCAGAGGTGACTGCTACCAAGAGCAACGTCTTCCAGGAGAGATAGCTAAGCTCACAACTCATGGCCGCTTCAAAAGGGGGAAATGTAAGCCTTTCCAGAACAAACAATAAGTCCCAAGGAGGAACAGGGTCCCGGACAGGTGGACGGAGATGCAGGATCCCCTTAAGAAAGGTTTTAACTACCTCCAATTGAGCCACTGTCCTGTCCTGAATGCAGTGATGATAAGCAGAAACAGCAGACAGGTGTACTTTGATGGAGGAGTAGCCGAGACCTGACTCCGGAAGGGATAACAGGTATTGTAGGATAGAGTTGACTGGACAGACCAGAGGGTCCATTTTCCTGGCTGTGGCCCAAAGACAAAAGCGTTTCCATTTCAGTGGCTCTAGTAGTGGGCTTCCACGCCTCAACCAAAATTTGGGCTATTTCATCAGATACTCCAAATCAAAGCTTAGCTAGGTCCGAAGGAGGCAAGCACGCGGGTGGAGGGAGCATAAATTGGGATGGACCAGAGCTCCCTGTTGCTGAGAGAGTAAATGACCCGAAAGTGGAAGGGGCCATGGAACCTCTACTGTCAGACGCCTGAGCAATGGGAACCAAATCTATCTGGGCCACAGAGGGGTTATCAGGATCATGATCACCCTCTCTGATTGGGCTTTGAGGAGGACCCGCTGTAAGAAGGGGAAGGGAGGAAATGCATAAAGGAACCTCCTTTTCCAGGATAGGGACAATGCGACTTGCCAAAAGGCTCCAGGCTCGGGACCAAGCGAGCAGAAATTGGGCAGTTTTGCATTGCACTGAGACACAAAGGGATCTAACTCTGGCATCCCCCATCTGGCGAACAATACGTCTGCCACAGACTGTAGCAGGGACCACTTTCGGAGAGAGTGGCTTGGCCCTGCTGAGAAAGATCTGCAACCACGCTCAAGGAACCTGGAACGTGAATCGACGAAAGACTGAGTTGATGCTCCATCGCCCAGTCCCACACTCTCATAGCTTCCCGACAAAGGGGAAAAGAGTGCGTGCCCCCTTGCATGTTGAGGTAGAATACCACCGAGGTGTTGTCCGTCTGAACACGAAGGTGACCAGGCAGAAGAAATGGAGCCAAGGCCTGTAGAGCATACAGGACAGCTCTTAGCTCGAGCACATTGCTATGCAAGTTCTCCTCTAAGGGGGAACAAGGCCCTTGAGTCCTGTGGATCCCCAGATGAGCTCCCCAACCTGTCCCAGACGCATCTGTGGTGAGAGTCTGGGTAGGAGTGTCTGGCTGGAAGGGGAGACCTTTGCAAAGATTCTGAGAAGACCCCACCAGCGGAGTTCCCGACGGACTGGCTCCGTGATGCTGATGAGCAAATCCAAGTCGTCCCTGGTTTGGTTCCACTGGACGTGAAGCGTCCACTGAATAGTGCGCATGCGCAACCTGGCGAAGGGGACCGAAACTATGGCGGCCGCCAGGTGACCCAAAATCCCGAGAATGGATCTGGCGGGAACGACAGATACTGAACAGGTCTGGATTGACAATGCCCTGAGGCGCTCCACTCTGTCGGAAGGTAGGAAGGCCTTCCCTAGGAAAGTGTCCAAAGGAGCTCCTATGAATTGGAAAAGTTGAGAAGGAAGAAAAAATTACTCACCTTAGTAATTATGTTTCTTCTAGTGGAATCTTGCTGTATTCTGACAAGTGCAGATAGCCCCAGCCTTTAAACTGCCCCGGAGAACAATGGGTTAACTTTTCTATGCATGACATAGAATGTTCATCTCGAGCTCGGTTGATGTCTCTGCCTGTTGTTATTCGAACTGCAACCGTCAGATCTTTACGAGCAAAACTCACTAGGTGTTCTGTGTGGAAACTGTAAAATTTTTAACTAGCCAACTGGCAGAAAAATAATGTTTTGGGTTCTCAAAGGAAGACTCAAGTCAGGAAACCCAAACACAAAAACCAATAAAATGAAATAACATTTCACCCCAAGAGAACAGAGGGTGTAAAGGGGGCACCCCTAGGGTGCCAACATTGTGCCTGCCCACCCACATCGCAAAAATCTAGTTTCTGAGAGGGAAGGCGGGGGGAGGGGGGAGGTCAGAATACAGCAAGACTCCACTAGAAGAAACATAATTACTAAGGTGAGTAATTTTTTCTTCAAACAACATGAAGTCTTGCTGTATTCTGACAAGTGCAGACTACCAAGCAGTACCTCCATGGAGGAGGGACAGAACCTACTTTGGGAATAGGCTCTGAAGTACTGCTGTGCCAAACTGAGCAGCACTCCTAGCCTGGATATCCAGAGAGTAATGCTTGGTAAAAGTATGGACTGTTTTCCAGGTGGCTGCTTGACAAATTTCTAAAAGAGGGATATCCCTGGCAGCAGCCAGGGAAGCAGCTGTACCTCTTGCGGAATGAGCCTTCAGGCCTGATGGTGGAGTTTTACCCAGTTTTTCATAGCAGAATTGTATACAAGACACAATCCACCTGGCAATGGATCTCTTGGTGGCTGGTTTGCCCTTCCTAACTTCTCCATAAGTGAGGAACAACTGGAGGGAGTCAAACATGTGACCCTTGGTATGCTCTATGTAGTAGCTAAGGGCTCTTTTAACATCCAAACAGTGTAGCCTCCCCTCTCCCAAGGAAGAATGATCAGTGAAGAAAACAGGGAGAGATATAGATTGATTCAGGTGGAAATCTGAAACCACTTTAGGCAAGAACTTTCTGTTAGTTCTAGGGACCACTTTATCTCTGTGAAAAGAGATGAAATCAGGCTCCACTGACAGGGCTTGCAATTCACTGATACGTCTAGCAGAAGTAATGGCTACCAAAAACACAGTTTTCCAAGTCAAGTACTTAAGCTCTGCTGAGGACAAAGGTTCAAAAGGGGGTTGCATAAGCTGAGCAGTGCAAACATTAAGATCCCAAGCAGGAGCAGGATCCCTAAAGGGGGGATTGGTGTGAAGCAATCCCTTGAAAAACTTACAGAATACAGGGTGGGATGACAGTGAGGAAGACTTGCCTACTGACAGGAAAGCAGAAACAGCTGACAAGTGTAACTTGAGAGTAGCTGGTCTGAGACCTAGGCCATTGAGAAGGACCATATAATCCAGAACCGTAGGCAATTCAGCAGTGTCTGGAGAAATATTGTTCTTAGAACACCAAATGCTGAATCTTTTCCATTTGGAGTTGTAAGCCTTTCTGGTGGAGGGCCTTCGAGAAGCCTTGAGGATATCCAGAACCCCTTGGGAAAGATGCAGATCTGAAAACTAACTCTTCAAGAGCCAAGCCTTGAGATTGAGATACCGAAGATTGGGGTACCAAATCCTCCCGAGAGGATGTTAACAGGTTGTAACTCCTGGGAAGAGACAGGGGAAGATGGACTGCTAGGGACAGCAACAAGGGATACCATGGCTGCCTGGCCCAGTCTGGAGCAATCAGAATCACTTTGCAAGGTTGTGACCTAATCTTGACTAACACTTTGATCAGGAGAGGAAAGGGGGAAAAGCATACAGAAATTTCCCTTCCCACTTCAGAATCAGAGCATCTAGAGGGACTGAGCCCAAGACTGGGGGTCTGCAACAAAAAAGAGGAAGTTGGTGATTGTCTGGGGCTGCAAAAAGATCTATCCCTGGAGTGCCCCATCTTGAGAAAATCACCTTCAACACCAGAGGATCCAGGACCCATTAGTGATGGCCCTGAGATATTCTGCTCAGTGCATCTGCCAGAACATTGTCCTTCCCTGGAAGGTGAACTGCTATCAGAGAGGTTTGCAGAGAATAAGCAAGGGAACACAACTTCATTGCTTCTGTGCACAAGGCCATATACCGAGTGCCTCCTTGCTTGTTGATGTACCACATGATGGTGGTGTTGTCTGTTCTGACCTGAACCACCTTGTTCTGTACTGATTTGGAAAAAGCTTGCAGTGCCAGAAACACTGCCCTGAGTTCCAAAAGACTGATGTGTACAAGAGATTCCTGAGGCAACCACAGTCCCTGGGTGGTGAGGTCCCCCAAATGGGCTCCCCAGCCCAGCAGGGAAGCATCTGTGGTAAGGACCACTGAATGAGACTGAGTGGCAAATGGAACCCCTTGCCTCAAATTGTCCTGATCCTGCCACCATTGCAGGGCTTGGATCAGAGTTCGAGTCACTAAGATTAGTTTGGTAAGGGAATCCTTTCTTTGGGATCAAAAAGCTCTTAAGTGGAACTGAATGTCCCTTATCCGGAATCTTGTGCCTTGGACCACTGCTGTATAAGCTGCCATGTGGCCCAAGAGCTGAAGGAAATACCTTGCTGGTCAAGACACCTGAAGGCTGAATGAAGAGGCCAGTTCCATGAGAGCTCTTGCCTTTTCCAGGGGAAGGAAGGCTCTTGCTTTTACTGTATCCAGCTCTGCCCCTATGAAGGTAAGGAGCTGCATTGGTTCGAGAACTGACTTTGGTAGGTTGAGAAGAAATCCTAAAGAAGCAGCACTTGCTGGGTCACTTGCAGGTGTGACTTGACTTGGTCTGGGGACTGGCCCACTATGAGCCAGTCGTCCAAATATGGAAAAATGGAAATCTTTTGTGTTCTTAGGAAAGCAACAACTACTGCCAGACACTTTGTGAAGACCCTTGGGGCTGAGGTTAGGCCAAAGGGCATTGCTCTGAACTGATAGTGGCCTGAGGGCAACTTGAACCTGAGGTACTTTCTGTGGGAGCACCTGATGGGAATGTGAAAGTAGGCATCTTTGAGGTCCAGGGAGGCTAGCCAGTCCCCTGGCCTTAGAGAGGGAAGGATAATTCCCAGAGTTATCATCTTGAACTTTGGCTTTAAAAGATGTTTGTTCAGGTATCTTAAATCCAGGATGGGTCGCCACTCTCCTGTCTTTTGGGGGTTAGGAAGTACCTGGAGTACAGTCCTTTGCCCCAGTGTAGGGTAGGTACTCTCTCTATAGCACTTAGAGCTAGAAGAGAAGAAACCTCTGTCTCTAGGGCAAGGGTCTCTGAGAGATTTGCAGATGGAAAAGATCTTGCTCTCATCTTGGGAAATATTTTGAAGCTGAGAACCAGTCCCTGGCTTACTACTTCCAGGACCCACTTGTCTGATGTAACAGACATCCAGTCCTGGACAAAGTAAGCCAGCCTGCCCCCTACTGGGATAGGAGAATCGACCCGGGCAGACCCATCAGGGTGTCTGCTTGGCAGGGGCTTTAGGCTGAGGGGTGGATGCACGCCTGCTCATCTCCCTTCTGCCTCTCCCTCTGAAGAACCCCCTCTGTGAAAAGGAAGAAGAGGCCTGTGCTTGGTAAAAATGCCTTTGGAAAGGCCTGTCCCTGCCCCTGGACTGCTGCCTTTGAGGAGTTGCCTGCCTTTCCTTGGCCTGAGCACTCCTGTAAGTGGTCCTGTATTTGTCCATTTTCTTCATGTAATTCTCTGTCTGCTCCCCAAACAGAGAATTACCCACTACAGGAAAATCCATGGCCTTAACCTGGGCATCCTGTGAGAGGCTAGTACATCTCAGCCAAGCCATTCTCCGAAGAGCCACAGATGTAGCCATGACTCCTGATGATACATCACTGGAGTCCACAGCAGCATGAAACTGAACTTTTGATGCCTCAATCCCATCTGCAGCCACCTCCTCCAGCTCCTTGACAAGCTGGGGGGAAGCCTGTTTAGCCAGTGCCAGTACAGTGTCCCACCGGACTTCTGGTACCTGGCTGCATAGGCCATATAATTTGCCTGCCTGAGTCCCAAAGAAGATGCCATGTACTGCTTCTTTGCCATGGCATCAATCTTCCTGGAGTCCTTGTCTGGGGGGTGTGATGCCAAGGGAATGCTTGCCTTATCACAGGCAGCAGCCTGTACAACCCCAACATGGCTTCATTGCTGATAAAGGAACTCTGTATCTGAGCCTGAAAGAGTATACCTCTTGTCCATTCTTCTATCCAGAGGAGGTATGGAATTGGGAGACTTAAGAATTTTTTGTGTCTGTTTCCCAAAAGATTTGTGGAGGGGAATAGACAGTCTCCTGGACTCTGGGATGTCCATCATCTCTACATAGTCAGGCTCCTCCTGATCCTCCACTGCCTCCTCCACAGGAAGCTGGAGGGTATCAGCCACCTTTCTGTAAAACATGAAGTGTGAAGGGGACTCAGAAAGCCTAGGAGGAAAAACACCTGAAGGTCTGTCTGGGGAGATGTCCGGGTCAATAGGCACATCCAGACTTTCACCATCACCATAATCATCTTCCAACTCTCCTTCCTCCTCAAACTCCGGTTCATAAAATTCTTCCAGGGTATAATCTTGAACCAGGGGAACCGACCGAACCGAGCCCCTGCCAAAAGGTGCTGGATCAGTCGGAACCAGGTGAAGCGATTCCACAATACTAATCGCTTTTGCTATTTCTTCGGCGGTCGGAGTATGAGATTCTGGATCCAAACCAGTCGATTTGTCTTTGCGTTTTCTTTTTGTCAGAACCGATTCCTTGGAATCGGCTCTCCTTTTGCCCAAAGAAGTATCGCCCTGGTCAGAGGGCACTCCTTCTGGTTCGGTCGGAACTGAACCGGGCTGGCCATCCGGGTCAGCAGACTTCTCGGCCTCCCTTTCCCTCAGTCTACCTAATCTCTTTTCCAGGGTAGATTTGTGAAAATTTTTATAAATTTGGCAGTCTGAATCGAGGTGGTCAAACCCCAGACAATAAACATAGGTAGTGTGGGGATTGGCCTTAGCAAAGACCTCCCCACACACACTGCAGTGTTGAAATCCAGTGGGCCCGGTTTTTTTCTTGGGTCTCTCAGACATGGCCAACCTAACCAAACTTACCCTTTTTTCCGCAACCGCCAGGCAAGACTCCCCTATCAGTTCCTGACCGTGTCACGGGTCTTGGAAAAAAACATACTAAAACCCGTTCTTTTTAGAACCGATATGGACCAGTAACCACATACTAAAGTAAAGTACTAAATTTACCTGAATGATCGGTTCAGCCGAACCGATCCACACTTGTTTACAAGTTCCACACAGAAAACAGAACAAAACCTATCTAGTACTCACGGTACCACAGACAGAGACTTGAACCGACTATGCGGAAACAAAATTTCGGTAGAAAACCGACCGAAAACCGACACTTCAACCGACTTTGAACCGAGCAGCAGGAGAAATCTCCGGAGCGACTGTTCAGTGAGGTGGAGTAAAGAATCTGACGGTTGCAGTTCGAATAACAACAGGCAGAGACATCAACCGAGCTCGAGATGAACATTCTATGCCATGCATAGAAAAGTTAACCCAGTGTTCTCTGGGGCAGTTTAAAGGCTGGGGCTAACTGCACTTGTCAGAATACAGTAAGACTTCATGTTGTTTGAAGGAGCTGTGACTATTCTGGGTTCACTGTGATCCCCAGATGTCGACAGAGGGAGAGAGTGTCCAGTATGACCTCCCAGAGATGAAGCCTTGACGAGGCCAGAAGAAGCCAATCGTCTAGACAGGGAAACAGGAAGCGTCCGTCTCTGCGCAGAGCTGCTGCGACAACGGCAAGACACTTTGGAAAGACACTGGGGGCAGACGAAAGGCCGAAAGGAAGGACCCTGAACTGGTAGGACCGACCCTCGAACCTGAACCTCAGGAATCTCCGATGATTCTGGCATATGGGAATGTGAAGATATGTGTCCTGCATGTCCAATGACACCAGCCAATCCCCGACCGTCAAGAAGGGGAGGAGATCTGGAAGCGACACCATGCGGAATCTCCGATAGGAGACCCACCGGTAGAGGTTACTGAGATCCAGGATAGGCCTTAGGTCCCCTGACTTCTTGGGAACCAAAAGACGCGGGAGTAGAAACCAGAGTCTACCTTTGCCTCCGGAACGCACTCTATGGCATCCTTGTCCAGGAAAGACTGTATCTCCTATCTGATAGGAGCTCTGTGGTCTCTCAGATAATGAGAGGGTGGTGGTGGTCTGTCCGGGGGTAAGGACTCAAATTCGATGCCGTGCCCGAACTCCACAAGGTCGAGGACCCACTGGTCAGAGGTCACTTCTCTCCATGCTTGGGCATAAAGAGAAAAACGACTTCCCACCGGCTCTCCCGACAAGTCTGAGAGAGGAGGGTTGCCTGAATAGTCAGGTTAAAGGAGGGGGAGGGAGGGCAGCGGCAGAAGGCCTAGCCTGTCCAGAGGGGGTAGAGGCAGCACCTCTGGACCCCCTTTGTCGACCAAAGCCTCCCCACTGTGTGTGTGTGACTGAACATGGGGCTGCTGAGGCTGATGTCCCCCTCTGCCATGAAAACGGGGCTTGCAAAAATGCTCCCGTCTCGGGTGGTACATACACTGCACGGAACGGATGGTCTTTCCGGAGTCCTGCAGTTTGACTATGACTTTCTCTTTGTCTTCCCCGAACAGCACAGAGCCTCTGAAAGGAGTGTTCAGAAGGGTCATTTCAACCTCAGAGTCGAACCCTGAGACCCGGAGCCAGGAGTGGCACCGAAGGCAAATTCCAGTTGCAGCTGCCCTCACTGAGGTGTCCGTAAAGTCGTACGCTGCTCGGAGGATGTGGGTACCCACATTCAAGTCATTTGTAAAAGCTCTGCAAGCTCGGCCTTTTGAGGACAGTCGGGCATGCCCTGCAGGATGTCCAGTCCTTGGTCTCAAAGGACATTCTGAAACTGGACCATGTGAGTCAAAAAACTGAGGCTCTGTATGCTGCAAGTAGCAAATGAGTACACCCTGCGACCTAAGGAAACCAGCTGCTTAACACTCCCTATCAGGTAGCTGGGTATTTAGGTGTTTCGGCCTCTGCGAATGATCATGTGCAGCCAGTATAACCACAGAATCAGCTGTGGGATGTTCAGCTAGGTAAGAGTGGTCCTTGGGGGCCCGATACAAGTGATTGGCCTTTTTGGTCACCGCAGAGGAAGCATGTGGATGCCTCCAAGTGGCCAGGGCAACGTCTTGGAAGGTATCCACTAATGGAGGGATGACCACCAGCTTGGGGTCTTTCTGGCATATACTTTTCCAGACGCTAACGTTCGGGGTCCAGGGCCTCTGTGTCCTGTCCCATATTCTCCTGTATGTGTCGCATGACCTCCATAAAACTGGGGTCATCGGCTGGAGACTTAGGCTGTTCCTCTGTGTCACCAGGAAGTGAGCCAGGGTCAGAATTAGGAAGGGATGGTTCTGATTTCTCATAGGCATCTGAGGAAGAGGAGGAGGAGCGTTGTCTCCTCTTCTTGTGTCTGGGCCATCTAGGCGAAGGAGAGCGGGAAAAGGATCTAGTCCTCTTGCGCTTGTCTTTGTGCTTCCTGGGGCTAGCAGGAGTCTTATCCCCCTTGTTCCTAGATGGGACAGGAGTAATCTGAACATCTGGCTCAGGGACTGGAGGAGGCTGAGGAGTAGGAGTAAGAGGGGAGACCAAGTCTTGCTTGACAGTCTCCCACCAGTGGGTGAAGAGCTCCTTCACTTGAGACATACCCAGCTTACAGTACTCAGATTTTGGAGGCGACGTCAGGTGGCCAGCTTCCCCACCGGCGTAGGTCGGGTCTGGTGTCGATGGAGTAGACAACGTCGGCAATGCCTCCGTAGCACCGTGTTCTGTTATCGGGTGGACCGGCATGCGGTCCGGAGGAGAGACATCGGGACCGACAGCTGAGGTACGGTGGTCTTAACTGAAGGTTTCTCCGGTGTCGGGCCAGAAGCCTTGTCTGACAGGCGTCCCTTGGCCGGAGACAGGTGGGGATGGTCAGAACGCGAAGAGGCCTTGGCTGGCCTATCTGAAGACTTGTGGGACTTGTCTGAATGGCGTCTGTCTGAGTCTGTGGACTGACGCCGGTCGGGCCTGGACTTAGGCAGCAGGGAAGAAGCCCTGGAAGCTGAATGCCCCGAAGCCTGTTTGGCCTCCCAGGGATCGACAAAGGCCGACTTACTTTTTGCCGCTGCGATGCCGGCGTCGGAAGGCCTTTATTTCTGTGGAACCGGGGTCCAAGGGCCTTTGAGCCACTGTGGAGCCGGAGTCCAGGGGCCGGATCTTGATAGTCTGTAAGGCGGGCCCCTTAGTGAGAGAAGCTGAGGCGGGAGGCTTGAGGGAAGTAAGCCGGGCCTCAAGACCGGAGGAGCCAAAGCGACCAGTGGATTGGGAGCTGGATGACCTGGGCCTGGAGGGTTAGCGATCCCAGTGATGGTGCTTCTCCTTTCAGTGTTTATTGGGTGGAGATGGGGAACAAGATTCCTGCCCGGAGGATGTCTCCTACTGCATCTAGGTCAAATGTTTTTCCGCTAACCAGGCCTGAAGAGACTTATGCCTGCGGATCCTGGTTCGGCTGCTGAAGGCCTGGCAATGGGTACAGGCACCAGTGTCGTGGTCTGGGCCCAAGCAAAAAAGGCAGGCATCTGCTTCCCGCAAGAGCGCTTATTACAGTGCCCGGTCGACGTAGAGGACATATGTCGAACTTTTGTGGAGATATAATAGAAAAAATAACTGTTCTTAAGGCTGAGGAACTGATAGAGAGCTGAGAGCTAACGTGCTGCCATGGTGACAAAGAACTGGAGCACGTGGGAACCGCCTACTGCATTTATACAGGGTGACGTCGGGGGCGGAGCCGATGCTGGGTGGGCGGACCCATGTCGGTACTCCTAGAGAAAAGAATTGCCGAGATCTGCTGCCAGGTGGCATCAGTCCTACATGTGTTACCTGCTGCAAGAGCTTCCTCTCGAAGTAAGAGCAGTAGTTCAAGGAGTGGTATATGATGTTCATCCACACTTTCTGGCAGTTGCCTTTCCCTTTAGGACTTCGCCGGAAATGTCTTCAAGCTGGCTTCTCCCACCCACATGGGTGGTAACTCCCTCGGCTCTGCCCCATGACGCCAGATCTTGCCTGCTGGAAGCAGTGTTGTGCACCAAAGCCAGGGGAGGTCAGGTTTTGGGATGAACATCATATACCACTCCTAGAACTACTGTTACAGGTGAGTAACCTATTTTTCTAGGGTCGTGGATATGATGCTCTATCCACACTTCTAGCAGTTCTCTGGGAGGAGGGAGGCAAGGTGCACACCCCCTACTTAGGGAACAGAGATTGGAGAACTGAGGCCCCAAAACCAGCATCCCAGCGTGACTCGAGGTCAGTGTGGTAATGGGAAATGAAAGTCTGTGCTGACCTACAGGTAGCAGCCCTGCAGATTTCCAGGATAGGGACATCCTGGAAGCAGCCATCGATGCAGTAGTATGATGGATGGAATGAGCCTGTAACCCTACGGGAGGCTCCCTACCCGCCAACCTATAGCAGAGATCAATGCAGGATACAATCCACTGCCAGTCACCTGCTTGGATGCAGGTCTGCCAGGTACGGCTTCAGCATAGGTGACAAACAGCTGGCAAACCTCTCCCCAAACTCTAGCTGTGCGTTCTTTGTAATAAGCAAATGCTTGCTTCAGGTCCAAAGTATGGAGCCTGTGCTCGGCCTCCAAATTGTGGTTGGTAAAATACACTGTCAGATTAATCACCCGGTTAAGGCGAAAATCCAACACAACCTTTGGAAGGAATTTCGGGTTGGAGCGCAGGACAACCTTGTCCCTGTGAAAGACCAGGCAAGGAGACTCCATCGAAAGTGCATGGAGCTCATTGATCCTTCTAGCTGATGTGATAGCCACCAAGAAGGTGGTCTTCCACAAGTGAGACATTTCACACCTGTGCATAGGTTCAAATAGCTTGCCCATGAGCTTTGCTAAAACCAGCAGCAAATCCCAATGTGGTGGTGGTTCACGCACCAGAGGGGAAAATATGGTCAAGACATTTAAAAAAGCGTCAGACCAGCTTCTTTGAGCTACTGAAACACAAACAGGCAGCACTCTCAAACCACAAATTCAAATAAATTGAGCCAAACAGCAATAAATTTGCTAATGCCAAAGCCTGCGGCTACAATACCCCAGTGCTTCGAGTCCCAAGGCGTGACTCTTCGAAAACGCCACTGACTGCTGACCGGCCCACACCCAGTAAGCAGAGATGGCTGACAGTTGCACCTTAAGGGTCACTGACCGAAGGCCCAACTTAGAGAGGGACCACAGGTAATCAAGGATGCTAGCCACTGGACAGGACAAAGGATCCAACCCCTTGCCCCAACACCAAATGGAGAATCTCTTCCACTTTAAGGCATAGCATTTCCTGGTCAACCCCTTCAAAGATGCCTCCACGACAGTGAGGACATCTCTGGAGAGACCCAAAGCCTGGAACTCTAGCCTCTCAGGAACCAAGCTGTCAGGTTCTGGGACTGAAGGTCTGGATGGAGAACCTTCCCCTGTCTGATGGACAGCAGGTCTGGGCATAGAAGAAGACACCTCGGGAGCTTGCTGCTGAGATCGGGGTAACAAAACTGGTGCTCCCAGTCTGGAGCCACCAGAATCACCTGTGCCTTATCCCTCCTGGCGCTGAGGAGCACTTTATGGATCATGGCAGGGATTTATTTAACTCTAAAAATTGATTAGCGTTTTGCTCATAAAAGTGCTAAATCTTTGTGAAAATGCATAGTTTCTTACCTCACTGTGTTTAACAAACACAGCACTAATAGAAAATATATATAAATACTTTCTGTACAGTTAGTATAGTCCCAAGAAAAAAAAAACTGCTAATCAATTATTTAAAACCCTGCATGGGAAGTAGAGGGAAGGCATAGAAAAGGCCCGGGGTACAGGGCCTGGAGATAGCATCCCCTGCGGCGTTCTCTACTGACGGGCGGGCATATAACAGCTTCAGCTTTGCATTCTCTTTGGAAGCTAATGGGTCACTTGAGGGGTGGCCCACTGGAAGAACAGACTGTGTACTACCTCTGGGTGGAGAGACCACTTGTGAAACTCTTCGTGCACATGGCTGAGGGCGTCTGCCAGCTGGTTGGAGGCTCCTGCCACATGGATGGGAAGGAGGTCAGCCTCCATGCTCCGCACGAGGGTCCACACAAGGACAGCTTCCTTGCACAGAGGCAGGGAGTGCATCCCGCCCTGTTTGTTGAGGTAGTACACGGTCATGGTGTTGTCCATCTGGATCTGAACTACCTGACCCCGGATGTGAGGAGCGAATGCAGTCAGCACCAGCCGAACTGCTTGAAGCTCCAGCAGGTTGATGTGGCATCAAGACTCCAAAGGGATCCAGAGCCCATGGACTCTGTGTTCCTCCAGGTTGGCACCCCAGCCCATGACAAAGGCATCGGTCATCAGGATGACCATCGGCTCTGGGTAGACAAACATGATTCCTTCCTGCAGATGTTCTGGGACTAACCACCACTGGAGGGCGCCCCACATCCGCTGGGTCACAGTGACTGCTGGTCGAAGTGACCTTTGCGCTGAGACCACTGACTGGCCAGCTCCCACTGCAGACAGCGCATTCTCCACTGGGTCCATCGGACCACGCTGGTGCAGGCCGCAATGTAACCCAGCAGGCGCAGGAAGTCTCTGGCAGGGCCCAGTTGCCCAACCTGAAATGACTGGGCAAAGGAGGAGAGAACCTCTGCCCTGTCTGCCGGGAGCCAGGCTCTGGCTCTGCAGGAGTAGAGCACCGCCCTGATGAAGTTGATCACCAGCAAAGACACGAGTTCCAACTTGGCCTTGTTGACCAGGAGGCCAAGGTTGATGTAGGGTCTGGAGGGCCTGATCCCTGGACCGCTTCATCTTCTGCCTGGAGGGATCTGCAATCAGCCAGTTGTCCAGGTAGGGGTAATCCCGGACCCCTCGGCGCCCCAGGTAAACTGCCACTACTGCAATGCACTTGGTGAAGACCCTGGGGGCTGAGGAGAGGCCAAATGGCATGGCCTGTAACTCGTACAGGGTTTCCTCGGCTCAGAACTGGAGGAACGTTTGGTGTGACGGATGGATCGGGATGTGGAAGAATACGTCCTAAAGATACAGGAAGCAAAAGCACATGTTCTCCTCTAGAGAAGGTATGATCTGAGACAGAGTTATCTTCCTGAAGGTGCGCGACTCGAGAAACTTGTTCAGGTCATGCAGATCTAGAATGGGGCACCAACACCCTGTCCATTTTGGTACCAGGAGGTACCTGGAGAGAAAACCCTGGGTGTTCCAGAGGATCCTCGACAGGAACCATGACCTCCTTGCGGAGGAGCCGGGCTATGTCATTTCTGAGAGCTGACAGAATGTCTATGGATACCAAGTCCTCCCATGGGGCATGGGCTCGGCAAGGAGGGCACTGCTCAAATTCTAGATGCAAACCCTGACCCACCACCTCAAGGGCCCACCTATCTATGGTGACACTGGGCCAGGTGAAAAGGAAGTGGCGGGACTGGCTCCAAACGGGAGGACCTAGAGGAATCATTACGGACATGAAGGAGGCCCCCTCATCACGTCACTGGGTAGGCTTGGAGGAGCAGGAGGAAGGTCTGGCTGAGGATCCACTGGAGCCTCTCCCCCCAGGCTTATGGACTACCAAGGCCACAGATTCTGGCCAAGGTCACCAGGCCTGGGGCTGGGCTGGTTTGGCTGCAGGAGTAGAGGTGGACCAAAAGGGCTTCCTTTGGGCAGATGTCACAGAGTCCAAGATGGCACTGGATTTCTCAATGCGGGTGAGATGGTCCTTGACCCCTGGCTCGAACAGGTCAGTGCCTAGGAAGGGAACATCTGCCAGCTTCTGCCGAGTGTCCAACATGAAGGTCGAGATCCTCATCCAAGCTCTGTGGCGCATGGCAACTGAGGCCGCCACAGAGTGGGCACACAAGTCCCCAATGTCCATGGCAGTCTGGAGCTGTTGCCTTGCCACAGCCCAACCCTGGTCCCGGACTTGCTTGACCGCAGTCTGGACGTCCGCCGGCAAATGAGGAAGCACCTTGTCCAGGCTGCCCAGTAGAGCATGGGAGATGTGGTCCTTAAGGAGGGCTGCACTCGCCTGGTGAAGACCAAGCGTGGAGGCAGCATAGACCTTCTTAGCCCTGTGGTCCAGTTTTCTGGACTCTTTGTCAGGTGGTTTGACGATGTCCTCAATATTGCCCAAGTGCCTGAACACTGAATCAGTCACCAGTCCCTCAGCTGAGGGGTGTTCCGTGAATCCCAACAGGGAACCAGTAGGTAACATGTACTTGCAGGCCATCCGGGAAGAGAGCACAGGGCAGGCAGCTGGACACTGCCAGAGCTCCAGGACAGGGCCAAGAATGGCCTCTGTCACCGGGAAGGCCTCCATAGAAGAATTTCCCCTGGTTGAGGATCTCGATTAGTGGGTAATGGGCCTGTCTCTGGACGGGATGCATTTTAAGACCCGTGGACTCGGGGATCAACCGAAGAAGACCCATAAAGGAAGTAGGGCCTTCTTCAGTTTAGAGGCCCCCACCAACTTCTCGTTGACCGGATAGGAGTGCAAGGAGGAATAGCAGTTATGTAAGGACAGTAGTACGGTGGGTAGGTAACTGGCTGGGCAGCAGGACACAGAGGGTGGTGGTAAATGGCTGTCACTCCACAGAGTGAAGAGTGACCAGTGGGGTACCACAGGGATCAGTGCTGGGACCGGTCCTATTCAACATCTTCATCAGTGACATTGTGCAGGACCTAGAAGGCAGAATTTCACTGTTCGCTGATGACACAAAGCTCTGTAACAGAGTACACACACCAGAGGGTGTAGACAGAATGAGAAGGGACCTGCAGAAACTTGAAGAATGGTCAGGGGTTTGGCAGTTGAAATTCAATGCAAGGAAGTGCAAGATAATGCATATGGGGCAAAAACCCTGGCACAATATATCAGTTGGGGGTGAGGATATAGCATGCACCAAGCAGGAAAGGGATCTTGGAGTTATCATCTCTGATGACCTCAAGGCAGGAAACAGTGTGACAAGGCAGCAGGTAAAAGCAAATAGGATGCTGGGATGCATGAGCAGGGCATCACCAGCAGGAAAAGGGAGGTCATAATTCCACTATACAAGACACTAGTGAGGTCAGCACCTGGAGTACACTGTGCAGTTCTGGAGACCTTACCTACGTAAGGACATAGACAGGGTAGAGAAGGTTCAGAGGAGGGTAACAAAGATGGTGCATGGATTGCATCACAAGTCCTCTGAGGACAGGTTGAAGGCACTGAACATGTACTCCCTGGAGGAGAGGAGGAGAGAGGGATATGATAGAGACATACAAGTATCTTACAGGAGGAACAGGGTGCAGGAATGCACTATTTTTAAGCGAAAAAGATGTTCCAGGACTAGAGGGCATGGGATGAAGTTGGAGGGAGGACGATTCAGAGGAAACGTGAGGAAGAATTTCTTCACAGAACGGATGGTGGACAAGTGGAACACCCTGCCAGAGGAAGTGGTGGGGGCTGAAACAATCACGGGATTTAAGAATGCATGGGATAGACATAAAGGAATTCTGGAGGTCAGGGGTAAAGGGCAACAGACTTCCTGGAAAACATAAACTGAACTTACAAACTTAAATGTGCAGACTGGGTGGGCCATAGGCCCTTATCTGCCGACACTGTCTATGTATCTATGTATCTATGTAACTTACCGTAACAGCAGATCTTCGGAGCGGTTCCTGCAGTAGGTCTTCACATATAGGACTGCGCCCAGCGCCAGGTCCACACGGCAAACTTGTAGATAGCAATCTTCCAGCAGGGACCACCCCACGCCAGCGCCAAGGACGCCAGCCCGACTATAAAGGGCGGTCCCGCACTGGGCCTCCAGTTCTTTTCCAACGGAGACCTAAAGATAGGTAAGGAGAAAACCGGAGTGAACTCCAAAGACCCTGCTTCCACTCTAGTCCAGCCAGACTAGATAGGATGGAAAGTAAAGCATCCAAAAGAAAAAAATTACTCACCTTAGTAATTATGTTTCTTCTAATGGAGTCTTGCTGTATTCTGACTATTGCAGTTAGCCCCAGCCTTTAAACTGCCCCGGAGAACACAGGGTTAACTTTCTATGCAGAGCATAGAATGCTGAGCTCGAGCTCAGTTGAGGTCTCTGTCTGGAGCCCTTTGAAATCCAACCGTCAGATTCTTATGAGCAAAAACTCACTAACTATCCTATGTGGAAATTGTAAAATTTTTACTAGCCAACTGGCAACAAAAAGTTTTGGATTCCCAAAGGAAGACTCAAGTCAGGAAACCCAAAACCCAAAACCAATCCATGCAAGAATAATAATAATAAAACAAACACCCAAACAAAAAGAAGAGGTGTATAAGGAGCACCCCTGAGATGCAACACTGCACCTGCCCACCCACTTCCCAAAAACAGGTTCTGAGAGGGGAGGCAGGGAAGGAGGTCAAAATACAGCAAGACTCCATTAGAAAAAACATAATTACTAAGGTGAGTAATTTTGTTCTTCAAACAACATGAAGTCTTGCTGTATTCTGACATATGCAGACTACCAAGCAGTACCTCCATGGAGGAGGGACAGAACCTACTTTGGGAATACGCTCTGAAGTACTGCTGTGCCAAACCGAGCATCACTCCTAGCCTGGATATCCAGAGAGTAATGCTTGGTAAAAGTATGGACTGTTTTCCAGGTGGCTGCTTGACAAATTTATAACAGAGGAATATCCCTGGCAGCAGCCAGGGAAGCAGCTGTACCTCTGGCAGAGTGAGCCCTCAGGCCTGAGGGTGGAATTCTTCCCAATTTCACATAGCAGAACTGTATACAAGACACAATTCACCTGGCAATAGTTCTCTTGGTGGCAGGTTTGTCCTTTCCCACTTTTCCATAAGTGAGGAACAACTGGAGGGAATCAAACCTGTGACCCTTGGTATGCGCTATATAGTAGCTAAGGGCCCTTTTAACATCTAAACTGTGTAGCCTCCTCTTTCCTGAAGAGGAATGATCGGTGGAGAAAGCAGGAAGAGACATAGACTGATTCAGGTGGAAATCTGAAACCACTTGGGGCAAGAACCTTCTATTGGTTCTAAGGACCGCTTTATCCCTATGAAAGAAGATAAAATCAGGTTCCACTAACAGGGCTTGCAGTTCACTGGTACGTCTGGCAGAGGTAATGGCTACTAAAAACACAGTTTTCCAAGTCAAGTACTTAAGCTCTACTGAGGACATAGGCTCAAAGGGAGGTTGCATCAATTGAGCAATGCAAACATTTAAATCCCAGGCAGGGGCAGGGTCTCTAAATGGAGGATTGGTATGAAGCAATCCCTTGAAAAAATGTACAGAACACAGGATGAGATGATGGTGAGGAAGACTTCCCCACTGACAGAAAAGCAGAGACAGCTGACAAGTATACCTTGAGAGTAGCTGGTCTGAGGCCTAGGCCATTAAGGTGGACCATATAATCCAGAACTGTAGGCAGTTCAGCAGTGTCTGGGGAAATATGCTGCTTGGAACACCAAATGCTGAATCTCTTTCATTTGGAGTTGTAGGTCTTTCTAGTGGCGGGCTTTCGAGAGGCCTTGAGGATATCCAGAACCCCTGAGACAGATGCTAATCTGCATACTCTAACTCTTCAAGAGCCATGCCTTGAGATTGAGAGACTGGAGATTGTGGTACTAAATCCTCCCGAGCGGAGGTTACCAGGTTGTAATTCCTGGGAAGAGACAGGGGAAGATGTACTGCTAGGGACAGCAACAGGGGGTACCAAGGCTGTCTGGCCCAATCTGGAGCAATCAGAATCACTTTGCAAGGTTGTGACCTTATCTTGACCAAAACTTTGAACAGTAGAGGAAAGGCATACAGAAATTTCCCTTCCCAGTTCAGAATCAGAGCATCCAGAGGGACTCAGCCCAAGACTGGGGGGTCTGCAATGAAAGAGAGGAAGTTGGTGATTGTCTGGGGCTGCAAAGAGATCTATCTCTGGAGTGCCCCACCTTGAAAAAAATCACCTTCAAGACCAGAGGGTCCAGGGACCATTCGTGATGGCCCTGTGAGATCCTGCTCGGTGCATCTGCTAGCACGTTGTCCTTCCCTGGAAGGTGGACTGCTATCAGCGAGGTTTGCAGGGAATAAGCCAGGGACCACAACTTCTTCTGTGCACAAGGCCATAGACCGCGTGCCTCCCTGCTTGTTGATGTACCACATGGTGGTGGTGTTGTCTGTTGTGACTTGAACCACCCTGTTCTGCACTGACTGAGAGAAAGCTTGCAGGGCCAGAAAAACTGCCCTGAGTTCTAGGAGACTGATATGGAGAAGGGATTCCTGAGAGGACCACAGTCCCTGGGCTGTGAGAGCCCCCAGATGGGCTCCCCAGCCCAGGAGGGAAGCATCCGTGGTAAGGACCACTGAATGTGGCTGAGTGACAAATGGAACCCCTTGCCTTAAATTGTCCTGATCCTGCCACCATTGAAGGGCTTGGATCAGGGTCCGAGTCACTGGGATCAGTTTGGTAAGGGAATCCTTCCTTTGGGACCAAAAGGCCCTCAGATGGAACTGAATGTCCCTCATCTGGAATCTTGCCCCTTGGACCACTGCTGTTGAAGCTGCCATGCGGCCCAGAGCTGGGGGAAATGCCTTGCTAGTCGAGACACCTGAAGGCTGAAGGAAGAAGCCAGTTCTATAAGAACTCTTGCCCTTTCCAGGGAAAGAAAGGCTCTTGCTTTGACAGTATCCAGCTCTGCCCCTATAAAGATAAGGAGCTGCACTGGCTCGAGAACTGAATTGGGAAGGTTGAGAAGAAATCCTAGAGAAGTGAGCACTTGCTGGGTCACTTGCAGGTCTGACTTGACTTGGTCTGGAGACTGGCCCACTATAAGCCATTCGTCCAGATATGGAAAAATGGAAATATTTTGCCTTCTTAGAAAGACAACGACTACTGCCAGGCACTTTGTGAAAACCCTTGGGGCTGATGTTAGACCAAAGGGCATTGCTTTGAACTGATAGAGGCCTGAGGGCAACTCCAACCTGAGGTACTTTCTGTGGGAGCACCTGATGGGAATGTGAAAATAGGCATCCTTTAGGTCCAGGGAGGCTAGCCAGTCCCCTGGCCTCAGAACGGGAAGAATTATTCCCCGAGTTACCATCTTGAACTTTGGTTTTAAAAGATGTTTGTTCAGGTATCTTAGGTCTAGGATGGGTCGCCACTCCCCTGTCTTTTGGGAGTAAGGAAGTACCTGCAGTACAGACCTTTGGCCCTGTGTAGGGTAGGAACTCTCTCTATGGCTCCTAAGGCCAGAAGAGATTAAACCTCTGCCTCTAGGGCAAAGGTTTCTCAGAGACCTGCAGGTGGAAAAAATCTTGCTCTCATCTTCGGAAATTTCTTAAAGCTGAGAACCAGTCCCTGGCTTACTACTTCCAGGACCCAATTGTCCGAGGTAATAGACAATCCAGTCCTGGACAAAGTAAGCCAGCCTGCCCCCTACTAGAATAGGAGAGTCGACCCGGGCAGACCCATCAGGGTGTCTGCTTGGCAGGGACCTTAGGCTGAGGAGTGGATGCAGCCCTGCTCATCCCCCTTCTGCCTCACCCTCTGAAGAACCCCCTCTGTGAAAAGGGAGAAGAGGCCTGTGCTTGGTAAAAAGGCCTATGAAAAGGCCTGCCCTTCAATCCCATCTGCAGCCACCTCCTCCAGCTCCTTGGCTGGCTGGGGGGAGGCCTGTTTAGCCAGTGCCAGTACAGTGTTCCACCCGGACTTCTGGTACCTGTCTGTATAGGCCATATAATTTGCCTGCCTGAGTCCCAAGGAAGATGCCATGTACTGTTTTTTTGCCATGGCATCAATCTTCCTGGAGTCTTTGTCTGGGGGGTGTGAAGCCAAGAGAATGTTTGCCTTATCACAGGCAGCAGCCTGCACTACACCAACATGGCTGCATTGCTGTTATAAAAACTCCGTATCTGAGTCTGATAGTGTGTACCTCTTGTCCAGCCTTCTGTCAACAGTGGGTACAGAATTGAGAGACTTCAGGATTTTTTGTGTCTGTTTCCCAAAGGATTTGTGAAGGGGAACAGACAGTCTCCTGGACTCTGGGATGTTCATCATTTCCACATAATCAGGCTCCTCCTGATCTTCCATTGCCTCCTCCATAGGAAGCCGGAGGGTTTCAGCCACTTTCCTATAAAACAGAAAATAGGAAGGGAACTCAGAAAGTCTAGGAGGGGATACACCAGAAGGTCTGTCTGGGGAGATGTCCAGTTCCACAGGCATATCCAGACTTTCAGCATCATCACCATCATCTTCAAACTCCCCCTCCTCCTCAAACTCTGGTTCATAAAAATCTTCAGGGGTATAATCTTGAACCGGGGGAACTGACAGAACCGAACCCACACTTTGAATCGCTGGCTATTTCCTCGGCAGTCGGAACATGGACCTCTGGATCCGAACCGGTTGATTTTTCTTTGCATTTCCTTTGCAGGAACTGACCCCTCAGGATCGGCTCTCCTCTTGCCCGAAGAAGTATCGCCCTGGTCAGAGGGCACTCCTTCTGGTTCGGTTGAAACCGAACCAGGCTGGCCATCCGGGTCAACGGATTTCTCAGCCTCCTTTTTCCTCAGTCTACCTAATCTCTTTTCAAGGGTAGATTTATGAATATTTTTACAAATTTGGCAGTCTATATCGAGGTGTTCAAACCTCAGACAATAAACACAGGTGGTGTGGGGGTCGGCCTTAGCAAAGACTTCCCCACACTCACTGCAGTGTTAAAACCCAGTGGCCCGTCTTTTTTCTTGGGTTTCTCAGACATGGCCAACCTGACCAAACTTACCCTTTTTATGGCAACCGCCAGGCAAGACGCCCTTATCGGTTCATAACCGTGTCACGTGTGTTGGAAAAAAACGTCCAAAACACGTTTTTTTTTTTTTTTTTTTAGAACCGATAAGGAACGGTAACCACACTCTAAAGTAAAACTCAAGGATTCAATACAAATGATCGGTTCAGCCGAACCGATCTAACGCTTTACAATTTCAACACAGAAATCAGAACAAAAAATATCTAGTACTCACAGTACCACAGACAGAGACTGAACCGACTATGCGGAAATAAATTTGGTAAAAACCGACAACTTAACCGAGACTTTAACTTGACTTTTGAACCGAGCTGAAGGCAAAATCTCTGAAGTGACTGTTCAGAAAAGCGGAGAAAAGAATCTGACAGTTGGATTTCAAAGGGCTCCAGACAGAGACCTCAACCGAGCTCGAGCTCAGCATTCTATGCTCTGCATAGAAAGTTAACCCTTTGTTCTCTGGGGCAGTTTAGAGGCTGGGGCTAACTGCAATAGTCAGAATACAGCAAGACTTCATCTTGTTTGAAACTGGGGGAAGAAGGGAGGGAAACTAGACCTACTGCAGGAATCTCTCTCGAAGATCTACTGTTACGGCAAGTTCTTACTTAACTGCTATATCTTACTTCGAGAGGGTTCCTGCAGTAGGTCTGCACACATAGGACTGAATACCAAGCAGTCCCAAAGGAAAATAAGGCATAGATGCATCCGGGAGGAGGAGAAGTCGCCAACAGTAATCACGACAGAAGGCCTTGCACGATCGCAAGTCCAAAGTCAGTTCTGCGCCAAGAGGCAATGTTCAGACTGTAATGCTTAGTGAAGGTGTGAACAGACGGCCAGGTGGCCACAGCACAGATCTCTGCCGTGGACACATTCCTGAAAAAGGCAATAGAGGTTGCCATGCTACGGGTGGAGTGGCCTTTGACTGCCCCCGGAAGGGACTTCCCATATTTCGTGTACGAAAAATGGATGCAGTTAGTGAGCCATCGGGAGATGGTCTGCTTGGAAATAGCCTTGCCCTGGCACTGAGGCAAAGGCTACAAACAGCTGGTTAGATTTCCTCAACCTTTTAGTCCTGTTCGTATAGTACCAGGATCCGTGCAATATCACATGTGCAGCAGGTGTTCCCTGCTGGAATACTCGGATAGTATACCGTAATTCCACGCTCTGGTTCGAAGTGGATTCTGAAACAACTCTGGGCAAAAAAGAAGGGTTAGTCCGAAGGACTATTCGGTCCTTATGAAAAATCAAATAAGGTTCTTTACATACGAAGGCCAGTAATTCGGAAACCCTTCTGGCCGAAGTGACAGCGACTAAAAACAAAGTCTTCCACGAGAGGAAGCGTAAGTCGCAAGAAGAAACTGGTTCAAACGGTGGTAAGGTCAGCTTCTCAAGCATGAAATTCAGGTCCCAGGGAGGACAGGAATTCCAAATTGAAGGTTTCAAATGAAGGATGCCTTTCAAAAGGGTTTTGGCAACCTCCAGTTGAGCCAAGATTTTGCCCTCCACTGGCAGGTTGAAGAACGACACCGCAGAGAGGTGGACTTTAATGGAGGAATAGCTAAGGCCTGCCTCAGACAGATGTGCGAAGTACTCTAGAACCTTGGATGCTGAGCATGAAAATGGATCCCAGCTCCTTGCTTGGGCCCATGTCATAAATCTCTTCCACTTCATAGCATAAGTGGATCTAGTGGAGGGTTTTCTGGCCTTCACTAGAATGAGCGCAACCTGCGAAGAGACCCCACAGCGAGAGATCGCTATGTCCGCAGGTGCCACGCATGAAGGTGGAGGGACTGAAGGCTCAGATGCACCAAGGTGCCCTGCTCCTGAGTCAGAAGATCGTGAGAAATGGGCAGAGGAACTGGAGGGACCAGTGTCAAGTGTTGCAGAAGAGGGAACCAAATTTGGCGTGGCCAAAGAGGAGCAATCAGGATTGCGTGGGCCCCCTCTTGTTGAAGTTTCACCAGGACCTTCTGAATTAGAGGAAAGACGTACAGAAACCTCCCTGTCCACAAAAGAGACAGCGCGTCTCGCCAAAATGCACCATGCCCGAGAACAAGCAAGAAGAAGATTGGTAGTTTTGCGTTGTATGGGGAGGTGAACAGATCCATCTCTGGTCGACCTCATCGAAGAAAGAGATCTTCGACTACCTCTAACTTTAGCTCCCACTCGTGGGCCCGGGCCACTGATCGACTGAGACTGTCCACCAGGACATTGGTGACACCTGGAACGTGAACTGCTGTCAGATAAGGGCTGTGCTGAATCGCCCAGTACCACAGCCTCATGGCTTCTCAGCAAAGAGGGTATGATCTGGTTCCCCTCTGCTTGTTTATGTACCAGACAGTGGACATGTTGTCCGTCTGTACCAAGATAGATCCTGGAACCAGCAGCGACTGGAACCGCCCTGGTCTCCAGAACATTGATGTGGAGCATCAGCTCCTGATCGGACCAAGACCCCAGATGACCACCTCAGTCCAGATCTGAGGCATCCGTAGTGAGAATCTGAGTTGGAATTGCCGGAAGGAAAGGGAACCCCTTCGACAAATTCGAGAGATCCTGCCACCAGCGTAGATCTTTCTGGAGGCTGTTGGAGATCATGACTTTTTGGTTCATGTCGTCCATCCTCTGGTCCCATTGGACTTGAAGAGACCATTGGGTGACTCATGTGAAGCCTGGCCATTGGGACTGTCGAAATGGTGGCCACCATCAGACCCAATAAACGAAGCACCAAGTGTGCAGGATCCATCGGGCCTGTGCCACCAGTGTGGCTTGAGAAACAAGCATCTTAGCCCGATCTGATGGAAGGAAAGCCTTGCCCTGAACTGTATCTAGTACAGCTCCAATGAACTGGAGTCTCTGTGAGGGTACTAGCTGGGATTTGGAAAAACTGACTGTTATGCCCAGTAAAGCAAACAAGCTCAGAGTGAAAGAGAGAGCCTCTTTCAGGCTAGTAGGAGAGGATGCTGAGAGGAGCCAGTCGTCCAGGTACGGGAAGACATAAATGCCCTGGCGGTGCAGGAAGGCCGCCACCACCGCTAGGCATTTGGTGAACACTCAGGGGGCCGAAGAAAGACCAAACGGAGAAAGCGGTGGTGGGCCGGGAGGATAGGGATATGCAGGTAAGCATCCTGCATGTCCAGGGAGCACAGCCAAGAATTTTGATGGAGCAGAGGAAGGAGCCCCTGAAGGGTCAACATACGAAACCTCTTGTACTCGACGAAGATGTTTAGTGCGCTGAGGTCCAGGATCGGTCTCAGGTCACCCATTTTCTTTGGAACCAGGAAGAAGTGGGAGTAAAATCTCCTTCCTATTTGGCTCAACGGGACAAGCTCTATGGCTTTCTTTTGGAGAAGTGCCTGAATCTCGAGAGACTATAGGGACTTGATCCCAGGGATAGAAGGACCGTCCCGGTGGATGAGGGGTTGGAATTTCACTGAATTCTATCGATTGACCTCGCTGGATGAGCTGAAGCACCCAAATTTCTGCGGTGACGGACCTCCAGCCTTCCAGGTGGAGGCCGAACCTCCCTCTGACCGGTTCCTCCTGATGTACTGGAGGTAGCAGAAGGAGAGGAAAGGAGTCAGGATGCCGAGGGGATGGAAGTTTTTGCCCCAGAAGCCTGTTTTTGAAATTTGGTCTGTGGGGTTTGAGCTCCCGATCCAGGTGCACGTTTCTTTGCCTGACGTTTAGCCTGGGATTTGTTCCACCTTCTTTGGCGGCGAAAGGGCTGCCTTTTCTGTCCGTCTTGTATAAGGAACGGACGTCCCGCAAGGAGCGTCCACTCTTCTGCAGCCCAGTAATGACGTCCTTAGCGTCGCCGCCAAAGAGGACTGAACCCCTGAAAGGGGCATCCAACAGAGAGGACTGCACATCTTGCGCCAGTCCCGCTATACGGAGCCAGGAGAGGCGTCGGAGGCAGATCCCCGTGGCGGCTGCTCTCGCCACTGAATCCACAGAGTCGTAGGTAGCCCGAAGGGCGTGGTGACAAGAGGATTTTCCCATCCGTACTTTATCCAACAGCTTCTTCCTCAGGGTTTCATCTTGAACATCCTGGAGGTCCCTTTCTAGATCCAAAAGAGAAGCTTTCCGAAAGGCAACCATGTGCGAGATGCAATTAAGGGAACATATCGCACAAGAAGAAGAATAAATCTTGCGCCCAAACTGGTCGAGTTGACGCGAGTCCTAATCGGGGGCGAAGAACTCAGATGTTTGGGCTGAGCTGAACGGTCGTGAGCTGTCGTGATGACCATAGAGTCAGCCTTGGGATGGGAGTTCAGGTGAAAAATCTCTTCCAGGGGATAATAGGTGCAGTCAGCTTTGCGGGAGATCGCGGGAATGGAGGACGGTTGTTGCCAGACTGTGGTAACAAGGTCCTCATGAGGTCCCATCCATGGCGGAATGGGAATAGGGTCCGAAGTGGCTAGAACCAGGTGTTCCACAAGACGTTTTCTTTGGAGAACATCTTTGAATGGCCAACCACCATCCGCCTGAATAAAACGAAGCAGGTCTCCGAAAGAAGGATCCTCTGGAGGGGACTTTGGGGAGTCTTTCGGAGGAACCTCCACGGGAGAACTGGGGTCCAACATGTCCGAATCAGAACCAGTGTCAGAGGAATCGGAGCCAGAAGGAATGGAAGGGTCCAGTTCAGTAATGCCTACCTCAATAGAGGTAGAGGCTCTGGTAGCAGGACGTGGTGGAGAGGTCACCCTGACGGACGGTGTCTCCCTCACCGGCTGTCTTAACTCCAACACAAGCTGCGCTCTAGCCTCTTTCCACCACCAAGGGATGGACTCAAGTTCCAGCACCGGAGAAGGAGGTGGTGGCTGATAACTCGGATGACCCAGGTACTGAGGTTAGTGCCAGGACGGTATACCAGTACCCTAACCCGGGGGATGTCCTGAGTAGGAAAACCCGTCGTCGGGAATGATGACGTCGGAAAGCCCAGAGTCTGAAAATCCGGTGTCGGATATTGAGTAACCGATGGAGGGGCGCCCGCAGGCGGGAATGAGGGCTCCTGGGCAATGAACCCAGATGAAGGACCTGCAGGCAGAGGTGCCGTGGAGCCCAAGGGGCATCGGGGCCTAGAGCGCACCCGAAGTACTGAGGGGTGGAGGCTCCATACCCGAGTCCTCTGTCAGCAGCAGAATGAACTTCGGCGATGGAGGAAGGCCTGGTGAGGGGGGGGAAGGGGACACGAGGGCCCGATGGCAGGTCTGAACACAACTTTGCTAAAGCAAACAGCAAAGGGTCAGGTGGCGAGTCTCTAGGGTGGAGGACCCTGGGAGATGATGGGTCGACTAGTCCCTCACTCTGTCCAACATCGGGGGCCAAACTGGAGCCCGATGGGAGAGTGGACGGATCTACTCCTGAAGGAACAGATCCGGCCGGGCTAGAGACAGCTGGAAGGCTGCCGCTAGTCTGATCGGCAGAGGCCATGCGCACTTCGCCAGAGGCGAGGGGTGACTTACCGGCAGAATCAGTTGACAGAATTACCACCTCCAAAGAGGCAATCCCCAGCTGCCCATTCACCTCGGCAGGAGAGGGAGAAGGGGCCCGGCCCAAAGAAGCGGACAGGGTGCCTGAAAAAGTACTCATGGTTGCCGGCCTCTCAGATGGTGACGGACTCCTGTCCCGACGCTTCTCCTTACTTTTCTTTTTCTTCAGGGCCAGTGACGACGACCTTTCCCTGAGTTTTTGCAGCTCTCTTTCCATAGACGCCAAGCGTCGGGTCAATAGATGGGCCTCAAGGGACCTCTTGCGCCTGGTTCTGGTCACCTAGTTGAAGGCCTGGCAGATGGAACACTGCTGGACGTCGTGCTTTAACTGAGGCAAAGGAGGCAGCAGGAATGGTCGTCCCCGTGTGGGATTTGAGCACCGCACTTTGAGCACTTCTTCTTCTGTCTAGGAGACATCAAATTGAAGAAAAATCTGAGAATTTTACAAGAGGCGAAGAAACACTTCAAGAAATATAATGCGGACGTTAGATTGCTGTTCTGATGCGAGCCGAATGTGACTGAGGCGACGGCGGAAAAGAACTGGAGAGCAGACGTGGGACCGCCCCTTTTACAGTCGGGCTGACATCACAACACCCCGACGTCGGGGGTGGTCCCTGCTGAAGATTGCTATCTACAAGTTTGCCATGCTGACCTGACGCCAGGGGGCGCAGTCCTATATGTGAAGACCTACTACAGGAACCCTCTCGAAGTAAGATCCCTTGGACTCCAAGAGTCATTGAAAAGTGGTCGGCCACCGGAGTCCTCACTGACCCTCAGAGGATAGTCGGGGCAATGTTAACCGACAGCTGATGGGGAATCTCCTTGGCCGGCTGAGACTCCTTAGTCGGAGCACCAGCTGTTGGCTGTTTAGGCGGTGGCTCCATGGGAATCGGTGGAGATGCCAGGGTCGGCCAAGCCGGGACCATCTTGGCTGGCTCCTTAGGCGGAGAAGGCATCAGCCTGTCAGGCGAAGGCCAGGTGATGGCCGGTGTAGAAACCGGAGCCAGCTTCATAACGGTGAATGCCAGCTATTGCCACATGAGGTCCTTGTAGTGTCAACGCAATTTGCGCCAAAGTCTCTCCTCACCCGAAGAGGACGAAGAGCAGCAGTGGTGCCGCTTCCCATGGTGTCGAGCACAGGAGCGCCGATATCTGCGGGAGCCACTCGATCCACGAGAACAGGACCGAGACCTTGACTGCCGGGGGAGTGGCGGCGGGTCTCGGAGGGAGTCAGCGAATGCAGAGGCTCCTCCAGGTCTTGGTCAGAGACCAGAGGTGGCAGGTCAGCAGACTGATCCATCCCTTCAACAGTCTGTGTCAGCAGTGGAGTCCCGGACAAAGTGTCGGTCTCATAGAAACATAGAATTTGACGGCAGATAAGGACCGCTTGGCCTACCCAGTCTGCCCATTTCCCTACCTAATGGATAAGGTGCAGATCCTAGTTAACCAGCAGCCTACTTCTTCCTAACCCCACCCCCTAGAATTGCCTTATGGCTGTCCCATGCATGCTTGAATTCAACCACTGTTTTTGACTCCACAACCTCCTCCGGAAGGCCGTTCCATGCATCCACAACCCTCTCTGTGAAAAAATACTTCCTTAAATTACCTCTGAGCCCCCATCTTCAAATTGTGCCCCTTGTTCTTGCACACCTCTTTTTTTGAAAGATGCTACCCTCTTGGACTTTGTTGATTCCCTTGAGGTACTTGAAAGTTTCTATCATGTCCCTCCTCTCCCTCCTTTCCTCGAGGCTATACATATTAAGCTCCTTTAGTCTCTCTTCATATGTCTTCCGGTGCAGACCCTGCACCATTTTAGTTGCCCTCCTCTGGACAGCTTCCATCTTGTCTATGTCCTTGTGGAGAGTGGGTCTCCAGAATCGCACACGGTACTCCAGATGGGGTCTCACCAGCTGTCTGTACAGAGGGGTAACAACTTCCTGTTTTCTACTGGTGATGCCTTTCCCTATGCATCCCAGTATCCCCCCAGCCCTCCTTACTGCCCTCTCACATTGCTTGCCCACCTTTAAGTCCTCTGATATGACTACCCCCAGGTCCCTTTCCATTTTTGTTGTTGTTAGTATCTCACCCCCCATTGTGTACTCTTCCCCTGGGTTTCTGTTTCCCAGGTGCATTACTTTGCACTTCTCAGCATTAAATCTAAGCTGCCATACATTTGACCATTCCTCTAACCTTGCCAAGTCCCTTCTCATCCTTTCCACCCCACCTTGTGCATCAACTCTATTGCAGACCTTTGTGTCATCTGCAAAGAGACATACTTTTCCTTCCAGTCCCTCTGCAGTGTCGCTTACAAAGACATTAAAGAGGACCAGTCCTATACTGAACCCTATGCACCCACTAGTAACCCCTTTCTTCAGAGTGGACTCCATTTACTATTACACTCTGTGTCCTGTTCTCCAGCCAACTCTTACCCAGGCTATCATCTTGGGACCCACCCAGGCTGGCTAACTTGTATATTAGTCTTTTGTGTGGGACTGAGTCAAATGCCTTGCTAGAGTCTAGGTAGGCCATGTCCACAGCCCCTCCCTGATCTACTACTTTGGTCACCCAGTCAAAGAAATCTATTAGATTTGTCTGGCATGACCTTCCTGCTGTGAATCCACTCTGCCTTGGGTCCTGTGCCCCTCTGGCCTCTAGGTACTCGACAAATCTTTCCTTCAGAAGTGATTCTATCATTTTCCCTGTCACTGAGGTTAAACTAACAGATCTGTAGTTTCCTGTTTCTGCCCTGCTCCCACTTTTCTGAAGGAGAATCACATCTGCCCTCCTCCAGTCCTCAGGTACCACCCCATCCTCCCATGATTTGTTAAAAGGGTAGTCAGTGGTGTCACTAGTTCACCCTTAGTTCTTTTAGAATTCTGGGATGAATCCATCAGGCCCCATTGCTTTGTCCACCTTCAGTTTTAAGAGTTCTTTCAGAACCCTTTCTTCTGTAAATGGGCTGGTATCAACTTCTGTATCCAGAGTGTTTCTATTGTTTGTTTTAGGTACCTCCCTCTTCGTTTGTAAATACTGAGCAAAAATATTTATTTAGTATCTCTGCCTTTTCAAAGTCACCCTCTGCCCACCCCCTTCCCTTTATTAAGCCTCACTATCCCTCCCTTAGTCTTCCTTCGCTCCCTGATGTACCTAAAAGGTTTTATCCCCTTCTTAACTGAGTTGGCTATCTTTTCTCAGTTCGGCCTTTGCTGTTCTGACTGTCTTCCCAGCTTCTCTTTGCTTTAACTGATACAATTCTCTGTCCTGCTCCTTCTGTGATTCCTTGTACTTTCTGAATGCTTTCTTTTCTCTTGAACCTTCACTGCCACTCCCTTGAGAACCATAGTGGTTTCTTACATCATTTTGTTTTGTTTATTTGCTTCACACAAAGGCTTGTTACCTCTGTGATGGCAGTTTTATTATTCCCCATTGTTCTTCCACCCCTCCTTCCTGCCCATTTGCTAGTGCATTCCTTAGACACTCACCCATTTTGGCACAGTCAGCTCTCCTGAAGTCCAGTACTTTTGCCTCTGTATGGCTTGACTCTATTACTGTGTTTATTGTGAACCATACTGTTCGATGGTCGCTAGTTCCCAGATGGCTACCCACTTCTACATCTGTGATCCTCTCTCCATCTCCATCCGTCTCTTCATTCGACAACTGGTTGGCTGGTTCGAGAAAAATCTCAACCAAGACTTCAACCAGCGTCTCAGCCAACTGGCCCGACGGGCTTACCGTGGAGCTGTGGGCCAAGGCAGAGGATTCAACTGAAGTCGGATCCAGAGAAGGGCGGGAATCGGAAGCTCTTGACCGAGAGCACTCCCGATCCTACGAACGACAGCGAGTCCTTTCTTTTTCAGATTCTTTTTGGATTCAGATGTATACCCAGAGCGTCCCTGACCAAGGGTCAGCAGAGACTGACACAATTCCTTGAAGAACCCTATGAAAGTCGAGCCCAGCTGTAGTGGCACAAAGGCAGAAGCCGAGGAGGAGGAGTGAGCTGTGGCTTGGGCCATTTCCTCAAACACCACAAGCTGTTCAGCGGACCCTGCAGCCACGGAGACCACACAACAGGCATCCTTCGACTTGGCTAGCGGGTTCCGTCGGCCCAGACGGCCTAACAGGTCGGTTAAGGTGGTCCCTCGAGAGCGGTGGTGTGGTGACGAAGTCATGAGCCTGGGGATCGTGCTCATGCCCCAGGCAGTAGGCGCCGCGTAGAGTGTGGGTCTGTTCGGGATATCTTCTGCCCGCTAAGGGCACTGGCAGAACCCCAGAGCGGACTTATCATCCATTGCAGTCACGATCGAGGATTGAATTGAAGACAAACTTTAAATTGAATTTTGGAAGTAAATTCAAAGATTTCAGTCGCAAGGGCCTACTCAGCACGACAGCAGTAAGGAGGGAACTTGCTTCTTCCAGTGGAAAGGAAGATCTGGCGTCATGGGGTGAAGCTGAGGGAGTTACCACCCAGATGGGTGAGAAGTGCCAGCTTGAAGACGTTTCTGGCGAAGTCTTAAAGGGAAAGGCAACTGCCAGAAGTGTGGCTAGAACATCATATCCATGTCCCTAGAATCTAAATTTTTTGCAGCTGCCCAGTGCTGCTTCAGTACTGGCAAGCTATAAAAAAGGTAATCCAAGAATTGTTCCCAAAAATAAGCAACCTCACACATCCACTGGCCTCCCCTGCTGCACTTATCTCACCTCCAAATATATGGTATACTTCTGCAGCTTCTAAGATGGCTGCTAGGCTGAGCGTGCTGCTGCTGTGCTGGGATGTTTTAAGTTATAACTTATAGGTTATCACCACTTTTTATTGTTTTGTTTTATTCTTTATCGTTTATTTTCTTTTTTATTTCGCTATTCTATTTATCTATTGTACTTCGTGCTACGAGTTGTGGCTTGGTGGAGTTGTAGTTGGAGTTTTTGGTGAAATCGGGGAGTACTCGTACCCTGGGGAGCCTGGACGAAAGGAGGTTCCGGATTGCTGTTTCTCCTCCACTCCGTCGTACATATCGCACGGGTGTAGAGTGAATTTGAAGAACATACGACAGTAGTCTGGACTTTACCCTCCACCCAGTGTAGGAGTCCGAGGTCAAGGGGAGTGCTTGTCCTGGTAACCAGCTGCCCAAACTCTAATTCGGACGGAGAGCAAACTGTGGGACGGTGGGACCATCACTGAACGCAGTGCGTGGAGTAGCCAAGGGGTTTCCTTGACTGTAATATGGAATTTTACCCTCCTCCCGTTGTGAGGCTTTGTGGCCCTAAGAAAGGTGTCTCTGTGTGCTTGATGCACTGGATTGTTTTTCGTCTGAACTGAGTGAACGAATGCTGAATGGAATGTGAGATCTGTTGTTTCATGGCTGAAATGCTATGGGATTTTATTTGGCACAGGACTTTCCTGGACTTTTGATCTATTAATGGTTCTTTTGGCTGGGCTTCATTTGGGCTGCTCAGGATTTGTATCCTGTCTTTGGTTACTGACCTCGGAAAAAAGGAGCAAGGGCTTTATTCATTTTTTGGATCTTCTGGTATACACAGAGCCTCTAATTTAGTTCGAGTCATACTGCCCGCTGGGTTTCTGCTTGATTTGCGGTCTGAAGAGGGCATTAGAATTTTTGTGGCCAAGGAATTGGCTACTGTTCTGTGCCTTCGTGACTCCCAGGCTGGGCTACTGGCGTGGCCTGCCCTGGGATGCTTCATTAGGCCTCATCACATCTCGTGGTGGTGCACAGTTGGGAGTGGGGTCTCGTTTCTTGGTCATGAGATAGATATGATTGCCCTGAGCCCTGATTTTATTTGACTTCTATGGATAACCTGGTCTGTTATATGGATTCTCACCTGTGAACAAATGTTACTCCTTCCCAGTGGATAAAAGACTTTTATTATTTTTTTTTTATCTGGACAGCGAGGTGGTGAGAGGACCTTGTGTCCATTTATTTTATTTTATTGATTTCCTCCACTCCTTGGTTGTGAGAGGACTGGGGGAAGGGATGTGTTATTTTATGTGTTAAGTTTGAATTATTTGTTCTGAAATATATTGCAGTGAGAGTGCTGAAATATCTTCTTTTAAAGAGCCCCGGTGGTGAGAGAGCTGGGGGGTGTTATTTATTTTATTGTTTTCCTCCACTCCCTGGTGATGAGAGGACCGGGGAGGGATGTGTTATTGTATATTTTAAGTCTGAATTGTTTGATTTGACTTTATATTTAATTTTAAGAGTCTTCTCTCTGGGTTTGACTTAATTTTCTTCGAGGTGGTGCTGGAAATTTATTCTGGTTTAGTTTTTGGATTATGGCCCAGATATTCAAAAGGGTTGCTCCATGGGCAACAGGGTTGCGCATGCGCAAGTCCTACATTGCGCCATTCTGCGATATTCAGCAGGAGGCAGTTGCTCCACTAGCAACAGGTTGCGCAAAAGAGCAATGCAAATGAATGCATGCTCAACAGGAGGGGGAGGAACCATGCATAACCTGCGCAACCTGATATTCAGTCGGGTTGTGCAGAGTTGTGCATGCGCAACCCCCAACCTGCGCCTGCACAACCTTGAGCCAAAAAGGATCAAGTTGAGGGCCACCCACAGGTGAGCTGCTGTATTGCAGGCGCAACACAGCAGCTGCCACCCTGGCTGGCCACAACTCAGTCTGTGCCCCCACCAGCCCGATCATGGGCATCACAGTCTAGAACCCCCACACACATCTCCACAGCCGATCGCTGGGTGGTACACGTACATGAACCCCCACACACACACATCTCCCACAGCCCGATCGCGGGCGGTACAAGTACATGTCGCCCCCACACATCTCCACAGCCCGATCGCGGGCAGAACCTGTATAGACCCCCAGTGCCCGATCGCGGGCAGAGATGTAACTCCCTCCCCAACCCGAATAACTCCCTGGTGGTCAGTGGACCATAAAGCCCGATCGCCGAGAATGTCACAACACAACCCCCAAACATCTCCTGGTGTCTAGTGTCCCCCCACCCACCCATGAAGCCCCTCCACCCGCTCCCCACCCGCGGCGGCGGGCGACAGCATCCACCGCCTGCCGCCCGCCCGACTGATCTCGGAGGGCTGCCGCCCGTGGCTGTGGCTCTGCAATGGGCGTGCAGCCCCTACGGACAATCGATCGGCGAGGCGGCGAAGCGAAGTGGGATGCTAGCCCGCCGCAAAGTGAGGCCAGTGGAAAATGATGAAAGGGCTTATGAACACCAGGAAAATGTTTGAGAGAGGCAATGCTGTGACATTCTGCCAGCGATCGACTCGATCACTGGACCGCCGAAAACCAGCCGGAGATGAGGAAATTGATCTGCCAGCGATAAAGGCTGAAGAAATCGCAGGTTCTGCCCTTGATCGCTACTGAGGGGTCATACAGAGTTCTGCCAGCGATCGGGCACTGAAGGGAGGTCATACAGGTTCTGCCAGCGATCGGGCACTGGGGGTCATACAGGTTCTGCCAGCGATCGGGCTGTGGGAGATGTGTGTGGGGAGCGATCAAGTGTTCTGCCCGCGATCGGGCTGTGGGAGATGTGTGTGTGGGGCGACATGTGCGTGTGCTGCCCGCGATCGGGCTGTGGGAGATGTGTGTGTGTGTGGGGGTGTCATGTAACTGTGATACCCGAATGAGGGCTGCATTGTCGTCGGTCCCAGCGGCTGCTGCTGCCACAACGGTGTGGCCAGGAGCAAGTCCTCAGGATCGGCGCACCTACATGCAAATAGCATGCAAATGGAGCCATCAAATAGATGCAAATGGCCCCCGCGCCTTGCATAAATTATGGCCCCATTTGCATGTCACCTTTGAATATCGGAAATTTGCGCGTAGCGCGCAATGGTACTTGCGCCACCGCAAGTTTAATGTTTCACTTGGCAACTATGTAGCAAGAAGTTCCACTGCGCCATCGCGCAAGTGCTGTGCTCGGGTGATATTCAAAGGAGTTGCTCAACAGCGCAACTCCTTTGAATATCACCCCGGCCACACCCCTGCGCAACTATTTTGAGCAGCGCAGGGGCTTGCGCCTCAGACTGGCGCAGTTTGAATATCTGGGCCTATATGTTTAATTAGATTTATTTCAGGGGTTTATTTAATTTTTAAGCTTACATATTTTGTATTATTGTTTTGCTTTAGTTGTACTATAGCGGCATGTGCCGGCCTATAATCCCCATGGTGGTGCGCTATTCATCCTCCTCTCTTCACGCCCTCCGCCCTTTTTATCCTCCCCCTCTCCATTATGATACATACCAACGTTGCAGAGCATTGGGAATTGCTCGAAGGAGAGGGAGGAGGGGTGAGGGGCTGTGAACTAGGGAGAATGGACGAGGGGGGCCTTCGTATCAGGATAGTTAGATCTAGAAGGCACCCTGGGGCAAAATGGAACCCAGACCGTGGTTCGCCATGTCTGGTGCCCATATTCAAGGGCACTACGGAATTTAGTAGGCAGATGGTCTTGACAGCCTCCGAGGTTCGTTCAGCTTGGGTGGTGTTATGCAATGCTAGGTCCGTCAGAAACAAGACTGACATCATTGCTGATCTTGATGGTTTGGCGGACTTAGCTTGCATCACCGAGACCGGGCTGGATGAAAATCCAGGCCCCACACTGGAAGCCATGACTCGGGCCAGGTACTCAGTGATACACCGCCCAAGACTGGACCGCAGGGGTGGGGGGGTTGCAGTCTGATTTAAGACAGAATTGGGCCTCACGAGTGTGGTAGTGGGGGAGGCAGAGTCTTTTGAGTGCACAGTGGTAGCGGGCATTGGAGTTCAAATTGTACTCATCTGCCATCCACCAGGAGATGGGAAACGGTTCTTACATGAAGTGGCAGACTTCATCGTTGGCATGTCGTTTGAGTCACCCAGATTGATGGTTCTGGGTGACTTCAATGCCAGGGTCGACGATGAACTCTCACAATTTGGTAATCAATTCTTCCAATTAATGATTTCTTTGGGCTTTACACAGGTGGTTTCCACTGCTACTCACAAATCTGGACACTCCTTGAACTTAGTCTTTCTCCAAGGGATTGATGTTTCCGATTTAGGGGTGGAACCAGTCGTTTGGTCAGACCACTACACCGTGAGGTTCAATTTTAGTACCCCCTGAGAAGGCCTACCCCTGTGGAGATGGTGAAATACCCGCCCTTTACGGGATATTACTCCCCAAGTCCTTGCGGCGGTCCTTGACATCTCGTCCCCCGCGTTGGTGAGCAGTCATCCAGAGACCTTGGTGACGGCCTATAACAGGGCTGTTGCGTTGGCTCTGGATACTATTGCTCCTGTTCATGTATGCCCCCTTTCGCTCTCGTCCCAAGGCACCCTGGTTTGATGGGACGTTGAGGGAGATGCGGAGACAGGGGTGAAGATTAGAACACTGCTGGCGCAGATCCGTCCTTGATGCTGCCCACCTTAGGTTGCTAGACCATTAGTCTGTCTATCAATCTGCAATCTCCCATAAGAAGGCAGAATTCCTTGCCAGGGAGATTGCAGCTGCCAGGAATCAACCGGCTCAGCTTTTTCGAACTGTAGACAGGCTGTGCAACCCAGCCTGTCTACAAGTTCGGAAAGCTTTTTTCGCAATTAGAGTGCGAGGAGCTCACTCCTTTCTTCGCTAATAAGGTGGCCGACATCAGGGCGGATCTGTGTCCAGCGGCCTCTAAAGAGGATGCTGTTGAACAACGAGTTCACGGTACCTCAGTTTTCTTGGTGTTACTTCAGCAGACCTGACTTCGTGGCTGTCATGAGGATTATCCATGCTGTGTGCTCTACGAGCTGTAGTTTGGATCCTGGACCGACTTCCCTAATATTGGGTTGTTGTGACACCATCGGTCCAATCCTTGTGCAAATAGTCTGGTGCTCCCTGGAATCGGGTGAGTTTTCTAGCTCCCTGAAAGAGGCGGTGGTGACACCCCTCTTGAAGAAAGATACCTTAGACCCAGACTGTTTCACAAACTACAGACCCATCTCAAACCTACCCTTTATTGGGCAGGTGACTGAGAAGGTAGTGGCGGTCCAATTGGAGAACCATTTAACCATCCATGACATGTACGAACCCTTCCAATCTGTTTTTTGTAAAAGACATAGCACAGAGACTGCACTGGTTCGGATGCTTAATGATCTCCTGAGGGTGAGAGACCAGAAGAGAAGTTCTATTCTAATTCTTCTTGATCTCTTGTCAACTTTTGACACCGTGGATCACGTGGTGTTGTTAGCATGCCTGAGGCAGATTTGCGGAATATTGGGAATCGTCCTCCAATGGTTCACCTCATTCCTCACTGGGAGATCACAAAGAGTTGTGTCAGGGCTTTTTTCCTCTGGCCCAACTCCTTTGTTGTGTGGGGTGCCTCAGAGTTCTGTGCTATCTCCCATGTTAATCGCAGTGTATATGCTGCTCCTCGGAGACATTATAAGACGGTATAAGCTGAGGTTTCACTGCTATGCAGATGATACCCAGCTATACCTGTCTTTTGCTCCTGACCAGGATGGAGCTCTCTCGGTGTTTAACAACTGTCTGAAAGAAATCCAGGATTGGAAAGATTCTAGTTGGCTGAAGTTGAACTCAGAAAAGACAGAGGTTTTGGTAGTGGATCTGGGCTGTCGGATAAAGGGGTTGCCTGTTGGTGCACCCTCAGGAATTTTTCTTGGGGGTGTGTCACTTCCGACCTCCGAACGGATGCGTAACCTAGGGGTTATCTTGGATGACAGGCTGACACTACAGTCACAGGTGTCAGCAGTCATCAATACAGGAAAATTACGTACATACCGTAATTCTTGATCTTCTCTTGTATCTTCACCATTCATTACTTCCTGGGTGTAAGCCGGAGGCGCGCACCTGTCACGGGAGCTTTTTTTTTTTTTTAAAGTTTCCTAACGGCCCCGCCCTCGAGAGCGACGTCATGCGTCATGCGCGGAGGCGTTAGTAGCGATCACCCTCCTCCAACTCAGTTCTGTGAGCCGGAGAGGCAAAATGAAAGCAGAAAATATAGATAGCAAGACAAGATAGCCGAGGATAGCAAAGCAAGGAAGAATGAACTGAAAAGGAATAAGCCGATGGAGGAAGGACAGAGGAGATAAGAACATCCCTAGCCTAGGAGTGCAGGGCCTCCTACCTGGGCGACTCTAGGAGGAGAGATGAGTAAGGAAATGAGAAAATAGAAGAAGAAAGAGAAGAGAGATGGGATGTTGAAGGACCAGAATGCCCAACGAGCATAGTTAGCTTGTAGCTGAAGGCTCGACTAAAGGGGCAAGAATCCCCGGAGATAGAGCTGAAGAGAAGGTTCACGAACCCGCTAGACAGACTCAGGAGGGCATAGTCCTCATCTTCAACATGCCATTGTTCTTGACACCACCCGGCTCCTGGGTCATGGAAGGCCTTTAACTGGAGGGCAGCCGAGAGGGAAGAATAAAACCCCAGCAGCATGAGAGCTGCTCAGGGTTTAGAAATGGAAAATGTAAGCTTTCAGGCGTTCCAAGATAGAAACGGACTCAGACTGACTGGCTAAGGCCGCCAAGGCTTAGGCTGGCTAAGATTGGATATGGTCAGCAGAGTCTACTGTAAAATTGTCCAGAGGACACTTAAAGGGAGAAACCACTTAGCAAAACAGCGAGAAGGATAGCCTACCTTCTCATTTGCCTTCTTGTTTGATTTCTCCTATTCCTTTTTTTTTTTTTTTTTACAGATAGAAAAAAAATTTTTTTTTTTAACTAGATGCATGACCCAGATACCAAGATGCCTATAGCAGTCGGAGAGAGTTCCCTCAGCATTTTTTTTTTTTTAGAAGAGAAAGGAACAGATGTACTCGTTCCTCTGCTCTGCAAGGCAAGAATAGGGGGATTAGATTTCAGGGCAACTACCTGAACACGGGATTGCAGGATCAAAACTGAATAGCCTGAGCCAGGCCAAACAACCCCAGAGGTATCTTGCCATAAGAATAGCAAGAGATAGTTGTGCAGTCTGATCGCCAATGCAATCCGCGAGATGGCCCATGAATCTTAGAGTAAATAATTTTTCTGGATTTTAAACCCCCAGAAGATTTTTTTTTTTTTTGGAAAATGAAGCAATTTTCCTATATTTTATATAATGCAGAGAGAGGAAGGAGACGGGAGGTGGAGAAGCCACAGGAAGAGGCCACTGAGGGATGTGGGAGTAGTAGTAATGAATGGAGAAGATACAAGAGAAGATCAAGAATTACGGTAGGTACGCAATTTTCCTATCTTCCCTGTCAATCTTCACCATTCATTACTTCCTGGTGAGGCATAAGCTCCTCTTCCCAGGAGGGAAGAGGCCATACCCCTGAGGGAACAAGACCCCCAGCCTTCTGCTGGTGAGAAACAGAAGGAGAAGACCCTGGCTTATTCAGAAAGCCTAAGTGGGAGAAGAGCTAGGAGGTGCCTCCCGAGGAGAGGAGGACGGAGAGCCCCTGTAAAAGTCTCCTAGCTCTGGATGAGAAAAGACGGGTCCCCAGGCGGAGCGCATCACCCCACGCCGGGCCAGGGTGACAACCTGGAGAGAAGCCATGCCGTCCGCCTGATGCAGATCGCTGTCCCCGCGAAGCCTGAAGCCACCTCATTGGCGCATAAGATGCCCTTGCTTGGTGTCTTGCCAGCCCAGGCCTCACCGCGGAGAGGGCAACGGCTTGTCTGGTTTGCTCCGTGTCAGGCATAGATGCCAGCAGCTGGGACATCATCGACCACAGATGCCGGGTTGTAGGCAGCGTGGTGAGCCTGATGTGATGCACACATGCATCGCATCGCCGAAGAGAACACCGCCTCAACGGCCTAACTGAGAGAGTCCGAACTGTGGGCGGTCGCGCCAGGCAACGGCGCCCAGAAGGAGTATCCAGGTATACCAAACCTGAGGACGGGTTGGAAGGGAACCTAGAGACTCAGAGGGGCACAATACCTACGCTGGCAGTCCGCCGGGCTGGGAAGAAACGCAGGGAACTGCCAGGACGGATAGACGCCTCCTGGAGGGATAGGCCAGGAAGGTACCACCAGATGCTGGGCACTGAATTCACCAAGGAATTCGCGTCACCCGCTCGGTATTGTCTCTCCGAACGTAGAATCCGAAGATCCCTCACCATCTCGAGAGGAAATGCTGATATTCTGTGAAATCAGCATCGGAGGACAGATGAGAGGGTTCCTCTCCCTCAGAGGAGGGAGACGAGGATGATGGGGAACTGGAATGTCAGAGATTCCTCGCAGTGGGAGAGTCGAAGACCCGCTCATGCATGTAACTAACATATGAGGGGAAGGCATGAGAACCTGAACTGCTCCCAGGATAACGGACCCGTGGGACCGACATGGCCTGGGAGCGGGGTGTGAAGGCAGAGAGATGGGAGAGGGCACCTCCGAGGAGGCAACTGCTCTGCGAGGGCTCTGGAACCGGGAAGGAGCTCTAGTAGGAGGGATCCCGGATATCAAACCAGGCCGAGAACGGAACTCTGGGGAAGCGGAACCTGAAGAGCCCTGGGGAGAAACTCCCTGAGACGCCGGGACTGCATGGATCCAGAAGGGCAGTCCACACAAACGCCGCCAGAGGACACCCTAGAACCCTGGGGGAGGCGGGGCTCTGCCTACGGCTCCTGGCCACCCCCTGAGGTGGCTAAAGAAGACCGAGCAGCAGGACGCCTGCCCTCAACCCTCGGATTCGAGAGGGCCCTCCTCCCCGACTGCAACGCCCCTAACCTCAGAGGAGGTAACAGCACCCGGGGTAGCTGTCACCGACCTCCAGAGGGGAGCCCTCCGTCACCCCCACGCCTGCCCCCGGGACTCTCGGCCACCCCAGCCGAGGAACCTCCAGGAGACGAGCAGGGGACAGAGGAGAGGCCCGCTGACCGCCTGGTACCCCTAGCCACCGAGGACCCAGATTCGAAGAATGGGGATGCCAGGATGGGTCCACATCTGAGTCATCGTCCTCCGAGGAGGACGAGACCAGCAGGACCTCGATGCTGGCCACCCCAGGGGTCCTCGAGGCCACGGACGTGACCGGCCCCGGCAACCGACACGCCTCGCCCCAGCACGCCCGGCAGCATGAAGGCTCAACCCACACCGCGCTCCGGCAGAACCCGCACCGCCCGGAGGAGGGGAAGGCCGCCGACCGCCGGGCGGCGCCGGGAGGCGGCGGCACTGCTGGCGGCGCCGCCAGGGCTATCGGCACCGCGAACGGCGACCAAGACTGGCACGCCAACGCGCCGCCTGATCACCGGCGCCGCTAAGCGCCGATCCAAAGCGGCGCTGCGTGAACGGGCGCCGCCTGGACACCGGCACCGCGAAGGCGCGGATCTGAACGGCGCTGCTGGATCACCGGCACCGCGAACGGTGCCGATTCAAAACGGCGCCACAGGCGGACGCCAGGGTCCACCAGCCGGCCCAGCCAAGGGCCTCGACACGGGGGAGCCTGCACCGGCAAGAGGTGACTGCCGAGGCGGAGTCAGCTCATGCCCGGGAGGGGGCTACGACGCCTCCCCAACACCGCTGGAAGGGCCTCCTCGCAAGAAGGAAGAGGAGACCCTCCTCCTCGGACCGTGAGTAGGCCCGGAGGGACCTCGGGAAAGGCCTAAGGATCTCGCCCGAGATTCCCGCGAGCGACGCCGTCCCCCGAAAGTCGGCGGGGCCTTGCCGAGCTTGTACGCGCGGACTTCGAGGACGCGACGGTCCATCGAGAAACAAGCGTCGCACGAATCCATATTATGGTTGGGTCCCAGGCAACGAAGACAGACGTCATGCCGGTCCGAGACGGAGAAATGCCGGCCGCAGGAGCACCGACGCATAGGGGCACGGCCCGTCTTAGAAGAACGTTTCGCTCCAGAACCGGACATAACGCGAAATAAACAAGATTAAACACAGTCGGAAATACACCCGGCGCCGTACAAAGGAAAGAAAAAGGAACAGTCTTACCGTAGGCGTCGAGTGTAGAAAAAGGAGTCGGATACGCACTTTTCGGTTAGCTACCGCGAACAGGTGCTGCCTCGACGGCGGGAGAAACAGAACTGAGTTGGAGGAGGAGTCGGTCGCTACTAACGGCCGCCCCTCGCGCATGACGTCGCTCTCGAGGGCGGGGCCGTTAGGCAACTTAAAAAAAAAAAAAAAAAGCTCCCGTGACTGGTGCGCGCCTCCGGCTTACACCCAGGAAGTAATGAATGGTGAAGACTGACAAGGGAAGATCTCCTTCTACCGCCTTAGGAATATCGCTAGAGTGAAGCACCTTGTTCCGTCTGACATGTTACCAATGCTGGTCCACGCCTTCATGTCCTCACGTTTGGACTACTGCAACTCCCTGTATTTTGGGCTTTCTGGGGTTGAAATCCACCGCCTTCAGCTACTGCAGAATGCGGCAAACCAGGTTTTGACTGGGACAAGCAGGTCTTGTCACATTACCCTGGTGCTGCGCGATCTGCACTGGCTTCCCGTTCGGTGGCGGATCACTTTTAAAGTCTGTTTATTGACTTTCAGAGCCCTACATGATCAGGGTCCAGCCTATCTGAAAGATCTTCTGACCCTTTACTGCCCTGGCCAATCGCTCCGCTCGGCCGACGAGGGGTTGCTAGAGATTCCAAGAGTGAGTCTAAATTCATCTGGTTGCAGAGCCTTTTCTTATGCTGCCCCCACTCTTTGGAATTCTCTACCCCGTCGGTTACGGCAGTGCACCTCTGTGGAGGAATTTAAGAGGGGTTTAAAAAAGTACAGTTACGTAAGAACTTACTGTAGCAGTAGATCTTCAAGAGAGGCTCTAACAGTAGGTAATTACATATAGTACTGACGTCGGCAGGCGGCAGGACCCCACGGAAAAATTTCTAGCCAGCAGTCTCTGTCGACGGACCGCCCCCACGTCAGGTGACCTGCGTCAGGAGACGTCGGTATAAAGGGGCGGTCCCTCATGCCCGCCTTCCAGTTCTTTCCCGCCACTAGCCACGAGAGACTGGACGAGAGAGAAGCGGATATTTCCCTCACTGGAAAAGGAGCTGAAAAAGCTTAGGGGGATGGAGGGCGGGAAGATATTACCTAATGCAAGAGCCTCTCTCGAAGATCTATTGTTACGGTAAGTTCTTACGTAACTGTACTATCTTACTTCGAGAGGGCTCTTGCAGTAGGTAATTACATATAAGACCGAGTCCCAAGCAGTCTGGAACAAGAAGAAGCACACGAAAGGAGGAAAGCTACTCAAAGCAGATCCTTTAGCTGTGAAGGTCTTAAGAAAAAAGGCCTTGTAGAACAGCGAGCCCGAAGCCTGCTCTACGGCGAGAGGCAATATCCAAATTGTAATGTTTTGTGAATGTATGAACAAAAGTCCAAGTGGCGGCAGCACAGATGTCTGCCACTGACACATTCTTGAAACATGCCGCAGAGGCAGCAACCCCTCTAGTGGAGAGACCTCTTATTTGTCCTGGAAGGGTCTTGTTGTACTTGTCATAACAGAAGGTGATGCAGTGAGCCACCCATTTAGACAGGCATTGCTTGGAAACAGCATTGCCTTCTCTTTTGGGGGCAAAAGAGACAAAAAGTTAATCAGTCTTTCTGAGATCCTTTGTTCTGTTAGTGTAGTATCTCAGAATGCGGTGAACGTCCATAGTGTGAAGAAGATACTCCCCCTGATTGGAGTACTGCGTAAAGAAGGCGGGTAATTCTATGGACTGGTTCAAAGCAGATTCCGCTACCATCTTGGGGATAAACTTAGGATTGGTGCGCAGAGCCATACGTTTCTTGTGAAAAATCAAGTATGGGATTTTACACATCAGGGCCTGGAGCTCGGAAATCCTCCGAGCAGGGGTAATGGTCACTAGGAAGAGCATCTTCCATGAAAGGAACTTCATGTCTGCCAAGGCCACCAGTTCAAAAGGAGGCAAAGTAAGTTTCTCAAGGACGGAGTTCAAATCCCAAGGAGGGGCAGAAACTCGTATAGGGGGTCTCAAATGAAGAACCCCTCTGAGGAAAGTCTTGGAGACTTCCAGTTGAGCAAACGTCCTATCTGCGAAGGGAATATGGTAGGCCGAAATGGCCACCATGTGTACCTTCAGAGACGAGTGACTAAGACCCAGGTCGAAGAAGTGGCTCATGTACTCCGGCAGTCGTCCAACTGAGCAGGAGAAAGGCTCAAAGCCTTTTGAAGTGGCCCAGATTATGAACCGTTTCCACTTCATGGCATAAGTAGACCTAGTGGAGGGCTTCCTAGCCTCCACCAAGATCTCAGCCACCCGGGGAGAAACTCCAAAGCGGGCTTGAGCTATGTCTGCAGGAGCCACATATGCAATTGAAGGGACTTGAGACCTGGATGAACCAGAGTCCCCTGATCCTGGGTCAACAGAATCCGTGACAGTGGAAGAGGAAGAAGAGGCTCCTCTGAGTATTGCTGTAGTAGACAGAACCAAACTTGCCTGGGACAAAAAGGAGCGATCAGAATCATTTGTGCTCCTTCTGAACCTAGTTTCTGCAAGACATGCGGGATCAGAGGAATCGGGAGGAAGGCATAGACGAATCTGTCCCTCCAATCTAGAGACAGAACATCACTCTAGAAAATGCCTCGCTCTCGGACGAGCAAGCAGAAGTCGGGACACTTTGCGTTTAGAGGTGAAGCGAACAGGTCCACCTGAGGTGTTCCCCAACGTAGGAAGATATCGTCTAGGACCCCCGATCCAGCTCCCACTCGTGAGCTTGAGCAGCCAAGCGACTTAGTTTGTCTGCTAAGGAGTTCTCGACCCCCCGAACGTGAATTGCTGTGAGGTGAAGGTTGTGCTGTGCTGCCCAATCCCAGACTCTCATCATTTCCCTGCAGAGATGATAGGGCCGAGTCCCGCCCTGTTTGTTGATGTACCATACCACACACATATTGGACGGCTGGGTGGCCTGGAAGAAGATGCAGGTGGACGGCCTGCAGAGCGTAGAGCACCACCCAAAGCTTGAGCACATTGATGTGCAGTGATTGCTCGAGCTTGAACCAAGAGCCCTGGGTCCGATGTGGACCGAGATGGGCTCCCCAACCTTCGCCCGAGGCGTCTGTGGTCAGAGTCTGGGAGGGAGGAGGAAGGAAGAACGGATCTCCCTGAAGAAGGTTCTCTTGGACCATCCACCATTGTAAGTCATGAATCATGAGAGAGGAGACTAGGACCAAGTGGTCCAAGTCGTCTACTAATGGATCCCATTGAGAGCGAAGCGTCCACTGAGAGACCCTCATGTGGAGCCGAGCGTGAGGGACTGTCGGGATAGCAGCCTCCATAAGCCCGAGGAGGCGAAGAACTGACCTTGCACTGACCCGTCTGCAGCCGGACAACAGGCTTATCTGAGTCTGGAGTGTGGCGCACTGTCCGGAGGCAGAAATGCCCTGCCTAGGGTCGTGTCCGGTATCGCCCCAATAAACTGAAGCCTCTGGGAAGGGATCAAGTGAGACTTGGAATGGTTGATGGTAATACCCAGGCAGGCAAAGACCAGCTGGGTGAGGGAGAGGCAGTGCAGGAGCTCCTCCCTGGACGAGGCCACCAGGAGCCAATCGTCCAGGTACGAGAAAACCTGTACCCCCCCGGGTACGCAGGTGGGCTGCCACCACCGCAAGGCATTTGGTAAAACCTCGAGTGGCCAAGGAGAGGCCAAATGGAAGTGCCTTGAACTGGCAGTGATCCCGCTGGAAAGCAAAACGAAGATATTTGCGGTCAGATGGGCGAATAGCTATGTGCAGGTAAGCGTCCTGCATATCCAGAGCGCGCAGCCACTGGCCTGAGCGGAGGAGGGGCAAAAGGCTCTGCAGTGAGAGCATCCTGAACCTCTTGTACGCCACGAAAGGGTTTAGGGAACTGAGATCTAGAATAGGTCTTACATCTCCTGTCTTCTTCGGGACCAGGAAGAAGTGGGAATAGTAACCTGTTCCATGCAAGGGAAGGGGGACAGGTTCTACCACCTCTTTCAGCAGAAGTGCTGAAATTTCTTCTGGACCAGAAGAAGATGTTCCTGAGAGTATGATGATCTTGGGGGAGGGTGACGAGGTGGTTTCTGCAGAAACTCTATTGAGCGTCCTTCTGCGATTAGCTGGAGCTCCATAAATCTGATGTTATCCTCTCCCAGCCCAGAAGGTGGAGGGAAAACCTCCCTCCTACTGGTTCCTCCACGAAGCCCAGAGGTAGTGGGAGAGGGAAGGAGTCAGGTGGTGTGGGGCAGCATCGCAGCTGAAGCTCCTGTTGCTTTTTTGGGTGGGGGGGGGCAACGTTTAGCAGCCCTCTTTCCCTGCGGTCTCGCTTTGGGCCAATTCCATCTGCGAAAGGAACAGTGCTGCAATTGATGGGGATGGTACATAGACTCAACAGACATTAGTGCCATCCCATTCTCCTGCAGGTCGGTGATGATGTCTTTGACATCACCCCCAAACAGCACCAAAACCCAGAAGGGCGCTTCCTGGATAGCGGATTGCACTCTCGGGACCAACCCTGACACTCGGAGCCAAGGGTGACGCCATAAATCTACGGCAAAAGCTGAGCTCCTCCCAGCAGTGTCCACTGCATCGTAGGTCACACGAAGAATGTGCCAGCTGGCCGAACGTACAGAGCGGACGAGGTCAACCACTTCCTGCTTGACCTGAGAGTCCGGAAGGGAGTCCAATTTGGATTCCACCTCACTCAGAATCGCCTTCTGGTAATCTCTCATGTGTCCAACATAGTTCAGGGCCCTAATACCCAGAGTGGAAGAAGCAAAACTCTTCTTGCCATACTGGTCCAGGAGGCGGGATTCCTTGTCAGGTGGAGACGAGCTAAGATGTTTGCGTTGAGCTGACCGGCCATGAGCGGCGCTAATCACAACCGAGTCAGCACGAGGGTGGGAGTCTAAAAAGTCAACACCCTCTGGAGCCTGGTATAGCCTGTTCGACTTCCTGGGAAGTGGGGCTAAGGCCAACGGTTGTTTCCATATGGTGGTAATAAGGTCGGCATGAGGCTCGATCCAGGATGGCACCAAAGAAAAAATTACCCACCTTAGTAATGTTGTTTCTTCTAATGGAGTCTTGCGATATTCTGACATATGCAGTGAGTCCCAACCTTCGAACTGCTCTGGAGATGAAAGAGTTAACTTTCCATGCCAGGCATGGAACGCTGAGCTCGAGCTCGGTTGAGACTCTGTCTGTTGTTCTTCAAACTCAAACCGTCAGATCTTTACGAGCTAAACTCACTAAGGTCCTGTGTGGAAGCTGTAAACCTACACTAGCCAACTGGCTACTAAATATAAGAACACATTTTTTGGTCCCAAAACAAAGACTCAAGTCAGGAGACCCAAAAAATGAAAAACACAACACCAAGTCACCCCAAGAAAGGAGGGGTGAAAAACAACAAGGTGGGCACCTACTAGTAATTAACACTGCACTGCCCACCCACATGCCAAAAACAGAGGTTCTGAGAGGGCAGGCAGTAGGTCAGAATATAATAAGACTCATTAGAAGAAACAACATTACTAAGGTGAGTAATTTTTCTTCAAACAACATGAAGTCTTGCTATATTCTGACATATGCAGACCATAAAGCAGTACCTCCATGGAGGAGGGACAGAACCTACTTAGGAAATAGGCTCTGAAGCACAGCTGTGCCAAACCGAGCATCACTCTAGCCTGGATGTCCAGGGAGTAATGCTTGTAAAGTGTGAACTGTTTTCCAGGTAGCTGCTTGACATATCTCTAGAATAGGATGTCCTGGCAGCAGCCAGAGAAGCAGCTGTACCTGTAGAGTGAGCCCTCAGGCCTGAGGGAGGAACCTTACCCAGTTTTTCATTGCAAAATTGATACAAGAGACAATCCACCTGGCAATGGATCTTTTAGTGGCAGGTTTCCTTTGCCAACCTCACCATAAGTGAGGAACAGTTGAGAGGAGTCAAACCTGTGACCCTTGGTACGCTCTATGTAGTAACTAGGGCTCTCTTCACATCTAGTTGTGCAGCCTCCTCTCGCCAGAGGAGGAATGGTCAGTGAAGTACACTAGAAGAGATATAGATTGATTAAGGTGGAAATCTGAAACCACCTTAGGCAAGAACTTCCTGTTAGTCCCGAGGACCACCTTATCTCTGTGAAAGGAGATAAAATCAGGCTCCACTGACAAAGCTTGTAATTCACTTATGCGTCTGGCAGAAGTGATGGCTACCAGAAACACAGTTTTCCAAGTCAAGTACTTAAGCTCTGCTGAAGACAAAGGCTCAAAGTGGGGTTGCATAAGCTGAGCAATGCAAACATTAAGATCCCAGGCGGGGGCAGGGTCCCTGAATGGAGGGTTGGCGTGAAGCAATCCCTTAAAAAACTTGGAGAATACAGGGTGAGCAGAAAGAGAAGAAGGCTTACCTGCTGAAATAAAAGCAGACACAGCTGTCAGATGAACTTTCAGGGTAGCTGGCCTCAGCCCCAAGGTATTTAAGTGGACCATATAATCCTGGACTGTGGGCAAATCAGCAGATTCTGGGGGAATATGCTTTCCAGAGCACCATATGGAAAACCTTTTCCATTTGGAATTATAAGTAGCCCTGGTGGAAGGTTTTCTAGAAGCCTTTAGGATATCCATTACACCTTGGGAGAGGTGTAACTCAGCAAACTCTAACTCTTCCAAGAGCCAGGCCTTGAGATTGAGAGATTTGAGGTTCGGGTACCAAACCCTCCCCTGAGCACAGGTTAACAGGTTGTAATTCCTGGGAAGACACAGGGGAAGATAGACTACTAAGGACAGTAGGAGTGGATACTAGGGCTGTCTGGCCCAGTCTGGAGCAATCAGGATCATCTTGCAGGGTTGAGATCTGATTTTGACTAGCACTTTGAACAGAAGAGGGAAGGGGGGAAAAGCATAGAGAAACTTCTCTTCCCAATTGAGAACTAAGGCATCCAGAGGGACTGAGCCCAACACTGGGGGCCTGCAGCAAAAAAGGGGAAGTTAGTGATTGTCTGGGGCTGCAAAAAGATCTATCTGCGGGGTGCCCCATCTGGAAAATATCACCTCCAAGACCAGGGGGTCCAGTGACCATTCGTGATGGCCCTGGGAAATCCTGCTGAGAGCATCTGCCAGGACACTGTCCTTGCCTGGGAGGTGAACTGCCGTAAGGGAGGTGTTCAGGGAGTAAGCCAGAGACCACAACTTCATTGCTTTGGTGCACAAGGCCGTAGACCGAGTGCCCCTTGCTTGTTGATGTACCACATTGTGGTGGTGTTGTCTGTTCTGACCTGTACAACTTTGTTCTGAACAGATTTGGAAAAAGCTTGAAGTGCTAGAAAAACTGCTCTGAGTTCCAACAGATTGATGTGGAGCAGAGATTCCTGAGGGGACCACAACCCTGGGTGGTGAGGTCCCCATGTGAGCTCCCACCCCAAGAGGGATGCATCTGTAGTAAGGATTAAGGAGTGAGACTGAGTGACAAAAGGAACCCTTGTCTCGGATTGCTCTGATCCTGCCCACCACTGTAGGGCCTGGATCAGGGTTCGAGTCACTGGGATCAATTTGGTTAGAGGGTCCTTCCTTTGAGACCAAAAGGCTCTCAAATGGAACTGAATGTCCCTCATCTGAAATCTTGCTCCCTGCACTACTGCTGCAGAAGCAGCGTGTGCCCCAGGAGCGTAGAAAATGCCCTGCTGGTCGAGACACCTGCAGGGTGAATGAGGAGGCTAGAGAGACCAGGGTCCTTGCCCTGTCCAAGGGAAGGAAAGCTCTGGCTTTCTCTGTGTTCAGTTCTGCGCCTATGAAGGTGAGAAGCTGGATAGGCTCTAGGACTGATTTTGAAAGATTCAGAAGGAAACCTAGAGAGGTGAGCAGTTGCTGAGTTATCTGTAGGTGTAACTTGACTTGGTCTGGGGACTGGCCTACTATGAGCCAGTCGTCCAGGTAAGGGAAGATGGCAATTCTTTGCCTTCTTAGAGAAGCAACTGCTACTGCCAGGCATTTTGTGAATACCCTTGGAGCAGAGGTGAGGCCAAAGGGCATTGCTCTGAACTGGTAATGGCCTGAGGGCAGCTCGAACCTGAGGTACTTTCGATGGGAGCTTCTGATGAGAATATGGAAGTAGGCATCCTTGAGGTCCAGGGACGCTAGCCAGTCCCCTGGCCTTAGAGAGGGTAGAATAATTCCCAGAGTCACCATTTTGAATTTTGGTTTTAAAAGGTGCTTGTTTAAGTATCTGAGATCCAGGATGGGCCGCCATTCTCCTGTCTTTTTTGGGGTAAGGAAGTACCTGGAGTACAACCCTTTGCCCTGGTGTAGGGGTGGAACCCTTTCCACAGCTCTGAGAGCCAGGAGGGAAGAGACCTCTGCCTCTAGGGCAAGTGCCTCTGGTGGATTTGCAGGTGGAAAGGATCTGGTTCTCCTCTTTGGAAACCTTTTGAAGCCGAGAACCAGTCCCTGGCTTACTACTTCCAGGACCCACTTGTCTGATGTCAGAGACTCCAGTCCTGGACAAAGTAAGCCAGCCTGCCCCTACAGGTAGTGGAGAATCGGCCCTGGCAACCCCATCAGGGTGCCTGCTTGGCAGGGGCTTTGGGCTGAGGGGTGGAAGCAGGCCTGCTTGTACCCCGTCTGCCTCTCCCTCTAAAGAACCCCCTCTGGGCATACGCAGAAGAGGAGGCCTGGGCTTGGTAAAAAGGCCTATGAAAAGGCCTGCCTCTGCCCCTGGAAAGCTGCCTTTGAGGAGTGGCCTGCCTTTCTTTGGCCTGTGCACTCCTATAGGTGGGCCTATATTCATCCATTTTCTTCATGTAATTCTCTGTTTGCTCCCCAAACAGAGAATTACCCACAACAGGAAAATCCATGGCCTTAGTCTGGGTATCCTGAGACAGGCTAGTACATCTGAGCCAAACCATTCTTCGAAGTGCCACAGATGTAGCCATGACTCTAGAAGACACATCATTGGAGTCTACTGCAGCATGGAATTGTACCTTGGATGCCTCAATACCATCAGCAGCCACCTGCTCCAGCTCCTTGGCAAGCTGGCTAGGGACCTGTTTTGCTAGGGCCATAACAGTGTCCCATCTGGATTTTTGATACCTAGCAGTATAGGCCATATAATTGGCCTGTCCGAGTCCCAAGGATGCTGCCATTTACTGTTTCTTTGCCATGGCATCAATCCTCCTGGAGTCCTTGTCCGGGGGGTGTGAAGTCAAGGGAATGTTTGCCTTATCACAGGCTGCAGCCTGCACTACTCCAACATGGCTGCATTGTTGTGTAAGGAACTCCATGTCTGAGCCTGACAATGTATACCTCTTGTCCATTCTTTTATCCACAGGAGGTATAGTGTTAGGAGTCTTTACAATTTTAAATGTCTGTTTCCCATAAGATTTGTGCAAGGGAATAGACAGCCTCCTAGACTCTGGGATATCCACCATTTCTACATAGTCAGGCTCCTCATGGTCATCCACAGCTTCTTCCATAGGAAGCTGGAGGGTTTCAGACACTTTTTTATAGAACATGAAATGGGAGAGGGACTCAGAAAGCCTAGGAGGAGACACCCCAGAAGGTCTGTCTGGGGAGATGTCCAGGTCAATGGGCACATCCAGACTTTCAAATCCACATTCACTTTCCTCATACTCCTCTTCCTCCTCCTCCGGTTCATAAAACTCCTCTAAATCACAATCTTGAACCGGTGGAACCGGCCGAACCGCGCGCCTGCCTGATGGTGCCGGTTCGGTCGGAACCAGGGAAAGCGACTGAACAATTTTGATCGCTTTGACTATCTCTTCAGCGGTTGGAGAGGAAAGTTTTGGCTCCACACCAGCTGATTTCTCTTTTCTAGTTCTTTTAGCCGGAATCGACTCCTCAGAATCGGCTCTCCTTTTGCCTGAAGAAGTCTCACCCTGGTCAGAGGGCACTCCTTCTGGTTCGGTTTGAACCAAACCGGGCTGGCCATCCGGTTCAGCGGACTTTTTGGCCTCCCTTTCCCTGAGCCTACCAGCTCTGTTTTCTAGGGTAGCTGCAGGGAAAATTTTGCAAATCTGGCAGTCTGCATTGAGGTGGTCAAACCCCAGACAATAAACACAGGTGGTGTGGGGGTCAGCCTTTGCAAAGACTTCCCCACACACACTACAGTGTTGAAACCCAGTGGGTCCGGTTTTTCCTTTGGGTTTCTCAGACACAGTGCCAGTCCTAACCAAACTTACCTTTTATGGCAATCCGCCAGGCAAGACCCTCTTATCGGTTCCCAACCGTGTCACTGGTCGTGGAAAAAAACGTAATAAAATCCGTTTTTTTTTTAGAACCGATAAGAACCGGTAACCACACTCTAAATCACAAATTAAGATTTTTTAAAACAACTTAATCGGTTCAAACTGAACTGATAAACCATTTACAAGTTCCACACAGAATAGAATTAATGTAAAACCTACCTAGTACTCACAAATACCACAGACAGATACTGAACTGACAGGTTGCGGTTTAAATTCGGTCGAAAACTGAGAAAAACCGTACTTTATCCGACAAAATGAACCGAGCAGAAGGAGAAATCTCCGGAGCGACTGTTCAGTGAGGCGGAGTAAAGAATCTGATGGTTTGAGTTTGAAGAACAACAGACAGAGTCTCAACCGAGCTCGAGCTCAGCATTCCATGCCTGGCATGGAAAGTTAACTCTTTCACCTCCGGAGCAGTTCGAAGGTTGGGACTCACTGCATATGTCAGAATATAGCAAGAATTCATGTTGTTTGAAGTGGGAGCTGTCACGGGCAGATCCAGATGCTCAGCGGGTTTTTTATGCTGGGGGTCTGGCTCCAAGGATTGCCACTTATGAACCTCCTGGGTCTTCCGTAGCAACTCTGTGAAGGAAGGATCCTCCGGAGGGGACTTCGGAGGAGTCCTTGGCCGGGGATTTGATGGAAAGCGTGGATCATCGTCTTGCTCGGAACAGCCATCGGAAGGGTCCGAGGTGTCTGAGGAAGAAGAAGATGAGAAAGAGGTAGACTCCCTCTCCCGATGAGGGGGAGGAACGGACCCCTTGGGAATCCCTCAGGGAAGCATGTCCTGCCCCTCTCTGGACCCAGAGGGGTGAGCCCTGGTGTCCGGAGGTGGGGAGGGAATGTGTCGTCGTGGACATATGGGAACCGGCACGGGCACAGTCGTCGGAAGACGACTCTCCACCTCTCTGGTGAGCTGAGCCTTGGCCTCAGCCTTCCAGGAGGCCAGAGTCTCCTGCAAATCCATCGGTGGCTGAGGAGGAGGAGGAGAAGGGGATACGGGTGTGGACTATACCCGAAGGGCGCATATCCATAACCTGACAGTGGGAAGCCCGGCATCGGGTATTGAGGAGCCGAGTACTGCGGCGTTGGATATGTCAGCGCCGGGTACTGAGATGCCGGATACTGCGGTCCCAGGTATGGCAGCATCGGATACGATGGGGCCGGGTACCCAGGAGCCAGAGGAGCTGCCTGAGCAGACAGCCCGACCAGAGGCCCCATGGGTGGTTCTGGAACGGAAGACCCAGGAGGTGGAGGGCCCGGCGTCGGGATGACATCGGGGGCGGGATGTCCGGCGTCGGCAATACTGGCGTCGGAGCCGGCATCAGAGCTGGTGTCCAGGGAACCGACGTCAGATCAGTCGGACCAGAAGGAGGACGGTCTGATGGAGGTGGACCAGAAACCTCAGCATCACCCGGGGATGCGGGGAAAATCCGTGGGGTCGGGCTGAGGAGACTCAAGGTCCCCGGAGGGCAGTGAAGGCTGCGGGGAGCCGGGAACGACGGACATGGGGGGGGGCGCTCCGGCGTCAGCTCATCCACTATGCGGACGTCGGATGAACCGACGTGCGGCTTAGCAGCGGGATCCGGGCACACTCCAGAGGAGCCAGCGTCTGACTTAGACTCTTCGCCGAAGGCAGGCCATGAAGGAGGGGCGGCCTGGTCAGGCAGAACGGGGGCCGCGAGCTGCCCCGAAGGGTCGGGCGACTTACCAACCTTCTCCGTGCGGGTGTTGGAGGAGCCGACATCTGGCTTATTGGATCCACTCGGACCAGTAGGCCGCGAAACCACGGCACTACCGGGAGCGGAGGCCTCCACAAGCCCGGAGGCGCCCGAAGGGCCTGAGCGTGAGCCAGATGGGCGGGCCGACGACACCTTAGAAGCCTCTAAGGCGGCCGTCATGGAGCGGTCCCCCGGGGGTACATTACCTTTTTCCCTGCAACACCCGAGGAAGACGCAGTGGGAGAGGAGCCCTTGTCTCGGTGCCTTTCCTTATCCTTTATGTTGCAATGGCCTTCAGGGGAGGTCGACGCCTGCCGAAGCTTTTTCAGTTCTTTTTCCAAGGAGCTCATTTTCTTTTTTAAGATGTGGGCTTCCAGGGACTGCTGCTGCCTTCTCCAGGTGGCCGCATTGAAGCTGAGGCAGTGCTGGCACTTCTCCACCGGATGGTTGGGACCTACGAAAAAAAGGCACAGGGAATGGCCGTCCTTGTGCAGGAGTTGGGCGCTGCACGAGTCGCATTTGGTTTTGTGCTCGGAGGGTGTAGGGGACGACATACACCGACAGGTACCTGACGATAGCTGAGAAAAAAAGTGAAAATACTCGGTAAAACAACTGACGAAGGAGACTGACAAGCAGGGAACTTTTCCACGAGGCGCTGACATAAGTTAACGGCGGGAAAGAACTGGAAATCGGGCGTGAGGGACTGCTCCTTTATACCGACGTCTCCTGACACCGGTCACCTGACATGGAGGCGGTCCCTCGCCAGAGACTGCTAGCTAGAAATTTTTCCGTGAGGTCCTGCCGCCTGCCGACGTCAGTCCTATATCTAATTACCTACTGCAAGAGCCCTCTCGAAGTAAGATCTCATTTTTATCAAATTGCCTTCTTATAGTATTGACTGTGTTCAAGCTGTTGATGAGACTGTAGTTTTCTCTGTGTTTTATATTGAATTATAATGTTTGATCTGTATTATGTGTTTTGTACAGAGCCTTGAAAATCTGAAAGGCGCTTTAGAAATAAAATGTATTATTATTATCATCTGAACATATCTGAAACAAACACAGTCAACCCCACCTGGCTATTACATTAACCACAGCAAAGAAGTTTATTTTACGCATGTGGTTACAACAATCCATCCCCACAGAGACAGAATGGGAGGAAACAATGTAACAAATTTACCAAATGGAAAAAAATAACAGCAGGGATAAATCTTGAAATGAAAAAGATTACCAACTTCTGGAATAAGTGGTTACTGTGGGTAATGGAGCATAGACCAGACATTATCCCATAAGATACAATGAGAGGAAAAACTACCTACGAACAGCATGGCATGAGAAAAAGTAAATAGACTAGGGACCATACTTTGCTGTATTATTACTAGTACTCTGACAACTGCATTACGCGTATTTCAGGCTGTCATCTTCACTGTATTTTGTCTCTATACAGAGTTCCTGAATGTAACTGCATTGTTCCACGAAAAATTAAAAAGTATAAGAAGATGCAGAGAGAGGATAGGGAGGTGTATCAGGGAAACAGAGGGAAGCAGGGAAAGTAGTAAGGAGCACAAAGGCACAAACTGAAGAGAGAACAGCCCAGGAGGTAAGAAAAGGGGACAAGGCATTTTTATGTTTGCTTGCACGCATGTGCAAGAAACATAGTGCCATCATCTGAGTTTTTCAGAGGTGTGTCAGCATCTTACAATTCAGTCAGTGTGTTTGCAGGCGTGTTCACAGTTCTCCAATCACTGCTGGAGCTGTCTATGACAGCAGTTGAAAATGCAGTGGCATACAGTTGAAAGAGAGAGCTACGCTTCAGTGAGCAGCTCCCCCACACACACACACAGATCAACTGTGTTGGTTACCTGATAGATTGCTGTAGTCTTGTCTAGCTTAGAGAGAGACAAGCCACACATCATTACTTTAATAAACTGTTCCCTGCCACAGCAGGACCACCAAAATGTGTGGGTGCCTAACAGTCCTTACTCACACCAGCTCTCCAAAGCACACCTTCTTGGATTCCATGGGTTTTAATCCTCCAGAAAAAAAATACCTCAGCATTTGATGTGAAAACTCAGACTTCGTTGTATGTGTAATTCCAAGCGTTTTCTCTTACTAGACTCTGTCAATGTGAACTCCCCACTGCTAAAACCTAAGCAAACGAACTTGAGCGTACTGTACTACCTGCAGCTGAAGCAAAGAACAGCCAGAATGCACAAAGGAGAACATACTGCTATGCATTTCAGCAGCAGCCAGTGGGGGGAAGTTTTCATGACTGAAGCACTTTAATGCACCTTTTAGTGCTGTCATATACACACCCCTGTGTGGTAATTCACTAAACTGCACACTTAGTCTGGTAATGCTGCTTCAAAATATTTTATTTTTCTCTGAATTGCCATGAGCTGGCATTTTTACGTGACTGCAGAAACAAGATGCTGTATGTCAGCCATGTGTCTGCATTCCCACACTCATCCCCCTCACAACTCTCAAACAAAGCCAATGGTGCTTACTGAATTGAGAAGAGTTACATGGATTTCAGAAGTTGTGCCAGATACACTGCACATTGCCTCATCCACTCTCTTTGTTTCAACCCTCCACCTCCACTTCTCTTGGGCAAAGCATGAAGGCTAGTTCACACTAACACATTCAGATACTTAATAATTCACACTTCCTTTCAAATCAGGGAAAGGCATATTGTTTGACTATTACACTATGAAAACAAGCATTTGTCAATGCCGAACGTTCGCTTGCAGGTATTTGCAGTGGTATTTGGTACTTGGACATGGCTTAAAAAAATCAGTGACAAAGAAGTACAAGCATTTGTCAGTGCTGAATGTTGCTTGCTTCTATGTGCTGTTTAGGTATTTGGAAGTCATTGGAGTACAAATATTGAAAATTCGCGAACTTACGAGCGTGCGTAGGAACTGCGCAATGCACACTCGTAAAACAGTCATTTTTAGGAATTTTTTCACCAAATTTTCAACATAGCCATTTTAAGACCTCTGCTCATGAACAGTGTCACTGTGATTTTCTTAATGTGTCCCATACATTGAGTTCGCACACCGACTGCACCATTGTGCGCTACATGGGCGGAAACACGTTTTGGGCAGGATGTGAAAAATGACAGCTGTACTGCTCATAAGGAGGTGTGGTAAAATGGCAATGTTGAAAATCTGGAGGGAAATATTGAAAATTTGCAATCCCACGAGCGCATGAACTGCGCAACGCACGCTCGTAAAACAGTCATTTTTAGGAATTTTTTCACCAAATTTTCAACATAGCCATTTTAAGACCTCTGCTAATGAACAGTGTCACTGTGATTTTCTTAATGTGTGCCATACATTGAGTTCGCACACCGACTGCGCCATTGTGCGCTACATGGGCGGAAACACGTTTTGGGCAGGATGTGAAAAATGACAGCTGTACTGCTCATGAGGAGGTGTGGTAAAATGGCAATGTTGAAAATCTGGAGTGAAAATATTGAAAATTCACGAACTTACGAGCGTGCGTAGAACTGCACAATGCACGCTCGCAAAACAGTCATTTTTAGGAATTTTTTCACCAAATTTTCAACATGGCCATTTTAAGACCTCTGCTCACGAACAATGTCACTGTGATTTTCTTAATGTGTCCCATACATTGAGTTCACACACCGACTGCGCCATTGTGCGCTACATGGGCGGAAACACATTTTGGGCAGGATGTGAAAAATGACAGCTGTACTGCTCATCAGGAGGTGTGGTAAAATGGCAATGTTGAAAATCTGGAGTGAAAATATTGAAAATTCGCAAACTTACGAGTGTGCATAGGAACTGTGCAACGCACACTCGTAAAACAGTCATTTTTAGGAATTTTTTCACCAAATTTTCAACACTGCCATTTTAAGACCTCTGCTCATGAACAGTGTCACTGTGATTTTCTTAATGTGTCCCATACATTGAGTTCGCACACTCGACCGCGCCATTGTGCGCTTACATGGTGGAAACACGCTTTGGGTGAGATGTGAAAATGACAGCTGTACTACTCATAAGGAGGTGTATAAAATGGCAATGTTGAAAATCTGGAGTGAAAATATTGAAAATTTGTGAACTTACGAGCCTGCGTGAGGAACTTGCGCAAGAATGCACGTAAGAACGGTCATTCCGTTTTTAGACCCACCAAATTTTCAAAATAAGCTTTTTGAGAGCTCCACCTTATGAACACTGGCACTGTTGTTTATATCTGGTTCAAAAGCAGATTTCGCCAAGAGTGACTACGAAATCACCCTTCAGGTCTTAATAACGCCATGACAGTGACAGAATTCATGAGAAGGGGTCCCAAAACCCCATATTGAAAATTTGGTACAAAAATTCCAAAAATGCCTAAGATATGCAACAAAGTTGAAAAACCATCTAGCCCATTGTACAGCTTACTAGCATTTCCTAGTTCGTGGTCGGCTTTGAAGAGTGCAGACGTGTTCCCGTCCAGCGATGATTGTCGACAACAGCTCTGGAGGTAAGTATGGGTGAGGGGGGGTGGGAGGCAGGTGCAAGTGGTGGGTGCGGTTGTGGGAGGAGGGCTGGAGACTGCGTGGGACTGTTTTTAATTTACAGGTTTTCTTTTTCTATAATTGACGACGCGGACGTTTGCCATGCTAGGGGTGGGCTCCCAGCGTGGCAGAAGGATGGCTGGGGGCTGTGGAGCCTATGGGGATTTGGCATCCCGGCCGGCAGACGACGCTGGGACGCTTTGCCACGCTGGGTGAGCTCCCAGAGTGGCAGCAGAGAAAGCTGTTTGGGAGGGAGCCGACGGGGATTGGGCACCCCGCCGCAGATGATGGAGGACGCCATGCTGGGAGTGGGCTCCCAGCATGGCAGCAAAGATTTGTGGGGGCGTGACACGCTGCAAGTACACAGTGGTGGTTTCTTTGAAGAGAAGACCACCGCTGTCATACACAGCACCGCAGCGATTGGTGCAGGCTCGCCACGCCTGCTCAACAGAGCAGGGATTGCAGCAGGGCAGGCACACCTCCAAAGTGTCCATTCTCCCAAGACGCTCTTGCGCATGCGCAAGCAAACGAAAACAAAAACAAATGATGGACTTTAGAGGACACAGTAGCAGTGCTATCACATTGATTTTGCATTTTCCTGTAACTCTAGTACAAATTCCCCCCCGTACATTTCATTACTTCACATGAAGCAGAATTGCTCTGATGCCCCTGAAGCAAATGATTATTTACCTTTTAATGGACCAACATAGATGTAACAACAAGAACAAAGTGCTCTAGCTTTCGGACCAACCAGTCCTTCTTCAGAAGCTCATGGCAGTTGTTTATAAAATACAATACTTATAACAGCTAGATAATGCAGAGAAAAACAGAAAAAAATCCCCATTGGTTTAAAATACTCGTTAAAAAAAAAAAAAAAAAACAGAAGATGATGTCAGAGAAGTTTAACAGTACTATACTGCCTTCAGCCAGAAGCAGCCTTGGGTTAAACGTGCTTGGTGGAACACACATACAAAGAATCCTACTGCACATAAATTTAATTGACATAAGATAACACTGCTGAAGCAGATAACTCCTAAATCAAGCTATGAGTGTCACAGTTAGTATAAGGATGTGATTACTGAAAGGCAACCCCACCCAGATTAAAGACAAACTAAGATTGTTATAGGGCTCATGAAGTTTCAATGTCTGCATTATAGACAATAATTTACCAGTAAAGTTGTCTTAAAGACATAAGTGCACACTGTGTGATGTAAACCTAGTTGGACCTGTCACCCAGCTGTACTCTCCAGCTAGATATAAGGCCCAAGAAATTTCAAAACCTCAGGACTATATAAATGATAATTTAAATATAAATTGATAATATTAGTGTCAAACAAAAAACTCTAGTCGAGGAACCTCAAGGAATTAAGACCACATAGCCTGATATGTACTGATGTCAATATACACTGAGAATGTAACAACTTGATGTACCACAAGTGTCTAAGGAATCTGAAAAAGAGATAAAAATGTAATTTCTCTCCTCCTCTTCATACAAACAATACACCCTAACCCACCCCACATCACCATAATGTGGGTGGGGGAGATACATAGCTTTAAGGAGATGTTGTCTCTCTCTCACCCCCTTTTTCCTTCTCTCTCTCTCTCTCTCTCTCTCTCCCACAGACACACGCCACACACACACACACACACCACTCTCTCCTAGTGAACCCATATTCACTTCAGTCACTGCAATTGTTCCCCAAAAGAATTCAACTTGTCATGAAATCCTGAGTAAAGGGCTTATGTCTGATGCCCCTGTAACCAATGCAAGTCAATGGAACAATTTCCTGTAAATGACTCCCTATAGATCTGGGAGCCCTGCTGTATGTAGTCTGCCAGGGTCTTACAATATAATTCTTATTTTAATGCAGTGCATTCAAAAAAATTATACTGAAGCAAATGGTTTGTTGCCTTTTACTGAACCAACATACATGGATGCAAGGGTGTAGACAGGCATACTCACTGTACACATTTGTGTACAGTTTTGTTGAGCGTCTGTCACAAACCATAAGCCACTCTGTTAATATTATCATTCTAATCTGTAGTATTTGGATTAGCGTGGGCCACTGAGGAGTGTCCAATACATGTATAACCTCTTTAGAGAGTAGAAGAGTCATCTGACAACAATCTGACTTGTTTGGAAAGGGTGCCATTTGGAAAGGATATATATTTTTAATTGGGGTGTAACTGTTGGAGATTGTGTACAAAATGGAAATTTCGCCACACTCCTGCATGGATGTTACTAAAAGAACAAAGTGTCTAAGTGTTTGGCCCAACAAGGTCTTCTTCTGAAGCTTACATGAGTAAACTTACAAGGGATGTTCTAACCTGTGTGACAATGGTTTCAACTATGCCACTGAATTTGAAAAACAGCAATTAAATAACTTAGGATAATGCAGGATATATAAATGAAATCAGCATGCATACGTGAAGGCATTGTTGTCATGTCAAAGACAGCAACAGTACAGCAGCTACCTGAATTCACCTGCTTTTAATTGCTGTTTTAAAAGGGGATTTTTTTAAATATCCTGTAAATAGTTTCACAATAATTCCTCATACCTTTTACCAAGTATCTGCTCTACATAATTCAATGGTTGGCAGCTCACTCCACACACAAAATGAACAGATGCTATTTTAGTTGTCATTTTCATATCTCGCCCAAAATGTGTTTCCAAGATGTAGCTAATGACGCAGTTGGTGTGCAAAATCAATGTTTGGGACAGATTAAGAAAATCACAGTGACACTGTTCATGAGCAGAGGTCTTAAAATGGCTATGTTAAAAATTTGGTGACAAAAGTTCATAACATGACTGTATTATGAGCGAGCATTGCGCAGTTTCCACGCACCCTCATAAGTTCAAGAATTTGTAATATTTTCAGTCCAGATTTCCACCACTGGCATTTTCCACATTCCCTTATGAACAGTACAGCTGTCATTTTTCACACCATGGCCAAAATGTGTTTTCACACTTCCAGCTAAGAAATGCGTGGTCACTGTGGGAAATCACTGTTTGGGACAGATTAAGAAAATCACCATGACACTGTTCATGAGTGGAGGCCCAAAATGCCTGTGTTAACAATCTGCTGTAAAAAATCCCCAAACTAATTACATTACGGGTGTGCGTTGTGCAGTTTCTATGCTCACTCATGACTTCACCAGTTTTTCTGATATTTTAACTCCAGATTTTCAATATTGCCATTTTTTTACACCTCCCCATGAACAGTACAGCTGTCATTTTTCACATCCTGTTCGAAATGTGTTTTCACAACTGTGGCGCCAAATGGTGTAGTCACTGTGCAAAATCAGCTTTCAGCTAACGAACTGATATTGCCACTGTTCATAAGGTGGGGGTCACAAAAAAACAATGTTGAAAATTTGGAGCGAAAATACCAATGAGCGTCTGCGGCGTTCCCTGTAGAAGACTGACAGAGCTCAGGGGTGTGACTTGGGATTGTACGCTTGTAATGTTCATACCATTCCACCCCTACCCACACCCTGCAGCTAGTGAGAGGAATCGAGTTGTGCCTTGGACTCTTCGCCTCAAAGTTCACCCGTTCTCCTATACTGCACCCATCTCACCATATTTCCTAATAGAATGGGGTCAACATAAAGGCCAAAGACCCCAAGGCACACCATGACACCTGTCGGTGTCTGCAGGGTAGGGTGTGGTGAAATGCCATAGCCGTTATGCCTGACGACCCAAAGGCACACCCCAATGCCTGTCAGTATCTGCAGGGTGGTGGTGGAATTGGCTTCAGTTCAATACTTCACTGCCATTCCTATTATGCAGCTCTGTAACTCCTACTTACCAGTGCCAATGCCAGCAAGCAAACATTCGGCATTGACAAATACTTGTTTAGGTATGTAAGTGGAAAGAGGAAGACCGGGTGGGATTCTAAGGTTAGAAAGGGAAGGGGGAGACTGCCTTTTCCTGGTCTCCTCTCTTCACAGACATTCTGAACAAATATTTTCTTCAGTACTCACAGAAGAAGAAGAGGAGGGGCCACAAAAAGTAAAGAACAGTCACGTGCTTACGTAACAGTAGATCTTAGAGACAGTCTCTTTCATCAGGTCACACCTATGGAACTATAGCCTCTAGGCACTAGGACCACACAAAAACATTTTTGCAAGCAGTCCACTAGGGGCCACCCACAATGATGTCTTATGTTGACGTCCTCTCTACATAAACGTAGGTAGTCCCTCTCCCTCCTCAGTTTCCCGCTGGAGTTCATACTCAGAAGACCTGCCTCCAGGGAACCAGGAGAAGGCTTACGTTTCCAGCTAAAAAGGCAAGGCTGGAAAAGTAGTTTCGTAAGAGGGTACCGTAACAGTAGATCTCTGAAAGGAGCTCTTGCAGCAGGTTACACCATAAGGACTGGAGACGGCAGGCACCAGGACCCCACGGAAAACTTATAGCTAGCAGTCTGTAGCAGGGGACCGCCCCGACGTCGGCCCACCCCCGACGCTGGCCAATGGTATAAAAAGGGTGGTCCCGCTGCCCCACTACAGTTCACCCACCGGCGACCCCGGCACAGAACAAACTGGTGAACCAAGGAGGATCCTCAAACTGAGGATAAGAAAGAATGGCAGAACATGCAAAAACAGAAATCAGGGGGAAGGAGGGAGGGAAAACGGCTCCCGCCGCAAGAGCTCCTCTCAAAGATCTACTGTTACGTTAAGTTCTTACGTAACTGTACTACCTCACTTTGAGGGGGAGCTCTTGCAGAACGTTACACTATAAGGACCGAGTCCCAAGCAATACAAGGATAACCCTTGCTAAACGGGTGGAGGAAAAAGAGGCAAAACTGAAATCCTAATGAGAGTAGGCCCTACAGGACAATGAGGCCAAAGTCTATCCTGCATCTGGAGGCAATGCCCAAACTACAGTGCTTGATGAAAGTGTGGACGGAACTCCAGCTGGCAGCTGCGCAGATATCTGCCACTGACACGTTACACAAAGATGCAAAGGAAACAGCAACTATCCTGGTAGAATGGCCTTTTACCAGTCCTGGTAAAGGCTTGTCGTGTTTCCAGTAGCAGTACACGATGCAGTGAACCAACCATTAAGACAATTTCTGCTTAGAAACAGGCGCCCCCAAAATCCGCAGGGCGAACAAAATAAACAACTGATCAGACTTTCTGTGATCCTGGAGTGCAGTCAAAGTAATAACGAAGGACCGGTGAACATCCAGAGTATGCAGAGCCTCCCCTCTATTTGAGTGCTCTGGATAATACACTGGGAGATGGATGTCTGACTGAGGGTAAATGCGGACACCACTTAAGGCAAAAACTTAGGACTGGTCCTCAAGGACACCCTGTCCTTGTGGAAAACTAAATAAGGCTCTTTTCACACCAGACTGGAGTTTGGAAATCCTCTGAGTGGAAGTAAAAGCAACTAAAAACAATGCTTTCTACGACAGAAAATGTAGCTCACAATCCGAAGCTGGCTCGAATGGAGGCAAGGTAAGCTTCCCCAAAAGAAGCAAACGGTTCCATACAGGGACTGGATCCCTGATGGAGTTTTCAGACGTAAGATACCCCTCATGAAGGTGCGGGACAAATCCAATTGGGCAACAGTCATGCCCTGCACCGGTGTGTGATAAGCAGAAACAGCCGACAAATGCACCTTAATGGAGGAGTAACTAAGGCCCCAGACCGATAGAGAAAGTTTACCAGACAGGTAAAGGGAGCCAGGTGATGGGTGGAAGCCCAGCTGCAGAACCGCTTCCACTTCATTGCTAAGTGGTCTAAGTGGAGGGCATTCTGGCAGCAAGAGTACCTCTGCTACCCTAGGAGACCCCAAATGGGTAACTGCTAAGTCTCCAGGAGCCATGCAAATGCATGCAGGTGCAGTGATCTGAGGTCGGATGGACTAGAGTCCCTTTCTCCTGAGACAGCAAGTGTGAGCTCCGGGGAAGAGGAAGGAGGTTCCACTGCCAGCTGCATGAAGTAGGGAACCAAATCTGTCGAGGCCAGTAGGGAGCAATCAGGATCATGTCCGCCCCTCTGACTGAGTTTGAGAAAAGACCCTCTGGATTAGTGGAAACAGAAGAAAGGTGTAGAGGAATCTCCTGTCCAGCAAGGGACAACGTATCTCACCAGAAAACACCAATCCCTGGATCTAGAGAGCAGAAACTGAGCAGTTTGGCGTTGAATGGGGATGCAAGAGGTCCAACTCAGGGCGACAACATCTTAAGAACAGGTCTTCCGCTACTGACTGCAGAAGTTTCCACTCATGAGTTTTGGACTGAGACCGCTCAGGTTGTTGGCCAAAGTGTTTTGGATGCCTAGAATGTGTACAGCAGAGAGGACCTGCTGGTGCTCGATGCTCCAACACCAAACCCTCACAGCCTCTCTGCAGACGGGATACAAATAGGTCCCCCCTTGCTTGTTGATGTAGAAGACCACTGACATGTTGTCGTCTGAACAAGAAGGTGCCCCGGGGCTAGGTCAGTCTGAAAAGCTTGCATGGCATAGAGGATAACTTTCATCTCCAACACATCGATGTGAAGGGTTTTCTGCAAGGTGGACCATGTACCCTGGGTCCAAAGGCCTTCAAGGTGTGAGCTCCCAGTCCAGGCCGGAAGCATTCTGTGGTCAGTGGCTGGAGAGGAGGCATCCCTCAGAAGGTTACTCCCCTGGAGAGGTTGGAGGGAGTTAACCACCACTGCAGGGAGTCATCCAGAATGGGCTCTAAGACTCTCACAAGTTGGTTCAAGCCATCCGTGTGCTGATCCCACTAGACTCTCAAATTCCACTGGATCACCCTCATGTGGAGCCAAACCAGCCGTACAGTTGCGATGGCTGCCACCATGTGGCCTAGAAGCCTGAGGACCTCTCTGGCCAGAACCAGGCAAGCCGAGACCACCCAAGCGTGAGCTTGAAGGGAATAAGCCCTGTCCGGAGGTAGAAAGGCTTTGCCTTGGACTGTGTCCAGTAACATCCCTATGAACTGTAGCTGTTGGCTCGGCCATGGGGAGGACTTTGGAAGGTTCAGTGTGATTCTCAGGTCATGGAACAAAGTAAAGGTGTCTTCCATGGTTTTGTACAGTTTGCCCTGGAGGAGCGTGTGAGAAGTCAGTCATCCAGCTATGGGAAGGCGTAATGGCCTTTCCTCCGAAGGCCACTGCCACTACTGTAAGGCACTTTGTAAAGGTCCGAGGAGCCGAGATAGGCCAAAAGGCAGCACCTGGAATTAGTAGTGGTGCCCTGGAACAGGAACCAGGAACCTTCTGTGGGACTGGGCAATCAGGACATGAAGGTATGCATCCTGCATGTCCAGCAATCAGAGCCAATCTCCCTAATGAAGGAGAGGGATCAGTCCTGGAAGGGTGAGCATTCGGAACCTCTTGTATTCCACGTACATGTTCAGTTGGCTGAGATCCAAGATGAAGCGTAGATCCCCGGTTTTCTTGGGTACCAAGAAAAAGTGGGCATAGCAGCCCTTCACTCTTTGGGAAGCTGAGATTGGCTCTATGGCCTGTTTGAACAGCAACACCTGGATTTCCTCTTGTATGAGGGCAGTGTGGGATGGGGAATAGCAAGAGGGAAGAGACGGATTGTCCGGAGGCATCTCCAGAAACTCTATTGTGTGTCCTTTATCAACTGCAAGACCCAATGGTCAGACGTGATCCTGCTCCATCCCTCTAGCTAGAGGGAGAAGTGACCCCTACCGCCTCCCCAGAGCTTTGGCTATGGGAGAGGGGGGTCAGGCAGAGATGCCAGGGGTAGGCAGGGCAGCCTGGGATGACTCGGCAGCCCTGGAAGTGGCACCTCCTCGGTTCTGAGAGGTGGCCTTTCTTTTAAAGGTGCCTCACTGCTGCTGCTGTCCTCGGGGCTGCTGACCTAAGGAGCGATGAAAGGACTGATGTCTCATAGATACATACATAGATACATAGACAGTGTCGGCAGATAAGGGCCTATGGCCCAACCAGTCTGCCCATTTGAGCTTGTAAGTTCAGTTTGTTTTCCTAGAAGTCTGTTGCACCTTAACCCTGACCTCCAGAATTCCTTTATGTCTATCCCATGCATTCTTAAATCCTGTGATTGTTTCAGCCCCCACCACTTCCTCTGGCAGGGTGTTCCACTTGTCCACCACTCGTTCTGTGAAGAAATTCTTTCTCATGTTTCCTCTGAATCGTCCTCCCTCCAACTTCATCCCATGCCCTCTAGTCCTGGAACATCTTTTTCGCTTGAAAATAGTGTTTTCCTGCACCCTGTTCCTCCCTGTAAGATACTTGTATGTCTCTATCATATCCCCTCTCTCCCTCCTCTCCTCCAGGGAGTACATGTTCAGTTCCTTCAACCTGTCTTCATAGGTCAACATGTCTCCTATCTCTACAACCCGAATGACCCCTGTCTGAGCCCTCCGGCTGTGGGGTCAGTTCCTTAGGCTGGAGAGTAGGCTCCCCGTTTAGGAGAATGCTATTTTATTTTTTGGGGGGTTCGGAGTAGGCTCAGCAGGTGGCGAGGAAGGTTTGTCTTGAAGAAGATCGCTTTTAATGGTGTTCCACCAGGATGTAAAGAGCTCTTTGACGTCCGATAGTGGCATCCTGGGTTCAGGGGGAGCATCCGGCATCAGAGGGTTTGACAGGCCGGGCATCGGTCCCTGAGGTGGTGCCGGCCCCTGTGGAATAGTAGTAAAGGGTGTCAGTTGCGCCAAAGTTTGGTAGTCCGGTGCTTGATTGGATGACGGTCCCTCTGGCATTGGTTGAGGCTCTTTCTGGCCATTATCCGGCAATGTAGAAGGCTCTGGCAACACAGGTTGAGAGGTCGCTGGAGCGAATGCCGGCATCAAAGAGATGGGTGTGCTGGCGTGAGTCCGTGTTGCGCCAGCGCCGCTTTAGGCGAGGTCCGCTTGAGGAGCCAAGCCTGAGGAGGGCTGAGATCATCCTGAAGTGGGCGAGCTCCATGCCCCCAGTGTCGGGTCCAGGGAGTCAACGCTGGAGACTGTGGCTGACTTGGAGGATGCCTTGGCCAGGCAGACGACAGGCAAGGACCAGACGCCCGAAGAGGAACCGGCTGAACCACCTGACTGCTGGCCCAAGGCCTGAGAGTGGCAGAAGTGAGCCTCAGTGAAGAGAGTCTGGTTAGAAGAATGGCGTGAGAGACTGTGTTAAATGCCTTAGCAAGGCTGATGAAAATGGCAGTGGTGATGAGGCCACTATCCATACTGGTAATTAAGGAGTCTGTGAGCCAGAGAAGAGAGGTAGTGGTGGAGTGGTTCTTCCTAAAATCAGACTGGAACAGGGTGAAGAAGGAAGTGGAGTCAAGGTAGGAGGACAGTTGAGATAAGACAAGGTGTTCTTGGAGCTTAGGATAGGGAGGAGGGAAACTGGCCGATAGTTGCTGGGAGAGGAGGCGTCGCCCCCTTTGGCCATAAAAAAACAAAACAAAAGACTGAGGGCAGTAAAACTCAGGAAGTTTGAATGCGACTGCTTGGATTATTTGAATAACTCGGTATTTACTTGGCAGGGGTGAATAAATCCAGAAACAAAAACAAAAGTAAACCACAGAGGGGACCAAAACCAATACTAAAAAAGTCAAATACAAGTTTCCACTCAACATCAGAATCAGAAACTGAGTCTGGGGACGACCCTTTAGGGGAGGACACTCACGGTATAAACAACCAGCCAAGGAGATCAGTGAGGGTCATGGAGGCAAAAGAACAGGGCTGGGGGGGCAGAAACAAGAACAGATCAGTCACAGCTGGCTCGGAAACAGCCACCATTGACACAGAAAGGCAAAAAGAACTTGAAGTCAACATAATACACCTTTCTACTCATGAACTTACAGAATCTCAACTTTCAGTTTTGAACAAGGGTTTAAGTTTTATTCCAATACAGAAACCCAGTAAGTTCGACATCTTCCTGGGCCTAAAAAATCTTTCTAGAAAACTGAATTTAAAAGTATTTTTCAACAGAAATGAAATATGTTTTCAAAGAGCACCCAAAAGTGTTGGCATCACAATAAATGGGACTGAAATTACTATTTCTCCATCAGCACAGACCGAGACCCCTGAGGGAATAACTGATGGTGCAAATGAGAACTCTGAGCAATGGCAAAACAGCAAACTCCTAAAATTCAAACCTCCCTCAACCTTTGACTCCCAATGCTGTTGTTGCAACCTTTGAAACACTATGCATGCAAGATATTGAAGCACTTTTTTGAATAAACTAATGATGGAAGTTACTGCAACATAACAAACGCGGAAAGGAATGCACTGAAAGAGCTGAAAGACAATCGTGGGATTACCATAAAGCCCGCTGATAAGGGCAGAGAAGTGGTCATCCATACTACAGAGCACTGGGAAGAAGTACAAAGACAACCTGACAACAAAGATTTTTACCAGCCATAGAAACAGGATCCTACCGCAGACTTCAAGAAATGAATAGACTTTTTTCTTAATGAGGCACATGAAAATAGACCCATCTTCTTTTCTTCAATTTCTTAAAGTGGCCCACCCAGTGCGCCCAACCATATACGTTCTCCCCACAATACACAAACGATTGGAAAAAAACCCAGGAAGGCCAGTAGTTTCAGGAATTGGCTCTTTAACAGAGCCACTGTCTCAGTATGTGGATGCCCACATCTGTGATATTACTGAAAATCTTTCTTTCTATATTCAGGACACTACTGAACTATTGTGCCTCTTGCAGGATCGACTACTCGAAACAGACTGGTTATTGGTCTCTACTGATGTAGAATCTCTCTACACCAACATTCCCCATGATGGGGGATCAGGGCAGAATGTATATGGCTGTACACTGCAACCAATCTGGGAGTGGGACAGAAAGATTTCCTGGCAAGTTTATCTGAACAGGTTTTAAAATCTAATGCATTTGTCTTTCAAAGGAAATATTATCTCCAAGTGAACGGTGTTGCCATGGGGGTCACACTTGCCCCAAACTATGTGAACCTTTACTTGTGACAGTGGGAGAGGGAGGTTATCTATGACCAGAATGCAAACAGTTTTTATGAATACATCGACCTGTGGAGGCGCTATATAGATGATGTGCTGATGGTGTGGCAGGGACAAAAGGAAAGCTACAAGAATTTATCGAATACTTACATTCAACCAATCCAAACTTATGTCTCAGTGTACAGGCTCATGACAAAGAAATCGTCTTCCTGGATCTAATAATTCGGAAACAGCATGATGGCACAATAAAAACGGATTTATATTGTTAAGTCTACTGACAGGAATACAATATTACATGTCACCAGCTGTCACCCCCGTCACACCATCATTAACATACCTAAATCTCAGTTTATGCACCTCAAAAGAAACTGCAGTTCAGATACTGAATTTCATGAAGAAGCAAAAGATATGGCATGCAGGTTTCAACAAAAGGGTTATGAACAAACGGTCATTAATGCAGCACATAGGTTAATATCCCAATACTGACACTGCAGTGCAGCATGAGAGGGGTGCTGCACTTCTGAGGTGCCGTCTTTTGGATGAGACGTTAAACCAAGGTCCCATCTGCCTAGATTGGTGGTAGTTCAGGTGGATGTTAAAGATCCCATGGCACTTAACGAAAAGACTAGGGGAATGTACCCGGTGTCCTGGCCAAATGTCTCTCATTCACTAAAAATACTACCAACAGCTTAATCTGGTTCAGTTTTAGTTGCTTACCATCTGTATCCCCCACCCCGGTCGCCCCTGAAAAAGGGACTTCTAGGCCCAGTGGGCTTACCGGGTCAACAAAATTCAACAAGAACAAAACAAAAACATAGCGCAGTGGTAGAAATGCCCGGGGTTGACTTGTTAAAATACAAAGACAAACAAAAAGTAACACAGCTGAAACTTTAAACGTTGTCACTTACTCTCCCACGTATTGTACATAAAAAAGGTAGAAATTTCTTCACAGAACTGGTTGTGGACAAGTGGAACACCCTGCCAGAAGAAGTGGTGGGGGCTGAAACAATCGTGGGATTTAAGAATGCATGGGATAGACATAAAGGAATTCTGGAGGTCAGGGGTGAGGGGCAATAGACTTCTAGGAAAATATAAAGTGAACTTACAAGCTCAAATGAGCAGACCTGGTGGGCCGTAGGCCCTTATCTGCTGACACCGTCTATGTATCCATGAAACCTAGGGGACCATTTAGTTAATTCTCTGCAACCTACAATACGAGCTCAACAGAACTGGCTTCCACAACAACCCAAGGGTGACTTCCCATGCAAACATTGCACATTTTGTAATAATAAATCCCAAAAAGACACACTTCAGCACTGTCGATACAACAAAAGAGTTTGAAATTAGACAGTTCATTAATTGTTCAACCGTAGAAGTAGTGTATTTGGCCATATGCACTTATAGTGCATTCTACGTTGTAAAAACTTCCAGAATGTTCAAAGAACGCATAAGCAAACATCTGAGTGACATTAAGTGCGGGGTGGAAAAGAATGCCCTCTACACACGTTTCTGCTAGTGAACCCCAACACAAGTTCACATTTTGTGGGACACAGAGGCTATACACAGGACAGAGAGGGAGATATGGAAACAAAACTTTTGCAAAAAGAGGCATTTTGGATTTCCGAGTTAGGTGCCATGAAAAAAATGGGTCTTGATGACTCCTCTGATCTATCCCCTTTTCTAAAATAGAATTGAAACAAAACATTTTGAATTAATCTTATTCCTAGTCTAACTGAATATTTATGCTCCTTGTACAAGTGTATTGTAAATATGATTGTATCTGACATCACCAGTTAAAATTTAGCTTGCAGTTTAATCCATATTGTGCATGCTATGCTGTAATTTTATCACTGAAGAAATTGCCAATGTCCTTTTTTAGAAACATTCTTAAGGCCATAATAACAGTATAATACTTTAAGTACATAAATGTATATAAATATATTTAGCCATTGAAATATAAAATTGTTGGCATGTGAACTGCTCTTTTATCAGTATTAATTTTGCACTTTATGCTATCCACACATTTGGCAAATGGGCAATTTTAGTGTTTTTCTATACGATAATGAGACACTATTACTTTAAGATTTCACTCTATTTAAGTTAGGGGTGTCACGATTAAAAAATGCTGACGATACGATAACCGTGATGAAATTACTGCGATAACCTTGTTATCGTGATCATTTTGCCACTTGTGCAACAATGTTAGAAAAAGTATTTAAATTCACATTTTTTTACATGATTTACATATTTGACTCCTTCAAGCAATGCTATGCATTTGTTCTGTTATTTTAAAGTATTTGCTGTAAAATAATGCAAACAGTAAAATATTTAAAAAATAAAAATGTTATTTTTTTCACATTAAAATCTCTGAACTTTATAAAATTGATTGCATTTTATTTACATAAAAATTCAAATACACAATACATGTGCTATACACACAGGGCCAAATATTCAATGTGCCCTCCTGGTGCGATATTCAAAAGGGGGACTGGCACAGAGCAAGTCCAAATACGTCGCTAATGCATGTGGTGCCTCTGTAGGGGGCATGCCCATGCATATGCAGTGCATCCCAATATTCAGCCTGGGATGTGCGGCACACGGCACAGCCCCTGGATGCACCGCATACCATGGCACAAAGCTGAGCTGGAAAAAAAATGGCTCAAATGCTTGCCACCCTCAGGCGAGCGGCTGTACTGCAAGGCGCAATACAGCAGCCACCAGCTATGGGTGGCCACCTGCCCACACAGAATACCGTCCACAAGCACCCAATCCATCCCTGGCAGTCCAGCAGTACCCCCCTCCCTCCCGTAGCCCGATTGTGGTGCTAGTGCTCATAATATAATACCTGGTAGTCTAGTGGTAACCCGCCTTTCCGTGAGCCGAGTGCAGTGGAAATGAGTACAAATCCAGCCCTGGTGATCTAGTGCTCCCCATCCTGACCATGCAGCGATCACTGTTGAGTGCAAGAAATCTCCTTCTCTTGTGATCTAGTGGCACCCTAACGACCTCTGCCGAGCTCCCCCATCATCAGCAGGCAGCTGCACACCTGCTCGCGTACCACCCAGCTGCCCACCGAAAACAGCTTATAGTATGATCTGTAAACATTGGTCACACTGTACCAATGGGCTTGTAGGCATACTGTACTAGACAGTTGAAAATATGTGAATGACTTTTTCGACTGTTCATACAGTATGCCCTGTAGCTCATTAGTCCACAGTGTGGACCAGTGGGCTTACAGATCATATTGTAAGCAGTCATTCGGCAGGCAGCCGGGCGGTATGCGGGCAGGTTACAGCTGCCTGCTGATGACAGGGAGGGGCGCGGTGGGCAGGGGTCCCAGCGGGCGGGGCTGCTACTAGATCACCAGGGAAGGGGATTTCTTGCATTCAACAGCGATCGCTGCATCAGGTGGGGTGGGGGACCACTAGATCACCAGGGCTAGTTTCTACTCATCTCCACCGCTCGGGCTGTAGGAAGGGCGGGGTTTGCCACTAGACTACCAGGTATTATATTATGAGTATTGCACCCGCATCAGGGTATGGGAGGGAGGGAGGGAGGTTGCCATTAGACCTACCAGGGATCTTATTTCTATACAGATACCCGCGATCGGGCCACGGGAGGGGAGTGGGGTTACCACTAGACTACCAGGGATTATGTTGTGGTCACTGGCTCCCGCGATCGAGGTACAGGCAGGGGTGAACACTAGATCACCAGGGCTTGCCATTATTCATTTTTATCGCGATCACGGTTATGGGGCGGTGTTGCCCCACGACCCCCTCAGTCCACACAGTGTTCTGTGCAGGGTGCCAGGCACTTTTCGCCAGGCTGCCCTGCCCAACTCATGCAAATGGGGCCATAATGACGTGCAAATGGCCCCATTTGCGCCTTGCATACACTATCGCCCCATTTGCATGCCCATGTCTGAATATCGCGGGTAATGTGACCAGTTGCGCAGGAGCATTTCCGGTCCTCCCTGTCTGGGGACTGTGCTGGCACATTGTACTTGCGCCATGCACATCCTGCGCCATGGCACATCACCTCTGAATATCACCTTGTCCTGGCCCCAGCGCATCTCAGTTGCGCTGCGCCCCCATCTGCGCCATTGCCTGGCACAGTCTGAATATCGAGCCCACAGAGTACAATACATTTTAAAATGTGAATGAGCAAATATTTTTATTTGTTTGGTTAAAGAGCGCCTTTCTTGGATTTTTCTCACCTGCAAAATCATCAGGACTACCATACCTGACTGAGAGTTCCTCTGTACAAGCTGAAATATTTTCTCTTTAGCCGCCTAAGGAAGGGAAAGAATTGTATTTGCCCCCGAGGGTGTTTATCCACTCAATTCCCTTCCACTTCCTGATCGCCAACACCGTCCCCAGACTTCCTTGCTTTGTGAGGTCATTATATGCTTAGTGCAGGGATGTGCTCCATACAAGTGTATGGGGTGGCATTTTAAAACTTATTTTTACAATTTTAACATCACTTGTAGTACAAATCACAGTCAGTATTCACGTAACACAAGCCTTGGATGCAGCCTGCCTAGATTTCAGTAAGACCTCCAACACCATTCCACACAGGAGACTCATAAACAAGCTGGGCAGCCTGGGAGTGGGTCCAAAGGTGGTAAACTGGGCAAGAAATTGGTTGGAGGATAGATGACAGAGAGTGGTGGTAAACGGAGATCACAACGAGGAAGAGAGGATAGCCAGTGGGTTGCCTCAAGGATCGGTACTGGGACTGGTCCTCTTCTTAATGTATTTTATTAGCAACATTGTAGAGGGGCTAGAAGGGAAGGTATGCCTTTTTGCAGATGATACAAAGATCTGCAGTAGCGTAGACATTTCAGGGAATGTGTGTGTGTAAAAAAATGAACAGAGATCGAAGAAAGCTTGAGGAGTGGTCAAAAGTGTGGCAACTAAGATTCTATGCCAAGAAGTGCAAAATCATGCACTTGGGGCAAAGAAATCAAGGGCGGGGTACAAGATGGGGGGAAGGGAGTGGTACTGATGACCACCAATCAGGAAAGAGACCTGGGATAATCGTATCTGACAACCTAACAGCAACCAAACAGTGTATGTGACTAGGCGGTGGGAAGAGTTTGTGGGATGCTTGGGTGCACAGGGAAGGGTATCACCAGCAGAAAGATGAAGGTGGTGATACTGCAGTCTAAATCTAGAAAGTTACTTACTGATAGTCTATTATTCAGTGTGATGGATAATGGGATTAACATTTACACAGTTACTTCAAATACTGTTCTTAATAAAGTGAGGATTACCTATAATGCTATCCTAAAATTGCTAACAGGATTACCATTTCAGACTCGTTCATATATTTTATACAGAAATTCAGGTTGCTTTTCATTATTTAACAGTTTTTTTTTTAAGTCTATTTTTATTTAAGCAAGTCTTGAACTTGACTCCTTCTTCTATATCGTCTTTTTTTCCTAGATTATTAAATTGTTGTGGGACTTGTTCCCAAAACAAACTGACATTTGCAACCCCCTTTTCAAAAAAACTGTAGGCCAAAGATCACTACTGTACACTGCTCCTACTCATTTTAATTCAATTCCTGATCATATAACAAACCAGCAATCTTCATACAGTTTTAAAACGTTGTTACAGATCTGGCTTTTGAATAATGAAAAGTGCAATGGTTTTCAGGAATAACATTATTCTGTTTTTTTTATGACATTGCTTGTATTTGTGTAACTGTTATTTATGATGTTTTGTTACTTGAAGGTAAAAGTTTGTAAGTTTGTATTTTTGTAAACTTGTCGCATGTGAAAATGGGCAGTCATGATCATTATGCCTACAAGTATGAAATAAATAAATAAATAAAAATAATAATAATTGGTGAGACCTCACTTAGAGTACTGTTTCCAGTTCTGGAGACATCTCCAGAAGGACACAGACAGATTAGAGGCAGTCCAGGAGAGGGCAACTAAAATGGTGCAGGGCATGTGTCATAAGCCCTTTGAAGAGAAGCTAAAGGACCTCAGTATGTACACCCTGGTTGGGGGGAATATGATAGAGACTTTCAAATACCTCATGGGTATAAATAGGGTACAAGAGGAAGCATTTCTCAGAAACAAAGATGCTCAAGAAAAAGGGGTCATGTTGTGATGCTGGGGAAGGGGGGTAGATTCAGGGGAAATGTGAGGAAGTACTTCTTCACAGAAAGAGTGATGGATACCTGGAAAAGCCTCCCAGCGGAGGTGGTCGGGGCAAAAATTAACAAGATTCAAGAATGCATAGGATTGGCATAAGGGAACCTTACTGGTTAGGAATGAAGGGTAAAGCCAGAGACAAAGTAGGGACTGCGGCATTACAGTAGGTATTGAAAATGGGCAGACTAGGTGGGCCAAGCGGTCCTTATCTGCCATCAGTTTCTATGTAATTAAGTCGACTGGTGCACATACCTTCCCCGCATTTCTTTTTCCCATCCCTCGGGCTGGCACACTTGCTATGGTGCGAGAGTGTGACGTAAAGTTGTCACAAGTACTCGTCCCCCGCACCCAGACAGTCAGAAGGCTGTTACTGCTGCATCATCTAGCCTCCGCTAAATGGCGATCAAGCAGAGGCTTGCACTGTCCCCCCCACCCAAAGGAGAGCAGTCAATAGATGCTCAGTCCTCCTTCATGCAGTCAGTCCTTGAGCGACCCAGGTCTATTCCTGAACCTGATGTACCAGCATGGCGACAGGTGAGGTGCCCAGGCCCTCAAAACTCCACGCCATACGGCCAGCACTGCATTTCTTATTTTAAGGAAAAATACTAGAAAATCTGATAGGAGGATGGTGGGGAAGAAAAAAATACTCACATTAGTAACTGTGTTTATTCTAATGGAGTCTTGCTGTATTCTGACAGTCTGCAGTTAGCTCCAGCCTTTAAACTGCCCCGGAGAGTATAGGGTTAATTTTCTACGCAGTGCATAGAACGCTGAGTTCGAGTTCGGTTGAGGTCTCTGTCTGCAGCACTTTGAAACCCAACTGTCAGATTCTTACGAGCAAACACTCACTAACTATATTATGTGGAAATTGTAAAATTTTTAACTAGCCAACTGGCAACAAAAGTTTTGGATTCCCAAAGGAAGACTCAAGTCAGGAAACCCCAAACCAAAAACGTATTCAAATAAGATTATAACATAAGCACCCACATAAAAAGGAGGGTGTGTGCTGGAGACACCCCTTGGGTGCAACACTGCACCTGCCCACCCACTTCCCAAAAACAGGTTCTGAGAGGGGAGGCAGGGAGGGAGGTCAGAATACAGCAAGACTCCATTAAAAGAAACACAATTACTAATGTGAGTAATTTTTTCTTCAAAGATGAAGTCTTGCTTTATTCTGACAGTCTGCAGACTACCAAGCAGTACCCCCATGGAGGAGGGGCAGAACCTACTTTGGGAATAGGCTCTGAAGTACTGCCGTGTCAAACCGAGCATCACTCCTAGCCTGGATATCCAGAGAGTAATGCTTGGTAAAGGTATGGACTGTTTTCCAGGTGGCTGCTTGACAAATTTCTAACAGAGGGATATCCCTGGCAGCAGCCAGAGAAGCAGCTGTACCTCTTGTGGAATGAGCTCTCAGACCTGAGTGTGGAATTTTTCCCAGTTTCTCATAGCAGAATTGTATACAAGAAACAATCCACCTGGCAATAGTTCTCTTGGTGGCAGGTTTGCCCTTTCCCACTTCCTCATAAGTGAGGAATAACTGGAGGGAATCAAACCTGTGACCCTTGGTACGCTCTGTGTACTAGCTAAGGGCTCTTTTAACATCTAAACTGTGTAGCCTCCTCTCCCCTGAGGAAGAATGACCGGTGAAGAAAACAGGGAGAGACATGGACTGATTCAAATGGAAGTCCGAAACCACTTTGGGCAAGAACCTCCTATTTGTTCTAAGGACCACTTTATCTCTATGGAATGAGATAAAATCAGGTTCCACTGACAGGGCTTGCAACTCACTGATACGTCTGGCAGAGGTAATGGCTACCAAAAACACAGTTTTCCAAGTCAAGTACTTAAGCTCTGCTGAGGACACAGGCTCAAAAGGAGGTTGCATAAATTGAGCAATGCAAACATTTAAGTCCCAGGCAGGGGCAGGATCCCTTAAGGGAGGATTGGTATGAAGCAATCGCTTGAAGAATTTACAGAACACAGGATGAGATGATAGTGAGGAAGGCTTTCTCACTGACAGAAAAGCAGAAACATCTGACAAGTGTACCTTGAGAGTAGCTGGTCTGAGGCCTAAACCATTAAGATGAACCATATAATCCAAGACTGTAGGCAATTCAGCAGTGTCTGGAGAGGGATGCTTCATGGAACACCAAATACTGAATCTTTTCCATTTGGAGTCATAAGTCTTTCTGGTGGCAGACTTTCGAGAGGCTTTGAGAATAGCCAGAACCCCCTGCGATAGGTGCAAATCTGCATACTCTTAACTCTTCAAGAGTCATGCCTTGAGATTGAAAGACCAAAGACTGGGGTACCAAATCCTCCCCTGAGAGGAGGTTAACAGGTTGTAATTCCTGGGAAGAGAGAGGGGAAGATGTACTGCTAGAGACAGCAACAGTGGGTACCAAGGCTGTCTGGCCCAGTCTGGAGCAATCAGAATCGCTTTGCAAGGTTGTGACCTTACCTTGACTAGAACCTTGAACAGAAGAGGAAAGGGAAGGAACGCATAAAGAAATTGCCCTGCCCAGTTTAAAATCAGAGCATCCAGAGGGACTGAACCCAAGACTGGGGGTCTGCAACAAAACAGGAGGAGGTTGGTGATTGTCTGGGGCTGCAAAGAGATCTATCTCTGGAGTGCCCCACCTTGAGAAAACCACTTTTAATACCAGAGGGTCCAGAGTCCATTTGTGGTGGCCCTGGGAGATCCTACTCAGTGTATCTGCTAGCACATTGTCCTTCCCTGGAAGGTGGACTGCTATCAGAGAGGTCTGCAGAGAATAAGCCAGGGACCACAATTTCATGGCTTCCGTGCACAAGGCCGTGGACTGAGTGCCTCCCTGCTTGTTGATGTACCACATGGTGGTGGTGTCTGTTCTGACCTGAACCAACTTGTTCTGCACTGACTGAGAAAAAGCTTGCAGGGCCAGAAAAACTGCCCTGCGTTCCAGGAGATTGATATGAAGAAGGGATTCCTGAGGAGACCACAGTCCCTGGGCTGTGACAGCCCCCAGATGGGCTCCCCACCCCAAAAGGGAAGCATCTGTGGTAAGGACCACCGAATGAGACTGAGTAACAAATGGGACCCTTGCCTTAAATTGTCCTGATCCTGTCACCACTGAAGAGCTTGGATCATTGTCCGAGTCACTGGAATCAGTTTGGTAAGAGGATCCTTCTGTTGGGACCAAAAGGCCCTCAGATGGAACTGAATGTCCCTCATCTGGAATCCTGCCCCTTGGACCACTGCTGTAGAAGCTGCCATATGGCCCAAGAGTTGAAGGAAATGCCTTGCTGGTCGGGACACCTGAAGGCTGAAGGAGGAAGCCAGTTCTATAAGAACTCTTGCCCTCTCCAGGGAAAGAAAGGCTCTTGCTTTGACAGTATCTAGCTCTGCCCCTATAAAGGTAAGAAGCTGTACCGGTTCGAGAACTGACTTGGGGAGGTTGAGAAGAAATCCCAGAGAAGTGAGCACTTGCTGGGTCACTTGCAGGTCTAACTTGACTTGGTCTGGAGACTGACCCACTAGGAACCAGTCGTCCAGAGATGGAAAATGGAAATCTTTTGCCTTCTTAAAAAGGCAACTACTACTGCCAGGCATTTTGTGAAAACCCTTGGCGCTGATGTTAGGCCAAAGGGCATTGCTTTGAACTGGTAATGGCCCGAGGGCAACTTGAACCTGAGGTACTTTCTGTGGGAGCACCTGATGGGGATGTGAAAGTAGGCATCTGTGAGGTCCAGGGAGGCTAGTCAGTCCCCTGGCCTTAGAGAGGGAAGAATTATTCCCAGAGTCACCATCTTAAACCTTGGTTTTAAAAGATGTTTGTTCAGGTATCTTAGATCTAGGATGGGTCGCCACTCCCCTGTCTTTTTTTGGGGTAAGGAAGTACCTGGAGTACAGACCTTTGCCCCACTGTAGGGTAGGAACTCTCTCTCTAGCTTCTAAGGCCAAAGAGATGAAACTTCTGCCTCTAGGCAAGGGTTTCGGAGAGACTTGCAGGTGGAAAAGATCTAGCTCTCATCTTCGGAAATTTTTTGAAACTGAGAACCAGTCCCTGGCTTACTACTTCCAGGACCCACTTGTCTGAAGTAACAGACACCCAGTCCTGGACGAAGTAAGCCAGCCTGCCCCCTACAGGGATAGGAGAGTCGACCCTGGCAGGTCCATCAGGGTGTCTGCTTGGCAGGGGCCTTAGGCTGAGGAGTGGATGCAGCCCTGCTCATCCCCCTTCTGCCTCTCCCTCTGAAAAGGGAGAAGAGGCCTGTGCTTGGTAGAAAGGCCTATGAAAAGGCCTGCCCCTGCCCCTAGATTGCTGCCTTTGAGGAGCTGCCTGCCTCTCCTTGGCCTGTGCACTCCTATAAGTGGCCCTGTATTCCTCCATCTTCTTCATGTAATTCTCTGTCTGCTCCCCAAACAGAGAATTACCTTCCACATGGAAATCCATGGCCTTAGCCTGGGTATCCAGTGAGAGGCTAGTACATCCGAGCCAAGCCATTCTCCTAAGAGCCACAGATGTAGCCATGACTCTTGATGACACATCACTGGAGTCCACAGCAGCATGAAATTGTACCTTAGATGCCTCAATCCCATCCGCAGCCACCTCCTCCAGCTCCTTGGCCAGCTGGGGGGAGGCCTGTTTAGCCAGTGCCAGTACAGTGTCCCATCTGGAATTCTGGTACCTGGCTGCATAGGCCATATAATTAGCCTGCCTGAGTCCCAAACAGGATGCCATGTATTGCTTCTTTGCCAAGGCATCCATCCTCCTGGAGTCTTTATCTGGGGGATGTGAAGCCAAGGGAACATTAGCCCTGTCACAGGCTGCAGCCTGCACTACCCCAACATGGCTGCATTGCTGGTAGAAGAACTCTGTGTCTGAGCCTGATAAAGTATACCTCTTGTCCATTCTCATATCAACATGAGGTACAGAATTAGGAGACTTTAAAATGTTTTGTGTCTGTGTAACCCCTCACCCCTGCCTTTTTACTGAAACGACAGGTGGCATGCTGTTGGCGTTGGCATCAATACCTGGTGGGGACCTGGGTTCAGGGAGGATGAGGTTACCTGGCGCAAGGGACCTAGGTTTGGCTACTCTGCACAGGGGCACCCAAGTAAATCCAACTACAGGAAGCAATAACTGTAATGTCCAGAACCAGGATTGGGATTTTTCAGTGTGGCTTTATTCAAAACTAGCTGAACATAACAAAGCATAGATGGTCCCCCAAGGGGCTACATTCACTGTATATGCAGATCAGAGACTACAAGGCGGTCCACTTGAAGAATGAACCCATTTCTACTGTTGTCTGGCTCTGGACCCACCAGGCACTCAGCCCGGACTTGCATGCGCTTTGGATACACAGCCCGACTGGCCCGGCTCCCCTGCCGGCCACTTGACTGACGGTCCATTTAAAGGATGAACCCAAATTTTACTTGTTGTGGCTCCCCACACCACTTAGAGTCTGCGACTCTTAGAGAGATTTGTTTTCTTACTTCCTTCGGACTCCCATTAGACAAGGAGAATATTTCCCAAACTGTGGCTCCCCACACCACTTAGAGTCTGCGACTCTTAGAGAGATTTTCCAATTTGCGACCCACGTCTGGGTACCTACCTCATCACTGGCCAGGCGCATGAGGCAAGTAGCAATCACAGAGGAAATCTGTAGAGGTGGACCTGGTTACTAAAGATGGGGGGTGTTCCCACCTCCAGCTCCCACAGCCCATACCCGGCCATTTCTCTGGACAAACAGAAACTTAAAATTTGAAATGTAGATTAAACGGTGGATGACCTGAAGCACCCCCTCTACAACAGCACTTGAAATCCATTCAGACTTTAAATTTTTAAACTACTCCATTTGTTTGTCCTAGTACAATAGGCCTCCCAAATAGTAGTTCACATCCCAGCTTTTTCTTCATATTTTCCAAACTGAAGAAAACATATTATTTGCCCTCTCAAATAGAGCACAACACTCACCCTTTCGTTGCAGGTGCCCCACAGGCGAAGTACCACTTCTTTCACTGTTATACCAGAACAGAAACTGTAAACAGGCAGCTTTCTTCTGTAGTGGAAAATTAGGGGATTGCCCCTGGAATCCACAGAGGGACTTCTCTTCCACCACCCCCCCCGGAGGGAGGGGGCACTGAGACCTGGACAGCGGTCTCCACCACTTTAAACTGGACTCTAACTTTCTCCCAAGGAGGTAAACAGAAAACACTTCCTTCTACTTGTAAACAAAACAGTAGACTTCCTTCTTGCTTTAAGACAAACAGAAGACTGACTTTGAAAACTCCCACAGTTCTAACTCACTCCCTGAGCTGCAGATTCCAATGTGGCTTATGCAGCTGCGACAGTTCTATGGTGATGTCATCTCTCAAGTCTCAGCTGTGACTGAGAACAGAGTGAGACAGTGTGAAACCCATTTAATTGGAGTTTCACAAGCTGCCCTCCCTGCTTACCACTAGGTCTTACTGGGATTCTAGTAACCCCGGGTAACAAGGGGGTTACATCCGTTTCCCAAATGATTTGTGCAGGGGAATAGACAGCCTCCTGGACTCTGGGATGTCCATCATTTCAACAAAACCAGGCTCCTCTTGATCCTCTGTAGCTTCCTCCATAGGGAGCTGGAGAGTTTCAGCCACTTTCCTGTAGAACAGATAGTGGGGAAGGGACTCAGAAAGCCTAGGAGGGGAAACACCAGAAGGTCTGTCTGGGGAGATGTCTGGTTCAATAGGCACATCCAGACTTTCTGCTCCATCAAGTCATCATCTTGTTCATAATCCCCCTCCTCCTCAAATTCCGGTTCATGAAAATCTTCAGGGGCATAATCCTGAACCGGTGGAACCGACCAAACCAAGCCCCTAGCCAACGGAGCCGGATCAGACGGAACCGGGCAAAGCGATTTAACAATCTGAATCGCTCGGGCAATCTCATCAGCGGTTGGAACATGAACCTCTGGATCCGAACCGGTTGATTTGTCTTTACGTTTCCGTTTTGCAGGAACCGATCCTCAGGATCGGTTCTCCTTGCCCGACTAGTCGCCTGGTCAGAGGGCACTCCTTCTGGTTCGGTCGAACGGAACCGGATGGCCATCCGGTCAGAGGACTTCTCAGCCTCCTTTTCCCTAAATCTACCTAATCTTTTCTCCAGGGTAGACTCAGGAAAATGTTTACAAATTTGGCAGTCTGTATCGAGGTGTTCAAACCCCAGACAATAAACACAGGTGGTGTGGGGATCGGCCTTAGCAAAGACCTCCCCACACTCACTGCAGTGTTGAAACCCAGTGGGCCCGGTTTTTTTCTTGGGTTTCTCAGACATGGCCAACCTAACCAAACTTATCCTTTTTCTGGCAACCGCCAAGCAAGACTTCTTTCTGTTCCTAACCATGTCACGGGTATTGGAAAAAAACGTTTAAAACATGTTTTTTTTTAAACCGATAAGGACCAGTAACCACACACTAAAGAAAAGCACAAGAAATCAAACTAATGGATCAGTTCAGCTGAACCGACCACCAAGTCTTACAATTTCCACAAAGTAAACAGAAAACTATCTAAGTACTCACGGTACTGCAGACAGAGCCTGAACCGACAATGCGGAATAATTTTTCGGATTTGAATTCAGAATAAACCGACAACTTTAACCGAGCAGGAGAAATCTCCGGAGCGACTGTTCAGTGAGGCGGAGTAAAGAATCTAACGGTTGGGTTTCAAAGTGCTGCAGACAGAGATGTCAACCGAGCTCGAACTCAACGTTCTATGCACTGCATAGAAAATTAACCCTATACTCTCCGGGGCAGTTTAAAGGCTGGAACTAACTGCAGATTGTTACAATACAGCAAGACGTCATGTTGTTTGAAGAAAAAATTACCTTTGCAGTGTCAGTGGCTCAGTAGGTAGCACGCCTCGCCTCTGAGGCCAGGAGATCAGAGGGCTGTGGTTCAGTTCCCACATCTGGCACTTGTTATTATCCAATATGACACTGTAGTGCAGCATGAGGGGGTGCTGCACTTGAGGTGCCGCCTTTCAGATAAGACGTTAAACCGAGGTCCCATCTGCCTGGATTGGTGGTAGTTCAGGTGGATGCTAAAGATCCCATGGCACTTATCGAAAAAGAGTAGGGGAAAGTTTTATTGCAAAATTCAGAAACAAACCGTCATGCATGGTACAAAAATGTAAAAGAAAATATACAGCAACAAAAACAGTATTATCATCATACACCAATAAATCCAGGTTGTCAAAAATACATATAAGTCTATACTCCAGATAAAATCTTTCAGACTTCTGGTCACTTAACAGGTCAGACATTGAGTTTGACATAACAGATCCAAGATGCTATACATATTTACCATATTGCTATGACTACAGAAACCCAATATGTTCCCCAAAATGTCATTCCATACATAGCTTAACAGAATACGCTGTAAGCAAAGCTAAAAACCCTACCTGTAATTGTCATTTCATACAATCCAGTCAATCCCCTCCCAGAAATGATCACATATAACATCCCCTATTATCTTTCTTTCATATGCATATACTCTTTCTCATTTTATTTGTATTTTAAACAAAACGTCCTGAAAAAGTACCCCCTCATTTTGTAATACTCTCTGGCATTGTGCCTGCCAAATATCCCATTTTATACATGCTAAAATAACAAATAAGTACTCTTTTTCCACTGTTTCCAAGGATCAGTCAGCTATCCCTGCACCAATACAGCAAAGGTCATACTAGAAAATATTGGGGTGCCCCAGAAAGATGCCAAGGCAAACCAAAAACCTTGTATCCATGTGCACTCAAAAAACATATGTTGCATTGTTTCTATTTCATCCTCACAACCTGTTTCCAAACATAACATACCCTTTCCTCCATACACTTGTGCTTTTGGTTCCCCTTCACGTTCAGTCTCCCATGCCCACATAACCATACAATGTCTTGCATTTTCCTTGGTATTCTAGGTTCTGTTATGCACTCTGATAATTGGTTGCTTTTCATCACTGTTTCAAGAACAAAACTGGATCCTCAAAATATTATTTTTTGACCAAAGTATTATAAAATAGTTTTTTTGATTGGTTTAAAAACCAACTCAGCTCTATCTTCCATGTTCTGATATATTTCAAAGTGATCTGCACATACATAGGTAATAACTTATCTGTGGGATGCCACTTTCCTCTACCCCAAGCCGTCAAAAACCCTGCACTCCACTCTTGCATAATTTCAGTTCCTACAGACTGAATACCCAAAAGTAGCAGTCTAACATTAGTGTAAAAAAAATTAAGAGACTAAAAACACTAAAGGTTGCAACATATTAAGACCCCCCTCTTTCCATGTCCGGTATGTATGAGCCTTTTTCACTGGATTAAGTTTACTGCCCCATAACAGGGTAAAAAATAATCCCTGCAGTTTCGTGTGCATACCATATGGCAACAGACAGATGAGTGATACGTGTAAAAAAAGTGGTGCAATATATGCCTTTAGAAGATAAACCCTTTTTTCCATGTCATTTTCCATGATTTCTATGCCTGAACCTTCTGTTGAGCCAACTCATAAGCTAAATCCCAATTATGTTGTCCTGTGTCCTGAGTTCCAAACCATAATCCAAGAATCTTCAGATTCCTTTGCCATAGGAATTGGAAAGTCAAATCCCATCGAGACTTTCCCTAGTGGTAATGTCGTGCTTTTACTAAGATGTATTTTTATCCCTGTGTTTGAGGTCATTTCGGTTAGTATCTGTAATGCTTTCTTCCCATCTTCCATCGTTTCTACTGTTAAAAGACAATTATCTGCATATGCCACCACCTTTTCGTATCGTGCTCCTGTTTTACTAACCATTGGAGCCATATCCTCTGAAGCTTCACTCAATCTCAACACTGGATCCAGACCAAAAATATATAAAAGCGGACTTAAAGAACAACCCTGTCGCACTCCTTCCGTGGTGTAGACAAGAATTCCCATATGCCCATTAACCAGTGGCGTCACTTGTGCCTTATCATAGAGCAGTGTGATAAGATCCACCATTTGAGGTGGTATGCCATATTCTTGTAGTAATGCTGATGCTGTAATGGCATCAAAGGCTTTTTCCTGATCAAGAGATAGTAAGTATCCTTCAGTACTATAATTCAGCCCTTGTTCCACAATCTCTCTGACATGCTGTAGATTTTAATATATAGTCCTTCCTGGAATTGCACAAGTTTGTGTTGGGAGCACAACAATTGGTGCAATTTTTGCCATTTGTACCGCCAAAATTTTTGTTAAAAATCTTATAATCAAAAGTTAACAGTGTCAGTGGTCTCCAATTCTGTATGTTTTGTGCCTCCCCCTTCTTGTACAGAAAAATCATAACTCCTTCCGTCATACTGTGATATAATCTATGCTCTCGTTGAATAACCACATATACCCTCTGTAAAATCAGCGACAAGATATCTATAAAAACTTTATAGAAATCATTCGGTATGACATCCATACCAGGAGTAGTACTTGTAGACAACCCCTGAATCGCCATCTTTATTTCTGCACTAGTGATTGGCTGAATCAAAGCTGCCCTATCTACTTCTGGTATGACAGGACCATCTGCATTATTAAAATTAATCTCCTCCTCAGATTGATCGTCTAACACCGAGAAAGTTTTAAAAACATAACGCTGTATCTCCTGCTGAATGTCTTTCTGTACATCCATTATTTCCCCTGACTCAGTCATTCAGTAAACAGTGTACTCTTTTTGCCACATAGCTCTTTATCATATGGATTAACCATTTCATGTTTACCCCGGTCAAGAATTTTTGCTGTCATCCTACCTGACATTCCCGTTCTTTAATATACTCCCTCATACTCTCTTTTATGCTATTTAAAGCAACTGCTTTGTCCCCCCTCAGCACTAATATTTTGTGTAACTAACTTCAAATATTTTGCTCTTAAACTTAAGTATCTAATGTATTTTTTCTAGCTTCTCTGTTCGTTATTCTTTTATATCCCTTTTAGTATCTTCCCACCACTCAAGAGGGCTGCCATAAAGAAAATCAAGGCTTAGACGACTTGCAATTAAGTTTTGTATCTTTATTTTATACAGATTGTCCTGAAGTTTGGAAGAATTCATCTTCCAATAACCTCTCCCCACAGTCATTTTATGATGTGACCCTATTTCTAATTTTATAGCTAGATGATCTGATGTCTCTAAAGAGAGTACTTGGATAGTCCTACTCGAGACTCGTAAACCAAAAGTCTATTCTAGTACTCAAATGTCCTTTATAAAAGGTATGACTTGGCGTCTTTCCCAAAATCTCATAAACATCCTTTAAGGAATGTTTATTTAACACAGACTGCAAAGCATCAGTGTCACACTATACTTTGTCAGTTTTGTGCCCCCAATCTTTAGCACAAAGTCCACAATTAAAATCACCTCCCCAGAGAGTTAACTTTGTCGTATGCAGAAAGGGCTCTATTAGTCTAAAAAGTTCCGCCCTTTGTGCTTTAGACTGTGGTGCATAGATCTTAATACATCTGTACATAACATTATTAATGTGTACATCAATCAATAAAGCATGCCCCGGTAGCAGATCTAGTACTTTAAAGAGTTTGACAGTCATTTGTCGAAAAAAGAATCCCTACCCCTGAACACATACTCTTCCCCCACTGACCATAATGATGGACCCCATCTCCAATCCCTTTGAGCCTGCGCTATTTCTGTAGTTCTATGAAGCCGTGTATCTTGTGAAAAAAAAAAAAAAAAACACATTTCCACCCCCCTCTTGTAAGCTGCCAAATGTAATCTGTCTTTTTTCCTGAGATGTAATACTGTTCACATTTGATGTAATAAAAAATAGCTTATCCATCATTATAGAAAGTAAGGAAGTGATTCAGGTTCTTTAACAAAAAACATCATTTGCGCTTTTTCCGTTTCTTCGGTTTTGCCCTTTCTTTAATATGTCTCCTGCAACATCTGGCTGTGAGGATGTAATGGAAGAAACATCCAATTCCTTTCCTTCATCTTCGTGCTCCACATCCATTAAAATGTCATAAAAGTTCTGTACCGGTGTTGAAGTAGTACAGACAATACCACCTGCCCCCATCACGTTTAATTCCTGTCTTAGATCTAGTGACCCTTATGAAAGGAGGATCTGTAGCCTCAGGAGGTCGCATTTGATCATCACTAGCAACATCAATGTCCAATATAGTCTCTGGATCAGCCATTTTATTCTGTTCATCAATAAGGCCACTCACGGTTGCTCCATATCATATGTAACAAGTAATAGTCCCTTTGTTCTACAGGTGCAGTTTCCAAAATAGTCTCTGCTGGACTCTAATAGGCGTAGCTATATCCAAGAATTGTTTACCAGGCTGCAAACTTCGGCCTCCTTCCTTTACCAAAATCCAGGCTTCCTCTCTAGCTATGATCACCGTGAGATATGTTGGTACCATAAGCTCCTGTAGCCGCACCTTTTCCTTCTGTGCAGTTCCCACATATACATCTTGTTTTGCTCTTATAGCTTGATCTATACTGTTATGCGAGACCCACACACAGTTTCCAAAGGTATGACCCTTCTCCTCGCATAAGTTCCGTTTTGAGGTCTGCCTACAATGAGCTCCAATATGCCCCAATTCACCACATATACCACAGTGTTGTTTTTCACAAGCATTGTTAAGGTGCCCCACATTCCCACATTTGTAGCATGCTCTAGGTTGTCCTTGGTAAAAAAAAAAAAAATCACTCCTTGATCTCTACCCAAAAAAAAAACTGTTTGGCAAATGTTTGTGAATACCATTTTCTTGCTGCACGGTGATTTTGTACTTCCATCCTCCCGTCCAGAGGAGTTCCTCATCTAGGATGGGTTCCGGAAAGCCTTTCACTGTACAGTGCTGTTTAAGCCAGTATGTGATATCAGCGACATTTACCCCCTCATTACGAAAGAGCACAGTAATTATCTTGAAGCTGGGTTTTGTCAAGGGGATTGCTAAAAATGGCCTCCACAACGGTGTAGTTCTAAGTACCCGATATTGTTTCCAGAAATGGTCCAAACCTGCAGCGTGTTTAAAACTGATATCAAAAATGGTATCCCCCGGAATACGAATCAACGCATAGATCTCATATGCATAATGTTTGATACTTGTTTTCCAAAGAGCACGCCCCACAAAAATCCTATCTGGAATGTCATTCATGTCTCCTCTAAATCTCAATCACACTGCATTTCTTCTGGTGGCAGGCTCAGATCAAGTCCTCTGGTTGTCTAGAAATAAATGTTTTGTGGCATTCGTATTCCATACATTCTGTTTTGGTAATGACTCTGGTAGTGGTATCAGTTGTACTGGCTCCGGCATAGCTGCAGTAGCGGAAGGGGGGATGTGAGGGAGGGGTTGTTCCAATATATCCACTGGGGCCTGTGTTTACAGATCCCCTTCAATGCATTTTATATCGGCAATAATGCCATTATGTTCTTTATGTGAAGTGGTGTCTGTACTATTGATTCCTGTAACTTGCCCTAGTATAATGTCATCCGAAAAAGTGTTGTTTGTTGGAAACGTCTCTCCAGAAGCCTCAGTAGAGGTCTGGGAATCCCCAATAAGTACAAGTAAATTGGCATCCCATCCTGTTCCCGCAGGGTTTTTCACCCATCCTGCACCTTGTATAGCTGCAGAAACCCAGTCAGTAGCTGAACCCTCAGACCTTGCAGTTAACAAGTTGTCTACATTTCGATTATGGAACCCTCGTCCCTTTTTGCCTTTATATGCAGCATCTGTGTGCATAATATCCCTTCCTGTTCCCCCTGAAGATGCTCCTATATTGAAGGAGACAGTAAGTGTGGGGAAAGGCTCTGTCCCTGTCATTCCTTTAGATTCACACTTTGTATTAGCACCATACACAGCACTCTGTGCTATCTCAGGCATCTCTACCTGTCTGCACTGATTCCCGCTCCCATCCGACATGTCAACAAGCAAAGGAGAAATCACCTGTTGTCTCGGAGAGCCAGATCCCAGAATCTTGTCGTGTGCAGTCACCATCGTAGAGCATTCTGATCGCAATGCAGGTATTTGGTGTTGCTTCCCGTCGATACCAGATGCCTCCCGGACCTCCCGGTCCGTCTCCATCAAGCGCTCCTGTTTCAGTAATTCCTCTTGTAAAAGGTTCCTCCTTTCTTGAAACCGCGTTTCTTCCTCTCTCAACTGCTCCCGTATAGCCTCCATATTCTGAATACAATCTGTCGGCTCATTTCCAGGATGCGCATCCATCTCTACCTCTGAAGCTCTCAAACATCCATCAGATAAATTCTCCTCAGGATTTACAATACTTTTACTCGATTCTAAAGGCAGAAGGGCCAGTGAGGAGACCTGCTTCTCGGCCCTGCACACATCCATCCTCGTCACTGTCAGCGGGAGACTGGCCATCAGAGCACCAGTAGTAGCGCCCCCTAGCACAGAGTCGGGAATATTTTATTAATATAACATCAAAAACAAAATGAGGATAATAGGTGTTACATCACACTAATTTTCAACACAATACATAAAGACTCACAAATTAAGTGTTCATATCACACTAATTAATAACCATTTCAAGAAATTCAAAAACACAAAAAAAAGGGGTATAACCACACTATGTATTTAGTACCTAATGAGCAATAGATCACTTCATTATTTATATTTAATAAAGATATTAAATCCCTCCCACCATAAAAACACTTTTAAAGCAGAATGACATCCCATATCTGAATTATAAAGTTTAGTCATAGCTTGAGAGACCATAACCCAAAAAGTATCATATGGCATCACCCTTTGATAAAGAACCCATTGATACCTACTTTGCCACAAATAATACTTTAGGAAGCAAAGGAAAACAGCCAGTGTATCAAAATGATATTGAACACCTAAGTGCTCATATTGTCTTAATATTAAAAAGTACGTCATATTAGTCAGCCATGGCATATTCCAAGAATATGTTAAGCTAAATGAACCAATAAAGGTTTAACATATGAACAAGTAAATAAATAATGTTCAGTAGTTTCCTCTAGATTGATACAATCCATATAAGGACAATTCCGTTCCTCCAAAGCCTTATGTTTAGCATTTCCCGGATATTTGTTTTCCCATAAACCGATAGCATAGGTGTTCCCACATAAATGGGGGATTCTAGGATTAAGGAGTTTGGCCAGTGCCTTATGGTTATTCTGAGGAGAACAATTTTAAAGGTAGGGTCGATAGGGGAGACACAGGCCATAACCACACTATAAAGTTTTCTACCAGAATTCTGAATAATCAGTTGTTGGATATTCCCATTTATATAGTTTAGCGACCACTGGACTGAAAAAACAGGTGCGTGAAGATGCACTGATAAACGGGGAGGAGCAACTCCCCAAACTGTCAAATACCATGATAAAATATCACGGGTCCAAACATTATGGGGATCTGAGGAAGGGATCAGCCCACTTTTTACGGTCTGAGAGGTAAAAAACGTATGAAAAACAAAAAGCTGGATCTAACATCCCAAGACCCCCGTTGTCTCTGGGTAAATAGGTAAAGCACCTTTTTATGGGGTTAAGCCTATTACTCCAGAGCATCTGAAAAAAAGACTATATAGTTTTACCTCCAAATTCCCAGGAGGGGATAAATCATTGCTATATAAAGTAAAACAGGAACTAAAAATTGTTTAATCATAGTGACTCGTTTTAATTTCGACAGTTTCCAATGTTTCCAGTGACCCACTTTAGAGTCGACTTTCTGTAACCCCACCTCCCAGTTAAATAATGGTAGATTTTGGAGGCCAAAATTATCCCCAAAATTTTGAGCGGTTTAACGGAGAAAGGAATGCCCTCCACACGACTAGGGGATGGAGAACTGAACCCAAAAACAAACCTCTACTTTTGATAACATTTAATTTTGAATTTGAAAGTACAGAATATTATGAGAATTCCTGTAAAATAAATGATAAATGAGCAGTATCTGGAAAGAAACAGCAGACATCATCTGCATAGGCCTGTACCCGTAACTTCCTCCCCGAGCCTGGCTCTGTAATTCCTGACAACAAGGGGGAAGGGCCAGTTTCTTAAGAAGGGGATCCAAGGAGAAAATATTTAATAGAGGACTAAGAGGGCAAACTTGTCTAACCCCAGTGGGGACAGAAAACCCCTCAGTAATCTGACCCCGAACAACTGGGTGCACAAAGGTAGAAGAATATAACAACTGGATTTGAAAAATTAAACAATCAGGGATCTTATAGCTCTAAGAGCCCTAAATAAAAAGGGTGGTGCACTAGTGAACACTTTTTCTTGATCAAAGGAGATCGGCAAGCTGACCTACCATTAAGTGATAAAAATTCAATCAGGTCCCTTATTACCATAAGGGCTTGTTGAATTTTCCGAGAGGGTAACACGTAAAACTGACACGGAGATATAGCTAAGAAGGCATAGGCTTTTAATTGATTATTAAGAATTTGTGCTAAAATCTTATAATCGGAATTTAAAATAGTGATAGGCCTCCAATTTTGGAGACAGGATTCATTTCCTGATTTAAATAAAAATATCAATAAGCCTGTCAAAAAGGCAGGGTGTATTTTCTGAGTTGAAAAACAATTATCAAAACCAACATTAAACATAAAGAAAGTTCTTGGGCAAAGGTTTTATAAAATCAAATGCAACCCGTCCACTCCAGGAGAGACACCGTTTGAGTTCCTATCACCTGTTTAATGTCTAGTGAGCTTATACGGTCTTGATTTGCTGGAACATCAACAGAACTACTACATATCAGCAGAGTCCAAATATGATTAAATGGAATCCTCCAAAGGAGGATTTAAAGGACAATGGAAATTAACAAAAGATACTATAGTGTCACGGATCTCCTCGGTAGAGTGAACTACCTGCCCATTCAGGGTCTCCAGGGAGTCCATGAGGACAGTTTGCTTTAAAGTTTTACAGGCCAGAAAGGGGTCCCCTATAGGGGAATTTTGGGTTCCAAACTGGAGTATGGCCTGTACAGAATGTGCCCTATCATACTGCCAGACCAACATGTCTTTTTTTAAGTTCGAAATTTGAGAAGAATAATCAAATTGAGTGGTATTGACCAGTGTGACTAATTTATACAATTGCTGTCGTAAGGACAAATATTTCAAAAATTTGGTATTCACAGAGTTTATACCAAACTTCTGGAACCAGGATTTGAAATCAGCCTTTGTGTCCATCCACCATTCCCCCATATCAGAGTAGAGGAAACTAACGGAAACTCGAGCAGCAATCAGCCCCCTTATCCCTGACTGAACCAGAGGGTCATTCAACACAGAGGTGTTAAGCTTCCAACGATTAGATCAAGCTGGCTTCCCCTGGTGGAACTCTAATTTAATATACAATAATAAATGGTCCAAGAACTCAATAGGCTGACTGCGAAAGGAGGAATGTGGCAAATTTGAGACACAAAATATGATCAATGGTGGTATAATATTTATACCTCATACAAGTGAAGCTGGGCCCTGATTTTCGAATTTACTGCCATCAACTAAATCCACTGAATTTATAACCTGAAAAGGGTGTTAGCATCACAATACACTTTTTTGAAGCAGAACCCCACTTTTTCCATAAGGACAATCAAAATCTCTGCCAAAAATAATTATAGATGAAGTAAGAAAATATGGTTGAATGGAGTGGAGTAAAAAAAACCTCTCTGCCTTCGATTGAGGCCCACAGATATTAATTAAATGAAAATGCATATCATACCATACTCCATACAAAATCAAACACCTTCCAGGACTTACATATATCAGTTTAGCTAATGAAAAATGGTATCCATTAAATAGATAGAATCCCCACCCCATAAGCAGAATCCGTCCCAAAGGACCAGTATGAAGGGACCCACACCCACTCACCCTGAAAAGATCTATACTGGTCCTCTGAAAACATCCAAGTTTCCTGCACATAACAAATACCAAATTCAGGACATGTAGGAAGTCAAAAACTGCCCGACATTTTAAGGGATTCAATAAGCTATGAATGTTTACTGATCCCACCTTCAATGGGATAGCAGCTTAAGCTATCTTTTTCAGTTTTCTTTTTCTTCTTCCCCCTGTAACCCACCAATTCAGGGGAGGAAGGAGTATGGAGGGCCACTGGAGGTGGGGCAACTGGCTCGGCCTGATCCATATCTAATGCACCGTCTTCTGAAGCCAAAACCTCAAAGGAATTGATGGATTTAATGGAGCCTTAGGGGGATGAGGGTCTGGGCTTCGAGAACCTAGCAGACCGTCTAGGAAGCGGAGCTAGGCCCTCAATAGAAGGCCCAGTAGGAACGGGATCCTTGTAACAAACTGGGACCAGAGGCCCTACCCCACTAAACTCTCCTACAGAGGGAGGAGGGGAGGTAGGATCTATTGCCATCAGGGGAAGATCAGTGGTGGTGGTGGGGGGGGAGACATGAACCAAGGGATGGGATCCAAGGGGGAAGGGGGGGGATCATTTAATCCTGGAGCAGGACAGGGCACCTGGTCCTGTGCATGCTGAATCAGTAGATCTGGGCTCATACATGAGGCCTTATTCTTGGCTGCCCAAGGGCATTCACCAAAGACATGGCCGACCTCGTCATAAAGATCACATTTAGTATGTGAAGCGCATTGCAGGGCGATATGCCCTATTTCCCCACAACTGTCACATTGTGGTTTGTCACAGGAACTGGAAATATGGGTTCTAGAACCACATTTATAGCAGGCCCAAGGCTGACCGGCATAAAAGCACACACCTCGGTCCCTGCTCAACATAAAGAAATTGGGAACATGAGAAATCTCAGAATCAGACTGCCACAATTTCACCTTGTATTTCCAGCTACCTGTCCAAAACAGTTCAGAATCCAAAATATCCTCAGGATCACTTAAAACATCACACTTCTGGGAGACCCAATAGGTAATATCATCCACGTGGACCCCTTCGTTTTGAAACATAACTGTCACAAATTTAATCAAGGGTTTAGTGAGGGGAATAATTAAAAAAGGGGTCCATGTGGGTGAAAATATCACCTGATTGTACCTCTCCCAAAAGAGGTCCAGGGCATAATGGGTGTGAAAGCTTATATTGTAATTATCTTCCCCACTGATATTGATGAAGGCAAAAACCTCCAGAGAGGAAAAATGGAGAGAGTCTTTCAACAGAGTTTTTCCCACATAATATCTGTCTGGCCTGTGCTCGAGACCCCCTTTGTAACAGATTCGCACCACATTCCTTCGGGGTGCAGCCTCTTTTTAAATTTTTGCAAGTAAGTCAGACAGCAGAGGTTTCTGAGCTTGCGGGGGTTCTTGGGAAGGATCATCCAAATCACCAGTACTGTCCTTACCAACCTCCTGGTTAGTAGGAGCCATTTTAGCAGAGTTTACTCCAGGCTGACACCCCTGAGCAGGGGCTGGGGGGCAAGAACCTTCCCCCGAAGCTTTTTCATCCAAAGTTTTTCCCAACAAAATCTGAGAGTCAGGGGGTATAGAAGAGATGCCACCAGGACACCAAGCTGGAGAAGTCTGAGAAAAATTTAATTTGGGATCCCATCCAGGGTCAGGAACCCAAATCCCTTTAGGAGAAACCTTCCACCCTGCCTCGCTGACAGCCTTTTGGGGGGGACCAAGGATCTGTTGCAGGGACTGCCCCTTCTTTTAAAGCAAAAGCTGATTGTACCACAACTGCAGTCGTCTTCCTTACCAAAACTTAGGGAGTGCTGGCAGTAGCTAGGCCTTTTATAGAATCAGGAACTGGGGTCAAAGATATGTGCCTTTTGGCAAGAGTCACGGCAGTCTTGCGCCCCCTCATATCTTCTTTTACTCCAGCAGTCAAACTACTTTCTTTAGCAAAGGAAAAAACTGTTGTGCCCTCCTGTATATGTGAAGTGCACTGATAATTAACAACAACAGGTTTGGGAAAGGGAGACGGCTCGGTTGAACACCCGGTAGCCAAGGGCATTAAAACAAACTCTGAATCCCTGGATAGAGGCTCTTGTATAGGAGGGGAAACAAAAAGAGGGCTCTTATCAGCCTGAACAGACCAGCGCCGAAGGGACTTTCCCTCGGGTCCGGTTTCTAAATCCGCGGAAGGCAATTCAACTTTCGTCTATAGGCACCCGCCTAGTGAAGCGGTCAGAAGGCCAGCTGACTTAGTATGAGTCAAAAGTAACTAGGGGAGAAAAATTCTCGGAGGGTGACTCACCTGGCCCCGCCTGGGCCAGAGCCTTTGATGCTGCTGCGTCACGAACGCTGTCATCCGGCCCTGTCAAGGAAGTGACTGAAGGGAGTTCCTGCTTGCAGTTTGGAAATTTGATCCCTCAGTTTGCATTCTCTCTCCAAATGTCGAATTCTCTCCATAGATAACTGCTGAAGTAAAGAAGTCTCAGCTACTGCTGAAATCGGAATAAACTCTTCTTCACCAAGTAATGGCATTACACCAACGTGGCTGAAATCCTCCGTAGACAAACAGACTTCAGGAGTTTCAACTCCTGTACTATGTAAATCTAAATAATGCGCTACATCGTGCTGAGCCTCTAAAGGAACATAGGCAGGAGAGGAGGCTTGCTCCCCCACCAAAGAGACGTCCATCTCCTCCAAAGGTGCAGTGGAAGTGGCCATGATTTCAGGCCAGAGGTTCCCCCTACAGCTCAGTAGGGGAATTTCTCTGGTGTCCTGGCCAAATTTCTCTCATTCACTAAAAATACCACCAACAGCTTAATCTGGTTCAATTTCAGTTGCCTACCATCTGTATCTCCCCTTCCCACAGTCGCCCCTGAAAAAGGGACTTCTAGGCCCAGTGGGCTTACCGGGTCAACAAAATTAAATAAGTAATGTTGTTTCTTCTAATGGAGTATTGCTGTATTCTGACATTACTCAGTTAGCCCCAGCACTTGAACTGCCCCGGAGAGGAATGAGTTAACTCTATGCAGCAGGATAGAACGTTGAGTTCAAGCTCAGTTTTCAAACCTCTGTCTCTGGTACTTACCAGTGTAACCGTCAGATTCTTCTGAGCAAACTAACTGACTACTAACCTGTGGAAACTGTTTACTCAATAGCCAAGGACAACAATTTTTGGGTCCCAAAGACTCAAGTCAAGAACCCAAGAAGCAAAAACGCAGTGACAATAATATATACATATATATATATATATATATATATATATAATAAACCAACAGTAATCACAATACTAATAACACAACTGAGCGCACCCTTAAGGGGAGGGTAAAAGGTACACCCTGAGGTGTAACACTGTATCTGCCAGCCCACTTCCCAAAAACTAGGTTCTGAGAGGGGAGGCAGGGAGGGACGTCAGAATACAGCAAGACTCCATTAGAAGAAACAACATTACTAAGGTGAGTGATTTTTTCTTTAAACAACATGAAGTCTTCCTGTATTCTGACACTATGTAGACTACCAAGCAGTTCCCTCGTAGGAGGAATGCAGAACCTACTTTAGAGAACAGGCTCTGCAGTACTGCTGTGCCAAACTAATCACTCTAACCTGGATGTCCAGAGAGTAATAGTTGGTGAATGTATACTCTGTTTTCCAGGTGGCTGCTTTACAGATCTCTAACAAGGGTATATCTCTGGCCGCAGCCAGAGTAGCAGCTGTACCCCTAGTCGAGTGAGCCCTCAGGCCTGAAGGGGGTGTTTTACCCAATTTATTTACCAGAATTGTATACAAGAGACAATCCACCTGGCAATAGTTGTTTTAGTGGCAGGCTTACCTTTCTCCACCTCACCATAAGTGAGAAACAATTGAAGACAGTCACTTCTGTGTGCCATAGTATGCTCTATGTAGTAGTTAAGAGCCCTTTTAACATCCAAACAGTATAATCTTCTTTCTCCTGAAGAAGCATGGTCAGTGAAAAACACAGGAGAGACAGACTGGTTCAGATGAAAGTCTGATACCACTTTAGGCAAGAACCTCCTATTGGTTCTTAGGACCACTTTATCCGTATGGAAGGAGATGAAGTCAGGTTCGACTGACAGGGCCTGCAATTCACTAATCCACCTGGCGAAGTAATAGCTACCAGGAACACAGTTTTCCAGGTCCAGTACTTCAATTAGTTAAAGCCAGAGGTTCAAAGGGTGGCTGCATAAGCTGAGCAATGCAGACATTAAGATCCCAAGCCGGAGTAGGCTCTCGAAAGGGAGGGTTAATGTGAACCAGACCTTTGAAAAACTTACTAAAAACAGGATGGGATGTCAGGGAAGAACCCATACCTGCTGAAAGGAATACAGAGACAGCTGCTAGGTGAACCTTCAGAGTTGCAGGCCTAAGGCCTAGACCATTAAGATGAACCAGATAATCTAAGGCTGTGGAGATGTCTGCAGACTCAGGCACAATGCCTTTCTGAGAACAACAAATGCTAAACCTCTTCCATTTGGAATTATACGTTTTTCTAGTAGAAGGTTTTCTGGAGACTTTCAAAATATCTAGAACTCCTGAGAAAGATGCAGGCCTGCATATTCTAACTCTCAAAACCAGGCCTTGAGGTTGAGAGAGTGGAGATTGGGGTACCAGATCTTCCCCTGGGAGGATGACAGGAGGCTGTATCTCCTGGGAAGAGACAGGGGATGTGACACTGCCAGAGACAGTAGTAGAGGATACCATGGCTGTCTGACCCAATCTGGAGTCACCAGTATCACTGTGCAAGGTTGAGTTCTGATTTTGATCAGGACTCTGAACAGCAGAGGGAAGGCACAGAGAAACCTGTCCTTCCAATCCAGAATGACAGCATTCAGAGGTACAGTCTCCAGGACTGGGGGTCTGCAACAAAACAGAGGAAGTTGGTGATTGTCAGGTGCTGCAAAGAGATCTATCTCTGGAGTGCCCCACCTGGAGAAGATGACCTGTAGAATGTGAGGGTCCAGGGACCATTCGTGATGCCCCTGGGAAATTCTGCTCAGAGCATCTGCTAGTACACTGTCCTTCCCTGGAAGGTGAAATGCTAAGAGGGAAGTCAGAAGGGAATAAGCTAGAGACCACAACTTCACTGCTTCTGTGCACAAGGCCGTGGACCGAGTGCCCCCTGCTTATTGATGTACCACATTGTGGTGGTGTTGTTTGTTCTGACTTGGACCACCTTGCCTCTGACTGAGTCCGAGAAGGCCTGAAGGGTAAGAAAAAACTGCTCTGAGCTCCAGGAGATTGATATGAAGAAGAGACTCCTGTGGAGACCAGAACCCTTGAGCCATGAGGGCTCCCAAATGGGCTCCCACCCTAGGAGTGAAGCACCTGTAATTAGGACTACTGAGGGGGCTTGAGAGAGAAATGGAACTCCTTGTCTGGGTTGTCCTGGTCCAGCCACCACTGGAGAGCTTGGACCAGAGTCTGAGTCACTGGAATCAACTTGAAAAGAGAGTCTCCTTTCTGAGACCAAAATGACTTTAGGTGAAACTGAATGTCCGTCATCTGAAATCTGGCTTCCTGTACCACCGCAGAGGAAGCTGCCATGTGGCACAGGAGTTGGAGAAACTGTCTTGCTGGCCGAGAGACCCGAGGTCGAAAAGAGGAAGTAAGATCTACTAAGGCCTTCTCCCTTGCCAGGGGGAGGAAAGCTTTTGCTTGGATAGTGTCCAGTTCTAGTCCTATGAAAATAAGGAGTTGAACTGGTTCGAGGACAGACTTTGGGGGATTGAGAAGAAACCACAGAGAACTGAGCAAGTCTTGGGTGGTTTGCAGAGCTGACTTGACCTGGTCTGATGACTGACCTACAATTAGCCAGTTGTCCAGATATGGGAATATGGAAATACCTAGTCTTCTGAGGTAAGCTACTACGACTGCAAAGCACTTTGTGAACACCCTTGGAGCGGATGTTAGGCCGAATGGCATGGCTCTGAACTGGTAGTGGCCTGAAGGCAACTCAAACCTGAGGTACTTTCTGTGGGAGCACCTGATAAGAATATGGAAGTAGGCATCCTTGAGGTCCAGGGATGCTAGCCAATTCCCTGGCCTTACAGAGGGAAGGATTAGTCCCAGGGTCACCATTTTGAATTTGGTTTGAAATGTGTTTGTTCAAATACTTTAGGTCAAGGATGGGTCACCCACCCCTGTTTTCTTTGGGGTAAGGAAGTACCTGGAGTACAGGTCTTTTCCCTGTGTTGAGTAGGAACCTTCTCTACAGCTCTGAGAGCCAGAAGAGAGAAACCTCTGCCTGTAAGGCTAGGGTTTCTGAGATTGATGCAGGTGGAAAAGACCTGGCCCTTTCTGGAAACTTTGAAGCTGAGGACAGTCCTGGCACTACTTCCAGGACCCACTTGTCTGAGGTAACAGACTTCCAGGCCTGAAGTAGTAAGGCAGCCTGCTTCCTAGGGACTGAGGAGTCGACCAGGGCTGACACATCAGGGTGTCTGCTTGGCAGGAGCCTTAGACTTGGGAGGAGGAGCAGCCCTGCTCATCTCCCTCCTGCCCCTCCCTCGGAAGAACCCCCTCTGTGGGAAGGGAGAGGAGGCCTGGGCTTGGTAAAAAGTCCTGTGAAAAGGCCTGCGCCTGCCCCTAGACTGCTGCTTTTGTGGAGTGGCCTGCCTTTCCTTGGCCTGTGCACTCCAATAAGTGGTCCTGTATTCATCCATTTTCTTCATGTAAACCTCTGTCTGCTCCCCAAACAGAGAGTTACCCACTACAGGAAAATCCATAGCCTTGGCCTGAGTATCCTGTGAAAGGCTAGTACATCTGAGCCAAGTATGTCTTCTGAGAGACACAGATGTAGCCATCAATCTTGATGCCACATCACTGGAGTCCACAGCAGCATGAAATTGCACTTTAGATGCCTCAATTCCATCCGCAGCCACCTCCTCCAGCTCCTTGGCTAGCTAGGGGGAAGCCTGCTTAGCCAGTTCCAGAACAGAATCCCACCTGGACTTCTGGTACCTGGCTGTGCAGGCCATACACTTTGTCTGCCCGAGTCCCAAAGAGGATGCTAAATATTGTTTTTTGGCCACGACATCAACTTTCCAGGAGTCCTTGTCCGGGGGGTGTAAAGCCAAAGGAATGTTAGCCCTGTCACAGGCTGCAGCCTGCACTACCCCAACATGGCTGCAATGAGTATAAAGTAACTCCGTTCCTGAGCCTAATAACATATACCTCCTGTCCATTCTTTTATCCACAGGAGGTAAGGAGTTAGGAGTTTGTACAATTTTTTTGTCTGTTCCCCCAAGGACTTATTGAGAGGGCTAGACAATCTCTTGGACTCTGGGATGTCCATCATTTCCACAAAATCAGGCTCTTCCTCGTCCTCAGCAGCTTCAACCAAAGGGAGCTGGAGGGTTTCAGCCACCGTGTTATGGGGACTCAGAAAGCCTGGGAGGGGAGACATTAGAGGGCCTGTCTGGGGAAATGTCCCGTTCAATGGCCACATCTAGATTTCCTAGGTTGTCATCTTCATCCTCATCGTCGGGATAGTCGTCTCCCTTCCACTCCTCATTGAAAGCATCTGGATCGTAATCCGAAGGAGACGAATCCGACCGCCTAACCGGCAGTACCGGTCCAGATGGAACCGGGCAAAGCGATCGAACAATGCTAATCGGTTTGGCTATTTCGTCTGTGGTTGGAGTATGCGGTCCTGGATCCGAACCAGCAGACTTGCGCTTTCTCTTAAGCAGACCGGCCCCTCAGAGTTGGATCTCCTTTGCCGGTATCGCCATCAGTGAGCACCTCCTCAGGACCGGCTACAACGAACCGGGCGGGTCATCGGATCTAGGACTTCTCGGCCTCCCTTTCCTTCAGCCTACTCAATCTTTTTCTAGAGTGGCTTTGGGAAAGGTTTTGCAAATTTAGCAGTCTGACTTGAGGTGGTCAAACCCCAGACAATAAACGCAGATGAGGTGGGGGTCAGCCTTGGCAAAGGCCTCCCCACACTCAGTACAGTGTTGAAACCCAGTGAGACCAGGTTTCTTCTTGGGTTTCTCAGACATAGCCACCCTACCAAATTACCCTTAACAGCTTTCAAGTCAGGTAATAATGAGCCGATCAGTTACAAACCATGTCACGGGTTTTGAAAAAGAACCAGAAAAAGTCTGGTTCTTTTGAAACCGATCGGTACCGGAACATCACACTAAATCCCAGAAGAAGAAAAACAAACAAACAATTTAGAAACAAGGTCAGTTCGTAACCAGACCAACCAAAAAGAAACCAAAGGAAACAACAATTTCCACAATTTAAACAGAAAACCACAATCACTGCCTATCTACTACACTACCTCTACTGAAGACAGAGGCTGGAAATCAGAAAAAATAACAAATAGATCGGTTTAAACTGAACGCTTTTTAAACTTTACCGAACCGAGCAGAGGAATCTCCGGAGCGACTTCATTGTTAGGCGGAGTAAAGAATATACAGGTTACTCACCTGTAACAGGAGTTCTAGGAATGGTATATGTTATTCATCCACACTGTCTGGCAGTTTCCTTGCCGCTTTAAATCTTGCCGGAAGGTCTTCAAGCTGGCTCCTCCCACCCACCCGGGTGGTAAAACCCTCGGCTCCGCCCCATGACACCAGATCTAACCCGCTGGAAGCCAGGTTGTCCGTCGAAGCTGGGGAGGCTGGATGGGTTGTGTGGATGAACAACATATACCATTCCTAGAACTCCTGTTACAGGTGAGTAACCTGTATTTCTAGGGACATGGATATGTTGTTCAATCCACACTGTCTGGCAGACTTCTAGCAGATCTCCGGGAGGAGGGAGGCAAGGTGCACACCCCCTACTTAGGGAATAAGGACTGGAGAACCGAGGTCCCAAAACCAGCATCCCAGCATGATTCAAGGTCGATGTGGTAATGGGTAATAAAGGTGTGTGCTGACTTCCAGGTAGCAGCCCTGCAGATTTCCTGGATAGGGACGTCCCTGGAAGCAGCCACCAGAGCAGCTGTATGGCGGGTGCAATGAGCTCTTATCCCTTTGGGAGGCTCCATGCCTGCCAACCTATAGCAGAGATCTATGCAGAAGGTGACCCACCTGCCTACTGTCCGCTTGGCTGTAGGTCTGCCAGGTGTGGCTTCAGCGTAGGTGACAAACAGCTGGCGAACCTCTCTCCGAACTTCAGCTGTCCACTCCTTATAATAAGAGAGCGCTCTTCTAGGGTCCAGAGTATGGAGCCTATATTCGGCCTCCGAGGTGTAACTGGGGTAGAACACCGGCAGAGTCAATCCTGGTTAAGGTGAAACTCCGACAGCACCTTCGGAAAGAATTTCGAGTGGGGGCACAGGACGACCTTGTCCCTGTGGAAGACCAGATAAGGAGACTCAATGGAAAGCGCCTGAAGCTCTCCCATCCTTCTGGCTGACGTGATAGCCACCAAGAAGGTGGTTTTCCACGACAGGTGAGAGATGTCACACCTGCGCACTGGTTAGAATGGCTTGCCCATGAGCTTAGCCAGTACCAGCAGTAGATCCCACGGAGGTGGAGGTTCTCGCACGGAGGGATATGTGATCAAGGCTTTTGAAAAGTGCCCCACCACCTTCTCCTGCGCCTGACTGCTTCCTCGGCCCGCACCCGGGTAAGCAGAGATGGCTGCCAGGTGCACTTAATGGTCATCGATCAAGCCCTAGCTGAGAAAGGACCACAGGTAGTCCAGAATGCTTGACAAGGAACAGGAGGAAGGGTCCAGCCCTTGCCCTGACACCAAATGGAGAATCTCTTCCATTTAAAAGCATAGCATTTCCTGGTCAACTCCTTACGGGATGCTTCAACAACGCTGAGGACCTCGTCGGAAAGACCCAAGGCCTGGAACTCTAGCCGCTCAGGAACCAGGCCGTCAGGTGTAGGGATTGAAGGTCCGGGTGGAGAACCTTCCCCTGGTTGACTGAGATCAGGTCCGGTCGGGCTGGGAGCCGCCTCGGAGCCTGCAGCTGAGGTTGAAGAGATCTGGGTACCAGAACTGGCGGGGACAGTCTTGGGCTACCAGAATCACCTGCGCCTTGTCCCTCCTCACCTTGAGAAGCACCTTGTGGATCAAGGAAATGGCGGAAAGCGTGAAGAGCCGGGGTCCTGACCTCGAGAAGGCATCCCCCTGCAGCGAGCCCTGCTGAGGGGGGCGGGTATGAAACAGCCTCAGCTTTGCATTCTCCCTGGAGACAAACAGGTCCACCTGAGGCGTGCCCCAGTGGGAGAACAGATCTTGTACTACCTCCGGCAGGAGAGACCACTCGTGTGACGCAGCTCCTAGCCGGCTTAGGGCATCGGCGAGAATGTTGGAGGCTCCTGCCATATGTATGGCAAGGAGATCCGCCTCCAGGCTGCGCACGAGGGACCAAGTGCGGAGAGCTTCCCTGCACAGAGGCATGGAGCGCGACTCGCCCTGGCGGTTTAGGTAGTACATGGCTGTGGTATTGTCCATCTGGACCTGCACCACTTGACCCCGTACAAACGGAGTGAAGGTAGTGAGGGCTAGATGAACCGCTTGAGGCTCCAGCAGGTTGATGTGGCATCGGGACTCCCGAGGGGACCAGAGGCCGAGCGCTCTGTGCTCCCCCAGATGGGCACCCCAACCCATCAGAGGCGTGTCAGTCGATAGAGAGACCGTCGGCTCGGGGCGGACAAACGGGATGCCCTCCTGCAGATGGGCTGGAAAAATCCACCACTGGAGAGCGTTCCACATCTCCTGGGTCACTGCCACTGGCTGGTCCAAAGGACTGGAGCGCTGTGACCACTGACTGGCTAGTCCCCATTGTAGGGGACACATGTGCCAATGGGCCCAACGGACCACGCTGGTGCAGCCTGCCATGAGGCCCAGGAGGCGCAGGAAGTCCCAGCAGGGCGCAATTGCCCAACCTGAAATGATTGGGCAAAGGAGGAAAGAACCTCGGCCCTGTCTGCCAGGAGCCATGCTCTGGCTTGCAGAGAGTCGAGCTCTGCCCCAATGAATTGGATCACCTGCTTTGGCACGAGTTCCGACTTGGCCTTGTTGATGAGGAGGCCAACCTGAGAGCAAACCTGGAGGGCCAGATCCCTGGACCACTCCACCTCCGGTCTGGAGGAAGCCGCAATCAGCCAGTCGTCCAGGTAAGAGTACACCCGGACCCTTCGGCACCGCAGGAATACTGTCACCACTGCCATGCATTTGGTGAAGACCCTGGGAGCTAGAGAAAGGCCGAAGGGCATGGCCTGGAACTCGTAAAGAGACTCCTCTGCTCTGAAGTGGAGGAATCGCTGGTGGGACGGACGGATTGGGACGTGAAAGAACACGTTCTGGAGGTCCACAGAACACAACCACACATCTTGTTCCAAGGATGGAATGATCTGAGCCAGAGTGACCATCCTGAATGTTCCAGTCCTTAGGAACCTGTTCAGGTCGTGCAGGTCTAAAATGGGACGCCAGCCCCCCATCCATTTCGGGACCAGTAAATACCTGGACACAAACCCTGGGTCTGGTGGAGGATCCGCCACCTTCCTGATCACCTCCTTCTGGAGGAGCAGGGCAATGTCAGCTCGACAGGCCGACAGAGAGGCTGCGGACCCCGTAGCCCCCCATGGGGTGATGGCTCGGAAGGGCGGGGCCTGCTCGAACTCCAGAGGCAGACCCTTTCCTACCACTTCCATCAGCGGTCCGTGGTAATAGCGGACCAGGCGGAAGAAAGGTGTCAGAGTCGGTCCCCATGGGGGGAACCAAGGGGAGCGTGGCTGGGGGCGTATCCTCAACCGTCACTGGGCAGGCTTGGAGGAAGGACAGGCCGAGGGACCTCCTGGGCCTTTTCCTCCTGGCTTCCTGCTGGAGGAAGCTGCAGGCTTGGCTTTGGGGTGCCAAGTGCGAGCCTGCTGGCCCTGATGCTGGTGATGCTGGGCCGGACGTGCCGCAGGGGCAGAAGGCCGAAAGGGCTTACGCTGCTGCTGGCGGCCTTTGTCCTTCTGGGCAGACGTGACAAGAGTCCAAGGTGGCACTGGACTTCTCGATCCTATGGAGATGGCCTTCCACCCCGGGCCTGAACAAGTCGGTACCCAGGAAGGGGACGTCTGCCAGCTTGTGCTGGGTATCCGCCATGAAGGTGGAGATCCGCAGCCAAGCTCTGCGGCGCATGGCCACTGCAGCCGCTACTGACAGGGCACAGGAGTCTCCAATATCAAGAGCAGTTTGGAGCTGCTGCTTCATCACCGCCCTTCCCTGATCCTGCACCTACTTGACCGTGAGTCTGAGGTCAGCCGAGATGAGGGATCACCTCATCCAGGGAGCCCATAACAGCTGGGAGAAGAGTGCCATCAGAATGGCTGAACTGGCCTGGCGGAGGCCTAGGGAGGATGCAGCGTACACTTTACGTCCCAGCGTAGTCCAGCTTTTGGACTCTTTGTCGGGCTCTTGTCCACGTCCCTGGTGTTCCCAGAATGCCGGAAAACACTCTCGGTAACCAGCTCCTCCCAGAGGATTCTCTGAAAACCGGGCAGTGACCGGTGGAGACCATGAATTTCCTGGCCATTCTGGCTGAAGAAGCAGGACAAGAAGCCAGCCGCTGCCATAACTCAAGGCTGGTCCAACAATGGCTTTGGCCACGGAAGAGCCTCTGTGGGAGAAATCCTCGGTCCAGTATCTCTGTGAGGGATACTCGGCCCGGCAGATCTGCTCGAGCTGCATCCCAGTAGACTCTGAGATGAGCGAAGCAGACCCACGAGCGAGGATGGGCTCTCGTCCATCGACTGTCCCCAAGAGGACTCCAGGTCAGGGCCTGGAGAACAGGGAAGAGTCGCCATCAGACTTCAAGGAGTTCTGAACAGCAGCCTGGGGCCTGAGCCACCTCCACCTGCCGAGGGCGGTCGGGAGTGAGGGTGACCGACAACCGTTGGGCAGCCCTGACCGACCGAGAATCCTTGGTCAGAGCCCCAGATTTAGGTTGTGGAGCGGGGTTCCACCATAATAGGTGGCGCAGCTGGTTTTGACGAACAACCGGCGCGGTTTGGGCTCGACAACCACAAGGTGTTGTTTGGCCTTTCAGGTGATAGCCACTTAATGGCCGGGAAGGCGACAGGGTCGGCTTGTTCCTGGTCAGGAGGAGCTGCTGCCACATTAAGTCCTCATAGCGTAGATGCAATTTGCGCCGAAGCCTTTCCTCCGAGGAGGAAGAAGACGAGGACCAGCGGTACCGCCGCTTTCCTCGGTGCCGAGACAGAGACCGCCGGTGTCAGCGGGATCGGCTGGACCGAGAAGAGGTCCGAGACCGAGACCTTCGGTGTTTCTGAGGGTGGGTCTGGGAGGAAGTGGGGAAAACCCGTTCCTTCCTCGGCTCGGGAGCCTTAACCGGGGACTCAGGCACAGGCAAGTCCTCGGTTTCCATCGGGGGAACCAGTGAGGAAGGGCTGTCAGCTTCTCCAGTCGACAGCCCGTCGGATGGGTCGAGAAAAATCTCTACCGCGTCAACGGGCGTCTTGGCCGGGTGACCTGATGGGGACACCATGAAGCCAGCAGCCTTAGCCACAACCTCAACCGAAGTCGAGTGTCGACTGTTCGGGGAAGGGGACCTCTCCTGCTCCCACGAACGCCAACGGTGGGACTTACCCTTCGAGTCCTTTTTCTTGGACCGAGAGGAGTGTCCCGATGGACCTCACTCTTCGTGGAGAGGGGCTGACAAAGCTCCTTAAAAGAAGCCGTATAGGAGGAGCCCAAGGAGACTGGGATAAATGCCGCAACCGAGGAGGACGAAGATGTGGCCTGGGCCGCCTCCTCCTCGAGGGCGATCATCTGTTCAAGTTGCTCAGCCAAGCCCACCACCGCGGAATCTGCCCAATTGGCCTCCTTTGGCTTAACCGGCAGAATACGTCTCTCGGGGCGCCCAAGTTGGAGCCTGGCAGCACGGTCTTTGAGGACATTGTCCGAAAAGGACTTGCACAAATCGCAGGCCTGCAGATCGTGGTCAAGCCCGAGGCAGTAGACGCACATGGAGTGCGGATCGGTCCGAGACATCTTCTGCCCGCATGGGCACCGCCGAAAACCGCGAGTCGATTTATCCATCGCAGCCGGGAAGGAAGAAACAGACTGAAGTCTTGTAAACTTTAAAATTAGATTCGGGTTAACCGAAGAGTTTGGATCCAGTCTAAACGCTGAGTGCTAAGAAGGGAACCTGAGCTTCCAAGTGGTAAGGAAGATCTGGCATCATGGGGCGGAGCCGAGAGTTTTACCACCCGGCTGGGTGGGAGGAGCCAGCTTGAAGACCTTCCGGCAAGATTTAAAGTGGCAAGGAACCTGCCAGACAGAGTGGACTGAACAACATATCCATGTCCCTAGAACTGATGGTTACACTGGTAAGTATCAGAGACAGAGGTTTGAAACCAAGCTCGAGCTCAATGTCCTATGCTGCTGCACAGAGTTAACTCTTTCCTCTCCGGGGCAGTTCAAGTGCTGGGACTAACTGCGTAATGTCAGAATACAGCACGACTTCATGTTGTTTGAATCAGAAATTATGGTTGCACCTGGAAAGCGATGTACTTGCTGGAAAAGCAATCTGAGGTGTTCTATCACTGTATATCACGATACATCGTATAGCACAATATTGTTTTTTTTTACAACAATAAATTATTGTCAGTGGTAATTATCGTGATATATTGTCATATTGTGTTACTGTGGCATCCCTAATTTAAATGTGACTGGTGTGATGATATGCATTAACCCCAGAAGAGGTGTGCATGTGTGAAACCGGTCAGTTTCCAACTAACTTGGTGTGAGTACCCTGCTTTTTTGTCACAGCTTCTATATGCTTAAACAAAGCCTTGAACATTTTGTATCTGATGAATGGTGCCATTCTTCTTTGCTGAGCCCCTTTAGGAAGGGGAGGACTGTGGTGTGTTTTCAGGCAGTGGGGACTGAGGATAGGGAAAAAGGAGAGGTTCAGGTGTGAGGGGAGAGGGTTGGCAATGGCAGAGGCTGACAGGAAGAAGAGTTTACATAGAAACACAGACTTTGACGGCAGATAAGGACCGCTTGGCCCATCTAGTCTGCCCATTTCCCTACCTACAGGATAGGCCGCAGATCCTAGTTAACCAACAGCCTATTTCTTCCTACCCCCCACAAGAATTGCTTTATGTCCGTCCCATGCATTCTTGAATTCTCCCACTGTTTTAGACCTCACAACCTCCTCAGGAAGGCTGTTCCACGCATCCACTACCCTCTCTGTGAAATAATACTTCCTCACATTGCCCTTGAACGCCCCATCTCTATCTTTAAATTGTGTCCCCTTGTTCTTGCACATCTCTTTTCTGAAAGATGCTACCTCTTGGACTATGTTGATTCCACTGAGGTACTTAAAGTTTCTATCATGTCCCCCTCTCCTTCTTTCCTCAAGAGTATACATATTAAGCTCCTTTAGTCTCTCCTCATACGGCTTCTCTTGCAGACCCTGCACCATTTAGTTGCCCTCCTCTGGACTGCCTCTATCCTGTCTATGTCCTTGCGGAGATGGGGTCTCTGAACTGACGCTGTACTCCAGATGGGGTCTCACCAACTGTCTGTACAGAGGAATAACAACTTCCTGTTTTCTGCTGCTGATGCCTCTCCCTATGCATCCCAGTATGCCTCAGCCCTCTCTACCGCCTTCTCTCACATTGCTTGCTAACTTTAAGGTCATCTGATATGGTTACCCCAGGTCCCTTTCCTTTTGTTGTTGTTACTACTTCCCCCATTGTGTATTCTTCCCTGGGTTCTTGTTTCCCAGGTGCATTATTTTGCACTTCTTTGCATTGAATCCTAGCTGCCATACTTATGACCATTCCTCCAACCTTGCCAAATCCTTCTCATCCTTTCCACACCTTCTTGTGTATCAACCCTGTTGCAGATCTTTGTGTCACCTGCAAAGGGCATACTTTTCCTTCCCGTCCCTCTGCAATATCACTTATGAAGACATTAAAAGGACTGGACCAATACTGAACCTGCATGTACCCACTAGTAACCCCTCTTTCTTCGAGTGCACTCCATTTACAATTACCTTCTGTGTCCTGTTGTCCAGCCAATGTTTTACAGCTACCACCCTGGGACCCTCCCAGGCTGGTTAATTTGACTAATAATCTTTTGTGTGGGACTGTGTCACATGCCTTGCTAAAAGTCTGGGTAGGCCATGTCCACAGCCCTCCTGGTCTTCTACTTTGGTCACCCAGTCAAAGAAATCTATTAGATTAGTCTGACATGACCTTCCATGAACCCATGCTGCCTTGGGTCCTGTGCCCCACTGGCCTCTAGGTACTCAACTATTCTTTCCTTCGAAGTGACTCCATCACTTTCCCTACCACAGAGGTCAGACTGACAGGTCTGTAGTTTCCTGCCTCTGTCTTGGTCCCACTTTTGTGAAGGGAATCACATCTGCCTTCCTCCAGTCCTCGGGTACCACACCATCCTCCCATGATTTATTAAAAAGAGTAGCCAGTGGTTTCACTAGTTCCCCTTAATTCTTTTAGAATTCTGGGGTGAATTCCATCAGGCCCACTGCTTTGTCCACCTTCAGTTTTAGAGTTCTTGCAGAACCCTTTCTTCTGTGAAAGGACTGGATCGACCCCTATCAAGAGTGCTTCTGTTAATTGGATTAGGCACTTCCCTCCTCTTCTGTGAATACTGAGCAGAAATATTCATTCAGTATTCCTGTTTTTCACTGTCCCCTCTGCCCACCCACCGTTCATTCTATTCAGCCTCACTATCCCTCCCTTTGTCTTTCTCGCTCGCTGATGTACCTATAAAGGTTTTATCCTTTCTTAACTGAGTTGGCTATCTTTCCTCAGTTTGGGCCTTTGCTATTCTGACTTCCCTCCCTGCTTCATTCTGCCTTAACTGGTACAGCTCTCTGTCCTGCTCCTTCTGTGTTTCCTTATACTTCCGGAATGCTATCTTTTTTTCCTGACTTTCACAGCCACCTCTTTTGAGAACCACAGTGGCTTTTTCTTTCGTTTTGATTTGTTTATTTGCTTCACACAAAGGCTTGTTGCCTCTGTGATGGCAGTTTTGATGATTTTCCATTGTTGCTCCACACCTCCTTCTAGCCTGTTTGCTAGTACTTTTCTGAGGCACTCTCCCATCTTGCCAAAGTCAGACCTCCTAAAGTCCAGTACCCTCACTTTTGTATGGCTCGACTCTGCAGCTGAATTTAACGTGAACCACACTGTTTGATGGTCACTTGTTCCCAGATGGCAACCCACTTCTAGATCTGAGATCCTCTTACTGCCCCTGTTTGAGAGTACGAGGTCTAAGATTGCTCCCTCACGAGTGGGTTCCGAAACTAGCTGTCTGAGGCCTGCCACCTGTAGGGCATCAAGAATTGCCCTGCTTTCACTTGGATGTGGCTGCAGCAAATGCTCCAGTTAACATCTGGCATATTCAGGTCTCCCATCAACAGTATCGCTCTTCTCTGCCATTCTAAGAATGCCTTCTATCATATCCTTGTCCATTCCTCCCGACATGGGGGTCTGTACACAACCCCTGTGCAGATTTGTGGTGCCCTTCCAGTCTCCAAGGACCCACAGTGCCTCCTCCTGTTTACTCTTTTGTTCAGTTGCTTTTATCCTTCCTTCATAAGAGCTACTCCTCCCCTGCCTGTCTCTCCTGTAGGTTATGTACCCTGGTATGTTAACATCCCAATCATGGTTCTCTGTGTACCATGTTTCTGTGACTGCTATGATATCCAGGCATCTCTCTTCCATCAAGGCCACCAGCTCAGGGAGCTTGTTGCCCAGTCTACGGGCATTGGTACTCATTACCCTCCATTTCCAGATGGCCTTACTCCTTTTGCCCCATCCATGTCCTTCTTGCCTTTGCCACTTTCTCCATTTGCCCCTGCCCTTCCCTATCGACACCTCTATGTTGGTGTTTACCACACTTACTACTGTGATTTTTTTTTGGGGGCTAGATTTCCTGTCTTTCCAGTGCCTTCCTTTGGCTAGTTTAAATGCTTGCCAATGAAGCATTTAAACCATCACCTAGGATCCTGGTTCCCTCAGTGGACAGACACAGCACATCATGCCAGTATAGGCTTGCATCACTCCAGGTGGACCCCAGTCCCAGTGAAGCAAACCTGAGCTCCACACCAGCTTTTCAACCACTGATTGAATCCCATGGTGCGGAACACCCTAGCCTCCTCCTCGCCATAGATGGGCAGCACCTCCGAGAAGGTTACCGTCATGCGTGCTATGTCTAAGGCCCCTCCCAATTCACAAACTCTTCCTGCACTTCTCTAATCCCTTTCTTAGCCAGGTCATTTGTCCCTAGGTGGACAATGACATCCAGCTCCCTCCCCTGTGCAGCTGCTCCAGCAATCCTGAGCATTCGCTCCCTGTCCCTTCAAGCCATGGCGCCAGGCAGGCACCTTACCTCCCTCTCCCCTTCTTCCCCCAGTTCTACCTGCCTAACAATGGAATCCCTCACCAGGAGTTGTTTCCTTCCCCTGCGGGGTCCCCTGCCACCCTCCTGTGGGTCTCCTTTGTGGAGGTTCCCAGCATCCTCCTTGGTCTCCACTGTGGGTGCTTCCATAGAGGAACCACACTTTGCCAGAATGGCATAGGAATTGTGGAGAGGTATAACTGGAGGGATGCGCCTCTGTTCCACCACCCTCACCGAGCCCACTGTGGTCGAACCGTTCCTCTTTCTTGGCAACCTCTGAGGCAACGGCAGTGGCACTGGTGGTCCCTGGATGAAGAGGAGGTCCCACAAATCCTGGCCAACTCGGGACAACATCACATCCTCCAGAACGTCTCCCAGAAGACTGCTGCTCCACAGCCACTGCACTGCACCACTCCTATCATGTCTTATTTCTGGCCCCTTAACTGTTTGCAATCCTTACTCTTTCCTCTTTTTTTTCCCCTCTCTCTCCTTACTTTCTGCCTGTGTGCCCTTTAAGCTCCTGATTGTCCTGTTCTGAGATAAGAATATCCTATATTTCTCAGTAGACCCCTTACTTGCTCAGAGGCAGACCTCCAGCAGCTAGAGGGGGCCGGAGAGCTACTCTTGCCCTTCTAGGATGGTGGGTCTTTGGTGGCTCTGCGATCACTCACTTCCTGCTCCCAAACAGGAAGTTCCTGTTGTCAGTCAAATCCTGTGCCTATAAAAGTAGAACTAGCTTTGGGTGGGAGGTGGAGGGGAGGGAAGGAGGGCAATATAGTCCCAGTAGAGAAGTCCAGTCACACAGCAGTCCTTTCTCCTGGTGTCTTCTGCCAAGCTACTAGCAGAATCTTTCTAAGGCAGTCTTTAAATGTAGCTTCCTTCTAGCTAAGCCACTCCCCCTACTTACTAGATCTTTCTACAAGTAATTTAAATCTCACAGCTATCAAGTCCTTTCAATCACCTGAGATTTACACCTAGATAACTGTTCAGAGAACCATTCAGTTCAGTTTACTCAGACAAACACACTTTTTTTTTTGTTTTGTTAGTTGTTTTTTTACCCTAAATTAAGGTCCAAGTAGAAGCGTTCTACTTTAGTCCCAGCAGAGTCCAGTCACACAGCAGTCCTTTCTCCTGTTGTCTTCTGCTAAAGCTACTTACATTATGTCAAGACTATCAGGAGGTACCAGAAGAGGTTCAAAGAAAGAAGGGCCTTGAGGGTGGTGGAGGCTACAGTGGAGAAGGAGGAGAGGGGTTCATAGGGGTGAGAGATGAGGGGTGGGTGGGTGGGTGGAAGAGCTCCAAGAAACTCAACAGCACAAGTAAAGTAGGAGTTAAATTTGAGGCAACTGCTAAGGGTCAGATATTACGGAGTCAGTGTCGTGGAGAACTGTTAAGGGGTTGAGAGGGCTTGAAACATTTTCCAGAATTTAGACAGGTTGTTCAGGTTGGAATGGAAGGTAGTTTGAAAATATTCTGCTCGTGCAAGCCTTATGGCATGGGTGCATGAGTTGAGGAGAGTGCGATAACACTGGAAATCATTTGGGGAGCCTGAGGATATGTGAGACTTCCAGGCTAGGTCATGCACATGAATATAAGCTAGGAGTTCAGGGGTGATCCATGGGAAGTTTTAAATCATCCTCTGTTGTTGAACTCTGTTGTAGGGACATAACTGACTTAAAGGTACCACATATGAAGACACTGTTTGATTTACTGAACTGGCAGTATTACACATCCTATACTTAATGGAACTTGTTTCAGCCATTGATCTTTTATGGTATCATTTTGAAGTAGCTCACCATTTGCATGACTGATCTCTCACCTTTTAATGACATGAGGCCTATTTCCTGATAGTCACAAGTACTGTCTTAAATTGCCTCCTTTACAGTCTGCCCTTTGTTAAACAATCTAGAGCCCACAAACTCTTGAATACATTCTGAAATGCTAACTAGTTTTCCCTGCACCTGATGAAAGGATCTGAGAGATCTCAAAGCTTGAGTAAAATTATTTGGTTAGTCTAAATAAAAAAGTATCACAAAAAAGTGTACTGGCGTTTTTTTTATGACTGCAGTGGGTGTAGCCCTGCAGACGTTTTGCGAGCACAGTACAGTGAAAGGAGCTGAATGGCAGTTACTGCGTGTTCACTACTATTTTGTCTGCTGGTCGCCAGTGGAACAAAGCACTGGCTGCCATGTCCAAGATGGCCACCGAAGTTCTCTTTACAAGCGCACTGAACTCCAGCGGCTGTCTCACAGAAGGGAGGGTTTGTTCCTCCTTAGAGTCCCCCACAGTCAGCTGCTGGCTAAGTACCATCTCCAGAGAGCCTTGGACATGGGCGACTTATGCGTCCATGTGGTGGCAGTACCTGTCTCCATGCATCCACAGAGCCTGGCTGCATCTGTCAATCTCCAAGACGGACACCTAACAAAGGCTAGCAGATGTCCACTTTCTGGCACCAACCTCTTTAGTCCTGAAGTGGAAGGATATGTCACACAGTTCAGAAGTCCACTGCCACCCTGAACTTGGTGACTTTGTCCCAGAGTGACCCCAAGAAGCCCAAGAAACTGGCTTTTCAGTACCAGTCCTTTTAGTCACCGCCTCCCTGGCAATAACCCCAACAAGGGCAGTTCCAGTCCTGGTGCCCCAAGAAGTCATAGGGCCAGGGTCTAAGGAGGGGGAGCAAGGGTAGTAGTGCCCCTCTGGCTCCAGCCGCTGGTGCCCGAGCAAAGCCTTCTCAGAGACAGGTTTAGGGGTGTCATCCCTCCACCTGTCCTGTCCCTGACAGCTCTTCCTGTCGGAGGCAGGCTGCACCACTTCTTGCCATGCTGGCCAACTATCACAATGGACAAGTGGGTGTTGGATGTAGTAGGCTGGACTGTCTCTCGATTTCGAGGCTCTTACCGCCTTCATGTGCTGAGAGTCCGGGGTCTTTCAGGACATGTTGTCCGCCCTCAGGGAGGACACTGCTCAGCTCCTTGGAAAAGGACCATTAGCCTGTGTCCTGGACACCCTGACCAGTCAGGGTTGTGTGTCCCGGTGCTTCCTGGTCCCAAAATGTATGGGGGGACTGGCACGCCATTACTGGATCTTCATGATCTCAACCAGTACAAACAGAAGCACAAGTTCTGAATGGCCACTCTGAGACAGATTATACCATCTCTGGAGCAAGGAATGTGGTTCTGCTCCCTGGACCTCCAGAACGCGTTCTTCCACATCCCCTTCTGAAGGTTCCTACCACCAGCACCTGCAGTTCAGAGTGAAGGGGATCCTGTACCAGTTCCAGTTCTTGCTGTCTGGCCTCTCATCAGGTCCAAGGAGTTTCACCAAGTGCATGGCAATGGCGGAGGCCCACCTACGGTGCCTAGGAGTCAGGGTCTACCCCTACCTGGATGACTGTCTGACTGCCGGTCCCTCCAGGGAGGCCATGGCGAGATCCAGAGCCCTTGCTCTTCAGATCTGCAGGGACTTGGGCCTTTGGGTCAACCCAAACAAGCCCGATCTGGTACAAAGCAGGTATTCAAGTTCATCGGGCAGAGTTAAGACTCTCTGTGGGCCAAGGCCAGCCTCCCGGCAAACCAAGCACAGGATCTTACCTCCTTTGCCTGATCATGTCAGAATGGGCTCTTGCACACTGCCCGCAATTTCTTGCAGCTGTTGGGTATGCGTGGCATCCTGCACCAGGGTGGTTTGTTGGGCCCACAGGTGGATACGTCTCAAGTGGGAGCTGGGCCACCAGTGGTCTCAGCACCTAAGTCAAACATACTCAGCATTAAGGGCACACCACTCGACCTAAAACTATTGCAAACACTTTTAACATTGCTTTCACTGACCTCAGCAGTGTTCTCCTGCTGACTTCTTCCAAGAGGCGTCAAATCCCACCTCCCCAACTCCTCCACCCATGCCTCTCACCCACCTTTCTACTTTAAAGCAGTAAAAAAACATCAAGTCCGAAACTACGTTGCCAAAGCCATCAGCAAATCTAGAACAAGCAACGATACACTTGACCTCAAGCTGCTGGCCCTAATGCTTGATGAGGTACTTGGGCCCCTCACCAAGATCTTTAATCTCTCTCTTTCCCTTAGCCAATTCCCGCATAAATGGAAAATGGCCACTGTTACCTCGATTCACAAAAGTGGGGATAAGACCGACAATGCAAACCTCCGCCCTATCTCCATTCTACCTCCCCTATCGAAGATACTGGAACGCATAGTATTAGACCAACTTACCGAATATCTGGACAATTATAATATTCTCTGTAAACAGCACCATGGCTTTAGAAAAGGTCATAGTACATCCTCTGCCTTACTCGAATTCACCAGCACCATACATAGCTCCCTCGACAATGGACAACTAACTGGTGCTATATTCGTCGACCTTACCAAAGCCTTCGACACTGTCCACCACTCCTTTCTGCTGTGCCAACTAAAAAAATGCTGGTCTCTCCACTGATTCAATCTCATGGTTCAAAAGCTATCTTGAAAACCGCACCCAGCGTGTAAAAATTGGGGATGCGCACTCTGATTCCAAGCCTGTCCTATCTGGAGTACCCCAGGGTTCAATACTGGGCCACCTACTCTTCAGCCTATTCCTTAACACCCTCCCAGACACCTGCACTGAACATAGCACCCTGTATGCTGATGATGCAGTAATCCATGCCACACACCAGGACCGAAGAAACTACAAAAGAAGTCTCAGCTCGTTTTTTCCTTGGTTGAGAATTGGTTCATAAAGCAAAGTGGTAATCAAAAAAAACCAAGACCATGATCTTCAGCAGCTCTCATAATAAACAAGCAATTCCAACTCTCCGTTACCACCAGACAAGGTGCCGTACTGGAACAGGTCAAAAACTTTAAATACCTTGGGATCACCCTTGACCCACACCTCACCTAAGCTGCGCACATCGACCATGTTGCAAAAGTCACCAACTCCTGGTTAGGCCTGCTATTCCGACACAGGAAGCACCTGATGCCCAAAGCCCTTGCTGTCACTGTCCAGAGCTCCATAATATCCATCACTGACTACGGCATTATCATTACGGCTCTGCAACAACCTCCGCACTCAAATGTGTATCTACCACCTCAACAAGGCCTGTTGACTGGTCACTGATGCCCAGCGTCTAACTCACACCTGTAACCTCTATTCTCAAATGGATGGTTTAACCTTGCCAACCTAATAAAATACTAAACTTGCATTACCACTAAGAAAATCACGGGTCTTGCCCCTCCTGGAGTCTGTGTCCTCATACAACCGAGAATCCACACCCGCCAGACCAGGGGGTCAAAACCTCAGTTTCTGCAAATTCCACATTGCTGCACAACTCAAGGCCAAAGATCCTTTGCCTTCCGGGCCGCTAGTTGGTACAACGGTCTTCCCAGTGACATCTCGTCCTCACTATTGCTCAGCATTTTTAAGACTCAGCTCCGCCCAATGCTCACTGCCTCTAACCTATGTGACTGTTGTGGCTAAACATGTCTTTTAGTTCCTTAGCTGAAGATGTCTGCTGGGACTCTCATCTACGCCGCACTTGCCAGCACCCCCCCCATCTTTTCACCTCCCATGCTGGCCCATGAAAATGCCACCCAGCTGCACTAACTCTATTCTTACCCCTTCCTCCTCTCCTCTCACTGTCCCCCCACCTACTACCCCACTGTCTCCCACCCACCTAGTTTCATCCTCCTCCTTCCCTTTCCCCTCCCTTAAGTTTCACTATTCTGATCTTTTTTCATCTAAATGCACGTGTTTCTTTTCTTCCTCTTTTTTTAAATATTAGTAACTGTTATCTTTGCCTATGTCTGTCTAAATTGTACCAATGACATGGAACCTCTGTAAAAGAGCCTAGGCTCAAAGGTATTTGTAATCCTAGAACAAACAAATAAATAAAGATAACAAATAAGTCACCTGAAACAACTGGTCAGTGACCCAGTTAATGTGGAATGCCATTCAGTGGTTCCTGCCCCATCACCTGGAGGAAGGAATCCCATTCGTCTGCTCAGAGCTAACCCTCACGCTGGCGATGGCCACTTCTCTGGTATGAGGGGGCGCACCTGGGGGACCTCATGACTCACGGGTTCTGGTCACCCAGAAGTCTTGTCACCACATCAATCTGATGGAGACCCATGAGGTGTGGCGTCCAAGACAGCACAGCAAAAATCAAAGAAGACAGTTTTAGCCCAGCAATATGAGCGCTGGGAAGACAGTGACTGGAAACTTCAGCAAGGCATCGGAACAGTGAAACCTTTGTGTGGTGCACATTATGTCTTCAAGTATTTATATTTAAGTAAGGAAGATTACGGGGGTGAAACAACTTATTAACTTCTGTGGTGTTTCTTTGCTTTTAGCTATTTCCATCCCTTGCTGAAGTTTCCACTTGCTGTCTTTCCCAGAGCTCATTCTGTTGTGCTGAAATTGTTTTCGCTGTTTTTCGCAAGACTGTTTTGATATGGAACCGCTCTGTGAAGTGGGTTAGTCCATACGGAATTTGCTCTGAAGATCAGTGGTCAGGTTGTTCAAGTCCAGATAGACAACACCACAACAATGTTTTATTTGGACAGGATGGCACATACTCTCTTACCTTGTGCTGGGAGGCCTTCTGGATTTGGAGCGTTGTGTACAGCCTGGGTGCCAGTCTCCTGATGATTCATGTCATGAGGGAGAACAACCAGCTGGCAGATACTCTCAGCCGAGTAGGAGAAATGTTGCAGAAGTGTTCTCTGAATCAGGAGGTGGTGAACAACCTGTTTTCCCAGTGGCACTCACCCCTCAGTAGATCTGTTTGCCTCCTGGGAGAACGCCAAACTGAGGCTGCTTCTGCCCACTCTCCATAGTCAGGGACTCTGCTGGGGGATGCCTTTGCAAGACCCTGGACCCCGGGCCTTATGTATGCCTTCCCTCCCTTCCCCTTGGATCCATCAGCATTCAGGTCAAGGTCAGGAAAGACAAGGTAGAGATACTGATAGCTCCAGCCTGACAAAGGCAGTTCTGGTACTCAAATCTCCTCAGCAACAGGCCACTGTGGTGGCTGCCTACATGCCCAGAACTGCTGACCAGACTTCGCAGGATGGTCTTGCACTCGGACTTTCAGTCCCTGCACCTCAGCCTAGTTTCTGAGTGGCTAGGTTCCAGGCCTTGGGTCCATCAAGGATATCCTCCACACTGTGAAGGCCTCCAGAAAGAAGTCGACTCATAGGTGCTATGCCTTCAAATGGAAGAAATTTTACATTTGGTGCCAGAGCAAGGAGCTTGATTCCCCTGCCTGCCCAGTAGCTAGAATCCTGGACTACTACGGGTCTCTTTTCCAGCTGGGACTGCAAGTAACAACCCTTAAGATGCACCTGGCAGCTGCCTTTGCTTACCAGGCGGGGGCTGTTATGCCATCGGTGGCCCAGAAGAAGGTTGTCAGGCACTTTTTCAGGGGCTTTGACCACTTGTCCCCTCCAGTGCGTGATCCACTTAACCCTGGCACTTACTGCTGGTCCTGGCTATTCTCATGGGCATGCCGTTTGCGCTGATGCACAAGTGTTGAGTTGTTACACCTGTTCTGGAAGATAGCCTTCCTGTTGGCCATCAAGTCTGCCAAAAGGACTGGGGAGCTGCAGGTGCTCTCAGACTCTCCATATCTGGTCTTCCACAGGGACAAGTTCACCCCCAACCCGAAGTTCCTCCGAAGGTGGTATCAGAGTTTCACCATAACCAGATTATTAACTTACCAGTATATTTTACCAACCCTCCTCGGAGGCCAACCGCAGGCTCCCTACTCTGGACCTGCAGAGAATGCTCTCCTACTATGTAGAGCATATGGCTTGGATCAGGGTTAGGCTCACCAGCTGTTTGTCACCTATGCTGAAGCTGCACCTGGTAGACCGTCAGCAAAGCAGACAACTGCAAGGTGGATCATATCTTAGAGTCATAGAACTTGATAGCAGATAAGGACCAGGGACCCTGGTTTTCCATTTTTACCGGTAACACTGGTAGCAATCACAGAATCCTGCTTGATATGCGGATTTTGAATTCTTGTACCGGTGCCTCACGGAAATTGCTTGTCACTGCACAGAATCTCTAAGATTTCAGCATCTTTTTAAATTTTTTTATTTTCTCTTTCTATGTCCCCTTCTAACAGCATCAGTCTCCACTTTCAGAGACCCCTAGGCTGGGTATCCCCTAGCTTCACCCCCAGATAATGCTCAGGAGCTCCTGTGGATCTGCCCGTATTCTGCCTGGGTTGTACCCCCAGGTGGGAAGGGAGGGGGCCCCAGATCACCCATCCACAATCCCTTAGTGTGTGTCGGATAGCCCAGTGGGTCCCTCATGGAGCCTGGTTATGAAGTTTGGGGCACCTGGGTCCCTTCTGCCAGTGGCCGATGTGGGGTGATTATTCCTGGTTTTCTGGTCTCTGTCCCTGAGGGCACCGGCACTAGAGGAGATCCAAGGAGGTAGGTCACATAGAGACATGCCACTGTTCCAGATCCTGGCTAGCGTCCTCCCCTCCTGATCACTCTACAGCACCATTGCACCACCACCCATGGTCACACAGGTGGTGGTAAAGCAGCAGGACCTGCAGCCCACCCTCCCCGGAGGAGAGCAGTCCCCCCGGGTGCTCTATCCTACTCCCCTGGCCAGACCTCCAGCAACCCAAGTTCGCTTCTGACCCTGAGTCGCTGGCATTGCAAGCAGCAGTGCTACCGCAGTGCCAGCAGGCCGACCCAGGTTTCAGCATCTTAAAATGAATGCTGCCGTGCTTCGCATTTTTTCTGCTTTTCTGCGTATAGAGTCAGTAAGGAAATCACCCGCGCTGCTTTGTTGTAATCAGCCATTCAGTTTAACCATCCATGCTTCCCACCTACATCTACATCACCTGAGGACTGCTTTCCTTCCTGAAACCACAGTTTTCTTGTAGTATGTGCCTAAGAGTCTACAAGTATCAGCACACATGGGCAGGGCCACTGGAAAATTGCAGGAAAAGTAACCTGAAATTGCAGAGGTTTTTTTTGCAAAACTTACTGGAAAATTGCAGGAGTTCTACTATAGATCCTGAGTGCTTCACAATAAATCCTTTACTGTTTTCTACAGCATATATTAGTCAGCATAAACTACTCAATGAATACACTGACACTTGAATATGTTTTAAATATGAAGAAAGACTTCTGTTTCTAACATGAATCCTAAACAGATAAGATGTGTTACCTCTTCCAAAATGTAAAAACATCTATCTCATGCAGTGCTAGATTATATTTAGTGAGCCACAGAAAATCAATATTAAATAAATCCAGAATAAACAAATGTTATCTGTTTCTGGATGTAGAATAATGAAGCCCAATCAAAAGCTATTTACAGTGCTCTGTCAACTATTCACCTACTTTGGTGTAAGAAAAAATAAGCACATGGAGTGGTGAATAACTCAGTTTTAATAAAATGTTGTAAAGTGTTTAATGTTCATAATTTGCACTGTAGGTACTGTGCACTATTATTAAAATTATATATTAAAACATTGTATATGGTGTTATTATGGCTGGCAATATAGCCTAGTGGTTAGAATAACAAACAGTGATTGAACTGGGTACATCCAGCAGACTTGGGTTTGATTCCCACAACCTCCACCTGCATGCTGTGAAACTCCAAACAAGTCACTTAACCTCCCAAGTGCTTCTAGGTCACTCCTCAAAACAGGCAGTTCTGCCTAGTGGGCCTTACCTGGTTTACAAAGAAAATAAAAAAAATACCAATATATGTTTAGTACTACATCATAGAATAGTAGTCAGGGTACCATGTAATTTACTTGAGTTTTACTTGGGCTGCAATGAGTTTGTATAGGTAAAGATAAATGTTCAACTACATTTCATGTATTTTATAAGCCTGCTTTTAGATTTTAGTCTGGCTTTTATTGTATTCTTTTTTTATGAGAATCTATGTTGTAGACTGCTAAATGCAGGATTACTGTTACCAACTAGCTTACTGAAGTTTATAATCAGCAGGGCCATCCAAAATCCTCAGTTGTTTGAATGAAAACTATTCTGAATGAAAGTATGTTCACAAAGAAAAGCTGCCTTACTACTTATGAAAAGACTTCACAGTCAGCACCCACTTAGGTGAATTAGATCATTTGTACCTTTTCTCCCACCTGCTGTTTCAGTCTCTGTGACAACAAAAAGTTTTCTGATAGACTGCTTCAACAAAAAGCAAATGTGAAGTATTTAAGTGTACTTATGTTTGGCCAGTGGATTTTGAAAGCACATTCAATGACATACAGAAGGTAGAACCCCAGGGGCTGTATGATGCTGGTGGGCAAAGTGGTGCTCAATTCACATCTGAGCTCAGACATGACAACTGGGAGACACCCTTTTCATGGACACCAATTTAAAAAAAAGCATCCACATGTCTGGGAGATGCATGAATCCATTTGAAGGTCCTCCACTAATCACTTGTGGTTTTTTTAGGTGAAGACACTTTATTTCAAAGCAGCAAATTCAAGCATTTTTTTTGCTCCTCCTACCCCCTGGCCATCCACTCCTTCAGGCCTGCCAAGGCCCCTACCACAACTGTTGAGTCCCGACCACCATCTACTGTCCCTTACTGCTGTGCTACCAGGTAACCCAAAATAACCCTTTACTGAGTGGCCCCTACCCTGTGGAGGCTACCGGGAGGAGAACTGCCCCAACAGGCTTCCTGTGTATCCTGGGCATGGCAGGGGTCAGAACGGACACATGACTGGGGCTTCGACATGGAGGGACCAGCAGCCGTCCCTTCGGTTGGCTAGCGGGTGTTTTCCCATTTTCTTGGGAGCATGACAGGCCACATGATGTCAAGGGACAAGCCAACGTTTCGTCACGCTCCCTCCCGCAGTGAGGGCCGATGTGTTGTCGTGCCTCTGGCCTCCACCAGGGGACAGAAAATGCTGAGTCGTGAACCCACCCTCCCTTCTAGGAGAAGGTGAGTGGTTGTTGGACACTCAAGCCTTCACCCACCAGCTGGCCCCCCAACACCCAAGTCTGTTCCCTAATCCTGGTCAGTGGTGTCACAGGCAGAAATCCAATTCATGCAGTTAAATTACAGATAAGAAAAAACAAAGGTAGTCCACCTTAGCGGTGATGGTTCAGATTAATTCACATCTGAATTCTAACAAGCAAAGAGACCAAGTTACTTGTAACTTGTGCATATGGGGTGTGGATGTTGAAGAAAGGGGACCATAATGCTGTCACTACTGCCATCACCCCAGAGGGATGTAGACTGCATTGTTGTTACTGCCATCACACCGAAGGGGTTGGGGCTGTAGTCTTCTGCCATCACCATTGGTGGATGGGGAATGTAGTACTGCTGTCATCACATCTAAGGGATGGGGCGCAGTGCTGCTGCTTCTGTCACACCTAAGGGAGGAGGTCATGGTGCTGTTGCTGCTGCCATCACACCAGAGGATGGGGCCGTAGTACTCTTGGTGCTGCCATTGCACCTGAGGGATGGGGAGGCAGTGCTGCTTCCATCACACCATAGGGATGGGGCTGTAGTGCTGCTGCTGCCATCACATCTTGTACCTAAAATAACTTTAAATTGGTACAAGGATGGAAGGATGTGCAATAGTGGAGGTCAAAATTGCTAAAATGCATGTTAGTAGAGTTAAAAATTGTTAAAAAAAAAGTACACAGAACCAAATACCGGTAAAACTGGATTTTGGCTTAGCAGACACCGGTGACAATACCATTTTTTACAATGTGCAAAACGGAATATACCCTTTCACAATCCCGGGAAACCAGTGTCCCTGATAAGGACCTCTTGGCCCATCTAGTCTGCCCCTTAACCCCCCGCTCTTCCCCAAAGCACCCATCTCACCTCCCTGTATCCCCATGTGCCTGTCCCATGCTCTTTTGAAACTCGACACTGTCTCGGACCCCACCACCTCCTCTGGAAGCCTGTTCCAGGCTTCCACCACTCTCTCTCAGTGAAGAACCGTCCTCTCACATTGCCTCTGTAGCATCCCCCACTCCCCGTAGTCTGAAACCATGCTCCCTTGTTATGGTGCCTTCCTTCTTGTGAAATAAATGCCCTGGGTCTCCCTTGTTTATCCCTTTAATGTATTTAAAGGTCTCTATCATGTCCCCTCTCTCCCTTCTGGTTTCCAATGTGTAGAGCACCGATTCTCTACATCTCTGTTCGTACAGTTTGCCCGTCATCCCTTGCACCATCTTGGCTGCCTTCTGGGCCCTTTCAATAATCAAGTCTCGTCTTGCGTAGGTATGGCCTCAGGAATTGGACTTTGCACTAAAAGTGCGTCTCACCATGGCTTGGTATAGAGGCATCAGGGCCTCCCTCCTTCTGCTAGTGATTCCCAGCCTATACACACCAACATCCCATACTGTCCCAATCACCCTGATACACTGCTTCCACACCTTGAGGTCACTGAATACTATTATCCTCAGATCCTCTCCTGCTCCATAACTCTGACTTTCTCACCCCAAATGTGTATCCTGCCTTCAGGTTCCTGTGCCCCAGGTGCCCCATCTTGCCTTGAATACTGCTATAGGTTGGCTTGTTGGGAGCCACCGTGGAGATTAGGGCTCATTCCACCAGACATACTGTTGCCTTGGTGACTGCTTCCAGGGGTATCCCCATACAGGACATCTGTAGGCTGCAACCTGAAATCAGCACACACCTTCATTTCCACTACCATACTGACCCTCAGTCACATCAAGATGTGTGTTTGGGACCTTGGTTCTCCAGTCTCTGTTCACCAAGCAGGGATGTGCATCATAAGGAGCGCTTGGCCCACCTAGTCAGCCCACTTTTCCTACCTGCTTCATATACCGCAGATCCTAAATGATCTGCGGCTTACCCTCTCTTTCCTATTGCTAGAGTTCCTTTATGTCTGTCCCATGCGTTTTTGAACTCCCCTACCGTTTTTGGCCCTACAACCTCTGTCGGGAGGCTGTTCCATGGAACCACCACACTTTTTGTGAAAAAAATACTTTCTCATGTTATCCCCAAGTCTACCCCCCTCTTTTTTTATATCATGGCCCCCTGTTCTTGAACATCTTTTTTTTTTAAAGATGCTACAGTACCGTCTTGTACTTTATTTACACCCTTGAGGTATCTGAAAGTCTGTATCATATCCCCCCCCCCGGGAACATATTGAGATCCTCCAGTCTCCCCTCATATGACTTCTGGTGCAGCCCCTGCACCATTTTTGTCGCCCTTCTCTGAACTACTTCCACTCTATGTCCTTCTAGAGACGTAACCTCCAGAACTGGACACAATACTCTAAATGAGGTCTCACTAATGTTCAATACAGTGGCATCACCACCTCCTTCCTTCTACTCAAGATACCTCTCCCTACGTACCCCAGAAATCCACTGGCTGTCCTCACAGCCTTATCGCATTGTTTCGTAACCTTTAGATCACCAGATATAATTACTCCCAGGTCCCTTTCCTGTTTGGTGGCCGTCAGTACCTCCCCGCCCATTATGTACTCCTCCCCTGTATTTATGTGCCCCAAGTGCACGATCTTGCACTTCTTTTCACTGAATCTTAGCTGCCATACCCTTTACCACTCCTCAAGTTTGCTTAGGTCCCTTCTCATTTTCTCTACCCCTCCTGGAGTGTCAACCTTGTTGCAGATCTTCAAGTCGTCTGCAAAGAAACACACCTTCCCTTCCAGCCTCTCTACAATGTCACTTATGAAGACATTAAAGAGGACTGGTCCAAGCACTAATCTCAGCAGGACCCCGCTGGTCACCTCACTCTCTTCAGACTGAACTCCATTCACCACCACCCTCTGTGTCTTATTGCTCAATTTTGAACCCAGTTTACCATCCTGGGATCCACTCCCAGGCTGCCCAGTTTGTTTACTACCATCCTATGTGGGATGCTGTCGAAGGCCTTGCTGAAATCCAGGTAGGCCACATCCACCGCCCCTCCCTGATCCACCTACCTACTCACCCAGTCAAAGAACTCTATCCCACAGAACTGCTAGGAGTCTGCCAGACTGTGGACAGCGTACCATATCCACACCCCTAGAAGAACAGTTTACTCACCTGTAACCATAGTTCTAGGAGTGGTATATGGTAAACATTCACACAACTCACCAGTCCTCCCCTGGCAAGTGGCACACGATCCTTCTTCCACGGTGCTAGATCTGACTTCACCGGGTGAAGTCGGGGGATATATCCACCCAAGTGGTGGAAGGAGCTTAGCTTGGGAAACGTTCCTGCCAGTCATCACCTTCTAGTGGAACTGCCAGATTGTGGATATGTACAATATACCACTCCTTGAAATGGAAATGATGTACTCTCCATAATTCTTCATCTTCACCATTGATTCAAACTGCTGGGTTCTGAGCTGGAGGTGCTAGGACCCTGCAGGAGCCAGAACTTTTCAGGAGGGTTGGCGCAGAGGTTAGCTGCACACATGTGCGCATCGTCAGAACAAGCTTGCGCTGCATGGATCACCTCGGCACCAGCCCTCAACCACCACAGTACCTTTTTAACCGAAGAACTGCAGCATAACTTAACTAAGTAAAACACCCAACCTAAAAAGGGCATATGACAGCCCATTTGACCCAAGTAAGAAGGGTCAATTCAAGAAAGCAGCATCTTTAAGTTCAAATTTATTAACAGGAATAACTCCATTGAGCATGTTCATTTTCAAGGAGGTCCTGAACGGACAATTTGGTACAAGATATACAACTAGCAAATGGTACAAATACAGAAATAATATTTTACAATAGTCGACACAATAGAACAGGTTAGCTACATGGATGAACAACAGAGAAAAATATATTTCCATACTCATTTATGCAATTGAAAGAGTCACATTAGTCATTATGAGGTCGGCTACAAGTGCAGGGGTATAAGTACTAGACTTTCAGAGGTACTGTAAGTGCCTTAACCTGAATAATGGGAGCATTTACAACCAGAGCAGGCAAGGGAGATAGGTATGTTCCAGTAGGAGCTTGATAATGAGACAGACATGAAGATAGGTGACGCGACAGAGGGGATAGACAAAAGGATAGGTAGAAGGATAGAAAGCACGAGTATGAGATGCATACTTATCCTCTTAGTAGTAAGTTGATGCTATAGCCGTCTCTAATGAGAAGAGGGTGTGATAGTGACATAATTAGGAGAATAAGTATATGATAAAGTTATTTTTGAGATTGGCATGTACAGGAGTCGTACAATTTGCTGTTGACAAGGTTTTTTTTGTGTGTTTTTTTCTCCCCTTGGGGGCTCCAGATGGCCTCAGTGTCCTCGCACCCCTTACAATCCGTCTGCCATCCGACTTACGCCGTTCTCCTACTGAGGGCAACCACCCAGTTACCCCACGGCTTGGCCCCCATGGTGGGCGTCGGGGGTTGACCCAACTACCCCACCGAAACGGATTTGCTCTCGGTGGTCCTCGGAGCCTGTGCAGGACATCGCAGACGGCCATCAAGCCACAATGACTGGACACTCCCCTTTTTCCGTGTTCTGCTTGGAGGCAGGGCATGCAATGCCAACAAAAGGTGTACTGTGCATGTGTCCGCATGCAGCGCGCCCACCGGCTGCCCCGCCTACCACCCCAATCTGCCAGGCCGGACGTGCTGACACCCAGCCTCCGCTAGGTGTCAGGCTATGCTGGTCACTGTGCCCCAGCCCACCCCGGGACAGGAGAGCAGTCCATCGGATACTCAATCAACTCCCTCCCCCGCCAACCCACAGCAACCTGAGCTCACTCCCGAAAACAGGTCACTGGCGTGGCACGACGTATAGTGTCCAACGCCTCAACCCTCAGCGCCAGCAGGCAGCCGTTGACAAGGTTTTTTTTTTCCTTAGTACCTTTTTTTACATGTGGCTCCCGATCTGCCCTATATGTCCTGGCATCCCATTCATCTGGCCACCGTCCGGTTCGCTTCAGCCCCATGTAGAGCCCCCGCTGCCAATTACCCCTGCGGCGGGGCAGCACAGAGTCCCCCTCACTCCCTGCAGAGACTGGATCCAGCATCTGCAGCAGTGCTCCCGAGGTCAGGCGTCCCATAGACGGCCATCAAGCCGCCACAATCGTTCACAATTTTTTCCGCTTTTCCAAATTCCCCCAAGTTGGTGGGCATGCAATGATGCTGGTGGCCATGAGCGCTCACGTGTAAGCATGCACCCCCATCCTGGCGTCTGCCCCTAACTCCTCCCGAGTATAGCATGCATCTCTGCCCCCCTGCCTCCGCCAGGGGGCAGCTGGGCACCGACCGTCGTGGACCGCCCCTCCTCGGAGAGGGACAGCAGTCCATCAGACGCTCAATCTCTCTCCTCCCCTGCCAGCCCCAGGCGACCCGTGCTCACTCCCGAACCCAGGTCGTCGGCGTGGTGCAAGTTGCTGCGACCAGTGCCTCTGCCCTCAGAACCACCAGGCCGGCACATTGACAAGGTTTTTTAAAAATATTTAGTGATACAAGATTTTGAAGTTTGAGGGTAGCTTGTGCTTTTAATCCAAGCAGCTAGAAGGGCACTGGATATATTTATTTATTTAGTTTTTGTTGACTGGGTAAGTGCACTTGACAAATTCTGCCTATTTTCAGGCACAACACGGGGAGGGGGATATAGATGAATGCCAACTGACCTTGAACCAGATTAAGCTGTTGGTGGTATTTTTTGTTTAGTTAATGGAGCAAATTTGGCCAAGACACTGGGGAAACTTCCCTTACTCTTTTCGATAAATGTCATGGGATCTTGAACATCCACCTGAACTAGCACCAGAACAGGCAGATGGGACCTCGGTTTAACATCTCATCCAAAAGACAGCACCTCAGGAGTGCAACACCCCCCCCCCCCATGCTGCACTACAGTGTCAGTATTGAGATATTCACCTAAGTGCCTAGTGCACGGACAGAACCCACAACCTTCTGATCTCCCGGCCTCAGAGGCGAATGTGCTACCTGCTGAGCCACTGACACATAGCTAGTTGGCTGAGCGGGAGCGGAAGTGTGGAACATCCAGCAAATGAGTGAGCTGCTCCGTGAGCTGGACAGTGGCACGTAGATCACTGAAAAGGCCAGATATGTAGGAGAGGAATTTTAGCAGAAGGGCTTTGTACAGCCACGAGAGTGAATGGATGAGCCGTCTTGGGGACAGGGAAGTCCAGGCCAGGGAGGCGTATAAATCACAGTGATGTGTGCAATGGTGGTCATTAGTGATGAATTGTACAGACCTATGGTAGAGTACATCGAGCTGTTGAAACAGGGAGTCTAAGCAACATCCATAGATTACGCTGGCATAATAAAGACGCGGGATGAACGTGGTCTGTACCAATCTCAACCTAGCTTCTCTAGAGAAAAGGGATTTATTCCTAAAAAAGAAACCAAGTCTTTGCCCTAGTTTTTGTGTGAGTGAAGTGATGTGGGCTGAGAACGTTAGGTGGTGGTCTAAATCACAGCCGAGGTATTTACATTTCTTGACAGCTTCAAGGTTGTCACCAAGGAGGGTTTTGATGGGCAGCAAGGAGGAGAGAGCTTTTGCACCTGCGGTCAGATGGTTGGAGTGGAAGTATGTGACCTTAGTTTTCTTAGCGTTTAGCAGAAGTTTAGACTTAACAGATTTTGTTGGAGGAGGTCAAATTTAGCCTGAAGCTCCACGCATACTTCGCTCACTGAGGGTGTGGAGATACAGAGGACTGAGGCATCTGCGAATAGATATAACTTAGCTTTGCTGACACTGGCCCCAATGGAGTTTATGTAAATCATGAACAGAAGAGGTCCAAGGATTGACTGTTGTGCTACTCCCCTTGTAAGGAGGAGTAGGGAGAGTATACCTTCCGCCTTGATCTGCTGCTGTCTTCCCGACAGATAGCTGGTGAACCAACTCAGCGCAAGTCCGGTAATGCCATGACAATTTAGTGAGCCAAGAAGTAAAGCATGATCGACTGTGCTGAAAGCTTTACCAAGATGCAGGAATACAGCCTCTGTGATTTCTTTCTTGTCCATGGCAAGGAGCCAATCGTTTGTAACTCATGCAAGGGCAGCGGTAGTATTGTGCACAGGTCTGATGCCAGACTGGGTCGGGCTTACTAACTTTGTCCTATCAAGGTACCCTCTTACTTGGGTATTAACTAGCTCTCAAGTAGTTTGGAGAGTAGGGACAGAAGAAGGGAAACTGGGCGGTAGTTGTTCAGGTTTGCAGGGTCCCCTGATTTGAATAAAGGTACCACATGTGCAATTTTCCAGATTTCTGGTACGATACATGAACTAACGGACAAACTGAATAGGTGCAGGATAGGTGCAAGAAATACAGGTTACTCACCTGTAACAGGAGTTCTAGGAATGGTATATGTTGTTCATCCACACTCATTGGCAGTATCCTTGCCGCTTTAAATCTTGCCGGAAGGTCTTCAAGCTTGCTCCTCCCACCCACCCGGGTGGTATAACTCTCGGCTCCGCCCCATGGCGCCAGATCTGGCCCGCTGGAAGCTCAGGTTGTGCGTCGGAAGCCGGAGGTCGGGGGATCGTGTGGATGAACAACATATACCATTCCTAGAACTCCTGTTACAGGTGAGTAACCTGTATTTCTAGGGACATGGATATGTTGTTCATCCACACTCATTGGCAGACTCCTAGCAGTTCTCCGGGAGGAGGGAGGCAAGACACACCCCATATACTTACTTGGGAAAGAGAGACTGGAGAACCGAGGCCCCAAAACCAGCATCCCGCGTGACTCAAGGTCGATGTGGTAGTGGGTAATGAAGGTGTTTGCTGACTTCCAGGTAGCAGCCCTGCAGATTTCCTGGATAGGGCGTCCCTGGAAGCAGCCACCGTAGCAGCAGTATGGCGGTAGAATGAGCCTTATCCTCTGGGAGGCTCCATGCCCGCTAACTTATAGCAGAGATCTATGCAGGAGGTTACCCACCTGCTTATCGTCCGCTTGGCTGCAGGTCTGCCAGATGTGCTTCAGCGAGGGTGACAAACAGCTGGCGAACCTCTCTCATTTCAGCCAGGCCCTTATAATAAGCTTGCTCCTCTAGGATCCAGAGTATGGAGCCTATATTGCCTCCGAGGTGTGATTGGGTAGAACACCGCAGAGTCAACACCTGGTTAAGGTGAAACTCACACCACCTTCGAAGGAATTTCAGGAGAGGACAACCTTGTCCCTGTGGAAGACCAGGTAAGGAGACTCGATGAGCGCCTGAGCTCTCCCATCCTTCTGGCTGACGTGATAGCCACCAAGAAGGCGGTCTTCCACGACAGGTGAGAGAGAGCACACCGTGCATAGGTTCGAATGGCTTGCCCATGAGCTTTGCCAGTACCAGCAGTAGATCCCACGGAGGTGGGGGTTCCCGCGACTGGAGGGAATGTGATCAAGGCCTTGAAAAGCGCCAGACCACCTTCTCCTGCGCCACTCGACTGCTTCCCGCCCGCGCCTGCAAGCAGAGATGGCTGCCAGGTGCACCCTTAGGTCGGCCGACCTAAGCCCTTGACTAGAAAGGGACCATAAATAGTCCAAGATGCTTGCCAAGGAACAGGAGGAAGGGTCCAAGCCCTTGCTGACACCAAATGGAAAACCTTTTCCATTTGAAGGCATAACATTTTCTGTTCGACTCCTTACGAGACGCCTCAACTACATTGAGGACCTCGTCCGAAAGACCCAAAGCCTGGAACCTAGCCGCCAGGAACCAGGCGCCAGGTGCAGGGATTGAAGGTCCGGATGGAACACCTTCCCTGATTGACTGAGAGCAGGTCCGGCGAGCTGGAAGCTCCGCGGAGTCCTGGAGCTGAGACTGAGGAGATCTGGTACCAGAACTGGCGAGGCCAGTCTGGGGCTATCAGAATCACCGCGCCTTGTCCCTCCTCGCCTTGAGAAGCACCTTGTGGATCAAGGAATGGGGAAAGGCGAAAGAGGCCGGGGTCCATTGCCTCGAGAAGGCATCCCCTGCAGCGAGCCCTGCTGAGGGGGCGGGCAGGAACAGACTCAGCTGCTGCTCTCCATGGAGGCAAACAGGTCCACCCTGAGGTGTGCCCCAAAGGGAGAACAGATGCTGTACTACCTCCGGCAGGAGAGACCACTCGTGGGATGCAGCCCCTATCCGCCTCAGGGCATCGGCCAGGTGTTGGAGGCCCTGCCACGTGAATGGCTAGGAGATCCGCCCAGGCTGCGACGAGTGACCAAATGCGGAGAGCTCCTGCATAGAAGCACGGAGCTGGCCCCGCCCCGGGCGGTTTAGATAGTACATGGTCGCGGGTATTGTCCGCCGGACTCGACCACTTTGACCCGGAGGAACGGAGCAAAGGCGGTGAGCTAGGCGGACCGCCGAGCTCCAGCAGGTTGATGTGGCATCGGGACTCCCGCTGGGACCAGAGGCCATGAGCCCGTGTTCCCCAGATGGGCACCCCAACCCATCAGAGAGGCATCGACAGAGAGACCGGCTGCTCGGGCGGACTTAACGGGATGCCCTCCTGCAAATGATCTGGAACGGTCCACCACTGGAGAGCATTCCACATCCCTGTGTCACCGACACAAGCTGGTCCAAGGGATCGCAGCGCCAGACCACTGGCTGGCCAGTCCCCACTGAAGGACGATGTTCCAGCCGGCCCAACGGACCACGCTGGTACAGGCCGCCATGAGACCCAGGAGGCGAGGAAGTCCCGGCAGGGCGCAATTGCCCAACCAGAAATGATCGGGCAAAGGAGGAAAGAACTCGCCCCTGTCCGCCGGGACCGCGCCTGGTCAAGAGAGTCGAGCGCGCTCGATGAATAAAATCACCTGCTTCGCTCGAGTTCCGACTCTGGCCTCGTTGATAAGGAGGCCCAGTTGAGAGCAGACCTGGAGGCCAGATCTCTGGACCACTCCGCCTCCTTCCTGGAGGAGCTGCTATCAGCCAGTCGTCCAGGTAAGGGTACACCGGACCCTCGGCGCCACAGAATGCTGTCACCACTGCCATGCATTTGGTGAAGACCCTGGAGCTGGAGACAAAGTCAAGGGCATGGCTTGAACTCAAGAGATCCTTCCGCTGGAAGCGAAGGAATCTCTGGTGAGACGGACGGATAGGGACGTGAAAACGCGTCCTGCAAGTCCAGAGAGCAGAACCACACGCCGCTGCCCAAGGATGGTATTATCTGAGCCAGAGTGACCATCCTGAAGGTTCGAGACCTTAGGAACTTGTTTAGGTCGGTAGGTCGAGAATGGGGCGCCACCCCCGTCCGCTTCGGAACCAGGAAGTATCTGGACACAAACCCTGGGTCTGAAGGAGGGTCCACCTCTCTTACCACCTCCTTCTGGAGGAGGAGGAGTGATGTCGGCTCGACGAGCCGCCAGTGAGGCTGGGATCCGGCCCCGAGGCGACGGCTCTGAAGGGTGGTGCCTGCCGAATTCCAGAGGCAGGCCTCTTCCCTCACCTCCAAGACCCACCTGTCCGTGGTAACAGCGGACAAGTCGGAACGGAAGTGGGCGGAGCCGCCCCACGGGGGACCCAGGGCAGGGTAACGGGATGGCGACACCCTCAGCCCGTCACTGGGCAGGCTTGGAGGAGGGACCGCCGAGGGACCTCCTGGGCCCTTCCTCCTGCCTCCTGTTAGAGGAAGCCGGCGGCTTGGGTTTGGGATGCCAAGGCGAGCCTGCTGGCCCTGACGTTCTGGGCAGGGGCTACTGGAAGGGCAGAGAAGGACGAAAAGGGCTTAGGCTGTGGTTTGCGGCCTTGTCCTTCTGAGCGGAAGAGACCGAGTCCAAGGTGGCATTGGACTTCTCGATCCTCTGCAGGTGACCTTCCACCCCAGGGTCAAGAGGTCAGTCCCAAAAGGGAACATCCGCCAACTTGTGCTGGGTATCCGGAAAGGTGGATATCCTCAGCCAAGCCGGCCGCATAGCCACTGGCGCCGCCACCGCATCTGGCACATGAGTCCCCTACATCCAAAGCAGTCTGAGCCGTTGTTTGGCCACTGCTCCTGCCCTGGTCCCGCATCTGCTTAACCGTAGTCTGCAGATCGGCGGAAGATGAGGGATGACTCATCCAGGAGCCCAACAGGGCATGAGAAAAATGTGCCATGAGGACGGCCCAACTGGCCTAACGAATGCCACGAGAGAGGACGCAGAGACTTTCGCCGACATAGTCCACTTTCTGGACTCCTTGTCAGGAGGTTTGTCCACATCCCTGGCATGCCGGGCGCACGGAAAACGCTGTCGGTAACCAACCCTCAGCAGAGGGGTGTTCAAAAACCGACAAGGAACCGGGGACCGTATACTCTGGCCATCCTGGTCAAGGCGCAGGGCAGGAAGCAGGGCGCTGCCAAAGTTCCAGTGCTGGACCCACTATGGCCTCGCCACCGAAAGGCCTCGCCGGAGAATCCCCGGTCCAGAATCTCCGTGAGGGATACCTGGCCCGTTTGGAAACGGGTTCGAGCTCCATCCCGGTAGACTCCGAGATGAGCAGAAGCAGTCCTAGGAAGGACGACGGGCTATCGTCCATTGACTGACCTCCTGAAGACTCCAAGTCCAGTCGCTTGGAGAAGAAGGAGGAATCATCTTCGGACCCGGAAGAGTCCTCGAAGAGCTGCCTCTGGCCTGAGCCACCCTTCACCTGCCGAGGTCGGTCGGAGTGAGGGTAACTGACAGCCGATGGGTAAACCCTTAGCTGACCGAGAATCCTTGGTCGGAGCCCCAATTGGTGGCTGAGGCGGAGGTTCCACCGCAATCGGTGGAGCAGCTGGTTTTGGCGAACAACCGCCTGGGCATAGGCCTCGGCAAGTCGAGGGTTGTGTCGGCCGTTCCGGTGACAACCATTAATGGCGGGAAAGCCGCGAGTCGGCTTATTCCGGCCAGGAGGAGCTGTTGCAACATAAGGTCTCCCCACCGCCGACAGACTCTACGCCAAGCCTCCTCATCCGAGGAGGAGGACGAGGCAGCGGCGACGCCGCTTATCGCCGTGTCAGACCGAGACCGCTTATGACGGTGTGGAACGGGTTGACCGCTGAAGAGGTCCGGAGACCGAGACCGGAGAGTCCCGGAATTTCGGGTCGGTGCAGGAGGTGTCGGCCGGAACCGACACTCTTGGCTCGGAAGGTCCATCCGAGGGCCCGGAACCGAGCACAAGCGAGCCCGAGGATCCTCAACCTCCCGGGGAACCGGGAGAGGGAATCTCGGCTGCTAAAGGCGACAACCCGTCTAATGGGTCGAGAAAATCTCGACTTCATCAGTGGGAGTCTCGGTCAACTGACCTGATCGACACCGTGAGGCCAGGGTCGAAGCCGAGCGGTCGATCAAGCCGACGGTCGGACGGCCCGGGAGGGACCTTTCCGCCCCAAGAGCGTCGGCGGAGGGACTTACCCTTGTCCTTCTTTTGGACCGAAAAAGGTCCAGCAGGCATGAGCCCTTCTCCTTTAGTGGAGAGGGACAGACAAAGCTCATAAAGGAAGCCGGTAGGAAGAACCCAGAGAGAGCGGATAAATGCCGCGTCGAGGAAGATACGTCCGCGCCGCCTCCTTCTTCGAGGGCGCACCATCCGCCGAGCTGATCCGCCGAAACCTTACCGCGTGACACCGCCAACCGGCCGCCTTGGACTTTCACCGAGGAAACGCTCGGACGGCCCAGTTGCAATCGGGCAGCACGGTCTCGAGGACGAGGGCCGGAGAAAGATGAGCAGGTCGCAGCCTGCGGGTCGTGCTCAAGGCCTAACAGTAGACACACGCGTGAGTGTGGATCCGTCCGGAGACATCTTCTGCCGCGACAGGCATCTCCGAAAATCCGGAGTCGATTTATCCACGCGGCCAGCGAGGATCGAACATGAAGTCTTTGCAAAATATTATTTTTAAATCCAAACGCAGAAATAGGAACAGTCGAATAAACGAAGAGCTAAGGAGGGAACCTGAGCTTCCAAGCGGTAAGAAGATCTGGCGTCATGGGCGGAGCAGAGTTATACCACCGGGTGGGTGGGGAGCAAGCTTGAAGACCTTCCGCGAAGATTTAAAGCGGCGAGATACTCGCCAATGAGTGTGGATGAACAACATATCCATGTCCCTAGAAATGAAAAATTACTACCTACCGTAATTCTTGATCTCTCTTATGTCTTCACCATTCATTACTTCTGGGTATAGCTTGAGGAGGTGCGCGCACTCGTCAAGACTTTTTTTTTAAAAGCTTGCACCAACGACACAGCCCCGGGAAGTGGCGTCATGCGCGTAGGCGGTGGTTAGTAGCGACGACTCCTCCTCCAACTCAGTTCTGTGAGCCGGAGAGGCAAAAGCGAAAGCATAGAAAGAGATGAGCGAGGCAAGATAGCTAAGGGATAGCAAAAGTAAGGAAGAATGAACTGAAAAAGAATAGCCGATGGAGAAAGGACAGAGGAGATAAGAGCATTCCTAACCTAGGGATACATGGGCCTCCTTACCTGGGCGACTCTAGGAGGAGAGAGAAGGAAGGTAATGAGGAAGAAAGAAGAAGAAGAGAGAAAGATGGGATGTTGAAGGGACAGAATGCCCAACGAGCATAGTTAGCTGAAAGCTTAAGGCTCGATTAGCAGGAAGCAAGAATCGAAGATAGAGCTGAAGAGAAGGTTCACCGAACCCGCTAGACGAGACTCAGGAGGGGCATAGTCTCAAATCCTCCAACATGCCATGGTCACAGATTCCCACTTTGGACTCCTGGCCGAGACGGGCGGCCATTAACTGGAGGACACCCGAGGAGAAAGGATAAATCCCAGGCAGCATGTAAGAGCTGCTCAAGGGTTTAGAATGGAAAATCTAGGCCTTTCGTAGGCGGTTTATAGGTATTGAAATGGAACTCAGTCGGACTTGCACAAGGCAGGGCCAGAGGCTTGAGCTGGCTAAGATTATCATGGTCAGCACTGCTTCTCGCAAAACTGTCCAGGAAGGACACTTGAAGGAAAAACAATCATCAATATTATTATAAGAAAGAGATTTTCTTTTGCCTTTGTTTTTTTTTTGATAGAGCATAACCTGCAGCTTTAGGAGCATGACCTCAAAAGCCAAAGAGATTGCCTTACAGCAATGGAGAGAGTTCCTCAGTTTTTCCCTTTTTTTTTTTTTGAAGGAAAATAATCGTACCGTGCCTCTGGCTCTGCAAGGCAAGAATAAAGGGGGTTTGAGATTCTAGGGCTTAACAGCTGGTAGCAGGGAGTGCGGGATTAAACTGTATAGACAGAGAGGACAAAAACCCCAAGTATCTAAGCCAGAAGGTATGGCAAGATAGTTGTGCAGCCTGATCACCACAACTGCAATTCTAGGAAAAAAGCTTATTTAGAATCTTAGAGTAAATAATTTTCTGGATGAAATAAGGCCCCCAAAATATATATATATATATATATTTCTTTTTTTTGGAAAATTGGAGTAAATTTTTCCTCTTTTTGCAGAGAGAGAGGAAGGAAGCGGAGGAGAAGCCACAGGAGGAGGCCACTGAGGGGATGGTGGGTGGGGGTAAGTAATGAATGGTGAAGATACAAGAAGATCAAGAATTACGGTGGAGTACGTAATTTTCATATCTTCCCTTGTAATCTTCCATTCATTCACCTCCTGGAGTGATATACCAAGCTCCTCTCCCCAGAGAAGGTAAACACCCTGAGGGAACAAGACCCCAGCCTCCTGTTGGTGAGAAACAGAAGGAAGACCTGACATTCAAGAAAAGCCTAGAGTGGGAGAAGAAAGCCAGGTGCCTCAGAAGACGAGGAGACAGAGAGCCCTGCAAAAAGTCTCCTAGCTCTAGAGGAGAAGAGGCGGGTCCCCGGGCGAGCTAATCACCACGCCAGGCCAGGGTGACAACCTAGAGGCAGGCCATGTCAGTCTCCTGATGCAGATCGCTGTCCCCGCAAGCCTGGAAGCCACCTCATTAGCGTCGTAAGATGCCCTTGCTTGGTCTTATCAGCTCCAGGCCTACTCGGAGAGGGCAACAGCTTGTCTGGTTTGCTCGTATCAGGCATTGATGCCAACAGCTGGGACATCATCGACCACAAATGCCGGCTGTAGGCAGCGTGGTGAGCCTGATGAGATGCAATACAGGCAACCGCGACGCGAAGAAGAGAACACTCTTCGCCCCATTGGTCGAACTGGAGAGAGTCCGGATCCGGTGGCGGTCGTGCGCCAGGGGCAGCGGCGCCTGAAGGAGTGCGTCCAGGTAGACTCAAACCAGAGGGGGTTGGCAAGGGTACCAGAGACTCTGAGGGTGCACAATACCTACGCTGACAGTCAGCCGGGGCTGGAGAAGAAGCGGCTGGGGACTGCCAGGACCGGACAGACGCCTCCTGGAAGGGGATAGGCCAGGATGGTACCACCAAATGCTGGGCACTGAATTCACCGAGGAATTCCCGCGTCTCCCGTTCGGTATTGTCTCTCCGAACATAGGAAATCCCAAGATCCCTCACCATCCTCGAAAGGAAACGCTGATATTCCGTGAAATCAGCGAGGAGAGATGAGCAGGGGGTTCCTCTCCCTCAGAGGAGGGAGACGAGGATGATGGGGAGCTGGAATGTCCAGAGGACTCTTGCGGCGGTGGGGAGAGTCGAAGACCCGCTCATGCATGCATCTAACATATGAGGGGAAGGCCGCATCAGAACCCCTGAACTGCTCCCAGGATAACGGACCCGTAGGACCGACATGGCCTGGGAGCGGGGGTGGTGGAGGCAGAGAGATGGGAGAGGGGCACCTCCGAGGAGGCAACAGCTCTCTGCCAGGGCTCTGGAATCCGGGGAACGGAGCCCTAGCTGGAGGGGTCCCGGACAACAGACCAGGCCGCAGAACGGAACTCTGGGGAAGCGGAGCCTGGAAGAGCCCAGGGGGAGAACCTCCCCTGTGACGATGTCGGGACTGCATGGATCCAGAAGGGCAGCCCGCAAGAACGCTGCCGGAGGGCACCCTAGAGCCCCGGCGGGAGGGGCGGGGTTCGGCACTACGGCTCCTGGCCACCCCCGAGGTGGCCAAAGAAGACCGAGCACCAGACCCTCTGCCCCTCAACCCCTCGGACTCTGAGAGGGCCCTCCTCCTCGACAGCAGCGTCCCCCTGTCTCCAGAGGGGGCAACAGCACCCGGGGGGGTAGCTGTCACCGGCCCTCCGGTGAGGGGAGCCTCCCCCTCCGTCACCCCCACGCCTGCCCCCTGGGACCCCCGGCCACCCGCAGCCAGGGAGTCCTCAGGAGACGACGGAAGGGGGACAGAGGGAAGGGCCCGCTGCGCCGCCTGGTACCTCTAGCCACAGGGGACCCAGACCCCGAAGAGTGGGGGTGCCAGGATGGGTCCACGTCTGAGTCATCATCCTCCGAGGAGGACGAGACCAGCTGGACCTCAATGCTGGCCACCCCAGGGTCCCAGAGGCCACAGGCGCGTGAGAACGCACCGGTACCAGGCGCGCGCTTCGCTAGCCCCCAAGCGGCAGCAGCCAGGCCCGACTCCCAACCCCCAGGCGCCGGCAGGACAAACAGCACCGCTCCGGTGCCGGAAACCACCTGGCGCAGCGAGGAGGCAAGACCAGGCCCACGCCATGACCATCTGCGCCGCAGACGGCGCCGAGGCCCAAAGCGGCACCGCCAATGGCGCCGCCATGATCACCGGCACCGCGAACGGCGCCGGGATCCAAAACGGCGCCGAAAGGCGGCGTCGAGGTCCACCGGTGCTAGGGCCATGTCGAGGGCCTCGACACGGGGGGGAGCCTGCACCTCCGAGGAGGTGACTGTCGAGGCGGTGTCGGCGTCACGGCCCCGGGAGGGACTACGACGCTCCCCCGACACCGCATGAGGGGCCTCCTCCTCGGCAAGAAAAGACGAGGAGACCCCCTCCTCCTCGGACCGTATAGGCCCGGGAGGGGACCCAGGGGAAGGGCCTAGAGACCTTACCTGAGAATCCCTTGAGCGACGTCGTCCCCCGAAGGTCGGCGGGGTCTTGCCGAGCTTGAACGCGCGGACTTCGAGGACACGGCGGTCCATAGAGAAACAGGCGTCGCACGAATCCATGTCATGGTTGGGTCCCAGGCAACGAAGACAAACGTCATGCCGGTCCGAGACGGAGAAATGCCGGCCACAGGAGCACGACGCATAGGGCACGTGTCTGTTTTAGAAAACGCTTAGCTCGGAACCGGACATAACGCCAAACTAATGAGAAAAAAGTAGGAAAACACACCCGGCGCCACTTTAGAAAGAAAAGGAACAGTCTTAGCGGTTGACGTCGAGTGTGTGGAAAAGAGGAGTCGCTGACGCAGTCGAAAATACAAACGCTCTGTGAGCAGGTGCTGCCTCGACGGCGGGAGAAACAGAACTGAGTTGGAGGAGGAGTCGGTCGCTACTAACAGCCGCCCCTCGCGCATGACGTCACTCTTGAGGGCGGCTCATGGGGCAAGCTTTTAAAAAAAAAAAAAAGTCTCGTGACGAGTGCGCGCCTCCGGCTTACACCCAGGAAGTAATGAATGGTGAAGATTGACAAGGGAAGATCCCAGATTTAAGAAAATAACATCCTAACCCATCAGCTTCAGCATCTTTATTTACATCCAGATGAAGTAGCAGGTGTTCCACCTGTTTAAATTGGAATGGGGTGAATGTGAAGATATTGTTGGTGGGTGTAGGATACTGTGTGGTAGGCTGGGGTTTAGGTGGCAGCTTTGGAGGTGTCAAAGCTAGCACTGCAGTAGAGTAATGGATGCTGAAAGAATTTAGGATGTCTGACTTATTAGATAGTGTTGTACCTTGGTAGGTGATCCTGCTGGGAAGTGTGGATGCCTGTTTGATGCCCTCAGCTGATTTTCCCATACCCCAAAACATGCTGGAATTACCATGGTAGATTCGAATGCTGAGAGGTAATTGTTTGCTTTGGCAGCCCTAACCAGTTTAGTACAATCATTCCAGCTAGCCCTGAATACTGCCTAGTCCAAAGGGAGTTTGGTCCGACTGGCCGTGGACCAAAGACGGTCCCTTTTATTTAGTGCAGACTTTAGCTCAGCCGTGAACCACGGGCAAGAATGCTTCTGGGTTCCACATTTTTTCATTGGGGCATTGTGACAGGATTGAACAGGACCCTGTCCCAGCTATTATGGAGAGTTTGAATGCAGGGATCTTTTCTGTTCTTTCCTTTCCTGTCTCTTGTCTGTCTAGTTGCGCAATCAAATTTTCCTTTGGGATCTAGGATTTGATTACCCCGACAGTCTCGCAGTTCTTTGCCTCTCACTGTCTCTCAGTCTTCCCTTACTGTTTCTGTCTTTTCGTCCCTTGCATATCTGCTGGTATAATAATATATGCAAATCCATTATGTGGAAATGTAATAGATATTGGGATCCCTTTGTTTAGAAAATATTTATTTTTATTTATTCATTTTAGTTTTTTGATAACTGGGTACAGTTAAGAAATTATATAGTGTTACTGTTGAAATGTATATAATGATAGTTTGAGATGATTGCAAAGCTATTTGGAACTTAAGGGGTTACCCTGAAATACAATGTTAAGCCTTTTGCAGAAGCTGTGGAAAACGGGCCTCAGTTCTGGGACATTGTGTTCTAGCCGCACCTGCCTGACACTTACATGAACATTTTAGAAAAAAACAGGATGCTTGTTAAGAAGAGAGGTTGCAAGGACTTATAAAAACAGAACTGCAGTTTCTTGCAAGACACACAGAGAGACACAGAGATTGAAGGAAAATTCAGATGGATTTCTCTGTTTATGATGCCTTTGTAAATAGTTATTCTGAACAATTTTATTTTTATTTTATTGTTATTCATAATAAAAGTACAGTTCGTAAGAACTTACCCTAACAGTAGATCTTCGAGAGAGGCTCTTGCAGTAGGTAATTACATATAGGACTGGCCTTGAGCAGCAGGCACCAGGACACGGAAAATTTCTAGCTAGCAGTCCCTAGCGAGGACCGCCCCCACGTCAGGTGACCGGCGTCAGGAGACGTCGGTATAAAGGGGCGGTCCCGGACACCCGCCTTCCAGTTCTTTCCCGACACAGGCCAAAAGAAGCCAGACGAGAAAGAACTGGATATTTCCCTCAACTGAAAAGGAGCTGAAAAAGCCTAGGGGGATGGAGGACGGGAAGGTATTACCTACTGCAAGAGCCTCTCTCGAAGATCTACTGTTACGGTAAGTTATTACATAACTGTACTATCTTACTTCGAGAGGGCTCTTGCAGTAGGTAATTACATATAGGACTGAATCCCAAGCAGTCTGGAACAAAGAGAGGCACCAGGAGGAGGAAAACTACTCCAAAAGGTAATTCTGGTTGTGCAAGTCTCAAGATAGGAGGCCTTGCAAAACAGCCAGCCCAAAACCTGCTCTACAGCAAGAGGCAACACCCAGACTGTAGTGTTTAGTAAAGGTATGGACGGAAGTCCAGGTGGCGGCAGCGCAGATGTCTCCCGTAGACACATTCTTGAAACAAGCCGCTGAGGCAGCTACTCCTCTTGTGGAGTGACCTCTGACTTGACCGGGAGGGTCTTGTTGTATTGTCATAACAGAAAGTGATGCAATGAGCCAACCACTTAGACAGGCATTGCTTGAAACAGCATTGCCTTCCTTTTGTGAGCAAAAGAGACGAACAATTGATCAGTCTTTCTGAGATCCTTCATCCTGTTGGTGTAGTATCTCAGAATCCGTGAATATCCATAGTATGGAGTAAATATTAACCTTGATTAGAGTACTGCGTAAAAAGGCAGGCAGCTCTATGGACTGATTTAAGTAGACTCAGCTACTACTTTAGGGAGAAACTTAAGATTCGTGCGAAGAGCAACACATTCCTTGTGAAAATCAAGTCTGAGTTTTACATCAGGGCCTGGAGCTCGAGATTCTAAGCAGAAGTAATGGCCACCAATCAAGAAAGTCTTCCACCGAAAGAAATTTCAAGTCCGCAGAAGCTGCAGGTTTGAAGGAGGGAGAGTAAGTTTCTCGAGAACAAAATTCAAGTCCCAAGGGGGGAGCAGGAGTACGGATGGGGGGGCTTCAGGTGGAGGATCCCTCTGAGAAAGGTCTTCGAGACCTCCAGTTGAGCGAAAACCTTGTCCGCGAAGGGAACATGATAGGCTGAAATGGCCACCATGTGTACTTTCAGAGAGGAATGACTGAGACCCAGGTCAAACAGATGACGTAGATACTCCAGCAGAAGCCCGCTGAACAGGAGAAAGGTTCCATGTTCTTGGAAGCGGCCCAGATAGTGAATCTTTTCCACTCCATGGCATAAGTGGATCTGGTGGAGGGTTTTCTGGCCTCCACTAAAATCTCTGCCACTTTGGGAGAAACTCCAAAACGGGATTGGGCTAAGTCTTCAGGAGCCATGCGTGCAGTTGAAGGGATTTGAGGCTTGGATGGACCAGGGTCCCCTGATCCTGGGTCAACAAACCTCGAGACAGAGGAAGAGGAAGAGGAGAATCCTCTGAATATTGTTGTAGAAGAGAGAACCAGACTTGCCTGGGCCAGAAAGGAGCGATCAGAATCATTCGCGCTCCTTCTGAAGCTAGTTTCTGCAAGACTCATGGGATAAGTGGAATTGGGGGAAGGCATAGATGAATCTGTCCTTCCAGTCTAGAGACAGAGCGTCGCTCCAAAAAGCGCCTTGCTCTGGAACGAGCGAGCAGAAGATGGGAAGTTTTGCGTTTAGTGGGGATGCGAACAAGTCGACCTGTGGTGTTCTCCAAAGTTGGAAGATATTGTCCAGGACCCCTTGGTCCAGTTCCCACTCGTGAGTCAGAGCAGAACAGCGACTTAGCTTGTCTGCCAGGGTGTTGTCGACTCCCGGAACGTGAATTGCCATGAGGTGAAGGTCGTGTTGTGTTGCCCAATCCCAAACCCCCACTGCCTCCCTGCACAGAGGGTAGGACAGAGTCCCTCCCTGTTTGTTGATGTACCACACCACGCACATGTTGTCTGTCTGGACGGCTAGGTGGCTGGGAAGGATGTATTGGTGAAGGGCTTGGACAGCGTACAACACTGCCCAAAGCTCGAGCACACTGATGTGGAGAGCTTGTTCTAGCTTGGACCAGGAGCCCTGGATCCGATGAGGGCCTACATAGGCTCCCCAACCTTCGCCTGAGGCGTCTGTGGTTAGAGTCTGGGAGGGGGGAGGATGAAAGAAAGGAACTCCCTGAAACAGGTTCTCTCTAACCATCCACCATTGTAAGTCTCGAATCATCAGCGAGGAGATCAGAACTGGGTGATCTAGGTCGTCCACTAGCTGATCCCATTGAGAGCATAGAATCCACTGAGAGATCCTCATGTGGAGTCAAGCGCGAGGCACCGTCGGGATAGCAGCCGCCATGAGCCCGAGAAGCTGAAGGACCAACCTCGCAGAGACCATCCTGCGGTTGGACAACAGACTTATTTGGGTCTGAAAGGTGGACGCCCTGTCCGGAGGCAGGAAGGCCTTGCCCATGGTCATATCGAGAATTGCCCCAATAAACTGTAGCCTCTGGGATGGGTCCAGATGACACTTGGAATGGTTGATGGTAATACCCAGGCAGGCAAAAGCCTGCTGGGTAAGGGAGAGGAAGCGCAGGAGTTCCTCCCTGGACGAGGCTGCCAGGAGCCAGTCATCCATGTACGGGAAAACCTGCACTCCCCTGGTATGCAGGTGGGCCGCCACCACTGCCAGGCATTTGGTAAATACTCGGGGGGCCGAGGAAAGACCAAACGGGAGCACCTTGAACTGGTAGTGGTCCCCCTGGAACGCAAAACGAAGGTATTTGTGATGAGATGGGCAAATGGGAATGTGCAGATAAGCATTCTGCATATCCAGAGCACAAAGCCATTGACCCGGCCGGAGGAGGGGCAGAAGGCTCTGCAAAGAGAGCATCCTGAACCTTTTGTATTCCACATAAAGATTCAGGGAACTGAGATCCAAAATTGGTCTGAGATCTCCTGTCTTCTTTGGGAACAGGAAGAAATGGGAATAGTAACCTGTCCCTCGCAGATGAAGGGGGACAAGCTCTATTGCTTGCTTCAGCAGAAGAGCCGAAATTTCCTCCTGGACCAAGAGAAGATGTTCCCGTGAATACGACAACTTCAGAGGGGGATGGTGGGGTGGTTTCTGAAGAAACTCTATGGAGTGTCCTTCTACTATGAGCTGGAGCACTCAAGAATCTGTGGTTATCCTCTCCCATCCCGGAAGGTGGAGGGAAAACCGCCCTCCTACCGGTTCCTCCGGGGAGTCCAGAGGCAGTGGGAGAGGAAAGGAGTCAGGTGGTATGGGGCAGCGCTGCAGCTGAAGCCCGCTGCTTTTTGAGCGGGGGCTTGGCAGCTGCAGGGGCCAGCGTTTATGGCCCGCCTTCCTGGGGTTTGCTTCGCCGACTCCGTCTGTGAAAGGGATGGCTGCTGCTGATAGGGACGGTACATGGAATCAACTGACTTAGTGCCATCCCATCTCTTGCAAATCGGTGATGATATCCTTGACATCACCCCCGAAAAGCACCGACCCCCAGAAGGGTGCTTCCTGGATAGCAGATTGCACCTCCGGGACCAACCCTGACACACGGAGCCATGCATGACGCCGTAGGCCTACAGCGAAAGTTGAGCTCTGTCCAGCAGTGTCCACTGCGTCGTATGTCACACGATGCATGTGTCGACTGGCCGAACGAGCAGAGCGGACGAGATCAGCCAACTCCTGTTTGACCTGGGAGTCAGGCAAGGAGTCCAGTTTGGCTTCCGCCTGAGTCAGGATGGCCTTCTGGTAGTCCCCCATATCCGACATAGTTCAGGGCCCTGATCCCCAGCATGGAGGAAGCGTAAATCTTTCTCCCATACTGGTCCAGAAGGCGTGATTCCTTATCAGGTGGTGACGAGCTAAGATGTTTGGGGTTCGCCGACCGGCCGTGAGCGGCGCTAATCAGAACCGAGTAGGCACGAGGGTGAGATTCCAGAAAATCAACACCCGCTGGAGCCTCATATAGCCAGTTCGACTTCCTAGGAAGTGAGGCTAAGGCCGACGGCTGTTTCCATATTGTGGTAACGAGGTCGGCGTGAGGCTCTATGCAGGGTGGCACCAAGGTAGGAGCTGTCACAGGCAGATCCAGATATTCAGCGAGTTTCAGACACTGAGGATCTGGTTCCAGGGAGTGCCACTGATGAACCTCCTGGATTTTCTTAAGCAACTCCGTAAAAAAAGGATCCTCTGGAGGAGACTTCGGAGGAGTCCTTGGCCTGGGCTCGACAGAGAGCATGGCTCGTCGTCTCTCTCGGAGCAACCGTCGGAAGAGTCCGAGGGTGAAGAGGAGGATGGAGAGGAGAAAGACTCCATTTCCGACCCAGGGAGGAACAGACCCCTTGGGAAGTCCCTGGGGAAGCGTGTCCTGCCCTTCTCTGGATCCAGACGGAAGAACCCTGGGGTCCGGAGGTGGTGAGGGAGTGTGCCGCCTCGGACGTACGGGAACCTGGGATGGCACCATTGCCGGAAGGCGGCTCTCGACCTCTTTGGTGAGCTGAGCCTTGGCCTCAGCCCACCAGGAGGCCAGAGCTCTCCGCAGGTCCACCGCGACCACGAGGGCGGTGGAGGAGGAGGAGGCGGGGATAAGGATATGGGTTGTAATCATGAGCTGCATCCAAACCCGCCGCAGGTAGCCTGGCGCTAGGTACCGTGGCGCCGGTACCGCGGTCCCGGGTACACCGCGCCGAATAGGACGGAGGGTGCCCAGGAGCAGGGGGAGGCTGCCGGAGCAGACGGCCGGGCCGGTGGCCTCACGGGGGTCCACAGTGGAGAGGGACGGAGGGTGCCCAGGAGCAGGGGAGGCTGCGGAGCAGACGGCCGGGCGGTGGCCTCACGGGCGGGTCCACAGTGGAGGGACGGAGGGCCCGATGGGAGCGGAATGTCTCCCAGGTCGGTAAGGCCGGACGTGAGGGCCAACGGTGGAGGTACCAGGCGTCGGAGGGGCCGCGTCGGAGCCAGCGTCGGGAAGTCAACGTCAGGTCCGGCGCACCAGGTGGAGGAAGGACTGGCGGAGGCAAAAGATCCCCAGCTTCACCCGGGGATGGAGGGGAAAAGTCCCCGCGGTCGAGTTGGGGAGACTCTGGTTCCCCAGACGGCAGCAAAGGCTGCAGGGAACCGGGTACGACGGACGTGGGGGGTGCGTTGTCGGTTCCTTCGCCAGCCGGATGTTGGACGAGCCGACGTGAGGCTTCAGGGCGAGCTCTCAGCGGGCGCCGGAGGAGCCAGCTTCCGACTTATGAGAGCCATCACCGGAGGCGGGCCGAGTAGAGTGATCGGCCTGGTCCGGTGGAGTAGAGGCTGTGCGTCGCCCTGGAGGGTCAGACGTCTTACCGGCCCTCTCCGGGCGGGCGTCAGAGGAGCCGATGCCCAGCTTACCGGAGTCGCCCATAGTGGTAGGCCGCGAGTCTGCGGCTGAACCAGGGGCGGAGGCCTCCAACTGCCTGGAGGTGCCCGCAGGCCCGCAGCGACCAAGGGCAGACGAGCCGACGCCTCGGAAACCTCCCAGGTGGCCGTCGGAGGAGCGATCCCCGGAGGGATGTTACCTGCATCCCAGCGACTCCGAGGAAACGCGGTGGAGGAGCCCTTGTCCCTGTGCCTCTCCTTCTTCTTCCGACGGCCTTCGCGGGAAGTGGACACCTGACTCAGTTTTTTGAGCTCCTTCTCCATAGAACTCATTTTCTTCCTCAGAATATGGGCTTCCAGGGATTGCTGCCGCCTTTTCCGGGTAGCCGCGCTGAAACTGAGGCAGTGCTGGACTCCTCGACCGGTGATCGGGCCTAGGCAGAAAAAGGCACAGGGAGGCCGCCCCTGTGCGGTAGTTGGGTCAGCACGAATCGCACTTATTCTGTGTCCTCGGAGGGGTGTAGGGACCACATACAATCGGCGATAGTATTGATGTTAGTCGAAAAACAATTATTGCAAAACCGAATAAAGTAGGGTTGATTTAAGCACGAACTTTTCCACGAGAGGCTGCACGAGCTAACGGTGGAAAGAACTTGAAGGCGGGCGTCCGGGACCGCCTTTATAACGACGCTCTCCTGATGCCGGTCACCTGACGTGGGACGGTCCTCGCCATGGACTGCTAGCTAGAAATTTTTTCTCAGGGTCTCCGCGCTGTCACGTCAGTCCTATATGTAATTACCTACTGCAAGAGCCCTCTCGAAGTAAGATCTCTCATTGCGAATTTTACAACTACTGTTTTTTCTGCTTCCTGACCTGTGACTCGACAACTGTGGAATTACACCATGCATACTCTAAGCCAGGAGTTTTGTGTGCGGGTACTGGACCTAGTACCAGGGAAGCATAGAGAAAGGTATGGATTCTGCAGCAGCAAGTCCAGAAGTGGTTACCAGGAGAATGGCAGCCAAACTAGCAGACAGAAGTCCAAGCTGAGATTGTACAGCCAGCACAAGTTATGGAAAAAAAAAACAGGCAGTGAAAGAACCCGAAAGCCAGATGGACTTTTTCAAATGGTGGGCTATACAACAAAAAGAGACAGAGAAACAGAGGAGAGGAGAGGAGAGAAGAGAAGAGAAGCAGCAGATGAGAGAAGAGATGCAGCAACAGAAGCAGCGATGGCTGGATGCCTTGCAAGCTATCAATGGCAGAGGATCTGGCACAGATCCAGACAAGCAACAGAACACAAGCAACTTAAAAGCCGTTAACCTTACAAAGTTGTGTCCCTCGGATGATATCGAGGCACACCTGACAACTTTTGAAATAGTAATAATAATAAGCTTTATTTGTAGAGCACAATTCTAAAAATCAAAGCACTGTACATTATCAAAATATCATATAAAACATTGCCACAGCGGCAATGGACAATCAGACTGGTGCCCTACCTGACAGGGAAAGCCTAACTTGCCTACAGCAATATGGACACTGCACAGTCAGAAAACTATGACCTAATGAAAAGCAAAATCCTGAGAAGGTATGACATCTCAGGAGAGATCTACAGGCAGAGATTTCGATCTCTGAAGTACAGCTCACTCGACAATCCTTGAGAAGCCTTCACCCGACACAGAGAACTCCTGGATATAATGGCTCCAACCAGAGAGCAAAACAGTCACACAGATCATCGACACATCTGCAATAGAGGAATTCATCAACATCCTGCCTATAGATGTGCAGCTTTGGGTGAAAGAACACCGACCAGGAAGTGGGGAAAAGGCTGTTTCTTTGGCCGAGGACTACCGAATGGCCAGACAGACGCCACAGCAGCGAGATAACAGCCAAGCGCCGTAAACACACTCTTTTTCCCATTTAAACTCCAAGTCTGATAAGAACTCTGGTGGGGTAACAAATTTGTGCCTAAAGACGTTATTTGCTATAACTGTAATAAGCCAAGTCACACTGCAAGAAACTGCCGTAAGAAGAGCGACACTGGAGCAGTTTTGTTCTTGGCAAATTGGGGCCAGTACTTAACAGATGTGAAGGTGGGGGACAAGACTGTAAAGGGACTCGTTGATTCGGGAAGCAGACAGACCTTAGAGCATGTTGAAGTGCTGGGAAAACACTGTGCAAAAGGACCAGGTACTGGTGTCATCTGCATCCATAGGGACACTCGATAGTATTCCACCACCCAAGTGACTCTGATCATTAAGGGTGTGTCGCACCAAATGAAAGTGGGGGTAGTACTTAAGTTACCTGTACCCGTGATTATTGGAAATGACTGTCCAGGATTTACTGAGTTAATCTCAGAGGAACTGAACCCTGCAGTTTCAGCAGTAATGGCAACAAGAGCTCAGGCAAAGAAAATCTCAAATGGTGAGGACACTTTTCCCTTCAGTGACTTTGATTCGGACTTGTTTGAGCACAGCTCCAAGATCTGGAAATCCAGGAAAGAAAGATGATGCCTGAAGAAACTGTGGCAACAAATGACTGATGGACATAAGGGGATAACATATGAAAATGCTGAAACTAAACTGATCACTGATTGTGATTTTCTTTCAGAACAAGCTAACAATGTTTCTCTCCAGAGTTATTTTAAGCAGCCGGGGATGAAAGCAAAACAGGGTGGACCAATGCTTAAAAAATGTAATGGGTTACTGTGCTGAGTTTGGGTTAAACCTCAGACACAGGAACAGACAGAACATAGAGAATAAAGTATGGGTCGGGGTGTGTAACAAGAAGTTTAAATACACGAGGGGTTGAGATACTGAAACCCGAGCAAAGCTGAGGGGTTTATTAAAAGCATCTAACCCTCGAGCGTGTGTGTAAACTTCGAGTTTACATACACCGACCCTTTTTTTATTTTATATAACTGCTGGGTTTCCTTTTTTTGCCACAGCAAATATATAAAATAAAAAGCTGTTGCTCTGCGACCGTGGTCCAGTTTCAGTGGGCGGTGCATGCTTGCCATCAAGACTGACACATCTCTATTACTTTTTTGTTTGGTAGGGCAGGCATATATTTGTTTGAGTATAATTTTTGCAAATTTACGTTTTTACAGCCGAGTCCGAGTGGCGGTTTGCGGTTTCGCGAAAAGGGAAGCGGACAGCGTCGGAAAGGCAGGAACTCAGGTGGACACATGCACAGAGTACGGAACTGGCATGCATTTGCCATTATAAACGCCTTATAACGGCAATTACACCATGGCTTCCCTATGGAGAAAAAGAGGAAGCCAGTTATTATAATTGGTTATACCACAGAAGTATAGAACAGAGCTGTTACAGACAGCACATGATAGTCCTATGGCTGATCACTCAGGGAGGGACCGTACCTTGCTAGATTGCTGTAAAGATTTTATTGGGCTGAACTCAGGAAGATGTTGCTACCTACTGTAATTCCTGTGCTGAATATCAGAAAGTAGCCCCAGCCACTAGAAAAGACAAAGTGCCCCTACCCTTGATAAATGTGCCTTTTGAGAGAATTGCAATGGATGTGGTTGGTCCTTTAGACAAAAGTAAAAGGGTAATAGATTTATCCTGGTAGTATGCGACTATGCTACGATACCCAGAAGTGGTTCCATACTGTCACAGCTTCAAAAGTGGCAGCAGAGCTTGCAAAATTTTCAGCAGAGTGGGCATACCTAAAGAAATTATTACTGATCAGGGTAGTAAGTTTGGTGCTGCATTACTTAAGGAGCTGTACAGGCTACTAGGTATCACTGCCATAAGAACCTCCCCCTATCACCCTCAGACAGACGGTGTTGTTGAGCATTTTAACCAAACCCTAAAATGCATGCTAAAAAGGTTTGTAAAAGGGGAAGAGAAAGATTGACACCAATACTTGCCTTACCTACTTTCTGCTTACAGAGAAGTGCCACTGGCATCAACAGGGTTTTCACCATTTCAAATGCTGTATGGTAGGTAGCAAAGAGGGCCACTGGATGTGATAAAAGAAACGTGGGAAGATAACCCCACTCAGAAACAATCTATTACATCTTATATGTGTGCCCTAAGAAAGAAGCTGGCAAAATATGTTGAAATTGCAAACAGTAATCAGGAAGAGGCCCCAAACCAGCAGAAGGTATATTATGACCATGGGGTAAAAGAAAAAGTTTTTGAGGCAGGTGAAAAGGTTTTGCTACTGTTACCCACAACATAAAATAAACTATTAATGAAGTGGCAAGGGCCTTATAGAGTGCTTAGATGTACTGGCACCATTAACTATAAGACTGAGACCCCCAGACAGGAAAAATCCTACTAAGGTATACCATCCTAACCTCCTCAAGAAATGAGCTGAAAAAATGCAAAAAGCTGCTTTGCTAGTTTTACCAGAAATTGATAAAGAAGATACTGATGTAGCTCATGATAGACTGGAACAAACTGTAACTGCTAATGCTGTAAAGGTGAATGTTTCCTTAACCCCCAAACAAACCGCAGAAATTTGTAATGTGCTAAAGACATTTAACAGTACTTTTACCACACTACCAGGCCGAGCAAAAGGGGTTGAGCATGTAATAGTTCCAAGGAATGGTCGCCTATTAGACAAAAACATACAGGTTACCAGAGCGGTTAAGAGCTGATGTGGTTAAGGAAATACAAAAAATGAAAGAACTGGGAATCATAGAAGAGTCGAGAGTACTTGGTCATCTCAATGGTAACTGTAAACAAAAAGAAGGGGTGTTAGAATCTGCCTTGATTTCAGGAAACAATCAAGTGTCAGAATTTGACAGTTATCCTATGCCAAGAATAGATGATTTTGTGGACAGACTGGGGAGTGCAAGTATATCAGTACCTTGATCTCACCAAGGGTTACTGGCAAATACCTTTAGCTAAAGAATCCAGAGACAAAACTGCTTTTGCCACCCATGTTGGATTCTATCAGTTCACCACCATGCCATTTGGTTTACGTGAGTGCCAGCTACATTCCAGTGGTACATGGATGTAATTTTATCCCCCATACTGGTTGCTGTGCTGCACCTGGATGATGTTGTGGTGCAGTCCAGACCGAAAAGCCATCTGGAACACCTACGAAGCAGTTATCCAAGCTATCAAAAATGCAGGTCTGACTATTAATCCTACCAAATGTGCATTGGGCATGTTGGAAACCAGATATTTGGGCTAAGTGTTGGGAAATGGAGAAGTTAACCCAGAAATTTGTAAAATAGATACTGTAGCTAACAGCCCTGTCCCTAAAACAAATAAACATCTCAAGTCATTTATAGGGCTGGCTGGTTATTATCGGAGATTTGTTCCAAGCTTTGTAGTTAGCTCCCCATCAAAGAACTCACAAAAAACAGTACCCAAATAATGTGAAATGGACCCCAGAGTGTGATGAAGCTTTTCAAGCCATTAAGGCTGCATTATGTTCAACCCCTGTTTTCTGAAACCCAGACTCTGAGAAACTATTTTTGTTACAAACAGATGCATCAGAGGCAGGCCTAGGTGCAGTCCTGAATCAGAGAATGTAGATGGGATGGAACATCCTATTCTGTACATAAGTAGAAAGTTGTACGACAGAGAGACAAGGTACTCCACCATAGAAAAGGAATGTTTAGCAGCAAAGTGGGCCATGAGTCCCTTAAGTTTTATTTACCAGGAACTGACTTTGTATTTATAATAGATCACAATCCTTCTGTTGGCTTAACCAAATGAAAGATACAAATTCCAGAATCACAAAGTGGTACCTGGCTACAACCATTTAAATTCAAGGTGAAACACAAACCTGGTAAAGAGAATAGCAATGCTGATTTCTGCCAAGATACGGATCAGGAATCGAGGGTTCTGACGGTTGAAAAACAAATGTATGAGTGTAAACCTTACTGTTTGCTGTACTGTTATAGAAAAAAGGATACTGCACATGTGCTTAATTTCTGAAAGTTAGAAGCTAATGCCAGTACAAAATTAATGGAAAGTTTTGGAAACCTGTTTGATAAAACAGGTTCCCTCTTGGGGGAGGGGGTGTATGTGACAGGGTTGAATAGGACCCTGCCCCAGTTGTTATGGAGAGTTTGAATGCAGGGATCTTTTCTGTTCTTTCCTTTTCTGTCTCTTGCCTGTCTGGTTGCGCAACCAAATTTTCCTGTGGGACCTAGGATTTGATCACCCCGACAGTCTCACAATTCTTTGCCTCTCACTGTCTCTCAGTCTTCCCTTGCTGTTTCTTTCTTTTCCTCCCTTACATATCTGCTGGTATAAAAATATATGCAAATCATTATGTAGAAATGTAACTGATATTGGGATGCCTTTGTTTAGAAATTATATATACAGTGTTACTGTTGAAATGTATATAATTATAGTTTGAGATGACTGCAAACCTATTTGGAACTCAAGGAGTTAACCTGAAATGCAATTTTTAAGCCTTTTGCAAAAGCTGTGGAAAAGGGGCCTCAGTTCTGGGACACTGTGTTCTAGCTGCTCCTTCCTGATACTTACAAAAACATTTTACAAAAATACAGGATGCTTGTTAAGGAGGGAGGTTTGAAGGACTTATAAAAACAGAGCTGCAATTTCTTGCAAGACACACAGAGATTGAAGGAAAACTCAGATGGATCTTCTCTGTTTATTCTGCCTTTGTAAATAGTTATTCTGAACAATTTTACACACTAACATACTATTTGCCAGCAGATTAGGCCTTACGGTCTATCGAGTCTGCTCGAACCTCAGATCCTTAGTTGGGTGCCGAGGCCCTCCCCTCCCTTGTGCTCCAGAAACCCCTATCATCCATCCCCACCCCCCTGGGACAGGCCATCATCTGATACATCCACTTTCTGTGTCTGTCCCACCCTCTCTTGAAGCCCTCCACTGTGGATCTCGAACCAGCTCGCCAGGCAGTGCATTCCAGGGTCCACCACCCTCTCAGTGAAAACCTCCTCTTTTCCCCTCACCTTCCACCTTCCAAATTCAAACCATGCCCTCTGGTGATACCTCCCTGCTTTAGTCTAAAGATCCCCTCCATGTTTACCCTATTTATTCCCTTGAGGTACTTGAAGACCTTAATCATGTCCCCTCTGTCTCTCCTCTCCTCCAATGAAAACAGGTAGAGCTCCTCAAGTCTGTCCTTATACGTCAAATCCCCTAGCCCTCGTATCATCTTAGTTGCCCTCCTCTGTACCCTCTCCAGGAGCTGTATGTCCCTCTTCAAGTGTGGTCTCCAGTACTGTACACAGTACTCAAGGTGTGGTCTAACCAGTCCATTGTACAGCGGCAGAATCACTTCCTTGCCCCTAGAGGTGATCCCCCTTACGATGCATCCCAACATCCTGTTTGCCTTGCTAGCCGCTCTCTTGCACTGCTCAGAGTTATTCATACATGCATCCACCATGACCCCTAGGTCTTTTTCCCCTATTGAGGCCTCCAGCACCTCCCCTCCCAGGGTGTACCTGTGTTTAGGGTTTCCCTGAACAAGATGCAACACCTTGCACTTGGTGATATTGAAATTTAGTTTCCATGTGTGAGCCCAGCTTTCCAGGGTGTCCAGGTCCCTGCAGGCCAACCCCCCTTCTCCCTCAACTACTGCTCCCATCTTGGAGTCATCAGCGAAGAGACTCATTTCACACCCTATACCCTCCCTGATGTCCGATATGTATGCATTAAACAGGATCGGACCCAGGACCGAGCCCTGCGGCACCCCACTACCAACCTCTCTAGGGTTCGAGAACTCCCCACAGACCACTACTCTCTGGGTGCGTCCAGCTAGCCAGTTTTCAATCCATCTGACCATCAAAGGGCCTACTCCTAACCCCATCAGTTTCTCCACCAGACCATTGTGGGGGACAGAGTCAAACGCCTTGCTGAAGTCCAAGAATAATACATCCACAGGCTTTCCCTGTCCAGTTCTGATGTTACCCATTCAGTAGAACTCCACAAGATTGGTTTGACATGATCTACCTGGCACAAACCCATGTTGCCGACTATCCAGACCTCCCACCTCCTCCAAGCACACCCCAATCGTTCCTTTAGTATACTCTCCATTAATTTTCCCATCACCGAGGTCAAACTGATGGGTCTATAGTTACCTGGTACTTCCCTCGACCCCCCCCCCATGGATTGGCACGACATGTGCCTCTCGCCAATCCCTAGGTACCCTCCCTGTCTCAAGTGACCTGTTGAAGAGCTCCGCCAGGGGTGCAGCCAGTATGTCCGCCAATTCCCATAGTACTCGGATGAATGCCATCCGCCCAGGAGATTTGTCTTTCTTTAGGGCCTTGAGGGCTAACCACACCCTTTTGGCGGAGATAGCATCATCCGTCCCCTCCACCTTACTGGCCTTTTTATCCTTATCCAGATGTGACACCCCTGGGGTACCTCTCCCTCCCTCTTGCTCCATTTCTGTTGCTCCTCTAATCTCACTCACTGCCGCTTCTATCCCCTTCGTGCCTTGCTTTGTAGATATCCCATCCCCCTCCCTAGTGAACACAGAGGCAAAGTACTCGTTAAATACCTCTGCCTGGTCCTCGCCTCTTCCACCCACCTCCTTCTGATCTCAATCTGCTGAGATGGCCTTAGTTTTCTCCGCTCCCCAATGTACCGGAAGAACCCTTTTCCCTTCATGTATCCCTGTACCAGCCAGCTGCTCTTTACTGGACTTGCTCCCTTAACCATCCGGTGACTTTTCTAGATGCAAGATGGTGCATTTCCTTATCCCTATCCCTCTTGTTGTTTTATATTTTTGTAGTCCGCCTTCTTTTCTCTGCCGCTACCTGTACCTCACTGGACCACCAACATGGTTTATGTGACCTTGCTCCCCTACATTTCAACTTAGCGCAGATCCTGACTGCCTCATGAAGTCCCGCTTATGACCTCCCATCTCCTTTCCACACTTGTCATTGATGTAATCCTTCAAATGATCCTTGAGAATATTTCCCATGCCCACAAAGTCTGCCCCTCTGAAGTCCACTGCCAGTGTCCTAGATCTCACTCCCCCCCCCATGCTTATTTGAAACCAGACAGTATTGTGGTCGCTCCCAGTCAGGGGGTCCTGTACAACCAGGTCCCTTACCAGATCCTCATCTGCCAGAACCACGTCCAGGACATGCCCCTCCCTCGTGGGCTCCATCACATGCTGTGTTAAGAACACATCCTGGAAGCCGTCCAGCAGCCTCTGCTCCTTGGCCACCTTAGAGGACATGGTTCCCCAGTTTGTACCTGGCATATTAAGGTCCCCCATCAACACCACTCCTTCCCCTTTTGGTCCACACTGGGCAATGATGTTGTCCAGCAAACCATCCTCTAGAACATCACTCATCCCGGGGGGCCTATATACTACACCCAGCTTGACCTTATCTCCTGCTGGGGATCGTAAGGTGACCCATAAGGCCTCCACGTTTCCCTCTGCCTCTTCTACCCTAGCAATTTCTATGTCATCTCTAATGAACATAGCCACTCCACCCCCTCTGCCCTCCTTTCTATCTTTCCTAAGCATAGTGTACCCCATGCACGTTTAGGTCCCAGTCATGGTTTTTGTTGGCCGTCTCCGTGACCGCACCACATCCACCCCGAACAGCATGGCCTGGAACTCTGGCAACTTGTCCCAAGCTCCTGGCATTTACTAACACCAACTCCCACCCTTATCCCTGATCCTCTTGGTCGAACCCACCCAGATTCCTTATACTTCCATCCTCCCTCTGCTCCTCCTGAAACCTCCACCCCAGTCTGTTTCCCCCTCCCCTTGGCTTGAAGGCTACTCCCTCCTCTGGAGGAGAGGCTTCTGTCAGCCTCCATATCCTTCCCCTCACAAGTTTAAACCCCACCTTTCTTGAATGTAGTCAGCCATCCCCTGTTTAAGGACTCCCTTCCTAATGGTGCAAGATGAAGCCTGTCCTTGGCATACAGTCCTTATCCTCCCAAACTCTTTCCAGTTCCTAACACCCCACCCCACTCTCTTCACCCCCTTCCTGAGCCAGTCATTAACCTCTGTCAGCTTCATTTTTTCTCCATTGAGGCCTTTGGTACTGGCAATATCTCCGAAAAGAAAATGCTGCATCCATTATCCTGACAGACTCTGGCAAGTTCTTGAACCTTGCTTGGATTTCAAAACGCTATTTCCTCTAGATCGTTAGTTCCCAAATGCACCAGGAGATCCGTTTCTCTCCACAATCCCTAACCATTTCATACACCATGAACTTTGCTCTACACTGCCAGCCCAGAGATACTCACTACCTTCACCTGCCTATGGCATCCACCCCTGTCCCTCCCACTGGATACCCTTAATCATCGAGTCTCCCAATAACAGAACCTAACACTGCCATCGCTCCCTATGGTTACCTCCACTATGCCCTCTCAGCCCCCCCCCTTTTTTCGTGATCTCAATTCCATGGGAGTCTTCCTGCCTTATTAGAGACCCCCTTGTCACCCTCCCCTTTCTGCCTCCCTCGTTATTTTGCCCACTTAACTCAGTTTTATTTTTTTAATTTTATTGTTATTCATAATAAAACTCTTGTTGCGAATTTTACAACTGCTCCTGGTTTTTCCTATGCTTCCGGACCTGTGCCTCGACGACAGGCATGCCTGTTGATTATATCACTTAGGGTGTAATTGAAAAGGGCGGCCGCATCATTGACATTTGAAGCCAGGCAGAAGTCTGTCCAGTTTATACCTCTGAGGTCAGCTAAGTAGTCAGGTTGAATTTGCGGAAGCTTCTTTTCCAAATAAACCTGCTTTTTGACTTGGCTGACGCCAGACCTCTAATGCAGCCCACAGTGCATTGACTGCTGGCATCACTGTGAACAAATGCAGTGTGGGTGAACTTGTGGGGTCTATTGGTAAGGATTAGGTTGAGCAATGAACCATTTGTGGAATTTTTGGGGTTAGGGTGAGTAATGTCTGAGATTAGCTGGGTGAAACCTGATTTGTCGCAAAAATCTCTAATTTGTTTACTTTTGGTGTTGGTGTTTAACCATTCAAGATTTAGTTCACTGAGGATGATGATTTTATTTTGTTTTGAGTCTGTCAATTTATGTAGGTAATTTAGGAGCTCCATGCCACCTGATGGTGGCCTGTAGCAACCTACCACAGATAGTGTCTCAGTCGGTGAGATTAAGTTTAGCGCCAATGACTCAAATTCCTTAGGTGTGGTAACAGCAATGGTGCCTGACATTGTGAATTTGTCTTTGATGTAAATGGCTACACCCCCACTTCTGCAATGCCTATCACTGTGGTAAATGTTACAGAATGGGAGTGAAATCTCTGTTTCTGGGATTGAGCTTTTAGCCATGTGTCTGTTAGAACAAGGATGCCTGGCTTTGTATGGGAAACCCAGGCTTTTTTTTTTTTTTTCGGTGTAGGATTAATACCTTTGAGTCCATGACTCTTTTTCAAAGGTTCCAGAGGGGATAGGGGGTCAGCCAAGGATGGCGTTGTCATGGTGGAAGTGATTTGTCAGCCGAGTGGGCCTCGTTCGGGGATGGGGGGGATGATGAGGTAAAAAGGGGGGGTGAAAGGGAGAGGGTTGGGTAGCTGAAATTCTGCCATATTAGTGCAGGCAATCACAATTCTCTTTTGTGTCAAGAAGGGATCTGAGCCCAGAATTGAATGTACTAATCTTGGGTGATTTTGTGAGGTTAGCAGGTAACTCATTGTACCATTTTAGTCCTTGGTACAGGATGGAGTTCTGGGTGAGTTTCGTCCTTTTGAAGGGAATCACCAACTTGTCTGTAGCGGTGCTTCTTGTTGATTTGGTGGGAACTGCTGGTGTAAAGAGGCAGTCCAGTGCAGGGGGAGAAAGCCCAAAAGCACTTTTTTCAGAAGTAGGCAGGTTTGGTATTGTGCTTTAAGATGGAGTGGGAGCCACCCAGTTTTGGTGTAGAGCGTGCAGGTGTGGGTGTCCTGGGCAGCCCCTATGGCTAGTCGACAGGCCTTATTTAGCAGCGTGCTGACTCTGTTTAGGGCAGTTTTAGTGCCTGCCCCATAGATAGGCAGCCCATAATCTATGGAGGACATCACTGAACTACTGATGGCAAGTTTCAGAGCATCTCGTGTCATAGAGTGCCTATGGTGGTAGAGGATCCCAAATTTTGTATTCGCTGACTTGACGACTGAGTCTATATGGCCGGAGAAGATTTGTGTATTGTCAAAGGTGATGTCCAAGTGTTTGAACTTTGTTACTTGTTCCAGTGTTTCACCATTATGGTTCTGGATGAGCAAAGGCTGGTATTTCTTTTTGCTTTGGGAGGTAGAGAAGAGTAGACTTATTGTTTTTTATGGTTTAGTAGTAGTTTGTTTTGTGTGAACCTGAATTCAAGCTTGAGGAAGCTGTCTTGGAGTTCAGTTGTGATGTAGTTGTGATCTTTCCCAGCGACCGATATCACTGCATCGCCAGCAGACTACACGATTCAGATGTAGACACTTCAGACCATTTATGGCTAAAAGTCAAAGGTGAGGCTTTCAGTATTGAGGGCCAGGATTTAATTCAACATTTCCAGCACAGATCAGAAGTAAGAGGATCAGAGTCTTGAACCATCTACATAATAATTTGAATTTAGTACAGTCAATACGCCTGCGTAAGAGTGCAAGCAAGACATCCAGATACCGATGCTGGTGAAACCGGAAGGATACACTGTGTAAAGAAGCAGCAATGCCCGAGATGAATGAGAGCACTTGGAAGTCAGTTGCACCACCAGGGAATCTGTGCTTGTGTCCCAAAGGGCATTATTTGGGAAGAGGATTAGTGGCATTGATCCAAGATGACAGTGCTTTAGTGTTAAAAACATTTTGTCAGCTGGCACAAGACCTAAGGAGGGGGTAATCAGTAGAGGGTTGGGGTGAAAGAGAGGAGTGAGCTAAAGGATAGCATAACAAGGAAGAGAGGATGCATAGTGGACATTCTGGCAATATGAGTTGGGAAGATGTCAGAAGACAAACAAGTTGTGTGAGGGAGAGGAAAACTCTGGGTGTACTTACTTATTTTAGAATAATAGAAAGTTTCTGTAGATGGGCTGTGAATGTGCTGAAAGACAGAAACAGTTTCAGCAGAGGAGCTGAAAATAATTGATAGAAAAGGGGGAACAAAAAGGAAGACACTGTGATGCCTCTAGTGGCCAACTCTTATAACGAACAAATGGAAAATCTCTGAACAAATATTAAGCACTGAACAAGTAATTGGGGCAGCACTGATAGCTGATGGAGAGAAAAAGGTGACAAGATTTAAAAATCCTGGTCCCAGTACTTTCTGGATGCCGTGGACAAACTTGTACCTTCTGGGAGTGCAGAGATGGGCTGCTGGGTGGGTGGACAGTGTTCTAGTAGAGACTCCAGGGTGTGAGTTTCAGGAGGTTGGAGCCTGGTAAGGGGCTGGTGAGAGCCTCTAGGGAATGCAGGGATGGGCTGCTCGGCAGGTGGATGGCGCCTGTGGAACCGCCAGGCGTGAGTTCCAGGGAGGCTGGAGGCTGGTAAGGGGCTGGTGAGAGTCGTCTGGGGACTGCAGGGATGGGCTGCTCAGTGGGTGGATGGCACTCTACGGGAGCCATCTGGGTGTAAGTTCCAGGGAGGCTAGAGCCCAGTAAGGTGCTGGTAAGATCCTTCTGGGGAGTGCAGGGACGGGTTGCTCAGCAGGTGAGCGGCGCTCTGCGGGAGCCACTGGGTCGTGAGGTCCAGGCAGGCTGGAGCCTGGTTAGGGGCTGGTGAGAGCCTTCCAGGGAGTGCAAGGATGGGCTGCTCGGCGGGTGGGTGGCGCCTGTGGAAGATGCCGAGGCATGAGTTCCAGGAAGGCTGAAGCCCGGTAAGGGGCAGGTAAGGATCTGTGGGGACAAGAATTCTACACAAAGTACACAAAGCTAGGCTGTACAAGATGAATCGGGAGGAAATTACAGGAGGGGATGGACTAGGTGGGAATATCAGTGAAGAGAAAAGTCTGGAGAGGATTAAAGAATTTAAAAGCAAACAGAGTCAAGAGAATGTAATGCTGACGGAGTCGGAGTGAAAGACTGGGGAGGTATAAAGAATTTAAATATAAATAGATTCAGCAGCAGTTAGAAACTGGAATTAAATGCAGCGTAAAGCTAGTTTAAATGCAGTATAAGGAATTACCATACAAATAGGTTCAGCAGTTGTAAAGCAGGGTTAAATGTGGTCTAAAACTGAATTAAAAACAGTCCTTAAAATAGGTTTAAAAGTGCAGACATTTGACTATTTAAATGCTATCCTAGTAAAGACTGAAATACCATGCAGCATGTACAATTTAACTTTAAAATCTATTCCAAAGAGCAGGAAACAATAATAATGTCCTGAACAAATAATAAGCACTGAACAAGTCTTTTGGGGGGCAGCACTGATAGCAGTTTGTAGTGAAAGCTCACGGAAAAAAAAAGGCGCCAAGATTTAAAAATCCTGGTCCCGACTTCCGGTGATGTCATCAACGAGATGGCAGGCTGAGAGAGAACTCCCCTCGTTGCAGAAGATAAAATAACCTTTCCACACATTACAAAGCATTGTAAAAATATAAAATATGGCAGCAAAGAACAGTGGAGGGTCACAAAAGAAAAGATCCAGCTCGAAATAGCGGAAATTTAAAGCAGATGGGCATGGATATGACTCGGTAGGGATTGCATCAGACAGAAACCCCTCGCCGATCAGCACAATCTGAACCGATACAGATACAGAGGCAGAGCAAGAAAAACTGACAAGGTCTAGATTTAAGACAATTATAACAGAAATTAAAAATTTCAGATCTGATAATCAGCGAGAGTTTTCAAAATTAAATGCCCAACTTACAAAGCTGGAAACGAGGGTCCAACTAGCTGAGGGAAGGGTTGCCACCGCAGAAGACGGCCTAGTTCATCTTGCTAAAGCCGTACAATATTTAGTTGATCAGCAAGAGCAGACAGCATTCAAGTGCCTAGACCTGGAAGCCAGATCTCGCCGGGACAATTTACGAATATATGGATTTACAGAGGGCACGGAAACCGGAGCTATGGAGAACTTTTTAACAGATATGCTGAAACACATCTTAGACCTTCCGCAAACCCTCAACTTTAGAATTGAGAGAGCTCATCGAGCATTTATACCAAAACCAACCGACTCCAAAGCCAGACCCTGATCAATAATTGCCAAATTTTCCACCTTCAGGGACAAAGAATATATTCTTAGGCAAGCATGGCTACAGAAACAAGTCCAATACAACGGAACCAGGCTATATTTTGATCAGGATTACCCTACAGCGATCCAGCAACAGAGGCAAGCTTATGTCCGATTATGAAAACTCTCCGAGCAAAGGGAAAACCCCTTATCCGTCGAAAATCAAAATCTTTGGAGTACAGGAGTTGAGACCTACCCGAGTCCGAAAGAGCAAGGCAAGCGCTATTGAGAGAGAGGATGGGAGCCGGAGGGCTGGAAGAACGAAGATCCCAAAAGGCCGCTGCCTGCAGCAATGGTCTACGGCAAATCAACACAATGCAAGGGTCCAAGGAACGGGCAGCAGCACGATCCTTCTAGAAGTGCAGACGCCCTGCAGGACATAACGGCCCCCAGAAGGAACCTATGGCTTCAACGCTCTGCGGAGGACCTAACCTGAGAAACAATAAGCCCTCATGAGGTGACATTTTTGTCTTTGGTTGAATATGGTAATTTTTCACCAACCTGAAGAGAGGCTTTGAAATGTGGCTAGTTTTCAATGATGTTAACAGTTCTCTAGACACATATGAAATCAATCTCCTAGACAAGAAGAGGAGAAAAGAAAGTAAAATTGTTTAATCTAAGCGGTGACCCATACCTAGAAGTATGGTAAAAGCAAAAAACGTTAAGTTGGTGCAAATGAATAATGCTTATATAAATACTAAATAAGGATGGATTGAGAGCTGGATCACTCCTGGACTACCCCAGTTAGGCATTATATGCGCATTTTGATTTCAGATTCTGCAAGGGAAAGTTATTCTTATGAAGGGAAATACTATTTTCTTAATTCTACCTTATTGACGTTGTTTTTAATAACACTGCAAAATAGCTGCTATCTTCGCTCAGATCCAGCTGATGCGGATCCAAGAGGCAAGTGGTTGGGGAATACCCCATGGCCTCTTAGTCAGGTCCCCCACTTGTTGTGGGGCAATTCCTGGCCCATTAAAGGGCAAAATCGTATGCCCTTCTCCCTTGGGAGTACATGTATGTATAATAGTTATTGTTTGTCAATGTTACAGTTAATGTTTGTTTTAAATGTTCTTAGGTGTCATAAGCTAGACAAAACTGATCTGCAAAACATGCTACAAGAAACATTTTTTTAAAGAAAGCCAGAAATATTAGGCAGGGAGATCCTGGGGGTAAAAAGAAAAAGTTACTCCGGTAGTAGAACAGAAAGGGAATTTAAAATTAGACAGAAGTGGATGGAGATGATTAGGATTGGGGTCTCACAACCTGAAGACACTAATAACTATAGCAATGGGTAAGATTATGATAAGTTCATGCAATGTGAATGGGCTAAATAACCCAGTTAAGAGATATAAAACAATAGCACTGCTAAAAAGGCACCACCCATCCTTTATTTTGCTACAGAAAACCCATTTGCCACAGAAGGAACATGAGAAACTGTCTAGACAGGGATATACCCATTTGGCGTCCTCCTCATCTAAGCGGGGGAAAATAAGGGGTATGGCCGTATTGGCAGCGAAAAATTGCCATTTCCGAGTCTCTGCAACTCATGCAGACACAGATGGACGACTGGCTATGGTAAAGGGTATGCTTGAGGGCGTGCCATTGACATTGGCCAGCCTATACCTCCCCCCAGGCCTAGACTCATGCAGCCAAGGCCCTTCTTCAGAGTATAACTGCATTTCAGGAGGGGACACTGATAATTGGAGGAGACCATAACATGATTTATGAGAGTAAAGACATGACGAATCCAGGCCCACATAGGGCCACCCCCACCAAGAGAACGGTAGCAACCTATATAAAAAAGTGCAAATGGACCGATGTCTGGTGGGCGATATCTAAACCCCACCCAAAGAAAATATACTCATTATTCAGTGCCCCATAAAACCCACACCAGAATAGATTATTTTCACATTTCTAACGAACATATACATATGGTTCGGGGATGTGAAATGCTCCCTTTCCCCCTCTCTGATCATAACAGGCTAGATTTAACATTGGAGTGGCAGAAGGAACATAAATCCACACTTTGGAGGTTTAATAATTTTTTTTTAAACCTGCCGGAGTTTAAAGACAGGATGGAGGAGCTTATTCCTCAAATTCTGGAGGAAAATAACTCTCAGGGGTTAATTCAGGTCTCTTATGGGACACCCTGAAAGTAGTCCTCCGAGAAGAATTAATAAAATTTGCAGCACACTATAAGAAAAACAGGCACAGACACTGCAGCACCTGCAGACACAACTTCAAGAACTACAGAACCAACACCAGAGAGGAGATCATGCAATATACCCCCTGTTAATGTCTACTCCACACCGCATACAGGATTTGCTTGATCAGAAAACAGAACAAGCCCTGCAATTTCTTAAGCAGAAATACTATGAGGGAGGCCCAAGGGCTACCCGGATTTTAGCCCATAGAATTAGGCAAAGAACTAACCAATCCGTGATCTCCCAGATATTCTCAGATATGTTGGCCCGTAAAACGAATGACCATAAAGAGATTAGTGAGACTTTTCGACAGTTCTATTCAAGGCTTTACAACCCAGAAAATAAAGTAGAGGGAGAGGAGATTCAAGCTTTCTTAAATCGTTTACACCTGCCCAAGATTACAGAAAGACAGAGAGCAGTATTGGAGGCACCAATCACAGGTTCCGAATTAGAAATGGCAATTCGTAATTTAAAAACAGGGAAAAGTGCAGGTCCAGATGGATACGCTGGAGAATTTTTTAAACAATTCAGGAAGTTGCTACAGCCTACGCTCCTGAAAACATGTAATAGCATTATAAAAGGAGACCCTATAACCCCCTCGTGGCAGTATGCTGTAATTGCCAGTGTCCCAAAACCAGGGAAAGACCAGACTCTCTGTCCCTCATATGAAAAAATTACTCACCTTAGTAATGTTGTTTCTTCTAATGGAGTCTTGCTATATTATGACAGTAGCAGTTTGTCCCACCACTAGAACTGCTCCGGAGGTGAAATGGTTAATACCATTCCAAAATAGAACTTTGAGCACGAGCTCTAAGAAGCAGCTCTATCTGTGTAATTTCAAACCTGAACTGTCAGATCTTTACGAGCAAAAATCACTAAGGTCTGTGTGGAAGCTGTAACCTACATTAGCCAAATGGCTACCTAAATATTAACAACCATTGCTGGTCCCAACACCCAAGACTCAAGTCAGGGGACCTGAACTACTAACACAATTCTAACAACATGAGAATAAAACAACAGTATAATAAAACACACACACCCCAAACTCCCAAAAGGGGAGAAACGCTAAAAGGGCATAAAATAGTGCCCACACTAAGTTGCCCGCACCCCACCCAGGTAGAAGTTCTGAGAGGGGCAGGCTGGTGGGGAGGTCATAATATAGCAAGACTCCATTAGAAGAAACAACATTACTAAGGTGAGTAATTTTTTCTTCAAACAACATGAAGTCTTGCTATATTATGACAGTAGCAGACTACACAGCAGTACCTCCATGGAGGAGGGGCAGAACCTACTTAGGAATAGGCTCTGAAGAACAGCTGTGCCAAACCGAGCATCTCTCCTGGCCTGGACATCCAGGGAGTAATGCTTGGTAAAGTGTGTACCGCTTTCCAAGTAGCAGCCTGGCATATCTCTAATATAGGATGTCTCTGGCAGCAGCTAGAGACGCAGCTGTACCCCTGGTGAATGAGCCCCTCAAGAGAGGGGATCTCTGCCCAGTTTCTGATAACAAATTGGATACAAGAGACAATCCACCTGGCAATTGATCTCTTAGTGGCAGGTTTGCCTTTCCCAACTTCACCATAGGTAAGGAAAAGTTGGAGGGATTCGAACCTGTGACCTTTGGTACGCTCTATATAGTAACTAAGAGCTCTCTTAACATCCAGGCTGTGCAACCTCCTCTCACCAGAAGAGGAGTGATCAGTGAAAAATACTGGAAGGGAGATAGATTGGTTAAGATGGAAATCTGAAACCACCTTAGGTAAAAACTTCCTATTAGTCCTAAGGACTACCTTATCCCTGTGGAAAGAAATAAAGTCAGTTTCCACTGACAAGGCTTGCAACTCACTTATGCATCTAGCAGAAGTGATAGCCACCAGAAAAACAGTTTTCCAAGTTAGATACTTAAGCTCTGCAGAAAACAGAGGTTCAAAAGGGGTTGCATTAACTGGGCAATACAAACATTAAGTCCAGGCAGGGGCCGGTTCTCAAAGGGTGGATTAGTATGGAGTAATCCTTAAAAAACTTGGAAAACACAGGGTGAGTGGAAAGAGGGATGACTTTTCTGCTGACACAAAAGCAGATACAGCTGCCAAATGGACTCTCAGGGTAGCTGGTCTGAGACCCAAGGAATTAAGATGGACCATGTAATCTAATACAATGGGCAAATCAGCAGATTCTGGGAAATATTTTTCCCAGCACACCAAATGGAAAACCTTTTCCATTTAGAACTATAAGTAGCTCTAGTGGAAGGCTTTCTGGAAGCCTTTAGGATTTCAAGAACACCTTGAGAGAGGTGTAAATCAGCAATCTCTAACTCCTCAAGAGCCAGGCCTTGAGGTTGAGGGATTTGAGGTCCGGATACCAAACCCTTCCCTGGGCACAAGTTAACAGGTTGTGAATCCTGGGAGGCAAAGGGAAAGATGGATTGTCAGTGACAGAAGGAGTGGGTACCAGGGCTGCCTGGCTCATCCGGGGCAATCAGAATCACCCTGCAAGGCTGAGATCTGATTTTGACTAATACTTTGAATAGGAGAGGAAGGGAGGAAAGCAAGGAAACTTCCTCCCTATCCAGGAGAAGGGCATCCAGGGGACTGAGCCCAACACTGGAGGCCTGCAACAGAACAGAGGAAGTTTGTGATTGTCTGGGGCTGCAAAAGATCTATCTGAGGGTGCCCCATCTGGCAAAGACTATCCCCAGCACTTGAGGATCCAGGGACCATTCGTGATGGCCCTGGGAAATCCTGCTGAGAGCATCCGCTAGACATTGTCCTTCCCTGGAAGATGAACTGCTATGAGGGAAGTGTTCAGGAATAGGCCAGAGACCACAACTTCATTGCCTCGTGCACAAGGTCAAGACCGAGTGCCCCCTTGTTTGTTGGATGTACCACATTGTTGTGGTGTTGTCTGTTCTGACTTGTATCACCTTGTTGTGGACAAATGCAGAAAATGCTTGAAGAGCTAAAAGACAGCTCTGAGTTCCAGCAAATCGATGTGGAGCAGAGATTCCGGGGACCACACTCCTGAGTGGAAAGGTCGCCCATGTGGGCTCCCCAACCCAGAAGGGAAGCATCTGTAGTGAGAGTCAAATTGTGAGCAGGGGGAATGAAGGGGACCCCCAATCTTAAATTGCTCTGATCCTGCCACCACTGGAGGGCCTGGATCAAGGTTCGAGTCACTGGGACCAACTTGGAAAGGGGTTCTTCTCTGAGACCAATAGGTTCTCAAGTGAACCTGAATGTCTCTCATCTGAAATCTTGCTCCCTGCACAACAGCTGTGGATGCAGCCATGTGTCCCAGGAGCTGCAGAAAGTGTCTTGCTGGTCGAGAGACCTGCAGGGTGAAGGAGGAGGCCAGAGTCACTAAATTTGTCACCTTTCTAAGGGAAGAAAAGCTCTGGCTAGCTTTGTGTCCAACTCTGCCCCTATAAAGGTGAGTGCACCTGACTGGTTCCAGAACCGACTTTGGTAGATTTAGCAGAAAGCCCAGGGAGGTGAGAAGCTGCTGGTAACTTGCAGGTGAGATTTTACCTGTTCTGGGACTGGCCTACAATGAGCCAATCGTCTAGATAGGAAAATCAGCAACTTTGCCTCCTTAAGTGAGCAACTGCCACTGCTAGACACTTTGTGAATACCCTTGGGGCAGAGGTAAGGTCAAGGGCATTGCTCTGAACTGGTAATGACCTGAGGGTAGTTCGAATCTGAGGTACTTTGATGGGAGCTTTGATTAGGACGTGGAAATAGGCATCCTTGAGGTCCAGGGAGGCTAACCAGTCCCTGGCCTTAGGGAGGGTAAAATCATTGCCAGAGTTACCATTTGAACTTTGGTTTCAAAAGATGCTTGTTCAGATATCTGAGGTCTAATATGGGCCGCCATTCTCCTGTCTTTTGGGGTAAGGAAGTATCTGAATACAGACCCTGCCCTGGTGCAGGGAGGAACCCTTTCCACTGCTCTGAGAGCCAACAGGGTTGAGACCTCTGCTTCCAGAGCAAAGGTCTCTGAAGCACTTGTAGAAAAGTCTGGTTCTCAACTTGGGAAACTTTTGAAGCTGAGAACCAGACCCTGGCTTACTACTTCCAGAACCCACTTGTCTGAGGTTAAAGAAGCCCAGTTCTGACTGGAAGTAAGCCAGCCTGCCCCTACCGTAAAGGAGACCGGCCCTGGGCACCCCATCAGGGTGCCTGCTTAGCAGGAGCTTTAGGCTGAGGGTGGGAGCAGGCCTGCCCACCCTCGTCTGCCTCTGCCTCTCTGAAGAAGCCCCTCTGAGCATAGGCAGAGGAGGCCTGAGTCTGGTAAAAGGTTCGTGAAAGGCTCTACCCCTACCCCTGGGGGTATGCCTCTGAGGAGTGGCTTGCCCTTAGCTTGGGCACTTTGTAAGTAGTCCCATATTCATCCATCTTTTCATGTAATTCTCTGTCTGCTCCCCAAACAGAGAATTTCCCACCACAGGAAAATCCATAGCCTTAGTCTGGGTATCCTGTGACAGACTAGTACACCTGAGCCAGGCCAACCACTGAAAGCTACAGATGTGGCCATGACCCTAGAGGAAACATCATTAACATCCACAGCAGCATGAAACTGTACCTTAGAAGCCTCAATGCCATCAGCAGCCACCTGTTCTAGTTCGCTAGCCAGCTGGCTATGGGCTTGCTTGGCTAATTCCATAACAGTATCCCATCTAGATTTCTGATACCTAGCTACATAAGCCATATAATTTGCTTGCCTGAGGAGGATGTGAAGCCAGGGGGATATTAGCTTTATCACAGGCTGCAGCCTGAACTACTAACATGACTGCATTGCTGAGAAAGGAATTCTGTATCAGGACCTGACAATGTGTACCTTCTGTCCATCTTTTATCTACAGGAGGCACAGAATTGGGAGCTTTTAACATTTTTATTGTTTGCTTCCTAAAAGACTTATGCAAAGGAATAGACAATCTCCTAGACTCTGGAATATCCATCATTTCTACAAAATCAGGCTCCTCTTGCTCATCCACAGCTTCTTCCAAGGGAAGCTGGAGGGTTTCAGCAACTTTTTTGTAAAACATAAAATGAGATGGGGACTCAGATAGCATAGGGGGAGATTCTAGAGGTCTGTCTGGGGAAATGTCCGGTTCAATGGGCACACCCAGACCTTCCCAGCCACATTCATACTGCCCTCCTCTGGCTCATAAAATTCCTCAACATCATATTCCTGAACCACTGGAACCGGACGAACCGACCTTTTTCCAGATAGTGGCGGTTCGGACAGAACCTGAGACAGTGACTGGACAATTTGTATGGCTTTTGCTATCTCTGCAGCAGTTGGAGAAGGGGTTTTGGACTCCAAACCTGCTGACTTTCTTGTTTTCTTTACTGGAATTGGTTCCTCAGAACCAGCTTTTCTTTTGCCCGAGGAAGTCTCTGCCTGGTCAGAGGAGCACTTCCCTCCCGTTCAAGCTGAATTTAACCGAGCTGGCCACTGGGTCATGGACTTTGGCCTCCTCGCTCCCTGAGCCTGCCCAATCTCTTCCAGGGTGGCTGCAGGAAATTTTACATATCTGGCAGTCTGACTGAGGTGGTCAAACTCAGACACAGACACATGTGGTGTGTGTGGGTCAGCCTTGGCAAAGACTTCCCACAGACATCACAGTGTTGAAACCCAGTGGGCCCTGTTTTCTTTTGGGTTTCTCAGACATAATGCCAGCCTAACCAGAAAAACTTGCCCTTTAAACGGGTGCATAGGTACAATTCTTATCGGGTTCCAACCGTGTCACGGGTATTGGAAAAACGTAATAAAATCCGTTTTTTAGAACCGATAAGAACCGAACCGCACTCTAAAATGTTAAACTTTAAAGTTAATAAGTTTTAAACCAGCTGATCGGTTCAAAACCGAACCGATAAACTTACAAGTTCACACAGACAAAACCTTTAATTTACTTACGATTCACCACAGACAGAGCTTGAACCGAACGGTTTTGCAGTTAAAATAAAACTATTCTCGGTTGAATCGAACCGAGAAAACACTGTTTAAACCGAGAAATGAACCGAGCAGTAGGAGAAATCTCCGGAGCGACTGTTCACGGAGGCAGAGTAAAGAATCTGACAGTTCAGGTTTGAAATTACACAGATAGAGCTGCTTCTTAGAGCTCGTGCTCAAAGTTCTATTTTGGAATGGTATTAACCATTTCACCTCCGGAGCAGTTCTAGTGGTGGGACAAACTGCTACTATCATAATATAGCAAGACTTCATGTTGTTTGAAAGGCCAATTTCAGTTTTAAACATAGATTATAAGATTTTTACGAAAATATTTGCACAAAGACTAAAGGAAATTCTCCCTACTGTTATTAACCATGATCGTGTGGCTTTATCCCTATGAGACAGACTCAGGACAATATCAAGAGGACGCTGCATGTGCTGCATTGTGCCACACGGTCGAAGGCCTCTTTTCTATTAATGAGCTTGGATGCGGAGAAGGCCTTCGACCGTGTGGCATGGCCGTTTCTATTTGCAGCCATGGCAGCCTTTGGGTTTTCAGGTCCATTTATGAAAATCATTCAAGCTCTATATGAAAGCCCGAGGGCTTATATCCGTATAAATGGAGATGTAACTCCCCCAATTAACTTAATGAGAGGTACAAGACAGGGATGTCCCCTTAGCCCCTTGCTCTTTGCAGTATATCTAGAACCTCTGGCACAGGCAATAAGACAGGAAAGAAATATAGAAGGAATAGAAATAGAAGGAGAAACACGCAAAATTGCATTGTACGCTGATGATTTACTAGTGTACTTGGTAAACCCTGAGAGAGCTCTCCCCCCGCTGTGGGAATTAATAGAAGCTTTTAGCAAAGCAGCAGGATACAAACTGAATACACATAAAACTGAAGTTCTCCAGTTGAACTATACCCCTTCGCAAACAACAATTACACAGTTCCCATTTAGGTGGGGTTTGAACTCCTTAAAATACCTGGGAGTCAACCTAACTTTGGAACCGGGGAAACTGTATGACCATAATTATACCCCTCTCTTGAACTCCATAAATAAAGATATCGAAAGGTGGAAGACTTTACCGATTTCACTAATACAAAGGATAGAAGTAGTAAGGATGAATTTACTTCCTAGTGTCCTATACCTGACACAGTCCTTGCCTATAAACCCCCCAGAAAAATTCTTTACAGAATTAAATAAAAAAATGTCCAGATATATCTGGAACAATGAAAGCCCAAGAATAAGGATGTCCACCCTGCAACTGGCAAAGCGTGAGGGTGGTCTGGCACTCCCCGATTTCAAAAATTACCACTTGGCAGCCCAGCTAAGTACCATATTTTTATGGCTTCACAAATCCTACTATGCAAAGTGGAGAGAGTTGGAGGTGAAGGCTGAAGATATAACCAGCCCTTACCATATCCTTCTTTCCTCTCCCAGACCCTCACTAGAGAGTTTATCTGATAACCCATATACCTCCAACACTCTCAGATGCTGGTACAGACTAATCACAGGAAAACAGTTTCGGGGAGCCAAAGACCCGACCTTCTCATTTGCTAGAAACTCCCAGTTTATTCCAGCCTCTATGGATATGGGATTTAGGAGATGGGAGAAACAGGGCATCATCATTCTCTGCCATTTATTAGAGAAGGGTGCTTTAAGAGACTTTGAGTCCTTATCCAGTAGATATAGCTTACCTGCACAGGATAGATTTAGATATATGCAGGCAGCCGCTTTCATTAAAAAATTACCGCAGGAAGACCTAGTACAGAATTATGACGCCCCTATAGTAGATCTTATCAGAAGAGCCTTGGAGGGCACGGCCCCTTTGTCCCATTTGATTTCTCACACCTATAAGGCCTTAAGGATCATGAAAAGGGATTCAATACAGTATATAAAACAAAAATGGAAACAGACTTAGGAATAGAGATTACAGAGGATGCCTGGTCTAAACACCTTAGCGATACATGCAATTTCGACCTCTCCTTACTGGAATGAATTTAATTGGAAGTCTCAGTTAGATTCTTTAGAACCCCAGCAATACAAAGCAGGTACAACCCAGCAGGAAAGGCCTCTGTTGGAGGAATTGTGGTTTTCCCCGCTACACATGGGCATATATTTTGGACATGCCCACAACTCCAGATATTCCTCAGGGAGTTACAGGAGGCTCTAACAGAGTGTACTCCACTCCAGTAATAATTACGGAGGAGATATTTTCTTCTCACAAAACACAACTGGGCAAAAGGATACTAGCATGGGGTCTATGATGTTGATCAGTGTCTTAGCAGCAAAAAATAATAACAAGGCACTGGCTAACGACAGATATCCCATCAATCAAGGAATGGCAAAATCTCATGAATGAGATTTATAAGATGGAAAAAATTACGGCATGGGCCGCGTCTGCGGTACAACAATTTGAAATAAGATGTGGACAATGGGTATTATACATCATGAAGTATTATCCCATTTGTACCTTGAAAATAATGAAGAAAGCGAGAATAATAATAAATAGAGGGAAGGGAAGGAAGGGAATTACAAGGAGGGAAGTGTTGAGCCCTAAGGTTTATGATATTAATTGGATTTATCGGAGATAAACTGAAATATGGATTTCATGTATCGTAGTTATAGTCGATTTCCCTGGGCTATGAATAAGAAATGACAGTGCAGATCCGTGTCTTTAAGTATTATGTCAATGTAATTAATTCTGACACCTATACTTGTAAATATGTTTCCTGTATATATGGATTGTATGTGGAAAAAGAGAAAAAGTGAATGATATAAATAAAAAGTTGAAAAAAAAATCCTGGTCCCAGTGGTTTCTGGACACGCCGTGTATGTGAACCCGTACCTTCTGGGGGAGTACAGGGATAGGCTGGCTAAAGATGGGCCCGGCACTCTGTGGGGAGCCGCGGAGCATGAGTTCCAGGAGGCTGGAACCCGGTAAGGCTGGTGAGGAGCCTCCTGGGAGTGCAGGGATGGGCTGCTCAGCAGGTGAGCAGCGCTCTGTGGGAGCTGTTGGGCTGTGATTTCTAGGGAGGCTGGAGCCGTGAAGGGGCTGGTGAGAGCCATCTGGGAGTGCAGCAGTGGGCTTCTCAGCAGGTAGACAGTGCTCTGGGAGACACCCGGGCATGTTCCAGGAAACTGGAACCCGGTAAGGGCTGGTGAGAGTCTTCTGGGGAGTGCAGGATGGGCTGCTCAGCAGGTGACCAATGCTCTGTGGGAGCCACCGGCGCGTGAGGTTCCAGGGAGGCTGGAGCCTGGTGAGGGCAGGTGAGAGCTTTCTGGGGGTGCAGGGATGGGCTGCTTTCGGCGGGCGGGCGGCACTCTGTGGGAACCCTTGAGGGGTGTGAGTTCCAAGGGAGGCTGGAGCCCGGTAAGGGGGTGATGAGAGCCTGCAGGAACAGAAATTACCCAAACCAAAAACAATGGGATGAAGACCAAAGAACAGGGAGAGAGTGAGTCTGGGGGATGCTGGTTGGGTGTGTGAATCAATGGTGAAGATGGTCCAAGAAGATCAAGAATTACAGTGAGTATGTAATTTCCATATCTTTCTGGACCGTTATCTTCACCACTGATTCAAGTACCAAGCTCAGAGACTCCCCCACCACTACCCCCGGCAGGGTGGCAGGAGCCAGAGCTCACTCAGGACAAGAGTCCATTGAGGACTGTCCTGCCAAAAGAGGCTTGCTGCCTGGCATGCACATCCAAGGCATCGTGCCTGATGATAGTGTACTGTGCTCCACGTAGCAGCTATGAAAAGGTCTCCTATAGGGACAAAGCGAATCTCTGCCAAGGACGCAACTGCTCTGGTGGAGTGGGAATGAACTTGGCCTTCTTACTTGACCTGCACCATAGAATAACACTGGCAGAGGTAGGCGACGATCCATGCAGAAGTGTATTTAATTGTAAACAGCTGGCCAAGCCGGTTGGAACTGAAGGAGACAAAGAGCTGCTTGCACTGTTGGAAGTCCTTAGCTCTATCTAGATTGAACATGAGGGCTCTCTTAACATCCAGAGTGTGAAGGGTGCGCACCCCTCATTCTGGAAGTTGGTAAAGTATGTAGGCAGTTCCAAGGGTTGGTTCAAGTGGCACTCTGACACCACCTTGGGTAAAAACTTGGAGTGTGTGCAGAGAACCACTTTGTCTGTATGAAAGACAGTATACGAAGGGTCTGTAACTAAAGCATGTATCTCAGAGACCCTGCATGCAGAGGTGATGGTCACCAAAAATGCAGTTTTCCAAGTTTGGAATTTGAGGTCACAGGTAGCCAGGGGCTCAAAGGGCTTATGGGTGAGCATATCCAACACCAGATTGAGGTCCCAGGCAGCAACAGTTTTCTGATTGGGGGCCTAGTGTGCAGTGTGCAGGATGCCTTTCAAGGACCTTTTAAAAAGGAGTAGCTGAGCTACAGTGAGGTTCTGAACTGGCTCGTGGTAAGCGGTGACAGCGCATAAATGGACCATAACGGAGGAGTACTGTAATTCTGCATAAGAGAGGTCCAGCAAACAGTTCAAACCTTATCCAGTGGGTAACGGAACAGATCTATACGAGATTTTGAGCACCACTCAGAAAAAAGACCTCCACTTGGCCATGTAAGTTTTTTTAGTACAGGCTTACAGACGGTCAAGAAGCATCTCAGAGACCCGCTGAGAGACCTTGTACCTGCTCACTTCTATCTCTTCAGGAGCCAGGCTTGGAGATGAAGGGAGCACAAATTGGAATGAACCCGAGACCCTTGTGTCAGGAGGTCTGTCCATAGGGAGAGAGGTCTCGAAGGGGCAACCGACAAGTTGTTCAGCAGAGGAAACCATATCTGTCAAGGCCAGTACGTGCAATGAGACTCATCATCTTGCCACATGGGCCTCCAGCTTTAGGATACTCTCTGAACCAGAGGAACAGGAGGAACCCGTGCAAAAAGCGATTTGTCCCACTTGAAGCCTAAATGCATCCTGACAAAAAATGCCATGTTCCGGATTTTTGGAGCAGAGCTGAGGCAGTTTGGTGTTGAGTGGTGATGCAGCAAGGTCTAATTCTGGGGTTGCCCACTTGTCGAAGAAAAACTGTACTACGTCTGGCACTAAGGACCATTTGTGAAGATTTGCCTCTGTCCGACTGAGATGATCGGCTAGGCTGTTCTAAGCCCCTGGTAAATAAATTGCCTGATTCAGAACATCTTAGGTTTTTTTTTTTTAGCTTTTTGTTTACCAGGTAAGTGCACAAGACAAATCCTGCCTATTTTCAGGCACGACCTGGGGGAAGGGAATACAAATGAATACCAACTGACCTTGAACCAGATGAAACCATTCCAGAAATCTTGTTCCAAACACCACTCTCACCCTCATCATTTCCCTTCAAAGAGGATAAGAGTGCGCTCCCCCTTGCTTGTTGATGTAGTATATGACTGTCTTGCCTGTCTGCAAGAGGATTACCTTGTTGTGGACATAGTCCACTAGGGCCAGAAGGGCGTACCGAACTACTCTCATCTCCAAGATACCGATGTGAAGATGAGACTATCAGGCTCCAGACTCCCTAAGTATGGTGGCCCTGACAATGGGCTCCCTATCCCAACAGACGCATCTGTGGTCAAGGTTACCTGAGGTCCTGGGGGAAAAAAGAGAAACCTTGGAGAAGGTTGTCCTCATGTGTCCACCATGAAAGGGATCAAAGGAGGGGCTTTGACCCTGATAGGGTAAGACAAAGTATGCATTGTCGGAGACCACTAAGTGCTGAGCATCCACTGAGTTATCCTCATGTGCAGGCGCACTAGAGGCACCATGAAGACAGAGAAGGCTATGAGGCCTAACATCTGCTGCATGGAGTGAGCCCAGACTGACTCGTTTTCCATGATGAAGCATGCCATCTGAAGGATGGCTTTCCTTCTGTCTTCTGGAAAGTAGGCCCTCACCCTAGAAGTGTCAAAGAGGGCTCCGATAAAGAGGAGCTACTGAGAGTGCTGAAGCTGCAACTTCTCCATGTTCAGTAGATCTGCCATGGAAGTCAGGAACTGAGCTGCTGTGGTCACTTTCTGTTCTGCGTCCTGCTTGGACAGGTTGGCTAGGAGCCAGGTGTCCAGAGAGGGAAAAACCTGAAGTCCAAGTTTTCTGAGATGCACCACAAGAACTGTGAAGCACTCAGTAAAGACTCGAGGAACCAAGAATAGCCCAAAGGGCAGGTTTCGGAACTGGTAATGCTGGCCCAGAGGCACAAAGCGAAGAAACCTGTGGTGGCTGGGATGGATCAGAACATGCTGATAGGCGTCCTGCATGTCCAAAGAGGCCAACCAGTCCTGGGACTTGTGAAGTGGCAGCAGGGTCCCTAGGAAGACCCTCTTGAATGTCTCTCCATGCAGGAACGTGTTCAGTTTTCTGAGGTCGAGAATGAGGTGCATGTCTCCCAACTTTTTCTGAACAAGGAAGCAGTGGGAGTAGAAGCCTGTATTGCACTCTGCTTCCAGCACCACTGCCACTACCCTGCTGCTCAAGAGTCCCGCTATCTCCAAGGCAAAAAGGTCCAACATTGCAGCTGATAGGGGGCACTGCTTTCTGGGTGGACAGTTCAGGGGGATTTCTACAAAATTCACTAAGTATCCCTCCCAGATGATCCTCAAAACCCACTTGTCCCTGATAAAAGTTTTCCACTGATGGTAAAACTGAGCCAGACATCCTACCACCGGAGAGGAGAGGTCTGCCTTGGGCAGCTGAGGCAGAACTGGGCCCAGAGCTTCAGAGAGTGGCACTAGGCACTTTTGGGGCCTGCACCTTCTGCTGCGTTTTCTTTTGTGTTTAAGGAGGTTAGGACTTGACTTGGGCACCTCTACCTTTGCCACAAAAGGACTGTTTATTATGGTAGAAGTCTCTGCCTTTCCCTCCTTGAGAGTAAGCTGGGACAGATCGAACAGTCTTGTTGGCTCTTTTGGTCTTTTGAGAGGTCTCATGGGATTGTTCCACTTGTTGGCCGAACAAATAAGAGCCATCAAAAGGGACATTCATGACTTGCTGTTGTGCATCATTAGAAAAACCAGACGTCCAAATCCAGGAATGTCTAATACAGATACCAGCGGTGGCAGCATGAGAAGTAGTGTCGTATGCATCCGTAGCTGCCTTTAACTGATGACTGTTAAGACTCTATACCATGGGTGACAGTCTGAAGAATCTTCTACTTAGTGTCCAATTCCAGCAAAGTCTTGGAAAGAGATCTGAGAGAGGTTCAAAATGCATACCCATCATAACAGTTTTACGAGACTCCTTATTGATGGGGTGTGCCGCAACCTCATGAGGAAGATGACTTTATCTTTCTCGGCCAAAATGACAATTTAATCAGCAATAGGTTGAGAAGCCAGAATAGGTCTGTCCTTAGGGGCAATGTACCTGTGGGCTATCTGCTTACAAACAGAAGGAATGGAAGCAGACCTTACCCATACTGCCTCAGAGAGTTTCAAAAGCAGGAGGGATAGGAGGTGAAAGGCTAACCAGGAAATTAGGCACATGGCACCACTCAAGATGTAGCCGCTTACCTGGATCCAAGGCACAGGTCTAGAGAGTGAGGGTTGCATGCATACTGTGAAGCAAAGCCTTCAAAGAAGGATCCTCCGATGGGACTGAAGGCACGCCCAGAGTAGGGGTAGCCAGGCTGTAAAAGGAGTCATTGTCGCCGCCCTCAAAAGTAATGAGATCGGGGTCAGACTCATCCTCCCACAATTCCTCTCCGGGAAGAGAGGCAGAGAGAGGTGTGGACCTAGAGGCACCTAGCCCAATCCTGGGAGTTGGAAGAACAGGCAAAACTGGCACAGAAGGCAGTGCCGGAAGCAAGGGAGCCGGTGCCGGCCCCCAGAGGAGTCGGCACCAGCCCAAAAGAGCCAGCGCTGAACCCACAGAGATGGAACCTGGCACCAAGGAGACTCTCGATGTCGCAGGTGTCGTCGGACGTGGCACCAGGACAGGCCCTAGGAGGCCTGAGCCCAATGCCGCTGCCAATACAGGTACAGCCAGCACCGAAGTGAGTGGCGAAGGTACCTGGGCTGGTCCCTGCACAGTGACACCGTGACGGGGTATGGCTAGTGGAACTGATGTCGGCGGCACGGTCACCGACAAGGGATCAGGATCAATTGGCAGGTCAAGCGCTGTACCTGGCTAGAGTGTCCTGACTGCATAACCAAGGTCCCTAGAACCACTTCCACAGGAAGGAGCAAATGAGCCAGACACTGTACCAACTGCTCCATAAGAGCTGCCCAGTGGTGAAACTGCCCACCGGAATCCCACAGGAGGACAGAAAGTGGCTCTGGGCCCAAGATTTCAAACAACTGTAAGCAGGAGTGGCCGGTATACTGGCACCAGTGAAGGCCCCCCCCTGCTCCTGGACCCCAAGGACCTCGCAGCAGATGTATTACAGGGTGACCTCGAATGGTACCATTTCTTCCTCTTCTGACGGGAAGAGGAAGAATTTGAGGCCGAGTGGTCCCAGGTTCCCAACTGGGATTGAGAACGCCCACTTCTTTTGTGTTTATGAGAGGACTGCCCTCCCTCCCGAACACAGGACTGCCTGTCGTCAGAACCTCCCCTGTGAGGAAAGCCTCCCTCGGTGAGGAAAGTGGACCACATGGCCCTGCTGCCAGAGTAATATAACTGAAAAGGCTCCCTACCATCATCATCACCTTCCATGGTCTGAGGCTGTTGTTCAATAGGGCTGACAGAAACTGACAGTATTTATTTATTTATTTTGTTAAACTAAACTGACACCAAAATAACAAACACTAACTTTAAATCTACTAAAACGGAACAAACTGAACACTGTTGTCATATAGACATGAAGATCTGACTACTGGAGGGTGAGTGTCGTTGTCACTGAAGTGCACTCGACGGCAGGGAAAAAAGGAACTGTGGCAGTTTAGGACTAGTGCAGAGGTAAGCCATGCAGTGTGAGCTACTCTTGTGGTGCCACGCATCTGCGCAGCTTACCTCGGCGCCAGCTCTCCTGAAAAATTCTGGCTCCCGCATGGTCCTAGTGCATCTGGCTCAGAACCATCAGTGTGAATCAATAGTGAAGATATGGTCCAGGAAGATCTATCGTTACAGGTGAGTATTCTTTTCTGTCATCCTAGATTTACTTTGAAGAGAGGTACTTGAAAAGAAAAAATTACTCACCTCAGTAATTGTGTTTCTTCTAATGGAGTCTTTTTGTATTCTGACATTATGCAGTTAGCCCCAGCACCTGAACTGCTCTGGAGAAGAAAGAGTTAACTCTATGACAAAGCACAGAACATTGAGCTCGAGCTCGGTTCAAACCTCTGTCTGCTGCACTTTGAAGTGTAACCGTCAGATTCTCACGTGATAACACTAACTAACTACCCCCACTATGTGGAAATTGTAAAATATTTACTAGCCAAAAAGGCAACCAATATTTTGGATCCCCAAAAGACTCAAGTCGAGAAATCCAAAACAAAAACTAGGCAGTGAACAAAATAATTACCAAACCATATAAATAACCCACTCCCCCTGACTAAAGAGGGAGAGTGCCAAGTAAACCCCTGAGGTGCAGCACTGCGCCTACCAGCCCACTTCCCAAAAACCAGGCTCTGAAAGGGGATGCAGGGAGGGAGGTCAGTATACAGCAAGACTCCATTAGAAGAAATACAATTACTAAGGTGAGTAATTTTTTCTTCAAACAACATGAAGTCTTGCTGTATTTTGACATTATGCAGACAACCAAGCAGTACCTCCATGGAGGAGGGAATCAAACCTACTTTGGGAACAGGCTCTGCAGTACTGCTGTACCAAACCGAGCATCACTCCTAGCCTGGATATCCAGAGAGTAATGCCTGGTGAAAGTATGGACTAAGCAGCTGTACCTCTAGTCAAATGAGCTCTCAGGCCTGGGGGTACTTTGCCATGCTTTTCATAGCAGAATTGTATACAAGAGACAATCCACCTGGCAATAGTTCTCTTAGTAGCAGGTTTGCCCTTCTCACTTCACTATAAGTGAGAAACAACTGGAGGGAGTCAAACCTAAGAGCCTTAGTACGCTCAATGTTGTAGCTAAGAGCCCTTTTAACATCCTAACTGTGTAATCTCTCTCCTGAAGAAGTATGATCAGTGAAGAATACAGGAAGAGACATGGATTGGTTCAGATGGAAATCTGAAACCACCTTGGGTAAGAACCTCCTATTGGTTCAAAGGACCACCTTACCTCTATGGAATGAGATAAAATCAGGCTCCACTGACAGAGCTTGCAATTCACTGATACGCCTGGCAGAGGTAATAGCTACCAGGAACACAGTTTTCCAAGTCAAGTACCTAAGCTCTGCTGAAGACAAAGGCTCAAAAGGGGGCTACATAAGCTGAGCAATGCAAACATTAAGATCCCAAGCACAAATAGGATCCCTAAACGGAGGATTGCTATGAAGCAATCCTTTGAAAAATTTACAGAAAACAGGTTGCGATGCCAGTGAGGAGGGCTTTCCCACTGACAGAAAAGCAGAAACAGCTGACAAGTGTACTTTGAGGACAGCTGGTCTAAGGCCTAAGCCATTAAGGTAAACCATGTAATCCAGAACTGTAGACAAGTCAGCAGTATCTGGGGATATATGCTTCTTGGAACACCAAATGCTGAATCTTTTCCATTTGGAGTTATAAGTTTTTCTGGTGGCAGGTTTTCGAGAAGCTCTGAGAATGTCCAGAACCCCCTGAGACAGATGCAAATTTGCATATTCTAACTCTTCAAGAGCCATGCCTTGAGACTGAGACACCGGAGGTTGGGGTACCAGATCCTCCCCTGAGAGAAGGTTAACAGGTTGTGATTCCTGGGAAGAGACAGGGGAAGATGGACAGCTAGGGACAGCAACAGGGGATACCAAGGCTGCCTGGCCCAATCTGGAGCAATCAGGATCACTTTGCAAGATTGTGACCTTATCTTGACCAGGACCTTGAACAGTAGAGGAAAAGGAGGGAAGACAGAGAAAAGTACAGTTACGTAAGAACTTACCGTAACAGTAGATCTTCGAGAACAGCTTTTGCAGCAGGTTATACCATTAGGACTGAAGCCGTCAGGCGCCAGGACCCCACGGAAATTTTTTAGCTATCAGTCTTCAGCGGGGGACCGCCTCCGACGCTGGTCCCGCCCCCGACGTCAGGCGTAGTACATAAAGAGGCAGTCCCCCCACAATCCTCAGTTCTCCCGCCGGAGACTCCTGGCCACTGGATAACATCAGTAGAGGAGACCGAGGATCCGCCACCAGATGGCCAAGACTAAAATCAGAACATCTCATCCCGCAAGATGGATGTTTGGCTACGACCTACCTCCACAAGATGGGGGATGGTGGGCGGGAAGGTACCTGCTGCAAGAGCTGTTCTCGAAAATCTACTGTTACGGTAAGTTCTTACGTAACTGTACTATCTTACTTCAAGATACAGCTCTTGCAGCAGGTTACACCATTAGGACTGATTTCCAAGCAATAGTGGCAATCTTACGACACAGGGAGGAGGAAAGGCAAAAGTCTCCAGACAACTCGAGCCTAGGACAGAAGTCCGTGAAGGATGGCTAGGCCGAACCCTGCTCTTCGCCTCGATGCAATGTCCAAGCTGTAATGCTTGATAAAGGTATGCACAGAGCTCCAAGTGGCTGCAGCGCAATAGCTGAGGTGGAGACATTCTTTAACCCGCAGGAAGTGGCCACCCTCTCGTGGAATGACCCTGACCATGCCTGGTAAGGGTTTATTGTGCTTATCATAACAGAAAGTGATGCACTGGATGAGCCACCTCAAGAGAGACTGTTTAGGAACAGGAGCTCCTTTCATTTGAACAGCAAAGGAGACAAACAGTTGATCCGCCTTTCGAAACTGTTTGGTTCTGGTCAGATAATATCTGAGGCACCGATCCACGTCGAGGGTGTGCAGAAGGGCTTCTCCTCGGTTGGTGTACCTTGGGAAATACACTGGTAAATCAATATCCTGATTAAGGGTGAGAGCTGAAACCACCTTAGGCAGAAACTTTGGGTTTGTCCTCAGGGATACCCTGTCCTGATGGAAAACTAAATAAGGCTCTTTGCACATTAGTGCGTGCAATTCGGAGATCCTTCTTGCTGAAGTAACCGCAACTAAAAATAACGTTTTCCATGACAGAAAACGTAGCTCGCAATCCATGGCTGGTTCAAAAGGTGGCAGCGTAAGCTGCTCCAGGACGAAGGGCAAGTCCCAAGGAGGAATCAGATCCTAAATGGGCGGCCTAAGGTGGAGGACTCCCTTAAAAAGGCACAAGTAGTGTCCAATTGGGCCACCATCCGATGGCCTATGGGGGCATGGTAAGTCGAAATTGCACAAAGGTGCACCTTAATCAAGGAGTAAGCCAATCCGGAATGAAAAAGGGAAAGCAGGTAATCCAGAACCAGCTTTTCGGGACATTCTAACAGCGAGAAACCGCGCGCTTGAGCCCACAAGCAAAATATGCGCCATTTCATGGCGTACGTTGCGTGGGTTGCTGGTTTTCTGGCAGCAGAGAGTACATCTGCCACTTCTTGTGAGACCCCGTATCGCAACATGGCTATGTCTCTAGGAGCCAAGCGCGCAGGTTCAAAGAACGTAAGTCTGGATGGACTAATGAACCCTCCTCCTGAGACAGCAGATGGGAGCTGATTGGCAAAGGAAGTGGAGGTTCCCGGGATAGCTGATGCAGAAGCGGGAACCAAATTTGTCTGGGCCAGAAAGGCGCTATCAAAATGAGCGTCGCCTGCTCCCTGCGAAGTTTTAAGAGAACTCTCTGGATCAACGGGAAAGGAGGAAAGGCATAGAGGAATCTGCCCGCCCAGGAGAGGGACAACGCGTCTCACCAGAAAACACCAGGCCCTGGATCTAGCGAGCAAAAATTGGGCAGTTTTGCGTTGGATGGGGACACGAAAAGGTCTAACTCTGGAGTGTCCCATCTGTGAAACAGATCTTCTGCCACCTCCTGTAGAAGTTCCCACTCGTGGACTCTGGCTTGAGAGCGACTCAGGACTGTCTGCGACGGTGTTGTCCACTCCTGGGACGTGTACTGCAATTAGGTTTGCGCCGTGTTGCACTACCCACTCCCACACTCTCATGGCCTCCCTGCAAAGCGGGTAGGAGTGAGTGCCTCCTTGTTTGTTGAGGTAATACATCACTGCGGTATTATCTGTTTGTAACAGGAGAGTACCCGGTGGAATCTCCGACTGCAAGGCTTGCAGAGCATAAAGTACCGCCCTCATCTCCAAAATGTTGATGTGGAGATGAGATTCCTGGGCTGTCCATATGCCCTGAGACCGCACCCCGTCTAGGTGTGCTCCCCACCCGAGACCTGAGGCGTCTGTGGAGAGAGTCACAGTCGGAGAAGGCGCTGTGAAGGGAAACCCCGTGGAGAGATTCTCCGGATCTAGCCACCACTGCCAATCCCGAATCGCGGCATTCGTGATTCGAATTGGCTGCTGCAGTTTGTGTTGCTTTTGGTCCCATTGCACCCTTAGCATCCACTGGGTTACCCGCATGTGGAGTCGTGCCATCGGGACTGTTGCAATGGCCGCAGCCATATGTCCAAGCAGGCGAAGGACCAGTCTTGCCGGGACGGTCTTCCTCACCGACAGGTCCCTGACAAGGGATCTGATGTGTTCCGCTCTGTCTGAGGGAAGAAAGGCTTTCCTTCTGACGGTGTCCAGAACTACTCAGATGAACTGCAGTTTCTGGGACGGTACCAGGAGAGACTTCTCATAATTGATGAGGATACCCAGTGATTGGAAAAGGGACTGGGTGCGGTGAATGGCCGTCATCAGTGCCTCCTTGGAGGGAGCCATGAGAATCCAGTCGTCCAAGTAAGGGAACACGTAGTGGCCTTGTCTCCTCAGAGAGGCCGCTACGACAGCCATGCACTTCGTGAAAACGCGAGGTGCCAATGACAGCCCAAAGGGAAGAGCTCGGAACTGATAATGGCGGCTCTGAAACTCGAAGCGCAGGAACCTCCTGTGCGCTTGAGCAATGGGAATGTGCAGGTAGGCATCCTGTATATCCAAAGACGCCAGAAAAGCGTCCTGTTTCAGCATGGGAATTAGGCCCGGAAGGGTCACCATACGGAAGCGTTTGTAAACGACCAACAGATTGAGGTCGCTGAGGTCCAGAATTGGACAGAGGTCCCGTTTTCTTTGGAACCAGGAAGAAGTGAGAATAATACCTAACCCTCTCTGGTTCTCTGGAACGTGCTCTAAGGCTTCCTTGTCCAGAAGCGTGAGCACTTCCTGTTGTATGAGCAGGGCGTGCTGACCCGAGTAGCGGGAAAGCAGGGGAGGTCTTGTAGGTGGGCTGCCTACAAATTCTATATAGTGGCCTTTTTCGACCAGTTGCAGCACCCACCTGTCGGTGGTGATCGACCGCCACCCTGGCAGGTGACGTGCGATGCAACCCCCGACCTTCATTTCCCGTTGATCTTGAGGAGGGGCGGGGGCCGGGAAGGAGTCATGCTGTGGCAGCGTTCGATCCCGCAGGCTGGGCTGACTTTCCAGCTCGTTGGCCCCTGCCTGGGGATGACTTGGCCTGGGCTTTCCGGGTAAAAGAGCCCCTCTGCTGTTGGCCGGAACATGGTTGTTGCCTTTGTGTCCGGCTACGAAAGAGACTCTGGTTCCTACGAAAGGAACTAGGTCGAGGTCTGTACATGGCCTGGACAGATCTAACTGCCTTCCCTGTGTCCTGAAGTTTGGTGATCACCCTCTTGGAGGCTTCACCAAAAAGGACTTCACCGTTGTAAGGGACATCTAGGATGTTCTTCTGGACGTCCGAGGTAAAACCGGAGACACGGAGTCAAGAGTGTCTCCAGAGACACACACGCCTGAGGCTGCAGCTCTGGCCGAAGAGTCTGCAGAGTCATATGCGGCTCTGAGCACCTGGGTCCCCACATCCGAACCCGTACGGAGGAGGGTCAAAGCTCCTCTTTTGACCACCGACGGGCATCTTCTCAACCAGGTCCTGTCCGTTCCTCAGTGCGTTCTGGAATTGAACCATGTGGGTGAGGTAATTCAAAGACCTGATGGCGCAAGTTGCAGCCGTGTATTTATGCCTACCCAGGACATCCAATTGCTTGGATTCCAGGTCCGTGGCTGTGTGCTCAAGTGCTGAGGTCTCTGAGACCGATCATGCGAGGCAGTGATGACCAGGGAATCGGCCAGAGGATGGTTCGCCAGATACTGGTCCTCCCTTGGGGCCTTGTATAGGCGGTCAGCCTTCTTCGGCACTGCCAGAGTCGAATGCGGGCACTTCCATGCAGCCTTGCTGACGTCCACAAAGGTGTCCACCAAGGGTGGCACTACCACAGGCTTTGAGTCTTTCTGCCGAAGGTAGCGGACAAGGCGCTGTCTCTCGGGGTTGAGCTCTTCGGCATCCCACCCCATATTCTCCTGAATGTGCCTCATGATCTCCGCAAAGGAGGGATCATCCGGAGGAGACCTGGGAAGGTCATGTAGGTCTGGGGAGGGAATGCTGATGGGAGAAGGAGATCTGGAGCACCCTGAGGTGTCAGATCTAAAATCCTCCGCAGACGTGGTGTACCAGCGTCATCTGGGTCTCTTAGGGCTAGGTGACCCTGAAGTGGATCTTGAGGGAAGTCTTCTCCTATCTGAGGATCTACCCCTAGGAGGAGGTGTTGGCTCCTTGGGGGTTGGTGACTGTCCTGTGGGCCCCTTGGGCGGAGGAGTTGGCTCCTTGGGGGTTGGTGACTGTCCTGTGGGCCTTGGGCGGAGGAGGTGGCGCAGGCGGTGAATGAGTGGGTGGAGGCGGGCCGGGTAGGGAGGTGTGTGGCGACCACATCGCCTGATGGTGTCCCACCAGAAGGTAAAAAACTCCTTTACCTCTGCCAAATTCAAGCCTGACAGATGGGCGGGCTGTGGTGGCCTGTCACCGGGGTCGGGCGTCGGGTCCCCGGGGGTCTCAGACGACTTCAGTGTCGCCCGCCTGGTCCTCAGGCTGAATGGTATCCTCCTCCAATGATTCCTTCCGACTGACGTCAGCCGGCGACGGTGGTGCAGTCCTCCTCTCTGGCGTAGCCAACGTCGGTCCCCTGGCCGCGCCCTGGGAGGCGAACACCTGGCCGGCGATGGGTGTCTTGCTGTCGCCGGCTCCTGGAAGTGCCGGCGATGCTTAGCCGACGTCGGGTCTGGCGTCCGATTTAGGGATGTCAGCTCCTTAGTCTTATGGGGGGGGCTGGGTCCGACCCACGCGGAGGCTGGGACACCGACCTGGCGTCGGAGTCCCGACGGCGGGAGGAAGACTTTTGGCGCTCCCTAGACTTAGACGAGGCCTTAGAAGGAGTGGATGCAGCCGACAGCTTGGAACTCTTGAGAGGCAGCAGAAGGGAAGAGCCGCTAGAGGATCTGACCTGAACTGGGGGAGGCTGAGATTGAGCCCTGGAAGGAGAGCGGTCTGACCGCGAGCCGGAGCTTCGAGAGTCTGAGGCCCTCGCCGGGGACCTGGGTCTTTCCTTCTCCCGGTGTTTGTGGGTCTTCCCTGATGACTTCCCCCCCCCACCGGAGGAAGGTTCCCTATCCATGGTCTTCAGTTTCTCCTCCAAGAGAAACGCTTGAAGGGCCTTCTGGTGGTGGATCCTGGTGTGACTGTTGAAGCCCTGGCAGAAGGAGCAGGCCTTGGTGTCGTGTTCCGGGCCTAGACAACGCACACAGGCTGAGTGAGGATCCTTGAAGGGGATCTGTTTGCCGCAGGCACACTTCAATGGGTGACCTTCCAGAGAGGTGTTTGGAGAGGACATCAGATGAATTCCAAATCTGTATAAGAAAGAGAGAACGATGTAGTTCTGAGTTGTCGCATGCTAGAAAGTAACCGAGAGGCCGGTGCTTGCGATGTCGATGGCGGGAAAAGAACTGAGGATTGTGGGGGGACCGCCTCCTTATGTACTATGCCTGACGTCAGGGGCAGGACCGGCGTTGGAGGCGGTCCCCCGCTGAAGACTGCTAGCTAGAAAATTTCCGTGGGGTCCTGGCGCCTGACGGCTTCAGTCCTAATGGTGTAACCTGCTGCAAGAGCTGTATATCGAAGTAAGATTTTCCCTTCCCAATCCAGAATAAGAGCATCCAGAGGGACTGAACCAAAGACTGGGGGTCTGCAACAGAAGAGAGGAAGTTGGTGATTGTCTGGGGCTGCAAAGAGATATATCTCTGGAGTGCCCCACCTTGAACAAAATCACTTTTACCACTAAGGGATCCAGGGACCATTCGTGATGGCCCTGGGAAATCCTGCTCAATGCATCTGCTAGCACATTGTCCTTCCCTGGGAGGTGGACTGCTACCAGAGGGGTCTGTAGAGAATAAGCCAGGGACCATAATTTCATGGTTTCTGTGCACCAGGACGTAGACCGAGTGCCTCCCTGCTTGTTGATGTACCACATGGTGGCGGTGTTGTCTGTCCTGAACCATCTTGTTCTGTACTGATTCCGAGAAGGCCTGCAGAGCCAGGTACACTGCCCTGAGCTCCAGAAGACTGATGTGGAGAAGACACTCCTGAGTGAACCACACTCCCTGAGCTGTGAGAGCTCCCAGGTGAGCTCCCCACCCCAGGAGAGAAGCATTCGTGGCTAGAACCACATAATGAGATTGAGTGATGAATGGGACTCCTTGCCTGAGGTTGTCCTGATCCAGCCACCATTGGACAGCCTGGATCAGGGTCTGAGTCACTAGAATAAGCTTGGTTAGAGGATCTTTTTTCTGAGACCAAAAAGCCCTCAAATGAAACTGGATGTCCCTCATCTGAAATCTGGCCCCTTGGACCACTGCAGTGACAGCTGCCATGTGGCCCAGAAGTTGAAGGAAATGACTTGCTGGTCGAGACACCAGAAGGTGGAAAGAGGAAGCCAGCTCTATAATGACCCTTACCCTTGCCAAAGGGAGAAATGCTCTTGCCTTGACAGTATCCAATTCTACCCCTATGAAGGTTAAAAGCTGTACTGGCTCGAGAACTGATCTGGGAAGATTGAGGAGGAATCCTAGAGAAGTGAGCACTTGTTGGGTCACTTGTAAATCTGACTTGACTTGGTTTGGAGACTGGCCCACTATGAGCCAGTCGTCCAGGTATGGGAATATGGATATGTTTGTCTCCTTAGAAAGGCCACTACTACTGCTAGGCACTTTATAAACACCCTTGGAGCTGATGTTAGGCCGAAGGGCATTGCTTTGAACTGGTAATGGCCTGAAGGCAGTTCGAACCTGAGGTACTTTCTGTGGGAGCACCTGATGGGAATGTGAAAGTAGGCATCCTTTAGGTCCAGGGAGGCTAGCCAGTCCCCTGGCTTTAGAGAGGGAAGAATTATTCCCAGAGTCACCATTTTGAATTTTGGCTTTAGTAGGTGCTTGTTTAGGTATCTGAAGTCTAGGATGGGCCACCACTCCCGTTTTCTTCGGGGTAAGAAAGTATCTGGAATACAGATCTTTGCTCCTGTGAAGTGTAGGAACTTTCTCTATGGCTCTGAGAACCAGCAGAGATGAAACCTCTGCCTCTAGGGCAATGGTTTCGGAGATGTCTGCAGGTGGAAAGGACCTGACCCTCAGCTTTGGAAATTTTTTGAAGTTGAGGGCCAGTCCCAGACTTACTACTTCCAGGACCCACTTGACTGAGGTAACAGACTTCCAGTTCTGGGAGTAGTAAGCCAGCCTGCCTCCTACAGGAATTGGGGAGTTGACCCGGGCTGACACATCTGCTTGGCAGGAGCCTTAGGCTGGGAGGAGAATGCAGCCCTGCTCATCCCGCTTCTGCCTCTCCCTCTGAAGAACCCCCTCTGGGAAAAAGGAGAGGAGGCCTGTGCCTGGTAAAAAGGCATATGCAAAGGCCTGCCCCTAGCCTGCTGCTTCTGAGGAGTTGCCTGCCTTTCCTTGGCCTGTGCACTCCTGTAGGTGGTCCTGTACTCATCCATCATTTTCATATAATTCTCCGTCTGCTCCCCAGAGAATTTTCAGCAACAGGAAAATCCATGGCCTTAGCCTGGGTCTCCTGCGACAGGCTAGTACATCTGAGCCAAGCCAGCCTCCGAAGAGCCATAGATGTAGCCATGACTCTTGATGACACATCACTGGAGTCCACAGCAGTACGAAACTGGATTTTTGATGCCTCAATCCCATCAGCAGCCACTTCCTCCAGCTCCTTGGCAAGCTGGGGGGAGGCCTGTTTAGCCAGTTCCAGAACAGTGTCCCATCTGAACTTCTGGTACCTGGCTGTGTAGGCCATATAATTAGCCAGCCTGAGTCTCAAGGAAGCTGCCATGTACTGTTTCTTTGCCATGGCATCCAGCTTCCTGGAGTCTTTATCCGGGGTGTGTGAAGCCAAGGGTATGTTAGCCTTATCACAGGCTACAGCCTGCACCACCCCAACATGGCTGCATTGCTGGTACAAGTACTCCATACCTGGGCCTGACAACATATTCTCTTGTCCGTTCGCCTGTCCACAGGAGGTAAAGAATTTAGAGTCTTAAGTAACTTATGTGTCTGTTTCCCAAAGGATTTGTGAAGGGGAAAGTACAGTTACGTAAGAACTTACCGTAACAGTAGATCTTCGAGAACAGCTCTTGCAGCAGGTTACACCATTAGGACTGAAGCCGGCAGGCGCCAGGACCCCACGGAAAAATTCTAGCCAGCTATCTTCAGCGGGCACCGCCCCCAATGCCGGTCCCGCCTCCGACGTCAGGCGTGGTACATAAGGGGGCGGTCCCGCCAGATTCCCCAGTTCTCCCGCCGGAGACTCCCGGCCGCAGGATGACATCAGAAGGGGAGACCGAGGATCCACCGTCAGAAGACAATAATGAAGGAAATCCCAATAAAAGAGGGAGCAGAACCATGCCTCCTCCAAGGGGGAAGGTGGGCGGGAAGGTACCTGCTGCAAGAGCTGTTCTCGAAGATCTACTGTTACGGTAAGTTCTTACGTAACTGTACTATCTTACTTCGAGATACAGCTCTTGCAGCAGCTTACACCATTAGGACTGATTCCCAAGCAGTAATGCTGCTAGAAGATCCGGGAGGAGGTAAAATGAAAGGAAAAACATTCCAGGTCCTGACTTAGGACAGGAGACCCTGCAGCACCGCTAGGCCGAAACCGGCTCTCCGCCGAGAGGCGATATCCAGACTATAATGCCTGATAAAGGTATGCACAGAACTCCAAGTGGCTGCAGCACAAATAGCAGAGATTGAGACGTTTTTAAGTGCTGCAAAGGAAGTAGCCATCCCCCTGGTAGAATGACCCCGGATAGAACCCGGGAGGGGCTTCTGCTTAATATTATAACAGTATGAAATACACTGAACAAGCCAGCGAGACAGGGTCTGTTTGGATACTGGATGGCCCATCATTCTCTGAGAGAAGGAAACAAAAGCTGGTCAGAACTACGAGAGGGTTTAGTTCTGTTGAGGTAATACCTCAGGCTGCGGTGAACATCCAGGGTGTGGAGCAAGGCCTCTCCTCTATTAGAATAACTCGGGAAATAGACCAGAAGGTCAATATCCTGGTTTAGAGTGAGTGCCGAAACCACCTTAGGCAGAAACTTAGGGTTCGTCCTCAGGGATACTCTGTCCCGGTGGAAAACTAAATAAGGCTCTTTGCACATGAGAGCGTGAAGCTCAGAAATCCTTCTAGCTGAAGTGACAGCAACTAAAAATAACGTCTTCCACGACAGAAAACGTAGCTCGCAATCCACGGCAGGTTCAAAGGGAGGGAGTGTGAGCTGTTCCAAGACAAAGAGCAGATCCCATGGAGGCACCGGGTCCCTAATGGGAGGCCTAAGGTGTAACACCCCTCTAAGAAATTCCCGAGATGTATCTAATTGAGCGACAGTACGATGTCCCACCGGAAGGTGGTATGCAGAAATAGCGCAGAGGTGCACCTTAATAGAGGAGTAGGCTAGGCCTGAATGAAAAAGAGAGAGAGGAGATAATCCAAAATTACTCCCACAGGACAACCTAAAGGGGAAAGATCACAAGCCCATAACCATAAGCAAAAGCGAGAGGCATACTTCGCGGCATACGTCGCATGCGTTGCCGGCTTTCTGGCTGCAAAAAGAACCTCTGCAACCTCTTGCGAGACCCCGTGATGCAAGATGGTTATGTCTCTAGGAGCCAAGCATGCAGGTTCAGAGAACGTAGATCCGGATGAAGCAACGAACCATTCTCCTGAGACAGTAGGTGGGAGCTGAGCGGCAACGGGAGCGGGGGTTCCCGAGATAGCTGTACCAGCAGAGGGAACCAGATCTGTCTGGGCCAGAATGGGGCCCCCAGAATCATTTGTGCATGCTCCCTGCGCAGCTTGAGAAGAACTCTTTGGATCAACGGGAAGGGAGGGAAGGCATAGAGGAATCTGTTCGCCCAGGAGAGGGACAACGCGTCTCGCCAGAAAGCACCAGGCCCTGGATCTAGCGAGCAAAAATTGGGCAGTTTTGCATTGGATGGGGATGCGAACAAGTCCAGCTCTGGAGTTCCCCATCGAAGGAACAGATCCTCTGCCACCTCCTGAAGAAGTTCCCACTCGTGGACTCTGGCCTGGGAGCGATTCAGGCCATCTGCGATTGTGTTGTCCACCCCGGGAACATGTACAGCGATCAGGTTTGCGCCGTGTCCGATTACCCAATCCCACACTCTCATGGCCTCCCTGCAAAGGGGGTAAGAGTGTGCGCCTCCTTGTTTGTTGAGGTAATACATCACCGCCGTGTTGTCTGTCTGAAGCAGGAGAGTGCACAGTGGGATTATCGACTGAAAAGCCTGCAGGGCATAGAGGACCGCCTCATCTCTAGAACATTGATATGGAGATGAGCCTCCAATGGGGTCCCACGAACCCTGAGACTTACCCGTCCAGGTGTGCCCCCACCGAGACCTGAAGCATCCGTGGTGAGGGGTTACCACCGAGGCGGAGCTACAAGCAGGGCGCCCTTGGAAAGCGACGGGGCTAACCACCACTGCCAGTCGCGGATCACAGATTTCGTGATCCTGACCGGATGCTGCAAGTGGTCTTGCCTTTGGTCCCATTGCACCTTGAGCATCCACTGGGTTACCCGCATGTGAAGCCGCGGCGAGAGGGACCGGCCGGAATGGCCGCAGCCATGTGTCCGAGCAGACGGAAGGACCGACCTGGCAGGTACGATCTTGTTCAAGACAACCTTTATGGGACCTGATGCGTTCCGCTCTGTCGCCCGGAAGAAAGGCTCTTCCCTGGACAGTGTCCAGAACTGCGCCTATAAATTGCAGTTTCTCAGACGGTACCAAGAGAGACTTCGTAATTTATGAGAATGCCCAGAGACTGGAACAAGTCTTGAGTGCTCTGGACCGCAAGCAACAACGCCTCTCTGGAGGCGCTAGAGAAGCCAGTCGTCGAGAGTGCAGGGAACACATAGTGGCCCTGTCTCCTTAGAGACGCTAAGCCACACCTGCGGCGTCACTTGGTAAAGACCCTTGCGTAGATGAGGCAGTCCGAACGGAAGAGCTCGGAACTGAAAATGGTGGTCGAGGAACTCGAAGCGCAGGAACCTCTGGTGCGCCTGAGCTATGGGGATATGCAGGTACGCGTCCTGCATGTCTAGGGACGCTAGAAAGGCATCTTGTTTCAGCATGGGAATAAGACCCGGAAGAGTCACCATGCGGAATCTTTTGTAGGCGACCAACACGTTGAGGTCGCTGAGGTCCAGAATCGGACGGAGGTCCCCTGTTTTCTTTGGAACCAGGAAGAAGTGGGAATAATATCCTTGTCCTCTCTGGTTCTCCGGGACGTACTCTATAGCCCCCTTTTTTAGGAGCGCGAGTACCTCTAGCCAAATTAAGTTTCTGTGCTGACCCGGATACCGGGAGAGCAGAGGAGGCCTCGAGGGTGGCTTTTCTGCGAACTCTATAAAGTGGCCAAGACTGACCAATTGCAGAACCCACCTGTCTGTGGTGATAGCCTGCCATCCCGGCAGGAAGTTCGCAATGCAACCCCACCATAATTTCCGTTGATCCTGAGGGGCGCAAGGAAGGAGTCAGGCTGTGGCGGCAGATGGGCCCGTTTGCTGGGTAGGCCTAGGGGGGCGCTGACCTCGGCTAGCGGGCTGTTTACCCTGGGTTCTACGGAAACCAGAGCCCCTCTGGTGTGTAGCGGAGCGGGGCTGCTGCCTCTGTGTCCGCCCACGAAAACGGCTTTGGGTCCTACGAAAGGAACCAAGCCTAGGTCGGTACATGGCCTGGACCGACCTCACTGCCTTCCCGGCCTCTTGAAGTTTGGTAATAATCTTCTCAGAAGGATTACCAAATAAAACATCTCCCTCGAAAGGGGCGTCCATAATGTTCTTCTGGACGTCCGGGGTAAAGCCGGAGACACGGAGCCAGGAGTGTCTCCGGAGGCAAACGCCGGAGGCTGCTGCTCGGGCCGATGAGTCCGCGGAATCGTACGCAGCTCGAAGCACTTGGGTCCCCACGTCTGAACTCGTGCGGAGGAGCTGGAGCATCTCCTCTTTCTGCTCACCATCGGGTAGTTTCTCAGCTATCCCCAGACCCTGTTCCCACAGAGCGTTCTGAAACTGAACCATGTGGGTCAAGTAATTTAGGATCTGATGGCGCAGGTAGCGGAGGCATCGTGCCTGCCCAGAGAAGTCCAATTGCTTGGATTCTGGATCCGTGGCAGTGTGCTCAAATGCTGCGGCCTCTGTGACCGGTCATGTGAGGCTGTGATGACCAGAGAATCGGCCTGGAGGTTGTTGCGTCCAGATACTGGTCCTCCTTAGGAGCCTTGTATAGGCGGTCAGCTTTCTTCGGGCACGCGAGCGAAGTGGGCGCTCCACGCCGCCTGGTGACGCCCACAAAGTGTCTACCAAGGGTGGCACCACCACAGGCTTGGGGTCCTTTTGCCGAAGATACTTGGCAAGGCGTAGCCTTGGGTCTAACTCTTCGCATCCCACCCCATATTCTCCTGGATATGGCGCATGATATCCATGAGCGAGGGTCATCCGGAGAGACCGGCGTCTCACGTGGGTCCGGAGGAGGATGGAAGTGGAGATGGGGATCTAGAGGTGGAGTAAACTGATCCCGTGTCCTCCGTCGACGGCGAACGTCGGTGTCCCCTGGATCTCTTGGGGCTGGGTGATCCAGAAGACGATCTTGACGGAGGTCTCCTCTTATCTGATCGACCCCTGGGAGGAGATCTGAACTCCCTGGGGAGGGTTGAACGGCCAGTCGACCCCGCAGGTGTAGGGGGGGCCAGAGCTGGAGGAGGGGGAGGAGGAGGAGGAAGAGCAGTGGGCACCACATCCCTCTTGATGGTGTCCCACCAGTACGTGAAGAGATCCTTCACTTCCACTAAAGACAATCCCGACGACGGCCCCACAGGGACCTCGGGCGGCGTCGAGGGAGCCCTAGGAGACTGCACGAGGCCGGGGTCGCCCGTCTGGTCTTCGGGCTGCGTCAGATCCTCCTCCGTCAGCGACTCCTGCCCGACGACGGTCGGAGGTACAGGAGTCCTCTTCTCAGGCGTGGCGGACGTCGGTCCCCCAACCGACGTCCGGTGGGAAAACAGCGACGGCGGTCTCGCGGCGATGACGGCTCGAGGAGGGATGACTGATAGTCGACATAAGTTGAGCCAGCGTCGGGTCTACCGGCCTCTTCAGGCGTAAGTTCCAACGCTTTTGCGGGGTGGAACGGAAGAGGCCCGGACGTCCGGTGCCACGGGCGGGAACCCGACTGCGTGGTGGTGGTGGCGGCGCCCCGGACTTCGCGCCGAGGCCTTGGGGTGGAGGGCGACGGCGGCCTGGCGGGAGGGGCCTGAGAAGAGCGAGAAACAGTAACCGCGCGGGGAGAGAAGAGCCCTGGATGGAGACCGGTCAGAACTCGACCGAGCTGCGGGACTCGGAGGCCTCGTCGGAGACCTGGAAGGTCCTTCTCCTTCTCTTCTTTTCGGCATGTTTGTGGGATTTCAAAGATTCCCTTTAGAGGACATGGCTCTCAACTTTTCTTCCAGCAGGAACGCCTGAAGAGCCTTCTGACGCCCGGATCCTTGTGCGGCTATTAAACCCTGGCAGAGAACAGGCCGGGTATCGTGCTCTGGGCCCAGGCACGGGCCGCATGAGCCATGTGGGGGGTCTTAAAGGGATCTGCTTCCCAAGCACACTTCGATGTATGCCGGAGGTCGGAGAGGACATCAGCGAAAAATCCTTCTAAGTAGGATGAAATTCCCGTAGGAAAGCTCTGCAACCACGCGTCGCGCGCTAGACTAAGACCGGAGGGTCGAGGCATGCAAGTCGACGGCGGGAAAGAACTGGGGAATCTGGTGGGACCGCCCCCTTATGTACCACGCCTGACGTCAGAGGCGGGACCGGCGTCGGGGGCGGTCCCCGCTGAAGATAGCTAGCTAGAATTTTTCCGTGGGGTCCTGGCGCCTGCCAGCTTCAGTCCTAATGGTGTAACCTGCTGCAAGAGCTGTATCTCGAAGTAAGATCAGACAATTTCTTGGACTCTGGGATGTCCATCATCTCCAATACTCAGGCTCCTCTTGCTCCTCAACAGCTTCATCCAAAGGGAGCTGGAGGGTTTCTGCCACTTTCCTGTAAAACATAAAGTGGGAAGGGGACTCAGAAAGCCTAGGAGGAGAAACACCAGAATGTCTGTCTGGGGAGATGTTCGGTTCCATGGGCTTATCCAGACCTTCCACACCATCATCATCATCATAATCTTCATCCCCCTCCAAATCCGGTTCATAATAGTCTTCAGGGGAATAATCCAGAACCAGAGGAACCGACCGAACGCCTGCCTGAAGGCGTTGGATCAGCTGGAACCAAACACAGCAATTCTACTATGCTAATCGCCTTGGCAATTTCTTTGGCGGTTGGACGATGCAGTTCTGGATCCGAACCGGCCGATTTTTCTTTCTTTTTGCCGGAACCGACCCCTCAGGATCGGCTCTCCATTTGCCCAAGGAAGTCTCGCCCAGGTCAGTGAGTACTCCCTCAGGTTCGGTTGGAACCGAACCGGGTTGGCCATCTGGGTCAGTGGACTTCTTGGCCTCCTTTTCCCTAAGCCTGCCCAGTCTTTTATCCAGGGTGGCTTTACGGAAAATTTTATATATCTGGCAGTCTGACTCTAGGTGGTCAAAATCCAGACATAAACACAGGTGGTGTGAGGATCAGCCTTAGCAAAGGCCTCCCACACTCACTGCAGTGTTGAAACCCAGTGGGCCCAGTTTTCTCTTGGGTTTCTCAGACGGCGCATCCTATCACTTACCCTTTTATGGCAACAGCCAGGCAAGACCCCTTATCAGTTCCTAACTGTGTTACGGTGTTTGAAAAAATGATGAAACACCTTTTTTTTAGAACCAATAAGAACCGGTACTTCACACTAAAATCAACTAAAAGAAAAAAAGATACAGACAAATACAGATAACCGGTTCAGCCGAACCGGTTGAAAAACTGTTTTTTACAATTTCCACACAATTTTCAGAACTAGTCCACTACCTATGTACTTACTGTATGGAAGACAGGGATCTGAACCGAAACATAGAAAAAAATATTGGTAAAACCGACATTTTAAACAGGACCGGACCATTAGCGAAGGAGAAATCTCCGGAGTATCTGTTTAGTTAGGCGGAGTAAAGAATCTTACGGTTACACTTCGAAGTACAGCAGACAGAGGTCTGAACCAAGCTCGAGCTCAACGTTCTATGCTTTGGCATAGAGTTAACTCTTTCCTCTCTGGAGCAGTTCAAGTGCTGGGACTAACTGCATAATGTCAGAATACAGCAAGACTTCATGTTGTTTGAAAGTGAGCTTTCCACCATCTGAGGCACTTCCCTCCATTTTTATGGCTGCAGTTGGGCGGAGCCTGCAGCATTCTTGCTGTAGATCTAAAAACGAGCTACTGGACTGATATCTTGGAAGCATCCATTTTGCAGTTTCGGAACACTCCTTACACAACTCCAAAAGACTGCACTCACTCCCCAGCTCCCCGCAGATGTGCTATTTTGTCTGGCAGTACATGGCATAGTCTGCTGTGTCCAAGCTGGCCACTGGAGCCCAGTGCACATGCATGACGACTCGCACATGCGCACTGAATTCCGGCGGTCATCTTGGACACAGCGGACAGCGCTGAGCTTCACTGTGACTTCAATCAGCTCGTCTGTATTGTCCTCTCACAAATGGAATGTGAAAAGTAAAATTACTCAAGCTGGCTTGAAAAGTGAAGGTAGCAGCTTTGGCGTAATCCGTCGTGATAGACTGTGTCAGAGCCCCATAGCCACTGTCATGTCTATGAATAAATTTATTCAGACTCCTCAATATTTAGCCCCCATAAAGGCAGCTTTCCTTGGCAAAGATTTTGCAAGCAAAAGTCAGAATTTAATTTTTAGTCACAGCCTCTGCCTTACTGCAGGAGTGATACTAACAAATGCATTCTCACCTTCTCAAGAGAGTTGTGATGTCAATGTGAAGTACAGTTACGTAAGAACTTACCGTAACAGTAGATCTTCGAGAGAGGGGCTCTTGCAGTAGGTAATTACATATAGGACTGATGCCGACCGGCGTCAAGACCCAACGTAAAAATTTCTAGCTAGTAGTCTCCGGCGGGGGACCGCCCCCACGTCAGGTGACCAACGTCATGTGGCGTCAGTATAAAGGGGCGGTCCCCCACGCCCGCCTTCCAGTTCTTTCCCGCCAAAGGCCAAAAGGCAAGACGAGAAAGAAGCGGATATTTCCCTTCCTGGAAAAGGAGATGAAAAAGCTTAAGGGGATGGAGGGTGGGAAGGTATTACCTACTGCAAGAGCCTCTCTCGAAGATCTACTGTTACGGTAAGTTCTTACGTAACTGTATTATCTTACTTTGAGAGGGCTCTTGCAGTAGGTAATTACATATAGGACTGAGTCCCAAGCAGTCTGGAACAAGGAGAAGCAAACGGGGAAAGGAAAGCTACTCAGAAGTAGACCCGCTGGTTGTGAAGGCCTAAGGAAAGGAGGTCTTGCAAAACAGCCAGCCCGAAACCTGCTCTACGGCGAGAGGCAATGTCCAAACTGTAATGTTTTGTAAAGGTATGGACAGAAGTCCAAGTGGCGGCTGCACAAATGTCAGCCGCTGACACGTTCTTGAAACAAGCCGCAGAGGCAGCAACCCCTCTGGTGGAGTGGCCTCTAACTTGACCTGGCAGGGTCTTGTTGTACTTGTCATAACAGAAAGTGATACAAGCCAGCCATTTCGATAGGCATTGCTTAGAAACTGCATTGCCTTCTCTTTTATGGGCAAAAGAGATGAACAGTTGATCAGTCTTTCTGAGATCCTTCGTCCTGTTGTTGTAGAATCTCAGAATTCAGTGAACATCCAAAGTATGCAGGAGGTACTCTCCTTGGTTGGAGTGCTGCATAAAAAAAGGCAGGCAACTCTATGGATTGATTCAGCGTCGATTCTGCTACCACTTTAGGGAGAAACTTAGGGTTGGTACGCAGAGCCACACATTCCTTATGAAAAATCAAATACGGGATTTTACACATTAGGGCCTGAAATTCGGAAATCCGTCGAGCAGAAGTAATGGCCACTAGGAAGAGAGTCTTCCAAGAAAGGAACTTTAGGTCCACTGAGGCTGCCGGCTCGAAAGAAGGCACAGTAAGTTTCTCCAAAATGAAATTCAGATCCCAAGGAGGGGCAGGAATCCGGATAGGGGGTCATAAGTGAAGGACCCCTCTCAAAAAGGTCTTAGAGACCTCCAGCTGAGCAAACGTTCTGTCTGCAAAGGGGACATGATAGGTCGAAATGGCCACCATGTGAACTTTTAAGGATGAATGGCTGAGACCCAGATTGAAGAGGTGTAGCAGGTAATCCAGAAGTCGGCCAACAGAGCACGAGAAGGGCTTGACATCACTGGAGACAGCCCAAATAGAGAACCGCTTCCATTTCATGGCATAAGTAGATCTGGTTGAGGGTTTCCTGGACTCCACCAGAATCTCAGCTACTCGGTGGGGGGAACCCTGAACTGGGCCTGAGCTACGTCTGCAGGAGCCACGTGTGCAACTGAAGAGACTTGAGGCCTGGATGGACCATGGTCCCCTGATCCTGGGTCAGCAAAAATAGCAACAGAGGAAGAAGAAGAGGAGGTTCCTCTGAGTACTGTTGCAGAAGAGAGAACCAAACTTGCCTGGGTCAGAAAGGAGCAATCAGAATCATTCGAGCTCCTTCCGAACCGAGTTTTTGCAAGACCCTCGTAATCAGTGGAATCGGGGGGAAAAGGCATAGACGAATCTGCCCTTCCAGTCTAGAGACAGAGCATCTCTCCAAAAAATGCCGCGCCCTGGGGCAAGCAAGCAGAAGATGGGAAGTTTTGTGTTCTGGGGGGAAGCGAACAGGTCTACCTGTGTAGTTCCCCAGCGTAGGCAGATGTCTACGAGCCCTGATCCAGTTCCCATTCATGAGGTAGAGCAGATGACCAGCTTAGCCTGTCTGCCAGCGTGTTCTCGATCCCGGGACATGAGATGCCGTGAGGTGAAGGTTGTGCTGTACTGCCCAATCCCAGACTCGCATCGCTCTGGCAAAGGAGGTAGGAACGAGTTCCTCCCTGTTTGTTGATGTACCAGACCAAACACATGTTGTCCTTCTGTACCGCTAAGTGACCTGGAGACAGATACAGATGCAGAGCCTGAAGAGCATACAGTAGTGCCCTTAGTTCCAGCACATTGATGTGGAGGGACTTCTAAGCTTGGACCAGGAGCCCTGGGTCCTGTGAGGACCGAGATGGGCTCCCAACCCTCGCCGGAGGCATCCATAGTGAACGTCTGTTGGGGAGACTGAAGGAACTCCCGGCAGAGGTTCTCCTGAACCATGCACCACTGCAAGTCCCGAGCCATGGAAGTGGAGACCTGGGCAAGATGATCTAGGATGTCCACCAGCTGATCCCATTGAGATCGAAGTGTCCACTAAGAGATTCTCATGTGGAGCCGAGCGCAAGGGACTGTCGGAATTGCAACCGCGATTAGCCCAAGGAGGCGAAGGACTGACCTGGCGCTGACCCGCCTGCGGTTGGACAACAGGCTGACCTGGGCCTGAAGAGTGGCCGCCCTGTCTGGTTGCAGGAAGGCCCTGCCAGAGGTTGTGTCCAGGATCGCCCCATAAACTGGAGCCTCTGGGACAGGATCAGATGGGACTTGGCTTGGTTGATGGTAATACCCAGGCAGGCAAAGACCTGCCAGGTAAGGGAAAGGAAGCGCAGGGGTTCCTCCCTGAACAGGGCCGCCAGGAGCCAATCGTCCAGGTATGGGAAAACCTGCACCCCCTGGGTACACAGGTAGGCCGCTACCACCGAAAGGCATTTGGTGAACACTCGGGGCGCCGAGGAAAGACCAAATGGGAGGGCCTTGAACTGGTAGCGGTCCCCCTGGAATGCAAAACGCAGGTATTTGCGATGGGAAGGGTGGATAGGGATATGCAGGTAGGCATCCTGCATATCCAAAGCGCACAGCCACAGTCCTGGCCGAAGAAGGGGCAGGAGGCTCTGCAGCGAGAGCATCCTGAACCTCTTGTACTCCACGAACAAGTTCACGGAGCTGAGGTCGAGAATCAGCCTCATGTCCCCTGTTTTCTTCGGGACCAGGAAGAAATGGGAATAGTATCCCGTTCCCTGAAGAGGAATGGGGACGGGTTCTATCGCTTCCTTCAACAAAAGTGCTGAAATCTCTTCCTGGACCAGAAAATGATGTTCCCAAGAGTACGACGACCTTGGGGGAGGTAATGCCACTTGTGAACCTCCTGGATTTTGCGTAGCAACTCCATAAAGGAAGGATCCTCTGGAGGAGACTCCGGAGGAGTCCTAGGCCTGGGTTTAGATGGACAGCATGGCTCGTCGTCCAGCTCGGAGCAACCGTCGGAGTCATCCGAGGTGGAAGAGGAAGACTCCCTCTCCCGGCGAGGGGGAGGAACGGACCCCTTGGAAGGTCCTCGGGGAAGCGTATCCTGCCCCGCCCTGGAATCAGAGGGCTCACCCCTGGTGTCCGGAGGTGGGGAGTGAGTCTGTCGTCGCGGACGTACAGGAGCCAGAATCAGCACCGTCGTCGTGAGACGACTCTCCACCTCTCTGGTGAGTTGAGCCTTGGCCTCAGCCCACCAGGAGGCCAGAGTCTCCTTCAAGTCCACCGGCGGCTGAGGGGGCGGCGGAGGAGGAGGAGGAGGAGGGGGATACGGGTATTGATTGTACCCGTAAGGTGCGAATCCATAACCTACCGGAGGGAAACCCAGTGTTGGGTATTGATGCACCGAGTACTGCGGCGTCAGGCCAGCGTTGGGTACTGGGACATCGGATACTGCGGAGCTGGGTAAGACAGCGTCGGATACGACGGCGTCGGATACCCGGAAGCCGGAGGGTCTGCTGGAGATGGTCCGGCCGGAGGGCCCACAGGCGGGCCTGGAGCAGGAGGCCCAGTGGGTGGAAGGCCCGGTGCTGGAGCGGCATCCGAGAGCGGGATGTCACCCATCGTCAAGCCCGGGCATCGGAGCCGGGCGCCCAGGGAACCGTCCAGGTCAGTCTGACCAGCGGGTGGACACCATGACGGGTGCACCAGGAACCTCAGCATCGCCTCGGGATGGAGGAGAGAAAGTCCTTGGGGTCATGCAGAGAAGACCCAGGGTCCCTGGAGGGCAGCAAGGCTGCGGGAGCCAGGAACGGCGGATGTGGAGGGTCCGCGTCGGCTCAGCCGCCATGCAGGCGTCAGGCAGGCCGCGTCCTGACTTATCAGCAGAATAAGGGCGGACGCCGGAGGAGCTGACTGACTATCGACCCATCGCCTTGCGGTGTAGGTTGGGCGGGAGGAGCGGCCTTGCACCCGCCTGGGCGGGTCGAGCTGATCATCGACCATCTCCGTGCTGGCGCCAGAGGAGCTGACATCTGGCTTACCAGAGCCACTCGAACCAGTAGGTCGCACTGTGCCAGCTTTACTGGGGCGGAGGCCTCAATAGCCGGAGGCGCCGAAGAATAGCCTTGAGCAAGAAACCGATGGTCGTCGGCGCCACCTTGGAAGCCTCAAGGTAGCCGTCATGGGCAGTCCCCGGAGGACGTTACCTGTAGCACGCGACTCGAAGAAGATCACGGTGGATGATGAGCCCTTATCCCGGTGCTTCTCCTTGTCTTTCTTCTTCCGATGGCCTTCAGGGGACGTGGACGCCTGCTAGAACTTTTTTAACTCCTTCTCCATGGAGGACATTTTCTTCTTTAGTATGTGGGCCTCCAGGGTCTGCTGCCTCCATCTGCGGGTGGCGGCGTTGAATTTTAGGCAGTGCTGGCACTTCTCCACCTGATGATCCAGGCCTAGACATAAGAGGCACTGGGAATGGCCATCCTTGTGCGGGAGTTGGGCACCGCACGAGTCACACTTATTTTTGTGCTCGGAAGGTGTAGGGGATGACATATACCGATGAATGCCTGACGATTTTAATCGAAGAATCGAAAAAAGACGGTAAAAACTACCGACGAGAGAGCTGACGAGCGTTGAACTTTACCACGAGGTGCTGACACGAGCTAACAGCGGGAAAGAACTGGAAGGCGGGCGTGGGAGACCGCCCCTTTATATTGACACCACATGACGTCGGTCACCTGACGTGGGGGCGGTCCCCCGCCAGAGACTACTAGCTAGAAATTTTTCCATTGGGTCCTGACGCCAGCCGGCATCAGTCCCATATGTAATTACCTACTGCAAGAGCCCTCTCGAAGTAAGATCTGCTCTGCAGAGACAGCATCAGTGGTATGGTCTGCTGGTCTCACTCGGGAGAATTATGAAATGGGCACACACCAGGGACTTCTAAGGGCGACGCCAGACCCAGCAGGAATACACTGATGAAACAAACAAACAAACAAAAAAAAAAGGCAGCACACACACCTAAGGTGAGGTATTATAAATAGAATAATAGATAGGTTCTGGTGTATTACAAGGCAGTAATTCCATCGAGAGTTTCTGGGGACACAAGAAACCTCGAGAGCGAAGCTCGAGAGGTTTCTAGTGTCCCCAGAACCTCGAGATGGAATTTCTGCCTTGAAACACCAGAACCTATTTGTTATTTTTTGTAATATATGGATGCAAGGAATTTTTAATTTCTTACTTGTGCCTGCTGTACGGCGCTGAGGTCTGCAGAGTTAGTAAGACTCCCGAGTGTTGTTCCTCGCTCGCACCACCCCCACTCCTGCTCCCGCTCCCAGTCCCATTCCACTTCTTTCTCTCACAAAAAAAAAAAAGAAACAAAACACAGTTCACACAGTAGTCACATCGGTACCCAACGATACTATTACGAGGACCGGAAGTATAGTATTATTGGGCCGGAAGTATACTATTACGAGGACCGGAAGTATACTATTACGGGACTAACTACTATATTACAAGGAATTTTTTGTATGCATTTTGGGGGTATTATTTTCATTATCCATATATTACAAATGTATTAAAGCCTCCACAAATGTTGAGCAAACTCCCCTATGTATCATGTCTTTGATGGGGGCTTCTTCAATGTGCGGAGTTAACAAGTGAACAGCCATCTTTTATGATTACAAAGATTTATGTAATTAATAAACCCCAAATCATGCTTCCTTAATGTTCTAGTCCATCTAGTCCAACACGGATACATTACTTTAAAGGGTGAGTCAGTAATCCACAGTGTAGTTACGTTAAGTGTCCGCATGTAATGAATTACTGTATTATTAAAAACAATTGTCCAAGTCTTCTCTTCTGAATGCTAATACTAGTTACTTTTATCCAATTTTTGGGTATCATAATACACTACTAACAGCAATATTCATCGAAAGAGACTTCCTCTAACCAAAGCAGTTACCCATGTTGATTTACACCACCTCTCAATTTTTTCAGTTTCCTACCAGTACTCTCCATCCGACAAGACCGCAGTTAATACAAAAAATCTTTACATATTCAAATTTTTAATTATTAAGGAAGCATGATTTGGAGTAAATTACTTGTGTACATTTTTGTAATTATAAAAGGTGGCTGTTTACTTGCTAACTCTACCCCCTGAGGAAGCCTCTGCCAAAGAGGTGATACATAGAGGAGTTGTCTTCATGTTTACTGAGGCTTGAATAAATGTATAATACCTGACCCGTGGTGTGGGCACTGCTTTTCTTATCAGCTTGAAAAGTGAAGGTAGCAGGTTTGGCTTTATCCATAGTGATAAACGGTGACAGAACCACAGAGATAATGCTGTGCCTATGAATACATTTATTCAGACTCCTTATCATTTAGCCTCACCCCCCCACCCCATGTAACAGCAGCATTCATTGGCTGAGATATTGCACACGAAGGTCAAATTTCATCTTTAGTCGAACAACTACCCTTATTGCAGGCACGATACTAACAAATGCATTCTCACCTTCCCAGAGAGTTGTGATGCTAATGTAACTGCACTGCAGAGACAAGCATCAGTGGTACGGTCAGTTGGCCTCACTTGGAGAATTAAGAAAGTGGCGCACACCAGAGACTTCTAAAGGTTACTCTACATCCGAAAAAAACGCAGTTAATACAAAAATTCCTTACATATTCAAATTAAATTGGAGTTCATTAATTATGTACATTTTTTTTTAATCATAAAAGGTGGCTGTTCACTTACTAACTCCACTCACAGAGGAAGCCTCTGCCAAAGAGGTGATATGTAGTGGAGTTTGCTTCACATTTATTGAGGCTTGAAAAAATGTATAATACCTGACCCCCTGGTGTGTGCACTGCTTTTCTTGTTTCATCAGTTTTGGTCGAATTTGACTTTTTTTCTATTCTTTCTTTGTGCTTCATTGGCTTCACTTCCCCCATCAAGCTGATCAGCAACTACCCAATGCTACCACTTATGAGTACTGCACCATAGTCTCCCCACGGTTCCCCCTTCTAATCACTGAGGCTGAAGGGAGGCAGGACCCACTGAGTACATGCTAAGCATGGCAGTAGGGCTGGAGGAGGCAGGCATCCCACTCTCCTGACCGAGTACATTCTAGGCATGGGAGTGGGGCCAGAGGAGAGGCAGGCACCCCATTTCCCGACTGAGTAAGTTCTAGGCATGGTAGTGGGGCCAAAGGGAGGATGGCATCCCCACTCTCCCTGTCTGAGTACAGCCTAGGTCTGGGAGTGGGGCTGAAGGAGAGCAGGCATCCCACTCCTCCTTGACTGAAAACAGTCTAAGCAAGGGAGTGGGGCCACAGGAGAAGCAGATATCCCCACTCTCTGACCGAGTACAATCTAGGCATGGGAATGGGGCCAGGAGAGGCAGGCATCCCTACTTACTCTGTGAACAGTCTAGGCATGGGAGTGGGGCTGAAGGAAAGGCAGTGCTTCTGAGTATCACTCTCCTGTGCAGGCAGTCCCTCACCTTCTATCAGCACACAGTAATCCACCGTGGTGGGCGCCATGTCACACCACTATGTTCATGCAGTGCTTCTTAGCATCGCTGTACAGTGCAGGCAGTTCCCCCGCCTTTCACCAGCACGCAGTGCACAGCCACTATGGATGCCGTGTCACACCACTGTGCTCATGCAGTGCTTCTTAGCATCACTGTACAGTGCAGGCTGTCCCCCACCTTTCACCAGCACGCAGTGCACAGCCATTATGGATGCCGTGTCACACCACTGTGCTCATGCAGTACTTCTGAGCACTGCTCCTCTATGCAGGCAGTCCTTCACCTTTCACCAGCAAGCACTACACAACAGGGATAGGTGCCATGTTGCCCTACTGTGTTCATACAGTACTTCTGAGCATCACTTCCCAGTGCAGGCAGTTCCTTACCTTTCACCAGCACGAGTACGTTAGCAGGGATGGGTGTGAGACTCACAACTGTGTTCTTGCAGTCCTTCTGAGCATCACTCCTCAGTGCAGGCAGTCTACCTTTTCAAGCACACAGTGCACAACTGTGATGGGTGCCATGTTGCACCTCTGTGCTCATGCAGTGCTTCTGAGCATCATTTCACAGTACAGGCAGTCCATACCCATTCAGAGCCCACACTACACCAAGAGGATGGGTGCCAAGTCACCCCACTGTGCTCATGCAGTGCTTCTAAGAATCACTCCACAGTGCAGGAGTCATTCACCATTCACCAGCACATAGTACACCATCATGACGGGTCCCACGTCACCCGACTGTGTCCATGCAATGCTTACGAGCATCACTCCCCTGTGCAGGCATTCCCTCACCTTTCACCAGCATGCAGTTCACCACAGTAATGCGTGCCATGTCACTCCACTGTGTTCATGCAGTGCTTATGAGCATCACTCCACAGTGCAGGCAGTCCCTGACATTGTCCCAACACATAGTACACCATCGTAATGGGTGCCATGTCACTCCACTGTGTTCATGCAGTGCTTCTGAGCATCACTCCTCCATGCAGGCAGTTCTTCACCTTTCACCAGCATGCAGTACACCACGACAGGTTCCATGTCACCCGACTGTGTCCATGTAATGCTTCCCCTGTGCAGGCATTTCCTCACCTTTCACCAGCATGCAGTACACCGCAGCAATAGGTGCCATGTCACCCCACTGTGTTCATGCAGTGCTTCTGCGCATCGCTCCCCTGTGCAGGCAGTCCCTCACCTTTCACTAGCAAGCACTACACAACAAGGACAGGTGCCATGTTCCTTACAGAGTTCATGCAGTGCTTCGAGCATCGCCTCCTTGTGCAGGCAGTCCCTCACCTTTCACCAGCAAGCACTACACAACAGGGATAGGTGCCACGTTGCCTTACCAAGTTCATGCAGTGTTTCTGAGCATCGCTCTCCAGTGCAGGCAGTCCCTTACCCTTCACCAGCATGCAGTACGCAACAGCGATATGTGCCATGACTCTCCACTGTGTTCACACAGTGCTTCTGAACATCACTCCTCAGTGCAGGCAGTCCCTGACCTTTTACCAGCACACAGTACACAACTGTGATGATGGGTGCCATGTTGTACCACTGTATCCCTGCAGTGCTTCTGAGTATTACTCCACAGTGCAGGCAGTCCCTCACCCTTAACCAGCATACAGCAAACCACCGTGATGGCTATATTGTCACCAAGCTGTGTTCATGCAGTGCTTCTGAGCATCACTCCACATTGCAGCCAGTCCCTACCCATTCACCAACCCACATTACACCACCGTGATGGGTGCCATGTCACCCCACTGTGTTCATACAGTGCTTCTGAGTGTCGCTCCTCCATCCAGGCAGTCCTTCACCTTTCACCAGCACACAATACACCACCGTGACAGGTGCCGTGTTGCCCCACTGTGTCCATGCAGTGCTTATGAGCATTACTCCCCTGTGCAGGCAGTCCCTCATCTTTCACTAGCATGCAGTACACCACCCTGATGGTGCCATGTCACCCTGCTATGTTCATGCAGTACTTCTGAGAATCATTCCACAGTGGAGGCAGTCCCTTACCTTTCACCAGCACACAGTACACTACCGTGATTGTTGCCATTGTCACCCCACTGTGTTCAAGCCGTGCTTCTGAGCATCACTCCACAGTGTAGGCAGTCCCTCACCTTTCACCAGCACGAAGCACACCGTCATGATGGGTGCGATGTCACCCCAGTGTTCATGCAATGCTTCTGAGCATCACTCCACAGTGCAGGCAGTCCTTGACATTTCCCAAACACAACATACACCACTGTAATGGGTGCCATGTCACCCCACTGTGTCCATGCAGTGCTTCTGAGTATCACTCCCTGTAGGCAGTCCTCATCTTTCACCAGCAAACACTCCATGCAGGCAGTCTGTCACATTTCAACAGCATGCAGTACATCACTGTGATGGGTGCCATGTTGCCTCACTGTGTTCATGCAGTGCTTCTCGCATCTCTCCCATGCAGGCAGTCCTCTCGCCTTTCACTGGCACAGTACACCACTGTAATGGGTGCCATGTCTCCCACTTTGCCCATTCAGTGCTACTGAGCATCACCCCCCGTGCAGGCAGTCCCTCGTTTTCACCAGTGCGCAGTACGCCACAATAATGGGTGCTATGTCACCCCGCTGTGTTCTTGCAGTACCTCTGAGCATCACTCCACAGAGCAGGTAATGCCTTACCTTTCACCAGCATACAGTGCACCATGGTGATGGGTGCCATGTCACCACACTATGTTCATGCAGTGCACCTGAGCATCACTCCACAGTGCATGCATGCATTCCCTTACATTTCACCAGCATGCAGTACACAACCATGATAAGTGACACCTTCCCCTACGGTATTCATGCTGTCCTTCCGAGTATCAATCCACAGGGCAGTCACTCCCTCACCTTTCACCAGCATGCACTACATAGCCCTTATGGGTGCCGTGTTGCCCCACTGTATTGAAGCAATGCGTCTTAGCATTGCTTCCCACTGCAGGCAATCCCTTACCTTTCACCAGCACGGAGTACGCAACAGGGATAAGTGCCATGCCACCCCACTGTTTTCATGCAGTGCTTCTGGGCATCACTTTTCAGTGCATACAATCCTTGATCTTTCACCAGCACTCAGTACACATGCAGGCTGGGTGCCATGTTGCACCACTGTGGCCATGCAGTGCTTCTGAGCATTGGTACCCAGTGTTCGCAGTCCCTCACCTCTCACCAGCACGCAGCGCACCAATGTGATTTGTGCCATGTCGCCCCACTGTGTTCAAGCTGTGCTTATGAGCATCACCCCCCTGTGCAGACAGTTCCTGACCTTTCACCAGCACACAGTACACCACATCGATGGGTGCCACGGCGCCCCACTGTATTCAAGCAGTGCTTCTGAGCATTACTTCACAGTGCAGACAGTCCCTCACCTTTCACCAGCATGCAGTATGCAGCTTTTATGGGTGCCATGTCACTCCTCTGTGTTCACGCACTGCTTCTGTGCACTGCTCCCCAGTACAGGCAAGTCCCTTATCTTTCACCAGCACACAGTACGCAACCGGGATGGGTGCCATGACGCCCACTGTGTTCATGTAGTGCTTCTGAGCATCGCTGTTCAATACAGGCAATCCCTACCCATTCACCAGTCCGCATTACACCACTGTGATGGGTGCCATGTTGCACCACAGTGCTCATGCAGTGCTTCTTTTTTTGCTATATAGCTTTTAATCCTCCCTGGGAGCCCTGGCAGGTGGCTGCGGTCTTCTTTCGGACAGATTCAATGTCCGGCTTTTCTGTGTCCCCGTATCGCCAACCTGGTCAGTCCCCCGTGAACTGTCCCTTGCGGCGGGCCAGGAGGCACTCCCCCCCCTCCCCCAAGATCAAATTCAGATACACCAGGCCAAGACCCGCAGATTCAGGAGCCATCATGGAACCTGCCATGCTCTGCTTTTCACTTTTCTCCTATCCCCCTCCCACCAAGAGAGTATGTTGGCACGTGTCTCCCGACACGCACTGCCCTCCAGCCACTGCCACGGGCAGTCACCGAGTGGGACAACAGGTCTCCCGCCACCCATGACAGGAGAGCAGTCCTCCAGATGCTCAATCCTCTCTCACCCCTGCCGACCCCCAGCAGCCCGAGCTCATTCTTGAACCAAGGTCACCAGCGTGGCACGTGGTGTGGCATCCAGCGCCTCAACCCACAGGGTCACCGGGCCGGCCCATGCAGTGCTTCTGAGCAGACACCCCCTCACCTTTCACCAGCACACAGTATACTACCATGATTGGTGCCATGTTACCCTACTGTATCAAGCTGTGCTTCTCAGCATCACTCCATAGTGCAGACAATCCCTCACCTTTCACAGTATGCAGTACACCACCTTGATGGTGCCATGTTACCCACTGTGTTCATCCAGTGCTTCTGACATTACTCCTTGTGCATGCATTCTCTCACCTTTCACCAGCAAGCAATACACCACCGTGATGTGTGTCTCGTCACACCAGAGTGTTCATACAGTGCTTCTGAGCATCGATCACAGTGCAGGCAATCCCTCACCATTCAACAGCACACAGAACGCAACAGTAATTGCTGCCATGTCGCCCCACTGTGTTCATGCAGTGTTTCTGAGCATCTCAGCGTCAATCCTCCATGCAGGCAATCCCTTACTGTTCACAAGCACGCAACAAATAACTGTGATGAGTGGCATGACGCCCCACTGTATCCATGGGGCAAAGCTGTTTATCTTCTTCAGCACCCTGACTTGCCCCCATCTGTGCCAGTCTTCCCAGCCCTGTCACCCACTTTCTGGAACTTACCTTTTCTGGTGGTCCTGTCACAGAACCTTGGATAAGAGGTGCCTAGTCATCTGTATGGGGTCTGCTAGAGGCAGATCATAACTGTTCTATGGTCGGAGGGATTTTCCTATTTTCTACCCTATTGGGCCCAGATGTGTGTACTCGGCCTCCATGGAGACGTCTCAGGCATTTAGGTGTGGGGTCCCTTTCCATGCTGTCCCATGGTGCTGCCACCTAGATTCCTCTCCCTGTCCTACAGATGTGCATTCTCCCTCCCAGACCAGTCCCCAAGCGACCCAGGTCCATTCTTGAACCCGGGTTGCTGGCATGGCAGTCAGCGACTAATTAGTGCAAATTAGCACAGTTCAATAAATTTGCTATACTTAAACATGTTTGGAGCAAAGTGCAAGTGACCAAAGTATGTTAGCATATAACCCCCCAAAGCACAAATGAGGCACTAAAACATGCACTCAGCACAATTCAGATCCCCTGCTGGCCAAAGAGAGATACAGTATCTGGTCCCTGAAAACATACAGGCTGTGATGGAGCCAACTCATTTAGGGCATCCCAGATCTGTTAGTGTTACATTGTAGGGATGTGCAAACTGCACTGCCCGACGTCCGAAGCTGACTTAAAACCACTGTTGGGCAGATCCTTTGATCTGCCGACATCAGCTCAAGGACGAGTCATTTTTTGGTGTTTTTTTCCCCTTGCCTCAATTTCTTTTCCCTTGGGCTGCAAGGACAATTTTTTTGTTTTTTGTACTCTTGCCGTTCACCAGTCCTGCTCCCTCCAACCCCACCCCCACTGTCTATGAACTGTAGATCGCCGTATCGTTCCAATTCATCTCTTCAGTGCTCTGCAGCATAGCAACTTTGATCACGTGTTTTCATTGGCCTCAGCGTCTCAGAGGAGGAGGAGGAGGATCTCACTGCGATGGCGGGAAGGACCAATGGTGCATGCCACCAGTGCTCAATCAGAGGAGTAACTACTTGGTTAAGATGCCGACGACTCGACTCCAATTGAGGAAATCCAAATCAAATTCAAACAGGTGGGTAGAGAAAGATTTGGGGTGCTGGCTTAAGTGTGAACAAGTCTGTCAAGTGGATAGATGTTTGTCTGTTTCCACCCCCCCCACCCTCAGCTACTGGTGTAACTAAGAAGTATGTGCCCACACCGGTGATTGTTTTTTTTTTCTTCGGGAGCTGCAGTTGGGTCAGTAGTCGAGGAGGGAGTCAGTATAATTACGTTCAGTTCTGTGTCAGCATTTGCAGGGTGTGGATTATGTGGGCCTTGTGGTGGAAGAATGGACCTTCGGAACTTGGTCCTCTGGCAAGTCGGCAGCATTTCAAATTTGTGGTAGTCAGAGCCAAAGCAAGCGTGGCAGTCTGCTGTTGGTTAGTTTTTGATGCTTGCTTGGCTTTTTGGGCTGTTCGCAGTTTGCACGCCATCAAACCGTCATGCTGTGGTCATGGACTGTCTGGTTCATTCACCCTTCCACTCCCAGGATCACTTTGATTCTGCTGCACTGCTCTCACTCACCACGCAACTTACTAAATGGTAAGCTTGCTAGTTATCATTATGGCTTGCTGAATTCCCCCACCCCAACTCTTGCTTGATTTGGGAGCGGTTTGGGAGTTGGGTGTAATGTTACTGGGTTACCTACGCAAACATGCATTCCAGACAGGTGGGCGGCAGTGGTGGTAGTGTTGTGTACTGTGCCTCAGTATTTTGGTTATGAATTGTTTGGTCCCAAGTCACTCCCACCTGCCTCTTTTAGACAATTTGTTCCGTTCTTCCGCCTGTGGGATGTTAGGCTGCTGGGTGCAGAGCCCAGAGAAACTGTGCTGGCTTCTGGGGGTGGAATCATGGGCGCTTGCATGCACAGTCATTTTGGAATCCACGTGATATTGGTCTTGGCAGTGAGAGACATGCCAGTGAGAGACCCTGTGTTGGTGTTGTGCTGGTGTGGTGTGAAATAAATAAAATAAGCCTGCTGTTGCACCCTAACTTAGTAGCCTGCTGGCCGCTTCTGAATATTGGCATATATGTTCTCTAATTTCTTTCTCAGATGTATTTTGCTGTAGTGAATGGGATGAAGGAGTAACATTTAAAAAAAGTGAATGATAGTTGTATAATCTGCTGCTACAACTCTCAGATCTGGCAGTAGGATTATTGTGCTGATAGCCAATCTCATTCAAATGTAACTACAGTACAATAGTTCAATGGGGATTGCTAATGCTTTGTGTGATGTGTGGGCAGCACTATATTTGGAATATTTAAAAAAGTTCTCCGTCACTCCTCAGGCTTTAACACATCAAGAACATGAACAAACACACTGGGGCACCACAAACAGCCCCAGCAGGCTGGCTAAGCTCTGTGAATTTCATGAGTTAGTTAAGCAAGGAGATGCATTTGATTTCTCACTGCCAGTATTTTGTTTCACATGAAGAAGCAGGGAACAACTGTTTTTGGTGTTGCTACTGCAAAAGTTCCTGTATTTTTTATTGGCAACTAATTTAACAATGGTAAGTAAGTAAACAATAAAAAATGCAGGAAATTTTGCAGTATTAACACCAAGAAGAGCCGATCCCTGCCTCTTCATGTGAAATAGAATACTGGCAATAAGAAATGCATCTCCTTGGTTACTGGTCTGATGATGACACAGTCAGTCGGAGTTGGTGCCCCGCCTCTCACTATGCTGAGGATGTAGTGGAAGGAACAGAAAGAACTGACCCCCTCTCTCTTTTTTTTTTTTTTTGATTTCCTGTCATTTGCACTTAAGAATCATCACACAAGGCAAGAACAATGAATTTACACTGTAATTTCAGTTGTTTGAAATGTCATTTTTAATCTGTCTATCTACAGTGGTAGGACAAGTACAACATTTTGTAGGCAAGTTATTTTTAGACCACCACTTGCCCTGGGACAGGTATTAAAAAAATTGATTTGCACACCCCTGGTTACAATAGGTGTAATCAGGACCTCACTGAAAATGAGATACCACATATTAACTGACCTGTCCTGGGCAACTACATTATAAAAAATGTATAAAAGCAGGACCCCAGTAAAAATTAGATTCTGCATTTTACCTGTGCTAATTCTTCTAAATACACTGGAAAATGTAGCAAGGACCACACTGAAAATGAAATACTGCAGCTGCTCTATCCTACTAATGACACACTCACACCCCATGTGTGTGCATAACTGTTTTAACAGTTGCATGTGTGTGTGTGTGTGTGTGTGTGTGTGTGTGTTTTGTACGTAGTATTTTCATATGTCCAGAACCAGAAACACGTTTCACTACATTACCTTGATGGGGATACAAGCAATAGTAATTTTCAACGGTGAGGTCACCAGGAGATAGGGTGTTGAAGGATGGAGCACAGATGGGGGGAGAGGAAGGGAAAGTGCGGAAAAGTGTGGGAGGAAGAAGAGAGGGAGAAGGGTTAATGTAGTGGGTGGAGGGGCAAGGAGGAGGAGAAAGAGGGGAAGGGCTATGACTCAAAGGCAGCCACAGGAGGAAGTGGTGCGGTCATGACGAAAGAGGGTAAACTGAGGAGTGGGGAAGGGTTATGACTCAAGGACAGGCATAGGAGGTAGTGTGGTGATGGAACAGAGAGAGTGTTTGGAAGAGGTGGAACGAATGGTTAGCTAAAGTTTAGGAAAGCAAAAAGAGAAGGCAGCCTGACCAGCGAAGATTTCAAATCACAGTAATACAGCTAAGTCACACATTAATTCTAAATCTTTTCTCCCGCATTAATCATTCCCATAGTATTTTTTTGATAAGTAGACAACTTTTCTTGTTCTTTGGGCAGTTCCACGTCTTCTTATTGCTTGATAACTTATTATTGTCAATTTATTCTTAGACATAATTGTCCTCTGTATCTTTGTTACCTTTATTCTATTTCTATGAACGTTGTATTCTGTATTTTGAAGCTGTTATCTTTCCCTTTAACCTTCCCCAGGACACATCTGAAAACAGGCTGTTACTAGCTCAGCATGTCATTCTTTGTAAAACCTTTGAAAAAAATTAATCTTTTATCACGTTAATGCATTAGCAGCCACTGTGGCTCTGACCAGAGTTTGTTCTTTCAGGAGAGCTGTTACAGAGCCACATTCAGCCATTAAGTCACCTGAGTTTTGCTCTTTTAAAGTGAAACTGTCAACCTTTTAAGCATCATATTATTTCTAGTTAGAAACCCGCATTTCATGGCCGCTTTTCTGTAAAATTCACTGATGTTGCAGGTTGTTTCATCTGCCTCCTTGCTTACTGGAACTGAACTGCATGCGAATGTATAGCTATAACCAGCATTGTTTTGTTTCAGATCCTTCATCAAATCTCATTGCATATTTTCTGAACATTAGAAACACCTCCAAACAGTGCAGGCACTCATGATGCTGTAGTCTCCTCTACTACCAGTGCGTTATTAGTGGACAGACTGTGTTGATGGTGTTCGTAATTCCAGGAAAGCTGCAGAGGGAGTTGTTCAAGGAATATAAAAAGAAGTTACTCACCTGTAAATACAGGTTACTCACCTGCAACAGGAGTTCTAGGAATGGTATATGTTGTTCATCCACACTGTCCGGCAGGTATACTTGCCGCTTTAAATCTTGCCGGAAGTTCTTCAAGCTGGCTCCTCCCACCCACCGGTGGTAAAACTCTCGGCTCCGCCCCATGCCAGATCTGGCCCGCTGGAAGCTCAGGTTGTGCGTCGAAGCCGGGGAGGTCGGGTGGGTCGTGTGGATGAACAACATATACCATTCCTAGAACTCCTGTTACAGGTGAGTAACCTGTATTTCTAGGGACATGGATATGTTGTTCAGCCACACTGTCTGGCAGACTCCTAGCAGTTCTCCGGGAGGAGGGAGGCAAGGCGCACACCCGCTACTTAGGGAATAGAGACTGGAGAACCGAGGCCCCAAAACCAGCATCCCGGCGTGACTCAAGGTCGATGTGGTAATGGGTAATAAAGGTGTGTGCTGACTTCCAGGTAGCAGCCCTGCAGATTTCCTGGATAGGGACATCCCTGGAAGCAGCCACCGATGCAGCAGTATGACCGGTAGAATGAGCTCTTATCCCTCTGGGAGGCTCCATGCCCGCCAACTTATAGCAGAGATCTATGCAGGAGGTGACCACCTGCCTATCGTCCGCTTGGCTGCAGGGGTGCCAGGTGCGGCTTCAGCGTAGGTGACAAACAGCTGGCGAACCTCTCCCGATTCTCAGCCATGCGCCCTATAATAAGCGTGCGCCTTCTAGGGTCCAAAGTATGGAGCCTATTTCGCCTCCGAGGTGTGATTGGGGTAGAACAACGAAGAGTCAACACCTGGTTAAGGTGGAACTCACCACCACCTTCGGAAGGAATTTCGGGTGGGGCGCAGGACAACCTTTGTCCCTGTGGAAGACCAGGTGAGAGACTCAATGCAGAGCGCCTGGAGTTCTCCCATCCTTCTGGCTGACGTGATAGCCACCAAGAAGGCGGTCTTCCACGACAGGTGAGAGAGATCACACCTGTGCATTGGTTCGAATGGCTTGCCCATGAGCTTTGCCAGTACCAGCAGTAAATCCCACGGAGGTGGAGGTTCTCGCACCGGAGGGGAAATGTGATCAAGGCCTTTGAAAAAGCGCCAGACCACCTTCTCCTGCGCCATCGACTGCTCCCCGGCCCATGCCCGGTAAGCAGAGATGGCTGCCAGGTGCACCTTTAGGGTCGTCGACCTAAGCCCTTGACTAGAAAGGGACCATAAATAGTCCAAAATGCTTGCCACAGAACAGGAGGAAGGGTCCAAGCCCTTGCCTGACACCAAATGGAAAATCTCTTCCATTTGAAGGCGTAGCATTTTCTGGTCGACTTTACGGACGCCTCAACAACATTGAGGACCTCTCGAAAGACCAAGGCCTGAACTCTAGCCGCCAGGAACCAGGCCGTCAGGTGCAGGGATTGAAGGTCCGGATGGACACCTTCCCTGATTGACTGAGAGCAGGTCCGGGCGAGTTGGAAGCTGCCTCGGAGCCTGGAGCTGAGGTTGAGGAGATCTGGTACTTGTAACTGGCGGGCCAGTCTGGGGCTATCAGAATCACCTGCGCCTTGTCCCTCCTTGCCTTGAGAAGCACCTTGTGAATCAAGGAAATGGGGAAAGGCGTAAAAGAGGCCCGGGTCTAGAGCCTCAAGAAGGCATCCCCCGCAGCGAGCCCTGCTGAGGGGGCGGCATGAAACAGCCTCATCCTCAGATTCTCCCTGGAGGCAAACAGGTCCACCTGAGGTGTGCCCCAGTGGGAGAACAGATCTTGTACTACCTCCGGCGGGAGAGACCACTGTGAGATGCAGCCCCTATCCGCCTCAGGGCATCGGCCAGGTGTTGGAGGCTCCTGCCACATGAATGGCTAGAGATCTGCCTCCAGGCTGCAGCAGCGTGACCAAATGCGGAGAGCTTCCTTGCACAGAAGCATGGAGTGCGCCCCGCCTGGCGGTTCAGGTAGTACATGGTCGTGGTATTGTCCGGCCTGACTCGGACCACTTGACCCTGGAGAAACGGAGTAAAGGCGGTGAGAGCTAGCCGACCACTCGGAGCTCCAGCAGGTTGATGTGGCATCGACTCCCTGGGACCAAAGGCCGTGCACTCGTGTTCCCCAGATGGACACCCCAACCCATCAAAGAGGCATCGGTCGATAGAGAGACCGTTGCTCCAGGGCGGACAAACGGGATGCCCTCCTGCAGATGAGATGGAACGGTCCACCACTGGAGAGCTGCTCCACATCTCCTGGGTCACTATCACTAGCTGGTCCAATGGATCGCAGCTGCCAGACCACTGGCTGGCCAGTCCCCACTGAAGGGGGCGTATGTAGCTGACGCCAACGGACCACGCTGGTACAGGCCGCCATGAGACCCAGGAGGCGCAGGAAGTCCCGGCAGATGCCGATTGCCCAACCAGAAATGATTGGGCAAAGGAGGTAAGAACCCGCCCTGTCCGCCGAGCCGTGCTCTGGCTTGAAGAGAGTCGAGCTCTGCCCCAATGAACAGGATCACCTGCTTCGCTCGAGTTCCACTTGGCCTCGCTGATGAGAAGGCCGACTTGAGAGCAAACCTGGAGGCCAGATCTCTGACCGCTCCACCTCCCGTCTGGAGGGGCTGCTATCAGCCAATCGTCCAGGTAAGGGTACACCCGACCCTCGGCGCCATAGGAATGCTGTCACCACTGCCATGCATTTGGTGAAGACCCTGGGAGCTGGAGATAAGCCAAGGGCATGGCTTGAATCAAGAGGGATCCCTCCGCCGAAGCGAGCGAATCTCCGATGTGACGGACGGATAGGACGTGAAAGAATGCGCCCTGTAGGTCCAGAGAGCAGAACCACACGCCGTGTTCCAGAGATGGTATTATCTGTGCCAGAATGACCATCCTGAAGGTTCGAGACCTTAGGAACTTGTTCAGGTCGTGCAGGTCGAGAATGGGGCGCCAGCCCCCCGTCCGTTTCGGAACCAGGAAATACCTGGACACGAACCCCAGATCTGAGGGGGGGTCTTCTGCCTCCCTGATCACCTCCTTTTGGAGGAGGACAGCGATGTCGGCTCGATGAGCCGCCAGTGAGGCTGCGGACCCCGAGGCCCCCCGAGGTGCGACGGCTCTGAAGGGCGGGGCCTGCTCGAATTCTAGAGGCAGGCCTTTTCCCACCACCTCCAGTACTCACCTGTCCGTGGTAACAGTGGACCAGGCGGGAAGGAGGCATGGAGCTGTTCCCCAATGGGGAACCAGGGGTAAGATGGGATGGGCGACACCCTCAGCCTGCCACTGGCAGGCTTGAGGAGGGACCGCCGAGGGACCTCCTGGGCCTTTCTCCCTGCTTCCTGTTGGAGGAAGCCGACGGCTTGGGTCTGGGATGCCAAGTCGAGCCTGCTGGCCCTGACGCTGTTGGGCCGGGAGACACAAGGGAAGAGACGGATATAGGGCTTAGGCTGTGGCTTGCGGCCTTGTCCTTCTGAGCGGAAGAGACCGAGTCCAAGTGGCATTGACTTCTCGATCCTCTGCAGGTGACCTTCCACCCCAGGGTCAAGAGGCCAGTCCCAAAAAAGGAACATCCGCCAACTTGTGCTGGGTATTCGAGGTAAAGGTGGATATTCAGCCAAGCCCGACGACGCATTACTCGCGGCCGCCACCTACCTGGCACACATGAGTCCTCGACGTCTAAAGCAGTCTGGAGCTGTTGTTTGGCCACTGCCCTGCCCTGGTCCCGCACCTGCCTGACCGTAGTCTGCAGATCCGCGGGAAGATGAGGGACGACTCTCATCCAGGGAGCCCAACAGGGCATGAGAAAATGTGCCATGAGGACGGCCGAACTGGCCTGACTAAGGCCGAGAGAGGACGAGTATGATTTTTCACCAGCATAATCCACTTCTTGGATTCCCTTGTCGGGAGGTTTGTCCATCTCGGCGTTTCGGCACGCCGGAAAACGCTGTTGGTAACCAACCTCAGCAGAGGGTGTTCCAAAACCGGACAGGGAACCGTAGGGACCAGATACTTCCTGGCCATTCTGGCCGAAGGCGAGGGCAGGAAGCAGGGCTGCCAAGCTCCAAGCCGGACCTCATCATGGCCTCGCCACCGGAAAGGCCTCCAGGAGAATCTCGGTCCAGAATCTCCGTGAGGGGATACCTGGCTCGCTTAGGAACGGGTTCGAGCTTCATCCCGGTGGACTCCGAGATGAGCCGAGCAACCCTAAGAGAAGGACGGCGGCTATCGTCCACTGACTGTCCTCCCGAGGACTCCAAGTCCATGCGCTTGGAGAAAAGGGAGGAATCATCCTCAGACTTGGAAGAGTCCTCAAAGAGCTGCCTCGGGCCTGAGCCACCCTCCACCTGCCGAGGTTTATCGGGAGTGAGGGTGACAGACAGCCTATGGGGCAAACCCATAGCTGACCGAGAATTTTTGGTCGGAGCCCCAACTAACGGGCTGTGGAGGCGGAGGTTCCACCAGAATCGATGGGGCAGCTGGAATTGGCCGGCAACCGCCTGGGAAACAGGCCTCGGCTACAACGAGGGTTGTTTCGGCCGCCTCAGTGACAGCCACTTAATGGTTGGGAAGACATCAGTCTGGCTTATTCCTAGTCAAAAGGAGTTGTTGCTACATGAGTTCTCATACCTCCAACGCAAATCTCTGCACCAAGCCTCCCTCGTCCCGAGGAGGAGGAAGAGCGGGCGGCGCTTACTTGCCGCGGGTGCCGGTGGACCGCCTATGACAGCGGGATCGGCGGACTGCGAGGATGTCCGAGATCGAGAGTTCGCTAGGCCGAGGACGGCGAGGAAGGTCGGGAATCGGCACTTCGCTCGGACGATTCCACCGAAGGCCTGAACTGGAGGCACGGACGAGCCGACGGATCCTCAACCCCACTGGGGAACTGGGAGAGGGGACTTTGCAGCCTCCAGTTTACAACCTTGCTCTAACGGGTCGAGAAAAATCTGACCGCGATCGATGGAGTCTCGGTCAACTGGCCTGACGGGACACCTGAAGCCAGTGGTCAAGCTGAGGGGTCGACCAGTCGACTGTCCACAAAAGGGAGGGGATCTTTCCGCTCCCAAGAGCGCCGACAGAGAGACTTACTTTTGCTCTTTTTGGACCTGGAAAAGGGTCCAGAAGAAGTTGGACCCTCACCTTTCGTCGAGAGGGTCAGACAAAGCTCCTTAAAAGAAGCCGAGTATGAGGCACCGAGAGAGAGCGGGACAAATGCCTTAGCCGAGGTAGAAGCGGCCCACGCCTCTCTTCTTCGAGAGCGATCATCTGCTCGCTGATCCGCTAAGCCCGCCATCGCTGACACCGCCAACTGGCCTCTTTAGATTTAACCGTGGATTCTTTTCTCTCGGGCGCCTAGTTGTAATCGGGCAGCACTACCTCAAGGACGAGGGTCGTAAAGGAAGAGCACAAGTCGAGGTTCGCGGGTCGCTCGCTGCCCAAGGAGTAGACGACGTGGAGTGCGGATCCGTCCTAGACATCTTCTGTTCGGCAAGGGCACCTCCGGAAACCGGAGTCGATTTGTCCATCGCAGCCACGAGGAAAAAGAAGACCAAGTCTTTTAGCAAAAAACTTTTGATTTTGAATTCAAGAATTAGGAACCAGTCTTATACGCAGAGCTGCTATGAGGGAACCTGAACTTCCAAGCGGTAAGGAAGATCTGACGCCATGGGGCAGAGGTTTACAGGAGACGCTATGGAGGAGTTAGCTTGAAGATCTTCCGCAAGATGAAGCGGCAAGGATACTCGTTAGACAGTGTGGATGAACAACATATCCATGTCCCTAGAACTGTAGTTCTAGCAGTGATATGGTGTACATCCACACTCAAGCAGAATCCTTTCCCCTTTAAATCTTGCCAGAAGGTCTGCAAGCTGGCTCCTCCCACCCACCCGGGTAGTATCCTGCTTGGCACTGCCCCGTGAAATCAAAGCTTGCATGGTGGAAACAAGGTGTGCCACTTGCCAGGGAGGTCCAGTGGGTTGTGCTGTTGTACATCATATACCACCTCCTAGAACTACAATTACAGGTGAGTAACTTGTTTTTCTAAGGGTGTGAACATGGTGTACTTATCCACACTCAAGCAGACTCCTAGCAGTTCTCCTAGGACGAGGGAGCAAGGCGCACACACCCTACTTACAGAAGAGTGATTGGAGAACTGAGGCCCCAAAACCAGCATCCCTGTGTGACTCAAGGTTGATGTGGTAATGGGAGAGGAAGGTGTGTGTTGACTTTCAGGTAGCAGCCCTGCAGATCTCCTGGATAGGGATATCCCTGGAAGCAGCCACCAAGGCAGCTGTTTGTCAGGTGGAATGAGCCCTAAGTCCTATGGGGGGATCCCTACCAGCCAACCTATAGCAGAGGTTGATGCAGGAGGCTATCCACCTGACAATCTTCCGCTTAGCTGCCAATCTGCCAGGTGGGGCTTCAGTGTAGGTGAGGAAGAGCTGGAGAACCTCTCCCTGAACTCCCGCTGTGCGCTCCTTACAATAAGTAAGCGTGCGCCTCAGGTCCAATGTATGGAGCCAGTGCTCAGCCTCCAAGGCTGGGATGGTAAAGTATACCAGGAGATTCATCACCTAGATAAGGTGAAACTCAGAAACATCCTTGAGAAGGAACTTAGGGTTGGGGCGAAGGACAACTCTGTTCTTGTGGAAGACCAGGTAAGGAGACTCCACTGAAAGCACCTGGAGCTCACAAATCCTTCTGGCAGAGGTGATAGCCACCAAGAAGGCAGTCTTCCAGGACAGGTGAGACATCTCACACCTGTGCATGGGTTTGAATGGCTTGCCCGTGAGCATCCCCAACACCAGCAACAAGCCCAAGGTGGTGGTGGTTCACGCACTGGAGGGGATGTGACAGGGTTGAATAAGGCCCTGTCCCATCTGTTATCCAGAAAGAGTTAAACGTAAGGATCTGTTCTAACCTCTCCTTTTCTGCCTCCTGTCTGTCTGGTTGCACAACCAAATGTTCTGGTGAGTCCTAGGAACTGATCACTCTGACGGTCTCACAATTCTCTGCCTCTCACTATCTCTCTGCCTTCACTTGCTGTTTTTGTCTTTTCTTCCCTTTGCACATCTGTGGTTATAAAAATATATGTGAATCTTTGTGTGAAACTGGGATCCCTTGGTTTCAAAATGTAATCAGTTATACTGTTGAAATGACTGCAAAAAACAGTTGGAATTTGGGGGGTTAACCGGAGATGCAGTTTGAGCTCCTCTCAGGCTTGTTTGCAGTCTCTTTTGCAGAGCTGTCAACAGAACGCCAGCTTGGGACTCTGTTTTATTTGCAAGCCTGCTCTGAAAAGAAAGTGAGAAACAGGATGTTCTGTTACTGAGTTCCCAAGGAAAGACATATAAAAAGAACAGCAATACTTTTGCTAGACAGAGACTGAGAGACTGAAAAAGTAGTTACATAAGAATTTACCATAACAGAAGATCTTCAAGAGAGGTTCCTGCAGTAGGTCATTACATGTAGGACTGGGCCACCTGGCGTCAGGACCACACGGCAAACCTTTAGTTAGCAATACCCGGCGGAGGACCACTCCCAATGTCACTTGGCAGGACGTCAGTATGACACTATATAGGAGGCAGTCCCCACACCCACCCTCCAGTTCTCCCACCGGAAGGCCCCAGAAGGGAAGAAGGGAGAAAGGAGCATCCTCCTTGAGCCCACAACTGCTGAGTAAGACCCTGAGAAAGGAAAGATAACGCAGAAGCTGGGGGAAGGTGGGAGGGAAAAAGGTGACCTACAGCAGGAACCTCTCGCGAAGATCTACTCTTACGGTAAGTTCTTACGTAACTGTACTATCTTACTCAGAGGGTCTCCTGCAGTAGGTCATTACATGTAGGACTGAATTCCAAGCAGTCAAAAAGAAGAAAGCTCATTCGAGGACTGAAGCCTGGGAGGCGGGAAAGGGTCTGCAATCTAGTAGTCAGGCTAGAACAAGAGACCCTGAAGAACTGCTAGTCGAAAGCCAGCCCTACACCTACAGGCAATGTCCAGACTGTAAAGTTTGATGAAAGTGTGGACAGTACTCAAAGTGGTCACAGTGCAAATGTCAGAGGCGGACACCTTCCTGAAAAAGGTAGTAGAAGCAGCCATGCTGCGGGTCGAGTGCCCCTTCACTTCCCCCAGAAGTGGATTATCATATGTCTGGCAAATGAAACTAATGCAATTTGCCAGCCATTTAGACAAACACTGCTTCGAAACAGCGGCGCCCTGATTTCTGGGAGCAAAGGAAACAAACAACAGATCAGACTTGTGAAAATCCTTAGTTCGGTTAGTGTAATAATGGAGAATTCTGTGCACATCCAAAGTGTGCAGAAGGTACTCCCCCCGATTAGAATATTTGGGGTTGTGAACCAGCAGCTGAATATCTTGGTTTAACGCAAACTCAGATACTACTTTGGGTAAAAACTTAGAGTTAGTGCACAGAGCCACCTTGTTTCTGTGGAAAAGCAAATAAGGCTCCTTACAAACGAGGGCCTGAAGCTCTGAAATCCTTTGAGCTGAGGTAATCACAACTAAAAATAGCTCCTTCCAGGACAGGAAGCACATATCGCAACTAGCTGCCAGTTCGAAGGGGGATAAGGTCAGTTTCTCCAAAATAAAGTTTGGGTCCCAAGGGGGAGCCAGACTACGAACAGAAGGTTTGAGGTGGAGGATTCCCTTAAGGAAGGTTTTGGAAACCTTTAACTGAGCAAGGGTTTTGCCATCCACTTGAGAGTGGTAGGCTGAAACCACAGACAGGTGGACCTTCAGAGAGAAGTAGCTGAGTCCCAGGTCAGATAAATGCAAAAGGTACAAGACCTGGGGCACCAGGCAAGAGAAGGGGTCCAAACCCCTGGAGTCTGCCCAGATCAAAAATCTCTTCCATTTCATTGCATACGTCATTCTGGTGGATGGCTTCCTGGCCTCCATGATAACTTGAGCTACATGAGATGACACTCCGAAACGCGACACAGATACGTGTAGATGAAGAGATTTGAGGCTCGGATGCACCAGGTTGTCCTGGTCCTGAGTGAGAAAGTCGTGGAGGAGAGGTAGAGGTACTGGCGGTTCCAACGCTAGCTTTTACATCGGGGGAACCAAATCTGCCGAGGCCAGGAAGAAGTAATGAGTATTGTCACAAACGCACTCAGCAGGTCAGATCCTCTGCTCCCACAGTGCCAACCTCCAAGTGCAATAGTGTGAACGGGTAACAAACAGGGTAACCCTCCTGTCTGCTTTTGGGCCTGAATCACCTTAGTCTCAAGTTCTGGGGGGATTCAAACTGTGAACCTTATACTAGCATACCCAATGTACAGGCTCAGATATGTACCCTCTTTGGGGATTGCGGTACAATCTTATGCCAGGGGCACCCAGCCAGGCTTCCAAAATGAACCCTAAAAACTTTATAAGAGACCTTAGGTAAATTCTTACCTTTTCCCAGTTTAGTAACACCATCAAACGTTGAACAGTTTTGTCAGACTTAACCCTCTATACGTCACATGCAAAAAGAACTGGCAGACACCCAGGCAGTCTTTTAAATAAAAGGTACTTTACTAAAAGATGATAAAAATATGAAAAATGTAAACACAGAACACTATATCAAAGAGCATCACATGAAAGAAAAACAAGGAAAACTACAGAACAAACTCTTACCAACATACAATTAGATCTTTTCTATCTAATGTATTACTTCTGTAAGTGCAGTTAAATTAAATCAGAGAGCTGTGTCTTTTTAGAGTCCCAAGATGGTATATCAAACGGTTCAGATACAAGTATTAGTTTAAACTGTGTCTCCACACCCCTTCTGTGAGTCATCTAGCTCCTCCTTTTAGAACATAAAAAAATACAAACATGATGTCCTATCAAGAGGTATATTAAATAAGGTGACATCATCAAAAACTCATTTCCCAAATTATGAGTCTTTGATCCACCAGTTCCTTTAAGGTTTACAACCCTGCAATCCGTCACCTAGGTGCGATGTAGCCAACAGGAATCAGCTAAATGATGTCCTGTCCTCTAATAAAATGTATATTTAGTTTACCAACTTCAAAGCATGAGGTCATAAAAAGGCAATAAAATGCAATTCCTCAAGGAAGTTAATTACATTACAGAGATCTCCTGGTCAGTGTAATATGTCTTGTAGCTTCACTGAAACATGGGGGCACCTATGGGCACAGGCTATCTTATGGGACCAATCACATACTCTATTTTATATTATAATTATCATACAACAATCACAAGCTGGCCAAGCGTCACAAGGATCATGTGTGCTCCCTCTGCTTGAAGCTTCAGCAGGACCTTCTGAAGAATTGGAAAGGGAAGGAAGGCATACAGGAACCTCCCTGTCCAACAAAAATACAGCATGTCACCCCAGAAAACACCATGCCCAGGAACGAGCAAGCAAAAATTGGGTAGTTTTGTGTTGGATGGGCAGGCAAAGAGGTCCAGTTCTGGCCGACCCCACAGGTCTGACAAACTTTCTACTATCTCCTGCTTTAGCTCCCACTTCTGAGCCCGTGCGGTGGCGTGGCTGAGACTGTCTGCCAGGACGTTGTGAATGCCCAAACGTGGACTGCTATCAAAAATGGATCGTGCTGGACTGCCCAGTACCACACCCGCACCGCCTCCCTGCAAAGGGGGTACGATCGGGTGCCTCCCTGTTTATCTGCCAGACCATCGCCGTGTTGTCGTTCTGGATGAGAAGTGTTCCTGGGCACAAGAGGGTCGGGAAGGCCTGAAGGGCGTAGAGCATGGCCCTCATCTCCAAAACGTTGATATGCAGCTGCACTTCGAGTGGAGACCACTTCCCTGGGTTTGGTGATCTCCTAGGTGGGCACCCCAGCCCTGACCTGAGGCGTCCATCGTAAGGGTCATGGTAGGGGAAGGGGGTTTGAAAGGGCCCCCCCCCCCGAGGAGAGACTGGATGTCTCATGCCACCAAAGAAAATCCCTCTTCGTGCCACTGGAGACCATTACCCTGTGGTCCAGATCATCCAGGCGCTGGTCCCACTGAACCCTGAGGGTCGACTGGGTCACCCTCATGTGCAGTCTGGCCAACAAACAGTGGGGATGGTGGCTGCCATTAGTCCCAAGAGCCAAAGAACAGAGCGAGCTGTGGTCCAACAAGAGCTGGCTACAGAGATAGCTTGTTGCTTCACGGTTTCGACTCTGTCCGGTGCGAGAAAGGCCCTTCCCTAGACTATATCCAGCACCGCCACAATAAACTGGAGGTGCTGGGAGGGTGAAAGATGGGACTTGGGATAATTCACTGTGATGCCAAGTTCAGAAAAGAGGTCCGGGGTAATGGAGAGAGCCTCCCTCACACTGCTCTGGGATGGGGCAGACAAAAGCCAGTCATCTAGATACAGGAACACACAGATCCCCCTGCGGCATAAAGCCACCGCCACCACCGACAGGCACTTGGTAAAGACCGGTGCGAGGACAGATCAGAAGGGAGGAGGGAGGGCCTTGAACTGGTAATGGTTGCCCTGGGAGGCAAACCAGAGATAGCGGTGGTGGGCCTGGAGGATAGAGATGTGCAGGTTAAGCATACTGCATGTCCAGCGAACAGCGCCACTGATCCCTGTGGAGCCAGTAAGAGTGCCCGGAGAGTAAGTATGTGGAACCTCTTGTACTCGACAAAGAGGTTCAGCAGGCTGGGATCCAAAATGGGTCTCAGGTCGCCTGTCTTTTTGGCACAAGGAAGAAGTGGGAGTAATATCCCCTTCCCACTTGTGCCAGAGGAACTGGCTCTACTGCTGACTTTGGCAGAAGGGCCTGGATTTCCTCCCTTACTAGAAGAAGATGATTAGATGGGTAGTGGAATCGAAACAGAGGATTGTCCGGAGGTCTGTCTCGAAATTCTATGGAATTACCTCTTGCGATGATCTGAACCTACTGTCTTGTGGTGCTCCGCCCACTCTTGTAGGTGGAGGCTGAACCCCACAAGCAGAGGATCTGGAAAAGGTGGGGGGGGGAGTTCCCCATGAGTCAGGAGGTGGAGGGGAGGGCAGCTTGATAACCGCCTGCAGCCTTCTGGGATTTGGCCGGGGGGTTAGGAGCACCCGATCCCATGGCACGGCACTTGACCTGACGTCTGGCAGGGGGTTGCTCGCCATGGTGCCTCTGTGGTGTGAAAAGTTTGCTTGGGCTTGAAGCCTGAATGATACATGGAGCAGACGTCCCGTAGGGACCTGCCACTATCCTCTAACTCGGTGATAATATTCTTCACGTCACCACCAAACAAGACAGTCCCCTGGAAGGGTGTGTCCAAGACGGCAGACTGGACATCAGGTGCCAATCATGCCATGCGAAGCCAGGTGAGCTGTCTCAGGCAAACGCCAGAGGTGGTGCAGTGGGCCACAGAGTCCACCAAATCATTGGTGGTGCAGACAGCATGGCGACAGTAGAATTTGGTGAGGCAAACTTTTTAAAGGAGTCTGTCCCCGAGCTCCTTGTTCTGGATGGACTGGATCTTTGATTTGAGGTCAGCCAGAGAGGACTTTTGGTAAGAAATCATGTGGACCGTGTAATTGAGGGATCGTAGGGCGCAGGTAGAGGATGCATAAACCTTGTGGCCGTAATGATCCATCTGTTTGGATTCTTTGTCCGGAGGAGAGGCACTAAGCTGCTTCGGTTTGGCCGATCTATCATGGGTGGCTGTAATCATGATTGAGTCAGCCTTAGGCTACGTCATGAGATGGGTAACCCCCTCCGAGGGATGATATGTCCTGTCAGCCTTCTTAAAGACCGCAGGAATCGAGGAAGGCTGCTGCCATATGGTGGACGTGTCCACGGTAGAATCGGTAAAGGATCCTAATCGGCAATATCCAAGTGTTCTGTGAGCCTCTTCCTTTTGGGATCAAGTTCTTGGGTAGCTCATGCACAAGCTGCCTGAATGGTGCCTAAGGAGCTCAGACAAGGATGGGTCCGGGGGCTACTTGGAGTACTCTTTGGGCTGAGGCTCAATAGGAGAGTGGGAGCCCAAGCTGGAGGAGGAATTAGAGTCATCCTCCAAGTCCGAAGATATAGGCCTGCCGGGAGAAGAGGCTTTATCCGAAACCTCCTCTGTGGTCCTGTCTCCAGGGAGGACCCTGGCTGGGCGCCTGGAGGAGTCCCCATATCGGAAGACCAGGGAAACACTCAGAGGTGCTGTCCTAGAGGCTGGCGTCAAGCCGGTGGATGGCTACGGGCAGCCCAGTTCTAAAAGTAGCTGGCATTTGGCATCCTTCCACCAGGACAGAATGGCCCAGAGAGTTGACCAATGACCCATCCGAAGCCTGAGGCTGGGGCAGAGGCCGAGGAGGTGGAGGAAGAGGCTGGAAACCTGGGTACCCCAAAGGAGGATAGGAGGGGTAACCAGGAGCCTGGTACCAAAAGGGGTAACCTTGGGAGTTGTACCCCTGACATGTGTGATCCTGCGCCGGATATCCTGGATTACAGGCAGGCGCCGGATAACCCATCGACGGGTACCCCGGCGTCATGTGCAACGGATACTGCAGCGGGTAACTCGGGACTGAGCCCCAAGGACCAGGAGGAGGCGGGGCCGACGGTCCAGGAGATGCCGAGGGACCACTGGGTGTGTGAGGGTCCATCGGCAGGCCACGGGGACCTGGAGTGACATCAGATGAAGCATTCGATGGGCCTGGCAGAAGGTCAGGCGACGGAACTTGAGGAGTCAGAAGAAGACCGCCCGCGGAGCTGCATGAAGGCAGGGGCTAGACGGGCACCCCAGCCATCACCAGGTCTAAAACAGCATCGACCAGTGAGGGGTCTCTGGAAAGAAGATCCCGAGGAAGATCCGATCCGACAAAAGGTTATCTGGCATCGGGGGCCCAACGCTGGATCTGAAGTATGTGGGGGAAGGGAAGTCAGGCAGAACCCCGATGGCAGGCCCCCAGAGGCCGCAAGAGACCCAAAGACAATCATACCCGACAAAGAAGTAGATACCCCCAAAGGAACAACACTCATCTCCTGCTGAAGGTCGCTGGAGAACAAGGGGTCGGGTTAAATCAGAGGCAAGGAGGAGTCCCGGGAGGGAGATCCCACGAGGGAAGGAGGCAGATCCTGTGGCTGGCTCTGCCCACCATCGGAGAGGTCGTTAAAAGTCCAATGGGAGAACCTCTGCCATGCAGTCATCAAGTGAACTAGCGACCGACTGATCAGCCATGACCGGGCGGGCGTTAGGAAACCCAATGTCTGGCTTATCAGTCGAGGTTGAGCGGACAACAGCAGAGCTGGAGTCCAGCCATCGAGCGGGCGAGTGCTTTCAGCAGAACCGGAGGCGACTGACCGGCCTGGAGGCTGACAACAGGCCCAGAAGTAGAAGTGGGCCGAGGACCACAGAGGAAGATCCTTCCTCCGAAGAGAGCGCCGACCGCCCTGTGACCAAGGCGGGCCGGGAAACCAGTGACCGATTTGCCGAAGCGGATGGAGACTGTGCAGGAGGAGAGTTTACCAAAGCAGAGGCCCTTCCTGAGGCCGCGTCATCAGGCAAGCAATGCTGGACAGATGGGGAACAATCCCAGTCCTGGTGCTTTTCCTTCTCTTTCTTCTTTTTTCTGCAGTCTGCAGTTGGGGGGTGGGGGACGTTCCCGCAGCTTCTGCAATTCTTGTTCCACTGAAGCCAGGCGCTTCTTCAACAGGTGGGCTTTGAGGGCTTTCTGGCGCCTGAATTGTGCAGCCCTGTTGAAAGATTGGCAGGCCTCACAGTCATCGACCCGATGCTTGGGGTCTAGGCAGAGGACGCAGCGGGAGTGCTCATCCCCATGTGGGATTTGAGTACTGCACTTGTCGCACTTCTTCTTCGGACAACATAACAGAGAAGACATGCAATAAGAAAATAAAACTGAAATACTTAGAAAAGGAAAAGAAAATACTCATCTAAAGATGGCGGTCAACTGGTAACAGCATTTACGGTGAGGTCCGATGTGCACAGGTCAATGGCGGGAAAGAACTGGTGGGCGGGCATGGGGACTGCCCCTAAACAGTGTCACGCTGACATCCCGCCACGTGACATCGTGGGCAGTCCCCTGCCGGGTATTGCTAGCTAAAGGTTTACCGTGCAGTCCTGATGCCAGGGGGTGCAGTCCTACACGTAATGACCTACTGTAGGAACCCTCCCGAAGTAATATGTACAATTACTAAGAACTTACCGTAACAGTAGCTCTTCGAGAAGAGCTCTTGCAGCAGGTAACACCATTATTACTATGCCGCCAGGCACTAGGACCCCACGGAAAATGTCTAGCTAGCAGTCTAAAGCAGGGGACCACCTCCCTGATGTCGGCCCTGCTCCCGACATCACCCTTGGTATAAAGGGGATGGTCCCTCGGTACCACCTCAGCTCGCCTGCCGGAAACCAGGCTAGCATAAAGGATGGGGAACCAAGGAGGTTCTCTCATCCCCCAGAGGAAAAAATACAGTTACGTAAACCCGGGGGTAGGAGGGAGGGAGGGAAAGCATACCTGCTGCTTCTTGAAGATCTACTATTATGGTAAGTTCTTATGTAACTGTACTATCTCACTTTGAGACAGAGCTCTTGCAGCAGGTAACACCATTAGGACTTAGTCCCAAGCAGTACAAGGATAGAACCCAGGTCAGACGGGTGGTGGTTACAGGCAGAAGTAAACCACCAATACTCTTAAAAGAGTAGTCCCTGGGGGGCAGTGAGGCAGAAGCCTGCTCTCCTCCGTGAAGCAATGTCCAGACTGGTGTTTAACGAAGATGTGGACTGAACTCCCAAGTAGCAGCTGCACGAAGATCTGCTGCTGAGACGTTCTTTAGGGATACAAAGGAAGTGGCAACACCCCTAGCGGAGTGACCTTTAACTGGTCTCAGTAAAGGTTTGTCATACTTCTGGTAGCAGAAAACTATACAACTGACCAACCATTTGGCCAATGTCTGTTTAGTCACTGGTGCCCCTAACATACTTTTGGAAAAGGAGACAAACAATTGGTCTGTCGTCCTGGAAGATCGAGTACGATCCATGTAGAAACTGAGAACTCTATGAACATTTAGAGTATGCAACAAGGCCTCCCCTTTGTTGGAGTACTCTGGGCAGTAAACTGGAAGTTGGATGTCCTAGTTAAGAGTCAACTCGGACACTACCTTCAGAAGAAACTTAGGATTTGTGCGTAGGGATACCCTGTCCCTGTGAAAAATCAAATAAGACTCCTTACATATCAGAGTCTGAAGCTCAAAAATCCTCAGAACAGAAGTAACTGCAATCAAAAACAATGCTTTCCATGATAGGACGCATAGCTCGCAACTTGCGGCTGGCTCAAAGGGAGGCAACATAAGCTTTTCCAACATAAATAAAAGGTCCCAGGGAGGGATGGGGTCCCTCCTGGGAGGTTTGATATGCAGAATGCCACGCAAGAAAAAATTACTCACCTTAGTAATGTTGTTTCTTCTAATGGAGTCTTGCTATATTATAGACATTAGCAGTTTGTTCCAGCTCTAGAACTGCCCCGGAGTGAAATGGTTAAAACCATTCCAAAATAGAATTTTTGGCACGAGAGCAGCTCTATCTGTGTCATTTCAAACTTGAACTGTCAGATCTTTACGAGCCAAACTCACTAAGGTCTGTGTGGAAGCTGTAACCTACACTAGCCAAATGGCTACCTAAATAATAACAACCATTGATGGTCCCAACACCCAAGACTCAAGCCAGGGGACCAGAACTAACACCATTCTAATAATATGAAAATGGAACATAAGTATAATAAAACACACACACAGCTACACACACACACCCCAAAGTCCCAAAGGGACAAAATGCTAACAGGACATAAGTAGTGCCCACACTAGTTGCCCGCACCCCACCAAGTAGAGGTTCTGAGAGGGCAGGTTGGGAGGTCTATAATATAAGAAGACTCCATTAGAAGAAACAACATTACTAAGGTGAGTAATTTTTCTTCAAACAACACGAAGTCTTGCTATATTATAGACATTAGCAGAATACATGCAGTACCTCCATGGAGGAGGCAGAACCTACTTAGGAATAGGTTCTGAAGAACAGCTGTGCCAAACGTGCATCTCTCCTGGCCTGGACATCCAGGGAGTAATGCTTGGTAAAAGTGTACCGCTTTTCCAAGTAGCAGCCTGGCAAATCTCTAATAAAGGGATATCTCTGGCAGCAATAGAGACATAGCTGTACCCTGGTAAGAATGAGCCCTCAAACTGGGGGCTCTGCCCACTTTCTGATAACAAAATTGGATACAAGAGACAATCCACCTGGCTATTGATCTCTTAGTGGCAGGTTTGCCTTTCCCAACTTCACCATAGGTAAGGAAAGTTGAGGATTCAAACCTGTGACCTTTGGTATGCTCTATATAATAACTAAGAGCTCTCTTAACATCCAGGCTGTGCAACCTCCTCTCACCCGAAGAGGAGTGATCAGTGAAAATACTGGAAGGGAGATAGATTGATTAAGATGGAAATCTGAAACCACCTTAGGCAAAACTTCCTATTAGTCCTAAGGACTACCTTATCCCTGTGGAAAGAAATAAAGTCAGTCTCCACTGACAAGGCTTGCAATTCACTTATGCGTCTGGCAGAAGTGATAGCCACTAGAAAAACAGTTTTCCAAGTTAGGTACTTAAGCTCTGCAGAAGACAGAGGTTCAAAAGGGGGTTGCATTAACTGGGCAATGCAAACATTAAGGTCCCAAGCAGGGGCCGGTTCCTGAAAGGGAGGATTAGTATGGAGTAACCCCTTAAAAAACTTGGAAAACACAGGATGAGAGGAAAGAGGGGATGACTTTCCTGCTGACACAAAAGCAGACACAGCTGCCAAATGAACTCTCAGGGTAGCTGGTCTGAGACCCAAGGAATTAAGATGTACCATGTAATCTAACAAAATGGGCAATTCAGCAGATTCTGGGGAAATATTTTTCCCAGCACACCAAATGGAAAACCTTTTCCATTTAGAACTATAAGTAGCTCTAGTGGAAGGCTTTCTGGAAGCCTTTAGATCTCAAGAACACCCTGAGAGAGGTGTAAATCAGCAACTCTAACTCCTCAAGAGCCAGGCCTTGAGGTTGAGGGATTGAGGTCCGGATACCAAACCTTCCCTGGGCACAAGTCAACAGATTGTGATTCCTGGGGAGGCACAGGGGAAGATGGACTGTCAGAGACAGAAGGGGGGTACCAGGGCTGCCTGGCCCAGTCCGGGGCAATCAGAATCACCCTGCAAGGCTGAGATCTGATTTTGACTAGTACTTTGAATAGGAGAGGAAAGGGGGAAAGCACAGAGGAACTTCCTCCCAATCCAGAAGAAGGGCATCCAGGGAACTGAGCCCAGCACTGGAGGCCTGCAACAGAACAGAGGAAGTCTGTGATTGTCTGGGGCTGCAAAAAGATCTATCTGAGGGATGCCCCACCTGGCAAAAACTATCCCCAGCACTTGAGGATCCAGGGACCATTCGTGATGGCCCTGGGAAATCCTGCTGAGGGCATCCGCTAGGACATTGTCCTTCCCTGGAAGATGAACTGCTATGAGGGAAGTGTTCAGGGAATAGGCCAGAGACCACAACTTCATTGCCTCGGTGCACAAGGCCAAGACCGAGTGCCCCCTGTTTGTTGATGTACCACATTGTTGTGGTGTTGTCTGTTCTGACTTGTATCACCTTGTCGTGGACAGATGCAGAAAAAGCTTGAAGAGCTAAAAAGACAGCTCTGAGTTCCAGCAAATTGATGTGGAGCAGAGATTCTGGGGGACCAAACTCCTGAGTGGAAAGGTCGCCATGTGGGCTCCCAACCCAGAAGGGAAGCATCTGTAGTGAGAGTCAAGTCGTGAGAAGGGGAAATGAAGGGGACCCCCGCTCTTAAATTGCTCTGATCCTGCCACCACTGGAGAGCTAGGATCAAGGTTCGAGTCACTGGGTCCAACTTGGAAAGGGGGTCTCTTCTCTGAGACCAAAAGGTTCTCAAGTGAAACTGAATGTCTCTCATCTGAAATCTGGCTCCCTGCACAACAGCTGTGGATGCAGCCATGTGCCCCAGGAGCTGCAGAAAGTGTCTTGCTGGTCGAGACCTGCAGAGTGAAGGAAGAGGCCAGAGCCACTAAATTCCTTACCCTTTCTGGGGAAGAAGGCTCTGGCTAGCTTTGTGTCCAATTCTGCCCCTATAAAGGTGAGTACCTGGACTGGTTCCAGAACCGACTTTGGTAGGTTTAGCAGAAAACCCAGGGAGGTGAGAAGCTGCTGGGTGACCTGCAGGTGAGATTTTACCTGTTCTGGGGACTGGGCCTACAATGAGCCAGTCGTCTAGATAGGGAAAAACAGCAATCCTCTGCCTCCTTAAGTGGGCCACTGCCACTGCTAGACACTTTGTGAATACCCTTGGAGCAGAGGTAAGGCCGAAGGGCATTGCTCTGAACTGGTAATGACCTGAGGGCAGTTCGAATCTGAGGTACTTTCGATGGGATCTTCTGATTAGGACATGGAAATAGGCATCCTTGAGGTCCAGGGAGGCTAGCCAGTCCCCTGGCCTTAGGGAAGGTAAAATCATTGCCAGAGTTACCATTTTGAACTTTGGTTTCAAAAGATGCTTGTTCAGATATCTGAGATCTAAAATGGGCCGCCATTCTCCTGTCTTTTGGGGTAAGGAAGATCTGAATACAGACCCCTGCCCTGATGCAGGGAGGAACCCTTTCTACTGCTCTGAGAGCTAACAGGATGAGACCTCTGTTTCCAGAGCGAGGGTCTCTGAAGCACTTGCAGGTAGAAAAAGTCTGCTTCTCAACTTGGGAAACTTTTTGAAGCCGAGAACCAGACCCTGGCTTACTACTTCCAGAACCCACTTGTCTGAGGTTAAAGAAGCCCAATTCTGACTGAAGTAAGCCAGCCTGACCCCCACTGGTACAGGAGAATCGGCCCTGGGCACCCCATCAGGGTGCCTGTTTCGCAGGAGCTTTAGGCTGGGGGGTGGGAGCAGGTCTGCCCACCCCTCGTCTGCCCCTGCCTCTAAAGAAGCCCCTCTGAGCAAAGGCAGAGGAGGCCTGAGTCTGGTAGAAAGGCCTGTGAAAAGGCCTACCCCTACCCCTGGGGGCATGCCTTTGAGGAGTGGCTTGCCGCCTCCTTAGCCTGGGCACTCTTGTAAGTAGTCCCATATTCATCCATCTTCTTCATGTAATTTCGTCTGCTCTCCAAACAGAGAATTTCCCACCACAGGAAAATCCATAGCCTTAGTCTAGGTATCCTGTGACAAACTAGTACACCTGAGCCAGGCCAACCTACTGAAAAGCTACAGATGTGGCCATGACCCTAGAGGAAACATCATTAACATCCACAGCAGCATGAAACTGAACCTTAGAGGCTTCAATGCCATCAGCAGCCACCTGTTCTAGTTCACTAGCCAGCTGGCCATGGGCCTGCTTGGCCAATTGCATAACAGTATCCCATCTAGATTTCTGATACCTAGCTACATAGCCATATAATTTGCTTGCCTGAGTCCCAGAGAGGCTGCCATATACTTTTTTGCCATGGCATCAATCTTCCTGGAATCCTTGTCAGGAGGATGTGAAGCCAAGGAATATTAGCTTTATCACAGGCAGCAGCCTGAACTACCCCAACATGACTGAATTGCTGAGAAAGGAATTCTGTATCAGGCCTGACAATGTATACCTTCTGTCCATCTTTTTATCTACAGGAGGCACAGAATTAGGAGCTTTTAAAATTTTAATTGTTTGTTTCCTAAAAGACTTATGTAAAGGAATAGACAATCTCCTAGACTCTGAATATCCATCATTTCTACAAAATCAGGCTCCTCTTGCTCATCCACAGCCTCTTCTAAAGGAAGCTGGAGGTCTCAGCAACTTTTTATAAAACATAAAATGAGATGGGGACTCAGACAGCATAGGGAGATTCTAAAGGTCTGTCTGGGGAGATGTCCGGTTCAATGGGCACACCCAGACCTTCCCAGCCACATTCATACTGTTCATAATCCTCCTCCCTCCTCTGGTTCATAAAATTCCTCAATATCATAATCCTGAACCACTGGGACCGGACGAACCGACCTTTACCAGATAGTGGTGGTTCGGACGGACCCTGAGACAGTGACTGGACAATTTGTATGGCTTTTGCTATCTCTGCAGCAGTTGGAGAAGGAATTTTGGACTCCAGACCTGTTGATTTTCTTGTTTTCTTTACTGGAATTGGTTCCTCAGAACCAGCTTTTCTTTTGCCAGAGGAAGTCTGGCCCTGGTCAGAGGGCATTTCCTCTGGTCTGCTGGCACCGAACCGGCTGGCCATCCGGGTCAGCGGACTTTTGGCCTCGCCCGTGAGCCTGCCCAATCTTTTCCAGGGTGGCTGCAGGAAATTTTACATACCTGGCAGTCTGACTGGAGGTGGTCAAACCCCAGACAATAAACATATGTGGTGTGTGGTCAGCCTTGCAAAGACTTCCACAAACATCACAGTGTTGAAACCCAGTGGCCCGGTTTTTCTTTGGGTTTCTCAGACATAATGCCAGCCTAACCAAAACTTGCCCTTTAACGGCAGTGCCAGGCAAGACATTTATCGGTTCCCAACATCGTCACGGGTATTGGAAAACCTAATATATCCGCTTTTTTTTAGAACCGATAAGAACCGGAACCGCACTCTAAAATAGTAACTTTTAGTTTTAAATGAGTTTTAAACCCACTGATCGGTTCAAAACCAGACGATAACTTACAAGTTCCACACAGACAAAACCTTCATTTACTTACGGTTACCACAGATAGAGCTTGAACTGAACGGTTTTTGCGTTAAATAAAACTATTCTCGGTTAAATCCAACCGAGAAAACACTTTTAAACCGAGAAATGAACCGGCAGAAGGAGAAATCTCCGAGCGACTGTTCACTGAGGCGAGTAAAGAATCTGACAGTTCAAGTTTGAAATGACACAGATAGAGCTGCTCTCGTGCCAAAATTCTATTTTGGAATGGTTTTAACCATTTCACTCCGGGGCAGTTCTAGAGCTGGAACAAACTGCTAATGTCTATAATATAGCAAGACTTCATGTTGTTTGAAAAAGGTCTTGGACAAGTCTAACTGCGCCAGGGTCCTGCCTTCCACAGGTACATGGTCAGCTGACAGTGCAGAAAGGTGTCCCTTTATGGACGAATAGCTGAGACTCTTGTCAGATAGGGAAAGGAGGTACTCCAGTACCAAATTCACTGTGCAGGTAAAGGGATCCATGAAATGAGATGCTGCCCACAGGCAGAAATATTTCCATTTCATGGCATAAGTGGCCCAGTTTACCTATCGCGAGTCGACATGTACTGTGCCGACATTCCCGACAGCATCACACACAATGCCGAGTGTCAGCATTGTACTGTCAGGGATGTTGGCATGAACCCCCCCCCCATGTGGGGGGGCTCTACCTCCTACACCCCCCAGTCTCTAAATATACAACTCAGAGTCAGAGTTGCCTCAGGGAGGGGGCGAAACACCAGGAGATGAACCGCCATCCTCGTCCCGAGGCATCCGTTGTCAGGATCTACTGAGGATTGGGACTTTGGAAAGGGAAGGTGTGAGCCACCATTCCAGAGTCTGAAGTACTGCCTTGGATACTCGAACTGGCTGTTCGAGGTCATCCGAGCAATGGTCTCACTGAACCCTGAGGTTCCACTGGAGAACCCTCATGTGCAGATGAGCGAAGGGAACAGTTACTATGGCAGCTGCCATGTGGCCTAGTAGCTGCAGTACCTTTCTGGCTAGGACTTGATTTGTGGAGGCAACTCTCTGAGCCAGTGCCCTTAGTCGATCTGCCCTGTATGAGGGAAGGAAGGCCCTCGCTTAGACAGTGTCCAAGACAGCCCTTATGTATTGCAACCTCTGGGTAAGCCAGTGGGATGACTTGGGAAGATTTAAGGTAACCCCCAGAGCCTGGAACAGGCGAAAGGTGTCTGCCAGAGAGTGACACAGCTGACCGCTTGTGGGAGCTGTTAGCAGCCAGTTGTTGAGGTAGGGGTAGACGTAATGCCCCTGCCTCCTGAGATCTGCAGCTACTACTGCCAGACACTTGAACACCCTGGATGAAGAAAGGCCAAATGGCAGTGCTCTGAACTGGTAGTGCTCTCCCTAGACGGTAAAGCAGAGGTACTTTCTGTGGGACGGCACGATCTTTATATGCATGTAGGTGTCCTGCATGTCCAGGGAGTAGAGCCAATCCCCTTGGTGAAGCATGGGGAGCAATCCCAGTAGTGTCACCATCCTGAACCTTTTGTATTCGATGAAAGTGTTCAGTTGGCTGAGGTCCAGGTTGGAACGAAGGTCTCCTATCTTTTTCAGGATGAAGAAGAAGTAGGAGTAATATCCCTTTCCTCTTTGAGACAGTGGTACTGCCTGGATTGCTCTCTTGTCTAGCAAGGCCTGGATTTCTGCCCTGACAAGACCTTTGTGGGATAGGGAGCAATGGGAGGGCACAGGTGGGTTGTCTGGAGGGTTTGGGTGAACTCCAGGGCATAACCCCTCTATACTGTCTGAAGCACCTATTGATCCGTGGTGATATTGGACCAGTTGTTGAGGTAGAGGGAGAATCTTCCATCTACTGCCTCTCCCTGCAACTCCGCTGGAGGAAGGGGGGGTGGCAGGGAGTCATGCCGAGGTTGTTGGAGTGGGCAAGGGAGCGCTGGCATTCTTGGGACCTTGAACCCCTGCGGACGGGGGGGTACCCTTTCTCTTGAAGCCCCCCTCTGTGTTGCTGTCTCCTTCCTTGCTGGCCCTGCAGCTTACCAAAGGAACAGCATCTGGACGTGGCTGGTTCAGATTTGTACATTTTGTGTACCTCCAAGACTGCTTTGCCCGAGTCCTGCAGGCCAGTAATCAACTTTTCGGCCTCCTGCCCGACAAGGAACGGGCCCTGAAAAGGGGTATCCAGTATGGCATCTTGCAGGTCCTGGCGAAAGCCTGAAACTCAAGAGTGACGCCTGAGACATATGCCGGTGGCTGCAGCCCTGGCGGCAGTGTCTGCTGAGTCATACGAGCACCTTAAGATGTGCTTGCCAACATCAGCACTGTATTGGAGAACTGCCAGCAATTCCAACTTGTTGGCCGAGTCTAGTTGATTCTTGGCTAGGTCCATGGCCTTGTTCCACAATGATTTTTGGTACATCACCATGTGTGTCAAAAAAATTTAGGGACTGACTGTACAGGTGGCCAAAGAATACATCTTGCAGCCCAAATGATCCAACTTCTTGGACTCCTGGGAGCTCATATGCTTTGGTTGTTGGGCTCTCACGTGGGCAGCCGTGAGGATCATAAAAGTCCACCTTCAGCTGCTTGCTCAAATGTGGTTCTTCCCTGGGTGTACTATAGATTCAGTCAGCCTTTTTGGGGACTGCTGAGGTCGTGGAGGGGTGTTTCCAGGTAATTTCTGTAACATCCTGGAAGGGTTCTACTAAACGTGGTATGACCAGAGGTTTTGGGTCAGTGGCCCCCAGGAACTTTGCTAAGCAGCACCTCTCCGGGTCCAACTCCTCTGTCTCCCATTGGTTTAGGAATCGGATATGCCCCATTATGTCCAGGAACAAAGGATCATCTGGGGGGATCTCAGAGAGTCCCTCTTACAGTCTGGTGATGGCAGGGACAGGTCATCATCTGAGAAGTCGTAGGAGAAGGAGCCGCCTCCCGAAGACCCTTCTTAAGAAACATAGGGCTGTTCCCTGAAGGGGGATTTGGATAACGGGTGGCGTCTGTGCTGCCGACGTACGGGTGACCCTGATTCCTCGTCCCCTGACACAGAACAGTCTGGCGTCGGGGGTGGAGGTGGCGGATGCTGGGGAAGGCTTCTAGGGCGGAATCGGGTCTCCGCGAGGTTAAATACCCGTGTCTGGGCAACAAATTCCTTTTATGGTGTTCCACCAGCTATTAAACAAGGCCCAAACCTCTGCCAAAGGGACAACTGGGCTTGGATGAGGTGCTGGCGTTGGGTTAGGGATACCAGGGCCCCTAGCGTCATATGTAACTGCTGTCCCTGGCGCTGGGTTTGACAAAACCTTATCTGGTGTTGGCCCGCGGGATTGTGTCCTCTGGTGTCAGGTGCTCGGACGTCAGGCTCCTGAGGAGGACGTGAGGGCAGAGCGGGTGGCGTCTGGTCCGGTTGTCCCCCGAGCCATGTGTCAGATCCCCTGATGTCTGGTCTGGAGTCAGGTTCTCAACCAGGTCCTGTGGAGCAGATGGTGGCCTAGGTGGCGGCGTCTCGTCTGGCTCTGCATTGGAGTCAGAGGGCGATGAGGCCTGACGTCGGTCCGAAGCCTCAGCCGACGACTGCCTGGAAGGTGAATGATGCTTTTTCTGGCACTCACTATCCTGGCGTCTCCTGGAGTCATCCGACCCAGCTACCTGAAGCAGAATGCGTCTGTCCCGCTGGCTGAGACTCTAGCGTCTGCTTTTGGGTCCGGATAGCCAGGGACATGGGGGCTTGAGAAAGCCCAAGCCCGGAAGACTCCCCGTCGTGTGTCAGAGAAGAGGCGGGGGGCTTCCTCAGTTGTGATTGGGGGGGGTTAAGGCTCGTTCAGAAAGAGGAAATGAGTTAAGAGGGGTGGATACACAAAGAAAAGCAGGGAAAGTACACACTTGACAAAAACTCCACAGGACAACCCAGGAGGAGGATGCAGCACAAGGATCTGGGGATCGGGAACAGAGGACCTAAACATATCATCAGTAACATATAACAAAAAAAAAAGCCAAAAGTCATTTAAGAGCTGCAGATACTTTTGCCAGTGTTCTACACTTTCCTGCAGATGATAGTCTCACCACCACAGTAACTTGAAGAATTCCTTGGGGACCAGTCCAGCAAAGGGAGGCTCTGAAGCAGAACGCTGGGATCCGTTCACAAGAAATCAAGGGACAATGAAGGCAGATGTGCAGAGGCCGTGAAAACACATTACCTTATAGGTGAGGGCAGAGGGGGGATGGACACATCTCTGAGAAGTAAGGGGGGACTCTAAATAAGAGAGGAGTCTAACAAAGCTCAGAGGTAAGAAGGGTTGAGGTAATGAACACACTGGAGAGGGTGCCTTGCAGCAAGATAAACTAAGAAATGTGTAACATGACAATGATGTAATGGCTAGAAAGAACCCAAGAATTAAGGGGATGCTTACAGATGTGTATAAAGGAATGGGGGAACATAAAAAAAAAGGGGAGACTCAGGGTGAGGCATATAGTAAAATAATTTATATAAAAGTTAATCATAGGAAAAGCCAATTTGGCAGGATTCAGAGATACCTTCCTAAGGGGAAGGAAGGAAGGAGGGTTTTTGTGGCAAAGATGATGCTCCAACCGGGCAGGGGAACTACAAAGAGAAAAGACAACATATCTGGGCAAACAGCAGTAGAATGGTATGGTGGAGCGACCCTAACTCAAATAATGCCCATGGCAGTGGCCCCCTACAATAAGGAGAAGTGACATCACTGCCAATCCAAGTGATGGCTCATAAAGGGGTGGAGGTGAGCCACCACTGGGAGACAGAAAAAGTACTAGTACTTTCTCCTACCTTGAAGGGGAGGCAAACACCCTAACAGACTTTTAATGACAGCTCCAAAGACGACAAAGATTTTAACATTTAATTTAAATAGGCTGACAAACCCTATGAAGCGGAAGAAAGTGATGACTTATATTAAGCAGCAAAAAGCAGAGGTAATATTTATACAGGAAACACATTTGAAAGATGAGGAGCATCAAAAACTAAAACAATTCAGGTATGGGGAAGTCTATGCATCCTCTTATAAGATGGGCAGAAGAAGAGGAGTGGGAATCCTAATACCAAGGACAATACCTTTCCAGTGCACATATAAACAAACAGATAAAGAAAGAAGATTTGTCATCATAAAGGGTACACTGCAGGGACGGATGATGAACCTAGTGGCAGTGTACGCCACCCCCCGCCCCACCCCGGGATCCACATATGCTTTTTATCGCTCCTTGCTGATGAAAGCAGCTGAAACAGAGGAGGGGATACTGAAAGGGGGGGGGTGGCGGGTTGGAACCTGACAGCTGACCCTAGAATAGACAGCACATCCAGGATTCCCAGACCCACACATAAAGTAGTAAAACAAACAAAAGTTCTGATAAACAAAATGGGCCTACAGGAATGCATGGAGATATATGGAGGGATCAAGCAAGGGATATACTTACTATTCACAGGTACATCACATGTACTCTAGAACAGATTGATTCCTGATACCCAGGACAAAACTGACACACCTAGTAAGACACAAGGTGGGAATGTTGGGAAACTCCGATCATGCACCACTGATAACAGACATCGAGACAACAGAGAAATAAGAGGACATTTTGGAGGTTGAACCTAGCACTCCTGAGGGATCAGGAAATAACACAAAAATTCCAAACTTAATAGACCAAACAACAGAAGACCATAAGGGTACAGGGGTAAGTGAGGGAATGCTGTAGGACACCCTAAAGGCAATTATAAGAGGAAAACTAGTAGCCATAGGAGCAGCTAGGAAGAGAGAGTGGATGGCCAAACAAGCAGACTTAGAATTTAAGATTAGGAATTTAGAAGAGCAACAACAACAGAAGCTAGATAGAGACAGAGGAAAAGAACTGAAGAAGTTAAAAAAGAAACTGAATGACTTAAAAATGGAACAGAACCTGCTGTATATGCGTCAGAGGTACTATGAGGGGGACCTAGGGCAATAACTTTACTGGCCAGCAGACTAAGAGCGAGAAGAGCTAGAGCACAAATAACTAACATTATTAACCCCAGAACAAAGCAACAGATGTCAAAAGTGGAGGACATAATGGAGGTGTTCTCAGATTACTATAAAGATTTATATATACTCCAAAAAGAGGCACCAATAGAAAAAATACAGAGCATACTAAGTACATTAAAGATGCCCAAACTAAGTAAAGAACAAAATGAATATCTGAAATGGACCATTTCCCAAACAGAAATTAAACAGGTAATAGAAGTAGTAAAACAGGTAAATACTTGGGAACAGACAGCCTTCCAGCTGAATTTTAAAACAAAATAATTCCCCTTTTACAGGAAACATTTCAAAGAGTAGTAAAAGAGGAGGGAGCGCCACCACCATCCTGGGCCTTGGCAAAAAGCCAGGTAAAGACCCATTAAAGTGTAGTTCATACAGACCAATATCGATATTAAATGTGGATTACAAATACATGACATCGATACTGGCCAAAAGAATAGAAGACTTAGTACCCTACCTAGTTAAAGATGACCAACGGGATTTGTGGCAGGGATACAGGCCGCAGATAATATCAGGCGCACGATCCATATTGTAGAGGGCCTAGGAAAATCCAAGCAACCAGCGGTCTTCATGAGCATGGATGCAGAGAAGGCCTTCGATAAGGTAGACTGGAGGTACCTATTCCATGTCCTGGCAAAATTAGGGTTCTCTGAAGATTTCGTAGAGGTGATACAGAGACTGTATGCAAAGCCGCAGGCTTACATTAGAATGAATGGTAGCCTCTCAAACAGGTTCACATTGGGGAAGGGGACGAGGCAGGGATGCCCGCTCTCACCTCTCCTGTTTGCCTTGTACCTAGAACCACTAACTCAATGGATAAGGCAGGACCCGGAGATTAAGGGAACAGAGGTGGGAGGCCTAGCACAACAAAAAATAGCATTATATGCGGATGACATCCTTATGTGCATTGTAGACCCGGAAGTCTCTATACCAAAATTAATGAAGAAGTTGGAGGAGTTCTCAGAGATAGCAAGATACACATTAAATTCAAGTAAAACAAAGATTTTAAGGTTTAACTTCCAGCCCTCGCGGAAACTATTGGGACCTTACCCTATTGAAATGGTCACAGGAATCTCTAATGTAGTTCGGGATAATCTTACGGAATACCAATAAACATTTACAGCAAGACAATTTAAAACCCTTACCGCGGCAGATAAAAGAGGATTATAAAAGATGGAGCCTGCTTCCACTCCCTCTGCATGCGCGCATACAAGCAATAAAGATGAAAGTATTGTCAAGACTGTTATATATCTTTCAATGTGTCCCCATAAATATTACAACAACAGTTTAGGTCATACAGAGATATACAAGTTTGTGGAATGGGAAAAGAGCAAGGGTCAGACAAACAACAATGGAGACGAGGAAACAAAGAGGGGCTAGGCCTTAATATAGAAGAATACTGGACAGCAGCACAATTAAAATGGGCTTTCCAATGGGGAAACAGCATAAAGGCTAATGGAAAGATCTGGAAAAATAGAAATGGGGGTGGGGGACTAAGGCACTTATGTTCCACCCAAACCTGAAAGAGAAGTTAGGACAAACAAACACCATAGCAATAAGAACAATGGGACAGGCATTGCAAAAGTTGCAGAGGTACGCAGAAGTTCGAAAGGAAGGCTGGAAACATAGATGGTTTATACACACCACGGACTTTGGGCCAGGGAAGTTGGATGGGTGGTATGCGATCTAAATAGCAAAGGGACTTAGAAGCCCAACAGATATTATGAGAGGAGGAAATATACTCACTTTTCAAGAGGGCTGCCAGAAATTTGGATGGGGTAGGCCAGACATAATTAGATACTATCAAATAAACACTTACGTACAAACACAAAAGAAAAAGCATGAAAATGACTTCGAATCGGGAAGGGACAGTTATCTTGGACCAAATAATAAATAAACAAGATACTAAGGGAGAAATTACACACATATATCATTTCTGATGTTACACAGGGGTCAGTGACGAGCATGTGAAAAGAAAATGGGGGGTCCATAATGGACAAGAAATGGACCAAGATATGGGAGGGTGCCTTTAGCACAACCTCAGCTACCAACATGGAGGGAATTTTCTTGGAAAGTAATCACACATTTCTTTATAACACCCTCAATGAGAGCAAGATGGGATGGGGAGGGAGATGCATCCTGTTGACAAAAATGTGGGGAACAGAAAGCGACCCACGAACACATATTCTATCAGTGCCTGATACTGACACACCGTATAACTGGAATACAGACAAAATTAAAAGAATTATTCCAGATACAAAAAGATGTAAAAATACAACATTGTATTCTGGGACTACCACGATCAGAAGTAAAAGGTACTAATGCACGGTAACCTGTGGAGGATATGTGTAGGAGCCAATAGGAAAAGCAATTACCAGAAAGTGGTTAAACGTAGAACCCCCTACAGTACAAGATTTGCAGGTAATTGTAAATGAAATTCAGGAAATGGAAAGACTAACACACCTTACTCAGGACAGGGCCGAAAAATTTAAGGAACATTGGACAAAATGGATCCTGGAGATGGACTGACACAAAGACAGGGAGACCATTCTTAGGCAGAACAAGTAATAAATATAAGACAGAAGAGAAAGAAAAGAAAGAAATCCCATTAGGACTCAACTCAGTAAGAAGCTGGGATAAGGGAGATAAAAAAATGATTTGCCATGCATTACCTCCCCCAAGAGACAACTCTATCAAGAATGAGAACAGAGAGCCTTTGGGAAACATTAAGCATAGGAGTGAGAGAAAAAAAAAAAAAAGATATAAATCTGGCTAAGCAATTGTGACCTATGGTTAAAACTGTATTAAATTAGAGTGCTTGAGTTTAGACGGAGAGCCAAGTCTGACCTCACGCCAGAGGTCAAAGACTTAGAAGTCTTGTGAGAAGACCTAGGACGGGACTCTGACCTGGACCTTTCCTTGTCCTGATGATGGTGTTTCCCGCTCGATTTCTTCTCTCTGGGGAGGAGACCTTCGCCAAGGAAGACGACAAGCCCTGCCCCGACTGGGTCTTCTGCATGGCGGCCACTTGCTGTTCAAGGAGGTACACTTTCAGAGTGTTCAGGCGGCGGATCTTGGTCCCCCGGTTGAAGCCTTGGCAGTGCAGGCAGTCGTCCAGCCTGTGGTTGGGGTCTAGGCACAGTAGACAGGCCGAATGGCCATCTTTTGCTGGGATCTGCTTGCCGCATGCACACTTCAGTTTCTGCTACTCTGAAGAGGAAGATGGCGGGAAGACACACACTACAAATCCATAATTCAGAAGAAAACCGCTATGTGCACAAAGAGCGAAAACCGCAGACGACTGGAAGCAGAAGGCATCTGTGAAGCCAATATGCGAAGGTTGATGGCGGGAAAGGAACTGAGGTGATGCCGGGGGGACCGCTCCCTTTATACCAAGGGTAACGTCGGGGGTGGGGCGGTCCCCCACCTTAGACTGCGAGCTAGACATTTTCTGTGGGGTCCTAGTGCCTGGCAGCATAGTCCTAATGGTGTTACCTGCTACAAGAGCTCTATCTTGAAGTGAGATCTTGGAATTAAGAGATACCCTCAGACGAAGGACTTCGTTTTCTCTGTTTGTACTGCCTTTGTAATAGTTATACTGAACAATTTTTATTTTTTATTTTACTGTTCAATGGCCTACACAACCAGTATAGCATTATGCTTCTGCAACTGTTACTTTGCCCGTTAGCACTCTCTATTCCATTAGGAATTACCACCTTGTAGGGGTACCAAAGGCAAGGAACTCTCAAAGAGGGTTCCACCTCTAGAAGTGCCACGGGAAGGGTTCCCTTGGCTGAAGGTACCTTAGGAAGAATCCCTGGAGGACAGAGCCAAGCTGCTGAAGGAGGAGGGGAGGATGGTGGGGCAAAGGAAAAAGTGCTTCAGAAAGAGGCTAGGAGGAACTACTTGTATACAGTAGCTCAGGAAGGGGGAGTGGCTGGCTGCTTGTCCACTGAACTACAGGCATAGCCTTTCAATTAAATGGCCTACGCTACCAGTATAGTGTTATGCTTGTGCAACTGTGTTACTTTTGCTTTGACCATTCACTCTCTATTCTATTAGGAATTACCACCCTGTAGGGGTACCAAAGGCAAGGAACCCTTGAAGAGGGTTCCACCCCTAGTAGTGCCGCAGGAAGGTTCCCCTTGCTAAAGGTATCTTAGGAAGACTCCCCAGAAAGAAACTGCAGCAGCACCAAAGAACATTAGCAATCAGGGGCCACAAGGCATGGAAGCAGAATGACAGCAACAGCACCTTGATAAAACATAATGGGATACGCAGATAAGCAAGATAGCATGGGTGCAATGGAATACATTGGTGATCGAGAGGGCCTCCAAAGGAGAGAGGGAATGGCAAGTAGGGACACCATCCACCTCCATCCAACAGCGGAATCTACCTAAGAATAACTAGGGAATACTAACTAAGATTAACTAGGTATTATGGCCTTCAGCACGGAGAAGAGAAAAAAAAAAAAACCTTTGAGGAGGAAATCTCTGGGGATCCAAGGCCTAGTTTGCCTTCCCTCCAGGCGTGGGATAATTTAGTTATTGATGGCTCTGCTAATGCAATTTAGAAAGCCCAAAGAAAGGGGGATGGAAAATGTTCTAATTTGGAGGGAAGCTCTCATTCTATCCTTCTAACAGGAATGCCGTGGAGGGTTGTGAGCTGGTTTGCTCTGCAACAAGCCACCTCCAAGGCGGGAGGAGAAGAGTAACAACCACCGAGCGGTCACCTGGCCTACCAATCTAATAACAAACTAAGTGAACCAGAGGTGGTTGTAGGGAGAACAGCTTGAAAGGGTGCCTCCAAACCAGCTCGGGCAGCTAAAGAGGCCCTCAGTGACAGCCCCACCCCTTCACCGCTGAAGTCTTAAATTCTACAACTTGAGGTGCCGTCGGTACGGCTGATGACTGAAGGTCCACCCAGAGCGAGGACATTCCCAGCTATGGGCCCGGTGAGAAGGACCCTGCCCCAAGCTTCACATGCTCAAGATGCGGACTGCAGGGTACAGAGTGAGACCGTCAGCTGCAAGGAGGGCCCTCCACCAAGGAACTACTGGACAAGGTGGCATGCCTATTTATTATGTATGCATTCATTCATTTACAGTGGCGTGAAAAAGTATTTGCCCCCTTCCTGATTTTCTCTATTATTGCATATTTGTCACACTGGATGTTTTCAGGTCTTTAGACAAAATATAATATTAGATAAAGGAACCTGAGTGAACAAATAACACTTTTTTTACTTATTTCATTTATTTAACGAAAAAGTTAACCAACACCAACTGGCACTGTGTGAAAAGTAATTGCCCCCTAGTTAAATCAACCCAATTAAAGGGATAATTAGAGTCAGCTGATTGAACACAGCCAGGCTTGATTACAGCCAGCCCTGCTCAATATAAACCTCACTTATTTTGGCCCTTACCATCAGAGTCACGTTGCCAGCACAAAAGATTCAACAAGCACATTATGCCATGATCAAAGGAAGTTCCTGAATAGATCAGAAAAAATGTGTTGCCCTCATCAGTCTGGAAAGGGTTACAAAGATATTTCTAAGGCTCTGGGACTCCATCGAACCACAGTGAGAGCCATAATCTCCAAATGGAGAACACTTGGAACAGTAGTGAACCTTCCCAGGATGGGCGGCCTGCCAAAATTACTCCAAGGGCACAGTGTAAAATCATCCAAGAAGTCTCAAAGGATCCTAAACAACATCCAAAGAACTGCAGGCTACTCTTGCCTCAGCTAAGGTCAGTGTTCATGACTCCACAATCAGAAAGAGACTGGGCAAAATGGCTTCATGTGAGAGTAGCAAGCGGAAACCACTGCTAACCAAGAAGAACATAAATGCTCGTCTCTCATTTGCCAAGAAGCACCTGGATGATCCACAAGCCTTTTGGGGAAATGTTCTATGGACAGATGAGTCCAAAGTGGAACTTTTGGACAACATGGATCCCATAATGTCTCGTGATAAAGCAAACACAGCATTCCACAGTAAGAACACCATACCAACAGTCAAACATGGTGGTGGTAGTGTGATGGTGTGGGATGCTTTACTGCCTAAGGACCTGGATGACTTGCCATAATTAAAGGAACCATGAATTCTGCTCTGTACCAGAAAATTCTTAAGGAGAATGTCCAGTCATCCTTCCATCAGCTGAAGCTGAAGCGTAGTTGGGTCATGCAGCAAGACAATGATCCAAAACACAAAAGCAAGTCCACATCAGAATGGCTAAAAAGAAGTAAAATTAAAGTTTTGGAGTGGTCTAGTCAAAGTCCAGACTGAAACCTAATAGAGATGCTGTGGTAGGATCCTGAAACGAGCAGTTCATGCTCGAAAACCTACCAAATGTTACTGAATTAAAGCAGTTCTGCGAGGAAGAGTGGGTTAAAATTCCTCCACAGCGATGTGAAAGACTGATATTGAATTATAGGAAGTGTTTGGTTGCAGTCATTGCTGCTAAATGGCATAACCAGTTATTATGTAAGGGGCAATTACTTTTTCACACAGTGCCAGTTGGTGTTGGTTAACTTTTTTTCATTAAATAAGTGAAATTAAAAAAAAAAACAAGTGTTATTTGTTCACTCAGGTTCCCTTTATCTAATATTACATTTTCTCTAAAGACCTGAAAACATCCAGTGTGACAAATATGCAATAATAGAGAAAATCAGGAAGGGGGCAAATATTTTTTCACGCCACTGTATGTAGTATACTGAAATTATTTTGCTGAAGTTATTTAGTTTGCAGAAGTTTTCTAGCAGCAATACAGGATTAGCAGGAGCAAGACAACCAAGCCCCAGTAAGGAAGCCAATTAAAAGGTGACATAATACTTGGAGACAGGATTCGAACATGAGGCAACAGTCCACACGGGGCCACGGCTCTTGAACACCCCCCAGTCCCCCACCACAGGAAAAAACAAGGAAGCAAAGGAAAGCGCCATGACCTACATGCAGCATTTTAAAACTAGTTTATAGCAACAGCAGTAGCTGGGCTGACCTCCACAGTATAATAAAGCAGTGTGTAAAAGTAATTGAGCAGCATCCAGCAGCAATTAACTAAAGCTTGTAGGGATAGCAATCTGAATGAACATAGAAACTGAAGGGAAAGGCAATGCACTGAAAACAGCAGCAATATTTGCTTGGTATAAGTTCAGGGAGCAGGACTGAGTTCCATGGACTAGGTTGCAGAGTGAGCATGCATCAGGTGATAACAATTAAGGTATATACCATAGGAGAGCAGAAGCAGGGAAGCAGAATTTGAGCTGAAACACACAGATAACAATTACAGTTGAACTTGTGAGTAAATGGGAGCAAAACAGCACAAGCTCAGGATTAGCAAAATATGAGCAAAGACAAAGGATTCTAGAAACAGAAGCCCCCAAAAGAGAATGCAAAACAAAAACACACAAACACAGAAGAACAGGAAACAAACAATGCAAAGAAGCACACAGCCAGAGGCAAGCAAGAAAAAATTACCATAGTAATCCTGTTTCTTCCAATAGAGCCTTTCTGTATTCTGGCAATATGCAGTTAGTCCTTCCAGTTAAATTGCTCCAGAGATGAAGAAGTTAACTCTATGCAGAAGCACAGAACGCTGAACTCAAACTCGGGTTTCAAACCACTGTCCTTGGTGCATTCTATGTAACCATCAGATTCTTATGAGCACTGAGTTACTAAGGCTAAACTAATATAATTGGAAGTATAATTTAGAATAATAACAATAAAACTCATGGCCAATGACCTAACAAAGGGCAACCAAGACTCAAGTCGAAAAATGCCCAAGCAGAAAAACATGTCACCCCTGAGGTGCAACACTGCGACATCTGATCCCCTGGAGCAGGAATTGCCCATCTCAGGTTCTGTCAAGGGACACAGGGAGGGAGGGAGGTCTGAATACAGCAAGACTCCATTAGAAGAAACAAGATTACTATGGTAATTTTTTCTTCAAACAACATGAAATCTTGCTGAATTCTGACAATATGCAGACTACCAAGCAGTATCCCAGGGTCTGGTACGACTTCCCGTCTGCTAATTGCCTGACAGTGTACCTCCCGCCTGCAGGTTCCCGCAAACTGATTTCCCAGTCGGTAGCATTTGCCGACAGAATCTCTTCCCGACCTACACCAGGGGCACCGGTCGTAACAATAATAATTTTGACCACAGTCTAAAATGGACAAGCTGAGAACGTGAACCAAAAATAAAAACACAAAAGCAGTATACGTAACACTGCCACAAACCTTCCAAAATAAAATATAATACAATATCCCCTTGTCTTAATTCATCTTTTCGAGTTTGTGAACTGCAGTACACTCCCCCAAGCTATTTAAAAGCACACGCACTTACAACGCAAATCTGAGACTGTGCTTTTCATGAAGATGACCACCTCCTTTTTGTGTTTTTGTGTATTAGTATTTCACACTGCTGCAAAACTGAAGGAGAAAGATACAATGAAGCTGTCTGATGAGTGGAGGACAGTGAAGCCAGTTGTGCTGACAGCTACATTTTTGGTTTTAAATGTGGTTGAGAATCATATAAATAAGTATTGGGTAAAATCGTTGGCTGAGGAAAATAACAGAGGTGTATTTAAGTGCTTAGGGAAGGATTTACTTTATTTTTTAAATCAGGAGGTACAATCGTAAGCCTTGCAGAGCGGAGCAAGAGGTGAGTGCTTCATCACTTCAGTTGCCTATGTCTCTTTTAAAGAAATGCAGGTTTTTGCCTATATGACACTTACTGCAACTCCAGCCCAGTTAATCAGGCTTTTGCCTATCTGTATCTGTCCGGTCATTCTGAACACTGTTTAGTTCTTTAGTGGCTGATTTCGTATGTTTTAAATATGTGTGATGACATTGCATCATTATGGACATCGCAATGTCGGTAAATGGTGCTGCGGGATACAATTTTTCAGTAAACGAACACAGTTGGGAAACTGAATTCGGGAAGATCACTGTTGGCAAGTTGACGTTCCGGCAGTAGTACGGATCCCGTATTCCATGGAGGTGGGTACAGAACCTACTAAGGAAACAAGCTCTGCAAAACTGCTGTGCCAAACCTGGCATCACTGCTGGCCTAGGTATCCAGGCAGTAGCGCTTAGTGAATGTGTGTACAGTCTTCCAGGTAGCTGCTTTACAGATCTCCAAGACAGGAATATCTCTGGCAGCTGTTTCCTTGGCTGAATGAGCCCTCAGGCCTGCAGGCAGCTCTTTACACAGTTTGCTGTAGCAGAACTGGATACACGATACAATCCACCTAGCAGTGGTTCTCTTGGTGGCTGGCTTACCTTTGCCTACTTCACCACAGGTGAGGAACAACTCGGTACATTCATTCCGATGGGCCTTTGTCTGATTAATATAGTAGCTAATGGCCCTTTTTACATCCAAGCTGTGCAATCGTCGCTCCCCTGAGGAAGAATGGTCAGTGACGAACACAGGGAGAGTCATAGATTGATTAAGGTGGAAGTCCGAAATCACCTTAGGCATCCTTGAGGTCCAGGGAAGCAAACCAGTCTCCTGGCTTGAGAGAGGGAAGAATCACATTCAAAGTCACCATTTTGAACTTCGGCTTCAATAGGTGTCTGTTTAGGTATCTGAGATCCAAGATGGGTCACCACTCCCCAGTCTTCTTTGGGGTAAGAAAGTATCTAAAATACAATCCTTTTCCTTTGTGGATAACAGAACAGATTCCACTGCCCTTAGAAGTAGCAGTGAAAAAACTTCTGCTTCTAGAAGGGTTGTCTCCAAAGAGGTGGCAGGTTTTGGAGGCTTTGCTCAGGTTCTGGAGAATCTTTTGAAGTTCAGAGCAAGGCCCTGGCTCACTACTTCCAGGACCCATTTGTCTGATGTACTGGAATTCCAGGTATGGAAGTACTGAGCCAGCCTGCCCCCTACTGGAAGAGTATGTCTGATACATAAGGGTGTCTGTTTGGCAGGAGTCTTGGGTTCTGTGGTGGATCCAGCCCTGCTCATCCCCCTCCTACCTCTCCCTCTGAAGAAACCCCTCTGCTGCTGGTAAGCAGGAGAGGCTTGTGCCTGGTTAAAAGACCTCTGAAAGGGCCTGCCCCTGCCAGATCTAAACTGCTGCTTTTGGGGAGTGGCAGCCTTCTCTTTTGCAGCTGTACTCCTATATGCGGTCCTATATTCATCCATCTTCTTTATATAGAACTCTGTCTGTTCCCTAAACAGAGAGTTCTGAACCACAGGAAAGTCCATGGCCTTAGCCTGGGTATCCTGGGATAGACTGGTACATCTGAGCCAGGCAAATCTCCTTAAAGAGACAGATGTAGCCATGACTCTACATAAGACATAATCAGAGTCTACAGCAGCATGAAATTGTACTTTTGATGCCTCAGTTCCATCCCTTGCTATCTGCTCCAGGTCATTAGCCAGTTGCGGAGGAGCATTTTTAGCTAAATCCAGGATAGACTCCCACCTGGGCTTCTGAAACCTAGCCACTTAAGCCATATATGAGGACAGCCTGATCCCTAAAGAAGAAGCCAAATACTGCTTTTTGGCCATAGCATCCATCCTCCTGGAATCCTTGTTAGGGGAGTGGGAGGCCAAAGGGATACCAGCTTTGTCGCAGGCAGCAGCCTGGACAACCCCTACGTGACTGCAGTGACTGTATGAGAACTCTGTGCCAAAGCTTGAGAGAGTATACCTCCTATCCATCCGCTTATCCACAGGAGGGATGGAGGTGGACATCTGAAGAATCTTATGGAGGGGAATGGACAGCCTTTTGGCTTCAGGGACATCCATCATCTCCAAGAAATCAGGTTCCTCCTCTTCCTCAGCTGCCTAAACTGCGGGGAGCTGAAGAGTTTCTGCTACCTTTCTGTAGAAGGAGAAGTGGGAAAATGTTTCTCCAGGTTGCCTGAGGGAGAGACAGAATCTGGTCTGTCTGGGGAAATGTCAGGCTCAATGGGTTCTTCCAAACCCTCTTCATCTTCTTCTTCCTCCTCCTCTCCTTCTTCATCCCACTCTAGTTCGTAAAACGTCTCAGGGTCATAAGAATTGGTGGCAACGGAAGTAGACCGAACCGACTGACATGAATGTGTCATCGGTTCGCTCGGTTCCGACTGAAGGGATTGAACAATCCTGATACCCTTAGCCATCTCTTCCACAGTTGGAGCTGGCATATTTGGGTCCGAACCGGCAGTCTTTCACTTTTTTCTTTGCAGACACCGAAGCCTCGGTATCGGCCTTACGCCGGCCATCCAGATCAGTGGATTTTTCGGCCATTCTTTCCTTCTGCCAGGCTAAACACTTATCCAGCGTGGCTTTACGAAAGTTAAGAGCATATTTGGCAGTCTGTTTCCAGGTGGTCAAACCCCAGATAATAAACACAGAGAAGGTGGGGAATCTGCTTTAGCAAAAGCCTCTCCACAATCTGAGCAGTGCTGAAACCCAGTGGGTCCGGACTTCTTCTTGGGTTTCTCAGACATACTGTACTAGCACTGAAGCTAAGTTATCCTAAGGAGGTGGTCAGGCCAGAGTAACCAAAAAGGTTTTGGTTAACAACTGGTTCAGCGGCTGAGGGAAAAAAAAAAAAAGAAAGCCTTTTTTTTTTAAACCGAAAACCGACGGAACCCAAACACCAACAATTTACCTGAGAAAAAATATAAAGAAGCAAAGTGGTCCTTTCTCAGTTACGTGAACCAAAAAAGGATCGAGATTTTGCAGATCATCTATCTAGTCTACCTGTACCGGGGAGAGTAGTGTGAATACCGAAAAACAAAACGCGGTTTAAACCAACGATTTTACAACACCTGAAATGAAGCGAGTGAAGGAGAAATCTCCAGAGCGTCTTCTCGAGCAGGCAGAGTAAATAATCTAATGGTTACACAGAATACACCAAGGACAGTGGTTTGATAACCGAGTTCGAGCGCAATGTTCTATGCTTGTGCACAGAGTTAACTCCTTCATCTCCAGGACAGTTGAACTGGAGCGGCTAACTGCATATTGTCAGAATAAAGCAAGACTTCATGTTGTTTGAATACAAACCAAATGCAGGAGAATGTAAAAACAGAAGTCCAGCATAAACCAAGCAGAGGCCAAAACACAGCATGGCGGGGGGGCAGCAGGTCACAAAGGAGACAACAGACCAACAGAGCCTCCGGCTGCAAAGAAAAAAGTGCTTCAGAAAGAGGCTGGGAGGAACTGCTTATATAGCTCAGGAAGAGGGAGTGGCTGGCTGTCTGTCCATTGAACTACAGGCACTGCCTTTCAATTATTGATAATAATAAAATGTTACTTGGGAATTTTACAGCTCCTCCTGATTTTCTTATGCTTCCTGACCTATGTCTCGACAACAAGGGACAAGTAGTCCAGGCCCTTAAAAAAGTGACCGACCACCTTCTCCCCTGCCACTATCATCATACCAGCATGCGCCCGGTATGCAGAGATGGCTGCCCGGTACCCCCTGAGGGTCTTCAAGCAGAGGCCCAACCGAGACAGGGACCAGAGGTAGTCCAGGATGCTAGCTACCAGGCAGGATAAGGGGTCCAACTCCTTGCCCTGGAACCAAATGAAAAACCTTTTCCATTTAAGGTGTAGCACCGGCGAGTCGACTCCATCCATGAGGACTCGACAACATGGAGGACCTCATCGGAGAGACCCAAAGCCTGGAACTCTAGCCAATCAGGAACCAGGCTGTCAGGTGTAGGGACTGAATGTCCTAATGGAGAACCCTCCCTAGGGAGCATGAAAGCAGGTCCAGGCAGAGAGAAGAACCACGGAGGCCTGCTGCTGAAGCTGCAGAGATCTGGGTACCAGAACTGGCGCGGCCAGTCCGGAGCAACCAGGATCACCTGCGCCTTGTCCCTCCTCACCTTGAGCAGCACCCTGTGGATTGGGGAAAGGGAGGGAAGGCGTACATGAGGCCCAGGGCCAGGGCCATGCAAAGGCATCCCCCTGCAGTGTCATGCACTGAGGGGGGTGGGCACAAAACAGCTTCAATTTCCCATTGTCCCGGGAGGCAAACAGGTCGACCTGGGGGATGCCCCACTGGGCAAACAGATGGTCGATTACTTCCTTGTGAAGGGACCACTCGTGTGATGCCTCGGCCACTCAGCTGAGAGCATCTTTCAGCTGGTTGGAGACGCTGGCCACATGAATCACCAGAAAGTCGGTGTCCAGGCTGCGAACACGGGTCCAGATACGGATACGGCGAGCCTCCCAACACAGTGGAAGGGAATGCATCTCGCCCTATTTCTTGAGGTAGTAAATGGTCATCGTGTTGTCCATGATGACCTGAAGCCGAACACGTGGAGCGAATGCTGTCAGGGCCAGGCGCACTGCCTGGAGCTCCAGCAAGTTGATGTGACAGCAAACCGTCTCAGGATTCTAGAGCCAGTGGACTCTGTGGAGCCCCGGATGAGCGCCCCAACCCAGCTGGGAGGCATCAGTCATTACAGTGACCGTCAGCCCTGGGTAGACAAAGGGGACTCTTTCCTGGAGATGTTCCAGGACTAGCCACCACTGGATGGCATCCCACATCTTCTGAGTCACCGAGACCAGCTGATCGAATTTACTTTGGTGCCGAGACCATTACCAGGCCAGCTCCCACTGCAGGCAGTGCATCCACCAGCGGGCCCAACAGACCATGGTGGTGCACACTGCCATAAGGCCCAGGAGGTGCAGGAAGTCCCAGGCAGGGTGCAATTGCCCAACCTGAAATGAGTGGGCAAAGAAAGTAAGATCCTTCAGCCAGTCCAGAAAGATTTAAAAGGGAAAGGATTATGCTTGAGTGTGGATAAGTACACCATATCCATGCCCCAGAAGAAAAAAATTACTTAACCACAGTAATGTTATTTCTTCTAATGGAGTATTGCTGTATTCTGACAATATACAGTATGGCCTACTGGTTCAGCTGCCCCGGAGAGTTAAGCGTTAAACCCTATGCAAATGCATAGAACATTGAGCTCAAGCTCAGTTTTCAAACCACTGTCCTTGGTACATTCTATGTAACTGACCAGATTCTTACGTAGCTACTAATAAAAAAGCTAATAAAATAATCCATAACTATAGCTAAACACCCCAAAGGCAGGGGTGTTCAAATCAACATTTTTAGGACTTCCCCAGGCATGACTGTAGCTGAATTATCACTTGCCCCCCCCTATTCTTTACAATGAAATTGGCTCTCTTTTTGTACTTGCCCTTCAAGGAAATTTTACTTGCCCCAGACAGGGGGCAATGGGATTTGCACACCCCTGCTCAAAGGTAAATACACACAAAGAAAGGGCATAAAGAAGACTCAAGTCACCAATGCCCACAAAAAAACACCACCCACTGGTGGGTAAAGGAGTTAACAACTTGAGTGCAGAGACCCCACTTCCCTAGGTCCCAGAGGGGAGGCAGGGTGGGAGGTCAGAATACATCAAGACTTAATTAGAAGAAACAGCATTACTATGGTAATTTTTTCTTCAAACACAAAGTCCTGAGGGGGGCGCTAATGAGCAGCTAACTGGACGGATGCGTCTTTCCACCGCTCCGCTACAGCAGCCGAAATAAAAGCATTTTAAAAGCATCAAGTACCTCGGAATTACCTTATTGTGCATATATACAGGAGATAGAACGTAGGATGGATGAGCATTTGACTCCCAATCCAGGCAAGAGTCAACGGCTCATGAATAAGAGCAGTAAGAAGCCGGTGGCAAGTGTCACGAGAGAAAATGCAGGCCTTGTCTCGCTGTCGGCCGCTGAGGTGTCTGCGCTTGGTCAGGAGTTAACCAGTCAGGTGATTGCAGTGCTGGAACCGCGACTGATTAAGTTAGAGGGGAATCTGGACTTAACACTTCAAGAAGTCCAGGAGCAGCAGACCTTGCAGGCAAACAGGCTCACGGAAGAGGAGGATAGAATTTCCCGCCTTGAGGTCGAGATGGCAGCAGTCCCAGGGCAGGTTCTTGCCCTACAGAAAGAGCTGGAGGAGTTTAAAGAGGCATTCAACTACCAAGAAAACTACCATAGGCGCCTCAATTTGTGGCTAAGAGGACTCCCGGAGGGGCAAGAGGGGGCTGGGGCTCTATATTTTTGTGCTCGAGTCTTGCCTGAGCTGCTGGGCCTGCAACCTAAGAACGGGCGCATTAAACTGGAATGGGCCCACTGCGCCATGATGCCTCGGCCACCTGCAGACCAATCCCCGAGGCAAATCATCATAAGATTCCACAATTTTCAGGACCGGGAAGAGATACTGATGGCCTGTAGAGAAAAGGGAGCACTACAATACAAGGGCGATCGTTTATTTCTCTCCCAGGATTATTCAGCTCGCTTGCTAAAAAGGAGGAAAATGTTTTACGCCATAATGCAGCAGCTCAGGGGCATGAAGGTGGAGAACTTTCTGGTTTACCCAGCAACTTTGAAGTTCCGACATGAGGGTGCAATGTTTTCATTTTGGGAAGTAGACAAAGCAGAGCAGTTTGTGCAGGCTTTGAAGCAGAAAGTGGACTGAGAGGAGAGCAGGGCACTCACACAGGACTGCCGAGAGGCAAGTTGAAAAAATCCTTTTTGTTTCGAACCTTTTACCTTTTGTTCCCTGCTAAGTATGACTGGCATGCCCCTGACCCTAGAGTGTGTGTGAGGAGAGGTGAACTTTATCCATTTGTAGAGCACAGCTGCATATGAGAAAGAGAAGCAGAGTTTACATTCGGTACAGAAGAAGATTTGGGTGTGACGTTAAACCATGGAACTGAGAACTCCCAAGGGACTGTGTAAGGCAGGAAACAAGGGGCATATGTGTTCCTTGATATTACGGGTGTATATGGAACTGAAAACCTGCTTTGCACAAGCTGACTGAGCCTCCTCCTTGACGTCCATCTACAAGACTGTAATTCGGAATAGTAGACTAGAGGGTGCAGAGTTGAGTCACATGAAGCAAGGGGTCTGGGGGTGGGCTAACGCGCGTATATGTGATGGTGCGGCCTATTCCCACAACCATGTGGATAAAGTGGAGTGGTTTTTCCAATGGATGGGGCGGGCGACCACTGCGCCTCCCATTACCTTGGAAATCTGAAAAAGTAGCGGGACCTGACTTAACAATTACATCAATATGTACAGGTTGAATGCTAATCTGGATACTTTTTAGCATTATTATGAGACTGCCTATCCCTGAACAGCTAGACGGGGGAAAAGTATGGGTTGATAGATGCACCGAGAGGGGCCCATCTGAGGAGGGGTGCGGAGCGGGGGAATGGGGGCAGCGCATATATATGAAGGCGCGGCCTGATTCCCCTTGCCCCATAACTGCCTCAGAGCGAGGTTACTGGATGGGGAGGCTGCCTGTGGGGATCCCTGCAGAGCGGATCCTCTTCTACTAAGGTGCAAGATATAATCAGCCAGGGCTTGAGATGAAAGGGGTTGGTGGGGGACACCTCACAGATTAAGTGGAAATAAATGGAGAAGTGAAGGTACCACACACACGGGGGAAAGGAGCATGCTGGTTGTTTATGGTTAGGATGGTATTGTTGTTTGGGGTGTATTTAACTGTAAGAGGACTCTTAGATACACAGTACAGCCTCCATTTGGGACTAGACGTATGGAGCATGTTCATTGAGGGGTATAAAGGGAGATAAATCGGCTGTTGGGGGCAGGTGGGACGCAAATGTCAGTAATGGGGTTGTTTCTGACACTTATGCGTGTATGGCAATTAGTGTCGCCGATGAAAATGGGCTGGGGGGCATAAGGATGAACGTTAACTCCGATATGGGAAGGAAGGGAAGTGGGGGTAAAGACTTGATCATTATGCAGGAAACAGGGAAGGGGAAGGAAAGAAGGTATGGGAGAGGGAACAGACGAGGAATGGACAGGCTAGGAGGGGTGTAAGAAAAAATTACTCACCTTAGTAATGTTGTTTCTTCTAATGGAGTCTTGCTGTATTCTGACATATGCAGTTAGGTCCTGCCTTTCAACTGCCCCGGAGAACAAAGAGTTAAACTTTCCATGGCCAGCATGGAATGTTCACCACGAGCTCGGTTGAAGCCGCTGTCTGCTGTTGTTTAAACTGCAACCATCAGATCTTTACGAGCAATACTCAGTAGAAGTTCTGTGTGGAAACTGTAAAACTCATACTAGCCAACTGGCAACTATATCTATATAAAAGGATTTTTGGTTTCAAAAGGAAGACTCAAGTCAGGAAACCCAAAAACAAAACCCATCCAAAACAGGGTGAAAAAAGGACACCCCTAGTGTGCCAACACTGCTCCTGCCCACCCACATCCCAAAATCTAGGTTCTGAGAGGGGAGGCGGAGAGGGAGGTCAAAATACAGCAAGACTCCATTAGAAGAAACAACATTACTAAGGTGAGTAATTTTTTCTTCAAACAACTTGAAGTCTTGCTGTATTCTGACACATGCAGACTACCAAGCAGTACCTCCATGGAGGAGGGACAGAAACTACTTTGGAAACAAGCTCTGAAGTACTGCTGTACCAAACAGAGCATCACTCCTAGCCTGGATATCCAGACAGTAATGCTTGGTGAAAGTATGGACTGTTTTCCAGGTGGCTGCTTGACAAATTTCTAATAGAGGAATATCCCTGGCAGCAGCCAGGGAAGCAGCTGTACCTCTTGTGGAATGAGCCCTCAGGCCTGAGGGTGGAGTTCTACCCAGTTTTTCATAGTAGAATTGTATATAAGAAACAATCCACCTGGCAATAGATCTCTTAGTGGCAGGTTTGCCCTTATCAACTTCTCCATACGTAAGGAACAATTGGAGGGATTCAAACCTGTGACCCTTGGTACGCTCTATGTGGTAGCTAAGGGCTCTTTTAACATCCAAGCTGTGTAGCCTCCTCTCTCCAGAGGAGGAATGGTCAGTGAAGAAAACAGGGAGAGATATAGACTGGTTGAGGTGGAAACCTGAAACCACTTTAGGTAGAAACCTTCTGTTAGTTCTTAGGACCACTTTATCTCTATGGAAAGAGATGAAATCAGAATCCACTGACAGGGCTTGCAATTTACTGATATGCCTGGCAGAAGTAATGGCTACCAAAAACACAGTTTTCCAAGTCAAGTACTTAAGCTCTGCAGAGGACAAAGGCTCAAAGTGTGTGTGTGTGTGGGGGGGGTTGCATAAGCTGAGCAATGCAAACATTAAGGTCCCAAGCAGGAGCAGGATCCCTAAAGGGGGGATTCGTGTGAAGCAATCTCTTGAAAAACTTACAAAACACAGGATGGGATGATAGAGAGGAAGGCTTGCCTACTGAAAAGAAAGCAGAAACAGCTGCTAAGTGTACTTTAAGGGTAGCTGGTCTGAGGCCTAGGCCATTAAGATGGACCATATAGTCCAGAACCGTAGGCAACTCAGCAGAGTCTGGAAAAATATTCTTCTTAGAACACCAAATGCTGAATCTTTTCCATTTGGAGTTGTAAGTCTTTCTGGTGGAAGGCTTTCGAGAAGCCTTAAGGATATCCAGAACCCCTTGGGAAAGATGCAGATCTGCAAACTCTAACTCTTCAAGAGCCATGCCTTGAGATTGAGAGACCGAAGAGTCAGGTACCAAATCCTCCCCTGAGAGGATGTCAACAGGTTGTAATTCCTGGGAAGAGACAGGGGAAGGTAGACTGCTGGGGACAGCAACAGGGGATACCAGGGATGTCTGGCCCAGTCTGGAGCAATCAGAATCACTTTGCATGGTTGTGACCTTATCTTGACTAACACTTTGAACAGGAGAGGGAAGCGGGGAAAGCAAAGAGAAATTTCCCTTCCCAGTTCAGAATCAGAGCATCCGGGGAACTGAGCCCAAGACTCGGGGTCTGCAACAAAAGAGAGGAAGTTGATGATTGTCTGGGGCTGCAAAAAGATCTATCTCTGGAGTGCCCCAACTCGAGAAAATCACTTCCAAAACTAGAGGATCTAGGGTCCATTCAAGATGGCCCTGGGATATTCTGCTCAGAGCATCTGCTAGGACATTGTCCTTCCCTGGGAGGTGAACTGCTATCAGAGAGGTTTGCAGGGAATAGGCCAGGGACCACAACTTCATTGCTTCTGTGCACAAGGCCATAGACAGAGTGCCTCCTTGCTTGTTGATGTACCACATGGTGGTGGTGGTGTCTGTTCTGACCTGGACCACCTTGTTCTGCACAGATTTGGAAAAAGCTTGCAGTGCCAGAAACACTGCTCTGAGTTCCAAGAGATCGATGTGAAGCAGAGATTCCTGAGGTGACCACAGTCCATGGGTGGTAAGATCCCCCAAATGGGCTCCCCAACCCAGCAGGGAAGCATCTGTGTGAGTATCACTGAATGAGACTGAGTGACAGAAGGAACCCCTTGTCTCAAATTGTCCTGATCCTGCCACCACTGCAAGGCCTGGATCAGGGTTCGAGTCACTGGGACTAGTTTGGAAAGGGAATCCTTTATTTGGGACCAGAAGGCTCTTAAGTGGAACTGAATGTCCCTCATCTGAAATCTTGCCCCTTGGACCACTGCTGTGGAAGCTGCCATGTGGCCCAGAAGCTGAAGGAAATGCCTTGCTGGTTGAGACACCTGAAGGGTGAATGAAGAGGCCAGTTCCATGAGGGTCCTTGCCCTTTCCAGAGGAAGGAAGGCTCTTGCCTTTACTGTATCCAGCTCTGCACCTATGAAGGTGAGGAGCTGTACTGGTTCGAGAATTGACTTTGGAAGGTTGAGAAGGAATCCTAAGGAAGTGAGCACTTGCTGGGTCACTTGCAAATGTGACTCGACTTGGTCTGGAGACTGACCTACTATGAGCCAGTTGTCCAAGTATGGGAAGATGGAGATCTTTTTTCTCCTTAGGAAAGCAACCACTACTGCCAGGCACTTTGTGAAAACCCTTGGGGCTGATGTTAGGCCAAAGGGCATTGCTCTGAATTGATAGTGGCCTGACGGCAACTTGAACCTGAGGTACTTTCTGTGGGAGCACCTGATGGGAATGTGAAAGTAGGCATCTTTGAGGTCCAGGGAGGCTAGTCAGTCCCCTGGCCTTAGAGAGGGAAGGATAACTCCCAGAGTCACCATTTTGAACTTTGGCTTTAAAAGATGTTTGTTCAGGTATCTTAGGTCCAGGATGGGCCGCCATTCTCCTGTCTTTTTGGGGGTTAGGAAGTACCTGGAGTACAATCATTTGCCCTTGTGTAGGGTGGGAACCCTCTCTATAGCTCTGAGAGCTAGGAGAGAAGAAACCTCTGCCTCTAGGGCAAGGGTCTCTGAAAGATTCACAGGTGGAAAGGATCTGATTCTCATCTTGGGAAGTGTTTTGAAGCTGAGAACCAGTCCCTGGCTTACTAATTCCAAGACCCACTTGTCTGATGTTAGAGACTTCCAGTCCTGGACAAAGTAAGCCAGCCTGCCCCCTACTGGTATGGGAGAATCGACCCGGGCAGACCCATCAGGGTGTCTGCTTGGCAGGGGCTTTAGGCTGAGGGGTGGATGCAGGCCTGCTCATCTCCCGTCTGCCTCTCCCTCTAAAGAATCCCCTCTGAGAAAAAGAAGAGGAGGCCTGAGCTTGGTAAAAAGGTCTTTGGACTTCCGGTGATGTCACCACACCGAATGGCCGCATAGGAGAGGGGCTCTGACACATCCCGCTAGAGAAAACTCCCAGATTTAATCTTAGTGCCTTTAAAAAAGCATATAATCTTAACAAGCTATGTCTGGGAGTAAAGACAAAGCGAAGTTGCGCCCGGGGAGACACAAAGAAAGGGCGGATGGCGGTGGATGCGGGAGATAGCCTGCTTCTAGTCGCAGCATATCTCCAGTTAGCAGTGTGGCTGGGGATTTGGATCCTGACACAGACAAAGAAAGCGAGTGGCTTATCAGGTCCAGGTATGAAACGCTCCTAGCTGAAATACGGGCGTTTCCTGCAGAAAATAAAAAAGAGTTCTCAGCCCTGCAGACCCGATTGACTGAAGTGGAGGAAAGATTAGAGCGCTCAGAGAGGGCCTCAGGGGAGATTGCTGAGGAGACTACCTGCTTACATCAGGCAGTCGATTACTTAATAGATCAACATGAAATCTTTCAAGACAAGCTGATAGACCTAGAGACTCGCTCCAGGAGGGATAATCTTTGCATCTACGGTTTACCAGAGGGGTCTGAAACTGGCAGGATGGAAGATTACCTGACCGACCTGCTTCGAGATGTATTAGATCTCCCCCCATCATTCCAGTTTAAAATAGAGAGGGCGCATAGAGCTTTGAAGAAACCGACGGATCCAACGGTCAGACCACGCTCGATAGTTTTAAAACTATCCAGTTATAGAGATAAAGAACTGCTCCTCCGAACAGCACGGGCTAAACGAAAGGTAACTTACAACTCAGCTCGGCTGTTGTTTGACAACGATTATCCCCCTGAAATCATGAAAAAAAGGATTGCTTACACTCCAATTCTGAGACTCTTGAGGGAGAAGGGGATTCACTTCCAAACCCCTTATCCTGCTAAATTACGGGTTTGTTGGGATTCTGGAACCAAAGTTTATGCAACTCCAGATGAAATTCAGCCGGAACTAAAGAAGCTGGGATGGTGTTTCCAGTCGACTGGTCCAGTGTCTCATGAAAAGCGTCCCCCTAGATCGCACTGGCAGAGCAACTCGAACAAACGTGCAGGTGCAGGCAGAGGATTCCGTTCACTTCAGGACATCAGGGAACTTGTTGCAAGATCTCAGACAGAGTCTGAGGATGTAGGTCGTGGAGACCAGAACTTAAATACCTGAACTGATAAACGGAGGAGTCAAATGGCTGTCTGCTTGCATCTCCCGCTTCGGAACACCAGTATTGTATAACAGGACACTGATACAATAACTCAGTAGGGTTTTATTCTTTGATCAGATTGAAATATTATGCGTAGCCCTTGCCTTGATGTTATTTTCTGAATTCACAGGGGACATGTTATGGGCTGCAGGGCATAAAAGGACCTTTGTTGCTTTTTTTTTACCCTCAGGTTTATGTTTTTTGAGCTCCCCTAAGCATACTTATATGAGAGGTCAGAGGCGGGATGTGCTGAGGTGGTGTTGAGGTGCTTTTTTTTTGTACCCCCCTCTCAGCTATTTCTTCTATAGCCCGATCGGGGCCTTTTAAGGGAGGGTAGCCATGTGGTTTAACTGGACTACTCCCCTTATGTGGTTGATGTTACTTTTATTCAACCTCGATAGGGGTCGGGGAGGCCTGACCAAACATATGATCACAATTCCTCCCCCAGGTTTCGGGTCCTTTTTAAGGTCCACGAAGCCTTGGTTTAGAGGGATAGTTTCTATACCCTCATCCTTTGGAAGTACTGCTGTAAATAGGTTTGCGAGGTTAAAACATGTTATGTTTAAGTGTGTTGCTATGTTGGGAAATGTGCACAATTTAGTTTTAAGTTGCCAAATAGAGAATGTTAAGTTGAACTGGATGGGTCAAAGGGCAGCTCAGATTTTCTTGATGTAGATGGAGAGGGAACATTTTGAGATTTTGACACCCGGATTCCGGGGAAGGGTTTCCCTTACAGTTCCCCGTATTTCGGGGTACAGTTCAGTCCTGAATATTAAAAATACCCTGGATGGCTAAACAGCCTATAATTAGAATTTGCTTTCACAACGTTAATGGGTTGAGCAACCCATTAAAACGCTATAGAGTGATCAGTTCCCTCAAAAAATTGAAACCTTCATTCCTTCTCCTGCAGGAAACCCATTTGAGTACACAAGAGCACCAAAAACCTTCTAGATTTGGGTTCTCTACAATAGTGGGTTCAGTTTTCAGTAAAGGGAAGAGAAGAGGGACAGCAGTTCTCGTTCATAAAAATGCATCCTTTCAATTGTCTGACTCCTACGCAGACCCGGAGGGCAGGCTGGCATTAGTGGTGGGTCATCTGGAGAGACAGGCTATCACGCTGGCCTCGATCTATATCCCCCCTTGGGAGGGGCCAGAGGTAAGGAAGTTGTTATTCCAGAGGATTATGGAAATGCACAAAGGGGTCTTAATAATCGGAGGTGATCATAATTTAATCACCTCACACCTGGACACTTCCAGTGTGAACCCCCCCCAAGAGATCTCCAGCGTTGCGGATGATGCAGGCCTGTCTCTCTGATGCACAATGTGTGGATGTCTGGAGATATCGCTATCCGAATAAAAGGGAGTACACACACTTCTCATCCCCCCATAAAATCTATACCAGGATCGATTACATACATGTAGTGAAAGAACATCTATATAGGGTGCAAAACTGTACTCAGACACCTACGGTACTATCTGATCATTCTCTCCTGACCCTCACTATGTCGTGAGAAAAGGAGAAAACTAACACTCTGTGGAAGTTCAATAATTTTTTGTTGAACTTAAAAGATTTTAAGGAAATGGTTCAACATAAAATTAAGCAAATACTAGCGGACAATGAGAAGCAGGGGACAGGGAGAGGAATACTCTGGGACACCCTGAAGGCAGTTCTCAGGGGAGAGATAATAAAATATGCGGCCTTTTATAAAAAAAAAAACAACAAGAGCGCCTAGACAGACTTCATAGGCAACTCAGGGTTTTGCAGGCTCAGCATGCAGCTGGGGATGAGGAGGCGTTCCCTCTGTTACAGGCCACCAGAGATCAGATCCAGGGGATACTGGACATTCGCACTTGAACAGGCCCTACAGCTTATTCGGCAGAAATACTAAGAAGGGAGGCCCAGATCTGCCCGACTGCTAGCCCATAGACTCAGGTAGCATAAGACCCGGTCCAATATTACGCAGATCAGAGATCCAGCTTCCAAAAAAATGGTTACCCTTCCCAGGAAGATAGAACAGGCTTTTCAGACCTTCTACAGTGCCCTATATAGAACGGAAGGGGTTGAGGGGGCTGGAGAGACGGAGGCCTTCTTAGAGGGTCTAAGACTCCCCAGATTATCCGATGAACAAAGGCAGATATCGGAGAGACCAATTTCTCTGATAGAACTCACTCGAGCTATTTCAGCTTTTAAAACTTTTAAGAGCCCAGGACTGGATGGTTACACAGGTGATTTCTATAAGGTTTTCAAAAAGGAACTATCTCCGGTGCTGCTGGAGGCCTGCAGAGGTGTTCAACTACGTGAATTAATCCCTGATACCTGGAGATATGCTTACATTTCTAGTATACCAAAACCTGATAAAGACATTACATCTTGCTCCTCGTACAGGCCCATTTCTGTTCTTAACACAGATTACAAAATTGTTGCCTCTATTATAGCCAAAAGGTTTGAAGTTTTTTTGCCAGAGGTAATAGATTTAGACCAGACTGGTTTTGTACCAGGACGCCAAACGCAGGATAACATCAAAAGAACATTACTACTGGTACAGCATGCTAGGAAGGAGGGGTTTCAGTTTCTTTTGCTCTCTCTGGACACAGAAAAGGCGTTCTACCGTGTCAAATGGCCTTTTCTGTGGGCAGTTCTGGAGAGATTTGGTGTCCCAGACTCAGTAATCAACTTAATAAAGTCAATGTATACGGACCCCAGAGCTTTCATCCGTATTAATGATTCTTTTTCTCACCCAATCACACTATCCCGCGGTACAAGGCAGGGCTGCCCCTTGTCCCCCCTGCTGTTTGCTATGTATTTGGAACCTTTGGCCCAAGCCTTGAGGCAGGAGGTAGGGGTGTCTGGGGTGGGACTGCCCTCTGGCATTCATAAACTTGCGCTATACGAAGATGATCTACTGATATATATGACTGAACCCGAGGCCTCACTCCCCCCTCCCCCCCGGATAAATTGACCAAGTTTGGAGAATTGGCAGGGTATAAGGTCAATTTGTCAAAAACGGAAGTCTTGGCCCTAAACTTTATCCCCAGCAGATCTTAAGAACAGGTACCCTTTTAAGTGGGATTTAAAAAGTATTAAATACCTAGGGGTAAGGATTGGTATAACCTATGAAGATCTGTTTCCTTTGAATTACTCACCTTTCCTGCTTAAAACCAAGGCTGAACTGGAGAGGTGGAGCATTCTCCCCTTGGCTCTACATCAGAAAGTGGAAGCCATTAGAATGGTGGTTCTTCCTCGCTTCCTTTATTTAACTCAAACTCTCCCAATACAGCTAACAGATTCTTTTTTTACAGCGTTACAAAGGAAGGTATCTACTTATATTTGGGGGAAACAGAAACCTAGGATTAAGCTCTCAGTTTTACAGCTTCCCAGGCAGCAGGGGGGGTATGTTCCTTCCTAATTTTAGGCTATATTATTTAGCTTCTCAAATTAAAATTCCGCTGTACTGGTTAGATAAGAATTGTAAAGCCAGATGGAAATTAGTCGAGAGCCAAGAGAGAGAAGTTAGGGATGTTGTTCAGACTCTACTTTCTTTTCCCCATACTCAAAAAATTGAGGAAGTTGAAAACCCACTCACACGCTCCACTTTGAGGTCATGGTTCAAGATGTTGTCACTCCCTGAGTTCATAAACTGGAGGCCAGCTTTGCTCTCCCTGCTCCATGTAGCCTCTTTTATTCCAGCTAAGTTGGACAAGGGATACCTTAAGTGGCAAAAGAAGGGTCTTCACCTGATATACCATTTTATGCCACAGGGGATAATGTTATCATTTCCAGATCTAGTTCAAAGGTATGGCATTCAATATTCAGACAGATTTAGATACTTTTCAAACTAGGGATTATCTTCACTCTCTTGAAAAGGTGAGGTGGAGTGTCGACCCCCTCCCTGAGCTCCTGATAATTTTAATAAAAGTAATAGATTTATTTTATTTTATTTATTATAACATCAGTTTAAAAACCTTAGAGCCAGAGGCTCATTTACAAAGGTACCTCGTCGAAGGCAGACAGAACATACATACATGAGGTAATCCAAAATACTGTACAGTAATAAGACAAAGGCAAGTAGCAGGCAAGGCGAGACAGTCAGCAACAGAAATTAACAATAGGCAATGTCACAATTGCAGGTGAATGAGTATCATATCACCATTGTCAGTTTAAACGTTTTTTATAAGCATATCAACAAGGAAGGGGCAGACAGAAGGGTGGTCAGGGGCAGTGGCAGGAGTGTGAGACGGGCAAGTGGTTTTAGATAGTTTTGAAGCTGGCGGTGAGGGGCATTTGTAATACCAGCAGGTGAGGAGTTGTACAGGGAGGGCTCTATGGGAGAGCAGCCTTTGGCCCTGGGTGGTCCGTACCCTAGGGATGACTAGGGCAGTTTTGCTGGAGGCGCGGGTGTGAACTGTGGGGTTGGATCGACGAATAGAGTTGGCAAGGCTAGGGGGGGATAGACCATGGAGGGCTTTGTAGGTAACTTGGCAAGTTAGGAACAGGAGGCGCTCATCGAGGTTGAGTAGGGAGGCCATGGAGTACAATTGACAAGTATGGGTGAGTCTAGGGGCACTGGTAATAAGTCTACAAGCTTTGTTAAGCGTAAGACGAACCTTTTGAAGGGCTGTCGGGTCAGCTCGCGCCATAAACAGGGAGGCCGTGGTCAACTAGGAGCACAGAGGAGGTGACCGCCAAGCTGAAGAGAGTTAGTGGGGAGGCATTTTTGTGCTGGTAGAGGATACAGCCGAGCATTGGAGGCTGAGGTCAGTCAGAGATATGGTTATGAAAGGAGAGAGCAGAGTTGAAGATTAAGCCAAGGTATTTATAAGAGTGCACAAGTTCCAAGGGGTGATTCTGTGCGGAGAGAACAGAGAGAGGGAAGTTGCTGGACTTGTTTTGGGGGTGAGTAAAAGCATAGATTTAGTTTTCTTCAGGTTGATGACAAGACGGTGGTCAGAGAACCAGTTTCAGCTGAGGTGAAGGCACGCCGTAGGGAGTTTTGGAGTAAGATGAGGTTACTGTCAGAGGCAAAGAGCACAGCGTCATCTGTGTAGAGAAGGATTTTACCAGCGCAAGCATTGGGCAGGGTGTTGAGAAAGAGAGAGAAGAGTAAAGGCCCAAGAATAGAGCCCTGGGGAACACCAGAGCGAATTTGGCAGGTAGAGGATAGAGTGCCACCAACCCGCACACATTCGGAGCGGTTGGACAAGTAGCTTGCGCACCAGGAGACAGGACCAGAGGCAAAGCCCACACTGGCAAGGGTGGCTAATAGTAGAGGGTGAGAGACGGTATCAAAGGCTTTCGATAGGTCTATAAATACCGCACCAGTGAGGGAGCCGGCATCAAGTGACTTATGAAGGAAGTTAGCAAACTCCAGGAGAGCAGTATTGGTGCTATGGCCAACTCTGAAACCATGCTGTTCAGGACAGAGGACCTCATATTTTGTGAGGTAAAGGGAGATTTGACTGGCAACTATTTTCACCAAGGCTTTGGAGAGGGAGGGGAGGATGGAGATTGGTCGGTAGTTACCAGCGTGTGATCTGTCACCACCTTTGTGAAGAGGGGTAACAGTGGCGACCCTCCAGATGGCGGGGAATTGCCCTAGGCAGAGGGATTTATTAAAGAGGCAAGTAATGGGTGAGATGACCTGATCCAGGACCTGGAGTAGGAGACAGGGATCAAGGGATCAAGGGAGTCATTGCCGATGGAGTTGCACTTTAGGGCTTTTTGTAAATAAGGCCTAACCTCAAGGGTGGACACAGTGTGAAGGTAGAAAGAGGGGTGGGGGATGCGAGGAGCAGACATGGGGTGAAGGGGATTGAAGAAGTTGCACGGGAGCACTGCACTAAGGTCAGTGAAGGAGTTGTTGAGGTGTGTAGCAATGAGAGCAGGGTCAGTGCAGGTAGACACATCAATGTTAAGATATGATGGGGGGAGTGAGCGTGTGCCACCATTAAGCTGCTTGATATTATCCCAGAAGGATCTAGGGTTGCCTCAGGAGGAGGTAAGAGTAGCATTGTAATAATCTGACTTAGCTTTGCGGACAGCCCACGTACTTTTATTCCGGGCAGCTACGTAGGCCAGTCTGTCAGCCCATTGGAAGGCCCATTCCAGCCCACACTATTTCAATTCTATATAAGGGACTGCAATCTCTGGTATCTTATCCTTTAGATAAAACTAGATTAGCTTGGGAGAAAGACATAGGGATTGGAATCCCCATTCCAACATGGGAAAAATATCTTAAAACAATGTATATGGGTATCAGCTCTGGACGCTGGAAAGAATTTGCCTGGAAAGTTGTGGTGAGGTACTTTAGAGCTCCTGTGGTAACTCAGAAGTACAGTAAGCAAGGGGATGCAAGTTGTTGGAGGCAATGCGGATTCTCCCCTGCCACTTTAGGCCACATCTTTTGGTCATGCCGGATTCTGCAGCACTTTTTGGCCTGCGTTCATGAAGCCCTTCAGCATATAATCTCCCCAAATATTGATTCAGACCCTCACCTTTTCCTGTTTGGGGACTACCCCAGGTTCAATGGGATGTTCCAACCAAGAAATTAGTTAATCTAACTCTCCTAGCCGCCAAAAAAGCCATCACCAAAAAATGGATGTCCCCCTTGCCTCCAACTATGGATCAGTGGCATCAGATAATGATTGACATTTATAAGATGGAGAAAATTACAGTCACATTAAATAAATCTCAGGTTGTGTTTGAGAATATCTGGAGAAAATGGGTCATATATATTACACCAATACGAACAGAATTTATCCCATGATCCCCAAGTAAATTAATTTTTCTCTCCTTCTCTTGAGGGGTATCAGTGGCTCCATCCATCTTTCTTTCTTTTTCTTTTGCTGTATTAGCTAGGCAACATGTAAAATATAATGAAATGCAAGATACAAGTGCACTTTATGTCTTTCCCTATTTATAATTTTTGTTTATTATTTATGTTCTCTGTATTTCTGTGTAAATATCATGTTTTTGTATTGTTGGTATGTGTTCTTTATCATAAAATAAAGAATGAGAGTTAAAAAAAAAGGCCTTTGGAAAGGCCTGCCCCTGCCCCTGGACTGCTGCCTTTGAGGAGTTGCTTGCCTTGTACTTTAGATGCCTCAATCCCATCTGCAGCCACCTGCTCCAGCTCCTTGTCAAGCTGGTCAGAGGCCTGTTTAGCCAGAGCCAGCACAGTGTCTCACCTGGACTTCTGGTATCTAGCTGTATAGGCCATATAGCTAGCCTGCCTGAGTCCCAAAGATGCTGCCATGTATTGTTTCTTTGCCATGGCATCAGTCTTACAGGAGTCCTTGTCTGGGGGGGTGTGATGCCAAGGGGATATTTGCCTTATCACAGGCAGCAGCCTGCACTACCCCAACATGGCTGCATTGCTGGAAAAGGAACTCCGTGTCTTAATCCTGAGAGAGTGTACCTCTTGTCCATTCGTCTGTCCACAGGAGGTATAGAATTAGGAGACTTAAGAATTTTATGTGTCTGTTTCCCAAAGGATTTGTGGAGGGGAACAGACAGACTCCTGGACTCTGGGATGTCCATCATCTCAACAAAATCAGGCTCCTCCTGATCCTCTACTGCTTCCTCCACAGGAAGCTGGAGGGTCTCAGCCACTTTTTTGTAAAACATATAGTGAAGGGGACTCAAAAGCCTAGGAGGAGAAACACCTGAAGGTCTGTCTGGGGAGATGTCCGGTCAAAGGCACATCAGACTTTCATAATCACCATAATCATCCTCATACTCTCCTTCCTCCTCCTCCGGTTCATAAAATTCTTCCAAAGTATAATCCGGAACCGGGGGAACCGACCGAACCGAACCCCTGCCAGATGATGCCGGTATGGTCGGAACCGAAGTTAGCGATTGCACTATCCTTATTGCCTTGGCTATCTCATCGGCAGTCGGAGTATGAATTTCTAGGTCCGAACCGGACGATTTAACTTTTCTCTTTCCTTTCACCGGAACCAACTCCTCAGAATTGGCTCTCCTTTTGCCCAAAGAAGTATCGCCCTGGTCAGAGGGCACTCCTTCTGGTTTGGTCGGAACCGAACCGGACTGGCCATCTGGGTCAGTGGATTTCTCGGCCTCCCTTTCCCTCAGTCTACCTAATCTCTTTTCCAGGGTAGCTTTGGGAAAATTCTTACAAATTTGGCAGTCTGAATCGAGGTGGTCAAACCCCAGACAATAAACACAGGTGGTGTGGGGATCAGCCTTGGCAAAGACTTGACACACACTGCAGTGCTGTAAACCAGTGGGCCGTTTTTTTTCCTTGGGTTTCTCAGACAGCCCAATCTATCAAAACTTACCCTTTTTCTGCAATCCGCCAGGCAAGACTCCTATGGTTCCTGACCGTGTCATGGTCTTGGAAAAAAGCGTGAATAAAATCCGTTTTTTTTTAGAACTGATACGGACCGTTACCACACTCTAAATCAAGCACAAACTTTTTTTACCGCAAACTGATCGGTTCAGCCGAACCGATCCACAATTTACAAGTTCCACACAGAAACTAAACAGAAAACCTATCTAGTACTCACGGTACCACAGACAGAGACTTGAACCGACTAAGTGATAACAGCAATTCGGTAGAAACCGACTGAAAAAACGACACTTCAACCGACTTTTTTGAACCGAGCAACAGGAGAACTCTCTAACAACAGCAAACAGGGGCTTCAACCAAGCTCGTGGTAAACATTCCATGCTGGCCATGGAAAGTTTAACTCTTTGTTCTCCGGGGCAGTTGAAAGGCAGGACCTAACTGCATATGTCAGAATACAGCAAGACTTCAAGTTGTTTGACATGTAAGGTACACGCCATGGGATGAAACCCTCTGGATAACTGTGCAGCGGCAGTACTGGAGACTCCTGCAGTATATCGGATTAATGTGGAACTTGGGAGTTATTTTGGGGGGGCGGATTTGGAGGTTTACATATGTTGTGACAAGGGGGGCGAAGGAAAGGGAAAGTTAGTATTGTTGTTAAAGTTACTAAAGTTTATGTGTGTTTATGTGCAATCAATGCAAGGGATGTTGTTGTGTCCTGGAATGTGAGGGAGATCGCAAATCCAGTCAAAAGGACGTCGCTTCTGACAACATTAAAGTGGAAGGGAGCGCAGGTGGCTCTAATTCAGGAAACCCACCTGACCAAGCTGGAGCATGCTAAGTTGGCTAGGACCTGGGTGAGGAAGTGTTATGCTGCTTCATTCTCAGCTCATAAAACAGGGGTGGCTATTCTAGTACATAAAATCTCCCCTTTGAAATTACACGAGTGGTCAAGGACCAGGGAGAGGGCAGGTATGTGTTTGTCTCTGGGGAATTAAACAGGGAAACAGTGACGTTTGGGAGTATTTATGCTCCCGCAGTGCACAATCCACAGTTTTACATGTCCTTACTGGATTTGCTAATCAAGGAACAATTTCTAGGCCTAATTTTTTTTTTTGGGGGGGGACTTTAACTGGACGATGGACCCACACATGGACCACTCGGAGGGAAAGGGGAGGACATCAGAGGTTATGCAGCAGTGGCGCATGGGGTTGGCTGATTTGGACCTAGTGGATGGATGGTGTGCAGCCAATCCAGGGGCCAAAGAATATACTTTCTATTCAAACCCGCATAGAACATGGACTCGACTTGATTATATATACATGCCCAGAGGTTGGTATGGGCAAGTACAGGATATATCCCACAGCCCTATTCATGTCTCCGATTATGTAATGGTGAGCCTAAGGCTACAGGGAGGGGAGAAGCGGGAGGCCCCAGTGGAAGTTTCCAACATATATGGTAAAAAAAACAAGCCTTTAGGGAACATCTGGAGGAACAATGGCAACACTATATTGAGACTAATGCAAGTGAGGATATGTCCAAAGCTATTTTTTGGGAAGCGGGTAAGGCATTTATGAGGGGGGTGATTACAGAGTATATGGCCAGAATAAAGAAGCAAAAAAAGGAGAAAAGGATTAAAGGATCGAGCTCGAATTGAGGCTTAAAGATTTAGAGAAAAGGGTGGTGGTGGGGGAGCAGGGGGATGTAGTGAGGCACTTTGTGGCAACGTGGGAGGCACTGAATGCCCTGCTGAAAAAAGAAGTTAGGAGGGTGTGGTTCTATTGCAGGCATCAGGTCTATGAATAGGGGAATAAACTCGGCCCTCTCTTGGTGAGACTAATGAAAGGGGGGAAACGCACAACTAGGATTACAGGGGTGAGGGATGGAAAGAAAAAATTACTCACCTTAGTAATGTTGTTTCTTCTAATGGAATCTTGCTATATTATGACAATTGCAGTATGACCGCAGGTTAGAACTGCTCCAGAGGTGAAATAGTTAACTTCCATGCAAGGCATGGAATCTTGAGCGTGAGCTCGGTTAAGGAAGCTCTGTCTGCTTGCTTTCAAACCAAAACCGTCAGATCTTTACGAGCTAAAACTCACTAATGTTCTGTGTGGAAGCTGTAAACCTACACTAGCCAACTGGCTACTACCCTAACAAACACACTTGTTGGTCTCGAAAAAGACTCAAGTCAGGAGACCCAAAAATGAAATAAAAACACACTCACCCTAAGGAGGGTGAATCAAAACAACAAAGTGGCAAGAAAAACAGAGTGCCAACACTGTGATGCCCACCCACAGCGCAAAAACGAGGTTCTGAGAGGGGCAGGCAGGGAGGGAGGTTATAATATAGCAAGACTCCATTAGAAAAAACAACATTATTAAGGTGAGTAATTTTTTCTTCAAACAACATGAAGTCTTGCTATGTTATGACAATTACAGACTACACAGCAGTACCCCATGGAGGAGGGACAGAACCTACTTAGGAATAGGCTCTGAAGGACAGCTGTGCCAAGCGAGCATCACTCCTAGCTTGAATGTCAAGGAATAATGCTTGGTAAAAGTGTGTACGTTTTCCAGGTAGCTGCTTGACATATCTCTAGAATAGGGATGTCCTAGCAGCAGCCAGGGAAGCAAGCTTACCTCTGGTGGAGTGAGCCCTCAGGCCTGAGGAGAGGAACCTTACCCAGTTTTTCATAGCAAAATTGGATACAGGAGACAATCCACCTGGCAATGGATCTTTTAGTGGCAGGTTTCCCTTTACCAACCTCACCATAAGTGAGGAACAGTTGGAGGGAGTCAAACCTGTGACCCTTGGTACGCTCTATGTAGTAGCTAAGGGCCCTCTTTACATCTAAGCTGTGCAGCCTTCTCTCACCAGAGGAAGAATGATCAGTGAAGTAAACAGGGAGAGAAATAGATTGATTAAGGTGGAAATCCCGAAACCACCTTAGGCAGGAACTTCCTATTAGTCCGAAGGACTACCTTATCCCTGTGAAAGAAGATAAAGTCTGGCTCCACTGACAATGCTTGTAATTCACTTATGCGTCTGGCAGAGGTGATAGCTACCAGAAACACAGTTTTCCAAGTCAGGAACTTGAGCTCAGCTGAAGACAAGGGCTCAAAAGGAGGTTGCATGAGTTGAGCAATGCAAACACTGAGGTCCCCGGCAGGGGCAGGGTCCCTGAATGGAGGGTTAGTGTGAAGCAAACCCTTAAAAAACCTGGTAAATACAGGGTGAGATGAAAGAGAGGAGAGGGTTTACCTGCTGAAAGAAAAACAGAGACAGCTGCCAAATGTACCTTCAGGGTAGCTGGTCTCAGCCCTAAAGTGTTTAGATGGACCATATAATCTAGGACTGTGGGCAAATCAGCTGTGTCTGGGGAAATATTCTTTTCCGAGCACCATATGGAAAATCTTTTCCATTTGGAGTTATAAGTAGCCCTGGTAGAAGGCTTCCTAGAAGCCCTGAGTATATACATTACACCTTGAGAGAGATGTAGGCCAGCAAACTCTAGCTCTTCAAGAACCAGGCCTTGAGATTGAGAGACTTGAGATTCGGGTACCAAACCCTTCCCTGGGCACATGTTAACAGATTGTGGTTCTTGGGAAGGCACAGGGGAGGATGGACTGCTAAGGACAGGAGGAGAGGATACCAGGGTTGCCTGACCCAATCCGGGGCAATTAGAATGACCCTGCAGGATTGGGCTCTGATTTTGACTAGCACTTTGAACAGGAGAGGGAAAGGAGGGAAGGCATAGAGGAACTTCCCTTCCCAGCTAAGGGCTAAGGCGTCCAGCGGGACTGAGCCCAAGACTGGGGGCCTGCAGCAAAAGAGAGGAAGTTGATGATTGTCTGGAGCTGCAAAGAGATCTATTTGCGGAGTGCCCCATTTGGCAAATACTACTCCCAGAACCAGGGGATCCAGGGACCACTTGTGATGGCCCTGAGAGATCCTACTGAGAGCATCTGCCAGGACATTGTCCTTGCCTGGAAGATGAACTGCCAAAAGGGAGGTGCTCAGGGAGTACGCTAGAGACCACAACTTCATGGCTTTGGTGCACAAGGCCGTAGACCGAGTGCCCCCCTGCTTGTTGATGTACCACATTGTAGTGGTGTTGTCTGTTCTGACCTGCACGGCCTTGTTCTGAACAGATTCTGAGAAAGCTAGTGCTAGAAAAACTGCTCTGAGCTCCAACAGGTTGATGTGGAGTAGAGATTCCTGTGGGGACACAGTCCCTGGAGTAGTGGTCGCCCATGGGCCCCCCAAGAGGATGCATCTGTAGTAAGGATTAATGAGTGAGGCTGAGTGACAAAGGGAACTCCTTGTCTCAGATTGCTCTGATCCTACCACCACTGAAGGGCTTGGACCAGGGTTCGAGTAACTGGGATCAGTTTGGTAAGAGGATCCTTTCTTTGTGACCAAAAGGCCCTCAAATGGAACTGAATGTCTCTCATTTGAAACCTTGCTCCTTGCACTACTGCTGTGGAAGCAGCCATGTGCCCTAGGAGCTGCAGAAAATGCCTTGCTGGTCGAGAGACCTGCAGGGTGAATGAAGAGGCCAGGAGACAAGGCGTTTGCCCTGTCTAGAGGGAAGAAGGCCCTGGCTTCCTGGGTGTTCAGCTCTGCGCCTATGAAGGTTAGGAGCTGGGCAGGCTCCAGTACTGACTTTGAGAGATTCAGAAGGAAACCTAGTGACGTAAGCAGTTGCTGGGTTACCTGAAGATGTGAGTTGACCTGATCTGGGATTGTTCTACAATGAGCCAATCGTCCAAATAAGGAAAGATGGAAATCTTTTGCCTTCTTAGGCAAGCAACTGCTACTGCCAGGCACTTGGTAAATACCCTTGGAGCAAGTAAGTCCGAAGGGCATTGCCCTGAACTGGTAATGGCCTGAGGGCAGCTGGAACCTGAGGTACTTTCGGTGGGAGCTTCTGATGAGAATATGAAAGTAGGCATCCTTGAGGTCCAGGGATGCTAGCCAGTCCCCTGGCCTTAGGGAAGGTAAAATGATTGCCAGAGTCACCATTTTGAACTTTGGTTTTAAAAGGTGCTTGTTTAGGTATCTGAGATCCAGGATGGGCCGCCATTCTCCTGTCTTTTTTGGGGTAAGGAAGTACCTGGAGTACAACCCCTTGCCCTGGTGTAGGGGTGGAACCTTTCCACAGCTCTGAGGCGAGGAGGTGGAGACCTCTAACTCTAAGGCAGTGCCTCGATGGAGATGCAGGAAAAGATCTGCCCCTCAGCTGAAATTTTTGAAGCTGAGGACCAGTCCCTGGCTTACTACTTCCAGGACCCACTTGTCTGATGTGAGAGACTTCCAGTCCTGGACAAAGTAAGCCAGCCTGCCCCCTACCGGTAGAGGAGAAGCGGCCCTGGCTACCCCATCAGGGTGCCTGCTTGGCAGGGGCTTTGGGCTAAGGAGTGGAAGCAGGCCTGCTTGAACCCCTCCTGCCCCTTCCCTAAGAATCCCCTCTGGGTATAGGCGGAAGAGGAGGCTTGAACCTGATAAAAGGCCTATGAAAGGCCTGCCTCTGCCCTGGGGCTGCTTCTGAGAGTGGCCTGCCTTTCCTTGGCCTGTGCACTCCGATAGGTGGTCCTGTATTCATCCATTTTCTTCATATAATTCTCTGTTTGCTCCCCAAACAGAGAATTGCCAGTCACAGGAAAATCAATGGCTTTTGACTGGGTATCCTGAGACAATGTGGTGCATCTGAGTCAGGCCATTCTGCGAAGAGCCACAGAAGTAGCCATAACTCTGGAAGATACATCATTAGAGTCCACTGCAGCCTGAAATTGCATTTTTGATGCCTCAATACCATCTAAAGCTACCTGTTCCAGATCCCTGGCAAACTTGTCAGGGAGTTGTTTGACTAAAGCCAGAACCGTATCCCATCTGGATTTCTGGTATCTGGCAGCATAAGCCATGTAATTTGCTTGTCTGAGCCCCAAGGATGCTGCCATGTACTGTTTCTTAGCCATAGCATCAATCTTCCTGGAGTCCTTTTCAGGAGGATGTGAAGCTAGGGGGATATTTGCCTTGTCACAAGCTGCGGCCTGCACGACACCCACATGGCTGCATTGCTGTGTGAGAAATTCTATGTCAGAACCTGATAAGGTATACCTTCTGTCCATCCTTTTATCCACAGGAAGTATAGAATGAGGAGTTTTTAAAACTTTTACTGTCTGTTTCCTGAAAGATTTATGAAGGGGAACAGACAGTCTCTTAGATTCTGGAATATCCATCATTTCCACATAATCAGGCTCTTCCTGATCATCCACAGCTTTCTCAACAGGAAGCTGAAGAGTTTCAGCAACCTTCTTGTAAAAAATAAAATGTGCACGGGACTCAGAAAGCCTAGGGGGGAACCCCTAAAGGTCTGTCTAGAGAGGTATCTGGCTCAATAGGAGCGTCCAGATCTTCCAGGCCATAATTACTCTCTTCATACTCTCTCCCCCCCCCCATGGTTCATAAAATTCCTCAAAATCATAATCCTGAACCGATGGGACATGATGAACCGAACGTCTCCCAGATGGGGACGGTTCAGGAACCGGGGAAAGAGACTGGACAATTTGGATTGCTTTGGCTATCTCTTCAGCTGTTGGGGAAAGGACTTTTTCCAGCAGCAGACTTTCTAGTCCTTTTACAGGAACTGGCTCCTCGGGCCAGCTCTTCGTTGCCGGTATGGCCCTGGTCAGAGGCACTCCCTCAGGTTCGGTTGGCACCGAACCGGGCTGGCCATCCGGTCAGCCGACTTTTGGCCTCTCTTCCCTGAGCCTACCAACTCTCTTCAACGGGTGGCAGGGAAATTCTTGCAAATCTGGCAGTCTGAATCGAGGTGGTCAAACCCCAGGCAATAAACACAGGAGGTGTGAGGGTCAGCCTTGGCAAAGGCTTCCCCACAAGCCTCACAGTGCTGAAACCCAGTGGGCCCAGTTTTTCTTTTGGGTTTCTCAGACATTATGCCAGCCTAACCAAAAACTTGCCCGTTTATGGCAATCCGACAAGCAAGACTCTCCTATCGGTTCCCAACCGTGTCATAGGTCGTGGAAAAAACTGTAAGGAAATCCGTTTTTTTTAGAACCGATAGGAACCGGGAACTGCACTCTAAAAAGGACTAGCAATTTAAAAATGCAACCTAATCGGTTCAAACCGAATCGATAAATGTTTTACAAGTTCCACACAGAATTCGTATGTAAAACCGATCTATTACTTACGTTACCACAGACAGAGCTTGAACCGAACGGTTGTGGTTAAATAAAGACGAATTTTAAACTTTAAAACTGTTTTAAACCGCGAAATGAACCGAGCAAAAGGAGAAACTCTCCGGAGCGACTGTTCAGTGAGGTGGAGTAAAGAATCTGATGGTTTTGGTTTGAAAGCAAGCAGACAGAGCTTCCTTAACCGAGCTCGCGCTCAAGATTCCATGCCTTGCATGGAAGTTAACTATTTCACCTCCGGAGCAGTTCTAACCTGCGGTCACACTGCAATTGTCATAATATAGCAAGACTTCATGTTGTTTGAAAGGTAAATTACATAGAGACCCAAAGGGGATAAGGGAATGCTTTAGAGCATTCTACCATCAGCTGTATAGGGCAAAAAATGCAAGGAAGGGGATGTAGATAAAGGAGTTTTGAAAAGAGTACAATTACCTACAGCTACAAAAGAACAAAAAGAACAATTGAGCCGGCCAATCACATGGTCAGAGGTGTTGGGGGCCATACAAAAGTTACAAAGAGGGAAAGCTAGTGGCCCAGATGGCTTCCCAGTAGAATACTACAAGATGATGGGAGGGCAAGTGGTGGGAGCACTCTGTGAGGTTTTTGGAAGGGAGGGGGAGACAGGGATTATTACCCTACCCGATATTTGCTATGATGCCACGATCTGTCTAATACCCAAGCCGGGCAATGATGAATGCGAGTATGCCTCCCATAGGCCCATATCACTGCTTAATTGCGACCTCAAAATCCTAGCTAAGGTTTCAGCCACTAGATTGGAAACCATTTCACCGGAACTTGCTCACCCAGACCAGACCGGGTTTATCAAGGGGCATCAGTCATATCACAACATGCACCGACTGCTCAATATCATGTGGAGAGCGAATCAGAGGAAGGAGAGTGTGGGCATTATCACAATGGATGCTGAAAAGGCTTTTGATAGGGTGGAATGGGAGTACCTTTTTTATTTTATTTTTATTTATTTTTAGTCTTTGTTAACCGGGTAAGGCCCACTAGGCACAAGTGCCTGTTTTCAGGGGCAACCTGGGAGCACTGGGCAGTTAAGTGACTTACTCGGAGTCACACAGTATGCAAGTGGAGGTTATGAGAATCAAACTTAGGTCTGGTCTGCTGGATGTACCAAGCTCGTTCATACCTCATTCCTTTAACCTGTAGGCTATACTGCCAGCCCGTTCCTTTAAGCTCTAGGCTACACTGCCAGCCCTCTTTTTTGAGGTGATGTCCCAGTTTGGTCTGGGTGACTCATATTGGGTGGGTATGAGCTGTGTATGCAGAACCTAGGGCTCATATTTTGCTGAATGGGGCCATCTCAGAGCAATATAGCCTGGGGCGAGGCACACGGCAGGGTTGCCCACTGTCCCCGTTATTATTTGTGATGGCCAAAGAACCAATTGCTGTGGCAATACGCGGACACGTGGGTACAGAAGGGAATGATGGGGCGCAGGGCTCCCCACATAAAATCACCTTATATGCGGACGACATGCTCTTATTCCTAAAGAATCGACGGCAGTCTGTGCCCCCCTTGTTGTCACTGACAGAGGAATTCAGGGCCTTCTGAGGGTACAGGATTAATTTGGGGAAGTCGCAGACTGGGTACATCAACCCAGGGAAGCTAGCTGGGTGGATCTGGAACAGGTGGGAACTCCTGGAAGACTCACAGCGTATTTGCATAGTAAGGGAGCACGGGCGTATAGAACCGGGGGCAATGGTAACTCGCTAGTGAAACAAGTACTAGACGCCTGGAGACAGCTTAAAAAACAAGGATTAATACAACAGGGTGAGACACTGCTCCTGCCGGTAGCGAGCATCCCCTTTTTCTTACCTGGGTTGGAAGATAAGGGATTCAGTGAGTGGGAGGCGAGGGGGATCCAAAGTGTAGGTAATCTGTTGGTGCAGGGGGAATTTTGCACCTTTGAAACTATGCAGCGGAGTTTCAAACTAGACGGCCAACATATATTCCGGTACCTACAGGTCAGGGCCTTTGTTGGAAGCTTAGAGCAGGAGGACTCAGAGTATTATGTGTTGGACTCTGTAGAAAGTCTGGTATACCAAGTTAAGGTGGATCCAAAAGGATTTATTGGAAAGGCAGCTAGGAAGGGGAAATGGAGATTCACGGATCTGATGGAAAAAAAACAAGACTATTGTGGGAGAGAGATCTGGGGAGAAATATCTCTGAAGGGAATTGGGGAACTGTGCTGTCAATGCATGCTGGGATTATGGCCTGTAATAAGTATAAAGAAGCGCATTATAAATCTGTGCACAGGTTATATTATTCTCCAGTTATAGTACATAGGGTACATCCCTCGGTATCACCTTTGTGTGGGAGATGTGGAAAGGAGAGGGGCGCATACATTCATTGTTTCTGCGCCTGCCCCGTGTTACAGCAATTCTGGGGAGAAGTGATGGCAGAGGTAACAAAAATGGCAGGTATGGATATGGAAAAGGACCCTCTGGCATGTCTGTTTGGGGTGGAGGTGGGGTAGGGTGATGAGTGGGTGCCTCTCCGCAGATGGATAAGGACATTGTATGTGTTGGCCCGCCACTGTATTTAAAAAATTCGTGGGTGTCCCACGCCAGGCCCACAGTCCAGCAATGGAGTAATCTTGTCCTGTAAACCCTGGCCCCAGAAAGTCTGACTCAGGTGCTCAGAGATAGGGAGGAGTCATTCATTAGAAGCTGGACTCCTTTTCTGTCCTCACTGAGTTCAGCGGAAGAAATGGTATTAAGGGAAGAGCTGGAGGGATGATAAGGAGCCTACGAACATACGAAATTTGCCTGCAGATAAAGGCCTAGAGGTCTATCAAGTCTGCTCGAATGTGCAGCTAGCAACTCTTAATTCCAAGAGCTGCCCCTCGCCCACCCTCCCTACACTGACCCTCCCCTTGTCCTGTCCCATCCCCTTTTGAAGCAGTCCACTGTTCTACTGGATACCAGTTCTGCAGGTAACGCATTCCACCCAGCTACTATGCTCTCTGTAAGAAAGTGTCTCCTCATCTCCCTCCTGAATCTTCCTCCCTCCAGTCTCATATTATGGCCCTTGGTGTCCCTCCCCTCCCTTACTTTGAACAGCCCCTCTGTACCTGTCTTGTTTATTCCTTTCATGTACTTAAAGGTTTCAGTCATGTCCCCCCGTCCCTCCTCTCCTCTCCTCCAGCGAGTACATGTTCAATTCCCTCAGCCTCCTCTCATATGATAAGTTCCCCAGCCCCTTGATCATCTTTGCCACCCTGCGCTGCACCCCCTCCAGTAACTTTGTCCCTCTTCAGATACAGGCACCAGTACTGCACGCAGTACTCCAGGTGCGGCCTAACCAATGACCTATACAGTGGCAGAATCACCTTCTCCCTCCTCGAGGATATACCCCTTGCAATGCAACCCAGCATTTTGTTGGCCTCTGCAGCTGCCTTCCTACATTGTGCCAAGTTGTTCATTGACCCTGTAATGAGCACCCCCAGATCCTTCTCCTCCTCTGTCTGGGCTAGCTGCACTCCCCCCAGCTGGCAACTCCTCCTTGGGTTCTTCATCCCAAAATGCAGCATCTTGCACTTTTTGGCATTAAACCCCAGCTGCCAGGTGTCTGACCGGGTTTCAAGCTTTGTCAGATCATCCTGCAACCCCTGCCATCCCCCTAAGTCGTCCACCTCCTACCTTGGTACCATCAGCAAACAGACTGATCTTGCTCTTGATGTCCAATGATATGTCTGCAATGAATATCCCAAACACTGGTCCCAACACCGAGCCCTGTGGAACACCGCTCTTCACTACTCTTGGGTGTGAGAGCTCCCCACCCACTACCACCCTCTATTGCCTTCCCTGAAGCCAGTTCCCTACCCATCTACTAGCTTTGCACCTGCCCCTGTGCCTTCTAACTTACTTCCCAGCCATCCATGAGGCATCGAGTCAACTGCTTTACTGAAGTCCAGATACAGGACATCCACTGCATGGCCCCTGTCCAGCTGCCTAGTTACCCAGTCAAAGAACTCCACCAGGTTGGTTTGGCAGAATCTGCCACGTATGAAGCCATGCTGTCTGCTGTCCTGTAGTCCTTTGTCCTCTAGGAGGGCCACCAGCCTCTCCTTCAGAATAGGCTCCATTAGGTTACCCACAATGGATGTGAGGCTCACCGATCTGTAGTTCCCCGGTTCATCCTTGGGCCCACTCTTAGTCTTGAGGTACACACCCGAGTGTAGTGAGGCATTAAATAAGTTTGCCAAAGGTCCCGCAAGGACCTCTGCCAGCTCCTTCAGTACCCTGGGGTGGATGCCATCTGGGCCTGGCGCCTTGTCCACCCTCAGTGCCTTCAAACTCTCCCGAACTCTGCCCTCCATGATTTCCCCATCTGTCACCCCCCGTTTCTGCTGTTCCTCCCCCCCTTGGGTGTCACCCCTTTCCTTACTAATTACCAAGCAGAGTAATCATTTAATGCTTCTGCCTTATCGCACCCTGCTTCCACCCAACCCCCCTCCTTCCTAATCCTTACTATGTGGTCCTTACAGCTCCTTTTCTCCCTGATGTACCTAAAGAAGTCCTTCTCTCTCTTCATAATGCCTTGTGCCAGCCTGAGCTCCGCAGATGCCTTGGCTCCCCTTAATGCCCGAGTCACCTCCTTCAATTCCATCAAGCACTCCTTCCTGTCCTCCCCCCTCCCTGTTTTCTTGTACCTTCTAAAGGCAACTCTTTTCCTCCTTACCTTTTCCATGACCTCCTTGCTCAACCAGCTCGGTTTCTTAGCCCTAGCCTTCTTGCTCTGGGCCTTGCAGCAGGTTTTGGTTGCCTCCACTATCCTCAGCTTTATGAGCTCCCACCTCTGGTTAGTGTCCATACTAGGTTGAATTCTAGACAGATACCCTTTTACCACTTCTCCCATCCTCCCAAAAGTCAGCCCTCCTGAAGTCCAGCACTCTTGTGCCAGATTCCACTCCTTCCTTGCCCATATCCAATGTGAGCCATACTGAGTGGTGGTCACTCCCTGACAGCGGTTCTTCCACCGTAACTTCTCCCACAAAGTCCCCATTTGCCAGCACAAGGTCAAGGGTATTCCCTAACCTGGCTGGTTCACTGACCATTTGCAGCAGGAAGCTGTCCTGGAAGGCATCCAGCAGTACCTGCTCCCTTCTGTTCCTGGTTGTTGGGGTACTCCAGTCCACTCCTGGCATGTTGAAGTTCCCCACAACCACGACACCATCCTTCTCACAGGTCCTCTTGATCTGTCCTGCTAATTCCCTGTCTAACTCCTCTGTCTGACATGGCGGCCTGTACACCTGTACAATAGGATTCTGAGAATCCTATTCTTGGAATCCTGGATTTGCATCCAAAGTGACTCCGTACTACCCTCCTCCCCTTCCTCCCTTACACACTTCAGTCCTTTCTTTACATATAGTGCCACCCCCCCTCCCAATTACCCTGTCTCTACGAAATAACTTGTACCCTGCCAGCCCAAGTCTTCCAGAAACAATCAGGTAGCTGAGGCCCCTGATCAGACCATTAGCACCCTTCCCCCACTATGCACTACACTTTGCAGCTAGTGAAGCCAGCAGAAAGGAATCATAATTCTACTCAAAGCCCCCAAAATAGGTTTGCTACCAAAATAAACAGGTCTCCAATTCAAACAGCTTCACCAACAACACATCAAAATAGGCTTGAATTTAGAAGATATAGGTCTCCAATTCAAAGAAACTGCCCCAATTAAATCACACCAAATATGTTTTAAATCAGAAGAAATAGGCCTCCACAAACACAGCCTGCTACACAGTGAAACATCAAACAAATAAGCCCACTTATAGCCACCAAAACAGGTTTCAAAATTCCAACAGCTCCAAAACAATACCCTGCTAGCCTCTTAGAAGTAGTAAGAATGAAAAGAAATAACCTTCAACCACGTAAAATCCACAAGAAACAATGTAAAAACATCAAGAAGAAGCTGCTATACTGGAACTGTTCTAATCCCTTCCCCTTCTGGATACTTCTCCTGCCCGAGAGGATACCACTAAGTGGGGCGTGCTGCACTGTAGGTTGGGATAACTAATGATGGTGTTAGAATGTACATGTATAAGCATGGATATAATGAAATCTGATATCTGATGCCTGAATGTACGCATATGATTGCACTTGTTTGACTGTCTGTTGTATCACTTTATTTTAAAAGACCAATAAAGATATCATATAAACAAAAAAAAAAAAAAAAAACACGGAAGTCTTGCTATATTCTGACAATATGCAGACACTAAGCAGTGCCCCATGGAGGTGGGCAAAGAACCTACTTAGGGAATAGGCTCTGCAAAACTGCTGTGCAAAATCTGGCATCACCCCAGCCTGCAGTAGTGCTTAGTGAATGTGTGAACAGTTTTCCAGGTAGCTGCTTTACAGATGTCAAGAAAGGGGATATCTCTGGCAGCTACTATTGAGGCAGCTGTCCCCCAGTACAGTGAGCCCTCAAGCCCACTGATGGCTCCTTACCCAGTTTGCCATAGCAGAACTAGATGCAAGCCACAATCCATCTGGCGATGGTCCTCCTTGTGGCTGGCCTGCCTTTACCCACCTCACCACAGGTAAGGAACAACTGAGTATAGTCCTTCCTATGATCTTTTGTTCTGTCCATGTAATAGCTGATGGACCTTTTTACATCCAAGCTATGCAGCCTGTGATCACCTGAACTGGAATGATCAGTGAAAAAGACAGGCAATGTTATGGACTGATGCAAGTGGAAGTCTGAGACTACTTTGGGGAGGAACTTTCTGTTAGTCCATAGAACAATCTTATCCCTGTGAGGGGCAAGGTAGTTGGGTTCTACTGATAGGGCCTGAAGCTCACTGATCCTCCTGGCCGAGGTGACAGACACCAAAAACACAGTCTTCCCTGTCAGGAATTTGAGCGCTGCTGAGGACACGAACGTGCTCAAAAGGGGGCTGCATAAGCTGAGCTATACAGATGTTAAGGTCCCAAGACGGGGTAGGCTCCGTGAGGAGGGTGAAGATGAAGCAACCCTTTGAAGAACTCCTTAAAGACAGGATGGGCAGCTAGGGAAGGGCCCTTCCCAGCTGACAGATAGGCAGAAACAGTTGCCAAATGCACCTTCAGGGTGCAGGGCTGCAGGCCCAGGGATTGAAGGTGAACCAAGTAATCTAACAGGACTGCCAGGCCGGCCACCTGTGGGTTCATGCCCTTCTGGGAACACCAGAAGGAGAATCTCTTCTATTTGGAGGAGTAAGTTTTTCTGGTGGAAGGTTTCCTGTAAACCCTAAGGATGTCCAGGACCCCTTCTCGGAGATGCAGACCTGCAAACTCTTAAGTCTTCAAGAACCAAGCCTTGAGCCAAAGGGACTCTAGGCTGGGGTACAGGATCCTCCCTTGGGAGGATGTCAGCAGGTTGTGCCTCTTGGGGAGGCAAAGTGAACTGGCCACTGACAGGGACAACAGCGTCGAGTACCACGGCTGTCTGGCCCAATCTGGAACAATCAGAATCATGGTGGCTGACTGAACCCTGAGTTTGACTAAGACTGCATATCAGAGGGAATGGAGTGAAGGCATTCAGTAATCTGCTCGACTAATCCAGCAGCAGAACATTGAGAGGCACTGAGCCCAGTGCTGGGGGCCTGCAACAGAAAGTACAGTTATGTTAGAACTTACCGTAACATTAGATCTTCGAGAGGAGCTCTTGCAGCAGGCTATCACAATAAGGACTATGCCGCAGGCACTAGTACCCACTGGAAAACATCTCAGCCAGCAATACCCAGCATGGACCGCCCCCGACGCCGGCTCCACACCGATGTCAGCCCTGGTATGAAAGGGGGTGGGCCCAGCTCCAACTCAGTTCCCCCTCAAGACCCGCAAACGAGCCCTGACAAGAGAAGGAGGCAAAGCCTGAAGATGATGATCTGCACACCTCATTTTGGGGGATGGAGGGCGAGAAAGCAACGCCTGCTAACAGAGCTCCTCTCGAAGATCTACTGTTACGGTAAGTTCTAACGTAACTGTACTATCTTACTTCAAGTAGGAGCTCTTGCAGCAGGCTATCACAATAAGGACTGAATCCTAAGCAGCCCCTCGCCAAGGAGGTATCCAATCCCGGGAGGTGGAAGAGAAGAAGCTGGACACAGCAAATCAAGACAAGAGTCCCTGAAGGACAGCCAGGCCGAAGCCGGCACGGCGTCTGGATGCAATGTCCAAGCTACAGTGCTTTACAAAGGTATGTACTGAATTCCAGGTAGCAGCCGCGCATATGTCTATAACTGAGACATTCCGAAGAGCAGTGAAAGGAGCAGACACTCCTCTGGTAGAATGACCCCTAACCGGGCCCGGAAGGGGCATATTGTGCTTCTCATAGCAGAAGGTAATGCAGTGGACAATCCACTTGGAAATGGTCTGCTTGGACACCGGTTTACCCAGGTGTTGTGGCGCAAATGCCACAAACAGTTGCTCTGATTTACGGTGATTAGCCTCAGCGTCCTGTGGACATCCAAAGTATGAAGGAGAGCTTCCCCTCTATTAGAGGGAGAAGAGAAATAAACTGGAAGGTGAACCAACTGGTTGAGAGTCAACTCCGAGACCACATTAGAAGAAACTTAGGATTCGTTCTGAGGGAAACCCTTTCCCTGTGAAAAATTAAATACGGTTCTTTACACATCAGAGCCTGAAGCTTGGAAACTCTTCGAGCTGATGTAATGGCAACTAAAAAGCAAACCTTCCAGGAAAGATAACGCAGCTCACAGTCTGCGGCAGGCTCAAATCGGGGGAAGGTAAGCTTCTCCAACACAAACAGGAGGTCCCAGGGTGGACAGAATCCCGAATGGGAGGTCTCATGTGAAGAATCCCCCGTAAAAAGGTACGGGCCACCTCCAATTGGGCTAAGGTTCTATCTCCCAAGAGGGCGTGATAAGCAGAGATGGCCCACATGTGCACCTTTATGGAGGAGTAGCTCAAGTCTTGTTGGTATAAGGAGAGGAGATACTGCAGTGCTGAGTTCACCAGACAGGTAATGGGATCCAGACGGTAAGATGACGCCCATAAGCAGAACTGCTTCCACTTCATAGCATAAGTACAGCGCGTAGAAGGCTTCCTCACTGAAACGAGTACATCTGCCACCTCTGGAGACACCCCATACCTGGACTTTGCTACGTCCGAAGGAGCCAAGCTTGAAGATGCAAAGACCGGAGATCGGGATTGACAAGCGAGCCCTGATACTGGGACAGCAACTGCGAGCATATTGGCAGCGGGACTGAAGGTTCCGTGGGCAACCACTGAAGTAGTGGGAACCAAATTTGCTGAGGCCAGAGTGGGGCGATTAGAATCATCCGAGCCTCCTCGGCCTGTAACTCCGAAAGAACTCTCTGGACGAGAAGGAAGGCGTAAAGAAACCTCCCTGCCCAACAAAGGGACAACGCGTCTCGCCAGAAAACACCAGGCGCGGGCTCTCGTGAGCAGAAAACTGGCAGTTTGGCGTTGCGTGGAGACGCAAAGAGGTCCAGCTCTGGATGACCCCAGGTGTCGAACAGCTGATCCGCTACTAATTGTAGTAGCTCCCACTCGTGCGCCTTGGACTGAGACCTGCTTAGGCTGTCTGCCAAGTCGTTTAGGATGCCTGGAACGGGCACCATGGACAGTGTGATGTGCCGCTCCAGAGACCAGTACCAGACTCTCATCACCTCCCTGCACAGGGGATAAGAGTGAGCACTCCCTTGCTTGTTGATATAAAAGACGATCGCTAAGTTGTCCATCTGAACAAGAAGAGAGCCTGGCACGAGGTCCTCCTGAAAGGCATGAAGCACATTGAGGACTGCTCGCATCTCCAGGACGTTGATGTGGAATTCGCACTCCTTGGGGGTCCAGGTGCCTTGTGTCTGGCAGGCCCCCGGGTGCGCCCCCCAGCGAGGCATCCGTTGTCAGAGTCTGAATTGGGGGCTCTGGACGGAAAGGGACCCCTTTTTCCAAATTTAGTGGGTCCAACCACCAAAGAAGTGTCCTCTTTACTGGCTCTGAGACTCTGACCATGCAGTCTAGGTTGTCCAAGCATTGACCCTACTGCACCCTGAGCATCCACTGTGGGATTCTCATGTGGAGGCGAGCCAGAGGAGTGACTGGAATGGCTGCTGCCATGTGCCCCAGAGGTCTGAGGAAGGTCCTTGCCTGGACCTGAGGGGTTACTAGGACCGATCCGGCAATCTTCCGCAGGCGATCGCCCCTCTCTGGGGGTAGAAAAGCCATGCCCTGGACCGAATCCAGAACCGCACCTATAAAGACGAATCTTTGTCTGGGCTCTGGGGAAGACTTTTGAAGATTCAAGATGATCCCCAGGTTTCGGAACAGAGTATAGGTGTCTCTGAGAGCTTGAAGAAGACGCGACCTTGACGGGGCCGCAACCAGTCAATCGTCCAGGTAAGGGAAGACATAATGTCCCTGGCGCCTTAGAGCCGCAGCCACTACTGCCAAGCATTTTGTGAAGACTCGAGGAGCAGAGGAGAGGCTGAACGGAAGAACCCGAAACTGATAATACTCCCCCTGGAAGTGGAACCTAAGGTACTTCCTGTGAGGAGGAAAGACCCCGATGTGCATGTACACATCTTGCATGTCGAGGGAACAGAGCCAGTACCCCTGGTGCAGCAGAGGAAGCAGTCCTGGAAGAGTCACCATCCGGAACCTTCTGTACTGTATATAACAGTTTAAAGAGCTGAGGTGCAGAATGGGACGAAGGTCTTGTGTCTTTTTTGGGACCAGGAAGAAGTAGAAATAATACCCTTTCCCCCGCTGCTGCAGGGGCACTGATTCTTTTGCCCTTTTTTGCAAGAGGGTCCGTATCTCTCTTTCTATGAGGGGATGTTGTGAGAAGGAGGATATCTGGAGGACCTTGGTGGGGTGTCTGGAGGAATCTCTGTGATCTCTACAGCATATCCTCTCCTTATGATATCGAGAACCCACTGGTCTGCAGTTATGGAGTTCCATCCCTTTAGATAAAGGGAGAAGCGACCCCCTACCGCCTCCCCTGGAACTCCTGCCGGAGGAGGGGGGTCTGGAGGGAGTCATTAGGCGGAGCTGGGAGTGGGCAGAGAGGCCTGGGAGTACTTGGGGCCATGGAAAGGAGCGCCTCCAGGCTGCTGGTTGCCAGCTCTCCTTCGAAAGCCACCTTTCTGACCCAGCTGGTTGCCACGGGCTTGGGCTCCTGAGGGTTTACGAAATGGCCGTTTCCTTTGTCTCCTCTGATCTCCACAGTACATCTGACAGACCGGCCAGATGGATTTTCCCAACTCCTGGAGACGAGAGATGAGCGACTCTGTCTCCTGCCCAAACAAAACGGTACCCTGAAACGGAAGGTCCAGGATCCCGGACTGCAGATCTTGGTGAAAGCCAGAGACCCTCAACCAAGCATGGCGTCAGAGACAAACCCCTGCCGCTGCCGCTATGGTTGCCGTATCTGCAGTGTCGTACGAGGCACGCATAACATGTGTACCTACGTCTGAGCCGATTTCAGAAGATCCAGAATCTCCGTCTTCTTCTCGGAGTCTGGCAAGGCATTCACTAGCTCCTGTCCCGTTCCCAGAGCGCATTCTGGTACTGGACCATATGCGTCAGGAAATTTAGTGACCAAATGGAACAGGTGGAGGCAGAATATACCTTCTTACCCAGCTAGTCCAAGTAGCGAGACTCAGGATCGGGAGGCTGTGAGCTAAGGTGTTTAGGCTGCTTAGACTTATCATGAGCAGCTGTAATCATGGAGGAGTCTGCCTGAGGGTGCTCAGCCAGAAAAGGTTCATCCTTCGGGGCCCTGTACAGCCTATCCGATTTTTTTCGGAACCGCCAGGACCGAAGTTGGACACTTCCAGGTGATCCATGTGAGATCCTGGAAGGTGTCCACCAAAGGAGGCACCACAAGAGGTTTGGGCTCCTTCTGCCTCAGGTACATTGCCAGTCTACGGCGTTTCGGGTCCAGGTCCTCCATATCCCACTCGCTGGAGGCCTGGATGTGCCTCATGATGTTCATGAAAGTTGGATTGTCAGGAGGCAAGCAGGGCTGGTCCTTCTCTCCTGGGGAACCCCCGATTCCTGAAATGGAAAAGGAAGAGGTGGACCGGCTACTGGGTGTCGAGTAGCCGGACCTGTCCCTGTGACTAGCCCCACTCGAGCATCAGTGACGCACCGACCGACAGTGGTCCAAAGATGGACGTCGGTCATGGGACCAACGACGGAGCACAGACCGACGTCGGTCAGAGGACCGACGTCTGGAGCGGTCCCGTCTAACAGAACTGGAATGGCTCCTGGTGCGAGACCTGACCCAGTGTCGCCTACCAGACATTGGTGAGCGCCGGCATCGGTCTGCGGACCGAGAACCGGAACGAGCCTTAGAAGGTGTTCGAGGTGGTGGCCTCTCGGGGGTCTTCTGCGGAGAAGAGGCACCTCCCAGCTGTGGTTCACCCGATGGGTCTGGTACCGGTGACAGGACCGACTTTGGGAGGTCCACTTCTGGACCTGGCCCCACCAGAAGGAAAACAGTTTCTGGAACTCGTTCTTCGTGAAGACAGAGGCCGCTTTCACCGGAAAGGGGGTGTCTGTATCGGGCCTGGAAGGAGAGCCGCCTGGAGAGCCCCGGGGGGAGGAGGACTTGGGGGATGAAGATGCTGTGCCCACACCATCCGCGTCAAAATCTGCCGCCCCTTCTACCGGCGCCAGCAGCGGGACCGACAATGACTTAGCCATGGGGGGCGCTGGCGTGTCCTTAGACTCCAGGGGTGTGCTCTTACCAGGCAACGCCGAGGCCTTGGAAGGCGGGGCCGAAGCCTGTGCCTCCGAGGGCTTGGAGGTAACCCTCAGCGGGGTCACATTAGGCTTTGCTGGCTTCTCCCCCGAAGGCCTAGCCTTAGCCTGCTTCTTAGTCTGGGAATGCTCACCTGAGCCCGGGGAAACGCAGGCCTTCTTGGGAGAGGGCCACGAGCGTGAGCGAGACCGGGACCCGGACCGGTGCTGACTACGGTCTTTGTCGCGGGACCGCTTGGACTTATCCTTGTGTTTTTTCTCCCCGGAGGTGTGGCAGTCCATCTTCTTTTCCAGGAGGTATGCCTTCAAGGCCTTGAGGTGACAGATCCTGGTCCTACTCGTGAAGCTCTGGCAGGAGTAGCAGGCCGCAGTGTCGTGGTTAGGCCCCAGGCAAAAGACACACTTGGAGTGACCGTCTTTCGCTGGAATCTGACAGCCACAACTGCATTTATTCTTGTGAGGTCCCGATGAAGAGACCGAGGACGGGGACGACATACGTCGGTACTATGAAAAACCGGTAGGAAAATCGTAGAAAACAATGAAAAACCAAGGTTTAAGCTGGGCTGGCAAGCCAAGAACTCTTCACGTGCGTGGGACGCGGTGGCAAAAGAACTGAGGTGGAGCTGGGTCCGCCCCCTTTTATACCAGGGCTGACATCGGGGTGGAGCCGATGTCGGCGGCAGTCCCTGCAGGGTATTGCTGGCTGAGAAGTTTTCTGGTGGGTCCTAGTGCCTGTGGCATAGTCCTTATTGTGATAGCCTTCTGCAAGAGCTCCCATTCGAAGTAAGATCTGGGGAAGCTGATGATTGTCTGGGGTTGCAAAGAGATCTATCTCTGGAGTGCCTCTTCTCCTGAAGATGGCCATCAGAAGTTGTCTGTTCAGGGTTCTCTCATGATAGCCCTGGTTGATCCTGCTGAGAGCATCTGCCAGGACACTGTCCTTCCCTGGCAGGTGGACAGCCAATACAGAGATGTTTAGGGAGTAGGCCAGATTTCAGATCTTCATGGACTCTGTGCCCAGCACTGAGGACCTTGTTCCCCCTTGTTTATTGATGTAGTACATGGTGGTGGTGTTCTCTGTTCTGACTTGCACCACCTTGTCCTGTAGCATCTTGGCAAATGACTGAAGTGCTAGAAACACTGCTCTGAGCTCCAGCAGATTTATGTGCATGAGAGACTCCTGCTGGAGCCTTGTTCCATGAGCAATGTGTTCCCCTAGCTGAGCTCCCCACCCTAGCAGTGAGGCATATGTGGTCAGCACTACTGAAGGAGCTTGTTGCAGAAAGGGGACTCTTGCCCTGAGGTTGTCCCTGGCTTGCCACCATTGTAGTGTCTGTCTTAGAATGGTAGTTACTGCTATCAGTTCAGACAAAGAATCCCTTCTCTGGAACCAAAAGGACCTAAGATGGAACTGGATGTCCCGCTTCTGAAATCTGGCCCCTGGGACTACTGCTGTGGTGGCAGCCATAAGACCCAGGAGTTGTAAGAAGTACCTTGCTGGGCGAGGGGCCTGAAGATGAAAGAACTCTGCCAACTGGATGAGGGCGTCCGCCCTCCTGGAGGCAGAAAGGCCTTTGCTTGAATTGTGTTCAGCTCTGCTCCTATGAAATCTAGGATCTGGACAGGTTTCAGAACTGATTTCTTGAGATTCACGAGGAACCCCAAGGACTGGAGGGTATCCTGTGTGAGGGTCAAGACTTCCTCTACCAGTTGGGGAGAGTGACCCACTACCAACCAGTCGTCCAGGTAGGGAAAAACAGTGACTCCTTGCTTTCTCAGATGTGCCACGACCACTGCCATGCACTTTGTGAAGGCCCCTGGAGTAGATGTCAATCCGAAGGGCATGGTCCTGAACTGGTAAATGACCTGAGGGCAGTCTGAATCTGAGGTATTTCTGTGAGATTGCCAGATGGGAATGTGGAAATAAGCATCCTTTAAATCTAGGGATGCTAACTAATCCCCTTGTCTGAGAGTAGGTAATATGATAGCCAGAGTGACCATCTTGAACTCTGGCTTTGTGAGGTGCTTGTTTAGGTATCTCAAATCTAGAATGGGCCACCACTCCCCATTTTTCTTCAGGGTTACTAAGTACCTTGAATACAACCCTTTTCCTCTGTGCTGAGCAGGAATATGCTGCACTGCCCTGACTTCAAGTAGGGTGGAAACCTATGCCTTCAGCAGGGCTGTTTCTGAGGGGGTGGCAGGTTTGAATGCTCTTGCTTCTGTTTTTGGGAACAGTCTGAAACTGAGAGCAAGACCCTGGCCTATTACCTCCAGGACCCATCTGTCTAATGTGATGGATTGCCAGGCCTGAAGGTAGTAGGCCAGCCTGTCCCCTACTGGTGCTGGGGAGGTGGCCTGGACAGACACCTCAGGGTGTCTTTTGAGAGGGTGTTGTGGACTGAGAGGTGGAACCAGCACAGCCAGTGCCTCTTCTGCCTCTGCCTCTAAAGTAACCCCTAGGCTGCTGGAAGGAGGGGAAAGCTTGAGCCTGATGGAAAGGCCTGGGATAAGGCCTACCTCTGCCTCCTCTGGTCTGTTACCTCTGAGGGGTGGCAGCCGCATTCTTGTAGGCTACCCTGTATTTGTTCATCTTTTTCATATATGCCTCTGTTTGATCCCCCCAAAATAACTTTGTGTCAGGGGAAAATCAATGGCATTGTTCTGTGTGTCTTGGGAGAGATTTGTACACCTCAGCCAAGAAAACCTCCAGAGGGAAATGACTGAAGCCACAGAACGAGAAGCTGCATCACTGGCATCCACTGCCATGTGAAACTGGCATTTGGATGACTGAACCCCTTTATCGACGAGCTCCTGTAAGTCTGCTGCCAGTTCAGGCGGAGCCTTCTTTGCTAACTGTCCCACTGACTTCCAGAGGGACTTCTGGTATCTAGATATGTAGGCCATATAGGATGCCTGCCTGATACCCAAGGAGGCAGCTAGATACCCTTTTATACCCCTAAGGAGTGAATTCTGCTTGAGTCCTTATCAGGAGGATGGGAGGCAAGAGGACTGCCAGCTTTTTCACCCCCACATGACTGCAGTGGCTACTTAAAAATTCAGTGCCATTGCCAGCTAACACATATTTCCTGTCCATTTTCGTGTCCACTGGAGGGACAGAACTTGGGGTCTGGAGAATTCTAGAGGTCTGTTTTGTGAGAGACTTGTGAATGGGAATCATAAGTCCCTGGGAGACAGGGAGATCCATCATCTCCTTATAGTCATCCTCCTCCTCCTGTCTAGTCTCCTGGACAGACAACTGTAAAGTCTCTGCTACCTGCCTCATGAATGCAAAATGAGAGGTAGATTCTCTTTTAGGATCAGGTGGAGACTCATATAAAGGATGTTCAGGAGAAATCTCAGGCTCATCAGGTTCTTCCAGATCCTCATCTTCAAAATAATCTTCAAATTCTGACTCATAAAATTCCTCCAGATCCAGCCGGCTCGGTGGCACTGAGGGTTGAGGTGCTGGATGCAACACCTCGCGCTGCACCGGCAACCCGGGTTCGGGAATGGACTCGGACTGCCGGGGTCTGGCAGGGGGAAGCAAGGATTGAGCGTCCTGCGACAGCTCTCCTTCCTTCGGCATGGGCGAGGGATATGCGCCGCGCTGCACTGACAGCCAGCGGAGCCTGGGTGTTCGGCAGGGTGCAGGTAGCTACATTGGGGGAAGAGAGCCGGCGGACGTCTGCACGTCAGTGCCTTGACGTCACTGCACGTCCGACTCTCTGAGGCACACAAAAAAAAAATCGGGAAAATTCAAGGATCCTCTCGCCTCTATGAAGCCCTCCCCAGGCTTCAATTAGCTGTGCCACCGGATCCAACTTAGATATTAGTTCCAAGAGGGCTGGATAAGGCCTCAGCTCCGCTGCCTCGCCCTCTGGGGGCGGGTTGACTGGGGATCGCGGTATCGACAGAGGTGGAAGACCGGGGGCCATGACCAGGGTGGATACCTGGCGAGGGAGCCCTGCCCCCCCAAAAAAAAAATTCCTCCAGATCCAGAGAGCCTGAAGGAACCAAACCGACTGGCGTCTGAACCAAGGTATGAGTTACTGGTCGTTGAGCCAGTTCGCCCCAACTGGGCTGCAATGACTGGACAACGCATATTGCTTTTACGATCTCCTCAGCAGCTGGAGCCTCAACCGCTTGTTTACGTGGTTCTGAACCGCTTTTCCTCGTCTTTTGTCCAAAACTGAACTGGATACACAAACACAATAAAGATAGAATTTAAATAACACTTTACCACAAAAAAGTAATAAAGATCTTCGGTTTCCTCCCGGTCACGGAGAACCATTTAGAAGCCGAAAACTTACCGAAATGAAGTTAAACCTAGGCTAGTCTAACCTGTAACTGCAGGACAGAGGTTTGAAAAACAAAAGAAATAAACAGTAGTTTGAAAAACCGTCAATATTCGAAATTCAACCAAAGAAGTCGAGGAGCAGTCTCAAGGCCTCTTCACAGGTAAGCGGAGTAAAGAATCCCAGTCAGTTACATAGAATGTACCAAGGACAGTGGTTTGAAAACCGAGCTCGAGCTCAACGTTCTATGTATTTGCATAGGATTTAATTCTTAACTCTTCAGGGCAGCTGAACCGGTCGACCATACTGCATATTGTCAGAATACAGCAAGACTTCATGTTGTTTGAAACAAACGTATTTTTGTGTGGTAACACCACTATGGTCAGCAGTCTGTTTTTCACTTCTTAAAAGAAAAAAAGAATCAGAATCAAACTACCAACTACATCATCAGTCCCTACAAAATGTTAGCAATCATAACGTGTTTTTAAACTATGGACAATCTGAGGCCTAAGAGGGTTGACAGTGTCCCTTTAAGGACAAAAAAGTTTACACAAATCACAATTGAAATAGTCATGGTCAAGGTCCAAACAATCAAAATACAGATCGTGGCAGTCTGCCTTCGCTAAGTTCTTGTGATAGGTTTCAAAATTTCTTAATCCTGCAGACCCTGTCCTTTTCTTATATTTTTCAGTCATATCAATCGACTGTATATAGCAAAAAAATATTGCTGGTTCCTTAAAATTTGTAAACTGCTGAATACAGATTGTAAAACAAGTGGGTATGTTAACTGTTACAGCGTTTAAATGGAAAGCACAAAACTGACTTTTCTCCAGTTCCAGGGAACTGGAAAATACTGCTAAAATATCAGAAGTAAGATAAAATAACCTCTCTAGCTAATGCAAACATCGAGAACTAAATAGGAAAAATAATGGGAGTTTTAATCAAATAAAATAAATTACTTAGTGGGCTCCAAGATGAATCTTCTCTTCAGTGAGGTAAACACAGCTGACATTACATATGAACATATGAAGAAGCCAACAGAAGAAGGCCATTTGGTCTATCAAGTCTGATCGTTTTGCAGGGTCCAACATTGCGCTACGGTCCCTGCCCTCCTCACTCCTCCCATCCTCCCTACCCATGATCCTTACCTTCCCCTGATGCCTATCCCAGCCTCGCTTAAAGCTGCCCACTGTCTTCAACGAAATAACCTCTTCTGGCAGCACATTATACGTGTCCACCACCATCTCTGTGAAGAAGTGCTTCCTGACCTCCATCCTAAACCTCCCACTCTCTAGCTTAAGACTGTGCCCCTTCGTGTTATGGTTGCCACTCAGCTTAAAGAAACACTCCTTATCAACCTTATTTATCCCTTTCAAGTACTTAAAGGTCCCAATCATGTCCCCTCTCTCTCTCTCTCCTGTCATCCACGGAGTACATGTTCAGTGCCCTCAACCTCTCCTCGTATGCCTTACCCTGCTGACCCACTATCATCTTTGTAGTCCTCCTCCTGAACCTTCTCCAGCAGGTTGATGTCCTTTTTGAGGTGTGGGCACCAGTACTGTGTGTGTGTGTGTGTGTGTGCTGCCTGAGGCTTGAGCTTGGAAGCTGAGTTTATGTTTGTTTTTATTTCTTCTTATTTTAAGTGTGTCTTTATTATTTTTAATTTTTTCTTATTTAGTAATTTTAGCTTAGTTAGGGCTGTTTTAGTGAGTTAGATTAGCATTCCTGAGCATTTTTTTTTCGGATCTGTAGTTTAGGTTGGCTGTTCTCCCTGATATACGGGAGTTTGTCATTATTGTTGCTACGGCTGTTGTAACAGCTGAAAATAGCATGTATTTTAACTTTTTTGTTTTATTTATATAGTAATTTTAAGTTATGACACTGATTTATGCCACGGCTGTTTTTTAGCAAAGCCGTGACAGACTCAAATTAAACCCAAATCCCAATTTAAGACCCGTGATCTGTGGAGCTGTTGCCGGATCTGCTGCCTGCCCGAATTGGAAAGACTGGCCCATAACTAAAATCTGCTGTCAATTTGAGCGAATTACTTGGATTAGAGAACTACATCTATGAGCAAGCAGCGGTGTGGTGAGAGTGCTTTCTGTGCATTTTTGTGAAATTAAACCGCCTATGTGTGACCGTTCGGTTGTTGAAGCTTAGAAATCTCCGTGGAGTCGGCGGTCTTAAGTGGCAGTGATTGTGAAGCATCTGAGCGAGTACTGACAGGAGGTGTTTGTGGATGGTTTGAACTGCCAAGTGTTTTTTGCGGTGATCTTCAGTTGCTGCTCTCTGGAGTTTAGGGGTGCTGGGGGTCATTGAGTGGTGATGGGTGGGGAATCCTTCCTCCCAACATCTTGGGCTGTTTTCCCATTGCACTGCCTCTGACCGAGCGGGAGTTGCCTCGCCTGCCTCTGGGGAGCCAGAGGAGGATTTGGGGTTCTCCTAAGTTGCCCTGGGGGTATACTGTATTGTTTACCCTTAGGGCGTCTGTAGTTGCAGGTCACAGATGGTGGGGAATTTGATTAGTTTGGGTGATGTAGAGGGGAGCAATGAGATATCCCTTTATTTTTTGGTGAGGTTTGCACACTCTTGGCCTTTCCAGAAAACCCTTTCTCTATGATGGAAGATTACAGAATGGAATTTAAAGGCTGATTAAATCATCGAACTAACTGCTGACTCAATCTAGGAGATCTGAAGCTTAATTTTATTAGGATTTGGGACCATGGATTGTTGAGTTTAAAGAAGAATTAAACCTATTAAGACCACTTCTTGGACAGAACATTTCCTGCTGTTTGATTTTTTTCTTTATATTTTTGGTTTGAACTACTTTATTGTTGTTTGGGCAGTGACAGTGCCCAAATTATTATTATTTTATTTCCAGGTAGTGTGAGTGCCTGGGAACTTTAATTATTTATTTTATTATGTGTATTGATTCCCAGGGTAGTGAGAGTACCAGCGGTTGAAAATTAATTGTATTTATTATTATTTAAGTCTATTTTTCTTGGGACTTGAACTCTCTTTAGAATGGACTCTATATGGGGTTTCTTTTTGTTTCTGTTTGATTTATAAGATTTATTTTTGGATTGTTTTAATTAATTATTTTAAAGGAAATAGTTTTTAAGTTGCCTATATCTGGGAAATGCTGGACAATTGGGATTTATGTATATATTAATGCCCCATTTTATTTTTGTATAAGTGTTTGATTATATATTATTTGTTTGTATTTGATTTTTGTTTATTACATATTGTTTCTTTTTGCATTATTTATTATAATGTGTTGGGGTGCTTTAGCGACAGTTGGGCATTATTCCCCCACCAGACTCAGGGAATTGTGTCCCTTCGAATGGCCACCATTATCATCCGACACCTATTTTAGGTGTCATGCTTTGGGCATTCTGAGGAAACGTAAAAGAAGGTGGAGAGCTGAGTCTGGTGGGGTACAGTAGGGGGGAAGGCGGATTGGGGTGGTAGGGTCCAGGAGACGCCCTGGGGCGAAATGGGGCCAAGATAGAGGTCATTCTTGTCTTGTTCCCATACCCAAGGGTTCCGATTTTAGTAGGCAGGAGCCGAGGTCTTCCCAGACAGCTCATCCAACCTTGGCAGTGTTATGCAATGCCAGATCTATTAAAAACAAGACAGCTATTATAGCTGATCTTGTTGGGTCAACTGATCTGGCTTGCATCACCGAGACCTGGCTGGATGAAAATCCAGGCCCTATACTGGCTTCGGCAACACCAGCCGGGTTCTCGGTGATATACCATCCAAGGTTGGATCGTAGGGGCGGGGGTGTAGCCATTATGTTTAAGACTGAGCTGGGCCTTGTGGATGTGCCATTGGGAAGTACCAGATCCTTGGAATATATATTGGGTGAGGGTGTAGGTTGCGGAATTCTCCTCATCTACCGTCCACCAGGAGATGGTGGAGAATTCCTGCAGGAGATAGCAGACTTCATCGTCGACATGGTGTTGCGGTCCCCCAGATTGATAATTCTGGGGGACTTCAATGCCTGGGTCGAAAATGAACTCTCATATTTTGGTCAAAATCTCCTCCAATTGATGACGTCACTAGGCTTAACACAGGTAGTTACCTCCTCAACCCATATAAAGGGTCATTCATTGGATCCGATCTTTCTTCTGGGTATGGAGATTGCTGATTTGGGGGTGGAACCAGTCAGCTGGTCTGACCATCACACCATAAGGTTCAGTTTCAGGGCTCCCCCAATAGGTCTGCCCCTACGGAGATGGTTCAGCACCGCCCTTTAAGAGGTATTAATCCCAGTGACCTAATGGCGGTACTGGATCTATCGAGCTTGTCTGGTGAATGCATGAGTCCTGATGATCTCGTGTTAGCCTATAATAAGGCTGTGGGAGATGCTCTGGACTAGACTGCTCCTGTTCGTGTTCGGCCTCTCACCCTCCGTTCAAGGAGCCCTTGGTTTGATGGGTCCTTGAAGGAGTTAAGGAGAGTTGGCCGAAGGTTAGAGAGAGCCTGGCAGAGGTCCGGTAGTGATGCTGACAGGCTTAGGTTGATGGCACATTATGATGGCTATCAATCAGAAATCACCCGTAAGAAGGCAGAATTTCTGTCCAGGGAGATTTCTGCTGCACAGAATCGACCAGCTCAGCTTTTCTGGACTGTTGACAGATTGTGCAATCCAATCTGTCTCCAGCCCAGAGAAGCTTTTTCTCAGCTAAGATGCAAGGAGTTCGCTCGATTTTTTGCAGATAAGGTTGCCAGCATCAGGTCTGGCATCGGTCCGACCTCTCCTTTGAGGGATTGCAGTTGTCGACGGGAAGTGTTATGCACCCGGTCTGTCTGGTCAGATTTTCGCCGGCTGGAGTTCACTGACATTGTGAAGATCATCCAAACATTGCGACCAACCAGTTGTAGTTTGGATCCGGTCCTACACCCCTTTTAGTAGGATGTGTAGAAGTTATCTGCCGATCCTTGCTGACATTGTCTGAAATCTTGGAGAGAGGGTCTTTCCTGACCCCTCAAGGAGGCGGTAGTTCGACCACTCCTTAAAAAACCCTCCTTGGATCCAGACTGTCTAGCTAACTACCAGCCTATCTCTAACCTGCCTTTTGTTGGTAAGGTTATTGAAAAGGCGGTTGCGTTACAATTGGATGATCATCTTACAACTCACAATGTTTATGATACTCTCCAATCTGGTTTTAGGAAGAAGCATAGCATGGAGACTGCCCTTGTTCGGGTGTTGAATGATCTCCTAATGGCTAGAGATCGAAAGGCATGTACCATTCTGGTCCTTCTCGATCTCTCTGCAGCATTTGACACTGTAGATCATGGTGTGCTGTTGGAGCGCCTGCGGATTTATTGTGGGCTGTCTGGAACAATCCTCAAATGGTTTCAGTCTTACCTCACAGACAGGTTTCAGAGAGTTGCCACTGGAATTTATTCCTCTGGCGCTCACTCACTGCCTTGTGGGGTACCACAGGGTTCCATTCTAGCACCCATGTTGTTTGCAGTGTATATGCTGCCATTGGGAGATATCATCAGGCGATACAGTCTGGGTTTTCTCTGCTATGCAGATGATACTCCGCTGTATTTGCCTTTTCCGCCCGGGCAAGATGATGCTCTCTCCATGTTAAATAATTGCCTTGCTGAAATCAGATTATGGATGAGTTCTAGCTGGCTGAGACTGAACCCTGATAAGACTGAGGTGTTGGTAGTGGACCCAAGTCATCCGGTGGTGGGTTTGGGGGCTGGACAACCATTGGGCTTATTGCTCGGTGGTATGTCGCTCACTACCTCTGATTGGGTATGAAACCTGGGCGTTATTTTTGACGATGGCTTGGCCTTAAAATCTCAGGTATCAGCTGTAGTCAAATCCTCTTTTTATCATCTGAGGAATATTGCCCAGGTGATTTACCAACATTGGTCCATGCCTTTATCACTACCCGTCTTGATTACTGTAATTCCCTCTACCTAGGGCTACCTGGGGTTTATATCCGCCGCCTGCAGCTGGTGCAGAACGCAGTGGCCAGGCTTTTGACTGGGATCTCTAGATCCAGCCATATCACGCCTGTGCTCCGTGAACTGCACTGGCTGCCTGTTAGGTGGCGGATCACCTATAAGGTTGTTTTACTAACCTTTAAAGCTCTACATGATCAGGGACCTGGCTACCTGAAAGATCTCTTGGTACCCTGTTGCCCCCTCCGTCCTCTCTGCTCCACCAACGAGGGATTGCTGGAGATTCCCAGGGTTCGATTAAAAACATCAGGATCTCGTGCTTTTGCTTTCTCAGCACCAACCCTGTGGAATTCTCTACCTCGTTGGTTGAGAGAATGTCCAACCGTCGAGAGATTCAAAATGGAGTTAAAGACTTATTTATTTAGTTTAGCATATCCTAGTTATGGTTGATTAATTTATGTCTGTTTTAATTTATATGTACGTATACTCTCTTTGTACAGTGCCTTGGTTCTGAAAGGCGCTTTAGAAATAAAGATGATTTTATTTGATTACTGAACCCCATACTCTAGATGTGGCCTTACTAGTGACCTGTACAAGGGCAGTATTAACCTCCTCTCTCCTACTACTTATCCTAGATATGCAGCCCAACATCTTGTTTGCCTTTGCTGCTGCTTTCTTGCACTGCATGGAGTGCTTCAGGTCACTAGTGATCATCACTCCCAGGTCCTTCTCCTCCTCTGATGCAGATACTCGGACTCCACTCAGGTAGTACTCTGTCCTGGGATTCTTGGCTCCAATATGCATAACTTTGCATTTCTTGGCATTGAAGCCAAGCTACCGGATCCTGGACCACCTCCCCAGCTTTTCTAGATCTTCCTGTAGGTCCTGTATCCCTTCAGCTGTGTCCACTCTCCCGCAGAGCATATTGTCATCCACAAATTGCTTTGTCATATTAACTGCTTTCCCTTCCCCTTCTACTCCTGGGTTTATCTATGCTTACGCTCCACTGCTACTCTATCAAATCACTCCTCCCCCCCCATATCAGTTGTAGTCTGTTGTTTGTTCTAGCTGCCAAAATATATGTATTACACACACCAGTCATCATGTTTAATTTATCAGTATGCAACCTGTAAGTCGCTTCCCTGTCTCATATTAATGTTTATCACCTGCGGTCACCCTATGTGGTACCCTTGTATGTATATCCAGCCTGTATCATGTAACGTGCATTTCATGTATATACTGTTATTACCTATCTATGTTTATACTTTTAAAGTGTTCATGTCACAGGACCTCCTTGTGAATGAGCTTGCTCAATGGAGTTTTCCTGCAATAAACTTGAACTTGAATAGGCACATTTTCTCCTTAATGCCATCCACAATGTCATTGATGAAGACACTGAACAACACCAGCCCCAGCACCGAGCCCTGTGGGACCCCACTGGTTACCTCTCTGGTGCCAGATAACTCTCCCCACACAACCACCCTCTGGGTTTTGTCCCTCTGCCAGTTTTCCACCCATCTAGACATCTTTTCCCCAACCCCGAGATCCACCAATTTCCTGATCAACCTTTTGTGGTGCACAGAGTCAAAGGGCTTGCTGAAATCAAGAAAGAGTATGTGTACTGCTTGGCTCCTGTCTACTGTCTTAGTGACACAGTCAAAGAAGTCAATCAGATTTGTTTGACACGATCTCCCCAATGAACCCATGCTGCCTTGCATCCTGGAGACCATGCTCCTCCAGACATTCCACCAACCTAGGGTTGCCACCTATCCGGTTTTTAGGGTCCTTATCCGGTCATCCGGTTTTGGTTACATGCAGTCCGCTTTTTGGGCCATTTTGAGTGCTCATATACTCTTAAAACTGATGTGTCAAATCATTCACCGTTTTGGCTGCATAATTACATGTCCAGGTTACAAAGAAGTTTTGCTGTCACAGTCATTCAGACCTGACTTTGTTTGTAAAACCAGACTGTCTGAGAGGTGTAAAGTATGGCCATTAAGATCATTAGCAGTAAAGTAACCTATTCTTTTCCATTCTGAATTTTAAGTATGGTCTTTTACTGCTATGACAGGAAACATTTTTTACACCTTTATGTGCTCTCATGTGTTTCTTTTTGTTTGTTCTATATAAGATTTAGACCCATTTTTGTTAAATTAATATTAAACTTTTATTGCTTTTATCACTACATTCGCTCTAATTTTTTGTATTACCTGAACATTCCATGATATTAGCTACACTTTGACAAGTCATTCAGATAAACAGCATGGAATGGTGTTTCTGAAATGGGGGAATGTTTTAGAAACATGAAAAGAAACAGCAGTAGCTGCTGAGGTAACGGGGAACACAGAGCAGTATTATGGATACCACAAGCACTGATAATTAAGTTATCAAAAATTGGTCAAAGCATCAGAATACATGACTGACATGGAAAGGAAAATGGGAGAGTGTTTAACAGAGGGCTGAGCAATAAGCTGTGGCTGAGCTTGGCACATCCAGCAGACCCAAGTTTGATTCCCACAACCTCCACTTAAATACTGTGTGACCCTGAGCAAGTCACTTAACCTTCCTGTGCTTCTGGGTCACTCCTGTAAAATGGGCTATATGGCCTATGGGAGTTAACCTGGTTGCCAAAGAATAAAAATAAATAACTGTATAAATAAAGCAAATAAATAAAGTATAAAAATAATTTCCTATCACTAGTAATGTCAATTCCAACATTACAAATGGCTTTGGAGGAGGAGGAGTGATATACTCGCCAGTCATAAAAAAGGGGTGGAGCCAGAGGCAGAGTTTGGGGTGTGGTTTCGGATCCGGTTTTTACCTCATCCAAAGGTGGTAACCCTACACCAACCTTTCCTTTAGTATGGTTTCGTTTCCATGAGCTTAACATGAACAAATGTGGAACCGCACTAAGGATAAGCAGTGCTCAGCAAAAATGCAATGAAGTGAAAAACAGTACCTTGTGTGCTGGCACCTGCTAAAGGCTAGGAAATGTCAATATAGCACTGTCCCCAATGGCAGCATCAATATAAACACCACGGCTAGATGATCTCCACTCAATTCTTCATTTATTGAAATTGCAGAGTAAAGTCCAGTAAAATTCAGGGTGTAAAATTCACAAGAAGCACACCACACAATTCAGTGAAATGCAGTGCTGCCACACACATCTCCCTCAGGTGAAATTGAGTGTGTAGACTCACTGGCTTCCTAACAAGTTTCGCACGTTAGTGCTTTCTCAAAGGATACCAATTACTGCTAAACACTCTCCTTAAATAATCCTGGTACTTAAAGTGACAATAACAGATTTACCTGTCTTACAACCAACCATGTGATGTACTCAAAATTACAATCTTAAATACAACTATTTACACAACAGGTGCTAAACCAGATATATTTATATCTTAGAGCACTACTGTTTATACTACTAAAACCAGGAAACAAGTAATAACATACATACTAATTGGATGAAGAAACAAAGAAAAGATTGCACAGAGTTTGATCTGGGACACAAACTTATCAGCATTCTTCTTTGAATTGCTGGTGCAAATCTGAAAAAATAAACAAAACAAACATTAAGATGTATGAATAAAAAAAATGATATATATGTAAAAATTCAGAACAAGCGAAATTCATTTTGTTTTTTTCATAAATGGCTTGATTTCTATCCTGTGATTCCTGTCATTCAGACCTGGGCATTCAATTGCTTTCAATGCATGTATCCAATACTGTTCTCTTTTCAACAACAAATTATCATAGTCACCTCCCCTCTGTGACATCATATTTTTATATGCCTGTAAAAGTAAAATCATGCTCCTCTTTTTTTCCTGATTTTAGTATGTGTACTGCCAAGGCATTTTTTACATCACCATTTTTAATGGCCCGAACATGCTCACCTATTCTAATTTTGAACGCCCGTTTGGTTTTACCAATATAGAAACTACCACATTTGCATTCAGCGAGGTAAACAATTCCACATGTAATGCATGTTATAAATCCCCTAACTTCAATGTCCCTACCAGTACAAAAATTCTTGAAGGTTCTAGTGTTCTTAACCTAACTACAATATTTACAGTTACCACATTTGTGACAACTGTTAGTTCGCTGTGGTAGCCACATTCTATTCTGTGTCACTTCTGGCTGCATGGAGTGTACAGCAAAATCTTTTAACTGTTTTGCCTCTTCTAAAAACTATGTTAGGGCCTGTCTCCTTCAAATCTTTAAGCCCTGGATCCAGTTTCACCATGTGCCAGAGTGTTCTTATAATCTTTGTAATTCCAGCAGATTGTAGGTTATAGCTACTAACAAATGTGACCTGAGGCTCTGTATGTGACTCTCTCTCTCTCTTTCTCTTGTAGGTGGTGATTCTCACGAGGTATTTCTCCTACCATATTTTTATGTTTGCTTGCACGCATGTGCAGGAAACATAGTGCCACCATACCAGAATTCGTAGGTGTGCCTCCCTACTTCCAATGCCCTGCTGCCTTTTGCAGGCGCGGCCCCACCGTGCCAATGAATGTAAAAGCTGTCTATGACAGCTTTTGCAAATGCAACAGTGTGCAGCTGAAAGAACCACAGCATGTAGGCAATTTGCATACTGCCATGCGTCAGCTTAATGCAAAGTACATGTCAACACTGCATTCGAGAGAGGCCCGGACAGCCCCCAACAGCAGCACGCTGGAGCACATCCCAGCATGCTCACGCCTCCCCACACACATGTATGGCCGACGGGGTGCCCAACCTGGCCGGCTCCAATGCCCCCCCAACAATCTCCAAGTGCCACACTGGGAGCCCACCCCAGCGTGGCAAACGTCCGCCTGCGCCTCACCCAACACATTTTCCAGATGCCACGCTGGGAGTCCACCCCAGAGTGGCAAACTTTAGGTTGACGGGGTGCCCAACTCGTCGGCTCTGCTGGCCCCCACCCCAAAAAAACTTCTAGCTGCCACGCTTGGGACCCACCCCAGCGTGGCAAACATCCCATGTCATCTTAAGTAAAATAAAACCTAGAAAGAAAACTGTCCCTCGCTGGCTGTTCTGAACCCCACCGCGCCCACCCACTGCGCACCCTGCCTCCCACACCCCTCACCCCATACTTACCTCAGGAGCTCAGAACGACAATCTTCGGTGGACTGGGAACACGTCTGTACTCTTCAAAGCCGACTGCAAACTGAGGAAATGCCAGTAAGCTGTATAATGGAATAAATGTTTTTTTTTTTCAACTTTGATGCATATCTCAGGCATTTTTTGGAATTTTTTCACCAAATTTTCAACATGGGATTTTTGGGATCCCACCTCATGAATTCTGTCACTGTCATTTTGTTATTCAGTCCCGAAAGGTAATTTCGCGGGCACTGTGGGAAACCACCTTTCAGGACCGATGTAGGAAGCGACGGTGTCATACTTCATGGTGAAGTTCCAAAAATCTGTAATTGAAAAATTAAAAAATGACTGTTTTATGAGAGTGCATTGTGCAGTTCCTACGCACACTCGTAAGTTCACGAATTTTTAATATTTGCACTCCAGATTTTCAACACTGTCATTTTACCATACCTCCTAATGAGCAGTACAGCTGTCATTTTTCACATCTCCCCCAAAATGTGTTGCCACGCATGTAGTGCACAATGGTGCAGCCGGTGTGCGAAATCAATGTTTGGGACAGATTAAGAAAATTACAGTGACACTGTTCATGAGCAGAAGTCTTAAAATAGCTATTAAATTTGCTAAAAAATTCCCCAAAATGACTGACATTTTGCGGTATGCATTACTGAGTTCTCATACACTCATAAGTTTGCGAATTTTAATATTTGCCTCCAGATTTTCAACATTGCCATTTTACCACACCTCCTTATGAGCAGTACAGCTGAAATCTCCCCCCAAATGTATTTCCGCACATGTAGCACACAATGGCGAAGTCGGTGTGCAAAATCAATGTTTGGGACAGATTAAGAAAATCACAGTAACACTGTTCATGAGCAGAGGTCTTAAAATGGCTATGTTGAAAATCTGGTGACAGAAGTCCATAAAATGACTGAGTTAGGAGCGAGCATTGGGCTGTTCCCACGCACCCTCGTAAGTTCATGAATTTGTAATATTTTCAGTGCAGATTTTCACCACTAGCATTTTCCACACTTCCTTACAAACAGTACAGCTGTAATTTTTCACAACATGGTCGAAATGTGTTTTCACACTTTCTGCGCAGAAATGAGTGGTCGCTGTGGGAAATCACTGTTCAGGACAGATTAAGAAAATGACTGTGACACTGTTCATGAGGGAGGTCCCAAAATGTCTGTGTTGACAATCTGCTGTAAAATCCCCAAACTAATAACATTAGGGTGTGGGTGCGCGCCTACATACTGCCTTCGTGACTTCACCAGTTTTTTACTATTTACTGCAGATTTTCAACACTGCCATTTTTACACCTCCCATGAACAGTACAGCTGTCATTTTCACATCCTGTTCAAAATGTGCTTTCGGACCTGTCGTGCCAAATGCTGTAGTCACTGTGCAAAATCAGCTTTCAGCTACCAAACTGATATTGCCATTGTTCATAAGGTGGGGGTCACAAAAAACCCATGTTGAAAATCTGGAGTGAAAATACCAATGAACGCCTAAGGCGTTAGGGTATCTGACCATAACGCCCCACCCTGTAGAGACTGACAGGCATCGGGTGTGACTTGGGATTGTCACCTGTAATGCTCATACCATTCCACCCCCACCCACACCCTGCAGCCAGTGAGAGGCATCGATGTGTGCCTTGGACTCTTCAGCCCCAAACTTCACCCCATTCTCCTATACTGCACCCATCTCACCATATTTCCTGATGGAATGGGGTGAGCATGAGGACCAAAGACCCAAGGCACACCGTGACACTTGTCGGTGTCTGCAGGGTAGGGTGTGGAGAAATGGCATGGCCGTTATGCCTGACGACCCAAAGGCACACCTCACCAATGCCAATAAGCAAACATTCGGCATTGTCAAATGCTTGTTGGCATTTGAGACAAGCACCTCGTTATATCCCCTCTCCATCAATCTTTCTGTTAATTCACCTGCTCTTTTGTCAAATAACTCTTTCGTACTACAGTTTCTTCTTGTACGAATAAACTGTCCCTTAGGAATAGCCCTGATCACATGACCAGGATGACTACTATCTGCTAACAACACTGTGTTGCGATCTGTCTCTTTTCTGAAAAGGTCTGTAATCACCCCTCCTACTCCATCCTTCACGATAATCAAATCTAATAGTTGATCTGTTTCTGACTGAAGGATAAACTAAACCATAAGTATGAATTACTGTTCTCTAAGTATGTAACAAAATCAAACAGTTCATCTTCTGTCCCCTTCCATATTATAAAGACGTCATCGATAAAGCGCCTCCACAAATCAGTTTTGTGGAGAAATGGATTATCGACATATCTAACAAACTCATGTTCCCATTTGGCCATGTATAAGTTAGCATAGTTTGGTGCAAAGCTTGCACCCATTGTTGTACCCTTTTTTTGTAGAAAAACATATTTTTTATAAAAGAAAGTGGTGAAATTCAAAACAAATTCTGCCAATCTTGTCAACACTGCTGTAGGTGGTTCTAATGGAAGTCTCTGATTGAGGAAGAACTTCAGTGCCCCCAACCCCTCTTTGTGGGGTATATTAGTGTATAGTGAGGTGACCTCTAGTGTAACCAATAGACTATCTTCCTTTATCGCTATATCCTCCAACACGCTCAGGATTTCCTCTGTATCTTTTATGTATGATGGGACATGCTTTAACAATTCTTGCAAATGGCAATCAATATATTTTGCAAGGGGTTCTGTCAGAGAATCATTCCCTGGCACAATTGGTCGGCTTGGGGGATTCACCATATCTTTGTGTATTTTTGGCAGATAGTAGAATGTTGCTTGGACAGGGTGCTCAACCCGGAGATAGTACAGTTACGTAGGAACTTACCGTAACAGCAGATCTTCGAGAGAGGTTCCTTCAGTAGGTCATCACATATAGGACTGGCGCTACCTGGCATCGGGTCACACAGCAGACTTTTCTAGCAATATCTGACAGGGGACCGCCCAACCGACATCACATGACTGACGTCAGCGTGACTGTATATATTGGGCGGTTCCCATGCCCGCCCTCCAGTTCTCCCGACGGAGCCAGGAAGAGGCCTGACAGCAGGAGCGAACAGGATTTGGAGTACCTGTAAAACATAAAAACGAGGGGAAGGAGGGAGGGAAAAATATGACCTACTGAAGGAACCTCTCTCAAAGATCTACTGTTATGGTAAGTTCCTGCATAACTGTACTACCTTACTTCGAGAGGGTTCCTTCAGTAGGTCATCACATATAGGACAGAGTCCCAAGCAGTCCTTCCAAACAGAGACCAAGAGAAACTAGGGAGGAGGGAAAAACTAACTCCAACGGAAAAAACTGAAGTCCAGAGAGCACCCAGTCTAGGATAGAAGGCCCTGCAGGATGGCTAGGCCAAAGCTAGCCCTCCGCCTAGAAGCAATGTCCAGACTATAATGTTTGGTAAAGGTATGGACAGAACTCCAAGTAGCAGCAGCACAAATCTCAGCCGCGGAAACGTCCCGAAGGAAGGCCGAGGAGGCAGCCATGCCCCTAGTAGAATGACCTCTGATGGTACCCGGCAGAGGCTTATCATACTTCTGGTAACAGCATCGAATGCAGTTGCCTAACCATTTGGAAAGGCCCTCCTTAGAAACTGGTTTGCCCTTCGATCTCGGGGCGAACGAGACAAGCAACTGGACGCAAGAGCGAAATTCTTTGCTCCACTGGGTGTAGCACCGGAGAATCCGATGGACATCCATCTTATGGAGGAGCGCCTCACCTCTATTAGAGGGGGACGGATAATACACCTGAAGCTCTACTGACTGATTCAGCGTGGCTTCTGGCACCACTTGGAAGAAACCTCAGATGAGTTCTGAGGACCGCCTGGTCCCTATGGAAAATCAAGTAGGGCTCCTTGCAGACTAGAGCGTGAAGCTCCGAAATTGCTCGGGCTGAAGGGATAGCCACAAGAAAAAGCGCCTTCCAAGATAGGAAGCGCAAATCACAGCTCATAGCCGTCTCAAAAGGTGGAAGGATGAGCTTTTCCAGTACAAAAATTCAAGTCCCAAGATGGAGTTGGGCTGCGGATGAGGGTTTCAGATGGAGAATCCCTTTCAGAAAGGTTTTTGAGACTTCCAACTGAGCCACGGGTTTACCATCCACTAGCTCATGGTACGCTGAGATATGGATCTTTAAGGAAGAGTAGGACAGACCGGAGTCTGACAAGTGAAGGAGGTATTCCATGACTTGTGGGACCAAGCAAAAGAAGGGGTTCCTGCCCTTAGCGTTCACCCAAATGGAAAACCCTTCCAATTTATGGCATAAGTGGAACAGGAAGACAGTTTCCTAGCCTCAACAAGGACTTGAGCAACCTTAAAGGAAACTCTGAAGCGTGCTATCGTTATGTCTGCAGGAGCCAGGCATGGAGATGCAGGGTCCTGAGCCCCGGGTGTACCAGTCGACCTTGGTCCTGGGTCAGGAGGTCGTGAGTCATTGGAAGTGGAACTGGTGGTTCTCGGGAAAGCTGCTGTAGCAGTGGGAACTAGATCTGTCTTGGCCAGAGAGCAGCAATGAGGATCATCTTTGCCCTCTCCGCCTGGAGTTTGAGGAGAACCCTCTGCAGAATGGGAAACGGAGGGAAAGCATACAAGAATTTCCCTGTCCAGGGTAGAGACAACTCATCGCTCCAAAAAGCACCTGGCTCTGGAACAAGCGAGCAAAACTTGGGAAGTTTTGCATTGTATTGGGAGGCGAAGAGGTCGATTTCTGGACACCCCCAATTTTGGAAGATGGATTCCACCACTTCCTGATGTAGTTCCCACTCGTCAGCTAGGGTCCGTGACCTGTTGAGACTGTCCACCAGGACGTTTACAATGCCTGGAACGTGCACGGCCACTAAAACCAAATGGTGCTGGACTGCCCAATTCCACACCCGTGTCGCCTCCCTGCAAAGGGGTTATGACCGGGTTCCTCCTTGTTTGTTGATATACCAAACAACTGACATATTGTCTGTTTGGATTAGCAGTGATCCCTTTGGAAGGTGCGTCTGAAAGGCCTGTAACGCATACAGGACCGCCCTCAACTCCAGAACACTGATGTGGAGAGAAGTCTCCAAGCCGGACCACAGGCCCTGAGCTTGGTGTTCCCCTAGATGAGCTCCCCACCCCATATTCGAGGCATCCATGGTGAGGGTGGCTACTGGTGCAGGGTTTCTGAAAGGAAAGCCCCAGAGAAAGACTGCGAAAATCCCTCCACCATTGTAAGTCTTTCTGAACTGCTGAGGAGACGAGGACCGGATGGTCCAGGTCGTCCAGGAGCTGATCCCACAGCACCCGCAAGGACCAATGAGTAATCCTCATGTGGAGCCTTGCAAGGGGAAAGTACAGTTACGTAAGAACTTACCGTAACAGTAGATCTTCGAGAGAGGCTCTTGCAGTAGGTAATTACATATAGGACTGACGTCGGCAGGCGGCAGGACCCCACGGAAATATTTCTAGCTAGCAGTCGCCGGCGGGGACTGCCCCCACGTCAGGTGACCGGCGACAGATGACGTCGGTATAAAGGGGCGGTCCCGGACGCCCACCTTCCAGTTCTTTCCCGCCACAGGCCCGGAAGGCCCGGACGAGAGAAGCGGAGATTCCCTTAATGGAAAAGGAGCTAAAAAGCCTAGGGGATGGAGGGGAGAGAAGAGTTTACTGCAAGAGCCTCTCAAGATCTACTGTTACGGTGAGTTCTTACGAATCCGTACCTATCTTACTTAAAGAGGACTCTTGCAGAGGTAATTACATATAGGACAGAATCCAAGCAGTCTGGAACAAATGAAAGGCACCGGGAGGAGGAACTACTCCAAGAATGTAATAAACTCTTGCAAACCTCAAGATAGGAGGCCTTGCAAGACTAACCTAAGCCTGCTCTACGGCGAGAGAGGCAATGTGCAAACTGTAATGTTTCGTAAAGGTATGGACGGAAGTCCAGGTGGCGGCAGCACAGATGTCTGCCGCAGACACATTCTTGAAACAAGCCGCAGAGGCTGCTACTCCACGAGTGGAGTGACCTCTGACTTGACCCAGAAGGGTCTTGTTGTACTTGTCATAACAGAAAGTGATGCAATGAGCCAACCACTTTGACAGGCATTGCTTAGAGACAGCATTGCCTTCCCTTTTGTGAGCAAAAGAGACGAACAACTGACCAGTCTTTCTGAGACCCTTCGTCCTATCAGTGTAGTATCTCAGAATCCTGTGGACATCCATGGTATGGAGCAAGTATTCTCCCTGGTTGGAGTACTGCGTGAAAAAAGCAGGTAACTCAATAGACTGATTTAAAGTAGACTCCACTACCACTTTGGGAAGAAACTTAGGGTTCGTGCGAAGAGCTACTCGTTCTTTGTGAAAAATCAGATAAGGTACTTTACACATAAGGGCCTGGAGCTCGGAAATTCTGCGAGCAGAAGTAATGGCCACCAAGAAGAGCGTCTTCCACGATAAGAACTTCAAGTCTGCAGAAGCAGCAGGCTCCAAAGGAGGAAGGGTAAGTTTCTCGAGAACAAAGTTCAAATCCCAAGGGGGTGCAGGAGTCCGAACAGGGGGCCTGAGATAAAGGACCCCACTGAGAAAGGTCTTGGATACCTCTAATTGGGCAAAGGCTTTATCAGCAAAAGGAACATGGTAGGCTGAGATAGCAGCCATGTGAACCTTCGAAGAGGAGTGACTGAGACCCAGGTCGAAAAGATGACGCAAATAATCGAGCAGAACGGCCACAGGACAGGAGCCACAGGACAGAAGAAAGGCTCCACATTCCTGGAGGCAGCCCAAATGGAAAATCTCTTCCATTTCATAGCGTAGGTGGACCTAGTGGAGGGTTTTCTAGCCTCCACCAGAATCTTGGCCACCTTAGGAGAGACGCCAAAACGAGATTGGGCTAGGTCTGCAGGAGCCATGCATGAAGTTGAAGAGACTTGAGTCCCGGATGGACCAGGGTCCCTGATCCTGGGTCAGCAATCCTCGAGATAAAGGAAGAGGAAGAGGAGGAACCTCTGAGTATTGTTGTAGAAGAGAGAACCAGATTTGCCTGGGCCAGAAAGGAGCGATCAGAATCATTCTCGCTCCTTCCAATGCAAGTTTCTGCAGCACACGAGGGACCAGAGGAATTGGGGGAAAAGCATAGATGAATCTGTCCTTCCAGCTTAGAGACAGAGCGTCGCTCCAGAAAGCACCTCGCTCTGGAGCGAGCGAGCAAAAGGTGGGAAGTTTTGCGTTTTGGGAAGAGGCGAACAGGTCTACCTGTGGAGTCCCCCAAAGCTGGAAGATGCCATTTAGAACCTTTTGGTCCAGTTCCCACTCGTGTGGCAGAGCCGAGGAACGACTTAGCTTGTCTGCCAGGACACTGTCGACTCCTGGAACATGGATCGCCGTGAGGTGAAGGTTGTGAGCGTTGCCCATTCCCAAACCCTCATTGCTTCCCTGCACAGCAGGTAGGACTGAGTCCCTCCCTGCTTGTTGATGTACCACACCACACACATGTTGTCCGTTTGGACAGCTAGGTGACCGGAAAGGATGTATTGGTGAAGGGCTTGGAGAGCATATAGTACTGCTCGTAGCTCGAGCACACTGATGTGGAGGGCTAGCTCCAAGCTGGACCATAAACCCTGGGTTCGATGAGGACCCAGATGGGCTCCCCAACCTTCGCCTGATGCGTCCGTGGTCAGAGTCTGGGAGGGGGGAGGATGAAAGAAGGGGACACCCCGGAACAGGTTCTCTCGGACCATCCACCATTGCAAGTCTCTGATCATCGTCGAGGAGATCAGCACCAGATGATCAAGGTCGTCTACAAGTTGATCCCACTGAGAGCGGAGAGTCCACTGAGAGATCCTCATGTGGAGTCGCGCGTGCGGAACCGTCGGGATGGCAGCCACCATAAGCCCCAAAAGACGGAGCACCGACCTCACCGGAACCTTCCTGCGTTCCAAAAGTAGGGAAATCTGTGACTGGAGGAAAGCGCCCCTGTCCGAAGGCAGGAAGGCCTAGCACACTGTCGTATCGAGGATTGCCGCGATGAACTGGAGTCTCTGGGAAGGGTCCAGATGAGACTTGGAATGGTTGATGGTGATATCCAGACCAGTGAAAACCTGCTGGGTGAGGGAGAAAATGGGAGTTCCTCCCTGGATGAGGCCACAGGAGCCAGTCGTCCAGGTAGGAAACACCTGAACTCCCAAAATGCACGGGTGGGCCGCTACCACCGCCAGGCATTTGGTAAAACTGGGGAGCTGAGGGAAGACCAAAGTGCCGGAGGTGTAGTGGTCCCCTGGAAAGCAAGCCGGAGGTACTTTACCGGTCTGAGGCCAGATGGGGATGTGCAGAGTGCACGCATCCTGCATATCCAGTGCACAAAAGCCATGCCCGGCCAAAGAAGGGCAAAGGGTTTGAAGGGAGGCATCCTGAACTCTTGTATTCTACATAGAAGTTCAGGAAGCTGAATCGAAATGGTCTGAGATCTCCGTCTTCTTTAGTACAGGAAGAAATGGAATAGTAACCCGTCCCGTCAAGGTCAGGGGGGACAGGTTCTATGGCCTGCTTCGCGAGGAGAGCAGATATTTCTTCCTTGACCAGAGGAAGATGGTCCCTTGAGTAAGAGGATTTCAGAGGGGGGTGGCGTGGAGGTTTCTGTAGAAACTCTATAGAGTGCCCCTCCACGATAATCTGAAGCACCCATGAATCCGATGTTATCCTCTCCCAACCCGGAAGGTGGAGGGAGAACCTCCCTCTAACCGGTTCCTCCGGGGAGACCGGAGGCGGTGGGAGAGAAGAGGTCAGGTGGTGTGGGGCAGCGCCACAGCTGGGGCACCCGCTGCTTTTTGGGCGGCGGGGCCTGAGCTAGTGGGGCCCGGGCGTTGCGGCCCGCCTTCCTTGGGGTTTCGCTTGAGGCCGGCGCGTCTGCAAAAAGGACGGCGCTGAGGGGGATGGGGACGGTACATAGAATCCACAGAATTCAGGGCCGTCCCCTTCTCCTGCAAGTCGGTGATGATGTCCTTGACATCACCACCAAAAAGCACCGAACCCCTGAAAGGTGCTTCCTGAATTGCTGACTGCACCTCTGGGACCAAACCTGACACTCGGAGCCAGGCGTGACGCCGAAGACTTACGGCGAACGCGGAGCTCCGACCTGCGGTGTCCACTGCACGTAGGTCATCCTCAAAATGCACGCACTGGCCTAACGGTGAGCAGAATGGACGAGGTCAGCTAACTCATGCTTGACTTGGGAGTCAGGCAAGGAGTCAATCTTAGATTCCGCCTCGGCAAGGACAGCCTTCTGGTAATCCCCCATATGTGCTACATAGTTTAGGGCCCTGATCCCCAGTGTGGAAGAAGCGTAGATCTTCCTTCCATACTGATCCAGAAGGCAAGATTCCTTATCTGGAGGAGACGAGCTCAAAAGTTTAGGGTGTGCTGACCGGCCGTGAGCGGCGCTAATCACAACCGAGTCTGCACGGGGGTGAGAATCTAAAAAGTCTACACCCTCCAGAGCCTGGTATAGCCTGTTGGACTTCCGAGGAAGTGGGGCAAAAGCTGACGGTTGTTTCCAAATGGTGGAAACAAGGTGGGCATGAGGCTCGATCCAGGGTGGCACTAGAGTAGGGACCATAAGGGGCAAGTCCAGATGTTCGGCGAGTTTAACCCGTTGAGGATCTGGCTCTAAGGAATGCCACTGATGTACTTCCTGGATCTTCCTGAGCAACTCTGTGAAGGAAGGATCCTCCGGAGGGGACTTCGGAGGAGTCCTCGGCCGGGGCTTGGACGGAGTGCGAGGCTCGTAGTCTTTCTCGGAGCATCCATCGGAGGAATCCGAGGAGTCCGAGAGAGAGGAAGAAGAAGAACTGGAAGCAGAGTAAGACTCCCTGACTCGTCTAGGGGGAGGAACGGGTTCCTTAGGGGGGATCCCTGGACGTGTGTCCTGCCCCTCTCTGGATCCAGAGGGAAGAGCTCGGGAATCCGGAGGCGGAGAGGGAGTGTGCCATCTGGGGTATACGGGGGCTGGAGGTGGCACCATCGCCGTAAGGCGGCTCTCGACTTCCTTGGTGAGCTGAGCCTTGGCCTCAGCCCACCAGGAGGCCAGAGTCTCCTGAAGATCCACCGGCCGCCTAGGGGGCGGTGGAGGAGGAGGAGGGGGACAGTTGTATGGATTATATCCGTAAGGCGAGTATCCATAACCCGGCTGCGGGAATACCGGAGCTGGGTATTGCAGCATCAGGTACTGCAGCGTCGGTAGAGCCGGCACCGGGTACTGCGGCGCAGGATACTGAGGACCCGTGTAAGCCGGCGTCGGATACGACGGCAGATGTCCAGGTACCTGAGGAGCTGCCGGAGCAGACGGCCCAGTAGGGAACTCCACGGGTGGATCAACAGTAATAGGCCCGTGGGGTGGAGGGCCCAAGGAAGAGGAATATCCCCCGCCGGCATCGGAGGGGCCGGCGTCGGAACGGCGTCAGCAGGGCCGGTGTCGGAGCCGGCGTCAGATCCGGTTCAGTGGGAGGAGGATCTGACGGCGGAAAAGCATCCCGAGCATCGCCTGGGGATGGAGGAGAAAAGTCCCCGGGGTCAGGCAGGGGGGACTCGGGCTCCCCGGATGGCAGCGAAGGCTGCGGGGAACCTGGGACGGCAGACGATGGAGGGTCTGTCGTAGGCTCCGATGCACGTCAGAGGAGCCGACGTGGGACTTACGGGCTGAATCCCGGCGGACGCCAGAGGAGCCGGCGTCCAACTTAAGGGGTTCCTCGTCGGAGGCGGGCCGAGGGTGGGAAGCGGCCCAGTCCGAGGGGGACACTGCCGTGCGCCGCCCTGAAGGGTCGGGCGCCCAGCGGCCTCTCCCGGCTGGCGTTGGAGGAGCCGACGTCCAGCTTATGGGAGGCACCCGCCAGTGGGCATAAGCCTGCGGCAGTACTGGGGCAGAAGCCTCCTTTGCCCGGAGGCGGCGAAGGCTCAACCCGAACCCAGGCGGGCCAACGCCTCCTCCAAAGCCTTGAGGCTGCCGCCGGGCGATCCCCCGGAGGGGACGTTACCTTAGCCGCGGCTCCAGCCGGAGTCGCGGAGGAGGAGGCCTTCTCCCGGTGCCTTTCTTTGTCCTGCTTCTTGTGTCCCTCTGGGGAGGTCGACACCTGTCTAAGCTTCTTCAACTCCTTCTCCATTGCAGACATCTTCTTTTAAAGGAGATGGGCTTCCAAAGACTGCTGGCGTCGTCTGCGGGTGGCCGCGTTGAAATGCAGGCAATGCGGGCACTTTTCGATCGCGTGATTGGGGCCTAAGCCAAAAAGGCAGAGGGAGTGACCGTCCTTGTGAGGCAGTTGCGCCGTGACGAGTCGACTTATTTTTGAAGGAACGCATAACCGACGTTCACCTGACGAAAAAATACCAAAATACTGATAACTTTCGGTAAAAAACCGACAAAGCAACAGGGCTAAGCACGAACTTCCCCACGAGGCGCTGCACGAGCTGACGGCGCAAAAGAACTGGAAGGCGGGCGTCCAGGACCGACCCTTTATACCGACGTCGTCTGACGCCGGTCACCTGACGTGGGGGTGGTCCCCGCCTGGGACCGCTAGCCAGAAATTTTTCCATGGGGTCCTGCCACCTGCCGACGTCAGTCCTATATGTAATTACCTACTGCAAGAGCCCTCTCGAAGTAAGATCGTAAGTTATGGACGCTGCCTTCAGGCCCAGAAGGCAAAGGACTTCCCGGGCAGGGATGGTCCTGAGGGAAACCACTTTGGAGGCCTGACAGACAAGGGTCTCCTTTCTGTCTGGAGGAAGGAAAGCTCTGCACTGGACCACATCCAGGACTGCCCCAATAAATTGAAGTCTCTGGGCAGGGATAAGGGATGACTCAGGAACACAGACCGTGATCCCTAGTCTGCTGAAAAGGTCCAGGGTAAAGGACAGAGCCTCCAGCAAGGAATCCCTGGACAGGGCTGAAATCAGCCAATTGTCCAGGTAAGGGAAGACCGCAATGCCCCTGCGGCATAGGAACGCCGCGACCACCACCAGGCACTTGGTAAAAACCCGTGGTGCCAAAGACAGGCCAAAGGGGAGCGCCCGGAACTGGAAGTGTTCCCTTTGGAAACAAAAACACAGGAATCGTCAGTGGCTGGGGAAAATAGGAATGTGCAGGTAAGCATCCTGCATATCCAGGGCACAGAGCTACTGGTTCTCCATGAGGAGAGGGAGGAGGCTCTGGAGCGTCAGCATTCAAAATTTTTTGTACTCGACAAAATGATTCAGCTGACTTAGGTCGCATATGGGTCTGAAGTCCCAGTCTTTTTTGGAACCAGGAAAAAATGGAAATAAAATCCCTTTCCCCTTTGCCCGAAGGAGATGCGCTCGATTGCTTATTTGAGCAAGAGTGAATTTACCTCCTTGTGAACGAGGAGAGCCTGATCCCGAGAATAAAAGGACTTCATGGGTCAAGTTTCTGGAGAAATCTCCAGAAACTATATGGTGTGTCCAACGGACACTAGCTGCAGGACCCATTCGTCGGAGGTGATCGTCTCCCACTCCTGCGCGTGGCGGGAGAATTCCTCTCCACCTGCTCCCCGCCACGAGACTGGAGGAGCAGTGGGCTGGGGAGTTAAGAGGCGGACGCTCAGGGAGGGCCTCCTGAACGTCTCTGATTTTTGCAGGCAGGTGGGGTGGCTGTACCCGTGGCCTTATGCTTCCCTTGGCGGCGCGCCTGAGCATTCTTTCTCTGCCTCCAGGTCCTTTTCCGAAAGGGCTGCTGTTGCTGCTGTTGTTGAGAGCCCGATCGGTACATAGACTCGACAGACTTAAGTGCAACACCCTTGTCCTGTAGGTCTTTGATAATATCTTTGGTGTCCCCACCAGAAAGGTCCGAGCCCCTAAAAGGGGCATCCTGAATTGCTGACTGAACCTCATTGGCGAGGCCAGAAAGGCGAAGCCAAGAATGCCGTCTGAGGGCAACGGCAGTTGCCGAGGTACGGGCCACCGAGTCGCTGGAGTCGTAAGTGGCACGTAAAGCGTGCCTACAAGAAATCTTGGAGAGGCAGAGATCCTTAGCAAGGTCCTCCTTCAGAGGCAAGGAATCCATGGACTGGACTCGCGCTTCCAGCCTGGCCAGGGTCGCTTTATTATGGGACACCATGTGGGCCACGTAACTGAGGGACCGGAAGGCACACATGGCCGAGGAATACTGGTCCATCTGCCTCGACACTTTGTCCGGAGGAGGAGGAGTAGTAGTGCTCATGTGCTTAGGCGCTGAAGAGCAACCATGAGCTGCCGAGATGACCACAGAGTCAGCCTTGGGATGTGCCTTTAAGAATGGAGCATCCTTCGGCGCCCGGTAGATCCTGTCCGCCGCTTGGGGACAGCCGAGATAGAATGAGGCATCTCCCAAATGGTAGTGGTGAGCACTTGATTGGGGGGGGGGGGCATCCAAGGAGGAATGGGGATGGGAGACAGAGACCCTAAGTCTAGGTGTTCCACGAGCCTCTGTCTCATGTTCCTCTGACTCCCAGTCAAAATAGTCCTTCATGGCCCTAAAGAGGTCGGAGAAGGCAGGGTCTTCTGGTGGAGACTTTGGTGAGACCTTGCCCGTGTCCTCAGGGTCCTCCGGGACCTCCTCAGAGGAATCTTCCCTTCCCTCTGAACTGTCATCATCATCATCGTCTGCCTCCTCAACAGGACGGCGTCCAGCACCCGCAAGAGAAACGCCCTGTCGAGTCTTCCCCGAGATGTGGACAGTAGCTATAGACAAACTGCTCGGGGAAGGGGACCTAGGAGACCACTGTTGTGGAAGCCTAGTCTCCAGGTCCAAGACCAACTCCGACCGAGCCGCCTGCCACCAAGGCTGTATTAAGGTCTTGAAATCCAGGGTAACCAGAGGAGGAGGGAGAGGTGGAGCAGGCAAAGGCTGAGGGAGGAGGAGGAGGAGGGGGAGGAACAACCGGTGGTGGATAGCCTGGAATCCTGTATAATGAGAATAGGGATTAAATCTAGGGTAAAACTGTCCCAGGTGACTCCAGTCTGGAGGATACCCCAACAGGTAATGTGAGACAGTTCGGGGTTGGGAATAAATCCCCATCGTCAGATCAGGCATCGGGTGAACCCAAGTCGGATCCGACGTCGTATATATAGGTTGAGAGTCCAGCATCGGGACAGCCCACATCAAGAGGACCAATGTCGAAACTGGCACCACCCGATGGGGCGCCGGAAAGGGATCCGGCATTGGAGGGGCCGGCGTCAGAACCGGACGAAGGGGCCCTGGCGTCGAGGCCAGATCCGGCGTCTAGGCCAAAGACAAAGGCCGATCAGCCGGTTCCAGCTGCGGATCGTTGCCGGATAACCGCGCTTTAAAGAGGTGCCGGAAGCCCACCGAAAGGCGGAGGAGGAGCCTCCACAGGGAGGCCTGTAGGTCGAGGAGGAGCCTCCTTCTCTCCTTGACCCCAGAAGTGGAATGCGGAGCCGGGACATCAACAGAGTCGATGGGCTCTCTGCTGCCATCGCCGGACGTACCCGCCGAAGAATTGGAGGGCACAGGCAAAGCAGGAGGAGGAGGAGGGAGGGGGTTTTCTCCCTCTGGTCCCGCAGGATGTCAGGTGAGGCGCCGTGAGGCCCCGATGGGAGAACCGAGCCTGTGTAGTCGTCAGAGACGGCCAACTTAGCGGGCAGGGTCAGGCAGTCGGGGGAGGAGCCCCCGGCCAATTTAGCGACCGGAGATGGATGACTGCCCCCAGCCAGGGGAGCCAACTTACCAGCAGCCGTGCGGTCCCCGGAGGAGCAGGGAGCCGACTTAACATCCTGGGCAGCACAGTCGTCGGAGGAGCCGACTTATCCGCCAAAGTTTTGTCCGACTAACTGTACGGTTTTCTGGGCAGCAGCTGGGTCTTGCTCGTCGAGCACCAGGTGTCATCCGCAGAGCGAACCCACTCTCTAGACTTCTCCTTGTGCTTTTTCTGAGAGAGAAGATTTTTCAGACGAATCCCAGAGACGATCCATTTTCTTCTCTAAAGAAGCCAAGCAGGCTTTTAGTAAGTGGGCCTCCAAAGCCTGCTGTCTCCTCTTTTTCATGGTCTGGTTAAAGGATTGACACTCAGGGCAGGAGGAGACTGGATGGTCCAGGCCTAGACAGAGAACGCACTGGGAGTGACTGTCTTTGTGTGGGATCTGTGTGCCACAGGACGAGCACTTCTTCTTGGGTGAAGACATAAGGAGAACACGAATTTGAAGGAAAGAAATAGCAGTGAAGGATAAACCGATGCGATGAACTTTCTTGACGATCGCGAACTGAAAGTCTGCAATGTGACTTGACACGAGGCAACAGCGGGAAAGAACTGGTAGGCGGGCGTGGGGACCGCCCGCTATATACAGTCACGCTAACATCAGTCATGTGATTTCGGAGGCGGTCCCATCAGGTATTGCGAAATGTCTGCCGTGAGGCCCGACGCCAGGTGGCGCCAGTCCTATATGTGATGACCTACTGAAGGAACCCTCTCGAAGTAAGATATTCAATTACCTGTGATGGCAATAAACCCACATTTTTGACCTCTAACAAATATTTGTCAATTTCTTTTTTAAAATCAACTGTTGGGTCTTTTTTCAGTTTCTCATAGAATTCCACATTATTCAGTTGTCTGTACACTTCCATCTCATATGCACCACTATCTAATGCAACCACTGCCCCACCCTTGTCTGCCTGTTTAACAGTAATAAGCGCTTTACTTCCTAGCATTTTTAATGCCTGCCATTCAGCTTTATTAAAATGAACATTATCACTGATCTCCTCACTCAATGTTAGAATGTCTCTTTCACAGCTACGTAAGAACAGTTAACAGAGCCGCAGACATAGGTGGACAAAAATCAGACTGTGGTTTAAAGTTCTGAAGATAATCAGATGACGTTTGTATTACCTCATCTGTCCCCGATTCCTCTGAGATCTCACTGTTCCTTTTATTAAAGAAAGATTTGAAGCTCAAATTTTGTCCCAACTTGTTAAGGTCCACAATTGTCTGAAATGTATCCATTTTTCTTGTTGGTGAAAACTAAGTCCCTTGTCGAGAACAGAGATTTTGGCCTCACTGAGATGGATGCGTGACAAATTGATCACATTCGTCATGTTCCTCTCCCTCGTCCCCGTCTTCCTCTCCACATCAAACCTCTGCCCATACCTCTTTTTTCGTTTCCTACCCCCTCTTCTAATTCTCTTTTGCCTTCTGGCTGCCACCTGTTCACCCGCTGACTTCTCCATGGAGCTTGGGGCTGGGGGTTGGATTGGGGGTGATGCGGAGGGGGAGGTCCTCGGCACATTCTCCTTCTTTGCTTAAAAAAAAGTCTCTATCCAGACTTTCCTCCACTCCTTCTTTTTGAAAGCAATCCGGACTATTGTAAGTATCTGCTGTTACTGAGTTTTCAACCAGTGTTCTTTACAGGGTAAATCTGCGTCACCTGGTTTAGTGCACCAATCGAATACCCTGCCTTCCCGGAAGTTTCGCTCATCTCTCTCAGATTTATTCTTTTTAACAGCCTTTATTTTGTCTTCATATTTACGAATATTAATGGAGAAGCTCTCCAAGAGTTCTTCATAACTGGCTGAGCCAGAGAATTCTTTTAATGCATCTTCCTGATTCACAAGCTCGGTTTCCACCTCCTTCTGGATCACCAGGTTTTCCAATAAAATAAGTTCTATGTATTCTTTACTCGCCCTAGTACTGATATTTTGCCATTTATCAACAAAATCAGTTCTGTTTAGACCACATGTGGGTTTTAAAAGAACTCGCAGCCCCCTCAGGGCTCTTTCAACCTCCAGATAAGCACGCAGGGAAATTTCTTCCCACTGTAGTCTCTTCAATTTTTGTGCGGTCCTTTCAAATTGTTCAAAAGCTTGTCGAATATTAAACGGTCCCAGCACCGGTGTGGTGTCATTTAAGAGCATACTTGAATAACTCTCGACACCACCATTGTTTCTTAAAACTAACTCTCTGAGGGGACGTGCAGAAACATTGTTGTGCTGACTTTGCTGGATGTTAGCCATTCAACACTGAGTGCGTCAGAATGCAAGTGCAAACAATGTATAGCATTATACCTTTTTTAAAACAAAACCTGTGCAGGTATTCCAAAAAACTAAATAGCAGAAAAGGAACAAATGTGGAAGCGCACCAAGGATAAGCAGTGCTCAGCAAAAATGCAATGAAGTGAAAAACAGTACATTGTGTGCTGGCACCTGCTAAAAGCTAGGAAATGTCAATATAGCACTGTCCCCACTGGCAGCATCAATATAAACACCACGGCTAGATGATCTCCACTCAGTACTTCATTTATTGAAATTGCAAAGTAAAATCCAGTAAAATTCAGGGTGTAAAATTCACAAGAAGCACACAACACGATTCAGTGAAATGCAGTGCTGCCACACACATCTCCCTCAGGTGAAATTGAGTGTGTAGACTCACTGGCTTGCTAACATGTTTTGCACGTTAGTGCTTTCTCAAAGGATACCAATTACTGCTAAACACTCTCCTTAAATAATCCTGGTACTTAATCGTGTGTTGTGCTTCTTGTGAAGTTTACACCCTGAATTTTACTAGATTTTACTCTGCAGTTTCAATAAATGAAGAATTGAGTGCAGATCGTCTAGCCGTGGTGTTTATATTGATGCTGCCACTGGGGAAGTGCTATATCAGGGCTTGACAAATCCTGTAGCCCGATGTCCGGGACAACCACTTTTCAACTGGGGGCAAGCATTCTGCCACGTACTGCTTGTCCGCACGGCCTGCATTATACTGCATTTTTTTTAAATGGTATTTTACCTTTTTCCCATCCCTGACCGCTAGATGGTGCCTCAGTTTGCATTCCTCACTGGCTGTAGTGGAGCACGACTGGCAGTAACCTAATGTCCACAGCTACAGCCATGTGGTAGCCCTAGCACTTGTTGGAATGAGAGCCCCTCTCAACAGTTATAGTCAAGTCGGGCACTTGGATCGAGAACGAGCTGCAAGTCATGGCATTTTTTTAAAGCTCGATCACGATTGGTCACACTCAGTCAGACTGACAGGTTAGGCAGAATACAACATCATAGTAGACAGCCTGCCAGTCCTGGCTATTGGGCGATGCATCTTGTGGTGGAGCTGGGAGGGTCCGTAGCTCAGCGCGCATTGGAAGAGGTGCTATGTCGCTACTGACATTTCCAAAGAATAGAGGCATTTTTCTTTGCTCCTGTGCTCTGTGGATGTTTGGACGAACTCTGCAGAATCTGGCTCATACTCTGGTTGCATTACTACTACTGCTACTACTAAAATACCAGTCCAGTGCCCTTCTTTCACTGGAGAAAACTGTTCGTTTAAGAAATAAAAAATAAAAAGCATCGACCAGGATTCAACTTATGATCTGAAGACTGGGGGTAGGGGGAGGACATGAGAGATCCTCGTGTGGGGAGGGCAGAGAAGAATGGAAAGGCTCTTACCTGTGGGGGACAGTCTCTTTGATTGAATCAATCTGGAAAAATGAAATGAACAAAGTTTAGATTAAAAAAAAAAAAGATGGGGCAATTGGACAAGCACACTGAAATCAGAGGGCTGTGTGTTGTGTGTGACAGTCTCAGATCGTGTGGATTACTACTGGCCAACTAGGGAGGGGTAGAGCATAGGGATTGGGAACTCATAAGAACATTAACCTATCTGTGAATTAAGTAAATAAGAGTACTTTTTGTCTGAAGAGGGTCAGGGGAAGTGTTTGTGTGGTCTTGGGAGGGCAGAATATCTTGCTAACTAAAAAGTGAAGAAACAAAAAGGAAAACGATTAACAAACTAAGCATTTTTTTTCTTAATAACAAATCCTACTTGTGGTGGAAGAAAGTGGGTGTGTGTGGGTTTGAGATCAAGCCTGCTCTGAGGACTGAGGACCTCAGGATCAACTGATAACCTTGGTTAAAAGGATTTATACAAGAAAAAGCATTTGTTTGGTCTTAAAAAAAAAAAAAAAAAGAAAGAAAGATTGCTAAGTGGAGTAAGGGTGTGTGTGTGTGGCTGTAAGACCAAGCCTACCTAAGAAGGTAGATTAATTTGGGAACAACTAAGGACTAAAATGATTTAAACTACAAAAAAGCAATTTATGTTTTGGGAAAAGCAAAACATAAAATAAACTTAGCTACACTGGTGGAAGGGTGTGTGTGGCTGTGAGACTGAACCTGCCCATAAAGGGTAAAGGAAAGGGAACAAGCATTTGTCAATGCCGAATGTTTGCTTGCTGGCATTGGCAGTGGTAAAGTAGAAGTTACAGAGCTGCGTAATAGGAATGGCAGTGAAGTATTGAACTGAAGCCAACCCCACCACCACCCTGCAGAGAGTGACAGGCATTGGGGTGTGCGTTTGGGTCGTCAGGCATAACGGCCAAGCCATTTCACCACACCCCACCCTGCAGACACTGACAAGTGTCACGGTGTTCCTTGGGGTCTTTGGCTCTTTATGCAACTTATTTCATTAGGAAATACGGTGAGATGGGTGCGAATAGAGAATGGGGTGAACTTTGGGCCGAAGAGTCCAAGGCATACCTCGATGCCTCTCACTGGCTGCAGGGTGTGAATGGTATGAGCATTACAGGCAAGAATCCCAAGTCACACCCCTGATGCCTGTCATTCTCTACAGGGTTGGGCATTATGGTTGGAAACCCTAATACCTCAGGCATTCGTTGGTATTTTTCACTCCAAATTTTCAACATGTTTTTTGTGACCCCACCTCATGAACAGGGGAATATCAGTTTGTTAGCCGAAGCTGCTTATGCACAGCTGACTACGGCATTTAGCACCACAGGTGCAAAAACATTCCAACAGGATGTAAAATGACAGCTGTACTGTTCATAGGAGGTGTAAAATGGCAATGTTGCAAATCTGCAATAAAAATATTAAAAAATGGTGAAGTCACAAGCGTACATAGAAACTGTGCAACGACACCCTAGAATAATTAGTTGGGGATTTTTACAGCAGATTGTCAACTCAGGCATTTTCGTGCTCCGATCATGAACAGTGTCACTGTGATTTTCTTTATCTCAGCCGAACAATGATTTCCCACAGCGACCACGCATCTCTGCGCTGAAAGTGTGAAAACACAATCAGACAAGTTGTGAAAATGACAGCTGTACTGCTCATAAGGAGGTGTGGTAAAATGGCAATGCTGAAAATCTGGAGGAAAATATTGAAAATTGAGAACTACGAACGAATGGCAACTGCGGAACGCAATGCAGCGGTGAAACAGTCATTTTTAGGAATTTTTTCACCAAATTTTCAACATAGCCATTTTAAGACCTCTGCTCATGAACAGTGTCACTGTGATTTTCTTAATTTGTCCCGTACATTGATTTCGCACACCGACTGCACCATTGTGCGCTACATGGGCGGAAACACATTTTGGGTGAGATATGAAAAATGACAGATGTACTACTCATAAGAAGGTGTGGTAAAATGGCAATGTTGAAAATCTGGAGTGAAAATATTGAAAATTCGCGAACTTACGAGCCTATGTAAGAACTGCACAAACTATTACACAGTCATTTTGTTTAGACCAACATGGTGACTAGACTACGATAAACAGGCAGTTCTGCTCGACGGGGATTTGGCCAGTGATCGCGTAATCACCCTTCGGCCCGAATAACGCCATGACAGTGACATCATTCATGAGAAGGGATCCCAAAAACCCCAGGTTGAAAATTTGGTGCAAAAATTCCAAAAAATGCCTGAGATATGCAAAAAGTTGAAAAAACACTATCTAGCCCATTATACAGCTTACCGGCATTTCCTCAGTTCGCAGTCGGCTTTCAAGAGTGCAGACGTGTTCCCGGTCCACCGAAGATAGTCGCTACCGAGCTCTGGAGGTAAGTATGGGGTGGGGTGTGGGGAGGCAAGCGCAGTGGGTGGGTGCGGTTGTGGAGAGGGGCTGGAGAAGCGCCTGGGGACCGTTTTATTTTGCAGGTTAAAAAAAAGATGAAGTGGGACATTTGCCACGCTGGGTGGGCCTCCCAGCGTGGCACAAGGACGGCTGGGTGGGTTGTGGAGCCGACGGGGATTGTGCACCCCATCAGCCATATGATCACTGCCACGCTGGGGTGGGCTCCCAGCGTGGCAGCCAGTACTGGGGTTGAGGACAGTGGAGCCGACGGGGGATTGGGCACCCCCGTCGGCTATTCTATGAGTTGCCACCCTGGGGTGGGCACCCAGCGTGGCATGTGGAAGGCTTTGAGGGGCACAGCACAACCGACGGGGATTGGGGCACCCCGCCGGTTATACTTGTGTGCGGGGGGTAGCACGCAGTATGCGTGCTTTCTGTGTGTGTGTATGTGTAAGTGCAGAGGAGAGCTGCGCGGACAGGCGATCACTTATCGCTGCTCACTGAAGCGTAGCTCCCTTTCAACTGTATGCCACTGCATTTTGGAGCTTGTCATAGACAGCTCCAGCATGCATTGGCTTACAGGGCTGCATTGCCACAACACACACTGACTGAATTGGAGGAGGAGGAGGTGACACACCTCCGAAATCTCGGATGATGGCACTATGTTTCTTGCACATGCGTGCAAGCAAACATAAAAAGCATTTTTGGGTCACAGAAAAAATTAAAATAAACCTAGTTACATTGACGGACGTGTGTGTGTGGCTGTGAGACCAAACCTGCCCTGAGAGGGTAGGGGAATTTGGGAACAGCTGAGAGGGCTGAATAAAAATAAACGACAAATGGAAAAAAAAACAATTTTGGGGGCTTGATAAAAAAATAAACACCTAGCTAGCTAAAGTGGTGGAAAGGCCTGGGGGTGAAGCAAAACAATTACTCTGTATTACCTGCCCAGCAGTGCTGCTGTAGCTGCTAGCTAGAACAAGGGTACAAGCTACTGCGTACTACCAAGTACCTACCTACCTACCTACCAGTACCACTAGCACACCTGAGTGTCCTGTCCTACTACTAGTACTCCCTCCCTACTCCCCCTTGCCCTACTCCATCCTGCCCTCTTGAAGTGTTGTAAGCATAAGCACAATAACTGAAGGTAAAAAATTACACAACACATTCAAAGATAACATAAAATAAAATGTTGTGTTCAACAATATTTGAATATTTCACAAATGCAAAGAACAAGTTAAAAAAATGCAAAGAAAGCAGCAAAAGCAAACTACTCTGTTTTCCCTTTGGACTGGGACATTCATGTCATCTTCTTCATTAGGAACAAAAAGTAAAGATCCTTCTTCACAGTCTGAAACACAGCCCCTGGCCCTAGTCAGGAAAAATGTCCTTATTGTCTATCACACTAAATAAAGTACAGTTACGTAAGAACGTACCGTAACAGTAGATCTTCAAGAACAGCTCTTGCAGCAGGTAACACCATTAGGACTGAAGCCGGCAGGCGTCAGAACCCAACGGAATTCTTCTAGCTAGCTAACTTCAGCGGGGACCGCCCCCGACGTCGATCCCGCCTCCGACGTCAGGCGTAGTACATAAGGGGGCGGTCCCGCCAGATTCCCCAGTTCTCCCGCCGGAGACTTCCGGCCACAGGACGACATCAGAATGGGAGACCGAGGATCCACCATCAGAAGACAAGAGGGCGTAAGCCCCTGCTCAAGGCTCGGTAAGCCATGCCTCCTCCAAGGGGGAAGGTCGGGAGGGAAGGCTGCAAGAGCTGTTCTCGAAGATCTACTGTTACAGTAAGTTCTTACGTAACTGTACTATCTTACTTCAAGATACAGCTCTTGCAGCAGGTAACACCATTAGAACTGATTTCCAAGCAATAACGCTTGTAAGCATTCTGGGAGAAGGAAACTAAGAAAATCCATCCAAGTCCTGACTCTAGGACAGGAGACCCTGTAGCACAGCCAGACCGAAACCGGCTCTTCGCCGTGAAGCAATGTCCAGGCTGTAATGCCTGATAAAGGTATGCACAGAGCTCCAAGTGGCTGCAGCACAAATGGCAGAGGAGGAGACGTTGCGAAGTGCTGCAAAGGAGGTAGCCACCCCCCTAGTGGAATGGCCCCGGACTGTACCCGGAAGGGGCTTCTGCTTAGCATCATAGCAGTATGATATACACTGGACAAGCCAGCGAGAAAGGGACTGCTTCGATACTGGTTGGCCCATCATCCTCTCAGCGAAGGAAACAAAGAGTTGCTCCGACTTGCGAAGCTGTATAGTCCTGCTCAGGTAGTACCTAAGACAGCGGTGAACATCCAGGGTGTGGAGCAGCGCTTTTCCTCTATTAGCATATTTAGGGAAATAAACAGGCAGGTCGATGTCCTGATTGAGAGTGAGTGCAGAGACCAACTTAGGCAAGAACTTAGGATTCGTCCTCAGGGACACTCTGTCCTGGTGGAAAATCAAATAAGGTTCCTTACACATGGGAGCGTGAAGCTCAGAAATTCTCCTTGCTGACGTAACAGCAACTAAAATAACGTTTTCCATGATAGGAAATGCAGCTCGCAATCCGCGGCAGGTTCAAAAGGGGGAAGCGTGAGTTGTTCCAGGACAAAGAACAAATCCCATGGAGGAACAGGGTCCTTAATGGGTGACCTAGGTGTAACACCCCTCCTCAGAAAATCTCGAGAGGCGCCAAGTTTGCTTACTATCAGCGCTGTCCCACTGGGAAGTGGTAAGCAGAAATAGCGCAGAGGTGCACCTTAATAGAGGAGTAGGTGAGACCCGAATGGAAAAGGAGAGCAGGTATTCTAGCACCGCTGCCGGGCAACCCAAAGGGGAAAAGCCACGGTTTGCATCACAGACAAAACGGCGCCATTTCATGGCGTGACGCCGCATGCGCTGCTGCGCTTTCTGGCTGCGGAAAGGACTTCCACCACCTCTTGCGAGACCCTGTGTCACAAAATGGCTATGTCTCTAGGAGCCAAGCATGCAGGTTCAGTGAGCGTAAGTCCGGGTTGACTAGAGAACCTTCCTGCTGAGACAAGAGGTGGGAGCTGAAAGGCAACGGAATTGGAGGTTCCCGGACAGCCGTGCTAGCAAGGGGAACCAGTTCTGTCTGGGCCAGAATGGGGCTACCAGGATCATTGTTGCATGCTCCCCGCGCAGTTTGAGAAGAACTCTGGATCAACGGGAAGGGAGGGAAAGCGAGAGGAATCCTGTAACGCCCAGGAGAGGACACACGCCCCGCCAGAAAACACCAGGCCCTGGATCTAGCGAGCAAAAATTGGGCAGTTTTGCGTTGGATGGGGAAGCGAATAAGTCCAGTTCTGGAGTGCCCCATCGCAGAAACAGATCCTCTGCGACCCCTTGAAGAAGTTCCCACTCGTGGACTCTGGCCTGGGAGCGACTCAGGCCGTCTCCGATTGTGTTGTCCACTCTGGGAACGTGAACTGCAATCAGGTTTGCGCCTGTGTCGAATTACCCAATCCCACACTCTCATGGCTTCCCGCAAAGGGCAAGAGTGCGCCCTTGCTTGTTGAGGTATACATCACCCCGTGTTGTCTGTCTGAAGCAGAAGAGTGCACGACGGGATTTCTGACTGAAAGGCCTGCAGGGCATAGAGGACCGCCCTCATCTCCAGCACGTTGATGTGGAGGTGGGCTCTGAGGGGTCCATGTTCCCTGGGACCTCACCGCTCGCGCGCCCCCCACCCTAACCCTGAGGCGTCTGTGGAGAGGATTATCTCCGGGGACGGCGATGTAAACAGGACACCTGCAGAAAGTGTCCCTGGGTCTAGCCACCATTGTCAGTCTCGAATCACGGCACTTGTGATTATGACTGGATGCTGCATGTGGTCTTGCCTTTGGTCCCACTGCACCTTGAGCATCCACTGAGTTACCCGAATGTGGAGCCTTCCCAAAGGGACGGTCGGAATGGCCGCAGCCATGTGTCCGAGCAGACGAGGGACCAGCCTGGCAGGGACAGTCTTCTCCGAGATCCCTGATGAGGGATCTGATGCCTCCGCCTGTCGCCTGGGAGAAAGCTTTCCTGAACGGTGTCCAGAACTGCGCCTATGAACAGCAGCTTCTGACGCACGAGGAGAGACTTCTCGTAGTTGATTATAATGCCCAGAGACTGGAACAAGTCCTGAGTGCTCTGAATAGCCAGCAACAATGCCTCTGGAGGAGGCCATGAGAAGCCAATTGTCCAAGTACGGAACACATAGTGGCCCTGTCTCTTAAGGAGCCACAACTGCCATGCATTTGCAAAGACCTAAATATGACAGTCCAAACGGAAGGGCCCGAACTGAAAATGGTAGCCGAGAAACTCGGGCGCAGGAACCTCCTGTGCACTTGAGCTACAGGATGTGCAGGTAGGCATCCTGCATGTCTAGGGAGGCTAAAAGGCATCCTGCTTCAGCATGGGAATGAGGCCCGGAAGGGTCACCATGCGAAATCGTTTGTAGGCGACCGACATATTTAGGTCGCTGAGGTCCAAGATTGGACGGAGGTCCCCTGTTTTCTTGGGAACCAGAAAGAAGTGGGAATAGTATCCGGAATCTATCTGGTTCTCCGGAACATACTCCACCGCTCCCTTCTGCAGGAGCGTGAGTATTTCTTGTCTGATAGGCAATCTGTGCTGACTCGAGTAACGGGAGAGCAGAGGAGGCCTCGAGGGTGGCTTGTCTGCGAATTCTAGAAAGCGGCCTTTTTTGACCAACTGCAGAACCCACCTGTCGGTGGTTATGGACTGCCATCCTGGCAGGTAATTCGCAATACGACCCCCGACGTTGATGTCCCGTTGATCCTGAGGGGCGCGTTCTGGGAAGGAGTCAGGCTGTGGCGGCGAAGGGAGCTGCGGGCTGAGCCAGCTTAGCTTCTGCCCGCAGGCTGTCTTCCCTGGGCTCTGCGGGAACCGGAGCCCCTCTGTTGTGGACTGGTGCGGGACTGTTGTCTCTGTGTCCGTCCACGAAAACGGCTTTGGTTCCTACGAAAGGAACTAAGCTTCGGTCGGTACATTGCCTGAACCGATCTCACCGCCTTCCCGGCCTCTTGGAGCTTGGTGAGAACCTTCTCAGAGGGTGCACCAAAGAGAACTTCTCCTTCGAAAGAGGCGTCCATCATGTTCTTCTGGACGTCCGGGGTAAATCCGGAGACACGAAGCCATGAGTGTCTCCAGAGGCATACGCCTGAAGCTGCCGCTCTGGCCGAGGAGTCCGCGGAGTCACACGCTCGCAGTACCTGGGTTCTCACGTCCCGAACCCGGGACGGAGGAGCTGCAACATCTCCTCCTTCTGCTCACCTCTGGCAATTTCTCCGCCAGATCCAGTCCCTGTTCCCACAAAGCATTTTGAACTGCACCATGTGGGTTAAGTAGTTCAGGGATCTGATGGCAGCAGGTAGCAGAAGCGCACGGCGCCTGCCCATAGCATCCAGCTGTTTGGACTCCGGGTCTGGTGGCAGGGTGCTCAAATGTTGCGGTCTCTGGGACCGGTCATGAGAGGCTGTTATGACCAGAGAGTCGGCCAGAGGATGTTGAGCCAAGTACTGGTCCTCCTTAGGAGCCTTGTACAGGCGGTCAGCTTTCTTCGGCATCGACGGGAGCGAATGTGGACGCTTCCACGCTGCCTTGGTGACATCCACAAAAGTGTCCACCAAGGGTGGTACCACCACAGGCTTGGGGTCCTTCTGCCGAAGATATCTAGCAAGGCGTAATCTCTCGGGGTCTAACTCTTCCGCATCCCAGCCCATGTTCTCTTGGATATGCCTCATGATTTCCGAGAACGATGGGTCATCCGGAGGAGATTTAGGAAGCCCATGCGGGTCCGGAGAGGGGATCGGAAGGGGAGAGAGGGATCTGGATCTTGTCAAGGACTCCGATCCTGTATCCTCCGTCAAAGGCGAACGGCGTTGTCTTCTCGGTCTCTTAGGACTGGGTGACCCTGAAGAGGATCTAGACGGAGATCTCCTTCTATCTGGTCTTCCCCTTGGAGGGTCCGTAGGCTCCGGGGGGGGGGGGCTACTCGACCCGCTGCCCCGATGGGGAAGGGGCGAGGGCTGGAAGGGTCGAGGTGGCGGAGGAGGAGGAGGAGAGGAGGGTGGGAACCACATCCTTTTTAATGGTATCCCACCAGTAGGTAAAGAGCCTTTACCTCAGAAAGAAAGGCCCGACGATGGCCCAGGCGCCGTGGCCGGTCGTCGGTTCCGGCGCCGCTCCTCAGGGGCCTCAGGTTGCGGGAGGGTTCCCCTGAGGCTGGACAGGACCGGCCCGCCTGCCTGGTCCTCGGGCTGTGCAGTTCCTCCGTGATAGTCTCCTGACCAACATCGGTAGGAGGTGTCGGGCTCTTCTCAACTCGTGAGGACGTTGCCCTGCTGCACGACCGAGAGGGCGGGCGCTGACTGGCGACGGGCGTCTGGTCATGGCTCCTGGGACCTGTGATGAGTGGTCGACCGCAGACGGGCCGACGTCGGGTCCCACGGCTTCGTGAGCGAGGTAAGCTCCTTGGTCTTCCGCTGAGGAGGAGGAGGCAAGGAGGCAGACCTGACGTCGGGTTCGGAATGGCGGGAAGCCGACTTGCGGTGATGATGATGATCCCCAGACCTAACCACGGCTTTGGAAGAAGAGGACGAAGAGGGCCTGGAGGTCTTGGCCTGTGAGGAGGAAGAGGAGCCCGAAGGTTTCTTCACCGCAGCGGAGGGAGGCTGAGCGCGGGCTCGGGATGGCGAACAGTTGGACCGAGAGCCGGAACTACGGGAGTCGGAGGCCCTAGACGGGGACCTGGATGGAGCCTTCTCCCCATGTTTCTCAGAATGTTTCCGGGCTTTCTCAGCAGAACTCCCCTTGGAGGTGTCCATGGCCTTAACTTTCTCCTCGAGCAGGAACGCCTGCAGAGCCTTCTGGCGGCGGATCCGGGTCCGGCTGTTAAACCCTTGGCAGAAAATGCAGGACCGGGTGTCGTGGTCTGGGCCTAGGCACCGGACGCAGGCCGAATGCGGATCCTTGAACGGGATTTGCTTCCCACAGGCGCACTTCGAGGGATGGCCTTCAACGGAGGTTGGAGAGGACATCAGACAGCAACTTAGCCGAAAAAATGAACTTTTTCCAGAAGGAAGAACTTGACCATGCGTTGCGCACTAGAAACGATCCGAAGGTCGAGACATGCAAGTCGCACGGGGAAAGAAATGGGGAATCTGGGCGGACCTCCCTTACGTGACTCACGCCTGACGCCGGAGGCGGACCGGCGTCGGGGCGGTCCTTGCTGAAGTAAGTAAGCTAGAAGAATTCCATGAGGTCCTGACGCCTGCCGGCTTCAGTCCTAATGGTGTTACCTGCTGCAAGAGCTGTATCTCGAAGTAAGATCTGATACTAACATAAATCCATTGAGGCTTTCTGTATTTTTATACTTTCCATTCATAATATGCAATTTTTTAGCTGGACTGCCAACTCAAGCACTGGCACTGCTACTTTTGGGCAAGCCATTTGTGCATAGACAAGTACCTAATTTAAAAATTCGTCAAGCCCTGTGCTGTACTGACATTTCCTAGCCTTTAGCAGGTGCCAGCACACACGGTACTGTTTTTCACTTCATTGCATTTTTGCTGAGCACTGCTTATCCTTGGTGCAGTTCCACATTTGTTCCTTTTCTGCTATTTTGTTTTCTGGAATACCTGCACAGGTTTTGTTTTAAGGAAAAAAAGGCATAACGCTATACATGGTTTGCACTTGCATTCTGACACACACAGTGTTGAATGGCTAACATCCAGTCAAGTCATCACAACAATGTTTCTGCACATCCCCTCAGAGAGTTAGTTTTAAGAAACAATGGTGGTGTCGAGAGTTATTCAAGTATACTCTCTAATGACACCACACCGGTGCTGGGACCGGTTAACATTCGACAAGCTTTTGAACAATTTGAAAGGACAGCACAAAAACTGAAGGGACTGCAGTGGGAAGAAATTTCCCTGCGTGCGTATCTGGAAGTTGAAAGAGCCCCAAGGTGGCTACGAGTACTTTTAAAACCCACATGTGATCTAAACAGAACTGATTTTGTTGATAAATGGCAAAATATCAGCACTAGGGCGAGTAAAGAATGTATAGAAAATACAGTTACGTAAGAACTTACCGTAACAGTAGATCTTCGAGAGAGGCTCTTGCAGTAGGTAATTACAAATAGAACTGAAGCCGGCAGGCATCAGGACCCCACGGAAACATTTCTAGCAAGCAGCCTCTGGCAGGGGACCACCCCCACGTCAGGTGACCGATGTCAGGCGACATCAGTATGAAGGGGCGGTCCCCCATGCCCGCCTTCCAGTTCTTTCCCGCCAAATGCCAAAAAAGGCAAGACGAGAGAGAGAAGTAGATATTTTCCTCACTGGAAAAGGAGCTGAAAAAACTTAGGGGCATGGAGGGCAAGAAGGTATTACCTACTGCAAGAGCCTCTCTCAAGATCCACTGTTACAGTACGTTCTTAAGTAACTGTACTACCTTACTTCGAGAGGGCTCTTGCAGTAGGTAATTACAAATAGGACTGAGTCCCAAGCAGTCTGGAACAAGCAGAAACAAACAGGAGGAGGAAAACTACCCAAAAGTAGACCCTCTGGCTACAAAGGCCTTAGGAAAGAGGACCTTGCAGAACAGCCAACCTGAAGCCCACTCTACGACGAGAGGCAATGTCCAAACTGTAGTGTTTCGTAAAGGTATGGACAGAAGTCCAAGTAGCGGCTGCACAGATGTCTGCCGCTGACACATTCTTGAAATAAGCAACAGAGGCAGTGACCACTCCGGTGGAGTGACCTCTGACTTGACCCGGCAGGGTCTTCTTGTACTTGTCATAACAGAAAGTGATACAATGAGCCAACCATTTAGATAGGAATTGCTTAGACACAGCATTGCCTTCTCTTTTAGAAGCAAACGAGACAAACAGTTGATCAGTCTTTCTGAGAGCCTTCATCCTGGTGGTGTAGTATCTCAGAATTCGGTGAACATCCAAAGTATGCAAGAGGTACTCCCTTTGATTGGAGTACTGCATAAAGAAAGCAGGCAGCTCTATGGATTGATTCAGCGTAGATTCTGCTACCATCTTAGGAAGAAACTTAGGGTTGGTACGTAGAGTCACAAGTTCCTTGTGAAAAATCAAATACGGGATTTTGCACATAAGGGCCTGGAGCTTGGAAATCCTCCGAGCAGAACTAATGGCCACAAGGAAGAGAGTCTTCCATGAAAGGAACTTTAGGTCTGCTGAGGCTCCCGGCTCGAAAGGAGGCAGAGTAAGCTTCTAAAGGATAAAATTCAAATCCCAAGGAGGGGCAGGAACCCGAATGGGGGGTCTCAAGTGGAGGACCCCTCTAAGAAAGGTCTTGGAGACCTCCAGTTGCGCAAAAGTTCTGTCCCCAAAGGGAACATGGTACGTCGAGATGGCCGCCATGTGAACCTTCAGAGAGGAATGACTGAGACCCAGATCACAGAGGTGTCGCTAGTAATCCAAAAGCTGCCCAACAGAGCACGAGACAGGCTTGAAATCTTTCGAAGCAGCCCGAACAGAGAACAGTGTCCATTTCATGGCACTTGTAGATCTAGTGGAGGGCTTCCTGGCCTCCACCAGAATCTCAGCCACCAGCGGGGGAACCCCAAATCAGGCTTGAGCTACGTCTGCAGGAGCCACGCATGCAACTGAAGGGACCTGAGGCCAGGATGGACTAGGGTCGCCTGATCCTGGGTCAGAAAAAGTTGCGATAGAGGAAGAGGAGGTTCCTCTGAATACTGTTGCAGAAGAGAGAACCATACTTGCCCGGGCCAGAAAGGAGCGATGAGAATCATGCAAGCTCCTTCTGAGCTGAGTTTCTGTAAGACCCTTGGAATCAAGGGGACCAGGGGGAAGGCATAGACAAATCTTCCCTTCCAGTCTAGAGACAGAGCGTCTCTCCAAAAAATGCCACGCCCTCAAGCGAGCGAGCAAAAGGCGGGAAGTTTTGCATTGAGAGGAGACGCAAACAGGTCTACCTGAGGGGTTCCCCAGCATAGAAAGATGTCGTCTGCTACCCCCTGATCTAGTTCCCACTTGTGGGCGTGAGCAGACGACCGACATAGGTGATCTGCCAATGTGTTCTCGACCCCCGGGACGTGAATGGTCGTGAGGTGAAGGTTGTGCTGCACTGCCCATTCCCACACCTGCATCGCCTCCCTGCAGAGAGGGTAGGAACGAGTTCCTCCTTGTTTTCTGATGTACCAGACTACACACATGATGTCCGTCTGGACAGCCAGATGTCCAGGAAGCAGATAAAGACGCAGAGCCTGAAGAACATAGAGCATGGCCCAAAGCCAAGCACATTGATCTGGAGAGATTTTTCGACCTGGGACCAGGACTCCTGGGTCCTGTGAGGCCCGAGATGGCTCCCAACCCTCGCCCGAGGCATCTGTAGTCAGCGTCCGGGGCAAGGGAACTCCCCGGTAAAGCTTCTTCTGAACCGCCCACCACTGCAAGTCCTGAGACATCGGGTTGGAGACCAGAACTAGTTGATCTAGGTCGTCCACCAGCTGATTCCACTGAGACCGAGGCGTCCACTGAGAGATTCTCAAGTGGAGCAGAGTGCGAGGGACTGTCAGAATAGCCACCGCCATGAGCCTCGAGGAGGTGAAGGACTGACCTGGTGCTGACCCGCCTGCGGCTGGACAACAGGCTGACCTCAGCCCGGAGTGAGGCCACCCTGTCCAGTGGCAGGAATGCCATGCCGGAGGTCGTGTCCAGGATCGCCCCAATAAATTGGAGCCTCTGGGACGGGATCAGGTGGGACTTGGCCTGGTTGACGGTAACGCCCAGGCAGGCAAAAATCTGCCGGGTAAGGGAAATGAAGCGCAGGAGCTCCTCCCTGGACGAGACAGCCAACAGCCAGTCGTCCAGGTACGGGAAAACCTGCACCCCCTGTGTAAGCAGGTAGGCCGCTATCATTGAAAGGCATCTGGTAAATACTCGGGGCGCCGAGGAAAGACCAAATGGGAGGGCCTTGAACTGGTAGTGGTCCCCTTGGAACGCAAACCACAGGTACTTGCAGTGGGAAGGGCGAATAGGGATATGCAGGTAAGCATCCTGCATGTCAAGAGCGCACAGCCACTGTCCCGGCCGAAGAAGGGGCAGAAGACTCTGGAGAGAGAGAACATCCTGAACCTTTTGTACTCCACGAACAAGTTCAGGGAGCTGAGGCCGAAAATCGGCATCACATCTCCTGACTTCTTCGGGACCAGGAAGAAATGAGAGTAGTAGCCCGTCCCCTGAAGATGGGGAGGAACGCCTCCTTCAGAAGAAGAGAGGATATTTCTTCCTGAACCAGAAGAAGATGTTCTGGGGGTAAGACGACCTGGGGTTTCAAGAAGTTTCAAAGAAACTCTACTGAGTGTCCTTCCGTGATCAGCTGGAGCACCCGAGCGTCTGAAGTGATCCTCTCCCAACCCGGTAGATGGAGGGAGAATCTCCCTCCTACCAGTTCCTCTGGAAGGCCCTGAGGCTGTGGGAGAGGGTGTGAGGCAGCGTCGCAGTTGAAGCCCCCGCTGCTTTTTGGGTGGGGGCTTGGCAGCCGGAGGGGCCCGACGATTTCTGCCCGCTTCCCTGCAGTTTTGCCTTTGGCCGAGAACGCTCATAAAGGGGATGACACTGAGCCTGAGGGGGTCAGTACATGGAGTCAACCGACTTAAGTGCAGAACCCTTCTCCTGCAGATCGGTGATGATGTCCTTGACATCGCCACTGAACAGCACTGAACCCCTGAAGGGCATATGCTGAATAGCAGACTGCACCTCCGGGACCAAAGCTGACACCCGGAGCCAGGCATGATGCCACAGATCCACGGCGAAAGCCGAGCTCTGACCAGCAGCGTCCACTACGTCGTACGTGGCACGAAGGATATGCCGACTGGCCGAATGCGCAGACCAGACTAGATCCGCCACTTCCTGCTTCGTCTGAGACTCAGAAAGGGAGTCCAATTTAGCCTCCACCTCACTAAGGATCGCCTACTGCTAATCCCCCTATAACCAACGTAATTCATGGCCCTAATACCCAAAGTGAAAGAAGCGTAGACCTTCTTCCCGTACTGGTCCAGAAGGCGGGATTCCTTGTCGGGTGGTGACGAGCTCAAGTGCCTGGGGTTAGCCGTCCGGCCGTAAGCAGTGCTAATCACGACCAAATCAGCGCGAGGGTACGAATTCAAAGAGTAAACACCCTCCGGAGCCTGATAAAGCCTGTCCGACTTCCTAGGAAGGCGGGGGCTAATGCTGACAGTTGCTTCCAAATGATGGAAACGAGGTTGGCATGAGGCTCAATCCAGGGTGGCACCAGGGTAGGAGTGGTCTTCGGCAGATCCAGGTGCGCAGCGAGTTTCTTACGCTGTGGATCCAGCTCCAAGGAATGCCACTGGTGAACTGCCTGGATTTTGCGCAGCAACTCCGAAAAGGAAGGATCCTCCGGAGGAGACTTCGGAGGACTCCTTGGCCTGGGCTAGTCTGGAGTGCGGGGCTCGTCGTCTGGGTCGGACCGACCATCGGAGTCATCTGAGGCCTCCGAGGAGGATGAAGAGGAAGAAGACTCCTCCTCCCAGCGCGTGGGAGGAACGGACCCCTTGGGAAGCCCTCGGGGAAGCTTATCCTGCTCTGCCCTGGAACCGCAGGGCTCGCCTCTGGTATCCGGAGGTGGGGAGGGGGTCTCTCGTCTCCGATGTAGGGAGTCCGGAACCGGGACTGGAATACGGCTCTTTACCTCGCTGGTGAGCTGAGCCTTGGCCTCAGCCCACTAGGAAGCCAGAGTCTCCTTTAAGTCCATCGGCGGCTGAGGGGGTGGTGGTGGAGGAGGTGGATACAGATACTGAGGGTATTCATAAGGCGCATATCCGTACCCCGATGGCAGGGAAACCCGGCGTCAAGTACTGGGGCACCGTGTACTTCCGTGTCGGGTAGGCCGGCGACGGGTACTGGGGTGATGGATACCGCGGCCCGGCATGATGGGGTCGGATACCCAGGGACGGGGGGTCTGCGGAGCAGAAGGCCCGAAACGGCCCAGTGGGTGGGCCCGGAATGGAAGGCCCGGCGTAGGGGCAGCGTCTGGCAATGGGATATTCTTGAGCGTTGGGTAGGCCAGCGTTGACGCCGGCATCCAAGGATCTGGCGTCGGATCAACTGGTCCAGCAGGAGGGAGACCCGACGGCAGCATGCCCACCTCCTCCGTGTCGCACGGGGAAGAAGGATTACCGTCCCCGGGATCAAGCAGAGGAGACGCTGGTACCTCGGAGTGCAATGAGAGTTGCGGCGAGTTCGGGAAGACGGATGGGCCCGAAGAGTCCGGCGTCGGCTCTGACGCCAAGCGGACGTCGGAGGAGCCAACGTCTGTCTTATCGACGGGATCCGGGCAGACATCGGAGGAGCTAGCATCCGACTTATTGGACCCAGTGCCCGACGAAGGCCGCAAAGGAGGGGCAGCCTTGGCGGGCGCTTTGGGGGGCCGTGCGCTGCCCCGGAGGGTCGGGCGTCTTAGTGGCCTTACCTGGGCGGGCATCGGAGCAGTTGACATCCGACTTATTGGGGTCGCTCGAACCACAAGGCCGCATGGTGGCGACCTTACTGGGAGCGGCTGCCTCCTTGGACCCGGAGGCTCCCAAGGGACCCGAGCGTGAGCCCGATGGAAGGGTTGACACCGTCTTGGAAGTCTCCAAGATGGCCACCACGGAGCTGCCTCCCGGGGAGGTGTTACCTGCAGCACCGCGACCCCAGCCGAGGCTGCGGCGACCGATGAGGAGTCCCAGTCCCGGAGCTTCTTCTTGTGCTGGCCCTCCCGCCAAAGTTTTTTTAGTTCCTTTTCCATGGAGGTCATTTTTTGTTTAAGAACATGGGCCTCCAGGGACTGCTGCCTCCGCTTTCGGGTGGCCGCGTTAAACTGCTGGCAGAGCTGGCACATCTCGACGGGATGATCAGGGCCTAGACAAAAAAGGCACTGAGAATGTCTGTCCTTATGCGGGAACTGGGCGCTGCAAGAATTGCACTTATTTTTGTGCTCGGAGGAAGTCGGGGACAACATACACGGCAGCTGTAGGTAAGGCTGACGAAAATCAGGAAAAAGGTAGACAACAGGCAGTAAAAACTACAGACGATTGACTGCGAAGCAGTGAACTTAACCACGAGGCACTGCACGAGCTAATGGCGGTAAAAGAACTGGACGGCGGGCGTGGGGCACCGCCCCTTTATACTGACGTCGGTCACCTGACGAAGGGGCGGTTCCTGCCAGAGACTGCTAGCTGGAAATTTTTCCGTGGGGTCCCGACGCCTCCCGGCTGCAGTCCTATTTGTAATTACCTACTGCAAGAGCCCTCTCGAAGTAAGATCTTATTTTATTGGAAAACCTGGTGATCCAGAAGGAGGTGGAAACTGAAGATGTGAATCGGGAAGACGCATTAAAAGTATTCTCTGGCTCAGCCAGTTATGAAGAACTCTTGGAGAGCTGCTCCATTAATATTCGTAAATACGAAGACAAAACGGTAAAAAGAATAAATCTGAGAGAGACGAGCGAGACTTCCGGGAAGGCAGGGTATTCGATTCGTGCACTAAACCAAGTGACGCAGATTAACCCTTTAAAGAACACTGGCTGAAAACTCAGGAACAGCAGAGTACTTACAATACTCAGGATTGCTTTCAAAAAGAAGGGAGTGGAGCAAAGTCTGGATAGAGACATTTTTTAGAAGAAGGAGAATGTGCAGAGGACCCTCTGGCCCTCCCCCACCCCCCGCATCACACCCAATCCCACCCCAAGCTCCATGGAGAAGTCAGCGGGTGAACAGGTGGCGGACAGAAGGAACAAGAGAATTAGAAGAGGGTGAAGGAAATGAAAAAGGAGGTATGGGCAGAGGTTTGATGTGGAGAGCAAGATGGGACGAGGGAGAAGAACACGACGACTGCGATCAATTAGTCACGCATATATCTCAGCAAGGCCAAAATCTCCATTCTTGACAAGGGACTTATGTTTTCACCAACAAGAAAAATGGATACATTTCAGACAATTGTGGACCTTAACAAGTTGGGACGAAATTTGAGCTTCAGATCTTTCTTTAATAAAAAATAACAGTGAGATCTCAGAGGAATCAGGGACAGCTGAGGTAACACAAACTTTATCTGATTATCCTCAAAACTTTAAACCACAGTCTGATTTTTGTCCACCTATACCTGAGGCTCTGTTAGCTTTCTTACGTAGCTGTGAAAGAGACATTCTAACACTGAGTGAGGAGATCACTGATAGCGTTCATTTTAATTTTAATAAAGATGAATGACAAGCATTAAAAATGCTAGGAAGTAATGAACCTATTACTATTAAACAGGCAGACAAGGGTGGGGCAGTAGTTGTATTAGATACTGATGCATATGAGAAGGAAGTGTACAGACAACTGAATAATGTGGAATTCTATAAGAAACTGAAAAAAACCCCACAGTTGATTTTAACAAGCATTTGTCAATGCCGAATGTTTGCTTGCTGGCACTGGCATTGGTAGTGTAGGAGTTACAGAGCTTCATAATAGGAATGGCAGTGAAGTACTGATCTGAAGCCAACCCCATCACCATCCTGCAGCTAGTGACAGGCATTGGGGTGTGCCTTTTGGTTGTCAGGCATAACGGCCACGCCATTTCACCACACCCTATCCTGCAGACACTGACAAGTGTCACAGTGTGCCTTTGGCCCTTATGCGTACCCCATTCCATCAGGAAATATGGTGAGATGGGTGCGGTATAGGAGAATGGGGTGAACTTTGGGGCAGAAGAGTCCAAGGCACACTTCGATGCCTCTCAGTGGCTGCAGGGTGTGGTTGGGGGTGGAATGGTATGAGCACTGCAGGCGACAATACCAAGTCACAGCCCTGATGCCTGTCATTCTCTACAGGGTGGGGCGTTATGGTCGGAAACCCTAACGCCTCAGGCATTCGTTGGCATTTTCACTCCAAATTTTCAACTTGTTTTTTTTGTGACCCCCACCTCAAGAACAGTGGCAATATCAGTTTGTTAGCCGAAAGCTGCTTTTGCACAGCAACTACGGCATTTGTCACCAAAGCTGCAAAAACACATTCCGAACAGGATGTGAAAAATGACACCTGTACTGTTCATCGGGAGGTGTAAAAAATGGCAATGTTGCAAATCTGCAGTGAAAATATTAAAAAAAACCTGGTGTAGTCACGAGCGTGCACAGAAGCCATGCAACACACACCCTTAATGTAATTAGTTTGGAGATTTTATACAACAGATTGTCAACACAGGCATTTTGGGATCTCCGATCATGAACAGTGTCACTGTGATTTTCTTTATCTGTCCCGAAGAAAAAATTACTCACCTTAGTAATGTTGTTTCTTCTAATGGAGTCTTGCTATATTATGACTATTGCAATTTGTCCCACCATTAGAACTGCTCCGGAGGTGAAAGAGTTAACTTCCATGCAGGGCATGGAACTTAGAGCGCGAGCTCGGTTAGAGAAGCTCTGTCTGGGATATTTCAAACCGAAACTGTCAGATCTTTACGAGCAAAACTCACTAAGGTTCTGTGTGGAAGCTGTAACCTACACTAGCCAACTGGCTACTAAGATATTAACACATTTTCCTGGTCCCAACACCAAGACTCAAGTCAGGGGACCAGAAAAAGATAAGATAAAATAAAATAAAAACACAACACCCAAACACCCCAAAAAGAAGGGGTGGAAAACATAAAAAGGGGCATCAATAAGTGCCAACAGTGAACTGCCCACCCCATACCCCAAGTAGAAGTTCTGAGAGGGGCAGGCTGGGGGGGAGGTCATAATATAGCAAGACTCCATTAGAAGAAACAACATTACTAAGGTGAGTAATTTTTTCTTCAAACAACATGAAGTCTTGCTATATTATGACTATTGCAGACTACACAGCAGTACCTCCATGGAGGAGGGACAGAACCTACTTAGGAATAGGTTCGAAGCACGGGTTGTACAACTGAGCATCCCTCCTGGCCTGGATATCCAGGAGTAATGCTGGTGAAAGTGTGTACTGTTTTCCAAGTAGCTGCTTGACATATCTCTAAGATAGGGATGTCTCTGGCAGCAGCTAGAGGCAGCTGTACCTCTGGTAGAGTGAGCCCTCAGGCCTGAAGGGGAACCTTACCCAGTTTTTGATAGCAAAATTGATACAAGAGACAATCCACCTGGCAATGGATCTCTTAGTGGCAGGTTTCCTTTCCCAACCTCACCATAAGTGAGAAATAGTTGAGGAGTCAAACCTGTGACCCTTGGTACGCCTATGTAGTAACTTAGGCCCTCTTCAACATCTGTGTGCAACCTCTCTCACCAGAGGAGGAATGGTCAGTGAAGAACACTGGAAGTGAAATAGATTGATTAAGGTGGAAATCTGAAACCACCTTAGGCAAAAACTTCCTGTTAGTCCTGAGGACTACCTTATCCCTGTGAAAGGAAATAAAGTCAGTCTCCACGGACAAAGCTTGTAACTCACTTATGCGCCTGGCAGAAGTGATGGCTACTAGAAATACAGTTTTCCAAGTCAAGTACTTAAGCTCTGCCGAAGACAGAGGTTCAAAGGGGTTGCATCAGCTGAGCAATGCAAACATTAAGATCCCAGGCAGGGGCAGGGTCCCTGAATGGTGGATTGGTATGAAGCAATCCCCTAAAAACTTGGAAAATACAGGGTGAGCAGAAAGAGAAGAGGGCTTCTGAAATAAAAAGCAGAGACAGCTGCCAAATGCACTTTCAGGGTAGCTGGTCTCAGTCCCAAAGAATTAAGATGGACCATATAATCCAAAACAGTGGGCAAATCAGCAGATTCGGGGAAATATGCTTCCCAGAACACCATATGGAAAACCTTTCCATTTGGAATTATAAGTAGCCCTAGTGGAAGGCTTTCTAGAAGCTTTCAAGATTTCGAGAACACCTTGAGAAAGTTGTAGATCAGCAACTCTAACTCCTCAAGAGCCAGGCCTTGAGGTTGAGGGATTTGAGATTCGATACCAGACTCTCCCTGGGCACAGGTTAACAGATTGTGGTTCCTGGGAGACACAGGGAAAGATGGACTGCTAAGGACAGAAGGAGGGTACCAGGGCTGCCTGGCCCAGTCTGGAGCAATCAGGATCATCTTGCAGGGCTGAGATCTGATTTTGACTAGCACCTTGAACAGGAGAGGGAAGGGGAAGGCATAGAGAAACTTCCCTTCCCAATCGAGGAGAAAGGCATCCAGGAGGACTGAGCCCAACACTGGGGGCCTGCAACAAAAAAGTGGAAGTTGATGATTGTCTGGGGCTGCAAAAAGATCTATCTGAGGGGTGCCCCATCTGGCAAAAACTATCCCCAGTACTCGGGGAGCCAGTGACCTTTCGTGATGGCCCTGGGAAATCCTGCTGAGAGCATTGCCATGACATTGCCCTTGCCTGGGAGGTGAACTGCTATGAGGGAAGTGTTCAGGGAATAAGCCAGAGACCACAACTTCATCGCCTCGGTGCACAAGGCCGAAGACCGAGTGCCCCCTTGTTTGTCGATGTACCACATTGTAGTGGTGTTGTCTGTTCTGACCTGTACCACTTTGTTCTGAACAGATGCAGAAAAAACCTGAAGTGCTAGAAAAACAGCTCTGAGTTCCAACAGATTGATGTGGAGCAGAGATTCCTGAGGGGACCACAATCCCTGGGTGGAGAGGTCGCCATGTGAGCTCCCCATCCCAAGAGGGACGATCTGTAGTAAGGGTCAAGGAGTGAGATAGAGGGATGAAGGCACCCTTGTCTCAGATTGCTCTGATTCTGCCACCACTGAAGGGCCTGGATCAGGGTTCGAGTCACTGGGATCAACTTGGATAGGAATCTCTCTTTGAGACCAAAAGGCTCTCAAATGGAACTGAATGTCCCTCATCTGAAATCTTGCTCCTTGCACTACAGCTGTGGAAGCAGCCATGTGTCCTAGGAGCTGTAGGAAATGCCTTGCTGGTCGAGAGACCTGCAGAGTGAAGGACGAGGCCAGGGCCACCAGGGTCCTTACCCTTTCTAGGGGAAGGAAGGCTCTGGCCTGCTTTGTGTCCAGTTCTGCACCTATAAAGGTGAGTACCTGGACAGGTTCCAGAACTGACTTTGGAAGATTGAGAAGAAAGCCCAGAGAGGAAGCAGCTGCTGGGTAACTTGCAGGTGTGATTTGACCTGGTCTGGAGACTGACCCACAATGAGCCAGTCGTCTAGGTAGGGAAAGATGGCAATCTTTGCCTTCTTAAATGAGCAACTGCTACTGCCAGGCATTTTGTGAATACCTTGGGGCAGAGGTAAGGCCGAAGGGCATTGCTTTGAACTGATAATGGCCTGAGGGGCAGTTCGAATCTGAGGTACTTTGGTGGGAGCTTCTGATAAGAACATGGAAGTAGGCATCCTTGAGGTCCAGGGAAGCTAGCCAGTCCTGGCCTTAGGGAGGGTAAAATCATTCCCAGAGTCACCATTTTGAATTTTGGTTTTAAAGGTGCTTGTTCAGATATCTTAGGTCCAGGATGGGCCGCCACTCTCCTGTCTTTTTGGGGTAAGGAAGTACCTGGAGTACAGACCCTTGCCCTGGTGTGGGAGAAACCTTTCTACAGCTCTGAGAGCCAGGAGGGTTGAGACTCTGTTTCAAAGCAAGAGTCTCTAGAGGGTTTGCAGGTGGAAAAGATCTGATTCTCATCTTTGGAAATTTTTTGAAGCTGAGAACCAGACCCTGGCTTACTACTTCCAGGACCCACTTGTCTGATGTTAAAGACTCCCAGTCCTGGACGAAGTAAGCCAGCCTGCCCCCTACAGGTAATGGAGAACCGGCCCTGGGCATCCCATCAGGGTGCCTGTTTGGCAGGGGCTTTAGGCTGAGGGGTAGGAGCAGGCCTGCTTGTACCCCGTCTGCCTCTCCCTCTGAAGAACCCCCTCTGAACATAAGCTGAAGAGGAGGCCTGGGTTTGGTAAAAAGGCCTGTGAAAGGCTGCCTCTACCCCTGGGGGGCTGCCTCTGAGGAGTGGCTTGCCGTTCCTTGGCTTGTGCACTCCTATAAGTGGTTCTATATTCATCCATTTTCTTCATATAATTCTCTGTCTGCTCCCAAACAGAGAATTTCCCACCACAGGAAAATCCATAGCCTTAGCCTGGGTATCCCCAGACAAACTAGTACACCTGAGCCAAGCCAATCTACGAAAAGCCACAGATGTAGCCATGACTCTAGAGGAAACATCATTAGAATCCACTGCAGCATGGAATTGCACCTAGATGCCTCAATACTCATCAGCAGCCACCTGCTCCAGCTCCTGGCAAGCTGGCCAGGGCCTGTTTGACTAAAGCCATGACAGTATCCCATCTAGATTTTTGGTATCTTGCAACATAAGCCATATAATTTGCTTGTCTGAGTCCCAAGGACGCTGCCATGTATTGTTTTTTAGCCATGGCATCAATCTTCCTGGAGTCCTTGTCAGGAGGATGTGAAGCCAGGGGAATATTAGCCTTATCACAGGCTGCAGCCTGAACTACCCCAACATGGCTGCATTGCTGTGAAAGAAATTCTGTATCAGGACCTGACAAAGTGTACCTCCTGTCCATCTTTTTATCCACAGGAGGCACAGAATTAGGAGCTTTTAAAATTTTTATTGTTTGTTTCTAAAGGATTTATGTAAAGGAATAGACAATCTCCTGGACTCTGGGATATCCATCATCTCTACAAAGTCAGGCTCCTCTTGTTCATCCACAGCTTCCTCCAAAGGAAGCTGGAGGGTTTCAGCAACTTTTTTATAAAACAGAAAATGAGAAGGGGACTCAGCAAGCCTAGGGGAGATTCTCCTAAAGGTCTGTCTGGGGAGATGTCCGGTTCAATGGGCACATCCAGACTTTCAAAGTCACATTCACACTGTTCATAATCATCCTCCCCCTCCTCTGGTTCATAAAACTCCTCTATATCATATTCTTGAACCGGTGGAACCGACCGAACCGACCTCTTTCCAGATAGTGGCGGTTCGGACGGAACCGGGGAAAGTGACTGGACAATTTGGATTGCCCTGGCTATCTCTGCAGCAGTTGGAGAAGGGATTTTTGACACCACACCTGCTGATTTTCTAGTTCTCTTTGCTGGAACTGGCTCTCAGAGTCAGCTTTACGTTGCCCGAGGTGTCTGGCCCTGGTCAGAGGGCACTCCTCCGCCCGGTTGGCACCGAACCGGCTGGCCATCCGGTCAGCGGACTTTTTGCCTCTCCCCTGAGCCTACCAACCTCTTATCTAGGTAGCTGCAGGGAAATTCTTGCAAATCTGGCAGTCTGCATTGAGGTGGTCAAACCCAGACAATAAACACATGTGGTGTGGGTCAGCCTTGGCAAAGGCTTCCCACAGACACTACAGTGTTGAAACCCAGTGGCCCGTTTTTCTTTTGGGTTTCTCAGACATAATGCCAGCCTAACCAAAACTTGCCCTTTTTTTCGGCAGTGCCAGGCAAGATACCTTATCGGTTCCCAACCGTGTTTCACGGGTCATGGAAAAAACCGTAATGAAATCCAGTTTTTTTAGAACCGATAAGAACTGGGAACCGCACTCTAAATGCTTCAGAAAGTACAGTTACATAAGAACTTACCGTAACAGTAGATCTTCGAGAACAGCTCTTGCAGCAGGTTACACCATTAGGACTGAAGCCGGCAGGCGCCAGGACCCCGGAGACTTTTCTAGCTAGCTATCTTCAGCTGGGACCGCCCCCGACGTCGGCCCGCCTCCGACGTCAGGCGTGGTATAAGAGGGGGCGGTCCCGCCAGAATCCCCAGTTCTCCCGCTGGAGACTCCCGGCCAGAGGTTGCAATAGCGGGGGAGACCAAGGATCCACCGTTAGAAGGCAAAAAGGAGTACGAGAACCCATCCTTTCTTCCCTCACTCCTCCGTCCTAGAGGAGCAACTGCTAGCGAAGACCTCCTCCAAGGGGGATACGGTGGGCGGGAAGGTACCTGCTGCAAGAGCTGTTCTCGAAGATCTACTGTTACGGTAAGTTCTTACGTAACTGTACTATCTTACTTTAGATACAGCTCTTGCAGCAGGTTACACCATTAGGACTGATTCCTAGCCAAGCTTGACCCTTCACATCAGGAGGAGGAAAGAAGAAGAAACCGAGAGAGCAGCCCCAACCTCGATTCAGGACAGGAGGCTCTGCAGCACGGCCTGGCAGAAACTGCCCTTCGCCTAGAGGCGATATCCAGACTGTAATGCCTGATAAAGGTATGCACAGAGTTCCAAGTAGCTGCAGCGCTAGCAGTTGAGGTTGAGACATTCTTGAGAGCTGCAAAAGAAGTGGCTACACCCTAGTAGAATGGCCCGGACGGAACCCGGGAGGGCTTTTGTTTGGATTGGTAGCAATGAGAGATGCATTGCACAAGCCAGCAGGATAAGGATTGCTTAGACACTGGCCGACCTCTCATTCTCCTCAGCGAAGGACACAAAGCGTTCGGGTCCAAAAGGACTTGCTCTATTGAGGTAATAATTTTGTATGTGTGAACATCAAAGAGTATGGAGCAAAGCCTCCTCTATTGGAATAGTTCGGGAAGTAGACCGAAGGTCAATATCCTGATTTAAGGTCAGAGCTGAAACCACCTTAGGCAAAAACTTAGGATTCGCTCTCAGAGACACTCTGTCTCGGTGAAAAACCAAATAAGGCTCTTACACATCAGGGCATGAAGCTCAGAAATCCTTCTGGCTGAAGTAACTGCGTAACTAAAAACAACGCCTTCCAAGACAGAAAACGAGTTTCGCAATCCGCGGCTGGTTCAAGGCAGGAGCGTGAGTTGCTCCAAAACAAAAGGAGATCCCATGGAGGAATCGGATCTTTAATAGGAGGCTAAGGTGCAGCACCCTCTCAGGAACTCCCGAGAAGCGCCCAGTTGAGCAGGGCGGTGGCCCACCAGCTGGTGATAGGCCGAAATAGCACAAAGGTGTACTTTAATAGAGGAGTAGGCTAACCCAGAGTGAAAAGGAGAGGAGGTAGTCCAAGACTGCCCCTACAGGGCAACCTAAAGGAGAAAGGTCACGAGTCCGGCCACCAAAGACAGAATCGGCGCCATTTCATGGCGTAGGTAGCGTGAGTAGCCGGCTTGGCTGCAGAGAGTACCTCTGCAACCTCCCGCGAGACCCCGTGTCGCATGATGGCTACGCCTCTAGGAGCCAAGCGTCAGGTTCAAAGACCGCAGATCCGATGTAATAACGAACCTTGCTCCTGAGACAGAAGGTGAGAACTGCGCGGCAGTGGGAGTGGAGGTTCCGAGACAGCTGCACCAGCAATGGGAACCAGATTTGTCTGGGCCAGAATGGGCCACCAGAATCAAACGCCTCGCCTCCCGCGCAGTTTGAGCAGAACTCTCTGGATCAACGGAAAAGGAGGGAAGCGTGAGGAACCTGTTCTCCCAGGAGATGGACAACCTGCCTCGCCAGAAAACTCCAGGCCCTGGATCTAGCGAGCAGAAATTGGGCAGTTTTATGCTGGATGGGATGGACAAGTCTAACTCTGGAGTTCCCCATCGAGGAACAGATCCTCTGCGACCTCCTGAAGAAGTTCCCACTCGTGGACTCTGGCCTGGGAGCGACTCCAGGCCGTGGCGATCGTGTTGTCCACGCCGAACGTGTACCGCGACCAGACTTGGCGCCGTGTCCGACACCCAATCCCACACTCTCATGGCCTCCTGCAAAGGGGTAAGAGTGTGCGCCTTGTTTGTTGAGGTAGTACATCACCGCCGTGTTGTCGGTCTGAAGCAGGATGGTACACGGTGGGATTATGGACTGGAAAGCCTGGAGAGCGTACAGTACCGCTCTCATCTCCAGAACATTGATGTGCAGATGAGCTTCTAGCGGACTCCATACGCCCTGAGACTTCATCCCATCCAGGTGAGCTCCCCACCCAAGACCTGAAGCATCCGTGGTGAGGGTAATCTCTGGGGACGGCGCTGCGAAAGGGACGCCCATGGAGAGCGACCCGGGGGCTAACCACCATTGCCAGTCCTGAATCACTGCTTTGTGATTCTGACCGGTGCTGCAGATGGTCTTGCCTCTGGTCCCACTGCGCCTTGAGCATCCATTGCGTTACAGCGCATGTGGGCCGCCAGCGCAAGAGGACCGTGGGAATGGCCGCAGCCATGTGACCGAGCGCAGGGCAGGACCTGGCCGGAGCGGTCTCGATTCACTGATAGGTCCTCTGGTGGGACCTGATGCGCTCCGCCTGTCGCCTGGGAGGAAGGCCCTCCCTGGACCGTGTCCAGCACTGCCTATGAACTGCAGGTTCTGCGACGGTACCAAGACCGACTTCTCCTGGTTTATCAAAATTCGAGCGATCTGAACAGGATCTGAGTGTCCTGGATCGCCTGCAGAAGCGCCTCTCTGGAGGCGGCCATGAGAAGCCAATCGTCGAGGTACGGGAACACATAGTGACCCTTCCTCCTTAGAGCAGCTGCCACGACCGCCATGCACTTGGTGAAAACCCTTGGAGCGGATGACAGTCCGAAGGGAAGAGCTCGGAATTGGAAATGGTGGCCTAAGAACTCGAAGCGCAGGAACCTCTGATGCGCCTGAGCTATGGGGATGTGCAGGTAGGCATCCTGCATGTCTAAGGACGCTCAATAGGCGTCTTGTTTTAGCATGGGAATGAGACCCGAAGAGTCACCATGCAATCCTTTTGTAAGCTAACGACAGGTTGAGGTCGCTTAAGTCCAGAATTGGATGGAGGTCCCTGTCTTTTGGGAACCAGGAAGAAGTGAGAATAATACCCCAGTCCCTCTGGTTTCCTGGGACAGGTTGAATTGCTCCCTTGTCCAAGAGAGCGATCACCTCTGCCAAATCAAGTCACGGTGCTGACCCGAGTACCGGGAGAGCAGAGGAGGCCTCAAGGGTGGCTGTTCTCAATCCCAGAAAGTGGCCTATGCTGACCAGCTGAAGAACCCATCTGTCGGTGGTTACTGCCTGCCAACCCGACAGGAAGTTATATCGACCCCCGACCGAAAAGTCCCGTTGATCACGGTGAGGGGCCGAAGCGACTCATGCTGTGGCGGCTGAGGGGCCCGCCCGGCTGGGTAGCCTTGGAAGGGCGTTGACCTCTGCCAGCGGGCTGCTTCCCTGGGATCTTCGAGCCAGGGCCCCTATGCTGTGTGTGGCGGACGGGTGTTGCCTCTGAGTCCGCTTCACGAAGCGCCTTAGCTCCTACGAAGGAGCCAGGCCTCGGCCGGTACATCGCCTGGACTGTCCGGACCGCCTTTCCAGCCTCTTGCAGTTTGGTAATTATACGCTCTGCCGGATTACCAAACAACACCTCACCTTCAAAGGTAGCGTCCAAAATGTTCTTCTGGACGTCTGGGGTGAAACCCGAGACACGAAGCCACGAGTGTCTCCCAAGGCACACGCCTGAAGCAGCCGCCCTGGCTGACGAGTCCGCAGAATCATACGCGGCTCTGAGCACCTGGGTTCCCACGTCTGAACCCGTCCGGAAGAGCTGAAGCATCTCCTCCTTCTGCTCACCTTCCGGCAGCTTCTCAGCCGCCTCTAGCCCCTGTTCCCACAGGGCGTTCTGGAACTGAACCATGTGGGTGAGATAGTTCAGGGACCTGATAGCACAAGTCACGGAAGCGTAAGTGCGCCTCCCCAGAGCGTCCAGCTGTTTGGATTCTGGGTCCGGTGGCAGAGCACTCAAATGCTGCAGTCTCTGGGACCGATCATGAGAGGCAGTAATGACCAGGGAGTCAGCCAGAGGTTGCTGAGATAGGTACTGGTCCCCCCTTGGGGCCCTGTACAGTCTATCCGCCTTCTTCGGCACCACCGGGAGCGAATGAGGACGCTTCCACGCCGCCTTGATGACGTCCACAAAAGTGTCCACCAAGGGTGGCACCACCACAGGCTTAGGGTCCTTCTGCCGAAGACACTTTGCCAGGCGTAGTCTTTCAGGGTCAAGTTCCTCTGCTTCCCAACTCATATTCTCCTGGATATGTCTAAGGATATCCATGAAGGATGGATCGTCCGGAGGAGACCTTGAGTCTACTGGGTCCGGGCGAGGAAGCGAGACCGAGATAGAGATCTAGAAGAAAATAAGAAGATCCCGTAGCCGACGACGACGGCAACCGACGTCGCCTCCTGGATCTCTTGGGACTGGGCGACCCGGAGGACGACGATCTAGACGGAGGTCTCCTTCTATGCCTGCCCCTGGGAGGAGTCACAGGCTCCCTGGGGACGGAATGGCCAGCCGACCTCACAGGTGAAGGTGGGGCCGGGGCAGGAACCACAGGAGTAGGAGGAGGTGGAGGAGGAAGGACCGGGGTACCACATCCTTCCTGACAGTAGCCCACCAGTAAGTGAACAGGTCCTTCACCTCGCCAGGACAGTCCCGACGTCGGCTCCGAGGACGAGAGCCGGACGTCGGGTCCCGGCGACGGCACCACGGGGCCCTCGGGCGGTGGCGAGGGACCCCGGGGAGACTCCTCGTGGCCAGGAACGCCCGCCTGGACATCGGGCAAGGCCGAATCCTCCTCGATGGGGGACTCCTGTCCGACCGACGTCGGAGGTGCAGGAGCCCCCCGCTCAGGCGTCGGACGTCGGTCCCCCCACTGACGTCCGATGCGATGAAGAGGCCGACGACGGCCGACCGACCAACGTCGGCTCAGAGGAACGCTGGCGTACGACCGACGGCAGTCTGGCCGACGCCGGATCCACCGGCTTCCTCAGCGGGGTGAGCTCTACGGCCTCCGGGGAAGAGAGGAAGACCGACATCGGGGCCCAGAGGCGGGAGCACGACTTGTGGTGGTGGCGTATGCCTCCCTCGACTTCTCGCCAAGGCCTTTGGGCTGAAGAGGAAGACGCACGCCTGGGCGGTAGAGGCCTGAGTAGGTGTGCAGCGGGGCCGCAGCTCGGAGTGATGAAGGCCTGGCGGGCGAGTGGTCTGAACGAGATCCGAGCTCCGGACTGGAGGCCCGAACCGGTGACCGGCAGAGTCCCGGGCTTCTTCTTCTTTTCCGTGACGCCGGTAAGGCCGAATCTTCCTTGAAGGCCATCGTCAAGTTTTTCCTCTAGTAGAAAGCTTGAAGGGCCTTCGCCGGCGGATTCTGCGCTGGCTATTGAACCCCTGGCAGAGGGAGCAGGCCTTGGCATCGTGGTCCGACCAGACACTGATGCACGCGAATGCGGGTCCTCAGGGTATCTGCTTGCCGCACGCACACTTAGAAGAATGCCTGGTCGGAGAGGACATCAGACACTTAGCTTGATTGAAGAGAAGAAATCTTCCACAGAAGAACCGAAAATTTCGGAAAACCACTGTGACGCGTAAAGAACTTACCGAGGGTCGAAGCATGCACTGTCGACGTGGGGAAGAACTGAGGGATTCTGGGCGACCGCCTCTATATACTCGCTGACGCCGGAGGCGGCCGACGCCGGGCGGTCCCCGCTGAAGATAGCTAGCTAGAAAGTCTCCGGTCCTGGCGCCGCCGCTTAGTCCTAATGTGTAACCTGCTGCAAGAGCTGTATCTCAAAGTAAGATTAAAGTTTCATATAACCTGATCGTTCAAACCGAACCGATAAACATTTACAAGTTCCACACAGAAATAAACCTATCTCATTACTTACAATACCATAGACAGAGCTTGAACCGATCAGTTTACGGTTAAAATAATGATAATCGCGTTGAATTTAACCGAGAAAAACTCTTTAAACCGAGAAATGAACCGAGCAGTAGGAGGAATCGGAGCGACTGTTCAGTGAGGCTGGAGTAAAGAATCTGACAGTTTCGGTTTGAAATATCCCAGACAGAGTTTCTAACCGAAGTCAAGGCTTTCAAGTTCCATGCCCTGCATGGAAGTTAACTCTTTCACCTCCGGAGCAGTTCTAATGGTGGGACAAACTGCAATAGTCATAATATAGCAAGACTTCATGTTGTTTGAACAATGATTTCCCACAGCGACCACGCATTTCTGTGCTGAATGTGTGAAAACACATTTTGGCCATGTTGTGAAAAATGACAGCTGTACTGTCCATAAGGAAGTATGGAAAAATGCCACTGGTGAAAATCTGGACTGAAAATATTACAAATTCATGAACTTACGAGGGTGCGTGGAAACTGCGCAATGCTCACTCGTAACACAGTCATTTTATGGACTTTTGTCACCAAATTTTCAACATAGCCATTTTAAGACCTCTGCTCATGACCAGTGTCACTGTGATTTTCTTAATCTGTCCCAAACATTCCTTTCGCACACCGACTGCACCATTGTGCGCTACATGTGCAGAAACACATTTTGGGCGAGATGTGAAAATTGGTAGCTGTGCTGCTCATAAGGAAGTGTGGTAAAATGGCAATGTTGAAAATCTGGAATGCAAATATAAAAAATTTGCAAACTTGCGAGTGTGCATAGGAATTGCGCAACATGCGCTCCTAAAAAAGTAATTTTTGGGAATTTTTTCACCAAATTTTCAACATAGCCATTTTAAGACATCTGCTCATGAACAGTGTCACTGCGATTTTCTTAATTTGTCCCAAACCTTGATTGTGCACACCGACTGCGCCACTGTGCACTACATGCACGGAAACACAGTTTGGGCAACATGTGAAAAATGACAGCTGTACTGCTCATAAGAAGGTGTGGTAAAATGGCAATGTTGAAACTCTGAGTGCAAATATTAAAATTCACGAACTTACGAGCGCATGAGAACTGCACAACGCACGCTCGAAAGTCATTTTATGAATTTTTTCACCAAATTTGCAACATAGGCTTTTTGAGAGCCCACCTTATGAACACTGGCACTGTCATTTCCTTAATTGGTCCCAAAAGGTGATTTCACGCAGTGACCGCGAAATCACGCTTCGGGCCCGATTAACGCCATGACAGTTCAAGAATTCATGAGGAGGGGTCCCAAAAACCCCATGTCGAAAATGTGCTGCAAAAATTTCAAAAAAATGCCTGAGATATGCATCAAAGTTGAAAACCCCCCATTTATTAAATTATACAGCTTACCAGCATTTCCTCAGTTCGCGGTCGGCTTTGAAGAGTGCAGACGTGTTCCCAGTCCACCGAAGATCATCGCGCCAGCCTCCGAAGGTAAGTATGGGGTGAGGTGGGGGTGTGTGGAGGCAGAGTGTGCAGAGAGTGGGCACGGGTGGGCAGGGAGATCGCCGAGGGAACGCTTATTTGTTTACAGGTTTTTTTGTCTTTTAGGAAGACGATGCTGGATGTTGCCACGCTGGGGTGGGCTCCCAGCGTGGCAGATGGAAGGCTGTTTGGAGGGGCCTGGAGCCGACAGGGAGTGGGCACCCCTGTCAGCCATAAAATCTTGCCACATGGGGTGCGCTCCCAGCGTGGCACCTGGCAAACTTTGGGGGGCATGAAGCCGACGGGGAATTCGGCACCCGTCGCCATAAGCAGTGTGTGGGGGAGGAACGATCAGCACGCAATACGCGTGTCATATATGGGGGGAGCACTGCTCACTGTAGCAGAGCTCTCCCTTTCAACTGTATGGCACTGCATTTTGGATGATCGCACTATGTTTCTTGCACATGCGTGCAAGCAAACATAAAAAGGAAACTGACAAATATTTGTTAGAGGTCAGAAATGTGGGTTGATTGCCATCACAGGTAATTGAATATCTCCGGGCTGAGTACCCCGTCCGAGCAACATTCTACTATCTGCCAAAAATACACAAATACATGGTGAATCCTCCAGGCTGACCAATAGTGCCAGGGAATGATTCCCTGACAGAACCCCTTGCAAAATCTATTGATTACCATTTGCTAGAATTGGTAAGGCATGTCCCATCATACATAAAAGATACAGGAGAAATCCTGAGAGTGTTGGAGGATATAGCGATAGAGGAAGATAGTCTATTGGTTACACTAGATGTCACCTCACTATACACTAATATACCCCACAAAGAGGGGGTAGGGGCATTGAAGTTCTTCCTCGATCAGAGACTTACATTAGAACTACCTGCAGCAGTGTTGACAAGATTGGAAGAATTTGTTTTGAATTTCAGCACTTTCTTTTATAAAAAACATTTTTCTCTACAAAAAAAGGGTACAGCAATGGGTGCAAGCTTTGCACCAAACTATGTTAACTTATACATGACCAAATGGGAACATCAAATCAAATCAAATCTTTTTTTTTTTTTATAAAAGGTGCCTTTCTAAAACCAAGGCGCCTGTACAATAAAATTTATAAAATAAAAATAAATTATCCGAACAAGACATATGAATTACAAAAAATACGATATAATAGCATATAATAGCAGCAGCACTAATCCCCGAATGTCAAACTAAAAAGATAGGTTTTCAGGGCATTCTTGAAGCTTTGGACAGTTAGGCATTCTCGTACCCGATGAGGTAGAGAATTCCACAGGGACGGGGCAGCAAAACTAAATGCCCTTGTTCCAGATGTTTGTAATCGAACCCTGGGAATCTCTAGCAATCCTCATCGGTGGATCGGAGAGGACAGTAGGGACAAAGGAGATCTTTCAGGTAACCCGGTCCCTGGTCGTGTAGGGCCTTATAGGTTAATAAAGCAACCTTGAAGGTGATCCACATTGTATCGGGTAGTCAGTGCAGACTGCTGACATTGCACATATGACTAGTTCTGGAAGTACCAGTCAATAGCCTGGCTGCCGCGTTCTGCACCAGCTGCAAGTGGAGGATATCAACCCCCGGTAGCCCTAGGTAAACGGCATTGCAGTAGTCAAGACAAGAGGTAACGAAGGCGTGAACCAACGTTGGAAGATCATCGGGAGGAACCAGGTGTTTCACTCGGGCGATATTTCTCAGATGGTAAAAAGAGGTTTAAATAGCTGCTGACACCTGTGACTTTAGGGTCAAACAGTCATCAAACATAACGCCCAGGTTCTGCACCCGGTCTGAGGTAGCTAGCTGGACGCCTCCAAGCCACAGACCCGAAGGGGAACCTGTCAACATACCCGCCTCACGATGACCCGGGTCCACCACCAACACGTCGGTTTTTTTTAACATGGCTTTGTTAGATGTGTCGATAATCCATTTCTCCACAAAACTGATTTGTGGAGGCACTTTATTGACGACATCTTGATAATATGGAAGGAGACAAAATGAACTGTTTGATTTTGTTACATACTTAGAGAACAATAATTCAAACTAATGGTTTAGTTTATCCTTCAGTCAGAAACAGATCAGCTATTTAGATCTGACTGTCATAAAGGATGGCGTAGGAGGGGTGATTACAGACCTTTTTTTTAGAAAAGAGACAGATCGCAACACAGTGTTGTTAACAGATAGTAGTCATCCTGGCCATGGCTATTCCTACAGGACAGTTTATTCGCACAAGAAGAAACTGTAGTACTAAAGAGCTATTTGACAAAAGAGCACGTGAATTAACAGAAAGATTGATGGAGAGGGGATATAACGAGGTGCTTGTCTCAAATGTCAAAAATATGGTAGGAGAGATATCTCGTGAGAATCTTCTACAAGAGTAAAGAGAGAGTCACATACAGACCCTCATTGCACATTTATTAGTACCTATAAGCTACAATCTGCTGGAATTACAGAGATTGTAAGAAAACACTGGCACATGGTGAAAACTGGACCCAGGGCTTAAAGATATGAAGGAAACAGGCCCCAAGATAGATTTTAGAAGAGGCAAAACAGTTGAAGATGTTGCTGTACACTCCATGCAGCCCGAAGTGACACAGAATAGAATATGGCTACCACAGTAAACTAGCAGTTGTCACAAATGTGGCAACTGTAAATATCGTAGTAAGGCGAAGAACACTAGAACCTTCAAGAATTTTTGTACTGGCAGGGACACTGAAGTTAGGGGATTTATAACACGTATTACATGCTGAATGGAAATGTGGTAGTTACTATATTGGTAAAACCAAACGGGCGTTCAAAATTAGAATAGGTGAGCATGTTTGGGCCATTGAAAATGGTGATGTAAAAAATGCCTTGGCAGTACACATACTAAAATCAAGAAAAAAAGAGGAACATGATTTTACCTTTACAGGCATAGAAAAACCTCTGATGTCACAGAGGGGAAGTGGCTATGATAATTTGTTGTTGAATAGAGAACAGCGCAACGTCAAAGATACCTTTTAAACAAAACAAGATGGAAAAACAATTCAAGGGACTAATATTCGAACTGGGGCTACTGGACATCTGGAGAGAAATGTACCCAAATGCCAGGGACTACACCTATTTTTCCCCCAGATTTAAAATACACTCTAGAACAGACATGTTCTTTACATCAAACAGATATCTAGCTATGTTTAAGTCTATGTGGGTGGGGACAGCCACTCACTCAGCCCACCAACCAGTGTTCATAGAAACTGATTTGGTAATTCCTAAGAAAAATACATACTGGAGGCTTAATGTCTCCCTTTTGTGAGATCAACGGGTAACCTCGGAGATCCGAGACGTCATCAAGCAGACAGTGGAGCTGAAATCTGATCAGAACATCTCGCCGCAGATCTTATGGGACACGGTGAAGGTGGTGGTTAGGGGGAAGCTCATATCTACTGCTGTACATTAAAAAAGGGAGAGACAAAGGCGGATGGACACCCTCTCTGAACAACTTAAAAGGTTAGAGGTCCAACAGAAACAGAAATGGGAGGCACAAACTGGGGAGAGACTGAAGGAAATAAAAGGTAAAATACAGCCTGCTAAAAGTAGAAACAGAGAAGGCCCTGTGCTACCTCAAACAGAAATATTATGAGGGAGGTCCGAGGGCGACTTAAGTACCTAGCCTATCGGCCAAGTCAACAGGCAGCAAGGTCCCATATCACAAAGATAAGACATCCCCAGACAGGGCAAATAACCCACCGTGGGGACCAGGTTATGGATGCGCTGGTCTCCTACGATAAAAAACTGTATACACCCTAACAAAGGTCCTCGGGGGCAGAGAAGAAAAAAATACGATAGTAATGTTGTTTCTTCTAATGGAGTCTTGCTGTATTCAGAAATAATGCAGTTAGCCCCAGCACTTGAACTGCCCCGGGGAGGGCTCACTCAAGCGGTGCTCTCCCTTTCAACTGTACAGCACTGCATTTTGGATCGTCGCACTATGTTTCTTGCTGTATTCTGACATTATGCAGTTAGCCCCAGCACTTGAACTGCTCCAGAGAGGTAAGCGTTAACTCTATGCCAGAGCATAGAACGTTAAGCTCGAGCTCGGTTCAAACCTCTGTCTGCTGCACTTTGAAGTGTAACCATCAGATTCTTACGAGCTAACACTGACTAACTACCCCCACTATGTGGAAATTGTAAAATTTTTACTAGCCAAAAAGGCAAGCAAATATTTTGGATCCCCAAAAGACTCAAGTCGAGAAATCCAAAACAAAAACTAGGTAGTGAACAAAATAATTACCAAACCATAGAAATAACCCACTCCCCCTGTCTAAAGAGGGGAGAGTGTCAAGTACACCCCTGAGGTGCAACACTGCGTCTACCAGCCCACTTCCCAAAAAACAGATTCTGAGAGGGGAGGCAGGAAGGGAGGTCAGAATACAGCAAGACTGCATTAGAAGAAACACAATTACTAAGGTGAGAAATTTTTTCTTCAAACAACATGAAGTCTTGCTGTATTCTGACATTATCCAGACTACCAAGCAGTACCTCCATGGAGGAGGGAATCAAACCTATTTTGGGAATAGGCTCTGCAGTACTGCTCTACCAAACCTAGCATCACTCTGAGCCTGGATATCCAGAGAGTAATGCTTGGTGTAAGTATGGACTGTTTTCCAGGTGGCTGTTTTGCATATCTCTAACAAGGGTATATCTCTGGCAGCAGTCAGAGAAGCAGCTGTACCTCTAGTCGAATGAGCTCTCAGGCCTGAGGGGGGCACTTTGCCTATCTTTTCTTAGCAGAACTGTATACAAGAGACATTCCACCTGGCAATAGTTCTCTTAGTAGCAGGTTTGCCCTTCCTCACTTCACCATAAGTGAGGAACAACTGGAAGGAGTCAAACCTAAAAGCCTTAGTACGCTCAATGTAATAGCTACGAGCCCTTTCAACATCCAAACTATGTAATCTTCTCTCTCCCCTGAAGAAGAATGATCAGTGAAGAATATAGGAAGAGACATGGATTGGTTCAGATGAAAATCTGAAGCCACTTTGGGAAAGAACCTCCTATTGGTTCTAAGGACCTCCTTATCTCTATGGAATGAGATAAAATCAGGCTCCACTGACAGAGCTTGTAATTCACTTATACGCCTGGCAGAGGTAATAGCTACCAGGAACACAGTTTTCCAAGTCAACTACTTAAGCTCTGCTGAAGACAAAGGCTCAAAAGGGAGTTGCATAAGCTGAGCAATGCAAACATTAAGATCCCAAGCAGGAGTAGGATCCCTAAAGGGGGGACTGGTATAGAGCAATCCTTTGAAAAATTTACAGAAAACAGGGTGAGATGCCAGTGAGAAGGGCTTTTCCACTGACAGGAAAGCAGAAGCAGCTGACAAGTGTACTTTGAGGGTAGCTGGTCTAAGGCCTAGGCCATTAAGGTGAACCATGTAATCCAGAACTCTAGGCAAGTCAGCAGTATATGGGGATATATGCTTCTTGGAATACCAAATGCTGAATCTTTTCCATTTGGAGTTATACGTTTTTCTGGTGGCAGGTTTTCGAGAGGCTTTTATAATGTCCAGAACCCACTGAGACAGATGCAAATTTGCATATTCTAGATCTTCAAGAGCCATGCCTTGAGATTGAGAGACCGAAGGTTGGGGTACCAGATCCTCCCCTGAGAAGAGGTTAACAGGTTGTGATTCATGGGAAGAGACGGGGGAAGATGAACTACTAGGGACAGCAACAGGGGGTACCAAAGCTGGTTGGCCCAGTCTGGAGCAATCCGGATCACCCTGCAAGATTGTGACCTTATCTTGAACAGGATTTTGAACAGTAGAGGAAAAGGAGAGAAGGCATACAGAAATTTCCCTTCCCAATCCAGAATTAGAGCATCCAGAGGGACTGAACCCAAGACTGGGGATCTGCAACAGAAGAGAGGAAGTTGGTGATTGTCTGGGGCTGCACAGAGATCTATCTCTGGAGTGCCCCACCTTGAAAAAATCACTTTTAACACTAGGGGGTCCAGGGACCATTCATGATGGCCCTGGGAAATCCTGCTCAATGCATTTGCTAGCACATTGTCCTTCCCTGGAAGGTGGACTGCTACCAGAGAGGTCTGTAGAGAATAAGCCAGGGACCATAATTTCATGGCTTCCGTGCACAAGGCCATAGACTGAGTACCTCCCTGCTTGTTGATGTACCACATGGTGGTGGTGTTATCTGTCCTGACCTGAACCACCTTGTTCTGTACTGATTCCGAGAAGGCTTGCAGAGCCAGGTACACTGCCCAGAGCTCCAGAAGATTGATGTGGAGAAGAGACTCCTGAGGGGACCACACTCCCTGAGCTGTGAGAGCTCCCAGGTGAGCTCCCCACCTCAGGAGAGAAGCATCTGTGGTTAGAAACACGGAATGAGACTGCGTGATGAATGGGACTCCTTGCCTGAGGTTGTCCTTATCCAGCCACCAATGGAGAGCCTGGATCAGGGTCTGAGTCACTGGAATAAGCTTGGTTAGAGGGTCTTTTTTTGAGACCAAAAAGCCCTCAAATGGAACTGGATGTCCCTCATCTGAAATCTAGCCCCTTGGACCACTGCAGTGGAAGCTGCCATGTGGCCCAGAAGCTGAAGGAAATGCCTTGCTGGTCGAGACACCAGGTGGAAAGAGGAAGCCAACTCTATAATGGCCTTTACCCTTGCCAGAGGGAGAAAGGCTCTTGTTTTGATCGTATCCAATTCTACCCCTATGAAGGTTAAGAGTTGTACTGGCTCTAGAACTGATTTGGGAAGATTGAGGAGGAATCTTAGAGAAGTGAGCACTTGTTGGGTCACTTGTAAATCTGACTTGACTTGGTCTGAAGAGTGACCCACTATGATCCAGGTATGGAACTATGGAGATGTTTTGTCTCCTTAGAAAGGCCATTACTACTGCTAGGCATTTTGTAAACACCCTTGGAGCTGATGTTAGGCCGAAGGACATTGCTTTGAACTGGTAATGGCCTGAAGGCAGTTCAAACCTCAGGTACTTTCTGTAGGAGCACCTGATGGGAATGTGACAGTAGGCATCTTTTAGGTCCAGCGAGGCCAGCCAGTCCCCTGGCCTTTGAGAGGGAAGAATTATTCCCAGAGTCACCATTTTGAATTTTGGCTTTAGTAGGTACTTGTTTAGGTAACTTAAGTATAGGATGGGCCGCCACTCCCGTTTTTTGGGGGGTAAGGAAGTATCTGGAATACAGATCTTTGCTCCTGTGAAGTGTAGGAACTTTCTCTATGGTTCTGAGAACCAGCAGAGATGAAACCTCTGCCTCTAGGGCAATGGTTTCGGAGATGTCTGCAGGTGGAAAGGACCTGACCCTCAGCTTTGGAAATTTTTTGTAGCTGAGGGCCAGTCCCAGACTTACTACTTCCAGGACCCACTTGACTGAGGTAACAGACTTCCAGTCCTGGGAGTAGTAAGCCAGCCTGCCTCCTACAGGAATTGGGGGGTCGTCCCGGGCTAACACATCAGTGTCTGCCTGGCAGGAGCCTTAGGCTGAAAGGAGGATGCAGCCCTGTTCATCCCCCTTCTGCCTCTCCCTCTGAAGAACCCCCTCTGGGAAAAAGGAGAGCAGGCCTGTGCCTGGTAGAAAGGACTGTGAAAAGGCCTGCCCCTGCCCCAAGCCTGCTGCTTCTGAGGAGCTGCCTGCTTTCCCTTGCCCCGTGCACTCCTGTAGGTGGTCCTGTACTCATCCATCTTTTCCATATAATTCTCTGTCTGCTTCCCAAACAGAGAATTCTCGACAACAGGGAAATCCATGGCCTTAGTCTGGGTGTCCTGTGATAGGCTAGTACATCTGAGCCAAGCCAGCCTTCAAAGAGCCACAGATGTAGCCATGACTCTTGATGACACATCATTGGAGTCCACAGCAGCATGAAACTGGATTTTTGATGCCTCAGTCCCATCAGCAGCCACCTCCTCCAGCTCTCTGGCAAGCTGGGGGGGAAGCCTGTTTAGCCAGTTCCAGAATAGTATGCCATCTGGACTTCTGGTATCTGGTTGTGTAGGCCATATAATTAGCCTGCCTGAGTCCCAAGGAAGATGCCATGTACTGTTTCTTTGCCATGGCATCCAGCTTCCTGGAGTCTTTATCTGGGGGGTGTGAAGCCAAGGGTATGTTAGCCTTATCACAGGCTGCAGCCTGCACAACCCCAACATGGCTGCATTGCTGGTACAAGTACTCCGTACCTGGGCCTGACAACATATACCTATTGTCCATTCGCCTGTCCACAGGAGGTGTAGAATTTGGAGTTCTTAAGTAACTTCTGTGTCTGTTTCCCAAAGGATTTGTGAAGGGGAATAGACAATCTCTTGGACTCTGGGATGTCCCATCATCTCCACATAGTCAGGCTCCTCGACAGCTTCATCCAAAGGGAGCTGGAGGATTTCTGCCACTTTTTTGTAAAACATAAAGTGGAACGGGACCAGAAAGCCGGGGGACACACCAGAAGGCCTGTCTGTGGAGATGGGCTCATCCAGACCTTCCACACCATCATCATCATAATCTTCATCCTCCTCCAAATCCGGTTCGTAAAAGTCTTCAGGGGAATAAACCTGAACCGGAGGAACTGACCGAACCGAACGCCTACCGGGAGGCATCGGATCAGCCGGAACTGAACGGAGCGATTCAACTATACTAATTTCCCTGGCAATTTCTTCGGCGGTTGGATGATGCGGTTCTGGATCCGAACTGGACGATTTCTTTTTTCTTTTTGCCGGAACCGACCCCTCAGGTCGGCTCTCGATGTCCGAGGGAATCCCCTCATCAGGTCAGTAGGGCACTCCCAGGTTTGGTCAGAACAGAACTGGTTGGCCACCCGTCGGGCGGACTTCGGCCTCCTTTTCCTAAGCCTGCCCAATCTTTTATCCAGGTGGCTTTAGGAAATTTCACATATTTGGCAGTCTGACTCCAGGTGGTCAAAACCCAGACAATAAACACAGGTGGTGTGGGGATCGGCCAGCAAAGGCCTCCCCACACTCACTGCAGTGTTGAAACCCAGTGGGCCCGGTTTTTCCTCTTAGGTTCCTCAGACGAAGCCATCCTATCACTTAACCTTTTTATGACAACAGCCAGGCAAGACCCCTTTATCAGTTCCTAACCGTGTTACGGGTGTTGGAAAAAAAAACGGTGAGAAAGTTTGTTTTTTTTTTTTTTTTTTTTTTACAAACCAATAAGGACCGGTACCTCACACTAAATTCAAACTAAAAGAAAAAGACACAGATAAATACAGACAACCGGTTCAGCTGAACCAGTTGAAATACATTTTTTTACAATTTCCACAAAAAATTCAGCACTAGTCCACTACCTATTTACTTACTGTACTGCAGACAGGGATCTGAACCGAAATAAAGAAAAAATAGCGGTATAAACTGACGTTTTTAACCGGACCGAACCATTAACGAAGGAGAAATCTCCGGAGCGACTGTTCAGTTAGGCTGAGTAAAGAATCTGATGGTTACAAAAGTGCAGCAGACAGAGGTTTGAACCGAGCTTGAGCTCAACGTTCTATGCTCTGGCGTAGAGTTAACTCTTTCCTCTCCAGAGCAGTTCAAGTGCTGGTGGTAACTGCATAATGTCAGAATACAGCAAGACTTCATGTTGTTTGAAATACACGGGCTGGAAATGGGGAATGTAGAGCACAAAATTTCACTATACACGGATGATGTTCTTCTATACCTAACAAGCCCAGAGACCTTGATTCTGCAGGTGTGGAGGAGGCTACTGGAATTTGGGAGACATGTGGGATACACTCTAAATAAACACAAAACTGAAGCTCTATGCCTTCATTACAACCCCTCAGAGGACATTAGGGCAACCATATCGTTAAATTGGTCCTCCCCTAGAATCAAATACCTGGGGATCTACCTTACTAGGAACTTAGGTAAACTGTTCGAGGCAAACTAATGGACCACTAGTACAACAGATTAGACAAGACATTGACAGATGGTCACTATTAAAACTTCCCATGTATTCACATATACAGTCAATCACTATGAATGTCCTTCCCAGGTTTTTATACCTGTTTCAGTGTCTGCCGATGTGGATCCCGAAGACCCAATTTAAGATAACTAGCTGGGAATCATCTCTAACTATATATGGTCCCCTGGCATACCACGCATCTAATTCTCGATAATGCATGCAGACAAGCGACGGGGAGGGGCCCTTCCCAATTTAAAAGACTATTATATGGCGGCACAGCTGCCATTGGCTATTCTGAGCATGGCAGATGGGTATGAGGCACACTGGCAGAAGATGGAGGTGGCCTTGACGGTGGGAGCCCCCTAGGGAGCAAGAATCTCAGATGGGTCACATCGGCAAAACATCAAGAAGCTTCCCCTTTTGACAACTCGAAATACCCTACGAGTGGTTTACAGAATATGGTCCAAATTTAAGTTCTCTGGAGCAACCTGGCCTCTACAATGGTTCGCTTGAGTGAAACATTCTTACCCTCTAAGTTGGACCATACGTTCCGGCACTGCGCAAATTTGGGATTTTGCACCCTGGGACAAATGATGGAGCAAGGTGTGGTGCTCTCCTTTGAACAATTAAAGGAGAAGTATCAAATGCTAATAAAGACTTTTTCTGATACCTTCAATTAAGAAATTATATTGACAAAATTCAAAAAGAGGGACTGGAGAGTCATCAGGTCCAAATCTTGTTGGTGGTTTTCCAGGCACTACAATCCCAAACATTGCCGCAGGGCCACATATCCAGAATATATAGAGCTCTTAGAGGACTATATCAAACCTATACGCAAACTCTTAGAACCAGGTGGGGAACAGATGCAAACCTTCAGCTAACCGACGCAGAATGGGGGAAATTACTTAGCTCCTCAGGGAAAACAACATACTCACCTATGTGGCAAGAATTTGCCTGGAAAACCAGGGTAAGATTCTTCTACACCCCAGCAGTTCAGGGAAGATGGAGTAGAACGGGATCCAGGAAGTGCTGGAGGGGGTGCAGGGAGCAAACTGCACACCATACACACATCTTTTGGCAGTGCCCCATTCTACAAAACTTTTGGGGACAAATTAAAAAGGCATTGACTGAGACGTCTGGGGTAGAATCGGATATGTCCCTCCCACACCTGGTCTTAGGCCTACCGCCCTTGGGGATCAAAGGCAGAGATGCACTATACCTCTGGAATATATTAACAGTTGCGGCAAACAAGGCTATCACTAAACGCTGGCTCTCTGCAGACCCCCCGTGTGTGCAGCAGTGGCTGGAGGTGGTCCAGGACATACAGAATATGGAAGAACTGACCCATAAAGTTAATCAGTGGATCTCGGTATTCCTTCATAGGTGGACAAGGTGGGAGTTGTAGCATCAGGAATTGAGAGGCGAGCCTAGATGAGCCAAATGGGTTGGGGGTGCCCATGAATTCAAGGTGAGCCTACTGATCTGGGAAATACATAACTGAATATATATCCAGACACTGGAGAAGTGGGTAACATGTTGAAGACATAAAAGGTACCCTGTATTAGTCAAGAGGTGTAAAGTAGCAAAACAGAAGGAATGTACTTGAGAAGATTAAAGTCACTGTTGTGATTGTATATAATTAACTGCATACTGATGAAATTTGTATACTTGTACCCTGGGTTGTTAATAAACTTAAGAAAAGAGAACAGTATTGGATACATGCATTGAAAGCAATGAAATGCCCAGGTCCAAAGGACAAGATAGAAATCAAGCCATTTCTGCAAAAAAGAAAATGAATTTCACTTGTTCTGAATGTTTACATATACAACATTTTTTGCATTCATATGTCTTAATGTTTGTTTTGTTTATTTTTTCAGATTTGCACCAGCAATCCAAAGAAGAATGCTGATAAGTTTGTGTCCCAGATCAAACTCTGTGCAACCTTTTCTTTGTTTCTTCGTCCAATTAGTATGTATGTTATTACTTGTTTCCTGGTTTTAGTAGTATAAACAGTAGTGCTCTAAGATATAAATATATCTGGTTCAGCACCTGTTGTGTAAATCGTTGTATTTAAGATTGTAATTTTGAGTACATCACATGGTTGGTTGTAAGATAGGTGAATTTGTTATTGTCACTTTAAGTACCAGGATTATTTAAGGAGAGTGTTTAGCAGTAATTGGTATCCTTTGAGAAAGCACTAACGTGCAAAACATGTTAGCAAGCCAGTGAGTCTACACACTCAATTTCACCTGAGGGAGATGTGTGTGTGGCAGCACTGCATTTCACCAAATCGCGTGTTGTGCTTCTTGTGAATTTTTACACCCTGAATTTTACTGGATTTTACTCTGCAATTTCAATAAATGAAGTACTGAGTGGAGATCATCTAGCCGTGGTGTTTATATTGATGCTGCCATTGGGGACAGTGCTATATTGACATTTCCTAGCCTTTAGCAGGTGCCAGCACACAAGGTACTGTTTTCCACGAGCTTGCCCACAATGGAGGTCAGACTGACTGGTCTGTAATTTCCCTGGGCCATTACACTAAACACTAAAACACTAAACTGCTAGTTAGAACACTAAAAGAATCATCACCACACTACAACATCTGAATGGAGTTCTGATTCCACAGCACCATTCTAATCTCCAAGTCAACATCTCAGCATGGAGATTATGCAGTTTTTGCATGGCATCACTACTGGACTCCTGTTGTCAGAATAAGAATACTAACCTCAATCTTTTCTTCCCTACTGAGGGCTGATTTACCTGAGAATAACAACCACAATCCAAAAGCTGAAAACTGCAAACCCTTTTCTGACAAGGGAGCTGAGTGGCTATCAACAGCCTTGTCTCAGCTAAGCAAGGCAGGATCACAATGAACTGAACTGTCCAAGCTGAAATCAAACGCAGCTCGACCCCCTTAATGCATTCTCCTGTCCTTTTGTGCATCACCAAATCTTGGCTCTCCTCTAGGGTACCTGACTGGTTCTCCAAGACTACCACCTCTTCCAGCAGGATCGTAGCAAGTGTGGTGGTAGTGTTGCCTTGTATGTCCGTCAGAGCCTATCCTGCTCTATTACCTTCAGAGAGTCAGTACCTTCCTCGCACAAGCTCCTTCTAGCAAAGCTATCCCTCCCCTCCACTCTCCCCATCTCTGTTGGTGTTTTCTGTGCCTCTTCCAAACTCTCTCCCTCCCCCCGGTTGACTCCCCCTCTCATCCCTCATTTCCCATGCCATTTCTGGTGAGCTCATCCTCCTTGGGGACTTCAATCTAAGCTGGCTTTCCCCTGATTCCACGCCCACCCACCCACCACAGGATTGAGTCCCTAATCCTTTCTCAACTAATCACTGATCCCACTGGCTCACTTCTCACTCTCCCAACCATTCCCTCCTAAACTTGGTGTTCTCCTTCCAGCACCACTATATCACTGCAGCAGGCATTCTACCAGATGCATTTAGTGACCACTGCATGATCTACTGTATCTGAGGCCCTCAGATGTGCCTCTAAATGTATTTTGTTTTTTTTTTTACCAGGAGAGACACACTAAGCTGAAAGCTTGTTTACAGGAGCGACCTTGGAGCACAAGGAAGTTAAGTGACTTGCTCAGGGTCACACAGTATGCAAGTGGACATTTGGTCCAGGTCACTAAAGTCGTGTGACACTAATGCCCTCCTGCCGATTGGTCCCGTCTATTCTGTCCTGGACACTGACACAGCCCTCTCCCTCTTCCATGTCATATTTAGCCACACCCTGGGACAAGCACATCCCCTTAGAAAGTCCAGAGTTAGAAGCTCCCACCACCCCTGGATTACAACTGACCCTACCAATTTGTGCAAGTCCCAGGACCAAGCATGGGCACATTTCAAATCCCCCGTTCCCTGTCTGACCTCTTTTCCTACAGGTCACTCAGAAACTCCTGTACGAAGGCTGTCCATACTCCTAAGGCCTACTACTTCAAGTCAAACTTCCAGTCTAACCTTACCTCCCAATCGAAATCCCGGAATGTTATCCACTCCCTTTTTGATCCCCTAGCACAGTCCGCTCCCGTCCTGCTGGTGCATGGCTCACAAGTCTCCAACCCTCCCTCAGATGCCTCTCATTTCCATGAATTCTTCACCACCTGTGCACTCCCCTCTCCTCCATCTCCTGGTCGTGTTCCCCTCCTGCCCTCTGATGCCTCTTCCTAATTATCCCAATCGTCCAATTTTCTCCTGTGTCCCCCCTGGAAGTCTTCCTCACTCTTGTTACACTGTTGTAACCCTTCCAAGTCTAGCCCTAATGGGCTGGACCCCACAATTCTATGCATCTCAGCCCCAGCCATTGCCTCTCCACTCTCATATCTTCTGAACCTCTCTTTTTCCCCTCAGTGCTGTCCCTGCGGCCTGGAAAGTTGTGAAAGTTCCCCCTCTGCATAAATGGGACAACCCCATCTCACCTGGCAACTTTTAGCCAATCTCATTGCTCCCCTCTATTGCAAGGTTGCAAGAGACCTTTGTCTATTCCAGGCTTGCTGACTTCCTTCCCTCCTCAAATTTCCTATCCCCCTATCAGTCTGGTTTTAGGAAGCATCGCATCACATCTCCTTCTTGCTGCAAATAACTGACTCTATCCTAACTGGGATGGATCAGAGACATGATTCATCGATCTGGCCAAAGCCTTTGATTCCGTGTCCCACCCGCTCCTCCTGCACAAGCTGACATGGGCCATCAACAGTCGGTACAGGTGGTAGGCGTACTGTCCTCTCCCCTCCACAGCAGGGCAGGAGTCACACAGGGCTCCATCCTGGGTTCCTAGCCTGTTCTCAGTTTTCCTAAACGACCTGCCCTCTTCTTGTGTCTCTTTGCATATCCATATGTACACAGACAACAGTCATTTACACCTCCAGCCCATCAGCTTCAGCTGTGAAAGATCTGCTCCAGCAAGCCTTCCACAACATACAGTACAATCTCGATTATCTGAAATGCTTGGGAGACATGAAATTAGTTCAGATAACTGGGAGTTCATAAAACAGGGAATAAAATGTTCAGCGTGTATTCACTTGGGAGACATACTGGCAGTTCGTTAGATAGGGATGCCCATATCATGGGGGTTCATTAAATCGAGATTGTACTGTACTGCACTGGCTCCATGCCAATCAACTTAGGATCAACACCAAGAAGACCGCATCCATGACCTTCGGCATCAGCCAGAAACTGGCCAGGCTCTCCCCTTCACCAGTCTTCTCCATGCTGGATGGCACCCCTCTGGAGGTTTTCCCTGCCTTGGCGTGTGGCTAGTTATTCTGCACACACAGATGTCATCCATGCCAAGCTTCACCCTAAATGCGGTGCCCTGTACCACAGCAAGGACTGCCTTTCCCTCCAGGTCAGCTCGGAGCTGGTCACCAAAATGGTTCTCCCAGTCTTCCACCATGTGGATGTGGTCTATAGCACCACCCCTTTCTCTTCACTCGCTAGACTGTATAACCTCTGCAATGCATTCTGTCATTTCACTATCAACTCTCCCCTGCTCCCTGTGTTCCTCACTCTCCATCTTTCCAATACCTTCCTGTCACCAGTCCCTGCTAAATATTGGCTTGGGTCCCTTCCCTCTTCTCACTCCTTTTCCTCGTCCCCTCCACTTACTACTCTCTCTGCTCCAGAGATTCCCACACTTTCTTCATTCCCTAACCTCCCTCCTCTACAGGGCAAACTGTCTTCTCCTATTGTCTCCCTTCCCTCTGAAACATGCTGCCCCCTGCCCCGCAATCCCAGCCCTAAGATGCTAGATAAGGTATCTTCCTGCTCCCTCCTGTCCCTGTCAATCCCCTTCTTGACTCTTCTTCCCCTTCTTCTGTCCCCCCAGCCGAAATCTAGGCTAATGGTGACTGTGCTCGCGATCTGTTTCTGGATCCCATAGCACTGTCAAATTTCCCAACAGGCACTGTGCACTTTCTTGTGTTTCTGCACGCTTTTCACACATCACTGCGATTGTTGTTTACCTACTCGTGCAGAACACTGCTCTTGCGCTTGCTTTGTTGTCTAGATAACTGCATTCTGATGTTTTGTGATTTTACTCTTTCTGTACTCCCCTTCCCCGCTCCCCTAGGTCACACCTGGAAACGAGCCTTGGCTCAGTGTGTCTTTCCCGGTTACCAATTTTTAAATAAAAATAATTAAAAAAAACATTATTTTAGCGAGAAAAAGAAATTATTTAGCTGTTTAGATTTCTTTGGCCCTGTCCACACTACTCCCTCTGTAACACCACAGAGGGCTAAAGTGAGCTCAAACCGTTACCAAAATGGCTTGCGTTCACATTGGTAATGTTACAGCAGGCATTTTCTGAACCATTACAGAAAGCGGTTTTGAAAACGGTTTTGCCTCTATAACGTTACCGGTGGTAGTGTGGAAGCGTGAGTGTGTAGCTCCAGCATTGCCCTCAGTGCGGCACAAACTGCATTGTGGGATAGGGAGCTGACCGTCACGGTCACACTTCGCCCGGTGTGTGGACGGACTGTAATTGTTTCCAAAATGGTTCACAGTTGATGTAGATGCACCGTAACGTTACCTGTCTGAACCGTTTTGGAAACGTTACAGATTTTCGTGTGGTAGCGTGGACAGGGTCTTCATCTGGTGCTGAAGGAGCTGCCTTCAGATGCCTTCTCCTTTTGCAGGCAGGAAGGAAGGAATAACTGAAGAGGAGACACTGGAGACAATGGTCATTCAGATTTGAAAAAAAACTTGCCTTCCTGTCTTTGTTTTGACTGGTGAGAAACCCACAGTACTGGCTTCCTAGACAGATGCATCAGACGGAAACAGAAATTCTAACTGATGAGCATAGAGATAACAGTTTTCATTGAAATTTGCATTTGTGAATTACAGAACTCAAGGTACAACAATAAAACACCTGCAGCTGAACAAAGTCTTCAAAGTGACTGTATACCTTTGCCAATATCAGCAGCTAAACGAGTTCGAGCAAAGTCCAGTGGATACACAAAGCAGAGAGATGTAGCACCAGCGGCTCCTCCAGAGGCTAAATTGGCAACAAACCACTTTCCAAACTGTAAAATACAAATAAAAACCTTAGTAAATGAAGTACCAACTGGAATTACAAGCACACACTACACTCTCCAAGAATGTCTTGGCTGTAAGAATAAAAACTAGTTCCTATCAGACAAATAACAACAAGGGCAGACATATGGCTATTATAAACATAATGAACTTTCTACTACAGTATATCTTCTAAAAGTGGAGCTTATTTATTTAAATTTTATTGTCCAGGGAACAACATGCTTAGCTGTGAGTAGCTTATTTCCAGGTGTGTGTGCTGGGGACTGGGTACACAGGTTGATGTTTAGGTTTTGAAGCCACTAGGTAGGAGAGCTACTGAATGTGAGAATCAACTGTCTGCACCCCTTTTGATTCGCCCAAGTGGTGTGCTTATTGAAATGTCACCTTCTCCAATATAAGCAAGCAGGGGCTAACTGTTCAAAGCCGTCATGCGGGTTGTGCTTCAGTGTGACAACCAAACTGCAACCCAAAACCCAACTGGGTGAAACATTAGTGTGTGGTCACCTCTGGCTGAGTTTTTTCTGCCTTTTGTAAATCCTCTTTCTTCACAAGGAAACTACGGATACCAAAGCATATTTTGTGTGGACAGTGGTTATTCGGGTCGGGTGAGTTCCATGACTTGGTGTTCCCATAAGCAAGCAGGTCTAATTTAAGGAAAATGCTTCAAACAAAATCAACCAGCATTTGCCTTGTGTGCAGATGCCAATTTTAGCCACTGGTAATGGGAAACACAAAAGTACAAACAGCACAATAAATTACAGTAAGTGCAAAAAATAAAAAAAACACACACAGTCTGACATTAAGATCATTTTGAGGCTAAAGACTGTTGTCTTAGGACGTCTATGTATCTTCTCTCAATGATGCGTAGAGTGGGACTGAAGGAAGATGACATGTACTGCGAACATGGAAGGGAGGTCGGGACCCGACTTCAGCAGCTATGACAATGCGAGGTGTCTCAGACTTAAGGGGAAATATCTCAGACAGGGCAGCATCCCCTAACTCTGACCCTGGAACTTTCCATTCTGGGACTCAGAGATGAATTACGCACATTTGCAGGCCCAGAGGGAACACAGCTGCCGAGGGCCCTCTTGGTGGCCAAGAAACTTACATTAGCATCCTGAAAATATACCTCCTCCCCTATGCAGCAAGGATTAGAACGCCTAATATACAGAAATAGATGAAACCCAAAAATTTACATATAAATTTGGGGCACCTATTTAGCATATCAGAAGCTCAATGCCTGATAAGGAGTGGTGCCAAGGCAAGACCATCCACTCACTTTCATATTCCCTGACTGCGAGGCATAAACTGTAGCCAACAGTTTGAAAGCATAAGGGCCTAGACCCAACACAGCACAGACAGGTGAACTACACCCCTGTACCTACTGATTTTTTTATTTTATACTTGCATCATGTTTGAATTTTGTAACTGTATAAAGATGGAAGAAAAAAATTCTCACCGTAGTAATGCTGTTTCTGTTAAGGGACCCATCAATAAACTTTGCAATAGCAATCTGTCCAGTTGATTGAGTTGCCCCACAGATAGAACCCCTGCTAATTTTGGAATCTTAGAATCAGAACGAAGTTCTAACTCTGCACTATGGTCACACTCCCACCAACAGTCAGATTTATTTCTAAAGCTAGGGAGAGCAGTGACCACCAAAACTAGCTAAATGGGTACCCAAAAAACTTATATTAAAAATTAATTAAACTTTGGAAAACCTTAACCAGCTTAAGGCAGGTAACAAAATTGTTTGAAACTTATATTTTATTCAGCATACAATAAAAAAACTGTATGTTTTAGCACTCATGCCAGACATCAAATAATGTACATTTATAGGAGACATTCAATGCAAGTAAGAGTAAGAAAGCCTTTACACTCTGATTTACAGATCTGAGGGTATTTCTCCATGAATTTAGAACAAGAATCATTTAAACCAAAAGCCACACCCTGCTAAAGTGAGAGAGTGTCCATAAAATAATCACATTTCCAAACATTGCTTAAATTCCCATATATAGCTAGGATGTGCTCTCAGCCCAAACATAAGGTAAAACTCAAACACGGAACGCATCCCCAACACAGCCATCCCCTCCCAGAGTCCAACAAAACCAACAGCATTTCAGTAATAAACCTAGCATTACAGCAGTACTAAAAGAACACTAGTACCCGCTGATAACTAGAATAGAGTAAAACTGTCACCCAAGTGTATCACAGTTAAACGGGTGGCTAACTATAAAATATAACAGCAAGGGAAGATATACTGTATAATGTAAAGAAAAACACCCATTCTTTTAAAGCGCAGGGAAGAAGGAGGATGCCGCCATCCACCAACTGTAGTGCAACCGCGCACCAAGATGTTACCATGGCGGAGATTATGGGAGGCTTTAAATCTGTACCTTGCCATGTGGTAACCACCAATACTGCCATGTTCTTAATCAGGATAAAGTAGAATTCAAATAGGATTCCGACATAATAGGCGTGACTGAAGTGACCCACAGCAAGAGGAAATGAACGAGATTAAGAATATAAAGCTTGAAGCCCACTTTAGGGCGGCACATCCCCCAATCAAAAGCAGTCAGAATACATGTAGACAGTTAAATCGGTTGATATATCGAGGTCACTAAGAATGAGTCGACTCACCCCAGTCCGTCAATCATCAGGTGGAGGTGTGGATAACGCACCATATCCATGTCGCTAGAAAAACAGGTTACTCACTTGTAACCTAACGGGATACACCCCAGAATACTGAGGGGGCTGAGGTAGGTGCTAGCAAAGCCATTAACTGACCTGTTGAATACATAATTAGAAACGGGGTGTTTCCAGACGACTGAAAAGAAAAAATTACTTAGTAATGTTGTTTCTTCTAATGGAGTCTTGCTATATTATGACATATGCAGTTTGTCCCAGCCCTAGAACTGCTCCGAGGTGAAAGAGTTAACTTCCATGCCAGGCATGGAATCTTGAGCGTGAGCTCGGTTGGAAAAACTCTGTCTGTTGATCTTCAAACTGAAACTGTCAGATCTCTACGAGCAAGACTCACTAAGGTTCTGTGTGGAAGCTGTAAACCTACCCTAGCCAACTGGCTACTAAAATATTAACACATTTTTCTGGTCCCAAAACAAAGACTCAAGTCAGGGGATCCATAAAATAAAATAAAATACAACACCCAAACACCCCAAAAAAAGGGTGAAAACACAAGGTGGGCATCATTAAATGCCAACACTGCATTGCCCACCCACATCCCAAGAGCAGAGGTTCTGAGAGGGGCAGGCAGGGGGGGAGGTCATAATATAGCAAGACTCCATTAGAAGAAACGACATTACTAAGGTGAGTAATTTTTTCTTCAAACAATATGAAGTCTTGCTATATTATGACATATGCAGACTACACAGCAGTACCTCCATGGAGGAGGGACAGAACCTACTTAGGAAATAGGCTCTGAAGCACGGGTTGTGTTAAACCGAGCATCACTCCTAGCCTGGATGTCCAGAGAGTAATGCTTGGTGAAAGTGTGTACTGTTTTCCAGGTAGCTGCTTGACATATCTCAAGATAGGATGTCCTGGCAGCAGCTAGGACGCAGCTGTACCTCTGGTAGAGTGAGCCCTCAGGCCTGAAGGGGGAACCTACCCAGTTTTTGATAGCAAAATTGGATACAAGAGACAATCCACCTGGCAATGGATCTTTTAGTGGCAGGTTTCCCTTTACCCACCTCACCATAAGTGAGGAACAGTTGGAAGGAGTCAAACCTGTGACCCTTGGTACGCTCTATGTAGTAACTAAGGGCTCTCTTTACATCTAAACTGTGCAGCCTCCTCTCGCCAGAGGAGGAATGGTCAGTGAAGTACCCTGGAAGAGATGTAGATTGATTAAGGTGGAAATCTGAAACCACCTTAGGCAAGAACTTTCTGTTAGTCCTGAGGACTACCTTATCTCTGTGAAAGGAGATAAAATCAGGCTCCACTGACAAAGCTTGCAATTCACTTATGCGCCTGGCAGAGTGATGGCTACTAGAAACACAGTTTTCCAAGTCAAGTACTTAAGCTCTGCTGAAGACAAAGGCTCAAAGCGGGGTTGCATTAGCTGAGCAATGCAAACATTAAGATCCCAGGCAGGAGCAGGGTCCCTGAATGGAGGGTTGGTATGAAGCAATCCCCTGAAAAACTTGGAGAATACAGGGTCAGCATAAAGAGAAGAGGGCTTTCCTGCTGAAATAAAAGCAGAGACAGCTGCCAAATGCACTTTCAGGGTAGCTGGCCTCAGCCCCAAAGTATTTAGATGGAACATATAGTCCAGGACTGTGGGCAAATCAGCAGATTCTGGGGAAACATGCTTTGCAGAGCACCATATGGAAAACCTTTTCCATTTAGAATTATAAGTAGCCCTGGTGGAAGGCTTCCTAGAAGCTTTCAAGATATCGGTACACCTTGAGAAAGGTGTAGGTCAGCAATTCTAACTCCTCAAGAGCCAGGCCTTGAGGTTGAGGGTTTGAGATTCGATACAAACTCTCCCTGGGCACAGGATAACAGATTGTGATTCCTGGGAAGGCACAGGGAAGGTGGACTGCTAAGGACAGAAGGAGTGGATACCAAGGCTCTCTGGCCCAATCTGGAGCAATCAGAATCATCTTGCAAGGTTGAGATCTGATTTTGACTAGCACCTTGAACAAGAGAGGGAAGGGGGGAAAGGCATAGAGGAACTTCCCTTCCCAATCGAGAAGGAAGGCATCCAGAGGGACTGAGCCCAACACTGGGGCCTGCAACAAAAAAGCTGAACTTGGTGATTGTCTGGGGCTGCAAAAAGATCTATCTGAGGGGTGCCCCACCTGGCAAATACTAACCCCAGTACTAGGGGATCCAGTGACCATTCGTGATGGCCCTGGGAAATCCTGCTGAGAGCATCTGCCAGGACATTGTCTTTGCCTGGGAGGTGAACTGCCATGAGAGAGGTGTTCAGGGAATAAGCCAGAGACCACAACTTCATCGCCTCGGTGCACAAGGCCGAAGACCGAGTGACCCCTTGCTTGTTGATGTACCACATTGTAGTGGTGTTGTCTGTTCTGACCTGTACCACTTTGTTCTGAACAGATGCAGAAAAACCTGAAGTGCAAGAAAACAGCTCTGAGTTCCAACAGATTGATGTGGAGCAGAGATTCCTGAGGGGACCACAATCCTAGGTGGTGAGGTCGCCAAGTGAGCTCCCATCCCAAGAGGGACGAATCTGTAGTAAGGGTCAAGGAGTGAGATTGAGGGATGAAAGGAACCCCCTGCCTCAGATTGCTCTGATCCTGCCACCACTGCAGGGCCTGGATCAGGGTTTGAGTTACTGGGACCAGTTTGGTTAGAGGATCTCTCCTTTGAGACCAGAAGGCTCTCAAATGGAACTGGATGTCCCTCATCTGAAATCTTGTTCCTTGCACTACAGCTGTGGAAGCAGCCATGTGGCCCATGGGGCTGTAGAAAGTGCCTTGCTGGTCGAGAGACCTGCAGAGTGAAGGAGGAGGCCAGAGCCACCAGGGCCTTTACTCTTTCTAGAGGAAGGAAAGCTCTGGCCTGTTTTGTGTCCAGTTCTGCGCCTATGAAGGTGAGTAGCTGAACTAGGCTCTAGAACTGACTTTGGAAGACTGAGGGGAAAACCTAGAGATGTAAGCAGCTGCTGGGTAACCTGAAGGTGTGATTTGACTTGGTCTGGAGACTGACCCACTATGAGCCAGTCGTCCAGGTAAGGAAAGATGGCAATCTTTGCCTTCTTAAATGAGCAACTGCTACTGCCAGGCATTTGGTGAATACCCTTGGGGCAGAGGTGAGGTCAAGGGCATTGCTCTGAACTGGTAATGGCCTGAGGGCAGTTCAATCTGAGGTACTTGTGGGAGCTTCTGATGAGAACATGGAAGTAGGCATCCTTGAGGTCCAGGGACGTTAGCCAGTCCCCTGGCCTTAGGGAGGGTAAAATAATTCCCAAAGTCACCATTTTGAATTTTGGTTTTAAAAGGTGTTTGTTTAGGTATCTTAGATCCAGGATGGGCCGCCATTCTCCTGTCTTTTTTGGGGTAAGGAAGTACCTGGAGTACAGACCTTTGCCCTGGTGTAGGGGAGGAACCCTTTCTACAGCTCTGAGAGCCAATAGGGTTGAGACTTCTGTTTCCAAAGCAAGAGCCTCTGATGGATTTGCAGGTGGAAAGGATCTGGCTCTCATCTTTGGAAATTTTTTGAAACTGAGAACCAGTCCCTGGCTTACTACTTCCAGGACCCACCTGTCTGATGTTAAAGACTCCCAGTCCTGGACGGAGTGCCAGCCTGCCCCTACAGGTAATGGAGAATCGGCCCTGGGCATCCCATCAGGTGCCTGTTTGGCAGGAGCTTTAGGCTGAGGGGGAGCAGGCCTGCTCGTACCCCGTCTGCCTCTCCCTCTGAAGAACCCCTCTGGGCAAAAGCTGAAGAGGAGGCCTGGGCTTGGTAAAAAGGCCTGTGAAAAGGCCTGCCCCTGCCCCTGGAAAGCTGCCTCTGAGGAGTGGCTTGCCTCTCCTTGGCCTGTGCACTCCTATAAGTGGTCCTATACTCATCCATTTTCTTCATGTAATTCTCTGTCTGCTCCCCAAACAGAGAATTACCCACAACAGGAAAATCCATGGCCTTAGCCTGGGTATCCTGGACAGGCTAGTACACCTGAGCAAGCCATTCTACGAAAAGCCACAGATGTAGCCATGACTCTTGAAGATACATCATTAGAGTCCACTGCAGCATGGAATTGCACCTTGGATGCCTCAATACCATCAGCAGCCACCTGTTCCAGCTCCTTGGCAAGCTGGCCAGGGACCTGTTTCGCTAAAGCCATAACAGTATCCCATCTGGATTTCTGGTATCTTGCAACATAGGCCATATAATTTGCCTGTCAAGGATGCTGCCATGTATTGTTTCTTTGCCATGGCATCAATCATCCTGGAGTCCTTGTCAGGGGGGTGTGAAGCCAAGGGAATATTTGCCTTATCACAGGCTGCAGCCTGCACTACCCCAACATGGCTGCATTGTTGTGAAAGGAACTCCGTATCAGAGCCTGACAATGTATACCTCCTGTCCATCTTTTATCCACAGGAGGTAAAGAATTAGAGCTTTTAAAATCTTTATTGTCTGTTTCCCAAAAGATTTATGTAAAGGAATAGACAATCTCCTAGACTCTGGGATATCCATCATTTCCACATAGTCAGGCTCCTCCTGTTCATCCACAGCTTCTTCCAAAGGGAGCTGGAGGGTTTCAGCAACTTTTTTATAAAACAGAAAATGAGAAGGGGACTCAGAAAGCCTAGGGGGGGATACTCCTGAAGGTCCGTCTGGGGAGATGTCCGGTTCAATGGGCACATCCAGACTTTCAAAATCATATTCACTCTCTTCATAATCCTCCTCCCCCTCCTCCGGTTCATAAAATTCTTCTATATCATATTCTGGAACCGGTGGAACCGGCGAACCCGACGTTTACCTGCTGGTGTCGGTTCGGACGGAACCGGGGAAAGCGACTGGACAATTTGGATAACTTTGGCTATCTCTGCAGCGGTTGGAGAAGGAAATTTTGGCTCCACACCTGCTGACTTTCTAGTTCTCTTTGCTGGAACTGGCTCCTCGAGTCAGCTCTTCGTTGCCAGTATCGCCCTGGTCAGAGGGCACTTCCTCCGGTTCGGTTGGCACCGAACCGGGCTGGCCATCTGGGTCAGCGGACTTTTTGGCCTCTCGTTCCCTGAGCCTATCAACTCTCTTATCCAGGGTAGCTGCAGGGAAATTCTTGCAAATCTGGCAGTCTGCACTAAGGTGGTCAAACCCCAGACAATAAACACATGTGGTGTTTGGGTCAGCCTTGGCAAAGGCTTCCCCACAGACACTACAGTGCTGAAACCCAGTGGGCCCGGTTTTTCCTTTGGGTTTCTCAGACATAATGCCAGCCTAACCAAAACTTGCCCTTTTCCGCAAATCGCCAAGCAAGACACTTTTATCGGTTCCCCAATCGTCACGGGTCGTGGAAAACCGAATGAAATCTGTTTTTAGAACCGATAAGAACCAGGAACCGCGACTCTAAATGAAATTTAATGAATTTTAACAACAACCTGATCGGTTCAAACCGAACCGATAACACGTTTGCAAGTTCCACACAGAGAAAAGTAAAACCTGTCTATTACATATGATACCACAGACAGAGCTTGAACCGACCAGTTGCGGTTAAAATATATACTTGCGGTTTAGAAAACCGAGAAATAACACTTTTTTAACCGACAAATGAACCGAGCAGTAGGAGGAATCTCCAGAGCGACTGTTCAGCGAGGCGGAGTAAAGAATCTGACAGTTTCAGTTTGAAGATCAACAGACATAGTTTTTTCAACCGAGCTCGCGCTCAAGATTCCATGCCTGGCATGGAAGTTAACTCTTTCACCTCCGGAGAAGTTCTAAGGCTGAGACAAACTGCATATGTCATAATATAGCAAGACTTCATGTTGTTTGAACAGCAGATGTGATCCCTCTCCACAAGGGAGGAAGTTAGGAGGAGGCAGGCAATTACAGGCCAGTCAGCCTGACATTAGTGGCGGGGAAGCTGATAGAGAAATTACTGAAAAAGAATTATCAAGTATCTTGATTCAAATGACCTGAAGGATCACAGACAGCATGGATTCATGCAAGTGAGGTCATGTCAATCTAATTTAACTGAATTCTTTGACTGGGTGATCAGAGTGCTCGATCAGGGCGGGGCAGTGGATGTGGTTTGCCTAGACTTCAAGTAAAGCATTTGACACCGTGCCACACAGAAGGCATCTGCACAAGCTGAGAGCCCTGGGGGTGGGGCCAGAGGTGGTGAGATGGGCAAAAAATTGGCTGGAAGGAAGAAGGCAAAGGGTGGTCAGAACTGAGTTCCATTGGGGGGGTGGGGGGTGGCCAGTGGTGTACCCCAGGGGTCGGTACTGGGACTGATCCTGTTCATCATTTTCTTAGGAGACATTGCGGAAGGGCTTGAGGGTAAGGTTTGTCTATTCGCAGACGATACAATGCTCTGCAACAGAGTAGACACTTCAGATGGGGTAGAAAATATGTGTAGAGATTTTCACAAATTAGAGGAGTGGTCAGAAGTGTGGCAGTTGAGCTTTAGTACAAAACAGTGCAAGGTTATACACTTAGAGAGCAGAAATCAGGGAGCAGAATACAGGATAGGTGGATAGGAACTGGAAGCGATAGAGCAGGAGATGGACTGAAGGATAATAATATTTAATGGTCTCAAGGTGGCAAAGCAATGTGAGAGGGCAGTAGCGAGGGCCAGCAGAATGCTGGGATGCATAGGCAGAGCTATCACGAGCAGGAGGAGGGAGGTGGTGATGCCCTTGTACAAGCAGCTGGTGAGACCACACCTTAAATAGAGTGTCCAGTTCAGGAGAGACGTGGATAGGGTGGAGAGGGTCCAGAGGAGGGCAACGAAAATGGTGCAGGGACTCAGCAAACTGACATATGAGAAGAGGCTAAAGGACCTCAACATGTATACTCTGGAGCAAAGGGGGACATGATAGAGCCTTTCAAGTATCAAAAGGGTATTAACAGGGTTCCGGACAGTAGTACTTTCCAGAAGAAGAGACTATCAAAAACAAGGGGTCATGAAATTAAGCTAGAAAGGGGAAGATCCAAGGTAAATATTGGGAAGCACTAATTCACAGAAAGGATAGTGGATGGCTGCAGTGCGTTTCCTGAGGAGGTCGTTGGAGCCAAAATGCTGACAGGATTCAAGGCTGCTTGGGATAGGTACATGGAAATTTTGGAGATGGGGGGAAGGGATTACCCGGGACACCTAGGGTCCTTGGGGAACATGTAGATAGAACACCTGGGCAGACTCGGTGGGCCGATAGGTCCTTATCTGCTGACAATTTCTATGTTTCTATGTCTTCCTCGTTGTCTAAAGCTTCAGCTTGTCCCACAGTTGCAGTTTCAAATTCACGTCGGATAAGTTCTGCCCAGTTGCCTGCCTCTGCAGTGTCAGTAAACTGATATGTATTACCACCAGAGTAAATGTGCAGACAAGCAGGCATGAGCAGTGAATGAGTGATTCCAAGGCTCTTCAATTGGGCCCTTACTGCGTCAATTTTGTTTTCGGCAAGATCTGGCAATGAAGGACAAATCTGGAAACAGATGCAGAGTAGTTCCATTACAGTTTAAATTTTGAGAGTCCCCAGAAGCCTGCAGCAGGATGTCTCTGATCACAACAGAGGCCATAACAAGCAACACTGTTCGAGGCAAAGTCCCTTGCTGGTCCATCGATCTAGGAGAAAACGGGTACGCTTTGATAAAATTAGATGGCAGAGTTAGGGGATCAAGTCCCAAAGCACCTGGCAGCCACATTTTTAAAAACTGAAGGAGCTGTTCACCTTCACTCCCTTCTGGGAGCCCAAGCAGTCGCACATTTGAAGCCCTATGATAGTCTTCTGGGGCCTCTAACCAACAGCATAACTGCGTATTCTCCTGTGCCATTTTGCTGGTTGCTGCCAGGGCCTGAAACACTGATTGTTCTGCAGAGGTCATCGCTTTTATTGCACCCTCTATTTTTGATATCCTGATCCTCATTCTTTTAAGAATCATCTCCATTTTAAAATCGATGGCTTGCATAGCAGCACTCATGGATTTCCACAGGGCCTCACTTCAGAACCAGTGGCGGGCTGTGTAGAGGACATCCTGGCCTGCTGTTCAGGTAGTAATGGCTAGTGAGGCCCCACCTGGAGTACAGTGTACAGTTCTGGAGATCATACCACATAAGGACATAGACAGGGTAGAGAAGGTTCAGAGGAGGGCAACAAAGATGGTGCATGCATTGCATCACAAGTCCTATGAAGACAGGTTGAAGGAACTGAACATGTACTCCCTGGAGGAGAGGAGGGAGAGAGGGGATATGATAGATACATACAAGTACCTTACAGGGAGGAACAGGGTGAGAATACACTATTTTTAAGCTAAAAAGATGTTCCAGGACTAGAGGGCATGGGATGAAGTTGGAGGGAGGATGATTCAGAGGAAACATGAGAAAGAATTTCTTCACAGAACGGGTGGTGGACAAGTGGAACACCCTGCCAGAGGAAGTGGTGGGGGTTGAAACAATCACGGGATTTAAGAATGCATGGGATAGACATAAAGGAATTCTGGAGGTCAGGGGTAAGGTGCAACAGACTTCTAGGAAAACAAACTGAACTTACAAGCTCAAATGGGCAGACTGGGTGGGCCATAGGCCCTTATCTGCCGACACTGTCTATGTATCTATGATTCTTCAGTCCTCCTCCGGTTCCACTGGGATGACCCATCCCAAGTCTGATACCAAACTGTGCCCCAGAACTCAAGGAATTGACTGCTTTAAACAAAATTAAGATTCAGACAGTCTGTATGCTGAAATTAATGCCCGGGAAAATGCAGAGCTGTGCTGAGGTGCGTTTTCTCGGCAGTCATGCTCAACAGCACCCCCCCCCCACAAAAATGTTTGAAGAAAGTTTTGTAACTGGCCCCTATCAACAACTGGATGTAAGGAGTAACTTACAGGGAACTACTACAGCAGCTTGTTTGCACAGATTACCACACTTCTACACATCCAACTCTTTTATTTTAAAACTGGTGAGTAAATTAAATCTTTTCCATTTGGAGGAAAGTACAGTTAGTTACAGTAGATCTTCGAGAACAGCTCTTGCAGCAGATTATACAGTAAAGACTGAAGCCGGCAGGTGCCAGGACCCCATAGAAAAATTCTAGCTAGCAATACCCAACGGGGGACCGCCCCAGACATCCGATGTCACATAAAAGGGGTGGTCCCCCATCATCCCTCAGTTCTCCCGTCGGAGACTCCCGGCATAATGATGTAATCCTGAAGGGGAGACCGAGGATCCACTTCCAGAGGAAGGTAGAAAGTAGTCTGTTTGCGTCTCAGACGTCATACAGAAGAATCAAACCTCCTGAGGGGAAACTACCCGCTGCACGAGCTGTTCTCGAAGCTCTATTGTTACGGTAAGTTCTTACGTAACTTTACTATCTTACTTTGAGATACTGCTTTTGCAGCAGGTTACACAGTAAGAACTAATTCCCAAGCAGTAAGCAGGGGTGTTCAAATCAAAACTTTTATTACTTGCCCAGCCATGACTGTAGCTGAATTTTCACTTGCCCCTATTGATTGCGATGAAATAAGCTCTGTTTTGGTACTTGCCCCTTCAATGAAATTTACTTGCCCCAGACAGGGGGCAATGGGATTTGCACACCCCGGCAGTAAGGGTATGAATTAACCCTTTCGGGAGGAGGATAGGAGTGATCCCAAAATAGACCATTTAGGACAAGAATCCTTGAAGGACTGCCAAAGCCTTCTCTACGCCTAGAGGCGATGTCCAAGCTGTAATGCCTGATGAAGGTGTGCACTGTACTCCAAGTAGTCGCTGCACAAATGGCTGATGAAGAAACATTCTTAAGCACAGCAAAGGAGGTAGCCACTCTCCCTTGTAGAGTGGCCTTTCACCGGTCCCGGGTAAAGGCTTGTTGCGCTTCTGGTAACAGAATTCAATGCATCTAACCAGCCACTTGGAGAGTGTCTGCTTTGACACAGGTGCTCCCTGTATCCTGTGTGCAAATGATAAAAACAGCTGGTCAGACTGACGGTACGGTCTGGTTCTGGTCAGATAAAACCTGATGATCCTGTGCATGTCTACAGTGTGCAAGAGAGCTTCCCCTCGATTACAGTGGTTGGGATAATACACCAGGAAGTTAATAATCTGATTTAGGGTTAAAGCTGAGACCACCTTGGGAAGAAACTTAGGATTTGTCCTTGAGGACACCCGGTCCTTATGAAAAAACAAATAAGGCTCTCTACACATGAGCACTTGAAGCTCTGAAATCCTCCTTGCTGAGAGGTAACAGCATCTAAAAACAGCGTCTACCAATACAGGAGACGAAGTTCGCAATCCACGGCTGGTTCGAAAGGAGGCAGCGTAAGCTACTCTAGGATGAAAAGAAGATTCCAAGGAGGAATCGTGTCCTTGATGAGGGGGGGGTCTCAGATGAAGGATGCCGCACAGAAAAGCGTGGGAGGCCTCTAGCTGTGCTAGTGACCTTTGACCTACAGGAGTATGGTATGCCAAAATGGCACAGAGGTGTAACTTTATAGAGGAATACGCTAGACCAGATTCATAAAGGGATTGGAGGTAATCCAACACTGACCTCTAGGGACAGCAAAGTGGATCGAGGTTGCGGGCCAGGGCCCAGTGGCAAAACCTCTGCCATTTCACAGTGTAAGTAGCGGGCGTAGATGGCTTCCTGGATGCCACCAGTATGTCAGCCAACCCGTGACACTCCGTGTCTGAGGACTACTGCAACCTTAGGAGCCAAGTGTGCATGTTCAAGGACCTGAGGTTTGGGTGAACCAGGGAGCTGGCCTCCTGGGACAGCAAGTACGAGCTGACCAGTAAGGGTAAGGGAGGCTCCTGGGCAAACTGGTGGAGGAGCGGACACCAAATCTGTCTGGGCCAAAATGGTGCTACCAAGATCATTGACACACTGTTGGACTGGAGTTTCAGAAGAACCCTCTGAATCAAATGGAAGGGTGGTAAAGTGTAAAGGAACCTGCCTGTTCAAGAGAGGGACAACGCGTCTCGCCAAAAAACACCAGGCCCTGGATCTAGCGAGCAGAAATTGGGCAGTTTTGCGTTGTATGGGGACGCGAATAGGTCTATGTCTGGTGTCCCCCATCTGCTGAACAGGTCCTCCACCACCTCCTGCAGCAGTTTCCATTCATGAGCCTGGGCCTGTGACTGGCTCAGATGATCTGCAACGGTGTTGTCTACACCGGGAACATGCACTGCAGTAACTGCTGCACCGTGCTGTAGAACCCAGTCCCAGACTCTCTCTTTGCTTCTCTGCAAAGTAGATAGGAGTGAGTGCCTCCTTGTTTGTTGATGTAATACACCACCGAGGTGTTGTCCATCTGCACTAACACCTGGCCTAGTGGGATTTCTGATTGTTGTGCCTGTAAGGCATACAGGACTGCCCTCATCTCCAGAATATTGATGTGGAGGTGAGCTTCCAGGGGTGACCAGGTTCCCTGGGTCTTGTTACCGTCCAGGTGAGCTCCCCAGCCGGACCCCGAAGCATCCGTGGTAAGAGTCAGAGTTGGAGCAGGCGCCATGAAGGGGACTCCCTTGGAAAGATGTTCTGGGACGAGCCACCACTGCCAGTCCTGAATGACTGTCTTTGTGACCCTAATTAGCTGATCCAAGTGATCCTGTCTCTGGTCCCATTGTGCCCTGAGCGTCCACTGAGTAACCCTCATATGGAGGCAGGCTAAGGGGACCATGGCGTCTTGGCCACCATGTGCTCAGAGCAGGCCAAAACACCCAGCCTCATAGGAACCAGTTCATACATCATGATGTCCCGTATTAGAGATCGGATGCGTTCCGCCCTGTCCTCGAGCAGGAAAGCACTCCCCTGGCTGGTATCCAGTACTGCCCTGATGAACTACAATCTTTGTGAGGGGACGAGGGAAGACTTCTCTTGATTGATAGTGATATCTAGCGATCCGAACAGGGAAAGGGTATCCTGAATGGCAGCCACCAGTGCCTCTCGAGATGAGGCCATGAGAAGCCAGTCGTCCAGATACGGGAACACACAGTGGCCCTGTCTTCTGAGGGCCGCTGCCACAACAGCCACACATTTGGTGAACACGCGCAGTGCTGAGGACAAGCTAAACGGAAGTGCTCGGAACTGATAATGGCATCCTAGGAACTCGAAGCACAGAAATTTCCGGTGCGCTCCGGTGATCAGCAGATGAAGATACACGTCCTGCATGTCCAGAGATGCTAGCCATTCGCCGTGCTTTAGCATGGGGACGAGACCCTGAAGGGAAACCATGCGTAGGCGTTTGTACAGCACAAATGTGTTGCGGTCGCTGAGGTCCAGGATCAGGCGCATGTCCCAATCTTCTTTGGAAACAGGAAGAAGTGGGAATAATATGCCCTTTCTCTCTCGGCTTGTGAGACAATCTCGACTGCATCCTTGACCAGGAGTGCCAAGATCTCCTGCTGAATGAGCAGGGCATGCTCACCCGAATACCAGGAGTGCAGAGGAGGTTTTGATGGTGGGCAGTCGAGAAACTCGATAGAGTGCCATTGACCTATCAGTTGTAGGACCCACTGGTCGGAGGTTATCCTCTGCCACCCTGACAGGTGGCAGGTGACACGACCCCCGACCCTCTCTTTCCTTGGATCCAGAGGTGGGGCAGGGGCAGGGAAGGAGTCATGCTGTGGTGGTGTTGGCTCCGGCAGGCTGGGCAGACTTTTGATTCCGCTGACCCTGACCTCCGGAGCACTAAGGTTGGTTTTTCCTACCAAAGTTGCCCCTAGGTTGCTGGACAGAACAAGGCTGTTGTCTGTGTTGCCGGCCACAAAAGCGGTTCTGACCCCTATGAAAGGAGCCAGGTTTAGGTCTGTACATGGCCTGTACTATCCTAACAGCCTTCCCGGCATCTTGCAGTTTCGTGATAACTCTCTCGGAGTCTTCACCAAACAATACCAAGCCATTGTATGGGACATCCAGAATGCCCTTCTGGACATCCGGGGTGAACCCAGAAACCCTCAACCATGAGTGTCTCCAGAGGCAAACGCCTGTAGTGGCGCCCCTGGCAGCTGAGTCCGCTGAGTCACAGGCGGCTAGGGTAACTTGAGTCCCAACATCCGAACCCATGCAAAGGAGGTTCAGTAACTCTTCCTTCTTCTCACAATCCGGAAAGTCCTTTAACAGGTCCTGACCCTTGTCCCACAGTGCATTCTGAAATTGCACCATGTGCGTAAGGTAACTGAGGGACCTGATGGAGCATGTAGCGGCAGCATACATGCACCTACCCAGTGAATCCAACAGTTTGGATTCCTGGTCCAGTGGTTGAGTATTGAGATGCTGAGGCCTTTGTGATTGGTCGTTAGAGACCGTAATGACCAAAGAATCGGCCAATGGATGCTGAGCCAAATACGTGTCCTCCAGCAGAGCCCTACAGAGATGGTCTGCTTTCTTGGGGACCACTGGGGTGGACTAGGGATGCTTCCGTGCAGATTTCATAGCGTCCTGAAGGGTATCCACCAACGGTGGAACCACCACAGGCTTGGGGTCTTTCTGCCTAAGGTACCTCGCTAGGCGCTGCTGCTCGGGGTCCAAGTCCTCCGTCTCCCACCCCATATTCTCTTGAATGTGCCTCATTATGTCAGCAAATGAGGGATCGTCAGGCAGTGACCTGGGAAGGTCCTGGGGGTCTGGAGACAGGAGGCTAATCGGAGAAGGCGACCTAGAGGTGTCTGAAGTGTTCGGGCACGAATCATCCCCAGATAAAGAGTGTGGTCTCCGTCTGAGTCTTTTAGGTCTGCTGTGGTCATTAGGAGAAGCTGAAGGAGTCCTGGAAGAACGTGGTCTCTTGATCCCTGACTTTCTTTACTTTGATCTGCCCCTTGGTAGCAGGGTATGATCCCTGGGGTCAGGGGTACTACTTTATCTCGCTCCTTAAGAAGAGGAACAACTTGAGGAGGCTTTGTGGGCACACATCCTTTTTAATAGTGTCCCACCAAAAGATAAAGAGGTCTTTAACCTCTTGAATATTAAGGCCAGACGACGGGCCTGGCGTCAATCCCTGCCCTTCCTTAAGATCGGGCTTCGGCACCTCAGGTACAGTCGGGTCAGGCGTCGGCCCCAGAGCAATCCAGCGTCCTTGATATCCCCCCCAAAGTCTGGTCATTCGTAGCTTGAGTGCCAATGTCCTCCTCCAACGTCCCCCTGGTGACTGATTTCAGCAGGTGGAGGCGAGGGTGGCGTCGGGTCCTTAGTGCGCTTAGCGGGTGCTGGGTTGGACGTCCGCCCATTCCGACGTCCGCTTAGGGACGTCATCTCTGTCATCTTCCTCGGGGGCTTCAAGCCCCTTGGAGGTTGGGAGACAACGTTGGTCGGTGTCCCGGCGCCGGTCTGACGCCTCGGCGGCCGGTTTTGCAGCCGATTTGGTGTGGTGCTTCTGGCAGTCCGAAGCCTTGGATCTGGCAGTGGAAACAGATGACTGGCCATCTTTTGGCTTGGTCTTCAAGGGCTTAAGGGAGACCGAGCTAGAGCCTCCCGACGTCCGGACCTTCACCAGAGGGGGCTGAGACTGGGCGTGGGAGGGAGATCGCTCCGACCGGGTGGAACTGGAGCTGGCCCGGGAGTCCGAGGCCCGATTCAGGGATCGATCACTATCCTTGTCCCAGTGCTTTTCTTGGTGTTTCCCCGACTTGTGGGAGGGTTCCCCTCTGGAGGAAGGATCTTTTTCCATGGCCTTCAATTTCTCTTCCAAAAGATACCCGAGTACTTTCTGGCAGCGGATCCTGGTCCTGCTGTTAAACTGCTGGCAGATGAAGCAGGCCTTGGTGTCGTGGTCCAGGCCTAGACACCTCACACAGGCCGAACGCCTGCCCTTGAAAGGAATCTGCTTGCCGTAGTACACTTAGAGGGGTGTTCTTTTGTAGAAGAGTCGAGGGAAAGACATCAGGGTAACTAAATCAATTTCTGAAAAATTAAAAGTTCTGGCATCGTTAGTCTACTAGAGGCATCCGTGGAGCGATGCTGGCAGAGTCGGCCGAGGCGGGAAAAGAACTGGGGATGCTGAGGACCCCCTTTTATGTGACAATGGACGTTGGGGTGGGGCGATGTCAGGGGAGGTCCCCCGCTGGGTATCACTAGCTAGAATTTTTCCGTGGGGTCCTGGCACCTGCTGGCTTCAGTCCTTACTGTGTAACCTGCTGCAACAGCTGTATCTCGAAGCAAGATCACGCTTTTCTTGTTCCTGGTTTTCTAAAAACCTTCAATGCTGTCATCGGCTCTTCTGATAAATTTAAGCTAGAGAAATAACAGTTACGTACTTACTGTAACAGTAGATCTTCAAGAGAATCTCTTCCATCAGGCAACACCCGTGGAATAACCGCGTCAGTGCTAGGACCACCTGGAAAAGTTTGCTGGCCAGGGGCTGCCCACGATGACACGCGTTACCATCTACATAAATATGGGTGGCCCAATCTCTCTTCAGTTCGCCACCGGACACTGTGCTCAGGACACCTCTTCTTGGAGAATCATGAGATCTTACCAGCGCCTCTCATAGTAGGCAAGTGAAGGCACTGGATATAAAAACCATGAGAATTTCCAGGGCAGAATAGGATGTCATATTCCTCAACAGCTGATAAAAAGGGGTAACGAGGGAGGGCCAGCATTGCTTAAGGGAAGAGATTCTCTCAATGATCTACTGTTATAGTTAAGTATGTAACTGTTCTATCTTCTTTGAGGATATCTATTCCCTTAGACCACACCTTTGGAACAAATCCCAAAAACAGTCTGAAAAGCCAACTGGGAGGTTGGTGCAGTCCAGTTCAGGATGCCAGGCCCTGCAGAACAGCAAGACCAAAACCTGCTCATCTATGAGAAACCATGTCCAGACTGTAATGTTTAATAAAGTTGTGAACAGTACTCCATGTGGCTTTAGCACAAATGTCAGCCACAAAGATGTTTCTGAAACAAGCAACTGAAGTGGCCATACCCCTGGTGGAATGACCATGAACCACACCAGAGTTCCTTACTGTGCTTCCTGTAACACAGCAAAATACAGTGTGCTAGCCATTTGGACAAGCACTGTTTTGACACACGGGCACCCTCTTTCCTAGGGATGAATAAAACAAAGAGCTGAGAAGACTTTTTGTAGTCCTTGGTGCGATTCATACTATCTTAGTATTCTATGTACGTCCAAAGTATAGAGCAATGCCTCATCCTCACTGGCATGCTCACGATAATAAACTGGAACATGGATAGTTTGATTTAGTATAAACTCAAACATCACCTTTGGCAAAACCTTAGGATTAGTACACAAAGAAAAAACAGGTTACTCACCTGTAACAGTAGTTCTAGGAGTGGTATATGTTGTTCATCCACACTCTTTGGCATGTCCCCTTCCACTTTAAATCTTGCCGGAAGTCTTCAAGCTGGTTCCTCCCACCCACCCGGGTGGTATAAACCTTGGCTCCACCCCATGACACTTGATCTTAGCCTGCTGGAAGCTAATTGTTGTCGTCGCAGCTTGAAGGTCAGGTAGATCGTGTGGATGAACAACATATGCCACTCCTAAAACTACTGTTACAGGTGAGTAACCTGTTTTTCTAGGATCGTGGATATGTTGTTCATCCACACTCTTTGGCAGACTCCTAGCAGTTCTTCGGGAGGAGTGAGGCAAGGTGCACACCCCCTACTTAGGGAACAGAGATTGGAGAACTGAGGCCACAAAACCAGCATCCCGGTGTGACTCAAGGTCTATGTGGTAATGGGTAATGAAGGTGTCTGCTGACTTCCAGGTAGCAGCCTGGCACATTTCCTGGATAGAGATGTCCCTGGAAGCAGCCACCAATACAGCGGTATGGCGGGTAGAATGAGCTCTTATCCCTCTGGGAGGCTCCGTGCCCGCCAACTCATAACACAGACCTATGCAGGTCTGCCAGAAGTGGCTTCAGCGTAGGTGACAAACAGCTGGCGAACCTCTCCTCGAATTTCCGCTGTCCCCTCTTCGTAATAGGAGAAAGCCAGTCTCAGGTCCAAAGTATGAAGCCTGTACTCGGCCTCCGAGGTGTAGCTGGGGTAGTAAACCGGCAGAGTTAACACCTGGTTAAGATGAAACTCTGACACCACCATCGGAAGGAATTTTGGGTGGGGGCGTAAGTAACCTTGTCCCTGTGGAAGACCAGATAAGGGGAGTCCACTGAAAACGCCTTGAGCTCCCCTGTCCTTCTGGCAGACGTGACAGCCACCAGGAAGGCCGTCTTCCACGACAAGTGTGACAAGGCACACTTGTGCATTGGTTCGAATGGCTTGCCCATGAGCTTTGACACTACCAGCAGAAGATCCCACGGAGGTGGAAGTTTTTGCAACAGAGGGGATATGTGATCCAGGCCTCTGAAAAAGCACCCGACCACTGTCTCCTGCGCCAACGTCGGCTGACCGGCCCACGTCCCGTAAGCAGAGATGGCTGTCAGGTGCACCCTAAGGGTTGATGACCGTAGACCCCCTTTGGAAAGAGACCAAAGGTAGTCAAGAATGTTAGCCATGGGATTGAACAAAGGGTCCAGGCCCTTGCGCCTCCACCACAGTGTAGACATCCTCGGAAAGACCCAAAGCCTGGAACTCTAGCCGCTCAGGCTGTGAGGTGCAGAGATTGAAGGTCCAGATGGAATACCTTCTCCTGATTGAGAGATATCAGGTCCGGGCATCCTGGGTGCCGCTCTGGGGGCCTGCAGTTAAGGCTGAGGAGATCTAGATACCAGAACTGGCGCGGCCAGTCTGGGGCTACCAGGATCACCTTCGCCTTGTCCCTTCTCCCCTTGAGGAGCACCTTGTGGATCAAGGGAAATGGAGGGAAGGCGTACAGGAGGCCTGGGGTCCACGGCCTCGAGAAGACATCCCCCTGCAGCGAACCCTGCTGAGGGGAGCGGGCATGGAACAGCCTCAGCTTGGTGTTTTCCCTGGAGGCAAACAGGTCCACAATCGGTTTGCCCCACGGGAGAACAGGCTGTAACCTACCTCTGAATGGAGAGACCACTTGTGGTATGTCTCGCCTCAGCGGCAGAGAGCATCCGCCAGATGGTTTGAGGCTCCTGACACATGAATGGCTAGGAGATCCACCTCCAAACGGCTCATGAGGGTCCAGATGCGGAGCGCCTCCCTGCACAGCAGACAGGAGTGTGTGCTGCCCTGTTTGTTTAGGTAGCACATGGTCATGGTATTGTCCGTCTGGACTTGAACCACTTGACCCCGGAGCTGAAGAGCGAAAGCTGACAGTGCCAGTCTGACTGCTCTGAGCTCCAACAGGTTGATGTTGCATCAGGACTCCTTGGGGTCCACAGCCCGTGGGCCCTTTTGTCCCCCATGTGGGCTCCCCAGCCCATGAGAGAGGCATCGGTTGTAAGGACGACCGTCAGCTCAGGACGAACAAACGGGATCCCTCCCTGCAACCGCTGTGGGGCGGTCCACCAGTGGAGAGCGTCCCACATTCTTCTGGGTGACAGTGATCAGCTGGTCGAAATGACCGTGGCGCCGAGTCCACTCAGCGGCCTGCTCCCATGTGCAACCGGGCCCAACAGACCGCTGAGGTGCACTCCGCCGTGTAGCCCAGAAGGCACGGTAAGTCCTGGGCAAGGCGCAATTGCCCAACCAGAAATGATTGGGCAAAGGAGGAGAGAACCTCCACCCTGTCCGCCGGGAGCCGAGCTCTGCCTTGACAAGAGTGGAGCTCTGCCCCGATGAAGCCCATCATCTGAGAAGGCACGAGTTCCGACTTGGCCTCGTTGATCAGGAGGCAGAGTTGGGAGCAGGTCTGGAGGGCCAGGTCCCTGCACCTCTCCACCTCCTGTTGGGTGGAACCTGCTAGGAGCCAATCGTTGAGGTAAGGATAAATCCTGACCCCAACGCCTGACCCTCAGGGCCGACGACAGGCCGAATGGCATGGCTCAGAACTCGTACAGGGTCCTCTCAACCCTGAAGTGGAGGAACCACTGATGGGACGGACGGATTGGGATGTGAAAGAATGCGTCCTGCAGATTCAGTGAACAAAACCACATGTTTTGCTCCAATGATGGTATGATCTGGGACAGAGTGACCATCCTAAAGGTGCATAACCTAAGATATTGACTCAGGTCGTGCAGATCTAGAATGTGGCGCCAGCCCCCTGTCCGCTTGGGCACCAGGAAGTACTTGGAGACCAAGCCTGGGTCTGCTGGAGGATCCGCCACTGGAGCTATAGCCTCTTTGAGGAGGAGCTGAGCGATGTCGTCTCGGAGAGCCGACTGAGTCTGAGTGGATACTCTTTCCTACCGAGGGGCATGGGCTCGGCTTGGAGGGTACTGCTCGAATTCCAGAGGCAGTCCCTGACCGACCACTTTGAGAACCCACCTGTCCAAAGTGACAGCGGACCAGGGGGAAAGGAAGTGGGGAGCCGGCCCCACGGGAGAACCCAGAGCTGGTGTGACGGGAGAGGTTGATGAAAACTCAAATCGCATTTCGAGGTGTCATGGTTTATAATCAAACAGTAAACACACGCAGTATGGGGATCGGTGCGTGACATCTTCTGGCCACAAGGGCACTGACGAAATCGGGAAGACTTGTCTTACATAATCGAAGGTATAGAGTCGTGATCACTAATGCGAACTAGACGGATTTTCGGAATAACCGAAGGTTTCTGAGCCAGGGCCTACAAAATGCATGAGCACGAGGGAGGCAACCTAAATCTGCCAGTGGAAAGGAAGATCTGACGTCATGAGGCGCAGCCATGGTTTATACCACCCGGGTGGGTGGGAGGAGCCAGCTTGAAGACTTCCAACAAGATTTAAAGTGGAAGGGGACATGTCAAAGAGTGTGGAAGAACAACATATCCACGAGCCTAGAAAGAACAGTTACGTACTTACTGTAACAGTAGTTCTTCGAGAGAATCTCTTTCCGAGGGCCACACCTATGGAACAACAGCCACCAGGTGCTAGGAGCACACGGAAACTTTTTTACAAGCAGTCCACTAGGGGCCGCCCACGATGACATCTGACATCAATGTCCGCTGTATATAAATGTGGGCAGCCCACGATGACATCTGACATCAATGTCCGCTGTATATAAATGTGGGCAGCCCCTCTCCCTCCTCAGTTCCCCGCCGCAGACCATACTCAAAGGCCTCCTTCTAGGGAACCAAGGAGGAAGCTGAAGGCTCCAGCTACCAGGTGAAGCTGCAACTGTTATTAGTCCATCCTGGACAAACAGACAGGAACAAAGAAGCTCTGGGATGGGGGCAGAGGGAGGGGGGGCACCCTCTAAGGGAGACAGAGGGAGGGACGGCATGGTCTGATGAAAGAGATCCTCTTGAAGATTTACTGTTACGGTAAGTACAAAAAAAAGACTCACCATAGTAATCTTCTTTCTTCCAAGGTGTCCTTTAGCATCAGTAACTATTGCAGTGAGCTGACTAGGTAGTACTGCCCCGGAGGTGGAGAGTATGGTAATGAGTTTATGAATTAGCCAATCAGCTTGAAGCTAGAAGGTATGCTGAGCAGGGAGTGTAATAAAGACTCCAGAATTTTTTCGAAAGCTAGACTGGGCAAACACCCAACAGGAATGAACCAACATAATTCAAAAATATACCAAAAACTACCAGAACCAGAAAAAAACACATGAAACTTTGCTCAAAATTTAATCCAAAATTACAGAGACTAAATTTTAGAAGGCCCAAGTCAGAGTCCTCTTCTGAAGGTTATCTGGGGAGGAAGGGTGGGAGCTTACTGATGCTAAAAGACACCTTGGAAGAAAGAAGATTACTACAGTGAGTAATTTTTTTTTCTCACCCCAGGGGTCCTTTAGCATCACTAACTATTGCAGACTATAAAGCAGTACAGTTGGTAGAAAAGGGAGGAAAGACATAAAGAAACTTTCCTGCCCAATCCAGAACTAGGGCACCCGTTGGAAGGGTTCCCAGGGCTAGAGACCTGCAACAATACAGCGGAAGTTGATGGTTTAGGTGGGAGGCAAAAAGATCCACTTCTGGTGTGCCCCACCTTCTGAACACTATGGCCAGCACCTGTCTGTTCAGATAACATTTGATGTGACCCTAGCTGATACGACTGAGAGCATCTGCCAGGGTGTTGTCCTTTCCTGGGAGATGTATAGCTGACAGGCTTACTCCAGGGAGTAGGCCAGGCCCCAAATCTTTAATGTCTCCAGGCATAAGAAGCTGGATCTTGTGCCACCCTGCTTGTTTATGTAAAACACAGCAGTGATGTTGTCTGTTCTGATCTGGACTGTGTGACCCTTTATGTGTGAGGCGAAGGCCTTTAGAGCCAGATAAATGGCCATGAGTTCCAGCAAGTTGATGTGGGCCTGTGACTCTTGTGGAGTCCAGAAGCCACTGATGGAAAAACTGTCCATGTGAGCTCTCCATCCAAGCTAAGAAGCATCTGTAGTAATGATTCTTGAAGGTGAGGGAGCTTGGAAGGAAACTCCCTCTGAAAGGTTTGCCACTTCCTTCCACAAGACCAGGGACTGAAGGAACTTTTCTGTGACTGGGACCAGTTTGGAGAGTGAATTCTTGCTTTGGGACCAGTGAGACCTTAGGTACTGCTTTATGTCCCTCGTTCTGAATCTGACTCCTGGAACCACAGCTGTCATCGATGTCATAGATGCCATGTGTCCCAGGAGCTTTCGGAAGTGTCTAGCTGGCCTGGGTGGCCCAGGACGAAAGAATTTGCCACTGACAGAAAGTTTTGAATTCTTTCCTGTGGAAGGAAAACTCTGCAGGGTGTTCAGCTGTGCTCCCATGAATGCAAGGAGCTGTACTAGTTCCTGATGGGATTTCTTTAGGTTTATAAGAAACCCCAAGGAGCGCAAAGTGTCTGTTGTCAAGGAAAAGGCCTTTTTCACATGTAGAGGGGTCTTTCCCACTAGAAGCCAGTCGTCCAAGTGAGGGTAGACTGAAATCCCCTTTTTTCCTTAGATGCGCTGCCACTGCAGCCAGACATTTGGTAAACACCCTTGGTGCAGATGTCAGGCCGAAGGGCATGACTGCAAACTGGTAGAGTCCTGAAGGAAGTTTAAACCTCAGAAACTTCCTGTGGGATTGCCTTATAGGGATGTGATAGTTGGCATCTTTGAAGTCTAGGGAGGCTAGCCAGTGTCCCTGCTGCAGAGAGTGAATTTGCCATTTTTAAGGTGATCATCTTGAATCTGGGTTTCAGAAGATGCCTGTTTAAGTATCAGAGATCTAAACTAGGTCGCCACTCCCCATTTTTCTTTAGCGTTAGGAAGTATCTGGAGTAGAGGCCTTTGCTCCTTTGATGGACAGGCACTCTATCACCCTTGCTTCCAAAAGATGCTTTACTTCCAATTCCAATAGAACCCTCTCTGTTGGAGACAGGGATCTGGAGAGCTGGGTGCTCTTGAGGGCTGGCATCTGTTTGAACTGAAAGGACAAGCCCTTTTCCACTACCTCAGGACCCACCTGTCTGATGTAATCAGGGTCCAAGACTGGAGGTAGTGGGAAAGCCTGCCCCCTACAGGCAGAGCGGAGGTGACCTGAACAGAGGAGTCAGTGCTTTTGCTGGTGGCAGGAGCAGGAGTAGAAGCAGCTCTTCTCTGACCTCTCCTGCCTCTTCCTCTGAAATAACCTCCGACAATTTATACAATTTTTAAAACCTGTGGGTCCAGTCCTTTTCTTAGGGATTTCTGAGAATGCCAATTTACAGAAAACTCTGTAAATATGAAATTCAGTAGTCAAAATGTAAAAATTAACGGTCGGTTCCCTCGCGGTAAAGAACTGCAACTTTTTCTGAGGTAAAAATAAAAGAGAACCGTCTGTTCCCACTAAAAAAGGGAATCGCAATAAAATAAAGGAACCACGGAAACACTAAACACGATAACCAGAAACTATATAAAATATCGAGAAAGGTAACCATGAGAAACCGAGAAAAAAAAGGCGGTTCCCGGGAACCGAGGGGGACCACTAAAAACCAAAAGAAATACTCAGCACACTTAAACTGTAAAGAAATGAAGATAATAGCTACCATGTACAGGAAAAAAACACTTTTTCTTGGCCAAGATAGAGAGTACCTCAGAGGCAGTGTTTCTCAGTCAGGCGAAGAAAAAATTCTAGAGTCCTCCTCACTCTCCCTGCTCAGCACACACTCTAACTTCAATCTGATTGGCTAATTCATAAACTCATTACCATCATCTCCACCTCGGAGGCAGTACTACCTAGTCAGCTCACTGCAATAGTTACTGATATGAAAGGACCCCTGGGGTGAGAAGCAAGTGTTCTATCTTCTTGGAAGACATCTCTTTCATCAGGCCACACCTATGGAACGAGTCCCAAGCAGTAATGACACAAAGACAGTCAGGGTAGCTGGAGGCTAATGAGCCTAAGAAAGGAGGCCTAGAAGCATGGCCAGGCTGAAACCTGCTTTTCTTCAGAAGGCAATGTCCAGCATGTAGTTTTTTGTGAAAGTGTGGGCAGTACTTCAAGTCACAACAGCAAATTTCTGCAACTGATTCATTACTGAAACAGGCAACAGAAGTAGCCATGCCTCTGACTTAATGGCCACGAACAACCCCAGGAAGTTCCTTACCATACTTTCTATAATAAAAAGTAATACAGTTGGCCAACTGTTTGGACAGGCACAGTTTTGAAACCGGTACACCCTCTTTCCCAGGGGCAAAAGAACAAAAAGTTGCAAGGACTTCCTGCAGTCCTTCGCATGCTAAACATAATATCTGAGTACTCTATGTACATCTAAGTATGGAGCAAAGCTTCCCCTGGATTGGCATGCTCAGGAAAATAAACTGGCAGTTGGATGGCTTGATTTAAAGTAAACTCAAACACCACCTTTGGTAAGAACTTAGGATTAGCGCGCAAAGGCACCTTGTTGTTGTGGAAAATCAAATAAGGAGGCTTACACATTACAACCTGTAGTTCTGAAATCCTTCGAGCAGAAGTAATAGGAACTAAAAATAACGCTTTCCACAACAGAAAGCATAGGCCACAAGCTGCAGTTGGCTCAAAAGGAGCCAAAATAAGTTTCTCTAACACAAAATTGATGTCCCATGCTGGCACAGGGTTACGGATAGCAGGCTTCAAATATAGGATGCCTCTCAAAAATGTACGGGTCCAGCTCGGCAACAGTACGACCATCAATAGGCATATGGAATGCAGAAATGGCCACCAGCAAGTGCACCTTGATAGAGGAGAACTGCTGGCCCAAATCAGAAAAGGACAGCAAATAGCTCCTCCTCCTGGGGCTGTGTGGGTGGCTGTTTGTGCTTGTCTGTGTCTGTAGGTTAGTTTTTGTTCATTTACATGTTTTTCTGCTGGGAATACCTGTGCCATTCTTGCACACAACATTGGTGAAAGTCTCCTGGACTGAATTTCTGCAAATCGCCATCATCAGGTATCAGCTTTTTAATTTTAAATCAACTTTCTTGAACCCTCCCAAGGAAGCATATGCCTTACAACTAGTCTTACAAACATGGTGATGCTGGGTCCTGCAACTGAATCAACATTTTCAACATTCTCATCTGACCACTCTTAAAAGCAACTGCACTTGTGGACTTTAAGAACAAAGGAATTTTAACACATTTTGTGACTGAATCAACATTTTTGTCTGACCTTTTCCAAAGGTATTGTACTTGTCTCTGAGGACTCTGAAGATCAAAGGAAACATATAGACAAAAGGATTTCACACATTGCATATGCCTACTGTCTGACCTACTCCCAAGGTATTGTACTTATCTCTGAGGACTTTTGAAGAACAAAGGAAACATATAGACAAAAGGATTTACACATTGCATATGCCCAGGCCACAGTTTATCACCTTTAGGAACTTTAACATATTATGTGATCCTGGATCTCAACAGTACTATAGTACTTCTCTTAAACCTCTGGCACCAAACCTCCAGTCTTTTTTTTTCATTTTTCTCTGTACTTAGCCATAGTGCTTGGCTATCCACCTTAGCCCACTAAAATCGTACCCCACCACCCTCCTATTGCTCGCCACCCCCCGACTGCCTAGCCCATACTACTTCTCGGCTCTCCTGCCTCGCTAAAAAATGCTTTGGCTTAGTCCCCACCACCTGTTCCTGCTCATCCTCACCCTCCTTTTCCTTTATGCCAACTTCCCCTCCGCCTACCCTACCCCTCCACCTACTCTCACCTTTCTATACTACTACCCGAAACATTGTACCATGGCTTTTACTCTGAAGTCTTAAACAAACATCACCCAATTAATACCTGGGTGCAAAGAGCCATATTTCCTAATTGAAACTGCCACATCATTATAACTCACTAACGATCACCTCTACTGGGACTCCAGAAGACAATCCAAGCATCTTAAAAGTACAAGCAGAAACTCACTCCAACCTATTATGAACTACGAATGGCATCGCTGAAACTCCTGCTCCTCCTACTTTTAATATCTGGTGGGATACACCCAAACCCTGGTCCTGTTGCACTGAAGCCGACAAAAACAGGGAAAGTTGGTAGTGGTCTCTCCATTATCACTCTAAATATCTGCAGCCTCCTTCCCAAATTGGCATCTCTTCAAACTCTCGCTGGACAAAAAAACCCGGAAATACTAGCCATTGTGGAAACCTGGCTATCTCCCAGCACCCCGGATCATGCGGTCTCGCTTGAAGGCTACAATCTTTTCAGACTCGACTGGGCAAGCAAGAAAGGTGGGGGCTGTGCTATCTACATAAAGGACAACCTCTCCTGTCAATCGGCAGCTTCACCCCCACAAACACTTAAATGCAACTCCTCCCTATCAAACTGCTTCTTGGAGCACAAAACAAAGTTCTCACAGTGGCCGCAGTCTATATCCTTCCAAAAGACCACCGTGCCAGTATTAAGTCTGTACTTGATTTTGTTAGTCTGCAGCCCTCTGAAAATGAGCTCCTCCTCCTCGGGATTTCAACATAAACTGGCTCGCCTCTGACACTGGCTCTTACAAAGATGACATCCTAGCAGCAAACCTGACTCAGATGGTAACCTCCCCACCGGAAAAATTACAAAACTGGTACAAGCACCCTTATTGACTGGGTTCTCACAAATCACCCTGACCGGATAAAAACATTCAAGTCCTCCTGACTCCTCAGTGACCACTCCCCAGTGTCCTGTACCTGGTCTAATAAATTTCTCAAGCCACCCCAAAGTTATAACAAGCAGAGTATTGCCTTATGGAGATCTTATCAAGTTGAAAACCCATCTCCTACAACAGGACTGGGCCCAATCCTTGAATCAACTGATATTAATACCACACTAGAATACTCGTTAAATCCTTCAACTCTGCATCGACTTATCGCCCCAGTAAAAACGTAAAATCAAAGCGCTATCAAATCCATGGATTACTGCCAAACTACTTGCCGAGCTCAAGGTTGGACCACCTCTGGGCAGTTGCCAGAGACACAGCTCACCTCATGATACCCTAAAATACAAGCAGGCACAAAATAGATGTACCTCACAAATTAGACAAATGAAGCGCCTATTTCAAAAATGCCCTTGAATCCACCTGGGGTGATGGAAGAGCTTTTGGGACAACATCGAAACATAATGGGTAAACAATCAAAATCGTCACCTACCATTATGAAAGTTGATGGATCCACCACTCTTGACCCAAAGTCTATTGCAGATGCCCTAATAAGACATTCACAGACCTTAGTGGGGTCCTCCCCAGATTTCTTCTCGGACTTACCTGTGCCTAGCCTAGTATCACAAAACACCCTCGTGACAAACCACAATTTTACTTCAAGAAAATCAGCGTGCACTGAAGCACACAAGTACATAAGAAAGGCCTGCTCCAAATCCAGAACAAGTAGTGACACGCTAGATCTAAAATCCTGTCTCTCACCCTGGATGAAGTAATTCACCCCTTGCAAAATTCTTAATCTGTCACTTTGCCAAAGTCAATTTCCCAACAAATGGAAATCTGCCATAGTTACGCCAGTGCACAAGGGAGGACAAAACCTCAACAGGAAACTATTGACCAATATCAATACTCCCTCCCTCTCCAAAGCACTTGAACAAATAGTGGCAGACCAACTCTCTGATTACCTGGACAAATACAATCTACTCTGTAATCAACAGCGGCTTTAGAAAGGACATAGTACAACAACAGCCTTACTTGATTCTCTGGAGAAGTCCACTCAGCCCTGGACAAAGGGTGCCAAACAGGTGCAGTCTTTCTCGATCTTACAAAAGCTTTGACACAGTCCATCATGGCCAACTTACCTCCTACTTTCTAGCCTAGGCCTGGCGAAGGTCCTTGTGCTTGGGTAAAGATTACCTGTCCAATCGGTCACAGGCTGTAAAATCTCTAATGAACTCTCCGACTTCAAACCAGTTCTCTCGGGTGTACCACAGGGATCAATTCTTGGACCGCTCCTCTTTAGCCTGTTCCTTAACTCCCTCCCAGATATCTGCCAGGAGAAATAATCTTATCACGCTGATGATGCTGTAATTCTCTCTTCCCACAAGGATCCAAACTCCCTACGAAAAAAGCCTGCAACTTGCTTTCTCTAGTGTTGAAAGGTGGTTCCTGGATAGTAAACTTGTGCTAAACCACAATAAAACAAAAGCCATGCTCTTCTCAATCACCAAAACAAAACAGGCATACTCCACTAACCATACAAACCTCTGCGGAATTACACTGGACCAAGTAAATACTTTCAAATACCTTGGCATCACTTTTGACCAAGGGCTCTGCAACCCACATTGACAACACTGCGAAAACAGTGAACCAACGCCTTGGAATACTATTCCGTAACCATCAATTTCTAAATCAAGCGGCATTGAGAATAGCTATACAGAGTTCCATAATCTCAATCATTGACTAAGGCCTTATTATTTATGGCTCAGCTACCTCCACTGCTCTAAGGCGTATCTCAATCACTCTAAATAAGGCCTGCCGGCTCCTCACGAGGGCTCAAAGACTGACTCACATGTGTGATCTGTACTATGAATCAGACTGGTTGAACCTATCAAATCGTCTTATTTATCTCACCTGCACAATGGCAAAAAAATCTATCTTGGGACTGACTCCATTATGTATTCAAAACCTACTCCGACTGAATCCTGGCTCACGACCCTCCACCAGATCTGAACGCCAACCTTTCCTGGTTCCGAGATGCCGGACTGCACAGGGACAAAGATCTTTCACATACAGGGCCCGACATGGTTCAATGCGCTTAGTCCACCTACTCTATCCTCAACCTCGCTTGAAGCTTTCAAATCCATGCTCTATGCCCACCTCACCACCACTAGCAACTGTGATTGCGCTAGATAAAGACTACTACTCCTCATGTCCATCCTCACATCTGAGGCCTCTTCCTCCTGACTAATGAACCCTCTGGTACCTCTACTACCTCCTGTCTCCCACCCAAACTCACCCCCCTTTTTCCTGTCCCTCTCACTTACTCCTCCCTCCCACCACCTTTCCCTCCTCTCTAGCCTCCTTTTGAGCCTAATGATCACCCTCTCCTGAAGTTTCCTTAACCTCGAAATTGTCTACTTGCTTGAACCTGTTATAGCTTGTTTTTCTATGAAACTTAAAAACGTTCCCGCCTTAAACTGTTAATAGCAAATTTATGATGTAACTTTCCTGTCTGGTTTTACCTGTAATGTGTATCGTGCTTTGTTAAATGTTCTTTGTGACATGGAACCTTTGTAAAAGAGCCCTGGCTCAAAGGTATTAATTCCTAGACTAATAAACTAAACTAAACTAAAATACTCCAGAATGTGGTTTACTAGACACATAAAAGGGTCCAGTTGGTGGAAAGTGGCCCACAGAACAAACCGCTTCCACTTCATGGAGTAAGTAGCCCTGGTGAAGGGCTTCTGGGCAGCCATCAGGACATCAGACACCTTTGGGGACACTCTAAATCTTGCAATGGCTATGTCTTCAGGAGCCAGGCATAGAGATGGAATGACCTGAAGTCCAGAGGAACCAGGGTTCCCTGTTCCTGTGACAGCAAGCCCTTCCACAGTGGCAGAGGTACTGTGGTTTCCACTGCTAACTATTACCTCTAGGGAAACCAGATCAAACGAAGCCAAAATGGGGCCACAAGAATTAAGACTAGCTCCCTCTATCTGGAGCTTGATAAGCACCATCTGAATCAGAGGAAAGGGAGGAAAGAAAAAATTACTCACCTTAGTAATGTTGTTTCTTCTAATGGAGTCTTGCTGTATTCTGACTATTGCAGTTAGGTCCTGCCTTTCAACTGCCCCGGAGAACAAAGAGTTAACTTTCCATGGCCAGCATGGAATGTTCAGCGTGAGCTCGGTTGAAGCCCCTGTCTTTTGTTGTTTAAACTCCAACCGTCAGATCTTTACGAGCAATACTCACTAGAAGTTCTGTGTGGAAACTGTAAAACTCACAGTAGCCAACTGGCAACTAAATTTATTAAAAAGGGATTTTTGGTTTCAAAGCAAAGACTCAAGTCAGGAAACCCAAAAAACAAAACACAACACACACCCAAAGTAAAGGAGGGTGAAAAGGGGCACCCCTAGGGTGCCAACACTGCTCCTACCCACCCACATCCCAAAAACCAGGTTCTGAGAGGGGAGGCGGGGGGAGGTCAGAATACAGCAAGACTCCATTAGAAGAAACAACATTACTAAGGTGAGTAATTTTTTCTTCAAACAACATGAAGTCTTGCTGTATTCTGACTATTGCAGACTACCAAGCAGTACCTCCATGGAGGAGGGACAGAACCTACTTTGGGAATAGGCTCTGAAATACTGCTGTGCCAAACCGAGCATCACTCCTAGCCTGGATATCCAGAGAATAATGCTTGGGGAATGTATGGACTGTTTTCCAGGTGGCTGCTTGACACATTTCTAAGATAGGAATATCCCTGGCAGCAGCCAGGGAAGCAGCTGTACCTCTGGTAGAGTGAGCCCTCGGGCCTGAGGGTGGAGTTCTACCCAGTTTTTCATAGCAGAATTGTACACAAGAGACAATCCACCTGGCAACAGATCTCTTAGTGGCAGGTTTGCCCTTACCAACCTCTCCATATGTGAGGAACAACTGGAGGGACTCAAACCTGTGACCCTTGGTGCACTCTATGTAGTAGCTGAGGGCCCTTTTAACATCCAAGCTGTGCAGCCTCCTCTCTCCAGAAAAGGAATGGTCAGTGAAGAAAACGGAGAGATATAGACTGGTTGAGGTGGAAATCTGAAACCACTTTAGGTAGAAACTTTCTGTTAGTTCTTAGGACCACTTTATCTCTATGGAAAGAGATGAAATCAGGCTCCACTGACAGGGCTTGCAATTCACCAATACGCCTGGCAGAGGTAATGGCTACCAAAAACACAGTTTTCTAAGTCAAGTACTTAAGCTTTGCAGAGGACAAAGGCTCAAAGGGTGGTTGCATAAGATGAGCAATGCAAACACTAAGGTCCCAAGCAGGAGCAGTGTCCCTAAAGGGGGGATTGGTGTGCAGCAATCCCTTGAAGAACTTACAAAACACAGGATGGGCTGACAGAGGAGAGGGCTTGCCTACTGACAAGAAGGCAGAAACAGCTGCCAAATGCACTTTAAGTGTAGCTGGCCGAAGGCCTAAGCCATTAAGATGGACCATATAGTACAGAACTGTACGCAACCCAACAGATTCTGGAGAAATATCCTTATTAGAGCACCAAGTAGTGAACCTTTTCCATTTGGAGTTGTAAGTCTTTCTGGTGGAAGGCTTTCGAGAAGCCTTAAGGATATCCAGAACCCCTTGAGAAAGCTGCAGATGAGCAAACTCTAACTCTTCAAGAGCCATGCCTTGAGACTGAGAGACTTGAGGTTCGGGTACTAAATCCTCCCCTGAAAGGATGTCAACAGGTTGTAATTCCTGAGAAGAGACAGGGGAAGGTGGACTGCTAAGGACAGCAACAGGGGGTACCAGGGCTGTCTGGCCCAGTCTGGAGCAATCAGAATCACTTTGCATGGTTGTGACCTTATCTTGACTAACACCTTGAACAGGAGAGGGAAAGGGGGAAAAGCATACAGAAATTTCCCTTCCCAATTCAGAATCAGAGCATCCAGGGGGACTGAGCCCAAGACTGGGGGTCTGCAACAAAAGAGAGGAAGTTGGTGATTGTCTGGGGCTGCAAAAAAATCTATCTGTGGAGTGCATCATCTCGAGAAAATCACTTTCAAAACTAGGGGATCTAGGGTCCATTCATGATGGCCCTGGGATATCCTGCTAAGAGCATCTGCTAGGACATTGTCCTTCCCTGGGAGGTGAACTGCTATCAGAGAGGTTTGCAGGGAATAGGCCAGAGACCACAACTTCATTGCTTCTGTGCACAAGGCTGAAGACCGAGTGCCTCCTTGCTTGTTGATGTGGTTGATTGTGGTAGTACTGTCTGTTCTGATCGGGACCACCTTGTTCTGTACAGATTTTGAAAAGGCTTGCAGTGCCAGAAATACTGCTCTGAGTTCCAAGAGATTGATGTGAAGCAGAGATTCTTGAGGTGACCACAGCCCTTGGGTGGTAAGATCCCCCAGGTGGGCTCCCCAGCCCAGCAGGGAGGCATCTGTGGTGAGTATCACTGAATGAGACTGAGTGACAAAAGGAACTTCTTGTCTCAAATTGTCCTGATCCTGCCACCATTGCAAAGCTTGGATCAGGGTTCGAGTCACTGGGACTAGTTTGGTAAGGGAATCCTTCTTTTGGGACCAGAAGGCTCTTAAGTGGAACTGAATGTCCCTCATCTGAAATCTTGCTCCCTGGACCACTGCTGTAGAGGCTGCCATGTGGCTCAGAAGCTGCAGGAAATGCCTTGCTGGTCGAGACACCTGAAGGGTGAAAGAAGAGGCCAGTTCCATAAGGGTCCTTGCCCTGTCCAGGGGAAGGAAGGCTCTTGCCCTTATTGTATCCAGCTCCGCCCCATGAAGGTGAGGAGCTGTACTGGCTCGAGAACTGACTTTGGAAGGCTGAGGAGGAATCCTAAGGAAGTGAGCACTTGCTGAGTTATTTGCAGATGTGACTTGACTTGGTCTGGAGACTGACCCACTATGAGCCAGTCACCCAAGTATGGAAAGATGGAGATCTTTTTTCTCCTTAGGAAAGCAACCACTACTGCCAGGCACTTTGTGAACACCCTTGGGGCTGATGTTAGGCCAAAGGGCATTGCTCTGAATTGATAGTGGCCTGAGGACAACTCGAACCTGAGGTATTTTCTGTGGGAGCACCTGATGGGAGTGTGAAAATAGGCATATTTGAGGTCCAGGGAGGCTAGCCAGTCCCCTGGCATGAAAGAGGGCAGAATTATTCCCCGAGTCACTATTTTGAACTTTGGTTTTAAAAGGTGCTTGTTCAGATATCTTAGGTCCAGGATGGGCCGCCATTCTCCTGTCTTTTTGGGGGTTAGGAAGTACCTGGAGTACAATCCTTTGCCCTTGTGTAGGGTAGGAACCCTCTCTATGGCTCTGAGAGCCAGGAGGGAAGAAACCTCTGCCTCTAGGGCAAGGGTCTCTGATGGATTTGCAGGTGGAAAGGATCTGGTTCTCATCTTGGGAAATTTTTTGAAGCCGAGAACCAGTCCCTGGCTTACTACTTCCAGGACCCACTTGTCTGATGTCAGAGACTTCCAGTCCTGGACAAAGTAAGCCAGCCTGCCCCCTACAGGTATTGGAGAATCAGCCCGGGCAGACCCATCAGGGTGTCTGCTTGGCAGGGACTTTAGGCTGAGGGGTGGAAGCAGGCCAGCTCATTCCCCATCTGCCTCTCCCTCTGAAGAACCCCCTCTGAGCATAAGAAGAAGAGGAGACTTGGCTTGCTAAAAAGGCCTTTGAAAAGGACTGCCCCTGCCCCTGGACTGCTGCCTTTGAGGAGTGGCTTGCCTTTCCTTGGCCTGAGCACTCCTGTAGGTGGTCCTATACTCGTCCATCTTTTTCATGTAGTTCTCTGTCTGCTCCCCAAACAGAGAATTACCAATAACAGGGAAATCCATGGCCTTAGCCTGGGTATCCTGTGATAGGCTAGTACATCTGAGCCAAGCCATCCTCCGAAGGGCCACAGATGTAGCCATGACTCTTGATGAAACATCATTGGTGTCCACAGCAGCATGAAATTGTACCTTGGATGCCTCAATCCTATCTGCAGCCACCTGCTCCAGCTCCTTGACAAGCTGGTCAGGGACCTGTTTAGCCAGAGCCAGCACAGTGTCCCATCTGGACTTCTTGTATCTAGCTGTGTAGGCCATATAGTTAGCCTGCCTGAGTCGCAAAGATGCTGCCATGTACTGCTTCTTTGCCATGGCATCAGTCCTCCTGGAGTCCTTATCTGGGGGGTGTGATGCCAAGGGGATATTTGCCTTATCACAGGCAGCAGCTTGCACTACCCCAACATGGCTGCATTGCTGAGAAAGGAACTCTGTGTCCGAGCCTGAAAGGGTGTACCTCTTGTCCTTTCGTCTGTCCACAGGAGGTATGGAGTTAGGAGTCTTAAGAATTTTATTTGTCTGTTTCCCAAAAGATTTATGGAGGGGAATAGACAGTCTCCTGGACTCTGGGATGTCCATCATTTCAACAAAATCAGGCTCCTCCTGATCCTCTACTGCTTCTTCCATTGGAAGCTGGAGGGTTTCAGCCACTTTTTTGTAAAACATAAAGTGGGAAGGGGACTCAGAAAGCCTAGGAGGAGGAACACCTGAAGGTCTGTCTGGGGAGATGTCCAGGTCAATAGGCACATCCAGACTTTCATAATCACCATCATCATCCTCATACTCTCCCGCCTCCTCCTCCGGTTCATAAAATTCTTCTGAAGTGTAATCCGGAACCGGGGGAACCCACCGAACCGAGCCCCTGCCAGATGGTGCCGGTTCGGCCGGAACCAAAGTTAGCGATTGCACTATTCTTATTGCTTTGGCTATCTCATCAGCGGTCGGAGTATGAATTTCTGGATCCAAACCGGACGATATATCTTTTCTCTTCCTTTTAACTGGAACCAACTCCTTAGAATCGGCTCTCCTTTTGCCCAAAGAAGTATCACCCTGGTCAGAGGGCACTCCTTCTGGTTCGGTTGGAACCGAACCGGGCTGGCCATCCAGGTCAGCGGACTTCTCGGCTTCCCTTTCCCTCAGTCTACCTACTCTCTTATCCAGGGTAGCTTTGGGAAAATTCTTACAAATTTGGCAGTCTGAATCAAGGTGGTCAAACCCTAGACAATAAACACAGGTGGTGTGGGGATCAGCCTTAGCAAAGACTTCCCACACACACTGCAGTGTTGAAACCCAGTGGGCCCGTTTTTTTCTTGGGTTTCTCAGACATGGCCAATCCTATCAAAAACTTACCCTTTTTAGGCATCGCCGAGCAAGACTCTCCTATCGGTTCCTGACCATGTTCGAGTCTTGGAAAAAACATAATAAAATCTGTTTTTTTAGAACCGATATGGACCGTTACCACACTCTAAGTAAATTCACAAACTTTTAAAACTAAACTGATCGGTTCAGCTGAACCGATCAAATTACAGATTCCACAGAAACTAAATGTAAAACCTATCTAGTACTCACGGTACCACAGACAGAGACTTAAACCGACAGATTCGGTAGCAGAAATTCAGTAGAAACGGCGAAAAATTACACTTTAACCGACTTTTTGAACCGAGCAAAGGAGAAATCTCGAACAACTGTTCAGTAAGGCGAGTAAAGAATCTGGCGGTTAGGCGGCCGCCCGGGCGCAGCGGTGGGATTTCCACAGGACACCGGGCGACCGGGTTCGGGAGCGGACTCGGGTCGCTGGAGGGTTGGCCGGGAGAAGGGATAGAGCGCCCTATGGACTGCTCTCCTTCTCGAGGGAGGATGGGGTAGTGCTCAAAGTCTCTGTGACTCCTGGTGGAGACCAGGTGTAGCGCGACTGCGACCTCAACAGTGTCTTGTCGGGCGGGCAGGAGCGCTCAGCGTCATTGCACGTCCGCCTCGGAAAAAAGGAAAAAGGGAGAAATGCCGCCGGGGCCTAGATGAAGCCGGTCACAGCTTCAATTAGCCCCTCAGGCCAGCCCTCCAGCCTAGTCCGGCCTGCGGCATGTGTCCCCAGTGCCGCAGCCCCACCGTGGGGGGTAAGCCACGGGGTATCGGAAGGGTGCGAGGCCGATGTGGGGGGGTGGAAGCGTGACCGGCAGATGGTTCCGGGCTACCGGCGGCAGGGGCAGAAAGAATAAATAGAAAAAAAAAAAGATCTGACGGTTGGAGTTTAAATAACAGCAGACAGGGGCTTGCAGCGACTCGCGCTGAACATTCCATGCTGGCCATGGAAAGTTAACTCTTTGTTCTCCGGGGCAGTTGAAAGGCAGGACCTAACTGCAATAGTCAGAATACAGCAAGACTTCATGTTGGTTTTTTTTTTTTTTTACTCCCCCTCCCCTGCGGCCCCCCCTCTCTTCGGGAGACACTCAACGGCCTTTTCAGCCCTCGCTCACCTGCCTGTGGACCAGAGCAGTCCATCCCCCATGGAGCCTTGGTAATCCCCCAGGCGGGAGTGCGAGGTGGGGCCCATTCACCGAGACACACTGTGCTTCATCGGGATGCTGTCTCTGGGCAGGCAGGGCATTGAGGGTCAGGGGCCTAGTGCTCACCGTCTCACCGGGAGCCGAAGGTGCTTTTTCGGTGTTCCTTTTGCGGCGTGCCGTGTCCCCTGGCGTCAAAGCGCTTAAGCGCCCGACGTCTAACACGTTGCCTCCCTTGTCAGTCTTGGTCTTGTTACACCTAGGGTCTCCACCCGGGGAATCAGACAAACCGAGCTCTAATGCCTCCCCGGAGGGGACAAGCAGTCCTTAGGACGCTCAAGCCCTCTCCCCCGGCCGGCCCTCCAGCTTCCCGGGCTCGCTCCTCGAACCCGGTCGCCATGCCGCAAGCGAAATCCAACCGCGCGCGGGCGGGTCGCCCCACTTCATGTTGTTCGAAAGCATAAAGGAACCTCCCTTTCCAAGAGAGGGGCAACGTGTCTTGCCAGAAAACTCCAAGCCCTGGAACGAGTGAGCAAAAAAGCGGCAGTTTTCCACTGAGTGGAGATGCAAAAAGGTCTAACTCTGGATAACCCCACCTGTTGAACAGATCTTCAACTGCCAAGGCCAGCAGCTCCCACTCGTGTATTCTGGACTGCGGCCTGCTTAGGTTGTCTGCCAGGACATTTTGGACTCCTGGAACATGGACAGCCAACAGCTCTAGACCATGTTCTAGAGCCCAGTACCAAACCCTCATCATTTCCCTGCACAGGGGGGAAGAATGGGTCCCCCTTTGCACGTTTATGTAGTGAACTACACTAACGTTGTCCGTCTGTAGCAACTGATGCCTTGGGGACAGATGGTTCTGGAAGGCGTGCAGAGCATACAGAACAGCCCTCATCTCTAGGACGTTTATATGGAGGGAAGACTCCACTCCAGTCCATGTTCTTGTGTCTGATGAGGTTCCACGTGTGCCCCCCAGTCCAGCCCCAAAGCGTCCATAGTGAGAATCGGCTGAGGGGAGAGGATGAGAAAGGGAACCCCTTTTAGCAAACAATTGGGTTCCAGCCACCACTGGAGCACCTTGCAGACAGGAAAAGTTACCAGAACCTACTGTTCTAGATTGTCAGTGCGCTGATCCCACTGGACTCTCAAGGTCCACTAAGGGATCCTCATGTGCAGCCTGGCCAAAGGTACCGTGACAGCTGCTGCTGCCATCAGGCCCAACAGTCTCAGGAATGTCCTGGCTGTGACACACCTCTTGTTGTAAAGCAACTGGGCCTGTTTCCTGAGGCGAGCTGCCCTGTCCTGGGACCGGAAAACTAAGCTCCGAGCAGTGTCCAGTACTGCCCCAGTGTACTGCAGATGTTGACAAGGGGTCAAGACCAACTTGGGCAGATTGACCATCATACCCAGGGCAGTGAACAGCTGTCTGGTACGTGCTAGGGTGTGAGACAGTTGCTCCTTGGACTGAGCTTTGAGCAACCAGTTGTCTAGGTAGGGGAAGATGTACAATCCCTCTCTCCTGCGAGCTGCTGTGACTACTGCCAAGCATTTGATAAATACCCATGGCACAGATGACAAACCAAGGAGCAATACCCTGAACTGGTAGTGCTCCCCCGAGACAGAAACCTGAGGTACTTCCCATGGGGCAGACACATCAATATGTAGGTAAGCATCCTGCATGTCCAGGGAGCATATCCAGTCCCCTTTTTGCAGGAGAGGCCACAGGCCTTGCAGAGCGACTATACGGATCTTCTTGTACTGAATACAGAAGTTCAAGTTTCTCAGATCCAGAATGGGGCTTAAGTCCCCTGTGGATCTGGGGACTAGATAAAAATGAGAACAGAACTCCCTGTTCCTTTGCTCCCAGGGAACTGGTTCTACAGCCCTCTTCTGCAACAGTGTATGTACTTCCTCTAGTAGCACTGGTATGTGGTGTAGAGAATAAGTCAAGGGAACTGGTGGAAGGTTTGGCAGCAACTCCAGAAATTCTAGAACATAGCTTGTTCTATTAACTGTAGGACCCAAACATCTGTTATAACTTCCCTCAACTGTTCGAGGTGGAGGTAAAGGCGACCTCCTACCACCACCTCCAGATTTAGCACTGGAGGTTGGGGGTCTATTAAGGAGTCATGCTGAAGCAGATCTGACAACTGCAGCTGCATCTCAACCTCTAGGGGCTTTGGAGTGGGCACCTGTGGAGGAGGTTGGGACAGGCAAAGCTCAGTCTGCTCTGCTTTTGTTCTGTTGTCTTGTCCCTGACCTAGGTCTGTTAGCAACCCTGCAAAAGGGGACCATCTGCCTACTTCTCTGTTGTGTGTGGTAGAGGGAATGGATGACCTCACAGTCCTCCCTGAGGCTTGCAGTTCAGAGAGGATATCCTGCATATTTGTCTTAAAAAGCTTACATCCTCTGAAAGGAGCATTCAGAACTGATTACTTGACATCACTAGCAAATCCTGACACCCTTAGCCAAGAATGCCTTCTTAGGCAGATGCCAGCCACAGCTGCTCTGGCTGAGGCATCCGAAATGTCGTAGGTAGATTTTAAGAGGTGCTTACCTATGTCAGCCCCAGTCTGGAGGGCCTTAGGCATTTCCTGCTTCTGGGTGCCCTCTGGGAGAGCGAATTCAAATAGTGGTGCACACATAAGGACATTCAAAAGCCAAAAGTGGTGCAAATTAAATGAAGTTTACCAATTTGTTTTTTCTTCCACAAGATGTCAAAATAACAGCACAATGCAAGTGCAAATAGATTTACCTCCTGTTCTAGCACAGTCCCCTAGCGCTTCGACCCAACAGATCCTTCAGTGGGGTGCCCTCTGGGAGAGACTGGGCTGCTGCTTTAGTCTTTTTCCAGAGGATATTATGATATTTGATCATATGGGCCTCATAATTTGCTATTCTGAGGCCCAGTGTGGCAGATGCAAAGATTCTCTTTCCCAGGGGGTCCAGTTTTCTCGACTCCTTATATGGGGGAGGGGGAAAGAGAGAACAGAGATGCTTAGTCACCTTAGACCTATCACGTGCTGCATACATCACAACTGAATCTGCCTCAGGTTGGACTGCAAAAAAAGGCTGTCCTGAGGGGGTCTGGTACAGCTTGTCTGCCTTTCTGGGCACGGCAGGGATCAAGCTGGGTCTGTGCCAGGTGGCCAGGGTGGCATCCTCATTGCAGCTAACAAGAGGAGGAATGATAGGAGGTGGAGTATCTGGCAGCTCTAGAAACTCCACCAAATTTCTCTTAGTGATGTCTTGCTCCGCAGCATCATACCCCATTGCAGTTTGGAGTTGCTTCATCATAGAGAAGAAGGATGGGTCTTCAGGAGGGGACCTCAGAGTGTACAATGTGGAGCCCTCACTCCTGGTAGAAATGGTGGAGCCAGACCTATCAGATAGGCTCCTTTCCGTATCTTCCTCCTCCTCTTCTTCCTCTTGTAACATGAGGTCAGCGTTGTACTCCTGATCCTTGTCAATAGGCCTTGGAGGTCGCAAGGAAGGAAGCAAGGACCTTGACACCCTGGAGTGAGAAGGGTACGTCAATGGAGCAAGCATCGATACAGAGGCTGGTCTGAGAGGCCCCGTCGTCGTGCCCAACGTACGAGGAGGCGGAGGGATAAGGTGTTCTCCACAAAGGAGGAAAGCACCTTCTGAATGCCGATGGTGGCCTGCACTACAGGGCACCTTGTGATGCTGACTGGGACAGACTGGAGCCGTAATGTAGACACGCCACCACTGTCCGTACTGGGCCCGGTGAAACTCACTGCCAGCCGACCTTGAGGATTCTGAGGTCTGAGCGGCAGGGCTTGTGACACTGACGATGGTGTCTGTAGCCCCGGTGTAGACAGGCCTTCGCCGGCCATGGCATGTCCGGCTGAACTCTCTGCCAGAGCCGGCCTCAAGGATGCTGAGGTCTGAGCGGCAGGAGACATCAAAAGAAGTGGTGAGGGGGGATGATTTATCGTTACTCTGCTCCCTCTTCTGGTGGGTTCCATGTCATAACAGCGATCGCAAAACAGTGCTATTATGGCGAGTGTATACTGCTGAAAATCAAATCGGCGATATAACACATGCGGCGGACCAGCATCCAGCAATTTTGCAGGGTGTGTATCCCGACTATAGATTGCTAACTCCGGGGGTGGGGGTGGGTGCATGTCGGGAGAGGCGTACTCAGTTTGCGGCACATAAAAATAAAGGCAGCCAGAGGTCACGAAAATATTGTCTCCCAGCCCCCAGCCCCGAACCCAATACCTGCTGCTCCAGAGCTACCCCCACCACCACACAGCTAGCTTGGCTGCACCAGGCACACCACTCCCTACAAACCTATTCCCTATCCCTCCCTTCCCTCGCTATCCCCCCTTCCGTTGCCCCTTCCCTCCCCTTCACATGCGGTCGCTACCCTTGCATGGTAGCCCATGTGGATAGCGCTGAATATGAGTAGTCATTTTGACGGTCACTCATATTCAGTCGCTATACTCACTGGATACCCTCCTAGTGTTATGCTTTCCAGAAGTGTTTTCACGGGCCTTGGAGAACTGTGAGTCCAAGGAATAGGCCAGCAACGGGGTGGAGCTCTTCCACTGGAGCTCTCTCTCCATTCTGGCTACATGCTGCTTGAGTAAGAAAGCATGCAAGGCTGACTGACAGCATCACCAGGTAGCTTAGTTAAACTTCAGGGACAGATCACAAACCTTAATGCTGTGGGCCTCTCCAAGACAGCACCCACAGACATCGTGACAGTCACCAGAGTAGATTTTTCCACTGCACTCTCAGTAACGGAAGAGTTTTGTAGAGTTTTTCATCGACATACACAACAAAAACAAAACAAAATGATAGCTATTAGAGTGAGAAAAATTATAAAAGAAGAATTAAAGGTTTAGCAGTCGACTGTAGTGGCGATGTCTCCGTGGAATCCGGCAAGTATGGTCATCAGTGGGAAAAGAACCAAGGAGGGAGATTGGCTGTCGACATTTATATAGAGAGGACATCAATGTCAGATGGTGTCATGGGTGGCCCCTAGTGAACTGCTTACAAACAAGTTTCTGTGTGGCCCTAGCACCTGGCGGCTAATAGTTTCATAAGTGTGGCCTAATGAAAGAGATATCCTCAAAGAAGATCTCTGTCTTTATGGAAAATCAAATAAGGAGGCTCACACATTGGAGCCTGTAGTTCAGAAATCCTTCGAGACGAAGTGACTGCAACTAAAAATAACACTTTCCATGACAGAAAGAGAAAGCCACTACTTGTAGCTGGCTCAAAAGGAGCTAAAGTAAGCTTTTCAAGAACATGGTCCCAAGGTGGGACCAGATGACGAATGGGAGGTCTCATGTGCAGAATACCTCTCAAAAAAGTATGGGAGACTTCCAGTTGGGCAACTGTACATTCATCAATAGGGGTCATGGAAAGCTGACATAGCTGCCAGATGTACCTTTAGTGAGGAACAAATGCAGACCAGAATCTTGACAGTGACAGCAAACAGTCCAACATCACATTTACCAGGCAAGTGAATGGGTCCATATGTTTGGAAGCGACCTACAAAGTGAAATGTTTCCACATCAAAGAACATGTATGTCTAGGGGAAAGCTATCTGGCAGCAGCCAGCACATTAACTACTTTAGGTGACACACCAAACCATGCAATGACCATATCTTCAGAAGCCAGGCATGCAGGTGCAGTGACTGAGGTCCAGATGAACCAGAGACCCCTTGTCCTGCGACAAGAGGCCCCTGCACAGAGGCAGAGGTAAGCAGCGAATACTATTTTTTCTGAGGCCATAGAGCTGCAATCAGGGTGGCATCCTCCATCTGCAGTTTCAATTATACTATCTGTATTAACAGAATGGGAGGGAATGCGTACAGAAACCTCCCTATTCAAGAGAGGGACAACGTGTCTTTCCAAAATATTCCAGGCCCTGGAGCAAGCAAGCAAAAACGTGTCAGTTTTGCATTGTGTGAGGATGCAAAAAGGTCTAACTCTGCACGGCTCCACCTTGCAAAGTGATAGTCTACCACTGAGGTCAGCAGCTGTCATTCATGCATCTTGGACTGTGACCTGCTTAGCCTGTCTGCCAAGACGTTTTGGACACCTGACAGCTGTAAGCCGTGTTCCAGCTCCCAGTACCACACTCTCATTACTTCCCAACAGTGGGGATAGGAATGCGTTCCCCCTTGTTTACTTATGCAATGCATGACACTGACTTTCGTCAGTATTAGCAGAGGACCTGGAGTCAGATGCTCCTGAAAAGCCTGAAGATTGTATACCACAGCTCTCATCCTCAGGATGTTTATGTGCAATTTGGTTTCCGCCTTGTTCCAAGAACCTTGAGTTTGATAAGGATCCAGGTGTGCCCTCCACCTGGATCCGGCTACATCTGAGGTGAGAATCTGAGTTGGAGTTGGCATTAGAAAAAGAACACCCTTTATGAGGTTGCAGCAGTCCATCCATCACATCAGTGCTTTGCATAAGAGAGGGCGTGACAAGCAACTTGTAGTACATGTTGTCTGTCAATTGGTCCCTCTGCACTCTCAGTTTCTACTGTGGTATCTACATCTGTAAGCAGGCCAGTGGCACAGTAAAGTACAGTTACGTATGAAATTACCATAACAACAGATCTTCGAGAACAGCTCTTGCAGCAGGTTACACCATAAGGACTGAAGCTGGCAGGCAGCAGGGCCCCATGGAAAACTTCTAGCTAGATATACTTAGCGAGGGACCGCCCCTGACTTCGCCCCGCCCCCGATGTCAGATACATCATAAAAGGGGCTGTCCCCCAGTATACCTCAGTTCTCCCGTCGGAGACTCCCGGCGTAACAATGTGATTCAGAAGGGGAGACCGAGGATCCGCTTCCAGAGGAAGACTAATAATTCTGATGCGTCCAAGACACTATGAAGTAGAACCAAACCTCTTGAGGGGAAGGTGGGAGGGAAACTACCTGCTGCAAGAGCTGTTCTCGAAGATCTACTCTTACGGTAATTTCTTATGTAACTGTACTATCTTACTTCTGAGATACAGCTCTTGCAGCAGGTTACACCATAAGGACTGATTCCCAAGCAGTAAAGGTGTATTGCTAACCCAGTTGGGAGAAGGATATAAGAGATCAAAGGGAAAGGGACCTCTCAGAATAAAGGTCCCTGAAGGACAGCCAGACCGAAGCCCACTCTATGACTGGAAGCGATGTCCAAACTGTAGTGTCTAACGAAAGTGTGCACTGAGCTCCAAGTGGCAGCTGCGCAGATGGCAGATGTCACCACATTCTTCAAGGCAGCGAAGCAGGTAGCCACCCCCTCGTAGGATGGCCCTTCACCAATCCCAGTAAGGGCTTGTTGCGTTTCTGATAACAGAAAACAATGCAGTTAACAAGCCACCTGGAGAGTGTTTGTTTGGATACAGGTACACCCATCATCCTCTGAGCGAAGGATAAAAACAGTTGGTCGGACTGTCTGTCTGAACGGGTTCTGGCCAGGTAAAACCTTAAAATCCTGTACACATCTAGAGTGTGCAATAGGGCTTCCCCCCTGTTCGAATGGTTGGGGAAGTACAATGTTCTGGTTTAAGGTTAAGGCTGAAACCGCCTTGGGAAGGAACTTAGAATTGGTCCTTATGGAAAATTAAGTAGGGCTCTTTGCACGAGCGCCTGGAGTTTGGAAATTCTCCTTTCCGAAGTAACAGCAACTAAAAATAATGCCTTCCATGATCGGAGGCGAAACTCGCAATCCGCAGCTGGTTCAAAAGGAGGCAGTGTGAGTTGCTCTAAGATAAAAAAAAATTTCCCAAGGAGGAATCAGATCCTTTATGGGGGGGGGGGGTCTCAGATGTAAGACACCGTGCAGAAAAGCGCAGGAAGCCTTTAATTGGGCTAATGAATGCTGACCAACCGGGGTGTGGTATGCCAAAATGGCACGAAGGTGTACTCTCAGAGAGGAATATGCCAATCCCGACTGGAAAAGGGATAGGAGATAGTCCAAAATAGACTTCTCTGGGCATCAAAGTGGATCGAGGTCGCAAGCCTGAACCCAGAGCAAAACCTCCGCCATTTCAGAGCGTAAGTGGCGTGAGTAGATGGTTTCTTAGCTGCCACCAGGATATCGGCAACCCCTTGCGAGACCCCGTGCCTAAGAATGGCTTCATCTTTAGGAGCCAGGCATACAGGTTCAGGGATTTCAGGTTTGGATGGACCAGGGAGCCGGCCTCCTGGGACAGCAAATGTGAGCTGACCGGTAAGGGTAAGGGAGGCTCCAGAGCTAGCTGGTGAAGCAGCGGAAACCAAATCTGTCTGGGCCAAAAGAGCGCTACTAAGATCACTGACGCTTGTTCTGATTGGAGCTTGAGAAGAACACTCCGTATCAAAGGGAAAGGCGGGAAAGCATAGAGGAACCTGCCCGTCCAAGAGAGGGACAACGCATCTCGCCAGAAAACACCAGGCCCTGTATCTAGCGAACAGAAATTGGGCAGTTTTGCGTTATATGGGGACGCAAATAAGTCTACATCTGCTGTCCCCCCATCGTAGGAACAGGTCCTCAACGACCTCTTGTAGTAATTCCCATTTGTAAACTCTGTCCTTTAACCAGCTCAGGAGATCCGTGACAGTGTTGTCCACACTGGGAACATGCACTGCGGTAAGCGTGACACCGTGCTGTAGTACCCAGTCCCACAACCGCTTTGCCTCTCTGCAAAGGGGGTAGAAGTGAGTGCCTCCTTGTTTGTTGATGTAATACACCACCGACGTGTTGTCTGTTTGGACTAACACATGACGCAGTGGGATCTCCGACTGTAAGGCCAGTAAGGCGTACAGGACCACCCTCATCTCCAGAACATTGATGTGAAGGTGAGCCTCCAGGGGCAACCAGGTTCCCTGGGTCCTGGTTCCCTCTAGGTGAGCTCCCCAACCAGACCCTGAAGCGTCGGTGGTAGGAGTCAGAGACGGGTCAGGCACCATGAACGGGACTCCCACAGAAAGATGTTCCAGGACAAGCTACCACTGCAAGTCCTGAATGACTGGCCCTGTGATTCCGACTAGGTGGTCTAAGTGATCCTGCCTCTGGTCCCATTGTGCTCTCAGTGTCCACTGAGTAACTCTCATGTGGAGGTGAGCGAAGGGGACCATGGCAATGGCAGCCACCATATATCCGAGCAGGCAAAGTATGGTCCGAGCAGGAACCAGATTTCGTGTTGTGATAGTCCTTATCAGTGACCTGATGCGTTCCGCCCTGTCCTCGAGCAGGGAGTCTCTCCCTTGACGGGTACCTAGAACCGCGCTGATGAACTGTAGTCTCTGTGAGAGAATGAGAGATGACTTCTCTTGGTTGATGGTGATCCCTAGCGACTGGAATAGGGAGCAGGTTTCGTGAATGGCCTTCTCCAGCGTTTCTTGGGAGGAGGCTCTCCTGTAACCAGGAAGTTGGCCAGACCCTCAGAGCGTTGTTGAAACGCCAAGAGAATAGCTTAACCACAAGTGCTAGAGCAAGGGTACCATGGAAGAAGCACAGAGAAGTTAGGTCAGAAAAAGGAAAAAAGTTGTGAATATCAGAGTGAGGGTGCTACAAGAAAGCGCAGCCAAGAAGGAAAGCAGAGGAAGTGACTTTAAAGGTGCCATAAGAGAGGAGCCACGTGGAAGTGGACTGTGAACAAGTTAAAAACTGGAAAAGAATAACAAAAAAATAGAGATTGAAGGATGCTGTGAAAAACTGAAGGCGGTTTAAACAACAAGAACAACACTATATATTTGGGCCTGAGGAAGTGGTGGTGGCCACGAAACTGTTGCCCAGAACTTCTTGGTGTGAAATAAAATAAATGAAAAGCAGTTTTTGGCTAGAAATATTTTATTTTGAATGGAGGTCATCCCAATCTAGTTATTTAAAAGAGGCCATCAGGAGCTAGTCGTCCAGATAAGGGAAGACATAATGGCCTTGTCTCCTGAGGGCTGCTGCTATGACTGCCATGCACTTGGTAAAGACACGTGGCACCGAAGACAGGCCGAACAGGAGTGCTCGGAACTGATAATGGCATCCCAAAAATTCGAAGCGCAGGAATTTCCTGTGCGACCAGGTGATGGGAAGATGAAGATATGCGTCCTGCATGTCCAGAGACGCTAGCCGTTCACCTTGCTTGAGCATGGGAATGAGACCCGGTACAGTAACCATGCAAAAGCGTTAGTACATCACATACTGTAGATGTTTATGTCACTCGGAGGTGCCACAGGAAGTGGAGCCTCATCGGGGGGTTTCGTGGGTACAACATCTTTTTTAATGGTGCCCCCCAAAAACTGAACAGCTCCTTGACCTCCTGGATATTCAGACCGGACGAAGGGCCTGGCGCTGGTGTCTGTCTGGCGTTAGGGTCAGGCGTTGGTGGCTGAGGGGTCATCGGGTCTGGCGTTGGGTCTTTTGGCAGACCGACATCTTCCGATGTCTGGCCGTCGCTGGCATGAGCACGGCGTCCTCCTCTGACGTCCCCCCGCAACTGGTGTCGGGTGGCGGAGGTGGCGTCAGGTCCTTGGGGCGTTTTGTGGACGACGGCTCCGGCGCCCACTTAGCCTCTGTTGTCTGTTTGAGTGATGTGAGCTCCAAAGTCTTTCTCGGAGGGACGTCTGAGCCCCTGGGCGGCTGGGAGACCGAACGATCGGTGTCCCGGCGTTGGTCCTTTACGTCGGCGCTAGACGCAGTTGCCAACTTGGACTGAGGCCTGTGGAGGCCAGAAGCCTCCGACCCGGCAGCCGACCCTAAAGGACGGCTATCTATAGTCTTGGTTTTCAGTGGCTGTAAAGACACTAAGCTGGAAACCTCCTGAAGCCCAACCTTGACCCGGGTGGGGTTGAGACCTAGCCTGGGATGGAGAGCAGTCCGACCGGGTGGAGCTGGATCTGGCCCGGGAGTCCGAGGCCCGATTCGGGGATCAAGTCCTATCCTTGTCCCAGTCCTTATCCTTGTGTTTCCCCGATTTGTGCGAAGGTTCCCCTCAAGAGGATGGATCTTTCTCCGTGGCTTTAAGTTTTTCTTCGAGGAGAAAACTCTGTAGTGCTTTCTGGCAACTGATTCTAGTTCTGCTGTTAAGCTGCTGGCAGATGGAACAGGCCTGGATATCATGGTCCAGTCCTAGGCGCCGCACACAGGCCGAGTGCCTATCTTTGAAGGGGATCTGTTTGCCGCAAGTGCACTCTGAAGGATGTCCTTCTGTGGAAGGAGTCGGGGAAGAAGACATGTACTTGTCGAACAGAGATGAAATCTCTATGGAAAATATGGCAAATCTTTCTAGCGTCCTTCGTCTGCTGAAGGCGTCCGTGGAGCCGATGTGCATGAGTCAATGGCGGGAAAAGAACCGAGGTATGCTGGGGGACCGCCTCTTTTATGATGTATGTGAGAGACCGGGACGGGGCCACGCCAGGGTGGTCCTCATACTACACAGCTTCAAGTTTTCCAGTGGGGTCCTGCTGCCTACCGGCTTCAATCCTTATGGTGTAACCTGCTGCAAGAGCTGTATCTCGAAGTAAGATCAATGGCTGCTGCCATGAGTCCTAGGAGACACAGAAATGTTCTGGCCGGGACATGATGACTGCTGTATACCAGCTGTGTTTGCGAATTAAGTTGTTCCGCCCTGTCCAGGGGCAGGAATCCAAGGCCCTGCTCTGTTGTCCAAGACAACACCTATGTACTGCAGCCTTTGGCAAGGAGTCAGTACAGGCTTTGGCACATTCTCTGTAACCCCCAGGTCTTCGAACATTTGTCTTGTTCGGGACAGGGCATGCAAGAGCTGGTTCCTGGAGCTGGCTTTTAAGAGCCAATTGTTGAGGTACAGGAAGACATACAGGCCTTCCCGGTGAAGGACTGCAGCCACCACTGCCAAGCATTTGATGAACACCTGCAGCACGGAAGACAAGCCAAAGAGCAATTCTGTGAACTGATAGCACTCCCCTTCCAGTACACATCTCAGATGTAGTCTATGATGCTGCCTGATCTTGATATGAAGGTATGCATCTTTCATACCCAGGGAGCAAATCCAGTCCCGTTTGCAACAGGGGACTCGAAGCTTGCAGGAAGACCACGTAAAGCTTCCTGTATTCTATGTAGATGTTTACGTCTCTCAAATCTGACACAGGTCCGAGATCTCCTGTCCATTTGGGGACCAGAAAGTATATGGAGTAGAACCCTTTGTTCTTCTGACAGGAAGATACTGGTTCTATTGTATGTTTGTTTAGCAAAGCTTGTACTTCTTTCAGCGGGGACAAATGTCCCGTATGATAAATGGAAGAAGGTGAAGGGTACTCGGGGGCAGGATGGGACAAATCAGGTAGCCAGGTGGCCAATGGCTACCTAAAAAATTAGTTTGGCTACCGGATTTTGAAAGTTACTGGCCAACTTGGCTACCTGCCTACAAAGTGATTTTTGAGCCTTTAAAAAGGATGGCCACTACAAATATTGGATTGGTTACCAAATTTTGAAAGCTAGTAGCCAAACTGACCACCAGCTCACAAACTGATTTGTCTCACCCTGTCGGGGGTCTAAGAGCCCAGAGCATGCGTCTCTGCAGTAATCTCCAGGACCCATTCATCTGTGGTAATCTCCTCCCACTGTGACAGATGAAGTGAGACACGACCCCCTACAACCACCTCTGGCAGCAATAGTGATGTGAGGGGAGTCCAATTTGAGTCATGCTGAGCAGCCAGGGGCACAGACACCAGCCTCTGATGCTTTCGAATGGGCCACTCGGGGAGGGGAGCTGACAAGACTCCACCACCCTTACTGACAGTAGGCTTGATGGCCACCTCTGACAGCAGGCTGACAAAAGGATCTCTTGCCATGACCCCTACCAGGTGTAGGATACTGGGATTTTATTATCCGTAAAGTCATTTCAGAGACTTGAAGGCCTCTTAATGCTTCTTCCACATGATAGCCAAACAGTTTAGTGCCTCTAAAAGGAGCATTCAGAACTGTCTGTTGCACATCAGCTGCAAGCCCAGCAATCCTGAGCCAAGAATACCTTATCATGCAAACCCCAGCAGCAGCTGCCTTGGCAGATGCATCAGAAACATCATATGCTGAGCATAGGAAATGTTTGTCAACCTCAGCCCCAGAATTAAGATGTTTAATTAACTCATTCTTGGCATTTCCTACAGGAAGAGCCTAAGCTGCAGCTTTGGCAGCCTTCCACTGGCTATTCTGATACTTGACCACCTAGGCCTGGTAGTTTGAAATACTCAGGCCTAATGAGACAGTGGCATATGTATGCCTGCCCATCACATCTGGCCTCCTGGATTCCTTATCAGGGGTTAGAGTACTCATGTGTTTAGGTGCCCTGGATCTGTCGTAGGCAGCCATTATAACCACTGAGTCTGTCTCAGGCTGGCTGGCATAATAAGACTTGACAGCAGGAGCATGGTACTGCTTGTCAGCCTTTCTAGGTACACCTGGTATTGAATTTGGCCTGCACCATGCAGCAAATGTGGCATCTTCCAATGCAGGATAAACACAATGATGGAGGGAGTACCTCCAAGAACTCCATCAGGTTCTTTTTAATGGAATCCTCTTCTTCCACAGCAAAGCTCACTGTGTTCTGCACTTGCTGTATCATAGTTTGGAAGGTGGGGTCTTCAGGAGCAGATCTGGGTGTGTACGCCACAAAATCCTCACTACAAGAAGATACAATGGAGCTAGAATGTGCTACACAGTGTTCTCCATAACCCTCCTCTTGTTCATAATCCTCCTCCATGATAAGGTCGCAATTATATTTCTCCTCCTCGCTGATGTCCCTGTCAGCGATGGAAATTGATGACCTTGTTGGTGACACCAGAGGCCGCTGCTCAGGAGATATCTGTTATGAACCAGCCAATGATGTTGACAGGGTCTGCGATACAGGAACACCCATCGACGGCAGTACAGGCTACATAGGTAAGACTGGACGTATGCAGCATATCATATCTGAAAACAACACTAGTACTGCCTGCACATCGACAATGCCATGGCAGTAACCACTGAGTCAAAGACAGGCCTGGACCAGTTGACGATGGCAACATACCATCGGCAGTAGGCATGGTAGTGTCTGACCAAGCCCCAAGCTTGGTGTCTGGTCAAAAAGGTCAGACGGACTGGTATCACCACTGCCAAGGCAGATGAGGAAGGTAAAGTATTTGGAGGCCGTAAAAGCAACCCAGACCTCGCCAGGGAAGGAGACTTGTCTTTATCCTTAAAATGCTTGTATTCTAAGCCAGCCCACTAGTGAGGAGGGCTAAGGTGCCCTGGGCAACTTACCTTTTCCTACGCCGGCGACCTGGGCTCAGGAACAGACTCGGGTCACAGGGAGCCAGCTGGAGAGAGAAAGACTGCATGTCTGGAGTACTGCTCTTCTCTGTGGAGGGAGGGCTGCTGATCCAGGCATTTGTCTGCCTTCTACCGGAGACTTGGAGACAGGCAGATCGGGAAAACAACTCGGGAATGAAGGGATGGCAGCCATCGATGTCTCACGCATGGAAGCGTGCGTGGGAACGTCCAAATGGCATTGCATGTCCTTTCCTCCAGATGAGGAAAAGTGAATATGGTTGTGTGTAGTGTGGGATGTCACTGACCCCTCGCAGGCTCCGCACCGGCTACAGGGCCCTCTCTCGGAACCAGATCCGTTTGTCGGCAGTAAGGCACCTACTGTCGACTGGGGGGTTGTCGTTGGAAGGCTAAGCCTACACCGCAGCGGGACGCAAAATAGATTAACATGAAAAAAAAGAAAAAACTTTCAGTCCTGACAATGACTGGTCTTTTTTGCCATCTTTCGATTTCAATGACCGTAAGGTGGTCGATGGGGCTGGCAACACCGCTTTCTGACCCTGTTCTTTTTCCATGGCTGCTAGAGTTTTTCCAGCAAAAACGTCTCCAGCACCTTTCTTCTCCATCGTCTGGTTGCTTGACTGAAGCTCTGGCAAATCTCACAAGTCCAGATGTTGTGAGAGAGGCCTAAACAGCATACAAACACTTTGCACGCGTCATCCTCATAAATCTTTTCTCCGCACTCACAGTACTGGAACAACATTGCTGGTTTCAAAGACGTGCAGAGGCAGCAATATCACTGAAACATTTAGTGATTACTTTGATATAAAATAACAACGACAACACTAGTTGGTCAGTTTCCACTGTAGGTCCGACAAATATAATCGATGGCAGGAAAAGAACTGAGGAGAGATGGGGCTGACCATGTTTATGTAGATGCTGATGTGTGACGTTGTAATGGGCAGCCCTCGGCTACCAAAAGTTCCCGTGTGGTCCTGGCGCTGATGCGGGTATAGTTCAAAGGTGTGGCCTAAGGGAAGAGATATCCTCGAAGAAGATGTCTAAATCCTCAGGAACCATGCCCTCAAGTGCAGGGTTTTAAGGTCTGGAAATGTTATCCTGCCCTGGGACAGGATCAGCAAGTTGTGCCTCAGTGGCACGTTGACTGGAGCCCTTCCGGACAGACTCAGGAACATCAAATACCAGACCTGTCTAGCCCTATTAAAATCTGTGTTGCTGGCTCCTTCTTGAGCTTTACGAATACATTCTGCAAGAGAGGGAATGGAGGGAAGGTATACAAGAATCATCCTGTCCAGTTCAGGATCAGGGCATCCTCTGAGATTGTTACTACTGCTGGGGACCTGTTACAGAACTGTGGGAGCTGGCTGTTCTCCCAGGAAGCAAACAAGTCTATTTCTGGTGTACCCCACCTTCTGAACACTGGTGTCAGCCCCTGCTGGTTCAGAGTTCAAAAAGGTCCAAGTAATTAAATCTGCATTGCCTAGCTCAGGAAACACAGTGCAATCACCATAAAAGTAGAAAACTGTTCAAAGCTTTATTGCTTCAATACAGAGTAGCACACTCTGCACTGAAGCAATAAAGCATTGAAAATTGGACTTGTTTGGCATGTTTGGGCTTGCTGACCCCAATATGCACCCACCGTCTGGAGGGGTATCACCATCTTTTCTTTGGACCTGTGGTTCAGGGTTCACCTGTGGTTTTCTTGGCCATTTCTGCTTAGCACAATCTGCCAAGACATTAGGCAGGATTTTCAAATGACGGTGCAGGGCTTGCAACAAGCCCTGCGACGGGGAACTCTAAAATTGGCGATGCACCAAACCCCTTTGCCGCAACTGCACCCAACTTTCCAATCTAGGGTGCAACTGCAACAGTTTTCCTGATTTATGGTGGCTTGCGACAAATGTTTGCTGCAAACCCCGTATCTCTGGCGCCGGCTAGACCATATAATCGTGGTCTATGGTCCTGCGCCTGGCACATGTGTTTGAAATTCCCAATCCACCGCCGGAGACTGCTGCACGCTCCGTACGCCCTACAGTTGGTGCACCAGGGGCATGCGGCTTACAATTCGTTTAGAAAATCCAGCCCATTGTCTTTTCCTGGAAGATGTACTGCAGACAGCTCTACATCCAGGGAACAGGCTAGGTTCCAGTTCATCATGGCTTCTGTGCATAGCCTTGAGGATTGTGTTCCTCTTTACTTATTCATGTAATACATTGTTGTGGTCTTGTCTGTTCAGATCTGTTCAGACTGACCCTGTATTTAGAACAAAAAAACTTGCATTGCTGGGAAAACTACCCTGAGCTCCAGAAGGATGATATGTTCCCGAGTTTCCTGTGTGCTCCAGGTGCCACACAGAGTGAGATCCTCCATGTGGCACCACACCCTAGAAGTGAGGCGGAGGGCCGAATTCAGTGGGGATAAGTGTATTTTTTATTCATTTGTACTATGGGGTCTGATTGTGTGGTGGGGAAATCAGTATTTCAGAAAGTTATTCAGTAGCCTGCCCGGTGGCGCAGAGGGTTGAGGTGCTGGACACCTCCCCTCGCACTACGCCGGTGACCAGGGTTCATGAATGACCTCAGGGTGCCAGCATGAGGGGAAGCAGGATTGAGCATGCCAGCAGGCCAGCTCTCCTCTCCTGAGGGTGGGCTTGCCCCCCCCCTGCAGTTCCACTCCCACCGAGTGGAGGTGCCGTGGGAAGGGTAGGTGAAGGGGCTGAGCTGGTACCACGGGGTGTGAAGCGTGCCTCCACACGTTTGCAGAGCCATGTGTCAGGGCCTCGGGGCAGGGGAGAAAATCCATAAAAATATATATGTGTCCCCGTCACCTACCAAATAGCTAAATAATCAAAAAAATTTTTAAAAGTTATTCAGTGCTGTGTGGGGACTGTACTGGAGGAGGGGAGGGGAAGCCAGAGGGAGGGCTGAAGGCGGGACTGCACTGGAGAAACCAGCACCATTGGGAGGGGAGCAGGGTCACGTGGCTGCAGTCAGCCAATCAAGAGCCTGTCTTCCACTTAAATCACATGGGGGACTTAGCAACCCCTCACGTGAGTGCCACAAAACAGAAGTGTGGCACCTGACTAGGTGGTGTCTGCAGGACATTCACAGGGAGGACAACAGGCCATGCTGGAGCGGGGAAGGAAGGAATTGAGAGATTTTATATTTCAAGCGGAGGGCGGGTTTGTTTGCAGCAAAGGGGGTACAGAGCAGGATTAATACTTGAAAGGGACAACAAGGAGAATGGAGGGTCCTACGGATTGGGGCAGTAAGCAGACAAGAGGAGGAACAAGGGGTTGGAGGGTATTTGCAGGCAGCCAAGCGGTAGGGGAGGCGGAACAGGTGGTTAAGTGGTACTGGTTGTGAGACAACCATCTTCTTGGGGGTTGCATGGAGGGCAAGGGGATGTATGGTTTAAAGGCAGACGGGGCAACTGAGAGAGGAGCTTGGATGGTTGAGAAGGGGGCGGAGTAGAAGAAGGTTGGGGGGGGGGACACCAAGTGCCAGAGAACCTGAGGAGGGTTTCCCCAGATGTCGCAGCAGGTAAACATAGGGGTAAATAGAGAGAGGGGTCAAATGGAACAACCACTCGGGAGCAGCTAAGAACAGGGGCCAGTGACTGGAGGGTGGTCGGTATTGGGGGGAAGATAGCATGAGTGGCAGAGCAGGGAAGTAAGTCACAGGGAAGGGCGGCTGGGGTAGCTCGCAAAATAGGGAATGAGTAAAGGAATAGGTTCTCAATGTTGACTAGCCTTGGAGAGAAAGACAGGGGGAGGGAGGTCGCAGGGAAGGAGATGAGTAGGAAGGACAGGGAAGAGAGCAGAGAGGTGAGAGGCAAGACCAGTAGTCCAGATGGCAGCAGAGGCAGGAGGGGAGAGAAGGTAGGATGAAGAGCAGCAGTTACTGGAGGGGGGCAAGTAGTGAATGGGCAGGGGGGCCCAACAGACAGCCAAGGCAAGGAACATAAGAGGGGAGGGGCGCAAGGAAGGGGAAAAGCACAGATGGAGGGATCGCAGGGAGACAGTGGCAAGGGGGATGCTATGGTAGAGGAAGGGGTAGCAGATACAGGAAAGAAGCAGGAAAAGCAGATCGGGACTGGTAAGAGGGAGGAATCAGACAGGCCAGACAGAGGTGTTAGGCAGGAGAGTAGGGGCAAAGCACAGGGAATAAGCAAAGTTCAATGGAAGCACAGATGTCTATCGGCATGGAAGTAGGGGTGGGGATCAAGTTGTGGGCAGAGTAAGAGCATGCAACAGGAGGGTGATAAGGATAAAGGAGGGAGGGTCATCATTCTGGAGGACTCAACACTTACGGGTGTTAGATGGGGAAGCAGGAGTGCCAGGAAAAGCAGCATTTGGGTGGAGTGTATGCCGGGCATGACAGTAGGCAGACTGAGTCAGCATATTAACAAGTGTGTGCAGAGGGTAGGGGAGAAACCACACATTGTGTTGCACCTGGGCACGAATGACCTGGAGGGGAGAAAGGTAGAAGAGGTGCAGGAAAGTCTCACAGAAGTGGGAAGACAATGCACTGAAGTAGGAAGGTCAGTAGCATTCCCTGAAATTCTTCCAGTATCAAGAGCTACTACAGCCAGGAAGCAGAGAATCCTGGATTTCAACAAATGGCTAGGGGAATGGTGTGCGTCCATGGGGTATGAATTGATGGGGGGAGTGGGGCAAGAAGTGGGAGAATAAGGACCTGTACGTGCCGAATAGGTTGCACCTGAGCGAAAAAGGCTTGCAGGTCCTAAAGCAGAAGTTGGGGGACTTCATTCAGAATAAGTACAGTTTGAACTAGGAAAGGGGGGAGCGAAGGGGTGGGCAGTCACCAGGAGAGGAGATCCTTTGAACCTCTCCCCACAGCTAGGCAGGAGCAAATTTCAAATAGGAGTGGAGATGGGGGGAAGAGAAATGTGCTGAGGGGTTAGGATCACATTGGAGGGTGGTATCACTGAATGCTAGGAGCCTGGGTAACAAGACAGCAGAATTGCAGGCACTAATGGTGGACTGGGAGGTGGACATAGCCGCCATCACTGAGACTTGGGCAACCCAATACCATGACTGGGACCTAGCTATCGCAGGCTTCAAACTATACCGCAGGGACAGAGAAATAGGAAAGGGTGGGGGTGGCCATCTGTGTTGGGAAGGGATAATTTATAACAGGGAGGAGGGGGAGGAAGGCAGGGCGAAAGCTTTATGGGTGCAGCTCCACAGCTCAAAGGGTAGAAAGGTTAGACTGCGGGTTGTATACAGGCCACCGACTCAATAGGAGGAGACTGATAGAGAGCTGGGAGAACAGTTAAGGAGGCCTAGTGGCAAATGTAGCACTGTGGTGGTTGGGGACTTTAACCTGCCAGGGGTAGACTGGAGCGTCCCAGCTACCTCATGTGCCAGGGAGCAGATCCTCTGGGAGGCCTTCCAGCACAGCTTTCTGAAACAGAAGGTAACAGAGTCAACTAGGGAGGGGAACATTCTAGACCTGGTCCTGATGGATGGCGATAAAGTCCAAGATGTTGGGATGGAGGACCACCTGGCAGGAAGCGACCACTGCACTGTATGGTTCTCCCTTAATCTAGGAAGGGAGGTAGCCACAACAAAGACTATGATACTGAACTTCAAAAGGGCAGACTTTGACAAGATGGGCAGTATACTGGAAGGGCACATAGTTAACATCCGCCCAAACGTGGACGCTGAGCAAAAATGAGCAATCATCAAGCAGGGCCTGCCTGAGGCCACCAGCGCATGTGAGAAGAGCCAGAGCAAAAAAAAACAGGATCAAGAAGCTGAGCTGGATGAACAGGAAGGTTGAGGATAGAGTGAGGGATAAGACGGCTGCCTTTAGGAGCTGTAAAAGACCTAACCATGAGGAGGACAGAGAGGAATAAGTGAGGAAATCTAGGGAGGTGAGTAGCATAGTAAGGGCAGCCAAGGCATCGAGAGAACTGAGGCTAGCACAGGGGATCAGAGAAGGTAGAAAGGATTTCTTCAGGTAATTTGCTTTCTTTGCTCAATAAAATAAGTTTTCTAAAAAAAAAAAAAAAATAATAATAATAAGTGGGTGGATCAAAAGTGGATCGTGATCAAGGGGGATAACGGCTGCCACTAAAACCTGCCTTAGGCAAAAGGGGGAAAATTCTAAAGCCAACAGGCCAAGCTAGTTCAACAGAGATGTGAGCCAAGCTACGAGGGAAAAGTTGACCACATACAGAAAGTTTAGGATATCCTGAGGTGATGAGAAGGGCTACCTGGAGAAAGCTACGGAGGATGTAGAGTGGTCAGGCAGGCCAAAGATAGGAAGGAACTGCAAACTGCAGAGGAGATCAGGGAGGCAGGGAAGGTCTCCCGGTACATCAATGAAAGGAGCGACACAAAGGTGGGTGAAGATAAAAGGGAGGAGAGGTAGGTGGAGGGCAGTAAAGAGAAAGCAGAAGTGCTGAATGAATACTTCTCTGTCTTTATGAAGAAAAAGGATGGCAGGGAGTATGCGGAGAGGGAAAGGGGGAAGAAGGGACACGGAAGATGACAGGTTACAAAAGGCCTCTTTTCTCTGAAGGTAAACAAATCCCTGAGACCAGATGGCATGCACCACAAGGTGTTGAGATGGCAGTGGAACTGGTGGGTCCACCGGCAGATCTGCTCAACAGCTCATTAGACATTAGGATGGTGCCACAAGCATGGAGAACCGCAAATGTGGTGCCACTGCAGAAGAATGGGCCTAGGGACAACCCTGGAAATTACAGGCCAATCAGTCTAACCTCCAATGTCTGTTAGCTGACGGAGGCCATTCTGAAGGAAAGGCCGGTCAGGTTCCTTGAGGCAAATAGGTTTCAGGACAAGAGACAGCAAGGGTTCATGTTAGGAAGATCCTGGTAAACAAACCTGATCAGCTTCTTTGGGTAACGAAGGCAGTAGACAAGGGACAGGCGTTTGATACTCTATCCTTGGATTTCAGCAAGACCTTCAGCTGATACCCCACAGGAGGTTGATCAGGAAATTGGAGGCCCTGGGGGAAGCAAATTTACAAGGTGGGCGGTTAGTTGGCTCAGTACTAGGACAAAAATGGTGTAAGTAGGGAGGGGAGTGCTATCAGGTATGAGGGAAGTCACTAGTGGGGTCCCAAAGGAGTCAGTGCTAGGCTAGAAGTTGTTTAATATATTATTGACACTGGTGAAAACAGAGGCAAAAATCTGCCTTTTTGCAGAAGACACTAAGTTCTATGGGAGGGTGGACACAGATGAAAGGGTACAGGACCTGAAGGAAGATCTGGCAAAGCTGGAAAGGTGGTCTGGCATATGGCAACTAAGATTTAATGTGAAGAAGTGCAAGGTTATGCACATACAAAAAGGAACCCAAGGACCAAGTACAGTTCAGGGGGTCTAAGTCACTGAGTGGGAGGAGAAAAAGGACTTGGGGATAGCCATGACCGGTGACCTTAAGCACGCTACGCAGTGTAGAAAGGCAGCAGCCAAGGCAAACAGAGTGCTAGGATGCATTGCTAGAGGGTTCACAAGCAGAAGGGAGGAGTTACTGTACAAATCCTTAGTATGACCTCACCTGGAGTATGGCATGAAATACTGAAGCCCCTACCTGAAAAAGGCTAGCAACCAGCTCAAGATGGTTCAAAGGCTGGCAACAAACAGGGTTCAGGGTCGGCAGGGCAAGGCATATGAGGACAGGCTGAGAGAACTAACATGAACTCATTGGCGGAGAGGAGACAGCGAGAGGGGACATGACTGAGACAGAACAATTACATAACTTACCGTAACTGAATCTAAAGAGGACCCTCTTGGGGGCTAGGGGGGTTGGTAAAGCAAGCAGCCATTAGGTTGCTGGCTTTCGAGCAGACAAGACAGACCATTTGGCCTATTCTGCTGGCTTTTTTAGTACGTTAGTATGTTGGTAGTAACAGTAGATCTTCAAGGGAATCTCTGTCATCAGGTTACTCCTGTGGAACAAATCCCAAGCAGTGCTGAGAGCAGTGGCAGTCTGGGTGGCAGGAGGCCAGAGAACTAAGAATGAAGGTCCTGAAGCACAGCTAGGCCAAAGCCTGCGCTTCTTCTGGAGGCAATGTCCAGACTGTAGTGCTTGGTGAAAATGTGGACAGTACTCCAAGTGGCAGTGGCACAAATCTCAGCAGCAGACATGCCCCTGAAACAGGCAACAGAAGTGGCCAAACCCCTGAAGGAATGGCCCGTAACAACCCCAGGAAGTTCCTTATTGTACCTCATGTTAACAAAAAATAATAGTTGGCCCACCATTTGGACAAGCACTGTTTCGAAACTGGAGCGCCCTCTCTCTGCCAAGGGCAAAGGAAAAAAACACCTAAGAGGACTTCCTGTAGTCCTTTGTACAGTGTGTATAGTAATGCAAAATCCTACGCACATCCAAAATGTGGAGCAATGCTTCCTCTGGATTGGCATGCTCTGGATAATAAACCAGCAGATGGATTGATTGATTTAGGGTAAACTCAGACACCACCTTAGAAAGAAACTTGGGGTTAATATGCAAAGAAACCCTAGCTTTGTGGAGTGTCAAACAAGGCTGCTCACACACGAGAGCCTGTAGCTCTGAAATTCTTTCAGCAGAAGCAATGGCAACTAAAAATAATGCTTTCCATGACAGAAAGTGTAGCTCACAAGCAGGCAGGGTCAGCTTCTCCGAAACAAAATTCAGATCACAAGCCGGAACCGGGTTACGGATAGGAGATTTTAAATGGAGAATGCCTCTCAGGAAAGTATGGGCCACATCCAGCAGTGCCACAGTACGGCCATCAATGGGCACGTGACATGCTGATATGGCAGACAGGTGCACTGTAGGGGAGGAGTATTTGAGTCCTGCATTAGACAAAGTCAGAAGGTGCTCCAAAATTTGGTTCCCCAAACAGGTGGAAAGGGTCCAGGCTACGAGAAGTGGTCCAGACAGCAAACCACTTCCATATAATAGAGTACCTCCAAACACCGTATGCACTCCTGGAACCTGGAGAAACAACACTGACACAAAGTTCAAGCAAATGAAACAGCTTTATTGCTGAATTTGAGTCAGGACCACACTACACTCCACTCACCCCAGCACTTCCGGTGAAAACCCTTCACCAGGAGGCATGGTATTGGGAGTCATGTGTGTCTATTTCAACAGTGATACAATACATAAACATGAGTGCTCATTAATATTTAAACAAACCCAAAATTTTAACACAACATATTTTTCTCACGGTTATAGACTCGACTATTTTTTTGCATATATACTATTAATAAAGCTTTATAGTTTTAAAGTGTTTTGTAGTCTAGTCCAATGTTTGTTTTATTTATTTATTTAAGTTTAGGATTAATACCTTTAAGTCAGAAGACTCATTTACAAAGGTTCCAGGTCAGACATACAAAGACATGAACATTTCAATGAAACATGGATTACATGGACATTACAAAGATTACATTTTTGTTACATTAGTTTAGAGATTTTAGTAGGTGTGCATTGCATCTGGTGATCAACTGTGAGACAGTTCAACATTGTACTGGAATATGTAGCATTGGTAGACAGCCCATACGCAAATTCCACTTAAGTGCAGTGTAGCACAACAGGATAGTAGATACCTGCCACGTTAACTAAAGCAGCCATTGCTGGCTTTGTCAAGTGGGGGGTGGAGGGAGGGAGGGCTGGGTATAAGGCAGCGGGAAGAGGGGGTGACGGGGCAATGGGGGAGGAGAGGGGAGTAGACTGGAGGTGAGGGGCGAAGGACGGTGGCAAGTGCTGGGGTTGGGAGGAGAGGCGAGAGGAGAGGGGGTGAAGGGGGAGGGTTAGAGACAGGGTAGAAGGAGGGGTTGAATCATCATGGGGTTATAGTGGGAGGAGGGGGGGAAGACAGATACATAGGAGTGCCAGGATTTGTTGAAGAGGGCCCTGGTGCTTTTATATCAGCGTGTGCTTTGTTAAGGTCAGGCGTTTAGATAACACAGCTACACAAAAGTGGGAGCAAGACAGAGGCAGGATACTACAGACCTGTCAGTTTGACCTCTGTGGTAGGGAAAGCGATGGAATCACTTCTGAAGGAAAGAACTGTTGAGTACCTAGAGGCCAGTGGTGCACAGGACCCAAGGCAGCATGGGTTCACAGCGGAAAGGTCATGTCAGACGAATCTAATTGATTTCTTTGACTGGGTGACCAAAGTAGTAGACCAGGGAGGGGCTGTGGACATGGCCTACCTAGACTTTGGCAAGGCATTTGTACAGTCCCACACAAAGATTAGCAGTCAGTGAACCAGCCTTGGAGTGGGTCCCAGAGGGTGAGCCCAGAGTAAAACACTGGCTGAACAACAGGACACAGAAGGTAATTGTAAACAGAGTCCACTCCAAGAAAGAGGTTACTAGTGGGTACCAGAGGTTCAGTATGGGTCCAGTCCTTTTAATGTCTTTATAAGTGACATTGCAGAGGGACTGGAAGGAAAATTATGCCTCTTTGCAGATGACACAAAGATCTGCAACAGGGTTGATACACAAGGAGGTGTGGAAAGGATGAGAAGGGACTTGGCAAGGTTGGAGGAATGGTCAGAAGTATGGCAGCTTGGATTCAATGCAATGAAGTGCAAAGTAATGCACCTGGGAAACAAAAACCCAGGGGAGGATTACACAATGGGGGAGGTAGTAACAACAACAAAAATGGAAAGGACCTGGGGGTAATCATATCAGATGACCTTAAGGTTGGCAAGCAATGTGAGAAGGCGGGCTGGAGGCTGGGGGATACTGGGATGTATAGGGAGAGGCATCGCAAGCAGAAAACAGGAAGTTGTTATCCCCCTGTACAGACAGTTGGTGAGACCCCATCTGGAGTATTAAGGCCCAGTTCTGGAGACCCCATCTCCGCAAGGACATAGACAGGATGGAGGCAGTTCAGAGGAGGGCAACTAAAATGGTGCAAGGTCTGCAAGAGAAGCCATACAAGGAGAGGCTAAAGGAGCTTAATATGTATACCCTTGAGGAAAGGAGGGAGAGGGGGACATGATAGAAACGTTTAAGTACCTCAGTGGAATCAACAAAGTCCAAGAGGGTAGCATCTTTCAGAAAAAGAGATGTGCAAGAACAAGGGGACACAATTTGAAGATGGAGGGGGATGGCTCAGGGGCAATGTGAGGAAGTATTTTTTCACAGAGAGGGTGGTGGACACATGGAACAGCCTTCCTGAGGAGGTTGTGGGGTCTAAAACTGTGGGAGAATTCAAGAATGCATGGGACAGACATAAGGCAATTTTTGTGGGGGGTGGAAGAAATAGGCTGTTGGTTAAATAGGATCTGCAGCTTATCCTGTATGTAGGGAAATGGGCAGACTAGGTGGGCCAAGTGGTCCTTATCTGCCGTCAAAGTCTATGTTTCTATGTTTCTACAGACATCTGCAGAGGTTAAGTGAGAGTAGAGACCAGATTTAAATAATCTTTCTACACTCTGTTAGGTCAGCGGGGAGGTCATTGAGCCACTTAGGTCCATGGTTTTAACTGGAGAAAACCCCCAAAAGTTAGAAGAGGAGATGGTAACGATATGCCATCCTATGCAATCTGCCTGGGGACTCCTTGGTAGAAAGAGAGAAAAGTGCCCTGAGAAAGGAAAATAGGATAGACAAAGCTATTAGAAGGGCACAAAATAAATGACATTTTATACACATATAAATAAATACGCAGAAACAAACTTTTCAGAAAATCCAAATATTTGGAAAATATGGGTGACCAGGGTGCATTCATTTACAATCAGGGCTTGTAAATCAACACAAAATGCTCTTTTTTAGAAGTTTTTTTTCTCTCGAATGTTTTTAAATGCATCAAAATTATTTTTTTTTCAAATTCAATTACCTATTAAAGGTAAAACCACCCCTCATATACTAGAGTTAATTCAGTAGAAATGGTTTAATGTCCCAAGAATTATTGAGATCCAGTGGTTTTACACTTTTAAGTGTAAAGATCCAGTAGCTTTCCCATTTGAGTAGTTAATTTGTTCTGTTGCCACCCTTCTTTTTGAGTTTCACATTCTCTATTCCCATGAAACTTATAAGTTCTGCATTTGAGTTGGGACAATCTGAAAAATAGACCCCCACCGGGGTATCCAATATATTGTTCAGTACAGACCTTACATGCTCCTGGATGTGTTGCTTGAGGGGCCTCACAGTACAGTCCACATAGTCGTTTTTGCAAGGGCACCATAATGCATAAACTATGAAAGTGGTATCACAGGTTATGCAGTTTCAGATTAACAGAAATGTTGTCCAGGAGGGGATACTCAAAGTGTTTTCCCATCTTTGCTAATCTGCAAATATTACAACTTCTGCACTGGAAGAAAGCTGGGGATCTACTTGGTAACCAATTCCTAAAGGTGGTGGTGGGCCTCCAATTGGAAGGCTATAACCTGTAGTTCAAGGGGGCAGTGCAAGTGGCCACACCCCCTTCTGGCCTATTTAAGGGCTGCGTTCCTTACTCCACACACGAGCATTTTTCCTTGCAGCCGGAGACTAGGTCAGTCTGTCTTCTCCCTTGGGGCCTGCAGCCCTCATCCCACCCCGTCTTGCTGTGTTTTGGCAAACTACTCTGCTCTGTTTCTGCTGAACATCTGTTTTGTGTTTTGCTTTGGTTGGTATTGCTTGCCTCTGGCTGCTGTACTTCTTTGTATTGCTTGTTCCTGTCCTGCGTTTGTGTTTTCATTTGCTTTTTCTTCTGGGGGCTTTTCACTTTGTAGTATCCTGTTGCCTTTGTATTGTGCTACTCCTGAGTTTTTGTTATTTTGGCTCCCATTTACTCACCAGATTTCAGCAAAACCTCAAGTGCAACTTCAGTTGTTATCTGTGTGTTTCAGCTCAGTAGCTACTTCTGCTATCTCTCCTTCATTGATTACACCTGGTTCATAGCTTTGTTGCCTAGCTAACAACCGCTCTTTTACTGCTTTACTTTAACCTCAGCAACCTAGTCCATGGAACTCAGTCCTGCTTCCTGTATTTATATCAAGCAAATATTGCTGCTGTTTTCAGTACATTGCCTCTCCTTTCAATTTCTATGTTCATTCAGATTGCTACCCCTGCAAGCTATAGTTAATTGTTGCTGGATGCTGCTCAATTACTTTTGCACCCTGCTTTATTATACTCTGGAGGTCAGCCCGGCTACTGTTGTAGCTGTAAACTAGTTTTAAAATCTGTATGTGGGTCACGGTCCTTTCCCTTTGTTTCCTTGTTTTTCACATGGTGGGGGGACTGGGGGTTTTATTGAAGAGCCGTGGCCTCGTGTGGCCTAATTACCTTATGTTTGGCTACTGCCTCTGCTGCTAAACTCCTCCAAGTCTTTGTCACCTTTGTTTGACACTCATTCATGGGCAGGTTGGTTAGCCTCACACTGCTAAAGGCCCAGGTTCCCTTGTGCTGAACCTTGCTTAAAACATGTCTGACTTATATATGGTCTCCAACACTCAGCGTTTCCATTGTTTCACATGCTTGCCATGCTGCTTATTGCTGCCTGTACCATACCTACTGTGTTTCTTTTGCTGCTTAGTACCTGATATTCTCTCCAGTGACTTGTGTGGTCTGCTCCATTGCTACATGAGATAGCCAACCATGCCCATCAATTTGGCTTGAGCTCGCTCATAGTCGATGGCCTCACTCTGCACCCTAGTCCGCATCCTGAGCATGTGGTTCCTTCCTGGCTCATAGTGGTAATGTCCTCAGTCCAGGTGGAGCCTTAGCCACTATGTCTGAAGGTGGATGCACAGCGACGCCTCTTGATGTCGAATTTTGACTAAGCTGTGAAGGGAGGATATATTGCTATCCTTTAGCTGCAGCACCAGCTGCCTAAGGTACCTTCTACGCTATTCTCCCCATGACTACCTCTGGTTCACTCGGTTTGTTTTTAGATCAGTAAGCCAGCTGAGCACCTCAGCAGTCATCGCTCTCCTCATCCCGCCTTGGAGCATTTGTGTTGCAGACTTTGTTCACAACCCTTCACGGCGATCCCATTACAGGGATAGTGTGAGAGCCTTCCTTCAAATTGAAACATATTCCACCCCCCCACCCCACTCTCACTGGATTTTCAAATTGTAGCAGCAGAGCAGTCACTAATCAAAAACATCCCAAGCCTGCAGGGAAGGCAACCTAAGCCTTGCATCCCCAGCGATTTCCTCCTCAAAGGGGTTTTTTCTCTCCTCTCCATGCCACAGGACACAATATTTAGTTACCCTTAGGCAATAATCCCTAGGTCACTCAGGTAGGTTTCCGCTGTTGGATGGAATGGGTGGCCGTCCCATAAGTGTCCTTTCTCCCCCTTTGGCTGTTCTCTCTCTCTCCTTAGGAAGCCAGGCCTCCACGCCTTACTGTCAGACCTCTGAGTGGGTCACTATTCATCTGTTGTTTCCTGCCTACTCTATTCAAACAATACTACCAACTGAACCCATACTACCAATCGACCTACGTACAGGACCTCAACCCCGATACGTTTTCACTACCTTGTATGCTTTGCTTGACACTCTTTTTAGGCTTCTTCCTAAGGTACATTTAGCCAAGGGAATCACTCCTGCGGCACCTCAAGGGGTGGAACCCTCCCCTAGGGTTCTCTGCCTTCATACCCCTACAGGGTGGTATATCCCATGGATAGAGAGGTGAACAGCCAAAGTTTATCTACGTTAAACAAGCACTTAACCAGTTGCACAGGCACACTGAATTAGAAGGCTATAGTCTGTAGTTCAAGAGGGTGGTGAAACTAGCCACACACACCTTTTGGCCTATTTAAGGGCTGCTTTCCTCACTCCACACACAAGCATTTTTTTCTTGCCCCTCCATCCATCCCTCCTCCTCCAGCAGCACACCTCTCTCCCGTAGGCTTCTTCCTAAGGTACCTTTAGCCAAGAGAATCACTCCTGCGGCACCTCAAGGGGTGGAACCCTCCTATAGGGTTCCTTGCCTTCGTACCCCTACAGGGTGATATATCCCACAGATAGAGAGGCGAACAGCCGAAGTTTATCTACGTTACACAAGCACGAAACCAGCTGCACAGGCACGTTGAACCTGCTGTATTTTATTTATTTATTGAAATTTGTTAACCGGGTAAGCCCACTGAGACATAGTGTCCCTTTTTCAGGGGTGACCCGAAGTTAATTACATTCAATAGAAGGCATCAATTTACTAACAGAGATGAACAGAACAAACAACGGTATAGTTACACAATTACATGTTTGCATGTTAGGTAACAAGACTTAGAGCTATATCAGTTCTAACACAATGAGACTGGTCCAAAGCAATAGATAACATGTATGCGGTATTTACTTGAATTGGTCACCAGCTTGGGAGGGAGAATTACGGGCAGGTTAAGGAAAAATAATGTAAAGCTCAAATGCTATACTAGGAACACCTGGGTGCGACCCCAGTATGTAGGTTAACATCATAGGTAGTGGGTGATGTAAGTTGAATACTCTTAACAGGCATATCTAGAACAGGGTTACATGCCCTTGGGTAAGTGGCCTAGACATTGGGGTAGGACCGAGAGGTTGGGCAGAAATAATAATAATAATAAACTTTATTTATTTATTTTTTTAAATTACTATTTTTCCTCCTTCCTGCCTGCCATCCCCGACCCTTCAGGAGCCTCAAGGTAGACATCCCTCTGCCTTCCACCCTGCCCGTATGACCCCACAAGAACCCCACAGAGCTTTGGTTTACCCCCCGAGCGGGGATGGAGCAGAGCCCCCACCCCCAACAATCAGATTTCGTCGGTCCGGGGGCCATTGGGCGGGCAGAGGCACATCGAGGGCACGTCTCCGGAGGCTCCATCTTCCCGGCGATGGCAGGCGTTTTTCTGCTTTCTCCCACCTCCTACAGCATAGGACTCCCCGACGTCAAGGCGCAGAGCGCCGACGTCACGCTGTATGTCGGCAGCCCTTCCCCTTAACATTGGGGGCTTGCAGTACTCCAAGCCTCTGCTCGGAGTCAAACAAGTGTTCGGGCTACAGCCTGACCCTCCCCGGACTAGGCAAGCTGTCGTGGGACGCCCAAGCCTAACCTTCGCCAGCACACACAGCGACCCGAGTCCGCTCCCGAACCCGGGTCGCCGGCGTGGAGCGAGGTGTGGAGTCCAGCGCCTCAACCCTCAGCGCCACCGGGCCGGCCATAAACTTTATTTTTAATGCGCCTTTCAAATGTCAAGGCACAGTACACAGTTAAAACAATTTAAAACCAATGCTGCAATTACAGTAAAAACATGCAATACAGTTAGAGCCTGTCATCCTCGACACCATAAGCCCTGTTCCATAAATACGTCTTTAATGCTTGTTTAAAATACCATGATGCAAACCTGCAGCATCAGTTACAACTACATTTACTAGCCACAGATATGTGGGATTTCAAGGCGGCTTTGAAGGCATTCAAGGTAGAGCAGTTCGTCACTTCTGATGGTAGGCTATTCCAGAGGACCACAGCAGAGATGGTGAAGGACCTGTCACCTGCACAGGATCTCCACTTTCAGACTTCCAGGGAGGGGCTAGAAGACAACTGAAGCTCACGCTTGAGAGTCTTGTACTGGAGTAGCCCATTAAGGCTGGGGAAGGCAGATAACTTAGCCGTTTTGAAAGCAAGGCAGTGAGGTAGGCAAGCCTAGCCTCAAGTGCTGGCCAGCTGAGAGAAGTGAGAACACCACAGTGGTGGTCTCGGGGGTGAGCAGCAGCAACAAAGAGGGTGACTTTGAGATAGAGGACTTTAAGTTTGGCAAGTTCGGTGCCTCGAAGAGGTTGTAGGAGGGGAGCACCATATACAAAAATGGGAAGAAGGGTTCCTGTGGCACTTGCCAACCATGCTTCTCTGCTAAGGTACCCTCCTAGTCTGAACAGTAGGCCAACTTTCTGATGGAGAGAGCTGGTTAATGCCTTCACGTACCATTTCAGGGTTAACTCTTGGTCGAGATGTACGCCAGAATATTTTATAGATGCACAGACCTCCATCCTGGTGCCATTGGTCGAGGATAGTTGTAGAACTTTTTTTCTTTCGGCACACAGACATCTGGAATCTAAAAGCATGGCCTTTGATTTCTTCAGGTTTAGGACCAGTTTGTTTTCCACAAGCCATTGTTCCGGGGTTTTGAAATCTGTGTTGAGGTCCAGATTTATCTGGTTAATATCCTTAGAGCTCTTTCAAATAATTGCATCATCTGGGTAGAGTTGGAAGTGGCACCCCCACAATGTTTAGGCATGCTGTTTATATAAATAGAGACTAGTAGAGGTCCAAGGGTGGACCCTTGGTGGACACCTTGGTTCACCAGCTTTAGACTGCATACAGTACCCTTCCATTTTACTAGTAGTTTCCTTTCCCGTAGGTAGTGTTGAAACCAATTACAGGTATGAGTGTCCAGTCCAAGGTGGCCAAGTTTGCTGATAAGGAAATTATGGTCCACCAGATCAAAGCCTTTTGTTAGGTCTAGGAATATGCTCCTGTAACCAGACCTTGATCCATTGCTCAGAGTACTTCTGACTTAAACCTGACAAGGGCTGTGTCGGTCCCGTGATTTTTCCTGAAATCGTGCTGTGCATCCGAAAATAAGTGATGGAGTTCCATATAGTCCTGGACCTGGCTATAAACCAGCTTTTCAAGTGTTTTTGCGAGCACACTGAGTATGAAAGTATGAATATTAGTCAACAGTTTTCTACCTGATCCTTAGCACCTCCTTTATGGATGGTCACTACCATCGACATTTTCCACTTTGTGGGGAACTGGCCGACCAGAAGGGACTTGTTAAATAGGTTCTTGAGATGGGTCGCTATAACTGCAGCGGCTATTTTCAGAAACTTGGGCTCCAGTTTGTCGAAGCCTGGAGAGCCACCCGGTTAAAGAGAGTTCACAGAGTGAGGACTTCCTTCCGAGAGATTAGGCGGAAGTGGAACTGGGGACTGGGGTGAGTATCTGAGTGAGAGGGGGTCATGCTTCCAGGTCTAGGGTCTACGTATTTGTCCAGATTGGTGAAAAAGTTGTTAAATGTATTAGCTAATGTATCAGGTGCGGATATCAATTTGCCATTGACTGAGATACTCTGGGTCGCATCAGTTGAACTTCCCTTTAGGAGGTAGTTGATTTGCACCCAAACTTTTTTAGGGTCAGACAGGTTTGAGGTTTGGAAGGACCATATATACCGCCTTTTAGCGATTTTTTTTAGCTAATTTTTGCAGCTATTTCTCAGGGTCCTATATTTCAACCAATCAGTATGCTCACCAGAGAGTTTAGTTGTCCCCTTGCCTTATCCCTGAGTTTCATTAGTTTCCTTTGTTCACGATCCAGCCAGTACAAGCATTTGCCTCGGACTCCGCATTATGTTAAGGGGGCATGCTTGCTGAGAACACTGAAAAAGTTATGGCTGTGGCCCGGTGGTGCTGAGGGTTGAGGTGCTGGACGCCACACCTCGCACCACACCGGCAACCCGTGTTCGGGAACAAGCACAGACCACCGGGGTTTGGAAGGAAAGGGAGAGGACTGAAAGTTCAGAAGACAGCTCTCCTCTCCCAGGCAGGGAGGGAGGACTAGTGCCCCCGAACGACTGCCCCCAGGTGGAGGCCCGAGAGCAGTGCGGGACTGTGGGCGTCATGGAAGGGAGGGTGCTGCAGGACTTCTGTGGATGCGTGCACGCCTCCATGTGCGCACATCCTGCATGTGCGCCCCAGCAATGGGGAATGGAAAAAATGGTGGAAAAACACCCCCAGCTGCAGGTTTGACGACTGACCCCTAAGAGGCTCCGCACCCTGCAACAGGGCAGGCTCTGGGTAAGTCAGGGGTTGCGATAAGAGCGTGCTCTGGTCTCTGAGCACATTTTGCTTTTGTAGGAGCACGTTTAAAATCCTGCTTTTTAGACTGTGTGTGCTCCTGTTGTACAGTAGGAGCACGGAGATGGGGAAAGGCTTGTATTTGAATTGAACTGTACTGACCGCGTGGACACTTTTTTTTTTTTTTTTAAACAGAGCTGTGGAGTGGTGTGCAAAAAAAAAAAAAACGTTATTTAGAAGCAAGAGTTTCTATTAAGACTACTGGATATTGTTCAACAATCTATGTATTGTGGGGGGCCGGCAATCACTTGTCTAGGGGGCACTGAATGATTGGTTGTTGCCTAGCTTTAGGCTGCAGAGGAGGTGGCAGCCATCTACACAGCAGACATGAGGGAGCTGAAGTGAGACGTGGCCGGGGCGAGTCAGAGTTGAGCATCAAGTGGTGGAGACTAAATTTCTTTTGTTTTCCACTTGGAAGAAGTAACGTTGACTTGTCTAAGGAGCAAAGAAGAGTGAGAGCCAATACACTCCTTTTCGAGGTGAGTTGAGTTTTTTTTCAACACTTGGTCTGTTTGTTGTTTGCAGTACAAGCCCCCAGATCCTCAAATAAATTGTGCAGACTGGTGTGTGAACCATCCCTTTGGTGGTTACCTGCTGTTCCCTTGCATTTTCTGCATACCAATTTACTGTTGTTAACTTGTGATTGACTCGGAGACCACTGATGGTAGATACTGTCAGAGTAGTGTCTAATGCTGGTTCATACTGACTCTGGCAGTCCTTTAAGTGTTAAAAGTCCCACTTAGGAGGCGACATTACCGTTCTGAAGGTTTAGGTATTGTGATTTCTATTGAGTTGCATTTAAAGTAGCAGAATCATCAAAATGCCATAAACCTTCAAGAATAGTACCATCAAGCATTGTGATCACAGCAATTTAATGTGGAATTTCCAGCCCAGTCATTTCCCACATCGTAAGTCCAATGAAAACATTAGCTGTCAGCTGTTCCCAGTCGAGTCAATAGGGAGGATAGGAAGATAGGAGATGACGGACACCTGACGTACAGCCGAGTGAGCCATTTCTAAGCCGATTAAGTGCTTTACTGGTATATGGAGTTAGATAGAAATTCTGGTGGTGTTATAGAAACAAAGGTTCCATCTTGAGTCTTGCTGCCCTGTTTGCATTGCATGCTGAAGAGATAAGTCGTGCTGTAGCAGCTACCCGCGTGCTCTCCTCAATGTCAATCAATCAATCAAAATCTTTATTTAACCAGGCGATCACCGTTGAGCAAGCTCATTTTCAAGGTGGACCTGGGTTTGTTAACAAATAACAAGGGACAATATACATGGGATGCAACACACAAGAAAATAGTAACAATATAAATAAAGTGAAATATAATAATACAGTATATACAAAGTATCACCAGGTAGCATTGACAGTAGTATATGTTTGGAACAGAAAATACAGCTAGTTTTGGGTAGGACACAATTTTTCATAAAAGTAAAGAAATATACATATCAGGTGCACCGAACACAAATAAAACCTAATATATAAAAAAATATATAGTGATACGGTATGGAGAATTTAGAGCTGGAACCAGGGTCAAAGGAATGTGGAAGGGACAGATATGGGGGTAGAAAAAGGAGAGAGGGAAGAGTCGATTATAGATGTGATCAGTCTTTTAACAGTAGTAATTAGAGTGCGCTTGGACTTACAGGAGTCACTATTTAGGGTAGACAGGCACAGAACTCCTTATTATGATGTAGATATAGAGATTTAAAAGCTGCTAGGCTGATGGAGTGAGTTAATTTAAAAGTTTTTTGCAGCTTGTTCCACAGTTGAGGGAGCACAAAGCTGATGGCTGCTCTGCCAATGCGAGATTTTGCTTTGTAAACATAAAGGTAGATATATGAGGTGCTTCTCAGGGCATTCTTCCCCAGAGTACACAAAAGTAAACAGACAGAGATATACTGGGGCAGTTTATTTGAGATAGCTTTGTATGTCCAAACCGCACCATTTTTTTGCTGTCTGTAAGCACGGGATGACCATCCCACTGCCGTGTACAATGCACAGTGGTGGGTTGAGTTTGGAAGACCCGTGATAAATCTTATGGCTCTGTGATAAAGCGTATCGAGTTTGGCTAGGGTACCTGCAGGTCCCTGACTATATAGAAAGTCTGCGTAATCCAATAGGGAAAGAAAGGTAGTTTGAACCAGTTTCAGTTTAGCGTCTCTTGTGAGGAGATTATTAATCCTAAAGAACAGACTAAGTCTTTGTCTAAGTTTCTTTGCCAGTTCTTCTAAGTGATCTGTGAAAGTAAGTCTATGGTCTAACCAGACCCCCAGGTACGTGAACTTTGGTACGTAGTCCAACTGCTCACCTAGAATGGTAGTGATCTGTGGAAGTGTCCCAGCAACTGCAGGATTTATTGCATTTTGAAGGGGCGAGAGGAATATTGCTTTGTTTTTTGTTTTTTTGCATTTAAGAGCAGTTTCTGGTTTATAAGCCGATGTTGCAGCAGATTAAATTAATTTTGAAGGGCTTTACAGGCCGCTTCAGGTGTGGGGCTACTAGCATAGAGTACCATATCATCCGCGAATAGGTGTATTTGTGCTTCTTTGATGAGGGCATCTACATTGTTAATATAAATGGTGAAGAGCCCTAAGGGACCAAGAATGGAACCTTGCGGTACACCCCTCAATAGGGGTTTTGGTGGAGAAACTTCCCCTTCTGCCTTTACTTGTTGAAGTCGTCCTGAGAGGTAGTTGGAGAACCATTTAAGGGATAGGGAATCCAAACCAATGTTCTGGAGGGACGACAGAAGCAGTCTGTGATCAACGGTATCGAATGCCTTGCTTAGGTCCAAGAAAACTGTGCAAAGTTTTTTTGTCTAATTCAAGCTGCCAGTCATTTGCCACCTTGGCAAGAGCAGAGATTGTACTGTGCTGTGCTCTAAAACCAGACTGTAATGGGTTGAGCAATTTTTCTGATTCCAGGTACTTCCGGAGCTGGGAGTTCACTATTTTCTCCAGCATCTTTGACAGGATTGGAAGTAGGGAGATTGGCCTGTAGTTACTGAGGTCACTAGGATCTCCTGACTTTAAACAAAGGGACCACAAGTGCATTTTTCCAAATGGGCGGTAGGTCACCCTGGGACAGGGATAAGTTGAAGAGATGAGTAATTGGGACTGCGAGAACACGGTAGCCGACCTTTAAGAAGTATGGTCAATGAGGTTGGCCCCAGCACTTTTCCTAGTGTCCAGCTGAAGGAGATGATCTTCGACTTCTTTCAGGGAGGTAGGCTGCAGAGAGAAGGATAGATTGGATATACAAGAAAAACCCATCCCCAGTCCAAGTTGTTGGCGGAGGATATTCGCGGGAGAGGGGTCAAAGACTAGCCCTGCAGTGGCAAAATGATTATTGAGAGCATCGAGGACAGACGGTCTGTTGGAGATGACAGTATTGTAGATCAAAAATTTAGTAGGTAGGGAATTTATAGTGGTGTGACCTTCAATGTCTCTGATAGTCTTCCAGAATTTGGAGGCATTCCTTGAGGAGCTCTCCAGCTGAGAGCAGTAGAAATTAGCTTTGGCTTCTCTGACCATTTTGGTGCAGAGGTTCCTCGCCCTCCGGAAAGAATTCCAGTCATTTATTAAATTAGTTTTCCTAGCAGTTCTCCAGAGTACATCCCTACTCTGCAAAGCATCTTTCAGGTCTTCTGTAAACCACCGACAGGATTTGTTTCTGGCACAAACTTTTACTATGAGAGCATACTTGTTGAGAGCCCCTAGCACAATTTCTGAGAAAATATCATAAGCCGTAGTCAGGGACTTGGCTAGATAGAAGTCCTGCCATTGCATGGAGTCTCTTAGGTCTGATATATACCCGTAGAGATCAAAGTTGCGTATGCACCTTTTAAAGGAGAATTTTGGTACAGTTGTGGATTTAAGAGTGGATCTTACACACGCGATGAAGCAATGGTCGCTAATGTCAGAGAAAAAGACGCCAGCATGGGAGAATAAATGGGTTTTGTTAACTAAAATGATATCCAAGAGAGTACTGTTATTAGGGTTGAGCTTGTTAGGATGAGTAGATCCGTTTATTAGCTGTGACAACCCAAGGGAATCACAGAACATTTTAAGTGGGGTGGATGCACTGGAGAGCCAGTCTAAACCGAAGTCCCCTACTATGATACACTCTGAAGATGCCAAACCCAGGATGTTTTTGAGATGTTTTAACAACTGTAGTCCAGCTGATGGGGTCTGTAGCACCCTATTATATATAATGAGACACCAGTGGCAATTTCAATCTTTAATGACAAGCTTTCGAATTCTTTTGGGACAGAGGTTGAGTCAATTATGGAGACAGGGAATTTATCCTTGATGTAAATAGCTACCCCCCAACTCTGGTTTGCCTGTTGGCTGTGAACAAAGAGTAGGAAGGGATGTTAACTTTGTTGTTAGTGGTCTCCGGTCAGAGCCAGGACTCTGTAATCACCAGAACATCTGGAGCAGTATGACATACCCAGGCCTGAACAGAAGTGATTTTTTTTAATAGGCTACATACATTAGCATGCAAGAATGTAAGCCCCTTGAGGCTTTGTAGCTCTGCTGGGGATTCCATGGGTGCCAGAGGGCCTGGATTAAGCTCAACATTTCCTAAGCATAGCAAAAGCAGGAACAAGAGTTTCCTGCAGAGTCCTAGGAGAAGTGTGGGTGGCTGGGTCTTCTTTCGGTTACGTGATTTGTCTGCGGCAATATAGGGAGTTCTGAGGCTAGTTCCCAGTTTTCCTGATGCTGCATACAATAATACCCTGACCGAGAGAGTCAATGGAAGTAGGGGGGAGTATGCAGAAGGTGGTGTAGCCCTGTGAGCAGGCTCTAGGAGAGTTCCTGTATGCCAGTGCAGGTGAAGGCCCAGCAGCGGGCTAGGGGAAGTTAGAGCACATACAAGTTCTTCTACTTGATAGGAAAAGTCCCGGTCGGACAACTTAAAAAGAGAGCCATTCTCCACACTAGGAGTTATTTTTTGATTCACGTTTGGGTCCAATACATGTAAGATGAGCAGAGACAAGCATAGAAGCGGGTAATATGCCCTCATTATGAGACTATCACCCAATGGGCACTACAAGTGCGGGGAAGAGAAGGGATTCTCAATGGAGGAGAATTTCTTAATCCCTGCAGAATACTACTATAGGCAGTGGAACAAGAAAAAAGTAATCCTTAAGTACAGCTCCTAGTCAGGCTAATAAGAAACGAGTTCACCTGACTATACAGTAGTACTAGGGGCAGAGAGACTCTGAAGCAAATTTCTTAGCTACTACTCTGGAGCAGACTAAGTACTAGAGAGATCACCTGACCTAAATCAACTGCCTTAGCAAGACAGGATATGCTAGCCAGCAATAAGCAAACATAAAGTACCAAAATGGTATGCCTCAGCAAGACAGAATGAGATAAAGCTGCAAGAAGGCTAAGTTGCAAAAAAGGGATGGGAGGAATTGCAGCTGTTGACACTAAGTAACCAATAAATTGAAACATCAGATTGGAGTGGGCGGAGACTGTGTGCATTTAAAGGAGGCCTGGGGGGATGGGGTGAAAAATCAAGGGGAAGTTTGCAGAGCTAGCACTGAATCAGTGCACATACAGTTGGAAAGAAACTGCAGCGGGGGGGAATGGTAAGTTACTTTACACAGGCCGAGCAGAACAGGCTAAATTAAAATATATAAATTAGAAGCCGCGTACAGGGATGCAGGCTTACATTAAGCCACACATCTCGGGTGCTCCTGTCTCAGGTGAGTGAGACCAGCCAATCAGGGAGCTCTACACAGGCATGGAGCCAATAGCGCTACCCTGAGAAGGCGCTGAAATTGAAAACTGCAAATTGCAAGTGATGATCCGGTTCAGCGTTCACACAGCCCAGAGAAATCATGGCAATTTTTCAAGCGTTGTACCTTATCTGTCTCTTTGGGGGGTGGGTGGATCAGGCTCCTTGCACCGTAGAGGTGCTATGGCTGGATCGTGACCACTGCCCGTGGGGGCAAGTGGCACCTTATCTATCTCTTTGGGGGGTGGGTGGATCAGGCTCCTTGCACCGTAGAGATGCTATGGCTGGATCGTGACCACTGCCCATGGGGGCAAGTGGCACCTTATCTATCTCTTTGGGGGGTTGGTGTATAAGGTTCCTTGCACCGTAGAGGTGCTATGGCTGGATCGTGACCGCTGCCCGTGGGGGCAAGTGGCACCTTATCTATCTCTTTGAGGGGTGGGTGGATCAGGCTGCTTGCACCGTAGAGGTGCTATGGCTGGATCGTGACCGCTGCCCGTGGAGGCAAGTGGTACCTTATCTATCTCTTTGGAAGTGGGTGGATCAGGCTTCTTGCACCGTAGAGGTGCTATGGCTGGATCGTGACTGCTGCCCATGGGGGCAAGTGGCACCTTATCTATCTCTTTGGGGGTGGGTGGATCAGGCTCCTTGCACCGTAGAGGTACTATGGCTGGATCGTGACCGCTGCCCGTGGGGGCAAGTGGCACCTTATCTATCTCTTTGGGGGGTGGGTGTATAAGGCTCCTTGCACCGTAGAGGTGCTATGGCTGGATCGTGACCGCTGCCCGTGGGGGGAAAGAAGGTGACTGGTGTGTGTAATTTAGTTTTGCTGTTTGGAGGATTAGACATGTGGAGGAAAAGAAATGATCATGTGAGCTTTGTTGTTCACCCCATCTCGTGAATAGTGCAGTGAGTCGGTCCCGACCCTCGTGCCATGGTGGCAGGTCAGTTAATGTGTAGCAGTGCTCTCTGTTTTCAGAAGATGCAGCAGCAGTTCCTATTCAAATTGCTCAAAAAGGTAATACTAGATATTTTGGAGGGGGGTGGAGGGGAGGGAATGGGATGCTTGGCTGAGGATCCATCTGATCAGGCCAAGGCCTGGGGCAGTATGGTGAACACGGCGGTCATTGTCACTGACTCTCAAGCCCACAGCAGCCGTGGGGAATCAGTATGTAGGAGCACAGGTCTGATAGGCAGGAGCACAGATTTGGGGTCTTGATTTTGCCAAAGTGTGCTCCTCAATTTCGAAGGAACACACTGTGCCAAAACCTTAACGCCATTCCTGGGGTAAGTCCCGGTGAGACCGGGCTGGGGGACTCAATTAGAAGGGGAGCAGCTGGATGCAGAGAAGGAGATAAACACCTCTATAAAAAAAAAAAAAAAAAAAAAAAGGTTATGGATCAAGGAATCAAGAACCAGGTCGATGTTAGAAAGATTGTTGAGGTCATGCCAGTGTATTTCTCTCAAGTCATTAAGAAAGTCATCAGGAACAAACCTTGAGAGGTCCTGGGCAATCAAGATCTTTATGGAAGCGTTCAGGAGTTGTTTCCTCCAGATACAGAAGACGGGAGAATGGTCACTGAGTGAATCTGGTAATAATCCAGCCGCTTTAATTCTATCAGGTCAGTCGACTAGTATCCAGTCAAGAACCATTTAATTTCCAGACTTGGGGTTTAGCCTCGTTGGTTCACTAATTAACTGGGTAAGCGACACATCCATTATGGCTCACTTGTTTACCACATTGCTCAACCAGTGAAGATTAAAGTTATCCATTAGGATTAGTTCTCCCACAGGGTTACTTGCCACAAGATTAGTGAGGTACTATAGTTCACATTTTGCCACCTTTGGCAAGTTGCAGGGGCACCCTATTATTAAGGATTTGGTCCTGCCCAGCATTAGTTTGAATAGGAGACAGTCCGAGACCCTATTGTCTAGCCCAGGGGGACTTATAGCAAGTGCATTTAGGGAGCTCCTAACATACAGTAACACCCCTCCGCATTTCTTGTTTGTCCTGTCCTTCTGGAAGACCATATACCCTAGTATGTCTATATTATGGTTGAGTATGAAGGGTTTACCAGGTTTCAGTGATGCCGATGATGTCCAGGGATTAGAGATCCACCCAGGCTTCGAGTTTGTGCATTTTAGATCTTAGTCTGCAAATATGCATCTGAACTATTTTTAGACCCTTGGCGAGCTTCCAGATCAGGTCCGTGGGTGAGGAGATCCTGCTATTCATGGGCCCCAGGTTTATCTCAATATCCCCTGAGAGGAGAAGAAAAAATTACTCGCCTTAGTAATTGTTTCTTCTAATGGAGTCTTACTGTATTCTGGGTATATGCAGTTAGCCCCAGCACTTGAACTGCTCCAGAGAGGAAAGAGTTAACTCTATGCCAAGGCATAGAACGTTGAGCTCAAGCTCGGTTTTCAAACCTCTGTCCCAGGTACTCCTCAATGTAACCGTCAGATTCTTACAAGCCCTATACTAACAACCCAGAAATTATTTTTAGAGCTTTTGTGCCAAAAGGCAATAAACATAAATTTAGGGTCCAAAGACTCAAGTCGAGACCCCCAAAAAGAATCCAAGTAGGTAATAAAGCAAACAGTCATAAAACATAAGAACAAGAAAACCTCAATTAAGAAGAGGCGCCCATGTACACCCCTGAGGTGCAACACTGCGCCTGTCCACCCGCATCCCAAAACGACTAGGATCCAGGAGGGGAGGCAGGGAGGGAGGTCAGAATACAGAAAGACTCCATTAGAAGAAACACAATTACTAAGGCGAGTATTTTTTTCTTCAAACAACATGAAGTCTTGCTGTATTTTGACTATACGCAGACTACCAAGCAGTATCCCCAAGGAGGAGGGAACTACAGAACCTATTTTGGGAACAGGCTCTGCAGTACTGCTGTGCCAAACCTAGCATCACTTCTTGACTGAATGTCACGGGAGCAATGCTTGGTAAATGTGTGAACAGTCTTCCAGGTAGCTGCTTTACAGATTTCCACTAAGGGTATGTCTCTAGCTGCTGCGACCGAAGCAGCTGTACCTCTGGTGGAGTGAGCCCTCAGGCCTGAGGGAGGCTCTTTCCCCAATTCTGAGTAGCAGAACTGTATGCAAGAGACAAAATCCACTTAGCAATAGTTCCCTTAGTTGCAGGTTTACCTTTACCCACCTCCCCATAAGTGAGCAGTCGTTTCTATGGGACCTAGTGGATTCTATGTAATAACTCAGAACCCTCTTTACATCGAGACTGTGTCATCTCCTGTCTCCAGAGGAGAAGAGATCAGTGAAAAATACAGGCAGTGTCATAGATTGGTTCAGATGGAAGTCTGATACCACTTTAGGGAGGAATGTCCTATTTGTACGAAGGACCACATTATCCCTGTGAAATGAAATTAAATCAGATTCCACTGATAAAGCCTGTAACTCACGGATTCTCCTGGCAGAGGTAATAGCAACCAGGAATACAGTTTTCCAAGTCAGGTATTTGAGCTCAGCTGAGCAAAGTGATTCAAAGGGAGGCTGCATCAGCTGTGCAATACAGATATTCAGGTCCCATAGAGGAGTAGGATCCCTGAAGGGAGGACTGATATGGACCAAACCTTTGAAGAATTTCTTGAAAACTGGATGGGAAGCTAGAGAGGAAACCTTCCCAGCCAAAAGAAAAGCAGAAATAGCTGCCAAATGCATCTTGAGAGTGGTAAGCCGAAGGCCTAAACTGTTAAGATACACCAAATAATCTAAAGCAGTGGCAATATCAGCTGAATCCGACTGGATATGCCTCTGGGAGCACCAGAACTCAAACCTCTTCCATTTAGAATTACAGGTCTTTCTAGTGGAAGGCTTTCTACTGGCCTTAAGGATATCTAGAGCTGATTGTGAGAGATGCAGGCCTGCATATTTAGGCTCCTCAAGAGCCAGGCCTTGAGCTTGAGTGTGTGAAGATTGGGGTACAATATCCTCCCCTGAGACGAGGTGAGGAGGTTGAACTGTCTGGGAAGGCACAGGGGAATTGTCACTGATAGTGACAATAGTAGAGGATACCAAGGCTGTTTGGCCCAATCCGGGGCTATCAGAATCACAGTGCAGGGTTGGGATCTGATCTTGATCAGTAGAAAAAATTACTCACCTTAGTAATTATGTTTCTTCTAGTGGAGTCTTGCTGTATTCTGACTAATGCAGTTAGATTCTCCCTTTCAACAGCCCCGGAGAACAAAGGGTTAACTTTTCTATGCCTTGCATAGAACGCTCATCACAAGCTCGGTTGAAGCCCCTGTCTGCTGTTGTTCAAACTGCAACCGTCAGATCTTTACGAGCAAAAACTCACTAGGTGTTGTGTGTGGAAACTGTAAAATTTTTACTAGCCAACTGGCAAATATATAATGTTTCTGGTTTCAAAGGAAGATTCAAGTCAGGAAATCCAAAAACTAAAACACATCCAAAACGCAACATTCCACCAAAACAAAAAAAAAAAAGAGGATGAAAAAAGGACACCCCTAGGGTGCCAACACTGCTCCTACCCACCCACATCCCAAAAACTAGGTTCTGAGAGGGGAGGCCAGAATACAGCAAGACTCCACTAGAAGAAACATAATTACTAAGGTGAGTAATTTTTTCTTCAAACAACATGAAGTCTTGCTGTATTCTGACTATTGCAGACTACCAAGCAGTACCTCCATGGAGGAGGGACAGAACCTACTTTGGAAATAGGCTCTGAAGTACTGCTGTGCCAAAACAGAGCATCACTCCTAGCCTGAATATCCAGAGAGTAATGCTTGGTGAAAGTATGGACTGTTTTCCAGGTGGCTGCTTGACAAATTTCTAGGAGAGGAATATCCCTGGCAGCAGCCAGGGAAGCAGCTGTACCTCTTGTGGAATGAGCCCTCAGGCCTGAGGGTGGATTTCTACCCAGTTTTTCATAGCAGAATTGTATACAAGAAACAATCCACCTGGCAATAGATCTCTTAGTGGCAGGTTTGCCTTTACCAACTTCTCCATAAGTGAGGAACTGGAGGGATTCAAACCTGTGACCCTTGGTACGCTCTATGAAGCAGCTATGGGCTCTTTTAACATCCAAACTGTGTAGCCTCCTCTCTCCCAAGGAGGAATGGTCAGTGAAGAAAACAGGGAGAGATATAGACTGGTTGAGGTGGAAATCTGAAACCACTTCAGGTAAGAACTTTCTGTTAGTTCTAAGGACCACTTTATCTCTGTGAAAAGAGATGAAATCAGATTCCACTGACAGGGCTCTTGCAATTCACTGACACGCTCACAGAAGTAATGGCTACCAAAAACACAGTTTTCCAAGTCAAGTACTTAAGCTCTGCTGAGGACAAAGGCTCAAAGAGGGGTTGCATAAGCTGAGCAATGCAAACATTAAGGTCCCAAGCAGGAGCCGGATCCCTAAAGGGGAGGACTGGTGTGAAGCAATCCCTTGAAAAACTTAAAGAATACAGGATGGGATGACAGAGAGGAAGACTTGCTTACCGACAGGAAAGCAGAGACAGCTGCCAAGTGTACCTTGAGAGTAGCTGGTCTGAGGCTTAGGCCATTAAGATGGACCATATAATCCAGAACCGTAGGCAATTCAGCAGAGTCTGGAGAAATATTCTTCTTAGAACACCAAATGCTGAATCTTTTCCATTTGGAGTTGTAAGTCTTTCTGGTGGAAGGCTTTCGAGAAGCCTTAAGGCTATCCAGAACCCCTTGGGAAAGATGCAGATCTGCAAACTCTAACTCTTCAGAGCCAAGCCTTGAGATTGAGAGACTGAAGATTCGGGTACCAAATCCTCCCCTGAGAGGATGTTAACAGGTTGTAATTCCTAGGAAGAGACAGGGGAAGATGGACTGTTAGGGACAGCAACAAGGGATACCATGGCTGTCTGGCCCAGTCTGGAGCACTCAGAATCACTTTGCATGGTTGTGACCTTATCTTGACTAACACCCTGAACAGGAGAGGGAAGGGGGGGGGAGCATACAGAAATTTCCCTTCCTAATTCAGAATCAGAGCATCCAAGGGGACTGAGCCCAAGACTGGGGGTCTGCAACAAAAGAGAGGAAGTTGGTGATTGTCTGGGGCTGCAAAAAGATCTATCTCTGGAGTGCCCCATCTCGCGAAAATCACTTTCAAGACCAGAGGATCTAGGGCCCATTCGTGATGGTCCTGGGATGTTCTGCTCAGTGTATCTGCTAGGACATTGTCCTTCCCTGGGAGGTGAACTGCCATCAGAGAGGTTTGCAGGGAATAGGCCAAGGACCACAACTTCATTGCTTCTGTGCACAAGGCCGTAGATCGTGTGCCTCCCTTCTTGTTGATGTACCACATGGTGGTGGTGTTGTCTATTCTGACCTGAACCACCTTGTTCTGTACAGATTTGGAAAAAGCCTGCAGTGCCAGAAACACTGCTCTGAGTTCCAAGAGACTGATGTGAAGCAGAGATTCCTGAGGTGACCACAGTCCCTTGGTGGTAAGATCCCCCAAATGGGCTCCCCAGACCAGCAGGGAAGCATCTGTGGTGAGTATCATTGAATGAGACTGAGTGACAAATGGAACTCCTTGTCTCAAATTGTCCTGATCCTGCCACCATTGCAAGGCTTGGATCAGGGTTCGAGTCACTGGGATTAGTTTGGTCAGGGAATCCTTTCTTTGGGACCAAAAAGCTTTTAAGTGGAACTGAATGTCCCTCATTTGGAATCTTGCTCCCTGGACCACTGCTGTGGAGGCTGCCATGTGGCCCAGTAGCTGAAGGAAATGCCTTGCTGGTCGAGACATCTGAAGGGTGAATGAAGAGGCCAGTTCCATAAGGGTCCTTACCCTTTCCAGGGGAAGGAAGGCTCTTGCCTTTACCGTATCCAGTTCTGCACCTATGAAGATGAGGAGCTGCACTGGTTTGAGAACTGACTTTGGTAGGTTGAGAAGGAATCCTAAAGAAGTCAGCACTTCTTGGGTCACTTGCAGATGTGACTTGACTTGGTCTGGAGACTGACCTACTATGAGCCAGTCGTCCAAGTATGGGAAAATGGAAATCTTTTGTCTTCTTACGAAGGCAACCACTACTGCCAGGCACTTTGTGAAGACCCTTGGGCTGATGTTAGGCCAAAGGGCATTGCTCTGAAATGATAATGGCCTGAGGGCAACTCGAACCTGAGGTTCTTTCTGTGGGAGCACCTGATAGGAATGTGAAAGTAGGCATCTTTGAGGTCCAGGGAGGCTAGCCAGTCCCCTGGCCTTAGACAGGGAAGGATAATTCCCAGAGTTACCATTTTGAATTTTGGCTTTAACAGATGTTTGTTCAGATATCTTAGGTCCAGGATGGGTCGCCACTCTCCTGTCTTCTTGGGGGTTAGGAAGTACCTGGAGTACAATCCTTTGCCCTTGTGTAGGGTGGGAACTCTCTCTATAGCTCTGAGAGCTAGAAGAGAAGAAACCTCTGCCACTAGGGCAAAGGTCTCTGAAAGATTTGCAGGTGGAAAAGATCTGGCTCTCATCTTGGGAAATTTTTTGAAGCTGAGAATCAGACCCTGGCTTACTATTTCCAGGACCCACTTGTCTGATGTAACAGACATCCAGACCTGGACAAAGTAAGCCAGCCTGCCCCCTACTGGTATAGGAGAATCGACCCGGGCAGACCCATCAGGGAGTCTGCTTGGCAGGGGCTTTAGGCTGAGGGGTGGATGCAGGCCTGCTTGTCCCCCTTCTGCCTCTCCCTCTAAAGAACCCCCTCTGCAAAAAGGAAGAAGAAGAGGCCTGAGCTTGGTAAAAAGGCCTTTGGAAAGGCCTACTCCTGCCCCTGGACTGCTGCCTTTGAGGAGTGGCTTGTCTTTCTTTGGCCTGAGCACTCCTGTAAGTGGTCCTGTATTCGTCTATTTTCTTCATGTAATTCTCTGTCTGCTCCCCAAACAGAGAATTACCAACTACAGGAAAATCCATGGCCTTAGCCTGGGTATCCTGTGAGAGGCTAGTATACCTGAGCCAAGCCGTTCTCCGAGGAGCCACAGATGTAGCCATGACTCTTGATGACACATCGCTGGAGTCCACAGCAGCATGAAACTGTCCTTTCGATGCCTCAATCCCATCTGCAGCCACCTGCTCCAGCTCCTTGGCAAGCTGGGCGGGAGCCTGTTTAGCCAGTGCCAGTACAGTGTCCCACCTGGACTTCTGGTATCTGGCTGTATAGACCATATAGTTAGCATGCCCGAGTCCCAAAAATGCTGCCATGTATTGCTTCTTTGCCATGGCATCAATCTTCCTGGAGTCCTTGTCTGGGGGGTGTGATGCCAAGGGAATGTTTGCCTAATCACAGGTAGCAGCCTGTACAACCCCAACATGGCTGCATTGCTGAAAAAGGAACTCCATGTCTGAGTCTGAAAGAGTGTACCTCTTGCCTATTCGTCTGTCCACAGGAGGTATAGAATTAGGAGACTTAAGAATTTTTTGTGTCTGTTTCCCAAATATTTGTGGAGGGGAATAGACAGTCTCCTGGACTCTAGGATGTCCATCATCTCAACATAATCAGGCTCTTCCTGATCCTCTACTGCTTCCTCCACAGGAAGCTGGAGGGTGTCAGCCACCTTTCTGTAGAACATGTAGTGTGAAGGGGACTCAGAAAGCCTAGGAGGAGAAACACCTGAAGGTCTGTCTGGAGAGATGTCCGGGTCAATAGGCACATCCAGACTTTCACCATCATCATCTTCATACTCTCCCTCCTCTTCAAACTCCGGTTCATAAAATTCTTCCAAAGTATAATCCGGAACTGGGGGAACCGGCCGAACCGAGCCCCTGCCAGATGCTACCGGTTCGGTCGGAATCAAACTAAGCGACTGCACAATCCTAATCGCCTTGGCTATCTCATCAGCGGTTGGAGTATGAGATTCTGGGTCCGAACCGGTCGATTTGTCTTTTCTTTTTATTTTTTGTTGGAACCGATTCCTCGGAATCGGCTCTCCTTTTGCCCGAAGAAGTATCGCCATGGTCAGAGGGCACTCCTTCTGGTTCGGTCGGAACCGAACCGGGCTGGACATCCGGGTCAGTGGACTTCTTCGCCTCCCTTTCCCTCAGTCTACCTAATCTCTTTTCCAGGGTAGATTTGGGAAAATTCTTGCAAATTTGGCAGTCTGAATCAAGGTGGTCAAACCCCAGACAATAAACACAGGTGGTGTGGGGATGAGCCTTAGCAAAGACCTCCCCACACACACACACTGCAGTGTTGAAACCCAGTGGTCCCGTTTTTTTTCTTGGGTTTCTCAGACATAGCCAACCTAACCAAAAACGTACCCTTTTTGACAGTTAAGCCAGTCAAGACTCCCTATCAGTTCCTGACAGTGTCACTGATCTTGGAAAAACAGTATTAAAACCCGCTTTAGCAATCGATACAGACCAGTAACCACACACTAAAGTATAGCACAAGTTTTTTACATCAGATTGATCGGTTCAGCCGAACCGATCCACAGTTTACAAGTACCACACAGAAAACAGAGCAAAAACCTATCTAGTACTCACGGTACCACAGACAGAGACTTGAACCGACTGTGCGGAAACAACAATTTGGTAGAAACCGACCGAAAACTGACACTTCAACCAACTTTTGAACCGAGCAGCAGGAGGAATCTCCGGAGTGACTGTTCAATGAGGCAGAGTAAAGAATCTGACGGTTGAGGTTTGAACAACAACAGACAGGGGCTTCAACCGAGCTAATGATGAACATTCTATGCAAGGCATAGAAAAGTTAACCCTTTGTTCTCCGGGGCAGTTGAAAGGCAGGACCTAACTGCAACAGTCAGAATACAGCAAGACTTCATGTTGTTTGAACTCTGAACATCAGAGGAAAGGGAGGAAAAGCGTAAAGAAACCTGTTGGTCCAATCCAGCAGGAGGGCATCCAGAAGGACAGACCCCAGGAGAAGGGGTCTGCAGCAGAATAGGGGAAGCTGATGACTATCCGGGGCTGCAAAGAGATCTTTTTCTGGAGTGCCCCACCTCTTGAAAATGATCTGAAGAATTAGGGGATTCTGGATCCATTCGTTGGTGACATTGGGAAATCCTGCTGAGAGCATCTGCCAGTACATTGTCCTTCCCTGGGAGATGCACCACAATTAGAGAAACCTGCAGGGAATAAGCCAGAGACCATATTTTCATGGCCTTGGTCCCACACGACCGAGGACTGAGTGCCCCCTTGCTTATTGATGTACCACATGGTTGTGGTGTTGTCTGTCCTGATCTGCACCACTTTCCCCTGAAATATGTTCGAAAATGTCTGGAGTGCTAAAATGACAGCCCTGAGTTCGAGAAGGTTTATGTGTAGAAGAGACTCCTTATGAGACCACGTTCCCTGAGCTGTAAACTGATCCAGATGGGCTCCCTATCCCAGCAGGGAGGCGTCTGTGGTGAGAATCACTGTGGGGACCTGACTGAGAAGGGAAACCCCTTGCCTCAGATTGTCTTCTTCCAACCACCACTGGAGAGCCTGAACAAGAGTTAGAGACACAGGAACCAATTTGGAGACAGGATCTTTTTCCTGAGACCAAAAGGTTCTTAAAACCTTGCTCCTTACACTACTGCAGTGCAGGCTTCCATGGGGCCTAGCAACTGCAAGAAGTGTCTGGCTGGCCGAGCTGCAATGACTAGTAAGGAAATCTGTACCAGGCCCTGACAGAGCATACCTCCTGTCCATTTTCTTACCCACAGGAGGTATGGATGTTGGAAACTGTAATATTTTGGGGTCTGTTTCCCCAGGGACTTGTGCAGAGGATAGACACCCTTTTTGACTCTGGGACATTCATCATCTCAACACAGTCAGGCTCCTTCTCATCCTGTTCAGCTTCTTCCACTGGAAGCTGAAGAGTCTCAGCCATCTTCTCGTAAAACAAGAAGTGGGAGGGGGACTCAGAAAGCCTGGGAGGAGACACATTAGAAGGCCTGTCTGGAGAGACGTCAGACTCAATAGGCTCATCTAGGTCTTCATAGTCTTCATCTTCGTCTCCTTCCTAATCGCCCTCATAAAATGCTTCAGGGTCATATTCAGAAGCATACAAGTCCGACCAAACTGGCCGTCTCTGCGTCGGTGTCGGTTCGGTTGGAACCAGGCAAAGCGACTGCACAGTAGCGATCGCTTTGGCTATCTCATCAGCGGTCGGACTACGGGAACCGGGATCCAAACTGGCTGACTTGTGCTTTCTCTTTGCAGGATCCAATTCCGCAGAATTGGCTCTCCTCTTGCCAGAGGGGGTATCGCTCAGGTCTGTAGGCACCCCCTCAAGTTCGGTTGAAACTGAACTGGGCTGGCCATCTGAGTCAGCGGATTTTTCTGCCTCCCTTTCCTTCAGCCTACTTAAACATTTATCCACAGTGGCTTTAGGAAAGTTTCCGCTGATTTGGCAGTCTTCTTTGAGGTGATCAAACCCCAGACAATAAACACAGATGAGGTGGGGATCAGCCTTGGCAAAAGCCTCCCCACACTCACTGCAGTGTTGAAACCCAGTGGGCCCGGTTTTCTTTTTGGGTTTCTCAGACATGCCTCAATAAACAAAGTCACCCTTACCAGCATTTAAGCCAGGCAACTATCAAAACCTATTGGTTCCAACTGTGTCATGGGTCAGATGAAAAAAACGGAGAAATCAACGGTCTTTTCAGGAACTGATAGATACCGGAAACCACACTAAACTTATAGACAGAAATAAAATCAACAAATCTCTTTGGTTCCCAACCGGAAAGAAACCGAAAAGAAAAAACAATTTCCTTATAAACCACACTACTACCTACTAATACACTTACTATACCGGGACACAGATGTAAAGATCAAAAAAATAAAGAAAAGGTTTACTAACCGACTGATTTCACTACAACCGAACCGAAGTGAAGGAGAGGCTCTCTGGAGCGACTTCACAGTTAGGCAGAGTAAAGAATCTGACGGTTACACTGAGGAGTACCTGGGACAGAGATTTGAAAACCGAGCTTGAGCTCAACGTTCTACGCCTTGGCACAGAGTTAGCTCTTTCCTCTCTGGAGCAGTTCAAGTGCTGGGGTATATAGTCAGAATACAGCAAGACTTCATGTTGTTTGAAGTGTAAGTTTTTTTACGTAGATAGACAGGTTAGGAGTTGTCCATCAAGGACATCCTTGGACACTCATTAGGGGTAGGATGCCAGTTTACAGCAGTTTCCCTTTGCTCTGAGGCCATGGAAAATCACTAACCCAGGACGTAGGCTGTTGCTGAGTGAAATGGTCTGATAAAGGGTCAGTGCTCTCTCAATTTACTGTAATCCGTGCAGGGCATAATAAGAAACTTAATTCCAGGACAACCAGTGAGATAAGGATGCTGGCTGGTGTAATACAACCCTTAAGGGGCATGTTTAAAGCAAAGAATTTGGGCTTGAGGTAGGGACAGAGGAGTGCTGAAGAGAAAAAAAAAAAAACAGGTCAGTAACAATGGAGGTGGGTACTGGATAAGCAAGGTAATATCCTTCGGAACATAGTAGGTCTATACCTAGCAATGACACTTCAGACAGGCTATTTTTGGATACATAGGGACTGAGTTCTTCTTAGAACTACAGAAATGTCCCTGGCTATGTAATTGCTAGACCAAAAGAGGGGGATAGACAGGTTTAACGTATACTCTTGTAACTATCACAGATGATAGGAGAAATATAAGCTACAGTTGCTGTAATACCCAGGTATTATTCTATGAACTCAGAAACAGGTAACCCTGTAATCTGTATACTTAGGTCGAGAGAGAAAAATGGACATACCACCTTAGTTTTGAAGTCACCTAGATTCCTTTACACTTAGACCAGGCCAGCTGCAATGACAGGGTGGACAGGCGCTCTATTTCCTCTTTATTCTCCATGCAGTTTAGCTCTATTAAAGCAAGGCACGTTGGAAAACACTGTAAGGCAAAACAGATCTACTAATCAAGATTAAAGATGTACTCCTTATGATTTTCCCTACAGTATCTATAAATCAAGGATATATAGCCCACCCACTGCAGATAAAGGGGGAGAGGTTCCAAACAAATAAAAGGAAGCCCTGGTTTAGCACTAGAGTTGCTAAAATATGGAACAGCCTTCCAGCAGAGGTAATGGCTAGTAAAAGCATGACTAAGTTTAAATCTAAACTAGATAATCACCTAATATTAAAAAAGCTCCAGGGGTATAGCGTATAAAATTGAAGCGAGCTTCATGGATTCCGGTCTTCTTTGCTCTGAAAGCAACTATGAAATCTATGAATATGCAAGCCAGACAGTCTAAGACAGTTTGCCAGTGGCCCTGGTAACAATTCTGGTACTGGGACATACACTTGCAACACTCTGCCTCAGTAATATCCACTTGCTCACTTTTACCGGCAGATACACCTCCAAACTCTGCTACCTCCAATCCCAGCCCCTCTGGGCGGAGCTGAGGTCTATTTAATATGTGGGGGAGGGAGGGCCAAAAAGTCACTGGAACTCTAGTCGAGTTAGTTCGGTGGAGCTTTCAGACCCGAATGGCACAGGCTTCAATTTAAAATGAGCTCCATTTCAGAACTGCAGAACATTAAATTAAATTTGAGCTCTGGTGAGCTGGGAGCAGTCCCCTAATGAGCTCTCTGCAGCACAAATGATGAAAAGGCAGCATTTTAAATAGGCTGGCAGGTCTTTGGAGTTGGCATCTTTTTTCAGCCGTTAGGGATTTGAAAATGTTACTGGGACACACAAGCCCCTAGATGGGTTAGCTCTGTACCACAAGGTCCTTGATGATCCTAGCCCTACTGAATGAGACCCTGTGGCTACCTGTGCCTGTGACCACTGCTTCTGAGACTACTCTGTCACTCATCAGGATTGCCCAGTTCTTGTGAATGTTTCCAATTCCACCCGCCACAGTATTGTACTCTGTTACAAATGTAACGGGTTCTCTTTCAGGTTGCCTATGCACAGTATCAGTTTTTTTGTGGAGTAACTGATTCCTGTCCAAAGAAAGTGCTTTATTTTTGACTAAAGTTAAAGTGACTCATCGCCTAGGGGCAATGTCCAGACTGTAGTGTTTAGTGAAGGTGTGGACAGAAGACCAAGTGGCTGCTGCACAGATATCTGCAGTGCAGACATTCCTAAAAAGGCGGTAGAGGTAGCCACGTTCCTGGTGGAGTGACCTTTGATTGCCCTCGGAAGGGTTTTCCCATATTTCTGGAAAATGTAATGGATACAGTTAGCCAGCCACCTGGAAAGAGTTTGTTTAGAGACAGCCTTGCCTTGGCACTGGGAGGCAAAGGCTACAAAGAGTTGGTTCGACTTTCGAACCTCCTTAGTTCAGGAGGTATAGTACCTCAAAATCCTGTGCACATCGAGGATGTGCAAAAGATATTCTCCCCCTGTTGGAATGCCGAGGAAAATGAACTGTCAGTTCAACGCTCTGACTGAGTCATCTCGGGAACAACCTTCGGAAGAAAAGAAGGATTAGTCCGCAGGACCACCCAGTCCTTGTGAAAAATCAAATAAGGCTCTCTGCAAACAAAGGCCTGAAGCTCTGAAACCCTCCGGCCTGAAGTAACTGCAACCAAAAACAGCGTCTTCCAAGCCAAGAAGCGCATTTCACAACTTGCTGTCGGTTCAAAAAGTGGCAAAGTAAGTTTTTCCAACATAAAATTAAGATCCCAGGGAGGACAAGGGTTCCGGACTGGAGGTTTGAAATGCAGGATCCCCTTCAAGAAAGTCTTGGAAACCTCTAGCTGTGCTAGAGTTTTACCTTCCACTGTATGGTGGTAGGCCGAAACCGCAGAGAGATGGACCTTAACAGAGGAGTAACTAAGGCCCAACGATGAAAGATGCAAGAGGTACTCTAACACCTGGGAGACCAAGCAAGAAAAGGGGTCCAAGCGCTTGGCTGTGGCCCAAGTAGAAAATGTCTTCCACTTCATGGCATAAGTGGATCTGGTAGAGGGTTTTCTGGCCTCCACCAAGACCTGAGCAACCTAGGAGGACACTCCATAGCAAGAAATTGCTATGTCCACAGGTGCCACACGTGGAGATAAAGAGACTTGAGACTCGGATGTACCAGGGTGCCCTGCTCCTGTGACAGAAGGTCGTGAGAAAGTGGCAGAGGAATCGGTGGTTCTAGAACTAGTTGCTGCAGCAATGGGAACCAAATCTGCCGGGGCCACAGAGGAGCAATCAGGATCATGTGAGCCCCTTCTGCTTAAAGTTTCAAAAGAACCTTCTGAATGGGAGGAAAGGGAGGAAATGTGTACAGAAACCTCCCTGTCCAGAAGAGGGACAGTGCGTCTCGCCAAAAAGCACCATGCCCAGGAACGAGCGAGCAAAAGCTGGGTAGTTTTGCACTGCATGTAGAGGCAAACAGATCTAGGTCTGGTCGGCCCCATAGAAGGAACAAGTCTTCTACCACTACCTGCTTTAATTCCCACTCGTGAGCCCTGGCTACTGATCGGCTGAGACTGTCCGCCAGGGTACTGTGGACTCCCGGCACGTGGACTGCTGTCAAGGTCAGGCCGTGCTGTATCGTCCAATACCATACCCTCATTGCTTCTCTGCAAAGAGGGTACAATTGGGTACCTCCCTGTTTGTTTAGATACCAGACAGTGGCCATGTTGTCTGCCTGGTTGAGAAGTGTACCCGGATGAAGTAAAGACTGAAAGAGCTGGAGAGCATGGAGCTCTGCTCTGGTCTCCAGGATGTTGATGTGAAGATTTTCCTCCACTGGAGACCAAAAACCTTGCATTTTGTGATTCCCCAGATGAGCTCCCCAATCCATAGTGGACGCATCTGAAGTAACGGTTTGGGACGGAACCTTGAAGTGAAAGGGGGCCCCCACCAACAAGTTGGTGAGATCTTGCTACCAGAAGAGATCTTTCTGTAGGCTGTTGGAGATCATAACCAACTGGTCCATGTCGTCCGACCATTGATCCCACTGAACCCGAAGGGATCACTGGATAACCCTCACGTGCAGCCTGGCCAGGGGGACAGTTGGAATGCCAGCAGCCGTAAGACCCAAGAGACGAACCACAGAGCAAGTTGGGGTCCACCACGACTTGGCCACCAAGGTGGCCTGTGAAACCAGGGTCTCCACTCGGTCTAATGGTAGGAAGGCTTTGCTCTAGGACTGTATCTAGCACTGCTCCAATAAATTGGAGGCTCTGGGAGGGTACTAACTGGGATTTGGGTAGGTTGACTGAAATTCCCAGGTGGGAAAACAGATCCAGAGTGAAGGAAAGAGACTCCTTCAGGCTGTCCAGGGATGGGGCTGAAAAGAGCCAATCCTCCACATATGGGAACACGTATATGCCCCTGCGGTGAAGGAACGCTGCTGCCACTGCTAGGCACTTGGTGAAAACTCGGGGGGCTGAGGAGAGGCCAAAGGGGAGTGCCTTGAACTGGAAATGGTTCACCAGAAAGGAGAACGGGAGAAAGCGGCGGTGGGCTGGAAGGATAGGGATATGAAGGTAGGCATCCTGCATATCCAGGGAGCACAGCCAGGAGTTTGATAGGAGTAGGGATAGGAGTCCCTGCAGAGTCAGCATGCAAAACCATTTGTACTCCACAAAGTGGTTTAGCACGTTGAGGTCTAAAATCAGTCTCAGATCCCCTGTCTTTTTTGGAACTACGAAGAAGAGGGAGTAAAATCCCCTTCCTATTTGATCTGCAGGAACGGGTTCTATGGCAGCTTTTAGGAGTAGAGCCCAAATCTCCTGATGGTCGATGAGGATCTGACCTGTCGGGTAGTAAGACCTTCCCGGGCGATTTGCTGGAGGAACCTCCAGGAACTCGATGGAGTGACCTCTTTGTATGAGCTGTAACACCCATACGTCTGCAGTGACGGCCTTCCACCTTGCCAGGTGTATGCCGAACCTCCCTCCTACCAGTTCCTCCATGGGGGACGAAGGGAGTGGGAGGAGGGGAAACAAGTCAGAATGCGGAGCGGAGGGGGGCCTTAGCTCCTGAGGCCACCTTGGCAAATTTGGCCTGAGGAGGTTGTGCTCCTGAGCCAGCAGCACGAAGTTTAGCTTGACGTTTGCCCTGGTTCAGAATTTTGTTCCAGTTTCTTTTCTGATGAAAGGGCTGCTTCTTCTGACCCGACCAGTACATGGAGCATACGTCTCTTAGGGACCTACCACTCTCCTGCAGCTGACTGCATATAGTCATAATATAGCAAGACTTCATGGTGTTTGAATGATATATTTCGCATTGCCGCCAAAGAGAACAGGACCCCTGAAAGGCGCGTCCTAAAGAGTGGACTGTACGTCCTGTACCAGATCTGCCAGGTGCAGCCAGGCTAGACGCCTATGGCAGATCCCCGAGGCTGCAGCCCGAGCCACGGAATCCACCGAATCATATGTGGCTCGGAGTGCAAGCTGGCAGGATGACTTATTCATCCTCACTTTCTCCAGTAACTTGGCCCTGAGCTGCTTGTCAGGGACATCCTGAAGATCCTTCTCTAACTTCAAAAGAGAGGACTTCTGAAATGCCACCATGTGCGAGATGTAGTTAAGTGACCAAATAGCACAGGTGGTCGAGGCGTAAATCTTTCTGCCATATTGGTCCAGCTGTTTCGAGTCCTTGTCCGGAGGAGAGGAGCGGAGATGTTTCAGTTGAGCTGAGCAGTCATGGGCAGCTGTGATGACCATGGAGTCAGCTTTGGCTTGTGAAGTGAGGTGGGAGATCCCTTCCGAGGGAAAGTAGGTTCTATCCGCTTTACTTGAAACTGCAGAAATAGAAGACAGCTGCTGCCATATAGTGGACGCAAGATCCTCATGTGGACCCATTCACGGGGAAACAGGAAGAGGATCCACATTGGCCAGGTCTAGATGCTCAGCTAGTCTTGTACGTTGAGGATCTAGTTCCTTGGACGGCCAGCCCGAAGCCTTTTGAATGGTCTGTAAGAGCTCCCCAAAGGAAGGGAGAATGGGGTTCCGAAAGATCACCGTCTGAGTCCTCGTCTGACTCGGAGGATTTCCGTCTGCTGGGTAGAGAGGGATCTACTCCAATAGCACCCACTAGGAGTGAACCCAGGGCGCGGCCCACTTGAGGCTGGGACTGTTTTAGTACAGTCAGGAGTTGCATCCTGCCACCATGCCAGGACGGCATCATGGTCAGTTGGCGGAGGAGGCTGAAACCCATTATACCCAGGGTACGATGGGTAGCTGGGGGGTTCTAGTATGGGTGCTGGTACAGGTAACCCGAGAACCCTGGCGAAGGGTATCCGGACGGCAGATAGCCTGGCGTCGGGTAGCCCAGCATAGGGTAGCCCGACATCGGCGGGTAACCTGAAGGATGCGGGTAACCTGGCATCGGCGGCACAAGGCCTGGCATTGGAAGAGACGGGTCCGGCAGTGGTAAGTGGGGTTCAGGCCCAGGGAAACTGCCAGAGGGTCCAGCAGGAGGAGCTGAAGGCCCAACCGGGGGAGGCGCCAATGGGCCGCTGGGCAGTGGCAAAGGATCAGGTGAAGGGCATGAAGGGACGGTCCATGGCTGTAAGTCCTAGGTCCGGCTATAGATCCCTGGGAAGGGGGGGGGATCCAGCGGCAGGATAGAGCCTGGCGAAGGGAGGAGCTCTGGAAGGGACCCCAACAACAGCTCTGGAAGTGTTCCCGAAGGAAGAGAAAGGTTGGGAACGGATGGCGAATCCTTGGGGGTGGAAGTCGGCAGGGATGAAGGTTCCTCCACAAGCACACTTGTCCCGGAGTCGGGGTCCACAAGGGAGCCCAACAGGAGAGTAGTAGCGGCTGTGCCGTCGACTGGGGTACCAGTCGACTTATCAGTCGCGACTGGGCTGGCGGCGGCAGGAAGACTGCGGTCAGCCTAATCGGTCAGGGCCAGGTGCCTGGTGACAGTCAGAGGGCAGCTTATCGGCGGTGCTGATAGTGGGGGGAACGCACAAGGACCTCTAAAGACCCCCAGTTGCCCGCTCACCTTGGCAGGAGGGGGAGAGGGCATCCGACCCACCAGAGCGGATGAAGGCCCAGGAAGAGTGGTACTCACTGTTTTGGAGGAGGAGGAGGAGGACGACGCACTCTGTTTGTCGACCGAAGGAATGCTGGTTTCACTTCGAGGAGACGGGCTTCTCTCCTGGCGCTTCTCCTTGTCCTTCTTCTTTTTCTTCCTTTCTGAGGCCAGCGACGCCAACCTCTCCCTAAGCTCCTGAAGTTCCTTTTCCATCGAAGTTAGCCGCTGAGTAAAAAGGTGGGCCTCGAGGGTCCACTTGTGACGGGTCCGGGTGGCCTGGTTGAAGCCCTGACAAATAGCACACTCGGCCGAGTTGTGCTTGGGCCCCAGGCAGAGGAGGCAGGGGGAGTGGTTGTCCCCATGCAGGATTTGGGCGCCGCACTTGGTGCACTTTTTCTTTAAATGAGACAACATACACTGTGGGTTGTGGAGAAAACATAAACAGCAGAAAAAGACGATAAAAACGTCAAATTAAGCGGGCGACTGATTGCTGTTCTACCACATCTGTTGGGCGACGGCGGGAAAGAACTGGAGGGCACGCACGGGACCTCCCCCTTTTATAGTAGAGCTGACGTCGCATCACCTGACAATGGGGGGGGTGGTCCCCACTGATGATTGCTAGCTACAAGTTTGCCGTGAGGACCTGACGCCAAGGGGCGCAGTCCTATATGTGAAGACCTACTGAAGGAACCCTCTTGAAGTAAGATCCCCCCCTTTCCAGGAGAGGGACAATGCGTCTTGCCAGAAAACTCCAGGCCCTGGATCTGGTGAGCAGAAACGCGGCAGTTTTGCATTGAGTAGGGACGCATAAAGATCCAACTCTGGATTACCCCACCTGTCGAACAGATCTGCGACCGAGGTCAGCAGCTCCCACTCGTGCACTTTGGCCTGCGACCTGCTGAGGCTGTCCGCTTGTGCGTTTTTGGCACTTGGCACATGGACAGCTGACAGTTCTAGACTGTGATTTAAAGCTCAGTACCCGACCCTCATTGCCTCCAAGCAAAGGGGGTAGGAATTGGTCCCCCCCTTTGCTTGTTGATGTAACAGACCACACTGCAATTGTCTGACTGCCCCAGCAGAGGGCTCGGAGGGAGAGATGGTTCTGGAAGGCCTGCAAGGCATACAGAACTGCCTTCATTTCTAATACGTTTATGTGGAGGTGAGTCTCCCAGTAACACCAGAGACCCTGGGTCCAATAAGGACCTAGATGGGCTCACCAACCCAGACCCAATGCATCTGTGGTGAGGATCCATTGAGGAGGGGGATAAGAGAGGGACCCCCTTTAAGAGACTGGCCAGGTCCATCCACCAGTGAAGTATTTTGTGTACTGGCAAGCAGATCAGGACCAGCTGGTCCAGATCATCAGAGCGCTGATCCCACTGAACCCGGAGTATCCACTGTGGGATCCTCATGTGCAACATGGCCAGAGAGAGACTGTAGTAACAGCCGCAGCCATGAGGCCTAGTAGCCTGAGGAATATCCTAGCTGGGACATGCCGGCTCTGAGCCACCTCCTGGGCCTGGGTAATAAGGTGGTCCGCCCTGTCTTGAGTGAGGAAGACTGTGCCCTGACTAGAGTCTAGAACTGCCTCTATGTACTGCAGTCGCTGAGAAGAGGTCAGCACAGACTTGGGTCGACTGAGTGTGACACCCAAGGACTGGAACAACTGCAGGGTGTGCTCTAGAGTCAACAGCAGGAGCTCCCAGGACTGGGCTTTCAGTAACCAGTTGTCCAGATATGGAAACACATAGAGGCCTGCGCACCGGAGGGCAGCTGCTACAGCTGCTAAGCACTTGGCAAATAACTGTGTCACAGAGAATAAGCCAAGGGCAATACCCTGAACTGTAATACACTGAACTGGTAATGCTCCCCCTGGAACAGGAACTGCAGAAAACGTCTGTGAGGGGAGCAAACCATGATATGCAGATAGGCATCTTGCATATCGAGGGAGCAGATCCAGTTGCCCTGCTTGAGCAGAGAAGGAAGGCCGTGTAAAGTTACCATCCGAAACTTTTTGTACTGGATTAAAAGATTCAGCTCCTTGAGGTCTAGAATGGGCCTCAAGTCCCCTATTCTTTTGGGAACCAGGAAAAACCAGGAGTAGAACCCCATGTTCCTTTGCTGCCACGGCACTGGTTCTATGGCCCTTCTGAGCAGCAAGGTGATACTCTCCTCCTTGAGGCTGAGCACCTCTATGTGGACTGGAGGGTAACAGGTGGGGACTGCAGGAACATCTAGAGGCTGTTCTAGAAGCTGTAGAGCATGGCCCTGTTCAATTATCTACAGGACCTAAGCATCTGTTGTGATGGTTTTCCACTGGGACAGATGGAGGGAGAACCGTCCTCCGATCACCACCTCCTGGCTTGGAACAAGAGGACGGGAGCCTATCAAGGAATCAGGATGAGGTTGAAATAGTGGCCAGGGCCGCACTTCCTTCTCTGGGTTGCCTAGCAGAGGAACCAGAAGCAGAGGAGTGGGCAGGCAAAGCAGAGATCGCTCTGCGTTTACCTTGAAGCTTGGTTCCGGAACCCGACTTGTGAGACACCTTACGAAAGGAGGTCCTTGGTCTGTCCTAGGGCTGGGTATAGTACAGGGAGTGGACAGACTGAATAGCACTGCCAGAGGCCTGCAGGTCATTGACAATATCCTGTACGTCTGGTCCAAAAAGTTTGTGGTCCACAAAAGGGGCTTTCAACACCTTTTGCTGGACATCAGTCTCGAAGCCAGAGACCCTAAGCCAGGAGTGCCTTTTAAGGCAAATGCCGAAGGCAGCTGCCCTAGCTGTAGTATCAGCAGTATCATAGGTGGCTGTTAGGAGATGCTTACTGACACCTTTTGAGGCCTGGAACACTTTGATAAGCTTGTCTCTGGGAACCCTCAGGGAGGGCTTGCGCAGCAGCTTTGCCCTTCCTCCAGAGGGTCTTTCAGTACTTAAACATATGGTCCAAATAACTGGCAATCCTAAGGCCCCCGAGTAGCAGAAGGGAAAGTCCTCTTGCCCCAGAGGTCTATCCTCCTGGACTCTCGATCAGGGGGCAGGGAGCATAGATGCTTGGGGGCCTTAGTTCTGTCACGAGCGACCTCGATAACCACTGAGTCAGTTTCAGGCTAGGCAGCATAAAATGGCAACACCTGAGGTGCCTGACAGAGCTTGTCAGCCTTTCTGGGCATAGCTGGTACCATGCTGGGCCTGCGTCAGGCCGCAGTGGCAGCATCATTCAGTGCTGGCAGCAGAGGAGGAATAACTTTAGGTAGAGACTCAGGGATCTCCAAGAAGTCCACCAGATTCCTCTTGGTTTCATCCTCTTCCTCCGTTTGAAACCCCATGGTGGTGGAGAGCTGCTTCACAATATTGAAAAATGAGAGACGCAATAACAGAAGAAAGGATAGCACTGAGGTTGACGTCAGGATAGGGACTCGTCACTGACACAGGCATCGACGGAGGGGGCACATAACCTGGGTCTGATGACAACGAACCGCTAGCAGTAGTAGAAACGGTTGGGCCCAGCGCCTGAGGATCTTGAGGATCAAGAGGTTTCGACAGCGGGGTGGGGGCTAACAACGCGGAGGCCAACAGCCCTTCCACAGCCCTGTAATGGCTGGGAGAACAATCCTCCATGGTGGGCCCGATAAGAGCAAAGGCCTGCACAAGGTGAGGTGCCGAAGCAGTCGACTGAGTGATCCTTGGAGATAAAGAGGAGGAATCCCACAGGGACCAGGATCACCAACTGGGGGAACAGTCCTTAGGCCGATACTTGTCCTGTCGAGAATGTTTCCCTGGGACTTGTCCCAGGCCTTGATGGGCTGAGAACCTGAAGAAGATACCAGTGACTGAGCGGGGGACCTCCAGAGGACCCCTGCTCTCCGCTGGTTTTCTGTTGCTCCATCAGGAATTTCTGCAGGGCTTTCTTGTGTCAGTGCGGGTGGTGAAGCTGAACTTCAGGCAGGACTCACAGGTAAGAATGTTGTTGCTAAGCCCAAAACAGCAGACACAGAGTTTGTGTTTGTCATTTGAAGAAATCTTCTTTCTGCAGCAACGGAAAAGTGCCAACGAGGGGTTAGTTCTCAACATACAAAACGTGAGGGAATCACTTTAAGTTAAAGTGGTTCAAAGGTAAGTAAAAGAAATAGGGTAAGAAATTTTGGTGGTCGAACTGAGCAAAGAAGCTTCCGCGGAGTCTGTGCGCAAATGGTCGACTGCAGGAAAGAACCGAGCATGGAGCGGGGCCGCCCACACTTATATAAGGTGTGTGACGTCAGAGCCTGACGTCAGCATGGGCAGCCCTTACTAGACTGCTGCAGAAAAAGCTTCCGTGGGATCCTGACGCATGACAGCTAAGATCCATAGGTGGGATATCCCCAAAGAAGATCTTCAAGTACATTAGAAGTATAAACAAGTTGGATTTTGGGGGACAGGTGCAGTTGACACATTACTGGTAAATGCTGCCACTGGAAGGACCAAAGCCAATGGCTTGCTGAAATTAATTTCCACATATAAATTTCTGTATCTTTCTCATTTTCTTTCTGATGTGCACCACCAGCTTGGATTAATAATTTGAACTTTCCAGTGGAAAAAAAAAAAACCTTTCCATTTTAGTAAAATGCATGACATGATGGCAATCACCATTCAAAAACTCAAACTGGAGACAGGTGTGTCCATTACAAAGTTTACAGAGGGCACACCACAGGAAGCTGGATCTGAGTTTGAGCTTTCAGGAAACATAATGAAAGACAGTGACAAACAAAGGATACAACTCACTTCAGCCTACTGTAAATTAGATCAGGACAGACAGTATTGCCAATTTGAACAGGTAGGAACTTTAGGACCCCTTTAATGGTCTCCACTGTGCTAGCAGAATCAATGTCTGCTCATGCCTAGCTACCGCTCCCCAGCCCGACAGGCTGATACCGTCATAAGGGTAAGTCGTTGCCCATTCTGAATTGACACTCTCTGAGTCAGGTTCCTCTGCAGTTGCCTCCAGTTAATGGATGAGTTAATCGAGGGCGTCAGAAAGTCAATGAATGACAGGGATGTCGTCCACGGATTCCACAGCTAGTAGTCCCTGAAGAGGTTTGTGATACCTGGCCCATTGCTCAAAATTGATGCTTGCTGCCATCAGACCTAGAACTTGTAGGTGTGTCCTTGCTATCTCTGCACATTTGTATCCGAGTGTTTCTCAAGCGTGCACGAGGGACTGCACATGTCTGCTATGATGCTCTGCTGTGAACACTGCCATGGGAGATAAATGTGCAACATACAGACAAGAAGTATCACTCACAAGACTCATAAACAGCCATCTTCAGAATTACAATGTAAACTGCAAGGTTTACCGATGTTACGGCGACATGAATCTGGCTGCCATAAATTAGGGCCCCAGAAACATGTTTCCCATAACTACCGTGCCCATACATTCCGCCGCAACCCAAGTAGGGTGACAAGGGAAAGCAGGGGGAGAACAGTTATTTTTTATGGGGGGCTCTGCTCTCCGTGACACTAAATGTAGCCTCCTCCAGGTCCAGGCATGAGTGGACCGGAGAACAGTGTCGGCAACGAAAACAGTCATGAATGTAGACCGCTGAGAAATCCAGCACGCCCCTGTCACTCATGACCTTTCACCGTCGCTCTAATTGCGGTGCCCTAATTTCATCACCTACAAAATGGTATACGAACTACAATGTGTATGTTTTGATACATGGCAAACAGAAATGCTATGGTGATGACGCATATTGGCCCTAAATATATACTGACATATACGTCTAAGTCGCTTAATTCTATCTTTCCTTTCACGCCCCCATAACGTGATTTAATGTGTCAGTTTACATCTCTATGTCCCCCTCCCCAAGACAAGGCTGAAAATAGGCAAAACTGCTTAGTTCTCCTTTTCCAGTCAACAAAATCTAAAATGTTAATTATTCCACCCCTTATTTCTTTCTTTCCTCCCCCTCCTGTCACTCCTTGCACAGATGTCTTTAATAACCTGGAAACAGGTATTTTATCTATAGTCTTGATATCTGCCGTGTACTGTTCGTTATGTAAGGGCTTTTACTGTATAGTACAGTTACGCAAGAACTTACCGTAACAGTAGATCTTCGAGAACGGCTCTTGCAGCAGGTTACACCATTAGGACTGAAGCCGGCAGGCGCCAGGACCCCACGGAAATTTTCTAGCTAGCAGTCTTCAGCGGGAATCGCCTCCGACGTCGGTCCCGCCCCCGACGTTGGGCGTAGTACATAAGGAGGCGGTCCCCCCCTTATTCCTCCGTTCTCCCGCCGGAGACTCCCAGCCGCTGGATGACATCAGAAGAGGAGACCAAGGATCCGCCACCAGATGGCAATGATTAGTGAATAGGAATGTCCCATCCCATCAGATGGGTGCTTGACTACGACCAACCTCCAAAAAGGGGGATGGTGGGCGGGAAGGTACCTGCTGCAAAAGCTGTTCTCAAAGATCTACTGTTACGGTAACTTCTTACGTAACTGTACTATCTTACCTCGAGATACAGCTCTTGCAGCAGGTTACACCATTAGGACTAATTTCCAAGCAATAGTGGCAATCATGCACCACTGGGAGGAGGAAAGGTAGAGACTTCAATATTACTCGAGCCTAGGACAGAAGTCCCTGAAGGACGGCTAGACCGAACCTCGCTCTTCGCCTTGATGCAATATCTAGGCTGTAATGCCTGATAAAGGTATGCACAGAGCTCCAAGTAGCTGCAGCGCAAATAGCTAAGGTGGAGACGTTCTTTAACGCCGCAAATGAAGTAGCCACCCCTCTTGTGGAATGACCCTTGACCGCGCCGGGTAAGGGTTTATTGCATTTGTCATAACCGAAAGTGATGCACTGGATGAGCCACCTAGATAGTGACTGTTTGGAGACAGGAGATCCTTTCATCCTGTGAGCAAAGGAGACGAAAAGTTGGTCCAACTTTCGGAGCCGTTTGGTTCTGGTCAGGTAGTATCTGAGGCACCGATGCACATCAAGGGTGTGCAGAAGGGCTTCTCCTCGATTAGTGTACCTTGGGAAATACATTGGTAGATCAATATCCTGATTTAGTGTGAGGGCTGAAACCACCTTAGGCAAAACTTTGGGTTTGTCCTTAGGGATACCCTGTCCTGGTGGAAAACCAAATAAGGCTCTTTGCACATAAGAGCATGCAATTCCAAGATCCTTCTAGCCGAAGTAACAGCAACTAAAAATAACGTTTTCCAAGAGAGAAAATGTAGCTCGCAATCCGTGGCTTGTTCAAAAGGTGGCAGCGTAAGCTGCTCCAGGACAAAGGGTAAGTCCCAAGGAGGGACTGGATCCTTGATGGGCGGCCTGAGGTGAAGGACACCCCCTTAAGAAGGCACGAGTAGTGTCAGCTGGGCCACCGTCCGATGGCCTACGGGGGCATGGTAAGCAGAGATTGCACAAAGATGCACTTTAATCGAGGAGTAAGCCAGTCCGGAGTGGAAGAGGGAAAGCAGGTAGTCCAGAACCAGCTTTTTGGGACAGTCTAACGGCGGAAAGCCACGCGCTTGAGCCCACAAACAGAATCTACGCCATTTCATGGCGTACGTTGCGTGAGTTGCCAGTTTTCTGGTGGCAGAGAGTACGGCTGCCACTTCTTGCGAGACCCTATATCACTTCATGGCTATGTCTCTAGGAGCCAAGCGTGCAGGTTCAATGAGCATAAGTCTGGGTGGACAAATGAACCCGCCTCCTGAGACAATAGATGGGAGCTGATTGGCAAAGGAACTGGAGGTTCCCGGGACAGCTGGTGCAGAACAGGGAACCAAATCTGCCTGGGCCAGAAGGGTGTGATCAAAATGAGCATCGCTTGCTCTCTGCAAAGTTTTAAGAGAACTCTCTGGATCAACGTGAAAGGAAGGAAGACATAGAGGAATCTGCCCGCCCAGGAGAGGGACAACGCGTCTCACCAGAAAACACCAGGCCCTGGATCTAGCAAGCAAAAACTGGGCAGTTTTGCGTTGGATGGGACGCGAAAAGGTCTAACTCTGGAGTGCCCCATCTGTGAAACAGATCCTCTGCCACCTCCTGCAGAAGTTCCCACTCGTGGACTCTGGTCTGAGAGCGGCTCAGACTGTCTGTGATGGTGTTGTCCACTCCCAGGACATGTACTACAATTAGGTTTGCGCCATGTTGCAATACCCACTCCCACACTCATGGCCTCCCTGCAAAGCGGGTAGGAGTGAGTACCTCATTTGTTGACGTAATAAATCACCGTGATATTGTCTGTTTGTAACAGAAGTGTTCCCGGTGGAATCTCCGACTGAAAAGCCTGCAGAACGTAAAGGACTGCCCTCATTTCCAAAATGTTGATGTGGAGATAAGACTCCTGGGCTGTCCACAGGCCCTGAGACCGAACACCATCTAGGTGTGCTCCCCACCCGAGCCCTGAGACGTCTGTGGAGAGAGTCACAGTCAGGGACGGCGGTGTGAAGGGAACCCCCACAGAGAGGTTCCCTGGATTTAGCCACCATTGCCAGTCTCGAATTATGGCTTTCGTGATCCGGATTGGATACTGCAGATGGTCTTGCCTTTGGTCCCATTGCATCCGTAGCATCCACTGGGTTACCCGCATGTGGAGGCGGGATAGTGGGACTGTTGCAATGGCTGCAGCCATGTGTCTGAGCAGGCAAAGGACCAGTCTGGCTGGGACGGTCTTCTTTGCCAACAACTCCCTGATGAGGGATCTGATGTGTTCCGCTCTGTCCGAGGGAAGGAAAGCTTTCCCTCTGACGGTGTCCAGAACTGCTCCTATAAACTGCAGTTTCTGGGATGGCACCAGGAGTGACTTCTCATAGTTGATGAGAATACCCAATGATTGAAAAAGGGACTGGGGACTTCCAGTGACGTCACGGAGCCCGCTAAACAGCCCGTGAAGCTCCCCACCGGGCAGATTTAAAAAAACCTAAAAATTGAAATTAAACGATACAAAATGTCAAAGGCGAAGCGGACAACTACATGCTACTTAATAGAGTAAAAATCAACAAGAATTAAAGATGAGTGTCAAGGATGCAGCCAGATCGAAAAAGGGCCCATCAAGCAGGTCCTCCTCACCACAAGGCCTACAGACACCAGACTACGATACAGACGGGGAAACCGAACAACTATCACGCACAAGGTTCGAGAGATTGCTATATGAGATAACAGAATCTAGAAGAGAAAATAAGCAAGAATTTCGGGCCGTGCAAGCCCAATTATCAGCATTTGAAAGCCGTATAGGTCAAATGGAAGAGAGATTGTCGGGCGCGGAGGATGCTGCTGAACAGATGGCTAAAGTAATCCAGACCCTGGTGCAACAAACAACAGACCTGCAAGCTAAATGCCTTGACTTGGAGGGTCGCTCGCGGAGAGACAATCTGCGGCTGTATGGTCTACCGGAGAATGTCGAGATAGCACCAATGACGGCCTTTTTAGAGAATCTGCTGAAAGACATATTAGACCTCCCACCCACTATGGTCTTTCATATTGAACGGGCGCACAGATCCCTTCAGGCGAAACCAACAGACCCAACCGCCCGCCCACGTTCTATTGTTTTTAAATTGAGCTCCTATACCGCCAAGGAGGAAATTCTGAGGCGTGCGTGGTCGAGAAAAGATCTCAAGTATCTCACTCACAGACTTTATCTAGACCACGACTACCCCCACGAAATACAGATGCAAAGGGTTAAATAGTTACCCATCCTAAGAGCCTTGAGGGAAAAGTCGATACATTTTCATACACCTTACCGTGCCCAGCAAAGAGAGTTCTGGGGGGGATGGGCTCAAAATCTATGTTACTGCGGAGGAAGCCCTGGAAGCTTTGGAGAAATGTAATATTGCAGTCAAGGAAATGGGGAACCAAGGAAATGGGAGCCGGGGACTTAAAAACCAGTGCACATCAAGCAGGAAGATCGGAGGAACGAGGCGCACGTGACAGTGATGCGCAGCATCCAAAAGATCCTTGAAAATAAGGCAGTCCATAGTGACTCCTTGACCTGAACCCAGAGAAAATGGGGGATTAATCATTGTTCTGAGGAGCGGACCAATTGCAAACCCCGACCTGGACTAGACCCATCTGTACAGCACGCTAAGATGAGTACAACTAATCAGCTGAGTATAATAGACGAGGGCATCTACAGGGACTGTTTTATTCGGCCCAGTCTCTCCACTGCAGTGCATCCAGATGAGAGCTCTTGAGTGAAGGAAATGCAGGTTACTCACCTGTAACAGGAGTTCTAGGAATGGTATATGTTGTTCATCCACACTTACTGGCAGGTTCCTTGCCGCTTTAAATCTTGCCGGAAGGTCTTCAAGCTTGGCTCCTCCACCCACCGGTGGTAAAACCTCGGCTCCACCCCATGACGCCAGATCTGGCCGCTTGAAGCTCAGGTTGTGCGTCGCCGAGAGGTCGAGGGGTCGTAGGATGAACAACATATACCATTCCTAGAACTCCTGTTACAGGTGAGTAACCTGTATTTAGGGACATGGATATGTTGTTCAGCCACACTGTCTGGCAGACTCCCAGCAGTTCTCCGGGAGGAGGGAGGCAAGGCACACATCCCTACTTAGGAATAAAGACTGAGAACCGAGGCCCAAAACCAGCATCCCGCGTGACTCAAGGTCGATGTGGTATGGGATAAAGGTGTGCTGATTTCCAGGTAGCAGCCCTGAATATTTCCTGGATAGGACGCCCTGGAAGCAGCCACCGATGCAGCAGTATGACTGGTAGAATGAGCTCTTATCCTCTGGGAGGCTCCATGCCCGCCAACTTATAGCAGAGATCTATGCAGGAGGTGACCCACCTGCCTATCGTCCGCTTGGCTGCAGGTCTGCCAGGTGCGGCTTCAGCGTGAGGTGACAAACAGCTGGCGAACCTCTCCCCGACTTCAGCCGTGGCGCCCTTATAATTGCTTGTGCGCCCTCTCTAGGGTCCAGGAGTATGGAGCCTATATTCGCCTCCAAGGTGATGGGGTAGAACACCAGCAGAGTCAGCACCTGGTTAAGGTGACACTCCGACACCACCTTCGAAGGAATTTCGGTGGGGCGAGGACAACCTTGTCCCTGTGGAAGACCAGGTAGTGAGACTCGATGCAAGCACCTGGAGCTCTCCCATCCTTCTGGCTGACGTGATAGCCACCAAGAAGGCGGTTCTTCCACGACAGGTGAGAGATCACACCTGTGCATTGGTTCAATGGCTTGCCCATGAGCTTTGCCAGTACCAGCAGTAAATCCCACGGAGGTGGAGGTTCTCGCACTGAGGGGAAATGTGATCAAGGCCTTTGAAAAAGCGCCCGACCACCTTTTCCTGCTCCACCGACTGCTCCCCGGCCCCAGCCCAGTAAGCAGAGATGGCTGCCAGGTGCACCTTTAGGGTCGTCAACCTAAGCCCTTGACTAGAAAGGGACCATAAGTAGTCCAAAATGCTTGCCACAGAACAGGAGGAAGGGTCCAAGCCCTTGTCCTGACACCAAATGGAGAATCTCTTCCATTTGAAGGCGAGTATTTTCTGGTCGACTCCTACGGACGCTCTCAACAACATTGAGGACCTCGGCCGGAAAGACCAAGGCCTGGCACTCTAGCCAGGAACCAGGCCGGTCAGGTGCAGGGATTGAAGGTCCGGATGGAACACCTTCCCTGATTGACTGAGAGCAGGTCCGGGCGAGTTGGAAGCTGCCTCGGAGCCTGGAGCTAAGGCTGAGGAGATCTGGGTACCAGAACTGGCGGGGCCAGTCTGGGGCTATCAGAATCACCTGCGCCTTGTCCCTCCTCGCCTTGAGAAGCACCTTGTGAATCAAGGGAAATGGGGGAAAGGCATAAAAGAGGCCCGGGGTCCACAGCCTCGAGAAGGCATCCCCCTGCAGCGAGCCCTGCTGAGGGGGGCGGGCATGAAACAGCCTCAGCTTCGCGTTCTCCCTGGAGGCAAACAGGTCCACCTGAGGTGTGCCCCAGTGGGAGAACAGATCTTGTACTACCTCCGGCAGGAGAGACCACTCGTGAGATGCAGCCCCTATCCGGCTCAGAGCATCGGGCCAGGGTGTTGGAGGCCCTGCCACATGAATGGCTAGGAGATCCACCTCCAGGCTGTGCACGAGTGACCAAATGCGGAGAGCTTCCTTGCATAGAAGCATGGAGCGGCCCCGCCTCTGGCGGTTCAGGTAGTACATGGTCGTGGGTATTGTCTGTCTGGACTGGACCACTTGACCCCGGAGAAACAGAGCAAAGGCGGTGAGCGCTAGGCGGACCGCCGGAGCTCCAGCAGGTTGATGTGGCATCGGACTCATGGGACCAGAGACCATGCACTCGGTGTCCCCAGATGGGCACCCCAACCCATCAGAGAGGCATCGGTCGATAGAGAGACCGTCGGCTCGGGGCGGACAAACAGGATGCCCTCCTGCAGATGGAATGGAACGGTCCACCACTGGAGAGCGTCCCACATCTCCTGGGTCACTATCACTAGCTGGTCCAAAGGATCGCAGCATTGTGAGCACTGGCTGGCCAGTCCCCACTGAAGGGGGCGCATGTGCCAGCACGCCCAACGGACCACACTGGTACAGGCCGCCATGAGACCCAGGAGGCGCAGGAAGTCCCGGGCAGGGCGCGATTGCCCAACCAGAAATGATTGGGCAAAGGAGGTAAGAACCTCAGTCCTGTCCGCCGGGAGCCATGCTCTGGCTCGAAGAGTCGAGCTCTGCCCCGATGAACAGGATCACCTGCTTCGGCTCGAGTTCTGACTTGGCCTCGTTGATGAGGAGGCCAACTTGAGAGCAAACCTGGAGGGCCAGATCTCTGGACCACTCCACCTCTCGTCTGGAAGGGGCTGCTATCAGCCAATCGTCCAGGTAAGGGTGCACCCGGACCCCTCGGCGCCAGGGAATGCTGTCACCACTGCCATGCATTTGGTGAAGACCCTGGAGCTGGAGATAAGCCAAAGGGCATGGCTCGAACTGAAGAGGGATCCCTCCGCCGAAAGCGGAGGAATCTCCGATGATGGACTGATAGGGACATGAAAGAACGCTGCACTGTAGGTCTAGAGAACAGAACCACACGCCGTGTTCCAGAGATGGTATTATCTGCGCCAGAGTGACCATCCTGAAGGTTCGAGACCTTAGGAACTTGTTCAGGTCGTGTAGGTTGAGAATGGGCGCCAGCCCCCGTCCGCTTTCGAACCAGGAAATACCTGGACACGAACCCGGGTCTGAAGGGGGACCTCTACTCGTGATCACCTCCTTGGAGGAGGAGAGCGATGTCGGCTCGGCGAGCCGCCAGTGAGGCTGCGGACCCCGAGGCCCCCCCGAGGTGCGACGGCTCTGAAGGGCAGGGCCTGCTCGAATTCCAGAGGTAGGCCTTTTCCCACCACCTCCAGTACCCACCTGTCCGTGGTAACAGCGGACCAGGCGGAAAGGAAGTGTTCTGAGCCGTCCTCCACGGGGAAACCAGGGGTGAGGTGACAGGGATGGCGACACCCCCAGCCCGCTACTGGGCAGGCTTGAGGAGGGACCGGCCGAGGGACCTCCTGGGCCTTTACCTCCCTGCTTCCTTTGGAGGAAGCCGCTGCTTGGGCTTGGGATACCAAGGTCGAGCCTGCTGGCCCTGACGTTGCTGGGCCGGGCGCGCCGCGGGCGCAGAAGGACGAAAGGGCTTAGGCTGTGGCTTGCGGCCTTTGTCCTTCTGAGCGGAAGAGACCGAGTCCAAGGTAGCATTGGACTTCTTGATCCTCTGCAGGTGACCTTCCACCCCAGGGCCGAAGAGGTCAGTCCCCAAAAAGGGAACATCCGCCAACTTGTGCTGGGTATCCGAGGTAAAGGTGGATATCCTCAGCCAAGCCCGACGACGCATGGCCACTGCGGCCGCCACAGACCTGGCACATGAGTCCCCGATGTCTAACGCAGTCTGGAGCTGCTGTTTGGCCACTGCCCTGCCCTGGTCCCGCACCTGCCTGACCGTAGTCTGCAGATCTGCGGGAAGATGAGGGACAACCTCATCCAGGAGCCCAACAGGGCGTGAGAAAATGTGCCATGAGGACGGCCAAACTGGCCTGACGATGCCGAGAGGACGAGCATAGACTTTCCGCCCGCATAATCCACTCTCTTGGATTCCTTGTCGGAGGTTTGTCCACATCCTCGGCGTCTCGCACGCGGAAAACGCTGTCGGTAACCAACCCTCGGCCGAGGGGTGTTCCAAAAACGGACAGGGAACCGGTAGGGACCGTGATACTCCTGGCCAACCTGGTCAAGGCGCAGGGCAGGAAGCGGACGCTGCCAAAGTTCCAAGGCCGACCCACTATGGCTTCGGCCACCGGAAAGGCCTCCGTAGGAGAATCCCCTCGGTCCAGAACTCCGTGAGGGGATACCTGGCCCGCTTAGAAACGGGTTCGAGCTTCATCCCGGTGGACTCCGAGATGAGTCCAAGCAACCCTAAGGAGGACGAAGGGCTATCGTCCATTGACTGCCCTCCCAAGGACTCCAAGTCCATGCGCTTGGAGAAGAGGGAGGAACCATCATCGGACTCAGAAGAGTCTTCAAAGAGCTGCCTGGCCTGAGCCACCTCCACCTGCCGAGGTTTATCGAGTGAGGGTGACAGACAGCCTATGGGGCAAACCCAAGGCCAACCGAGAATTTTGGTCGGAGCCCCAACTAATGGCTGTGGAGGCGGACGCTCCACCAGAATCGGTGGGCAGCTGGAATTGGCCGAACAACCGCCTGAGAACAGGCTCCTCGACTACAACGAGGGTTGTTTCGGCGTTCCGTGACAGCCACTTAATGGCTGGGGAAAACGACTGGGTCGGCTTATTCCCGGTCAAAAGGAGCTGTTGCCACATGAGTTCCTCGTACTTCCGGCGCAACTTGCGCAAGCCTCCCTCGTCCGAAGAGCGGGCGGCGTCAGCTTGCTGCTGCAAGTCACGACCGAGACCTCTCAGGCGCGGGATCGGTTGGACCGCCAGGATGTCCCGAGACCGAGAGTCTCGACTAGGCCGAGGAAGGCGAGGAGAAGTGTCGGAAATCGGCACTCCCCTCGGCTTGACGATCTCTCCGAAGGCTCCGGAACCGGAGGCACAGACGAGCCGACGGGATCCTCAACTCCCACTGGGGGAACCGGGGAGAGGGGATTCTCAGCTTCTCCAGCCGACAACCCGTCTAACGGGTCGAGAAAAATCTCGACCGCGTCGACGGGAGCCTCGGTCAACTGGCCTGACGGGGACACCGTGAAGCCAGTGGCCGAAGCTGAGGGGTCGACCGAAGTCGACTGTCGACAAGGGGAGAGGGACCTTCCCGCTCCCAAGAGCGTCGACGGAGAGACTTACTTTTGCTCTTTTTGGACCTGGAAAAAGGTCCCGAAGAAGTTGGACCCTCACCTTTGGTCGAGAGGGTCAGACAAAGCTCCTTAAAAGAAGCCGAGTACGAGGCACCGAGAGAGAACAGGACAAATGCCGCAGCCGAGGTAGAAGCAGCCCGCACCGCCTCCTCTTCGAGGGCGATCATCTGCTCGAGCTGATCCGCCGAGCCCGCCGCCGCGGACACCGCCAATCTGGCCTCTTTAGATTTCACCGGTGGAATTCTTTTCTCGGGGCGCCCCAGATGTAAACGGGCAGCACGGCTTCAAGGACGAGGTCGGGGTGCTGAAGAGCACAAGTCGCAGTGGCCCGCGGGTCGTGCTCAAGGCCCAGGCAGTAGACGACGTGAGTGCGGATCCGCCCCTAGACATCTTCTGCCCGCAAGGGCACCTCCGAAACCAGGAGTCGATGGTCCATCGCAGCCGCGAGGAGAAGAAGACCAAGTCTTTAGCAAAAAACTTTGATTTTAACTTTGAAAATTTAGGAACAGTCTTAAACGCAGCGTGCTAAGGAGGGAACCTGAGCTTCCAAGCGTAAGGAAGATCTGGCGTCATGTGGCGGAGCCGAGAGTTTCACCACCCGGGTGGGTGGGAGGAGCCAGCTTGAAGACCTTCCGGCAAGATTTAAAGCGGCAAGGAACCTGCCAGTAAGTGTGGATGAACAACATATCCATGTCCCTAGAACTGTTTTTTGGGGAGAGGGTAGGAAGCGAATCCTCATATTGTAAGTGGACACCTAGGGTACTACAAACAACGAGCAGAACAGCGAAGTTTTAAGTAAAATGACTAGCCTATGCCAATTAAGGCTGCTTGCTAATACATAAGGAGAGACTTCAATACACTGTATGTGTGCCCAGGGGGGTTTCAAAGGAGAGAAAATGAAGCTGTCATTGTCCTTTACTCTTCCCTTCCACCCCCATATACTTTCTTTTCTCTTTACCCCCGTCCCTCCCTCCCTTCCCCTTTTTTCCCTCCTAACCTCCCCTACCAGTTTCTTACTCCCCTTCCAGATGCCGTGCTGATTTGACTCAGTTGAGCAGAGGAGGACAATAGATGCCTCCGTTTTATTAGTTGCTTGCTACGATGGGATCTGGGAGAGGGAGTTCGGCCAGAGAAGAGGGCTGGAAAGCCTCTATGATGCAGCTATAAAATAAAGCTATTCAAAAGTAGATCTGCCAGATGGGGGTGTATGCTAAGGTATTAGAGACCCCACAGTAAATTACCTGGCATAGGAGCCCCACGTGAACGAGGCTCTAGAGGAGGTCCCCCGGAAACGGAGGGTTACGAAAGCCTCCTCGTTCTCCTAGTTGTAGGAGTACAAAGAGGCTAGTGAGTTACTTAGCCCCCAACCTTGGAAGTATAAATGTTCATGTTAATGTTAAAGTTTGATCAGTTTGATCAATTTATTCTATTGTTGGACCAATTGTTAAATGTTAAATATGGCATCGCAAGGCAAATGAAAATGATAAGCTCTCAGGAATCTTCGGGATAAATTAGAGGTCAGAAGAAGATGGGGCCACTGCTGGGGGTTAAAACCTACAGTTTGAGATGGGGCATAATTCAGACAGGACTAATCCGATATAGAAATGTCACATAGTTATACTATTTGCACTTATAATGTGCATGGCATCACAAATCCAGTTAAAAGGACAAAGATCCTTCAATTAATGAGACGACAAGGAGTGAGTATTATATTGTTACAAGAGACCCATCTATCGCAGGCTGAATATAGGAAATTTGAGAAACTGGGTTTCTCCCAGGTGGTGTCCTCATCGTACAAAGGGGGCAGATGCAAGGGCACAGCTATCCTGAAAAGACAGGGTACTCTCTTTGAAATTAAAGATAAGGTAATAGACAAGGAAGGAAGATACGTCTTCTTGAAGGGCAATATGGAGGGGCAACAGGTTACGCTCGCCTCTGTGTACATTCCCCCAGCGACAGAATTTACAGTATACAGAAATCTCCTCACATGACTAGCAGGATGGATGGAGGGTAGGCTGATTTGCAGGGGGGATTTCAACCTAGATATTGCTGGAGGGGGGGCTACCCCGATCAAGCCCGAACGAGTAAATTGGGTCGAAAGGTCCAGAAATTGCTGCAAGAGTTGGGTTACGAGGATGTTTGGAGGCATACATGTGGTCAAGGCCGAAGGCACACTTTCTACTCTCAGGTACACGACTCATATTCCTGTTTGGATTTTCTAATAACGCAGAAAGAGCATTTAAATAGTATACAGCAAGCATGGCAAGGGGACTTTGTCCTCTCAGACCACGCACCTGTATTCTGTAAAATAGAGTCGCAAACGCCTAGAAAGAAAACATTTTGGAGACTTAATACTTCATTGCTTAGAGATAAAGGAGTACAGGAATCGATAGTTGACACTGTAGCTCAGGCGCTACTAGAAAATGACAACCAAGGAATCACTGCAGCCATACTCTGGGATACAGTTAAAGCTATAGTGAGGGGGAACATTATTGCCATCTCAGCCCATAAGAAAAGACAGAGAGAAGAAGAGAGACTCTCTCTGGAAATCAAAATAGGGGCCCTGGAGGACATGCAAAAGCTGAAACGCCGTAAAGCCCGGTCTCGTGAACTTATTTCCCTTAGGAGGCAATTAAATACTATCCTGGACTATGCTGTAGAGCAAAAGTTAATGTACCTTCTCCACAGATACTACGACGGGGGTCCTGGGTTCACGAGATTGATAGCAGCCCAACTGAGGGCCAGAAAAGCAAAATCTACCATTACAAAAGTAAAACACCCAACTACAGGTGAGATTAAAAATAAAATCCATACAATTACGGAAGCCTTTCACTCCTACTATTCCAAACTTTACTCAGAAGACAACAACCCCCCAAAAGAAAAGATTAGGGACTTCCTGGCACCTTTACAACTCCCTACCCTATCGGGTGGACAAGGAAAGCGACTAACAGCCCCAGTAACAAGTAGAGAGGTGGCAGCAGTGATCGGGGACTTAAAAACAGGTAAATGCCCAGGATCCGATGGGTTACCTGGGGAGTTTTACAAAACCTTCTCTAAAACATTAACTCCCATATTGACAAGGGTGTTCTCTTTTGTGACCTCGCCAAAGGGAGAGATTCCCCCCTTCCTGGAACGAGGCAATAATTTCGGTTATACCTAAGGAAGGTAAAGACTTGACATACTGCTCATCCTACCGCCCCATATCCATTTTAAACACGGACTACAAAATATTGGCTTCCATACTGGTTAGGCGGCTGGTACAATACGCCGCGACGTTAATAAACATGGATCAATGCGGCTTTATCCTGGGTCGGCAAGCCCAAGATAATGTAAGGCGGACGGTGTATATTATTGAACAAATCACTACACAAAAGAACCCAACGATCTTGTTGGGACTGGACGAGGAAAAAGCCTTTGACAAGGTATCATGGAAATACCTAAGAGAGGCATTGCTGAAATTCAATTTTCCAAATCAGTTTCTGGACACCATTTTCAAATTCTGTAATAGCCCCATTGGATATATTCGATCAAATGGACATATATCAGAGAAGCTTTCCCTACATAGGGGAACTAGGCAGGGATGCCCCCTTCCCCCGCTGTTGTTCGCCTTCTACATAGAACCACTGGCCCAAAGTCTGAGACAGGCCCCAAATGTAAAAGGGGTAAATATGGGGGGAATGGAGCAGAAGTTAGCCCTATTTGCAGATGACATACTCCTCTATTTAGCTAGCCCCAAGTTGTCAATGGAAGCGCTCTTTAAGAAGATTCAGTCGTTCACTAGGGTATCGGGGTTCGTGCTCAACATGGGTAAATCGGAGGCCTTAACATTCAATTATATACCAACCCCATCTTTTAAAAAATGCTTCCCTGTAAAGTGGGAGAATGAGAGTATAAGATACCTAGGAATTCAAATCCCGAGTGCCTTAGACGGATTGTCGGCTTTGAATTACGACCCCTTAACCACAAACATAAAACAAGACCTAAGGAGATGGTCATTACTCCCTTCTGCATTCTATGTCAGGAACATGATACTAAAGATTAATGTGTTACCAAGATTCTTATATTTGTTTCAGGGCGTTCCGTGTGTCCTTACCCCCAAAGAACTACTGTCTTGGCAAAAATTGTTAAATAGATATCTTTGGGACCATAAAAGACCTAGAGTCGGCTTTGCGAAGCTGACCCTTCCAAAGGATCTGGGGGGGGTGGCACTCCCCTCACTTCGAAACTACTGGACGGCTGCGCAGATGCGACTAGCATTGCTGTGGGGCAATAGGTCCTATCAGGCTAGATGGAAGTGGATGGACCTGGAGAGAAAAACTGCGATTCCTCTCCCGGTCTGCCTATTCTCCCCCACATCTCAAGGAAGCCATCCAGATGGTCCCCCGGGCGACCGTCGCTATCCTTAGAGGATGGCAAATGGGAACAAAACATAAGGTGGTCCAGCACTATAGTTGGAAATACAAGTGCTTCACTTTGAACCAGGCATTCAATAATCAATGGTATAGAAACCAGGCAAAAAAAGGTCTGGAAGCTTCATGGCAGTTGCTACGGAGCACCGACATACTGAGCTTTGAAGAAGCCCAGTTAAAATATGGTTGGTCAGACAAAGACAGGCTGTTCTATTACCAGATAAGAGACTACATGCCAGTACAGATTAGGCGTAGTGAGAAGAGTATTACTTTAGTAGAAGACAGTACTCCCTTCAGACAAATATGGTCCACACAATATGGGGAGAGAGCAATAACAATAATATACACATTTTTACTACAGCACATGGCACACGCCATGTCCCCGACTCAAACAAAATGGGAAAAAGGATTGGGCCAGACAATAACCACTCGAGAATGGAGTAAGATATGGAAGGGAACTTAGGCGACCACCTCCTCCCCTGTGTGGCGAGAGTTTGTCTGGAAGGTAAGGGCGAGATTTTTTTTAGTCCCCTCTGTAATGGCTTTAAGAAGCCCCAGAAGTTCCTCATGTTGTTGGAGAGAGTGTACCGAATCGAGGGCTGCGTACAAACACATTTTTTATAGCTGCCCTAAGATATTAAGGTTTTGGCAACAAGTAGTAAAACACATAAAAGGTATATTAGACATACATGGTGAGATTGGGGACCTTAATATAATATTGGGAATTCTGCCGATAGAGATAAAGGACAAAGTTAAAATATACTTATGGTCAATATTATTGAGCGCGGCCTACAAGTCTATAACTAAAAGATGGCTGCAAATAGCACCCCCACAAATTTCGGAACGGAAAGCAACAATCATGCATATTCAGCACAATGAACAGATTACCCTGGGGATGCAGGACCGTATGGAAGCATACATAATAAGGTGGGCCAGATGGGAGCTTTACCAAGGACAGATACATTAAAGAATATAGAATAAGATAGTAAGGAGGGAGAAGTGAAGAAAATAAAAAATAACTGTCTGGCAAATAGAAAGACTGAGAAAGCCCTGTTATAAAAGTAGAATGTTGTCTATATGCCTGAAAGAAATGTATTTGAAAGTAAGGAAAGATAATAGAGGACAGAATGGACCTGAATGTTTATAAGTACCTGCCTTGCAATAGATGCCAAAGTTGCGATGTTTTTAGCTTAAGTTTTCTGTTAATTGAAATTGATGGATTTAAAGAAGTGAAAATCTATGTATAAACTTGCTCGATAAAAGAAGAGATGAAATAAAGGAAGTATAAAAAAAAAGGAAAAGGGACTGGGTGCAGTGAATAGCCGTCATCAGTGCCTCCTTGGAAGGCGCCACGAGAAGCCAGTCGTCCAGGTATGGGAACACGTAGTGGCCTTGTCTCCTCAGAGACGCCGCTACAACCGCTGTGCACTTCGTGAATACGCGAGGTGCTGATGACAGCCCGAAGGGAAGAGCTCGGAACTGATAATGGCGGCTCTGAAACTCGAAGCGCAGAAACCTCTGGTGTGCTTGAGCAATTGGAATATGCAGGTAGGCATCCTGCATGTCCAACGACGCCAGAAAGGCGTCCTGCTTCAGCATGGGAATTAGGCCGGAAGGGTCACCATGCGGAAGCGCTGAAACGCATCGAAAGGTTGAGGTCGCTGAGGTCCAGTATTAGACGGCGGTCCCTGTTTCTTTGGAACCAGGAAGAAGGAATTAGTACCCTAGTCCTCTCTGGTTCTCTGGGACGTGCCTAAGGCTTCCTTTTCCAGAAGCGCGAGCACTTCCTGCTGTATGAGTAGGGCATGCTGACCCGAATATCGGGAGAGCAGGGGAGGTCTTGTAGGTGGACTGCCTACAAATTCTATATAGTGGCCTTTTTTGACCAGCTGCAGAACCCACTTGTCAGTGGTGATCGATTGCCACCCTGGCAAGTGGCATGCGATGCGACCCCCGACTTTCTTTTCCCATTGATCCTGAGGAGGGTTGGGGGCCAGGAAGAAGTCATGCTGTGGCAGCGTTTGATCCGGCAGGCTGGGCCGACTTTGCAAATCGTTGGCCTCTGCCTGGGGATGATTTGGCCTGGGCCTTGCGGGTGAAAGTGCCCCTCTGCTGTTGGCCGGAACGTGGCTGTTGCCTTTTTAGCCGGACACGGAAGCGGCTCTGGTTACTACTAAAGGAACTAGGCCGAGACCTATACATAGCTTGTACAGATCGGACTGCCTTCCCTGCGTCCTGAAGTTTGGTGATTATTCTCTCGGAGGCTTCACCAAATAGGATCTCGCCGCTATAAGGGACGTCTAAGATGTTCTTCTGGACGTCCGGGGTAAAGTCGGAGACACGGAGCCAAGAGTGTCTCCGGAGACACACGCCTGAGGCTGCAGCTCTGGCTGAAGAGTCTGCAGAATCATATGCAGCTCTGAGCACCTGAGTCCCCACATCCGAACCCGTGCGGAGGAGGTTCAAGAGCTCCTCCTTGTGGTCACCATCGGGCATCTTCTCGACCAGGTCCTGTCCTTGTTCCCACAGTGCGTTCTGGAATTGAACCATGTGGGTGAGGTAATTCAGTGACCTGATGGCGCAAGTCGCGGCCACGTACGTGCGCCTACCCAGGACATCCAATTGCTTGGATTCCTGGTCCGGTGGCTGTGTGCTCAAATGCTGAGGTCTCTGAGACCGGTCAAGCGAAGCAGTGATGACCAGGAGTCAGCCAGAGGATGGTTCGCCAGATACTAGTCCTCCCTAGGGGCCTTGTATAGGCGGTCAGCCTTCTTCGGCACTGCGGGAGTGGAGTGCGGACGTTTCCAGGCAGCCTTGATGACATCCACAAAGGTATCCACCAAGGGCGGCACTACCACAGGCTTCGGATCTTTCTGTCGAAAGGTAGCGAGCAAGGCGTTGTCTCTCGGGGTCGAGTTCTTCAGCATCCCATCCCATATTCTCCTGGATGTGCCTCATGATCTCCGTGAAAGAGGGATCATCCGGAAGAGATCTGGGTAGGTCGTGTGGGTCCGGAGAGGGAATGCTAATAGGAGAAGAAGATCTGGAGCACCCTGAGGTGTCAGATCTGGAATCCTCCCCAGACGTAGTGTACCGGCGGCGTCTGGGTCTCTTGGGACTGGGTGACCCTGAGGGTGATCTAGAGGGAGGTCTTCTCCTTTCTGAAGATCTGCCCCGAGGAGGTGGCGTCTGCTCCTTGGGGGTTGGCGACCGTCCTGCGGGCCCCTTGGGCAGAGGAGGGGGCGTAGGCTGTGAAGAAGTAGGTGGAGGCGGAGTCGGAGTAGGAGGAGGAGGACGTGTGGTGACCACATCTTTTTTGATGGTGTCCCACTAGAAGGTAAAAAGTTCCTTTACCTCTGCCAGATTTGTACCCCACAACGGGCCTGGCACCGGTGGCCTGTCACCAGGGTCGGGCGTCGGGTCCCCGGGGGTCTCCCGCTCCGGGGAAGGTTCCCATGGGAGCCTAGCGTCTCCGGTGTCGCCCGCCTGGTCCTCAGGCTGTGTGGCATCCTCCTCCAACGAGTCCTTCTGACCGGCGTCCACCGGCAATGGTGGTGCGGTGCTCTTCTCTGGAGTAGCCGACGTCAGTCCCCTGGCCGACGCCCTCGGAGGCGAACGCCTGGCTGGTGATGGGTGTTTAGATGTCGCCACCCTGGAGCGCTGGTGATGCTTGGCCAATCGCTGGGTGGGCCGTATTATCGGGTCCGACGTCCGTTTGAGGGACGTCAGGTCCTTGGTCTTACGAGAAACCAGATCTGATACACGCGGAGGCTGGGAAACTGACCTGGCGTCGGTGTCCCGCCGGCGGGAAGAAGATTTATGGCGCTCCCCGGACTTCGACAAGGCCTTAGATGGAGTGGAAGAAGCCGACGGCCTGGAAGTCTTCAGGGGCTGTAGAGAAGAGGGGCCGCTGGAGGAGCTGATCTGAACCAGGGGAGGTTGCGACCGAGCCCTGGATGGAGAGCGGTCCGATTTTGAGCCAGAGCTTCAGGAGTCCGAGGCCCTGTAGGGGACCTGGACCTTTCCTTTTTCCGGTGTTTGTCCTGGTGCTTGTGGGTTTTACCCGATGACTCCCCCCAGGAGGAAGGTTCTTTATCCATAGTTTTCAGTTTCTCCTCCAAGAGAAACGCTTGTAAGGCTTTCTGGCAGCGGATCCTGGTGCGACTGTTGAAGCCCTGGCAGAAGGAGCAGGCCTTGGTGTCATGTTCCGGGCCTAGGCAGCGCACACAGGCCGAATGTGGATCCTTGAAGGGGATCTGTTTGCCGCAGGCACACTTCGAATGGTGACCCTCAACAGAAGTTGTTGGAGAGGACATCAGATGATCCAAAGTTGAAAGAAAGACGAAAATCGTCATAGTTCTAAAGGTCGTCGCACGCTAGAAAAAGAGACCGAGAGGCCGATACTGGCGATGTCGACGGTGGGAAAAGAACTGAGGATTATGGGAGGACCGCCTCCTTATGTACTATGTCCGACATCGGGGGCGGAACCGACGTCTGAGGCGGTCCCCGCTGAAGACTGCTAGCTAGAAAATTTCCGTGGGGTCCTGGTGCCTGCCGGCTTCAGTCCTAATGGTGTAACCTGCTGCAAGAGCTGTATCTCAAAGTAAGATTTCATAATTCCACTTCTACAGGGTAGCCATGGTTGGGGTACTGCCAGTGACAGTACTTCCCTGACCAAGGGAGGATAGTGTTGCATAAGACAGCCACAGTGACACCCCCCACAACAGGCCAAGGAGGTTCCCTCCTTTACAGAAAGAAGCTGACATCTCATGAGGGTCTTGACGTAGCTTGGAACTAGAGGTGGTAGGGCATAAGGGAAATGGGAAAAATCAAAGCCAGGTCACTGGTACCCTTGTGCCCCAAAAATCACAACCTGGTCACTGCTACCCACATGCCCCAAAAATTACAACCTGGTCACTGGTACTCTCGTGGTCCAGAAATAACCTGGTCACTGGTACCCTCATGCCCCAAAAATCACAACCTTGTCGCCAGTACTCTTGTGCCCCAAAAATAACAACCTGGTCACCAGTACCCTTGTGCCCCAAAAATCATAACCTGTTCACTGGCACCCTCGTACCTCAAAAATCACAACCTAGTTATTAGTACCCTCATGTCCCAAAAATCACAACCTGGTCACTGGTACCCTTGTGCCCCAAAAATTGCAACCTGGTCACTGGTACCCTTGTGCCCTAAAAATCACAACCTGGTCACTGGTACTGTCGTGCCCCAAAAAATCACAACCCGATCACTGGTATCTTTGTGCTACAAAAATTACAACCTGGTCACTGGTACCCACATGCTCCAAAACTCACAACTTGGTCACTGGTACCCTCATGCCTCCAAATCACAACCTGATCACTGGTACCCTTGTGCCCCAAAAAACACAAACTGATCACCGGTACCTTTGTGCCCCCAAAATCACAACCTAGTCACGGTACCCTCGTGCCTACCTCTGCACAAGAATGAAACTATACCAGTGGTTTTTGGGGCAAAGAGGTCACTGGTGCACTGGAGTAGAGGGACATTTACGGGGGATCAAAACCTATAAAGAAAAAAAATCAACTGGGATTTTTCACCTGTGAACCACTTAGCTGCTCAGTATGTATTATCTTTTAGCACAGGTACACAAGAAAATGTTGGGCTTTCTCCCTAGTTTACGGATAAAAAATAGCATGTACTACCCCAATCAGTATAACATATTACCTGCTTTTCCTTGTTGATGCCCGACATAAACAACTGCTTGTACTTGTCTTTAAAAGCAAAATTCAGAGCCTGCGTTGGAAAATAGCGGATGACATTTGCCAAGTTGCCACGCCACAAACTGAGTACTCCTGCAGAGTGGAAAAACAGAAGTTGGTAAAAATAACCATGAAAAATGCAACTTTATTCTAGTCAGCCTAAAGAATGCAAACTCGACAAAAAAAAAAAAAAAAATGTTAAAGCAGACTCAAAACCAGGAAATAGTGCATTTTGTGGGAAGGAAGGAAGAAAAAGGATAATCTAAAACAGAATAAAACGATATAGGTACAACATTTTCACTGTAACACAATTTTTTAAAACCCTGATGATGCTACAGCTGGTTTATGGGAGATGCTTGCATTATTCTCACCCCCCAATAATATTTTTTGCACCACTTATGTTGCGTGACAAGCTATGGCATGGTTCGACAGCACATTTTTCAAAAAACATTTGAAACAAAATTTCGGATTCCGGGGGTTCTACGGAAGTCATCATGAGGTTGCATAAAGTCTGTGTGTAAACAATTTCTAAGACGGTTCTTAAAAGAGCGTTAGTTTTGATGCTTTCCTCAAGCATCCCACCAATAGCTTACCTAAAACAGAGTTGAACCTGCCACTTTAACTTTCTTATTTATGAAGAGGAAGACATCATAAATTCTCAATGCTGTGATGAAGGACTTTAAAGAGCATGGGGCTGCGCTTTATTGATATCAATAGTAGCATGGTTTAAAATCTATGTTAGAGGGCCACTGGGTTCAAACCAATGCCACAGCTCAACCAACAAGTGTCTTGCCAGTTGAGCTGTGGCTTTCATTTGACCACAGTGACCCTCTAAAATATTTAAAAAAAAATATTTAACCACACCTACATTTATTTCAATACAGTGTCCCCCTATGCTCTATAAGCTACACCACAAAATGTCCAGGCACGGGGTGGAGTTTTACTGAATCAGCACTAATAAGGGAAAGGAATAAGGCACCCAGCTCCTCCGAGCAAGAATTTATGATCCATTCCACTTCAAAAAATAAGAATGGAGGCTTGGGGGTGGTGGTTCCTTGCAAAGCCTGATTTGCATTTATATTATCTAGCAGGACAGATGGCAGCAGTGGGCACATGGGCCAAGTGGAGGTCTACATCAGGCTGGTAAGAGGTGAAGAACACAGAAGCAGGGGGCCAAACCCTATTTACCCTCGCACTAACCACAGCTCCTCCCCAGATAACATCAGAAATGTCCACCATGTCTGGGCCAAACATACAATGAAGATGCTAGACAAGGTCAGGAAAATGTTAAACTTAAGTGACCCACTGAGCCCTCCTTGCTGACTACTCTTCGGATTTTATTCCACCCAGACTAGATAAGGAGTATGCTAGACAGGAATGAAAACGGCTCACTAGATTTACTCAGCTGCTTGAAAATGGTTTTCTGTATGAGGCTCCAGGCACTGAGACATAAATTCAACCTGGAAAAATCAAGACTTCCATAGATGCCTCCAAGTCCGCCATTTTATAAATAGTGACAAACACAAGGCACAATTGGCTTAACCCATGACTCTTTGGGAAGCTTTTATGTATTGAGTAGTAATGCTGAAAGGCAAACAGGTACATTTGTGGGTGGCACGGGAAATAGGCGAATACAAAATGGTGAGCCCAAAAGTCAGCGAGGGCATTTCAGTGAGGATGAAACGTTAACAAATGTTTTACCCCCTTCCCAAGGTGCTACAACCTCGGAGTTGGTTATTTAAGTAACGGGGTACGGGGGCAAAGGCCCCCCCCCCAACAAAAAAAATTTGTCTGTACAAAATCAAATAAAAACAAAAGGTAGAAGGTCACTAAAGGCTAACACTGTGAGCAAACACATGTGGATAGCCCAAGAAAGACCTGAACTTCAAGACTATGACCCTCTTCTAGCACTTAAGAAATTTAATGCCATTAGACTGCACAGAAAATAATGTTTTAAAATTGTCCTAAATTGCGATTTTGTGTTTTTAGTTTCGGACTCAGACCGACGTGATCCCAGAGACAAAAGATAACTGTGATGGCAACTTGGGCACTTGAGAGAAGATGAGTATATTGTTCCCATTTATAAAGGGGTGGAGCAAAGTAATTATAGCCCCAGTTCTGCACTTAATACCATGGGTTTTTAGTGGAGCTACAGTTAAATACACTACTAATAATGGTAGTCCCATTCTCTCTATCCTCTTTTTATAAGCTGATGTATAAATATACAGAACAAGTTTTTATTTTTGTTTGACCTTTTGACCTCCTATTTTTATTTTTGTATGTGAAATAAGAAAGAAATGTTTTTCTTTTAAGGACCTGACCACTATTGGGGTACAAGGATATATATATATATTTTCTATGCAGACCCTGTGTTTGTTAATTCTAAATGATTTTTTAATGTGGTAATTTGTATCCATTTTTAGTTCAATACAGTTTCCTTCCTTTTTCCTTTGCCCTTTTTCGACCTTTACCTCCAATTTTTATGTATAATGCCCATTTTAAGGTTGCATATTCATGGTTGCTCTCTTTTCTTTTTTCTCTTTTAGGTATTCTGGACTCTTATCTGAATTTGATGTCTCATGGAAGCTTATTTATGTTTTGTAAATAAATGCTAAAACTTTATGATATTTAAGCAGTCTTTAAACTGAGCTATAAAATACATGTATTAGCAGAATGCTTCCATATGAAATTAAAATTGAACAGCTTGTTCTATTTACTATTTTTATATTTATATAATGAGGCTGAGAAGGCACCTGCTGCCTACTCTCCTCCTTGGCCCACAAGTTAACATCCAGTCCCGGACCTAGAACAAGGCAAAGGGGAATTTGGAGCTTTCCTCCCAGTGGGACCTGAATGGTTCCAGATGGCCCGGAGCGCTGACATCGGTTTCCTGCCCAAAGCTGCAGCTAGTGCTGAAATCATTGGACTAGGGCATAAGACTGCAGAGAAACACTGACCTTTGATGTTTCTTCCTTTAGCAGCTGCGTAGTGAAGTCCTGATCTTTTTGCTTGCCAATTCACCCAGTTGCACACTTCTGTGAGCTGTTCAGTGCAGAGCAGCATTTGCGTAACCTGCACTGGCCTGTCAGTGATTTTTCTGTATTACTTATGGCGATTCTGCTACTAGGGTTTCCTTAAATGGACTGTAGAGTTGATTTTCAGAACTAGTTTTAAGTTGAACAGTGGTTACATTGTGTATTAGATTGCTGATGGTAATTTCTGCACTTTTATTTTAAAGTTTAAGACTAATTCTGCATTTCTAATCTGTCTGTCTACTACACCTGCCCCTGGCACCAAATGTACAGGTCAGATAAATGCCCCTATTTAACACCCTTTGTTTTAGCTCCATGCTGCAATTTGTTGCCTTTTTTTTTCCCCATTTGCAAATTATACAGTAAAGCCACTAGAGGGCAGCAAGACATGTATATTACAATCCACTTGCCACTGCTCTCCCCTAACATTTCTAGTTCTGGTTCATTCATACCTAAAGCAAATTATCTACGTCCTAACATTCAGTGGTGTGATCTGAATCTGTAAGTCTGTACAAAGCCTCTACTACCCTACCCAGAATGGTTTCCATCTCCCTCCTACTCACACCCTTTCTGGTTCTTACCCTTATCCCAGTCCCCCCTCTACACCTACTGCCACTTCTCTCTCCCCTTCCCTTTCAGATACCTCCTTCATCCTGTCAATCATCCCCACAGCTCCTCTTGTAAACAGACCCCACTTTCCCTTCTACCCTTCAGCCTCTCTGTTTTCCCTTCCTAGTCACTTTGCCTTTCTTCATTTCCTTATCTCCTCTCTCCACCCCCCTCCCTCTTCCCCTCCCCTCCCTCCTCCAGTCTTTCCTACTCTAATTACAAAATTCCTAAACTTCACTATTTCATCCTTGCCCTCCTCCTTCTTTCATTAGGAACATCCACACCCCATCCCTGGCCCTATTTCTTCTCCTACCCTGACTCCTTACCCAAACAACACGTCTCCTAACCCCACTTCCACTGCAATCCTTCCTAACGGGTTGAAGCTCCTCCACCTGAACATCTGCAGCCTGCTACCTAAAATTGACCTCCTACAAACTCTTATGATTTCACACACCCCCTGACATCCTAATTATTACCGAGACATGGCTCAAAAAAAGCATCCCTGACAATGCCATTGCTATCCCTGGGTATTCCCTCTCCAGACAAGATCAATCAGGTCGCAGCGGTGGAGTGGCCATGTATATCCTGTCCTCACTGCAGTTTACTACCACCCTATCTACCTCCATCCCAGCTACCTACGAAGCCCGTCACCCACATTATCCTTCCTTTCTCGATCTCAATCTTTGTGGCTGGCATCTACAAACATCAAACATTCGTCTGTATGCCGATGACACGGCACTTGTTTCAACTGGGGTGGATACTGCAGACCTGATAATTAAACTGCAGAGAGATTTCAGTGGCATTGGGGAGTGGTTCACCAGGTGAAGGCTAGTCATGAACATAAAGAAAACAAAAGTTTTCTATTTTGGGAACAGAAATAAACCAAATTTGGGTATAATATCTTTGACAAATACTCCAATAGATCAAATTACTGAATATCGATACTTGAGTGTAATCTTCGACGTAGAGCTAAACTTTCAAGAATGTACAAGGGAGGTGCTAAATAAAGTTTGGAAAAATCAGGAGCTCTCAGACGAACATCAAGATGCTTCGATTTTAAAGCTAGGAAAACTATCATGGAGCAGATGGTGATGCCCTCTATTGACTATGGAATTATTATATACAGGGTTGCACCTAAACTACTGTAATGCGGGACAAAATGGATAAAATTCAATATAAGCTTACGAAGTTTGTACTGGGTTGTCATTACAGAACACATCATTGTACACTATTAAATACATTGGGATGGACAACCTTAGAACAAAGAAATGGGGAGATATGGTTAAAACTACTGCATCGTTTTTTCATAAAGCAACCGGCGTATTACATAGAGAATATTATATGGGGTGGTAAATTGATTTTACACACACCGAGTTGTGGATGCTACATAAACCCGAGGGCTAAGCCCGAGGGGTTTATGAAATGCATCCTCATGACGAGGGTGTGTAAAATCGAGTTTACACACCACCCCATATTTTTGATTTTTTATAATTGCTGGCCCTTTTCCGCCCAGCAATTGTAAAAATCAGGCAGTAGACTGGCGGTCAGGCAGTGACAGACTGCTCAGGAGTCTGTGCTGTTGTGGTCCGTGGTCTGACAATTTACATTGAATAGTTAATTTTTAAATCACAACATGTATGCTATTTTTTAAGCTTACCAGTGAAGAGGAGTTGCTGAGCTGTGGAATGCTTCCAGTACAAAGAGGTGAAGAGATCTGCTGGCTCTCGCGTGCTGGCAGGGAAACCAGATGTACGTTTAAATATTTTCTGTTTGGTTTTCCCTGCCAGTGATTAGAGGAAGAGATTTTTGTTTGTAATTAAAAAAAAAAATATTCACCACGAGTGCGATGGGGCGATGTTCCAACCGTCGCGTACACTGAAGGAGGACCGGATAAGTGGCGCATGCGTGCTCCAAGGGAAACCCAGCGTGTGTTTGCCGTTATAACCAGGGCAGCTGGTTATAACGGCAAATTATAACTGGGTTTCCCTATGGGAAAAAGTGTGCGTCAGTAATTATATATCGGTTAATGCACTTATGAAAAAACCTGAACCTACTCGGACCTTAACCAGGTCTGTTTATGTAAATAAAATTAAGACAAATCATAATAAAACAAGATTTGGTGAAAAAACATTAATACATCAAGAGGCAAAATACTGGAATATACTTCCATACTCAATGAGAGTGACATCTCCAAAATCATTCGTACAAGATTAAAACTAACTTTCCGAGTTGTGTGTAATTGTTAGCTTGACAACTGATGTTATCCGCTTACTGTTCCATGTAGTAATTTCTGTCTACATAATGAAACTTGTACTTTAAATCTGTTTGCACACTTGTATTAATGTCATTATGTGTTTGAGGCATTAGACAATTTTGTCTATGTGTATTTCGTATAGTGTATGTTGTATTTAACTTAATTTTGTATAAATTCTGCATATGCTACTAACCTTATGCATTTTTATGCTTCCTGTAACACCTAACAGGACTTGTCTTGTAAACAAGGATTCTATCCCTAATGACTGGCGATATCCTATATAAAAATTAAAATTTTACCTACCTACCTACTGCTACCCAAGCATTCAACCCTCGGTCACGACTGAACTGTTAGCCAATATCACCTCCCTCTCAGTCTGGTGAACTGTTCATAATGGGTGACGTGAATCTAAATAGGTTGTCTCCCAAGTTAAACAAGCTACACAATGATGTCACTGCTCTAAACCTCACTCAACTTATACGTGAGCCCACACACCCTAATTCCAAAACACAAAACCATGCCCTGCTTCACTGGGCACTCACAACCTACCCGCACCGAGTCATTAAATCTGATCTCCTCCCTGATGCCCTTAGTGATCACAACCCCATTTTCATTCTACGTAAGGTTCATCACCCCAAACGTCCCCCTAAAATCATACAGCTCCGGTCCTATAAATCATTAGATCTTATCCCATTCAGCTCTGCACTTGCTTCCACCGACTGGGCCCCCCCTCTCCACTGCCATTTCTGTCGACCAAGCCCTTGACTATTTTAAGGATAAATTCACTGCCACCTGGAATGTCTTTGCTCCTTTCAGAAGGACCAGAGTCCGTGGGCTTCACCTCCCCTGGATCACTCCCGAACTACTGGTTTGCTTCAGGGAGCGTGACCGGGCTTGGAAAAAACACAAATCTACTAAACATCCAAACGACTACGCCAAGTACAGAATGCTATGCAATTCATGTACTAAAGCTACTAGACTAAGTCCAATTATTTAAACTCCTCATTCCTGACTAACATTAACTCTCCATCTAAATTCTAAGGAGTAGTTCAGGCCCTATTCTCTCCCCCCTCTCACCCTCACCTTCCCATTCTCAAAATAAATAACTCCCTAGTTTTTGACCCTGACTCCGTGGCCAATGAATTTAATGCCTACTACACCTCGTGCACCACATCTCTTCTAAATTCCCTCTCCTCCTTGCCACCTACTAACTTCAGCCTTCACCTCAGCCAGTGCCTACCCCTTCCTCTTTTTCCTTTTCTACTATCTCCTCTGATGAAGCTCTTAGTGTCCTCCTATCCCTCAACCCCTCTAAAGGCTCCTCACCAGATGAGCTAGATACTAAACTTCTCTACCGTTCTGCTCCTGCAATTGCTTATCCTATCTCCCCAATCCTTAACCTTTCCTTTATTTCTGCCCAAGTACCCTCATCCTGGAAACACACTGTAGTCCTTCCTCTCCCCAAGGGTGGTGACACACCCACTCCTGGCAACTAGCGCCCCATTTTCTTCCTTCCTACCCTTGCCAAACTTCAAGAACATTTAGTTCTCTCTCAACTATTACCCTTCCTCTCTGACTCCTCCTTCTTCACCCCCTTCCAATCTGGTTTTCGGAAGAATCACTCAACAACCACCTCCCTCCTGAAGCTTACTGACTCCATCCTTTCAGGGATGGAAAATGGCCTGATCACCTCAACCATCTTTGTCGACCTAGCCAAAGCTTTCGACACTGTTTTCCATCCCCTGCTCCTTGATTCCCTCTCCTCAGCTGGCCTTGCTCCATTAGCCACCAACTGGTTTAAATCCTACCTTACTGGCACGACCCAATCGGTGAGAATCCTTGATTCCATCTCCCCTCCATGCACCATCAACACTGGTGTCCCTCAGGGCTCAGTGCTTGGTCCCCTATTCTTCTCCATTTCACTTAATGATCTTCCCACAGCCTGCTCATCCTCGTCTATCCACATGTACGCTGATGAAAGTTTTATACCGTTCCAGCACAAAACCCTGCTGCTGTGGAAACCAGCTTACAGCATGACTTCAACCAAGTTCAACTATGGTTTGCTTCTCACCAGCTTTTTCAAAACGCCAAGAAGACAGTCTCAATGACCTTTGGCACCAGGCAGAGACTCTCTAGGCTCCCGGTCCCACCCACCTTCCACATTCTTGATGGGACGATCCTGGGGGACACCTCCTCATTTAGATATCTGAGGGTTTGGCTGGACCAGCACCTCACCTTCTCTGTGCATATCGATGCTATCCTGAAGTAACTGCACCCCAAGCCTGGTGCTCTGTACAAGAAGAAAAAATTACTCACCTTAGTAATGTTGTTTCTTCTAATGGAGTCTTGCTATATCATAGACATTAGCAGTTTGATCCAGCTCTAGAACTGCCCCGGAGTGAAATGGTTAAAACCATTCCAAAATAGAATTTTGGCACGAGAGCAGCTCTATCTGTGTCATTTTAAACTTGAACTGTCAGATCTTTACGAGCCAAGCTCACTAAGGTCTGTGTGGAAGCTGTAACCTCACACTAGCCAAATGGCTACCTAAATAATAACAACCATTGATGGTCCCAACACCCAAGACTCAAGTCAGGGGACCAGAAATACTAACACCATTCTAATAATATGAAATGGAACGTAAGTATAATAAAACACACACGCAGCACATACACACCCCCAAAGTCCCAAAGGGGACAAAATGCTAACAGAACATAAGTAGTGCCCACACTAAGTTGCCCGCACCCCACCAAGTAGAGGTTCTGAGAGGGGCAGGTTGGGGGGGAGGTCTATAATATAGCAAGACTCCATTAGAAGAAACAACATTACTAAGGTGAGTAATTTTTTCTTCAAACAACATGAAGTCTTGCTATATTATAGACATTAGCAGAATACACAGCAGTACCTCCATGGAGGAGGGGTAGAACCTACTTAGGGAATAGGCTCTGAAGAACAGCTGTGCTAAACCGGCATCTCTCCTGGCCTGACATCCAGGGAGTAATGCTTGGTAAAAGTGTGTACCGTTTTCAAGTAGCAGCCTGGCAAATCTCTAATAAAGGGATATCTCTGGCAGCAGCTAGAGATGGCTGTACCCCTGGTAGAATGAGCCCTCAAACTGGGGGCTCTGCCCACTTCTGATAACAAAATTGGATACAAGAGACAATCCACCTGGCCACTGATCTCTTAGTGGCAGGTTTGCCTTCCCAACTTCACCATAGGTAAGGAAAAGTTGGAGGATTCGAACTTGACCTTGGTACGCTTATATAATAACTAAGAGCTCTCTAACATCCAGGCTGTGCAACCTCCTCTCACCCGAAGAGGAGTGATCAGTGAAAAATACTGGAAGGGAGATAGATTGATTAAGATGGAAATCTGAAACCACCTTAGGCAAAAACTTCCTATTAGTCCTAAGGACTACCTTATCCCTGTGGAAAGAAATAAAGTCAGTCTCCACTGATAAGGCTTGCAATTCACTTATGCGTCTGGCAGAAGTGATAGCCACTAGAAAAACAGTTTTCCAAGTTAGGTACTTAAGCTCTGCAGAAGACAGAGGTTCAAAAGGGGGTTGCATTAACTGGGCAATGCAAACATTAAGGTCCCAAGCAGGGCCGGTCCCCAAAGGGAGGATTAGTATGAGTAATCCCTTAAAAACTTGGAAAACACAGGATGAGAGGAAAGAGGGATGACTTTCCTGCTGACACAAAAGCAGACACAGCTGCCAAATGAACTCTCAGGGTAGCTGGTCTGAGACCCAAGGAATTAAGATGTACCATGTAATCTCCAACAAAATGGGCAATTCAGCAGATTCTGGGAAATATTTTTCCAGCACACCAAATGGAAAACCTTTCCATTTAGAACTATAAGTAGCCCTAGTGGAAGGCTTTCTGGAAACCTTTAGGATCTCAAGAACACCCTGAGAGAGGTGTAAATCAGCAACTCTAACTCCTCAAGAGCCAGGCCTTGAGGTTGAGGGATTTGAGGTCCGATACCAAACCCTTCCCTGGGCACAAGTCAACAGATTGTGATTCCTGGGGAGGCACAGGGAAGATGGACTGTCAGAGACAGAAGGAGTGGGTACCAGGGCTGCCTGGCCTCATCCGGGCACCAGAATCACCCTGCAAGGCTGAGATCTGATTTGACTAGTACTTTGAATAGGAGAGGAAAGGGGGAAAGCATAGAGGAACTTCCCTCCCAATCCAGAAGAAGGGCATCCAGGGAACTGAGCCCAGCACTGGAGGCCTGCAACAGAACAGAGGAAGTTTGTGATTGTCTGGGGCTGCAAAAGATCTATCTGGGGATGCCCCACCTGGCAAAACTATCCCAGCACTTGAGGATCCAGGGACCATTCGGTGATGGCCCTGGGAAATCCTAGCTGAGGGCATCCGCTAGGACATTGTCCTTCCCTGGAAGATGAACTGCTATGAGGGAAGTGTTCAGGAATAGGCCAGAGACCACAACTTCATTGCCTCGGTGCACAAGGTCAAGACCGAGTGCCCCCTGTTTGTTGATGTACCACATTGTTGTGGTGTTGTCTGTTCTGACTTGTATCACCTTGTCGTGGACAGATGCAGAAAGCTTGAAGAGCTAAAAGACAGCTCTGAGTTCCAGCAAATTGATGTGGAGCAGAGATTCCTGGGGGGACCAAACTCCCTGAGTGGAAAGGTCGCCCATGTGGGCTTCCCAACCCAGAAGGGAAGCATCTGTAGTGAGAGTCAAGTCGTGAGAAGGGGAAATGAAGGGGACCCCGCTCTTAAATTGCTCTGATCCTGCCACCACTGGAGAGCTAGGATCAAGGTTCGAGTCACTGGGACCAACTTGGAAAGGGGGTCTCTTCTCTGAGACCAAAAGGTTCTCAAGTGAAACTGAATGTCTCTCATCTGAAATCTGGCTCCCTGCACAACAGCTGTGGATGCAGCCATGTGCCCCAGGAGCTGCAGAAAGTGTCTTGCTGGTCGAGAGACCTGCAGAGTGAAGGAAGAGGCCAGAGCCACTAAATTCCTTACCCTTTCTGGGGGAAGAAAGGCTCTGGCTAGCTTTGTGTCCACCCTGCCCCTATAAAGGTGAGTACCTGGACTGGTTCCAGAACCGACTTTGGTAGGTTTAGCAGAAAACCCAGGAGGTGAGAAGCTGCTGGGTGACCTGCAGGTGAGATTTTACCTGTTCTGGGGACTGGCCTACAATGAGCCAGTCGTCTAGATAGGGAAAAACAGCAATCCTCTGCCTCCTTAAGTGGGCCACTGCCACTGCTAGACACTTTGTGAATACCCTTGGAGCAGAGGTAAGGCCGAAGGGCATTGCTCTGAACTGGTAATGACCTGAGGGCAGTTCGAATCTGAGGTACTTTGATGGGATCTTCTGATTAGGACATGGAAATAGGCATCCTTGAGGTCCAGGAGGCTAGCCAGTCCCCTGGCCTTAGGGAAGGTAAATCATTGCCAGAGTTACCATTTTGAACTTTGGTTTCAAAAGCTGCTTGTTCAGATATCTGAGATCTAAAATGGGCCGCCATTCTCCTGTCTTTTGGGGTAAGGAAGTATTTGAATACAGACCCCTGCCCTGATGCAGGGAGGAACCCTTTCTACTGCTCTGAGAGCTAATAACAGGATGAGACCTCTGTTTCCAGAACGAGGGTCTCTGAAGCACTTGCAGGTAGAAAAGTCTGCTTCTCAACTTGGGAAACTTTTGAAGCTGAGAACCAGACCCTGGCTTACTTACTTCCAGAACCCACTTGTCTGAGGTTAAAGAAGCCCAATTCTGAATGAAGTAAGCCAGCCTGCCCCCCACTGGTACAGGAGAATCGGCCCTGGGCACCCCATCAGGGTGCCTGTTTCACAGGAGCTTTAGGCTGGGGGGTGGGAGCAGGTCTGCCCACCGCTCGTCTGCCCCTGCCTCTGAAGAAGCCCCTCTGAGCATAGGCAGAGGAGGTCTGAGTCTGGTAGAAAGGCCTGTGAAAAGGCCTACCCCTACCCCTGGGAGCATGCCTTTGAGGAGTGGCTTGCCGCTCCTTAGCCTGGGCACTCTTGTAAGTAGTCCTATATTCATTCATCTTCTTCATGTAATTCTCTGTCTGCTCTCCAAACAGAGAATTTCCCACCACAGGAAAATCCATAGCCTTAGTCTGGGTATCCTGTGACAAACTAGTACACCTGAGCCAGGCCAACCTACGAAAAGCTACAGATGTGGCCATGACCCTAGAGGAAACATCATTAACATCCACAGCAGCATGAAACTGAACCTTAGAGGCTTCAATGCCATCAGCAGCCACCTGTTCTAGTTCACTAGCCAGCTGGCCATGGGCCTGCTTGGCCAATTGCATAACAGTATCCCATCTAGATTTCTGATACCTAGCTACATAGCCATATAATTTGCTTGCCTGAGTCCCAGAGAGGCTGCCATATACTGTTTTTTGCCATGGCATCAATCTTCCTGGAATCCTTGTCAGGAGGATGTGAGTCAAGGGAATATTAGTTTTATCACAGGCAGCAGCCTGAACTACTCCAACATGACTGCATTGCTGAGAAAGGAATTCTGTATCAGGGCCTGACAATGTATACCTTCTGTCCATCTTTTTATCTACAGGAGGCACAGAATTAGGAGCTTTTAAAATTTTAATTGTTTGTTTCTAAAAGACTTATGTAAAGGAATAGACAATCTCCTAGACTCTGGAATATCCATCATTTCTACAAAATCAGGCTCCTCTTGCTCATCCACAGCCTCTTCTAAAGGAAGCTGGAGGGTTTCAGCAACTTTTTTATAAAACATAAAATGAGATGGGGACTCAGACAGCATAGGGGGAGATTCTAAAGAGCTGTCTGGGGAGATGTCCGGTTCAATGGGCACACCCAGACCTTCCCAGCCACATTCATACTGTTCATAATCCTCCTCCCCCTCCTCTGGTTCATAAAATTCCTCAATATCATAATCCTGAACCACTGGGACCGACGAACCGACTTTACCAGATAGTGGTGGTTCTGACGGACCCTGAGACAGTGACTGGACAATTTGTATGGCTTTTGCTATCTCTGCAGCAGTTGGAGAAGGAATTTTGGACTCCAGGCCTGCTGATTTTCTTGTTTTCTTTACTGGAATTGGTTCCTCAGAACAAGCTTTTCTTTTGCCTGAGGAAGTCTGGCCCTGGTCAGAGGGCATCTTCCTCTGACCGGCTGGCACCGAACCGGCTGGCCATCCGGTCAGCTGATGGCCTCTCGCTCCCGAGCCTGCCCAATCTATTTTCCAGGGTAGCTGCAGGGAAATTCTTACATACCTGGCAGTCTGACTGGAGGTGGTCAAACCTCAGACAATAAACACATGTGGTGTGTGGGTCAGCCTTGGCAAAGACTTCCCCACAAACATCACAGTGTTGAAACCCAGTGGGCCCGGTTTTCTTTTGGGTTTCTCAGACATAATGCCAGCCTAACCAAAAACTTGCCCTTTTAACGGCAAGTGCCAGGCAAGACACTCTATCGTTCCTAACCGTGGTCATGGGTATTGAAAACCGTAATAAATCCTTTTTTTAGAACCGATAAGAACCGGAACAGCACTCTAAAATAGTAACTTTTAGTTTTAAATGAGTTTTAAACCCACTGATCGGTTCAAAACCGAACGATAACTTACAAGTTCCACACAGACAAAACCTTCATTTACTTACGGTTACCACAGACAGAGCTTGAACCGAACGGTTTTATGTTAAATAAACTATTCTCGTTAAATCCAACCGAGAAAACACTTTTAAACCGAGAAATGAACCGAGCAGAAGGAGAAATCTCCGAGGACTGTTCACTGAGGCGAGTAAAGAATCTGACAGTTCAGGTTTGAAATGACACAGATAGAGCTGCTTCGTGCAAAATTCTATTTTGGAATGGTTTTAACCATTTCACTCCGGGGCAGTTCTAGAGCTGGATCAAACTGCTAATGTCTATAATATAGCAAGACTTCATGTTGTTTGAATCGTAGTTGCATCCCACTGACTGCGAGGCACGAAATTGTCCAGAAGATGATACTCCCCATCTTCTACTACTGTGACGTATCTATGGTGCTGCTCCCAAATCTTCCCTGACCAAGTTAGACACTCTCTTTAACTCCTTCTGGCACTCTGCTCTCGAATCCCCTTCCCGCTCCCACTACTGTGAACTCTATTGCTCTCTAACCTTCCTTCCACGATCTCACAGACGCATCTCACACTGTGCCAAATTAACCTTCAAATTTTGGTTCGGAGTGCTCCTCCCCAATCTCTCATCCTCTCTCTCCACTCCACCTTCCCCCATCCACTCTCTCAGATTTAATGATGCCCGCACCTTGATGGTCCTCGCCACTCCACCCTCATCAGTCAGACTGGTTTCGTCCATCGCTTCCCCAAATTCTGGAATTCCCTCCCCCCTGAAATACGACACTCCTCCTCCTCCAACTACTCCCTTACCTCTGCCCTACACAATTATCTCTCCCTCAGTTGTTCCTGCTTTAACCCTCCTTAATACCTATCCCCAGTTTCTGCCTTCCTACCCTGACCCCCCCCCCCGGCAGGGTTCTCAACATCATGAAGGGGGAATCAGAAAACGGCTACCCCTTCTCCTCATATTCAGTTCTTGCCCCTCTCCCTCTCTTCTCCACCTGCCCTTCTGGGTCACTCGTGTGCACAACCTACCCCATCCTTTTTGCTCCTACAGCATTGGTACAATTTTGGACATGTATTGCAATTTACCCAATGTTCCACTACTGTTTATTGTACAATACCTTGTGTTCCAACTGTTGCATAATCTTACAATGTTGTATTGTTTGTACTACCCACATACTATTGTAACTGATCATCCTTCACAACTCTATGTAACCTCCTCCACCCAAGTCGCACCGTGAGACAAGCAACTTGTTGTTCAGTGTGCCCTCCTGGTGAAACATTTCAATAAATATATATATATATATATATATATGTACACTTTATTCACGTTAAGTATTGTACCTTTAAGACCGGCCTTTAAATGTACTGGCCGTTGAACTAGTTGCCCTTCCCCTGACGAAGAGTTTGCACAGATTCGAAGCGCTGAGACCTGTTACTCTGCCTTTTTGCACAATAAACCACTGAGCAATATTTGGGTTTGTCTTTTTGTCTGCGCACCAGTTTTTCCATTATGTGCTGTTATTTTCTTGTTTGGGTGCAGCATTTGAGCCTGAGCGCCATTTTCTTTCCTTGTTATCACGCCTGCACCCTGTTATTTTACCTCATAGAGTAAACTGATCTGATTTATCTGGGCAGTCAACTTCCCAGAATACGCTTTCTCTCCTATACCTTCCCATAGTACCTGGTGGGGTTAAACTTCCCAATCTGCTAAATTACGCTACAGCGCCCCATCTCAGAACAGTATACACCTAGTTATGCCAGCAACTAAACCCTCACTGGAAACAAATAAGAGTTTGTAAAAAATGATTTATATAATATTGGAAAACTACTCTTTTCTGGTTCTCTGGATACCCCCACCTGTCAGACTTGTCGAATTTCACTGCTCAGACCCTGCATGTACAGTGTCAAATGCGCAGCCTTCCCTCCCTTTCAAATGCATTTTTGTAGAGTCCTAGCCACAGATACAGATTTTTTCCCCATATAAACTGATCATACTTTTCAACAGTGGCGACACCTTGGACTATCATTTATTTTTCTGTTTTTGGGTACACAGGGGGTTCTTTCGAGTGGCTACAGTACCACTATGGTATGACAGGTCAAGAGCATTTCCGCTATGAAGAGACTAATAAAAACAGCCTCCAGGACCCGGCCACCATGGTTGTGTCTGATTACTCAGGGGTGCCATTCAGGGGGAGACTTGGCAACACCTGACTGGTAACATGTATAAAGGGTTCCAAGACCTCTTGGGACATTCTACACAATCGGTATTAGATATTTGGAACCAGAAACTTGACTCTTCAATAGCATATTCCACCTGGTTGAAATACACCTTCCCTCCATTAAAGTCACCTACTTAATAATCTGGAGGGAATTTGCCTGAAAATGTAGAAATAGATTATTTCATATCCAGGCCATTCTGACTAAATTCCTGTCTCCCAAATATGGCCAATATTGGAGGAAACGTGTTCATCCTTGCGCTGACCAAGTTCATGATTTTGGGGGGGAATAACTGATGCGGCTCACTGGCACCTTTTCCCACTGATATATCGTAGGATTTACAATGGGGAAAAGGTGCCAGTCAGCTTCCAAGATTCTCGGAGCCCATTGTATAATATGGAATTTATCACAGCCTCTCTACTAGGCAAAATACTGTAACTCAATTCCAGGCCAAATGGCAAAGCTGGATCCTGTATAAAACACTGGAAGACAACTCATTTGTTCCATGTCTTCAATTCAAAAGGCTCTGGTGTATTTCTGACTCCCATACTTCTTATTTATGCTACTTAAATCACGGTACTGGAAAACAGCACTTACATACTTATCACAGTAGATCTTCGAGATAATCTCCTCCATTAGGCAACATCTTCGGAATTATAGCTGTCAGTGCCAGCACCACACGGAGACCTTTGTTTGCTAGGGATCACCCACGATGACTTATCACATCCACATAAACATGGGTGGCCCCATCACTCCTCAGTTCCCTGTCGGAGATTAAGACTCAGAGGACCTCCAAACTATGGGGAACCAGGAGAAAATACCAGCACAATGCACACAAGCAGAAGCATGGAGCTGGATACATGAGGCATGGAGTAGGTTTATGTACCGCATTTGATGTAACTGTCACTGAAGGGGGATGTAGAGAGGGATGGCACAGTCTAATGGAGGATATTCTCTGCAAGATCTCCTGTTACATTAAAGAACAGTTACATACTTACTGTAAAATACAGTTATGTAAGAACTTACCGTAACAGTAGATCTTCGACAGAGGCTCTTGAGTAGGTATTCACAAGTAGGACTAAGCCGCCAAGCGTCAGGACCCCACAGAAAAATCTCTAGCTAGCAGTCTCTGGCAGGCACTGCCCCATATCAGGTGACCGGCATCAGCCGACGTCAGTATAACGGGGACAGTCCCGATGCCCGCCCTCCAGTTCTTTCCTGTCAAGCGCCAAAGGGCTGACAGGAGAGAAGAGGATATGGTCCCACATCTGAAAGAGAAGAAAATGAAGGGATGGAGGGAGTGAAGGTAATGCCTACTGCAAGAGCCTCTCAAAAATCTACTGTTATGGTAAGTTCTTACGTAACTGTACTATCTTACTTCGAGAGGGCTCTTGCAGTAGGTATTCACAAGTAGGACTGAGTCCCAAGCAGTCTGGAACAAAAAGAAAGCAGGAGGAGGAAAAAAAACATCCACAAAGGCTGAGCTTCCAGACAGGGATCATGAAAGGATTCCTGCAGAACAGCTAACCCGAAGCCTGCTCTATGGCGAGAGACAATGTCCAAATTGTAATGTTTTGTGAAGGTATGGACGGAAGTCCAAGCTGCGGCTTCACACATCTTAGCCGCTGACCCATTCCTGAAGCAAGCAGCAGAGGCCACGACCCCTCTAGTGAAGTGGCTTTTGACCTGACCCGGAAGGGTCTTGTGATACTTGTAACAGAAAGTGATACAGTTGGTCAACCATTTAGAAAGGCATTGCTTAGGAACAGGGTTGCCTTCTCTCTTGTGAGCAAAAGACACAAAGAGTTGGTCTGTTTTCCTGAGATCCTTAGTTCTGTGAGTATAGTATCTCAGAATTCTATGTACATCCAGGGTAGAGAGGAGATACTTCCCCTGACTGGAGTGCTCTGTGAAGAAGGCTGGAAGCTCGATGGACTGATTCAGAGTAGATTCAGCCACCACTTTTGGAAGAAATTTAAGATTATTACACATGGCCACCTTATCCTTGTGGAAAATCAAATAAGGGATTTTACACATCAAGGCTTGCAACTCAGAAATCTTCCGAGCTGAGGTGATAGCCACTAGAAACAAAGTCTTCCAAGAAAGAAACTTCAGCTCTGCCTCCGCTGCAGGTTCGAAGGGAGGCAGAGCAATTTTCTCGAGAATGAAGTTCCAAGTCCCAAGAAGGAGCAGGGTTGCTAACCGAGAGTCTTAAGTGCAGGACCCCTTTCAGAAAAGTCTTTGAGACTTCTAGTTGTGCAAACGTCCTGCTCCCGAAAGGGATGTGGTAAGCTGAAATGGCTGCCATATGTACTTTCACTGACGAGTAACTAAGAACCAAGTCGTCCAGGTGCCTAAGGTAGTCCAGAACCTTCTTGGCTAGACAAGAAAAAGGTTCTATGTTTTTAGAACCCGCCCAGATGGTGAAGCGCTTCCACTTCGTGGTGTACATGGACCTCGTGGAAGGCTTTCTGGTCTCCATCAGGATGTCAGCAACCACGGGGGAAACTCCAAAACGAGCTTTAGCTATGTCTGAAGGAGCCACGCGTGAAGGTAAAGAGACTTGAGGCCTGGATGAAAGTACAGTTATGTAGGAAGTTACCGTAACAGCAGATCTTCGAGAGAGGTTCCTTTAGTAGGTCATCACATATTGGACTGGCGCCACCTGGCGTCGGGCCACACGACAGACTTTTCTAGCAATACCTGATGAAGGACCGCCCACCCGATGTCACGTGACTGACGTCAGCGTGACTGTATATAGTGGGCTGTCCCCACACCCGCCCTCCAGTTCTCCCGCAGGAGCCAGGAAGAGGCCTGACAGCAGGAGCGAACAGGATTTGGAGTCCCTGTAAAAACAGAAGATGAGGGGAAGGAGGGAGGGAAAAATATGACCTACTGAAAGAACCTCTCTCGACGAGCTACTGTTACAATAAGTTCCTACGTAACTGTACTATCTTACTTCGAGAGGGTTCCTTCAGTAGATCATCACATATAGGACAGAGTCACAAGCAGTCCCTCCAAGGAGAGACCAAGAGAAACCAGGGAGTAGGAAAACTAACTCCAACGGAAAAAAATGAGATCCAGAATGGACCCAGTCTATGACAGAAGGGCCTGCAGGAAGGCTAGGCCAAAGCCAGCCCTCCGCCTAGAAGCAATGTCCAGACTGTAATGTTTGGTAAAGGTATGGACAGAACTCCAAGTAGAGGCAGCACAAATGTTGGCCGCAGAAACTTTCCATAGGAAGGCCGCGGAGGCAGCCATGCCCTTAGTAGAATGACCTCTGATAGAACCCGGCAGAGGTTTGTCGTACTTCTGGTAACAGAATCTAATACAGTTGCCTAACCATTTGGACAGGCCCTGCTTAGAAACCAGCTTGCCCCTCGACCGCGGGGCAAAGGAAACAAACAACTGGTCGCAAGAGCGGAATTCTTTGGTCTGGTGGGTGTAACACCGGACAATCTGATGGACGTCCATTGTATGAAGGAGTGCCTCACCTCTGTTAGAGGGGGACGGATAATACACCAGAAGCACTACTGATTGATTCAGCATGGCTTCTGACACCACCTTGGGAAGAAACTTGATGAGTTCTGAGGATTGCCCAGTCCCTATGGAAAATCAGATAGGGCTCCTTGCAGACTACAGCGTGAAGCTCCAAAATCCTTCCGGCTGACGTGATAGCCACAAGAAAAAGCGCCTTCCAAGACAGGAAGCGCAAATCACAGCTAACAGCCACTTCGAAAGGAGGAAGTGTGAGCTTTTCTAGGACGAATTTCAAGTCCCAAGGCAGAGTCGGGTTGCAGATGGGGGGTTTCAGGTGGAGAATCCCTTTCAGAAAGGTTTTTGAGACCTCCAACTGAGCCACGGATTTACCATCCACTAGCTCATGGTATGCCGAGATAGCTGAGATATGGACCTTCAAAGAAGAGTAGGACAGACCAGAGTCTGATAAGTGAAGGAGGTATTCCATGACCTGTGGGACCGAGCAAGAGAAGGGGTTCCAACCTTTACCGGTCGCCAAATGGAGAACCGCTTCCACTTCATGGCATAAGTGGAACGGGTAGAGGGCTTTCCAGCCTCAATGAGGACTTGAGCAACCCTGGAGGAAACCCCGAAACAAAAAGATCGCTATGTCTGCAGGAGCCACACATGGAGATGCAGGGTCCTGAGCCCCGGGTGCAACAGCTGAGCTTGATCCTGAGTCAGGAGGTCATGAGTCACTGGAAGTGGAACCAGTGGCTCCCTGGAAAGCTGCCACTGCAGTGGGAACCACATTTGTCTCGACCAGACAAGTGCGATGAGAATCATTTTTGCCTTCTTTGCTTGAAGCTTGAAAAGAACCCTCTGCAGAATGGGAAATGGAGGGAATGCGTACACAAATTTCCCTGTCCAAGATAGAGACAATGTGTCGTTCCAGAAAGCACCGTTCCCTGGAATGAGTGAGCAAAACCTGGGAAGATTTGTGTTGGATTCGGAGGTGAAGAGGTCGATTTCCAGACGCCCCAACATTGGAAGATGGATTCCGCCACTTCTTGAAGCAGTTGCCACTCATGAGCTAGTGTCCGAGATCTGCTGAGACTGTCCGCCAGGACATTTAAAATGCCCGGAACATGCACAGCCATGAGGACCAGATGGTGCTGGACTGCCCAGTTCCACACCCACATTGCCTCCCTGCACAGGGGGTACGACCGAGTTCCTCCTTGTTTGCTGATATACCAAACTACTGGCATGTTGTCCATTTGGATTAGCAGTGATCCCTTTGGAAGCAGGGCCTGAAATGCCTGTAAGGCATACAGGACCACCCTCAACTCCAGAACATTGATGTGTAAATGAGTCTCCACGCCAGACCACAGTCCCTGGACTTGGTGCTCCCCAAGATGAGCTCCCCACCCCATATTCGAGGCATCCATGGTGAGGGTAGCTAGTGGTGCAGGGCTCCGAAAGGGAAGTCCCACAGAAAGATTGCGACACTCTCTTCACCACTGCAATTCTTTCTGAACCGCAGAGGAGACCAAAACCAGATGGTCCAGGTCTTCCAGGAGCTGATCCCACTGCACTCGCAATGACCACTGAGTGACCCTCATGTGAAGTCTTGCTAGGGGAACAGTTGTGATGGCAGCCGCCATCAGGCCCAGAAGGCGTAGGACCTCCTGAGCCGGGATGGTTCTGCGAGAAGCCACTTTGGAGGCCTGGCAGATAAGGGTCTCCACCCTGTCTAGAGGCAGGAAGGCTCTGCACTGGACCGTATCCAGGACTGTCCCAATAAACTGAAGACTCCGGGCAGGGATAAGGGGTGACTTGGGAACACTGACTGTGATCCCTAGTCTGTTGAAAAGGTCCAGAGAGAAGGTAAGAGCCTCCAACAGAGAATCCCTGGATGAAGCTGAAATCAACCATTCATCCAGGTAAGGGAAAACAGCAATACCCCTGCGGCGTAAGAACTCGTGGTGCCGAGGACAGACCAAAAGGGAGCGCTCAGAACTAGAAGTGTTCCTCTTGGAAGCGAAAACGCAGGAATCGGCGGTGGCTGGGGAAGATGGGGATGTGCAGGTAGGCATCCTGCATATCTAGGGCGCACAGCCAGTGGTTCTCCATGAGGAGAGGGAGAAGGCTCTGGAGTGTCAGCATTCGAAATTTTTTGTACTTGACAAACTGGTTTAGTTGACTTAGGTCGAGTATGGGTCTGTAGTCCCCCGTCTTTTTTGGAACCAGGAAAAAATGGGAGTAAAATCCCTTTCCCCTTTGCCCGAAGGGGACCCACTCGATTGCATCTTTGAGCAAGAGCGAATTTACCTCCTCGTGAACTAGGACAGCCTGGTCCCGAGAACAGGAGGACTTCCAGGGCGGAGTTTCCAGAAATTCTATGGTGTGTCCGACAGTCACTAGTTGCAGGACCCATTCGTCGGAGGTGATTGCTCTCCACTCCTGCGCGTGGAGGGCGAACCCCCCCAACCTGCTCCCCGTCGCGAGACTGAGGAGGCAGTGGGGCCGGAGAGGCAAGAAGTGGCGGGACGTTCAGCGGGAGGGCCTCCTGAATGTCTCTGATTTTTAGTAGCAGGAGGGGTGGCTGTACCCGTGGCCTTACGCTTCCCTTGGCGGCGCGCCTGAGCATTATTCCTCTGCCTCCAGGTCCTTTTCCAAAGGGCTGCTGCTGTTGTTGTTGGGGGGCCCGATCAGTACATAAACCTCACAGACCGAAGGGCAAGGCCCTTGTCCTGTAGGTCTGTGATAATATCTTTGGTGTCCCCACCAAAAAGCACCGAGCTCCTGAACTGGGCATCCTGAATCACCAACTAGACTTCATTGGTGAGTCCAGAAAGGCGAAGCCAGGAATGCCGTCTAAGGGCAATGGCCGTTGCCGAGGTGCGAGCCACCCAGTCGACAGAATCATAGGTGGCACGCAAGGCATACCTGCAAGAAACTTTGGAGAAGCGGAGATCCTTGGCAAGTTCCTCCTTCAAAGGCGAGGGTCCATGGACTGAACTTGCGCTTCTAGCCTAGTCAAGGTAGCCTTCTTGTGGGACACCATGTGGGCCACGTAATTAGGGGATCAAGGGGCGCACGTGGCCAACGAGTAAATCTTCTTCCCGAATTGGTCCATCTGCCTCGACTCTTTGTCAGGAGGAGAGGTGCTCATGTGCTTTGGAGTGGAGGAACAATCATGAGCCGCAGAGATGACCACAGAGTCAGCCTTGGGATGAACCTTCAAGAACGGGGCATCCTTCGGTGCCCGGTAAATCCTGTCCGCCCATTTGGGGACAGCCAGGAGGGTATGAGGCATCTGCCAGATGGCAGTGGTGAGGGTCTTGGTGAGGTGCCATCCAGGGAGGAATGGGGACCGGAGACAGAGATTCTAGGTCGAGATGCTCCACCAGTCTCTGTCTCATGAGGTCCTGTTCCTCCGACTCCCAGTCAAAGTAATCCTTCATGGACCTCAACAAATCTGAAAAGGCAGGGTCCTCTGGTGGGGACTTTGGGGACTCCTTGCCTTTCGGGTCCTCGGGGTCCTCCAAAACCTCCTCAGATGAATCGTCTGCCCCCTCTGAACTATCGTCATCTGCCTCCTCGTCAGGACGACATCTGGTATCCGGGAAGGAAATGTCCTGCTGAGTCTTCCACGAGATATGGACGGTAGTAAAGGAAGAGCTGCTCGGGGAAGGAGACCTGTGAGACCGCAGTTGTGGGAGCCTAGTCAACTCCGACCGTGCCCCCTGCCACCAAGACTGGATTAAAGCCTTGAAATCCGGGGTGACCGTAGATGGGGAGGGTGGAGTAGGCAGAGGCTGAGGGGGAGGAGGAGGAGTAACAGGAACCGGTGGAGGATAATAACCCTGGAATCCCTGAAAGTTCAAGTAGGGATTGGATCCAGGGTAGAACTGCCCAAAATTACTCCAGTCCGGAGCGGGGCCCCGCCAGGTAGTAGCCCCCAGAATACTCTTGCGGGTAATGCTGGACAGTTCGGGGTCTGGTATAAATCCCCGTCGTCAGATCTGGCATTGGGGGTACCCATGTCAGACCCGCCGTTGTGTATATAGGTAAAGGGTCCGACGTCGGGACAACCCATGTCAGGGGAACCATCGCCGACCGCACCACCCAATCCAGCGCGGAAGGGGATCCGCCTCGAGGGGACGGCGTCGGATCCGGATGAAGGGGCCCTGGCGGCAGGACCTGATCCGGCATCGGGGCCAGAGGCAGAGGTCCCGGCTGCGGAACTGTCGATCGGGACAACCGGCGTCGGAGGTGCCGGGAGCCCATCAGAAGGCAGAGGAGGGGCCTCTATAGAAAGGCCAGAAGGCCGAAGAGGAGCCTCCTTCTCCTTGACCCTGAGAGGGGACACCGGAGCAGACCCCAAGGCATCGACTGAGCTGAGGGGTTCTCCGTTGTCTTCACCGGAGTTCCCGCAGTAGAATTGGAGGGTACAGGCAAGAAGGAGGAGGAGGGAGAGGGGCTTTCTCCCTCTGGTCCTGCCGGACGTCGGGTGAGGCGCCGTCAGGCCCCGATGGGGGAACCGTACCCGTGCAGTCGTCCGGGTCGTCCAACTTATCGGGTGGAGTCGGGCGGGTGGGGGAGGAGCCCCCCACCGGCTTATCGACCGAAGCTGGGCGAGTACTTACTGCCTGAGTAGATGTCTTACCGGCAGCCATGTGGTCCCCAGAGGAGCCAGGGGCCGACTTATCGGCCGAGGCGGTGCGATCGCCGGAGGAGCCAACGGCCGACTGACCTGCCGAAGATTTACCAGACTTACCGTCCTTGCTGGGCGGCGGCTGGGCCTTGCTCGTCGAGGGCCTGGCATCGTTCGTGGAGCGCCCCCGCCCTTAGATTTCTCCTTATGTTTTTTTGGAAGGAAAAGCCTTTTCAGACGAAGAATGTCTAAGCCGATCCATTTTCTTCTCGAGAAAAGCCAGGCGGGCTTTTAGCAGATGGGCCTTCAAAGCCTGCTGTCTCCTCTTCTTTGTGGCTTGACTGAATGTCTGACACTCTGGGCAACAGGAGACTGGATGGTCCGGGCCTAAACAGAGGACGCACTTGAGGTGACAGTCTTTGTGAGGGATCTGCGTGCCACAGGATGAGCACTTCTTTGTTGGAGAAGACATCAATAATAAACATGAAATTGAGGACAAAATTTGCAAGGGAAAATGCGACGCAAGACACTTTCTCGACGATCGCTGTCTGGAAGTTTGCTAAGCGATTGACACGAGGCGACGGCAAGAAAGAACTGGAGGGCCGGCATGGGGACCGCCCACTTTATACAGTCACGCTTACGTCAGTCACGTGACATCGGGTGGGCGGTCCTCGCCGGTATTGCTAGAAAAGTCTGCCGTGCGGCCCGACGCCAGGTGGCGCCAGTTCTATATGTGATAACCTACTGAAGGAACTCTCTCGAAGTAAGATCTAGGGTTCCTTTCTCCTGGGTCAGCAAATGTTGTGACAGTGGAAGAGAAAGAGGAGGTTACTTGGAAAACTGCTGCAGAAGAGAGAACCAGGCTTGCCTCGCCAAAAGGAGCGATGAGGATCTTTCTCACTCCTTCCAACCTGAGCTTGTCGAGTACTCTTGGGATCAAAGGTATCGGAGGAAAGGTGTAGATGAACAGTTCAGTTACGTAAGAACTTACCGTAACAGCAGACCTTCGAGAGAGGCTCTTGCAGTAGGTAATTACATATAGGACAGAATCCCAAGCAGTCTGGAACAAATGAAAGGCACAGGAGGAGGAACTACTCCAAGAAGTAGCAAAAACCTTGCAAACCTCAAGACAGGAGGCCTTGCAAGACCACTGACCCGAAGCCTGCTCTACGGCGAGAGGCAATGTCCAAACTGTAATGTTTCGTAAAGGTATGGACGGAAGTCCAGGTGACGGCAGCACAGATGTTTGCTGCAGACACATTCTTGAAACAAGCCGCAGAGGCTGCTACTCCACGAGTGGAGTGACCTCTGACTTGACCCGGAAGGGTCTTGTTGTACTTGTCATAACAGAAAGTGATGCAATGAGCCAACCACTTTGACAGGCATTGCTTGGAAACAGCATTGCCTTCCCTTTTGTGAGCAAAAGAGACGAACAACTGATCAGTCTTTCTGAGAGCCTTTGTCCTATCGGTGTAGTATCTCAGAATCCTGAGAACATCCATGGTATGGAGCTAATATTCTCCCTGGTTGGAGTACTGCATGAAAAAGGCAGGTAACTCTATAGACTGATTTAAGGTAGACTCCGCGACCATTTTCGGTAGAAACTTAGGGTTCGTGCGAAGAGCTACTCATTCCTTGTGAAAAATCAGATAGGGGAATTTACACATAAGGGCCTGGAGCTCGGAAATTCTTCGAGCAGAAGTAATAGCCACCAAGAAGAGCGTCTTCCACGACAGAAACTTTAAATCTCCGGAGGCCGCAGGCTCGAAGGGAGGAAGGGTAAGTTTCTCGAGAACAAAGTTCAAATCCCAAGGGGGAGCGGGAGTCCGGACAGGGGGCCTGAGATGAAGGACCCCTCTGAGAAAAGTCTTGGATACCTCTAATTGGGCAAAGGCTTTATCAGTGAAAGGAACATGGTAGGCTGAAATAGCGGCCATGTGAACTTTCAAAGAGGAATGACTGAGACCCAGGTCAAGAGGTGACGTAATAATCAAGCAGAGTGGCCACAGGACAGGAGAAAGGCTCCACCTTCCTGGAGGCAGCCCAAATAGAAAATCTCTTCCATTTCATGGCGTAAGTGGACCTAGTGGAGGGTTTTCTAGCCTCCACCAGGGTCTCGGCCACCTTTGGAGAGACGCCAAAGCGAGATTGGGCTAGGTCTGCAGGAGCCATGCATGAAGTTGTAGGGACTTGAGTCCTGGATGGACCAGGGTCCCCTGATCCTGGGTCAGCAATCCTCGAGATAAAGGAAGAGGAGGAATGTCTGAGTATTGTTGTAGAAGAGAGAACCAGATTTGCCTGGGCCAGAAAGGAGCGATCAGAATCATTCTCGCTCCTTCCGTTGCAAGCTTCTGCAATACACGAGGGACCAGAGGAATTGGGGGGGAAAAGACAGACGAATCTGCCCTTCCAGTTTAGAGACAAAGCGCGCCCAGGGAGCGCCCGCCTGGAGCGAGCAAAAGGTGGGAAGTTTTGCATTTTGGGAAGAGGTGAACAGGTCTACCTGTGGAGTCCCCCAAAGCTGGAAGATGTCATCTAGAACCTTTTGGTCCAACTCCCACTCGTGTGGCAGAGCCGAGGAGCGACTTAGCTTGTCTGCCAGTGTATTGTCGACTCCTGGAACATGGATCGCCGTGAGGTGAAGGTTGTGAAGCATTGCCCAGTCCCAAACCCTCATTGCTTCCCTGCACAGAGGGTAGGATCGAGTCCCTCCCTGCTTGTTGATATACCACACCACGCACATGTTGTCCGTCTGGACAGCTTGGTGACCGGGAAGAATGTATTGGTGAAGGACTTGGAGAGCATATAGTACTGCTCGAAGCTCGAGCACATTGATGTGGAGAGCTGGCTCCAATCTGGACCATGAACCCTGGGTTCGGTGAGGACCCAGATGGGCCCCCCAACCTTCACCTGATGCGTCCGTGGTCAGAGTCTGGGAGGGGGGAGGATGACAGAAGGGGACCCCCCGGAACAGGTTCTCTCAAACCACCCACCATTGCAAGTCTCTTGTCATCGGCAAGGAGATCAGCACCAGATGATCTAGGTCGTCTACGAGTTGATCCCACTGAGAGCGGAGAGTCCACTGAGGAATCCTCATGTGGAGCCGCGCACGGGGAACCGTCGAGAGGTCACCATAAGCCCCAAGAGACGGAGAACCAACTCGAACCTTCCCATGCTCTGACAGCAGGAAAATTGTGACTGGAGGGAGGCCGCCCTGTCCGGAGGAAGGAAGGCCTTGCTCACTGTCGTGTCGAGGATAGCCCCGATGAACTGAAGTCTCTGGGAGGGGTCCAGATGAGACTTGGAATGGTTGATGGTGATACCCAGGCAAGTAAAAACCTACTGGGTGAGGGAGAGAAATTGCAGGAGCTCCTCCCTGGACGAGGCCCCAGAGCCAGTCGTCCAGGTAGGGAAACACCTGAACTCCCAAAGTATGCAGGTGGGCCGCTACCACCGCCAGGCATTTGGTAAAAACTCAGGGAGCCGAGGAAAGACCAAACGGTAGTGCCCGGAATTGGTAATGGTCCCCCTGGAAAGCAAACTGGAGGTACTTGCGATGCGAGGGACAATGGGATGTGCAGATATGCATCCTGCATATCCAGCGCATAAAGCCATTGACCCGGCCGAAGAAGGGGCAGAAGGGTTTGAAGGGAGAGCATCCTGAACTTTTGTATTTCACATAGAAGTTCAGGGAGCTGAGATCGAGAATGAGTCTGAGATCTCCCGTCTTCTTTGGTACCAGGAAGAAATGGGAATAGTAACCCGTCCCCTGAAGGTGAGGAGGAACGGGTTCTATGGCCTGCTTCGCGAGAAGGGCAGATATTTCTTCCCTGACCAAAGGAAGATGGTCCCTTGCGTAAGAGGACTTCAGAGGGGGGTGGCGTGGAGGTTTCTGTAGAAACTCTATGAAGTGTCCCTCCGCAATAATCTGAAGCACCCATGAATCCATGGTTATCCTCTCCAACCCGGAAGGTGGAGGGAGAATCTCCCTCCTACCGGTTCCTCCGGGAGTCCGGAGGCGGTGGGAGAGGGAGGAGTCAGGTGGTGTGGGCAGCGCGCAGCTGGGGCACCCGCGCTTGGTGGCCTGCCTTCTGGGGTTTCGCTGAGGCCGGCCGCGCGCCTGAAAGGACGGCGCTATGGGGATGGGGACGGTACATGGAATCCACAGATTTCAGAGCCGTCCCCTTCTCCTGCAATCGGTGATGATGTCCTTGACATCACCACCGAAAAGCACTGAACCCCTGAAAGGTGCTTCCTGGATTGCTGACTGCACCTCCGGGACCAAACCTGACACGCGGAGCCAGGCGTGACGCTGAAGACTTACGGCGAATGCGGAGCTCCGCCCAGCAGTGTCCACTGCATCGTAGGTCGTCCTCAGGATGTGACGACTGGCCGAACGAGCAGAACGGACTAGGTCAGCTAACTCCTGCTTGACTTGGGAGTCAGGTAAGGAGTCGATCTTAGATTCCGCCTGGGTAAGGATAGCCCTCTGTAATCCCCATATGTGCTACTATAATTCAGAGCCCGACCCAGTCAGTGGAAGAAGAGTATATTTTCTTACGTACTGGTCCAGAAGGCTAGATTCCTTATCCGAGGGAGACGAAGCTTAAATGTTTGGGGTGTGCTGACCGTCCTGGTGAGCGGCTTAATCACGACCGAGTCTGCACGGGGTGAGAATGCAAAATCTACACCCTCCGGAGCCTGGTATAGCTTGTTGGACTTCCTAGGAAGCAGGGCTAAAGCCGTCAGTTGTTTCCAAATAGTGGAAACAAGGTGGGCGTGAGGCTCAATCCAGGGTGGCACTAGAGTAGGGGCCGTATTCGGCAGGTCCAGATGTTCGGCGAGTTTAACCCGCTGAGGATCTGGTTCCAGAGAATGCCACTGATGTACTTCCTGGATCTTCCTGAGCAACTCCATGAAGGAAGGATCCTCCGGAGGAGTCCTCGGCCGGGGCTTGGACGGAGAGCGAGGTTCGTCGTCTCTCTCGGAGCATCCATCGGAGGAATCCGATGAATCTGAGAGGGAGGAAGAAGAAGAATTAGAAGCAGAGTAAGACTCCCTGACCCGTCTAGGGGGAGGAACGGGTTACTTAGTGGGAATCCTGGACGCGTGTCTCCCCCTCTCTGGATCCAGAGGGAAGAGCTCGGAACTGGAGGCGGAGAGGGAGTGTGCCGCCTCGGCGTACGGGGCCGGCGTGGCACTATCGCCGTAGATGCTCTCGACTTCCTTGGGGAGCTGAGCCTTGGCCTCAGCCGACCAGGAAGCCAGAGTCTCCTGAAGATCCACCGGTGGCCTGGGGGGCGGTGGACGAGGAGGAGGGGGATAATTATACGGATTATATCCGTAAGGCGAGTATCTGTAACCCGGCTGCGGGAACACCGGTGCTGGGTATTGCGGCGTCGGGTACTGCGGTGCTGGATACTCTGGACCCAGGTAAGACAGCGTCGGATAGGACGGCGGATACTTGGGTACCGGAGGAGCTGCCGGAGCAGACGGCCCAGTAGGGGGCCCCACGGGCGGCCGACATTGATAGGCCTATGGGGTTGGGCCCACGGAGGGGGATATCCTCCCACGCGCCGGTGGGCCGTGTCGGGCCGTGTCAGATCCGGTTCTGTAAGAGGAGGGTCTGACGGGGGAAGAATATCCTCACATCGCCTAGGGACGGAGAGGAAAAGTCCCCAGGGTCAGGCTGGGGCGACTCGGCCCCGGACGGGCAGCGAAGGCCGTGGGAACCTGGGATGACAGACGATGGAGGGTCTGGTTTCAGGTTCCACGCCCGCGACAGTTGGAGGAGCCAACGTGCGACTTAGGGGCTGGATCCTGGCGGACGCCAGAGGAGCCAGCGTCCGGCTTATGGGGTCCCTCATCAGAGGCGGGCCGAGGGTGGGAAGCGGCCCGGTCCGAGGGGGACGCGACCGTGCGCCGCCCCGAAGGGTCGGGCGTCTTATCGGTCTTCTCCCAGCGGACGAGCCGACGTCCGACTTATGGGAGGTGCCCACGCCAGTAGGCCACAAGCCTGCGGCGGTACTGGGGGCAGAGGCCTCCTTTAGCCCGGAGGCACCCACAGGACCCGAGCGCGAGCCCGACAGGCGGGCCGACGCCTCCTCAAAAACCTTGGAGGCTGCCGGATGATCCCTGAGGATTACGTTACCTGAACCGCGACTCTGCCGTAGTCACGGGCAAGAGGCCTTCTCCCGTGCCTTTCTTTGTCCCGCTTCTTGTGGTGTCCTTCAGGAGAGGTCGACGCCTGCCTAAGCTTCTTCAACTCCTTCTCCATTGAAGACATCTTTTTTTGAGCAGATGGGCTTCCAAGGACTGTTGGCGCTGGCTCGTGGTAGCCGCGTGAAGTGCAGGCACTGCGGGCACTTGTCGATCGCGTGGTCGGGGCCTAGACAAAAAAGGCAGAGAGAGTGGCCATCCTTGTGAGGCAGTTGGGCGCCGCACGAGTCGCACTTATTTTTAGAAGGGGACGACATACACCGACGTTATACCTGACGACACGATATGAAAATACTGATAATTCTCGGTAAAAACCGACGAAAGAACAGGGCTGAGCACGAACTTTACCGCGAGGCGCTGCACGCAGCTAACGACGGGAAAGAACTGGAAGGCGGGCATCCGGGACATCCCCTTTATACCGACGTCGTCTGACACCGGTCACCTGACGTGGGGCCAGGGACTGCTAGCTAGAAATTTTTCCGTGAGGTCCTGCCGCCTGCCGACGTCAGTCCTATATGTAATTACCTACTGCAAGAGCCCTCTCGAAGTAAGATCTTTCCTTCCAGCACAGAGACAGCACATCCCAACAAAAACCGTCTCGCCCTGAAGCGAGCGAGCAGAAGACAGGAGGTTTGGCATTGTCGGGGGAAGCGAAGAGGTCCATTTGAGGAGTCCCCCAGTGCTGGAAGACAGTGTCTAACACGACCTGGTCGAGTTCCCACTCGTGAGACTTGGCTGATGAGCGACTTGAGGCGTCCGTGAGAGTGTTCCCCATTGCCGGCACGTGAACTGCCATCAGATGAAGGCTGTGCTGGGATGCCCAGTGCCAGACTCTCATGGCTTCTCGGCAGAGGGGATAGGAACGAGTCCCCCCCGTTTGTTGAGGTACCAGACAACACACGCTGTCTGATTGTATGAGAAGGTGACCGGGAAGAACAACCGGGAGGAGAGGCATAAAGGACTGCCCTCAGCTCGAGGACATTTATATGGAGCCTTTGTTCGAACTGAGACCAGCTGCCCTGAGTCTAGTGGGGCCCGAGATGGGCACCCCCACCTGTCCCTGATGCATCTGTCGTCGGGGTCTGGGAGAGAGGTGCGGTACAGAACGGGATACCCAGATTGAAATGTTCTGGAACAGTCCACCATTGCAAATCCATGACCACAGGGTCTGACACCAGGATTTGGTGATCCAGGTCACCCACAGACTGGTCCCACTATGACCGCAGGGTCCACTGGCAGATCCTCACATGGAGACAAGCGAGTGGGACGGTCGGGATGGCAGCCATCATCAGGCTGAGAAGACGAAGGACCTTCCTGGCTCCGACCCTTCTGAGACTCGATAAGAGCCGAGCTTGGTTTGACAGCATCTCGGCCCTGTCCAGGGGTAAGAAAGCCTTGCCCAGAGTCGTGTCCAACACTACCCCTATGAACTGCTGCCATTGGCAAGAGATCGGGTGGGACTTGGCAGGGTTGTTTATAATCCCCAGGTCGGAGAATACTTGAAGGGTGAGGGAAAGGGAGCCCAAAAGTTCCTCCCTGGACGGGTATGCCAGAAGCCAGTCATCTAAGCAGGGGAAGACTTTGACCCCCTTGGTACGCAGGAAGGCCGCCACCACCGCCAGGCATTTGGTAAATACTCTGGGGGCCGAGGATAGACCAAAGGGAAGGGCCTTGAACTGGTAGTGGGACCCCTGACAACAAAAACGGCGGTATTTGCGATGGGAGTGGCGAACGGGGATATGGAGGTAGGCATCCTGCATATCCAGGGTGCACAGCCACAGTCCCAGCCGAAGCATGGGGAGAAGGCTCTGGAGGGAGAGCATTCAAAACCATTTGTAGTCCACAAACTGATTGAGGGAGCTGAGGTTGAGAATGGGCCTCAGGTCCCCAGTTTTGTTTGGTACTAGCAAGAAGTGAGAGTAGTAACCTGTCCCCAAAGGTGGGGGGGGGGGGACAGGTTCTATTTCCTCTTTTAGCAGAACAGAGTGGATTTCTTCCAATACCAACTGCAGATGAGTGTGGGAGTATGAGGAGGGAGGGGGCAGTCTGTGAGGGCTTTCTTGAATGAACTCTATCAAGTGTCCTGCTGCAATCAGCTGGAGTACCCAGGCATCTGCCGTTATCCTCTCCTAACCCAGTAGATGGGAGGAGAATCTTCCCCCCTACCGGTTCCTCTGAACTGGGGAGAGGCAGGGAGTCAGGAGGCGGGGGGCAGAGTAGCGACCGAGGCCCCGGGAGCATTCTTGCTGGGAGGGGGGGGCCTTGGCAGCTGATGCGGCTTTGCATTTGTTGGGACGTCGGGGTTGCGTCTGCTTAGGCATTTGGTGGTTAGGGTGCCGAAAGGACCGTTTCTGCCTCTGAGAGGGTTTGTACATAGTCTGAACAGACCTTATGTCAAACCCTTGTCCTGTAATTCGGTGATGATGTCCTTGACATCACCGCCAAACAGCACAGACCCTCTGAAGGGAGCATCATGGATTCGCCGACTGCACTTCACGGGCAAACCTGACACTTGGAGCCAGGCATGATGCCGTAAGGATACAGCAAAGGCCAAGCTCCTGCCTGCAGTGTCCACCACGTCATATGTAGCACAAAGCACGTGTCTATAGGCCGAGAGCGAAGAGTGGACAAGATCTTTCAGTTCCTGCTTTGTTTGCGAATCTGGGAGGGAGTCCAGTTTTGATTCCATCTAACTAAGAATAGACTTCTGGTAGCCCCTCATGTGGCCAATGTAATTGAGGGCCATCATGCCCAGAGTGGAAGAAGCATAGATCTTCTTCCCATAATGGTCCAGAATACGGGACTCCTTGTCGGCGGGGGTGGGGGGATGAGCTGAGATGCTTAGTGCTGGCTGATCGGTCATGTACGGCGCTAATCACAACTGAATCGGCCATGGGGTGAAGGATATGAAAATCCTTCCCCTCAGGATCCTGATATAGCCTGTCGGCCTTCCGAGGAAGGGGGGCTAACGAGGAGGGTTGCTTCCAAATAGTGAAGACAAGATCCTCGTGAGGCTCTATCCAGGGTGGAATCAGAGTGGGAGAAGTCTCCGGGAGGTCCAAATGGGCCATGGGCTTCTTTCGCTGGGGATCTGGCTCCACTGATTGCCACTTGCAGGCGGCCTGGATTTTCTTCAGCAACTCCAGAAAGGAAGGATCTTCCAGACGGGACTTCAGAGAACCTTGCGACCTATCTGGAGTGTGGGGCTCGGCCTCTAGGTCAGAGCATCCGGAGTCCAGATCGGACTCTGAAGACTCCAATGTAGAAGAATAATAAACCTCCCTAGAAGGAGGATCACCCTCTCTGGGGGTTCCCCGGTGAAGCGTGTCCTCCCTGGTCAGAGAACCAGATGGTTTAGCTCTGGTATCAGGCAGAGGTAAGGGAATCTCTTCTCGCTGATGCAGGGGGTCCAGTGTCGGGACCAGCATCGGTAGACATTTCTCGACCTCTTGGGTGATCTCTGTTTTGGCTTCAGCCCACCAGGAGGCCAAGACCTCCCTCAGGTCCACCTGAGGTTGCGGGGTAGGTGGAGAAGGGGGAGGAGGAGGCGGGGGGGCTTGGTTATGGGTAACCTGGGAACCTGTAATAGGAGTACATATAACCCGACAGTGGGAGGCCCAGCATCAGGTATTGAGGTGCCGGGTAGTGTGGCATCGGGTACTGAAAAGCTGGATACTGCGGTGTCGGGTATGCTGGAGCCGGGGGCTCCAATGGAGTCGAAGGTCCCGGTGTGGGCCCTGCAGGCGGACCGGACGGGTCAGGCGTCAGCCCGGAAGGCATAGGGCCCGAGAGGGGACCCACCAGAGGGTCCGTGAGCCCAGATGGCTCTGACAGTGTATCATCAGGAAGTGGAATGCCAGAGGGTGACGTCGGGTCTGGTGTCTGAGGGTCCGGCGTCGGGGGGGGACCCCTGACGGCTGCGTTCCAGACTCCTCGACCCCAGCCAGGGAGGAAGGAGTGAGCTCCTCAGGAGGAGACGCAGGAATTTCAGTGGGCAACGCAACGGGTGTATGTTGCGGCGACTCTCTGGGGTTAGGTGTGGAGGAAGAGCCTGTCGACAGGTCGACAGCTGGGCAGATGTCAGGAGTACCGACAATTGACTTATCAGCCGTGTCCAGGCGGACATCAGTGGGACCAACGCCAGGCTTACCGGATGCACTCTGACCGGCAGGCCTGGGTTTAGAGACCGTAGTGGGAGTGCGGGCCTCCTTTGTCCCGGAGGCTCCCATCAGGCCCGAGCACAAGTCCGACGGGGAGGTTGACACTGGCATAGAAACCACTAAGGCGGCCATCAAAGGACGATCCCCCGAAGTGGAAGTTACCTGGAGGGCCACGAGTCCAGCCGAAGTCGTAGCTGCTGTGGATGGTGTGTCCCAGTCCCAGTGTTTCTCCTTGTCCCTCTTTCTCTTACGATGACCCTCCGGAGAAGTAGCGACACCTGCCTCAATTTCTTCAGTTCCTTTTTCATGGATGCCATTTTCTTTTTGAGTAAATGGGCTTCCAGGGACTGCTGCCTTCGTTTCCGGGTAGCAGGATTGAATTTTCAGCAGTGCTCACATTCCTCCACGTGGTGGTCTGGGCCCAGACAGAAGAGGCAGAGGGAATGGCTGTCCTTATGTGGGAGCTGGGATCTACACGAGTCGCACTTGTTTTTATACGATTCCGATGGCATTGGGGGTGACATGCACAGCGAGGTAGTAATGCACAATTATCAGAATGATGTAGAAAAAAGTCGAAAAAACTTATACTTATCCAAAATGGCAAGATAAGCTAACGCTGTTCTTCCGCGAGATACTATCGCAAGCCGACAGAGGGAAAGAACTGGAGGGCGGGCGTTGAGACCGCCCCCTTTATACTGAAGTCACTTGACATGGGGGCTGTCCCCGCCAGAGACTGCTAACTAGAGATTTTTCCGTGGGGTCCTGACGACTGGCGGCTTAGTCCTACTTGTGAATACCTACTGCAAGAGCCCTCTCGAAGAAAGATCAGTAGATCTTTGAGAGAATATCTTTCATTAGATCACACCTATGGAACTGTAGCCATCAGGCACTAGCACCACATGGAAACTTTTTTGCAAGCAGTCCACTAGGGGCTGCCCACAATGACGTCCTACATCGGCACTTCCATATAAATGTGGGTGACCCCTTCCCTCCTCAGTTCCCCACCAGAGATCATGCTCTGAGGACCAACCTGTAGGGAATCTGGATGGGACCTACAGCTCTGCTGACAATGTGAGGCAGAGAACATCAGTTAGAACCTTATGGAGAAGACGACCTCAGGATCTAAGGGGGACGAAGGGTGGAACGGCATGACCTAATGAAAGAGATTCTCTCGAAGATCTACTGTTACGGTAAGTAACTGTTCCGTCTTCTTCAAAGATATCTCCTTCATCAGCCCACACCTAAGGAACAAATACCAAGCAGTGCTGACAGAAAAACAATCTGGGTGGCTGGAGCCTACAGGCCTAAGGAAGCAGGCCTTCAAGCACAGCTAGGCCAAAGCCTGCCCTTTTCCCTGAGGCAGTGTCCAGACTATAATGTTCAGTGAAGGTGTGGTCAGTATTCTAGGTGGCAGCTGCACAAATCTCAGTGTAACCCCCCAACACATGGGGATCACTGAAAAGTCTTCTTTTGGTGAGCCTAAATGCTCTCCGCCAGGCTGGTGTCCTGTATTTCAGCTGATTTAAAAAATATTTGAGTGAGAGTGCCTAATGCCTCCATGTACTGTCGCTTTAAGAGCTGCCAAACTGCAGTATAATTAATTTGAAATGGGGGGGTCTGTGTGTTTCCCTGCTCGAGTCCCGTTTGGGCCACTGAGTAAATCGCTCTGTTTCTGCAGTCGCTGTATGCGCAGAGGGAGCTCTTTCAGAAGATGTAATTGTTTGCTTGTAACCTGTTAGAGTAATAATGAAAATGCAGTCTGTTCTAACCTGCTTTCTTGTAGTAAGGACTGTGCAGAGTAGCTCCCTCATGTTGGCTCTGAACTGCCGAACTGAACCAATCATTGTGGGGATCCTTTAAAATGGAGCCTGCTCTGGACGAATCAGAACTTGGACTCTCCTCTGGAGCCTGCTGTAAGCAGATTGTATGGGCAGTGACTCTGGGAAATGTAGTTTTGACCTTGACGCCTTTTTCTACCAACAGAGGGAGTCTTATTGTGAGTGACAGCTGAATCAGCCAACAGAATAGTGTGGAGCTAAAGGAAATGCCCTGCTCTGTGACTGGAAAGATCAGATGAGTTGTGACTGTGAAGAGATGAGGAGCTCTGTGCTTCTGCGGTGTATAGTTTCGCGCGGGAAGCGCGTGTAAGGACCTGAGTTTTGGTCTGCAGCCTTTGTGAGTGCCAGTCGGGACTGAATCTGAGTTGTGAGGAGAAAGAAGCACCAGAAGTGTGGAAACCAGGCTCACCCTTTAGAAGACTGGAGAAATTGCTGAATCGCGCTCGGTCTGTCAGGAACTGAAGCTGCTGTGTGTTCTCCCGGGTATCTTGCAGTAACTGCGGTCAGGATCGAGGAGCAGCCTGCCTGGTATAGTACTTTCCTTTTACATATAAATGTGTCTAGTGCTTGTGGGGAATCACGATCTTATTCTCCCCGGTACTGTGAATTGTGTGCTGAAGCTGGAAGCAGAACCCAGCTTGATTCGGACTGAATCCGCCTGTTTTTCGAATGCAAGTGAGTCCTGCCACGAGGGCTGGGCCAGCTATTCTGTTTCTCCTGGCAATCCAGGACAACCTACATCCATCCAGTTTTCAGTACCGAGTCCGTGAGTACGAATCAGGGTAGCTCCCAGCAATCTGTTTATCAAACTGCAAGTGTGTCATCTAATTGTTGCTGTTTCATTTCTTCACGAACTGGGCCCCAGGGCTCCGGATTACAATTTGTGTGTGCATGTGTTTTTCCATCAAAGGGCCCCAACCAGCTGCACTGACCTTGGCTAGCCCCCCACCATCCTGGGTACCCAGACAGTGACATTTTGGACCCTATATGCATGCACAGTACTGTGATTTGAATATTTCCAAACCAAATCAACCTGATTAACCCCTCCTTGTTACTGCCCCCTCTGAATAAATCAGATTTGTTGTTATTGAACTATATGCTGTCTGTGGTATCAGTACATGTAGAAAAAGCATTGCATTGTGTTTGTGTATATTGCCTAACCTTGTTTTACAGGGGGTCTTCAGAGACGGCTGCAGAATCAGTCTCGAGGGTAAGTGGTACTTTATGAGTGTACAGTGTGTATACGTGGGGTATTGGAGCTGTAACTCCTATGTACTGTGTGAGCCACTAGAGGGAACACAGTGTCCCAGAGGGCTGTGATCAAGCTAGTCTAACCACTACAAACCCGGACCTCTGAGTGGAGACACCCGCCATAGAACCTAAGCCCCTCAACTGTCAGTAGTCAAGCAGGCAGGGGTGCTAGCCCTTGGGATAGCGCCACCTAGGGGTTACATCAGCAGCAGACGTATTTCTAAAACAGGCAACAGAAGTGGCCATGTCTCTAGTTGAGTGGCCACGAACAACCCCAGGAAGTTCCTTACTGTACTTCCTGAAACAAAAAATAATACAGTTGGCCAACCATTTGAACAAGCACTGTTTAGAAACAGGAGCGCCCTCCTTCCGGGGGTGAAAGAAACAAAAAGCTGTGAGGACTTCCTGCAGTCCTTTGTAGGGTGTATATTCTATGTACATCCAAGGTATGGAGCAATGCTTCCCCTGGATTGCCAAGCTCGGGAAAAATAAACTGTCAGGTGGCTGGCTTGATCCAAAGTAAAATCCAAAGTAAACGCAGACACCTCCTTTGGTAAAAACGTAGGACTGGTATGCAATGACACCCTGTCTTTGTGAAAAATCAGATAAGGAGGCTCGAGTCTGAAGCTCTGAAATTCTTCAAGCAGAAGAAACAGCAACTAAAAATAATGCTTTCCAAAACAGAAAGCATAGGCTGCAAGTCACAGCTGGCTCAAAAGGAGCCAAAGTAAGTTTTTCTAACACAAAATTCTGGTCCCAAGCCGGGGCTGGATTGTGGATAGGAGGCTTCAAATGCAGAATGCCTCTCAAAAACGTACGGACCACCTCCAGCTGAGCAACTGTACAACCCTCAACAGGCACACGGAAAGCTGAAATGGCAGCCAAGTGCACTTTAATAGAAGAATACTGCAGACCTGCATCTAACAAGGACAGCAAATACTCCAGAACCTGATTTACCAGACTGGTAAAGGGATCCAATTGGTGAGAAGCGGCCCACAAAGCAAAGTTCCCCTTAACAGAACTAGTGGCTCTGGTGTAAGGTTTTCTGGCAGCCAGCAAGACATCAGCCACCGTTTTGTGACACCCCAAACCAAGTAATGGCTATGTCTTCAGGAGCCATGCATGAAGGCGCAGTGACTTGAGGTCCGGATGGACCTGGGTTCCCTGCTCCTATGACAGTAGACTAGAGCTTAAAAGTGTTTTTTTGGGCTGTGGGAGGCCCCCCCCCCCGGTCTACCAAATGGGGGCGGGGGGGACCACATTTGCTGGAGAGAGGGAGGCATTTGGGGGGGGATTATATTTTTATATTTCATATGCTTATGTGTGTGTGTTAATAAACATTTGTACTTGCATTTTAGTGCCGTCTGGTCTTCGTTCTTCCATGTTTTGTCCGGGGATTCAACCGAAAAGTGGACGTCAGCCACAACAGACAGTAAGAAACACAGAACAGACAATTCAGCAGCCGAATGAAAAAGACATAAATACTGAGCTAAAACCACTCCAATAAACATAAACTGAAAGAGCCAGTGGAACCAAAAACAGGCAGGCAGGAAAATAATACAAATTAAGTAGCAGTTGCAGCTTTTTATTTCTGAAGTATTTTTCTTATTCTTTTTTGCTCATTATGGTCTTCTATAGTGATAATATTGTGTTAGAACAGTTCTCAGCCTGGCAGCTGACGTATCTACAGTACCTCTATGCCCCCCCACTACATCAGATGCATTCTGATCTCAGTGACAGTGAGATGACCTGGGAGCCACCGAGTGGCTATTCCTAAGCAGCAGTGAATGTGTCAGTAAGGGGTGCAATTAGATATGTCAGGCTGAGAGCTGTTCCACTCATCGCACCTAACATCAGGTAACAGTGACTCTTCTAATTGACCAAAGTCAAAAGAAAGTACCTCAGCCATAAAATGTAATGGCTGACTGCTTTTAAAAAGTAATACTACTTTTAGGCATCCACTGGCTCTTTCAACTGGTCCTCTCAGTCTGGTGAGTGAAATTAGCCTGACGCTAACTCCCTTCTTCTGCTCATGTATCACCAGGTGTGTGCAACTTGTTCAAAATCTGCAGTACCTCTACTGCCACCCAATTCTGAGAGTATCATCAAGCTTTGAAAGTTATTATTGTTCAGCGAGTTCCTGAATTTGGATTTTATTTGTATCTGAGTACTGAAGCCACGTTCACATTCTACACTAGCCACAAGCATGACCATTGCAATCTGATACAGCTTTTTTTTTTTTTTTAACTTTGTTTATTTTCAGGGGTTTTTTTTACTTTTCATTTCAACTTACAACCTACATATGTGCATAGGAATTAATTCTTGTATTCTTCAGGTTATTACAATCCATTCAGTGGAATACTTCCATCATTTCTGGTCCTTTAGTCTATACATGCTCTCTCTTGTATAAAATTATTTCATACATAATTGTATCTCATATCTAGTTATGTCTAAGCCAGCCTTCCTGTCTTGTCTTTTCCCTTTTCAGGGTATAAAATCTTGTCTCATTGGGGTGATATATAATATCCATCTCCTCCATACTATCTCAAATTGAGCATATATCTTATTTGTCAATGCCTTTCCATATGATACATATCTATCACTATATTTTGCCATTGTCTTAATTGGAGTGGGTTTGGAGATAACCAGTTTTTTGTTATGGTTTTTTTAATAGCTATTATCAATATCAACAGGAGTTTCTTTGTCCTGATATCCCTACTTCCCTCTGGAAAGTCCAATAAAAAGTATAATGGTACATTCAATATTATAGAGGGTGAAATTATACTCTTAATTGCCTCTTGTACCTCCTTTAGAAAAGGTTGTATTATTGGGCACTTCCAAAATATGTGCCCGTGTGTTGCCAGATTTTCGCCACATTTCCTCCAGCATGCCACTTCCTTCTTCTTATTAAAGTGCATCTGGATTGCCAGTCTTCTGAAAAACCTGACAGCATTTTTCCATGTAAATTCTCTCCAACATGGTGATGATGTACATTTATGTATATGTGATAAATCATTTCTCCATGTATCTCCTGCTATTATGACATTCAAATATTTTTTCCCATGCTCTCCTAATGGAATCAACTGAGTCCCCCTCCATTTCTCTTATTGCCACATATAAGTAGGATATTATGTGAGTTGGCTCTGTCTTGCCTTCTACAGTTTTCTATATTATCTCTATAATCTTGGGTGTAGGATACAATGTCCAACATTCTTTCTTGATACTTTTTATATAGTCCCTAATCTGGAAGAATCGGAATCTATCTCTCTATGTTATCTCACGTGCTTTCCAAATCTGAGAAGCTCATTACATTTCCTTTTTTCAGGAATTGGTATACTATATGTAATCCTTTCCTTTCCCATCTCTTATACCCCATGTCCATTTTTGCTGGTAAGAAATTCTCTATGTGTGTCAATGAATAGAACATGGGCTTCCGTTCTGACATATTCTTGGTGTTCAACATCTGTCTCCAAACTTGTAACATTGACATTGTATAGGGATTATCCACATCCACCCCTTCTTTATCTCCCTTATCTACCAGTAGAGCCCCATGTGGTCGTCTTAAGTCTTCTTCTGCTAATTCTATTCCTTTCCACTTTGCCTCATTATTTAGGGTGCAGCCAGTATATCACCGTCCGAATCTGGGATGCTATATAATAATATTTAACATTTGGCAAGGAGAGACCCCCTTCATCTTTTGAGAGTTGTAGTATTGATGGTCTTATTCTTGGTCTCTGGTTCCCCCATATGTATTGTGTTATTTTATTTTTTTATAAAAAATCTCTGGAATTACAATTGGGATAGTTTGTGCCAAATACAGAAATCGTGGCAACAACACCATTCTGACTGCTTCTATTTTCTGTATGAATGGTATAGGTATCAATGGCCATTTATCTATGTCTCTCTGCATTTGTACTAGAAGTTTTTTATAGTTAAGGTCGTATAATTTTGTATACTCTGGACTCAGCCATATACCCAGGTATTTAAGTGTAGGAGTGTTCCATTTAAACTTATAATGAGATTCCACCTGATCTGATGGTTTATAATTTACTCCCAGTACCTCCGTCTTACTTACATTAATTTTATAGCTTGCTAATTCTCCAAAATCTGTTACTGTTGACCAGAGTGGTCCCAGGGAACTCTCTGGATTTGTTAGGTATATCAAGAGGTCGTCTGCATAAACAGCCAATTTATGTTGGCCTCCTCCTAACTGTATCCCCGTTATCCCTCTATGCTGCCTTATAGCTTGTGCCAAGGACTCCAGGTATATCGCAAACAAAAGGGGCGATAGGGGGCATCCCTGTCTGGTTCCTCTTTTAAGGTTTATTGGTGATGATATTGAGATATTTATTTTAATATATGCCATAGGGTTGTCATATAAGGAGTCTACTATCTCTCTAAATTCTGTTGGAAATTCCATTTTCTCCATTGCAGAAAAGGCCATGCCACCCTGTCGAAAGCCTTTTCTGCATCCAAACTTAGGAGTAGGAAGGGTGTTCCAGACAGGGAGGCATAGTGCAAAACATGCAGTGTTCTCTTTATGTTGTCTTGTGTTTGTCTACTTGTCACAAACCCTGTCTGATCTTGCTCTATCAGGTGAGGCAATAATCCCTCTATCCTTTTAGCCATAATACATGTAAATAATTTATAATCTATGTTCAGTACTGAGACCAGTCTGTATGAGCTACAGTTTGTGCTATCCTTTTCCGGTTTCAGTAGACTGGTGATGGTGGCATATCTCCATGTATCTGGGCAGCTCTTATTTTGTTGTATTTCTCTAAATGTCTCCATGAGGACAGCCATTAACTTCCTTCGAAAGTACTTATAGAACTCCCCTGTATATCCATCTGGGCCAGGACTTTCATGGGTCTTAAGGCTTGTGATAGTCTGGGCAGACTAGATGGGCCTAGCGGTCCTTATCTGCCGTCAGTCTATGTTTCTATGATAGCTTTATTTAGTTCTTTCTCTGTAATTGGGGATATTAGTCCCTGTTGTTGTTCATCCGTAAGGCTAGGTAATTTTAATCCTCTCAAGAATGTCTCTTTCTTATTAATGTCTATATCCTTTTCTGGAGTATATAAATTCTGGTAGTATTTCTTAAAAGCCTTCTCAATCAACTGTGGTAGTCTCATTAGCTGCCCCCAGGATCTCTAATCTGTGTAATTGTTGTTAACGTTATTCTTCTCGGAGTCTATGGGCCAGCAGTCTAGTCCCTTCGTAATATTTTTGTTTTAAGAATTGTAGAGCTTGCTCTGTTTTAGCATCTAACATATGTTGTAATTTACCTTTAATTTCTTGTATTATACTTTCACAACTCATGTCTCCTGCTGTATGTCTCTCTTGTGTCTCCCTTAGCTGTTTTTCTAAATTTTCTTGTTGCTGATTTTGTTGTTTTTTATAATATGAGGTGTATTTAATTATATCTCCTCTCAATACCACTTTTATTGTGTTCCATAATATTACCTTTTTTTAAGTCTGGGGATTCATTTTCTTTGGTAATTTGGGGGATCCTCTGTTCTATCATTTCTTTTGATTCAGGAAGAAACTGTTAAACCTCCACAAAGTTCTTGTTTTTTCACTTGACTATTCTAGTTTGAGAGTTAACATTGAATAATCTGAAACAGGGGTAGGAGTAATCTCGAATTCCTGTGCCATATACAAGGATTCCCTGGACATATGGTAATAATCTATTCTTGTATATATTTAATGTGGAGCAGAGTAATGAGTGTATGTCCTTATATTAGGGTGATTATATCGCCATACATCTACCCACTGTACATCTTGGAAATATCTGATGGCCAACCTCTGTGGAGCGTTTCTCTTGGGAGGTTGTTTTGTAGATGTGTCTAAAGAATCATATATCATATTATGGTCTCCCCCTAAGATTAGGGTTCCCTTTTGTTTCTCTGTTATTATCTGACATAACTTCCTCACTTCTTTTGTTTCTTTTTCTGGTGGTATATATATATATATATATATATATTGATGCTACTGTAATCATGCGTCCTAAGTTACCTACTACCAGTGCCAGTCATCCCTCTTTATCCATATAGATATCTGTCTGCTGAAAATACAGGTTACTCACCTGTAACAGGAGTTCTAGGAATGGTATATGTTGTTCATCCACACTCACTGGCAGGTATCCTTGCCGCTTTAAATCTTGCCGGAAGGTCTTCAAGCTTGCTCCTCCCACCCACCCGGGTGGTATAACTCTGGCTCCGCCCATGGCGCCAGATCTGGCCCGCTGGAAAGCTCAGGTTGTGCGTCGAGCCGGTAGGGATGGAGTCGTAGGATGAACAACATATACCATTCCTAGAACTCCTGTTACAGGTGAGTAACCTGTATTTCTAGGGACATGGATATGTTGTTCATCCACACTCATTGGCAGACTCTAGCAGTTCTCCGGGAGGGGAGGCAAGGCGACACCCCCAATACTTACTTGGGAAAGAGAGACTGAGAACCGAGGCCCCAAAACCAGCATCCGGCGTGACTCAAGGTCGATGTGGTAATGGGTAATGAAGGTGTTTGCTGACTTCCAGGTAGCAGCCCTGCAGATTTCCTGGATAGGGACGTCCCTGGAAGCAGCCACCGTTGCAGCAGTATGGCGGGTAGAATGAGCTCTTATCCCTCTGGGAGGCTCCATGCCCGCCAACTTATAGCAGAGATCTATGCAGGAGGTTACCCACCTGCTTATCGTCCTTGGCTGCAGGTCTGCCAGATCGCGTGCTAGCGTGGGTGACAAACCAGCTGGCGAACCTCTCCCAATTTCCCAGCCGTCGCCCTTATAATAATTGAGCCTCTAGGGTCACAGAGTATGGAGCCTATATTCGCCTCCGAGGTGTGATTGGGGTAGAACACCGCAGAGTCAACACCTGGTTAAGGTGAAACTCCCACACCACCTTCGGAAGGAATTTCTGGTGGGGGGAGGACAACCTTGTCCCTGTGGAAGACCAGGTGGGAGACTCGATGGAAAGCGCCTGGAGCTCTCCCATCTTTCTGGCTGACGGATAGCCACCAAGAAGGCGGTCTTCCACTACAGGTGAGAGAGAGCACACCTGTGCACAGGTTCGAATGGTTTGCCCATGAGCTTTGCCAGTACCAGCAGTAGATCTCATGGAGGTGGGGTTCCCTGCACTGGAGGAAATGTGATGCAAGGCCTTGAAAAGCGCCAGACCACCTCTCTCCTCATGCCTACATCGACTGCTTCCCGGCCCGCTCCTGAAGCAGAGATGGCTGCCAGGTGCACCCTTAGGGTCGCCGACCTAAGCCCTTGACTAGAAAGGACCATAAATAGTCCAAGATGCTTGCCAAGGAACAGGAGGAAGGGTCCAAGCCCTTGTTCTTGACACCAAATGGAAAACCTTTCCATTTGAAGGCATAGCATTTTCTGGTCGACTCACGGGACACCAACTACATTGAGGACCTCGCCGAAAGACCCAAGGCCTGGAACCCTAGCCGCTCAGGAACCAGGCCAGGTGCAGGGATTGAAGGTCCGGATGGAACACCTTCCCCTGATTGACTGAGAGCAGGTCCGGGCGAGCTGGAAGCTGCCGAGGAGTCCTGGAGCTGAGACTGAGGAGATCTGGGGTACCAGAACTGGCGAGGCCAGTCTGGGGCTATCAGAATCACCTGCGCCTTGTCCCTCCTCGCCTTGAGAAGCACCTTGTGGATCAAGGGAAATGGGGGAAAGGCGTAAAAGAGGCCCGGGGTCCATTGCCTCGAGAAGGCATCCCCCTGCAGCGAGCCCTGCTGAGGGGGGCGGCATGGAACAGACTCAGCTTCGCTCTCCTGGAGGCAAACAGGTCCACCTGAGGTGTGCCCCAAAGGGAGAACAGATGCTGTACTACCTCCGGCAGGAGAGACCACTGTGGATGCAGCCCCTATCCGGCTCAGGGCATCGGCCAGGGTGTTGGAGGCTCCTGCCACGTGAATGGCTAGGGAGATCCGCCTCCAGGCTGCGCACGAGTGACCAAATGCGGAGAGCTTCCTTGCATAGAAGCATGGAGCGCGGCCGCTCTGGCGTGTTTAGATAGTACATGGTCGGGTATTGTCCGCCTGGACTCGACCACTTGACCCCGGAGGAACGGAGCAAAGGCGGTGAGAGCTAGGCGGACCGCCGGAGCTCCAGCAGGTTGATGTGGCATCGGGACCCCTGGGGACCAGAGGCCATGAGCCCGTTGTTCCCCAGATGGGCACCCAACCCATCAGAGAGGCATCGGTCGATAGAGAGAGACCGCGTGCTCGGGCGGATGTAACGGGATGCCCTCCTGCAATGATCTGAATGGTCCACCACTGGAGAGCGCTCCACATCCCCTGTGTCACCGGCATGCTGGTCCAAGGGATCGCAGCGCTGGGACCACTGGCTGGCCAGTCCCCACTGAAGGGGACGATGTTCCAGCGGGCCCAACGGACCACGCTTGTGCAGGTCGCATGAGACCCAGGAGGCGCAGGAAGTCCGGGCAGGGCGCATTGCCCAACCAGAAATGATCGGGCAAAGGAGGAAAGAACTCGGCCCTGTCCGCTGAGCCGCGCCTGGCTCAAGAGAGTCGAGCTGCCTCGATGAACAGAATCACCTGCTCGCTCGAGTTCCGACTGGCCTCGCTTGATAAGGAGGCCCAGTTGAGAGCAGACCGGAGGGCCAGATCTCTGACCACCCGCCTCCTTTCTGAGGGAGCTGCTATCAGCCAGTCGCCCAGGTAAGGGTACACCTGACCCTCGGGCGCCGCAGGGAATGCTGTGTCACCACTGCCATGCATTTGGTGAAGACCCTGGGAGCTGGAGACAAGTCAAGGGCATGGTTTGAACTCAAGAGGATCCTTCCGCTTCGAAGCGAAGGAATTCTGGTGAGACGGACGGATAGGGACGTGAAAAACGTCTGCAAGTCCAGAGAGCAGAACCACACGCTGCTCCAAGGATGGTATTATCTGAACCAGAGTGACCATCCTGAAGGTTCTAGACCTTAGGAACTTGTTTAGGTCGTAGGTCGAGAATGGGGCGCCAGCCCCCGTCCGCTTCGAACCAGGAAGTACCTGGACACAAACCCTGGGCTGAAGGAGGGTCCACCACCTCTCTTACCACCTCCTTCTGGAGGAGGAGGCGATGTCGGCTCGACGAGCCGCCAGTGAGGCTGGGGATCCGAAGCCCCGAGGGGCGACTGCCTGAAGGGTGGTGCCTGCTCAATTCCAGAGGCCTCTTCCCACCACCTTCCAAGACCCACCTGTCCGTGGTAACAGCGACCAGGCGGAACGGAAGTGTTGGAGCCGCCCTCTCTACGGGGACCCAGGGTAAGGTGACGGAATGGGGGCGACACCCTCAGCCCGTCACTGGGCAGGCTTGGAGGAGGGACCGCCGAGGGACCTCCTGGGCCCTTCCTCCCTGCCTCCTGTTCGAGGAAGCCGGCGGTTTGGGTTTGGGATGCCAAGGCCGAGCCTGCTGGCCCTGACGCGTTGCTGGGTCGCGCCGGGGCACAGAAGGACGAAGGGCTTAGGCTGTGGTTTGCGGCCTTTGTCCTTCTGAGCGGAAGAGACCGAGTCCAAGGTGGCATTGGACTCTAGATCCTCTGCAGGTGACCTTCCACCCCAGGGTCAAGAGGTCAGTCCTCAAAAGGAACATCCGCCAACTTGTGCTGGGTATCCGGTAAAGGTGGATATCCTCAGCCAAGCCTCCGGCCGACGATAGCCACTGCGGCCGCCACCGATCTGGCACATGAGTCCCCATATCCAAAGCAGTCGGAGCTGCTGTTTGGCCACTGCCTCGTCCCTGGTCCCGCACCTGCTTAACCGTAGTCTGCAGATCAGCGGGAAGATGAGGGATGACCTCATCCAGGGAGCCCAACAGGGCATGAGAAAATGTGCCATGAGGACGGCCGAACTGGCCTGACGAGGCTCTAGAGAGGACGAGCGTAGACTCTTTCGCCTGACATAGTCCAATTTCTTGACTCTTGTCAGGAGGTTTGTCCCATCCCTGGCGCTGCCGGGCGCCGAAAACGCTGTCGGTAACCAACCCCTCAGCAGAGGGTGTTCAGAAACCGACAAGGAACCGTAGGACCGTGAACTTCCTTGGTCATCCTGGTCAAGGTGCAGGGCAGGAAGCAGGGCGCTGCCAAAGCTCCAGAGCCGGATCACTATGGCCCTCGCCACCGGAAAGGCCTCCGGCCGGAGAACTTCGGTCCAGAACTCCGTGAGGGGATACCTGGCCCGCTTTGAAACGGGTTCGAGCTCCATCCCGGTAGACTCCGAGATGAGCCAAGCAGTCCTAGGAAGGACGACGGGCTATCGTCCATTGATTGACCTCTGAAGACCCAAGTCCAGTCGCTTGGAGAAAAAGGAGGAATCATCTTCGACTCGGAAGATCCTCGAAGAGCTGCCTCTGGCCTGAGCCACCCTTTCACCCGCCAGGTCGGTCGGGAGTGAGGGTAACTGACAGCCGATGGGTAGACCTTAGCCGACCGAGAATCTTGGTCGGAGCCCCAATTGGTGGCTGTGGAGGCGGAGGTTCCACCGAATCGGTGAGTAGCTGGTTTTGGCGAACAACCGCCTGGGCATAGGCCTCGGATAAGTCGCAGGGTTGTGGTCGGTTGCCCGTGATATGCCACTTAATGGCCGGGAAGACGGGGTCGGCTTGTTCCCGGCCAGGAGGAGTTGTTGTAAACATAAGGTCCTCGTATCAGTCGACGTTAATTTACGCAAGCCTCTCATCCGAGGAGGAGGACGAGGACGAGCGGGCGACGCCATCGCTGCAAGCCGAGATTCCCAGGACCGCCATGACGGTGGGATCGGGCTGGACCGCCAAGAGGTCCGGTGACCGAGACCGAGAGTCCCGGAATTTCCGAGGTCGGTGCGGGAGGTGTCGGCGAACCGGGCACTCTTCGCTCGATGTTCCATCCGGTGGGCTCCGGAACCGGAGGCACAGACGAGCCCACAGGATCCTCAACTCCTCCGAGGGGAACCGGGAGAGGGGAATCGGCTGCTAAAGGCGACAGCTCGTCCAATGGCCGAGAAAATCTCGACTCATCGGTGGGAGTCTCGGTCAACTGACCTGGATCGGGATGCCCGAGGCCAGTGGCCGGGCCGAGCGGGTCGATCAAGCCGACGGGTCGCACGGCCCGGGAGGGACCTTCCGCCCCAAGAGCCGCCGACGGAGGGACTACCCCTGTCCTCTTTTTGGACCGAGAATAAGGTCCAGCAGACGCAGGCCCTCTCCTTTAGTGGAGAGGGACAGACAAAGCCCTTAAAAGTAGCCGTGGGTAAGAACCCAGAGAGGGGATAAAATGCCGGGCGCCGAGGAAGATACGGCTCACGCTTCCTTCTTCGAGGGGCGACTCATCCGCTCGAAAGCTGATCTCACGCCTCTCACGCGGACACCGCCAACCGGGCTTCCTTGGACTTTCACCGAGGGAAACGCCGACGGCCCAGTTGCAATCGGGCACGGGTTCGAGGACGAGGGTCGAGAAAGATGAGCACAGGTCGCAAGCCTGCGGGTCGTGCTCAAGGCCTACAGTAGACACACGTGGGAGTGTGGATCCGTCCGAGACATCTTCTCCCGCATGGGCATCTCCGAAATCGGGGTCGATTTGTCCATCGCAGCATGAGGGATAGAAGACTGAAGTCTTTTGCAAAATTTATTTTTAAATCCGAAAACGGAGAAATAGGAACCAGTCTCGAACGCAGAGCGTTAAGGAGGGAACCTGAGCTTCCAAGCGGTAAGGAAGATCTGGCGTCATGGGGCGGAGCCGAGAGTTATACCACCCGGGTGGGTGGGAGGAGCAAGCTTGAAGACCTTCCGGCAAGATTTAAAGCGGCAAGGATACCTGCCAATGAGTGTGGATGAACAACATATCCATGTCCCTAGAACTGAGTATTATGTGGAATTAATACTGCTGTCCCCCTTCATTTCCCTCCTCTATATGATGAGGCTACTACTGTTTTAAACCCAAACTTCGCTAGCTTGTTACGTTCATCTTTGCTTAAATGTGTTTCCTGCAATAGTATGAAGTTCGGTCTCTGTCTTTTCATTTGGGCTAATATCTTATATCTCTTTACAGGACTGTTGATTCCATTAACATTAAGAGAGCATACATTTACTTGTTTCTGACTAGTCATTTTCTAGTATGATACATTCTTGCTTTTCTACTTTGCATTCCATATATTCCATTCCTCTTGCTTTGCCTTCCTTGCTCTTTCTGTATGCATCTCATTCTAATGTTCATTTGACTCCTATGCACCATCATATATCTAACAACATCCACAACACACGTAACAATACTAAACATTTCAACTCTGTAACTATTTACATAATCACTTCCAAGGTTGGAGGAAGTATAATTACTTCCTCTATTACGCCTAAAGGGAGTTCCCTGTCGGGAGATCCCCTCAGTGGGAGGTTTGTAGGAGTTCATGTGAATTCCTCCTCCCCTGGTCCCTTTCTCTTCGAGACCTTGTTTTATTTTGTGAACCCTCTTTCCATCTTCTCTCCCCATTCCTTTCTGTATTCCCCAGGAATTCTCCTTGCTCCACTTCCTCTAGTGCCAAATCCTTCCCTTCCCTTTCCCTTATACTTTACCCCTCTCAATGCTGACTACCCTTCTCTCTATTCCTTAATTCCCGCCTTATAATCCCTTTTCTGTCTTCTGCTCGTTCTTTACATTCCCATATACCCCCTTCTTGGTGTTCCATTTCTTCCTCTTTTCCTTTACCCTTCGCTCCTTATTGATTGTTTCTTGGCCCCTTTTCACATTTACGTCCCCCCCTCCCCCTATCCATTATTCAAATCTCTCCCTTACCTTTTCCTCTCCTGTCGTTTGTGCCTTCATGGCTTAGTTCTTTCCCTTCCTTGTTTAGGATTGCTCTCTATATCTGTAACGCCTCCCCCGTATTTCCCATATTACCCCCTATTTTATCCCTCAGATGTTTTGATGGTTTCCCATAACCTCCAAGTTATTTCTTGAAATATTAATAACATAGTGTTATCTTTCTTCAGGCTCCCCTTTATCCATTCAGTATAGTTATTCCTTCCCCTCCGCCCCCATTCCCCTTTTATTCTCCTCCCCTTTCCCATTATTTCTACCCTTATTTGATCAGTCTCTCAAAGTTCAATTGGGCCTCATTCCTTCTGTTAATTCAGTCCAGGTAATCGAACTGTAATATGGTCACTATCTAGGATCCACAGTTTCTCAAGTTCTTACTCTCCTTATAGCGCGATGCTATTCACTTTCTTAATGCCAGTCCCGATTATTGTCTCTACCTCTCAGGTATCCCTGCTTTGCATTTGCCTCTCCTCCTCCTCGTCCGTTGTCCTGTCTAGCAGCTTTCGTACGTCTCTGAGTGACTGCAGTACCATCTGATATGTCTTTCGGCCTTGTCTGTTCCTCACCATCTTCTTCCACTGTGCCTTTTCCGGTTTTGGCTGTTGCGCTTCCTCTCCTCCTGACTGTGCAATCCAGCCTCTTTGCAGTAGTTCTCTCAAAGCTGTTTCTGGGTTCTCATACACTACCATGCCAGTATCCCACATGATTTTTAATCTCGATGGGAATGGTGTCTGGAACTTTAACCCCTGCTCCCTTAATATTTTCAGAATTGGTGAAAATGCAGCTCTTTTCTTAGCTATTTCCACTGGATAGTCGTGATCAAACAATAATCTGGCAGTATTGTATTTCACTAGTCTTTTTTGCCATGCAGTATGGAGTATATGCTCCTTGTCCCTATAACTTGATAGTTTCAACACTACTGAACGTGGTCTTGCCCAAGGATCTGTTGGTTTATTTGTTAGCAATCTATGGGCTCTCTCTATTTTAAATTCAAAAGTAGCAGGCAACTCTAGTGCGTCCTTCAGTAAGTCAGACATAAAATCCTCCATGCAGCCCACCTCTGCATCCTCCAGGAGGCCATAGATTCGTACGTTATCCCTGCGAGATCGTGCTTCCAAGTCCAATAACTTTTCTTGCAATTTTTCCTGGACATTTACAAGATAGTCTGCCGCTGTATGCACTTCCCTTATCTCCTCTTCTGCTTCAGTTATTCGTTGTTCCGTTCGTTCTGTCCTTCTTTCCATCTCCTGCATTTTTGAATTTAGTACCTGAAATTCCAGTTTAGTTTCTGCTCTAAAGACTCTCAATTCTGCCATAATTGCTTGAATCGCGATCTCGAGGAGGTTCCATTTCCTGATCTGTATCTAGATCGTATGTTATGCTGCTAGCAGGAGATGCGCTCCTGCTGGTTTCTCGTTCTGATGGCAATCCTCCTCCATCATTTTTATTTGTTCCTTTTTTCCGTGGGATCTGCCTGATTTATGTCCCCCAGACATTTCTTTCGCTATTTTAATAATTTTTGTCTTTCTATCTGCTGATCTGAGGGTTTTTATTTGCTGGGGACATCAGAGCTCTATTCCAAAGCTGCCATCAGTTTGATGACGTCACCGGAAGACCCCCTGATACAGCTTTTCAAACTCTGGAAACAAACCTGGATGCTCTTTCAGTATAACTTCAGCAAACTGCTGGAATGACAGAGATTGTTAGTAATCATTTGAGACCATGATTTGTTTTAGTAAAACAAATTCCTCCTTTGCAAATTCTGTAGCTAAGTCAAAAATGTGGAAGTGCTTCAGTATTCTATCTAGAGAGTCTTCACCATATGTACTGAAATCATCTGGATGCTACTGTTTTGTTACTGCAGCTCATGGGTTCTAAAATGGAGAAACAGCTTAATATGTCTAAGGTGTCTTCAGGAAACGCCGGTCCAGTTAATCAATTCAAGCACTGATATATGCGCTTTTTAAGTTGTCAAAAGCTGGGTCAGGATTCATAAAAAGGCACAAAGCACTGCACAGTTTCGCTGCTCCTATGTGTTTGCGCCTGACTGAAATCATGTTATTCACAGTCAGATAGCGCACCACGCTATCAGACTCTGAATAGGCAGAGGCGGCAGCACTAACCCTGGGAAACTACCGTTAGTACCAGTAGCGCTGCCCCCACAGCCAGTCAGAAGAATGGCCACGCAATGACTAGCAAGGGTGTGCTGTTTGCCATTCACAAAAGAAGGTATGCAAATGAGCCCAAAAGGTATGCAAGGTGGCCATTTGCATGCCCATTATGGGCCCATCTGCATGGCTTGCGGCAGGAGGTTAGCAGACCTCCAACGCCGACCACTGTCCCAATAGTTAATACACATATGACTGGTGGTTCCCTCCCCGGCCCTATCAGTAATAAAACAATTTCCATAGTGTAGTGGTCCCTCCCCTCGTCCCCGATCCTATCAATAATAATTTTTTTTTTTTAAACATTTCATAACCGGAAAGGCACACTGAGCCAAGGCTCATTTCCAGGTGCTACCCAGGGCAGGGGTAAGGATTATAGTATACAATAAGTTATAATACATCAAAGATACATAAATACATAAACAAACAATATATGCAGGAATACATAGTATGCGAAGGTATTTACAGGATAAAAACATACTGATACAAAAGTAGACAAACAGCATGAATTATGTAGAAGAAAGGTATGCATACCCGGTGATACAGTGCCAGATGATACAGGCAACTAATAGCACAAGCTAGTAGGTAGATACCAAAGAGGAGTGCAATTTGTTGGTTATGGGGCAGGAGCAGATGGGCGGTGGCAGCAGGCATAATTGGTTTTTGATAGAGTTGTGACAGAGTGAGTTTCTTGGGAGAGGAGGTTGTTTGTTCCATAGTGAAGGGAGCCTATAGGTGAAGGCAGATTTGCTAGCAGTCGACGACAGTACAGGAAGTGAGAAGGAGTGGGAATCCCTAGAGCGCAGGGTGTAAGGCGAAATAGGTGCGGGTGTCAGCTTCTCAGAAAGGTACGATGGGAGTAAGGTTAAACCAATATTTGGAAACTAGGGAGATGGAATGGATAAAACGATGATGGCGTAGAGGTGATAAATCAAGGGTCGAGAGGAGAGAGCTGTGGTGGGTTCTGAAGGGACAGTTGGTGGCAAAGCCGCATAAAGTATAGAAGAGGGAGTCTAGCCTGACTAATGAAGAGGAGGGCACAGTGCAGTATATTAGGGTCTGCATAATCAAAAATGGGGTAATCATTTTAGAAAGCAGTTCACGCCTCCAGGTAGTGGGAGCGATTCTCTGTTACAGTACAAGAAAAAATAACTGAATTGCGCCAGGAAAACAGGTACAGGGTGAATGGTGAAGGTATAGCAAACCAACAAGTAGAAACAAATAGACCAGCACTCCAGAAGTATACTTCCTCCTTTATTCCCTCACTACCTCTCCCCGCTAGCATCTCTATGCTCTAGTTTTTTAACATCTTTACCTTTGAGACCTATTTTTGAATAATACTATAAAGTGGGTCAATGAATGTTCATTTTAGATAGGGTCTCAAAGTACTTGGGAAAATTATTTATTGACATCATTCATACATATTTCTATTAATTTTCCTAAATATAAAGGTCACATTTAAGAGCATCCTCGTACTATAGTCTCATTTGGTTATAGTAAACCTTGAGGTTAAAATTAGTAATATAAAACAATAGAATTATTCAGTCATAATATTTAGCTTTAGAGAACAAAAGAAACAAACCATGAAGTAATGAATTGGATTTTACTTGTTCACACCATCCAGGCAGAAAGTGTGAGCTATGCACCTATCTTTTGTGGCTAGGCACGTTTGTTTTGGTTTGGAATACAGAGGAATTTTCTTGAGTCAGTAAAATAAATGTTTAATAGTTACACTGAATAAAAGTTATGGCTCAAAATTATACCGATTCAGTAATGATTAGTATAGTAGCCTATCCTCTGTATCCATCATCTCTGTTCTATTTCAGCCAATACTATACCTTGGTTTAAATTAGTTCTTACAATAGCTTAATTTTAAAATAAAATTTGAGTAACATTAAAAAGTTATTTAAAATTAAAGAACTAATAATAAGAAAACTATAAAAATTCAATTAAGTCTCTACAACACAGGGGACAGCATTCTTGGCTGTAATTGGTAAATTACAGTATAACACTTTTTAGGTTTGCTGACCATTTGTACCTTATTAATATGAAATACTTAAAATGATATTCATAGAGCGTCAGTGCTGCAATGTCATATGTTCACAGACCAATTGTTTTGTCATAATTTTTGTTTTTCTGATTTAACAAAATTCAGAACATTTTCAAGTTAAGTAACTGTCACTTTAAGATTAGTTTAAATGAGAGATCTGTAAAGACGGACACACACCTTGAGGAAGACTTAACAGTCGAAGTGCTGGGGCTGCAGTTTGGCGTGTTTCTCCATGTCACCCTTTCTTTGAACTTGAATAAATCTGCATGAAGCATACTCCTGGAGTGCTGGTCTATTTGTTTCTATTACGATATAATATACTTAGTTTAGGGTGAAGTTTCAAGGAGATGGCATCGATGTGAACTGAGAAATTTAGCTGAGGGTCCAACCATACTCTAAATATTTGTAGGATGTGACAGCACTTAGAGGTGATCCGTCCAAGGAGGTGACAGCCGGGGGAAGGGATGCTCTGGCAAGCTTTTGAGCAGACATGGAGATCATGGAAACTGTCTTTGAGGTGTTTATTTTGAGAAGGTTGGCCTGGAACCAGGCATGCATGGCGAGGAAGTCCTGTTGTAAAACGGACTGAACCTCATTTAGTACTGGTCCAGATGCGAAAAGAATGGTATCATCCGCATACATGTGAATGGGGGATTTTGAACATACAGATGGGAGATCGTTGATTAATAAGGAAAACAGAATGGTACCAAGGATTGAGCCTTGGGGCATGCCGGTGAGTATGGGGGGAGGGGGATGTGACATTTGCTATTTTGACAGACTGGAGCCTGTTTTTGAGGTATGATTTAAACCAATGAACAGCAGATGGGGGGGTGAGCCCTGCTACCTTGAGTTTATTTAGGAGCAGGGGCTGGAAGACTGAATCGAAGGCCTTAGCTAAGACTACAAAAACTGCAGCAGTGAGATGGCCTTGGTCAGCTGCTGAGTGGATATGTCCTGTGATGTGGAGAAGGAAGGATATAGTGGAATGGTGCTTTTAAAACCGGATTGGAAAGGGGAGAGAAAATTGGAGGCAGTGAGGAGATCAGTCAGCCTGGATTGTACCAAGGCTTCTTGCAGTTTGCAAGGGCTGGGAGGAGGGAAATTGGCTGATAGTTGCAGGGCACTAAGGGATCGCCACCCTTGTGGAGAGGGATGACGCAAGCCGATTTCCAGGCTTGCAGGACCCTTGCCGGAGGTGAAGGACAGGTTTAATATAAAAGTGAGTGGCAGGGCAATGGCAGGGGCTGATATATGTATGAGACTTGGGTGAATGCCGCCCGGACCTGTTTTTGAGTGGTTTAGGGGATTGAAGGGCTTTCAGCACTTCTTCAGTAGCAGTGGGAGCGAGCAGGAAAGTATTTTGAGTGGGGCTTTGGGGGGCCACTTTAGTACCATGGTGGGGTATAGAACTGGTGGGGAGAGTGCAGGTGATGAATAATTTATTTAGGGTATCGGCTATAATGCCGGGATCAGAGATAGTATGATCACTTTGTTTGAAAGTGGGGGTACTGGTTTGAGAGGGGGGTCGATTAGGGAGTGGATCAACTTCCAAAAGGAGGAGGTGTGTGCGAAGATGGGACCTGAAGTAAATGAAAATTACGACTCACCGTAATTCTTGATCTTCTTGGACGAGTCTCCACCACTCATTCACACTAGTGGGATTAGCGCCAGAGGCACTAGGACCCATCGGAGCAAACTTTTTGCTGGAGGTCGGGCGAGAGATGGCGCCCGCGAGAGGCATGGCGCGCCGAGCAGCGGCTCGGCGGCAATGACCATCTCGGCGACGACCCTCCAACCCTCTCAGTACTTTTTTACCAAGGAGGTGCAGCGCAACTAACGAAGAGTAAATCTATCCTTAAAAACGGACATAAGATAGTCCGGATGCGACCTGCAAGAAGGGTCAGCAAAGAAGTCCTCACGGCCTAAAGATTTGAGGGAGGAAGACCAACACAGCGTGGAGCTCGGGGATGGAGGGTGGGGGTGATGGAGTGGTGGAGACTCAGTCCAAGAAGATCAAGAATTACTGTAGGTACGTAATTTCATATCTTCCTGGACATAAGTCTCCACCACTCATTCACACTAGTGGGAGAGTACCAAGCTGATAATCCCCAAAAGGGCGGCAGGAGAGCCAGAGCTCACGCTGCCTAAGATAGAAGCTCATTAAGGATAGTTCTGTCAATGCGGAATGTCGCCTGGCATGAACATTCAGTGCATAATGCTTAACGAAGGTATGCACTGAGCTCCAGGTGGCGGCAAGTTGCAGATATCCCGCACTTGGAACATTATGGACCTCCGCTAAAGATGCCGCATCGCCTAGTAGAGTGAGCATACACTCTACCCCTCCAATTTAACTTGAGCCATGGAGTAGCAATGTCGAAGGCATGCCACTAACCATGATGAGATGCATCTAATAGCGATGGGTTGACCCAGCCGGGTGTCGCTGAAAGAAACAAACAGTTGCTGAGTCTTATGAAAATTCTTGGTTCTATCTAAATAGAACCGCAAGGCTCTTTAACATCCAAGGAATGAAGAGATCGCTCCTTCATTTTGGAAATTAGCTAAGTAAGAGGGAAGTACCAGAGGTTGGTTTAGATGGAATTCTGACACAACCTTGGGAAGAAATTTAGGATGAGTACGGAGAACTACCTTGTCTTTATGGAATACAGTATACGGAGGGTCCGTCACCAAGGCATGAATCTCCGAGACCCTGCGGCTGAGGTAATGGCCACCAGGAAGGCAGTCTTCCAGGTAAGAAATTTTAGCTCACAGGTAGCTAGGGGCTCGAAGGCTCTGAGTGAGCATGTCCAGCACCAGGTTAATGTCCCAGGTTGCAACTGGACGCCTAACAGGGGTCTGGTATGAAGAATCCCTTAAGAAATCTCTTCACCATAGGAAGCTGAGCCAGAGTCAAGGAAGAAACCGCTCATGGAACGCTGAGATGGCACTAAGGTGAACTTTAACTGTGGAGTACTGGAGACCTGAGTTTGATAGGTCCAAAGATACCCAGAACCTTGTCAGGAGGACAGGAAAAGGGATTCCAAGAGGACTTTGCACACCAGAGAGAAAAGCGCTCCATTTGAAGCGACTGCTGGGTGGCTGGCTTCCCGCAGCCAGAAGGATGTCCGAGACTCTACGAGACGTTGAATCGATTCACTTCTACCTCTTCAGGAGCCAAGCATGAAGGTGAAGTGATTTCAGGTTGGGATGGACCAACGAACCCTGAGTCAAAAGGTTGATTTGCAAGGGAAGTGGTCTCGGAGAGGCTGCCAACATACTGTTGAGCAGAGGAAACCATAGTTGCCGAGGCCAGGAGGGAGCAATGAGAATCATTTTGGTCCCCTGAGACTCGAACTTGAGGAGAACTCTCTGGATTAGAGGGAGCGGTGGAAAGGCGTGAAGAAAACGTTTTGTCCACCGCAGCCTGAACGCATCCTGACAGAAAATGCCAGGCCCTGGATTTCTGGAGCAGAAGAGAGGCAGTTTTGCGTTGAGTGGGGATGCAAAAAGGTCCAGGTCTGGAGTCCCCCACTCTTCAAATAGTGACCGAGCTACGGCTGGATCGAGAGACCACTCGTGAGGGTCTGCCTCTGTTCTGCTGAGGTGATCTGCTAGATCGTTTTGTATACCTGGCAGATAAACCGCCTGAATCAGAGACTTGTGCTCCAAACACCACTCCCACACCCTCATTGCTTCCCTGCAAAGGGGGTAAGAATGAGCACCGCCTTGCTTGTTGATGTAATACATCACAGCTTTGTTGTCCGTTTGAAGGAGAATGTTCTTGTGACAAAGGATATCCTTCAGAGCTCGGATCGCGTAGAGGACCGCTCTCATCTCCAGGACATTTATGTGGAGAAGAGTTTCAAACTGAGTCCATACACCTTGAGTGTGGAGGGAGCGACAGTGAGCTCCCTCCCATTAGCGATGCGTCTGTGGTGATGGAGATCTGATGATCCGGGGAGAAAAGGGAAACCCTTCCAGGAGATTGTTTCTTGAGTCCACCAGGTGAGAGACCTTCAAGGGCCCGCCACCTTGATGGGATAAGACTGGGGTGAGAGGTCGGAGACCACTGAGTGGAGAGCATCCATTGGGTGGTTCTCATGTGCAACCGGCCAGGGTACAGTGAACACCGAGGACGCCTATGAGACCCAACATGCGTCAGACGAGAGACTGTAACCGACTGGTTCTCCCCGATGTAACGGGCCATCCGAAGGATGTAGAGTCTTCTGTCCTCTGGAAGGAAAGCCTTCGCGGAAGAGGTGTCTAGAAGCGTCCCTATGAAAAGGAGCCTCTGGGAGGGCTGCAGTTGTGATTTTTTCAAATTCAGCAGAATTCCCATGGACGTAAGAAGACGAGAAGTCGCTTTGCACGGCTTCCAAAGTCCCTTTGGCTGGAAGGGCTTGCTAGAATCCAATCGTCCAGGTAGGGAAACACTGGAGACCGATCTTCTGAGATGCGCATGCAGAACTGCACAACACTTTGTAAAGACTCGAGCGCCGAGGATAGCCCAAAAGGCAGGACTCTGAACTGATAATGCTGACCCACAGCTACAAACCTGAGGAACTTGCGGTGGGTCGGGTGGATGGGATATGCTGGTAAGCGTCCTGCATATCCAGGGAGGCCAGCCAGTCATGCTGATGCAGCAAGGGTAACAGGGTACCTAGGGAAATCATTTTGAATTTCTCCTGGGAGAAATTTGTTTAACTTTCTGAGGTCTAGAATGGGGCGATTCCCCCAGACTTCTTTGGAACCAGGAAGTAATGGGAGTAGAACCCTGTGCTTCGTGAGATGCGGGGCACCAGTTCTATTGCCTCTGTTGCTTAGAAGGCCCTGGATCTCGGCGGTGAGGAGGTCTGATTGAGAGGCCGACAACCTGGGTTGTCGTCGAGGACAATTCGAGGGGTTTCAAAAATTGAGAGAATAACCCCCCGAATTATCCAAGGACCCATTTGTCCGGTTATGGACTTCCACTGGTTGTAGAAGTACACCAGATGACCTCCCACGGAGGAGAAAGTTCCACCTCGGCAATGTGGATGGAACTTGGGCCAGCACTATAGGCGCTTGGGGCTTTAGGCCCCTGCGCTTGCTGCGCTTTCTTTGAGGTTGGGTAGGTTGGCTTTATGGAAGCTTCCCTGCCTCTGCCTCGAAAGGACTGACGTACTATGAAACTGACGCTTGTTCACATGCCCCTGAGAGGGCAGGCGGAGGTCTGGCCAACTTAATGGCCGACCTAGTCTTCTGAGTGGCCTCTAAGGTTTGTTCCACCTGAGGGCCGAAAAGAAAGGAGCCTATCGAAGGGCAGCGCCATTACCTGCTGCTGAGCATCATTCGTGAAGCCAGAAGCACGCAGCCAGGAATGGCGCCGAGTACAAAACCCGCGGCTGCTGAGCGAGAAGCACCGTCGAAGCGCCCACAGCGGCTTTGACCTGTTGGTTATTGACCCAATACTCTAGTAACGGTCAGAAGAAGCTCTGACTTGAGTCCTAATCAACCATTCTTTCAAAGAGTGCCACAGGATATACTCATACTGAGAAAAATAGCCTTGATAACTGGCAATACGATACTTAGAGGAGGCAGCAAAGACTCTCTTACCTAATGTATCAATCTTACGAGACTCTTTGTTAATAGGTCGAGCTGTAGTAGTTTGAGGAAGAACGACCTTATCATTCTCTGCCAGGACTACAATAGGATCCGCAAAGGCTTGGGATGCCAAATGGGACGATCCTGGGAGTTGAGTACTTTATCAATGGATTTAGCCACTGAGGGAATAAGAGCAGGATTATTCCATACCATTTGAGACAGCGCCTCAAGGAAGGCTGGATCGGAGGAGTCAAACCGTAGGGATCGCCAGCATGAAGGTATTGGAGTCTTAATATCTTCCCAGGATCGATGTCTGTAGTCTGAGAGAAAGAGTGGATCTCAGGTTCTTCAACAGAGACTTAAGGACAGGTCCTCACCACAGGCTCTGTAGCAAAGAAAGATCCTGTTTCTCCACTTCATCACCCAACCGAGGTCTGGGTCAGGCTCAACATCATCTCCTGATGGTCCAGAAAGGACTGTTTGGACAGGAAAGGAGTGAAAATTAGAGAGGAGGAAATAGCAGAGAAACAAGGAGAGTCCCCGAGGCCCCCGCGCCGAAGGCAAAACGGTTGAAAACGGCACTGCAGAGGGCACGGGCGTCAAGAGGCACGCTGCACTGCAAGCGGCGCCGCTGGACCAAGCGGCACCGCTAGGACTTCAACGGTGGCGTTGCTGGGGCGGCGTCAAGAAGGCCGAAAGCGGCACCGAAAACGCACCGATAAGCCAACAGACCTGAAGGCGCCGGAAACGCCCAGGAACCTGGAAAGCTTGAGAAGGAAAAACAGGAGATAAGGGCATCGGGTGTCCCTCGCGCCGCAGCCATGTGAGGGGGGAAACACCTATGCGCAGAGTCACCGCATCAAGAAGCCGCCACGACTAGGAAGGTCCAACCGCCCTACCCGATCGCTGAGGAGCCCGGGGCTCCGTGGCAACCGAGCCAGGCAGGAGAACCAACCTCCGAGCCCATCGCCCATAAGAGCAGCCCACTGATGAAACTGCTCATCTGGAGCCCACCTACAGGTGGGAGGGGCTCAGATGTCGAGGACGACGGTTACCAGCAGTTGGCACTCCGAGGGAGAACGGCAACTAGCTACGATAACCGCACCGTCGACGCCAGAGACATACCAGAGGGCGTACTTTGAGTGATGCCTTCTCTTTGACCTGTGGGCCGAAGAAGAGCTCGAGGCCGAACGGTGCCGAGAATGCGACCGTTTATTTTTATGCCGACGGGGGGACCGCCCATCCCCCCGGGCATCGGACTGACCGTTGTCGGAACCCCGCTGAGGAGAAGGAGGCTGACCGGACCCAGCCCGGCTGACTGAACAGCTTTCATACGAAGTCTCCCTACCGTCACCTGACCTGCTCATGGTCGACTCCGTCCAGTAGGCCGAGACTTCTTCAAGTAAGTTAAATTTAAAATATTAGAAAAATTTAACGAAAATAGAATAAAATTAAGCGATACTACTATCGAGATAATGTTACAAAAATAAACTGAAAACTATCGCTAGTTTGAAGTTTGACTCCGACAAGCGGCGACGTCGTCACTGAAAGCGCACTCAGCGGCGGGCGGGGAAAAAAGGAACTGAGGCGGTTGGAGGGTCGTCGCCGAGATGGTCAATGCCGCTCGAGCCGCTGCTCGCGGCGCCATGCCTCGCGGCGCCATCTCTCGTGCTGACCCTCCAGCAAAAAGTTTGCTCCCGATGGGTCCTAGTGCCTCCGGCGCTAATCCCACTAGTGTGAATGAGTGGTGGAGACTTATGTCCAGGAAGATTTGGCTTTAGCATGCCTTATAGCCTTTGTGCAAGCATTCCTGATGGTGCTGTAGGTTTTTCTGGATTGAGGGGACGATGAGGATTTAAAGAGGGACCAGGCCTTGTCGTGTGATTTGCAGAGGGCAATTATCAGGGCAGAGATCCAGGGGTGGTGTCTTTTTTTTTACTCTGGCTTTTACCAAAGGGGTATGGGAGTCCCAGACGTGTGTGAAAATTTGCAGGAACTGGGCCAGGGCTGTGTGAACGTATGGAGTAGAGTAGTCTTGGTTCCAGTCTGCATGATTCAGATCACTGAGGAGTGAGCTAGAGTCAAGCGAGTTGAAAGGGTGGATTTTAATGTATTTAGGGGCTGATCCGGGTAGTTGGTTTTTTCTGGTACAGTAAGTGATACAGCGGTCAGTGAAGGCTATATCCAGGACCCCAGCCATGGAAATTCTATGAGGAGGTGAAGAGAGATTGCAGTGTCAGTGGCTTAGCAGGTAGCACACTCACCTCTGAGGCCGGGAGATCAGAAGGTTGTGGGTTCTAGCCCCACACCAGGCACTTGGGTTAATATTCCAATACTGACACTGCAGTGTAGCAAGAGGGGGTGCTGCACTCCTGAGGTGCTGTCTTTCAGATGAGATGTTAAACTGAGGTCCCATCTGCCTGTTCTGGTGGTAGTTCAGGTGGATGTTAAAGATCCCATGGCACTTCTTGAAAAGAGTAGGGGTAAGTTTTATTAAACACAAAATCAGAATACATCCAAAATACCTTATACTCCAAAAAGGGAAAAGAAAAAGAGAAAACAAAACAAAACTCGTCCAAAGTATAGTACAGTACAGACTACATAGACTTGGTCTAACTAACAAACCTTATTATTAATCATGTAATTGCTGCATCTGAATCTGTGATCCAGGGTATACATTTCCACAACTCTAATATCTCACTATTTGAAAGCTGAGAACATTCTGTGAAATATACATTCTGAACATCTTTCACAATTTTTCTGCATAATTTAAGTACACTCTTTTTGCTGCAGAGTAAACAGACATCTTGCCATCCAAATATCCCACTTAATTATAGTAAAAAGGAGATGTAAGGTACTTAAATTCCATTTCCCTATACAGCAGTCACATGACCATACATAATATTCACATGTCAGTTTTCAAGCCAGGATTCTTCCATAACTTTGCAATATAAGCCCAAAATCTTTAACAAAGGACATTGAAAGAAAGTGCTCTATTGTTTCTAAAGTGTTGACACAAAGTAATCTGCTGCATATTCTGTCCTGAATTTGTTCATGTTTGTGGTTATTTTTTATATTTATCTTTTCATGACATGATAACCAGTGAACGTCCTACATGTGAGCATGAACTCTTGGATTACCTAACAAAGTTTGAAGTGAACTCCTATACTGGGAAGGGCATGCTTCAAAGGGTACAGAACCCACACAGAGAGAGGCCAGGATATTTTTATAAAGACTTTTATGTGTGGGTTGAGATAATCTGTTGAGTGGTAACATTCCACTGTTTTAGTGTAAGAAAGGTTTCTTTAAGATACTGAAGGGTGTCAGGACCTTTCATTACCCTGAGTAAATGCTGTTCCACTGGTGAAACCAAGGTTTCAATTTTCATATAACCAGGGTTCCCACACCTTTCCTGCATTAATTAGTATTATACAATGGCATATGAAAATCCTGTAACCTCATTGGTCAAAACACATCACATGACCACAGTATATCCTGCAATAACCCACGGCTGAGAAATGACATTTATAAAAAACATACTTAAACACATTTAAAATTTATTTTACATATGGGTCCATTGTATAATCGCAATAAGGCACTCCAGGGTGTGGGTTATAGGGGGATTTACCCACTTCTTGTTTGGTTAAGTCACTCGGTGCGCCAGACACACCACACAAGGTGTGGGTAAATCCTGTCAACTCAAACCCTGTTGTGCCTTATTGCTTAAAACGGCCATAGATTGGACATAAAATAATACTATTAAAGAATAAAATAGGATTGATCATATCCAATCCCCCTTCTTTAATGGGCAAATACAGAATGTTCCTTTTGATCGGATTAAGGCGGCTGCCCCATATGGCTTGAAAAAATAAGCTCATAAGCGAGGTTTCTAACTTCTTGGGAATCAGGAATACGTAACTTAGATATAAAAAACAGGCACTAAAAAGTTTTAATCACTGGGTTGAAGATGGCCGCCAGGCTGGGTGTGCCGTTGGCTGCTCTGTAGTTGCAGTCGCAGTTTTTGTTTAGTTTTAGTCTTTAGTTAAATTTTTTAACTTTCTACTGTTCTGCCACCTTTTCCGTTTTGCTCTTACCTGCCTCATCCCGTGGTTTGTCTGAATTGCTTGAATTCAGAATGAATTTAGAACGCACAAACTGTCTGTCTTTTCTCTGCCTGTCTCACCACTGCCGAGGAGCATAGTGAGCTTGTGAGTGTGGTGAGTTTGTCGTATTACTGGGGTGCTATTCGGGCGCTCTTGAGGTGAACGCTGGGGTTGTTTTTTAGCTGGCCTCGCTACCATTTGCACTTTCGGTGGTTCGTTGTGGACTGGACACAGTTTGTACTTTGATGGTGAATGCCTCTACTTGAGTGCCTGCGGCTGTACATTTCGCACGGACTGGGGAGGTGGAATTGTATGAGGACTCTATACCAGAAAGGACTTTGGATTTTGGAACTCGAAAGGGGGCTGGATTTTTGGAGCCTGGCATTGGAGTGTGGTGGAATTTGTTGCTGGACTTGTGGCGGTGGATTTGGGGACAACAGCAGCTCGATTTGGAGCTTGGTGGAGTAGGCCCGATCTGGCAGGTGGGCTGTACATTGATTGGTCTGTGGCAGCATGGGTGGTCTTTGCTCTTATCCACTGGGGAGTCAGTGGTTGGAGCTCTGATCCCTAGGGATCCCCGGGGGACGTACTGGTTGTTTGGCTCTGGCGGGGGTCTCATGGTAGCTGGTTCTGTCCAGTGCCGGCCGCCGGATCAGATTTTTTCAGGGCTCTCCCCGGCTTCAGAGCCAACTGGTTCTGAAGAGGATCACCAGGACGTCTTCCCCTATCCTGGGCCATGGTCAGATTTTTTATTCTTATTCTTATTATCCTGCCGGCAGTGAGAGTGCCGTAACAGTATTTCCCTAGGCTCTGGCAGTGAGAGTACCTGAGGACTGGGGAACAACTGGTTTTATTTTGGGAGAAAAATTTTTAAAATACCTTTTGCATCTATCCTCAGGGGTTCTGAGCTCCTGAGGGGATTCTTTAGTCCTGCTGGTGGTGAGAGGACCACTGGGACTTGGACCATCTGTATTTCTCCCTAAATACTTTTTAGCTTCTGCATTATCGGCCATTCTGCCTGTTTATACCAACTGGTTTTATGATTTTGATGTTTTTGTTTTATTTATTTTAATGTAATATTGTTTTGTTCACCTCCCAAGGATGTGAGAGGGTCCTGGGGTGATGAAGATTTGTTGTTTGGTTTATTTACGCTGTATTTGGAATTCTGTTAGTTATTATTTTGATTTATTTTTAGGAATTTGATATTAGAGAGATTTGTGTAAGGGACATTTATTATTTAGAGGTTGGGATTAGAGGGTATTTATTTGGTCTCAGTAAGATTGCGATTTTATTTTTAATATCTTGTGTTTTGTTCTTTTGGTACATAACTGGATAGTTGAAGAGTGCTGTTTGGGTCACGAGAATGTGTTGGAAGCCTGCCTCATAGTTGTAGCGTTACCTTCTACCTCCATGCCTCGCCCCTTCCCCCTTCAGTTTACAACTTACCAGCACTGTAGGCATTGGGTATTGTGCAGAAGGAGGGAGGAGTAGGGGAGGGGAACAGTGGAGGTGAATGAGAGGGCCACTGCATCAGGGTGGTAAGATCCAGAAGACGCCCTGGGGCAAAATGGAACCTAGAGCATGGTTCATCATGTCTGGTTTCCATACCCAAGGGCACTACCAGTTGTGGTAGGCAGGTGATCCAGCGCCTGAGAGGTTCATCCAACTCGGTGGTGTTATGCAATGCCCGGTCCACTAAAAAACGACTGCTATAATTGCAGATCTTGTTGAGACGGTGGACCTGGCTTGCATCACGAGACCTGGCTGGATGAGAACTCTGGCCCCATTTTGGAGGCTGTAATTCCAGCCGGGTATTCAGTGATACACCGCCCGAGATTGGATCGCAAGGGGGGGCTATGGTCTGTTTCAAGTCCGAACTTAGCCTCACGAGTGTACCAGTTGAGGAGACCGGAGTCATTGTGAGTGTACCGTATCAACTGGTGTAGGTTGTCGGATCGCCCTCATCTACCATCCACCTGGAGATGAGAAGCGATTCCTTCAGGAAGTTGCGGACTTGGTGTCGACATGGGCTCGAGTCGCCCAGGCTGATGATCCTGGGCTGACTTCAACGCCTGGTCGAGACGAACTCACTCGCAATTTGGTCTGCACTTCCTCCAGTTGATGACATCGCTGGGCCTCACTCAGATAGTTACTACTGCTACTCACAAACACAGTCACTCTCTTGACTTAGTCTTCCTTCTGGGGATAGAAGCCTCTGACTTGGGGGTGGAACCTGTTGGATGGTCCGATCATTACACTGTGGGGTTCAGTTTTAGCACCCCCCCTTCGTAGGCCTACCCCTGTGGAGATGGTCAGGTACCATCCTTTACGAGATATAAGTTCTCAAGGTCTAGCGGCGGTGCTTGATCTCTCGTCCCTCTCAGTGGCAAACAATGACTCAGAGGCCCTCGTGAAGGCTTATAATTTGGCCATTTCAGCGGCTCTGGATGTCATTGCTCCTGTCTGAGTTCGTCCTCTCCCTTCGCCCTCGATCCCTATGGTTTGATGGGACTTTGAGGGAGCTGTAGCAACAAGGACAAAGGTTAGAGTGTTGCTGGCGGAAATCCGCCCTTGATGCCGACCACCTTAGATTGATGGACCATTATCAAGTCTATCAATCTGCAATCACCCGTAAGAAAGCAGAGTTCCTGTCCAGGGAGATTGCAGCTGCTCAGAATCGACCAGCTCAGCTGTTCCGAACTGTGGACAGACTGTACAACCCAGCCTGTCTACAAGTTCAGGACATTTTTTCGCAATGAGAGTGCGATGAACTTGCTTGATTCCTTGCGAATATGGTGGCTGACATCAGTGCAGTACTCCAACCTGCATACTCTATGGGCATTGTTTTTGATCAGCATGAGGCCACTGCTCTTTGGTTTTCCTGGAGTATCTTCGACCGACTGGAGTTCATGGATGTCATGCGGATTGTCCAGAGTGTGCGCCCTACGTGCTGTAGTTTGGACCCAGAACCTACTTCCCTGATTCTGGGTTGTATTGATTCCATCAGTCCAGTCCTAGCTCAGATAGTCTGCTGCTCCTTGGAAACAGGTGAGTTTCCTAACTCCCTGAAAGAGGCAGTGGTGACACCACTCTTGAAGAAAGCTTCTTTAGACCCAGACTGCCTTGCAAACTACAGACCAATCTCTAACTTCCCCTTTTTAGGGAAGGTGACTGAGAAAGTAGTGGCTGCACAGCTGAAGGACCATTTGACCATCCATGACATCTATGAACCCCTCCAGTCTGGATTTTGAAAGAGACATAGTACTAAGACAGCGCTGGTTCGGGTGCTCAATGATCTCCTGATGGCTAGAGATCAGAAGAGCCATTCCATCTTGGTTCTTCTAGATCTCTCCTCAGCGTCTGACACTGTGGACCATGGGGTCCTGCTTGGCCGACTGAGGTTCATCTGTGGACTGTCAGGTACAGTCCTTGGGTGGTTTACATCGTTCCTCACGGGAAGAACTCAGAGAGTGGTGTCTGGGGTTTATTCCTCGGATCCAGTTTCTCTGTCATGTGGGGTTCCTCAGGGGGCAGTGTTGTCCACCATGTTGTTCGCAACGTATATGCTGCCCCTTGGAGACATTGCAAGAAGGTATGGGCTGAGGTTTCACTGCTATGCTGATGATATCCAGCTCTACCTTTCTTTTGCACCCAACCAGGATGGAGCTCTCTCGGTCTTTAATAGCTGCCTCGCAGAAATCCAGGAGTGGATGGACTCCAGTTGGTTGAGGTTGAACTTGAGTAAGACTGAGGTGCTGGTTGTGGATCCGGATCACGGATAGGGGTTGGGTGTGGGTTGCCCTCAGACTTTTTCTTGTGGGTGTATCTCTCCCGACCTCTGAACAGGTACGAAACCTGGGGGTAATTTTTGACGAAGGGCTGACCCTGCATTCTCAGGTGTCGGCTGTCATTAAATCTTCCTTTTACCATCTAAGGAATATCTCCAGGATTAAGCACCTTGCTCCGTCCAGCGACCTTCCTACTTTGATCCACGCCTTTGTGTCCTCGTGCTTAGATTATTGCAACTCCTTGTACCTAGGGCTACCGGGGGTGGAAATCCGTCACCTGCAGCTAGTGCAGAACACGGTGGCCCAGCTTTTGATGGGATCATCTCAGTCCTGTCATATTTCGCCGGTACTACGTGGACTGCATTGGCTGCCAGTACAGTGGCGGATCACCTTTAAAGTTGGTCTTCTGACTTTTAAAGCCCTACACGACAGGGCCCAGACTAACTGAAAGAGCTCCTGGTTCCTTACTGCCCTGGACGATCGCTCCACTGACAAGGGTTGCTAGAGATTCCAAGGGTGTGTTTGAAAGCTTCAGGGCCAGAGCTTTTATGCATGCGCCCTACAACCCTTTGGAATTCTCTACGTCGGTTACAGGAGTGCACAACCGTGGAGGATTTAAGCAAGCTTTGAAAACATTTTTATGGCACCAGCATTCAGTGATTAATTGTTTGATGATATTTTATTAGTTTTGTAAACGGGTAAGTGCCCTAGGCAGATTCTGCCTATTTTCAGGCACGACCCGGGGGGGAGGGGGGATACAGATGAAATGCCAACTGACCTTGAACCAGAGTAAGCTGTTGGTGGTATTTTTTGTAAATGAGGGAAATTTGACCAGGGCACTGGGGAAATTCCCCTACTCGGTCAGCAGGGGGAACCTTTGTCCCTCTGTCCAAGATGGCCAACGTTCCTGCTGTGGAAGATGGAGGTGATGGTGGAGGCTCTGCTCTGCCTTTGGATCCTATCTTGGTGTCTGAGCCTGCTTGTGTTACTACTTCGAAGCTTTTCCAGTTCACACTGACGGTGTGTTTCCTTCTGCTTCTGCTGTTGATAAGGATTCTACTATTTCTTCTGGTTTATCTGATATGGAGACTTCTGCTAAACGGGACAGCCATGATGCTGCTGTGATTCCTGATGCTATGGTGCGACAGATGTTCTCTCAGCATAAACAGTTTATTCTACAGTTGATACGTGATGATGCTTCTACACAAGACACTTTGTCTGATGCTGATTATTCTGTGTCTTCTGCTCCTCAGACACCGCTCAACAGGCCCCTGAAGCCCTCCCTGCTGATCTGCCTTTTTCCCACCTCCCATTTGCACCTTAGACCTACCTTGAGGACCGCTGTTGAATCGAGTGCTACTTGGTCTCCAGACGCTGCTCTGCATGCTGCTGGCTGGCAGAGATCTTCGGATGGGAAGCCCTGGACTTCACCTGGTCCTGTTTCTGCTGCTGCTACTATTGGAATGCCTACGGATGTTTCTCCTACTACTCCAGCTTTGGTTTCTACTCGATCTTCTCCCCGTGGAACCTGAGACAGATCTTTCTGTTGCACCGCTTTCTACTGAGAACACTGCTGACTCTTTGGACATTGTGGTCCAATCACAGGTACCAACAGAACACTGTGCTTCTCCTGCTCACCAATCTTCTCCTTCTGCTCCTGTCCTGAAGACTCAACTCCTTCTTTCAAAATGTTTGATTTATTTAAGTCTGTTGGGGAACCTGCTCAGCGGAAAAAGCATGATTCGACTGAAGTTCCTGGGTGATTCTTCCTGCGGCCCCACCGCACTGTTCTCCAAGGTATGCTTAGAGACTCGCTGGGGATTAGCCCTTCAGCATTGTTTGCCTTCACTCATATCAACGGGAAAACTGTGTATGACGTTAGTTTCAAGACTGTTCAGACTTTGGAAACATTTTGGACTCAGTATGAACTGGTTAGGAACACTCCGATTTGGGCCTCTTTCTTAATCATACCCCTTACTAAACCCTTGGTGAAAGTACTTACTTTATTATTTCGTGGTGAAGGAGTAAATATCCATGATGTGCAGTTCTGGCTTCACCAGAGATGTGATCTGTTAGATTCTCCCTGCCCTATTTTTGATGAAGATTTAGTGTGGACGGTGGCTGGAAGATTAAAGTTCAGCTTACAAACTGAGCAGGGATTATGCATATTCTGGTAGCTTTACATTGGTCGGGATAGGGGTATCTGTTTCACCCTGGCCAGCCTCGCACCTGTCATAAGTGTGGCTCGGACTCACCCAGTTACACTTGTGATCAGCCTAGATGCACCCTGTGCCTTGCTTATGGCCATGTTAGCTTGGGTTGTCCTAATGCTCAGTTTTGTAATCTGTGTGAGGATCGCAGTCATAACTATCCCCCATGTCCCTGGGCTGAACATAATAGGGTTGATAGGGTCCCACCGGACCATTCTACCACTATCTCTGATTCCCAGTTACAAGTCCAGAAGCGGCAGCAGAGCTCTCTGGTGCCTGATGACCCAGTGCCTACTACCAGTCTGGACCTTGTGTGTCCCCGGCTTCTTCCCTCCAGGAGCCCTCTTTCTCAGACTGTTACTCTGGTTCTGGAGTCTGCCCAGGCTTCTCCTGTGGTTGCTGCTGTCCATTCTCCAGTCCTGATCTTGACAGATGTTATGCCCCCCACAAATAGATCTGCCCTTTGTTACTGTCCCTTCTACTAAACGTGGGAAGGGTAAGCGGAAGTCTGAGTCTCATGCCCCTGCTACTACTGATATTACTCGAAATAAGTTCCAGTTGCTAGCTAAGAAAAGACAATGGGGGGATACTGAAGGTGACGAAGAGGACTCTGATTCTTCTCGTGCCTTTTCCTCTCATATGGACCTTTCTTCGGAATCTGGTAGAGAAAATCCTCGGTTGGAAAACATGGAGAGAACGCAGTTCCCTCATAGGTGATTTTGAGGGTTCTTTTTTTCTGGGCTTTCTATTTTGGTTAGATTTTTCGTTTCCTTTTTGTTTCTTTTTTCCTGCCCCTGATGCCCACTGCAGTTCTCTGCATCTCTTTTGACCTTTCTTGCCCATGCCTCAGCAGCCTATTCTACGGTGCTGCACTTTGAATGTGTGCAGTATGAAATTTTTCCGTAAACAGCTTTCTACTGCTGGTTTCTTGCTTTTCTTGAAACAGGATGTTTATTTTGTTCAGGATACCAGGCTTAAATCTAGGTTTGAGGTTGCACAGGTGCGACATCGATGGACTGTGGGGCCCTCCTTTTGGTCACATGGGGAGGATCATTGTGATGGGGTGGGCATTTTGATTTTTGGCCATCGGTTTAAGATTTCCAGGGTTCTCGATGTGTTTCCGGGGAGGGTTCTCCTTATTGATGGTTCTTTTGATTTTGTTCCTTTACGTTTGATAATACTTATGCACACAGAGTATTGCGGCGTGGTCTGCTTTTGTTTCTTATTATCCAATCTTATTTATTTACCACTCGACAAGTTTACTTTGGGGGGGGGAGGGGTTTATAAGGGAGCTCTTGCAACATGGATTGATTTTTTCTTCGTTTCCAGAAATGTTTCGGTCTCCTATGCTTCTGTGATTCCCTGTGAAATGTCTGATCATTGGGCAATTGCTTTGCTCTGCTCTCCTAGTGCTAGACCTTATCCGTTTGCTTCTTGTATACGATGGAAGTTAAAAAGTTCTTTGTTGACTGATTCTCTTATCTCTCATGGTTGTCTGGAGCTGTTACAAGCTAGGGTTTCTGTGTTGGATGCTTATTCTTCTCCTATCCTCTGGTGGGAGGATACTAAAACTGACATTCGTCGTTTTTTTTTTTATCAAGTCTGCAGCTCTCGGTCCCGCTCTACTTATTTTTGGTATTCCCGACTCCGTCAGCAGCTTTTGGATACTTAACCTAGGGCTTCTGAATTTCATCTTGATCTCTCCAGTCGAATTCCGGCTTTGAAGTCTGTTATGGAACGATATCAGTATGATCGTGCCCTCTCTTTGAAGGTTGAAGCTCCGTGTGGCACGCAGGCCTCTAAGGCTGCATTTGATCCTTATAGGAGTTGTTCTAATAGGATCTCTTCCACAATTATTGATGGTCTGGTTGATCCCTCTTACAGGAGTGCACCATACTTCTCTTCCGTTTTGAAGTGCATTGTATAATCCCATGTGGAAGGATGCTTGGTACTGTCTCGTCTGTTTTGGATCCGGCTGGTATCTTTCTGATTTGTGTTATTCCTGAGGTTTCTGAGGACCTGCTTCTTGCTCTTGTGCATCCCATTTCTGTTTTAGAAACGATGACTGCTATTAAGAAACAGAAACAGCGTACTTCTCTGGGGTTGGATGGTTCGACAGCTGAGCTTTACCACTCTTTCACTGATTTTTGCCCCTGCCCTGACTATTGTTTTAATGATGTCTTGGCTTCATTTTCAGTCCTCGACATTTTTGGATGCTGTTTTGCTTTTGATTTATAAAAGGCGACCGTTCTGATTTACGGAACTGGAGACATTTGAGCCTCCTTAATGTGGATTGTAAGATTCTGGCTGTCAATTTTGGGCAGCACCTACCTATAGCGGACGCATTATTTTCAAAGCTCAGACTTGTGTTATCCCAGGTCGTTCCATGCTACATACTTTGTCTCATCTTAGGGATGTGGTGTGTTCTTGTACTGATGTAAGTAGGGCTGTTGTGTTTTCTTAGGATCAGAAAAGGCTTTTGATCAGGTGGAGCATTCCTTTTGTTTTCTGTTTTGGAATAACATAAAAATGTCACGGAAGGAATCAAATCACCCCAACTGCTCTCAAAATTAACGGAATACTACACTGAACCTAAAGTCAGAGCCAACACTTTCAATGATGCCTTCACTGACCTCAGCAGCGTCCCCGACTTTTCAATGACAGTGACACCCTCTTCCCACCCATCAGACTACACCCAAAAACTGCCCCTTCTACTTCAGAGCAGTAAACAAAAATATTGTCAGGAAATACATCTCTAAAGCCATCAACAACACCAGAGCAAGTGCTGATACACTGGACCTCAAACTTCTGTCCCTCACTTTTGAGGAAGTACTGGGGCCTCTCACCAGGATCTTTAATCTCTCCCTCTCTCTCAGCCAGTTCCCAGATAAATGGAAGTCAGTAACAGTCACACCAATCCATAAAAGCAGTGACCGGACCACCCATGGGAATTACCGCCCTATCTCTATCTCTTCCACCCCTTTCTAAGGCCCTGGAACGGATAGTAGCAGACCAGCTCACCAACCATCTGGGCAAATACAACATCCTTTGCCAGCAGCAACATGGTTTTAGAAAAGGACACAGCACTGCCACGGCCCTTCTTGAGTTCACGGGAGCCATACACAACTCCCTTGATCATGGTCTCCTAACCGGAGCTATATTCATAGACCTGTCAAAGGCTTTTGACACTGTCCACCATCGCCTCCTGCTTCATCAGCTACTGAACACTGGCCTCTCTATGGAATCGGTGGCATGGTTCAACAGCTATCTTGACAACAGGACCCAATGTGTGAAAATAGCGGATGTGCTCTCCGACACTAAAGAGGTACGCTCTGGTGTCCCCCAAGGCTCCATCCTGGGCCCACTGCTTTTCAGCCTGTTCCTCAACTCTCTCCCCGACTCCAGTCCTCAGCAAATTATGCTCTATGCAGATGACGCTGTGATTCTTGCCTCCCATCATGACCCAAGCCACCTGCAACAAACCCTTCAACATGGTTTCACCTCAGTCGAAAACTGGTTCAAAGAACATGTTAATCCTTAACCAGAAAAAAACCAAGACCATGATTTTCACCAGCCACCAAAACAGGCACAAACATCTCCAACTCTCCTTATATACCTACCTAGGCAGCTCCCTGGAGCAGGCTGACTCCTTCAAATATCTAGGAATCACCTCAGACCCTCACCTGTCCTTCACAACCCACATAACCAATGTCACAAAAACAGTGAACACCAGACTGGGTCTACTCTACCGCCTACAGCAGCACCTGACAAAAGAGGCCCTGGCTGTCACTGTTCAAAGCTCCATCATCTCAAAGATTGATTATTCCTTGTCATCTATGGCACTGCCACTACCTCGACACTCAGAAGGATAACCACCACCCTAAACAAGGCCTGTCGACTCATCACTGGGGCTAAGTGTCACACACACCTGTGACCTCTACTCACAAGCAAACTGGCTGCAACTTGAAAATAGAATCCAGTACCAAATCTGTGTGGTTGCATAGAAAATCCAGTTGGGAATTGCCCCTCCCGGAGTCTGTTCACTTCTTCAAACGAACACCAGCTCCAGAATCACCAGGGGATCAAAGCCACAACTGTTTCGCATCCCCCGCTGCAGCACAACCCTTGGCCAGCGATCTTTCGCCTACAGGGCCCCCACTTGGTTTAACGGTCTTGCCTATGATACTATCACTACCACTGGACTAGGTGCCTTCAAATCCAGGCTCCGTAACACCCTTGTCACTTCCAGCACCTGCGACTGCCATGGATAACTATTCAATACCACTCCTCCGCTGCTCTCCTCTACCGGCCCCATGCCCATCGCACTTGCCCTAGTAGGCCTCCACCCCTCCCGCACTTCTTCAACTGACAATGCCATCGGGCTGGCTGCCTCTCACCCACCCTTTGCCTCCCCTTTCCAAATTCCTCCCCTACATTCTCCTCTCCTCCCTCCTTTTCCTTGACCTCCTGTTGCTGCCCCTCCTATCCTCCTACCCCCCCTTTCCGATCTTTCACCCTGTCTCTTCCATGCAACATGTGTTATTGTAACCTATTATGTGAAACCAATGTTTTGATGTGGAACCTTTGTAAAAGAGCCCTGGGCTCAAAGATAACTTGTAATCCTAGAACGAATAAATAAATAAAAATAAATAAATAAAACACTACCATATTCCTTCTGGTTTATCTTTTGTCTTAAGCTTTTATATAACACTGCCTGGATCACCCCTCATATTAACCATTCTCCTGGTGCTGCGTTTATGAGTGTAGGGGAGTGCGGCAGTGTTGTCCTTTGAGTCCCTTTTTGTATTTGTTCCAGACTGACCCTTTGTTACATAAGTTGAGCTCCTGTCCTGCTATCCCTCCCTTGTTCCTTCCAGGTGATCACTTTGTACCGACTGTTTTTACGTACGCTGATGATTTATGTGTTTGTACCACGTCCCTCTTTCTGCTTCGGGTTTTACACATCTATTTTCTGACTTTAGCTTTTTCCGGTCTGAATTGGTTTTCATAAAATATACTAAGATCTTTCCTGCTCTGTGCCCTCTCTACTACTACTTCTATGGCTGGGATTCCTATTATTTCTGGTCCACTTAAAATTTTGGGTCTGTATTTTGGCAGTCCTGATGATTCTTTGTATAACTGGAATTTGGCTGTTGATAAAGGTCTCCGGTTTGTTACTTCTTGAAAAGGTTGGCCTATTGCCAAGAAGAAACGTGTTCTGCTTTTGAAGACTTTAGTTCTTCCTTTATTTTTACAAGTGGCTACTGTTTTCCCTCTTCCTTTTGTTTTGGAAGCCAAAGTCAATTTTTTGGGGTTCTCATTTAAATCCTGTCCAACGGGTTTTTTTATATCATGATTATTGTCAGGGAGGTGTTCAGATGTTGAATCCTGTGTTTTTTTCCACTGCCTATTTCTGAAGTTTTTGCTTCCTTTTCTGTTGCAGCCCCTTGGGATTCTATTTTGCTTGCCTGGGTGACTCCTTTGTGTGAAAATGGCTTAGTCCTCCTTCGAAGTCCCTCTGAACTTTAGGACGTTTTGTATTCCCTCCTTCTTGTTTCCCACTTTTCTTAAAATCCGGAAATGGCACTTGACCCCTCAGGTTCTGCGATCTCAGTCTAGGAAGCAACTGTATCATACTGTTTTGCTTTCCTCTTTTTCAGATACCCCTAGGCCGTTGAATGCTCTTGGTACTGAATTGGATACTGCTGTGATTTTTTGCCAGCTTACTGACCCTAGACTTCCTGCAAAGTTATGGGATGTTACTTAGTTGTTGTGTCATGGGAGGTTGGGGGTGCGTGGTAATCACCTGCATAAGTCTTTGGAGGAGCGTATGTGTTTTAGGGATACTTGTCCAGGTGTACGTGAAACCATGAGTCTTTTTGGGGTGGGGGATTGTCCTTTTGGTAAAGATTTTTGGACTCTTTGGCTCCATAAATGGAAGGAAAAGTCACTCACTGATTTCCCTGTAAGTACCTAGGGTCGGCACCCACTTTGGAAGAGCAGCCATAAGTTTTGTCCTGCCCACGCTTTGGAATAGGATACAGAAATCGCTGAGACTTAGCTCCCCTGTTAGTCTTGCTATGTTCAAGACCTTGTATGCCAAAACATTTGTGGAGCTCTGTAACTGTTTCCACCGTTCCTAGTTGTCCAGCTGACGTTTCTGCTCAATCTAAGTCCTTCCGTTCAAACTAAGTGTTCCCTTACCAAGATTACTCCCCTCCCTCAGTCCATTTCCAGTCCCACGGTACTACTGTTCTACCTCAGTCCATTCCAGTCCCACCGGTACTACGCATCACTGCAACACTCTCCCCATTGCCCACTTTATGCCCTGATACCACCTGCTTAGCATTCCAGAATCTTTCTGCCAGCGTCCCTGCCTCCTATACGTGCCCTTTTCCATATCCCAGGGACTCCTTTACAGGCTATGAACATGTTATTAATGGATAGGATTATAAAGGCGTCTCTGTATATATTATTTACCTTTATTTCTACACTGTTTATATTTTGTTGTATACGTCTTGCTACTGTTGTTTTATGTATATTTTACTTGTACTGTATTCTGTACCCTCATCCTTGCAAACTGCAGGTCCTCCTTGTAAATGAGCTTGCTCAACGGTGATCGCCTGGGTAAAGAAAGATTTTGATTGATTGAAAAGCGTCTTACGTCAATTTCGTATGACATTCCTGTGTATGGGCTGTTTCCTGCCTCTCTTTCTCATTATTATCCTAGTACCCTCCACCTTCTCTTTGCCCTCTGTAGGTTTTTTCTATGGCAAGCCCGTTGTGCTCAGTTGTTGCAACAGAAATCTTATCCAAGCACTCATATTATGGATCAGATTTTTGCAGATCTCTGCACTATTCAAGATGGGGAACGTACATCTCTGCCCTGTGATACATATTCCTGCTCTACTGGGCTTCGTGTTGAGTGGCTTTCTGATGCCTGATGTTGTCTGTGTTTTGTTCTGGTTTGGGGATGGTAGTCAGTTTTGTTTTGGGCCCCTAATTTTTAGTCTACGTTGCACTTTTTCTGTTCTTGTGTCCTTTATTGTGCTTTGTTTAGACTTGAGTCTCCTTTGGAGTGGTTGCTTTGTTGCTTTTGTTCTCCTTTGTTACTTTCTCTACTACTCATATCTCTTTTTTCAGCTTTCTTTCCTTTTCGGATTTATTTTCCCCTCTGCTTAGTCTATTCTTTTTTTTGTGTCTTACCACTGTTTGTTATTCTTTGTTCTGTTGTTGATTTGTTGCATTGTCTCCCTGACTTTTCTATTTAGGGGATGGGGAGGACTTTTTGTTCTTACTTTCGTTTTTGTTTTGCTGTCTTTACTGAGAGTTTGATCTTATATACTCTTTTCTGGTTTTTTTTTTCCTCTTTGGTTTTGAAATTTGCTTTTCATTCCGTTGTTTCTTATGGTTTCCATTTTTATATCCCCTGCTTTTCTTGCAGAGGAGAGGAAAGGGGTTTCCTTTTTGTATTCTGTACAATTTTTGTTCTTGATTTTCTTTTTTTGTTAGGACCTGTATTCATGTCCTACTCATTTGCTTTCCTTTTGATTTGTGTAATTTTTGTGTGACTTAACACTGTTTTGTATTTCTCTTGTTCTCTGATTTGTATATTGTTTTATGTGGCTTAATACTGTTTGTATTTTTCTGTTTTTGCTGTTATTCTGTTATGATTCCCCCTACTCGGTCAGTGGGAAGGAGAATGGGGTTGGGTTATGTTGTTTTCTTTCGGGTTGGGGCTACTGTGTGTCCTAATACTTTTTATGATCTTGATTTTTTTTTTCTGGATTTGCATGATGTAATGCTGCTTTATGTTGGTTTTGGTATGATTTCACCAAACATTTATCCTAATCTTTTCATATGAGGGGATGGGGGGGCATTTGCTTTATTTTTTTTTTTTTGGTTTTGCAGCTCTTTACCAACTGTTTTTATTGGGTGTACAATGTTCATTATTCATTTATGTTGTTCTTCTTTGATTCCAAGTAGAGATACTCTGTTTTGTTTACTTTTTGTTTACATGTATGATGTAATACATATTTTTGTTTATTTCCTGTTTTTTATACTTTCATGTAGTATATTACTGTTTGGTTGTATCATGCTTTCATATTTTGTCAATACAAAATTCCCCTACTCTTTTAGTGTGTGTGTGTGTGTGGGGGGGTCTTTTCTGTTTTGGAATTAGATTTGAGTTCTACTTCTGTATTAGACAGCCTGGCTGGATATGTATGACTGTAATACTTATTTGCTTTTATTATGATTTATACTTTTATTTTGTGTGAGGCAACACTGTTTTGTATTGTTTTGATTTTGTTCTGCTAATAAAAATTCCCCTACTCTTTTCGAGAAGTGCCATGGGATCTTTAACAGCCACCTGAACTACCACCAGAACAGGCAGATGGGACCTCGGTTTAACGTCTCATCTGAAAGACAGCACCTCAGGAGTGCAGCACCCCCTCATGCTGCACTACAGTGTCAGTACTGGGATATTAACCCAAGTGCCTGGTGTGGGGATAGAACCCACAGCCTTCTGATCTCCTGGCCTCAGAGGCGAGTGTGCTACCTGCTGAGCCACAGACACTAACATATTCATGATTTTATACATAATATATGTTGTTGAGATGTTTGTTCTGTGATTTTAAAGTTGTTAAGTGCCTTGGCATTTGAAAGGCGCCACAAAAATAAAGTTTATTATTTATTAATATTATTTTCTTTTTACCTATTTTGCCCTTATACCACTGCGATACTTTATATCTTCCTACAGTTAGTTTTTCTTCCCAGTTCAATATGTCCATCCCTGGTGGGCCAAATTTAATCCCTAAAATCGATACTGGGTGTGGGGTGAGCCGAAGAGGACCAATGTTGGTTTCCTGATCAGGACAGTTCCCTAATGACCTCCCTCTGCATTTGTCTAGGTTTAGCGAAGCCCCGGAAACTGATCCAAAGGTGGAACATAAAGAAATAGCTAAAAGTACAGAGGTTTTATTGGCCACCATGAGGCACAGATCATCAGCATATGCTAGGGGCTTAGAAGGGGCCTGAACATTTGGCCCAACTATTGGTTTAATAGATTGAAGACAGTTAATCTTTCGTAGTAATGGGTCTATGAAAAAAGCGTATAAGAGGGGACCCATGGAGCATCCTTGCCTGACCCTCCGTCTGATAAGCACCATAGCTCCTAGTCTCCCATTTACCACTGGTACGATAGTAGCTGTGTTACATAAAGATTTAATCCAGCCAATTACCCCAGAAGGTACCTTATAATGTTGCAATGTCTCTCATAAAAAATTGTGGCAGACAGAATCAAAGGCTTTTTTTTTGATCCAATGAGACAACATAACCAGAGCAAGTATTACAACATTCTTTTGTAAAAATCTCTCTTAATAGAATAAGATGGTCTTGTATTGACCGCTGTGGAATGGCACAGGCTTGTTCTAAAGAAATTACTTTTTCTGCCACAAGGAGCAGTCTGTTCGTTAGGATTTTGGATAGAAGCTTGAAGCCTGCATTAAGCATACAGACTGGCCTCCAGTTATTTAAATCTGTTTGCTCCCCTTTTTTGTGCAAGAAAATCAGAGTTCCTTTGCTAAAGTTAAGCGGGATATTGCCAGACTCTAACATATCATTAAACACAGACGTAAGCTCTTCATAGAAATTCTCCTACAATTTTACACAATTCATTCGGGAGACCATCAGGTCCAGGCGAGATGTAGTTTTAACTGATGAATACGTCTAAAACGTCCCCCAGTGTGATCGATTGACTCACTTTAGATAGAACCTGGGGACTACTGGGACCTGGATATCCTCCAGATATTCTTGAACTTTTGGGGGATCAGAGGAATATCACAAATAATTTCATAGAGAAGTCAGTCATTATAAAAAGTATTATCCATCGACTTCTGTAGGGAACCAGATTGGTCCAAAAGACCGGACATAGTTTTTTCCCTACCTGACGGGCATTATAATCAAAAGGGCATATCTCCTGCGCTGTGCCTTGTGTACCAAACTTGTGCTGGTGGTAAAGTTGTGCAGCCTTTTGTTTCAGAAAGGTCATCATATCTTTTTGAACTAGCTGGATCTATTTACTCAGATCCTGGTCCATGGTGTGTGTGTAATGGTGAATACCTTTTGCAAGTGGTGACGCTGCTGTAAGTACGTGAGATATGCTGAATTACATTTGTTTTTGCTATACTGTGAAAATCAGATCAGCTTTTGCATCTTCCCACCAACCTATAGGGTCCTCATAACAAATCAGCACTGATGTTTCTAGCTGCCAGGAGTTGTCCTAGGGAGCTGAGGAAGGCACTATCCTCTAACAAAGAGGTGTTAAACTTCCATACTCCAGGCCCTTTGGTGAAGGGGGGTGGTTACTTCCCACAGAGATCGAGACTGTCTTGTGGTCTGAGAATTCTAAAGGACAAACCATAGCTGCTAAAATATTTGATTGAGACAGAAAAACATAATCGATCCTGGGTGCCAAAACTCCTTTCTGGAATGTAGGGGTATGTTTTTTTAGTATGCTCCAGATATGCATCACACAGATGTGCACTGCGAATAATGGTATTCAAAGAGCATGAATCACAATATATTTTTTGTGTTGTGCCATAGGAACTTTTGTCTTGGAGACTCAAGCCACAGTTGAAGTCTGCAATCAATTAATCAATCAATCAAAATCTTTATTTATCCAGGCGAACATCATTGAGCAGAGTTCTTTTACAAGATGGACCTGGTTAGAACAGGGTTGGGTAACATCCTTCATAAAAACATATAAATACATGTAAATAAGTATATAAACACAAACACAATGGTGCAGTAATAGGGGAGTCAAATGATAAAAGGAAGACAAGGCAAGCCATAACAGAGGAGGATTCAAATACAATGGGGCAGGTCCACCACTGAACCATGCAACTGTATATAAACCATGTTCTCTGTATAGAAGTAACAGTTCGTTCATTTACTACGGGCAGTCACTAGTACTAGCCATGAAAATGGCTTGGAGAACCACCAACTAATGGCAGATGGGGTACCAGGAGGGGTATGTAATATGTAAGCAAAGGATAAACATTGTGAGAAGTGAAGTCCCAAGGATAGGTCGGTAGAACTGATGCGGCGGTGGGGGTCACGAGAGAGGCAATGGGGAGTTAGGACTTTTATAGTATGATTGCGTGTAGATTGTGGATGAGTGCAGTATAGAGTTGTGAAAAGAAGGCTGGAGAAAGCGGGAAGATAGACCAGTATCAAAGGGAGGACAGAGGCATCAAGGTGTTACATAAAAGCATGATGACAGACCAGAACCAAGGAGGAGACAAGCACTAGAAGTAATTCGTTCATGGTTAAATTGTACAGGTTAGCATGATGACAATTCATGGTCATGGGAAACAATTGCACTGATCATTTCTGAGACGTGAATATAAGAGCTTGAAAGATGAGATGCCGATGGGTGACCTCAGTGTCAGTTTTTTTTGCAATTTATTCCACAAGGAGGACAGTGTAAAGCTTATAGCAGCCCTGCCAAAGCGAGAGTTAACTTTGAGAACCATCAGTAGGAGAGATTTGCAACTTCTCAGGGCGTAATTGCCTATTGGTTTTATAGGAAGACAGTCTGTAATGTATTGGGGCAATATTTTGGAGGTGGCTCTCAGGGTCCATAAGGCTGCATTTTTATCACACCTGAACTGAAGAGAACTCCACCCCACTGATTGATATAGGGAGCAGTGGTTAGTGGAATAAGGCAAGCCTGTGATGAACCTCAAAGCTCTATGATGTAATGTGTCAAGTTTGGTGAGGTAGGAAATGGAACAGTGACTGTAGAGGATGTCAGCATAATCTATGAAGGATAGAAAGGTTGACTGTACCAGCAGTAGTTTGGCATCTCTAGTTAAAAAGTGGGCTATCCTAAAGAACAGGCCAAGTCTCTGTCATAATTTTTTGAGTAATTCTTCAACGTGCTCTATAAAGGAGAGCTTATGGTCCAGCCATACTCCCAGGTATTTGAATTTAGGGACAAATTCCAACTTCTCACCAAGAATTGTAGTAATCTGTGGCACAGGAGCTGATAGGGCTGAATTTACCATTTGGGCAGAAGGAGAAAAGAGCATTGCTTTTGTTTTCTTGGTGTTAAGTAATAGTTTTTTGTTTAGGAGTTGGTGTTGCGGCAGGTTGAACTCAGATTGAAGGTCATTACATGCAGATTGTAATGACGGGCGGCTTACGTAAAGAACTGTGTCATCTGCAAACAGATGAATATTGGCCTTAGTTATGCTTTCATCAATATTGTTGATGTATATTGCAAATAAGATCGGTCCTAAGATAGAACCCTGGGAAACACCTCTTAGGAGAGGTCCGAGAGTTGAGAGATCTCCTTCCACTTTCACCTGCTGGAAACGATCAGAGAGGTAGCTGTTGAACCACAGTAAAGATAATGGGTCAGCACCTAGTGAGGTCAGGGAAGAGAGTAGCAGAGAATGGTCGACAGTGTCGAAGGCCTTGCTCAGGTCCAAGAATACGGCGCAGGTGTAATTTCTGTTGTCTTGCTCTCTTTGCCAGTCATTAGTCACTTTGGCAAGTGCTGTGATGGTGCTATGTTTAGCTCTAAACCCTGATTGGACTGGATTAAGCAGGTTATTAGCTTCTAGATACTTTCTCAGCTAGTTACGACTTTTTCCAGTAATTTTGACAAGACAGGGAGAATTGAAATTGGTCTGTAATTATTTAGATCACAGGGATTTCCGGACTTGAACAGGGGTATGATGTGCACTGTTTTCCATATTGAAGGAATGGATCCTTGAGTTAATGATAGGTTAAATAAGTGGGTTATGGGCACAGCTAACACATGGATGGCCACCTTCAAGAAATATGGGTCGAAGGTATCTGCACCAGCACTTTTTTTACATCCAGTTTTAGCAATAGGTCTTCAACTTCTTTCAGAGTAGTAGGACACAAGGAGAAGACTGAATCGGTGACACTAGGATCTACACCTTGATTATCCACCTAAAAGCATATCAAATTCGCAGGGAAATTGTCAAAGGCTAAGCCTGCAGTCGCAAAGTGATTATTGAAGGCATCCAGAACTTCCAGTCTGTCACTAATGGTGTTATTGTTTAAGGAGATTTCATAAGGTAGTGAGCCACCGGACACGTGACCAGACAAGTCCTTGACAGTTTTCCAAAATTTTATAGGATTTTTGGAGGCAAAGAGAAATTCACAATGATAGTATGCAGCTTTTGTATCTCTAACCATTCTAGTACATGAGTTTCATGCCCTTTTGAACTTGCACCAGTCTGCAGCAGACTGGGTTTTGCGTGCTTTTTTCCATAGGTTCTCTCTTTCAGTCAATGCAGATTTTAATAATGGAGTGAACCATCTACATGCATTTTTTGCTATCCACACCTTAACTATAGGGGCATATTTATTTAGGGTGTCTAGGATAATTTTGCTGAATATGTAGAATGCTGATTGTGTGTTTTTTGTCAAATAGAACTCTTGCCAATACAAGGAGTGTTTCAGTTCGTTTATGTAGGCAGTGAGATCAAAGTTCCATCTAGATCTCTTGGCAGCAGACTTCGACGAAATAGTAGGTTTGTTGCTTGATCTTATGCAAGCAATAAATGAGTGATCACTGATATCACTGAAGAAGGTGCCGGCAAAGGAGAAGAGATATGGTTTATTCACTACAATAACATCTAGCAGGGAGCTGTTATCCATGTTCTTTTTATTTACTCGTGTTGGTTCAATGAGTTGCTATAATCCATGGGTGTCACAGAAAGCTACAAGAGGAGCGGCAGTTTTAGACAGCCAGTCTAAATTAAGACCCCAAGAATAAAATATTTCTGAATATTGTTGTTCGATGGTATTACTCAGATGAGGTAACAACTGTAGATCGGCAGAAGGAGGTCTATAGCACCCTATGATACATAATGTTGAAGTGTGCGAGATGGTGACTTGAAGACACAGACATTCATAAGCATTTGCAACAGATAAAGCACTCAGACAGGATGCCATATACCTATCCTTGACATAGATGGCAACCCCTCCACCCCTGGAGTGTCTGTCTGGTCTAAATAGTAAATAGTTAGGGATATTGTTTAGTTTAGTTTAGTTTATTGTTCTAGGAATTACTACCTTTGAGCCAGAGGCTCTTTTACAAAGGTTCCACGCCAATTAGGTACAGTACAAAAGGTTACATAGATAACACAACAATTTGTGCTGTGTCAAGAGCTAGAAAACATATACAAATACATATCAAATCATTTGTGCAAAAGGACATGAGATATCATAATCACATTATTATTACAAGAAAGAGGTCATGCCAGATTAGGAGAAACAAATAGGAAAAACTCCAGAACAGAGAGGGTAAGTGAAAGTGTGGGGAGCAGACAATAGCAGGAGAAAAGGTTTCCCAAACATGTCTTTGTCAAATAACAGAACAGGGTGGGTAGGGAGAAAATAGGAGGTTTAATCAGGGCAGTCACAGGAGCTGGAGGTGACTTCCCTGTCGGAGGTGGCCGGTCTAAGCCAAGTTTCTGAAACCACTAGGATGTCTGGTCGAGTATGGAGGACCCAGGCCTGGATCATGGAGAACTTTTTTAACAGACTGCATAAATTAATGTGGAGGAAACTCATGTCTTTCAGTGTGGCAAGGTCAGAGGGCGATGTGATTGCAGCTGGTGGCCACGATTGAGCTCCACATTTCCTGAGCACAGGAGAAGAAGAGGTAAAGTTTTCTTGAGGTAGCAGCAGAAGTAAACTTAAGTACTGAGTAACCCACTCTACGTCGTTGTGGTGCTCTCGTCCTGGGGGGCACGCCCCAACATTTTTTGCCCTTCCCACTAAGGATGGCAGAGACGAGTACTCTGACTGCTATCTGTAGAGGTGACACCTCTATGATGTTGGCGGAAGTCATAAGCTGAGGTGGTAATTAATTTCGTGTACCAGCGTTAAAGGTAATATGAAAATAGTGCTGAAGAATTGGGGAGCTGAAAATGCATATATCCATGTAGGGACAGGAACTAGTTATAGAGCAGAACAGATTAGTATCCACAGTAATAAAGGCTTGAGGTGGCATATATTGGGCATGTGATATGAGATAGAAGAAGGACCAGAACAGGATCCATGATTTCACACACATAGAGGAATAAGGATTGGGGGGGCTAGAGAGAAGTGAGCTAGAAAGCTGGGGCGGGGTTTATGTGTATTTAATCAGGACCGGTGGGCAAAAAAATTGGCAGCTAGGGCTCCCTTCCTGGAAGTAATGAGTCCCTGAGGGCAAGTCCGTACGTGCGTTTCTGTGAGGGGCTGGTGGCTTCAGACCTGGAATGCGGGTGGCAGTCTGGCAGGTCAGGTTCATCAGAGAAGAAAAAATTACTCACCTTAGTAATGTTGTTTCTTCTAATGGAGTCTTGATATATTATGACAGTAGCAGTTTGTCCCACCACTAGAACTGCTCCGGAGGTGAAATGGTTAATACCATTCCAAAATAGAACTTTGTGCACGAGCTCTAAGAAGCAGCTCTATCTGTGTAATTTCAAACCTGAACTGTCAGATTCTTTACTCCGCCTCAGTGAACAGTCGCTCGGAGATTTCTCCTACTGCTCGGTTCATTCTCGGTTTAAATAGTGTTTTCTCGGTTCGATTCAACCGAGAATAGTTTTATTTTAACGCAAAATCGTTCGTTCAAGCTCTGTCTGTGGTAATCGTAAGTAAATTCAAAGGTTTTGTCTGTGTGGAACTTGTAAGTTTATCGGTTCGGTTTTGAACCGATCAGCTGGTTTAAAACTTATTAACTTTAAAGTTTAACATTTTAGAGTGCGGTTCCCGGTTCTTATCGGTTCTAAAAAAACGGATTTTATTACGGTTTTTTCCAGTACCCGTGACACGGTTAGGAACCGATAAGGGTGTCTTGCCTGGCACTGCCGTTTAAAGCCTGTGATAAAGCTAATATCCCCCTGGCTTCACATCCTCCTGACAAGGATTCCAGGAAGATTGATGCCATGGCGAAAAAACAGTATATGGCAGCCTCTCTGGGACTCAGGCAAGCAAATTATATGGCTTATGTAGCTAGGTATCAGAAATCTAGATGGGATACTGTTATGGAATTAGCTAAGCAAGCCCATGGCCAGCTGGCTAGCGAACTAGAACAGGTGGCTGCTGATGGTATTGAGGCTTCTAAGGTACAGTTTCATGCTGCTGTGGATGTTAATGATGTTTCCTCTAGGGTCATGGCCACATCTGTAGCTTTTGTAGGTTGGCCTGGCTCAGGTGTACTAGTCTGTCACAGGATACCAGACTAAGGCTATGGATTTCCTGTGGTGGGAATTCTCTGTTTGAGGAGCAGACGAAATTATCGAAAAAAGATGGATGAATATGGGACTACTTACAAAGTGCCCAAGCTAGGAGGCAAGCCACTCCTCAGAGGCATACCCCAGGGGTAGGGGTAGGCATTTTCACAGGCCTTTTACCAGACTCAGGCCTCCTCTGCCTATGCTCAGAGGGGCTTCTTCAGAGGCAGAGGCAGACGAGGGGTGGGCAGGCCTGCTCCCACCCCTCAGCCTAAAGCTCCTTGCTAAGCAGGCACCCTGATGGGGTGCCCAGGGCCGATTCTCTTTACCGGTAGGGTGCAGGCTGGCTTACTTCAAGTCAGAACTGGGCTTCTTTAACCTCAGCACAAGTGGGTTCTAGAAGTAGTAGTTGGGTCTGGTTCTCAGCTCAAAAGTTTCCTGTTGAGAACCAGACTTTTCACCTGTAAGTGCTTCAGGAGACCTTTGCTCTGGAAGCAGAGGTCTCAACCCTGTTGGCTCAGAACAGTGGAAAGGGTTCCTCCCTGCACCAGGGCAGGGGTCTGTATTCAGATACTTCCTTACCCCAAAAGACAGGAGAATGGCGGCCCATATTAGACCTCAGATATCTGAACAAGCATCTTTTGAAACCAAAGTTCAAAATGGTAACTCAGCTTCAATTAAATAAGGAAGTCAGAGGGGTGGGGCTGTCAGGAGCTAAAAGAAATGCAGATCACGTAATGGGGGGGGCTTACACTAAGATGTTAGGCAAGGTGCCTCCAAGTCTGACTGAGCAATAACAGGGCTATTTAAAACACAATACTAGCATAAAAGGTGAAGGGGTTTCAAAGGCCTGAACTGAGATCACTACTGGTCTTATGAGGAACACAATATAGGCATTTACATTAAATCAGAAAACTTCAGCTATAAAATACAAACAAAACAGTTTTAACAGAAAACATAATCTAGCACAATATAATCAAACATTAACAATGCAGACCTATATGGAGTGCTCCTGGGGCTGACTGCAGCTAGTGGGCCACAGCAGTAAAAGACTCTGGATTTAAACCCAGAGACAACTGTCCTCATGTAAAGAAAGCAAAAATTGGCAGCTAGGGCTCCCTTCCTGGAGGTAATCAGTCCCTGAGGGCAAGTCCGTACTCGCGTTCTGTGAGGGCTGGTGGCTTCAGACCTGGACTGCGGGTGGCAGTCTGGCAGGTCAGGTTCGTCAGAGAACCACAGCTGTGGCTCTCAGACTACCTGCGTTTCTGTGAGGGGCTGGTGGCTTCAGACCTGGACTGTGAGTGGCAGTCTGGCAGGTCGGGTTCGTTAGAGAACCACGGCTGTGGCTCTCAGACTACCTGTGTGTCTGTGAAGGGCTGGTGGCTTCAGACCTGGACTGCGGGTGGTAAACACTACCTGTCTGAAAGTATGTACATAGGGCTGAATGAGTGATAAAATGTCAGTCCTTGCTGATTTTGTTTGGGGTGCATATAAATTAATAAGGCAGTAAGGGAACTGATGAATGAAAGCATCAAGTATAAGTACTAGACCAGGGAGCAAATCATAGAACTTTAGAAGCTCAAAGTCTATAGAGTGAACCAATATGCCAACCCCAGAACAAGCCTCCTGGCCAATAGACCAAAATGAAGGTCCACACAGCCTGTGTCTGGGCTTGTTTAATTTATTTAATTTTTTTTTATTTATTATACTTTTTGCCCCTTGCTCTGAGACTATCAGCCACCTTTCCTGCACCTACCTTTTGCCCTTCAATTGCCACTGTCCTCCACTGTCACTGATTTGGCTTTCCCCCAAGGGTGGGGCTGTGGCACCGCTCTTTTGCCTGTCTACAATGGGGAAAGGTGCCGGCTACCCGGCATTGCCTCCCTGGCTTCCCCCCAGGGCGGGGTTCAGGGCTCGCAGCAGCCCACGGCACCATAATTAAGTCAGTGGCGTGGTGGAGAGCCGTACAGGCCAGGCGCAGAGGCAGCGTCATGAGTCAGGCTTCAGGAATTTTGTATGCCCACTGAGGAGCCGGACGTGCACTGACGTCAACGCACTGAAGTGCAGACATCCGCCGGCTCCCCCCCCCTTGTAAATGCCCGCACCCTGCCAAGCACCCAGCCTCCACTCGGTGTCACTGCAGCGCGGTGCATATCCCTTACTCACCCCAAAGGAAGGAGAGCTGTCACCAGGGGCGCTCAATCCTTCCTTCCCCCAGCCAGACCCCGGCGTCCTGAGTACATTCCCGAACCTGGTTCGCCAGCGTGGCACAAGGTGTGGTGTCCAGCGCCTCAACCCTCAGCGCCACCAAGCTGGACTGGCTTGTTTAATTTCATGAAACGTATGAAACCAAATGCTGAAGCCTGGTTCTCTGATCACTGCCTTGTCATGAACTACAAAAAGACCAAGGCCATGCTCTTCACCCACAGACAAAACAAACATAAAAACTTTCCCCCTCACCATCCTCAAGTCGAAGGGCTCCTTATTTGACCCGGTACCCACCATTAAATTCAAAGGCATCACCCTTGACTCCTCTCTCACTTTCCACAAACACATCAGTCTCCTCTGCTCCGCTGTCAATGCTAGAATAGGGCTCTTGTACAGGCATAGGGATTGCCTGCCCCCAAACACTCTAAACCTTGCTTTGACATCTTCGGTGCTCTCACTTATCGACTATGGGATTGTCATCTATGGCTTCGCGGACCCCACCGCCCTACGCCGTATTAAGGTCTCCCTAAATAAAGCCTGCAGACTTGTCACAGGATGTGACCGGTGGACCCATACCTGTGAGCTCTACCATCGCACCAACTGGCTTAACTTCGATGGATGGCTCAGATATCAGACCTGTCTTCTTGCCAGAAAGCTCTCACTCTGCTCCTCCCCCCACACCGGGACTTCACCATCTTGTGCAGAACTCCTCTCAAACCCGGACAACTCAAAGCTCTCTGTCTGCCCCCTCTTAGGTACCCCACTGTAGGACTTCCCAGGGCCAGTGCTCCTTTTTCCACAGGGTCCCCCTTAGGTTTAATGAACTACCTCCTGCTGTCTCTCTGGAGCAGCGTCTAGGCCGATTTAAATCCCGACTCTGCTCGGAAATTCCCATTCCTGCTGCGACTGCGCCTAGTCCCTCTCTGCAATGCAGATGCAATTCACCCACCACTCTCCTCCACTTTCCCCTTTGACCTGGGGTCTGCCCCTACCACTTGACCCTGCAGAAATTGTAACCAGACTGTAGTTTATTGATCACTGTCTATTGATACTGTAACTATTGTTTACTGCTCGCTGTCTGACTCGGGCTGGATCTCTCCACCCTTGAATTTTGTTACTTGTCCTCATTTCAACATTATAATATTGCTTTATTCTTGTCTTTCTTGTACCCTGTTATGCTATTTCATTTTTGATGTGGAGCCTTTGCAAAGGAGTCCTTGACTCAAAGGTTGTAATTCCAATTCTTTCAATAAATAAATAAAAATGGAAAACAAAGTACAGGTCCAAATTTTTACAGCCAACATGTACTGATGCTTGAAACCATTTGGAGGCATTTTACTACTATTCCTTACTACAGTATCAGACTAATGACTGGAAATGCATTAATCACTGGTAAAATTCCTGGAATTGGACTTTTACGGCCACCATAAATCGTTGCTCAGAGACTCCTTACAGAACAGGAGAGTTGGTGGTGGGGGACATGACTGAGACCTTTAAATATCTACAGGGGATAAACAGGGTGGAGTGTGAGAAGCTCTTTAGGTTGGACACAGATGCCATTACAAGGGAGAACACAATGAAGTTAGTGCGGAGTGAAGAAGCATTTCTTCATGGATAAGTTGTACATAGAATAGATTGCCTAGGGAAGTGGTGAGGGCAGATACAGTGATGGGATTCAAGCATGTGTGGGACAGACACGTGGGTATTATTAATAGAATAATTCGGAGAGGGTGGGGGAAGTAGTAGCCGCATCGGGCCTCTTGCCACCATATGGGGTAGGTAGGATTAGTACTGACAGGATGGGCCTTGGGGTCCTTTTCTGACAACAAAAATCTATGTTTCTATTGCACAAAAGCAAACAGAATTGGAGTGTACCCTCTTGCAAAAGAATGAGTCTTGAAATTTAGTGCTTACATTTTATTTTGAAAGAAAAAAAAAAGAGCACTGCAGCCAAGGCCCAAGTTGTCAGCCACATGGTAGGTTCCCTAGTTATTAATCAAATTATTTTTTAAACCCTAGCGCTCATTAGATTCTGGATATCTATAAATTCATTAACTGTGATACTGCCCTTATAAAGTATATGACAGTGTGCTCCTGTGGAGAGTAGTATGTGGGGTCAAGCAAAATGCAGTCATGGGAGTTTTTTTTTTCTTTCAAACCAAGTATGCATTGGCATGTCATATTAATCTCAGTCAGGGAAACATACCAATTGTTATAAGAACTAAAAACGGCACAGCCATATACAGTATTTATTGGGACCCACAGACAGGCATTTTGGACCTTTAAGCAAAGGCAGCTGTTTGTTCAGATTTAAAAATGATCATTTTGAAATGGCCCCAGTTTTGGAATAAATAATGCATTTCTGTCCCCCTAATAGCTTCCTATAGGTACTAGAGGATAATGTATGAGCAGCCATACACAACAAGCTCGTGTCTGCATTGGGAGGTTTCTAGGGCAACCAGGAACCTCAAGAGTGAAGCTTAAGAGGGTCTCTGGTTGCCACAGCAAACTTCAAATGAAGACGCAGGCTTGTCTGTGTATGGCTGTCTGTCCATCATCTTTTATAGTGTATGGGCATCCATGCCCATTTCAGACAGCTCACTTCCTTTAGGTGAAATGGCGAGTAGGGGGGTTGGGAGGCAGCACTTGAGGGTTGCTGGTGGGCTCAAATTGCTGATTCAATGTGCAGCTGATGACTGCAGCTGTTTCTGCAGGTTCAGGTTTAAAAATAAAAACAGCTTCCATCTCGACTGACTAGAGGAAAGATGCTGTGTGGTGGCATTCTGAGTTGTGCTGCAGCAGTGACATCACTACTGCAGAACAACAACATATTGATGTCATTACTGCAACACAACAACCCTATTCTAAGCATGGATTTCCATGCAGAACAGCATTTCATCATACACTATATAGAGAATACTGTATGGGTAACTATGCACAACCAGTGTGTTCTGCCACAGAGGAATACTGATTTTCTCTGACTTGACAGCAAAGCTCGAGAGGTCCGTGGGAATCAAAACCCTGAGATAGCAGAACACACTGGTTGTGCATAGAGTTGCATATCCAGTATTTTTTACAGTGTATGGTATCCCTAAAAATAAACAGAATTTGATCACTTACTCTGAACACACACAGAGAAATAGTTCGCTGCTGCATCTTATTCCAGGGTTCAGGGCTGGTTGCTAGGGTCAGTGTTGTGGTTGTTAGGGACCAAATGTCACAACGTTAGTTGCACGTACTTCCACGTTTGGGAGGGATTTAAAAAAAAACATGGCAGCTGAATTTCTTGCTTAGCAAGAAGATGCTTACTTTAGGGAGCAGTATTTAATTTTGTGTCTAAATTTTAATATCTGGTTGATCCTGCGATGGGATTTTTTTTGTACAACTGAGAATACTTGGTTGATCCTGCATTTTTTTTTACCTATTTGGTTGATCTTGCATCTGTGGGATTTATGCAAGTAAGATCATGCCACTGTGAGATTCTGTCTGGTTTAACCTGCAGTTTCTGTTGCCTCAGCTGTTTTAAACTACGCTCGTGTGCTATCAAAATCAGCTAGAACACTTGTACCACAGAAGGGTGCGGTCGCATTCCATGAACTTTGAATTGTGGTACAACAGCACTTGAGCCAAGATGGAATCGGGTTGGAACAACGTTCGGTCATACACTGTATAAAAGTTTATGTGGAATTTGCTGTTCTTATGTTGGTTTTCTTTCTTTTTGTGGTTTAGATATAGATTTTGGGCACATAAGATCTTTTTGTTTACAGTTTCCCTTAAGAGCTATTAAATACATCATGTCATTTGCCTGTATAGCATTATAAGGACTAATGGACTGTACCACCAAATTTTTTATGATCACTTAGAGGAGCTGTATTGTTCTGGACTGATTTTATTGCTGTATCAAAGATTTTCTTGCTTATGTTCATTGTGTGTGTGTTATATTAGGATTACTAAGTGTACAGTACGAGTCCCCGGAAGAAATACGCACTCTGTGGGAATTTCCAAAATGGAGCTAGCTGGTGTATTATATGACTGACAGTAGAGGATACTATGCCTGTTTGGTGCTATCTTACAGCTCCATATTATTTAAGTACTTTACCTCATTTTTTGCAATACAGACATCCACCATATGAGGATGAGGATATACGGCCCTGTACACACTATGCTTTTTAAAATGTTTTAAGTGGTTTCAAACGTTTTAAAAAGCCAAAACACGGTTTGCGTCCGCACCTAACATAGTTTGAAACCGTGTTTAAAAACCATGCTTAAACCCTGCAAGGGATCTAGTCATAAAACTGGTTCTGAACACAGTTTCAAACCAAAAACATTTTACTTTGTGGTTCGGACAGGCGAACACATGCAGCTGAATGAAAACAGTGCTACAATGCAGCCATGGAATCGTTCTCAAAAACATTACCGGACCTGACATGTGGACACGTCTTCACCGGGTTACAACACGGTGACTACCAGTGTGGATTGGTGACCATGGTGAGTTTAAAACAGCTTTTTAGAACAGTTTCAAAATCGTTACTGCAGTGCGTACAGGGCCTAAGTTAAACTAGGTAAGGAATGTTGACGTATATGTGGGAGGGAACTAGCTATTTTGGCTAATGTTTGAGTTATATATAATCAGATTTATAAAACAGGATTTTTATTTAGCCCTTTCTACATCTCTGCATGTAATCATGTAAATTTATTTTTTTATTTACACATTAGCATTTTCATTGTATGGGACGTTTGACCAGCCATGTATATGTATGATCTGAGGCATCCAAAGAAAAATGTGATATTGCTTTCAGCACATAATTTTTAAGACAAATCTGTTTCACGGCTTTCAGACCTTTGACACTGGACCTTGCCCAGGGGCAAAATGTTGTGTAGCTGTTCAGAGCCACCGCCTCAGTGTGTTTGTGTATATTTAAACACTTTTAAGTATTTTTGAAAGAGCAGGACATAATTGACTCGTAGCTCTGCCACTCGTGAGCTATGGCCTTGCCTTCTCACATCTGAATTTAAATTGCATATTTTGAGTCAGGCCATTGCATATCCCGTATATATGGGAGATGAAGCAACACCATTTGTCGATATACCAGCTTACAGTAGCTGACCCCAAGCTTATATTGAAAACTAAATTACGTTTCAAGCCCAAACAATTCCAAAGTCCATTTTAAAACTATCTTTTGAAATGTCTATATTTGGTACCATTTGGACTATAAACGTATCATTTTTTTTTTTTTTTTTTAACATGCATGCTTGTAGTCCAGTCGTTAAGAATCAGTCCTGGCGACAATTTTATGTGTTGATTCTATTCTGTATGTAGTTATGGAAACCACTTTTAGAGTATATTGTCACTACCTGTTTTTCAGTTGCAACACTGCCAAAAACGGTGAACGTATTATGTCTGTACTATTTATTTATATCAACAGGCTGTATCAATATTTTTTTGTATTGACACATTAAATTACATGACGATTTAAGACAATTTTTATATATTTATTTATTTATTTGAACTTTGGTAACCGGGAAAGGCACACTGAGCTCGTTTCCAGGTGCGACCTGGAAAAAACAGTGAAACAGTACACACAGAGGGAGCAAGCTTTTCTTACATAAAACATAAAATAGTGACAAAATAAACATCCACAGAGTGACTGGCAGAGCACAATGACAAAAATATGTTGGTAAGTACGACTGTGTATAAACATTTGTTTACTTTTTTCTACATTTTGGTAATACTACACATTAATTAGAAACTGTTTAGTGTGCAACCTAATTTTCATTCATCTTATGCCCTTAATCTAGCTGCAAACCTTTCCCTTCCCTCTATCAACCCCTACTCTTCCTTGCTTAGCCTACAGTCACGGAAGTGGCCCTTCTTCGCTACCACACATTCTGTTGTAGAGAACAGGCTTCACAGCTGTGCAGGAAATTTGAGTGAGACAACTATGAATAGCTAGAACACCATAACCAGAAAATGAAATCCTGTTTGGACCATCAGGGACAGCTGCTTAGCAAATGCAAGTAGTCTTTTGCTGACTTACAGTTGACTACCAGGTACTTGTTTAGAGGGAGAATAGAGGTACAGCTCTATGGAGGTGAGAGTCGTAGTGTCCTGTGTAAGGGACAGAATCCAGTATGTTTACAAAGTGGGCACCTTACTCAGGAGATCACTGACAAACTGTCATGGGACTTGTTGGTAACGTGTGCAATTAGACCGACATCTGCTATTTAAAAAGCTGCATGTGTATGAGAATATGCTGTGTTTTCATTACATGAGATTCACTTAAAATGTTGACTTAATTAGACCACAGCAAGAAACACCATGTCCAGCTTGAGGAGGAAGTGCAATACACTGTTGATGACAGCATACGTACATTGATTTCTAAAATAAATGTGTTAATGACACAGTAGCTATTAAAGACAAATTACTTAACTTTTCCATTGACAGACATTTTCTTAGTGCCATTTATTATAGCTAAATCATTAAAAGCATCTGTAGTGAGAAACATACATCTTGTACCCACAGAGTGCAAGGTAATGAAAAATGCATTTCTGTGCACTATTTATCTTCTATAAACTTAAAAGATTCTTCTGGGATAAAGATACATTTTATATGCTCTGCATTTTGATGAAAAATACATTTCCTCATTGCCATTCATTATAGGAAGCCATTTCATGGATTTGACTGTTGCAGAAACAGCCAAGATTTAAACCTGTCATATTTCATATCACAATTAGTTAGAAGCACCTCAGCCATAATCTTTGAACTTCAGTCTCATTTCAGTATTATATTACTTTATTTTTTATTAGACATGTGTGCTCCCGATTTTCTTGCTTTGTTGCTTTCCCCCTGCTACCCCCACTCTCCCACGACCACCACCACACACAAACACACATGCTGAACCATCGGGTATAGCTGTTTAGCAAATGCAGTCTTTTCCTAAATAAATCTACTATTACTTGTTTGGAGGGAGAAGAACGGTCCAGCTCTACAGAAATGAGAGTCGACAATATTCTTTATGAGGGACATAATCTTGTCGATTTACAAAGCAGGTACCTTACTCAAGAGATAGCCAACAGATATGTGCATACTCCGTATAGATATCCATTTCATTAGCATCTGGGCTCTCTCTCCCATTCTCTTCCAGCCTGTAGGACTATTTGAATCTTTTTTCAGATGTGAGTTGAAATCACCAGGCTGGTACTGCACCTACATCCAACCACCCATAAGTAGATGTGACTGTTGAGAAGATGTGTTTTAGCCCTGGGTCTCGGTTGTCACTTTTCTTATTTATTTATTCTTTTATCCTGTTTGTCCAGCTTTGGCTGTCCAGCTGCCCCCCCCCATCCCTGTCACCCAGTATCTCCAGGGCTTATCTCGCCCCTTCCTCAAAGGTGTGTGGTCGGTGGGGGGGGGATCTTCAGCCTGTGGCTGGGGGGTCCACTTTTCATCTGTGGGCCTGCACCAAGTGCAGTAACTCATCCGCACTCCACCTCTGAGGAAGTGGCCCCAGCATCTCCATGGGTGGGATATCTTCCCGTGATATCTGCTGCACTGCCACCTACGATCACTAGGTGGCAGCTGCTGAATTAGATATCCTATTCCCCAACCCCCCCAGGGAGGAAAGCTTTCCTAGGGATGCTCAGTCCTCCCTCACTGGCCTGTCCCCAAGCAACCTGTGTCCACTGTTTCCAAAACTCTGTCACTGGAGTGGCAAGAGGTGAGGCACCCAGTGCCTCAGCCCTCCATGCCACTGGGCCAGCACTTGTCATTCATCTTATTAACGCTTCCTTGCTGACCATCCAGACTAAGAATGGGAACAGTGTCCCCATGCTAAAGCTATCTCTTCTCTGGAATTACTTAGCTAGTTTTGACCTATCTCTATATTGGTCTGCCTGCATAAGTTTATTGAAAGATAGTTGCATCCCAGCCTCAGGCTTCCTTTCAGAAGAAAAAACTCACGTGATAAATGACAGGCAACGAGTCAAGTTTGGGACTTGGTTACAGCAAAGAGACACTCCTCTCCAGGTCAGGAAGGGCTTTCTGTACCTGTGAACACCGATGACACCATAGTTATCATCAACACCATAGTATGATGTTAATCACTACCTGAGGCACAGATTGATGAAAAATTGTGACTGGATTAACATGAGATAGTCCAGTCCAGGTGGTGGGAATCCAGATAACACAATGTATGGTGACACAGCCCTGTCACCAGATCCCCCTGATAAAATTACAGTCAAGTTATGAGAGCTCCCCATTTTATATTTTTTGTACTATATGGATCCAATTATTTAGGTACTTTTTTGTAAGATTGCCAACATTTTCTTGTAGTTTTGTTGGGAGTCAGCTTTTACTGTTGGGGTACATCCTCTGATTGCATGGGGTCAACTTCTTCCCCTTGAATATGGTGCTCCCCCTCCTCCAGAGTCAGACAGACTGTAGCCGGGGAAGGGGGCATATATAGTATTGAAATTTCCCATAGCCTTGGATGGCCTGGAGAAATTGCCACTTCTAACCCTTTGATATGTCCTCAAAAGAGGCCATTTTTCTTTGTCATCTGCCTGCTCCTTTCTCCACTCAGGAGGAGTGGCAGAGACATTTTTTGATAAATATGTTTATTTCAGGGAGCATCGGAATAGATTCAGATTCTGCATGATTACTGGTGAGAAACAGCACTACCAGCACATTATCCACAAATTATCTCAGGGTGCCCACCTGCCCACTCCGGATCAGCAGTAGCAAGGTGGGACCCCAGTATCATAGTACAGCCTACAGTCCTGGTGCTGTCCTACGAATTCTATAGAAACGGGGGGCTATCTCAGGGTCCAGTGCGGCTATATTTCAACATTTCTCTCCCCATTCCTCCTACAAACCCACCCAGTATTCCATCATTTCACTTGTTATGGAAATACCTGTCTGCTAGGGAACAAAAATGGGGCCCAGCTGCATAACATAAAAAAACTATGCTGTCCATTTAGAACTGAATGCCTGCATCCTGATATTTAGCCCAAAGGTGATGCGTTTCATGCTGTAGATTTGATTCACTGTTTCCAGTGTCTGCTCAGTGGCTGTTTTATTTTTCTTTGTCATTTGCCTGCTCCTTTCTCTGTACAGGAGTGGCAGTGACATTTTTCTTTTAATTTCTTATTAGTAGGCACCGTTTCCAGTACCTGATCTGAGGCTCTTTTATTCATATTTTTGACATCAATGGACTCAGGGTTCCCCCTTTCGGGCACCCTGATATCTGAGCCATCTTTACTGTGCCATTCAGATGGATGAGCATCTATCTTTTTTTTTGGCGCCTTTTACATTTTTTGATTGCTGCTGTTAAACATGAAGAGACAGAACCTTCTGATGCATGCCTTCCACCATCATTGAGAATTCCGTTAGAGCCTTTTTTTTTATTATTATTTTTGGTGACAAGGCAGACTGTGAAGTCAAAGAATTTTTCATTTAAAATTTAAGGCATAAACAATGCAGGACTCGCAATGAATAAGTTGTAGTCTGATCCCAGGCAGTTTACACTAAGCTTGTGTCAGTCTGCCTTTACCAGGAGCTAAAAATGTTCCCCCCCCCCCTTTAAATACTCAATTGCTCCTTCTCACTCTGTTATCCCCATTCTCCCATTGGCTCCTGAATCACACACTCTTCCTTCACACCCCTGACAGGCAAACCTTGTTCTCCATCTCACTCTATAATATCACAGATATCTGTATTTCAGTATCCACTGCTAGTTCTGGTCTCTCACTTCTGTTTCCTACTGGGTGCTCCTGACACTCACCCTCCTTACAAGATTGATCCAAGGTCTGTAAGCAATGAAGCTCCCCATATTACTGTATTTTCTTGTGCCCTCATTTGCTTTGCTCCACTTTTCCTTGCCTTCTGTTCCCCAAGCCCCCTCGGCTATCCCACATTACTTGCCCCATGACTACCAATACCCTAACCTTCTCCTGTAGTCTCCTCTCCGGTGTGACCCTTCTCCACTTATATTACATAGGCCTTGGGTCCAGATGGTTGCCTATGCCCTAAAATACTGCCCCTTGAATATGCGTACCTTGTGCCCTTTCTTGCGACACAAACTTTGGTATCTCCTCCTACTGGCCCTATTGCTCTCTGGAGATGTCCGTTCCAACCCAGGACCGACCAATGATATACGTTGTCACCTTTCCAATGCAAAGGGTCCAACAGTGGTGCACCACAACATTAGAAGCCTGTTACACAATTTTACTGAATTAGAATCCTGGGCCACCCTATACAAACCTGATATCATCTGTCTTACCAAAACATGGCTTAAACCTTCCATCCAGGACTCTCGCTGCTCGCTAACTTCCCATAACCTCTTGAGATTTGACAGGCCTGCCCCCAAAAGACGTGGTGGTACAGCTGTCTATTTAAGATCACCTCCATCTCTCCGTGATCTGCTCAACCCCACCTAGTCCACAGTGAAGCACTACATGTTCTTCTCACCCTTGGCTCCAAAAAACTTAATATTGTCTGTGCTGACAACCGCCCTTCTAGTGGCTTAAAAGGTTTTGATGAGCTGCTTGATCAAACCTCTCTTCTCTCTCTGGGAGAAATGAGGTTCTTATACTTGGTTATCTCAATATAAACTGGCTGGGCAACTCCCAACCCGCACTACTATCCAAGATTCAAAGTTTCAACTTTCACCAGGTTATTAGCGACCCCACTAGAACTGCCCAGCATTCCAACTCCAGTACTCTGCTGGACTGGATTATGACCAACCACCCGGAAAATATCTCCTCTGGCACACTAGCAGATGCCATCACAGACCATTCCCCCACCTTCTGTATATGGGAAGACAGTCTCCCCAATCAAAGCTTCCGGTTTATCACATCTGATACCACGCACACCTCGACCAACAGTCCTCCTACTGATATTGCTACAATCAACTGGACCCCTCTTTTTGAATCTGATGCCCTCAGAACACTCTAAACCTATTCCCGACTCGCTTTTTGGTGATTCAGGACAAACACTGCCCTCTTGTTACCCCTCATGTAAAAAACAAGCATACCTGCTGGCTTAAGTCCGACCTTCTCTCAAAACTACGACTGCGTGACAAATGTTAGCTCCACTACAAAAAGACAGGGCTACCTGCTGACTTTAATTCCTATAGGGCACTCTGAAATTCATGCAAGAAGGATATCAAAAGGGCAAAGAGCACCTACTGTAAAGATCTTTTAACTAAATGTTATGGTGACTCCAAATAATTCTGGTCCCACATGAAGAGCCTTCTAGGTTCAAATCCAGCCCCCACCCCAACTGACATGTCTCTCAATGGTGTCCACTGCAACAATCCCTCTACTATCGCAAACTTTTTCAATGCCCAGTTTTCTGACCTTACAAATTATACCTCATCCTTCCCAGCTTTACAGAACTCAAGTGTTCAACCCAATGCCTCCGGGCCCAAATTTCATTTCAACTCTGTCACCCACCGAGATGTACTTAGACTGCTCAATAACATCTCCGACTTCACTGCAGCTGGATCTGACAATTTAGAACCCAAGCTACTAAAACGTGCTGCCCCTTACATAGCAGCGCCTCTTGGCAGGATCTTTACCCTCTCTCTCTGTGTCACAGCCATGTTCCTGATCTCAGGAGGACTGCCAGGATTACACTTCTTCAAAAAGGGTGACCGCAAAAAACCCTACAACTATAGGCCTATTGCCATATTGTCAGCCCTCAGCAAAATCCTTGAGAAGCTTGTAGCATCTCGAACCTTAGACCTTCTTCAGAAACATGACCTTCTTACGACTGTGCAGCATGGTTTTCGCAAGGTTCACAGCACCACCACTGGGTTACTCAAATTTACATCTGACACCCTATCGGCCATGGACTCTGGTCTCCTAACAGGGGCACTTTTTATAGACATGACAAAAGCTTTTGACCTGATCGGCCATCCCATCCTCCTAGCTGCTCTTAGATCCCTAGGTTTTTCACCAAATGCCACTGCATGGTTTGGCAGCTACCTATCAGATCGCACAGAACAAGTTAAATTCAACTCCACCTTGTCTGATTTTGCTACTATAAACATTAGCATGCCACAAGGTCCTATTCTTGGTCCGCTGCTCTTCTCCATTTATATAAATGATGTTACCGCTAACATTCTCCAGACTGCCTCCCTGTTATATGCTGATGATATTGTCTTTTATGGTAGTGCGAAAAACATTACGGAAATCAACCAATGACTTTCCCTAGACTTTCAACGGATTCAGCCTTGGCTATTCAGCCATAAACTTGTCTTGAATGTTTCTAAGACTCAAGCCATGCTATTTGGTTCAAATGCCAAACTCAAACTCTCTCAACCCACCTTCAATATCACTACCATAAATGGGTCCTCTGTTGAAGTGGTACCTTCATTTAAATACCTTGGTCTCATACTCGATCTGACTCTTACTTTTGATCTCCATATTCAGCAATCCTGCAAGCTGGCTAACATAAAACTTGGTATGGCCTACTGTTCCAGCTATATGCTTACACCCTTAGCGAGGCTTGCCATAGCTCATGGCATACTCCTTCCAACACTCACCTATGGGGTTGTAGTGTATGCCTCATCGGGTAAAACCAGTCTTCGGAAGTGGGATGTCACTCACAACAATATCTATAGATATGCGTCCTCCTCACATTGGATGAAACACCACTGCCTCCTATACGCTGAACTAGGGTGGCTTTCTCTGAATGCCTCGAGAGACTTTATGTATGGCTTGATCATAGATAACATCATCCGTAACCAAACACCGAAGCCCTTGGCGGAACTATTTCTCATCCAGTCATCCAGATACGGTCTTCGCTCGACTGCAAATGCCCCTGTACTCATCCCTCGACACCACTCCTCCAAAGGTGCTAGTGCCGTCTCCTGTTATGCTCCCCATCACTGGAATTCCCTTCCTCTAGCTATACGGCTAGCACCATCCCATGCCTCTTTCAAGAAATTGCTACGTGATCATCTTGCAGATTCCTGCTCCTGCTTCAAACCCCCCTAGCCTACTATATTTCTCCTGGCCTATGCACCATTTCACCTCAACAGGTAACCACTGTACTTTCCTCAGTCACCTCCTTGCCCTTACTTTAGTATACCTAGTCCCCATCCCCTTACCTTTGCCTTATTTTTTCCTATCCTATCCTCCTCCCCCTTTTATTGCATCCCCACCTCATTCAATTCCTGACTCTATTAGATCCATTTAATACAACCATAATAATTGGTATTTGTTGTTATAATGCCTTACCCCATTTTCTCTTCCTGAATTGCTGCCAAATGTTTTTATTTATTGTATTTGCGCTCTTATTCATTCTATGTTAGATATTATCGTTGATTCAATTTGTACCTTTTGTTTTTTCTGCCTACACTGTATTATTACTGTCTAAGCTTTTACTGTACAGTATTGTTTCTGCCTCTGTTAACCAAATGTTTCGTCTCTGTAAACTCCCAGGTCATGCCTGAAAATAGTCATTGCTACAGCTAGCGCACCTTACCCGGTCAACAAAAACTAAATAAAATCAATCCTATTTGTAAAAGGCAAGAAAGGCAAACACTGTATTCCTTTTGTCTATTCTCTTAATACTATTAACATTAATAGTATGGCAATCAAAAGAGTTGTGAGACATAGGAATATTAGCTAGGTAAAAAGGACCCCTTCACTAAGTATGAAGCTGAAAATTATTTTTTTTCTTCCAGCCCCAGCAGACCCCTTTGTTTTCGTCCTAGCTTTCTGTTTTTGTGCCTCTCTACCCTTAGTGCAAATCTCTGTGTCAGTTGTGCCTTCTGTAAGAAAGGAGGGGATAGAAGAGGAATCCAATCCCTCTCCTGAATCAGCCAAAGTCTCTTGTAAAATTTCATAGGGGTTATACATCAGAATGGGAGAGGTCCCGATAGTTTTTTTTGAAAGGAGGGGTCACTTTTAAGTTTGTTCTCACAGAACGCCTACAATTCATTTGAACAGGTTCTGGAAGAGGAGGCATTTCTACATTTACCTGGGGCTGGTCATTAGGGGTCTCCACCATAGTCTCCTGTGGTAGAGGGGGGAAGGAAGCCTCTATATGCTCAACAGTAGATGTATTCACCAAAGGGACGGAAGGTGGCGCAGTGGAGGTTGATGGTTCCACCTGGCAAGGATCTGGTTTTGCTGGACTAGGCCTATGTCTAATCCTGGCTTTTTGGGCCTGAGAAATAATGAAATGTTGATCTGCCTCTCCATCATGGTGTTCCTGATTATGAGCTGCCCAAGTGCAATTTTGAAACGTGTGGCCTAGTTCGACACACAGATTGCATTTACACTCATTCAAGCAGGCAGTGCTTAGATGGCCCAATTCCCGAGAGATTACACTTCACAGTGTCACAAACACTACTCAAATGGGAGGGATCCCCACACCTGTAACAGGCCTTCGGCTGACCTGGATAGAACAGGATCCCTCTATCATGGCCCAAGAAAAAAGAGTTTGGGAGATGAACTACCCCAGAATCATCAGATTTTAATAACAATTTTATCTTCCACCCCCCCCCACCTCCAGTCCAAATATTTTCTGTGTCCAAAATGGCCTCAGGGTCACCAGTAACAGTACAATGAAGCCTTAGCCAGTACAAAACATCTGACAGATCCACCCCCTCATTCCTGAATAAGATACAGTCTTATACGCTGGTTTGGTCAGTGGAATGGCCAAAAAACCGGGTCCAAAGTGCCATACGTTTCAAAGAATGATATTCTGACCAAAACCTTTCCAGCCCTGGGGAGGTTTTAAAACTAATATCAAAAGTCATTTCTCCAGAGATGTGTATCAGAGCGTAGAGTTCATAAGAAAAAACTTCATGAAATCTTTTAGTAGATTTCTGGCAACATACACATGGTCTGGAGGTTCAGGCAAGCCATCCACATAAGCTGGCATGATAGGCAGTCAAAATAAAAAAGAAAAAGTGTTTTTTCTGTCTGTCAGGCAGCTTGTTTACGGGAGCTGCTATCTGGGGTTGCACAGTACCTGGGTTCCCAGTTGGGTTTTCAAGAGGTTGCAAAGTCAAAATGGGATTTGGAGTTAATGTTAGGCCTTCAGAAATAGCAAATGGGTCATTAGAATCTTGTACCAAGGCCTCTTGCATTTGAACATCATTTACAACCTGTGGCGAAGACGCTGCAGAATCACTGGGTGATGGTATTCTGATAGGTGACTTGCCAGAAACCCACTGGGCCGAATCAGGCTGCTTCTCCCAACCTGCGCCCCGGACAGCTTCCTCAACAGACCAGGGCCCAGACCCAGGAACTGCATTTCCCTGTGGTGCAATGTGAGGGACATTTAACTTGTTCTGAAAAGTAGAAGCTGTAGATGCACTCACAGAAGCCATAAGGCAGTTCTTTTGCAGCAGAAACACTCGCAAACTCGCTGCTACCCCCAGCAGATGACGGATCCTTTAAGGGCTTTTACTCCTTTATACAGCTGTTGTTTTTTTACAGTGACAACCATGCTGTCAGCCTTCAACCGCCGAATCTTCTGCTGCAGGGACATTTTCTTAAACAGAAACTTCCATTCTTCAGCTTCAAGTAAACGCTGCAATTCTTGTGTTCCTACAGAGTCCATAGTAGGAATTTCCACAGGATTAAGTTCCTCACGTACATCAGATTCAGTGTCCAAGTCCATACAATCCTCTTTTTCTTGAAAAGCCACAGAGCTCTTGCTATGCAATTCCTGACTTTTTTCTTGTTCTACCATCACATTAGCTGTTTCTTTGTCTTCTAACTGAGATAAATCTGCAGTCTCTGGGAAGGCCGAGGTGTGAGAGGAGACTGTCTTTCCCACCTCCACAGCAACCACCCTCACTCCAGGGCTATCACCAACAGCTTAATCTTGTTCAAAGTCAGTTGGCATTCATCTGTATCCCCCTCCCCCGGGTCGTGCCTGAAAATAGGCAGAATTTGTCTGTTGCACTTACCCGGTCAACAAAAACTAAATAAATAAAAATAAATAAGGGGGTGGTTGTTGGAGCGGGTATTATACCGGGTTGGCTTAGTAATTAATTGGGTGAGGTTGCAGGTTTCAATTTTGAAGGTCGCAGGCATGGAGGAGGAGGAGAGCCAGTCAAGGTTGAAGTCGCTCATAAGTAGTAGTTCGCCTGACGTTGCAAGGGGTGGTAGAGTAGATACATATGTGATGAGTGCGTCCTGGGCAAGCTGAGGGGAGGTGTAGATCACCCCATGAAGACAGGGAGAGTAGCCAGTAGAGTTAATTGGGTAAGAACTAGTTTGTGCAAGCTGTGGCAGGATTCTTTTTTGATAACACAGCAGGAGAGGGGTTGACTTACAAGAATCGCGAATCCTCCCTCCTTTTCCCACGGTCTTGCTAACCACTGAATATTCAGGGAACACCAGGGAGCAGTCCAAGATTTAGCGGACAACCAAGTTTCAGTAAGGAAGAGGAGATCCATGGAATGTTGAATGAGCCAACAATTTAATAGGTCAAAAAGTTTAGGCAGTAGGCTCCTGATGTTTATGTGCATGATTCTTAGGCCTTTGTGGAAGGTCGAATCCTGCTGAACTACAGAGGGTCCTGGGTTCAGTTCAACATCGCCTGCAAGGAGCAGGATGAGTAGGGTCATAGAGAATGTGGCCGGAAGCTTCCGCCCACTAGCAGTAATGGGGGGGAATTTGGCACCATATGGGAGATTTCAAGAGTGCGATGTTGGAAGCCATCGGCTGTGGTAGGACACTGGGGGAGATCACATGAAAGGGAGGGAGGGGGCAAGAGGAAAGGTGATGGGTCTGGTGTTAGATGGTGCATTTGGGTGAGGGAGGCAGGGGCTGAAAGAGGGGCAAGGTTTCTGCATTTAGAGTGGAGGACTGGGGGGGGAGCTGGTAGGAGAGGAACGAGAGGAGTAAGAGTACTGTAGCTGCATGCATGTTGTAGGGTTGTGGTTAGGGTGTGGGACAAAGTCCCTCAACTGCCTGACTGCAGAAGAGGGCATTGAGGAGATCCCTCACACCTGACCCAGGCCGATAGAAAGCTGGAACTGGCAGGGGATACTATGGTGTGGGGGTGGGGACAGAGGGTGGTGAACGAATGTCTCTATGTGACCTCTAGTGACCATAGTGTACTGTTCCCTCCTCCTCCTCGGGTCCCAGATCGACGACCCTGTAAGTAATAAAAGATTTTCCATAGTGCAGTGGTTCCCCCGACCCCGTCAGTAATAAAACATTATCCATAGTCTAGTGGTTCCTCCCACCCCGGTCTCAAATCGCCCTTCCGATAGTGAAGAAAAATATTCCTGGTACTCTGGTGGTTGCCTCCCCACCTCTCCGATCCCTGACCACCCTTCCGATGGGTAATACAAATATGCCTGGTAGTCAATTGGTTCCCTCCCGATCCACCCGTCTTGTTGTAGGAAAACTGAATCACTGGTAGTCCGTAGACCCTCCCCGCCCAATGCGTATGTTACTAGAAGAGTTGTGCAGTCGTCATCCCCCCTTCCCCACATTCCGATCCAATGTATACAACTCCACAGTACCCTGGTGGTATAGTGGACCCCTCCATCCTGTGAGTGTTTCCCAGTTCCCCGCTCCCCCTAACCCGATTCCCAGAGGGCGACCAGCACAGCCCTCCGCACACCTCCATGGCTGGCGCCCCACTGAACTGTCAAGTGACAGTGTAAAGTATACACAACAAGCCCACTGGTTTCAGCCTAGAGCATCCAAGGGAAGGATCTGCTGGCACCGCAGAAGCAGGCACTTGAGAGAATGGAGACCCTTGAGGCAAAGGCAGAGGAGACGCTGGAGAGGAGGAAACAGCAGTAGCCTGCTGTAGGCACTGCTTGGAAGGACTGATGTCGGTCCCAGTAGTGGGAACCGACAAAGGTGGCACTGTGGCCAGAGGACAACTGTTATAGATCTGACGCCTGAGGAACCAACACCGGCCTAGTCACCTGGCTGAGAGCCTGTGGAGGATATGGGCCTGAGCATCAGGGGCTGGGGAGCAGGAGACGAAGTTCCCTGCCCCAAAGAGCCACTGCCCGATATAACAATAAGGGTGGTCGGCAGAGCCACAGGGAGCCCGGAGGAAGAGAGTTGAAAGTGCCAACCCCAAGGGGGGCGGGGACCCGTCGGTCAATGGTTTCCAGAGGCAACCGTGAGCAGGAAGCTGACTCGGGCCAAGTTCCAGTGTTTTTCCCTGTGTTTTGCTTCCCAGATTTCTTCTTGAGAGAAGATGAAGAGGCCCCGGAGGACTGTGCCAGCGAGGCTGAGAAGTTTCTGGCCTGCAGCTCCTTCTTCATCGTGACCTACTTCTGCTTCAAAATGTGGCTCTCCAGCATTTTTAGACAACGTCTCCGGTGGCCTGGTTGAATTTTTGGCAAAACTGGCAGGCTTCAGTGTCGTGACTAGGACCTAGGCAGATGAGACACGCAGAGTGGCCATCCTTTTCAAGGATCTGTTTGTCGCAGGCACACTTACAGGAGCGGTCAGAAGACGAGGCTTGTGGAGAAGACAAACTCATCTAAAAAAACGAAAAATAAAAAAGCGCAGCAAGCACGGGTAATGGTGGTCGACTGCAGCTGCGGCATCTGCCAAGGTCTGACGTATGGAGGTCGGTGGTGGGAAAAGAACTTGGGTAAGTGTGGGGGACCACCCCGCTTTATAGGCTAGGCCGACATTTGCTGCTGACACCGGCAGTGGGCGGGCCCCCATGGTAGACTGCTAGCTAGAAGTTTTCCGTGTGGTCCTGGCACCTGTCGGCTTAGTCCTACCAGTGTGATCTGCTTTAAGAGCCTCCCTCAAGTAAGACAAAAAAGGGCAGAATTGCAGGGAGAGGGTTACAAAGGGTTCATGTACAGGGACTGGAAGGAAAAGTATGCCTTTTTGCAGATGACACAAAGATCTGCAACAGGGCTGATACACAAGGAGGCGTGGAAAGGATGAAAAGGGACTTGGCAAGGTGGAGGGAATGGTCAGAAGTATGGCAGCTAGGATTCAATGCAAAGAAGTGCAAAATAATGCACTTGGGAAACAAGAACCAGGGAAGAATCACAATGGATGGGGAGGTAGTAACAACAACAAAAGGAAAGGGACCTGGGGTAATCATATCAGATGACCTTAAGGTTAGCAATCAATGTGAGAAGGCAGTAGGGAGGGCTGGGGGTATACTGGGATGTAGGTGAGGCATCAGCAGCAGAAAACAGGAAGTTGTTATCCCTCTGTACAGACAGTTGGTGAGACCCCATCTGGAGTACTGTGTCCAGTTCTGGAGACCTCATCTGCAAGGACATAGACAGGATAGAGGTAGTCCAGAGGAGAGCAACTAAATGGTGCAGGGTCTGCAAGAGAAGCCGTATGAGGAAAGACTAAAGGAGCTTAATATGTATACCCTTGAGGAAAGAAGGAGAGGGAGGACATGATAGAAACTTCAGTACCTCAGTGGAATCAACAAAGTCCAAGAGGATAGCATATTTCAGAAAGAGACTTACAAGAACAAGGGACACAATTTAAAGATAGAAGGAGGGCGGTCCAGGGGCAATGTGGGAAGTATTATTTCACAGAGAGGGTAGTGGATGCATGGAACAGCCTTCCTGAGGAGGTTGTGGGGTCTAAAACTGTGGGAGATTTCAAGAATGCATGGGACAGACATAAGGCAATTCTTGTGAGGGGTAGGAAGAAATAGGCTGTTGGTTAACTAGGATCTGCAGCCTATCCTGTAGGTAGGGAAATGGGCAGACTAGATGGGCCTAGCAGTCCTTATCTGCCGTCAAAGTCTATGTTTCTAGGGCAGGCAGGAGCAGGGGGGGAGAAGGGAGAAGTTTTAGCTGGCACCTAAAGGAGGGAAGGGGGTTGGAGCAATGGATGGAGGAAGGCAGCTGGTTCCAGAAGGAAGGGAGGCAATAGGAGAATGCAGAGTTCCCAGGTGAGGAGCAAAGGTGGGGTGGGAGAAGGTGCGAGGGTCCCTAGACAGAGGGAGTAGAAGAAGGAGGCGATGGAGGAGAGGCGTGAGGATAGGTATGAGAGAAAAGACCCAAAATACAGATTACTCACCTGTAACAGGAGTTCTAGGAATGGTATATGTTGTTCATCCACACTTTCTGGCAGGTATCCTTGCCGCTTTAAATCTTGCCGGAAGGTCTTCAAGCTGGCTCCTCCCACCCACCGGGTGGTAAACTCTCGGCTCTGCCCCATGGCGTCAGATCTGCCCGCTGGAAGCTCAGGTTGTGCATCGAAGCCTGAGGTTGGTGGATGAACAACATATGCTCATTCCTCCTAACTCCTGTTACAGATGAGTAACCTGTATTTCTAGGAACATGGATATGTTGTTCATCCACACTTTCTGGCAGACTCCTAGCAGTTCTCCGGGAGGAGGGAGGCAAGGTGCACACCCCTACTTAGGGAATAGAGACTGGAGAACCGAGGCCCCAAAACCAGCATCCCGGCGTGACTCAAGGTCGATGTGGTAGTGGGTTATGAAGGTATGTGCTGACTTCCAGGTAGCAGCTCTGCAGATATCCTGGATAGGGTCGTCCCTGGAAGCAGCTACCGATGCAGCGGTATGGCGGGTAGAATGAGCTCTTATCCCTCTGGGAGGCTCCGTGCCCGCCAACCTATAGCAGAGATCTATGCAGGAGGTGACCCACCTGCTTAACATCCGCTTGGCTGCAGGTCTGCCAGGTGCGGCTTCAGCATAGGTGACAAACAGCTGCTGAACCTCTCCCCGAACTTCAGCCGTGCGCTCCTTACAGTAAGCGAGCGCCCTTCTAGGGTCCAGAGTATGGAGCCTATATTCGGCCTCCGAGGTGTGACTGGGGTAGAACACCGGCAGAGTCGACACCTGGTTAAGGTGAAACTCCGACACCACCTTCAGAAGGAATTTCGGGTGGGGGCGCAGGACAACCTTGTCCCTGTGGAAGACCAGATAAGGAGACTCGATGGAACGCCCGAGCTCTCCCATCCTTCTGGCTGACGTGACAGCCACCAAAAAGGCGGTCTTCCACGACAGGTGGAGATGTCACACCTGTGCATTGGTTCGAATGGCTTGCCCATGAGCTTTGCCAATGCCAGCAGTAGATCCCACGGAGGTGGAGGTTCTCGCACCGGAAGGGAAATGTGATCAAGGCCTTGAAAAACGCCCGACCACCTTCTCCTGCGCCACCGACTGCTTCCCGGCCCGCGCCCGGTAAGCAGAGATGGCTGCCAGGTGCACCTTTAGGGTCGTCGACCTAAGCCCTTGCTGAAAAAGGGACCATAGGTAGTCCAAGATGCTTGCCAAGGGACAGGAGGAAGGGTCCAGGCCCTTGCCCTGACACCAAATGGAGAATCTCTTCGTTTGAAGGCATAGCATTTTCTGGTCGACTTATGGGACGCTCAACCACGTTGAGGACCTCGTCGGAAAGACCCAAGGCCTGGAACTCTAGCTGCTCAGGAACCAGGCCGTCAGGTGCAGGGATTAAAGGTCCGATGGAACACCTTCCCTGATTGACTGATAACAGGTCCGGGCGAGCTGGGAGCTGCCTCGGAGCCTGAAGCTGAGGCTGAGGAGATCTGGATACCAGCATTGGCGGGCCAGTCTGGGGTTACCAGAATCACCTGCGCCTTGTCCCTCCTCCTCGCTTTGAGAAGCACCTCTGTGATCAAGGGAAATGGGGAAAGGCAAGAAGAGCCCGGGTCCACGGCCCGGAGAAGGCATCCCTGCAGCGAACCCTGCTGAGGGGTGGGCATGAAACAGCCTCAGCTTCGCGATTCTCCCTGAGGCAAACAGGTCCACCTGAGGTGTGCCCCAGTGGGAGAACAGATCTTGTACTACCTCCGCAGGAGAGACCACCGGGACACAGCCCCTATCTGGCTTAGGCATCGGCCAGGGTGTTGAAGGCCCCGCCACATGGATGGCTAGGAGATCCGCCTCCAGGCTGCGACGAGTGACCAAACGCGAGAGCTTCCTTGCACAGAGGCATGGAGCGGCCCTGCCCTGGCGGTTTAGGTAGCACGGGTCATGGTATTGTCCGGCCTGGACCTGAACCACTTGACCTGTAGAAATGGAGCAAAGCGGTGAGGCTAGACGAACCACCAAGCTCCAGCAGGTTGATACGGCATCGGGACTCCTCAAGGGGACCAGAGGCTGTGTGCCCCCAGATGGACACCCCAACCCATCAGAGAGGCATCGGTCAATAGAGAGACCGTCGGCTCGGGGCGGACAAACGGTATGCCCTCCTGCAAATGAGCTGGAACGGTCCACCACTGGAGAGCGTTCCACATCCCCTGGGTCACCGTCACTAGTTGGTCCAATGGATGGTGCCCGCTGGCTGGCCAATCCCCACTGAAGGGGACGCATGTGCCAGCGGGCCCAATGGGCCATGCTGGTGCAGGCCGCCATGAGGCCCAGGAGGCGCAGGAAGTCCCGGGCAGGGCGCGATTGCCCAACCAGAAATGATTGGGCAAAGGAGGAAAGAACCTCGGCCCTGTACGCCGGGAGCTGTGCTCTGGCTTGAAGAGAGTCGAGCTCTGCCCCGATGAAAAGAATCACCTGCTTCGGTCCGAGTTCCAACTTGGCCTCGTTGATGAGAAGGCCGATCTGAGAGCAAACCTGGAGGGTCAGATCTCTGACCGCCCACCTCCCTGTCTGGAGGGGGCTGCTATCAGCCAATCGTCCAGGTAAGGGTACAACCGGACCCCTCGGCGCCGCAGGAATGCTGTCACCACTGCCATGCATTTGGTGAAGACCCTGGGAGCAAGAGAAGGGCCGAAGGGCATGGCTCAGAACTCGTAAGGGATCCTTCCGCCGAAGCGAAGGAATCTCTGGTGAGACGGACAGATAGGGACGTGAAAGAACGCTGGCCCTGTAGGTCCAGAGAACAGAACCACACCCTCGCTCCAGGGATGGTATTATCTGAGCCAGAGTGACCATCCTGAAGGTCCGAGACCTTAGGAACTTGTTTAGGTCGGCAGGTCGAGAATGGCGCCAGTCCCCGGCCGCTTTGGGACCAGGAAGTACCTGGACACAAACCCCGGGTCTGAGGGAGGGTCCACCACCTCTGATCACCTCTTTCGAGGAGCAGAGCGACGCGGCTCGGTGAGCCGACAGCGAGGCTGCGGATCCCGAGGCCCCGGGGCGACAGTCGAAGGGCGGGCCTGCTCGAACTCCAGAGGCAGGCCCTTCCTAACACTCTCCAGCACCCACCGTCTGTGGTGATAGCGGACCAGGCGGAAAGGAAGTGATGGAGCCGCTTTCCACGGGGGGAACCTGGGGAGGAGTGACGAGGTTGGGGGCGACACCCCTCAACCCGTCACTGGGCAGGCTTGGAGGAGGGACCGGCCAAGGGACCTCCTGGGCCTTTACCTCCCTGCTTCCTGGAAGAGGAAGCCACAGGCTTGGGTTTGGGATGCCAAGTGCGAGCCTGCTGGCCCTGATGCTGCTTGGCCGGATGTGCCATGGGCACAGACGGACGAAAGGGCTTGGGTTACGGTCTGCAGCTCTTGTCCCTCTGGGCGGATGAGACCGAGTCCAGAGTGGCATTGGACTTTTCGATCCTCTGGAGGTGACCTTCCACTCCAGGGCCGAAGAGGTCGGTCCCCAAGAAGGGGACATCCGCCAACTTGTGCTGGGTATCCACTGTGAAGGTGGATATCCTCAGCCATGCCCGACGGCGCATAGCCACTGCGGCCGCGACTGACCTGGCACAAGAGTCGCCGATGTCCAGAGCAGTCTGAAGTTGCTGCTTGGCCACTGCCCTGCCCTGGTCCCGCACCTGCTTGACCGTGGTCTGCAGGTCAGCCGGGAGATGAGGGACTACCTCATCCAGGGAGCCCAACAGGGCGTGAGAAAAGTGTGCCATCAGCACGGCCGAGCTGGCCTGACGAAGGCCAAGGGAGGACGCAGCGTAGACTTTGCGCCCGGCGTAGTCCAACTTCTTGGACTCCTTGTCGGGAGGCTTGTCCTCATCCCTGGCGCTTCCGGCACGCCGGATGACGCTGTCGGTAACCAACCCCTCGTTGAGGGGTGTTCAAACCCGGACAGGGAACCGTAGGGACGGTATACTCCGCCATCTCGCCAAGGCGCAGGGGAGCAGGACACTGCCAGAGCTCCAAGGCCGGGCAGACAGTGGCCTCGGCCACCGGAAAGGCCTCCGTGAGAGAATCCCCTCTGTCCAATATCTCCGTTAGGGGATACTTGGCCCGCTTGGATACGGGCTCGAGCTGCATCCCAGTGGACTCCAAGATGAGCCTAAGCAAACCCATGAAGGACGATGGGCTATCGTCCAGCGACTGACCTCCGGAGGACTCCAAGTCGATCTGCCTGAAGAACAGGGAGGAATGGTCGTCGGACTCAGACGAGTCCCCAAAGAGCTGCCTTGTGCCTGAGCCACCCTCCACCTGCCGAGGGCGGTCGGGAGTGAGGGTGACCGACAGCCTATGGGGCAGGCCCTGGGCCGACCGAGAATTCTTGGTCGGGGCCCCACTTTCGGCTGTGGAGGCGGAGGTTCCACCAGAATCGGTGGGGCAGCCGGTTTCAGTCGAGCAACAGGCCTGGGCAGACGCCCTGCTAGGGCGAGGGTTGCTTCAGCTGTCCGGTGACAGCCACTTGATGGCCGGGAAGGCGACGACGCCGGCTACTCCCCGACAGAAGGAGCTGTTGCACATGAGGTCCCCAGCGCCGACAAGAGTTTGGCGCCGAAGCCCTCCTCGTCCGAGGAGGAAGACGAGGACGAGCGGCGACGCCAATTTACTATGGTACCAAGATCGAGACCGCCTATGTCGGCGGGATCGGCTGGACCAAGAAGATGTCCAAGACCGAGACCCTCGGCGTTTTCCGAGGAGGGTTCTGGGGCAGGGCGGGGGAAACCCGCTCTCCCCTCAGCTCGGAAGTTTCAACCATGGACTCTGGAACCAGAGGCAAAGGCAAGCCCACGGTAACCTCGATCTCCGCCGGGGGAACTGGGGAGTGAGGGTTTTCAGCTTCACCGGTCGACAACCCGTCCGAAGGGTCGAGAAAATCTCGATCATGAGATGGGTGTCTCGGTCAACTGACCTGACGGGGACACCGTGCTGGCCAGTGGTCAAGTCAAGGTCGCACCGGTCGACGGTCGACCACTCGGGAGAGGACCTCTCCCGCCCCAAGAGCTGGCCAACGGAGGGACTTTCCTCAAGTCCTGAAGTTGTTGGTCCCTCCCTTGGTGGAAAGGGACTGACAGAGCCCTTAAAAGAAAATGAATAGGAGGATCCCAAGGAGAGCGGGATAAAGGCCGCGGCCGAGGAAGACGAAGATGCGGCCTGCGCCACCTCCTCCTCCAGGGCGATCATCTGCTCGAGCTGTTCCGCCGAGCCAGCCGCCACGGAAACCGCCAAACGGGCCTCCTTCAACTTTAACGGCGGTAACGCCGGGCGCCTGTTGTAACGGGTGGCACGTGTGTCTTCCAGGACGACCGAGAAGGAAGCGAGCACAGGTCGCAGGCCTGGGCGGGTCGTGCTCAAGGCCCAAGCAGTAGACGCACGCGGAGTGCGGATCCGCCCGAGACATCTTCTGCCCGCATGTGCACCTCTCCGAAAACCGAGTCGACGGTCCATCGCAGTCAGCGAGGGAAATAAACGACCGAAATCTTGAAAACCTTAAAAGTTATTTCGGGAAAACTGAAGAAATAGGAACCAGTCTTATACGCAGAGCGTTAAGGAGGGAACCTGAGCTTCCAAGCGGTAAGGAAGATCTGGAGTCATGGGGCGGAGCCGAGAGTTTTACCACCCGAGTGGGTAGGAGGAGCCAGCATGAAGACCTTCCGGCAAGATTTAAAGTGGCAAGGATACCTGCCAGAAAGTGTGGATGAACAACATATCCATGTCTCTAGAAACAGTATTTAGAGATGATGGAAGCACAGAGGGGCCGGCGATGTGAGGGGCAAGGGTGGATAGATATGGAGAAGTTTAAGGAACAGTGGTGCGTGCAAGATGGTAAGTTGGCAGCACAGCAGCAGAAGGCACTGCAGAGGGTGTCCAGTTTGGCAAGGGAAGTGGAGGGGGCAGTGCCATCGACTACATCCACACAGTCGAAAACAGGGAGAACCATTTTGGTGACCAGCTCCTGGTGGACATGGGGAAAGAGACAGCCCCTACTGTGGTACAGGGCACCGAGTTTGGGGCAGAGTTTGGCATGGATGCGTCAATGTGGGCAGAGAAGTCAAACCTGCTACCTAACAACACAATGACGTACTCAAAAGTTGGGACTATTTCAAGGGGGGGGTTCAATCCAGGGTGGAGAAAATGAGGAGTGGGAAGAGCCTGGCCACCTTCTGGGTTGGTACCAAAGGTAACTGACACTATTTTTTAGTGTTGCTCCTTAGTTGGTTGACTGGAACCAATGCAGAATATTGTGAAAGTCTTGCCGGAGCAAGACTTCCACAGATGCAGTTGAGGGCCCAGAAGTGTCAAGAACTGTGTCGCCTGCATCCATGTGAATATGCAAGTTAAGATTATTCTGATTGCTGGCCTTAAAATAGAGGGACTTGGCAGTACGAACTACCTTTGTGCAAGAGTTCCTAAGTGCCCTGTAATAGAGGAGATTTGACAGGGAGCAAGATAATTCATACCTGGCCCAGGTGTGATCATGGCACTTGCACATATCTATGAGACCACTGGGGATCCAGGGGTGGTGAGAGGATTTTACCCTTGATTTCCTGATGGGGGCATGCTTGTCTCACATAGAGGTAAAAGCAGAGTGAAAAGAGAGAGTGGGTCATATCAAGGTCTGCGGTGGAGAGCATGGGGACCAGTCAGTTGCAGCCAGGTCGTTCGGTAGAGTTTCTGTGTTCAGCGACAGGAGGGACCTGGACGAGATGTACTTCCGGAAAGAGGAAGGGAGGGAGCTGGACTTTTCTGATACAAAATGTTATGTAGCAGTTGCTGAAGCTGTCTGGCATTATACCTGCTGTAACAATGCAGTGGGGGTGTTAGGCAACAACCTAGTCCAGGAGTGCATGGCTTGATAAATCAGGAGTGAGACAGGTGGGTTCAGTGATGAGTTGTGAGAAGTTAGTGACTTAATCCTGTGGGAGGTCAGCCTGGAGGCTGGGGAAAGCCAATTATTGGGTAAGATCATTATGGGCTACAGCTTGGGTTTTCATTGCTATGATGATGATGATACACAGCTGTATGTGTCTTGTGCTCCCAATGATAGGATGGCTGTCTCGGAACTGAGCAAGTGCCTTGGGAAATTCAGGATGGGATGGTGGTCATCTGGCTTAGAAAGAAGCCACTGAAGACAGAGGTGTTGCTGATGGAGCCGGGTCAGTTTGGTTCATCAGCAATGAGTAGCAGTGTTGTCCTACCATCTTTGGATAGTTTTGCACTGGAAGCTGCAGGCAGGGTGAGGAATCTGGGGGTCATTGTGAACTCCAAGCTAACAATACAATATCAGGTGCTAGCTGTTGTCTGTAATGGTTTCTACCATCTCCGAAACATTACCCAGGTCAAGCCCTTTCTTGAACCGACTACCTAGCAGCACTGGTGCACACCCTTGTTTGGTCAAGACTAGATTACTGTAACAATCTGTATCCTGGGTTATCCACTAAATTGCGTTGCTTGCAGCTGGTTCAGAATGCGGTAACCAAGCTGGTAGTTGGTACCTCCCACTTCAAGCATATCACACCAGTTCTCTGTGTTCTGCACTGGCTGGCGGTGCAGCAGCGTGTCAACTTCAAGGTATGCTTGTTTAATGCCTTCATAAGTAACACTGCAGAGGGGCTGGAAGGGAAAGTTGCCTTTTTGCAGATGACACGAAGATTTGCAGCAGGGTGGACACTCCAGGAGGGATGGAAAAAATGAGGAAGGACCTAGGTGAACTGGAGGAATGGTCTAGAGTGTGGCAGCTGATTTTCAATGTGAAAAAGTCCAAAATCATGCATTTAAGGCACAAGAACCCAGGGGAGGATTACATTATGGGGGAGATACTGACAGTCACCGAACAGGAAAATTATTTGGGGTACTCATATCTGATGACCTAATAGTGGCAAAACAATGTGCCAAGACTGTGGGGAGAGCCAATGGAATGCTGGGATGCATAGGGAGAGGTACCACCAGCAGAAGAAAAGGAGTGGTGATGCCACTGTACAGATCATTGGTGAGGCCCCATCTGGAGTACTGTGTCCAGTTCTGGAGGCCACATCTCCATATGGACACAGACAGGCAGTTCAAAGAAGGGCAACAAAGATATTGCAGGGCCTGCACCAAAAGTCATACGAGGAGAGACTGGAAGACTTCAATATGTATACCCTGGAAGAAACGGGAGATATGATGGAAACCTACAATTATCTAAAGGGCATAAACAGGGTACCGGAGGGTAGCATCTTTCAGAAAAGGAGATGTTCAGGAACAAGGGGGCATGACATGAGGTTGGAAGGGGGCAGACTAAGGGGTAACGTGAGGAAGTATTTCTCCACGGAAAGATAGTGGATACATGGAACAGACTCCTAGCAGAGGAGATGGTGGGGAAAACACAGTGGGGTAATTCAAAAATTCATGGGACAGGCATAGAGGAACCTTAGCGACAGGAACGAGAAAGTAAAGCTGGAGATCAAGTAGGGTCTGTGGCTTTTGCAGTGGGTAGGGAGAATGGGCAGACTGAATGGGTCTAGCAGTCCTTATCTGCTGTTAATTTCTATGTTTCTGTGTAAAACTACAGTACAGGGACCTGCATGGTCTGGGTCCGGGCTACCTGAAAGACCGCTTAATCCCATATGCTCCTGGCCGCCTCTTCAAACAGTGGATACAGGCCTCTTATCTGTTCCATGGCCCCATTTAAAGTCATTGGATAGGACGTTCGGAGTGGCTGCCCCGATTCTCTGGAATGCCATTCCTTTGGAGGCAAGAGGTGCTCTGTCCCTGGCCATGCTCAAATTACATTTTAAAGCACACTTATTTGCACTGTGTTTCAGGCCTGGTGCTGCTGTTTAATGTTACCGTTGAAGCAAAATTTTAATTTATTGTTTTACTGTATTATTTTATTTACTGTGAGGCACCCAGAGCTGTCAGGAATGCGCGCCATTCATATATAATTGTCTTGCCTTACCTTTTGGAGACTGAGGTGCTGCCCATCTGCATGCACCTCTCAGGGCCATGGTCAATATACACCAAGCCAACTTAGGCAGGATTTGGGGAATCTCCTCCCCCACCAGGGGCCACCAAGTCCACCACCACTGCCTCAGAGCGTCCCAATGAGGAGGGTCGGCTGGACTGTGGTGGGCTCCAGGAGGGCAGGGTGGTGTTTATGAAGTACATTCCTCAGCCGGTTCCATTACACAACTCTTTTGCTGCTCTGGCGGGACAGGGCTGCCAAACGGAAGCACCCATGGTAGAGGTCAGGGAGGATGTGAGGGTCCACCAAAGCAGAGGCCCCAAGGTAGAAGGCAGATGACTCCAGTGAAACAGTAGGTAACTTCTGGTGGGGTACTCAATTGTTATGGAGGTAGATTTGGGAGGACAGGAGGGGAAAAAAGGAGGCAGGATGCATGCCTAGCAACTCTGTATAGGGAGTGGATCCTTAGCATCCACTGTCCAACCGGGGACTAATGACCTAGCAAGGGACACAGCAGGAGTGGCGCAGAATAGGTTTAGGGGGCTGAGGAGGGGCCTGAAGCAGGTAGCCTGCACAGTGAACTTCACTGAGGTGCTATCTCTATACAGCTGGGGGGCTAGGGAACACCACACCAGGGTCTTCAACTTCTGCTTGAAGGGACAGTGCAGAGAGGAGGGAGTTCGCTACACTACGGACTGGGGTCCTACCTGGTGGGGGCATGGAGGCCTTTACAAAAGAGATGTCCTCCAGCCATCCAGGAGGAGAATGGCAGTCCTGAGTGGAAGGTTTAAATGCTACTCTAGGCATTTAAAGTAGCCAAGGGGGAGGCAGAATAAACAAGGAAGGCAGTGAACTGCCCTCCGCCACACACACACACAGAAAATGGAGCAACAGAGAGGAGAAGCCCATGGGAAATAAATTCCCCATGGGTAAAGGGGCGTAGGGACAAGGGGATGGAAAGGATGGGAGGTTGAGGAGGTGGTTCTAAGGCTGAGAGAAGAGTTAAGGAGAGTTGGAAGAGGGAGAATGAATAACGGAAGGACAGTATCAGGGACAAGGGAAGGGTGAAGGATCAAATCAGAAAGGGAGGGCAATTTAGAGGAAGGGACAAAGGGAGTGGAGAGCAATGTGTGCCAATGCAAAAAGCCTAGGAAATAAAACTCCTGACCTTGAGGCAAACATTGCAGAAACAGACCTGGATCTGGTAACCATTAAAGAATCATGGTGCACTGACAACCACAGCTGGAATGTGGCCATTCCAGGTTACACCATGTTACAGAAGGACTGGACAGAGAGGAAGGGGTGGGTTGTTTTATATGTGAGGGAGAGTATAAAGGCAATGGAGATACAGGAACACAAGGGGGGTAAGGAAGGACTGGAGGTTCTTTGGGTTGGGTTAGAGACAGGGCATGGGGCCTTTCTCTATATACATGGGGATGGCTACAGACCACAAATACAGGGGCAGGTGTTACACAAGGTTTTGAGGGAGACCACTGCCAGAATGGCAAGCAAAGGAGAGGTACAAATTAGAGGGACTTTAATCTGCCAGATGAAGACTGGAACATTCTGGCCACAGCAGCAAGAAGAAGCAGGCCCATTATTGACTCCCTACAGGGGGAATTTCTCAGACAGCTGGTTGAAGAACCCACTACAGACAGGACAGTGCTGGACCTGGTTCTTATGAACAGGGACAGCACCATAGACATCACAGTGGGTAGCCCCCTGGGTACAAGCGAGCATCATATGGTGTGGGTTGGCATACGGATTGGGTTGGAGAAAAATCACCCTAATACAAAAGTACTGGAATTCAGGATGGCAAGTTTTAAAGAAATGGGTGATTGCCTCAGTGAATACATTAAAGGGGGGTGATCAGGAGGAGTGGAGGCACAATGGAAAGGGATCAAGGAGAAGAATAACTAAGGCAGTGGCAAGCTCTTTGAAGGAAGTAAGCAAAGGTAAGAGGAGAAAGATGACACTATGGTTCTCAAAGGAGGTGGCTAAGGTTTTAAGGGAGAAAAAAAAACAGCTTTTAGAAATAGCTTTGAGAAAAAGCAGGTACAAGAAGACCTAGATGGAGGGGGACAGGGAGGTACATCAAGACAAACAAAGGGAGAAAAGGAAGGCAGGTAAGGGCAGCTAGGACATAAACAGCAAATAGGGTTACCACCTTATAAGAAACCCAAAGTGGGACATTTCTTACGGAAACATTATTTTTCGCGGGATAATGTGTAACCGTGACCAATGCAATAGATGTGCATTCTCTAAAAATTCAGAATCAAGACTATGTGTTGTAGTTTTTTTTTTTTTTAATTGTTCTAGTGTTTCTTATCATTTTAAGATATTTTAGTTATGGTATTGCAGTTTTTTTGCAACATTTAGAGGAAAGTCAGAAAAAATGTTTTTCAACAGTAATGTCAGAACACGTACTGTAGTATTTTTCATATTTTTTTGCAGGACACAGCTGCCCAAATCAGGACTGTCCTGCGAAAATCGGGACAGGTGGTAACCCTAAGAGCAGAGGATCGCCAAGAAGATAAAAGAGGGGATAAGACTTCCTTCAGGTACATGAGTGAAAAGAGGAAAGCAAGGGATGGGATAGTGAGGATCAGGAGAGCAGGGGGGACTCTGCAAAAGATCAAGAAAAAGCTAACATGTTAAATGAGTACCTCTGCTCAGTCTTCACAATGGAAGGGGGAAGGGATGGACCAACATCTATCGGCAAGCACCATGGAGAGGGGGAGTGGACACAAGTCCATTATCAGAGGAGAAAGTCTGAAGGTGACTGGAAGCCCTAAAGAAAAACAAAGCGACGGGGCCAGACAAGATTCACTCATGGGTACTAAAGGAACTGAGCACAGTGCTAGCTGCCCCACTGGCAATATTATTCAGCATCTCAATGGAAACCGGGGTGTCACAAACCTACTCAGCAGGTCAGGCTCTCTGCTCCCACAGTGCCAACCTCCGAGCACAGTCTTGTGAACAGGTAACAGAAACAGGGTAACCCTCCTGTCTGTTTTGAGGGTTCGAATCAACCTCTGGTCTCAAGTTCTGGAGGGATTCAAACTGTGAACCTCTTGCTAGTATACACAATGTACAGGCTCAGATAATTCTGCTCTTCGGGAAATGCCAGATATCTTTTGCCTACGGGCACCTAACCAGGTGTACAAAATGAACCCTTAAAAACTCTATGAAAGACCTCAGATAAACTCTTACCTTTTCCCAGTTTGGTATATAATTAAGCTTCTGCACAGTGTCAACTTTAACCATATATGCTTCACTTGTCAAAGAAAGAATTTTGAAGGCACACCAAGCAGTCTCTTTAAAATAGAGGTTTACTTTAAAATAGATAAAAATGTAAAATGTAAACACAGAACAATATATCACAAAACATACAATCGAACATAGTTTAAAGTGCAAACTCCTACCAACCATACACTTAGACTTGTCTATCTAATGTATTCTTATTTTCATACAGAGCTGATAGATGTTTCTTCTTCAGAGTCCAAACAAGAATGTCTCTAAGTGGAATACAGTTTTCAGTCTAAAACTGTCTTTACCAGCCTCTTCCATGAGGTCACCTAGCTCCTCCCTGTCAGAATATAAAAATTATACAAAACAGGATGTCCTATCAAGAGGTATTAAATTCTGTGACTTCAGCAAAACTCATTTTCTAAATGACTTCTTTGATCTATGAGATGTTTCCTCTCTCAAAGACATCAAAGGACTTTTTATGACTCTCTCTGCCAGATCTCACTTAGGTGTAATATGCTTTGTGACACCAGGTGCAATTAACTGACCATCCTGAGAACGTCATAAAAATGGATATTTTAGGACTTAGCTTCAAACAACCCAGATCCTAAATAAGGCTATAAAATGTGAGTTCTTGGAAGTTAATCCCATCACAGAGATCTGCTGTTTAACATATATCCTGGTCTTTTGACTGAAACCTGGGTGAGGGTCAGCCCAGGAGCACACGCTGTCTCATGAGAGACATTCAATAACACATTTTTACATTACAAAAAAAATCATAAAGCGATCAGAACCAGCTGTCCAAGTGTCACAATCCTCCCCACCTAGACTGAATTTGGGGGCTCTATCCCCTGCATGGGATGAGCTTCCCAAATCAGTTCACTCTTCATAGACATGAGACAAACCATTTGAGTTCTGATTGGTCGCTCCAGCCCTATGTAAGATTGTCATGTCATACCCTTGCAAAGCAAGACTCCATCTTAACAAGCTACCATTAGTTTTTCCCATTTGTTTCAGCCAAACCAGGAGGTTGTGGTCAGTTTGCACCACAAAATGCTGCCCATATAAGTATGGCTCTAGTTTCTTTAGGGCCCACACTATGGCAAGACACTCTTTTTCCACAGTAGAGTATGCCTGCTCCCTGGGAAGTAACGTTTTACTCAGGTACGCTACTGGATGATCTTTCCCCTGGTTGGATGTCTGACTTAGTACTGCCCCAATCCCACATTTGAGGCGTCAGTCTGAACTATAAAGCATTTGCTACAGTCAGGACTTGTCAAAACAGGAGCACTGCACAGTGCCTCCTTCAATCTGGTAAAGGCTTCTTCACAGGCTGGTCCCCAAGTAATTTTCTTTGGCATCCTTTTCTTTACCAGGTCAGATAGGGGAGCAGCCAGGGCACTGTAATTGGGTGAAAATGTTCTATAGTACCCTGCTGTCCCGAGAAAACTCCTGACCTGCTTCTGCGTTTCTGGTCTGGGCCATGCCTGGATCACCTCTATTTTTATTTGGTTAGGATGGAGCTGTCCCCGGCCTACCACATGCCCGAGCTATGCCACCTCTCCCATGGCCACCTGGTACTTCTCAGCTCTGACAGTGAGTCCGGCCCTCTGTATCCTGCCCAGAACTTCCTTAAGGTGGGGCAGGTGTTCCTCCCAGCTGGCACTAAAGATGGCAATGTCATCCAGGTAAGCCACAGTGTACTCCTCCGCACCACGTAACACCTGGTTCACCAAACTTTGGAAAGTGGCCGGGGGGGTTCTTCATTCCGAAAGGCATTACTTTAAATTCAAATAAGTCTATCGGAGTGATGAAGGACGACCTCTCCCTAGCTCTGTCCGTCAACTCTACCTGCCAATACCCCTTGGTCAGGTCAGTGGTCGTAAGGTAGGTTGCCCCTCCCAACTTGTCCAGGAGTTCGTCCGTCCGGTGCATCGGGTGGGCGTCTGACTTCGTGACTGCATTTAGTCCACACAGAAATGAGTAGAGCCATCTGGCTTGGGCACAAGGACTATGGGTGAGGCCCAGGGGCTGTGGGATCTCTGGATTACCCCTAAATCCAGCATCTCCTCCACTTTCCTTCCTAATGTCCTTTTGGACAGCCTCTGACACCCAATATGCTGTCCGCCGTATGGGTGTCGGTGTCCCTGTCTCCACATCGTGCATCGCTAAGGGGGTTAGTCCAGGCTTCGCGCTAAACAATGGGGCAAAGTCTGCTAAAACCTCCCTTACTTCCTGGATCTTGTCCAGGGCCAGCTGGGAAGACAATTTCACTGCCTCCACAGAGGACTCTCGCTTGCTTTCTTCCAGCAAGTCCAGAAGGGGGTCTCCTTCATCCGTCCCCTCCCCAGGACTACACACTGCTAACACCGTGTCAGCCCTATTAGCATATGGCTTCATCATGTTGACATGGTATATCCTTTCTGTCTGTCTTCTGTCAGGCAACTCTATAATATAGTTCATGTCACTGACCTTCCTAACCACTTTGTACGGTCCTGCCAACTCAGCCTGCAACTTGACTTTCCGGATCGGAATAAGGACCGTGACTTCCTGACCCACCATATACGAGTGAGCTCTGGCTCTGCGGTCGTACCACACTTTTTGTTTCTGCTGGGCAGCTATCAGATTGCTCTGGGCTGTCCCCATAAGCTCCTTTGGCCTTTCCCTAAACCTAAGGACGTAATCTACTATGGGAGTTCCCTGGGTGGCGTGCTTGCCTTCCCAGTCCTCCCAGATCAAGTCTAGGGGCCCATGTACCTGGAGTCCATATAAGAGTTCGAAGGGTGAAAATCCTGTTTGACTCTTGGGGCACCTCCCTGTATGCAAACAACAGGTGGGGAAGATATTTCTCCCAGTCCCTTCCATGCTGTTCGGCAAACGCCCGGAGCATTGACTTCAGGGTACCATTACATTTTTTCCACAAGCCCATTAGCTTGTGGGTGATACCGTGTCATGCATCTCTGCACCACCCCACACTTCTCCCACAAACATTTCATCAGGTCCGACAAGAAGGAACCCCCTCGATCGCTAATAAACCTCCTGCGGGAACCCAACATGGGAGAAAATCCCAAGTAAGGCATCTGCCACTTTGTCTGTCCTCAGTGATGATAGTGTGACTGCCTCTGGGTACCGGGTGACATAATCCACCACAGTCAGGATAAATCTCTTCCCTGAGGAGCTGGGGCTATTTAAAGGCCCCACAATATCCATTCCCACCCTCCGGAATGGCTCCTCCACTATGGGCAATGTGTAAATAATGAAACTATACCACACTGATGACAGGTACTAAAAGCACAAGGTTTGTGGTCAGTGGTCCCTGGTAATCCAATAAAACCACCTGACACCAGATGTTGTTTTAAATCAGTTGCAATTTATTAATACCCAAATAAGCCCTAACAGTTTCACCTCTAACACGATCAATTCTAAACAGCTGATGGCCTTTTACCACCAGGACTACAGGTACAGAAAAAAATGAAGCAGATTTGCTCCCTTTTTTCTGGGTGTCCAGCATCTATAGCAGCCCGTGTGGCTATTCCTGTGGAACACACTGGACATGACATCTAGGTCCTGCATTTATTGTTTACATCAAAAAAATGCATAGTGGAAATTTCCAAAACCTACTACAGCACATTTTAGCCTAGACACTAGGTTATTAATACATCCTGTAATCAAAGTTCATGATTGCAAGATGTACTTGACATCCTGCAGAGACAGGGAGGGTTTATTATTCTCATCCTTGGATGGAAAAACAGGTGGTCAGGAAATGTTACATTATTAAAAATAACATGCTTTAGGAGGCAGGAAACAAAAGAAGGCTTTTACTCTATTTAAAATAAATTGCTTAGAACTGTTAAAAAAAAACAAAAAATACTTTAATATAAAGAGCCTTTTAGTATAAAGTGGCCAAAGCAAAAATATAGTTATTTCTTATCAGTTCCTTGTTAAACATATTGTTGAACACAAGGGAATTACTTTTACTTTTTATTTATTTAGAGTCTAGGATTACAAGTACCTTTGAGCAAAGGCACTTTTACAAAGGTTCCACGTCAACTGAGGTAGAATATATACATTTCATAGAGTTGAGTAACAATGCAGAAATGGTGCATAGACATTTTTAAGCAACTGAAATACAATACATTGACGGAAAGTGAGTACCGGGGGCAGGGTAGGCAGAGGTAGCTGAGGCTTGGAATGGACACAAAAAGAGCGGTGCAGCCGTGGGCATTTGTCAGGCCTCAAAAAGTGCTTGGGGGCAGGGGACAAAAATAGGAGGGGAGGGGAGGGGAGGAGAGGCTGTAGGAGGAGGAAAAGAAGGGATAGGAGTAGAAGTGCTAGGAGGGAGATCAGATTATGAGGGACAGTCGTAGGAGCTAGAGGCAGCTAGGTGGAGAAGAAGGTTGGCTTTGAACGGGCCTAGCTTTTGCAGAGAGGAGACTTCTTTGTTGAGTCCATTAATCCAGCTAGGAGCTCGGTATGCAAAGGATCTTTGGCCCCTGTGTCAGAGGTGGTGTTAAGGATTTAGGCACGGTGTGCTCCTCCCAAATAGAGGAGCACAGAAACTCTAAATTGTACCCTAGAATATGTGCTCCTTTAAACCGTGGCTGTGCTCCTACCCATCTTCTTTTTAATTTACTAGTTCATTAACAATTTCTTGCTTATAATAAAGGTTCTGAGTAATTTATATGCACTAATTATTTTGTTACCCATTTCCTAGGTATTATTGAGCTCTAACCGCATGACAGTGTGACATCTTAATGTGTGTTAGTGATGCCATCAAGTGTTAAATGCACCCACACAATCACTACTACACACAATCTCCAAGCACTGTGGCCACCCACAAACAGATGGACAGACACACATACCACTGATTTCTTCATCCACCTCTGGCTCATAGTCCATAGCCACCTGCCCAGAGAACTCCACCTGGGCTCCCATATCAGTTTAACATTTCCTTCCCTATAACTGTGGCATGATTTTTCCTGAATTGCTTTGTTTTCCCATGCAAACAATACAAGTCTAGATCTGGAACAGTTTCCTGTATACTGCTACTGTACATTTGTTTGTAAAATATAGGGATCTATTTAAATCTTGGAGCCCTGCACCACTTCATCCCATGTGCTGACCAGCTGCATTCAATAGAGACTCCAGCAAGGCTCTCAAGTTTACAACTGTCCTTGTATTTTTAAGTTAAACTGAGAAATAGTCTACAGGAAAATTGTATTCATTGACTTGTGTTGTGTACACAGAGGTAAACAGAGCAATTAATCTTCCATATCCAGGATGAGTCTTTCACTTTCATCATATTACAATTTCCAACAAAAGCATACATCAATTACAGAACATTCAAACTTTCAGTGGCCTACAGTTCAAAGCATAAAACAAAATATAGTAATTTTTTTTCCCCCAAAGGCAATCTGTTGAAATTAGGCAGCTTTAAAACAAAACAAAATGGGATTACCCATTGGATTTCCTTCGATACATGCAGGAAACCATGACTGTTGTTCTCGCTGTCTTGCTACTTCTTTCTGCTTACCTGTCTCAATGATTTGTTTCATTTTTATCCCTCTGTGATCTTTGTTCTTTCCTTCATGTTTTATGCCTTACTCTGGTCTTTCTGTCTCACCTTTGCTCTTATTCTTTCATCTTCCTCTGGCCACAATTCTGCTGTCCCTGTTTCAACTGTTTCCTTTTCCCTTTCTTTTGTCTATGGACTTTTAAAATATATTATCTTTCAGGCAGCCTGAGGATGCTGAGGGTCGAGGTGCTGGACTCCACACCAGTGACCCCGGGTTTGGGAACAAACCTGGATTGTCGGGGTCGGCAGGGGGGGTGAGGGCATGGAGTAGGATTGCGCTTCTGCGAGGCGGCTCTCCTCTCCTGGGGAGAGCGGAAGGATTTCCCTGGCCTTTGGCTGCTACCAAGTGGAGGGCGGATGGCAGTCTGAATGGGGGGGAAACTCTGATCACCAGGGGCAGGGCAGAAGAGACTGAGCCGGCACCCTGAGTCCATGTGGCGCCTCCACGCACATGCTCTGCCATGATTGCCGGGATCCTGGGCACTACAATGAAGAAAACAGGGAAAAACTCTAAAAATGTATATAGAAAAAAAATATATATATTATTTATAAAAAATATCTTTCATTAGTTGCTTGTTCACCTACTTTTAATTCACCTGTGGTCAAACACACTCATTCCCTCTCAGTCATTCTTCCCACTTCTGTTTGTTACCCACCTGAAAACTTGCTCTAATCCATGCATGCTCAGTCTCTTCCCCACCTGCCTATATGTACATTAGACTGACAGTTGCTCTCATGCTCTTTTTACTGCCTGCCTACCATTCACCCAGTAACATGTGCTAGCTACCAGTATGCTTGCTTGCAGCATGTCGAAGTGCAAACTGCCTTGCGGGCTACCCACACACTTGATCCCTGGTGGTCAACCTATTAATGTAGCAGCTGCCTGCTCGCCCAATCATTTGCTGATCTAACTTTGAACTCCACCCAATTAATAAAAAAGCCTGATATGTATCCCAATGCCCCTGCTGGACTCTTCTCCCCCACCCCACCCCACACTGTCCAACTGCCAGGAACTCCCTCCTCTAACTGTGCTCCAGAAAGGCAAGAGGAGCACAGATATCTGAATATTTTACAAAGAAAATGTGCTCCTATGATCACTGGCTGTGCTCAGAGCATGGAGCACACCCTTAACGCTATCCATGCCCTGTGTGGTGCGGCACCGAGGAATGTGCAGCATTTGATTTTCTGAAGCCCTGGTGAGGCAGGGGTTGCGTGATGTATGGAGAAGACTTTGGACTCCCGGGGAGAAAGATGTAGCATAATTTTCTTAGCCATCAGACAAGTTTGATACTTGATACGGTTTGATAACTGGAGCCACCCTGTTTGGGCATAGAAGTCACATATACAGGTGAGATAGTGGGATCCTGTGATGAGTCGGCAGGCTTTATTTAGGGCCAAGGATAAGTGCCTGATGGCTGTGTCAGTTGCAGAGCCATAAATAATCAGACCATAGCCAATTAGAGAAACCACCGAGCTCTGTACTGCTATCCTTAAGGCACCCGAGGTAAGGCATTGCCTGTGCCTGTAGAGGAGACCAATGCATGTGTTTGCAGCTTTGGCGATGCTATCTACGTGGATGCTGTAAGATAGGTTGCTGTCTGTGGTGATCCCCAGATATTTAAAGAAGTGAACCTGCTCGAGGTCAGCACCTAGGCAGTTTGTAATATTAACGGGGTGAAGCCTATGTTTGTTGTGGGAGCCACAGAAAAGCATTGACTTGGTTTTCTTATTGCTGAGAGCCAGCTTTTGACTACTAAACCATGTTTCAATGGAGGTGAAACCCTTCTGAAGCTTGTTTTGGAGTAGGTGGGGGTCCTGTTGGGTGGTGTGAATGACAGCATCGTCAGCACAGAGTAGGATTTGTTCTGGACAGGATTGTTGAAGATTGTTCAAAAACAGCCTGAAGAGGAGTGGCCTACGAATGGATCCTTAGGGGACTCCTGAGCGTACTGGTCTAGCATCTGAGAGGACATCGCAATTTTCACTCTTTGGAAATGGTTTTCCAGGTAGCTCTTAAACCAAGTTGTAGACTCAGGGGAAAGCCCAGCTTTTAGCAGTTCTGTGAGGAGTATTCGATGATGGATGGTGCCAAAAGCCTTAGTCAGGTCTATAAAGACCAAACCAGTGAGGTAATTATTGTCCAGGGAGTTGTGAATTGCTCCTGTAAATTCAAGGAGGGAAGATGTGGTGCTGTAGCCTTTTCTGAAGCCGTGCTGTTGTTTACAAAGGATGTTGTACTTCTCCAGATATTCAATTAGCTGGTCAGATACCAGACGTTCAATGGCTTTAGACAGAGGCGGTAGTATGGATATAGGCCTATAATTTCCATGAAAGGCCTTGTCCCCACTCTTGTGGACTGGTGTCACGGTGGCAGATTTCCATCTGTCGGGGAAGTGGCCAAGGGTGAGGGAGACGTTGAAAATCCAGGTTAGAGGAGACAGCACTTCATCAAGAGCAAGGGACAGCAGTTTGAGGTCGAGTGAGTCACCACTTATTCTAGATCCAGCAATTGCTTTACAGACGTATCTATGGACTTCATGTGTCCTGACTGCTTTGAAGTAGAAAGGGACAACTTGAAAAGAGGGCGGGGGTGGGGGAGGGTGCAGGAGGGAGGTCTTCATCAAAGAAGTCTGGAGGAAGAACATTACTGAGGTCAGTGAAAGCGTTATTGAATATGTTAGCTATAGTGGAAGGGTCAAGAGTTATAGCCCCATCCACATCCAACACTGAAGATGATGTTACAGGATGAGTAAGGTGATGTCACAGGATGAGGAACTTTAACATTCAAGGCTAAACGCAGTTATTAACAGCTGCGCGCACATGTTGGCCATAACCTTCAAAAAGACATGTTCTGGTACACAGTATCTTGGCTCACAGGGTAAACTAATTTTACTGAGACCTTGGTTTTAATATGGCATATACTTTTCAACTATTTTCTACACTTTACAGAGTTTTAACAATTAACCTTTTAAAGTCTTACACGTACATACACATTAAGTGACATTCACTAGCCACTTGCAGCCATTGACTAGCCATAAATATCAATTGACATGTTGGTATCATTTAGTACTCATTAACCATTTGCAGCCTCTGCAAGCCTTGTACACTCTTTCTATGTTCTCAACATTTTGGTTAGCCAACTATATATAAATGTTGTTCATTGATAAACTTGTATAGAACCTTGGCCATTATCATTTTCAACAGATTCCCGACCTTGAAGGTGAGGGGAATCCCACTCAGGGACCCCGAACCTTCACAAAATTAAACATAACAATATAGATGTTAATTATTAAATAAATGTTCTTACAGTTTCTCGCCCTGCGATTCTATTTTGTGACCTCTGATGATGGGCTGCTATTACATCTATTACCAGGGAGGCATAAAATAAGGACACATTAGTTTGCGTGCAATGTCCAAACTCAGCCATATTCCAATGGGAGATATTTAAGACAACAGGTACAGTATGTGCATAAATTGTACATTATTTATAAGGGTTTCAGGTATTGAGGTGGCAGTTAACCTGCTAGAGGGCCCTGGTGTTAACTGGGAACACTTTAACAATCTTGATTATGGGGGTGAGGGAAGACCGGTAAGGGGAGTCCTGAACCCCCCACAGATAATACTTTGACTAATATATTTAATATAACTAAGCATTTTTTATCTTAATCTGTTAATTGCATCCTTACATGATTTTTAAGCTATTATAATGCAAGCTACAATTTTAAAGCTAGAAAAACAGTTTATAATTAATTACATGAAAAACCTTTTTTTTAAAACTGGTTGCCAGCATAGAGATAGTCAAGGCAACTATCAAAAGCATCTGTTCTGGAGTTGGTACGGGGTGGTTACAGATGGAGCACAAATGGTGAGTTTGTAAAACATAGTGCAGAACTTAGGGATGTCAACACCACAACTGAAATATGTGAAAAGATATTAACATGTGATACCACATAGAACACAATATGACATAACAATATCTGTTGATGAAGAGTTCATGGAATCCTCTTTGAGAGTGGATAAGGGAGATGCTACCTGGTATTGAGGTGTGGCACACCCTTGAAGCGTAACTGAAGAATCTATTGATAATGTCTCGTCAGATAGGCCATTATAAAACGTATATGACCAGTTTAGAAAGTTTATATGAATGGCAGTCCATAGAGTTTCTCATTTGCAGAAAGGTGGTAACCCCCCAAGGCACGTGGGGCAATGCAGATGGTAATTGAAAGATGAAACACCAGCATAGTAAGAAAGTCAATGTTAAGGCTGCAGGTTGCTGGATAACTGAATTTAAAGATTATACATCAAGTCCTGCTAATGGAGTAGCCACACACACACTGGCATGTCATTTCTGTTGTGGAGGTTGATTACACTATTGCACAAAGATTATTAGTCCATAAAAAAAGTAACAGTTCACAATAAACGATTAAGAACACAGTTCATAACAGAGCAATAGGTTTGTATAAAGTACCAGCCAGGTTTGGAAAAAGCAGCAGTGACGAAAATGGATGTCTTGCTTGAAGATCAACTGAAGAAAAATCTTCTTGCTGAAGTTAGGGGATTGCCCCTACCCCAGACTTAGCCTCATAGTAAGCAGAAACAATAAGCTTGATTGCAGAGTCTGAATTGGCTGGACCTTTTTCAGTTGGTTTAAAGTTCTACAAATAGGTGTAATTTTGCTGAAAACATTACACTTGCAGAGGTAATAATAACTTGATTCATACAATAGTCCTTATATGGAACCAGTCAGGCACAAAGATGGTGATGACATTCAAGCTGTGGCAGTTGTTTTCTTTTCAGGAAAAAGATGAAGGTCTTGGCAGCTTATATGAAAGTGTTACTGCTGTTGTACGTTGAGATGTTATGTGTGCCACACCGTGGAAACCTGCAAACTTGCAAAGTCTGTTAGAAACTGAGTTAAGAACACATAAATAACAATCTGTTAAACCAATAACCTTTGTTTTGTAAGGAGTGGTGTGACAAAGCCTAAATTTCTGACAATTGTAGAAAGAGAAAAGAAAAAAATTGGGCGTCGACTGCACACCTGGGGGTGCAGGCCGAGGTTCAATCATACCATTTGACCATCTGTGAATCCATGACAATGTTATGGTTACACCCTGCTTTCAAATCGCAGAAGAGGCTTTGACAGTGATGCACATGATTTCCCTGTCTATTTGTTGCTGGCAGGCCTGAGACCTCTGTTATAAAATCTTGCAATATTACAATAACACACTTTTAACATATAGTTTATGGCAAGATGCCTGTTACACTATGCAATAGTGGGACAAATATATATATTGTTGGCCTGTGCCAACTAATAATAGTGCCTACTGCACCTGTGACAAATGAAAGGGTCTACTAAGGAACCTTGGAGCGTAGGTTCTGGAGCAGAATCTAAATTCTGCCATATTATAATTAAGATTTAAAATTACAAAACCTGAATAAAGTGCACTTTATTTTCCCGAGGTACCTGTGAGTAATGAGACACACAGAGCTTTCAATTGTCTGGGGTTTTGCGTGGAACATAGTGTAGGGGAGGGTCAGCAATGCTGGCCCCAGTGATTAGGCTTGGTGGTGGACATTAAAAACATTCGTAAACATGGAGCAGTTTTCTTTTTTTGAAATTACTATTTTTCCTCCTTCCTGCCTGCCATCCCCGACCCTTCAGGAGCCTCAAGGAAGACATCCCTCTGCCTTCCACCCTGCCCGTATGACCCCACAGGAACCCCATAGAGCTTCAGTTTACCCCCCGAGCGGGGATGGGGCAGAGCCCCCTTACCCCAACAATCAGATTTCGTCGGTCCGGGGGCCATCGGGCGGGCGGAGGCACATCGAGGGCACGTCTCCGGAGGCTCCATCTTCCCGGCGATGGCAGGCGTTTTTCCGCTTTCTCCCACCCCCTACAGCGTAGGACTCCCTGACGTCAAGGCGCAGAGCGCCGACGTCACGCTGTATGTCGGCAGCCCTTCCCCTTAACATTGGGGGCTTGCAGTACTCCGAGCCTCCACTCGGAGTCAGACAAGTGTTCGGGCTATAGCCAGACCCTCCCCGGAGTAGGCGAGCTGTCGTGGGACGCTCAAGCCTAACTCCCCCCGGCCGGCCCACCAGCGACCTGAGTCCGCTCCCGAACCCGGGTCGCCGGCGTGGAGCGAGGTGTGGCGTCCAGCGCCTCAACCCTCAGCGCCACCGGGCCGGCTTGGAGCAATTTTCTGAATACACACTTGATAAAAAAGTAGCAAGATGTATATCAAATCATATTAGCATAAACACAAAACATAAACATTTTTGCAATAGAACAATGCCAGTATTGAGCATAATGCATAAAATACATTTTAAACAACAGAACAAATATAGACTGTAAGTTTAGTTTAGAGTCCAGGAATCTTAGAGCATTGTGACTTAAACTGTACCACACACCCTCTGCAACTTATTCCATGGTTATGTTCAACAGGTAAAGTTCATAAGTTGCAGTCCTTGGTAAAAATTACTCAGTTTTGGTTGAAAGAATTTTTTGAGCAATCCACCACTCTATTTTTGTTTATTTGTAAGGCTTTTTCAGGGTATGCAATACTTTAGAACTTTGAAATTATAAAACCTTGTTTGTGCCTTTAGAAGACAGATGATTGCATCCATTGCTGTAAGGCTATGGGAAGTTATTTTGTATTTGTCTGACAGGATAAGAAAGCTGAAAAGACAATCAGAAAATATGAATGTGTGGAAATATATACACAGTCCCCCCCCCCAGCTTGACTGATTACTTGCTGAGAGCAGAAGCCCTTGTACCAATGATAGGTGTGAGGTTTAACTGTTTGCACTAGAAAAAGCAGAGGGACTGAGCTGGGTTATACTGTTAAAAATACATTGAGTCTGTTCAAAACCTGTAAATAAGAAATAGTTATTAGCAAATACACATTTTCTTGTATTTACCCCTACGGGGAGACAGTGATACCTTGCAACCTTTGTGGGTATTACACTGGAAGGAAGGGTAGTATGCCCCCCTCTTCGAGCTCCTACTCTGGTGGAAGAGGCAGCTTGAATACTGTAACAACAACAAGGTTAGCTGTGGATGGTGACATGGATATTAACCCAGAAATGGTCTGGCAATATTAGTAGCCAGACGTGCAGCACCTTAAAAAAAATTTGCACTGGATAAATGGTAATGGGGTGGCCCCATTGCAATCCGCACCTAACACACTTTAAATTATAACAGAATTGTACTGCAACTAGTTTAGTAAGTTTCATACCTTACTATAAAGATGTGGAACTTTCTTTTCTCTAGAAAAAAGAAAAGAAACAAATAGAAAAAAAAAATACTCAATTATAAAAATAAAACAAGATTATTTTCATAGGATAAAAGAAGCCAAGAGTCCCTGGGTTCCCTTCTCCTAAGCATGACAAAATGTCGGCTGAGTTTATAAAAGATCTGGACTGATGGTAATACCGTACGTACGTATCTCTTAGAATACATTTTAAAAAGGAAAAAAAAAAAAGATTACACCGTGGTCACATATAAAAACAAAGTCATTTTTAATTTTTTTTTTAACTGTATGGTAAATTCTCTCAAAAACAGCTGTAATATTTCTTTTTAACAGTATACTGTATATATATAAAGGGGGGGTATTGAGTAACCCCCTCCCTTAACCACCTTGCACAGTAGGGGAATCACGTGATATTGTTTAGGAACAAAGGAGCTGTACTACAACCAAATCTTCGTGGAGGAAGGCCTTTAGTATTGGTTGGGTTGGCGGCAAGCCCAGAGAAAAAAAAGTCTATCCATTTTACGTGGACAGAGTGCACAAACTGTATATAAAAAAAAAGGTAACATGGTAGGGTTCATCTTTGGTGTGTTTCCAGGAAAACATATATTTTATGTGGAAATGGGTGCTTTAGATACGTTGACACATCAAGTTTGAACTGGTAGTGACAGAGAACAAAAAATTACTCACCATAATAACGTTTTTTCTAATGGAGTTTTGCTGTATTCAGACATAATGCAGTTAGCCCCAGCACTTGAACTGCCCCAGACAGGAAAGAGTTAACTCTATGCAGAAGCACAGAACGTTGAGCTCCAGCTCGGTTTTCAAACCTCTGTCCGTGGTACTTCTCAGTGTAAATGTCAGATTCTTATGAGCACACTAACATACTATAGTATGGAAATTGTTCAACATATAGCCAAAGGGCAAAAAATTATTTTTGGGCCCAAAAGACTCAAGTCGAGAACCCAAGAAGGAAAGGTAGTGACAATATTTAAGCATAAAACACCAGAAAAATAATAACATCCACCCCACCCAAGAGGGAGGGTACAAGGTACAACCCTGAGGTGCAACACTACCTGCCAGCCCACTTCCCAAAAACCCAGGTTCTGAGAGGGGAGGCAGGGGAGGAGGTTTGAATACAGCAAGACTTCATTAGAAGAAACATTACTATGGTGAGTATTTTTTTCTTCAAACAACATGAAGTCTTGCTGTATTCAGACATAATGCACACTACCAAGCAGTTCCCTATGGAGGAGGGAACGCAGAACCTACTTTGGGAACAGGCTCTGCAATACTGCAGTGCCAAACCTAGCATCACTCCTAGCCTGGATGTCCAGGGAGTAATGCTTGGTAAAAGTATGCACTGTTTTCCAGGTGGCTGCTTTACAGATCTCTGACAAAGGTATATCTCTGGCCACAGCTAGAGAAGCAGATGTACCCCTAGTCGAATGAGCCCTCAGGCCTGAAGGGGCGTTCTACCCAACTTGTCATAACAGAATTATATACAAGAAACAATCCACCTGGCAATAGTTCTTTTAGTGGCAGGCTTACCTTTCCCCACTTCACCATAAGTGAGAAACAATTAAAGACAGTAATTTCTATGTGCCTTAGTATGCTCAATGTAGTAGCTAAGAGCCCTCTTAACATCCAGACTGTGTAACCTTCTTTCACCTGAAGAAGAATGATCAGTGAAAAACACAGGGAGAGATATAGACTAGTTCAGAAGAAAATCCAATACCACTTTGGGAAAGAACATTTTATTGGTTCTTAGGACCACTTTGTCCCTATGGAAGGAGATGAAGTCCGGTTCAACTGACAGAGCCTGTAACTCACTAATCCGCCTGGCAGAAGTAATAGCTACCAGGAACACAGGTTTTCCAGGTCAAGTACTTCAATTCGGCCGAAGCCAGAGGTTCAAAGGGTGGCTGCATAAGCTGAGCTATGCAGACATTAAGATCCCAAGGCAGAGTGGGCTCCCTAAAGGGAGGATTAATGTGAACCAGTCCTTTGAAAAACTTTCTGAAAACAGGATAAGATGCCAGGGAAGAGCCCTTCCCTGCTGAAAGGAATGCAGAGACAGCTGCTAGATGAACCTTCAGAGTGGCAGGCCTAAGGCCTAGACCATTCAGATGAACTAGATAGTCTAAGGTTGTGGAAATTTCGGCAGAATCAGGTAGGATGCCTTTCTGAGAGCACCAAATACTGAACCTTTTCCATTTGGAGCTGTAAGATTTTCTAGTGGAAGGTTTCCTGGAGACCTTCAGAATATCCAGAACTCCACGAGAAAGATGTAGTGCTGCATATTCTAACTCTTCAAGAGCCAGGCCCTGAGATTGAGAGACAGGAGATTGGGGTACCAGATCTGACCCTGGGAGGAGGACGGGAGATTGTATGTCCTAGGCAGAGACAGGGGACGTGACACTGACAAGAACAGCAGTAGAGGATACCACGGCTGTCTAGCCCAAACTGGAGTCACCAGTATCACTGTGCAGGGTTGAGTCCTGATCTTGATCAGAACTCTGAACAGCAGAGGGAAGGGAAGGAAGGCATAGAGAAACCTGCCCTTCCAGTCCAAAATGAGAGCATCCTGGGGAACCGTTCCCAGGACTGGAGGTCTGCAACAAAACAGAGGAAGTTGATGATTGTCCGGTGCTGCAAAGAGATCTATCTCTGGAGTGCCCCACCTGGAGACGATGACCTTCAGTATGTGAGGATCCAGGGACTATTCGTGGTGTCCCTGTGATCTTCTGCTCAAAGCATCTGCTAGTATGTTGTCCTTCCCAGGAAGGTGAACTGCTACCAGAGAAGTCTGAAGAGAACAGGCCAGAGACAACAGCTTCATGGCTTCTGTGCACAAGGCCGAGGACCGAGTGCCTCCCTGCTTGTTGATGTACCACATTGTGGTGGTGTTGTCTGTTCTGACTTGGACCATCTTGCCCTTGACTGAATCCGAGAAGCTCTGCAGGGCTAGGAAAACTGCCCTGAGTTCCAGGAGATTGATATGAAGGAGAGACTCTTGTGGGGACCAGACTCCTTGAGCTGTCAGGGCTCCCAGGTGGGCTCCCCACACTAAGAGAGAAGCATCCGTAGTTAGAACTACTGATGGGACTTGAGGGAGAAATGGAACCCCTTGTCTGAGGTTGTCCTGGTCCAGCCACCACTGGAGAGCTTGGACCAGAGTCTGAGTCACTGGGATCAGTTTGGTAAGTGAATCCTTCTTTTGAGAACAAAAAGACCTTAGATGAAACTGAATGTCCCTAATCCGGAACCTTGCTCCCTGCACCACTGCCGTGGAAGCTGCCATGTGGCCCAGGAGCTGGAGGAACTGTCTTGCTGGGTGGGAGACCTGAGGTCGAAAGGAGGAAGCGAGATCCACTAAGGCTTTCACCCTAGCCAGGGGAAGGAAGGCTTTTGCTTATACAGTGTCCAACTCTATGCCTATGAAGGTGAGAAGTTGAACTGGTTTGAGGACAGACTTTGGAACTTGCATACCTCTCAACTGTCCCTGATTATCAGGGAAGTCCCTGATTTTGGCTCAGAATTTTCCTCAGTCCCTCGTAAAATTAGTGTTTTTTGTGACTAAATGGTGGTAATTGTAAGCACAAAATAATGTCAACATTAAAGTTACAGACTTCTTCTTCATCAGAAAATGCATCTTACACTAATCCCCTTATTCTATCAACTTTCTGAGTGAATATTACCAATTATTAAGATGTGTCCCTGATTTTGGGTCTTTGTCCCTGAATTTTTTAAGCCTTGTCCCTGATTTATGAGGCAAGAGGTTGAGAGGTATGTTTGGAAGATTGAGAAGAAACCCAAAAGAGCTGACCTGACCTGTAAAGGTGACTGACCCGCTAAGAGCCAGTTGTCTAGATACGGGAAGATGGTGATACCCTGTCTTCTGAGGTAAGCCACTACTGCTGCAAGGCATTTTGTGAACACCCTTGGAGCTGATGTTAGGCCGAATGGCATAGCTCTGAATTGGTAATGGCCTGAAGGCAACTCGATCCTGATGTATTTTTTGTGTGAGCACCTGACAGGAATATGGAAGTAGGCATCCTTGAGGTCCAGAGATGCCAGCCAATCCCCTGGCCTTAGAGAGGGAAGGATTATTCCCAGAGTTACCATTTTGAATTTGGGCTTTGAAATGTGTTTGTTCAAATACCTTAGGTCTAGGATGGGTCGCCACTCCCCCGTTTTCTTTGGGGTAAAGAATTACCTGGAGTACAGTCCTTTCCCCCTGTGCTGAGTAGGAACCTTCTCTATAGCTCTGAGAGCAAGAAGAGAGGAAATCTCTGCATCTAGGGCAATGGTTTCTGAGAGTGATGCAGCTGGAAAAGACTTGGCCCTCTTTTTTGAAAATTTTTTGAACCTGAGGGCCAGTCCCTGGCTTACTACCTCCAGGACCCACTTGTCTGAGGTCACAGACTTCCAGGCCTGGAAGCAGTAAGCCAGCGTCCCTCCTACTGGAAATGGGGAGTCGACCCGGGATGACACATCAGGGTGTCTGCTTGGCAGGAGTCTTGGGCTGAGAGGAGGAGGAGGGAGCAGCTCTGCTCATCCCCCTCCTGCCCCTCCCTCTGAAGAACCCCCTCTGAGGGAAGGGAGAGGAGGCCTGGGCTTGGTAAAAAGGCCTTTGAAAGGGCCTGCCCCTAGACTGCTGCTTGTGCCGAGTGGCTTGCCTTTCTTTGGCCTGTGCACTCCTGTACGTGGTCCTGTATTCATCCATTTTCTTCATGTAAGCCTCTGTCTGCTCCCCAAATAGTGTGTTACATACTACAGGAAAATCCATAGCCTTAGTCTGGGTATCCTGTGAAAGGCTAGTACATCTGAGCCAAGCATGTCTTCTGAGAGACACAGATGCAGCCATGACTCTAGATGTCACATCACTGGAGTCCACAGCAGCATGAAATTGCATTTTGGATGCCTCAATTCCATCAGCAGCCACCTCCTCCAGCTCCTTGGCTAGCTGGGGAGAGGCCTGTTTAGCCAGTTCCAGAACCATATCCCATATGGATTTCTGGTACCTGGCTGTGTAGGCCATATAAGTAGCCTGCCTGAGTCCCAAAGAGGATGCCAAATACTGTTTTTTGGACATGGTATCCACTTTCCTGGAGTCCTTATCTGGGGGTGTGGGGGGGGGTGTGAAGCCAAAGGAATGTTAGCCCTGTCACAGGCTGCAGCCTGCACTACCCCAACATGGCTGCAATGACTATAAAGGAACTCCGCAGCTGAGCCTGATAACAAATACCTCCTGTCCATTCTTTTATCTACAGGAGGTATTGAATTAGGGGTTTGTAAAATTTTGTGTGCCTGTTTCCCCAAGGATTTATGAAGAGAGATAGACAGTCTTTTGGACTCTGAGATGTCCATCATTTCCACAAAATCAGGCTCTTCATCCTCCTCTGCAGCTTCAACCAAGGGAAGCTGCAGGGTTTCCGCCATCTTTTTGTAGAACAAAAAATGTGAAGAGGACTCAGAGAGCCTGGGAGGAGAGACACCCGAGGGCCTGTCTGGGGAGATGTCCGGTTCAATGTGCACATCCAGACCCCCCGGTCATCGTCATCATCCTCGGGATAGTCTTCGTCTCCCTCCCACTCCTCATAAAAAGCGTCTGGATCATAATCCGGAGGAGATGGATCCAACCGAACCAACCACCTAACCGGCGGTACCGGTTCAGACGAAACCGATCTAAGTAACTGAACAATGCTAATAGCTTTGGCTATTTCATCCACGGTTGAAAGTGTGATACCGGATCCAAACCAGCAGACTTATGCTTCCTTTTTGATGGGCGACTCCTCGGATCAGCTCTCCTTTTGCCCGAGGAGAAGTATCGCCACGCTAGTAGGCACCTTCTTCAGGTTCGCCGCGAACCGAACGGGCTGGCCATCTGATCTACGGATCTCTCGGCCTCCCTTTCCTTCAGCCTACTCAGTCGTTTATCTAGAGTGGATTTAGGAAAGTTTTTACAGATTTGGCAGTCTGACTTGAGGTGGTCAAACCCCAGACAATAAACACAGATGAGGTGGGGGTCAGCCTTAGCAAAGGCCTCCCCACACTCAGAACAGTGTTGAAACCCAGTGGGACTTGTTTTCTTCTTGGGTTTATCAGACATGGCCAACTAACAAATAACCCTATTGCAGCTTTCAAGCCAGTTAATACAACAACCGATCGGTTACAAACCGTGTCACAGGCTTTTTAAAAGAACCAGCAAAAAAACTCAGTTCTTTTGAAATCGATCGGTACCGGAACACCACTCTAATCCCAGAAATAAATTTAAACAGAATGGGTCAGTTCCAAACCGGACCGGCTGGAAAGAAACCAAAGAAAACAATTTCCAACTTTTTTTCACAGAATAAAACACAGTCACTACCTATCTATACACTACCTGTACCGTAGACAGAGGCTGGAAATCCGAAAATAACAAAAAATGTTACGGTTTAAACCGCTTTACTTTTTACCGAACCGAGCAGAGGAAATCTCCGGAGTGACTTCACTGTTAGGCGGAGAAAAGAATCTGACGGTTACACTGAGAAGTACCACAGAGGTTTGAAAACCGAGCTCGAGCTCAACGTTCTATGCTTCTGCGTAGAGTTAACTCTTTCTTCTTCGGGGCAGTTCAAGTGCTGGGGCTAACTGCATTATGTCTGAATACAGCAAGACCTCCATGTTGTTTGAATGTTGAAACACAAGAAGGTCAAGTTACTTGCTAAAGGTCACATAGTATGAAAATGATGGCTGTTGGGAATAAAACTCAGCCATTTAGGTTTGAAACAATAGTGCAGTAAAATACTGAGCTGCACTAAGGTACAGTACATACCTTTTGTGAGAGAACAACAACTAATACATAGGATGTGAATTAATACAGTTATAGTACTGTATCATGGAACTAAGTGGCCATTAAAATGCAGTGCATTATAAAATGACTCAATATGGAAATGGGGATAAAATTACCTGTTCCATGAAATACAGTGCAATGGGACATTGCAATTACACCAATAGCAAAGAAAATGGATACACATGTTTTTATGCCTTACATTGACTGTAGAAGTTTGGATCCAGTCAGGAACAGGGTTAAGTAATTTGGCTGTCAGCCCATAGGAGCTGGCAACAATTTTAGCTCACACGTGGGGATGCATTTAGCAGCAGTTGTACAAGTAAGCTTAAAATTAGAATATTTTTTTTTTAAATGTATAAAACAACAAACCGTTGTAAGCTGAGCCCATATTAAAAACACTGACCAATCATAAACACACTTTCAAAACACAGTACAGTACACATTCTAGTAAACAATAAATCCTTGTAAACAAAGAATTCTCCAGCACGTCTTTCTCAAACACCATTCATGTTCAACTATATAAACAATCAACACCTTTGTTGCCATCTTGAACAACTTCTGCCTAGGAAATCAGCTGACACAACAGGATTTTAACCATAACAAAAATCTTGTACAACCCCAAATATTACAGATAGCAAGAACAGCAGCTAACAATGACCCTGAAACATAGATAACCACACCAATAATTAGGCACGGAGCACAAAACAACTGTAGTATATACCATCGAGTCTGAATGTATCCTGAAGTGATAGCAATAACAATCGAATAAACACATATATATCACACCCAAACTGTTGCAGATGAAATTAGAACAGCTTTAAACATTTACCCAAGGTAAGCAGTGGTTCTTGAACCATAAAAAAAGGTCAGAGACAAAAACAGGGAGTGAACTGTAAATACAGATTATTCACCTGTAACAGGAGTTCTAGGAATGGTATATGTTGTTCATCCACACTGTCTGGCAGGTATCCTTGCCGCTTTAATTCCTGCCGGAAGGTCTTCAAGCTGGCTCCTCCCACCCACCCAGGTGGTAAAACTCTCGGCTCCGCCCCATGACGCCAGATCTGGCCTGCTGGAAGCTCAGGTTGTGCGTCAATGCCGGGGAGGTCAGGTGGGTCGTGAGGATGAACAACATATACCATTCCTAGAACTCCTGTTACAGGTGAGTAACCTGTATTTCTAGGGACATGGATATGTTGTTCATCCACACTGTCTGGCAGACTCCTAGCAGTTCTCCGGGAGGAAGGAGGCAAGGCGCACACCCCAATACTTACTTGGGAAAGAGAGATTGAGAACTGAGGCCCCAAACCAGCATCCCGCGTGACTGAGGTCGAAGTGGTGAAAAGTAATAAAGGTATGTGCCGACTTCCAGGTAGCAGCCCTGCAGATATCCTGGATAGGACGCCCTTGAAGCAGCTACCGATGCAGCCGTGATGGCGGGTAGAATGAGCTCTTATCCCTTTGGGAGGCTCCATGCCCGCCAACCTGTAGCAGAGCTCTATGCAGGAGGTGATCCACCTGCCTATCGTCCGCTTTGCTGCAGGTCTGCCAGGTCCGGCTTCAGCGTAGGGTGACAAACAGCTGGCTAACCTCTCCTCGAACTTCAGCCGGCCCGCTCCTTATAATAAGCGAAGCGCCGCTCAGGGTCCAAAGTGCAGCCTATACCTGGCTTCCGAGGTGATTGGGGTAGAACACCGCAGAGTCAACACCTGGTTAAGGTGGAACTCCGACACCACCTTCGGAAGGAATTTCGGTGGGAGCAGGACAACCTTGTCCCTGTGGAAGACCAGGTAGGGAGGCTCGATGGAAAGCGCCTGGAGCTCTCCCATCCTTCTGGCTGACGTAATAGCCACCAAGAAGGCGGTCTTCCACGACAGGTGTGAAAGATCACACCTGTCCATTGGTTCAATGGCTTGCCCATGAGCTTGGCCACCAGCAGTAGATCCCGCCAGAGGTGGAGGTTCTTGCACCGCAGGGGAAATGTGGTCAAGGCCTTGAAAAGCTACCACCACCTTCTCCGGCCATCGACGTTTCGTCGCCCACGCCGGTAAGCAGAGATGGCTGCCAGGTGCACCTTAAGGGTCGTCGACGGAAGCTCTTGCTGAGAAAGGGACCACAGGTAGTCCAGAATGCTTGCCAAGGGGCAGTCAGAAGGGCCCAAGCCCTTCCCCTGGCACCAAATGGAAAACCTCTTCCATTTGAAGGCATAGCATTTCCTGGTCGACTCCTTACGGGACGCCTCAACGACGTTGAGGACCTCGTCGGAAAGACCCAAGGCCTGGAACTCTAGCCGCTCAGGAACCAGGCCGTCAGGTGCAGGGATTGAAGGTCCGGATGGAATACCTGCCCCTGATTGACGGAGATCAGGTCCGGGCAGGCTGGAAGCCGCCTCGGGAGCCTGGAGCTGAGGCTGAGGAGATCTGGATACCAGAAATGGCGGGGCCAGTCTGGGGCTACCAGAATCACCTGCGCCTTGTCCCTCCTCGCCTTGAGAAGCACCTTGTGGATCAAGGGAAATGGGGAAAGGGCGTAGAAGAGGCCCGGGGTCCACGGCCTCGAGAAGGCATCCCCCTGCAGCGAGCCCTGCTGAGGGGAGTGGGCATGGAACAGACTCAGCTTCGCATTCTCCCTGGAGGCAAACAGGTCTGCCTGAGGCGTGCCTCAGTGGGAGAAGAGATCTTGTACTACCTCCGGCAGGAGAGACCACTCGTGAGACGCAGCCCCTATCCGGCTTAGGGCATCGGCCAGGGGTGTTGGAGGCTCCTGTCACGTGAACAGAGATCCGCCTCAGGTTGCGCACTAAGACCAAATGCCGGGCGGCTTCCTTGCATAACAGCAAAGGCGCTTCCGCCCTGGTGGTTCAGATAGTACATGGTCGTGTTGTCCGTCTGGACCGAACCACTTGACCCCTCGTAGAAAGCGGGCGGGCGGTGAGAGCCGGAGGACCGCCGGAGCTCCAGCAGGTTGATTTGGCATCAGGACTCCCGAGGGGACCAGAGGCCGTGCGCTCGGTGTTCCCCCAGATGGGCACCCCAACCCATCAGAGATGCGTTGAGAGAGAGAGACCGTCGGCTCGGGGCGGACGAACGGGATACCCTCCTGCAGATGTGCTGGAACAATCCACCATTGGAGAGCGTTCCACATCTCCTGGGTCACTGTCATGTCACGGGCCGGTCCAACGGATCGCGGCATTGTGACCACTGGCTGGCCAGTCCCCATTGAAGGGGACGCATGTACCAACGGCCCCAACGGACCACGCTGGTGCAGGCCGCCATGAGGCCTAGGAGGCGCCGGAAGTCCCGGGCAGGGCGTAATTGCCCAACCAGAAATGATTGGGCAAAGGAGGAAAGAACCTCGGCCCTGTACGCCGGGAGCCGTGCTCTGGCTCGCAGAGACTCGAGCTCGGCCCCGATGAACAGAATCACCTGCTTTGGCACGAGTTCCGACTTGGCCTCGTTGATGAGGAGGCCCACCTGAGAGCAAACCTGGAGGACCAGATCTCTGACTGCTCCGCCCGTCTGAGGGGGCTACTATCAGCCAATCGTCCAGGTAAGTGGTACAACCGACCTCAGGCCCAAGAGGAATGCTGTCACCACTGCCATGCATTTGGTGAAGACCCTGGGAGCTACGGAGAGGCCGAAGGGCATGGCCCGGAACTCGGATAGGGATCCCTCTGCTCTGAAGCGGAGGAACCTCTAATGGGACGGACGGATTGGGACGTGAAAGAACGCGTCCTGGAGGTCCAGGGAGCAGAACTACACGCCTCGTTCCAAGGATGGGATTATCTGAGCCAGAGTGACCATCCTGAAGGTCCGAGACCTTAGGAACTCGTTCAGGTCATGCAGGTCGAGAATGGGGCGCCAGCCCCCCGTCCGTTTTGGGACCAGGAAGTACCTGGACACAAACCCCGGGTCTGGAGGAGGATCCGCCACCTTCCTGATTACCTCTTTTTCGAGGAGCAGGGCAATATCGGCCCGGCGGGCCGACAGCGAGGCTGCAGACCCCGGGGCCCCCCAAGGAGCGACAGCTCGAAAAGGCGGAACCTGCTCGAACTCCAGAGGCAGGCCTTTTCCTACCTCCAACACCCAGCGGTCCGTGGTGATAGCGGACCAGGCGGAAAGGAAGTGGCGGAGCCGTCCCCCCACGGGGGGGAACCCAGGGGTGAGTGACGGGGTTGGGGGCGGCACCCCTCAACCCGTCACTTGGCAGCTTGGAGGAGGGACCTCCCGGGCCTTTACCTCCTTGCTTCCTGTTGAAGGAAGCCGTCGGCTTGGGCTTGAGCCGCCAAGCGCGAGCCTGCTGGCCCTGTTGCTGGTGCTGCTGGGCCGGTCGAGGAGCAGGGACCAAAGGATGAAAGGACTTCTGCTGCTGACGGCGGCCTTTGTGCCTCTGGGCGGAGGTGACCGAGTCCAGAGTGGCATTGGACTTCTCGATCCACTGGAGGTGTCCCTCCACTCCAGGGCCGAAGAGGTCAGTCCCCAAGAAGGGGACGTCCGCCAACTTGTGCTGGGTATCCGCCATGAAGGTGGAAATCCTCAGCCACGCCCTGCGTCGCGTGGCCACTGCGGCCACTACTGACCTGGCACAGGAATCACCTATGTCCAGAGCAGTCTGGAGCTGCTGCTTCGCCACCGTCCTACCCTGGTCCCGCATGTGGCAGACTGTGGTCTGCAGGTCACGCGGGAGATGAGGAAAGACCTCATCCAGGGAGCCCATGAGGGCGTGGGAGAAGTGTGCCATCAGCACGGCCGAGCTGGCCTGTCGGAGGCCGAGGGAGGACGCAGCGTACACCTTGCGCCCAGCAAAGTCCAGCTTTTTGGACTCCTTCTCGGGGGGCTTGTCCACATCCCAAGCATTACCGGAACGCCGGAAAACGCTGTCGATAACTAGCCCCTCAGCAGAGGGGTGTTCCGAGAAACCGGGCAAAGAGCCGGTAGGATCCGCATACTTCCTGGCCATCCTGGCCGAGGGCGCAGGACAGGAAGCAGGCCGCTGCCAAAGCTCCAAGGCTGGACCGACAATGGCCTCAGCCACCGGAAAGGCCTCTGTGGGAGAATCCCCTCGGTCCAGAATCTCCGTCAGGGGATACTTGGCCCGTTTGGACACGGGCTCGAGCTGCATCCCGGTGGACTCTGAGATGAGTCGAAGCAGACCCAAGAAGGACAATGGGCTATCGTCCACTGACTGGCCCCCGGAGGACTCCAGATCGCACTGCCTGGAGAACAGGGAGGAATCGTCGTCGGATTCCGAAGAGTCTGCGAAGAGCTGCCTCGGCCCTGAGCCACCCTCCACCTGCCGAGGACAATCGGGAGTGAGGCTGACCGACAACCTGTGGGGCAGGCCATGACCCGACCGAGAATTCTCGGTCGGTGCCCCCGACTTTGGTTGTGGAGGCGGAGGTTCCACCACAATCGGTGGACCAGCTGGTTTCGGCTTAGCAACCGGCCCTGGGGCGGGCAACTCAACTGGAACGAGTGGTTGCTTCGGCCGTTCCGGCGACAGCCACTTGATGGCTGGGGTCTTGGCAGGGTCGGCTTAGGCCCGGATAACAGCAACTGCTGCCACATAAGATCCTCGTAGCACCAGCGCAACTTGCGCCATAGCCTCTCCTCAACCGAGGAGGACGACGAGGAAGAACGGTGTCGCCGCTTACTTCGGTAACGAGACCGAGACCGCCGATGTCGGCGGGAACGGCTGGACCAAGAAGAGGTCAGAGACCGAGACCCTCGGGGACTGAGGGTGGGTCTGGGAAGGGGTGGGGATACCCGCTCTTCCCTCGGCTCGGGAACTTTAACCGGAGACTGCGGTCCCGGCGAGCAGGCAGATCCTCGGTATCCACCGGGGGAACCGGTGAAGTAGGGTTGTCAGCTTCTCCAGTCGACAGCCCACCTAACGGATCAAGAAAAATCTCTACTTTGTCGACGGGAGTCTCAGCAGGCTGGCCTGACGGGGGGCACTGTGAAGCCAGCGGCCTCAGCCGCAACCTCGACCGAAGCAGACGGTTGGCAGCCCGGGGAAGGGGACCTCTCCCGCTCCCACGAACGCCGGCGATGGGTCTTACCTTTCGATTCCCTTTTCTTGGACCGAGAAGAATGTCCCGAGGGCCCCTCTCCTTTCGTGGAAAGGGACTGGCAAAGCTCCTTGAACGAAGCTGTATACGAGGAACTCAGAGAGAGCGGGATAAATGCTGCGGCCGAGGAGGAAGAAGATGCGGCCTGAGCTGCCTCCTCCTCAAGGGCGATCATCTGCTCGAGCTGCTCAGTCGAGCCAGCTGCCGCGGAAACCGCCCAACAAGCCTCTTTGGATTTAACCGTCGGAAAACGTTTCTCGGGGCGCCCGAGCTTCAAATTGGCAGCACGATCGTCCAGAACATTGGCCGAGAAAGAACGGCACAACTCGCAAGCCTGCGGGTCGTGGTCTAGGCCTAAGCAGCAGACGCACATGGAGTGCGGATCTGTCCTGACATTTTCTGCCCGCAAGGGCACCTCCGAAAGCCGAACAGATTTGTCCATCGCAGCCGCGAGGGAAGAAGAAGATCGAAGTTTAGAAAACTTCAAAATCAATTTCGGACGAACCGAAGAATTAGGATCCAGTCTAAAATGCAGAGCGCTAAGGAGGAACCTGAGCTTCCAAGCGGTAAGGAAGATCTGGAGTCATGGGGCGGAGCCGAGAGTTTTACCACCTGGGTAGGTGGGAGGAGCCAGCTTGAAGACCTTCCGGCAAGAATTAAAGTGGCAAGAATACCTGCCAGACAGTGTGGATGAACAACACATCCATGTCCCTAGAAGAACCCTTACAAGATATCAGTTTGAGAAGAAATGGTTGCTTGCCCTCCAGGATCAAACGGGACAGTTTTGTGTTCCAAAATCTCTGATTGTTTGGCCACAAATTGAACAACAGGCAGAACATCTGATATCTCGGGTGTCTGGATAGCTAGCATGACGAAGATGCTGCTTATCAGCATTTCACATTTAATAGGAGGCATTTTTAATGTCTGTAAATCCAGTCTTTTTGTTAGAAAGGACTGTGTAGGGCAAGCAAATGCTGACTTGCCTCCAATGCTGGTAGACAAATCTTTTATTTAAAAACATGAATTAAAACAGCCAGATATGAGGCAAAGAAGTCCCACTTTTTTTACGACTGTGGGCGGAACCTACAGGAGTATTGCATGTACACAAGGAGTGATGTCATGTTTTCTGTCCGTGGAACTGACTGAAGGTGTAAATAGTCTACTCTGCCTTACCCTCCTCCAAGCAATGTCTTCCGCCCTCAAATAAATACGCTTTCATGTTAGTCAATGGTTGCAGGGTACTATTTTATTTCTTAAATGAGTGGTACATGAACTGGAACCTGAGCAGTGGGAGGCAGCATTAGGTGTTTCTTTTTGGAGTAAGATCCACCTCCGCCTCCACCCCAAACTTTTTTCTGATTCATGTGGAAGGGGCATGAGATAGCTCTAGCATGCTGTAACAAGATACACTAGTGATTATCAGAGTCACCTGGGGTCTCAGAAGGAGACCTAGACACACATTCTAATTTACAGTGAGTGCCACATGTTTTTCTTAAACATTATTGAGGATGAGGAGGGGCTGAAGGAGCTTGGGCTTTAATCATTGGAGGAGAGGAGGGATGGGGGGGCATAAGAAAAAATTACTCACCTTAGTAATGTTGTTTCTTCTAATGGAGTCTTGCTGTATTCTGACTATTGCAGTGATCTCCAACCTTTGAACTGCCCCGGAAAACAAAGAGTTAACTTTCCATGCAAGGCATGGAACGCTGAGCTCGAGCTCGGCTGAAGCCTCTGTCTGCTGTTGTTTGAACCCCAACCGCCAGATTTTACAAGCTATACTCACTGGGCATTCTGTGTGGAAACTGTAAACTCACACTAGCCAACTGCAACTAAATTTGATAAAAAGGGTTTTTTCGGTTTCAAAGCAAAGACTCAAGTCAGGAAACCCAAACAACAAAACACAACACACACCCAAAATAAAGGAGGGTGAGAAAAAAGGGGCACCTCTAGGTGCCAACACTGCTCCTGCCCACCCACATCCCAAAAACCAGGTTCTGAGAGGGGAGGCGGGAGGTCAGAATACAGCAAGACTCCATTATAAGAAACAACATTACTAAGGTGAGTAATTTTTTCTTCAAACAACATGAAGTCTTGCTGTATTCTGACTATTGCAGACTACCAAGCAGTACCTCCATGCAGGAGGGACAGAACCTACTTTGGGAATAGGCTCTGAAGTACTACTGTGCCAAACCGAGCATCACACCTAGCCTGGATATCCAGAGAGTAATGCTTGGTGAAAGTATGAACTGTTTTCCAGGTGGCTGTTTGACAAACTTCTAAGATAGGAATATCCCTGGCAGCAGCCAGGGAAGCAGCTGTACCTCTGGTAGAGTGAGCCCTCAGGCCTGAGGGTGGGATTCAACCCAATTTTTCGTAGCTGAATTGTATACGAGAAACAATCCACCTGGTAATAGATCTCTTAGTGGCAGGTTTGCCCTTACCAATCTCTCCATATGTGAGGAACAATTGGAGGGACTCAAACCTGTGACCCTCGGTGCGCTCTATGTAGTAGCTGAGGGCCCTTTTAACATCCAGGCTGTGCAGCCTCCTCTCTCCAGAGGAGGAATTGTCAGTGAAGAAAACAGGGAGAGACATAGACTGATTAAGGTGGAAATCTGAAACCACCTTAGGCAAAAACTTCCTGTTAGTTCCTAGGACCACTTTATCTCGATGGAAAGAGATGAAATCAGGCTCCACTGACAGGGCTTGCAATTCACTGATGTGCATGGCAGAGGTAATGGCTACCAAGAACACACTTTTCCAAGTCAAGTACTTAAGCTCTGCAGAGGACAAAGGCTCAAAGGGGGGTTGCATAAGCTGAGCAATGCAAACATAAAGGTCCCAAGCAGGAGCAGGGTCCCTGAAGGGAGGATTGGCGTGCAGCAGTCCCTTGAAGAATTTGCAAAATACAGGATGGGCTGAAAGAGAAGAGGGCTTGCCTACTGACAAAAAAGCAGAAACAGCTGCTAAATGTAGAGTGTAGCTGGTCTGAGTCCCAAGCCACTGAGAATGAACCATATAGTCCAGGACTGGAGGCAACCCAGCAGATTCTGGAGAAATATGCTTACCAGAGCACCAAATAGTGAACCTTTTCCATTTGGAGTTGTAAGTCTTTCTGGTGGAAGGCTTTCGAGAAGCCTTTACAATATCCAGAACACCTTGAGAGAGGTGCAGATCAGCAAACTCTAACTCTTCAAGAGTCAGGCCTTGAGATTGAGAGTTGAGATTCGGATACCAAACCCTCCCCTGAGAGGATGTCAACAGGTTGTAATTCCTGGGAAGAGACAGGGGAAGGTGGACTGCTAAGGACAGCAACAGTGGGTACCAGGGCTGTCTGGCCCAGTCTGGAGCAATCAGAATCACTTTGCAGGGTTGAGACCTGATCTTGACTAACACCTTGAACAGGAGAGGGAAGGGGGGAAGCATACAGGAACTTCCCTTCCCAATTGAGAACCAGAGCATTTAGGGGGACTGAGCCCAATACTGGGGGTCTGCAGCAAAAGAGAGGAAGTTGGTGATTGTCTGGGGCTGCAAAAAGATCTATCTGTGGAGTGCCCCATCTGGAGAAAATCACCTTCAAAATTAGGGGATCTAGGGACCATTCGTGGCGGCCCTGAGATACCCTGCTGAGAGCATCTGCCAGGACATTGTCCTTCCCTGGGAGGTGAACTGCTGTCACAGAAGTTTTCAGGGAATAGGCCAGAGACCACAACTTCATTGCTTCTGTGCACAAGGCCATAGACCGAGTGTCCCCTTGCTTGTTGATGTACCACATTGTGGTGGTATTGTCTGTTCTGTTCTGGACTACTTTGTTCTGAACAGACTTGGAAAAAGCTTGTAGTGCCAGAAACACTGCTCTGAGTTCCAAGAGATTGATGTGAAGCAGATATTCTTGAGGTGACCACAGCCCTTGGGTGGTAAGATCCCCCAAGTGGGCTCCCCAGCCCAAGAGGGAGGCGTCTGTGGTGAGGATTAGAGAATGAGACTGAGTGACAAAAGGAACTCTTTGCCTTAAATTGTCCTGATCCTGCCACCATTGCAAAGCCTGGATCAGGGTTCGAGTCACTGGGACTAGTTTGGTCAGGGAATCCTTTCTCTGGGACCAGAAGGTTCTCAAGTGGAACTGAATGTCCCTCATCTGAAATCTTGCCCCCTGGACCACTGCTGTAGAGGCTGCCATGTGGCCCAGGAGCTGCAAGAAGTGCCTTGCTGGTCGAGACACCTGAAGGGTGAAAGAAGAGGCCAGTTCTATTAGTGTCCTTGCCCTGTCCAGGGGAAGGAAGGCCTTTGCTCTTATTGTATCCAGCTCCGCCCCTATAAGGTGAGGAGCTGCACTGGCTCTAGAACTGACTTTGGAAGGTTTAGGAGGAATCCTAAGGAAGTGAGCAGTTGCTGAGTTATCTGAAGATGTGACTTGACTTGGTCTGGAGACTGACCCACTATGAGCCAGTCGTCCAGATATGGAAAGATGGAGATATTTTTCTCCTTAGGAAAGCAACCACTACTGCCAGGCACTTTGTGAACACCCTTGGGGCTGATGTTAGACCAAAGGGCATTGCTCTGAATTGATAGTAGCCTGAGGGCAACTCGAACCTGAGGTACTTTCTGTGGGAGCACCTGATGGGAATGTGAAAATAGGCATCCTTGAGGTCCTGGGAGGATAGCCAGTCCCCTGGCCTTAGAGAGGGCAGAATTATTCCCAGAGTCACCATTTTGACTTTTGGCTTTAAAAGGTGCTTGTTTAGATATCTCAGATCCAGGATGGGCCGCCATTCTCCTGTCTTTTTGGGGGTTAGGAAGTACCCGGAGTACAATCCTTTGCCCCGTGTAGGGTAGGAACCCTTTCTATGGCTCTGAGAGCCAAGAGGGAAGAAACCTCTGCCTCTAGGGCAAGGGCCTCTGAAGGATTTGCAGGTGGAAAGGATCTGGTTCTCATCTTGGGAAATTTTTTGAAGCTGAGAACCAGTCCCTGGCTTACTACTTCCCACTTGTCTGATGTTAAAGACTTCCAGTCCTGGACAAAGTAAGGCAGCCTGCCCCCTACAGGTAGTGGAGAATCGGCCTGGGCAGACCCATCAGGGTGTCTGCTTGGCAGGGGCTTTAGGCTGAGGGGTGGAAGCAGGCCTGCTCATACCCAGTCTGCCTCTCCCTCTAAAGAACCTCCTCTGAGCAAAAGCAGAAGAGGAGGCCTGGGCTTGGTTAAAAGACCTTTGAAAGGGCCTGCCCCTGCCCCTGAAATGCTGCCTCTGAGGAGTGGCTTGCCTTTCTTTGGCCTGAGCACTCCTGTAGGTGGTCCTGTACTTGTCCATCTTCTTCATGTAGTTCTCTGTCTGCTCCCCAAACAGAGAATTACCAATGACAGGAAAATCCATGGCCTTAGCCTGGGTATCCTGTGACAGGCTAGTACATCTGAGCCGAGCCGTCCTCCGAAGGGCCACAGATGTAGCCATGACTCTAGATGAAACATCACTGGAGTCAACAGCAGCATGAAATTGCACCTTGGATACCTCAATCCTATCCGAAGCCTCCCGCTCCAGCTCCTTGGCAAGCTGGTCAGAGGCCTGTTTAGCTAGAGCCATCACAGTGTCCCACCTGGACTTCTGGTATCTAACTGTGTAGGCCATATAGTTAGCCTGCCTGAGTCCCAAAGATGCTGCCATGAACTGTTTCTTTGCCATGGCATCAATCCTCCTGGAGTCCTTATCTGGGGGTTGTGAAGCCAAGGGAATATCTGTCCCACAGGCAGCAGCCTGCACTACCCCAACATGGCTGCATTGCTGGGAAGGGAACTCCGTGTCCGTGTCTGAAAGAGTATACCTCTTGTCCATTCTTCTATCCACAGGAGGTATGGAATTAGGAGTTTTTAAAATTTTAAATGTCTGTTTCCCAAAAGATTTATGGAGGGAAATAGACAATCTCCTGGACTCTGGGATGTCCATCATCTCAACAAAATCAGGCTCCTCCTGATCCTCTACTGATTCTTCCATAGGAAGCTGGAGGGTTTCAGCCACTTTTTTGTAAAACATAAAATGGGAAGGGAACTCAGAAAGCCTAGGAGGAGAAACACCTGAAGGTCTGTCTGGAGAGATGTCCGGGTCAATAGGCACATCCAGACTTTCATCATCATCATCATCATCATCATCATCATACTCTCCCTCCTCCTCCTCCTCTGGTTCATAAAATTCTTCTAAAGTATAATCTGGAACCGGGGGAACCGACCGAACCGAGCCCCTGACCGATGGTGCCGGTTCGGCCGGAACTGAAGCTAGCGACTGAACTATCCTTATCGCTTTGACTATCTCATCAGTGGTCGGAGAAAGAACTTGTGGATCCGAACCGGATGATTTATCCCTTCTTTTTCTTTTAACCAGAACCGACTCCTCAGAATCGGTTCTCCTTTTGCCCGAAGAAGTTTCGCCCTGGTCAGAGGGCACACCTTCTGGTTCGGTTGGAACCTAACCGGGCTGGTCATCCGGGTCAGCGGACTTCTCGGCCTTCCTTTCCCTCAGTCTACCTACTCTCTTATCCAGGGTAGCTTTGGGAAAACTTTTACAAATTTGGCAGTCTGAATTGAGGTGGTCAAACCCCAGACAAACACAGGTGGTGTGGGGATCAGCCTTAGCAAAGGCTTCCCCACACACACACATTACAGTTTGAAACCCAGTGGGCCCGTTGTTTTTCTTGGGTTTCTCAGACATGGCCAATCTAACCAAAACTTACCCTTTTGCGTCAATCCAGCCAGGCAAGACACCCCTATCGGTTCCTGACCGTGTTACAGGTCTTGGAAAAAAACATAATGAAATCCGTTTTTTTTTAGAACCGATACAGACCAGTTACCACACTCTAATAAAGACAGAAGTTTTTTTTGTTTTTTTTTTTTTTATACACAAACCTGATCAGTTCAAACGGAACCGATCCAATGTTTACAAGTTCCACACAGAAAACTAATAAAGAAAACCTATCTAGTACTCACGGTACCACAGACAGAGACTTAAACCGACAGGTTAGAAGCAGAAATTCGGTTGAAACCGAGCGAAAAAACGACACTTTAACCGACTTTTTTGAACCGAGCGAAGGAGAAATCTCCGGAGCGACTGTTCAGTGAGGTGGAGTAAAGAATCTGGCAGTTGGGGTTCAAATAACAGCAGACAGAGGCTTCAACCGAGCTCGAGCTCAGCGTTCCATGCCTTGCATGGAAAGTTAACTCTTTGTTCTCCGGGGCAGTTTAAAGGTTGGAGATCACTGCAATAGTCAGAATACATCAAGACTTCATGTTGTTTGAATAGAGTTTTCAAGTATGTAGAGGGAATAACCAGGAGTGGAATCAAGGAGCTGTTTAAGTTAAAGAAGGGGGGGAGCTACCAGGGGTCATGAGTGGAAGATGGAGGGGGGGTGGAGGGAAGCGTTTTTTTCACTGAGAGGGTAGTGGAGCCGTGGAATGCGCTGCCTGGGTGGCTGGTGGAAGAGGGCACAGTGGAGGGCTTCAAGAGAGGGTGGGACAGGTATAAGGGAAATCTGAAAAAAAAGAAGACTCTCTTGGGGGCTGGGGGTGGTAAGGCGAGTAGCCACTAGGTTGCTGGCTTTCGATCAGACAAGACAGACCATTTGGCCTATTCTGCTGGCTCTTTAGTATGTTAGTATTATATATATGTATAGTTTATATATAATTTGTCTTTAGTAGTTTCAAAACTTTGAAAGTATTCACACACACACACACACACACACTCCAAGCAGAACACAGCTGGATAAGGTACCAGTATTTAGGAAACTTGTCATACTTACCCAGAGTCTAGCAATGTGAATCCTGGCTGTGACTATAGGTGTTTACAACTGAATGATAATAACTGTAGTGCCCCAGGGAAATTGGGGGCACCACAGAAAATAGGGGATCCTCAGTGATATGAGGGGTCAGACAGTAACGGGAAACCGCTGAAAAGCTTTGGTGACCCTCTGAAACACAGAGCAGGCCCAACTCCAGCAGACAGTACCAGCATTTTTCCTGACCATGGATATACTAAAACAAAATTTCTCAACAAAATGTTTTTAAATAAAGAGTTTAACTCACAGCAGCAGAAGAAGCATGTTGGCATTAAAAGCTTAGTGGCGTGGGAATAGAGGCACCAGTATTTAAGCATGGTAGAGGATTAATTGTGACTGGGGGGTGAGAGAGGGAGTGAGTCTTGATATTTGTAGCATAACGGTTTTCTGAAACTTCAAACTTCAATGGGTTAGACACTGCAGCCATCTGTACAGTATATCACTAAGCCATATGCAGTGCGGTATGGGTAAAACCCAGATCACCAAACCAGGACCAGTGCTGTAAAATCTGCACTGGGCACAGCTTGTGCAAATATTGCTGATCCAGTGGATCAAGTAAATACGTGCAAATAAATAAATAAATACTCTGCTTCGCCTCGTGCTTCAACTTACCCTAGGAGTGACGTTATTACATGATGACACATCCCTGTTGTGCCTTATTGCTTAAATATGCCCTTTCTCAATGTACCATACTTTGATTCAGTCAGTGTATGCAACACCCTTCATGTGAACACTCGGGGCTTCTCTTTGACTCCTGATGTCTATTTGCTTTAGCTATTGTATATTGTTTGAACTGCTTTGGTCTTCTTGATGTGGTGCCTGTGTGCCTAAACTTTGTAATCTGTTTATAGTGTATGGTGTAACGCTATTGTGCATGGAAATCCATTCTCCAAATATCCTTGTTTTCCTGCACTGAGTATGTCACGATCTTGTTGTGCTGCACTCAGTACGTCAGTAGTGCAGCACAACAAAATCAAACAGCTTCTCGCGCTGCAAACACTGCGCGACACTGTTTAACTAAATATGTGAATCCACCGGCACACACAACGGCAATTCGTACTTCTCGACTGCGAAACTGACAGCAACCCAAAGTAGTAACGCAAAAAAAAAAAATGGCATTGTCCCGCCCATTTGAACCACTGTCAGACAGAGCTAAATTAACAGCAGACCAGCAAAACAGCCGTACAATTAAAAAAAACGGTTCACGGAGAACATCATCCATAACTATGACCAGTGGAAGAGAAAAACCATGTGACCGTGAATACTGACAGCGGCAGTTCAGATGACGAATAAGGTAAGGACCCGCCCGCCCGGCTTCCTGTAATTGTGCAAAAGAGTGATCGCGTAATACGCCTGGCGTAATTAGAGAAACCTAACATTTAATAATTTTTTTTTTCTCTCGCCCCACTCAGAATGTACCAGCAACATGGCAGAAGCTTACCCAAGGGACGTAAGCAATGCGATCTATCCGCATGTGGACCCACAACTACAAACGCTCATTTTTGATGATCAGATAAGACATTTTCTTCTATGGGCCGTCTGCTCGAATTGTAGAAAGGCTATTTGTTTCTTGTCTGCCTGCTTGTTATCGTACTGCTGAAGTAAATGTGTAAATGTGACATATATTTGCATTGTTGCAAGGGTATTTGTTTCCTGTTTGCCTATTATCGTACTTATCTATTAAAAAAATAAATATATATGTCTGCCAACACATCGCGTCCATTTGTTTTCACTGCAACTCCCCATACACTAAAAAGATTGTCTATGGGAAGTTTTGCACTACAAGGGTATTCACTGATCTCGAGGTATCCATAGCAAGGTGAAACCTCTCGAGCTACGTTCTCGAGGTTACACGTTGCCATGGATACCTCTCGATCAAGAATACCCTTGTTGTGCATGCCTCCCCATAGACAATCCTCTATATCTACTGCTACCCCTGTATCCCCAGTGAATGATTGCTATAACTGTCTGCTCTCCAAGCCATTGTTTTGGGGCTTATTAACTGTGCTGTCTTTGTATTAGTTTCAACGAGGTGCCTTTTAAATGAGTCTCTGACGCAAACATTTGTAAATCTGATATTTTTTAAATAAATAAATGTTCATGTTCAAGCCCATGAAACACCCTTATCTACTTAATGCATTCACAGTCGTAGTGGCTCTGCCAGAACTTGATTTTCTTTACTATAACATGCTCTGCTCCGGAGGCAGCCAATGTTATCTTCAGAGCAATCTAGACAACAGAACATTAAAAATGAAACAGACAACAATTAAAAAAAAAACTTAAAAGAACAAAATACACAGACTTACTCTGTGCCAAAGTATCTTCCCGTCTTCTGTCCTGATACACCAGTCTGATCCAGATGAAGGACCGCAAAACCTTGATGACTACCTCCCAGTGCTGCAGCTATTAACCTTTTCAAAAACGTTTCCTTTTGGCCATTTCAGTAACCTACCAAACCAAGTCTTTTCCCAGAGCTCTGGTCCGCAGTTTAACAATAAAATCTGTAGCAGTACTAGGTTGAGATCCAACTGGTGGAGGTCCCCAGTACCTGGGTTTGGGACCAACTGATACAAAAACAAAAAAAACTCAAAGCTTCACAGATAGTGAACATTGGGGGGTTCAAATAAACCCGTCTGTATTCACACCTACTGTGTATGCATCCACAGTAGTTTCTTTCTTTAAATGTTGCTTATCTAACGTTACTTGATCAGACAGCTTTTCTTCTAAAAGCAGCCTGAACTGTGAAAGCCATTATCAGCTTTAGCAGGATATACTTCCTCTTTTCTCTGACCTGCTATCTAGCAGACACAAATTACTTGGGCAGTTTTCCTTGTTTCTTTGAGAGATTTTTCTTTCATACATCTCTCCACATATCCTTAAACTTGGGGTCCTCAGACCTCCACATACATGCACATTACCCTTACCCAGCTTTTAGCTGCTCCTCAGACTTTTACCTGTAGGTTCAAGTCCACTCGAACACTCAGTCTATTAGACTCTTTTTCCCAGCCCCACAGTTAGGTTATGACCCTTACCTGCGCAGACCCTGTTTAGAGTAAACGCTAGGCTTTACCAGATTTACTGAGACCAGAACCAAAACCACCTCCAGGCAGGCTGGGCCAATGTGTAAATAAAGAAACTATACCATACTGATGGCAGTAAGGTAGTAAAAGCACAAGGTTCGTGGTTCGTGGTCCCTGGTAATCCAATAAAGCCACCTGACACCAGATGTTTTAAATCAGTTGCAATTTATCAATACCCAAATAAGCCCTAACAATTTCACATCTAACTTGATCAATTCTAAACAGCTGATGGCTTTTTACCACCAGGGCTACAGGTACAGAAAAAAATGAAGCAGATTTGCTCCCTTTTTTCTGGGTGTCCAGCATCTATAACAGCCCATGTAGCTATTCCTCTGGAACACACTGGACATGACATCTAGGTCCTGCATTTATACTCAAATTGTTTACATCAAAAAAATGCATAGTGGAAATTTCCAAAACCTACTACAGCACATTTTAGCCTAGACACTAGGTTATTAATACATCCTGTAATCGAAGTTCCTGATACAGCCTGTAATCAAAGTTCTTTGTTACAAGATGTACTTGGCATCCTGCCAAGACAAGGAGGATTTATTATTCTCATCCTTGGATGGAAAAATAGGTGGTCAGGGAATGCTACATTATTAAAAATAACATGCTTTAGGAGGCAGGAAATAATAAGAAGGCTTTTACTCTATTTAAAATAAATTGCTTAGAACTGTAAAACAAAACAAAAAAAAAACTTTAATACAAGGAGCCTTTTAGTATAAAGTGGCCAAAGCAAAAATATAATTATTTATCAGTTCCTTGTTAAACATATTGTTGAACACAAGGGAATTACAGGATGAGGAACTTTAACATTCAAGGCTAAACACAGTTATTAACAGCTGCGTGCACATGTCGGCCATAACCTTCAAAAAGACATGTTCTGGTACACAGTGTCTTGGCTGACAGGGTAAACTAATTTTGCTGATTCCTTGGTTTTAATATGGCATATGCTTTTCAACTATTTTCTACATTTTACAGAGTTTTAACAATTAACCTTTTAAAGTCTTACACGTACATACACATTAAGTGACATTCACTAGCCACTTGCAGTCCTTTACTAGCCATACATATCAGCTGACATGTTGGTATCATTTAGTACTCATTAACCATTTGCAGCCTCTGCAAGCCTTGTACACTTTTTCTATGTTCTCAACATTTTGGTTAGCCAACTATATATAAATGTTGTTCATTGATAAACTTGTATAGAACCTTGGCCATTATCATTTTCAACAGATTCCCGACCTTGAAGGTGAGGGGAATCCCACTCGGGGACCCCGAACCTTCACAAAATTAAACATAATATAGATGTTAATTATTAAATAAATGTTCTTAGAGTTTCTCGCCCTGCGATTCTATTTCGTGACCTCTGATGATGGGCTGCTATTACATCTGTTACCAGGGAGGCATAAAATAAGGACACATTAGTTTGTGTGCAATGTCCAAACTCAGCCATATTCCAATGGGAGATATTTAAGACAACGGGTATATGCATAAATTGTACATTATTTATAAGGGTTTCAGGTATTGAGGTGACAGTTAATCTGCTAGTGTCCCTGGTGTTAACGGGGAACATTTTAACAATCTTGATTATGGGGGTGAGGGAAGACCGGTAAGGGGAGTCTTGAACCCCCACATATAACACTTTGATTAATATATTTAATATAACTAAGCATTTTTTGTCTTAATCTGATAATTGCATCCTTATAATTTTTAAGCCATTATAATGCAAGCTACAATTTTTAAAGCTATAAAAACCATTTATAATTGATTACATAAAAAACCTTTTTTTAAAACTGGTTGCCGACATACAGATAGTCAAGGCAACTATGAAAAGCATCTGTTCTGGAGTTGGTACGGGGTGGTTACAGATACAGCAGAAATGGTGAGTTTGTAAAACATAGTGCAGAACTTAGGGATGTCAACACCACAATTGAAATATGTGAAAAGATGTTAACATGTGATACCACATAGAACACAATATGACTTATAACACAGTGAAAAAAAACTGAGCAATTTGATTGGCTGTGAGAGAAGTACAGGAGTATAATTATGAAAGCATAATTACACTCCGGTGCTTCTTTCATAGCCAAAACCTTAAGCACAAGCAACAGCAGAAAATCCATACACTGCACTCTACTTCCGAACCTGACAGTAGCTGTTAACGCTGAAAAGAAAATGTAGGAAATGACTGAATACTTCTTTTTCACAGTTAGCAGCTCCAGTCAGCAACTCTAGCAAACCCTCCCCGCCAGAGCGCCACTGCAGAAATAGCCGAGGTCATGCCCGATAACGAAATTCAGCATCCGAAGAGCAGCACAACTGTGCAGAACTGTACCTTCACTAGTGATGCTGTCTTCCACTTTTATTGCCTCTGTTGCACAGTGTAAGGGTTCGGTTGTACTCTTCAGTAAGTCCCTACCTACTTGTAGTGGCTCCGTTGAGCTCCGTTTACAGGGACTATTTAATCATAAATGACTTCTGCTTCTTTTCAGCTCTAAATTTGTTTTCAACTTGTTTGTTGACCAGAATGACTCGTTTTTTTCTCACTGTGTTATAAGTGCCATAAGACACTTCAGGGATGTGTAAATATGCTTTCATAATTGCACTTAGCTCTCGGGTGTTTAACGGCACCCTCGAGACGTGCAATTATGAAAGCATATTTACACACCCTGGCATGTCATATTGCATACATAACAATATCTGTTGATGAAGAGTTCATGGAATCCACTTTGAGAGTGGATAAGGTAGATGCTACCTGGTGTTGAGGTGTGGCACACCCTTGGAGCTTGACTGAAGAATCTGCTGATAATATCTCTTGTCAGATAGGTCATTATAAAACATATATGACCAGTTTAGAAAGTTTATACGAATAGCAGTCCATAGAGTTTCTCATTTGCAGAAAGGTAGTAACCCCACAAGGCACATGGGGCAATGCAGATGGTAACTGAAAGATGAAACACCATCATAGTAAGAAAGTCAATGTTTAGGCTGCAGGTTGCTGGATAACTGAATATGAAAAGGGTCTTGCCAGGGGCGCATTAGATTACACACCAAGTCCTGTTAATGGAGTAGCCACACACACACACACACTGGCATGTCATTTGTATAGACCCTTGGCCATTATCATTTTCAACAAACGGAATCAGGGCTGCTTGGGTTTTCTTGCCCGACTTCCCTATTTCTTGGCACCGGTGACAAGACTGGCAAAACTCCTTTACCTGCTGGGTGAAGCTGGGCCAGTAGAAATTCAGGGCCAACCGCTGCGTAGTGCAAGCGATTCCCAGATGACCAGACAAGGGAATATCATGTGCAATCTTGAGCAATTGCTCACGATACCCCTGGGGAATGACAAGCGGCCTGCCTAGCATCCCTTCCTCTGTCTGCACAGCCTGAGTATACACCAGTCCATTTTCCCAATAAACCTTATGTCTGCCGTCACCTCCCTGTGCTCCGTCAGAGTCTGCCCAAGCCCTCAGCTTCTCTAGACTAGTGTCACTTCTCTGAGCAGCTGCAAACTCCTCACACATTCCCAAGGCATGGGACAGGTCCCCTTCTGTCTCTAAACTAGGGTCCTTAGCACTAGCGTCAGGGCACTCAGGATTACTGTCATCCCTAACCCTCTGACAATGGGTCACCTTTCCCTCTTTGGGGTAGCCCTCTGTAGCTGTGTGGTTAACTGCTACTGGGGAAATTTCTACCCCCTTTTCATTAATCTCCATATCAGGAGACACAGGCTGGGGAACCAGCCTCCCACTGGTTTTCACAATGGCTTCTCTGGGGTCCAGGGAACTACAATGTTCCTGTGCTGCTTGGCTACGGGTAACCGCACACACCATCCTGTTTGAGATTGTTGCCCAGGATCACATCCACTGCTAAGGTTTTGGCTACAGCCACCTGTTGCACAGTTCCCCGTTTCACCTCAGTCTAGGAGAACACTAGCGAATGGCAATGTTTTCTCCTCACCAGTAAAGTCCTGTACAGTGGCATATTTATTGGGTATAAGCTGACCAGGCTCTACTAGATCCCCTTTTACCAATGTCAGGGATAATCCTGTGTCCCTTAACCCTTCCGTCTGTACACCATTCACCATGACTTGGTGCATGTGTTCCCTCATGTTCACAGGCATGCTTCCTGGGACACACAAACAACCCACTTCTTTCCTAGCCCCCGGTTGTGTATTAATCGTCTTTTTGGGACACTGTCTGGCAATATGCCCAGTTTCTTTACACAACCAACATAGAAACCTAGACTTTGATGGCAGATAAGGACCGCTTGGCCCACCTAGTCTGCCCATTTCCCTACCTAGAGGATAAGCTGCAGATCCTATTTAACCAACAGCCTATTTCTTCCTACCGCCACCAAAAATTGCCTTATGTCTGTCCCATGCATTCTTGAATTCTCCCACAGTTTTAGACCCCACAACCTCCTCAGGAAGGCTGTTTAATGCGTCCACCACCCTCTCTGTGAAAAAATACTTCTCACATTGCCCCTGAGCCGTCCCCCCTCTATCTTTAGATTGTGTCCCCTTGTTCTTGCACATCTCTTTTTCTGAAAGATGCTACCCTCTTGGACTTTGTTGATTCCCTTGAGGTACTTAAACGTTTCCATCATGTCCCTCCTCTCCCTCCTTTCCTCAAGCATTTACATATTAAGCTCCTTTAGTCTCTCCTCGTATGGCTTCTCTTGCAGACCCTGCACCATTTTAGTTACCCTCCTCTGAACTGCCTCCATCCTGTCTATGTCCTTGCGGAGATATGGTCTCCAGAACTGGACGCAGTACTCCAGATGGGGTCTCACCAACGGTCTGTACAGGGGGATAACTTCCTGTTTTCTGCTGGTGATACCTCTCCCTATACATCCCAGTATACCCCCAGCCCTCCCTACCGCCTTCTCACATTGCTTGCCAACCTTAAGGTCATCTGTTATGATTACCCCCAGGTCCCTTTCCATTTTTTGTTGTTGTTACTACCTCCCCCATTGCGTAATCTTCCCCTGGGTTTTTGTTTCCCAGGTGCATTACTTTGCACTTCTTTGTACTGAATCCAAGCTGCCATACTTCAGACCATTCCTCCAACCTTGCCAAGTCCCTTCTCATCCTTTCCACGCCTCCTTGTGTATCAACCCTGTTGCAGATCTTTGTGTCATCTGCCAAGAGGCATACTTTTCCTTCCAGTCCCTCTGCAATGTCACTTATAAAAGACATTAAAAAGGACAGGACCCAGTACTGAACCCTGCGGTACCCCACTAGTAACCCCCCCTTTGTTCAGAGTGGACTCCATTTACAATTACCTTCTGTGTTCTGTTGTTCAGCCAATGTTTTACCCAGGCTACCACACTGGAACCCACTCCCAGGCTGGTTAATTTGACTACTAATCTTTTGTGTGGGTCTGTGTCAAATGCCTTGCTAAAGTCTAGGTAGGCCATGTCCACAGCCCCCTCCCTGGTCTACTACTTTGGTCACCCAGTCAAAGAAATCAGTTAGATTTGTCTGACATGACCTTCCCGCTGTGAACACATGCTGCCTTGGGTCCTGTGCCCCACTGGCCTCTAGGTACTCAACAGTTCTTTCCTTCAGAAGTGATTCCATCACTTTCCCTACCACAGAGGTCAAACTGACAGGTCTGTAGTTTCCTGCCTCTGTCTTGGTCCCACTTTTGTGAAGGGGAATCACATCTGCCTTCTTTCAGTCCTCGGGTACCACACCATCCTCCCATGATTTGTTAAAAAGCGTAGTCAGTGGTGTCACTAGTTCTCTGCTTAATTATTTTAGAATTCTGGGGTGAATTCCATCTGGCCCCACTGCTTTGTCCACCTTCAGTTTTAGGAGTTCTTTCAGAACCCTTTCTTCTGTGAAAGGACTGGGATCGACCCCCCTCTCCAGAGTGCTTCTGTTAATTGGATTTGGCACCTCCCCCACTTCCTCTTTTGTGAATACTGAACTGAAGTATTCATTCAGTATCCCTTCTTTTTCACTGTCACTTTCTGCCCACCCACCATCCATTCTAATCAGCCTCACTATTCCTCCCTCTGTCTTTCTACGCTCCCTGATATACCTATAAAAGGTTTTATCCCCCTTCTTAACCAAGTTAGCTATCTTTTCCTCAGTTTGTGCCTTTGCTATTCTGACTACCCTCCCTGCTTCCTTCTGCCTTAATTGGTACAGTTCTCTGTCCTGCTCCTTCTGTTTTCTTATACTTCCTAAATGCTATCTTTTTCTCCCTAACCTTCACCGCCACCTCTTTTGAGAACCATAGTGGCTTTTTCTTTCATTTTGATTTGTTTATTTGCTTCACACAAAGGCTTGTTGCCTCAGTGATGGCAGTTTTGATATTTCCCATTGTTGCTCCACCCCTCCTCCTAGCCTGTTTGCTAGTGCTTTTCTAAGGCACTCTCCCATCTTGCCAAAGTCAGCCCTCCTGAGTCCAGAACCCTCACTTTTTGTATGGCTTGACTCTATAGCTGAGTTTATCGTGAACCACACTGTTAGGTGGTCACTTGTTCCCAAATGGCTACCCACTTCTAGATCTGAGATCCTCTCACTGTCCCCATTTGAGAGTGCGAGGTCTAAGACTGCTCCCTCACAAGCAGGTTCAAAAACTAGCTGTCTGAGGCATGCCACCTGAAGGGCATCAAGAATGGCCCTGCTTTTGGATGTGGCTGCTGCAAAGGTGCTCCAGTTAACATCTGGCATATTAAGGTCCCCCATCAACAGTATCTCCCCTTTCTCTGCCATCCTAAGTATGCCTTCTATCATATCTTTGTCCATTCCCTCCCCCTGACATGGGGGTCTATATACAACCCCTGTGCAGACTGTGGTGCCACTTCCAGTCTCTAAGGTGACCCACAGTGCCTCCTCTCCTCCCTGCTTACTCTTTTGTTCGGTTGCTTTTATCCCTTCCCTTACAGAGAGAGCAACTCCCCCCCCCCGCCCTTCCTGTCTCTCCTGTAGGTTGTGTACCCTGGTATGTTAACATCCCAGACATGGTTCTCTGTGTACCATGTTTCTGTGACTACTACAATATCCAGGCATCTCTCTTCCATCAAGGCCACCAGTTCAGGGAGCTTGTTGCCCAGACTACGGGCACTGGTACACATTACACTCGATTTCTTGATGGCCTTACCTCTTTTTGCCCCATCCCTGTCCTTATTGCATTTGTCACTTTCTCCATTTACCCCTGCGCTTCTCCCTATCGACATCTCTATGTTGGTGTCTACCTCACTTAGTACCCTGATATTTTGTGGGGGGGCTAGGATTTCCCTGCTCCTTTCCAGTGCCTCCCCCCTTGGCTAGTTTAAATGCTTGTCAAGTAAGTATTTAAACCTATCACCTAGGATCCTGGTTCCCCTCCTGGACAGATGCAGACCATCATGCCAGTATAGGCCTGCACCCCTCCAGGTGGACCCCCAGTCCCCAATGAAGCCAAATCCCTGAGCTCTGCACCAGTTTTTCAACCACTGATTGAATCTCACGGTGTGGAGCACCCTAGCCTCACCCATGCCATAGACAGGCAGCACCTGCAAGAAGGTTACTGTGTGTGCTCTTTGTCTAAGGCCCCTCCCCATCTCTACAAACGCTTCTTGCACTGCTCTGATCCCTTTCTTAGCCAGGTCATTTGTCCCTAAGTGGACAATGACATCCAGCTCCCTCCCCTATGCAGCTGCTCCCTGCGATCCTGAGGATTCGCTCCCTGTCCCTCAAAGCCATGGCACCAGGCAGGCATCTTACCTCCCTCACCCCTTCCTCCCCCAGTTCTACCTTCCTAACAGTGGAGTCCCCCACCAGGAGTTGTTTCCTTCCCCTGTGGGGTCCCATGCTGCCCTCCTGTGGGTCTCCTTTGTGGAGGTTCCCAGCATCCTCCTTGGTCTCCACTGTGGGTGCCTCCATAGAGGAACCACACTTTTCCAGAACGGTACAGAAACTGTGGAGAGGTACAATTGGAGGGATGCGCCTCTGTTCCACCACCCTCAGCCTCCCTGAGCCCACTGTGGTCCAACCACTACTCTTTCTTGGCAACCTCTGAGGCAATGGCAGTGACCCTGGTGGTCCCTGGGTGGAAGAGGAGGTCCCACAAATCCTGGCCAACTCAGCCTGGAGATGAGCAACCTCCTCCCTCAGCCCAGAGAGGTGCCTGCAGATGGGAAAACAATGCATCCTCCAGAACATCTCCCGGAAGACTGCTGCTCCACAGCCACTGCACTGAACCACTCCCAACATGTCTTTTTTCTGGCCCCCTAACTGTTATTTGGAATACTTACTCTTTCCTCTGTTTGTTCAATTCTTTTTTTTTTTCTTCTCTTCTCTCCCTACTAACTTACTGTCTCTGCACCCTTTTAGCTCCTGATCTTCCTGTTCTGAGAAAAGCAGTTCCTATATTTCTCAGTAGTCTACTGACTTGCTTAGAGTCAGACCTCCAGCAGCTGGGGGGGACGGAGAGCTACTCTTGTCCTTCTAGGATGGTGAGTCTTTTGTTGCTTTGTGATCACTCACTTCCTGCTCCCAAACAGGAAGTTCCTGTTGTTAGTTAAATCCTGTGCCTATAAAAGTAGAACTGGTTTACGGTGGGGGAGTGGAGGGGAAGGAAGGAGGGCAATATAGCCCCAGTAGAGAAGTTTTAGTTATACCAGTAGCTCCTTCCTCATGGTTTTCTGTCTGCTTTGTGGCAGAAGCTATCTAGGGCAGTGTTTATATCTGGTCTTAACCTGGCTTCTTCTAGCTAAGCCACTCCCCCTACTTTGCAAATCTTTCTACACTTAGTTAATTTCACAGATAACAATTCCCTTCTGACACCTGTGACAAGCACCTAGATAAGTACACAGATAACAATTTACTTCAACTACCTCTAGACAAACACACTAACTCCTTTATTTTTTTTTTTTTTACCCTAAATTGAAGGTCCCAGTACAAGAGATCTAGTTCTTGGCCCCAGTAGAGAAGTTTTAGTTATACCAGTAGCTTCTTCCTCCTGGTTTTCTGTCTTCATTTCTTTTCTCAGAGAAATCGTTTCTCTGAAACCTGGGGCTAACTGGTTTCGGCGGAGGCAGTGAGGGTTTTAGCTGCCCTGAAGGCACGCTTTTCCCTTTCTGCGCTGCCACGCCCACCCCATTCGCTTTCAGAGCAGGTCTGCTCTTGGCATAGCTGTCCGAGAGTTCAGCAGCCTCTTGCACTGTTTTGGGATCTCGGTCCTCCAGCCAGGTTTTCAGCTCGGCTGGGCATGCCCAGAAAAACTGTTCTAACAAAATCACATTTTCAATTTTATCTACAGAGTTTGCTTCAGTTCCTTCCCACCGTTTTAAAAAGTGACGACGTTTTGTGGCTAGCTCCTCGTAGCTCACGTCAGGGCTTCTCCTGAGCTTGTGGAATTTAGCTCTGTATGATTCAGCAGTTAATTCAAATTTTTTTTAACACTGCAGCTTTAAGTTTGCTGTAATTATTACTGTCCTCATTGTCCATTTGACCTAATGCATCCCGAGCTTTCCCGGTAAGTAGTGGGGATAGCTGGAAGCTTCAGGACTCCGTAGGAATTTTAGCCTGAATACAAACTTTTTCAAAAGAATTTAAAAAGGCATCCATATCCTCCCCCTCTTTAAATTCGGCTATCATTTGGAATTCAATTTGTAACCCAGTCCTGTAGTCCCAGTTAAACCCAAGCCACTTACCTGCTCTGGTGCTGGTGGTTGGAGTCGTAGCTTCTCCAATTCATGTTGCCTCTGGCGCTCTCGCTCGTCTCGGTCCGTCTCTCGCTGTTCACAGTCCGCCTCTTGCTATTCTTGCTCCTTCTTCTCCTCTGCAGCTCGCTGGCGCTCACGCTCCTCACACTCAGCCTCTTGCTGTTCCCACCTCCTGCTGTTCCCGCTCTGCCTCTCGTCTCTCTCGTTCCGCCTCTCGCTGTTCTCGTTCTGCCTCTCGTCTCTCTCGTTCAGCCTCTCGCTGTTCTCGCTCCCTCTTTTCCTGGAACTCCAGCTCCATTCTGCGCAACTCAATCTGCAGCCTGAGTACATCTGGCTGCAGAATACTGGTGACCGTTCCCTGCTGCTGTGGCCCTTCGCTGGCGCTAGCCCTCCTGTCATCCTTACCGGATCTGGACACTGCACTGGGCGCTAGCCCTTCCACACTCAAGGTTCAGTCCCTTACAGTCACTGTCTGTGACTCGATGCTCTGGGTATCCGCTACCATCAGGGCATCCACAAGGTCCTGTTTGGTGGCTTTTACCTCGTACCGGACTCCTCTGTCCCTGCGCAACTGCTTTAAGTAGTCTACAGTGTGCCCGCTGTAATTGGAAGCCATCTTCTTCCCTAACTACGGCTACTCTGACTAGCACTTTAGAGAAAAAAAAAAACAGGTAGGAACTTGACTGTAAGCCAAGTGATATAGTTCTGTTTTCTTTTAAAAAATAAATAACTGCCCTTTCTTGGCAAGTGAGCTGTACAGTATCAAGCTGACACACTGAACAATAAAAGCTTGTGATACCAAAATTATCCGCACCGCTGCCAACCAATCTGTCAAAACCTACTCAGGTCAGGCCCTCTGCTCCCACAGTGCCAACCTCCGAGAGCAGTCTTGTGAACAGGTAACAGAAACAGGGTAACCCTGTCTGTTTTGTAGGTTCAAATCAACCTTTGGTCTCAAATTCTGGAGGGATTCAAACTGTGAACCTCTTTCTAGCTTACCCAATGTACAGGCTCAGATAATTCTGCTCTTCGGGGAAATGCCAGATATCTTTTGCCTACGGGCACCTAACCAGGTGTACAAAATGAACCCTTAAAAACTCTATGAAAGACCTCAGATAAACTCTTACCTTTTCCCAGTTTGGTATATCATTAAGCATATGCACAGTGTCAACTTTAACCATATATGCTTCACCTGTCAAAGAAAGAATTTCGAAGGTACACGAAGCAGTCTCTTTAAAATAGAGGTTTACTTTAAAATAGATAAAAATGTAAATACAGAACAATATATCACAAAACATACGATCACTTAAAAGAACAAAGTTTAGAGTGCAAACTCCTACCAACCATACACTTAGACTTGCCTATCTAATGTATTCTTATTTTCTTACAGTGCTGATAGATGTTTCTTCTTCAGAGTCCAAACAAGAATGTCTCTAAGTGGAATACAGAATACAGTCTAAAACTGTTTTTGCCAACCTCTTCCATGAGGTCACCTAGCTCCTCCCTGTCAGAATGTAAAAATTATACAAAACAGGATGCCCTATCAAGAGGTATTAAATTCTGTGACTTCAGCAAAACTCATTTTCCAAATGACTTCTTTGATCTATGAGCAGTTTCCTCTCTCAAAGACATCAAAGGACTTTTTATGACTCTCTCTGCCAGATCTCACTGAGGTGTAATATGCTTTGTGACACCAGGTGCAATTAAATGACCTTCCTGAGGACGTCATAAAATGGATATTTTAGTTCTTAGCTTCAAACAACCCAGATCCTAAATAAGGCTATGAAATGCGAGTTCTTGGAAGTTAATCCCATCACAGAGATCTGCTGTTTAACATATATCCTGGTCTTTTGACTGAAACCTAGGTGGGGTCAGCCCAAAAGCACATGATGTCTCATGAGAGACATTCAATAACACATTTTTATATTACAAAAAAATCATAGAGCGATCAGAACCAGCTGTCCAAGTGTCACAATCTCAAGGGTACTAAAGGAACGGAGCACAGTGCTAGCCACCCCACTGGCAATATTATTTAGCATCTCAATGGAGATGGGGGTAGTTCCAAAGAACTGGAGGAGGGTTGATACAGTCCCTCTGCACAAGAGCGGCAGCTGGAAAGAGGCTAGTAATTACAGGCCAATCAGTCTCACATCAGTGGTGGGGAAATTAATGGGAGTCCCAGCTGAAGTAGAGGCTAAGTAAGGAACTTGGCAACCTTGGGGTTGGAGAGAAGGCGGTAAGCTGGGTATCAAAGTGGTTGAAGGACAGGAGGCAGACGGTGGTGATAAACATCAGCCATAGGGATCGACACTGGATTCTGCTCTCTTCAATGTCTTCATTAGTGACATTGCTGAGGAACTGAAGGGGAAGGTGTGTCTCTTTGCGGATGACACAAAAATCTGCAGCAGGGTGGACACCCAGGAAGGAGTGGCGAGAATGCAAAGGGATCTGGGGAAACTACAGGAGTGGTCTAGGGTGTGGCAGTTGGGTTTCTTGCCAAAAAGTGCAAAGTCACGCACTTGGGACAGGGAATCCCGGGGGCTGTGTATAACATGGGGAGGAGGGCAGGTATTTACAGGAACCGTGCAAGAAAGGGACACTGGGGTAATTCTATCTGATGATTTCAAGGTGGCAAGGCAGTGCAACTAGGCAGTAGGCAAGGCTAGCGGGATGCTGGGGGTGCACAGGGAAGGGGATTTCTAGCAGGAGACAAGAGGTGGTGTCATCTCTGTACTGCTTGTGAGACCCTATCCAGAGTACTGTGTCCAGTTCTGAAGGCTGCAGCTCCACAAGAACACTAAGAGACGGTCCAGAGGAGGGCTACCAAAATGGTGCAGGGGCTGCAAGAGAAACCATATGAAGAAAGAATGCGAGAGAGGACATGATTAAGACGTATACTTCACAGGGGTGAACAAGGTGCAGGACGGGAGTCACTCTGACAGGAGAAGGAGCAACAGAACACAGGGCCATACAATGAAGCTGGGGACAAGGGGGGGGGGAGTTTTGTAACAGGGTGCTCCTGTTATGAATGAATAGTCCTGCAGTAAAAATGTGTAACCCCCCCATCATCTTTTCCTACTTTTCTCTCATTTCTTTCTTCCTCCTTTCTTTACTAAATTTCGTGTCAGGGTGGACAACCTGGCATATCTCTACAAACTTTACTGCCCCTTTAAATAATCCTGAAACCCTTATGGGTGCACAATGAAAGTTTATCCTTTTTCCATAAGGAGCTCTGTATTTGAGTAATGGTTATGCTCCTAAGGTGCCCCAGTTTGTTTATGTTACACTTCAGCGCTGGAAATACGTGCCTCGGTGTCCAAAGTGAAGCGCCATGTGCTACTGTAACTGGTGCCCCTTTAAGAAGCACAGAATTGCTGTGCTGCAAGCCCGATGTTGGGCGAAGTAAATAAAAAGAAAACCGCTTGTTGCAGTATTGATGAAAAGCTCTTCTGAGCTTAAAAAGATTGCTGCAAATATTAGTTGTTTAGACAGTCCAGAAAGTGAATGACTGGGAGCTGTCAAAACCAAGGCCAAAATGAAATGTTTTAGCCAACGGATGACATTTCAGCCATCAGGATTATAAAGCCAACAGCAGAACAATTAGGAAAGACTGCTAAAATGGTTTGCAGATGCTTACTAGGTATAAAGCCTGCAACTTTAAATAAATAAAGCCCTTTTCCTTTTTCTTTGTTAAAATAAATAACCAGTGCTTCAGTATCAGGTCTCCTGGGCTGGCAGGGGAAGGCAAATAGGAAGCGCGCCCCTCATTTGTCATTCCCCTGACCAGGCTGGGTATTCCTGTATATAAACATGTGAAAATGAACAAATAAATGTTCTTTTGTTGTTACCTGAATTCTTGCCATTATGGGGAGATTCCTACTATAGGACCGAAAGGCCCTGAAGTGACTGCTTTTGTAATAATCAGGAAAGGTGAGGTGACAGCAAGTGGGAGGAGCTATGCTCCAAATGAGGTAGAAACCCCCAAATTAAGGTTTAGATGATCTAAATGAAAAAATTACTCACCTTAGTAATGTTGTTTCTTCTAATGGAGTCTTGCTGTACTCTAACTATTGCAGTGATATCCAACCTTTGAACTGCCCCGGAGAGGAAAGAGTTAACTTTCCATGCAAGGCATGGAACGCTGAGCTCCAGCTCGGTTGAGACTCTGTTTGTTGTTGTTTGAACCCAAACCGCCAGATCTTTACGAGCTAAACTCACTGGACGTCCTGTGTGGAAACTGTAAGCTTACACTAGCCAACTGGCAACTAAATCTAATAAAAAGGTTTTTTGGTTCCAAGGCAAAGACTCAAATCAGGAAACCCAAAAAACAAAACACAACACATACCCAAAAATAAGAAGGTGAGAAAAGGGGGGCACCTCTAGGGTGCCAACACTGTTCCTGCCCACCCACATCCCAAAACCCAGGTTCTGAGAGGGGGGGGGGAGGTCAGAATACAGCAAGACTCCATTAGAAGAAACAACATTACTAAGGTGAGTAATTTTTTCTTCAAACAACATGAAGTCTTGCTGTATTCTGACTATTGTAGACTACCAAGCAGTACCTCCATGGAGACAGCAGTGTCTGGAGAAATATGCTTCTTGGAACACCAAATGCTGAATCTTTTCCATTTGGAGTTGTAAGTCTTTCTGGTGGAGGGGCTTTCGAGCAGCTTTGAGAATATCCAGAACCCCCTGAGAAACACGCAAGTCTGCAAACTCTAACACTTCAAGAGCCATGCCTTGAGATTGAGAGACTGAAGACTGGGGTACCAAATCCTCCCCCGAGAGGATGTTAACAGGTTGTAATTCCTGGGAAGAGAAAGGGGAAGATAGACTGCAAGAGACAACAACAGGGGGTACCAAGGCTGTCTGGCCCAATCTGGAGCAACTGGAATCACTTTGCAAGGTTGAGACCTTATCTTGACTAGAACCTTGAACAGCAGTGGGAAGGGAGGGAAGGCATACAGAAATTTCCCTTCCCAATTCAGAATCAGAGCATCCAGGTGGACTGAGCCCAAGACTGGGGGGTCTGCAACAAAAGAGAGGAAGTTGGTGATTGTCTGGGGCTGCAAAGAGATCCATCTCTGTAGTGCCCCACCTTGAAAAAATCACTTTCAACACCTGAAGGTCCAGAGACCATTCGTGATGTCCCTGAGAGATCCTGCTCAGTGCATCTGCTAGCGCATTGTCCTTTCCTGGAAGGTGAACTGCTATCAGAGAGGCCTGCAGGGAATAAGCCAGGGACCACAACGTCACGGCTTCTGTGCACAAGGCCATAGACCGAGTGCCTCCCTGCTTGTTGATGTACCACATAGTGGTGGTGGTGTTGTCTGTTCTGATTTGAACCACCTTGTTCTGCACTGACTGAGAGAAAGCTTTCAGGGCCAGAAAAACTGCCCTGAGTTCTAGGAGATTGATATGGAGAAGGGATTCCTGGGGGGACCACAGTCCCTGGGCAGCAAGGGCCCCCAGATGGGCTCCCCAGCCCAGAAGGGAAGCATCTGTGGTAAGGACCACTGAATGAGATTGAGTGGCTTATTAGATTGTCCTGATCCTGCCACCATTGAAGGTCTTGGATCAAGGTCAGAGTCACTGGGATCAGTTTGGCAAGGGAATCCTTCCTCTGAGACCAAAAAGCTCTCAGATGGAACTGAATATCCCTCATCTGGAATCTTTCCCCTTGGACCACTGCTGTTGAAGCTGCCATGTGGCCCAAGAGCTGGAGGAAATGCCTTGCCGGTCGAGATACCTGAAGGCTGAAGGAAGAGGCTAGTTCTATAAGAACCTTTGCCCTTTCCAGGGGAAGAAAGGCTCTTGCTTTGACTGTATCCAGCTCTGCCCCTATAAAGGTAAGAAGCTGGACTGGTTTGAGAACTGACCTGGGAAGGTTGAGAAGAAATACTAGAGAAGTGAGCACCTGCTGGGTCACTTGCAAGTGTGACATGACTTGGTCTGGAGACTGGCCTACTATTAGCCAATCGTCCAGATATGGAAAAATGGAAATCTTTTGCCTTCTGAGAAAGGCAGCTACTACTGCCAAGCACTTTGTGAAAACCCTTGGGGCTGAAGTTAGGCCAAAGGGCATTGCTCTGAACTGATAGTGGCCTGAGGGCAACTCGAACTTGAGGTACTTTCTATGGGAGCACCTGATGGGAATATGAAAGTAGGCATCTTTGAGGTCCAGGGAGGCTAGCCAGTCCCCTGGCCTTAGAGAGGGAAGGATTATTCCCAGAGTTACCATCTTGAACTTTGGTTTTAAAAGATGTTTGTTTAGCTATCTTAGGTCTAGGATGGGTCGCCATTCCGCTGTCTTTTTTGGGGTAAGGAAGTACCTGGAGTACAGACCTTTGCCCCAGTGTAGGGTAGGTACTCTCTCTATGGCTCTTAAGGCCAGAAGAGATGAAACCTCTGCCTCTAGGGCAAGTGTTTCTGAGAGACTTGCAGGTGGAAAAGATCTGGCTCTCATCTTCGGAAATTTTTTGAAGCTGAGAACCAGTCCCTGGCTTATTACTTCCAGGACCCACTTGTCTGATGTAATAGACATCCAGTCCTGGACGAAGCAAGCCAGCCTGCCCCCTACTGGAATAGAAGAGTCGACCCAGGCAGGCCCATCAGGATGTCTGCTTGGCATGGGCCTTAGGCTGAGGAGTGGATGCAGCCCTGCTCATCCCCCTTCTGCCTCTCCCTCTGAAGAACCCCCCTGTGAAAAGGGAGAAGAGGCCTGTGCTTGGTAAAAAGGCCTAGGAAAAGGACTGCCCCTGCCCCTAGACAGCTGCCTTTGAGGAGTTGCCTGCCTCTTCTTGGCCTGAGCACTCCTGTAAGTGGTCCTGTACTCATCCATTTTCTTCATGTAATTCTCAGTCTGCTCCCCAAACAGAGAATTACCCACTACAGGAAAATCCATGGCCTTAGTCTGAGTATCCTTCGAGAGACTAGTACATCTGAGCCAAGCCATTCTCCGAAGAGCCACAGATGTAGCCATGACTCTTGATGACACATCACTGGAGTCCACAGCAGCATGAAACTGAACTTTTGATGCCTCAATCCCATCTGCAGCCACTTCCTCCAGCTCCTTGGTAAGCTGGGGGAAGCCTGTTTAGCCAGTGCCAGTACAGAGTCCCACCTGAACTTCTGGTACCTGGCTGTATAGGCCATATAATTCGCCTGTCTGAGTCCCAAGGAAGATGCCATGTACTGCTTTTTTGCCATGGCATCAATCTTCCTGGAGTCTTTGTCTGGGGGTGTGAAGCCAAGGGAATGTTTGCCTTATCACAGGCAGCAGCCTGCACAACCCCAACATGGCTGCACTGCTGATATAAAAACTCCGTATCTGAGCCTGAAAATGTATACCTCTTGTCCATTCTTCTATCCACAGGAGGTATAGAATTAGAAGACTTCAGAATTTTTTGTGTCTGCTTCCCAAAAGATTTGTGGAGAATAGACAGTCTCCTGGACTCTGGGATGTCCATAATCTCTACAAAATCAGGCTCCTCCTGATCCTCCATTGCCTCTTCCATAGGACGCTGGAGGGTCTCAGCCACCTTTCTGTAGAACATAAAGTGGAAAGGAGACTCAGAGAGCCTAGATGGGGATACACTTGAAGGTCTGTCTGGGGAGATGTCCGGTTCCACAGGCACATCCAGACTTTCACCATCACCATCACCATCATCAACTTCATACTCCCCCTCTTCCTCAAACTCTTGTTCATAAAATTCTTCAGGGGTATAATCGTGAACCAGAGGAACCAACTGAACCGAGCCCCTGCCAAAAGGTGCCGGATCGTTTGGAACAGGGCGAAGCGATTCCACAATCCGAATCACTCTGGCTATTTCTTCGGTGTTCGGAACATGGACTTATGGATCCGAACCAGACGATTTTTCTTTGCGCTTTCTTTTTGTCGGAACCGACCCCTCGGGATCGGATCTCCTCTTGCCTGAAGAAGTATCACCCTGGTCGGAGGGCACTCCTTCTGGTTCGGTCGGAACCAAACCGGGCTGGCCATCCGGGTCAGCGGACTTCTCGGCCTCCTTTTCCCTCAGTCTACCTAATCTCTTATCAAGGGTAGATGTGGGAACATTTTTACAAATTTAGGAGTCTGAATCGAGGTGTTCAAACCCCAGACAATAAACACAGTTGGTGTGGGGATCGGCCTTACCAAAGACCTCCCCACACTCACTACAGTGTTGAAACCCAGTGGGCCCAGTTTTTTTCTTGGGTTTCTCAGACATGGCCAACCTAACCAAACTTACCCTTTTTTCGGCAACCACCAGGCAAGCCTCCCTCATCGGTTCCTAACCGTGTCACGGGTCTTGGAAAAAACGTACTAAAACACGTTTTTTTTTTTTTAGAACTGATAAGGACCGGTAACCACACACTGAAGTTAAACAAGGTAGCAAATGATCGGTTCAGCCGAACCGATCTGCATTTTTACAAGTTCCACACAGAAAAACACAGTACAAAACCTATCTAGTACTCACGGTACCACAGACAGAGACTGAACCGACTATGTGGAATAATTTTCGGTTAAAAACCGACGGAAAACCAACACTTTAACCGACTTTCGAACCGAGCTGCAGGAGAAATCTCCGGAGCAACTGTTCAGTGAGGCGGAGTAAAGAATCTGACGGTTAGATTTCAAAGGGAAACAGACAGAGACATCAACCAAGCTCGAGCTCAGCATTCTATGCTTAGCATAGAAAGTTTAACCCTTTATTCTCCGGGGCAGTTTAAAGGCTGGGGCTAATTGCACTTCTCAGAATACAGCAAGTCTTCAAGTTGTTTGAGCAACAAACTTAAACACTGAGAAAAGAAACAAAGATAAAAAATATGACGTAGAAAAAAGGGCACTAACATTTCAGCATCACTGGCTAAACCAGCTTACCTGGTTAAGGTATGATGACAAAAAATGCATCACGTACTGCTCCATCTGTAAGAAATATCCCACTCTTGCGATTCTTGCTTATTCAAAAAAAAACTAACGTGTTTGTCACTGGTTCAGATAATTTCAGAATTGAGTCAGTGAGAACCCATGAGAAATCAAATCCACGTATAATTTGTGCAAACCAGTACAGTCACAAAACTGGTCACCGTGCAGTCAATTTTAACATATCTGAAACTGTACTATTTCACACATTTTCTCAGATGAAGGAAGCCACAAAAAGTAAAATGAGGCGTTTATTTAACACCGCATATTCCTTGGCTAAAAATGTACATCCTTTCTCAGATATGGAGTGGCTTTGCACAGCGCAGGAAAAAAATGGGGTTAAACTCGGCAACAATTACACAAATGGTAAATGGGCAAGAGATTTCTGTAACGCAATATTGGCTGTCATGTCTAAAACACAGATCCAGACTGTCAAAAATACAAATTTCGTTACCGTTCTTGCAGATGGCAGTACAAATGCAAGCATTGTAGAGTGGAAAATACAGGTTACTCACCTGTAGCAGGAGCTCTAGGAGTGGTATAAGTTGTTCATCCACACTGTCTGGCAGGTACCTTGCCGCTTTAAGATGGGCTGGAAAGTCTTCAAGCTGGCTCCTCCCACCCACCCGGGTGATGAAACTCTCGGCTCCGCCCCATGACGCCAGATCTAGCCCGCTGGAAGCCAGGTTGTGCGCCGAAGGTCGGGAGGTCGGGTGGCTCCATGTGGATGAACAACATATACCACTCCTAGAACTAGAACTACGTCCAGAATTAGGGAGGTGATCCTCCCTCTATATAATGCCTTGGTCAGGCCGCAGCTCAAGTACTGTGTACAGTTCTGGAGACTTCATCTGAAGAAGGACATAGCGCTGCTGGAGAGGGTTCAGAGGAGAGCGACCAGGATGATTCAGGGCATGGAAGGGAGGCCTTATGAGGAGAGACTGGAAGAGCTTGGGCTTTACTCACTGGAGGAGAGGAGGGACAGGGAAGATATGATAGAGGTTTTCAAGTATGTAAAGGGAATAACCAGGAGTGGAACCAAGGAGCTGTTTAGGCTAAAGAAGTGGGGGAACAACCAGGGGCCATGAGTGGAAGGGGGGGCGTAGGACGCATTTTTTCACTGAGAGGGTGGTGGAGCTGTGGAATGTACTGCCTGGGAGGCTGGTGGAGGAGGGCACAGTGCAGGGCTTCAAGAAGGGGTGGGACAGGTTTAAGGGGAAACTGAAACTAAAGAAAACTCTCTTGAGGGCTGAGGGGTGGTAAGGCGAGCAGCCACTAGGTTGCTGACTTTCGAGCAGACAAGACAAGACCATCTGGCCTATTCTGCAGGCTTTTAGTATGTTAGTACTGTATTTCTAGGGGCGTGGATATGTTGTTCTATCCACACTGTCTGGCAGACTCCTAGCAGTTCTCCGCGAGGAGGGAGGCAAGGCGCACACCCCCTACTTAGGGAACAGGGACTGGAGAACTGAGGTTCCAAAACCAGCATCCCAGCGTGACTCAAGGTCGATGTGGTAATGGGAAATGAAGGTGTGTGCTGACTTCCAGGTAGCAGCCCTGCAGATTTCCTGGATAGGGACGTCCCTAGAAGCAGTCACTGACGCAGCAGTATGACGGGTGGAATGAGCCCTAAGCCCTACGGGAGGTTCCCTACCCGCCAACCTATAGCAGAGATCAATGCAGGAAGTAATCCACCTGCCAGTCATCCGCTTTGCTGCACGTCTGCAAGGTGCGGCTTCAGCATAGGTGACAAACAGCTGGTGACCCTCTCCCCAAACTTCCGCCGTATGCTCTTTGTAGTAAGCGAGCGCTCTTCTCTGGTACAAAGTATGTAGCCTGTACTCGGCCTCCGAGATGTGACTGGGGTAGAACACCGGCAGAGTCAACACCTGGTTCAGGTGAAACTCCAACACCACCTTCAGGAGAAATTACGGGTGGGGGCACAGGACAACCTTGTCCCTGTGGAAGACCAAGTAGGGAGCTTCAATGGAAAGCACCTGGAGCTCCCCAATCCTTCTGGCTGACGTGACAGCCACCAAGAAGGCGGTCTTCCACGACAGGTGAGAAATGTCACACATGTGCATCACTTCGAATGGCTTGCCCATGAGCTTGGCCAATACCAGCAGTAAATCCTATGGAGGTGGTGGTTCACGCACTGGAGGTGATACGTAATCTAGGCCCTTGAAAAAGCACCAGACCACCTTCTCCTGCACCACCGACTGCTTGCCGGCCCGCGTTCGGTAAGCAGAGATGGCTGCCAGGTGCACCTTTAGGGTCGTCGACCAAAGCCCCTACTGGGAAAGGGGCCACAGGTAGTCCAGAATGCTAGCCAGCGGACAGGACAAGGGGTCCAACCCATTGCCCGGACACCAAATGGAGAATCACTTCCATTTGAAGACATAGCATTTTCTGGTCGACTCCTTGCGGGACGCCACAACGATGTTGAGGACCTCGTCAGAAAGACCCAAGGCCTGGAACTCTAGCCGCTCATGAACCAAGCAGTCAAGTGCAGGGGTTGAAGGTCCGGATGGAGTACCTTCTCCTCATTGACGGAGAGCAGGTCCGGGCGGACTGGAAGCCGCCTCAGAAGCCTGGAGCCGAGACTGAGGAGATCTGAATACCAGAACTGGCGAGGCCAGTCTGGGGCTACCAGGATCACCTGTGCCTTGTCCCTCCTGATCTCGAGGAGCACGTCGTGGATCAAGGACAGAGGAGGGATGGCGTAGAAGAGGCCCGGGGTCCATGGCCTGGAGCATCCCCCTGCAGTGAGCCCTGCTGAGAGGGGCAGGCATGGTATAGCCTCAGCTTGGCGTTCTACCTGGAGGCGAACAGGTCCACCTGAGGTGTGGCCCAGTGGGAGAACAGGTCTTGTACTATCTCCGGCAGGAGAGACCACTCATGAGATGCATCACCTATCTGAGGGCATCGGCCAGACTGTTCGAGGCTGCTGCCACATGAATGCCCAGGAGATCCGCCTCCAGGCTGAGCATGAGACAAGAAATGCGAAAAGCTTCCTTGCACAGAGGCAAGGAGTGCATCCCGCCCTGTCTGTTGAGATAGTACATGGTCGTGATGTTGTCCATCTGGACCTGGACCACTTGTCCCCGAACAAATGAAGTGAAGGTGGTCAGGGCTAGCCGGACCGCTCGGAGCTCCAGCAGGTTGATGTGGCATCGGGACTCCTGAGGGGACCACAGTCCGTGGGCTCAGTGCTCCCCCAGATGGGCACCCCAACCTATCAGAGAGACATCAGTCGTCAGGATGACTGTCGGCTCGGGGTGGACAAACGAGATTCCCTCCCGCAGGTGAGCTGGGACGAGCCACCACTGCAGACCATCCCACATCTCCTGGGTCAAAGAAACTGGCTGGTCTAGATGACCTGAGTGCTGAGACCACTGGCAGGCCAGCCCCCACTGCGGGGGCACATATGCCAGCGGGCCCAACAGACCATGCTGGCGCAAGCCACCATGAGACCCAGAAGGTGAAGCAAATCCCGGGCAGGGTGCAACTGCCCAACCAGAAATGATTGGGCAAAGGAGGAAAGGACCTTGGCCCTATCCACCGGTAGCCGGGCTCTGGCTTGGAGAGAGTCGAGCTCCACCCCGATGAACTGAATAACCTGCAAGGGCACAAGTTCTGATTTGGCCTCACTGATGAGGACGCTGAGCTGAGAGCAAGCCTGGAGGGCCAGATCTCCGGACCGCTCCACCTCCAACTTGGAGGCACCTGCTATCAGCCAGTCATCCAGGTAAGGGTAGACTCGGACCCCTTGGCGCCGCTGGAATGCTGCCGCCACTGCCATGCATTTGGTGAAGACCCTGGGAGCTAATTAGAGGCCGAAGGGCATGGCCCGGAACTCGCAGAAGTTTCCCTCTGCACGAAAGCGGAGGAACCACTGATGAGACGGACGGACTGGGACGTGAAAGAACGCATCCTGGCGGTCCAGGGAGCAGAATCACATGCCCTGCTCCAGGCATGGTATTATCTGAGCCAGGGTTACCATCCGAAAGGTGTGCAGCCTAAGGAACTTGTTCAGGTCGTGTAGATCGAGAATGGGGTGCCAGCCCCCCCCCCCCCCGTCCGTTTTGGAACCAGGAAGTACCTGGAAACAAACCCTGGGCACAGAATAGGATCTGCAACCTTGCTAACTGGCCCTTGCGAGGAGTTGGTCGATGTCTCCGGAGAGCCGACTGGGAGGCTGTGATCCGCATTCTCCCCCACAGGGCAGCACGGGCTCTAAAGCTGGGACCTGCTCGAACTCCATAGGCAGGACTCACCGACCACTTCCAGGCACCCAGTGGTCCCGTGGTGATAGCTGACCAGGCGGAAAGGAAGTGAGCTGAGCCGGTCTCATGGGGGAGCCAGGAGGTGAGACAAGGTTGAGGCAGCACCCGCAACTGGGCAGGCTTGGAGGAGTTGGGACTCGCCAGGAGCTGCCGGGCCCTTCCCCGGGCTTCTCGGCACCAAGTTTGAGCTTCGCTGATCCTGCGGGACGAAAGGGCTTATGCTGCTGATGGCGGCCTTTGTCCTTCCGTGCAGATGTGACCGAATCTAGGGTGGCACTGGATTTTTCAAGGTGCTGGAGGTGGCCCTCCACACCGGGCCCGAACAGGTCGGTGCCCAGAAAGGGAACATCTGCAAGCTTGTGTTGGGTGTCTGCCGTGAAGGTGGAGATCCACAACCAAGCCCTGCGGCGCATGGCTACTGTGGCCACTACCAAACGGGCACAAGAGTCTCTCCGATGTCCAGAGCCATCTGGAGCTGCTGCTTTGCCACCGGCCTATCCTGATCCCGGACCTGCTTGACCGTGGTCTGTTGGTCAGCCGAGAGATGAGGGAGCACCTCATCCAGGGAGCCCAACAGGGCGTGAGAGAAGTGTGCCATCATAACAGCCGAGCTGGCCTGGCGAAGGCCCAAAGAGGCGGCAGCGTACACCTTTATCCCTGAGTAGTCCATTTCTTGAGACTCCTTATCTGGGGGCTTGTCCACGTCCCTCGTGTTGCCCGAGCGCCTGAAGACAGAATCTGCCACCAACCCTGTTGCCGAGGGGTGCTCCGAGAAGCCTGAGAGAGAGAGAGCCAGTAGGGACCACGTACTTGCGGGCCATTCTGGCCGAAGGCGCTGGGCAGGAGGCTGGGCACTGCCAGAGTTCTAACGCCGAGCCCACAATGGCCTCGGCTACAGGGAAGGCCTCCGTGGGGGAGTCCCCCTTGTCCAGAATCTCCATAAGGGGATATCTGGCCCGTTTCTGCACGGGTTCGAGTGGCATCCTGGTACACTCCGAGATGAGTCGAAGGATACCAAGGAACGAGGTGGGGCTCTCGTCCACAGAAAGACCCCCCCAAGGATTCCAGGTCGACTGGACGGGAATGTAATGAGGAGTTTTCAGACTTCGAAGAGTCTGTGTACAGCTGGTGACCGACGGAGCCACTCTCCACTCACTGAGGGCATCGAGGGTGAGAGTGACCGACAACCGATGGGGAAACCTTTGCCGACCGAGATCCTTGTCGGCGCCCATTCTTCGACTGGGAGGCAGTGGTTCCACCACAATGGGCGGCAACCGGTTTTGACGAACTACGGCACCGACAGGGTTCCCATGGGGAACCAGCGGCGGGAGTCAGCTTCGGCCATTCGGGCAACAGCCACTTAACTGTCGGTGAGGAAGCCAGCGTCAGCTTGCTGCCGGCCAAAAGGAACTGTTGCCACATTAGATTCTCATAGTGCCGACGCAACTTGCGACAGAGCATCTCCTCAGCAGAGGAAGATGAGGAAGAAGAGCGGCGGTGCCACTTTCTGCAATATCAGGACAGAGACTGCCGACGTCGGTGGTATTTCCCCGAGGTGGAGGAGGACCAAGACGAGACCTCGACCAGCAGCGAAAGCACGCGCAGGCCGAGGGAAGGAGGGAGGGAACCCACTGTCCCTCCGCTCAGGGCCCTGGGCCGGGGACTTCGGCTCAATGGTCTGAGGCAAGTCCTCAGAAGGCACCGGAAGCACCGGTGTATGGGAGAGAGAGCTGTCAGCCTCCTCGGTCGACAACCTGTCGGTGGGCTCGAGAAAGATCTCAGCCGCGTTACAGGCGTCTCGGCGGGCTGGTCTGACGGGGACACCATGAAACCAGCAGCCCAGGCCGCAACATCGACCAAAATCGAGAGCCGACGGTCTGGAGAACAAGATCTCTCCCGCTCCCAACAGCGTCAATGGTGGGTCTTACCTTTTTTTGGATCCTTCTTCCGGGACCGAGGGGTGTGAGACCCAGAAGGACCCTCCCTTTTAGTTGAGACGGACTGGCACAGCTCCAAAAGGAAGCAGTGTAAGAAGAACCCAGCTGGAGCAGAATGAAGGCTGAAGAGGCGCTCACCGTGGCCTGGGCCACCTCCTCCTCGAGAGCCGTGAGCTGTTCAAGCTGTTCCAGTTGTTCCACAGAGCCCGCTGACATGGACATCACCCAACAGGCCTCCTTCGATTTGACCGGTGGGTACAATTTCTCCGGTCGCCCAGTTGGAGTCAGGCAGCACGGTCTTCGAGCACCGATGGAGAAAAGGACCGACATCTCGCAAGCCTGTGGATCGTGGTCGTGCCCGAGGCAATAAACGCACGAGGCGTGGGGGTCGGTGTGCGACATCTTCTGCCCGCAGGGGCACCGGCGGAACCTGGGGACAGTCTTGTCCTCCATCGCAGCCACGAGGGAAGAGGGTGGAGACTGAACTTGAACGAGTTTCAAAGTAAGTTTAGGAAAAAAATCTGAAGTTTTTAGAGCCAGGGCCTGCAAAACGCGAGAGCGCTTAGGAGGGAAACTGATGCTTCCAAGCGGTAAGGAAGATCTGGCATCATGGGGCGGAGCCAAGAGTTTCATCACCCAGGTGGGTGGAAGGAGCCAGCTTGAAGACTTTCTGGCCCATCTTAAAGTGGCAAGGTACCTGCCAGACAGTGTGGATAGAACAACATATCCACACCCCTAGAAATGTTTTTCTTCATTCTGTTGAATTCGCAGGAAACAAAAGTCACAACTGTGTTAATTAAAGCTGTTCCTCTAGGACATTGTCACACAGATGGAGTTTTTAAAGCAATAAGCTCTGCGCTGGAGTCTGTTGCTCTTTCCTTTGCAAACCTTAACGATGTGAGCAAACCTGGACCGGTTCTCGTATCTGCCAACTTTGATGATGCCAGTGTGATGATGGGCCATACAGGTGGCACCATAACAAAAATCAGACAACATGTTCCCACTGTAATACCCATGCACTGCGTAGCCCACAAACTGGAGTTAGCAGTTCTCGATGTCATGAAAAAAATCCCTTTGTTCAAAAGGTAGAAAAGGGAACTACAGGAAATAGCAGATGTCACACACACTGAACTGGCTCATTTCAGTGCAATAAAGCAAGTGCGTTGGCTTGCAAGTAAGACCCATTCATGCTGTTCAAGTCAACCTGCCCACAGTAGTTCAACATCTTGAACATGTCGCAAACTCTGCTGGTGATGATGGTGCCAAAGCAAAGGCCCTTCTAAGAGATGTGCACTCAGTACAGCTTGTAAAATCACTGTTTATTCTTCAGGATTTTTTGTCAATATTGAAAAATCTTTCACTGGAATTTCAAAAGGATAACCTGCTAATATTAGAAGTTCCCCAACTTGTCGAGACATGCTTACTCCAGTTGACGGAGCTAAAAATAAGACCTGGAAAATTTATGCCATCATTTCTAGCCCAGCATAATCCTGCAGAGAAATGCATGAACTATCTAATTTCAAAACGTGGCACAAGGACATGATTGTTCCTTTTACCTTCAAAGGGAACTGTCCAGAAGTAAATTTCACGACTGACACTCAGCTGCACAATTTAATAGATGCAGCAGTATCTTACATTGACCAGTGTTTTCGGAATTTCTCAGAGGAACTCTAAAATGGTTCAGTTGTTTAGATTTCAAAAATTTCAATCTATCAAGAGAAGAACTTGTGCAGTTTGGCACAACTGATTTAAGTAATTTGTTAAGACTACTTTCGCAACTTTTTGTCTGAAGATCACGTAACCAGTATACAAAGGGAGTATTCTGCATTCAAAGCAATGCTTAAGCCTACAGTTGATAAGCCATTTCTGCAAGTATATTCACAACCACTGCGAGAGAGACCAGCCCAGCTTGCTCACATCCTTGATCTAATAGAAATGTTACTGTCTATGAGTGTATCTACAGCTAAATCTTATAAAAACAAAAATAAGAACAAGTTTGGCTGATGACACACTCCAGTCACTTCTGCAAATAACAGCTGAAGGTTCTGCCTTAAGACAGCTTTGATCCGGATCAAGCTATCAACCACTGGCTACTATTTGGTGCTGGCACACGCCACGTTCATGGTCATGCTAGCCCAGCTAGTAGTTCTGCTGATGCTGACTGATGTGAAAATGTCCCTGAGGCTGTCACTAGTGTTGATGATGATGACAGTGAATATGATGCTCCGGCTGGAGCATGCTCAGCCTCAGGCCTCCTACTATAACTTTTCCTGGTGCTGTACTGTCTGCTGCATGATGGTCTCACTGACTGTGCTGCCGGCACCACGTGCTAATTCTGTCACAATCCTCTCCATCCTGACCAAAAAATAAATTAAAAAATCGTATTATTCTCCTTATTGTCTATTACAACACTAAGTAACTGATATTACAATAAATCCGTTTAGGTTTTCTGTATTTTTACAATTTCCACTAAAATATGCCATTTTATACCTGGACTACCAACTCAAGCACTGGGACAACTACTTTTTGACAAGCCACTTGTCCGTGGACAAGTACCTAATTTTAAAATCTGTCAAGCCCTGGGTATCGGGTATCACGGCAGCAGCAAGAATGGGACATTACAATGCTGAATAAAACAAAGAAAATTTTTTAAAAAGTGTGGCAAGAAATGAGCCTATCGGCGGGTGACGTGTTTCATCAGGTAGTTGGCAGTCAACTACTGAGCCTTTGGTACCCAATGTCTTCCGCTAAGCGAGAGAAAAAGAAATGGCGGCGATTTCAAAATAGTGTGCTGCTTTGGGCCAATGAGTAAGCAAGGTGAGCACAATAATATCTGCCTGGGTAAAGTGGCACTTTGGGCTGGTTCTTTTTATTTCCTGCGGGTCTACTGAAAGTTAACGTACCCCCCGGCAGGGGTACCAGCCAATCAGAGCCCAGGAAATAAAATGCTAATTTTCTAATAAGGTACAGAGCACTGATATCAAAAAGGGGTAGAAGTACAATAAAGAATGGTGGTAAAAAAACAATTTGGAGGATTTAATAACAAAAATTAGGATGATAGCAAAAAATATAGGGTGGTGGTAAAAAATACAGAGTGGTGGTAAAAAATATAGGGTGGTGGTAAAAAATACGGAGTGGTGGTAAAAAATATAGGGTGGTGGTAAAAAATACAGAGTGGTGGTAAAAAATACAGGGTGGTGGTAAAAAATATAGGGTGGTGGTAAAAAATATAGGGTGGTGGCCCACCATGCTAAAACAGTGAATGGGGAACACTGACAATACTGCTTGTCACTGAGTGGTGCAGCTGTCGGTATGGAGCTACATAGAATACTGACAGAAAAAAAACAAGAAGGCAGCGCATTTAAGTCCAAAGTAATGGCAATGAGAATTTATTCCATGTATCAAAAAGGCAACTGAAGCATTACACGTGGTCATTCCACAAACTGTATAAAGGTGCAAAGTCAGTAAAAATGTCAGAGAGGAGGGAGGTCGTCTACTGGCAGCACTGAGAGCGCAGCAGGTACTGTTAGGCACTTTAGGCAGAGAAAAGGATTAGTAGTGGGAGACAGGGGGCCGGACTTTCAAAAGGCCCCGCATGCCACAAGTCCCAGGTGTGGCAAACATATTCTGCACGGGGCTTGTAGAATTCTACCAGACGGTGATCGGGATTTTCTATCCCATGCGCCAACTGCCACAGGCTAGACCAGCTTTGTCTGGTCTAGCTTGTGGCATTCCTGGGTACCCTTTTTATGGGCTTGTGCCAATTATTTGGTGTAAGGTGTCGTACTTCAGTGCTGTACTGTGCCTGACCAAGTAAAATTGAGTGCAATTGTGGCAAACGGGTTCAATGCACCACCAGAACCTAAGTGTCATGGTGCCGGGCTTGGCGTAAGCCCGCGCCACGCTTTGAAAATCAAGCCCAGGATCTCTGTCTAAAAGCAGACAGTACTACATCCGAAAAAGGAACTTAATCGAAATATAAATTAATTAAAAAAACATATGGTGGTATTAGGAGGACGGAGGTCTGAACAGTAAAGAGGTGGATCAGGCTATACCGTGGCTGGCTAGGGTCGGGACTTGAGACCGACCGACTAACTTGCGAGTAGCTTGCTGCTTCAAGTAACATCTTCTTTAAAGGTGATAGGAAACAGTTTTTTTTCTTTTTTTGAAATTTCTTTTTATTCCTCCTGGTCGCCCTCGTTATTACACTCCTTCAGGCCCTTGCTCAATGTCACCCAACCCTCACTAAGTCTGCCCCTAGAGTGCCTCCGGTGTCCCCTACCTGCCTTCTCTCTTCCTCCTTCGGAGCACCTTTTTTGCACAGTGGGGTCTGCCTGTGATTACAGGCTGGGTGGCTGGAGCGGCCGTCATCCGGAACGCCGAAGGAGGTTTTCTGGTTTTCTTGTCGCTCCCTTCCCTCCCACTGAGGACGCCTGGCTCGGGCGGAACATGCGTACGCACGCCCACCAAGTGCCTGATGGTGTCCTCCCCTCCTCGGCTTCCACCTATGGAAGCCGCCGTTGCCCCAAGAGTCAGTGCTACCACCGCTCTCCTGAGCGCCGGGTGTATTAAACACCCTGGTGTCCTCCCTAAGGAGGAGAGCATCCGTGGGGACGCTCGATCCTCCTTCCCCCTGCCGACCCCCGGCAACCCGAGCCCGTATCTGAACCCGGGTCGCCGGCGTGGTGCGAGGTGTGGCGTCCAGCACCTCAACCCTCAGCACCACCGGGCCGGCAGGAAACAGTTTTTGTTACACCTCTAGGTGCCCTCCTATTATCCTTCTAGTGTCTATCCAATATTTTGATATGTTATTGACTTTTTTTGTTAAATTAATAATCTAATTTTGTCACCTCTGTAACTACCCTGAATTCCTCTCTCCTCAGTGGTTGCTGCTGTCTTTTTTCATGCTACCTGACCATTCTGTGACTTCAATAACACCATTCCAGGCCATTCAGATGAATAGCATGAAATGGTGTTACTGATGTCATAGAATGTCTTAGAAATATGAAAAGAAAGAGCAGTAGCTGGTGAGGAGACTGGAATCCATATAGATCTGAGGGCACCACACAGCTCAATCACTTACTTATCAAAAGTTGGTTTAAGCATATCAGACTATGTAACTGGCATGGAAAGGAAGATGGAAGGACAGATAACTACAGTACGTAAAAATAATTTTCTATCTCGACAGATAGCTACAGTATGTAAAAATAATTTTCTATCTCCTTTAATTAAAAAAAAAAAAATTCCCTAACATATGCCTATTTCTAACTGGACTACCAACTCGAGCACTGGGACTACTAGTTTTAGTCTAGCCACTTGTCCATGGACAAGTACTTAATTTTAAGATTTGCTGACCACTGCAACAGGGCCAGATGGGTGCATCCAAGGGTCCTCAAGGAAATTGGCATAGGAACTGACTCAGCCCCTGGCAGGGGCTATTCAAGAGCTCAATTTAGTCAGGGGTTGTATACAGTGGCGAACGTAGCTCCACTCCATAAGAGTGGAGACAAGGAAAACCCAGTAACTACAGGCCAATCTGTCTTACCTCTTTTGTGAGTAAACCAATGAAGATACTAGTCAAAAGGAGAGGAATACCTGGAGATTAATGGGTTCCACGACAGTAAACAGCAGAGGCTCATGGCATGGAGGTCTCGTCAATCTAACATGACAGTATTCTTTAACTGGGCAACTTCGACACTGTGCCACACAGGAGACTATGTAAGAAACTGTGCAGCCTAGGGGTGGGATCCAAAGTGCTGAAATGGGTTAGAAACTGGTTAATGGTTGGCTCTACCCCACTATCCCTACAGTTTCTCTTCGGCAGAATATCATAATGGACATCTACAAAATGAAGATTACAGTGCAGCTCAACCAGCAGTTAGTTAAGTTTGAGATTCTATGGAGAACCTGGGTCCTGTATATTCTGAATCAACGGAGGAATTTTGTCCCCCCAAATGAGTTCAGAACACCACGGATAACCCCAGGAGGAGTGGTGTTATATCTCTGTGAGTCAGGGGTTCCATACTTTAATTAGAATACTGCCAATGGTTGACAACTATCATATAATATTTTAGCACACACTGTACCCTAAAGCTTTAAAGCGGAAACCAGGAGCCATCAATTACAATGGTCTTTTCTCATACACAAGGATTTTCTCACTTGTATTTTTTTTTGTTTTAAGTTAGTACCATATAGGAAATTCTGTCCATGGATACTGTATTTTGAATGCAGCTATTGTTTCTATGTTTAGAAGATATCCCGTGATTTTAGCGAGTCAATTTGGGCGAGGGTAACAGAGCGACTGTGAAAATGGCTACCGTGATTTTACAGTGAGCGTCACCGAAAGCGAGTTAATAGTGGTAGGGAGCTATACAGGAATGTGGTTTGTAAAGGATGCCGGCATTTGTGTGTCAGGCTGTTTCCAAGCTGGCCAACTAGCATGGAGGAGTCACCACCTAGGAGCCTGGCAGACCCGGGTTCAATACTGGGTCTGCTGAGTTTGTCTTTGTTTTGTTCTGGGAAGTTTGTTTTTTAGTTTTAATTGGGGAATGTTTCATTCCCGCTGTTCTGCCCACCCTCCCAACTTTGTCCCCCTTCGCTACTGCCCCTCCAACATTCTCCCCCTCCCGTCTGTCTCTCCCTCTTTTCCACTGTTTGTGTTTCATCCCCCCCTTGACTTTGTTAATATATTTATGGGTGGTGTGGAGGCGGTGTGGGGATGTAGACACCTGCAGAAACAAAAAATGTTGATGTTTCCTAATAGAAAATATGTAGCAGGTAGCTGAATTTACAGCGCGCTACAGAGCTTTTCACCGTACTGCCGTTTGCTGTTGCTTTCTTGCTCAGTGCTGTTTTGCAGTCCCCTTTATGACATGGAACCTGTTTGGAAAGACGTCATTTTTTGTACTAGAATATTTCCTAATGAAAAATAAAGGAAGAAATTGGTTAACAGATAGACATCAAAGAGTGGTGGTTAATGGCCCTTACTCTAAGGATGGAAGGGCAACCAGCGGGATGCTGCAGGGCTTGGTACTGGAACCAGTCCTTGTCAATGTCTTCATAAGTGACACTGCACAAGAAATGGAAGGCAATGTATGCTTTTTGCAGACGATACCACAATCTATAATGGGGTGTATAGTCAGGAGGGGGTAAAGAGATTGCACAGGGATCTTGGGAAACCTCGAGGAGCAGTCAAAACCATGGCAGTTGGGGTTCAATGCCAAAAAGAGAAAAATGATGCACCTAGGGCATAGGAACCCAGGAACTACGTACAGGATGGGCGGGGAGGTACTGTCAGTCATTAAGCGAGAAAAGGAATCCTGGGGTTATTATATCTGACAACCTGGAAATGGTAGGGCAGTGTGTTAAAGCAGTGGGTAGGGCCAGCGCGCAGCTGGGACGCACTGGAAGAGGTATCTCCAGCTGACGGAGGAGGTGGTGTTGCCACTGTATCACTCACTGGCGAGACCCCACCTGGAGTACTGTGTCCAGTTCTGGAGGCTGCATCTCAGAAAGAAAACAGGCAGGGTGGAGGCAAGCCCAATGACGAAAGATTGAGGGATCTCAAAATGTACACCCTGGAAGAGAGGAGAGTGAGAGGGGACAGGATACAGAACTGCAAGTACCTCAAGCGGGCGAACAGAGTGTAGGAGGGAATCTCATTCAAATGATAAAAGCACAGGGCCAGAAGGCATGCGATGAAGCTGATGGGGGAGATTTCAGAGGGATGTTAAAAGGTATTACTTCACTGAAAGAGTGGTAGATGCTTGGAACAGACTACCAGAGGAAGTGATAGGGGTTTCAAGCATGCATGAAACACACATAAAGGAATATTAGTGAATACACAGGGAGGAGGGAGGGTCGCTGAAGAACAGTTAGGGTCTGTTGAGGCAGACTAGGCAAGGACCAGCTGGGAAGACTGGGTGTGCCAAGGGGTCCTTTCCTGGCGATAAATTCTACATTTCTATTATACTATAACTAGGGCAGTAGAAAAAAGACAAGTAGTAAGATTTACTCTACTCTGACGTTAGCAAAGCTACTTTGACTTTAGCAAAGCATTCAACTCAGTGCCACACAGAAGTCTGCTAAAGTTGAAGGATCTGGTGTGGCAAAGCGTCACAGTAAGATGGATGTGCACTTGGTTGGAGGGGACCAGCAGAGGACAGTGGTGAAAGGAGTCAAGTCTGGGGAGGGAAGGGCCACAAGAAAGATGCCGAGGGGTTCAGGCCTAGATCCAGTCCTTTCAATCTGTTAAGTCAGTGACATGGAAGAAAGAATCCAGGGCAAGACGTTTCTTTTTGCAGATGATACTAAACTCTGTGGCAGGGTAGACAGCGAGGATCAGGTTAAGGGAATTGCAGAGGGACCTGCAAAGGTTGTATAAGTGGTCCAGTGTTTGGTAATTGAAATTCAGCACCAAAGAGTGCAAAGTGATGCACACAGGTAACAAGAACCCCAGGATAGAGTACTAGATGAGAGGGGCTAAGCTAGGCAGTACTGCTGAGGAAAGGGACCTGGGATCAGCATAACTGAATCCCTTAAACAATCTAGTAAATGCAACAAGGCCTACAACATGGCAACTAAGATGTCAGGGTGTATGGGAGGAGTTTTGATAGCAGGAAGAAAACAGTATTACAACCTTTCTATATTTATTTATTTTAAGTCGGTAGCCGGGAGTGGCACACTGAGCCAAGCCTCGCTTCCAGGTGCGACTCGGGGAGAGGGAACAGAAAACACAATAATAAAAGTATACAGAGTATTAATGATTGGTACAAAATACTGGCTGCTCAGCTGTAACAAGAGTTCTAGGAGTGGTATATGTTGTTCATCCACACTTACTGGCAGGTTCCTTGACGCTTTAAATCTTGCTGGAAGGTCTTCACGCTGGCTCCTCCCCCACCCACCCGAGTGGCAAAACTCTCGGCTCCGCCCCATGACGCCAGATCTAGCCCGCTGGAAGCCAGGGCGAGCGTCGACGCCGGGGAGGTCGGGTGGATTGTGTGGATGAACAACATATACCACTCCTAGAACTCCTGTTACAGGTGAGTAACCTGTATTTCTAGGGACGTGGATATGTTGTTCAATCAACACTTCCTGGCAGACTCCTAGCAGTTCTCCGGGAGAAGGGAGGCAAGGCACGCACCCCCTACTTAGGGAATAAGGACTGGAGAACCGAGGTCCCAAAACCAGCATCCCGGCATGACTCAAGGTCGATGTGGTAGTGGGTAATGAAGGTGTGTGCTGACTTTCAGGTAGCAGCCCTGCAGATTTCCTGGATAGGGACGTCCCTGGAAGCAGCCACCGAAGCAGCGGTATGGCGGGTAGAATGAGCTCTTTACCCCTTTGCGAGGCTCCATGCCCGCCAACCTATAGCAAAGATCTATGCAGGAGGTGACCCACCTGCTTATCGTCCGCTTGGCTGCAGGTCTGCCAGGTGCGGCTTCAGCGTAGGTGACAAACAGCTGGCGAACCTCTCCCTGAACTTCAGCCATCCGCTCCTTATAATAAGAGAGCGCTCTTCTAGGGTCCAAAGTATGGAGCCTATATTCGGCCTCCGAGGTGTGACTGGGGTAGAACACCAGCAGAGTCAACACCTGGTTAAGGTGAAACTCCGACATCACCTTCGGAAGGAATTTCGGGTGGGGGCGCACGACAACCTTGTCCCTGTTTAAGACCAGAAAAGGAGACTCGATGGAAAGCGCCTGGAGCTCTCCCATCCTTCTGGCTGACGTGATAGCCACCAAGAAGGCTGTCTTCCACGACAGGTGAGAGATGTCACACCTGTGCCTCGGTTCGAATGGCTTGCCCATGAGCTTAGCCAATACCAGCAGTAGATCCCACGGAGGTGGAGGTCCTCGCACCGGAGGGGTGTGTGATCAAGGGCTCTGAAAAAGCGCCCAACCACCTTCTCCTGTGCCACCGACTGCTTCCCGGCCCGCGCCCAGTAAGCAGAGATGGCTGCCAGCTGCACCTTAAGGGTCGTCGACTGAAGCCCTAGCTGAGAAAGGGACCACAGGTGGTCCAGAATGCTAGCCAAAGAACAGGAGGAAGGGTCCAACCCCTTATCCTGACACCAAATGGAGAATCTCTTCCATCTGAAGGCATAGCATTTTCTGGTCGACTCCTTACAGGATGCCTCAACAACGTTGAGGACCTCGTCGGAAAGACCCAAGGCCTGGAATTCTAGCCGCTCAGGAACCAGGCCGTCAAGTGCCGGGATTGAAGGTCCGGGTTGAGTACCTTCCCTTGTTGACGGAGATCAGGTTCGGGCGGGCTGGAAGCCGCCTCGGGAGCCTGGAGCTGAGGATAGTACAGTTACGTAAGAACCTACCGTAACAGTAGATCTTCGAGAACAGCTCTTGCAGCAGGTTACACCATTGGGACTGAGGCCGGCAGGCGTCAGGACCCCACGGAAATCTTCTAGCTAGCAGTCTTCAGTGGGGACAGCCTCCGAAGTCGGTCCCGCCCCCGACGTCAGACATAGTACATAAGGAGGCGGTCCCGCCAGAATCCTCTGTTCTCCCGCTGGAGACTTCCAGCCACTGGATGACATCAGAAGTGGAGAACAAGGATCCGCCATCAGAGGAAGAAAAGAGCATAAGCTCCTGCCAAAGTCTGGTTAGGCCTTACCTCTTCCAAGGGGGAATGGTGGGCGGGAAGGTACTTGCTGCAAGAGCTGTTCTCGAAGATCTACTGTTACGGTAAGTTCTTACGTAACTGTACTATCTTACTTCGAGATACAGCTCTTGCAGCAGGTTACACCATTAGGACTGATTCCCAAGCAGTAGCGCCTCTAGGCACTCTGGGAGGAGGCATAATGGAGAGATCTTAAAAAATCCTGACTCTAGGACAGGAGACCCTGTAGAACGGCAAGGCCGAAACCAGCTCTCCGCCGTGAGGCAATGTCCAGGCTGTAATGCCTGATGAAGGTGCGCACTGAGCTCCAAGTAGCTGCAGCACAAATGGCTGAGGTGGAGACGTTCCTCAGTGCTGAAAAGGAAGTAGCCACCCCCCCTAGTCGAGTGGCCCCGGACTGTGCCCAGAAGGGGTTTCTGTTTGTTGTTGTAGCAAAAAGAAATGCACTGGACAAGCCAGTGAGAAAGAGTCTGTTTTGAGACTGGTTGGCCCAACATCCTCTCAGTGAAGGATATTAACAGCTGCTCGGACGTACGATGCTGTTTAGTCCTGTTCAAGTAGTATCTTAAGGAGCAGTGAACATCTAGGGTGTGAAGCAATGCCTCTCTTCTGTTAGTGTACTTGGGAAAGTACACAGGCAGATCGATGTACTTGTTAAGAGTGAGGGCAGAGACCACCTTAGGCAGGAATTTAGGATTCATCCTCAGAGACACTCTGTCCTGGTGGAAAATTAAATAAGGTTCCTTACACATGAGAGCATGTAGCTCAGAAATTCTCCTAGCTGACGTAACAGCAACTAAAAATAACGTCTTCCATGACAGAAAACGCAGCTCGCAATCTGCGGCAGGTTCAAAAGGGGGCAGCGTGAGCTGCTCCAGGATGAAGAGTAGGTCCCAAGGAGGGACGGGATCCTTGATGGGTGGCCTAAGGTGTAACACCCCCCTCAGGAAGTCCCGAGAGGCATCAAGTTGTGCCACTGTGCGCTGACCTATCAGGAAGTGGTAGGCCGAAATCGCACAGAGGTGGACCTTAATCGAGGAGTAGGCAAGGCCTGAGTGAAAAAGGGAAAGCAGGTATTCCAGAACTGATTTCTCTGGGTATTCTAAAGGGGAGAGGCCGCGCGCCTGAGACCACAGGCAAAATCAGCGCCATTTCATGGCGTACGTTGCATGCGTTGCCGGCTTTCTGGCAGCGGAAAGAACCTCCGCCACCTCTTGCGAGACCCCGTGTCGCATAATGGCTATGTCTCGAGGAGCCAAGCATGCAGGTTCAGTGAGCGTAAGTCTGGATGGACTAACGAACCACCCTCTTGAGACAATAGGTGGGAGCTGAAGGACAACGGGACTGGAGGTTCCCGGGACAACTGTGTCAGCATGGGGAACCAGATCTGTCTGGGCCAGAAAGGCACTACCAGGATCATTGTTGCGTGCTCCCTGAGCAGTTTGAGAAGAACTCTCTGGATCAACGGGAAGGGAGGGAAAGCATAGAGGAATCTGTCCGCCCAGGAGAGGGACAATGCGTCTCGCCAGAAAACACCAGGCCCTGGATCTAGCGAGCAAAAATTGGGCAGTTTTATGCTGGATGGGGAAGCGTAATAAGTCCAAGTCTGAGCGCCCATCAAGAAACAGATCCTCTGCTACCTCTGAAGGAGTTCCCATCTGTGGACTTTGGCCTGGGAACGACTCAGGCAGTTCTGCGATTGTGTTGTCCACACTGGGAACATGAACTGCAATCAGGCTCGCGCCATGTCGGATTACCCAATCCCACACTCTCATCGCTTCCCTGCAAAGGGGCAGAGTGCGCCTCCTGTTTGTTGAGGTAATACATCACCGCCGTATTGTCTGTTTGAAGCAGAAGAGTACTCGGCCGGATTTCTGACTGAAAGGCCTGCAGGGCATAAAGGACCACCCTCATCTCCAGAATATTGATGTGGAGGTGAGCTTCTTGAGGGGTCCATGTTCCCTGGGACCTCACCCCGTTCAGGTGTGCTCCCCACCCCAGCCCTGAGGCATCTGTGGAGAGGATTACTTCCAGGAACGGCGCTGCAAACGGAACACCCACAGAGAGTGTCCCAAGGTCTAGCCACCATTGCCAGTCCCAAATCACGGCATTCGTGATTCTAACCGGCTGCTGCATGTGGTCTTGCCTTTGGTCCCAATGCACTTTGAGCATCCACTGAGTTACCCGTATGTGGAGCCTTGCCATAGGGACCGTTGGAATGGCCGTAGCCATGTGTCCAAGCAGGCGAAGGACCAGCCTGGCGGGGACCATCTTCTTTGCTGAAAGATCCCTGATGAGGGACCTGATGCGTTCCGCTCTTTCCTCGGGAAGAAAGGCTTTCCCTTGGATGGTGTCCAGAACTGTGCCTATGAACTGCAGTTTCTGAGACGGTACCAGGAGAGACTTCTCGTAGTTGATAAGAATGCCCAGAGACTGCAAGAGAGCTTGGGTGTTCTGGATAGCCAACAACAGCGCCTCTCTGGAGGCGGCCATGAGAAGCCAGTCGTCCAGGTACGGGAACACGTAGTGGCCCTGTCTTCTTAGAGACGCTGCCACGACTGCCTTACACTTGGTAAAGACCCTGGGGGCCAATGACAGTCCGAAAGGAAGAGCCCGGAACTGAAAATGGTGGCCGAGAAACTCGAAGCAGGAACCTCCTGTGCGCTTGAGCTACAGGATGTGCAGGTAGGCGTCCTGCATGTCCAGAGACGCTAGGAAGGCATCCTTTCTCAGCATGGGAATGAGCCCTTGGAGGGTCACCATGCGAAAACGTTTGTAGGCGACCGACATGTTGAGGTCACTGAGGTCCAATATTGGACGGAGGTCCCCTGTTTTCTTTGGAACCAGAAAGAAGTGGGAATAGTAGCCGTTCCTCTGAGCCCTCCGGACGACTCCACCGCCTCCCTTTGAGGAGGCGAGTATTTTTGCCTGATGAGCAATTGTGCTGACCCGAGTAACGGGAGAGCAAAGGAGGCCTTGTGGGTGGGTTGTCCACAATTTCTATAAAGTGGCCTTGTTTGACCAATTGAAGAACCCACCTGTCGGTGGTTATAGCCTGCCACCCTGGCAGGTGGTCCGCAATACGACCCCCGACCTTGGTGTCCCGCTGATCCTGAGGGGCGGGGGCCGGGAAGGAGTCATGCTGTGGCGGCTGAGGATCCTGCAGGCTGGGCCAACTTGGAAGGGCGTTGGCCTCGGCCTGCGGACGACTTCCTTGGCCTGCGGGAGAAGGAGCCCTCTGTTGCGGACCGTGCGGACTGCTGTCTCTGCATCCGCCTCGAACGGCTCTGGTTCCTGTGAAAGGAACTGAGCTGGTCTGTACATGGCTTGACAGACCGCACTGCCTTCCCAGCCTCTCTGAAGCTTGGTGAGAACCTTCTCCGAGGACTCACCAAAAGAACTTCTCCATGGAACGAGGCCCAGGATGTTTTTCTGGACATCCGGGTAATCCGAGACACGAGCCAGGAGTGTCTCCGAGGCATACGCCGAGGCTGCCGCCTGGCCGAGGAGTCCAGACACATGACAGAGCTCGCAGCACCTGGGTTCCCACGTCCAACCCGCATGGGCGAGTTGCAGCAACCTCCTTCTGCTCACCTTCTGGCATCTTTTCCGCCAGATCCAGTCCCTGCCCCCACAAGGCATTCTGAAACTGGACCAGGTGGGTAAATAGTTGAGGGACCCACGGGCGCAGGTAGCGGCTGCATACGCAGCCTGCCCATAGCGCCCAATTGCTTGGACTCGGGTCCGTGGCAGGGTGCTCAAATGTTGCGGCCCTGGGACCGGTCATGTGAGGCTGTGATGACCAGAGAATCGCCAGAGGTGGGATGCTGCTACTGGTCCTCCCTAGGGGCCTTGTACAGGCGGTCAGCCTTCGCATCGCGGAGCGAGTGTGGACGCTTCCACGCTGCCTTGGTGACGCTCCACGGGTGGTGTCCACCAAGGGTGGCACCACCATAGGCTTCGGGTCCTTTTGCCAAGATAACGGGCAAGTGCGAGCCTCGGGTCAAGTTCCTCTAAGGCCCAGCCCATGTTCTCCTGATATGCCTCATAATCTCTGAGAACGATGGGTCATCTGGAGGAGATCTTGGGAGCTCACGGGTCCGAGAGGGGACACTGATGGGAGAAGGGATCTGGATCCGCCTGAGAAGTCCGATCCCGTGTCCTCCGTCAAGGCAAGTGGCGCGCTTCTGGCTCTTGGGCTGGGTGACCCTGAAGAAGATCTGGACGGAGGTCTCCTCTGTCTGGTCTGCCCAGGAGGTTCCTGCAGGCTCTGGGGAAGGTACTGCCTGCTGCCCCGATGGGGTGGGAGCGCGGTTGAAGTCACGGATGGAGGAGGAGGAGGAAGAGGAGGAGGTGTGGGAACCACGTCCTTCTTTATGGTATCCCACCAATAGGTGAATAGCTCCTTAACCTCTGAAATACTGAGGCCCGACGACAGGCCGGGCGCCGGTGGTCAGTCGTCGGGTTCCGGCATCGGCTCCCCAGGGGTCTCTGGTTCTGGAGAGGGCTCCCTGGGGGGTGCGACAGGACCGGGTTCGTCTGTCTAGTCTTCGGGCTGGGTCAGCTCCTCCTCCGTAAGCGCCTCCTGGCCGACGTCTGTAGGTGGCATAGGTGTTCTCCTCTCTACAGGAACGGACGTTGGTCCCCCGGCCGGCGTCCGGGGTTGAGAAGGCCTGACAGGCAACGGGCATCTGGCAGTCGTCGGGACTCGGGACCGGTGATGCTTAGCCAACGTCGGGTGGGCCGACGTCGGGTCCAACGTTCTTTTGAGCGAAGTCAGCTCCTTGGTCTTCCGCTGGGGTGGAGGGGGCAAGGAGACCGACCGGGCGTCGGGGTCCGGGTGACGGGAGCCGGACTTATGGTGGTGGTGGCGGTCCCCTGACCTTGGCGAGGCCTTGGAAGCAGAAGAAGAAGGCCTGGAGGTCTTGGCCGGCTGTAGAGAGGAAGAACCCGAAGAAGACTTCACCGCAGCTGGGGGAGGCTGAGAGCGGGCCCGGGAAGGGGAGCGGTCGGACCGGGAGCCGGAGCTACGGGAGTCGGAAGCCCTAGAAGGGATTTTGATCTCACCCTTCCCTGTGCTTTTCGAGGTGTCGCTGGCTTTCCCAGAAGATTCCCCTGGAGGCAGAATCCATGGCCTCACTTTCTTCAAGAAGGTACGCTTTGAAGGGCCTTCATGGACGGATCCGGTCCGCCATTGAATCCCTGACAGAAGGTACAGGCCCGGGTGTCGTGGTCTGGGCCTAGGCACCACACGCAGGCCGAATGCGGGTCTTTAAAAGGGATTTGCTTCCCACAGGCGTACTTCGATGGATGGCCTTCCGCAGAGGTTGGACAGGACATCAGATGGCAGACGTTCGAGGTGAAAAAAGGGGTTCCAAGTCGGAAAATAACTTTTCCAGGCGTCACGCGCTAGAAACAGACCGAAGGGTCAAGACATGCAAGTTGACGGTGGGAAAGAACTGGGGATTCTGGCGGGACTGCCTCCTTATGTACTACGTCTGACGTCGGGGGCGGGACTGACGTCAGAGGCGGTCCCCACTGAAGACTGCTAGCTAGAAGATTTCCGTGGGGTCCTGACGCCTGCCGGCCTCAGTCCCAATGGTGTAACCTGCTGCAAGAGCTGTATCTCGAAGTAAGATGAGGAGATCTGGATACCAGAACTGGCGGGCCAGTCTAGGCTACATAATCACCTGTGCCTTGTCCCTCTTCGCCTTGAGAAGCACCTTGTGGATCAAGAGAAATGGAGGAAGGCATGAAGAGGCCCGGGGTCCACGCCCTCAAGAAGGCATCCCTGCAGTGAGCCCTGCTGAGGGGGCGGGCGGAAACTGCCTCAGCTTATATTCTCCTGAGGCAAACAGGTCCACCTGAGGGGTGCCCCAGTAGGAGAACAGATCTTGTACTACCTCCGGCAGGAGAGACCACTCGTGAGATGCAGCGCCTATCCGGCTGAGGGCATCGGCCAGAGTGTTGGAGGCTCCTGCCACATGGATGGCTAGGAGATCCACCTCCAGGCTGCTCACGAGACACCAAGTGCAAAGAGCCTCCTTGCACAGAGGCAAGGAGTGCGTCCCACCCTGACAGTTTAGGTAGTACATGGTCGTGGTGTTGTCCATCTGGACCTGGACCACTTGACCCCGTACAAACGGAGCGAAGGCGGTGAGGGCTAGTCGGACCGCTTGAAGCTCCAGCAGGTTGATGTGGCATCGAGACTCCCGAGAGGACCAGAGGCCGTGCACTCTGAGCTCCCCCAGATGGGCACCTCACCCCATCAGAGAGGCGTCAGTTGTCAGAGTGACCGTCGGCTCGGGACGGACAAATGGGATACCCTCCTGCAGATGAGCTGTAACGAGCCACCACTGGAGGCCGTTCCACATCTCCTGGGTCACTGTCACTGGCTGTTCCAGAGGACCGGAGCGCTGTGACCATTGGCGGGCCAGCCCCCACTGCAGGGGACGCATGTGCCAGCGGGCCCAACAGACCACGCTGGTGCAGGCCGCCATGAGGCCCAGGAGGCGCAGGAAGTCCCGGGCAGGGCGCAATTGCCCAAGCAGAAATGATTGGGCAAAGGAGGAAAGGACCATGCCCTGTCTGCTGGGAGCCGTGTTTGCTCAAGAGAGTCGAGCTCTGCCCCGATGAACTGAATCGCCTGCGATGGCACGAGTTCCAATTTGGCCTCGCTGATGAGGAGGCCAACCTGAGAGCAGACCTGGAGGGCCAGATCCCTGGACCGCTCCACCTCCAACTTGGAGGGGGCTGCAATCAGCCAGTCGTTCAGGTAAGGGTACACCCGGACCCTTTGGCGCCGCAGGAATGCTGTCACAACTGCCATGCATTTGGTGAAGAGCCTGGAAGCTGGAGAGAGAGGCCGAAGAGCATGGCCCAGAACTTGTAAAGGGATCCCTCTGCCGTGAAGCGGAAGAATCGCTGGTGAGACTAACGGATTGGCACGTGAAAGAACGCGTCCTGGAGGTCCAGAGAACAGAACCACATGCCTCGTTCCAAGGATGGGATGATCTGAGCCAGACTGACCATCCTGCAGGTACAAGACCTTAGGAACTTGTTCAGGTCGTGTAGGTCTAGAATGGGGCACCAGCCCCCCGTCCGTTTTGGGACCAGGAAGTACCTGGACACAAACCCTGGGTCTGGAGGAGGATCCGCCACCTCCCTGATCACCTCCTTCTGGAGGAGCAGGGCAATGTCAGCTCAACGAGCCGACAAAAGAGGCAGCGGAACCCGTTGCCCCCGTGGGGCGACGGCACAATAGGGTGGGGACTGCTCGAATTCCAGAGGCAGACCCCTGCCTACCACTTCTAGCACCCAGTGGTTCATGGTGACATCGGACTAGGCAGAAAGGAAGTGGTGGAGCCATCCCCCCACGGGGGGAACCCGGGGAGGAGTGACGAGGTTGGAGGGCGACACCCCTCAACCCGTCACTGGGCAGGCTTGGAGGAAGGGCCGGCCGAGGAACTGCCTGGACCTTGCCCTCCCAGCTTCCTGCTGGAGGAAGCAGCAGGCATGGCTTCGGGGTGCCAAGTGCGAGCCTGCTGGCCCTGATGCTGGTGTTGCTGGGCCAGACGTGCTGCAGGGGCTGAAGGACGAAAGGGCTTACGCTGCTGCTAGCAGCCTTTGTCCTTCTGGGCAGACATGACAGAGTCCAAGGTGGTGTTGGATTTCTCGATCCGTTGGAGATGACCCTCCACTCCGGGACCGAACAAGTCGGTACCCAGGAAGGGAACGTTTGCCAGCTTGTGCTGGGTATCCGCCGTAAAGGTGGAGATCCGCAGCCAAGCTCTGCGGCGCATGGCCACTGCAGCCGCTACTGACTGGGCACATGAGTCAGCAATGTCCAAGGAAGTTTGGAGCTGCTGTTTGGCTACCACCCTTCCCTGACCCCGTACCTGCTTGACCGTCGTTTAAAGGTCAGCTGGGAGATGAGGAATCACGTCATCCAGGGAGCCCAAAAGGGCGTGTGAAAAGTGTGCCATCAGGACAGCCGAGCTAGCCTAACGAAGGCCTAGGGAGGAAGCATAGACTTTTCACCAGAGTAGTCCAATTTCTTGACTCTTTATCGGGTGGCTTGTCCACATCCCGAGCGCTCCTGAATGCCGAAAACGCCAGGGTCACTAGCCCTCCAAGGAGGGGTGCTCCAAGAAACTGGAGAGTGAACCGGTAGGGACAGCATACTTTCGAGCCATCCTGGCCAAAGATGCTGGACAAGAAGCTTGCTGCTGCCATAGCTCCAGGGCCAGGCCACCAATGCCTTCGGCCACCGGGAAGGCCTCTGTAGGGGAATCCCCTCGGTCCAGTATCTCCGTGAGGGGATACTTGGCCCGTTTTGAAATGGGTTCGAGCTTCATCCCAGTGGACTCAGACATGAGTCAAAGCATTCCAAGGAACGAGGATGGGCTCTCATCCACCGACTGGTCCCCAGTGAACTCCAAGTCAAGCGGCCTGGAAAATAAGGAGGAGTCGTCAGACGACTCTGAGGAGTCTGCAAACAGCTGCCGAGCGCCTCAGCCACCCTCCACCTGCCGAGGTCGATCAGGAGTGAGGGTGACCGACAACCTATGGGGCAAACCCTGACCCGACCGAGAATCCTTGGTTGGGGCCCCAGTTTTCGGTTGTGGAGGCGGAGGTTCCACCACAATGGGTGGTGCAGCCAGTTTCAGCCGAACAACCGTGCCGGCTCCGGCTCCTCGACTACTATGAAGGGTTGTTTCGGCCGCTCCGGTGACAGCCACTTAATGGCGGGAGAAGGCGACGGAGTCGGCTTATTCCCAGACAATAAGAGCTGCTGCCACATTAAATCCTCGTAGCGCCAACGCAACTTGTGCCAGAGCCTATCCTCCGAAGAGGACAACCAGGATGAGCGGCGCCACCGCTTTCCATGGTGCCGAGACCGAGACCGCCAACATCAGCGGGACCGGCTGGACCTGGAAGAGGTCTGAGACAGAGACCGAGACCTTCGGGGATTCCGAGGGTGGGTCTGAGAGGGGGCCGGGAAACCTGCTCTTCTCTTGGTTCAGGGACCTTAACTGAGGACTCCGGCACAGGAGGCACAGGCAAGTCCTCGGTTTCCACCGGGGGAACTGGTGAAGAAGGGTTGTCGGCTTCTCCAGTCGACAAACCGTCTGACGAGTCAATAAAAAATCTCGACCACGTCGACGGTTGTCTCGGCCAGCTGATCTGATGGGGACACCATGAAGCCAGCAGCCTTAGCCGCAACCTCAACCGAGGTAGAGTGTCGACTATCCGGGGAAGGGGACCTCTCCTGCTCCCGTGAACGTCGACGGTAGGACTTACCTTTGGAGTCCTTCTTTTTGGACCAAGAGGAATGTCCCGAAGGCCCTTCTCCCTTGGTGGAGAGGGACTGGCAAAGCTCCTTAAAAGAAGCTGTGTAGGAGGAGCCCAAGGAGAGCAGGATAAATGCCGCGACCAAGGATGATGATGCGGCCTGGGCCGCCTCCTCCTCGAAGGCGATCATCTGCTCCAGCTGTTCAGCTGAGCCCGCAGCTGCGGACACCGCCCAACAGGCCTCCTTCGACTTGACCGGAGGATAACGTTTCTCAGGTCGCCCCAACACCAATCGGGCAGCGCAGTTCTCCAAGACCGAAGCCGAAAAGGATTTGCATAACTCACAAGACTGTGAGTCATGGCCGAGTCCAAGGCAATAAACGCACGTGGAGTGCAGATCGGTCCGGGACATCTTCTGCCCACAGGGCACTGACGAAACCGGAGTCGATGGTCCATCGCAGGCCAAGAAGAAAAGGGAAGACCAAGTCTTTAAACTTAAGAATGAGTTTCAGTTTCACCGAAGAGTGTGGATCCAGGCCTAAAATGCAGAGTGCTAAGGAGGGAACCTGAGCTTCCAAGCGGTAAGGAAGATCTGGCGTCATGGGGCGTAGCCAGCCTGAAGACCTTCCGGCAACATTTAAAGCAGCAAGGAACCTGCCAGTAAGTGTGGACTGAACAACATATCCACGTCCCTAGAATATAGTATAACTAGAGTAGACTTAAGATAGAACAAGTGCTTATAAAAAGTAAACGGAGCTAAGCAAAGGTACAATGAACAGCTAAAGAGACCACAAGAGATAGAATGAATGGCAGTGCAGATACAGGTGCAGAAAAAGAAGAAGGAGCCTGATACATGCTGAGGTAAAACCCAGGAGAAGGCCCAATAACAGGGATCATAGGGACTCCATCAGGGAAGGATCGGGGAGGGGAATGACAAAAGCAGGTGGGGGGCAGGAATATACAGTTATGTAAGAATTTACCGTAATGGTAGATCTTCGAGAGGAGCTCTTGCAGCAGGCTATAACCATTAGGACTAACGCCGCAGGCATCAGGACCCACCGGAAAACTTCTCAGCCAGCAGGGACCACCCCCGACGTCGGCTCCACCCCAACGTCAGCCACAGTTTAAAAGAGGGCGGACCCGGCCCCACCCTAGTTCCCCCACCAAGACCCGCTAACAGGCCCTGATGAGAGAAGGAGGCAAAGCCTAAAGATGATAATCTGTACACCCCATCGGGGATGGAGGGCGGGAAAGTAACGCTTGGATTCAATGCAAAGAAGTGCAAAGTAATGCACCTGGGAAACAAAAACCATGGGGAAGATTACACAATGGGAGGGGGGGAGATAGTAAAAACAACAAAAATGGAAAGGGACTTGGGGGTAATCATATCAGACGACCTTAAGGTTGGCAAGCAATGAGAAGGCGGTAGGGAGGGCTTGGGGGATACTGGGATGTATAGGGAGAGGCATCACCAGCAGAAAATGAAAATTACGCACTCACCGTAATTCTTGATCTTCTTGGACGAGTCTCCACCACTCATTCACACTAGTGGATCTGCGCCGGAGGCACTAGGACCCATCGGGAGCAAACTTTTTGCTGGAGGGTCGGGCGCGAGATGGCGCCCGAGGCATGGTGTCACGAGCAGTGGCTCGCCATGGTAATGACTATCTCGGCGACGACCTCCAACCGCCCAGTACCTTTTTACCAAGGAGGTGCAGCGCAACTAACGAAAGAGTAAACCTAACTTTAAAAAAAACGAACATAAGATAGTCCGGACGACCTGTAAGAAGGGGTCAGCAAAGAAGTCTTCACGGCCTAAAGATTTGAGGGAGTGAAGACCAACACAGCGTGTGAGCTCGGGATGGAGATGTAGAATGAGGGTGGAGACTCGCCCGCAGACCAAGAATTAGGGTAGGTACGTAATTTTCATATCTTCCTGGACATAAGTCTCCACCACTCATTCACACTAGTGGAGAGTACCAGTTGATAATCCCCAAAAGGGCGGCAGGGAGCCAGAGCTCACAATGCCCAGGACAGGAGTCCATTAAGGATAGTTCTGCCGAAGGCGGAATGATGCCTGGCATGAACATCCAGTGCATAATGCTTTACGAAGGTATGCACTGAGCTCCAGGTGGCGGCATTGCAGATATCTGCAATTGGAACATTGCGAATTTCCGCTAGGGATGCCGCAACCACCCTAGTAGAGTGAGCGTACACTCTACCTTCTAATTTAACCTGTGCCATGGAATAGCAATGTCGAAGACATCACACTAACCATGATGAGATGCATCTGATAGCGACAGGCTGACCCAGCCGGGTCTCGCTTAAGGAAACAAACAATTGCTGAGTCTTGCGAAAATTCTTGGTTCTATCTAAGTAGAACTCAAAAGGCTTCTCTTAACATCCAAGGAATGAAGAGACCGTTCTCCTTCATTCTGGAAGTTCGCGAAGTAAGAGGGAAGCACCAGAGGTTGGTTTAGATGGAATTCTGACACAACCTTAGGAAGACATTTAGGATGAGTACGAAGAACTACTTTGTCCCTATGGAACACAGTATATGGAGGGTCCGTAACCAGGGCATGTATCTCAGAGACCCTGTGGGCTGAGGTAATGGCCACTAGGAAGGCTGTCTTCCAGGTAAGAAATTTTAGCTCACAGGTAGCTAGGGGTTCAAAGGCTTCCAGTGAGCATGTCTAGCACAAGGTTAATGTCCCAGGCTGCGACGGATGTCTAACGGGGTCTGGTATGCAGAATTCCTTAAGAAATCTCTTCACCATAGGTAACTGAGCCAGAGACAAGGAAGAAACCGCTCATGGTACGCTTGAAATGGCACTAAGGTGAACTTTAACCATGGAGTACTGGAGACCTGAGTTTGATAGGTCCAAAAGGTACTCTAGAACCTTGACTGGAGGACAGGAAAAGGGATTCCAAGAGGACTTCGCACACCAGAGAGAAAAATGTTTCCACTTAGAAGCGTAAGTTTTTCGGGTAGCTGGCTTCCGAGCAGCCAGAAGGATGTCTGAGACTCTAAAAGAGACGCTGAACCGATTCACTTCTACCTCTTCAGGAGCCAAGCATGAAGATGAAGTGACCTCAGGTTGGGATGGACCAACGAACCCTGAGTCAAAAGATTGATTTGCAAGGGAAGTGGTCTCGGAGAGGCTGCCGACATACTGTTGAGTAGAGGAAACCATAGTTGCCGAGGCCAGGAGGGAGCAATGAGAATCATCTTGGTTCCCTGAGACTCGAATTTGAGGAGTACTCTCTGAATTAGAGGAAGCGGTGGAAAGGCGTAAAGAAAGCGTTTTGTCCACCGCAGCCTGAACGCATCCTGACAGAAAATGCCAGGCCCTGGATTTCTGGAGCAGAAGAGAGGCAGTTTTGCATTGAGTGGGGATGCAAAAAGGTCCAGGTCTGGAGTCCCCCACTCTTCGAACAGTGACCGAGCTACGGCTGGATGGAGAGACTACTCGTGAGGGTCTGCTTCCGTTCTGCTGAGGTGATCTGCTAAGTCGTTTTGTACACCTGGCAGATATACCACTTGAATTAGAGACTTGTGCTCCAAGCACCACTCCCACACTCTCATTGCTTCGCTGCAAAGGGAATAAGAATGAGCACCGCCTTGCTTGTTGATGTAATAAATCACAGCTTTGTTGTCCGTTTGAAGGAGAATGTTCTTGTGACAAAGAACATCCTTCAACGCTCGGATCGCATAGAGGACCGCTCTCATCTCCAGGACATTTATGTGGAGCTGAGTTTCGAGCTGAGTCCATACACCTTGAGTGTGGAGAGAGCGACAGTGAGCTCCCATCCCATTAGCGATGCGCCTGTGGTGATGGAGATCTGATGATCCAGAGGAGCAAAGGAATCCTTCCAGGGAGATTGTTTTCAGAGACCACCAGGTGAGAGACCTTCGTAGGGCTCCCACCTTGATGGGATAAGACTGGGGTGAGAGGTCGGTGACCACTGAGCGAGAGAGCATTCATTGGGGGTCCTCTATGTGTAACCGAAAGCTAGGGGTACAGTGAACACCGAGGACGCCATGAGACCCAACATGCGTTGCATCGAGAGAGCTGTGACCGATCGGTTCTCCCCGATGTAACGGGCCATCTGAAGGATGTTGAGTCTTCTGTTCTCTGGAAGGAAAGCCTTCACGGAAGAGGTGTCCAGAAGAGTCCCTATGAAAAGGAGCCTCTGGGAGGGCTGCAGTTGTGACTTCTTCAGATTCAGCAGAACTGCCATGGACGTAAGAAGGCGAGAGGCCGTTTGCACGGCTTCCAAAGTCCCTTGGACGGAAGGGCCTGCTAGAAGCCAATCGTCCAGGTAGGGAAACACTCGGAGTCCGACTTTCCTGAGATGCGCCGCGAGAACTGCACAACACTTTGTAAAAACTCGCGGCGCCGAGGATAGCCCAAAGGGCAGGACTCTGAACTGATAATGCTGACCCAAAGCTACAAACCTGAGGAACTTCTATGGTGGGTCGGTGGACGAGGATATGCTGGTAAGCATCCTGCATATCCAGAGAGGCCAGCCAGTCGTGCTGATGCAGCAAGGGTAACAGGGTACCTAGGGAAATCATCTTGAATTTCTCCCTGGGGAGGAATCTGTTTAACTTTCTGAGGTCTAGAATGGGGCGCATCCCCCCAGATTTCTTTGGAACCAGAAAGTAATGGGAGTAGAACCCTGTGTTTCGTAGATGCGTGGGCACCAGTTCTATTGCCCTGTTGTTCAGAAGGCCCTGGATCTCCGCGGTGAGGAGGTCTGACTGAGACCGACAACCTGGGTTGTCAGCCTGGGAGGACAATTCGGGGGGGTTTCCAAGAAATTGAGAGAATAACCCTCGCGAATTATCCGAAGGACCCATTTGTCCGAAGTTATGGACTTCCACTGGTTGTAGAAGTACATCAGACGACCTCCCACCGGAGGAGAAAGTTCCATCTCGGGCAGAGTGGATGGAACTTGGGCCAACGACTCATAAGGTAGCGCTGGGAGCTTTAGGCCCCTGCGCTTTCTGCTGCGTCTTCTTTTGAGGTTGGGCAGGTTGGCTTTTATGGAAGCTTCCCCTGCCTCTGCCTCGAAAGGACTGACGACTATGAAACTGACGTCTGTTCACATGCCCCCGAGGAGGGGCAGGCGGAGGTCTGGCCAACTTAATGGCTGATCTAGTCTTCTGAGTGGCCTCTAAGGCTTGCTCCACCTGAGGGGCCAAAAAAGAAAGGAGTCATCAAAGGCAGCGCCATCACCTGCTGCTGATGAGCATCATTCGTGAAGCCAGAAGTACGCAGGCCAGGAATGGCGCCGAGTACAAACTCGCTGGCTGCTGAGCGAGAAGCAGTGTCGAAAGCATCCATGGCGGCTTTGACCTGTTGGTTATTGGACTCAATACCTCTAATAACGGTCAGAAGAAGCTCTGACTTGGAATCCGAATCTGGAAGAGCTTCAACCATTCTTTCATAGAGTGCCACAGGATATACTCATACTGAGAAAATAGCCTTGATAACTGGCAATACGATACTTAGAGTGGAGGCAGCAAAGACTCTTACCTAATGTATCAATCTTTCGAGACTCTTTGTTAATAGGTCGAGCTGTAGTAGTTTGAGGAAGAACGACCTTTGTCATTCTCTGCCAGGACTACAATAGGATCCGTAAGGCTTGGGATGCCAAAATGGGACGATCCTTGGGAGCTGAATACTTTATCAATGGATTTAGCCACTGAGGAATAAGAGCAGGATTATTCCATACCATTTGAGACAGCCGCCTCAAGGAAGGCTGGATCGGAGGAGTCAAATGTAGGGATCGCCGAAGCATGAAGATACTGGAGTCTTAATATCTTCCCAGGATCGATGTCTGTAGTCTGGAGAGAAAGAGTGGATCCCAGGTTCTTCAACAGAGACTTAAAGGACAGGTCCTCGACCACAGGCTCTGCAGCAGTGAAAGATCCTGTTTCCTCCACTTCATCACCCAACCGAAGGTCTGGGTCAGGCTCAACATCATCTCCTGATGGTCCAGAAAGGACTGTTTGGACAGGAAAGGAGTGAAAATTAGGAGAGGAGGAAATAGCAGAAAACAAGGAGAGTCCCTACTGGCTGCCGGGCGCCAGACGGCAAAACGGGCTGAAGATTTACCGGGAGGCGACGGGCGTCATATGCACGCTGCCCCGCAGCGCCTTCGGGGCGCCAGCCTGACGATCATCACGGCCGCGCTGCCAACGACGCCAAGACGTAGCCGCAACGGCGCCTGACGACGCCATGATAGGGGCGCGATAGGCGAAGCGCGATCGACGCCACGAACGGCCGCCCCATCCAACGGCACTACCGGGCGGCGCTATCGAGATCTCCCGCGCACCGCTGGACGGCGCCAGAAGATTCAGGGCGCGCCAGCGGACGGGCGCCTGGCAAGACCCAGCGGCACCAAACGGGACGACAAGCCAACAGACCCTGCCAAGGCGCTGGAAAAGCCCCAGGAACCTGGAAAGCTAGAGAAGGAAAAAAACAGGAGATAAGGGCATCGGTGAGGCCCCGCGCCGCAGAGCCATGTGAGGGGGAAACATCTACACGGAGTCGCTGGCACCGGAAGAAGGCGCCACGCCGACCAGGAAGGTCCAACCTACCTGATCGCCGGAGGGGCCAGGAGGCTCCGAGGCAACTTGAGCCAGGCAGAAGAACCAACCTTCCAGCCCATTGCTCCATAAGAGCGCCCACTGATGAAACTGCTCATCTGGAGTCCTACCTATAGGCGGGAGGGACTGGTCGAGGACGACGATTACCGAAGTTGGCGACTCAAGAAGGAGACCGGCAACTAGCAACGACAACCGAGGCCGACGCCAGAGACATATTACAGAGGGCGACCCTCGTGATGCCTTCCTTTTGACCTGTGGGCCAAGAAGAGTTTCGATTTAACGGTGCCGGAATGCGACCGCTTATTTTTATGCCGGGCGGGGACCGCCCATCCCCCCGGCATCGGACTGACCGTTGTCGGAACCCCCGCTGAGGAGAAGGGAGGCTGACAGGATCCAGCCCGGCTGACTGAATAGTTTGGCACGGTTATCTCCCACCGTCACCTGACCTGCTCATGGTCGAATCCGTCCAGTAGGTACGAGACTTCTTAAGTAAAATTTAATATTAGAAAATTTTAACGAAAATAGAATAAAATTAAGCGATACTACTTATCGAGATAAAGTTACAAAACAAACTGAAAACTATGCGCTAGTTTGAAGTTTGACTCGACAGGCGAGCGACGTCATCACTGAAGCCGCACACTCGACGGGCGGGTGGCGAACCGAGTGTTGAGGTCGTCAGCCAGATGGTCATTGCCGCCTCGAGGCCGCTGCTCGCGGCATCGCGGTCTCGCGGGCGCCTGTCTCTCGCGCCGACCCTCCAGCAAAAAGTTTGCTCCCGATGGTCTTAGGTGCTCCGTGCCAATCCCTCTAGTGTGAATGAGTGGTGGAGACTTATGTCCAGGAAGATCAGCTCCTGCAGCAGGTTACACCATTAGGACTGAAGCCGGCAGGCGCCAGGACCCCGGAGATCTTTTCTAGCTAGCTATCTTCAGCGGGGACCGCCCCCGACGTCGGTCCCGCCTCCGATGTCAGGCGTGGTACAAAAGGGGGCGGTCCCGACAGAATCCCCAGTTCTCCCGCCGGAGACTCCCGGCCAGAGGTTGCAATAGAGGGGGAGACCGAGGATCCACCGTCAGAAGGCAAAGAAGGGTACGAAAACCCCAGGATGAAAAAAGCATTCACTTTACAGGTGAATATCCGACTCCTGGGCGTCGCTAGCCATGCGGAAGGAAAAACTTCTGCTCTCTGGACATTCAGACTGGCTGGCTGAATATTCACCTTCACCCTCTCTCATTCATCATTTTTTTTTTTTTTTTTTTTTAAGAGGAGCAACAGCGAGGCGAAAGACTTCTCAAGGGGGACAGGGTGGGCGGAGAAGGTTTGCTACAAGAGCTGTTCTCGAAGATCTACTGTTACAGTAAGTTTTACGTGAACTGTACTATCTTACCAGATACAGCTCTGCAGCAGGTTACACCATTAGGACTGATTCCCAAGCAATAAAGCTTGTCCCCTTCACACCGGGAGGAGGAAAAAGAAGAAACTGAGGAGGACCAACCCTGCCCCGATTCAGGACAGGAGTCCCTGCAGCACGGCCTGGCCGAAACCAGCCCTTCGCCTGGGCGATATCCAGACTGTAATGCCTGATAAAGGTATGCACAGAGCTCCAAGTGGACGCAGCGCAAATAGCTGAGGTTGAGACATTCTTGAGAGCTGCAAAAGAAGTGGCTACGCCCCTAGTGGAATGGCCCCGGATGGAACCCGGGAGAGGCTTTGTTTGGATTGGTAGCAATGAGAGATGCATTGCACAAGCCAGCTGGATAAGGATTGCTTAGACACTGGTCGACCTCTCATTCTCTGTGCGAAGGACACGAAAGTTGCCTGAAGCCCGAAAGGACTTAGTTCTATTGAGGTAATAACTCAGGCTGCGGTGAACATCTAAAGTATGGAGCAAAGCCTCTCCTATTGGAGTAGTTCGGAAGTAGACCGCAAGGTCGACATCCTGATTTAAGGTCAGAGCTGAGACCACCTTAGGCAAAACTTAGATTCTGTTCTCAGAGACACTCTGTCTCGGTGAAAACCAAATAAGGCTCCTTACACATCAGGGCATGAACTCAGAAATCCTTCTGGCTGAAGTAACTGCAACTAAAAACAACGCCTTCCAAGACAGAAAACGTGAGCTCTAATCCGGGCGGTTGGTTCAAAGGGAGGGAGCGTGAGTTGCTCCAAAACAAAAGAAGATCCCATGGAGGAACCGGATCTTTAATAGGAGGCTTGAGGTGCAGCACCCTCTCAGGAACTCCGAGAGGTGTCCAGTTGAGCAATGGTTGCGCTGGCCCACCGGCTGGTGATAGGCGAAATAGCAATGCCAAAGGTGTACCTTAATAGAGGAGTAGGCTAACCCCGAATGAAAAGGGAGAGGAGGTAGTCCAAGACTGGCCTCACAGGGCAACCTAAGGGAGAAAGGTCACGAGCCCATGACCATAGACAGAATCGGGCGCCATTTCATGCGGCGGCATGAGTAGCCGGCTTCTTGGCCGAGAGTACTTTCATGTACTCTCTTTACAGACCCCGTGTCGTGATGATGGCTACGCTCTAGGAGCCAGGCATGCAGGTTCAAAGACTGCAGATCTGGATGCAATAACGAACCTTGCTCCTGAGACAGAAGGTGAGAACTGCGGGCAGTGGGGGAGCGGGTTCCTGGACAGCTGCGCCCAGCAATGGGAACCAGATTTGTCTGGGCCATAATGGGGCCACCAGAATCAAACATGCACGCTCCCTCGCGTAGTTGAGCAGAACTCTCTGGATCAACGGGAAAGGAGGGAAAGGAGAGGAATCTGTTCTCCAGGAGAGGGCGACTGGCGTCTCAGAAAACTCCAGGCCCTGGATCTATGCGAGCAAAAATTGGGCAGTGCTGCGCTGGATGGGGATGCGAATAAATCTAGCTCTGGAGTTCCCCATCGAGCTGAACAGATCCTCTGCTACCTCCTGAATTAGTTCCCACTCATGGACTCTGGCCTGGGAGCCGACTCAGACCGATCAAGTAATCGTGTTGTCCACGCCGAACATGTACCACGACTTAGCTTTTGCGCCTGTGTCCGACATACCCAATCCTACACTCTCATGGCCTCCCTGCAAAGGGGGTAAGAGTGTGCGCCTCCTTGCTTGTTGAGGTAGTACATCACCGCCGTGTTGTCAGTCTGAAGCAGGATGGTACACAGTGGGATCATGGACTGGAAAGCCTGGAGAGCATAGAGCACCGCTCTCATCTCCAGAACACTGATGTGAAGATGAGCTTCCAGCGGACTCCATACACCCTGAGACCTCACCCCATCCAGGTGAGCTCCCCACCCGAGACCGGGCGTCTGTGGTGAGGGTTATCTCCGGGACGGCGCTGCGAAAGGAGCGCCTTGGAGAGCGTACTTCGGGCTAACCACCATTGCCAGTCCTGGAACCACTCAAGTTCGTGATTCTGACTGGATGCTGCAGATGGTCTTGCCTCTGGTCGATCAGCGGCGCCTGAGCGTCCACATCGTTGTCGCGCATGTGGGAGCCGCATAAGGGGACGTGGGAATGGCTGCAGCCATGTGACTCGAAGCAAGCGAAGGACCGACCTGGCCGGAGCGGTCTGATTCGCTGATAGGTCTTGTATGAGGGACCTGATGCTCCGCCTCTGTCGACTGGGAGAAAGCCCTCCCCTGGACCGTGTCCAGCACTGCACCCTATGAACTGCAGGTTCTACGACGGTACCAAGACCCACTTCTCGTGGTTTATCAGAATCCCAAGTGATCCGAACAGGACCTCGAGTGTCGTGATCGCCAGGAAGCGCCTCTGGAGACGTGCCATGAGAAGCCAATCGTCGAGGCACGTGAACACGTGAGGGCCCTTCCTCCTTAGAGCAGCTGCCACGACTGCCATGCACTTGGTAAAACCCTTGGAGCGGATGACATTCAAGGAAGAGCTCGGAATTGGAAATGGTGGCTTAAGAACTCAAAGCGCAGGAACCTCTGATGCGCTTTGAGCTATGGGAATGTGCAGGTAGGCATCCTGCATGTCTAAGGGACGCAAATAGGTGCCTTTGTTTTAGCATGGAATTAGACCCGGAAGGGTCACCATGGAACCTTCTAGTACTACTGACAAGTTGAGGTCGCTAGGTCCAGAATAGGACGGAGGTCCCTGTCTTTGGGAACCAGGAAGAAGTGAGAATAGTACCCTAGTCCTCTGGTTTCCTGGGACAGGCTGAATCGCCCCTTGTCCAGGAGTGCGATCACCTCTTGCCAAATTAAGTCACGGTGCTGCCGAGTGCCGGGAGAGCAGAGGAGGCCTCGGGGTGGCTGTTCTGCGCGAACTCTAAAAAGTGGCCTCTGCTGACCAGCTGGAAGTACCCATCTGCGGTGGTTATCGCCTGCCATCCCGACAGGAAGTTCGCAATGCTACTTTCGACCGAAACATCCCGTTGATCCTGAGGGGCGGGGCCGAGAAAGGAGTCGCTGTCGGCTGAAGGACCCACCGCTGGGTGGCCTTGGAAGAGCGCTGACCCCTGTTGGCGGCTGCTTCCCTGGGTCCTTCGAAGGCCAGAGTCCCTTTGTTGTGTGGCGAGACCGGGCTGCTGCCTCTGAGTCCGCCTCAGGAGCGGCCTTGGCTCCTACGAAAGAGCCAAGCCTCGCTGGTACATCGCCTGGACTGTCCGGACCGCCTTTCCAGTTTCTTGAGTTTGCATTATAAGCTCTTGACGGATTACCAAACAGTACCTCACCTTCAAAGGGAGCGTCCATAATGTTTTTCTGGACGTCTGGGGTGAACCTGGAGACACGGAGCCAAGAGTGTCTTCGGAGGCAAACACCTGAAGCAATCGCCCTGGCTGACGAGTCCGCTGAATCATATGCGGCTCTTAAGTCTTGGGTCCCCAGTCTGAACCGTCCGGGAGAAGCTGAAGCATCTCCTCTTTCTGCTCACCTTCTGGCAGCCTCTCGGCGCCTCCTAGGCTCCTGCTCCCAGGGCTCTGGAACTGCACCATGTGGGTAAGGTAATTCAGGGACCTGAGGGCGCAGTCGCGGAAAGGTAAGTCGCTTCCCAAAGAGTCCAGCTGTTTGGACTCGGGGTCCGGTGGCAGGGTGCTCAAATGTTGCGGTCTCTGGGACCGATCATGTGAGGCTGTGATCACCAGAGAGTCAGCCAGAGGGTGCTATGACAGGTATTGGTCCCCTTGGGGCCCTGTACAACAGTCAGCCTTCTTGGCACCGCCCGGGAGATAATGTGGGCGGCTTCACGCCAGCCTTGATGGCGTCCCGACAGTGTCCACCAAGGTGGTACCACCACAGGCTTAGGGTCTTTCTGCGAAGGTATTTTGCCAGGCGTAACCTTCTCGGTCAAGTTCCTCTGCTTCCCAACCCATGTTCTCCTGGATATGTCTCATTATATCCATGAAGGATGGATCGTCGGAGGAGACCTGAGTCTCACGGGTCCGGGCGAGGGTGACCGGAGATGGGGATCTGGATGAAGAACAGGATGATCCTGGCCCTTCACCGACGGCGACCGCCGTCGCCTCCTGACCTCTTAGGGCTGGGTGATCCAGAAGATGAAGATCTGGACGGAGGTCTCTTTAGAATGTCGGCCCCTGGGAGGAGTCTCAGGCTCCCTGGGACAGAACGCCAGCTGAACCCACAGGTGAAGGTGGGGCTGAGCTGGAATAGAAGGAGGAGGAGGAGGAAGGACTGGGGTACCACGTCCTTCCTGATGATATCCCACCAGTAGGTAAAAGGTCCTTCACCTCGGCCAAGGACAGTCCCGACGTCGACTTTGCAGTCGAGGCCGGCGACCGTCGAGTCCGCAGGACGGCTCCATGGGGCCTCAGGCGGTATGAGGACCCGGGGAGATCCGCGACCAGGAACTCCGCCTGGTCATCGGGCTGGGCGAATCCTCCTCGGGTGAGGGACTCCTGTCCGACCGCGCCGTGAGGCTCAGGAGCCCTCGGCTCAGGCGGCGCGGACGCCGCCCCCACCGACGTCCGACAAGTGCTGAAGAGGCCGACGCACGCCGGCCGGGCCGACGCCGCTCAGAGGAACGGTGGCGAACGGCCGACGACGGTCTGGCCGACGCCGGATCCACCGGCTTCCTCAACGGAGTAAGCTCCAAGGTCTTCCGGGGGGGGAGAGAGGAAGACCGGGCGTCGGGGCCCGAGGAACGGGAGCCCGACTTGTGGTGGTGGTGGTGGCGTTCCCCCGACTTTGCCACAGCCTTCTGGGCAGAAGATGAAGACGACGGCCTGGCGGCAGAGGCCTGAGCGGGCTTGGTGGCGGGCACCGCAGCAGGGGCAGAGATGAGGCCCTGGAAGGAGGCGGTCGGCCGAGACCCAGAGCTCCGGGACTCGGAGGCCGAGACTGGCGACCCGGGCAGGATCCTCGATTTCTTCTTCTTCTCGCGCCGTGCTGGTCGCTTGGAATCCCCTTGGAGCGGCATCGCCCGCAGTTGTTCTTCTAGGAGGTACGCTTGAAGGGCCTTCGCCGAAGCGGATCCTGGTGCGCTATTGAACCGGCATAGGGAGCAGGCCTTAGTATCGTGGTCTGGGCCCAGGCACCGGACGTATCGCCGAGTGCGGGTCTTTAAACGGATTGTTTGCTGCACGCCGCGATTCTGGAGTGAATGGCCGGCTATCAGAGAGGACATCAGACAGGTCTCTCGTTGATTGTGAAATCTTCCACAACAAAATTCTCAAAACCACGCTGCGTCGCGTCGCTGGAGCAAACCGTAGGGTCGAGGCATGCACTTCGAGGGCGGAAAGAACTGAGATTCTGGGCGGGACCGCCCCTTTGTACCACACGCCTGACGCCGGAGGCGGGACCGACATCGGGGCGGTCCCCGCTGAAGACTAAGAAGCCAGAAAGATCTCAGGGTCCTGGCGCCTGCTGGCTTCAGTCCCAATGGTAACCTGCTGCAAGAGCTGTATCTCAAGCAAGATCTGCAGCTTATCTTCTAGGTAGGAAATGGGCAGACTAGGTGGGCCAAGCAGTCCTTGTATGCCATCAAGTCAGTCTACGCCTGCTGCAAGGGCTCCTCTCGAAGATCTACCGTTACAGTAAGTTCTTACGTAACTGTACTATCTTACTTCGAGTGGGAGCTTTTGCAGCAGGCTACAGCCATTAGGACTGAATCCCAAGCAGTCCAGCGCCAAGAAGGTGCCTGACCCCGGGAGGTGGAAAATGAGATGATGCTGGAAACAGCAAGTTAAGACAGAAGTCCCTGAAGGACTGCCAAGCCGAAGCCAGCACAGCGTCTGGATGCAATGTCCAGGCTATAGTGCTTCACGGAAGTGTGCACAGAGTTCCAGGTAGCAGCTGCACATATGTCCCTGATGGAAACATTCCGCAGGGCAGCAAAAGAAGCAGAGACTCCTCTGGTGGAGTGACCCCTGACCAGTCCCAGAAGGGGTTTATTGTGCTTCTCATAGCAAAATACAATGCAATTGACAAGCCATTTGGAAATCATTTGTTTGGACACCGGTTTACCCAAGTGCTGTGGTGCAAAGGACACAAACAGTTGTTCCAATTTACGGTGTGCAGCTGTGCGCTTAAGGTAGTACCTCAGCGCCCTGTGAACATCCAGAATGTGAGGGAGAAGAAAAATAAACTGGGAGGTCAACCGACTGGTTGAGGGTCAATTCTGAAACCACTTTAGGATGAAACTTAGGATTCGTTCTGAGGGAAACCCTTTCCCTGTGGAATATTAAATACGGCTCTTTACACGTAAGAGCCTGGAGCTCAGAAATCCTTTCGAAGCTGAAGTAACGCAACTAAAAACAAACCTTCCAGGAAAGATAACGCAGCTCACAGTCGGCTGCAGGTTCAAAATTTGGGAGAGTAAGCTTCTCCAACACAACAGGAAGTCCCCAGGGGGGGAACGGGATCTCTAATGGGAGGTCTCATGTGTAGAATCCCCTTTAAAAAGGTGCGGGCCACATCCAACTGGGCTAAGGTTTTGTACCCCAAAAAGGTGTGATATGCAGAAATGACCCACATGTGCACCTTTATGGAGGAGTAGCTCAAGCCTTGTTGCTATAAGGAGAGGAGATACTGCAATGCTGAGTTCACCGGACAGGTAATGGGGTCCAGACGGTGAGACGATGCCCATAAGCAGAAGCGCTTCTACTTCATAGCATACGTGGAGCGAGTAGAGGGCTTTCTCGCCGATACGAGGACGTCCGCCACCTCTTGGGAGACCCTGTACCTGGACTTTGCTACATCCGAAGGAGCCAAGCATGAAGATGCAAAGACCTGAGATCAGGATGGACCAGCGAGCCCTGATCCTGGGACAGCAACTGCGAGCATATTGGCAGCGGGACTGGAGGTTCTGTGGACAACCGCTGAAGTAGTGGGAACCCAATCTGCCAAGGCCATAGAGGGGGCGATTAGAATCATCCGAGCCCCTTTGGCCTGTACCTTCAAGAGAACTCTCTGAACGAGAGGAAAGGGAGGAAAGGCGTAAAGAAACCTCCCTCCCCATAAAGGGACAACGCATCTGGCCAGAAAACACCAGGCGCGGGCTGTCGCGAGCAGAAAATTGGCAGTTTGACGTTGCGTGGTGACGCAAAGAGGTCCAGTTCTGGAGGATTCCATGTGTTGAAGAGCTGATCCCCTACTGATTGCAGTAGCTCCCACTCGTGTGCCTTGGACAGAGAGATGTGTCGCTCCAGCACCCAGTACCAGACTCTCATCGCCTCCCTGCACCGGGGGTAGGAGTGAGCGCCCCCTTGCTTGTTGACATAGAAGATGATCGCCATGTTGTCCATCTGAACAAAGAAGAGAGCCTGGGACGAGGTCTTCTTGAAAGGCATGTAGCGCATTGAGGACTGCTCGCATTTCCAAGACATTGATGTGGAGCTCAGACTCCATGGAGGTCCAGACACCCATGCTGGCCCCTGCAAGCCCTCAACCTGCAAATCTGAGGCATCCGTTGTTAAGAGTCTGATTTGGGGGCTCTGGATGGAAATGGACCCCTTTTTCTAAATTTGGAGGGTCCAACCACCAAAGAAGTGTCTTCTTTACTAGCTCTGTGATCCTGACCATGTGGTCCAGGTTGTCTGAGCATTGATCCCACTGCACCCTGAGCACCCACTGTGGGATTCTCATGTGGAGGCGAGCCAGAGGAGTGACAGGTATGGCTGCCGCCATGTGCCCCAGAAGTCTGAGGAAGGTCCCAACCTGGACCTGACGGGTTACAAGGACCGATTCGTCAATCTCCCGAAAGCGATCACCCCTCTCTGGGGGTAGAAAAGCCATGCCCTGGACCGATTCCAGGACAGCTCCTATGAAGACGAGTCTTTGGCTGGCCTCTGGGAAAGACTTTGGAAGATTCAGGGTGATCCCCAGCTCTCGGAATACAGCATAGATGTCTCGAGAGCCTGAAGAAGGCATGACCTTGATGGGGCCGCACGCAGCCAATCGTCAAGGTAAGGGAAGACATAATGTCCCTGGCGCCTTAAAGCCGCGGCCACTACTGCCAAGCATTTTGTGAAGACTCGAGGAGCGAAGGAGAGGCCGAACGGGAGAACCCGAAACTGATAATGCGCCCCCTGGAAGTGGAACCTCAGGTACTTCCTGTGGGGAGAGACCCCTATGTGCATGGACGCATCTTGCATGTCTAGGGAGCAGAGCCAGCCTCCCTGATGCAGCAGAGGAAGCAGTCCTGGAACAGTCACCATCCGGAACCTTCCGTATTCTATACAGTAGTTTAAAGAACTGAGGTCCAGAATGGGACGAAGGTCTTGGATCTTCTTTGGAACCAGGAAGAAATGGGAGTAATACCCTTTTCCCCGCTGCTGCAGAGGGACTGGCTCTATCACCCTTTTCCACAAGAGGGTCTGAATCTCTCCTTCTATGAGTGGAATGTGAAAAGGATGATATCTCGAGGACCTCGAGGGAGTGTCTGAGGGAATCTTGGTGAACTCCAGCGTATGTCCCCTCCTTACGATAGCGAGGACCCACTGGTCCGCAGTGATAGAGCTCCAGCCTTTCAGATGAAGGGTGAAGCGACCCCCCTACTGCCTCCCCTGGAACCTCCTCCGGAGGAGGGGGGGTCGAGAGGAAGTCATTGGGTGGAGCCGGTTGTGGGCAGAGAGGCTTGGGAGGACTTGGGGCCACGAAAAGGAGCGCCTCCAGGCTGCTGGTTGCCGGCTCTCCTTTTAAAGCCACCTCTCTGGCCTTGTTGGCTGCCAGAAGCTTGGGCACCTGAGGGCTTCTGAAATGGCCATTTCCTCGCCTTCCTCTGGTCTACTCTGTACATCTGACAGACAGACAAGATGGACTTCCCTGACTCCTAGAGACGAGAGATGAGTGACTCTGTCTCCTGCCCAAACAAGACGGAACCCTGGAATGGGAGGTCTGCAGTATCATACAAGGCAGGGGGAACATCTGTGCCTACGTCCGAGCCCGACTTAAGGACATCCAAAATCTCCGTCTTCTGTGCGGAGTCTGGCAAGGCATTAACAAGCTCCTGTCCCCTTTCCCAGAGCGTATTCTGGTACTGAACCATATGCGTCAGGAAATTAAGGGACCTAATGGAGCAGGTGGAGGCAGAATAGACCTTCTTGCCCACCTGGTTCAAATAGCGAGACTCTGGGTCAGGAGGCTGGGAGCCAAGATGTTTCAGCTGCTTAGACTTATCATGAGCAGCGGTGATCACAGAGGAGTCCGCCCAAGGGTGCTCTGCCAGGAAAGGCTCATCCCTCAGGGCTCTGTACAGCCTATCTGACTTTTTGGGAACTGTCGGGACCAAAGCGGGATGCTTCCAAGTAATTCTGGTAAGATCCTGGAAGGTGTCCATTAAAGGAGGCACCACAAGAGGCTTGGGCTCCTTTTGCCTCAGGCACTTGGCTAGTCGACAGCGTTCCAGATCCAGGTCCTCCGTATCCCATTCATAGGAGGCGTGGATGTGCTTCATGACCTCCATAAAGGTTGGATCATTAGGAGGTGAGCGGGACTGGTCCTTTTCTCCTCGGGAACCCCCGATCCCCGAGAGGGAAGAGGAACAGGACGACTGGCTACTAGGTGAGGAGTAGCCAGACTTGCCCCTATGACTGGCCCCGTTCGAACGTCGGTGGCTCTCTGACCGACGACGGTCACGAGACCGATGACGGGCGTCGGTCCAGAGACCGACGTCGGGAGCGGGCCCGCTCATCGGAACAGGAACGGCTCCTAGAGTGAGACCTGAACCGGCGTCGGCTGCCTGACCTCGGTGAGCGCCGATGTCGGTCTACGGATCGAGATCGGGAATGGACCCTGGAGGAGAGAGAGGCAGCGGCCTCTCGGGGGGTCTTCTTGGGCGAAGGCAAAGGAAAACTCTCCGGTTGTGGTTTGCCAGATGGGTCCAGTACCAGTGATGGGGCCAGCTTCGGGGGTGTTTTGGACATGACCCCACCAAAAAGAAAAAAGTTCCTGGATCTCCTCCTTGGAAAACACAGAGGCTGCCGTCCCCGGAAAGTAAACTATGGGATCTGAAGTGTCCGGCAGCCCCGAGGGGGAGCCTCTTGGAGAGCCCCATGGGGAGGAGGACTTGGAAGACACAGACGCTGCCCCTTCTTTGGTAGCGTCAGTTTCCTTCACCCCTTCTACCGGCATCGACAACAGGACCAATGATGGTTTCTCGCGGGGGGGGGGCTGGAGTGTCCTCTGACTCCAGAGGTTTACCCTTATCGGGCAAAGCCGGGACCTTGGCAGGCAGGGCCGTAGCTTGTGTCCCAGAGGTCTTAGGGGTGACCCAGAGCGGCGTCACCTTGGGCCTAGAGGTTTATCCCCTGACTTGCCTGCTTTAGCCTGGGTCTTTTTGGCAGGAACGGAATCATTCTTGGGAGTGATGCTCTCCAGAGGACCGTGATCGGGACCTGGACCGGTGGCGGGACCGACTACTGTCTTTGTCCCGGGACCGCTTGGACTTGTCCTTGTGCTTAGCCTTCTCCCCGGAGGTGTGCAGGTCCATCTTCTGTTCTACAAGGAACGCCTTGAGAGCCTTCAAATGGCGGATCCTGGTCCTGCTTGTGAAGCCTTGACAGGCTGAACAGGCTGCAGTGTCGTGGTTAGGCCCAAGAGAGAAGACACACTTAGTGTGGCCATCCTTCGACGGTATCTGACGGCCGCAACTGTACTTGTTCCAATGAGGTCCCGAGGATGAGACCGATGACGGGGACGACATGTGTCGGGTGAAAAAAAGTCAAAAAACTGAAGAGAAAAAGGCGAAAAAAAACAGAAGTTTTTTGCTGGCAACTGGCAAGCTAAGATCTTCCCCAATGTCAGCAAGTCGCGGCGGGAAAAGAAATGGAGTGGAGCCGGATCTGCCCCCTTTTATACCGTGGCCGACATCGGGGTGGAGACAACGTCGGGGGGTGGTCCCTGCTAGGTACTGCTGGCTGAGAGGTTTTCCGGTGGGACCTAATGCCTGTGGCATTAGTCCTAATGTTATAGCCCACTGCAAGAGCTCCCACTCAAAGTAAGATGAAGTTTTACAGTAGCTGGTGACTAAAGGAGACGGGATGGACAGAGATGAAAAGAGGAGGGGAGCAGGTTCCCGAGGGATGGAACAGAAGGCTGACTGCCAACAGAGGAGTGAAGCTGGGGAAGGGAAAAGGTGCAAGGATCCCTGGAGCGGAGGGAGTATGAGGAGAGGGAATGGGAAAGAGGAGTGAGGAAAGGTAAGAGGGAATGATCCCAAACCAGAATTTGGAGATGAAGGAGAGGCAGTCGGACTGACAACATAAGCATAGGAGAAGGATGGATAAGGTGGGGTAGAGGGAGCAGTGGTGAGTATGAGAGGGAAGGCTGGCAGCAAAGCGACAGAAGGCATTGCAGAGGGTGTCTAGTCAGACAAGGAAACAGTAGGGGGCAGTGCTGTACATCACATCCACACAGCTGAAAACCGGAAGCAACATTTTGGTAACAAGCTACCGGTGAACCTGAGGAGACGAGCAGTCTTTGTTGTGGTACAGGCACTAAGTTTGGGGCGGACCTTGGAGTGGATGGCATCAATATGGACAGAGAAGTCATGCTTACTAAGACTAGCCACACAATGAGATACCTGGAGGAAGAAACCACTAGCCACACAACGGGATACCTGAAGGAAGAAACCACTCTGAGTAGGGAGCCATCCGGGGAGAGAGACAGGGACGGGGAAGAACCAAGCCAATTTCTGACTGGTGCCAAAGGTCATGGACACAGTTTATTTAGAGCTGAGCCGGAAGTGGTTGGAATGGAACCAGCAAAGGATGTTCTCTTGCTGTGGCAATTCTGCACACATGACTGACTGAAATCTGCATGCATGACTGAATATGCGAATTGGCACAGGCATTGGAGAGGTCATTCAGGAAAATGGAGAAGAAGATGGGACCCAAGATGGACCGCTGTGGCACCCCAGCCTGGAAGGGTAGGGGAAGTGACAGGACATCTCCCACCTGTACTGACTGTTAGATGGCCAATGAAGTAGCAATGTAACCATTTAACAGCAAGAGCAGAGAGGCTGGCACAGCTCAGCTTGTCCAGGAAGAGTGGATGGATCACCGTCGAGTCAAAGACTTTGGCCAGATCGATGAAAATGGCCACCGTGATATGCTCCTGATCCATCCCAATGAGGATGAAGTCAGTGACATGCAGCAGGGAAAAGACAGCGGAGTGGTGCTTCCAGAAACCAATTTGACAAGCACTGGTCAGAGTCGATATGGTTGTGGAGTGCTTTTGGGATGCCTTTACCCATTATTTGTAATGAATCTGCACAATGCAGAACTGCTGAGAGGCAGTTTCAATGTGGTCTTCCTTTTATACATTTTTACAATGTGTTTTTCTAGAATATGCCTGCTGATTGCTATATGTTTAGCCTGGACAGTTCACAGAAGACATGGCATCTTATTTTCAGTGGGGCTCTATGCAATATTATGCTGCACTGCGTAAAATCAGAACACACTGAAAACAATATTTTACATCTGGAATAGACTACCCTAAATAAACACATTACAAAAATGGTAAAATCATGACCCCACTGAAAACAAGATATTGAATCTAATCTGGGATATCCAGGCCGGGCTATTCAAAGGGGTTGCGCCGGCGTAACCCCACATTGCGCCCGAGGATATTGAGAAGGCTGCCTGGCACACCGCAAATCGCGATGCGTCGGGGCGCGATGTAAGTGTATGCGGTGCAGATGCGGGGGACGTGCCCATGCATATGCAGCACATCCCGATATTCAGCCCGGGATGTGCGGCGCATATGCCAGCACACCCCTGCATTGCGCTGTATGGGGGCTCAAATTTGAGCCCATGAAACAGTGGAACAACTCACGGCCACCCACAGGTGGGCTGCTGTATTGCAAGGCGCAACACAGCAGCCGCCAGCCGTGAGTAGCCGCCCGCCCACCCTAAACAACATCATGAAGCACCCACATATACTGGTAGTCTACTGGTACCCCCTCCCTCCCGTGTCCCCGATCGGCGGGTAAAGTAGATTAAATGAGCCCTGGTAGTCTAGTGATACCCCCCTTCCTTCCATGTCTCCGATCAGCAGGTAAAGTAGATTAAATGAGCCCTGGTAGTCTAGTGGTATTCCCCCTCCCTTCCGTGTAACCGATCGGTGGGTAGTAGATTAAATGAGCCCTGGTAGTCTAGTGGTACCCCGCCCACTGCCGCGATCGCTCTGTAAACACATCCCTGGTGATCCAGTGGCACCCCCCACCCCTCTCACCCACAAAGAACCCCATGTCACCCTCGCCCACACAGAACCCCATGCCCACTCCCCCCCCAATCATCAGCGGGTGGCTGCAACCTGCCTGCATACCGCCCGGCTGCCCGCCGAATGACAGGGTACAGTATGGGCTGTAAGCCCATTGGTCCTTTCACATAATGAGACTGTTAGTACAGTATGCCCCGTAAGCCCACTGGTCCACACTGTGGACCAATAGACTTACAGCCCATACTGTACTGTCATTCGGCGGCTGTATGCAGGTATTTGCAGCTCACCGATGATGGGGGTGGGGGTGGGGTTGGGCATGGGGTTCATGTGGGTGGGAGGTGCCACTGGATCACCGGGGATGTGTTTTACAGAGCGATCGCGGTAACGGGCGGGGGAGGGTACCACTGGACTATGTGGGCTCATTTAATCTACTTTACCAGCCGATCGGGACACAGGAGGGAGGGGGGCTACCCACTAGACTACCAGGGCTCATTTAATCTACATTATCCGCCGACAGGACACACAGGAGGGAGGATGTACCACTAGACTACCAGGGCTGCATTACATCTACTTTAACTGCTGATCGGAGACACGGGAAGGAAGGGGGTACCACTAGACTACCAGCGCTGCATTAAATCTACTTTAACCGCCGATCAGGGACACGGGAGGGAGGGGGGGTCCACTATACTACCAGGGAAGTGTTGTACTGCGGTTTTACCGCAATCGTGACTATGGGGGCAGGGGATGCCTCGGGACCCCCACTGTGCACAGGTCATTCTGTGCAGGGCACCAGGCACACTTCCCCGGGCTGCCCAGAGCAAGGCATGCAAATGGGGCCATAATGACATATGCAAATTGCCCGTTGCGCCTTGCATAGATTATTGCCTCATTTGCATGCCCTCTGCTGAATATCGCGGGTGATGCATCCAGCACAACTCCATTTGCGTAGGCGCATCCCCGTGCTCCCTATCTGTGGCTTGCGCTGGTGCAGTGCCACTGCGCCATGCGCAGCATTTGCACCGACCTTGCCATATTCAACGCTGCGCCATGGAGCATCACCGTTGAATATCGCCTGGTCCTGGCCCCAGCGCAGCCCAGTTGCGCTACGCCCAGGCTTGTGCCACTGCCCGGCACAGTCTGAATATCTGGGCCAGAGTAAATGCAGTACAAAAATGTGTAAAATGAAGATCACAATGACAATGAGATGTAGCATCTCCCCAACGCCATCCAGGATGCAAAATATAGGATGAGAAATATTTAAAGAGCTAGTGGAGCCAAAACAGGCAGACGGGAAAATAATACAAATTTTAAGTAGTAGTCAGTTATAATTTTTTATCACTGAAGTATTTTTTCCCTTTGCTCATCAGAAAGTATTCTATGTGATAATATCGTGTTGGATGTGGAACAGGTCTTAGTCTGGCAGCCGAGCAGTTATCAGTTCTTACACTACATCATCATGCATTATGATCTCTAATGGATTGTGACATCACAGGTGAATGACCTGGCAGTCACTCACTTGCTGTTCTTAAGTAGCAGTGATGTCACAGTCATTGAGGTCACAATGTTGATGATATAGTGTGAGGCAGTAGAGTAAGATACGTCAGCTGCCAGGCTAAGAGCTGTTCCACACATCACACCTACTAACATTAGGTAAACAATCTTCTAATTAAACAAAGGGAAAATAAAAAGTACCTCAGATATAACAGGTAATGGTTGGCTGCTTTTAAAATCTAATATTAGTTTTAGGCAGTTCAGTAGCTCTTTAAAGGAACTTCACTGTGTTCACTGACATAAACAGTTTCTTTATTGTCTTGTAATATATTAGATTGCAGTAGTTATTTTGAATGTTGTGGCCATGAGGATGGGGTGTGTGCATGTGTGTGTGTGTGTGTGTTTTTGCTGTAGCTCAATATATTTTTTCCCCCAGAAAGCATAGTAAAAAATGCCTGCTGATTGCTATATAATTACTGTAGCTCATATAGTTCACACAAGACCCGGCATATGTCTGAGACAGTGTTTATCAGATAGTGTCTTTAGGTTAAAAAACAGTGTAAACCTTTGTACATTTGTTCCTGCGAAAAGGTGACATTTATGAGGCATGAATCTTTCTTGAAAGACAAAACTTGCCCAGCTAAAGCTCGTAACATGAACATGTTTAAATGCTAAGTATTTAAATGTGCAAGTTGTTGGATTTCGAATGGAGTAAACAAATCTCCAGTTTAATAGGCAACCAATATTTAACAAGCTGTTTCAGGATCCTAATGGCCATATGATAAGCAGCTTTAGTGCTGTGTCCAATATTCTAAACAGAAAAAAGGGAGTATTTTATTTAATTTGGCATAGTGATTTATAGATGTGGAATGATACATTGAAATGTTCAAAAAGTGTTCCACGTTCCTCCATTTTTCCAGCTACAGACAGCAAGATGGCTGTAGGCGCCGCCCACAGCCATAAAAAGGGGAGAGGAAGTTGGATGAGAATAGAGAAATCAGCAAGCCTACAACAGACAAGCTTCTCTTGTACCTTTGCAATTGAGGAGAGAAAGGAAATAGGATGAAAGTTGCCTGGGAGGAGAGGGTCACCCCTTTTATGAAGCGGGAGAACTCTGGCAGTCTTCCATGACTGAGGAACAGCACAGAGGGGGAAGAAGAGGTTGAGGAGGTGAGAAAGAGGAGAGACAATGGCAGGAGCTGAAAAGTAGGGAAGTTTGAGATCCAGCCCTTCAGGGTATCAGGTTCACCCATGCCACAGCGACATACATTTTGCCAATAAAGGGGCCGGCAAAATGCTGCCTGGCATGACAGCACCAGGTATTAAGTTTCCCAGGCGTTACAGCGCCAAAGCGCCCTCCCAGAAAATGTACAGTTATGGAAGAACTTACCGTAACTGTAGATCTTCGACAGGAGCTCTTGCAGCAGGTATTACAGGTAGGACTAATGCCGTCAGGCGTTAGGACCCCACAGAAAAGTCTTCTAACCAGCAGTCTGTGGTGGGGGACCGCCCCCAACGTCGACTCTGGCCGACACCCAGCGTGGTATAAAGAAGCGGCCCCCCGGCGCCATCTCAGTTCCCCACCGGAGACCCGGCTGAAAGTGTTGGAGAACCAAGAAGGAACTCCCCTACCCGAGAGAAGTGTATACACTGAAACAAACCTGGTGATGGTGGGTGGGAAAGCCACCTGCTGCAAGAGCTCCTCTCGAAGATCTACTGTTATGGCAAGTTCTTACGTAACTGTGCTATCCGACTTCGAGGTGGAGCTCTTGCAGCAGGTGTTACACGTAGGACTGAGTCCCAAGCAGTATCCTGTCCCAAGACAGGCCCAGGTCAGATGGGTAGAGGAACAACTGAAAGGAATTTGCAAATCAATTCAGGAGAGAAGGCCCTGAAGGATGGCCAGTCCGAAATCTGCTCTCCTTCTAGAGGCTATGTCCAGACTGTAATGTCTGATAAATGTGTGGACAGTGCTCCAGGTGGCCGCAGCGCATAAATCTGCTGCTTAGACATTTTTTAGCGAAGCAAATGAGGTCGCCATTGCTCTACTGGAATTTCCCTTAACCAATCCCAGTAAGGGCTTGCCGTGGTGCTGATAACAGAAAGTAATGCAGTGAATTAACCATCTGGTTAGTGTCTGCTTAGTGACAGGATCCCGTTTTCCTGTGAGCAAACGAGATGAACAACTGGTCCATCTTATGAACAGAACTGGTTCTATGTAGGTAATCATGAAGAACTCGATGAACATCCAGAGTATGTAACAGGGCCTCCTCTCCCACCCCCCGCTGGATAACTCTGGGTAGTAAATCGGAAGCTGGATGTCCTGGTTCAGCGTCAATTCGGACACCACCTTTGAAAGGAACTTAGGATTTTTACGCAGCTGTACCCTGTCCCTGTGAAACACAAGGTAAGGTTCCTTGCACATAAGGGCCTGAAGCTCGGAAACCCTCCCAACTAAAGTAACAGCAACTAAAAATAATGCTTTCCACAAAAGGAAGCATAGCTTGCATGTCGCTGCTGGTTCAAAAGGGGGCAGGGTGAGCTTTTCTAAAACAAAAAGAAGATCCTAAGGAGGGACAGGGTCCCTTCTCGGGAGTCTGACATGCAAGACACCTCTCAAAAAGGTTCTGCATACGTCCAGCTGTGCCAGAGTCCTCTCCCGCACAGGAGCGTGATATGCCGACAGGGCACAAAGGTGCACCTTTATGGATGAGTAGCTAAGACACAGATCCAAAAGGTGGAGGAGATACTCCAGCACATGCTTGACCAGACAATCCAGTGGATCTAAGGAGCATGCTGCGACCCATAGGCAGAAACGTTTCCACTTCAAGGAGTAAGTTGCTCTGGTGAAAGGTTTTCTCTCTGCCACTAAAATCTCTGCCACCCTTTTCCCTTCTTGTGTGTATCTTAATTTGGGATCTTTTTGGTTCTCTGGGGGCCTGGGGCATAGATTGCTCCGGACTAACCCCCCCAGCCTGGTATGAAGCAATACAACATCTGTGCTTCTCCAGCAAGCAAAGGGAACAGATCTGCAGTTTCCCCTGCCTTGGAAGCCAATGGTGATTCACCACAAACTAATATGAATGAATATCATTTGAATTATGATGTTGACCTACTTTTTACCATATTAGAGACATTGTTTTACATGTTACTAAGTTATTATTATGGTTCTTGTTGTGCCCTGTTGGCAACTGAGTTATGGCTTTGTACTAGACAATATGCAATACACTCCGAGTCCACTACATGTATGAAGGGAGACTTTACTGGGGTAGGTTACACGGATGGGGAGTCTATTAGCTTATTAGACAACAACATAGATAAACGTTTTCGACTGGGGGCAGGAGCAGGAGGGAATGAATCAGGAAGGAATCTGCTGGGGGTGTATCTAGGGATTGGAGGGAAAGGGGTCGCCCCACTCTGTTTCAGAGCAGACTATTTATATTTATAACAATGGTTACTATCTCCCTTATTATGTCATTCAATGTCAATAGCATTCACAACCCCATCAAGCGCAAGAGATTGCTCCACTTTTTTATGCAGGCTCGACCTGACACTATTCTCCTCCATGAGACACATCTCCCCCAATCAGAGCATACTAAGCTTAAATCCTGGGGATTCCAAGAAGTGACTGCTTCCTCACATCCCTCCGGATGTAGGAGGGGCACAGTGGTAATAGTCCCTCATGGGGTGCCATTTCAGGTTCAGAATCAAATTATAGATGATGAGGGTAGATACATCATTGTTGTTGGCCAGGTTTATTCCGCACAAATCACTCTGGCATCAGTGTACCTCCCCCCCTCCCCCAGGCAGCCCAATACGGGTGGCACAGAGATTTTTTGATGACTTTCCTCCCCTAGCACAGGGCTTATATGTGATAGGGGGATCTTAATGTTACCTTAAATACAACTTTGGATACCTCAGTACCGTCCAGGCATAGAGCCACCCCACTTCCAAAATATTTAAGGGCGACCCTCCTCATGCTCGGCTTGGTAGATGTATGGCGGCACTTTTTTCCTTCAGTTAGGATACACACATACTACTACTCTGGATCCAATACCTCTGCGAGGTTGGATTACTTTATTTCATCTGTTGACCACTTGGAACTAATTCAAGATTAATTATGCAGTCTGTCGAAAAAACTTACACTGATACAAGCCTGGGTTGCCCATACCTCGCCAGACTTTCTCGTGGTATCCGAGACATGGCTCAAACCCACCACAGCAGACAGGGATGTTAACCTACCCAACTATCAGTTATTCAGAGCGGATCGCCAAACAAGGGGCGGTAGAGTAGCTATATATGCAAAATCCGGTATACCTGTATCCTGTATTGCTGCAACCTCTATGCCCAAGGAATTTGAATGCCTATCCTTAAAAGTCTCTCTCCCCAATATAGCAGCTTTTCAGCTAGTTGGATGCTACAGACCCCCCTCTGCTGACCTCAAGCTCTTATCCCACCTGGGGAATCTGCTCAAGCCCAGCACTGAAGAAGTCATTATTCTAGGTGACCTGAATTTCAACTGGCTTACCCAGGCAGCTGCACCTCTGGTATCATTCTGTGATACACATGGGTTCACACAACTAATTAATGAGCCAACAAGAATTAATGCAAGGAATAGTAATACCAGCACACTACTTGATATCATGCTAGCGAATAAACCCCATCTATTCACACAAGCTGGAGTGCTTTTCAGCGATATAAGTGATCACTGCCCCATCGCGAGGGTAAGATCTTCCAGCAAAACAACAACCCCTGCAAAATTCCTAATGAGGAGATCCAAGAAAAACATCAATATTGAAGGATATTTGCATGATCTAGCTCACTCTCCAAGCTGGCAAGAGTTTTATCTTGCTCATTCTGTGGAAAAAGCACAGCAGGTGCTAAATAGCATTATAATAAGTGCCCTTAACATCCATGCCCCAATCTCTAGTATCCGAATAAAAAACAAATCCTGTCGTTGGTTTTCAGCTGACCTCAAAGCTGCACTGCTGGAGAGAGACAAACTCTGGAAAATGGCAAGAAAAAACAAGCATGCAAATGACTGGATGATCTTTAGGAAGCCAGGAATAGATGCACCAAGAAAGTTAGGGATGCAAAGGCTGCCTTCTACTTGGCTGACTCTCCTATCATAATCCTGCTAGGTTTTGGGTACCATCAAGGGTATGGTTTGGCAGGATTCTAGCACCTCCCTACCAACTCAATTACACCACAGTAAAGGCCCTATCTCTGGCAAAATGGAAATTCTGGACACCTTCAATAACCACTTCACAATGTCTGGCCTTGCCTTTGACACCTCTCCAGCTAACCTGCTGCGTGCACAATTAAGCTCCCAGTACACTGGTGTTCAGAGAGCTGACTCTTCCTTCAGCTTCAAATCTGTACTGTTGAAGCAAGTAGAGGACCTACTATGGCAGCTGGATATCAAAAAAAGCACAGGGGCAGACTCTCTGACCCTACTTTCTAAAGATTGCATCCCATGTACTTGAAATCCCTCTACACATCTCTTTAACCTATCTCTAAACTCTGGTTCTTATTCCCACACTGCGGAAGACAGCCCAAGTGGTCTCTTCTAAAATCAGGGGACCTATGGACCTTAATAATTACAGGCCCATTTCCATTCTACCACAGTGCTATCCAAGATGCTGGAGAAATTAGTGAGTACCCAGTTAAGGGAATATCTTGACGATGCTAACCTCCTGAATCCAGCTCAATCTGGATTCAGGGCCAAGCATAGCACTATCACTGCACTAGCCAAGGTCACAAATGACTGGCAAACCGAATTAGATAAAAAGAATAATGTCTGTGCAGTATTTCTTGACCTGAGCAAAGCATTCGACACTGTGGACCACGAGCTTCTACTATCATCCATGCACTCCATTGGCCTAGATCCACCCTCCCTTAAGTGGTTCAGGTGTTATCTTACCAGTAGGTCACAGCAGGTAAAAGCTAAAGGTGACCTATCCCCATTAAAACCACTGCTAAGAGGAGTCCCCCAAGGTTCTATCCTGGGTCCTATCCTTTTTGCCATCTATATAAATAATATTGATTCAACCCTCACCAAATCCTCTGTACACCTCTTTGCTGATGACACTGTTTTGCATGTCAGCAACCCTTCTTCTGCAGCTGCCCGTGAAATCCTACAAACAGAATTCTCCTTGTTACAATATCAGCTACTTGAGAAAAAGCTTCTGTTAAATGCAAAGAAAACTAAAGCAATGATATTCACAAATCAGAGCTCCACCAGCACCTCCTCTTCAATCATTCTCCCCCAGCTATGCACTATACTTGGAGAAAATCTGGAGTATGTAGAAAAATTCAAATACCTAGGTGTGTGGATTGACAGCAGACTCGACTTCACTCATCATTTAGAAGAACTGCTAAAAAAGCTTTGCCAAAGGCTTGGCCTTTTCTATAGATTAAAACCCTTCCTAAACAGAGATTCAAAGATGAGGTTAATCCAGGCCATTTTCTCTGTGTTGACTATGCAGACTTCCTTTATAGTCACTGCCCCATCTCCTACCTACACAAGCTGGATACCTTATACCATAGAGCAATAAGATTCATAACAGATCTGCCATCTAATACCCATCATTGCTTTCCTTATGCTGCAGTTGGATGGGTTTCCCTATACCTCAGAAGGAACAGAAATGCAGCTCTATGGACTTTCAGAGCGTTATCAAAAAAACTTCCAAACTATATTCTGAACTGCTTCACCCAGACCATTCCTAGTTCCTATGCCCTAAGAAGCAACAACATCATCCTGTTCAAATTGCCCAAATTCAACACCCGGCTAGGGAGGGCTGCAATCAGCTATTCTCTAGCTATAGCACAGAACACCCTACAAAAATCCCTAAAACTGTCCAATCTTATACCATTTGCATCCTTTAAACAGCATTGTAGAGTTTTCTTCACAGAGAAATGCAGTTGCTACCGCTAGAGCTAGCTTTGTCATCTCACAATCTCCCTCCCAAAAATTCACCATATATGGCATAATCTTTGTTCTTCAGTTCTCCCTCCCAGGCAGACACCCCATCTTATGGCACCCAGTACCTTCCACCATCCTAGTATTACATTATGCTGTGTGTTTGCCATGGCCCCTCCACTGGGATATGTATATACTGTATATACTGTAAATATTAGCTTAACTTTCCTATAACCCATTTTATCATGTGAATTTTACTATACATCACTGTGTTTATAAATGTTTTTTCCCTGTATGTATAACTGTTTATATAAGTGTATTGATGTACCTGTTGTGTATCAACTGTTGAACCTTGACCTTATCAGGTCCATCTTGTAAATGAGCCTTGCTCAATGATGCTCGCCTGAATAAAGATTTGATTGATTGATTGATTGAAGATATTTCGGTGGGGGCTTCCATCTTGTCTGACCATGCTCCCCTTTATCTTAAAATAGTGGTTGAAAAACCCCAAAAGTACTCTTTTTGGAGGTTTGATTTATACTACCTTCAGGATCCAGAGTTTAGCCACATGATAAAGGAAAACATCCCTTTGATTATAGCAGAAAACGACCCCACAGAAACTCCCTTCACAATAAAATGGGATACCCTTAAAGTGGTACTTCGGGGGGAGATAAGATACTCAGCCCACAAGAAGAAAGCCAGGGAAACCCTCTAAACTGACTCACAAGCTGACATGGCTCATGGGATCTGACCGTCAAACCCCAACTTCAGCTTACTAAACAAAAATTACAGAAATTAACAGATCAGAAAATAGAGCAGCAGCTGCTCTATTTAAAGCTTAAATGTCAGGAGGGTGCTCCCAGAAGAGCTAGAAATTTGGCCAGGCGCCTTCGAGGAACCAAACAACAGGCAATGGTAACTAAGATGTATGACCCTAAAACCAAATGTCTACTACTTCACCCCAAAGCTATCAGGCAGGCCATGGCTGAATATTATAAAAACCTTTATTCTGAAAATATTGACCCCTCTCCCCAGCAACTGGCTGCTTATTTACAGAATACTCCCCTCTCTAGACTTTCCCCACTGCAGGCAGAAGGATTATTACGCCCCATCACTGCTGAGGAAGTTAAGGCCACCATTAAATCTACTAAATCCCAGAAAGCCTCGGGGTCTGATGGATACCTGGCGGAGTTCTATAAAAAATGGCGACAGCTGATTGTCCTACCACTGGTTAAGGCTTTCAGAGAAACACAGGAAGGGTGTCCTCCCCCACCCTCATGGAGGTATGCCGAGATTACAGCCATCCCCAAATCCGGGAAGGACCCCACCTTAATGTCCTCGTACTGCCCAATATCAAAACTAAACTCTGATTATAAGCTATTTATGCCTATACTAGCGCACAGGATGGATGCCCTTCTCCAACAGCTTGTCAACAAGGACCAGTGTGGCTTCATCACGAAACGCCAAGCACATGACGCAGTTAGGCGGGGTCCTGTTAATAACTGAGAACACCATGCAGAAGCAGATACCATTAGTCCTTCTCGGCCTTGATGCCAAGAAGGCATTTGATAGCGTATCTTGGCCCTATCTTTGGGCTACTTTAAAGCACTTTGCCTTCCCAGATAAATTTATTTCCCAAATACAGAAAATGTAACAATCCCCTGTGGCTTACCTCAAACTGGATGGCTCACTGTCCTCACCCTTCCCTTTAGCTAGAGGCACTTGGTAGGGCTGCCCATTGTCCCTATTGCTATTCGCCCTTTAATTGGAACCTCTGGCCGCTAACGTAAGAGAAAGGGTTAACACAGAGTGGATACCTACGGGAGGGAGGTCTTATAAACTTATGCTTTTTGCAGATGACATATTAATGACCCTTGCTTCGCCTGAGGCCTCTGTCTCGGCAGTGTGGGAACAGCTGAACCTTTTCTGAGAATTATCTGGTTATAAAATAAATAGTTCTAAAACAGAAGTACTTAATTTTCTCATTTAATCCATCTAGGATAATTTCCTACTGAGCTGGAACAGGGTCGAGATGAGATACTTAGGCATTAAGATACCTTCTTAACTACTACACCTAGAGTTGGTTAATTTCAAACCAATTACCCAGCAAATTACCACAGATCTCGCCAAATGGACACAGATACCTCTGGGGTTAGTGAATCGAGCAGAAACCGTACAGCAAATATTTTACCTCGCTTTTTTTTTTTTTTTTTTTTTTAAACAAACCTCGCCTACCCTACCCTTCCATACTTACTTTCTAGCCTGGAATAGGTTATTTCCAGATTTGTGTGGAGGGGCAAGCCACCTTGACTGAAGTATCACTTACTACAGCTTCCACAAGCTCAAGGAGGACTCAATTTACTGCATTTGAAAAGCTGCTCAAGCAGCACAAATACGTAGTTATCCTACATGTTATTAACTCTTATACAGCATATTGGAAAGATACGGAAGTAACCCTTAATGATTTGGAGAACTTTCCCCCATATATCTTAGGAAACCCCCCAAAGTGCCTACCCCGAACAGTTTTTTGCAATTCACTGGGGAATTTTTCAAAGTTTGGATGCAAATATACCGCTTCACTCTCTTCTTCGGAAAGACATTTTCTTTCAACTCTAGCATATGATACAGACATGGGCCCACCACAGCTTGCATCTTCACTTAGGAGTTCGGAACCCTATCACCTGTGCTTTGTATTTCAGGTGGTGGGTTAGTTGGGCTTCTACCCTTTTACCTACCTGCAATCTATGTACAAAATTCCCTTGAATCAATACCCAGTATATGCACTGCTTAGAAATAGGCTTCCTCCATACGAAGAATCCCTTTCAAAGATAGCAGAATCCCCATCTCACTTGGTGGGAATGGTTACTCATCACTTGAAGGGAGAAGTGCAGGAACATGTTATAAGCAACTTATATCAAGCACTTAGGGGGTATAACACTGACATTCTGGATCCCATCAGGCTTAGGTGGGTGAAGGATATGGGTACGGAACTTGATAAGGATCTCTGGCAAAAAAGTCAGCCCTTCCCTATCCTAAAATCTCTTCTACAATGTACTGGAAGGAGTTTCCATGGAAAACCAGAGTATGCTTTTTTAGAACCCCAGATATTACTGCAAAGTATAGGGGACAGGAGCATGGGGGGTGTTGGAGGGGATGTGGCCACCAACAAGCTAGAGGGGCACATATAGTATGATCCTGTTCTCTCTTCCAGAAATACTGGCTTGATGTTATCACTGACCTGGATGAAATATTCCAGTTACCTGAGTTGCTTACACCAGTCTTTGTCCTGACTGCGACTCCATCCACTGGTATTGGGATAAACTGGGTCCAATATAAACTTGTGGCACTTTTGGTCCTGATAGCAAAAAAAGTAATAACCAGACTCTGGTTCACCAAGCATATATCGGTTGAAGAAGCCTGGAGAAATTTAACTTACGAGGTATTTAGATTAGAGCAAATCTCGGCCAAATTGAATAATAAAGTGGTTAGTTTTACTAACCGTTGGAGAAAATGGACACAATACCAGTTAAAGCACTACCCAGATTTTGTGCCATGATGGGTGGTACAGAGATCAGGTATTCCCTGAAAATACTGGCAACTGAGGGATTCTGGACCTGGGCTTCTGCCTTGGGGTCACTCAGAGATGGAGGCGTAGTAGTACTGGGGAATATATTTTTTTTTATTTTATTTTTTATTTATTTATTCAATCTAGGATTACAAATACCTTTGAGCGCCAAGCAGCTCATTTACAAAGGTTCCACGTCAATGGGGGGGAGGGGTACAGATCCATAATGGAAAACAGACTGGTCTCACAAACAATTAAGCAACTTGTATTACAAAATACAGAATAAGAGAACAGCAAATAAATACACATTAGTTTAGCACGTGATTCAAGGCAGGGAGTGAGAAGAGGAGGGAATTAGGAGGGGAGCCAGATCAAGGAAGGGGAGAACACCCAGGCGGCATTGTCAAGTAGCAGCGAGGATAGTAAGGGATGAAAAGCAAGGAAGACACTCAGTGGGGGGAGAGGGGGAGATGGGAGGACAGGAAGGGAGAGTAGAGTGAGAGGGCGAGACAAGTAGAGAGAACAGTGGAAGAACGGGGGGGTCCCGAAGAGGGACAAGGATGTTAAATGGTGCAATCACCGGAGTTTTCAGTTATAATGTGCTGACAAAGTTTGAGTTTGAATTCACCGAGACTAGTAAGGTTAGCCAAACCATTGTGGAGGCCATTTAACCAGTATGGCGCTTTGATACAAAAGGAGTGTTGATATTGGGTGGACCGGCACATCGGGACTAGTAGGAGTACGGAAGATGAGGTGCGCGTATGTTGGGTCTTGGGGGATTTGTGAAGTAAGCATCCTAATCCCAAAGGCATGAGTCCAAGGAGAATCTTTTTGGCAAGTAAGCAGATGTGGTATTTAATTCTCCCATGCAAGTTGAGCCACCCAGCCTGCATATAGACATCGCAGGTGTGGGTGAGGCATGGTGCACCAATTAGGAGTCTACAGGCCTTGTTTAGTGCCACAGTGAGCCTTTTGAGTGCAGTGGTGGAAGCAGTTCCGTAAATGACAAGACCATAGTCAATTAAGGAGAGCAGCAAGCTGTGCACAGCAAGATTTAGGGCTTCAGGTGTTAGAGACTTTCTCAGTCGATAGAAGAGCCCATTCCTGGTATTGACAGCTCTGGCAACATTTTCGATGTGCAATGAATAGGTGAGGTGTCTATCAAGGGTAACCCCTAGGTACTTGAAGTGCTGTATTTGTTCAAGGGGGTCACCTTGGGAATTTTGAATGGTAAGAGCATGCTCTTTATGTCGACTGTGGGCTGAGGAGAACAACAGGACTTTTGTCTTCTTGTAGTTTAGTACTAGTTTATGGTTGCAGAACCAGTGCTCAACTTCCGTGAAGCCCTTTTGAAGTTTACTTTCAAGGAGGTAAGGGTCAGGGTGGCTTGCAAAAATGACAGCATCGTCTGCATAAAGCAGTGTTCGCTGGTGGTAGGCAGTCGGTAGATTGTTAAGGAAGATGTAGAAAAGGAGTGGACCCAGGATTGAGCCCTGAGGTACCCCAGACCGAACAGGCTTCTGGTCAGACATAGCACTGGAAATCTTCACACGTTGAGATCTGTCCCCAAGATAGCTTCTAAACCACGGCAGTGTATCAGGGGAGAGACCAGTTTGTGAGAGTTGTTTAAGAAGGAGTCGGTGATTAACCATGTCGAAGGCCTTGGTTAAGTCTATAAAGACTGCACCCAAAAGGCTGCCTTGGTCAATAGATTGCTGGACGTAGCTGGTGAATTCTAAGAGTGCGGTGGTGGTGCTGTGCCCTTTCCGAAAGCCATGCTGTTGTTCACATGGTAGGGAGTATCTATTGAGGCAGTCCACAAGTTGGTTGGCAACAATACATTCGAGTATTTTAGAAAGAGATGGGAGGATTGATATAGGCCTATAGCTGCTGTGTAGTGCACGGTCTCCAGATTTGTGAACTGGGGTAACAATGGCTGTTTTCCATACAGTGCCTGTGGGAATTGCAAGAGGGTTAGAGAGAGGTTAAGTAATTTAGTAATAGGTGGAAGTATTTCCTCCGTGGTGAGTGCGATTAGCTTGAGGTCTAAAGAGTCACCACTGTGCCTGGACTTGCCCAGCACATTGTTTAGTAGTTTCCTGACCTGGGCCACTGAGACACGTTTAAAGTAGAAGGGGGGGTGATGATTTATCTTGGTCTCAGGATGATGTGCTGCCATTAAGGTGATATCGTCAAAGAAGTCTTGTGGTAGCATACTATTTAGGACAGTGAAGGCATCATTAAAGGTATTCACTATTATGAGCAGGTCAAGTATGGGGGTACCATCAAGGTTTAACATCGTGGGAGCCTTTTTTGGGTCTTTCACCAGAACATCATTGATATTTGCCAGAATTTCCTGCTGTCACCCCAAGAAGTAGTAAGTTGCTCCATGTGGTGATTGCTTCTTGCTTTACGGACTTCCCGAGTGCTGGAGCTTCTTGCAGCTTTATAGGCTTGCCAGTCCTGTAGCTTGCCAGAAGATTTATCACAGTACCAGAGATGGTCCCTCTGTTTCATGCTGTCTATCAGCCCAGGAGTATATAATTATATATACTTCTAATCTAAAATAATTAGATCCTGTATCAAACTCCACAACTTTTCATATCACCCTCTAAAAAGACTCATGCCAGTGTCTATGTTTCTATTTACACATACTATCTCTATGTCTATAACATCCTGGTATACTACTGGTCTTGGACCTGGACAGGGACTTGAAGATTGTATATCTATGATTATGAAATACTATTAGATGTATGAATGTATTGCATATTGTATTATGCTATGTTTTTATGACCAAAATAAAAAAAATTCAATTTAAAAAATAAAATAAAATCTCTGCCACCCTGCTTGACACTCCTAGCCTCTCCTCTGCTAAGCCTGCAGGAGCCAGGCATGCAAATGAAGAGACTGCAGAGCAGGATGGACAAGCATCCCCTGCTCTTGGGAAAGCAAGAGAGTGGAGAGGGACATCTGCACAGGGGGCTCCATGGCCAGTTGCTGTAGCAGTGGATACCAGATTTGTCGAGGCCAGAGGGGAGCTATCAGGATCATCCTGGCCTCCTCTGTATGCAGTTTGAGCAGTACTCTCTGAAGGAGAGGGAAGGCGTAGAGGAACCTCCCTGTCCAGGAGAGGGACAATGTGCCTCGCCAGAAAGCACCAGGCCCTGGATCAAGTGAGCAAAAATATGGCAGTCTGGCATTGCACCGGGACGCAAAGAAGTCCAGCTCTGGACAACCCCATCTGTCAAAGAGGTCATCTGCTACCTCCTGAAGTAATTCCCACTCATGATTCAAAGATTGAGAGCGACTTAGACTGTCAGCAAGAACATTCTGGATCCCTGGCACGTGAACCGCCATGAGGTCCAGCTCGTGTACTACTGCCCAGTCCCAAACTCTCATGGCCTCTCTGCAGAGGGGGTAAGAATGAGTGCCCCCCTTGCTTGTTCAGGTAAAAGACTACCGGGGTGTTGTCTGACTGTACCAAGAGTGGACCCCTGCGAATCTGATCCTGAAAGGCCTGAAGGGCATATAGAACAGCCCGAATCTCCAGCACGTTGATGTGTAGAGACCGTTCTATGGCAGACCAAGCTCTTCTGGTTTGGTGACCACCCAGATGGACTCCCCCAGCCTGGGCCCAAAGCGTCTGTCGTGAGGACTTGCACCGGGCATTGTTTCTGGAAGGGAACTCCCAGTTTGAGGTGACCTGGACATAACCACCACTGAAGTGAACAACGGACTGCCTCTGAGATCCAGACAGGGTGGACCAACTCGTCTGAGCCCTGGTCTCATTGAACTCTGAGATGCCACTGCAGAGTCCTCATGTTCAGTTTGGAAAACGGGACCGTGGCTATGGCAGCTGCCATATGCCCTAGTAACTGCAAGATTACCCTTGCTGGTACTTGGGATGATGCCTGGACCTTGCAGGCCAGATCCCTCAGTTGAGCTGCTCTGTCTGACAGCAGGAAGGCCCTACCCTGACTGTTGTCCAGGACCGCTCCAATATATTGAAGCCGTTGCGAGGGCCAGGGTTGTGACTTCAGCCAATTTAAGGTGATGCCCAAAGACCGAAACAAGTCCACTGTTTCCCTCAGGGCGTCGGCAAGCAAAGCTTCGGACTGGGCAGAAATGAGCCAGTTGTCTAGGTAGGGGTAGACAAAGAGGCCTTTTCTCCTCAAGGCTGCAGCTACCACTGCCAGACACTTGGTGAAGACCCTGGGCGCCAACAAGATTCCAAAGCGGAAAACCCCGAACTGGTAGTGTTTGCCCTGAAAAAGGAGGCGCAGAAACTTCCTGTGAGAGGATAGAATCTTTATGTTCACGTCTAGGGAGCATAGCCAGTCTCCTCGACGAATGAGGGGCAGAAGGCTTGCCAGTGTCACCATTCTGAATTTCCTGTACTGAATGAAGTGGTTGAGGTGACTGAGAGATCCAGTATAGGACGAAGGTCTCCTGTTTTCTTGGGGACCAGGAAAAAATGGGAGTAGAAGCCTTTGCCCCCTAGGTGGGAGAAACCAACTGGATAGTCCTCTTCTGGAGGAGGATCTGGATTTCTTGCTCCAGGAGAAGGGAGTGACTGGTCGAACAGTGGGAGGGGACTGGTGGGTACACTCAGAAATTCTATGGAGTATCCTCTCTGAATGGTTTGCACAACCCACTGATCTGACGTAATACTGGTCCATTCTGGGAGGCAGAAGGAGAACCTGCCTCCTAACTCTTCCCCCTGCAGGCACTGGTGGTGAGAGAGAGGTGGCTGAAAGTCATGCAGTGCTTGGGGGTTTGGTACTGGGTGTCTTGGTGCCTTGGGTCGTTTTGGGCCCTAGGCACCTGAGGACAGGATGCGACTGGCGGTTCCCTTGCTGCCCTTGGTTTTTACAAAAGGGGCGACGCCGGGAAGTTTACGGTTCTGACTTACACATTTTATGTACATCGGCAACTGCTTTCCCCGAATCCTGAAGACCCTTAATGACCTTCTCGACATCTGGGCCGAAAAGAACTGGGCCCTGGAAAGGAGCGTCCAAGATATTATCTTGGAGGTCCTGGCGGCATACAGATACCCTTAACCAGGCGTGTCTTCTTAAGCAGATTCCTGAAGCCGCTGCTCTAGCTGCCATGTCGGCGGAATCATAAGAGCACCGGAGGACGTGCTTATCCACATCCATACCGGATTGAATACAGGCCAGTAGTTTGTACTTTCCATCAGAATCTGGCTGGGCTTTAACCAGTTCCACTGTCTTTTCCCACAAGGATTTCTGATACGTGACCATGTGGGCCAAGAAGTTTAAGGAACGGATAGGTCCCGTGGCGGAAGAATAGACCTTTCCACCCCAGTGGTCCAGTTTCTTGGATTCCGGGTCCGAGGGTTGGGCACTGCGGTGCTTTGGCTGGTTAACACGTCCATGGGCAGCAGCGAGCACCACTGAGTCAGCATTAGGGTGTTCCCCTAGGAAGGGCTGCTCTTTAGAAGACCTGTATAATCTGTCTGCTTTTCTAGGCACTACGGATGTGGATAATGGTCTCTGCCAAGTGATCCTGGTGACGTCCTGAAAGGGTTCAACCAGGGGAGGGATGACCAGTGGTTTAGGGTCCTTTGAGCCCAGAAATTTAGCTAGCCTTCTTCTTTCTGGGTCTAGCTCTTCCATGTCCCATTCATAAATTGTCTGGATATGCCGCATTATGTCCAGAAAAAGAGGGATCATCCGGAGGAGACCTGGGGGAATCCCCCGGGCCTGGGGACAGAGCAGGATAGTCTTCATCATCATCAGAAGACTCGGACGATGAATCCCCTGCATCCTCTCCAGAGGTCGAAGGCAGACGTCCACTCAAGGAGGGAACGGAAGATGGACAGCGTTTCCTTTTGCCTATAGGACTGGGCGGTGGGCAGAAAAAAGTAAGCGGCCATGCAGGGAAATCAGGTCAGGGCACAGCTTTTGCCTCCGCAAATGACTCCTTTGCGGGAGACAAAAAGCTGTGCCCCGACGGGGATTTCTGCATGGCCGCTACTTTTTTCTCCAACAGGTAGGCCTTCAATGCATTGGCTCTTTGGGTCCTGGTTTTGCTCTTGAAATTCTTGCAGTGCGGGCATTCGTCGGGCCGGTGGTCTGGGCCTAGGCAGATCAGACAGGCCGCGTAGCCATCCTTGGCCGGGATCTGCTCCCTGCACTGGCACTTGGACTTTCACCGTGGTGGAGAGGGCGAAGACATGCAAAAACAACTCAACAGAATTTAAAGTAAAAGAGAGTAGTCGAATGGACAAAAAGCACGGTCGACTGCGGAAGGGAGGCGTTTATGGAGCTGAACTAAGCAGGTCGTTGGCGAGAAAAGAACTGAGAGGGCGCCAGGGGACCTGCTCTTTATACCACGCTGGACGTCGGGCGGAGCCAACGTCAGGGGGCTGTCCCCCGTCACAGACTGCTGGCTAGAATATTTTTTTCCATGGGGTCCTAACGCCTGACGGCATTAGCCCTACGTGTAATACCTGCTGCAAGAGCTCCACCTCGAAGTCAGAGTGGTCTCTTCACCCCTACATCCCCCCCCAACTAAATATAATCTCCTCTGGGGCAGGCATGCCCCAGAGGGGGTAGAAACTGTGGAGGGAGCAAAGGGCAACATGAGTGAAGGGTGATCTAAAATCAAGATTGCCCCTTTCATTGTCACCCTTTCTGCGGCACCCTAATTGCGGCGGCCAAATTTACTTGTCAGCTTGATGGGATATGAGGGTATCACTGGTTAGGCCGCAGCTGGAATGCTGTGTCCAGTTTCGGAGTCCTTGCTTAAAGCTGCAGTGCATGACAGCGGTGAAAAGTTTGCCCTTCACTTTTTTATTCTATTTTAGATTTCCCCTTGTCACTTGACTTGAATGATACCCTTCTTTCCCGAGTTTGATTCTACTTTAGTACCTTTCTTCATATTTTAATTTATAAAAAGAGTGCTGCATTAAATATGGCTCGAACAGTTCACCCATGCCGCAGCGACATACATTTTGCAGACGATGATTATGGCACCGGCAAAATGCCACCTGGCATGACAGCACCAGGTATTATGTCTCCCTGGAGTTACAGCGCCAAAGGGCCCTCCTATTAAATGGTCGCTTTTGCAGGGGGCTTCACGCCAGACGGGGCAGAAACTGTGGGGTGCAAAGGGCGACATGAGGGGTGATCTAAAATCAAGATCGTCCCTTTCACTATCGCCCTTTATGCGGCACCTTAAAGCGGACAGGAAATGATTTCTAATTGGTAGCTGTTTACAGTGTTCCAGTTTACAGAAATTATATCCATAAACCTAAATGATTCGCATGTAACAGTACCCGAATAAAAAGTGATGTGAAGAAATACAGGTTACTCACCTGTAACAGGAGTTCTAGGAATGGTATATGTTGTTCATCCACACTGTCTGGCAGGTTCCTTGCCGCTTTAAATCTTGCCGGAAGGTCTTCAAGCTGGCTCTTCCCACCCACCCGGGTGGTAAAACTCTCGTCTCTGCCCCATGACGCCAGATCTAGCCCGCTGAAGCCAGGTTCTGTGTCGAAGCCGGGGAGGCTTGGTGGGTTGTGTGGATGAACAACATATACCATTCCTAGAACTCCTGTTACAGATGAGTAACCTGTATTTATAGGAACATGGATATGTTGTTCATCCACACTGTCTGGCAGACTCCTAGCAGTTCTCTGGGAGGAGGGAGGCAAGGCGCACACCCCCTACTTAGAGAATAATGACTGGAGAACCGAGGCCCCAAAACCAGCATACCAGCATGACTCAAGGTCGATGTGGTAGTGGGTAATGAAGGTGTGTGCTGACTTTCAGGTAGCAGCCCTGCAGATTTCCTGGATAGGGACGTCCCTGGAAGCAGCAGTATGGCGGGTTGAATGAGCTCTTATCCCTTTGCGAGGCTCCATGCCCGCCAACCTGTAGCAGAGATCTATGCAGGAGGTGACCTACCTGCCTATCGTCCGCTTGGCTGCAGGTCTGCCAGGTGTGGATTCAGCGTAGGTGACAAACAGCTGGCGAACCTCTCTCCCGAACTTCAGCCATCCGCTCCTTGCAATAAGAGAGCGCTCTTCTGGAGTCCAAAGTATGGAGCCTATATTCGGCCTCCGAGGTGTGACTGGAGTAGAACACCGGCAGAGTCAACCCCTGGTTAAGGTGAAACTCCGACACCACTTTCGGAAGGAATTTCGGGTGGGGGCGCAGGACCACCTTGCCCCTGTAGAAGACCAGATAAGGAGACTCAATGGAAAGCGACTGGAGCTCTCCCATCCTTCTGGCTGACGTGATAGCCACCAAGAAGGTGGTCTTCCACGACAGGTGAGAGATATCACACCTGAGCATAGGTTCGAATGGCTTGCCCATGAGCTTAGCCAGTACCAGCAGTAGATCCCACGGAGGTGGAGGTTCTTGCACTGGAGGGGATATGTGAGCAAGGCCTTTGAAATAGCGCCCGACCACCTTCTCCTGTGCCACCGACTGCTTTCCGGCCCATGCCCGGTAAGCAGAGATGGCTGCCAGGTGCACCTTAAGGGTGGTCGACCAAAGCCCTAGCTGAGAAAGGGACCACAGGTAGTACAGAATGCTGGCCAAGGAACAGGAGAAAGGATCCAACCCCTTATCCTGACACCAAATGGAGAATCTCTTCTATTTGAAGGCATAGCATTTTCTGGTCGACTCCTTATGGGATGCCTCAACAACGTTGAAGACCTCGTCGGAAAGACCCAAAGCCTGGAACTGTAGCCACTCAGGAACCAGGCCATCAGGTGCAGGGATTGAAGGTCCGGGTGGATTACCTTCCCCTGGTTGACTGAGATCAGGTCCGGGCGGGCTGGAAGCCACCTCGGGAGCCTGGAGCTGAGGTTGAGGAGATCTGGATACCAAAACTGGCGGGGCCAGTCTGAGGCTACCAGAATCACCCGCGCCTTGTCCCTCTTCACCTTGAGAAGCACCTTGTGGACAAGGGAAATGGGGGAAAGGCGTAGAAGAGGCCCACGGTCCACGGCCTCGAGAAGGCATCCCCCTGCAGCGAGCCCTGCTGAGAGGGGTGGGCATGAAACAGCCTCAGCTTCGCATTCTCCCTGGAGGCAAACAGGGCCACCTGAAGTGTGCCCCAGTGGGAGAACAGATCGTGTACTACCTCCGGCAAGAGAGACCACTCGTGAGATGCAGCACCTATCCGGCTTAGGGCATCGGCCAGAGTGTTGGAGGCTCCTGCCACATGGATGGCTAGGAGTTCCGCCTCCAGTCTGCTCATGAGAGACCAAGTGCGGAGAGCTTCCTTGCACAGAGGTAAGGAGCGCGTCCCGCCCTGGCGGTTTAAGTAGTACATGGTCATGGTATTGTCCGTCTGGACCTGGACCACTTGACCCAGTACAAACGGAGCGAAGGCGGTGAGAGCTAGTCGGACCGCTTGAAGCTCCAGCAGGTTGATGTGGCATCGAGACTCCTGAGGGGACCAGAGACCATGCGCTCTGAGCTCCCTCAGATGGGCACCCCAACCCATCAGAGAGGCGTTGGTCATTAGAGTGACCGTCGGCTCTGGGTGGACAAACAGGATACCATCCTGCAAAAGAGCTGGAATGATCAACCACTGGAGAGCGTTCCTCATCTCCTGGGTCACTATCACTGGCTGGTCCAGAGGACCGGAGCGCTATGACCATTGTTAGCCCCCATTGTAGGGGGCGCATGTGCCAACGGGCCCAACGGACCACGCTGGTGCAGGCCGCCATGAGGCCCAGGAGGCGCAGGAAGTCCCGGACAGGGCGCAATTGCCCAACCAGAATGACTGGGCAAAGGAGGAAAGAACCTCGGCCCTGTCCACCAGGAGCCGTGCTCTGGCTCGTAGAGAGTCGAGCTCTGCCCCGATGAACTGAATCACCTGCATAGGCATGAGTTCCGACTTGGCCTCGTTGATGAGGAGTCCAATCTGAGAGCAGACCTGGAGGGCCAGATCCCTGGCCCGCTCCACCTCCAGCCTGGAGGGGGCTGCAATCAGCCAGTCGTCCAGGTAAGGATAGACCCGGACCCTTTGGTGCCACAGGAATGCTGTCACCACTGCCATGCATTTGGTGAAGACCCTAGGAGCTGGAGAGAGGCCGAAAGGCATGGCCCGGAACTCGTAAAGGGATCCCTCCGCCCTGAAGCGGAGAAATCGCTGGTGGGACGGACAGATCGGGACGTGAAAGAACGCGTCCTGGAGGTCCAGAAAACAGAACCACACGCCTCATTCCAAGGATGGAATGATCTGAGCCAGAGTGACCATCCTGAAGTTTTGAGACCTTAGGAACCTGTTCAGGTCGTGTAGGTCTATAATGGGGCGCCAGCCCCCCGTCTCTTTTGGGACCAGGAACTACCTGGACACAAACCCTGGGTCTGGTGGAGGATCCGCCACCTCCCTGATCACCTCCTTCTGGAGGAGCAGGGCAATGTCGGCTCGACAAGCCGACAGAGAGGCTGCGGACCCCACAGCCCCCCGTGGGGCGACGGCTCGATAGGGTGGGGACTGCTCGAATTCCAGAGGCAGACCCTTTCCTACCACTTCCAGCACCCAGCAATCCGTGGTGATATCGGACCAGGCGGAAAGGAAGTGACGGAGCCGTCCTCCCACGGGGGGAACCCGGGGAGGAGTGACGAGGTTGGGGGCGACACCCCTCAACCCGTCACTGGGCAGGCTTGGAGGAATGACCGGCCGAGGAGTCTCCTGGACCTTTCCCTCCCGGCTTCCTGCTGAAGGAAGCTGCAGGCTTGGCTTTGGGCTGCCAAGTGCGAGCCTGATGGCCCTGATGCTGGTGTTGCTGGACCGGACGTGCCGCAGGGGCTGAAGGCCAAAAGGGCTTACGCTGCTGCTGGCGGCCTTTGTCCTTCTGGGCAGACGTGACTGAGTCCAAGGTGGCGTTGGACTTCTCGATCCTTTGCAGATGACCCTCCATCCCAGGACCGAACAAGTCGGTACCCAAGAATGGAACGCCTGCCAGCTTGTGCTGGGTATCCACTGTTAAAGTAGGGATCCGCAGCCAAGCTCTGCAGCGCATGGCCACTGCGGCCGCTACTGATCGAGCACAAGAGTCTCCAATGTCCAAGGCAGTTTGGAGCTGCTGCTTGGCCACCGCCATTCCCTGATCCCACACCTGCTTGACCGCAGTCTGGAGGTCAGCCGGGAGATGAGGAATCACCTCATCCAGGGAACCCAAGAGGGCGTGTGAGAAGTGTGCCATCAGAACAGCCAAGCTGGCCTGACGAAGGCCTAGGGAGGACGCAGCACAGACTTTCCGCCTGGAGTAGTCCAGTTTCTTGGATTCCTTATCGAGTGGCTTCTCCACATCCCGAGCATTTCCGGAGCGTCGGAAAACGCTATCGGTCACTAGCCCCTCCGCAGAGGGGTCCTCCGAGAACCCGGAGAGTGAACCAGTGGGAACGGCATACTTTCGAGCCATCCTGGCCGAAGATGCTGGGCAAGAAGCCGGCCACTACCGTAGCTCCAGGGCCAGGCCAACAATGGCATCAGCCACCGGGAAGGCCTCCGTGGAGGAATCCCCTCGGTCCAGTATCTCCGTGAGGGGATACTTGGCCTGCTTTGAAACAGGTTCAAGCTTCATCCCAGTAGACTCTGAGATGAGCCGAAGCATACCCAGGAACAAGGATGGGCTCTCATCCACCGACTGACCCCCAGTGGACTCCAGGTCGAGAGGCCTGGAGAACAGGGAAGAGTCATCGTCAGACTCCGAGGAGTCTGCAAACAGCTGCCGAGGGCCTGAGCCACCCTCCACCTGCATAGGTCGATCGGGAGTGAGGGTGACCGACAACTGATGGGGCAAGCCCTGACCCAAACGAGTATCCTTGGTTGGTGCCCCAGTTTTAGGTTGTGGAGGTGGGGGTTCCACCACAATGGGTGGCGCAGCCGGTTTCGGCTCCTCGATTACAACGAGGGGTTGTTTCGGCTGCTCTGGTGACAGCCATTTAATGGCCGGGGAAGGCGACGGAGTCGGCTTGTTTCCGGTCAAAAGGAGCTGCTGCCACATCAGATCCTCGTAGCGCCGAAGCAATTTGCGTCGGAGCCTATCCTCCGAGGAGGACGAAGACGAGGATGAGTGGCGCCACCGCTTCCCACAGTGCTGAGACCGAGACCACCGATGTCGGCGGGATCGGCTGGACCAAGAAGAGGTCTGAGACAGAGACCTTCGGTGTTTCTGAGGGTGGGTCTGGGAGGGAGCAAGGGAAACCCGCTCCTCCCTCGGTTCAGGGACCTCAAGCGGGGACTCCAGTACAAGGGGCACAGGCAAGTCCTCTGTTTCCACCGGGGGAACCGGTGAAGAAGGGTTGTCGGCTTCTCCAGTCGACAGCCCATCCGACGAGTCAAGAAAAATCTTGACTGTGTCAACAGGTGTCTCGGCCTGCTGACCTGACGGGGATACTGTGAAGCCAGCGGCCTTAGCCGCAACCTCGACCGAAGTCGAGTGTCGACTATCAGGGGAACGGGACCTCTCCCGCTCCCACGAACATTGACAGTAGGACTTACACTTGGACCGAGACGAATGTCCCGAAGGACCCTCTCCCTTGGTGGAGAGGGACTGACAAAGCTCCTTGAATGAAGCCGTGTAGGAGGAGCCCAGAGAGAGCGGGATAAATGCCGCGACTGAAGAAGATGAGGAAGCGGCTTTCCTCGAGGGCGATCATTTGTTTGAGCTGTTCAGCCGAGCCCGCCGCCGTGGACACCACCTAACGGGCCTCCTTCAACTTTACAGGAGGATAATGTTTCTCGGGGCGCCCAAGTTGCAATCTAGCAGCGCGATCCTCAAGAACCGTGGCCGAGGACTTGCGCAAGTTGCTGGCCTTTGAATCGTGCTCAAGCCTGTGCAGTAAACGATCGGGAGGCGGATCGTCCGGGACATCTTTCAGCTCCAGGGCATCGCTGAACCGGGAGTCAACTTGTCCATCGCAGCCGTGAGGGAAGAAAAAGACCGAAGTCTTGTAAATTTTAAGATAAGTTTTGGGTTAACCGAAGAGTTAGGATCCAGGCCTAAAATGCAGAGCACAAAGGAGGGAACCTGAGCTTCCAAGCAGTAATGAAGATCTGGCGTCACGGGGCGAAGCCAAGAGTTTTATCACCCGGGTTGGTGGGAGGAGCCAGCTTGAAGACCTTCTGGCAAGATTTAAAGTGGCAAGGAACCTGCCAGTAAGTGTAGATTGAACAACGTATCCATGTCCCTAGAAGAAACATTTAGAGAAAGAAAAATAAACCACTGTGGATGCATACACCGTAGGTGTGACTACAGACGGGTTGATTTGAACCCCCCCCCCCAAATGTTCACTATCTGCGCAGCTTCAAGTTTGTTTTTTTTTGTATTGATTTCAAGTTCCCTTGCCTCCTACAGAGGCTGAAACATTTGAACCCAAACCCAGGTACTGGGGACCTCCTAGTACTGCTACAGATTTTGTTGTTGAACTGCAGACCAGAGCTCTGGGAAAAGACTTCGTTTGGAAGATTACTGAAATGGCCAAAAGGAAACCTTTGAAAGGGTTAATAGCTGCAGCACTTGAAGGTTATCATGAAGGTTTTGCCGTTGTTCTTCTGGATTGGACCGGTGTATCAGAACAGAAGAAGAAAAATACCTTGGCACAAGGTAAGTCTGTATGTTTTGTTCTTTTTTTTTGTCTTTTTTTTTTTCATTTTCTTTTTTATTTGAATTTACTTACATTACAGTCCATTCGATTGTGTCCATACAATAGTAAAATTAGGAATCAAGAATGGGTACTCACAGTACTCCTACATGCATTAGAGCAGTAAATGTTCAGGGTAAGTCATTAAAAGATAGTTCCAGCGTAATTAAAATTATTGTCCATAAGGGCCCAGGAGGTTCAGGAGGGCCCAACTTCTGAAGAGCTTAATTTCGAGCAAAGTACTAAATCAGGTCCTAGATGTCAGAGAAAACATTAGGTGTTCAAATAACAGTAATGAAGAACAATATGCTATCGTTCATATCAACCCTAAGGTACCCAACACTCAAAGGTTGGGGCCCACCCACGCAAAACCAAAACCAAGGGGTGGGGGCGACAGGTGAGGGGAAGGAAAGGGGGAAAGAAGAGTTTATTAAACTATGGGACGAATGTTGGGTCTTTAAGCATACAATACAGAAGCGATCTATTCCATCTAAAATTGAATTTTTCTTCTCTATCATTTAATCTATATGTTAATTTTTCCATCTGATAGATTTGCTTGGTTATGGACCACCAATCCCGGACAGTTGGGATGTTAGGAGTCAACCACGCTTTGGTGATGGCTTTTTTCCCTGCTGACAAAAGAATGGCTAGAAGGTAACGGGCGCCCTGGTCTCCGAGGCCTTCAGGGAGAATTAACAGGATAAATACCTGCGGGGTCAACTGGAAAGGCCTATCAAAGATCTCTTGGAGCTCCAACTGTAAAGCTTGAATAAATGGCATCAGCTTAGGGCACGAGTACACCACATGTGTGAGATGAGCCTTACCCTCACCACATAGTCGCCAGCAGGCGACTGAGTGTCCCGGGGTGTAGTGACTAGTGACCTCAGGGGTATAAAAGTAACAAACTAGGAATTTCCAGGAGTACTCTCGCCATTGGTGCGAGCTAGATGTGTGTGACACCTGCCAGCAAGCTTGTCCCCACTGTTTTATTTCCATGGGTATACCCAGTTCATGCAGCCATCTTCCACGGGGATCGGCCAGATTTGCCGATGGAGAAGACATCAAGGCTCGATAAAGGGCTGATATCAGGTGTCTCTGATTAGGGGAGGTAAACAAAAACTGCAAGCTAGCAATCAAGGGAAGCCAGTGTTCAGGACTACGCACTGTGGCCGATAATGACTCGTAGTAATGTCTTAACTGTAGGTACCTATAATGGTGGGAGTTGGGCAAGCTGAATTTTGTCTGTATTTCCTGAAATGACCACAATTTCCCTCTAGTTATGATTTGGAACAGGTAACTTAGGCCATACCTGGACCACTGACGAAAAGCATGGTCCAGTTTCCCGGGCTGAAAATCTGGGAGTACTGCAATTGGGCAGATTAATGGAATAAAGGGGGAAATAGAGAATTGCCTCCTAACCTGATACCAGGTGGTCACTCTATGCTGTAACTCTACAGGCAGATTCTGGAATTCTACTGTGTGCCTTGTCCCATGGTATAATATGGCAAAGTATTCCAGATCTGGAGTAACTGCCTGTTCCAACTCTGCCCAATGCATTTCGCTTTCTAATACTGTAGCTGTCTAGCCAACGCTTGAAGGAGGTGCGCAGCTTGGTAATACCGATAAAGATCGGGGAAGGATAACCCACCAAGGCCTCTCGGTTTAGTAAGGAGTTTCAGCCTAACTCTTGGCCTACGGCCAGCCCAGATAAAGTGAGATATCGCCCTGTCCCACTCCAGGAATACAGATCGGGGGAGGGCAATGGGGATATTATTAAAGAGGTACAAAGCCCTGGGAAAAGTCACCATTCGGATGAGCTCTATCTTCCCAGAAAGGCTCAGTGGGAGTGTACGCCAGTTGGTTAGGTCTTCCTTAAGACGTGTGGTAAAGAGGATGTAGTTCTGCCTATAGGCATCACTCAAGTCCCTAGTTAAATTTATCCCTAAATATTTTATCTTCCCTAAGTCCCAGTTGCATGGGAATTGTTCCCGAATAACCTGATCTGGTGAATATTGAAAGGTCAAGATTTCGGTTTTCGAGATATTTACTTTATAGCCCAAGAGATGCCCAAATGATTCTAATAGCTCGTTAACTTTCAGAAGTGAAATCGCTTGGTTTCGAAGGTATAAGAGAACATCATCCACATAAAGAGCTATACGGTGCTCTTCACCCTCAACCTCGATCCCCAAGATGTCCTGAGATTGTCTGATTAATTGTGCTAAGGGCTCCATGAACAAGGCAAATAGGAGAGGCGACAGAGGGCAACCCTGCCTGGTGCCCCTGAAAAGAGGGAAAGATCTCGAGTGGTGCCCAGCGACCCGCACCCATGCCCTTGGAGATGAGTAAATATTTGTGATTAACCGGATTAATGACAAGGGGAAACCCATAAACTCCATAACTGAGTACAGAAATGGCCAGTGTACCCTGTCAAAGGCCTTTTCTGCATCAAGGCTTACTAAGGCCACGGGGAGGTTAGAGGCGTACATCTTACGTATTATATGATAGGTTCTCTTAATGCTCTCCGTAGTACATCCTCCGACAAACCCCGTTTGGTCTCCATGAACTATTTGTGGAAGCACAACTTCTAGCCTATGGGCCATAATCCCCATAAATAATTTATAGTCTGAGTTTAAGACCGAAATTGGCCGATAGGATTCACAGAGCTGGGGATTTTTACCGGGCTTGGAGACGACAGAAATTGTAGCATAGGCCCAGGTGGGGGGAGGCGGGCTCCCCTCTAAGACAGAGTTACAGGTGTTCAAAAGGGGAGGCAGGAGGAGCTCTTTGTAGCCTTGTAAAATTTGCTCCAGCCGCTGGGTCCAGGAGCTTATAGTTTTGGCCGAGCTAGGGCGCTGACTAACTCCCCGATCGTGATAGGGTACAGCTGTCGGCCCTGTTCCAAGTAGATTCTGGGGAGGGTAAGGTCCTGTAAGAACTCTTTATCTTTTCTGGAGCTATGGGGCATTCTGGAGTGTAAAGGGCTGAATAATATGTGGTGAATGCCTCCACAATATCATTGAGCTTATTCAGGGGTTTACCACCTGCTGAGTGGCGAATGGTTGTGATAGTGGCCACCTTCCTCTGTTTCCTAATTTGGTAGGCCAACAGCCTGGTAGCCCTGGGTACCACCTCATAGTACTTCTGTCAGAGGAAGGTTAAGGCAATTTCTGTCTGTTGTAGTGCCAACCTGTCCAGATCTTGTTTAACCTGCTTAAGTTGCGAAAGCACGGAATTGTCACCTTGTTTATGTGCTGTTTGTAGGAAATGCAGAGTTTCCTCTAGTCGAGTCTTGTGTTGTCTGCGAGCGTTCGGAAGTTGTGATGTATGTTTAATAAGGTGGCCCCGGAGGACTGTTTTTATGGTATCCCAAAGAACACCTGGGGAGGTACCGGGATTAGTGTTATCGGTAAGTATCTCGGATAACTTGTCAGTTAGGAATTCATTAAACTGTTTAGACTTTAGATGGAAGGGGTTTAAATGCCAGAATGTATTCCTTTTCTGCAGTCCCACTTTCCAAGTACTAATAATATGAACATGATCTGATAAGGCAATATCTCCAATTTGGGTGTCAACCAGCTGATCTAGGTATTCTACTTGGGTGAAGCACAAGTCGATTCTAGAGTAAGTATGGTGAACGGTCGAATAATGTGTGTAGTTCCTGGTACGGGGATGAGTGTAGAGCCAAGTGTCAGTCCAGCCCACTTCAGTCAAAAATCTACTGAGGAGTTTCTGTTGTGGGGTTTTCCTGGGGGTGTTAGAACTAGAAGAGTCTCTCTCAGGGTTAGGCAGAATATTAAAGTCTCCTGCGAGCAACAGTATGCCTTTGGTGAATTACGTAATTCTATCCAGTAGGCCCCTGATATCACCCACTGATGAATCTGGTGGAAAATAAACATTTGCCAGGGTGACCTCTGTCCCTCCCACCAGACCTTGGAGTAGAACCAGTCGACCATAGGGGTCTGTCCACTTTGATTGTAATTGCCAGGGAGTACGATGGGGTATTATTATAGCCACTCCCCTCCTGCCACCCCTAAAGGTAGAACCATACACCTCACCCCTCGAGATCCGTCCCAGCTTTGCGTGCTCCACATTACTTAGATGGGTCTCTTGTAGATAAACAATGTCAGCTTTAGCTTTTTTAATTTGAGAGAGGACCCTGGCACGCTTAACTGCGGTGGAGAGCTCGTTAACATTCCAGGACAATAATCTCAAGGGTGTCTACTCCATAGTGGGATTTTGGTTGAGTATGGATTTACAGGTAACATGTTGCGTGGCCGCCAGGGAGCTCCCACCCACATCCATTCCATGCCACAGATATAGTAGTTGACTGGACACAATCGCAAATCTATAACAATCTGGATGTCAGAATAAATTTCCAAAGGCTTAACCATAAAATTATCAGCTGATAACTGGTTGCCCTCAAACTGGCAACTTACAGAGATAAACAAAACAATAAAAACTGTAGTCAGTAGTTTCATGGGATGCATAAGTAGAGCAGCCAGTCTGAAATTGTCTTGAGCCAACAGGGCTGTAGCCGCTCACGTAAACAATTAGTTAATAAAAGCACAAACCAATAATCGAATACTTCCAGCTACCGAGAACTTCCAAGGCCCTCGGAAGTGAGGTAATCCTCACTGTAAGGGGGGTATCTCAGATGAAGAGACTCCTAGGCACTTCTAATGCCCGTGTAAGGATAAGGGGTAGGGGATATTGGCTAGTCACACTCCTGCCAGCCAGCCTTCTGAAAAGGTGGGTAATTCTTTGGGGAGATAATATGGGTGAACAGACCAACATTTTGAGTAAAAGTTAAGGAGAGGGAGAAAAAAAAAGTTTTGTTTTTTTTTGAATAATAATAATAATAACACCCCCCCTTCCCTGCACCCCATAAGGGCCAGTGCCCATGCAAGTCCTGGGGTTACATGTAATACCCACCTATAAGCCGCCCAGGGAGAAAAAGGCACTCCAGGCTAAATGGATAAGGCAAAGCCTGGGGGGGAGGGAGGTCGGGATACACACTGGCCGAAAACAGCCACAATGAAATTATCCAGTGCACTCTAACCAGGTCCCGTAGGCATTCCTCAATCAACTATATGTTCAACTCGAGGCTAAATCTCCCTGGGGGCTTTATATGTCACTTCCGTGGTGAATGGCCTGAATTATAATATTGGCAGAAAGAGCCAAAGGAACCACCTAATCCCTCGCGAGGGCAGATCCTCGGGTTCTGCCAGTCTAGCTCTCACCTCGCCAGAGATCCAGATCTTAGGGAGAGGAGTCCGCAGTAACACTTCTCTGGGAGGGGAAAAATACTGACTTAGGGCCCCAACAGGCACATGTGGGCACATAATATAAGGAAGAGATAAAATAACAGGCGCTTTCCTTACCCACACCTGCCATCCCTGCTACTCCAAGGTGGTAAACAACTGACATACGTGCAGAAAGAGAACAAGGAAAAAAAGGAGAGAGAGAGAAAAAGAGACCAGAATTGTAAGTGAAACATGTTAGTGTTACTAGGAGAGCAGTCAGGAACAATTTTGATAGAACCAGACAGGCTAGCGAGGCAATTAGCCAGTAGACAGGACTTATCTGCGATGTTGTTAGTCAAGGAGACATAGAGGGACATGTACAGTAACAAACAGGAGAACGTCCTGAAAGTCCTGTTAAGGGATGCTACATCTGTCCCAAAGTCAGCGGTCTGGGTATAGGATCCGAAAACCAGTTCCCATTAGTATAATTGTTTAAGTCTGTGAAATTCCAAGGGTACTTTGCACATCCAGTTCGAGAATCAGGTATTCCCTTTTGTCTGCTCTCGGAGGGAGTCAAGGATCTTGCAGATTGCCTCAAGACCCTGACGTTTTCTGACCTCTCGCTGACCAGACTGCCAAACCTGCTGGGCTAGCTTTGCTGCTAGCGTTCCTTTAGAGGGTCTACCCGATGATGTTTGTACTTCCACTTGATGCTTTTGGAGACCTTCTATTGCCTCTTCAGCTGAAGTATAGGTAAGCTGCCCATCGGGGTGGAAGACTATCAGCTTAGCAGGACAGGGGGTTCAAAAGCGGAGGCCAGCCTTTTTCAGTTCCTTTAATATTGGGACATAAGCCCTACGCCTGGCCATAATCTCAGGTGCATAATCATTTTCAAAAAACAACCGCTGGCCCTTGTAACTAACTTGACCCATTTTCCAGGCTGTGTGGAGTATTGACTCTTTTTCTTGAAAGCGGAGGAAATGAACTAACATAGCACGAGGCCTCACAGCGGGAAGGGGCTTAGGGCCTAACGTGCGGTGGACTCTCTCAAACTCCAAAGTGGCTTCATTAGGAACTTCAAGTATCTGCTTCAGAAGAAGGCGAATAAATTTGTGAGGATCAGTACCTTCCTCCCCTTCTGGGATCCCAGAGATCCGAATGTTGTTACGCCGGCTCCGACTTTCAGCGTCCTCAGCACGCTCCTGCAAAGTCTGCACACACCGATTCAGCTGAACAATGGCCCACTCTGTTCTGTCTATCCTGGTGTCCGCTTCAGTGACATGTTGTTCGAGCTGCTCCTGCTGTTTCTCCATCTTCCCAAAGTCAGTTCTCAGCGCGGTGGTGGTAGTGCGGAATTCATTACGAAAATCACGGAGCTCTGCAAGGACCAGGGTCATCTGTCGCTGCAGAGTAGTCAGAGGGGGCTGATCGGATGCACCATTACTTTGTCGCGAGGTCGATGAGGCCTGCGAGGCTTCACTGCCTGAGTCCGAGAATCCACTGTCATCGTGAACCGAGGGGGGCTTTTTCAGAGTTTTCTCCCCTCTTTAGACATTGTTGCTCCTCCGTGGGTGCTTCTATAAGGAAATTCCCGGTTTTTAGCGGTAAAAACGGAGGTTTATTCAGGCTGTGGAGAGAGCCTATTAGTTCAGGCTTGCACTGGGAGCATGACGTCACCGGAAGTCCTGTATGTTTTGTTCTAAAGTTTTGTTTTGTTTTTTTATGTCTGTCTGTTTCATTTCTGCAATACACATGCTGAACAAGGTAATGCTCTCTTTCTCATTTTCCAGCGTATATCTGTGTTCTGTAATTATGTTCTGTTGTCAAGGTTGCTCTGAAGATAACATTACTTTCATATGTAGGATGTTGGTTGGAGTAAGTCAGTTTGAGAGCAAAGAAATATGACGTCATAGATTGCAATGTGTAAAAAGATTTGTAGTTTGCAGGCAATGTGCCAAGTCACTGCTAGGTGAAAATGTAATGTGTTAACACCTATAAATGGCTTTATCATATTTCTAGTTAAAACCAGAAACTTTTGCTAAAGGGAAGTAAAATGTTCATCACAGAGATTTCAAAATGGGAGTGCGCCATATTTTGGCTAGGCGCCAAAGGGTGTAACCATGGTCTCTTAGAGGTGTCTTCACTTAAAGATGGTGTGTTGTGCTGTATTTTCAAATAAGATCTTGTTTGGCTTCAAATAAACAGAAATAAGGAAGTTTAATTTTATAAGCTACATAGAAGGTGTTTGGAAAGTTTTATTTTGAAAAAATGTGGCATGGAGATATATACATTTGTTGGTTTAAGTAGTCGTAGTGTGTTACAAGATAGGCAGTAGGCAGCACATATCTAACATTGTCACAGTTTTCTAATAAAACTATGGGCATTACCTCAGCAAATTGGTGTCAAATAATGTGAGTCTTATTTTGTGTTAAGCTTTTCTTTTTGTGTGCGTGTGTGTGTGTACTGTCTTAGCCAGCAGCTTTACTTTACGCTGTTTTGCTATTAAAAGACACTTTAATATCAGTAGTGTTCAAGGACACAACAGAAATAGCCGGGTTTGAGCAACCCTTGCATGCATACTGTGTAACCTTTTGCACGTTACTTGACCTTCTTGTGTTTCAACATTTTATGTTACTATCAGTTCAAACTTGATGTGTGTTCCCTACCTAAAGCACCAATTTGTACACAAAATGTATGCTTTCATGGAAGCACACCAAGGGCGAACTCTACCATATTATTTTTTATCTATCTATCTATCTATCTATCTAGTATTTGCGCTCTGTCCAAGCAAAAAGGACAGACTTTTTTTGGCGGGGCTTGCAGCCAGCACAGCCAATGCTCAACACCTTCCTCCACGAATGTTTGGTTGTAGCACAGCTCCTTTGTTCTTAAACAATATCACGTGATTCCCCTACTATGCAAGGTGCTTAAGGTGGGGTTATTCATTACCCCCAGCATTTTTTTTTATATATCTACAGTATACTGTTAAAAAGAAATATTACAGCTGTTTTGAGACAGTTTACCATCTACAGTTAAAAACAATGACTTTTGTTTTTATGTGTGACCATGGTATTGGTATGACCATTTTTTTCTCTTTTAAAAATGCATTCTAAGACATACGAACGTACAGCATTACCATAAATCCGGATCTTTTATAAACTCAGCTGACATTTTGTCATGCTTAGGATAAGGGAACCCAGGGACGCTTGGATTCTTTTATCCTATTAAAATGAACTTGTTTTATTTTCAGGATTGTGTATGTTGTTTTTTTTTTTTTCTATTTTTCTTTCTTTCTTTCTTCTAGGGAAAACAAAGTTTCCCATCTTCTAGTAAGGTATGAAACTTACTAAACTAATTGCAATATAATTTTGTTATAATTTAACAAGTATATTAGATGGGGACTGCAATGGGGCCACCCCATTACCATTCATCCAGTGCACACCTTTTTGAGGTGCTGCATGACTGGCTACTGATATTGCCAGACCATTTTTGGTTCAATATCTATGTCACCACCCACAGCTAACCTTTTTATTGCTACAGTATTCAAGCTGCCTCTTCCACCACAGTAGGCACTCGAAGGGTGGGAGGCATACTACCCTTCCTTCCAGTGCAATACCCACAAAGGTTGCAAGGTACATCACTGTCTCCCCATAGGGGTAAACAAAAGAAAATGTGTATTTGCTAATAATTGTTTCTTATTTACAGGTTTTGAAAAACCCAATGTATTTTAACAGTATAACCCAGCACAATCCCTCTGCTTTTTCTAGTGGAAACAGTTAAACCTCATACCTATCATTGGTACAAGGGCTTCTGCCCCCAGCAAGTAATCAGTCAAGCTGGAGGGGGGACTGTGTATGTATTTCCACACATTCATATCTTTTGATTGTCTTTTCAGCTTTCTTATCCTGTCAGACAAATACAAAATAACTTCCCATAGCCTTACAGCAATGGATGCAATCGTCTGTCTTCTAGAAGTACAAACACGTTTCTATAATTTCAAAGTTCTAAAGCATCGCATACCCTGAAAAAGCCTTACAAGTTAACAAAAACAGAGTGGTGGATTGCTCAAGTAGTTCTTTCAACCAAAACTAAGTATTTTTTACCAAGGACTGCAACTTACGAATCTAAACTGTGCCTCGCCTTCTGCACCCTATTCCATGGTTATGTTCAACAAGTAAAGTCACAATGCTCTAAGATTCCTGGACTCTAAACTAAACTTGCAGTTTATATTTGTTCTGTTGTTTAAAATGTATTTTATGCATTATGCTCAATACTGACATTTTTCTATTGCAAAAATGCTTATGTTTTATGTTTTTGTTATAATGTTTTGATATACATCTTGCTCCACTTTATCAAGTGTATATTCAGAAAACTGCTCCACATTTATGAATGTTTTTAATGCCCATAACCAAACCTAAACACTGGGGCCAGCATTGCTGACCCACCCCTACACTATGTTCCAAGCAAATGAATGCTCTGTTTGTCTCATTACTCCCCAGTACCCCTAGAAAATAAAGTGCACTCTATTCAGGTTTTGTCATTTTAAATCTTAACAATTATAATATGGCAGAATTTAAATTCTGCTCCAGAACCTATGCTTCAAGGTTCCATGGTAGACCCATTCACTTGTCACAGGTGCAATAGGCACTTTTATTAGTTAACATAGGTCAACAATATATATATATATATTTGTCCCACTATTGCATAGTGTAACAGGCATACTGCCATAAACTGTTTGTTTAAAGTGTGTTACTGTAACATTACAAGATTTTATAACACAGGTCTCAGTTAGGCCTGCCGGCAACCCACAGACAGGGAAATCTGGTTCATCACTGTCATAGCCTCTTCTGCGATTTGAAAGCAGAGTGTAACCATAACACTGTCATGGATTCACAGATGGTCAAATGGTACTATTGGACCTCGGCCTGCACCCCTAGGTGTGCAGTCGACACCCCATTTTTATTTTTCTCTTTCCACAATAGTCAGAAATGTAGGCTCTGTCACACCACTCTTTACAAAACAAAAAGGTCATTGGTTTAACAGATTGTTATTTATGTGTTCTTAACTCAGTTCCTAACACACTTTGCAAGTTTGCAGGTTTCTACGGTGTGGCACACATAACATCTCCACATACAACAGCAGTAACACTTTCATCTAGGCTGCAAAAACCTTCATCTCTTTTCCTGAAGAGAAAACAACTGCCACAGCTTTAATGTCATCACTATCTTTGTGCCTGACTGGTTCCATATAAGGACTACTATATGAAACAGAATATTATTACCTCTGCAAGTGTAATGTTTTCAGCAAAATTACACCTATTTGTAGAACTTTAAATCAACTAAAAAAGGTCCAATCAATTCAGACTCTGCAATCAAGCTTATTGTTTCTGCTTACTATGAGGCGAAGTCTGGGGTTGGGGCAATCTCCTAACTTCAGCAGGAAGATTTTTCTTCAATTGATCCTCAAACAAGGCATCCATTTTTGTCACTGCTGCTTTTTCCAAACCTGGCCGGTACTTTATACAAACTTATTGCTCTGTTATGGACTGTATTCTTAATTGTTTTATTGTGAACTGTTAGTACTTTTTTTTTTTATGGACTGATAATCTTTGTGCAATGGTATGATCAACCTCTACAACACAAAGGCCATGCCAGTGTGTGTGTGTGGCTACTCCATTAGAAGGACTTGGTGTGCAACCTAATGCGCCCCAGGGTAGGACCTTTCCAAATTCAGTTGGCAAGACCTTTTCAAATTCAGTCATCCAGCAACCTGCAGCCTGAACACTGGCTTTCTTACTATGCTGGTGTTTTGTTTTTAAATTACTGTCTGCATAGCTCCATGTTCTTTGTCAAGTTACTACCTTTCTGCAAATGACATTTCACCTGTACTGTAACTACGCCAACTTGTGGTTACTTATATGAACTTTATGGACTGTTACTTGTATGAACTTTCTAAACGGGTCATACACGTTTTATAATGACCTATCTGTTAAGAGATTATTAACAGATTCTTCAATCAAGCTCCAAGGGTGTGCCACACCTCAACACCAGGCAGCATCTACCTTATCCACTCTCAACGTGGATCCCATGAACTCTTTTTCATCAACAGATATTGTGATGTCATATTGTGTTCTATGTGATATATGTTAACATCTTTTCACATATTTCAACTGTGGTGTTGACATCCCTGAGTTCTGCACTATATTTTACAAACACACCATTTGTGTTCCATCTGTGACCACCCCTGTACCAACTCCAGAACAGGATTCCTTTCATGGTTACCTTAACTATCTGTATGCTGGCAACCAGTTTTAAAAAAGGTTTATTTGATTTTTATTTAATAATTAGTATCTATATTTTTATGTTCAATTTTGCAAAGGTTCGGGGTTCCCCATAAGCTTCCCCCTTGCCTTCAAGGTGGGGACTGTTAAAAGTGCCCAGTGGCCAAGATTTTAGTGACCAGTAACCAAAGTTTAATACAAGTTTATCAATAACAACATTTATATGTAGTTGGCTAGCCAAAAGGTTGAGAACATAGAAAAGGTATAAAAAGGCTTGCAGTGGCTAGTGAAAGGTGCAAGTGGCTAGTAAACGGCTGAAAGTGGCTAGTGGATAACTACATGATACCAACATATAAATTAATATGCCCTGTAAGTGCAAAGTTGTTTAAAGAATAATTGTTGAAACCATGCAAATAATGATGCCACCATGTAAATTAATATGTATATATGTGGGTGCCCAGGTTTGCCAGGTAGTGAGGCCCTGTAAATGAGACTTGGAAAATAAGTAATGATTAGAAACAGATGTTTTAAGCAAAATGAGTTTTGATCTGCTCAGCACAGATACTTTGTATAAAACATGTTTTTCGGTGACCTAAAAGGTCGTGGTCAAGATAAGAGGCATCTGCTTGAAGCAACCAGTGCCTAGCTTTAGATGGTACAGCTCCTCATCTCATGATAATTACTTGCGTTTAAAAATATGTATAACAAAAAGCTGATAAATAATTATATTCTTGATTTGGCCACTATCAACTAAATGGTTGTTTCGTTTGCAGTTCTAAGCAATTTATTTTGAATAGAGTAAAAGCCTTTTCTGTTTGTTTCCTGTTTCCTAAAGCATGTTATTTTTAATGAGGTAAAATCCCTTGACCATCCAAGGGTGATGATAAACAGAACTCCCCTGTCTCACAAAGTGTCAAATGTATCTTATGACCGAGGTATTTTATAGCCTATGTACTTTAAAAACCTTTTCTCATGATGTTATTGAATGACGTAGGGTCTAGGGTAAAATTTGCTAGTAGTTTTGGAAATTTCCACTATGCATTTTTGGTATAAACAATTTGGGTATAAATACAGGACCTAAGTGTCATGTCCAGTGTGTCCAAGAGGAACAGCCCCGGCTGCTATAGATGCTTGAACACCCAAAAAAAGGGAGCAATTTTGCTTCAATTTTTCTGAACACCTGTAGCCTTGGTGGTAAAAAGCCATCAGCTGTTTAGAATTAATCATGCTAGAGGTAAAATTGTTAGGGCTTATTTGGGTATTAATAAATTGCAACTGATTTAAAACATCTGGTGTCAGGTGGCTTTATTGGATTACCAGGGACCACTAACCACGAACCTTGTACTTTTACTACCTTAATGCCATCAGTATGGTATAGTTTCTTTATTTACACCTTTACCACTCTGATACCCAGCTTGTTTAACTAGCCTCCTTTGCAAGTGTAATAAGCCTTTCTGAAGTCCAGATAGAACATGTCCACTGCTCTCTCCTGATCCACAACCCTGGTAACCCAGTCAAGAAATCTGAGATTACTTTCATGTGACCTCCCCACTGTGAAACCATGCTGCTGGCGGTCCTGCAGCCCTTTTGCCTCCAGGTGCTCCATGTGCCTCTCCTTCAGTAGTGTCTCCATTAACTTCCCCACCACTGACGTGAGACTGACTGGCCTGTAGTTGCTAGTATCTTCCTTAGTGTCGCTTTTGTTCAGAGGGACCACTTCGGCCCTCCTTCACTCCTCTGGAACTTCCCCCATCTCCAATGAGGTGCTAAAAAGCACTGCCAGAGGGGCAGCCAGCACCATGCTCAGTTCCTTCAAGACCCTTGGATGAATCTCATTCAGCCCCATCACCCAATTCTCCTTTAAGGCTTTCAATCCCTTCTGGACCCTTTCCATCAACTAGTAAACCTTATGGTAAACAAGGCCCTGGGGCTGGATGGGATGCATCCAAGGGTGCTAAGGCAACTGGTATCTTGTTAGCTGAACCCTTGGTGGGGCTATTCAATAGCTCTATGGAGCAAGGGGTGGCGGACATGGTTCCACTGCAAAAGGGAGGAGACAAGGATCAACTGAAAAGGAAAAAAAATCATTCACTGTAACAATGTTGTTTCTTCTCAGGGATCAATCAATAAGCCTTTCAAATGGCATTACTCTGCAGAAGTGTGCTGCCCCAAAGACAACATTATGCAAAATATAGAATTTAGAATACAAGTTCAAACTCTGCACTGTGGTCATGCTCCCCCTGCTGTTCTACTGTCAAATTTGTTTCTGTTGCCAGGGAAGCAGTGACCACTACAACTAGCCAAATGGCTATTAAAATATTCCTAAAATTTTCTTTTAAATTTTGAAAAATCCAACCACATTAGAGCAGACATGTAAATGTAAAATGATTACATCTGAACAATGGCTGAAGAATTATAATTGCTAATCCTCAAGCAACCTTAAAGAGCAGCTGACACTTTCAGGAGAACTTTAACAAAACGTTACACTTAGACACAGTTCAGCTTGTATTTCACATTAGTTTTGTATTTCTCCTCCCCATTATTAATTACTGAAGTCATTTGCATGAAAACAGGATCTTTGTTCCTGAAGAGTTCATCTATTCCTGTTGCTTTCTCCCTACCCAAGGTTATACTGCCCTGCTTGTGATATCACAGTTACTCCCATGGCAACAGATTGTGATGCTTACAACAGAGCATTATGACTTGAACTAGGGAGTAAACTACAGAGGTAGATAAACTCTAAGGGAAATCTAAGGGATAAAAATCATGTACTCATGCAAATTTACTCAGTAATACATTACGAGGAAGAGAAATACTGTATATAGAATACATATGGAATGCAAGCTGAATTATACCTAATTATTATGTTTTTCAGTTTTATTTTTGGCATCAGTAGCTCTTTAAGAACTGATTCTTGTGTAAACCTATTTTCAGGGTTGTAGAAGAGGAAGCAGAGGCAAGCTTAAGGTTTGTAAAGCTCACTGATGGATCCCAGAGAAGAAACAACATAACTACAGGAGTCAAACAACAGGAATTCATCAGTGAGGTGCCTTACAAATGTCGGACTCACTAGCAGTACCTTGGGAGGATAGGTCTACAACCTAGGAAAAAAGGTTCTGTAAGACAGCAGTTTCAAAACAGGCATCCTTTCTGAACTGTATGTCCAAACAGTAGTGCTTTGTAAAGATGTGTACTGTTTTCCAGGTAGCCACGCCGCCCCCCCCCCTTGACGAAGAGGCACTGCGCCTCAAAGTGCCGGGGAACACTGGCTAGTCTGTATACCTGTTCACGTAACTTGCTTTTGCTAGATTTGTGTGCGCTGGATTTTTGTCTTTGTTGCTTTACTGTTTTGCAGGTATAGTAGTTGCTCTATAGACTTCAGGAAGCAGGGATTCTCCTTGTGGCTGCCACAGAGGTAGAGGTGTAGGGCCAATGATTTTCCATTTTCAATGGAAAACACCAGTAAACAACAGAAATTGTCATTTTTAAAGCAGTAGTATTTGTTAGTCGGCAGAAAATATCATCATATAATTTTTTAGCAAAATTGTATTTCTGACATCCTTAGGTTCATCCTTGGTGTATTTTTAGTTTTATATCAGATATTTTTAAAATGGCCTTTTTTAAGTTTATTTTGTATTTAATGACTCACATCATTAAAGATGGCCACTGTGGAACTACTAAGGGCAGAGGGGGGGAAGAGGGCCTGCCTAGAACATCTGGGGAGGCCAATATCTGTACAATACCAAAACCTGGAAAGGATCCAACAGAATGTGCCTTCTACAGATCCATCTCCCTACTAAACTGTGATATCAAAATCACTGCAAAAGTGATAGCTAGAAGACTGGAAAAGGTGCTGCCCCAGACTGTTCATACTGATCAGACTGGATTCGTACAGGGCCGGTTGTCATATCATAATATGAGACGACTGCTGAATATTGTGGGGTTCTCGGCATCAAGGAATGACCACGGTTTTATCAGTGGATGCCGAGAAAGCCTTTGATAGAATAGACTGGGGCTACCTATTTGAAGTACTATGACAATTTGGTGTGGGAGATGGGTTTGTGGAGTTGGTACAAATGCTATATAGGGAACCAACAGCAAGAGTACTGGTTAACAACATATCTTCGGAGAAGTTTCAGCTTTAGAGGAACGAGACAAGGCTGTCCCCTCTCCCCCCACCACCCCCAACTGTTTGCTCTGGCCATAGAGCCACTGGCGATTAAGCACAAAGAGAATGGACAGAGCAGAGGAGTTAAGGGGAGAAGGAGGATGCAATATAAGATCACCCTTTACGCGGATGACCTGCTCATCTTTATCACTAACTGAGAGACCTCTATACCAGTTCTGCTGCAGACAATAAATAACTTTTTAGCATTCTCAAGCTACAAACTAAACTTAAGTAAATCGGAAATGCTGAACTTAGGAAAGTAGAGAAAGGTGCAATACCTGGGAGCTAAAAGTAGTGGGGAATCTCGTTAACATACTTAGGAATAAAAGTGGGACGTGGCTTAGGCGTCTTGTACCACCTGAACTACACCCCACTGCTTAATAATATACTTACAGAATTGAAAAGATGAAGAGCTTTGCCAATATCTTGGTTAGGGCATATTAACTTAATTAAGATGAACATCCTCCCGAGATTATTGTATGTAATGCAGATGCTGCCCATGGCAATGACCAAAGTGGACACCAGAAGACTTGAGAGAGGGTTTACAAACTTTATATGGCAGCAGAAACAGCGCTGGGGGGTTTAAAACATGGGTCGAATTGGACCCACTGGTGTAAAAATTGTGGGTCTACAAAGGAACCTACTGGGTTAAAACAATCAATGGCAGATTTTGAACCGTTCACGTTCCCTTCCTTTAGGTAGTTATAGAGGAAGTGCATCAATTCGACCCACTGGCAAAGAAAAGAGGGGTCCATTTTGGAAAGGGTGCAACTTTTGCCCTTTTAGTGAATGTTAGCGCTGTCCCTGTATGGCAGGGGAAGTACCCCCAGAATGAGCTTACAAAAATTCAAGAGGGGGAAAGACAAGGGAGACTGGACTTCCCCGATATTAAAGGTTATCTGACAATACAGCACTGCTACATTCACAACTGGGTGAACAGGGGCCCAGCAGCAAGTTGGCTGGATCTCAAGGAAGTGGGATGTACAGGGTGGGTGCCAGTATGCTTACCAAATGAACAAAGGAGGAAATATGGACAACTTCCTGACCCGAACCCACTGATACTTTGGGTACTGGAGGCATGGGAAGCCGTTAAAAAAAAGAAGAGGAATGGTGAAAGACCAAACTTTGTTGGTCCCGATAGCTCAAAACCTGGGTTCTTTGCCGGAACTGAAGGACCCTGGGTTCCACATATAGGAAGAAAAAGGAGTTAGATGAATGGGGGATGTATACCTTTGGATACATAAACAGAAGTTTAGAAATAACAGGAACGCATCATTTTAGATGCCAACAAGCCAGGACATATGGGAAATGTTTAAAGAAAGAGCCAGTAGATGTGTCGGACCTGGTAGTAGTAGAACAAGAGATTTATAGAGCTAGAAAGAACAAAAAGGGCTTAATAGGAACAGCAGCTAAGCAGGATCATCAGCATCTCCAGGACTTATCAGACAAGGTTAGACAACACTGGGCCCAAGAGCTAGCGAAGTTGATTACGGACGAGAACTTGACGACAGTACTATGCTCACATATGGAATTATTGTGTAATAAATATAAGGAATCTCAATATAAGTTCTTGCACTGCCTATACTGCCCACCTAATGTAATGCACAAATTCAACCCATCAAGTTCCACCATGTGCAGTAGGTGCCAATGGGAGTGCATCACACTGAAGATGTTTTGGAAGGAGGTGGCACGGGAGCTAACCAACACTGCAGGGAGGCCGATACCATATACACCCCTCTCCATGTTATTTGGCATGGAAGATTTAGGAGAGGATGAGTGGGAACCATATCCCAGATGGGTAGTAGTCACAATAGCAGCTACGAGACAATGTATACAAAATACATGGTTCTCCTGTGTCAGACCTACAAGAGAAGATTCCTGCAGGACTGGGCAAAGTTCCTGGATTCTCTATCTCTAGCAGAAGTACAATTATTAAGGGAGGGGGGGGGACATAAAGCCAAAAAGGTGGAGAACAATAGCCCCGAGACACAGATGAATACCTAATGATAAGAGCTAGGTCCAGATCCTAAGACAGAGAGGAACTTCCATATAACCAATAAGAATACTTATAGAGATAGAATTACTGGATACCTAATGATAACAGCTAGGTTCAGATTCTAAGACAGAGAGAAACTTCCATATAACCCATAAGAATACTTACAGAGATAGAATTACTGGAATGCAAGAAGCTGGAAGAATGCTGCATAGGATGTATTTCAGTTTCTTTATATTATATTTTATATATTTTATTTTAGTTTTATTTTTATTTTAGTTAGGCAGGTGGATTATTTACAAGCTTGCTAAGTTTCTAACAACTGCTGAGGGTATAATATTGTATTATTAACAGACAAAACTGAAATGTTAACTGTATGCCTAGACAGAGAAGTGACGGCTGCACCTTGGTGTACTCCAGGATAGTGGCGTGTTGAGTACACAATCCTCAGGCTGTGCCACTACAAAACTGGCTGTTCTGCAGGGATGGAGCAGTAAGGAGCAGGATATGTTCCCACTTGCCTCCTGGAATCTTTTTACTGTGTGGCTTAAATCCTGCTGGTTTCTGAGCCACGGTGACACGTCATTACATTGGCATTGCTGTCTTCACTATATTGCCACAGAAGCTGCTTATTTAAAAACTACAGGTGCCATCTTTGCTCTCAAGTGTCACTATGAGACTTCATGGAGCATGAGACTTGGTCACGCTTGACTCCTGAAAGCATGATGATTCCTCAATGCAGTGAGACTTGACTGTGAGTGTGCACTACATGATCGTTTGGATGGTGCATGCCAGTCACTGGCATATCACTCACCCTTTATCCAAAGCAAGGTCTGTTTCAGGGAGCGGGATAAAAACATCTATGCTGCAAATCAGGAGCAGGGACTAAACAAAAACAATTGCCGTGGTCTCACCACTTAGGAGCAGGTAGGACGTGAGCTGGGGTATAATCCAGCAGAACAATGGGCGGGGGTGATGCTTTAAAAAAAGACTAATGCTGAAGTGATTTTTAAATATGCTTATGAACAACTGCTGGATGTTTTGAAGTGAAGTAAAAAAATGCATACCAAGACTGAGACCGAAGAGGTCTGATGGAGGAAAATCCGGCTTCGTGGTCATAATTTTGCGGCCAAAACCATACAAAAAAACAATGACGCAAACAAAACAGTGTGCAGCAAAATAAGGTTGGCAGAAAACACCAACCGCAACACAACAGCGCACACCTTTGAAAAATAGCAATATCTTTGTTTTTGCAGGGGGTTCGGCCCCCCCGAATAAAAAATAATAATTACATCTGAGGGGGTGTGGACTTAGGGGATGGGGCGCAATTTGGGAGCAGGAAAATCTTTTTTTCTTTTTCTATATTACAAAACAGCAACAAAAAGGGACCTGGGGGGAACTCAACCGCGGCCCCAGGTCCCCAATGCTGCCAGGTGCTAGTGCTCTAGCCACTCCACCATGGGATCAGCTCCACCAGGCATCGCATCGGTAGTCTCTTTGACCCTCCCACATGTAAGCCTACAGCAATAGGGGTAGCGGTTATTACTGCATGCTGAGAAACCCCTGTCACTGTAGATACTTTTGCGCTTTCTGCAGCGCAGTTCTTCATGCGCTGTTTCGGCAGTGCTATATTGAGCCGGTACTGAAAATCCAATGGCTACACAGCACTACAGTGCATGTCGTTTGGTTGTACACATAAGGTCTCTCATAATGAACTGAACAAGTGTGAGGAAGCATGTGAAAACACTCTGCAGCCTGGGCAAGACTTAGTAAAAAAAAAATTAATATAAATTAACTGCCACTGAGTAGTGTCTACAGTAACTTAGATTTAACTATTAGAAAATTTATTTGGCCCTGCTCATTCTGATGCCTGTTCATGGCTGTGTTTTGTGCCACTGTTTGCAATTTTCTAATGCTAACCATCTGCAATACCAGTAAATAAAAACTCAGACAATTCAAATGTTATACACTGCTTTTTTGATTGAAAAGTGTTATAGTTTTATGTAACACTGCCATTCAATGTTTTTTAAGCAGTATATCTTAATGTTACAAGAAACTGGTTACTACGCAACCCATGAGTAAAATACTTAAAAATGTGTTTTCAGTATTATCCTTACTGTAGTTCTTTAAGAGAACCCAATATAATGGGCAGCACATCTGAGCACATGGAAGAGCACTGCCCACTGAGCAGCACATTGCAACAACTGACCAGGCACTGCAAACTGGACATCAGATTTGAAGAAGTGGCCGAGCACTGCTCACTGGGCAGCACATTTGAGCACATGGAAGAGCACTGCCCACTGCGCAGCACATGGAATAGCACAGCCCACTGGGCAGCACATCTGAGCACATGGAAAAGCACCGCCAACTGGGCAGCACATCTGAGCACATGGAAGAGCACTGCCCACTGGGTAGCACATCTGAGCACATGGAAAAGCACCGCCAACTGGGCAGCACATCTGAGCACATGAAAGAGCACTGCCCACTGGGCAGCACATCTGAGCACATGGAAAAGCACCGCCAACTGGGCAGCACATCTGAGCACATGGAAGAGCACTGCCCACTGGGTAGCACATCTGGGCACATGGAAGAGCACTGCTCACTGGGCAGCACATCTGGGCACATGGAAAAGCACCGCCAACTGGGCAGCACATCTGAGCACATGGAAGAGCACTGCCCACTGGGTAGCATATCTGGGCACATGGAAGAGCACTGCTTACTGGGCAGCACATGGAATAGCACAGCCCACTGGGCAGCACATCAGAGCACATGGAAAAGCACTGCCAACTGGGTAGCATATTTGAGCATATGGAATAGCACCGCCCACTGGGCAGCATATTTGAGCACATCAAACAGCACTGCCCACTGAGCAGCACATTGAAACAACTGACCAGGCACTGCCAACTGCACATCAAATTTGAGAAGTGGCCGAGCACTGCTCACTGGGCAGCACATCTGAGCACTTGGAAGAGCACTGCCCACTGGGTAGCACATCTGGGCACATGGAAGAGCGCTGCCCACTGGGCAGCATATTTGAGCATATGGAAGAGCACCGCCCACTGGGCAGCATATTTGAGCACATCAAAAAGCACTGCCCACTGAGCAGCACGTTGAAACAACTGATCAGGCACTGCCAACTGCACATCAAATTTGAAGAAGTGGCCAAGCACTGCCCACTGGACAGCACATCTGAGCACATGGAAGAGCACTGCCCACTGGGCAGCACATTGCAACAACTTAGAAGGCACTGCCACTTGGACAGCAAATTTGAAGAAGTGGCCGTGCACTGCTCATTGGGCAGCACACTTGAGCACATGGAAAAGCACTGCCCACTGAACACACTGGTGGTGGCATTGCAACAACTGACCAGGCACTGCCAACTGAAGAACTGTACTTGAGACAAGACTACAGTGTGTGCACCAAATCTGCTATGGTTTTAGTTTAAATTGATCCAACCTGTATGGCTGCAAAGCTCATGTAGAGGTGCAGGAGCGCATCAAACAGATCACGTTACCTCACTAACAGCTATGGTCCTGTAATTTACATGCCTTACAAGGAAAAGTGGGCATCTTGTGTAAAAAAATAAAATAAAATATAATAAAAACCCTTGGTTTTGGGTCTTTTATAAGAGAAATCAAACACAGCTGGCCGGGAGAGAACAAGATCTATATGAGCACTCCCCATACCCCCACATCACTTGAATGGATCAGCCCCACCCCATGCATCCCTGAGTAGCTGCCTTCTCTGCCCCAATTTTAAAATTAAAATGCAAATAATATAAAACATGACAATGTAAATAATATAAAAACAAATGGGAGCTTGCATTTTTAGATGAGACAGAGAAGCACAGGCTTGACTTAATTTACTAAAACATTTTTTTTTTTTTTTTTTAAATAAAACCCATAGGGATTTACAGTTCATACAGTAGTGGGGGAAGGGGCATCCACATCCCATACCTTACTTATTAACTGTTATTTGATTTTTATTAGAGATCATGGTCCATGTATTCAAAAGAAATGAGTGGCACAAAGTGGAGATGCACAACGCATCTTGGAAAATGTGCAGAAGTGCTTTATTAAAAAGGGAGGGATGCGTTGCGCATATCAGAATGCCTGATCGCGTATAGATAATGTATGCTGCACAGAAACATGGGGGCGGGTACATGAATGTGCACGCATGGGCATATTCAGCCAAAATGTGCGGAGCATCTCAGAAATGTGCCGCACAAAGACAGGACTGAAAAAAGATGGCATAAATCAGCCAGCCACCCACAAGCAGGCTGCAGAACTGCAGACAGGCGCTCCTGAGACAACCCTTGGAGGTGCGCCAGGATGTGTCCCAAGCACCCACACACAGCAGTCATACCAGGATGGTACCCCACCAGGTGCTGTGACACCCCTGGCACCATCCAAACCGCCACCCCCCACAACGTGCCCCGGACGTAGATGCCCAGCTGCCATATGCTGGTGCTGCAGGGTGCACGCCTGGCACACTGGTGATGCAGACAGCCACAGTACAGCACTAGGGATCTAGGCCTGTACTAGGGACCATGGCCTGCACCCATGTGGCTGTCAGGGCACCATCTGGTGGTGGCATGCACCCATGGTGACATCTGGGGCAATGGCATGGTCCAGGGTCTGACCACCATGGGCACGTACTTGGCCAGTGTTGGAGTGGCCAACCAGGTTACCCGGACAGTTCCAGGTTGGCCCCACTCACTCGGGTACCCAGTCATCATCTACATCCTGACATCCCTTGCCTGTCCCAACCCTTCTCCATTGTAATGGGGTATGTGGGGCACTATAAAGGTGAATGTCAGATGCATACAGGGCTAGTGTGTCACATTCATCTTGCAAATGAGCTTGCTCAAGGATGAAATGCCTGGTTAAATAAAGTTTTTGATTGATACTGACCGGAGTGTCACCCTGTGCCTTTCCCTACTGCTTGTTCAGGTGGGCTCCTATAGCCACTGTCCAGGTGGGCCTTCTGTACACCAGTCCAACCTTGTACATGGCCATGGGCGGAGGCACTGTGCTCAGGCCACTGCTCACCCACACACACACATACCTTCACACCTGCCTGCTAGGCTGCAGTTCCTCCTGTTCACCTTTGTGGAGTGGTGGGGCTATCCTGCAAAGCTGGATCTGCACATGCCAATGACATGCAAATGGACTGAATACATTCCTGTAATGAGATGCAAATGTGGGGAATGGGCACGGACTTGGCAATGAGGTCATTTGCATATCCTGGCTGAATATTGCAGTACTGTGCGCCGCACATGTGGACGCTCATCGCGCATTTCCCTGTGCCCCACACAGGTCTCAGGACACATAACGTACATTTCCCACTGAGCGATTGTGCATGTTCGGGATATTCAGCCGGACTTGCGTGATCGCATTCTATGGCACATCTTCTGAATATGCCATTGATTTGTGTGGGCGCAACTCACTTGCGTGGAACATGGACTTGAGCGATATAGCCAGCCACTTTTGAATACGGGGCCCCATTTCTTTACAAACCAAACAAGCATCTTGTACAGGAAAAATTAGTCTGATTTTGAAGCTATATAAAACCAAAATAAAAGAACACAGCTGGGACCAGATATTCAAAAATGCGCAAAGCGGAGCACAGAAATAGACACTGCGCTTCAGGATAGCACGGGTGCGCAGAAATTCTGTATTCAGGTCCCTCTGAATAGTGGGACATTGTGCACAGGCGCTAAGCCACCTAGTGCCCCTAAAATACGGCCCCGTAATGCCTTGTGCATGGACAAAATCTACATTATTCAAAAGTCCCTATACAAATTAACCCATTATGCATGTAAGGCTCTAAGGGGCCATTCGCATGGGGATTACAGCCGATTTACACAGTGCATCCCCCCCCCCCAATTGCCCCAACCCAGTCAGCTGTCCCTGGTGCTCTACCAAAATCACAGTCCCAATAGAAATATACATTTTCCCCTGACATTCAGTGGTGCCCCCTCCTTCCTATCCCAGTATTAGTAGCACGCAGCACTGCTGTCCCGTGACCCCAACCCGATATTACCGACACGTATCCCTGGCATCCAGTGGTCCCTCTCCCCACGCCGTCCCCATCCTACAAACACCCCCACCCCCGCTTTGCTGATGTCTCCACATGACAGCCACACCACCCCGGCATGGCATTAGCAAAGAAGTTCAGCCCTGGCACAACAAAAACCCATCCACTTGCCACAGCATATGCAGTGTCCCTCCACCATCTATACCATGCTGGTGGACAGCAGCAGTGACACCCTTTTCCCGGTCCCCCTATCAGTAATGCGGATGAACATGGTGAGCACCACTCTTCGTATCTATCATTAGCAGGGAGGGCATCTTATGCAAAGGGCAAGGCGCCTCACCTGTGCCCTATAAATAAGACACGCTCCCTGCTAATGATAGAAACCGATAGTGCTGCTCGCCATGTTTAAAAGCTATGGGATGGGTGTTGGTGCCACTAATGGGGTATGGGCTGGGGCAGAAATGCTGAACAGTCTGTGGCAAGTAGACAGGGCTTTACTGTGGGGGGACTGGACTTCTTTGCTAATGCTTTGCCAAGGGCGGAGCAGTTGTAATGGGGGGGGCATGAGCAAACCTGGTAGGGGGGAATTCCTGGAGCGGGGAGCAGGTGGGGTAGCAGCCACTGGACACAAGGGATATGTGTTAATAATAGTGGGATGAGGGGTAAAACTGGATGCCACTGAAAATGTATATTTCTACCAGGACTGGGACCAGATGGAGAGGGGACACCACTTGCCACCCTGAAGTACCTTGTTGGGGTGGGGGAAAAGGATGCTGACACACTGTCTCTGTCAACCACCAGGATTGCACCAGATTAAGAAAAGGGTTAGATTGGTGGTATTTTCTTCATGCAAGGGGATGGAACAAAGCACCCTTGCGCGGCGCAAACACTCTGAATATCGGACTATGCAGAGATTCAAGTCCCCACCCCACGATTTGCATAATTTCACCTTTTGCACCCTTCCACTGTTTGCCCACACAAACCAGGATATTGAATATGGGGCTGTTGCACAAAACATGGTTTGCCTGCGCAACTAGGATTTGCACCAGGGCAACCTTTTAAATATATGGCCCCTGTTCAGCAGGCAACAGGAACTAGATGCACGTAGCTCTCCCCCAACCCCGAAATATATATCACTGATTACCTTGCTAATGTAAATAATGAAAGAAATATGTGAAGCTGCCTCACCCCAACTGACTGCAGTGCCTATGCATTTTTAGCAGAGACATAAATACAAATAAATTAATCAGCGGATAGTGAGTCTGGGGCCAGATATTAAAAAATTGGAAAAGTGCAGCACAAAGGTTTGTGCTGCAATTGCCCATTACTCACATCCCTGAGTAGAAGAGCATGTGGGTATACTATTGAGTAGCACTGCCCCAAAATGGATCTCAGCAATGCAGGGAACAGCGCCAACAGACCCACTAGCACCAGCAGCTCCCAGCGCAATATTCAGACAGCACCATGCAAATGATCTCACTGGCCATGCAAGGCACTAAGGGGCCATTTGCATGCCCATTATGGGTTCATTTACATGTGATACAATGGCCAGTTAATGCCCCTGCGTCTGGCTCCACCCCAACCCTGACTGCACAGTACCATAAAATTAAGTATGTTCTAGTGTCTAATGGCAGCTACCACCCACAGATCACCATCCCGATCAACTGAAGTAACTGTCCCTGCTGGCTAGTTGTACCCCCAACCTCCGATTGCCTGCCAGCCCCAGTATATTATACAGCTGCTGGTGCCTAGTGGTCCCTCACCACCCTCTGAGCACCAATATAAAAAGTAATTTTATTTCCTAAAAACGTGAGCTTCAAGAAGGGGCCACAGTTTAGGCACCAAACAGATTCTCAGACTTTACCAGGTCAAAAGCATTCAAATGTAGCAATGTCAGGCTTTTTGCCACGGCTGTCCATTCTCAGAGCCACATTACAGCCTAGATGACAGCATAATGCTGGCTTACTCATGCAGTTTGTAGTCTGCAGAAATGAGGCATGCTGCATCAATAGTATAAATCAAATTCCATCATTGAAAATCCATATCCCTTTCTTTTCACTTTTCATAAAAGGGATAGGAGGCTGGAACGTTATGGATCTTCAAAACTAAATTGACAATTAAAACAAAAAGCCATAAAACAGACCAGCTCTGCAGAATATAGTGGTAAGGGGGAAGCTTGAGCTTGGCATTTTGTTAATCTGTGTTCTACCCTGAAACTGGGTCACCAGGTGTGGAGGCCAACGTGGGGTTGGGGGTACACTGCTACATCACAGAACTAGCTAGGAGGTAGCATGCAGGACAGACAGGCAGAACAGAAGCAGGGGACAACTGACGCTCTGAGGAGCATCTTGTCAGGCACTTTCCAGGGGAGGGACAAGCAGATGAAAATGCTGTTCTCTCAGAGCTGAATTATAGCTATCTAGTCTAAGTCTACATCAATGGCGCTGCATTTTTCAGGACGGAATGATTGATTTACAGCAGGCTATTCTGGCTCACCTAATGCAGGCACAGTGAATGGCAGCTACATTCAACTGCGATCAGTAGGCTTACAATGCAACTTGCTATAAACCCAAAAGTGGGGTTATAAGCTGTTTGCATGGTAAGCCCTCCGACTGCAATTATACGATAATTCCAGTGAGCCGGCAGCATTACTGAGCCAGAACAGCCTTCTGGAAATAGTAAGACAGACAGGAGATGTTGATGAGCACTCTACACCCCTCCCCTGCAAACTTTGAAAAAAGAAGAAAAAGGCACCTCCACCACAACCAGACACACATCGTCCCCCAGCAAATCATGACTGGCCACCGTATGTGCTCCGATGCAATTATCTTAAAGCAGCAGTGCAATGTAAAAAAAAGTGCGCAATTTTGACAGTTTATTTTCTGTGCTCTGCTGAGGAAGAAACAGATAGGGAGCTGATGCTAGCCATCCAAAGGATGGCAGACAAGGGTGAGGTAGTACTGGTTGGAAACTTCAATATTCCAGACGTGGACTGGAGCATCCCAGCAGCAGCATCAACTAGGAGCAGATTTATCCTGGACTCCCTTCAGGGTGCCTTCCTCAAGCAACTGGTCATGGAACCAACTCGGCAGAAGGCAATACTGGACCTTGTGCTCACAAACAGGGACAGTGTGATGGGGGTAACAGTGGGGGAGCACCTGGGAAACAGTGACCACCAGTCATTGTAGTACTCTTTCCTGCAGGCACTGAACTATCACTGAGTAATTTGCTCAGTTTTTCTTCTCTTTTGTTTACATTTCTGCCACTCGACATATTGCACTGGAAAGCCCTCTGCTGCCAACTGCACATGTGTATAACTGGCAGTACTACACAGGGACATCGGGGAATGTTCAGCACAGGGTCCCACTGCAGTAACCAAATGACGTGATGCGACGTGAAGGGGGAGCACAGCTGAAAATTAGGCAGCTGCCATATTTACTGTGGCGCCACAACAATTGAAATAAATTTTAAATACCTACAAAATTAAAGATCACTAAAAAAAAATATTTACAAATCTGGAAACCTCATCTATGGCTGCATGCTGACAACCAAAAAAAAAGAATTTTGATAATCATTTCCTGATTATGTTGCACTGCTGCTTTAAGTTATGAATAACTACCGCCCAACACGCCTACCACGCACCGTCCCACAGCAAAACAGGACTACCTACTATACCAAGCTGCCTTCTGTGACCCCGTGCAATATTGTTACCAAGAAACAAAGTAAGAAAACAAATGTCAAGAAAAGATGAGGTGGAGGAACTTGAACAGACAACCCGTTACTACTCACTGTGAAAAGAAAAATGAACACACAAAAAATAAACTACTGATTGACTGTCGGGTTGCTGTTGCTCCAAGCTCCTCTGTCCCGTCTGTAAAGTGGTTCACTGTAAGATTGTAACATTTAAAAAGAGAGGTTCTGAGTGCTGACCAATAGAAAAAAAAAAAACTGGCAGTAGCCAATCGGCTTGCTAGACTTGGTGGCCAACAGGAACAGTAGGACTATCGGACCGATCAGAGGATGCGGTGCGATTGGCCAATCAGAGGACGCACTGCCCAGTGGGCATAGTTGAAGGACTATTTTGCACTTCAGCGTAGACATCGTGCTGGCGTGCGTGACGTCACGAAACATGATCGGCATCAGCGCGAGCGCAGTTGAGGCTTGAACAGGACATGCCCCTGTGAGGCACATGGCGCAGCAAAAAGGGTGCGAAGAAGTTGTGCTGAAGGCAACCTGTATTGGCACCATGGACTCAGGAAAAAAAATGAACCACACCACCCACACTGCCTCAGCACTCACCCTGCTATAAATAAAGTACAGTAAGCCTTAAGTACCCTTTTCATCTGACTGGACCCTGCTGGTAAATTAGCTTTGTACTGATAGGAAAAGCCAGTAACATAATGGGAAGGAGAAAAACTGATCAACCTCTTACTTCACTAATAAATCTTTCTAACTGGCTCAGTTATGAAAACACTCCTCTGAACCATCTTCTGACCAAAATAAGGAAGAAGAATGGAAAAGTCCATCACCAAAGAACACTAAGGGGAAAAAAGAAAAGGGAAAATAATTAGTACCAATCCCCACAATCTGACTGTGCCCCCCCTTCCCGTGGAGAAAATATAGGATAGTGCATGGGGAACGGTTGACAACAGGGCTATTCTTTCACCGAGCTGGCATTATGACGACGGATTACGGGTTAAGCTGGAAAGGAAAATGGGGACAGCCATCCGCACAAGTGTGGTCTATAGACCACCAGCCCAGGAGGAAGAAACAGATAGGGAGCTGATGCTAGCCATCCAAAGGATGGCAGACAAGGGTGAGGTAGTACTGGTTGGAAACTTCAGTATTCCAGACGTGGACTGGAGCATCCCAGCAGCAGCATCAACTAGGAACAGATTATCCTGGACTCCTTCAGGGTGCCTTCCTCAACTGGTCATGGAACCAACTCGCAGAAGGTAAATACTGGACCTTGTGCTCACAAACAGGACAGTGTGATGGGGGTAACAGTGGGGGAGCACCTGGGAAACAGTGACCACCAGTCATTGTGGTTTGAAATCACAGAAAGAGCAGAACCAAACCAATAAAAAACACGTATCCTGGATTTTAGGGGGCAGACTTTGGGAAAATGGGGAGATACCTGAAAGAGGCATTAAGGAATGGGACAGGAATCAGGGGTTGAGGAACAGTGGGCAGTATTTAAAATGGGGATTACAAGAACAACAGAATTATGTATTAAGTAGGTTAGCAAGAGGAAGAGGAGACCATTATGGTTTTCCAAAGAGGTAGCAAAGAAAGTGAAAGCCAAAAAGATTGCATTCAGGCAATACAAAAAGACACAGGCAGAAGGGGATAGGGAGAAGTACCAGAAGAAGCAAAGGGAGGCAGGAGGTCAGTAAGGGAAGCCAAAGCTCAGACAGAAGAACACATTGCAAAATCAGTGGGTAGAGGGACAAACCTTTTACAGGTACATAAGGAAAAAGAAAGACAAAGGGAGGGATAGTGAGACTGAAGGGAGGATGGGGTCAAGGTGGAGGATGACAACAGTAAAGCTGACATACTGAACAGGTATTTCTGCTCGGCCTTTACTGAGGAAGAGGAGGAATGGTCTGAAGGGAGTACAAGGGGTAGAATGGTGCAGAAATGGACACAAGTCCCTTTACACAAGAAAGGGTCCTGAAGGAACTGGAAGCACAAGAGTTGATAAAGCAATGGGGCCAGATGGGTGCACCCCAGGGTCCTTAAAGAACTAAGAGAGGTGTGGCTGAACCTCTGGCTATCCTGTTTAGCCGATCACTGGAAACAGGAGGTACCCAAGGACTGGAGGACAGCAGATGTAGTCCCCTTATACAAAAGTGGGAACAAAGAGGAAGCAGGGAACTACAGACCAGTCAGCCTCACTCGGTAGTGGGGAAGATCATGGAAGCACTACTGAAGGAGAGATTGGTGGAACATCTGGTTGTCAATGGACTACAGGACCCAAGGCAGCATGGTTTCACCAGGGGAGGTCATGTCAGACCAACCTCATTGAATTTTTGACTGGGTGACTAGGGAGGTGGATCAGGGAGGGCAGTGGACATGGCTCATCTGGACTTCAGCAAGGCCTCTTGACACTGTGCCACATAGAAGACTATTACACACAACTGGGGAATATGGGTGTGGGCAGGACAGTAGTGTGGTGGGTAGGTAACTGGCTGGGTGGCAGGACACAGAGGGTGGTGGTAAATGGCCGTCACTCCACAGAGGGAAGAGTGACCAGTGGGGTACCACAGGGATCAGTGCTGGGACCGGTCCTATTCAACATCTTCATCAGTGACATGGCGCAGGACCTAGAAGGCAGAATTTCACTGTTCGCTGATGACACAAATCTCTATAACAGAGTAGAGACACCAGAGGGTGTAGACAGAATGAGAAGGGACCTGCAGAAACTTGAAGAATGGTCAGGGGTTTGGCAGTTGAAATTCAATGCAAAGAAGTGCAAGATAATGCATATGGAGCACAAAAACCCTGGCACAATATATCAGTTGGGGGGGTGAGGATATAGCATGCACCAAGCAGGAAAGGGATCTTGGGGTTATCATCTCAGATGACCTCAAGGTAGGGAAACAGTGTGACAAGGGCAGGTACAAATAGGATGCTGTGATTAGGCAGGGGCATCACCAGCAGGAAAAGGGAGGTCATAATTCGCCATACAAGACACTAGTGAGGCCCCACCTGGAGTACAGTGTACGGTTCTGGAGACCATACCACGTAAGGACATAGACAGGGTAGAGAAGGTTCAGAGGGGGCAACAAAGATGGTGCATGGATTGCATCACAAGTCCTATGAAGACAGGTTGAAGGAACTGAACATGTACTCCCTGGAGGAGAGACGGGAGAGAGGGGATATGATAGAGACATACAAGTATCTTACAGGGAGGAACAGGGTGCAGGAAAACACTATTTTTAAGCGAAAAAGATGTTCCAGGACTAGAGGGCATGGGATGAAGTTGGAAGGAGAACGATTCAGAGGAAACATAAGAAAGAATTTCTTCACAGAACGGGTGGTGGACAAGTGGAACACCCTGCCAGAGGAAGTGGTGGGGGCTGAAACAATCACGGGATTTAAGAATGCATGGGATAGACATAAAGGAATTCTGGAGGTCAGGGTAAGGGGCAACAGACTTCTAGGAAAACAAACTGAACTTACAAGCTCAAATGGGCAGAATGGGTGGGCCATAGGCCCTTATCTGCCGACACTGTCTATGTATCTATGTATTACCTCAAGAGCGCAGCTCAAGAGGTAACCCGTTGTCATAGTGCCGAGGTGAAAGATGCCCTGTTGTCAACTGTTCCCCATGCACTTTTCTTCATAGTATATGGTGGAACTCGTTTTTGGGAAAAAAAAAACAGCTACTAGAAGGAAAAAAGAATTTACATTGTGAACGTTTTCACACTAACCATTAATACTGCCCCCAATATTGCTGCTTTCGCCATGTGTCCTGTCTATGGAGTGAGCCCTAACTGTCAAATGCAGCGCGAGGACACAGTGTGACGTTCGCAGTACAGTAGAAAACATCATTCTGTTGTACTGCGAACATCACTAGTGTGTGACTACAATGTTTCGAAAACGATCGATTTCGGTGGAGAACGACGTTCCACCATACACTATAAGCTTATCTGAGGCACTAGGCTGTAGCAAATGACTGGAGACCTCTGTTACTGCACATCCTGTAACACAAAGAAAAGGCATGTGGACCTCCATTCATGCACTGCAGGCACTGAAACGAGAACTATATGGCAGACTAGTCAGTTTGAAAACCACAGCTTTAACACGCAGTTTCTAAATTTGAGGGTGCTCCCTGTAGAGCAGCCAAATTTGGAATTAGGCTTGTCACGGTATGAAATTCTGACAGTATGATAACTGTCACACGTAATACCGTGGTTACTGTATTGCAGAACAAGTAATTTTTGCACAAAAAAGAAGCCTCCTCAAACTCTTGCATCAGGGAGAGTTGGCATGGAAGGGACAGTTGTCCCTGAAAATGGGGGAAAGAAAATTGTTGAAAGGTCTCAATACCGTGGTATACCATGAATCTAGGTTATCGAGGTATCGGAAAGTGCCCAAGGTATTAATACTGTGACAACCAATACTGCATGCAGTTTTGGCGTCCACACACAAAAAATAACAAGTCCAGGACTGAGGCAGTGTGGAGGACAGCACCAAAAATGATTCACGGCAACAACAAAAGTCCTAGAAGAGCCTCAAGGATCTCAATACGTATCCACTGGAGACCAAGAGGAACATGACCGAAACTTTCAAGTTTCTTTATGGGTGAAGCAGAGTAGACACAGAGGAACTATTTACAATAAGCAGAAACACAGGAACAAGGGGGGAACTTGAAGGTGGTGGGAGATTCAGGAAAGACAACAGAAAGCATTTTTTTTTACCAACAAGAACAAGACGGTGGTGTACAAATGGAACAGATTAACTAAGGGCTTGCTCTGTGCCAAATCAGTGGAGAAATTCAAGCGAGAGTGGGTCAGACATATGGGTCTAGTGAGGATAGCAAGGGAGGGTGACATGAGTGGGAGGCAGAGTAACTGCTAGGGCATTCCCATCACACTGTAGATACGGCTGAGTGGGCAGACTAAATAAGATAGTGGACCTTTTTGTACCATGAAGTTCTACACCTCTGTTTTAACCAGCAAAGGCACAGGGGAAATTTACACATCTCAGCATGTTGCCAGTTGGGCACAGCTGTGATGTAGCAGCACTGCTTCTATTTTAACAATTTTGTTTCTGTTATTTTGGCATCAAAATAGAGACTGTTTAAATTCTAATGGGACCCTTACAGCAGTCAGCATGTTCTTGTGTGATAAGTATGAGAGGCATACCTCTCAACTGTCACACATTACCAGGTACTGCACCTCTCTGGCTTTACCTCGTAGAAACCCTCTGCCCCGCATGAAGAAGGCAACCTTCTACATTGCCCACTGACATTTTAAAGTATTAGTTTATCATAAAGTATAATGCTCAGTTACTTATTCCGAGCTTGCAATGTCATATTTAGACTTCATAGGTCAGGCATTTTTCATCTATCGCGCATTTGGATGATGAAAAGTTGAGAGAATCACAACGACGCGCAACACTTTTGAGCGAGTGCCCCCCCCCCCACCCCACATATTTGGATCACGTGATCTCTTCCAGCCAGCGAACGGTTGGCGGGAAAGTAGATACACAGCACTGCACTTCTAATTGACGCGCTTTTATGTGCTTTTTTTACACACGTGGCGCACCGCACACATCACATCTCATCTCTTAGACTAATTAACACAATGCACGAAATCATATATTTGGATTGTATTTTTCATTTGGGTGGTCTACTCAAAATACTCCAGAAGGATTCAACACACAATACATAAATCATTTATACGACACTGCATACACCTATCCACAACCATATATTTTGCAAAATTAGTCCGCCGACCTCACCTACCCTGCTCTTTTGGTATCCTGACGAAACAGTCTATGATCCCCTTGTACTGCTTATCCGGGGTGATCTGCTTGGACGATGCCTGAACCTGCAGAAGCAGCTTTACCCTCTCAATGGGGGGCCACGGCTGTCTTGGAGATGGCAGCCGCCACCCCTCCGGCTATTAAGTCTTTACCAAAGGACACGAGGTCGAAGAGTTGTGCGGACTGAACCTGGCTGCCCGAGCCGGGTTGCGCTCCTGCTGCTGGCGGGGGTGGTGATCCGGGAGATGAAGAAGCAGTCATGGTCGAATTGAATCTGTTTCACGAGGATATGCGTCGTTCATCGAGACACGCCGTTGCACCACTTCGGGACTGGCACTGCCGGACGGGCGTTGAGCCTGAGGGCACGTGAGGGGGGGGCGTCACAATGAGTGTAACCGCCCCAAGTCGTAGCCACATTAATCTCCGGCTATAAATCGCAGTGGAATGTCCTCGTTTTTTATAACAATATTTGTTAGTCACCATGTGGGTTTGTTTCAGCAATTAACCGAAAATTTTGTATAAGTGTACTATGTCTGACTTCTACTTGTTCCCATGATGTTTTCTTGTATCTACTGTTGTCTACATACCCTTGTGTTTGTACAGCGCTTTAAAAATAACGTTTTACTTACTTGTTGTAATCTCCCGGGTCCTACCTGAAACTAGGCAGGTATGCTGTCTAGTGTACCTGTCTGGTTAACAAAAACTAAATAAATTATGTGTTCCGGGCAGAAACATCCATATGCCAATTTTTCGTTTCACTTTCTTTCAGTTCTGAATGAAGCTGCAGGATTTTGAATTCTGTAGCACTCCACATTGTCAATGGGTAATCATTACAACTGGTATAATGCACTCCTACCAGTGGACTTGCACAGCCCAAGCTTTAGAATGTTGGACACCTGAGGATTCCTTGCCCTATCAGCAGATCCCCAGTTGTGCTGTGCCATTCAAAGGGAAAAGAGCTGCTACTCATCTCTAAAGATTCATGTCTTGAAGATGTCTTTGGGGCTGCAATTCTGTATAGCAGGTTGGGGCTGCCTGTTTTCAGGGGGCACCCCAAATTAAAATCGTGCCAGTTAAGTTGTGGCTTTCAGATTGAATACCCTGCATTCCCACTTCCATGTGTGGATTGGGAGCCTTTTTTACTGCCTTAATAGGGTGTTTTAATGGTCTCTGTTAAAAAATAAGTAGGTATGCTAGGCCAGCCTGGTAGGGCTGAGACGTTGGATGCCTTACCTCGCAGCACACCGGCAACCTGGATTTGGGAACGAGCCCAGGAGGTCGGCAACAGGTGGGTGGGAGGGCAAAGCTGGATGGAGCTGCCAACAGGAAAGCTGTCCTCTCTGGGGAGGTGTCAGGGCTTCCTCCGGCTGATGGCTGCCATCTGTTGGAGGCTGGGAAAAGCACGGGCCAGGAGGAACCAGGCGCTAGGGTGGGAGGAAATAAGCCATTACTGCGGCCGTGGGATTAATGCATGCCTGCACACGCATGCATACCCGCCCCTGGGTGTAAAAGGAGGAAAGAAAATCGCTGGCGGCAGGATAGCGACCAACTCCCTGCAGGCTCCGCTGCCGGGCATAAGGTAAGCCCCGGTAAATTCAGGTGACGGGGCTGGGGGGTCAATCAGATGGGGGCGTTAAAGATGTTAAATGATAAAAAAATGTCAAGGTGCTACAGATAAGTACAACTTTATTTTTGGGGAGTGTAGGGTCTGGGGGGGGTCCCTCAGCTCTAGCATTGCTTCCTGTTTCCCACCCCCTCCCTACCTTTCAGGGTTTGTATTTTCTTACTGTTTTACAGGTAATGTGTGATTTTGGTACATTTTAGTGCTTTTCTGTGAGCTTTAGATCAATAAGACAATAGAACTAATAGTTATTATTTTTATAATTACTGGTCAGTATTTTTTTCTATGCCTGAGCGAGTTGATATTTTCCATAATAACCCATGGGTTATTACGGAATTCACGCGCACGGTTCTTCAAAATGTGCACTCCTTCATTGGCTCTCGTTCAGTACATGAGCGGGCTTAACACTTTCGTAAACATGGTGGCTCCATCTCTCGCTTACCGAGGACCCGCCACGAGATGGAGCTGCTACAAGAAGCCTGCCCTGTGCACTTACTATTTTTTTTTTCAATCCTACAGTAAAATCTCATCTGGTTGGTCCTGCTTTTTGTCCGATTTATGAATAGGGCCACAACTCACAACACTAGCGCAATCGCAGATTCCAACAATAGACTGTGGGCTGGATATTCAAAAGGGTTGCGCCATGCGCAATAGGGTTGCGCCTGCGTAAGTCAGAAATTGCGTCATTCTGCCATATTCAGCAGGAGGCAGTTGCGCCCCCCAAGTCAAGCTGAGCAACAGCGCAATGCTAATGAAGGCATGCTGAACCGGAGGGGGAGGAACCATGCATAAACTGCACAGCCCGGTATTCAGCGGGCTGTGCAGAGGTGCTCTGGCGCAACCCCAACCGCGCCTGCACAACTTTGAGCCAAAAAAAGGAGTAAGTCGAGGGCCACCCACAGGTGACTGCCGCATTGCAGGGTGCAACACAGCAGCTGCCACCTGTGGGTGGCCCTCAACGCATTTCCCTGGCCCCCTGCAGCCCAATCGCGGGCATATAGTAACCCCTCCCCAACTGGCCCGATCACGGGCATAAGTAAAAATCCCCAACCCCGACTGGCCTGATCGCAGGCATAAGTTAAAAATCCCCCACCCCGACCCTGTCCCAGCGGCTAGTTTAGAAACCCTCTCCCCGACTGGTCCCGATCACGGGCGTAAGTGAAAAAACACTCCCCACTAGCCCGATCGCGGGCAGAAAAAGTTCAACCCCCAAGAACATATCCCGGTGGTCCAGTGGACGATGAAGCCGATCGCGGGCAGAAAAGAGTTCAACCCAAGAACATATCTCCGGTGGTCCAGTGAGACGGCGCGATCGCTGGCATAGAAGTCTCACCTCCAGCGACACTTACCTGGTGATCTAGTGGCTTCCTCACCTCACTCTCCGACGAGCCTCCACCACTCCCTCCCGCCAGCCAGCAGGGCGGCATCCTGCTCTGCCACTCCATCGACGACTGCTCGACAGACGGGCCATTGGTCTAGATAAGGGCCACTGGCGTAGTAGCCCGATATCAGAGGCAGTCCAGATATGATTCATTCACATATCTGGACTGCCTTAGGCCGGGAGGGCTGCACCTATTGGCCCTTGCTCTGGAACCATGGGCGCAAGCAGTGCCCCACCGGGCAGGCGGGTGGGATGCTGCCGCTGACGGGGGGAGCAGGGTGATGGGGCTCTGTGGGTGGGTGGGGTGGAGGGCCACTAGATCACCAGGGTAGGTGGTCCTTGGGGTGGACTCTAATGCCCGCAATCGGCTTCGGGTCCACTGGACCACCAGGGATATGTTCTTGGGGTTGAACTTTTCTGCCCGCGATCGGGCTAGTGGGGGTGGGATTTTTTTTCACTTATGCCCGCAATCGGGTCAGTAGGGGAGGGGGGGATTATTCTACTTATGCCCGGATCGGGCCAGTCGGGGGAGAGGGTTTCTAAACTTATGCCCACGATTGGGCCAGTTGGGGGGGGGGTTTCTAAACTTATGCCCGCGATTGGGCTAGTCGGGGGGTGGGGGGATTTTTTCACTTATGCCCGCAATCGGGCTGCAGGGGGCGTCGGTCCCCGACGGCTGCTGCCTGGCAGGGCACCAGGCGCAAGTCCTCAGGGATCGGCGCACCTGCATGCTAATGGAATGCAAATGGGGCCATAAATAGATGCAAATGGCCCCTGCGCCTTGCATGAATTATGGCCCCATTTGCATGTCACCTTTTGAATATCGGAAATTTGCGCATGGCGCAATGGTACTTGCGCCACCGCATCTTGAATGCTCCACTCTGACCACTTGCGGTGGCGCAAGTTCCACTGCGCCATGCACAATGGCTGTGGCCGGGGGGTGCTATTCAAAGGAGTTGCTCAATAACGCAACTCTGTTGAATATCGCCCCGGCCACACCCCTGCGCAACTATTTTGTGCAGCGCAGGGGCTTGCGCCACAGAATAGCGCAGTTTGAATATCCAGCCCTGTAAGTAAAAAAAAAAAAAAAAGTAAAAACAACATAAAAGAACAAAATGCTCAGTGTGGACAGGGACAGAGAGACTCTGCCTGCTGCCCAGTTATTATATAAAATAAAAGATGGGGAGGCTGTGCATACAAGAATGTAATGCACACCCTCATTATGGGATGCTTTGATTAACCCCTCGGACTTCTTCCTCAGGGTTTATGTAGCATCGCACAACTTGGGTGTGCTTTAAATTATCATATCACACCCTTCCCCAACCTTTATTCTATATTTAGAGCAGTCACAGGCAGAGGGCTGCCTCAAGATTATGATGTCATTTAGAACACTCACAGCAGCATAAGCCGCTTTAGAATGTTCAGTTATCTACAACTGCAGGCAGATTTCTGAGAGCAGTAGATTGGCTTGGTACTTTTAAAAGACTAGCTTAATTAAGTAAAAATCTGAGGTTTTTTTCTTGTCACATTTTTCTGTTATTGGTGATGATTCTTACTGTACAAGATTACAGTTGCCTTGCTGGTTTTAACTCAGCTAGCAAGGGGTCTAACAATATATTATTATGGCTTACATAAATCCAGCAGCTCTGGGTTTGCTTCCCACAACCCCCACCTAGTATAGGGTAATATTATTACATAATTATGATTTATACATTCAGCGGTTCTGGATCTGATTCCCACAACCTCCACTTGTGTGATGTGTGACACTGAGAATGTGTTTTTAAGTCAACGCTGTGGAAAATATTTTTTTAGCCCAGAAAATATATTGGGGCTAAGTATTATTGTTTACCTCACAATTGTTATTTGGCACAATTATTAATTTTCTTTGGCACCATGACTTAGCGAAGACCATTAAAAGCAAGTGACACGAGCATATTATCTTTTCTGTGTTCCGTGGTCGTCGGTACTCCTCCCCATGAGATGGATCGAAGTGGAATTATAAAACAAGTTGTACTTTTTGAGAAACCTGTGTTTTAATGTGGCCGTCGTGAATGCGTGTTACAGGCTGCTCCAGAGCAGTCTCGGCACTGCATGCTATTTAATGTGATGTCAGCTGAGGAACATGTAAAAGCTAGACCGTAGCTGTGTAAATGGGAACGGCGGGCGCTCTATAGGAGCAGTGCTCATTATCTAGGTTTTAGTGTCCCACAGACATTTGTTGAATAACTATTGCCTATTTTCTGGTGTTCATTGTTGTCTTTTGGTATCAATTTAGGCTTGTGCTGAGTTAATCAGCTTGTGTGCATTTCTGTAGTTGGAACCAAAGGAGAATCACACAAGTACTGTGACAGCAGATTGTGCATATCTGTGAAGTTATTGTGACTCTGGGCAACTCCGATAATGGCAGTCAATGTGTAAACCAGGGAAAACTAGTGTGATGTGGTATGAGATTGCAGTGGTTCCTTAGGTTGCATAGAACATAGAAATATAGAATTTGACGGCGGATAAGGACCGCTTGGCCCACCTAGTCTGCCCATTTCCCTACCTGATGGATAAGCAGTAGATTCTAGTTAACCAACATCTTACTTCATCCTACCCCCCACTAGAATTGCTTTATGTCTGTCCCATGCATTCTTGAATTCTCCCACTGTTCTTGACTCCACAGCCTCCTCAGGAAGGCTGTTCCATGCATCCACAACCCTCGCCGTAAAAAGATACTTTCTAACATTACCTCTGAGCCATCCCTCCTCTATCTTCAAATTGTGCCCCCTTGTTCTTGCACATCTCTTTTTCTGAAAGATGCTACCCTCTTGGACTTTGTTAGTTCCCTTGAGATACTTGAAAGTCTCTATCATGTTCCCCCTCTCCATCCTTTCCTCGAAGGTATACATATTAAGCTGCTTTAGGCTATCTTCATATGACTTCTGGTGTAGACCCTGCACCATTTTGGTTGCCCTCCTCTGAAATGCCTCTACTCTGTCTATGTCTTTGCGGAGATGGGGTCTCCAGAACTGCATGCAGTACACCAGATGAGGTGTGTCTTCGAAGTTCTTTTGCATGTGACGTATAGAGGGTTAAGACAAAAAAAACTGTTCAGAGCTTGATGATGTTACTAATCTGGGAAAAGGTAAAAATATACCTAAGGTCTTTCATAGAGTTTTAAGGGTTCATTTTGGATTCCTGGTTAGGTGCCCTTAGGCGAAAGATATCTGGCATCCCCCCGAAGAGCAGATTATCTGAGCCTGTACGTTTGGGTATGCTATCATAATGTTCACAGTTTGAATCCCCCCAGAACTTGAGACCAAAGGTGATTTGGACCAACAACCAGACAGGAGGATTACCCTGTTCTGTTACCTGTTAACATTACTGCGCTTGGAGGTTGGCACTGTGGGAGCAGAGGGCCTGACCTGTTGAGTGCGTTTGTGATAGATTTGGCTAGCTGTGTCACAAATTCGATCAGCAGGTCAGGCCCTCTACTCCCAAAGTGCCAATCTCTGAGTGCAGTCTTGTGAACAGTGTAACAGACAAGGTAACCCTCTTGTCTGTTTTTGTGAGTTCGGATCAACCTTTGGTCTCAGTTCTGGAGGGATTCAAACTGTTAACCTCTTGCTAGCATACCCAATACACAGGCTCAGATATATCTGTCTTCGGGGGGCCAGATATCTTTGCCTACGGGCACCGAACCAGGCGTGCAGAAATGAACCCTTTAAAACTTTAATAAAGACTTCAGATTTAAAACACTTCTCTTTCTAGTTTGGTACCACCATACAAGCTTATGTCTGCTGTCTACTATAACCATAAATATTTCTTAGCAAAGTAAAGCACTTCAAAGACAGACCAGGTTTGCTCTAAAATTAGAGTTTTTACTAAAATGTATAATAATATGTGCAACATACAATACAGACGTCTTATATCACAAGACATGCATATCTTTAAACAAAACAAGGTTTAAAACAGTGCAATTCCTACAACTATATTTAGATTTTGTCTAGCTTTCTAAATACCTGTTTTCAGTGCTTAGATGTTTTCTTGGTCTGAGTCAGATAAAAGTGTCTTTGTAGTGAAACAGAATAATCTTTACAAGCTGTATCTGCCAACCCCTTTTGGATGAGGTCATCCAGCTCCTCCTCTGTCAAAATATCTAAAAAACATATATTTCTATACAACCACAGGATGTAATTTCAAGTATTAATTCTGCAACCTTAGCATAACTCAAGTTTCAAATGACACTGAGAGAGGAGGTCGCCCGTCTCCAGGCTGACCTGGCTAGGATTCGTGAAACCTCTTCCCCCACCCAGGGACCACCAGGGCCAATGCCACTACCTCAGAGGTTGCCAAGAAAGAGGAGAGGCTGGACCAGGGTGGGCTCAAGGAGGGAGAGGGTGGTGGAACAGAGTGGCATCCCTCCAGCTGTAGCTCTCCACAATTCATTTGCTCTTCTTGTGGATAGTGGTTCCTCTATGGAGGCACCTGTAGTGGAGACCAAGTAGGATGCTGGGAACCTTCACAAAGGAGACCCACAGGAGGGTGGCATGGGACCCCACAAGGGAAGGAAACAACTCCTGGTGGGGGACTCAATCATTAGGGGGTAGAAATGGGGAGGAAGAGGAGAGGGAGATAAGGTGCCTCCCTGGTGCCACGGCTTGGAGGGACAGGAAGCGAATCCTCAGAATCGTGGGAGGAGCTGCACGAGGGAGGGAGTTGGATGTCATTGTCCACCTAGGGACAAATGACCTGGCTAGGAATGGGATCAGAGCAGTGCAAGAGGAGTTTGTAGAGTTGGGGAGGCCTTAGACAAGCAGCACACACGGTAACCTTCTCGGAGGTGCTGCCTGTCTATGGCAAGGGTGATGTTAGGGCACTCCTCACCAGGGAATTCAATGAATGGTTGAAAAACTGGTGGAGCTCAGGGTTTTGGCTTCATTGGGGACTGGGAGCCATTTGAGGGATGCAGACCTATACTGGTGCGATGGTCTGCATCTGTCCGGGGGGGGGAACCAGGATCCTAGGTGAGAGGTTTAAATGCTTCATTGGCAAGCATTTAAACTAGCCAAGGGGGAGGCACTGAAAAGGAGCAGGGAAATCCCAGCCTCCCCCCCCAAAACATGGTAATTAGTGAGGTAAACACCAAGGTAGAGAAGTTATTAGGGAGCAGGACAGAGGTAAATGTAAAAAAGGCAAAGGCAGTAAGGACGGGAATGGGGCTAAAAGGGGTAAGGCTATCAAAAAGTGGAGGGTGATGAGTACCAATGCCCATAGTCTGTGTAACAAGCTTCCTGAGCTAGTGGCCTTGATGGAAGAGGGTTGCCTGGACATTGTGGCAGTCACAGAAACATGGTACACAGAGAACCATGACTGGGATGTCAACATACCAGGATACACAACCTACAGGAGGGAAGGGGGTTAAAAGAGGAGGAGGAGTAGCTCTCTATGTAAAGGAAGGGTCAAAGCAACAGAACTAAAGAGTAAACAGGGAGCAGATGAAGCACTCTGGGTCACTCTGGAGACAGGAAATGGCACCACAATCCTCACAGGGGTTGTATACAGACCCCCATCTCAGGGGGAGGGAATGGACAAGGAAATGATAGAAGGTTTCCTTAGAATGGCAGAAAAAGGGGAGATATTGTTGATGGGGACCTGAATATGCCAGATGTTATCTGGAGCACCTTTGCTGCTGGCACATCCAAGAGCAGGGTCATTCTTGATGCCCTACAGGGGGCATGCCTCAGCTAATATTGGAACCCACTCGGGAGGGAGCAATCTTAGACCTGGTACTCTCAAATGGTGACAGAGAAAGAATCTCAGATTTAGAGGTGGCTAGCCATCTGGGAACAAGCGACCACCAAACAGTGTGGTTCACGATAAACACAGCCATATAATCAAGCCATACAAAAGCAACAGTATTGGACTTTAGGAGGGCTGACTTTGGAAAAATGAGAGAGTGCCTTAGAAAAGCACTAGCAAACAGGCAAGAAGGAGGGGTGGAGGAAAAATGGGGAGTAATCAAAACAGGCATGACAGAGGTAACAAGCCTTTGTATAAAACAAATCAATAAAACACAACAAAGGAAAATCCACTATGGTTCTCAAAAGAGGTGGCAGGGAAGGTTAAGGACAAAAGGATAGCATTCAGGAAATATAAGGAAACACAGAAGGAGCAGGACAGAGAACTTTATCAGTTAAAGCAGAAAGAGGCTGGGAAGGCAGTCAGAATAGCAAAGGCCCAAACCAAGGAAAGGATAGCCAATTCTGTTAAGAAGGGGGATAAGAACTTTTATAGGTACATTAGGGAGCAAAGAAAGACCAAAGGAGGGATACTGAGGTTTAATAAAGGAGAGGGAATGTGGGTAGAGGGGGACAGTGAAAAAGCAGGGATACTGAACGAATATTTCTGCTCAGTATTCACAATGGAAGAGGAGGGGAGGTACCTAAACCAAACAAGAGAAACACTCTGAAGATGGGGGTCGATACCAGTCCATTTACAGAAGAAAGGGTTCTGAAAGAACTAATAAAATTGAAGGTGGACAAAGCAATGGGGCCTGATGGGATTCACCCAAGAATTCTAAAAGAACATAAGGGTAGAACTAGTGACTCCACTGACTACTCTCTTTAACAAATCATGGGAGGATGGGTTGGTACCTGAGGACTGGAGGAGGGCAGATGTGATTCCTCTTCACAAAAGTGGGAGCAGGACAGAGGCAGGAAACTACAGACCAGTTAGTTTGACCTCAGTGGTAGGGAAAATGATGGAATACTTCTGAAGGAAAGAATTGTTGAGTACCTAGAGGCCAGTGGGGCATAGGACCCAAGGCAGCATGGATTCACTGTATGGAAGGTCTGGTCTGACTAATCTAATAGATTTCTTTGACTGGGTGACCAAAGTAGTAGACCAGGGAGGGGCTGTGGACATGGCCTACCTAGATTTTAGCAAGGCATTTGATACAGTCCCACACAAAAGATTAATACACTAGTTAGCCAGCCTTGGAGTGAGCCCCAAGGTGGTAGCCTGGATAAAAAATTGGTTAGACAACAGGACGCAAAGGGTAGTAGTAAATGGAGTGCACAGTGAAGAAAGGAGGGTTACTAGCGGGGTACCGCAGGGTTCAGTACTGGGACCGGTCCTTTTTAATGTCTTTATAAGTGACATTGCAGAGGAACTGGAAGGAAAAGTATGTCTCTCTGCAGATGACACAAAGATCTGCAACAGGGTCGATACACAAGATGGAGTGGAAAGGATGAGAAGGGACTTGGCAAGGTTGGAGGAATGGTCAAATGTATGGCAGCTCAGATTCAATGCAAAGAAGTGCAAGGTAATGCTCATGGGAAACAAAAACCCAAGGGAAGAGTACACAATGGTGGGTGAGATACTGACAACAGTAAAAATGGAAAGGGACCTGGGGGTAATTATATCAGATGACCTAAAGGTGGGCAAGCAATGTGAGAAAGCAGTAAGGAAGGCTGGGGGGATACTGGGATGCATAGGAAGAGGCATCAATAATAGAAAAGAGGAAGTTGTTAGCCCTCTGTACAGACAGTTGGTGAGACCCTATTTGGAGTACTGTGTGCAGTTCTGGAGACCCCATCTCCGCAAAGACATAGACAGAGTGGAGGCTGTCCAGAGGAGGGCAACCAAAATGGTGCAGGGTCTGCACCAGAAGACATACGAAGAAAGACTAAAGGAGCTTAATATGTATACCCTTGGCCGGCCCGGTGGCGCTGAGGGTTGAGGCGCTAGACGCCACACCCTCGCTGCCACGCTAAGGACCCGGTTCGGGAACCGGACTCCGGGAGCCGGGGTCGGTGGGGAGGGAGGATCGAGCGTCCCAACAGATGCTCTCCTCCCAGGGTGGTGACCAAGAACGCCGGCGTTCTGCATCCCTTCCATAGCCGGTGGAAGCAATCCGACAGCAGGAAGGGATGGAGGCGGCTTCGCCTGTCGGAGCCGGGAGGGGACGGCCACGGCGATGAGGGCTGGCGCGGCATCAGCACGTAGCCACCGGGACATGCGTCCCAAGCGCACGGCGTCTCAGGGGGCGTCGGTGTAAGGGGAGAAAACCAGGAAATACCCTTGCAGCCACCTAGTAGACGGAGCACCAGGGCCCCGACCTTCAATGCCCCTACCTATCCAGGGACAGCATGCCGACAAAGACTAGAGGACATCAGGGTGGCTAGGGGGACCACCTCATACCCGCCTGGGGGGTATAGCCACGGCTCAATGGGGCATGGACTGCACTGGCTCCAGGTAGGTGAGCGAAGGCTGATAAGGCCATACGGTGTCTCCCGAAGAAGAGGTGGTTGTAAGGAGGTAGGAGAATAAAGAGAAATATAAAAAAAAAAAATATGTATACCCTTGAGGAAAGAGGGGAGAGAGGGGACATGATAGAAATTTTCAAGTACCTCAAGGGAATCAACAAAGTCCAAGAGGGTAGCATCTTTCAAAAAAAGAGATGTGCAAGAACAAGGGGGCACAATTTGAAGACAGAGGGGGGATGGCTCAGAGGTAATGTGAGGAAGTATTTTTTCACGGAGAGGGTTGTGAATGCATGGAACAGCCTCCCTGAGGAGGTTGTGGAGTCAAGAACAGTGGGGGAATTCAAGAATGCATGGGACAGACATAAGGCAGTCCTAGTGGGGGGTAGGAGGAAGTAAGCTGTTGGTTAACTAGGATCTGCAGCTTATCTGTTAGGTAGGAAAATGGGCAGACTTGGTGGGCCAAGCGGTCCTTATCTGCCGTCAAATTCTATGTTTCTATGTTTCTACACTTTCTTTGATCTCATGCTGTACCCTCCTCACACAGGCGTCATATGAGTATTTATGACCTCTCACCTCTGTGTAATAACCTGTGTTTTCACTTCAACGTCATAAACCTTTTTTATGATTTTCCCTCTTAACAAAGTTAACTCAAAACAACTCTGTAATTAACTCAGAGAAACAGGATTCTTGATTAAAGTCTTCCAGGTAACACATTGTCTCTAAAAACTGAGTGTGTGATACATGCTGTCAGCAGTTCTCTTGGCCTGCAGCTATGAGCTGAAATCTGGGTGGGGGGGGGGTGAGTGAGGTCATTCCTAGACCATTTGATTTTTCAGCAGAGACAGTCATTAATACATTTTATATAAAAAAAAATATTATACAGCACTCAGAATGGGCTGTCTACGTCACACTCCTCCCCATCTAGACTGAATTTGGGGGATCTATCCCCTACATGGGATGAGCTTCCCAAATCAGTTCACTCCTCATAGACCCTAGACAGCCCATCAGAGTTCTTGTTCTTCGCTCCAGCCCTATGTATGATTTTTAGATCATACCCTTGTAAAGCAAGAATCCATCTTAGTAGTCTGCCATTGCTCTTTCCCATCTGCCTCAGCCAAACCAGGGGGTTGTGGTCAGTCTGCACCACAAAATGCTGCCCATACAAGTATGGCTCTAATTTTTTCAGGGCCCACACTATGGCAAGACACTCCTTTTCCACCATGGAGTATGCTTACTCCCTGGGGAGCAGCTTCCGACTCAGGAATGCTACCGGGTGGTCTGTCCCTTGGCTAGACGTCAGGCTAAGTACTGCCCCAATACCCACGTCTGAGGCGTCCGTCTGAACTATAAAGGTTTTGCTATAGTCCGGACTTGTCAAAACAGGAGCACTGCACAGTGCCTTCTTCAGTCTGGTAAAGGCTTCCTCACAGGCTGGGCCCCAGGTAATTTTCTTTGGCATCTTTTTCTTTGTCAGGTCAGATAGGGGAGCAGCCAGGGCACTGTAATTGGGTACAAATTTCCTGTAGTACCCTGCTGTCCCTAGAAAGCTCCTGATCTGCTTCTGGGTTTCTGGTCTGGGCCACGCCTGAATCACCTCTATCTTTATTTGGTTAGGACGGAGCTGTCCCCAGCATACCACATGCCCGAGGTATGCCACTTCCCCCATGGCCACCTGGCACTTCTCGGCTTTGACAGTGAGCCCGGCCGTCTTTATCCTGCCCACCACTTCCCTGAGGTGGGAAAGGTGTTCCTCCCAGCTGGTACTAAAGATGGCAGTGTCATCCAGGTACGCCACAGCGTACTCCTCAGCACCATTCAACACCTGGTTCACCAACCTTTAGAAAGTGGCTGGGGCATTCTTCATTCCGGAAGGCATTACTTTAAACTCAAATAAGCCTATCGGAGTGATGAAGGCCAACCTCTCCCTAGCTCTCTCTGTCAATTCTACCTGCCAATACCCCTTGGTCAGGTCAATAGTCGTAAGGTAGGTCGCCCCTCCCAACTTGTCCAGGAGTTCATCTGTCCGGGGCATCGGGTGGGCGTCGGACTTTGTGACTGCATTCAGTCCATGATAGTCCACACAGAAACGAGTTGAGCCATCTGGCTTGAGCACAAGGACTATGGGTGAGGCCCAGGGGCTGTGGGATCTCTGGATTACCCCTAACTCCAGCATCTCCTCCACTTCCCTCCTAATGTCCTTTTGGACAGCCTCTGACACCCAATATGCTGTCCACCGTATGGGCGTCTGTGTCCCTGTCTCCACATTGTGTGTTACTAAGGGGGTTAGTCCAGGCTTGGCGCTAAACAAGGGGGCAAAGTCTGCTAAAATCTCCCTCACTTTCTGGATCTGGTCTGGGGTCAGCTGGGGAGACAATTTTACTGCCTCCACAGAAGACTCCCGCTTACTTTCTTCCAGCAGATCCAGAAGGGGGTCTCCTTCGTCCATCCCCTTCCCATGACTACAAACTGCGAACACAATGTCAGCCCTATTTGCATATGGCTTCATCCTGTTGACATGGTACATCCTTGCTGTCTGTCTACGGTCAGGTAACTCCACAATGTAGTTTATGTCATTTACCTTCCTAACCACTTTGTATGGTCCTGCCCACTCAGCTTGCAGCTTGTCTTTCTGGACCGGAAAAAGGACCATGACTTCCTGACCCACCATGTACGAGCGAGCTCTGGCTCTGCGATTGTACCATACCTTTTGTTTCTGTTGGGCAGCTGCCAGGTTGCTCTGGGCTGTCCCCATAAGCTCCTTCAGCCTTTCCCTAAACCTTAGGACGTAATCCACAATGGGAGTTCCCTGGGTGGTGTGCTTGCCTTCCCAGTCCTCCCGGATCAAGTCTAGGGGCCCACGTACCCGGCGTCCATACAAGAGTTTGAAGGGGGAAAATTCTGTCGACTCTTGGGGCACCTCCCTGTATGCAAACAACAGGTGGGGAAGGTATTTCTCCCAGTCCCTTCCATGCCGTTCAGCAAACACCCGGAGCATTGACTTTAGGGTACCATTGAAGTGTTCCACAAGTCCATTGGCTTGTGGGTGATATGGTGTCGTGCATCTCTGCACCACCCCACACTTCTTCCATAGACATTTCATTAGGTCCGACATGAAGGAACCCCCTCGATCGGTGATTACCTCCTGTGGAAACCCAACACGGGAGAAAATCCCAAGCAAGGCATCTGCCACTTTGTCTGCCCTCAGTGAGGAAAGGGCAACTGCCTCTGGTTACCGGGTGGCATAATCCACCACAGTCAGGTTGAATCTCTTCCCTGAGGAGCTGGGGGTATTTAAAGGCCCCCACAATATCCATTCCCACCCTCAGGAATGGCTCCTCCACTATGGGCAAGGGGATCAGGGCGGCTTGGGTTTTCTTGCCCGCCTTCCCTATTTCTTGGCACCGGTGACAAGACCTGCAATACTCCTTCACCTGCTGGGTAAATTTAGGCCAGTAGAAATTCTGGGCCAACCGCTGTATTGTGTGCGCAATTCCCAGATGACCAGACAAGGGAATATCATGGGCAACCTTGAGCAACTGCTCACGATATCCCTGGGGAAACGACAAGCTGCCTGCCTAGCATCCCTCCCTCTGTCTGTACTGCCTGTGTATACATAAGTCCATTTTCCCAATAAATCCTATGTCTGCCGTCACCTCCTGGTGCACCATCTGAGTCTGCCCAAGCCCTCAGCTTCTCTAAACTAGGGTCACATCTCTGAGCAGCTGCGAACCCCTCACACCTTCCCAAGACATGGGACAAGTCCCCTTCAGTCGCTAAACTAGGGTCCCTAGCACTAGCATCATGGCCCTCAGGTTCACTGTCAATCCCTACCCTCTGACAAGGGGTCTCCCCTCCCTCTTTGGAGTAACCCTCTGTAGTTGGGTGGTTATTTGCCACTGGGGAAATTTCTACCCCCTTTTTATCAGTCTCCCCCTCTGGAGACACAGGCTGGGGAACCAGCCTCTCAGTATCTTTCCCAATGGCTTCTGGGGGGCTCAGGGAACTACAATTTCCCTGGCCGCTTAGCTACGGGTAACTGCACATACCACCCCTGCTGGATGTTGTTACCCAGGATCACATCCACTGCTAATGTGTTAGCTGCAGCCACCTGTTGCACAGTTCCCCCGTTTCACCCCAATCCAGGAGAACACTGGCCAGTGGCAATGTTTTCTCTTCACCCGCAAAGTCCTGTACAGTCACGTATTTATTGGGTATAAGCTGACCAGGCTGTATCAGATCCCCCTTTACCAATGTCAGGGATGCCCCTGTGTCCCTTAACCCTGCGTCTGTACACCATTTACTATTACTGGGTGCATGTGTTCCCTCATGTTCACTGGCATGCTTCCAGGGACACACAAACAACCCACTTCCTTTCTGGTACTACTTTGCATATTATTGCTTGCCCTTCTTGGACACTGTCTGGCAATGTGCCCAGTTTCTTTACATAACCAACAAGCATTTCTTACTTCAGAGAAATCTTTACTTGGAAACCTGGGGCTAACTGGTTTCGGTGGAGGCAGTGAGGGGTTTTAGCCGCCCTGAAGGTGCGCTTTTCCCTTTCTGCACTGCCACGCCCGCCCCATTCATTCTCAGAGCAGGTCTGCTCTTGGCATATCAGTCCGAGAGTTCAGCAGCCTCTTGCACTGTTTTTGGATCTTGGTCTTCTAGCCAGGTTTTTAGCTCTGCTGGGCATGCCCAATAAAACTGTTCTAATAAAATCATATTTTCAATTTTATCAACAGTGTTTGCCTCAATTCCTTCCCACTAACGTTTTAAAAACTGTCATTGTTTCGTGGCTAGCTCCTCATAGCTCATATCAGGGCTTCTCCTGAGCTTACAGAATTTAGTTCTGTATGATTCAGCAGTTAATTCAAATTTTTAGTAGTGCAGCTTTTAACTTGCTGTAATCATCACTGTCTTCATTGTCCATTTGACCCAATGCATCCTGAGCTTTTCCGGTAAGTAGCGAGGATAGCTGGAAGCTCCAGGACTCTCTAGGAATTTTAGCCTGAATACAAACTTTTTCAAAAGAATTTAAAAAAGGTGTCCATGTCCTCCCCATCCTTAAACTCAGCTATTAATTTAGAGTTCAATTTGTAACCCAGTCCTGCAGTCCCAGTTAAACCCAAGCTACTTACCTGCCCTGGTGCCATTGGTTGGAGTCATAGCTTCTCCAGTTCGTGCTGCCACTGGCACTCTTCTCTCCTTTCCTCTGCAGCTCTGCATTCTCTCTCTCTCTCTTCTGCCTCTCGCTGGCGCTCCCGTTCCTCACAGTCTGCCTCCTTCTGTTGTCGCTCTGCCTCCAGTTCTATCCTCCGGCAACTCAATTTGCAGCTTGAGTACCTCTGGATTCAGGATACTGGTGACCTTCCCCTGCTGCTGTGGCCCTTCACTGACAGTGGCCCTGCTGTCTGCCTCATTGGCTCGGGACCCCTCACTGGCCACTAGTTCTGCCACACTTGAGGTCTGGTCCCTTTCAGTCACGGTCTGTGACTCCTTGCTCTGGGTATCTGCTACTGTCAGGGCCTCTATGAGGTTCTGCTTACTGGCTTTCACCTTGAACAGGACTCCTCTGTCCTCACACAACTGTTTTAACTGTTGTACAGTGTGCCTGCTGTAGTAGGATGCCATCTTTCCTAACTACTGCTACTCTGACTTTGCACTTTAGAAAAAAAATAAAATGGGTAGGAACTCGACTGTAAGCCAAGTGATATATAGTTCTGTTTCCTTTTTAAAATAAAACTCTTTTTCTTTCTTTGTAAGAGAGCCTACGGTCTCAGCTGACACAGAACAATAAGCTTGTGATACCAAAATTAATGCCACTGCTGCCAACCAATCTGTCACAAATTCATTCAGCAGGTCAGGCCCTCTACTCCCAAAGTGGCAACCTCTGAACGCAGTCTTGTGAACAGTGTAACAGACAAGGTAACCCACTTGTTTGTTTTTGTGAGTTCGGATCAACCTTTGGTCTCAGTTCTGGAGGGTTTCAAACTGTTAACCTCTTGCTAGCATACCCAATACACAGGCTCAGATATATCTGTCTTCGGGGGGCCAGATATCTTTGCCTATGGGCACCTAACCAGGCGTGCAGAAATGAACCCTTTAAAACTTTAATAAAGACCTCGGATTTAAAACGCTTCTCTTTCCAGTTTGGTACCACCATACAAGCTTATGTCTGCTGTCTGCTATAACCATAAATATTTCTTAGCAAAAGAAAGCAATTCAAAGACAGATCAGGTTTGCTCTAAAATTAGAGTTTTTACTTAAATATATAATAATTCGTCCAACATACAATACAGAAGTCTTATATCACAAGATATACGTATCTTTAAACAAAACAAGGTTAAAACAGTGCAATTCCTACAACTATATTTAGATTTTGTCTAGCTTTCTAAATACCTGTTTTCAGTGCTTAGATGTTTTCTTGGTCAGAGTCAGATAAAAGAGTCTCTGTAGTGAAACAGAATCATCTTTACAAGCTGTATCTGCCAACCCCTTTTGGATGAGGTCATCCAGCTCCTCCTCTGTCAAAATATCTAAAAAACATATATTTCTATACAACCACAGGATGTAATTTCAAGAATTAATTCTGCAACCTTAGCATAACTCAAGTTTCAAATGACACTTTCTTTGATCTCATGCTGTACCCTCCTCACACAGGCGTCATATGAGCATTTATGACTTCTCACCTCTGTGTAATAACTTATGTTTTCTCTTCAACGTCATAAACCTTTTTTATGATTTTCCCTTTTAACAAAGTTAACCCAAAACAACTCTGTAATTAACTCAGAGAAACAGGATCCTTGATTAAAGTCTTCCAGGTAACACATTGTCTCTAAAAACTGAATGTGCGATACATGCTGTCAGCAGTTCTCTTGGCCTGCAGCTGTGAGCTGAAATCTTGGGGGGGGGGAGATGAGTGAGGTCATTCCTAGAGCATTTGATTTTTCAGCAGAGATAGTCAATACATTTTATATAAAAAAATATACAGCCCTCAGAATGGGCTGTCTACGTCATAAGCAGCAGTGTAGATAAAATTGGTAACACAAGCTTTAACTGTTTGGTGTGTCAGCTTAATACTGTACAGCTCACTTGCAAAATAAGGCAGTGATTTATTTTTAAAAAGGAAACAACTAGATCATTTTGCTTACAGTCAAGTTCCTACCTGTTTTATTTTTTTTCTAAAGTGCAAGTTAGAGTAGCCATAGTTAGGGAAGAAGATGGCTTCCAACTACAGCGGGCACACTGTAGACTACTTGAGACAGTTGTGCCAGAACAGAGGAGTCCTTTATGAGGGGAGAGCCACGAAGCAGAACCTCATGGATGCTCTGATGGCAGCAGTTGCCCAGAGCATCAAGTCACTGACTGTGACTGTAAGGGACCAAACCTTGAGGGTGGAGGGGCCAGTGGCCAGTACAGTGTCCTGATCCGGTGAGGATGACAGCAGGACCAGTGCCAGCGAAGGGCCACAGCAGCAGGGGAAGGTCACCAGCATTCTGGAGTCAGAAGCAATCAGGCTACAGACTGAGTTGCGTAGAATTCAGCTGCAGTTCCAGAGAGACGCTGAACGAGAGAAACAAGCCACAGAGGAGAAGAGGGAGCGAGAACTGAGAGAAGCAGAGTGAGAGAGATGAGCTGCGGAGGAGAAGTGGGAGCATGAACAGCAAGAGGTGGACTGGGAAGAGCGTGAGCGCCAGAGGCAACATGAACTGGAATAGCTACGACTCCAACCACCAGCACCAGAGCAGGTAAATGGCTTGGGTTTAACTGGCACTACAGGATTGGGTTACAAATTGAATTCCAAATTGACAGCTGAATTTAAAGAGGGGGAGGATATGGATGCCTTTTTAAATTCCTTTGAAAAAGTTTGTATTCAGGCTAAAATTCCTAGAGGGTCCTGGAACTTCCAGCTATCCCTGCTACTTATCGGGAAAGCTCAGGATGCATTGGGTAAAATGAGGATGGTAATGATTACAGCAAACTTAAAGCTGCACTTTTAAAAAAGTTTAATTTAACTGCTGAAGCATACAGAGCTAAATTCTGTAAGCTCAGGAGAAGCCCTGATATGAGCTACAAGGAGCTAGCCATGAAACAATGTCAGTTTTTAAAACATTGGTGGGAAGGGATTGAAGCAAACACTGTAGATAAAATTAAAAATGCTATTTTGTTAGAACAGGTTTTTTGGGCATGCCCAGCAGAGCTGAAAACCTGGCTGGAGGACCGGGATCCCAAAACGGTGCAAGAGGCTGCTGAACTCTTGGACCGCTATGCCAAGAGCAGACCTGCTCTGCGAGCGAATGAGGCGGGCGTGGCAGCACAGAAAGGGAAGAGCGTGCCTTCAGGGCTGCTAAAATCCTCACTGCCTCCACCGAAACCAGTTAGCCCCAGGTTTCAGTGAAAAGATTTCTCTGAGAAAAGAAGTGAATGTTGGGTTTGTAAAGAAACTGGACATATTGCCAGACAGGGTCCCAAAAGGATGATCAATACGCAATATGGGGCTAGGAAAGAAGTGGGTTGTTTGTGTGTCCCTGGAAGCATGTCTGTGAACATAAGGGAACACATGCACCCAGTCACGGTGAATGGTGTACAGACACAAGGGTTAAGGGACACAGGGGCATCCCTGACATTGGTAAAAGGGGATCTGGTAGAACCTGGTCCGCTTATACCCAATAAATATGTCACTGTACAAGACTTCATTAGTGAGGAGAAAACATTGCCACTGGCTAGTGGCAGCACAGAACGCCAGCTACCCAGCCTGTTTTTACCTTATCATCTGCAACAGACGTCTGGGTTTTGCCTAAGTAACAGAAGGCTGCAACTAAAGGGGACCTTTTGCAGAGAAGCGAGGACTCTTGGACTTTGTTCTCCCCCTTTGGACAAACAGCTGACTGGGTTGGTGCGAGGGGGCGAAGGGGAGCCGACGACCAATCTGGTGGTAGGAGGGCAGAGCTTGTGCCATATTTAAATTGGAGCTGCACGCTCCAGGCAGAAGAACGCCAGCTACCCAGCCTGTTTTTACCTTGTCATCTGCAACAGACGTCTGGGTTTTGCCTAAGTAACAGAAGGCTGCAACTAAAGGGGACCTTTTACAGAGAAGCAAGGACTTTTGGACTTTGTTCTCCCCCTCTGGACAAACAGTTGACTGGGTTGGTGCGAGGGGGCTCAGGGGAGCCAACAACCAATCTGGTGGTAGGAGGGCGGAGCTTGTGCCATATTTAAAGTGGAGCTGCGTGCTCCAGGCAGAAGAACACCAGCTACCCAGCCTGTTTTTACCTTGTCATCTGCAACAGACGTCTGGGTTTTGCCTAAGTAACAGAAGGCTGCAACTAAAGGGGACCTTTTGCAGAGAAGCGAGGACTCTTGGGCTTTGTTCTCCCCCTCTGGACAAACAGCTGACTGGGTTGGTGCGAGGGGGCTCGGAGGAGCTGACAACCAATCTGGTGGTAGGAGGGCAGAGCTTGTGCCATATTTAAATTGGAGCCGTGCACTCCAGCGTGAGCGGTGAGTGGCACAAGTGCCACTCGGGAGAGGAAAATTTGTTAAGGCTTCTGACCTGACCATCTCCCGGCTGGGTTTCTCTGGTGAGTAAGTTTTAAACTATTTGGTATAGTAATTCTTTTTTGTCTCACCGAGAAACTTCCAGCCGGGTTGTTGAGAGGATCAGTGCCTTCTTTTTATGAGGATTTTTTTAGAGAGCATTAGGAAAATGGGGGTTTTAAAAGTTTGGTTTTGTTTCCTTCTAGCATGCTTAGTAATATGCCCAGTGCTTGGAATTAACATAGTAGTGCAGAATGAGGAGGACTTGATTCCCACAGTCTATTTAAGACATCAGTGGAAGGGGCTTCAGGATAATAAAATACAACACATGGGCTCTAGGAGAAGGAATTCTTTTTCCTCTATTAGAGATTCTATAGTGGGGATAAACAAATGTAAAATATCCATGGATTTTAGGAAACAAGATTTACAAACAAATGTTTGTCTAATATTATTGATGGGAGGGGATATTGAAATAAATCCTGGACCCCCACCATCCATTTAAAGTAGCCTATGATAATGCCAAAAGCCTGAAAAACAAACTAGATATGTTGAGAGCTTGGGAGATCCTGGAAAACCCCGACATTATAGCCCTGACAGAGACCTGGTTGACCCCTAGTATAAGTGAAAGAGAAATCAAGTTACAGGGTTATACTATATATAGGAGAGATAGGGAAAAGAAGGGGGGGGGGTTGTTGATGTATTTAAGATGGGAACTGAGTGAAACTGTGATGATATACTCAGGAGAAGTGGGGATAATTGAATGTCTGTTAGCGTTAATAAAGAACTTAAACATGGTTTTGAGCTTACTATATTCTCCCCCGAAAGTTAAAACAGTGGATTTTGATAAATTGGCCTACTTAATACAACAACATACAATGGGGTTGGATTTATTAATGATAGGTGACTTCAATGCAGCCTGGAATAAACCCAGGGGTAATGCTTTAAGGACAAGTTTTAATTCATTAAATTTGTATCAAAATATTGCAATTTCTACTAGGAAAATGCATATTACAAATGAGGGGAATATATTGGATTTAGTTTTTTCATCAGACGGAATTAAAGTTATTTCCATGGAAGGGAAGCAACCCATATTTGGAGATCATTCCTCTATTGTGTGTGTGGGGGAAGTGATTAATAAGAAGGAAATACCTATAAATCTAGGCCCAAGGATAACTAATCATCGAAATTTTAAAAAATATAATAAAGATGCCTTCCTGCATGAGTTAAGAAAACACAGATGGGATAGGTTGTTCTTGATCCCTGATCTGGATTGGGCCATCGAGGATTTTTCCAAAATGTTTGTTCAGGCTTGCGATAAGGTTGCCCCTTTTGAAACTGGTGTTTGTTAAAAAAGTAAACATTCCCTGGATTACAGATAAGATAAAACATAATATAAGATATAAAAATAAATTATGGAAAAAGGCTAACAAAACATTGGACCCCGATGATTGGATTAAATATAAGAACGAACGGAATAAGCTCAAAGATAAAATTAAAGTCTCTAAAAAACAATATTATAAAAATAAGGTAGCGCATAGTACTGACCCAAAACAATATTGGAAATTGATAAAATCATTTGAAAATGTTGTGGAAAACAGATGGCCTATTCAGATCAGGGAGGGGGATACCTTATTGCCAATACTTGAATCTGCAGCGAGGCTAAATCAATATTTTATTTCATTACCCGACATAGAAATTCCAAAGCAGCCCCATATAGATGCAGGCCATGGGGACAAATGGCCATTAAATAAAATGAGGTTTAGGTTTAAAGTTATAACCTGTAGAGAGGTAAAGAGTGAAATAAGGAAACTTAAATAAAGCTTCAGGTTTGGATAAAATAGAGAATAGGTTTCTAAAAGACTCTCTTGAAGTAATTGCTCCAATTCTAGTAAAACTTTTTAATTGGAGTCTGATGGAAAATAAATTTCCAACCCTGTGGAAACAGGCAAAGATTGTACCAATTTATAAAGGTACTTCCTCAGTGGAACCAACAAATTATAGGCCAATTTCATTGTTGTCATGTTTGTCAAAGGTCTTGGAGGACTGGTAAGAAGGCAGTTGAGTAGATACCTGGAAACAGGTTCTCTCCTGTCGTCTTGCCAGTCAGAATTTCGAAAAGGGTATTCCACGGACACCGTACTCACCGCTTTAATTGATAACATCGCTTCCCAGTTAAACGAGGGAGGATCGGTGGGGGCGGTGTTCATGGATCTCTCCAAGGCCTTTGACACCATAGACCATGGTAAATTGATTGGGAGAATGATGGAGTTGGGAATAGACAGAGAAACCCTTCCCTGGTTCGATTCTTGTTTGTCAGGTAGAGTTCAACAAGTTTATATTGGTGATATTTCATCTAAACCAGCATTAATAAACAGAGGAGTCCCTCAGGGCTCGATTTTGGGCCCCTTATTGTTTTTAATATATATATAAATGAACTCCCATCAGTGGTACAGGACTCAGTATTGAGTATGTACGCTGATGACACTGTACTGCTGGCCAGAAGTGTTACAACTCAGGAAATGAAGAAAACCCTTCAGAATGACTTCAGTAGGATGGAAACATGGTTATATAAATCAGGGTTGGTATTGAACAGTAAAAAAACTAATTCAATGGTATTTTATAGTAAAGGAAGAAATAATAAAAATTTCCCCAAGATTTCAATTAAAACAGTTAAAAACGAATTACTAAATCAGGTAGATTCATATAAGTATTTGGGGATTATTGTAGATAGTAGTTTGAGTTTTAACTATCATATAAAAAATCTTGTTTATAAAACTAATAGCAAACTAGGGGCTTTTCGTAGATCCAAATATTGTTTGGACTACAAAATGAGAAAAGATATAATAAATCAATTGATCATTCCCTGCATAGAATATGGAATACATATATATGGTATGGCAAATAAGACAAATTTGAGGGCAATGCATGAACTTCATAATAATTTAGCTAGATTTATATTAACTTGTGATTATTATACCCACCATTGTGAAATGTTTAAGATCCTAAAATGGGATCAGATAGAACAAAAACGAGATCAAAAATGGTTAAAACAAATACGTGGGGTAGTTCATAAACAAAACCCCAAGTATCTGGTGGATAAAATTCCATGTCAAATACATGTCCATCAACATAATTTAAGAGGTAAGGTGGGAAATAAATATGTAATGCCCAAAATAAATAACAAATATGGAGAAATGACCTTTGGTTTAAAAGTTATAAATTTGTGGGAACCCATAGATTTAGAAACGAAGCAGATTCAAAAACCCAACCTTTTTATGAGACAAATTGATAATGGATTGGAAACAAGATGTATGTGTAATAGGTGACAGAAGACTTTTGGAGGGAAATATAAAATGATGAGGGCCTGAAAAATTTGTGGACAACTCAAAACTGTGAAACAAGTTATATTATAAAAATGTGATGTTGTTGAATGGAGTACTATATAAAACCATATTGTTTAGTGTAAATTGTGCAAATGTATGTTGTATAAATGAATGGACTGTACTTCTATGTATTTTTTTAAAAATAACTTTTTAAAGTAAACAAGTACATCTTGAAAAAGGGTCTGTGACCCAATGATGAAACAAACCATCTTTACCTGTATAAAAATAAACTTTACTACTACTAGTGTTCTCCTAGACTGGGGTGAAACAGGGGGAACTGTGCAACAGATAGCTGTAGCCAAAACTTTAACAGCTGACGTCATCCTTGGCAACAATCTCAAATGGGATGGTGTGTGCAGTTACCCATAGCCAAGTGGCAAGGGAAAATTGTAGTTCCCTGGACCCCACAGAAGCCATTGTGGCAACCACTGGGAGGCTGGTTCCCCAGCCTGTGTCTCCTGATAGGGAGACTAATGAAAAGGGGGTAGAAATTTCCCCAGTAGCAGTTAACCACACAGCTACAGAGGGTTACTCCGAAGAAGGAGGGGTGACCCATTGTCAGAGGGTTAGGGATGACAGTGATCCTGAGTGCCCTGACGCTAGTGCTAGGGACCCTAGTTTAGAGACTGAAGGGGACCTGTCCCATGCCTAGGGAATGTGTAAGGAGTTTTGCTGCTGCTCAGAAAAGTGACCCTAATCTAGGGATGCTGAGGGCTTGGGCAGACTCTGATGGAGCACAGGGAGGTGACAGTAAACATAAGGTTCATTGATTCCAAGAAATAGGGAAGGCAGGTAAGAAAACCCAAGCCACCCTAATTCCATTACCCATAGTGGAGGAGTCATTCCAGAGGGTGGGAATGGATATTGTGGGGCCTTTAAATATCCCCCAGTTCCTCTGGGAAGAGGTTCATCCTGACTGTGGTGGATTATGCCACCCGGTACCCAGAGGCAGTCACCCTATCCTCACTGAGGACAGACAAAGTGGCAGGTGACTTACTTGGGATTTTCTCTCATGTTGGGTTTCTGCAGGAGGTTATCACGGATCGAGGGGGTTCCTTCATGTCAGACCTGATGAAATGTTTGTGGGAGAAATGTGGGGTGGTGCAGAAATGCACGACACCTTATCACCCACAAGCCAGTGGGCTTGTGGAAAGATTTACGGTACTATGAAGTAAATGCTACAAGCGTTTGCTGAACAGCATGGGAGGGACAGGAAGAAATAGCTTCCCCACCTGTTGTTTGCATACAGGGAGGTGTCCCAAGAGTAGACAGGATTTTCACCCTTCGAGCTCTTATATGAACACCGGGTACGTGGGCTCTAGACATGATCCGAGAGGACTGGGAAGGCAAGTACGCCACCCAGGGAACTCCCATCTTTTTTTACATCCTTAGGTTTAGGGAAAGGTTGAAGGAGCTTATGGGGACAGTCCAGAGCAACCTGGCAGCTGCCCAACAGAAAGAAAAAGTGTGGTATGACCACAGAGCCAGAGCTCGCTTGTACACGGTGGGTCAGGAAGTCATGGTCCTTCTTCCAGTCCGGAAAGATAAGCTGCAGGCTGAGTGGGCAGGACCGTACAAAGTAGTTAGGAAGGTAAATGATGTGAACTATATCATAGAGTTACCTGACAGAAGACAGACAGAAAGAATGTATCATGTCAACATGATGAAGCCATATGCTAATAGGGCTGACATGGTGTTTGCAGTATGTGGTCCTGGGGAAGGGATGGATGAAGGAGACCCCCTTCTGGACTTGCTGGAAGAAAGCAAGCGGGAGTCCTCTGTGGAGGCAGTTACATTGTCTCTCCAGCTGGCCCCAGACAAGATCCAGGAAGTAAGGGAGGTTTTAGCAGACTTTGTACCACTGTTCAGCACCAAGCCTGGACTAACCCCCTTAGCGACGCACGATGTAGAGACAGGGACACAGACGCCCGTACGACGGACAGCATATCGGGTGTCAGAGGCTGTCCAAAAGGACATTAGGAAGGAGGTGGAGGAAATGCTGGATTTAGGGGTAATCCAGAGATCCCACAGCCCCTGGGCCTCACCCATAGTCCTTTTGCCCAAGCCAGATGGCTCTACTCATTTCTGTGTGGACTATCGTGGACTGAATGTAGTCACAAAGTCAGACACCCACCCAATGCCCCGGACGGACAAACTCCTGGACAAGTTGGGAGGGGCAACGTACCTTATGACTATTGACCTGACAAAGTGGTATTGGCAGGTCAAGTTAACTGACAGAGCTAGGGAGAGGTTGGCCTTCATCCTCCGATGGCTTATTTGAATTAAGAAAGCATGCCTTTGAATGAAAACACCCAGCCACTTGCAAGATGGTGAACCTGGTGTTAAATGGTGCTGAGGAGTACGCCGTGGCGTACGTGGATGACATTGCCATCTTTAGTGCCAGCTGGGAGGAACACCTGTCCCATCTTAGGGAAGTGCTGGGCAGGTTACAGAGGGCCCGGCTCACTGTCAAAGCTGAGAAGTCCGAGGTGGCCATGGCTAAAGTGGCATACCTCAGGCTTGTTGTAGGCCAGGTATAGCTCTGTCCTAACCAAGTAAAAATAGAGGTGATCAAGGCATGGCTCAGACCAGAAATGCAGAAGCAGGTCAGGAGTTTTCTTGGGACAGCATGGTACTATAGGAAATTTGTACCCAATTACACTGCTCTGGCTGCTCCCCTATCTGACCTGGTAAAGAAAAAGATGCCTAAGAAAATTACCTGGGAACCAGCCTGTGAAAAAGCCTTGACCAGACTGAAGAAGGCACTGTGCAGTGCTCCTGTGTTGACAAGTCCTGACTCTAGCAGACCCTTTATAGTCCAGACTGACACCTCAGACATGGGTATTGGGGCAGTACTGCGTCAGACATCCAACCAAGGGAAAGATCACCCTGTAGTGTACCTGAGTAAAAAGTTACTTCCCAGGGAGCAGGCCTACTCTACTGTGGAAAAAGAGTGTCTTGCCATAGTGTGGGCCCTAAAGAAGTTAGAGCCATACTTATATGGGCAGCATTTTGAGGTACAGATGGACCACAGCCCCCTGGTTTGGCTGACCCAAATGGGAAAAACTAATGGTAGACTGTTAAGATGGAGTCTTGCCTTGCAAGGGTATGACATGACGATCTTACATAGGGCTGGAGCGACCACTCAGAATGCCGATGACCTGTCGCATGTATATGAGGAGTGAACTGATTTGGGAAGCTCATCCCATGCAGGGGATAGAGCCCCCAAATTTAGTCTAAGTGGGGAGGACTGTGACGCTTGGCCAGCAGATTATGATTGTTCTATGATATTTGTAATATAGAATGTGGTATGTGTGCCTCACATGAGACATCCTGTGTTATGAGTGCCCCCGGCCGGTCAGTGAAGTGACAAGTGACCTGAAACCAGGAGGTAATTAAAAGACTAGAGAGACTTAATTAAGGGTCTTCTGTTTTCTGTTGTAATTAGAACTGACCCACCTGCCAGGATATAGGGCTCATAAACTTTTATGACGTCTTAGAGGAAAAACATGTTACACACTATGGTGTGAAAAGTCATAAAACTCCTTTGATGTGCCCTGGGAATAGGAACTGCTTGAGATCAAAGAGAGGATGTTAATTAAGGAGTCCTATTGGGAAATTAGTTTTTGCTGAAGTCACAGTATTTAAAATATCTCCTGACAGGAAGATCATTGTTTGTATAATTTTTATATTCTAAAAGGAGTTAGATGATATCATAGAAAGGGGTGGAAACACAGAGTTTTAAACTGTATTCTGTGTTTCAACTGAGTGCCATTTCTTTTTGGGCTCTTAAGAAACTAGATGTAACTATAAGCACTATAGAGGTAATACATTAGACAAGAAATTGTATTGTGGTAGGAGTTTTTGTTTGTACTTTTCCTTGTTTTCTTTTAAGTGATTCTATGCTTTTTGATATAGTGTTCTGTGTTTACATTTTACATATTTTCATCCATTTCAGACTGCCTAGGTGTGTCTTCGGAGTTCTTTTTGCATGTGACGTATAGAGGGTTAAGACAAAAAAAAACTGTTCAAAGCGTAATGGTGTTACTAAACTGGGAAAATGTAAGAATATACCTAAGGTCTTTTATAGAGTTTTAAGGGTTCATTTTGGATTCCTGGTTAGGTGCCCTTAGGTGAAAGATATCTGGCATCCCCTCGAAGAGCAGATTATCTGAGCCTGTACATTTGGGTATGCTAGCATAAGGTTCACAGTTTGAATCCTCCCAGAACTTGAGACCAAAAGTGATTCAGACCCACAAGCAGACAGGAGAGTTACCCTGTTCTGTTACCTGTTCACATTACTGCGCTCAGAGGTTGGCACTGTGGGAGCAGAGGGCCTGACCTGTTGAGTGCGTTTGTGACAGTACACATTATCACTTGTTAGGGACTGATGGACATAGTAGGTAGCACACTCGCCTCTGAGGCTGGGAAATCAGAGAGCTGTGGGTTCAGTTTCCACATCTGGCACTTGGGTTAATATCCCAGTACTGACACTGTAGTGCAGCATGAGAGGGGTGCTGCACTTCTGAGGCACCGTCTTTCGGATGAGACGTTAAACTGAGGTCCTATCTGCCTGAATTGGTGGTAGTTCAGGTGGATGTTAAAGATCCCATGGCACTTATCGAAAAGAGTAGGGGAATTTCCCCGGTGTCCTGGCCAAATTTGCCTCATTCACTAAAAAAATACCACCAACAGCTTAATCTGATTCAAGGTCAGTTGGCATTCATCTGTATCCCTCTCCCTTGGGTCGTGCCTGAAAATAGGCAGGATTTGTCTAGTGTACTTACCCGGTCAACAAAAACGAAATAAATAAATAAAGTAGTAGTGCAAGGGGTTATAGTGAAAGTAGTGTGTCTGGAGGTGCCAAACATATGGATCAGAACTGCCATATATTCACTAGTGTGATGACTAGTCTGGATGGGAATGATAGTGCATGTACTGAATTGAAAGTGCATGTACTGAATTTTTGGTCCCTGATTCTGACATGTGTAGGAACCCAGTTGTTATTGCTGATACTACCTCTGTGCCTCATGCATCCACAGATGTATGCCTCATCATCATTCGCTGTCTGACGTTACTAATTTGGTTTTACATACACTTTCTGATTTAGAAGCAATGCAGGGCCACAGCTCTGCTTCTGCAGTCTGTAATGTGAGTGTGGTGTCTGTTGACAGCACTGCTCAGTGTGACAGTTCTGTAAGTGAATCCAATGAGTAAGTCACATATTTGGGATGGAGTCTGTCTGTAGTGCAGATTCAGATGTGTCTGATGTACAGCATGAGGAGGATATGGACTTTGCTCAGCATTTCCCTATCTTTAATCTTCATGATGTGCAGCTGTATATGTACTATGAGCCGTATCTGCCTGATGATGCCCCTGATGATCCCATTGGTGCTGGGTGCGAGTCGTAAGGTGATATTCCTTCAGGCAGTCCGCAGAATGCTGTCCAGTTGGGCAATATGTTTTGGTAAACATTTATAATTAGCAAAGTTGTCATTACTCACTGATGGAGCTTCTAAACTTCAGTATGGCCAGTTGTGACATCCTTTGGATAGGAAACACAAATGAGCAACCAATACAGTTATTCATTGTCGGGGTCAGCCAAAAAATAAAAAAAGGTGGGGGTAAAATTGGGGGAGAAATGTTGCACTTCTTGATGCCCAGGAAGAGAAGCGGTTGGAGCCCTGTGGGCTCAGGGAGAGAGTGAGGGAAGGGGGTCTGTAGCACAATCCCCTAACTGGTCTGGTTAAGCAACTATGACGTTGATTTGGAGAAGTGGGAGAGCTCCACAAGGGTACCCGCAGCAGAGACCAGGGAGGATGGGCGGGTCCTCCATGATGGAGCCCCAGGGAAGGGGGAAAGAGAACCCCAGAGAAAGAGGAAGCTTCTCCTGGTGGGGAACTCAATTGTCTGGGGAGTCAAGTTAGGGGAATCTAGCAGGAAGGACGGAGAGGTCAAGTGCCTCCCAGGAAGCACTGCAGGGAGGGATGGAAAGCAGAGCAATAGCATCACAAGGACAGTAGAGAGGAGGGAAGAACTGGATGTCATCATCCACCTGGGGACGAATGACCTGGCAGGAAACAGTAGAAATGGACACAATCCTGGAGGATTTTGGGAGGTTGGGGGGGGTAGCCTGAAGCAGTTAGCACACTCCATCTCCTTCCTGGAAGTACTACCTGTCCATGGCAAGAGGGAGACTCAGACACTCCGTATCCAGGAATACAACTCCTGGTTGAAGGAATGGTGTGCAAAGGAGGGCTTTGGCTTCATTTGTTTCGAACTTTATTTCCCTTCGATCACCGTTACTGACTGGGTATCTCTCCGGTGGGGCTACCTCGGTGTTGCCTCTACCACTCACTGTGCCCCTCCCCTGACCGAGGAATTGGGTTCTGGGTGTTCCTCCCCCCTTCGGCGGGGAATGGGAGAGGTTGGGCCACGGAGAGTCAAGTCGGGCTTGGGGCCAGCATTGGGCGTGTGGGCTACCACCACTTGAGTCCCTGCCATCGTCTCCCAAAGCTCTGGGGTTTTTCCACCTTAGTTACGCCCCTGAGGTGTAGACGTACAATGACGTCCGCGCTGAGGGTGGGCCCTCGCAGACATTTGCCATCACCTTGCTCCTGTAAGCGGCACACTGCTGTAGTGCCCCTGGTCTCCACTAGGGGCCACTGTAGAGTGTCTCGGACCCCAATACCCACCCCAAGGGAGGAGAGCAGTCCTCCAGATGCTCGATCCTCTCCTCCTCCTCCGACGACCCGAGTCCATTCCTGAACTCGGGTCGCTGGCATGGCATGAGGTGTGGCATCCAGCATCTCAACCCTAAGCACTACCAGGTTTTGGCTTCATGGGGGACTGGGGCCCCACCTGAAGGGATGAGAGCCTGTATATTGTTGATGGCCTGCAGCCATCCAGGAAGGGGACCTTACTCCTGAGTGAGAAGCTTGAATGTTTCAGAAGCAAGCATTTCAGCTGTCCAAGTGGGAGGAGCCAGGAGGTTTAGGACCCCTCCCTGGGAACATTCAGGAACAGGAGTTGATGTTAGGGACAAGGGAAGAAAGAACGGAGGGACAAGTAGAGGAAGCAGGTACTAAGGGGGAAGAAGAGGAATCAAGACCACATAGGAAAGATAACTGAGGTGGGGGAATACGAGTCCTCACCTACAGTACTGTGTGCAGTATTGGAGGCCACACCTTCATAAGGACATTGAGAAGGTGATAGTCCAGAGAAGGGTGACCAAGACAGTACAGAGATAACATATGAGGAGAGATCAAAGGACCTCAATATGTATTCACTGGAGGAAAGGAGGGTGTGGGGGGACATGACAGAAACATTCCAGTACGTCAAGGGCATAAACATGGTGCCAGGGGGGGCATCTTCTGATGCAGAAGGAATACAAGACCAAAGGGGCATGATATGAAATTGGGGGGGGGGGGGCAGGTTAAGAGGAAATGTGAGACAGTTTTTTTTCACAGAAAGGGTGGTGGACACATGGAATAGTCTGCCACAGCAGGTGGTGGGAGCAAGCACAGTGGGGGGGTTTCAACATGCCTGGGACAAGTACAAGGGAACTTTGAGGTGGGAAAGAGTGATGAACAGCCACTGACCACCTAGGAACAGAGTTAGCAAACAAGTATAGGGCCTACGGGCACACTGGATTGGTCTAGCAGTCCTCGTCTGCTAACAGTTTCTGAGTTACTATGTTTTTGTGTTAGTACAGATGCGCAAAAATAGTGCATTCACCTAGATACTGTACATCTTTTTGCCTCTCAATATATGGGCATTGCAACTAGTTGGTAAGCTATGAAGCTCCAGCAGATTCTGCTCGGGAGAAACGGTCCAGAAATGGCTTGTGCATAGTGAACAACTAAAATGTCCCTGGGCTATTGAGTCCATTTGGGAATCCAGGGCCTAAGGACACATTTGCATGGACATTTTGTGCTAATTTGCATACTGAGTGAGGCTGATCAGACCGTCAAGACCACACCACTTGCCACAACCCTGTGCACTGTACCTGACGCAAGTGTCATCCCCCACATCCTTGTGATCATAGTCCCGGTACAAAGGCATATTTTCCTGGTCTGCTGTGGTGACCACCATCCTCTAATCACAGGCATCATACAAATACAGTAAACACTGTCTGTGGCATCCAGTGGTGCCTCCCTCCCTCCCTCCAATCACAGTCCCTGTATAGTGTCAAAATATTCCTTGAATATTCTTGAAATCCCCACCCCCTGACAAGTGCAAGTCCTGCTGGAATTATAGATATTCCCTGGGGGCCACTCAGCCCTCTCCCTCCCATTCTGCATTTTTTTTTTATGAACAGGTATCCCTTACTGATATCACTGGTGTGCAGTGGTCCCTTATCCCCATTATGGAAACTGGTTTGCCTTTCTGCCCCCCCATGACAGCTGCTAAGTACTTGCGATGGCATTAACAAATATATCTAGCATAACGACAACAAAGCCCCGTTGTCTTGGCAATTTCTGTTCACTTGCCAACACACAAAATACCTTTTTTGTGGACAGCGGGCCACCTTCCAACACACAGCACTGTCTCTCAGCTTCCCAGTTCCAGAACCTCCCTGACAGTCATGTGGATCAACGTTGCTCAGCGGCTCCACCCACCTTACAGCACCCGCCGTCACAACATCTACATGTAGCAGTGAACATGGATTATTAACAGGGCATGGGTGACGTGTCTTGCCCTATAAATAGTCTGCACTCACAGTAACTGATGGAGCTTGGGTGGGCAAGGTTGTGCAAGGTGGGCTGTGCTGTTGGCTGTTGTTGAACCTCATCAGTGATGGACACGTTGGAGGTCTGAGGGTAGCGGGGTATCCCTGTCATGGGCGGGAGTGTGACCAGCACACAGGAATGGGGATGTGCTGGTGCACTGTAAATGCTTTGGATTGTGGATAGGGCCTCATTCTGGGGGGGGTTCTACTTGTTTGTTAATGCCACGTCAAGGGCAGTTCAACTGCCACTGTGGGAAATTGGCAAACCGAGGAGAGTTCCCGGGACTGAGATTGGGTGGGTGGAGGTACCACAGGATAGTACGGATACCACTGATAAAATCTGGCACCGTGAATGGCTCACTGGATGGAGCACTGCAGGGAAAGGTTATTTATTGAAATGCATACAGACTGGGATTGGAGGGAGGTGCGCACCACTGAATGCAAGGGATATTATGACTGTGAGTGGAGGTTGGGTGCACCACTTGCCAGCATGGAGTATTGGACTGCTGTTGGGTGTCCTCCACCGCAGTACCTCTACAAGCCCTAGGATTGTACAGGATGAACATGAAGGCTATATTGCCTGTATTTCCTCTTGTCAATGGTACTAACAGAAGCACCCTTGCTCAGAGCCCACACTCTGAATAGCAGAGTGTTGTGATATTCAGTTTCCTACCCTCCTATTTGCATAGTTTTGTGTGCTGAGCCCCTCCTCTATGTTTTTCAGTCCAAATCATCTTTGCCAATGCTAGCATAGCTGTTCTGTATGGTACCTCTGTGCAAAATCCAGTCTGTGAGGGTAGAGTGTGATTTTGGCACCCTTGCCAACTTTGGAGTGTCGTGACCTTTTATGTTTCTCTAATTTTACACACTACTGATATTGTGGTTCAGCTGTAAAATAGTTTGTGGTTTGCCATACCTCCCCCAGTAACATCACCCTCAGTAATGATACTGGGTTGGTAGCTGTGCCCTACAGGAACTGAATGAGATGCCGTGGAATCCTTGGCAGGGACTGATGAAGCACAGCATCCTCAAGTGTCATTGTTGCATGTTCTGTCTCACCAATGATTGACTGAACATGGAGGATACAGCACTACAAAGCATTATACTTTCATCCGTGCACTACACTGTACCCTCAATTTCAAAGCACAGCATACACGGTGTCAGGGTGCTTACAACTGTTGTCCACAAACTGCTAGGCAGTTGACCACTAGCAGCATTTTGCAAGTGACAGTGTAACCGTATTTTATTTATTTATTTTATTTATTGAAATGTTTCACCAGGAAGGCATGCTGAACAACAAGTTGCTCATCTCCCGATGCAACCTGGGGGGTAGGGGAAACAAGGGGATTTGATACAGAGATATGGTGCAATAACATAATGGATCAAAAATATACATACGAATACATACAATACAATTGAGTAGGCTGCACAGAGAGTAATAAAATAGGGGAAGCAAACAGTTTGGACTAAGGAGCAGGTAGAACAAAAATTAGATACAGTATCACAGCCTTTACAAAGAATGCAAGTGCTTGGTAACTCCTAACTGTACAGGAAATGGCTGACGGTTTTGATCTAAGGAGATGGTTGATAAAACAACAGACAATAGTTACAGTGTTCTGGGAGACATTCTGGAGGCTGCAATGCTGCCTATTTGCAGACACCTGTCTGGTTTGAGGGAGGAGTTTGCCCATCTCCAGGCTGACCTGGCTAGGATTCATGAAACCTCTTCCCCCACCCAAGGACCACCAGGGCTACCGCCGCTACCTCAGAAGCTGCCAAGAAAGAGGAGCAGTTGGACCAAGGTAGGCTCAAGGAGGGAGAGGGTGGTGGAACAGAAGAGCATCCCTCCAGCTGTACCTCTCCACAATTCATATGCTGTTCTTGTGAAAAGTGGTTCCTCTATGGAGGCTCCTGCAGTGGAGACCAAGGAGGATGCTGGGAACCTCCACAAAAGAGACCCACTGGAGAGTGGCATGAGACACCACAGGGGAAGGAAACAACTCCTGGTGTGGGACTCAATCATTAGGGGGGTTGAAGTGGGGGAGGAAGGGGAGAGGGAAGTAAGGTGCCTGCCTGGCACCATGGCTCAGAGGGACAGGACGTGAATCCTCAGGATCGCAGGAGCAGCTGCACGAAGGAGGGAGCTAGATGTCATTGTCCACCTAGGGACAAATGACCTGGCTGGGAATGGGATCAAAGCAGTGCAAGAGGAGTTTGTAGAGTTGGGGAGGAGCCTTAGACAAGTCTCATGTACGGTAACCTTCATGGAGGTGCTGCCTGTCTATGATGGATAGTCTAGGATGATGCTAGGGTACGCTGCAACATGGGATTCAATGAATGGTTTAAAAACTGGTGTGGAGCTCAGGGTTTTGGCTTCATTGGGGACTGGGGAGCCACCTGGAGGGATGCAGGCTTATACTGGCGTGATGGTCTGCATCTGTCCAGGGGGAGAACCAGGATCCTAGGTGATAGGTTTAAATGCTTCATTGGCAAGCATTTAAACTAGCCAAGGGGGGAGGCACTGAAAAGGAGCAGGGAAATCCCAGCCTCCCCCCACAAAACACAGTAATTAGTGAGGTAAACACTAAGGTAGAAAAGTCATTCGGGAGTAGGACAGTGGTAAATGCAAAAAAAGGCAAAGGCAGTAAGGACAGGGATGGGACTAAAAGGGGTAAGGCCATCAAAAAATGGAGGGTGATGAGTACCAATGCCCATAGTCTGTGTAACAAGCTCCCTGAACTAGTGGCCTTGATGGAAGAGGGATGTCTGGTTGTTGTGGCAGTCACTGAAACATGGTATACAGAGAACCATGACTGGGATGTCAACATACCAGGATACACAATCTACAGGAGGGACAGGGAGGGTAAAAGAGGAGGAGGAGGAGAATCTTTCTATGTAAGGGAAGGGATTAAAGCAACAGAATTGAAGAGTAAACATGAAGTAGATGAGTCACTATGAGTCACCCTGGAGACAGGAAATGGCACCCCAATCCGCATGGGAGTTGTGGACAGACCCCCATCTCAGGGGGAGGGAATCGACAATGAAATGATAGAAGGCATCCTTAAAATGTCAGAAAAAGGGAATATATTGTTAATGGGGGACTTCAATATGCCAGATGTTAACTGGAGCACCTTTGCTGCAGGCACATCCAGGAGCAGGGTCATTCTTGATGCCCTACAAGGGGCATGCCTCCGACAGCTAGTGCTGGAACCCACTCAGGAGGGAGCAATCTCAGACCTGGTACTCTCAAATGGGGACGGAGAAAGGATCTCAGATTTAGAAGTGGGTAGCCATCTGGGAACAAGCGACCACCAAACAGTGTGGTTCACAATAAACATAGCCATAGAGTCAAGCCATACAAAAGCAAGAGTATTGGACTTTAGGAAGGCTGACTTTGGGAAAATGAGAGTGCCTCAGAAAAGCACTAGTAAACAGGCAAGAAGGAGGGATGGAGGAACAATGGGGAATAATCAAAACAGCCATCACAGAGGCAACAAGCATTTGTGTGAAGCGAATCAATAAAACAAAACGAAAGAAAAAAGAACACTATGGTTCTCAAAAGAGGTGGCAGGGAAGGTTAAGGAGAAAAGGACAGCATTCAGGAAATATAAGGAAACACAGAAGAAGCAGGACAGAGAACTTTATCAGTTAAAGCAGAAGGAGGCAGGGAAGGCAGTCAGAATAGCAAGGGGCCCAAACCGAGGAAAAGATAGCCAATTCTGTTACGAAGGGTGATAAAATCTTTTATAGGTATATTAAGGAGTGAAGAAAGACCAACAGAGGGATATGGAGACTTAATAAACGGGAGGGAATGTGAACAGAGGGTGATAGTGAAAAAGCAGGGAAATATGAACGAATATTTCTGCTCAGTATTCACAACAGAAGAGGATGGGGAGGTACCTAAACCAAACAAGAGAAACACTCTGGATAGGGGGGGTCGATACCAGCCCATTCACAGAGGAAAGAGTTTTGAAAGAACTCTTGAAACTGAGGATGGACAAAGCAGTGGGGCCTGATGGGATTCACCCCAGAATTCTAAAAGAACTAAGGGTAGAACTAGTGACACCACTGACTATTCTCCTTAACAAATCATGGGAGGATGGGGTGGTACCTGAGGACTGGAGGAGGGTGGATGTGATTCCACTTCATAAAAGTGGGAGCAGGGCAGAGGCAGGAAACTACAGACCAGTTTGTTTGACCTCAGTGGTAGGGAAAATGATGAAATCACTTCTGAAGGAAAGAATTGTTGAGTACCTAGAGGTCAGTGGGGCATAGGACCCAAGGCAGCATAGATTCACACTGGGATGGTCGTGTCAGACAAATCTAATAGATTTCTTTGACTGGGTGAGCAAAGTAGTAGACCAGGGAGGGGCTGTGGACATGACCTACCTAGATTTTAGCAAGGCATTTGACACAGTCCCACACAAAAGATTAATATACAAGTTAGCCAGCCTTGGAGTGGGTCCCAAGGTGGTAGTCTGGATAAAAAATTGGCTGGACAACAGGACGCACAGGATAATAGTAAATGGAGTTCACAGTGAAGAAAGGAGGGTAACTAGCAGGGTACCGCAGGGTTCAGTATTGGGACCGGTCTTCTTTAATGTCTTTATAAGTGACATTGGAGAGCACCTGGAAACATAGAAACATAGAATTTGATGGCAGATAAGGACCGCTTGGCCCACCTAATCTGCCCATTTTCCTACCTAATGGATAAGCTGCAGATCCTAGTTAACCAACAGCCTACTTCCTCCTACCCCCCACTAGAATTGCCTTATGCCTGTCCCATGCATTCTTGAATTCCCCCACTGTTTTTGACTCTATGGAAAAGTATGTCTCTTTGCAGATGACGCAAAGATCTGCAACAGGGTTGATACACAGGGTGGGGTGGAAAGGATTAAAAGGGACTTGGCATGGTTGGAGGAATGGTCAAATGTATGGCAGCTCAGATTCAGTGCAAAGAAGTGCAAGGTAATGCACCTGGGAAACAAAAACCCAGGGTAAGATTACACAAAGGGGGGTGAGATACTAACAACAACAAAAATCGAAAGGGACCTGGGAGTAATCATATCAGATGACCTTAAGGTGGGCAAAAATGTGAAAAGGCAGTAAGGAGGGCTGGGGAATACTGGGATGCAAATGGAGAGACATCAACAGTAGAAAACAGGAAGTTGTTATCCCTCTGTACAGACAGTTAGTGAGACCCCATCTGGAGTACTTTGTGCAGTTCTGGAGACCCCGTCTCTGCAAAGACAGACAGTGGAGGCCGTTTAGAGGAGGCCAATCAAAATGGTGCAGGGTCTGCACATGAACACATATGAAGAGAGACTAAAGCAGCTTAATATGTATACCCTTGTGGACAGGAGGGAGAGGGGGACATGATAGAAACTTTCAAGTACCTCAAGAGAATTAACAAAGTCCAAGAGGGTAGCATCTTTCAGAAGAAGAGATGTGCAAGAACAATGGGGTACAATTTGAAGATAGAGGGGGGATGGCTCAGAGGTATTGTTAGAAAGTATTTTTTCATGGAGAGGATTGTGGATGCATGGAACAGCATTCCTGAGGAGGTCGTGGAGTCAAGAACGGTGGGCAAATTCAAGAATGCATGGGACAGACATAAAGCAGTTCTAGTGGTGGGTAGGAGGAAGTAAACTGTTGGTTAACTAGAATCTGCATCTTATCCATCAGGTAGGGAAATGGGCAGACAAAGTAGGTCAAGCAGTCCTTATCTGCCATCAAATTCTGTTTCTATGTTTTGCAGTATCACAACCTTTACAAGAGAAAGCAAGCACTAAGTGATGCTAGCTGTATAGGAAAATGACTGAATGGACTAACTAGTTATTTGGATTTGGTCGTATGCTGAGGAGTAGCACAGATGGTACAATTTACAAGGTAAACCAAAGTTCAAAAATAGACACTGATCTGGTCTGCTCTGGTATCAGTAGTACCAGCCAGTAGACCCCCTTCTGAAGCACCAGAAGACAGCAGCTGGCACCGACCTATTATCAGTGCTGTGAATCATGTTAGTGGGGGAGTCATGGTTTAGGAAGACATTAGGAAGGGGATGCTCTCTCTAGTAATGGTACCCTGCCACTTTCAAGCAGGAGTTCTGTGGTCATCTGCCATGGCACTTTCCTGAAAAATATTGTAAGGCACTAGGTACTGTCCATGCTGCGCTGTGTAATTGATGGCATATGTGGTGGAAGGATGCAGGCCGCTCAATGTACCATTCTGTAATGTAAGACGTGTGGTCTGCGGAGGGGATGTGGGATAACAGATGGACCAGACACCAAACTAAACGTTCAACACACAATCTCTGTGTGATGTTTATTCAAAATACAAGAAATAAGCTTCTGCAATGCCATATTCCTTCTTCAGTAAATCAGTTTGCAGCAACAGACTATTAATGTCCTTTTGCTGCGCTTAGTCAGCACCTACTGACACTGATCTCTGATCCAAATCACTAGTTGAGATGTAGCCGCCACCACCCCATGCAAGCCCTATTTGTTTGGGTAGTGGGGGCCCAAAAAGAAGAAAAACAAAACAAGCTATAAACAAAGAACCTCAATGCAGAATCACTGAAAGAAAGGTTACACCAAAGGGCATTGGCAACAAATCAAGTTTCAAGGATATACGACATCATAATACTCCCATAATGCAACGCATCATGGGATATATGCAAATCACCATGACATTTCTGGCTTGAGGTTACAACAATATACATGCATTTTAAGTAACACAACTAGCCTAAATTCTATAAAAGTCACCTAGTACTTTTTACCATCATCAAAAACATCTAGTGCCATGGTGTTTTCAACATTTACAGGTTTCATAAACATAAAGTATATACATCAAGGTATTTTATAACATAGTGCCACTACATACTAAATTCAATAACAATTAACACAACCTGTTTTACATACATGTGGAGGTCACCACAATAACCTCCCTATATAAGGACCTGAGAGGGAAGAGGAAAATTAAAGAGGACACTATAGCATAGACAAGAAAGGGGAGGGGGGTGCCCATAGGTGGCCAACTTTATGAACTATAAACTGTAAAGGATAGATTAGGCTAAGAAACAGAAGAACTTTTGCAACAGATTTAAGAAAAGGTCCTTCCTGAAGAGTGGCAGGAGTTCCCTGTCACAGGGTCCTCCCTGTTTGATCAATGCTTGCAGACACCAACAGTGGTTCAATCAAACTGGTGGAGGCCAGGCTTCCAAAGTCCCTGTCATGGTCGCCACTACAATCACAATCACTTCATGTCAGAGACTGTTACTGAACCACTAGTCAGCAGGGCACACTTTCATCATACTGTTTGTTGGGGGGAGGCTAGATGGTTGAGTGGAGGATAGGCAACCCCCACATTTCCATGTTGAAGAAAGATAGCCATGTTTTGTACACCAGTCATTGTAGCACAATGTTATGCACTTGTGGCTGCTTGAGTACCACCTGATTCTGTTCACTCACTCAGTAATGTCAACCTTTTTTTCCCCCATTCTACTCTTTCCCAAGGTGTCACTGCTCCAAATGCGTCAGCATACCAACAGTACCTGAATGCATCTGTTGTTGTGAGCACAATGAGGTGGTTGATAAGACACAGGAGTATGGCTGCATCACATCTCACCCGGTTTTGCCACAGTGTATCTTGATGTGTGGGTGTTGCAGACCGCTTACTATGTGTTTCACCAGTACCATGGACACATTTATAACATGCTAGTCCATGAGTAAGTTCTTTAGAACGTGTGAGGCATATCAGTGTTACTTTTTCAAACTGTTCTGAGACTTATTCATTTATATATTTGTTTCATTTAATGTTTATGGTGACAACTCCTCCACTGTAGCTTTGTCCTTGCCCCACTCTTCGTGTGCTTACCCACCATGTTCTGTTGGCCCCCCTCCTGGCCCTAATATAGAAACATAGAATTTGACGGCAGATAAGGACCACTTGGCCCACCTAGCCTGCCCATTTCCCTACCTGATGGATAAACTGCAGATTCTAGTTAATCAGCAGCTTACTTCCTCCTGCCCCCCACTAGAATTGCCTTATGCCTGTCCCATGCATTCTTGAATTCTCCCACTGTTCCTGACTCCACGACCTCCTCAGGAAGGCTGTTCCATGCATTCACAACCCTCTGTGTGAAAAAATACTTTCTAACATTACCTCTGAGCCGTCCCCTCTATCTTCAAATTGTGCCCCCTTGTTCTTGCACATCTCTTTTTCTGAAAGATGCTACCCTCTTGTACTTTAATTCCCTTCGAGATACTTGAAAGTTTCTATCATGTCCCCCCTTTCCCTCCTTTCCTCAAGGGTATACATGTTAAGCTGCTTTAGTGTCTCTCATCATGTATGTCTTCTGGTGCAGACCCTGCACCATTTTGGTTGCCCTCCTCTGAACAGCCTCCACTCTGTCTATGTCTTTGCAGAGATGGGATCTCCAGAATTGCATGCAGTACTCCAGATGGAGTCTCATTAACTGTCTGTACAGAGGGATAACAATTTCCTATTTTCTACTATTTAGGCCTCTCCCTATGCATCCCAGTATCTCCCCAGTCCTCCTTACTGCCTTCTCACATTGCTTGACCACCTTCAGGTCGTTTGATATAATTACTCCTAGGTCTCTTTCGATTTTTGTTGTTGTTCTTAACTCACCCCCCCAATTGTGTACTCTTCCCCTGGGTTTTTGTTTCCCTTCAACCAGATCATGTTTGCCACCAAGGTAAGTGCCATCTGTTCCTCGCAGACCTGTCAACTGCAGGTGTTGTGTACTGGCTTCCCTTCTGTGTTACCCCTCCTGCTGCTGTCATCACAGACAGACTGTTCTTGGTCACCCACCACATTTGCGAGAGTAATGCTGTGAGACACGAGGAGTGTGGCATCATCCATGGTGGGTATCCTTTTACAGGAGGAGGTAGGCTGTTGGTTAACTAGGATCTGCAGGTTATCCTTTAGGTAGGGAAATGGGAAGACTAGGTGGGCCAAGCAGTCCTTATCTGCCATCAGATTCTGTTTCTATGTTTCTATGTTACAGTCGCTGTGCTATGACAGTCGTGGCATGCTTTGATGTCCTTCTGCAAGCCACTGACTTCTGCCACGCATACACCCCTATTGAGCTTCCTCACCCTCTCCACCTGTCTTCTGGGAGTGGATGTTTTGGTGGACGACTGTACCAATTCCCCCAAAAGTGACAGACATCAAGTGTCAGTATGGTGCCCTGTTCTCCACCTATGTACCTTCTGATTCCTCCTCTACATTCACGAACATGGGTTGTCGCTGTTGCAGATGGCACCACTACGACTCTGCGTGAGGGCCGGCCATGACCCATGAAATTTCTGTTAACCTTGTTTTTGACTGTTCCATGTGCTGCACATCATATCTGTAGTGCACACCCTCTTTCAAGTAGTTGCTCACAGTTGTGTTGGGAGTAGGCATGTGCTATCCGAGGGACATCAGGCAGATATTGTAGTGAATGTAACCTGGGTAGGGCATCCTACTGATCAGGTGGTGGACATTGTATCACCTTTCCACAATGCAATACAATACACATTCTTCATGGATCCACACTGGTAAGTGAAGGATGTGGGTGAGGACACACTCTTTCTTTTGTCAGCATGGTGCAGAGGGAGTGAGTGTCATTGTACGTGGGACTATCAGTCCTGATGTGCCATACAAGTCTGTGTGTAAATTGTTTCAGGTAGGTTACCTTGCTTCAGTCCTCGGTAAAGGAAAACACCACCCCTTACGGAGCAGTAAAAGCCCCTCTCCTCCACCTCCCCCCCCAAGGTTTCACTGCATGGTGATGCTTCTTAAAGGGACAATGTCAACCTGTTTTTCATCATATAGTTTCTAGTCAAAAATTCACATTTTATGATTGCTTACCTTCTCTAAAATTCATTGATGTTGCTGTTTGTTTTGTCTGTTTCCTTGTTTAGTAGAACTGAAATGCATGGCAATGTATATTTATAAACAACTTTGTTTTTGTTTACAATCCTGGATCTGTTCTTACAGCATACTTCCCGAGTATTAGAAACACACCAAAATAGTGCAATCACTCAAGAGGCAGTAGCCTCCTAATCTCCCAGTGCATCACAAGTGGCTAGACTGTGTTGTGGGTGTTTCCAAGTCCAGGAAAGATGCAGTTGGAGCTGATGAAGGAATGTAAACAAACCTGTGTTTGTGTGGTGACACCAGTATGGTGGGCAGTCTTTTTCTAAGAAGAAAAAAAAAAAGAGTCAGAATCAAACTACCAGCTACATCAGCAATCTTTACAGAACATTGGCAATCACAAAATGTTTTTTTTTAAAGTAGGGACACTTTAAGACCTAAGGGGTTGACGCATCCTTTATTTATTTATTTATTTATTTATTTAATTTTGTTAACTGGGTAGGCCCACTGAGTGCAATTATGGTCCCTTTTTTCAGGGGCAACCCAGAATGAATTACATATACAGCAAAATATATAATTTACAGAAAAATTCTACATACAGTTGTTTTCATATCACGTATGGTGGAGAACATGTTTGGACATACAACACAATGTGATTATTGTTAATATGCCTATATACACTAACTAACATCCTCTTTCACAGACAGAAATAATAGAGACAACAGGATCATAGTTTAGATATCAACGGCTACAAGTGCATTGATTTAACTCCAGCAAGTGGGTCTTTAATCCCTTTTTGAAACCCCCTTGTGATTCGCATTCTTGGAGATTTAATGGTAACGTGTTCCAGATGGGAGGAATGATGGCTGAGAAAGCCCTAGACCCTTGGGAGGACTTTGTCTGGGGAACCTCAAGGAGCTGTCTGCTTGAAGACCTTAATGTTCTGCTATTCTTTTTAGTTCGTGGCAACTCTGCCAGGCTAGGGGGAGTGGTAGCCAGCCTGAGTTTATAGGCTAGGCATAATGATGGATATTGTAATCTACCTTCCAAGGTGGGCCAGTTTAGGGCCTGCAGGACTTGACAGTGATATTCTCTAGGGGGTGCCCCTACCACAAATCTGTTAACCCTATGGTACAGCGTTCTAAGTTTCTGCATCTCTGTGTTTTTAACAGAGAGTAGCACCAAGGAGCCATAGAATAGTTTGGGTAGAAGGGTATCTTGGGCATTCTTGACACGTGAGCCCTGGGTAAGATAGGGACTGAGGTGGTAAAGGAGACCAATCTTTTGGTTCAGTATTTTTGTTAGCTGATCAATGTGGGTCTTGAAGGTGACTTCCTGGTCTATGGTGAGTCCTAGGTACGTTAGTGACTCAACTACCTCCACCCTTGCCCCGGACGATAGTGAGAGAGTTAGTTTGTTCAATCTACTTGACCTAAAGCTTTTAGGCCCAAATAGCATCCCTTTAGTTTTTTTACTATTCAAGACAGGTTTGTTGCTGGTCAGCCATTCCTCCAAATTCTGCAGGTCTTTGGATAGCATTCTGTTTAGGTCATCTGGGTCCTATGTGGACCTATAGAGCACTACATCATCTGCGTAGAGGGTGACCTTCGCATTGTTACAGAAGGAAGGCAGTTAATTAATAAAGAGAATAGCAGTGGGCCAAGGATAGATCCCTGAGGAACACCATCTCTTATTGAGTGCTTGTTAGATGTGGTACCCTGCCATCTAACTAGTTGGGACCTTTTCTGGAGATAACCAGTAAACCATTGCACTGCTAAACAGTCTAGACCCATCTGTTTCAGTTGTGCCAGGAGCAGTTGGTGGTCTACCAGATCAAATGTTTTGGTGAGATCAATAAAGATCGCACCTGTGAGCAGTCCCTTATCAAGTGCAGAAAATATGTCTGTGGTGAGTTTCACCAAGGCTGTGTCCATTCCATGGTTCTTTCTGAAGCCCTGTTGGGCGGCAGTGAAGATATTATGTCTCTGCACATATTCCATAACCGGATTGTACACCACCCTCTCCAACACTTTACTTAGTGTTGAGAGTAGTGATATAGGGCAGTAGTTTTCCACTGGCTCTCGGGCTCCACCTTTATGGATTGGTGTGACCAGGGCCACTTTCCAAAGAGAGGGGACTTTCCCTTCAATGAGGGATTGGTTAATTAACCACAAAATTGGTGTAGCAATGACTGAGGCCGTAATATTTAGAAGCTTGGGTTCTATTTTGTCATAACCCGCTGTTCCATAGACCTTAAAGAGCTAGTGTACTGCTTGGAATTAATAGTAATTTTCAGATGCAGTCAGCTATCACTTCCAGTATCTAAGGTATTTTTTTATTTTCTGTTTGCTAATTAGAAGATTTTCCACCTGGCAGTACTGGGGTGATGTATGGAGTAGATTACTGTGGGAGGAAAAAAAAGGCAGCTCTGTTCCTCCCACTGCACCATCAGAAATGAGACCAAACACCTTGAGGCACCACAATCCTGACAGCCTGAGCAGTGACTTTCACAAGCTACCAATCAAAATGCTGGAAATTGTGACATCACTAGTAACCAGGGAGAGCCAGTCCCTGCTGCTTCATGTGAAAGTGAACCTGGCAGTGAGAAATAGTTCTCATTGGTTACTAGTGATGTCATAGTCAGTGTAGTTTCAGTGTTGATGTAGTGGGAGGAACAGAACTGACTTTTTTTCCCCCTCCAGACAGAGTGCTGCTCCACATATCACCCCAGTACTGCCAGGTGGAAAATCTTCTAATTAGCAAACAGAAAAAAAATACTTGAGATATAAGAAATGATAGCTGACTACATCTGAAAGTTACAATTAATTGCAGGCCGTTTCCAGGCAGTACACTAGCTCTTTAATCCCCTTTAGTAGTTTCCGGACTTCTGTACTGGAAACTAATTTGAAGTGGAAGTCCAGGATGCTAGGACTACCTTTATTGGGGTGTTGCTGTGATTTTGTTCACCCAGGGCAGTAGGTCTTGAAATTATCCAGTTCTGTGAAGAACACGTTAAATGCTTTGGTAGCCTCAGCAGAAGTTGTGTGTAGGATTCCTTTAGCAATTATTTCCCCCCTTCTTGTTTGTTGTAGCCACTGATTAGGGTATTTATTTGCACCCAGAATTTTTTGGGGTTCGATGGGTTCTTATCCTGAATGTATCAGAAGTGTTGTCTTTTGGCTTTTTTCGACTCTGCTTTGCATCTATTCCTGAGTTCCCTATAATTCTGCCAGTCCGTGATTAGGTCAGAGTATTTAAATGTTTCCCAAGCCCTGTCTCTGTCTCTCATGAGTTTCCTCAGATCTCGAGTGAGCCACCTGGCTTCTTGTCCTTTGACTTTGATCTTTTTTATTGGGGCATGCTTATTGGTGGCAGACAAGAAGTTATTAATGAAAAACTCAACAGCTGTATCAAGGTTAGGGGCTAGTTTAATTTTCTGCCAGTTGACCTCGGTAAGGGTGCTGAGAAAGGAACTTGGGTCCAATCTAGAGTAGTCCCTAGTCCAGAATATTTGGGGTGGAGGGGTTGAGAAGTCATTCTTCCATAACCTGAACATGGGTGAGTGATCACTCAAGGAATCTGCGAAGGTACCAGCCTTTTTGAATCTGTTTGGATTTGTGACCAGGATCTAGTCCAGAGTGGTGTGGTTGGCAGTTTTTGTATTAAGTCTGGTCGGTTCCTGAATTATTTGGGTGAGTTTGGCCTCTTGTAATGAGCTTTTTATGTCATCCGTGATGCGGGGCCCCCAGTGAATATTGAAATCCCCTAGGATAACTTTCTCCCTCCAGGGGAGAGTGGGGACTGTATTTATTAGAGATGTTAGTGATTCAGTGGCCATTTTGGGAGGGTTATACACAGCCCCCTCAATTAGTGGCTTGGTCCCACCCAGTAGTAATTTTATAAATATGGCTTCACAGTCTGATTGGGTTGGGTCTGTTATCAGAATAGGTGAGGCATTAAAGAGGGATTTTACATAAATCATGACCCCTCCCCCTTTCTTTTTCAATCTCTCTTTCCTAAAGGACTAATACCCATTTATGTCAACCTCATGGTCTGATATATGGGGTTTGAGCCATGGCTCACAAATAGTAATGACATCAGGTACATATAGGCTCACCCAGGCTTGTAACTCATGTATTTTAGGCCTCAGGCTGTTAATATTTATATGCGTCAGCTTTAGTCCTTTGCTGCTATCCCATAAGGATCTGTTAGAGGTGGTTACTTGGATACTAGCTACTGGTGGGTCAGGGTTTTCCTCGATATCCCCTGCTAGCAGTTGTTTTAGACAGAGGAGTAAGCTAGCTAGAAACCGAGACATTATAGGGTATTTGCTGCATTGTAGGGCATTGATATACCATGTTAGTTGGTAAAGGTTCCCTTGTCTCCTGAGACCTTGAAGATACATTAGTGGGTCCCAGAGTGCCTCCAAGGGAATTAGCATTGGACCGCTTCCAGCACAGCCTATCTGTATCATGCAGATGGTCCTGATTTCTCTGATTTAGTATGGAATCAGAACCTAGAACTATCAGAATATATATAGCTGCATAAATTATTCCCGGCTTCATTTTGTGGCTTCTGATGGCACCTTAGCCTTGACAGACTAATGCTAGGACACTTCTGAGAATTTTTTCTGAGATTTTTTTTTTCAGAATAGGCTGCTGATCTTGGGTGCACTTCACTGGGATTTCAGTAAGGTTTGCAGTTCTTTTTCCCCCAGTGTGAATTCAGGTTTATATTAATAAAAGTACCCCCCAATATGTGTGCTATCTTGTGTTTTCTTTTCTTTTGGCTAGTGGCACTAATTTTATGCAGGAGTGAGGGGGGACCTCTTGTGGTGAAGAGAGAGAACCTGCTAATGAGAAAGTAGGCTGTTAGAATTTTTATTTTTTTTAACACCGCACGTATTAGTCATGTGATCATCTAGCCCCTATATAAGTGAATGCTCACACAGGGTGGTGGTGGGGGTGGTGGGGTAGCTGCTGCAAAGCGGCAGTAGGGTAATTCACAGGCACGCTACCGAGAATAAACGGCTGCCTTCTTCATACCTTCATGCTTGGGGGAAATTTCTGCAGCTCGGGGAGGGCATGGATACAGCCCTTGAGACCCTCAGACCTTTGCAGCTTTAAGCTTTAACAAAAAAGTTAAAATTAAAAAAATTGTTTACTGTGGTGGTAAACTCTGAAGTCATTGCACATGAGGGGTGGATAGCGGAGCTATATACTCTCATACTGTGGCGACACATCCCACACCAACATGGGTTTAACTATCAGAGTGCACGTCTGCCAACTTCCATTACAGAAGATGGCACCGCTGCTCCACCTGGCATGTGGGTAGTCCTAAAATGTAAAATTTTATTTATTTATTTATTGATTGAATTGTTTCTCCGGGAAAGGCACACTGAGCAAAATGATGCTCATCTCCCAGTGCGACCTGGGGGGAGGGGTACAGAGGAGAGGATTACGCGCAGGTTATCACTGAGTGAAACATTTAACATTATAGTCTGTGCATTGGAGAGGAAAACACGCAGGTTTTCAAGTAGGATACATATAACATTACACTTATTACATTACATTAATGTATACACTTAATAGGAATTATGGCTGAGTAACAGGTTAACAGGCAGGGAACAGTTAGGCACAAGACACGTTGATCCAAGCATGGAGCAGATTACATGGAATGGAAGTGCAGTAAGACAGCAAGACAGCAGAAGTGTAATAAGTGCAATAGTTGGTTTAATAACCCAGCTTAGTAGCATATACTGGGTGCCATTGGTCAAGCAGTCAGGGATACGGGGTACAAGGGGGTGGGCACAGGAGGATAATCATGTGCAGGCACAATTTACTGTAAGGTAATTAGACATGGCAGTAGCAAGGGAGTGAGTGGAGGAGGACTGATGAATTTGGGGAGGAAGTTCATTCCAGAGTTTAGGGAGGCGGTGTGAGAAGGTAATTGACTGGAGCCATAGCATATGAGGGCATGGGTCAGAGTGGTGGGGGTGGCAATAGCAAGGAGAAGAAGTAAGACGGGAGGGAACCGAGCAAGAAGTTTGAGACAAACTTAGTACAGTGCAGTTGATGGCGATTTTCAAGAGAAGAGAATGCAAGAGAATGGTAGAGATTACAGTGAAGGGTGTGGGGGGGGGTGCATTGAGGACGAAGCGGCAGAAAGCATTAAAGAGGAAGTCCAGTTTAGATAAAGTGGACTTGGAAGCGGCACTGCAGACTATATCACAGTAGTCAAAAGACGGAAGGATCATCTTCTGCACTAGTTCATGCCTTACGGTTAGCGGGAGGCTGCTGCGGTTCCTGTAAAGGGAACCGAGCTTCAGTCACAGTTTTTTCAGGATTGCATCGATGTGGATGGAGAAAGATATGTGTTGGTCGAGCCAGATCCATAGGTACCGGAAGGAGCAGGAGTTTTCCAGTACAGTCCCATCCAGGGTATGGAAGGAGGGGAAGGGAGGGTGGAGATCCTGGACAGGCGTTGCCTTGTGCCGAAGGTCATGGTGACTGTTTTTTAGCATTTAGGGAGAGCTGATGAGAGCTGAACCAGATCTGAACTTTGTTGAAGTCGGCCTGAAGGTTGGTAGTTACCTCTTCCAAGGAAGAGCCAGAGGAGAATAGGACAGTGTCATCTGCATACATCTGGATTGATGAAGTTGAACAGCTTAGCGGCAGATCATTAAGGAAAATGGAAAACAAAATGGGTCCGAGTACTGAACCCTGGGGGACCCTGGTGGTCATAGGGAGGGGGGTGGATGTGGCATCTGAAATTCTGACTGATTGGGTCCTACCTGTGCGGCAGGCGCTGAACCAGTTGGTGGCTGATTCAGTAAGGCCAGCTTCTGAGAGCCACATTAACAGGAGGGGGTGGGAAACAGTATTGAACACTTTGGCGAGGTCAACAAATATGGCTGAGGTGATCTGCCCTCTATTCCATACAGGCAAGGATTGTGTCGGTGAGCCTTACAAGGGAGGAGGCAGTGGAATGGCTCTTCCTGAATCCTGACTGGAACGGTGTGAAGAAGTTGGAGTCAGAGAGGAAAGAAGTCAGTTGGGTGAGTACAAGATGTTCTTGCATTTTAGTGAGCGCTGGGAGGAGAGAGATAAGGAGGTAATTTGAAGTGGAGGTGGGGGTGCCCCCCTTGGAGAGGGGGATGACAACAGCATGTTTCAAAGGGGGCATGGCTAGCTGTCGACAGACAAAGACACCTCTCACAGAAGCTCCTGTCTATAGGCTTAATTTTAATTTATTTGCAACTGCAAATCTTAACTCTGGGCAACTCACAGGATTGATTTTGGCTCTCCAAGTGTCCTACCACTGGAAAACACAGCTAAAATATCAAAAATAGTAATTTCACCAGCTTTATTGGAGGCAACATGGGGAGACCTAAGAATCAGCAACAACAGGGCCCAGCGCATGGCTCAGACACCGAACCCTCTAACGCAGCCGTCCTGAAAGCAGTTAAGGACCTAGAATCCTTCATCAAGGAACTAGACAAGAAAGTGGACGGTTTTACCTCGTGGGTCACTATGGTGGAAACTAAATTAGATGGAGTAGCAACACAAAGCAAACTATCGCACATGATGGCTGAAAAGGCCATCACGGCTACTGCTGAACTGGTGAGCGAGAACCGTATACTGTGTCAACGCTTGGAAAATTTGGAGCATGGTGCCCGCCTAGCCAACGTGTGGATATTAGGGATCCCAGAGACTTCCGAAGGCCATAACCTGATGGAATACATGATATCTTATGTGCAGACTACTCTTGCCATTTCGGTTGATGGAGCAATCATGCAAGCCTACCGGATCACTCCACGGTGTAGACCCATGCAGGAAGAGACACCACAAACTATTCTTATGATCACGGCAGGTCTGACCATTAAAGAACTAATTCTGCAGGCAGCCAAAGAGAAGGGACAGCTTCACCTACCAGATGGCTCTGGGATTTACTTTTTCCCCCGATCCTTCCTGTGCAACATGCCAGAGACAAAAGGCATTTGATGTGGTGAGATCTGAGCTGCGTCAATTAGGGACTGCGAATGCACTGTTATATCCTGCGAAACTGCATATACAGTATGCAGTATGCAGCTAAAACTTTTATTTTTAATGACCCAACAGAAGCAGGGAAGAGACTCGAGAAAATCAAATCGGACTTTACCAGCCGCAAGGAATCTGTAGATTCAGAGAATGAGGGGGACTGAGAGGGCCTTAATTTTACACTAAATATGGGCCATTTACCTGTATGAGGGCTATGAGAGTTAATTGATTAACTGCTGAGTTTAATGTTATGTGTTGATTTTATATAGGGCAGGGTTAAATAGTGATTGTACTATAACCCTCAGTTATTTCTTCCATTCTCAGCCTATTCTTACTTATTGAGATAAAGTAATAATAATACTATCTGCAACTATTGTTTAAGGAGCAAATGTGTGTTTAGACGTCTCCATTATTTTTGGGACAACTATAGTTTTTACATGGACTTATGATAAGTTATTAAGACTACATCAAGAGTGTTTCACTCAGGGACTTTTTGGGTACAGATATTTAGTATAAGGTCCATGGTCTTGGTGAAGAAGTCATTTAAAGAATATATTTAGGTTATATATCTTAACAAGAGCAAACATAGATTTATACTTGTCAACCCCCACTGATGTAACAAAGGGTGATATGCTTATACTCCTCTGTAGAAGGCATATATGATGTAACTTTCTAGTGCACTGAACCAAGTATAATATATTGTACATGTATTTGGACATACTCAGTAAATAAAAAGTTTAAAAAAACAACATAGAGGATAGTGTATGGGCAACAGTGAACAACAGCAGTGTTCACTTTGAGAGGTTGTCATGACAACTGTTGAAACCCCGAGAGCGAAGCTCGAGAGGTTTGTGGGTGTCATGACACCTCGAGAAGTGAACGGCACTGTTGTTGTTCACTGTTGCCCATACGCTGTCTTTTATAGTGTATGGACAAAAGTTAAAAAAAAAACAATTTGTGGATTTTTTCTTGGTCGTGCTGTGATGACGGGGACCCCCCCCCGACGAGCCCGTGTCGGTGACAACACTCATTTTACTCCGGTTCCGCATGTTAAATTGAATAATTGGGCTCTGCTATATGCCGGATAAGAATTGAACTAAAACAGCACTTACTTTTAAATTAGGATGTTCTCCAGTGCCTACGTTGAAATGCCGCTGCCATTTTAACAATGAACAGAAGCGCGACTTGCACATGTGCAAACGTGTGCAGAGCTGTTGTACCATCTATGTGATGTACCGACGATGGTACAACAGCTAAATTATGTCACATTGATGGTACAACAACACTAGTAAATTATGGATTTTTAGAGATTATAGCATTCTAACATACACTATAGCATGTTTCCATGTCTAGGGGATAGGTACAGTGGCAAAGGAGTGGTTTAGTAGGTTGGCAAGCAGGGTTGCGATGGTGGGGGCAGAGAGGTAGAGGAGTTTGGTGTCCAGTCCATCCAAGGATTTACCTTTTGAAGGGTTCAGAGTTAGTAGGGCGTTCAGGTCATCGACTGGCAAAATATCTTTGAAGGAGAAGATGTGAGGCCTTAGTGGATTCTTTGATACTACAGGAGGTACGTGTGGAGTAGGGGTGGGCAGGGAAGAGAGTAGCGTAGAAGCGCATGTGGAGAAGTATATGTTGAACTCAGTGGCGACTGCACTAGGATCTGAGAGGAGGGTGTTGTTTACACTTAAGAGCGGAGTAGGATTGGCAGCAGGTGGAGAGAAGAGGGAGTGAATGACCTTCCAGAATTTGGATGGACTATTTAAGTTAGATGTGAGGGTGGAGCTAAAGTATTCCGCTTTAACTAGCCGAGTTGCTGTGGTGCATTTATTGCATAACATGCGGTAATTGGCGAGGTCTTGAGGGAGGTGGGATGGTTTGTGTGCTCTCCAAGCTTTATCAGGGGCATTTTGACATGCTATAAGTTCTTGGGTAATCCATGGCAGGTGGTTGCCACGTACCCTAGTGTGATGCAGAGGGGCATGGGTTTCCCAGACATTGAGGAATGTGGTTTGGAAGTGTAGGAAGGCATGATCTGTCGAGTGTAATGTAGTGGTGGGGTACCAGTTTGCTAGGGCTAGATCTTCTAGCAAGGGGGACAGACTGAGGGATTTGTAGGAGTGTTGGACTAGGAATTTTGGGGGGCTTTGGGGCGGTGAATTATGTGAACTAGATAAATAATGTGGTGGTCTCACAGGGAGTCAGGAAGTAGGCCTGCTTTGATGACCCGGTGTGGGTGGGTGGAGAGAGCCCAGTCAATTAGTGAGTGGTTGCCAGATTTGAGGTTAAGGCGGATGGGCTCTGTGATGAGTTGTGAGAGGTTTAGTCCAGATATCTCTGTTCTGTATTTATTGAGCGCTGGGGCTAACCAGTTAAGGTTAAAATCTCCCATAATGTATAGTTCATGACAAGGAAGAGGTAGCTTAGTCCTTGTCACTTTATTGTTCCCCTATCTTTTTGGGTTGTTTAACTTTTTCTTTTTTCTTAGTATTCTTACTATGGGAAGACGAAATGACTTGTGACACAAGTAGTCCTTGTCTGTGACACTGCACATCTCGAAACAGTTATGCAGTGTGTAGTAACGCACCACACATGCGATGAGCAGTATGACATTGTGTGCCACAGTGTTTCCATCCTGTCATGTGAAATTTGCCTTGACACAGTTACATGACATTGCATACAGACTCATACCTTTTTCCCCTTTTTTTCTACATAGGAAATACAGATATGTTGCTTATAGGCAGTTCATCCAATGGTGCTGGGGTTATCTTGGCCACCATGTCAGAGTACCCATTCCATCTTGTGCCATGAAGGCAATGCGAGGCAGATTTCCCTCGGCTCAGTGTATAGGATTCCAGTACCCTGAACTGTAACTGTAACTGTAAATGCATTGTCATCCCATGTGTCATTCTGTGCTTTGTATTTCACATGTACATCATACCTCCTTGACAGCTGTGGGTTAGCATGACAATGACACACATGTAAACTTAGAATTCACTTCAAAGTTCTATGATGTACGTAACAACAAAATTATTGGTATGACAACTGAATCTTTCACCATCATTTGGTAAACATATCCTAACATCAGCCAGCTCACTGTGCCAGCTACCCATACAATATACTTGTCTGGCCCATGATGAATCCCAATTAGACGTAGCGAGTTATTTAGTAAGCAGTACAACACAATTTGTATTTCCTGCAGCATCCACCTTGTAACTGTGATGTACGGGCCCTGACATTGCAGCTACTCTCAAAACAGCGTGATAATGATGTGCATACGGAATTAAGGTCACAGGAACTACAGTGTCACTGCAATGTAAATGGAAGACAGGGTCTTACTACATTTCATGGAGTCTGCTTTCCTGTCACGTACTCGCTTATGGGTATATACTACATCAAATAGTTTACCCCGATACAGGGATAATGCCTAGCAAAGGAAACCTGCGTAGTGTTGTGGTGCACTCCACCTCCAGTCGCACTGCAGTGTGCACATGGTGCATTCACTGCACTGCTGAATCACACATCAGTGTTGTGCTGTTTTAGGGGGCAAGTCATAAGCACTCAGTGGTAGCATGGATCAGTGATGCCTACGAGTTGCCGTGGTAAATGTGCTTAGCTAGTTAGCTTACCACTGCTAACAGCAACTCAACTTCTGGCTCACATATGTCATGGGGAGTCAAGTACATGTTATGGGTTGTCAGGCATGCTTGGGATTACCTGCTTATGATCTAGTAACATTTTTATCAATACCTCCTTGTTTTTGACATGTCATCCCATTCTCTCATGACATCATACAGTTATGATATTGCCTGTTGTGTAATATGACAGCAGCAATGGTTCCGGTTACCATGACATTGTCTGTGCTGTGCCCTTCAGGCATGGCAGAAATTGTATCCCTGTGCATCAGGGAATTTTTGACTGTGTGACTGTTACTTTGTTAGAGGCCACAACAATGTTCAGAACATGAGGTGGTTATGCTTCCTGCACATACCACACTGCTTTATTGTTTTCAACAACGGATGAGACGTTAAACCGAGGTCCCATCTGCCTGGATTGGTGGTAGTTCAGGTGGATGTTAAAGATCCCATGGCACTTATCGAAAAGAGTAGGGGAATTTCCCCGGTGTCCTGGCCAAATTTCCCTCATTCACTAAAAATACCACCAACAGCTTAATCTGGTTCAAGGTCAGTTGGCATTCATCTGTATCCCCTTCCCCAGGTCGTGCCTGAAAATAGGCAGGATTTGTCTAGTGCACTTACCCGGTCAACAAAAGCTAAATAAATAAAACTGAATATTGTAGAAATCATTGATAACACAAGAATGCCTTCAACAGCAGAACGTCACACAAGATTCATTTTAAATTGGGAGTGCTGTAGAGCAGCAAGATGGCAGCAGCAAATTAATACAGCTCTTCACCCTCAATACTATTAAGTTTTAAACTACATAAATCGGTGAACTTAGACCAACCAAATATAGCTGCAGACCTGTCAGAATCTCAGAGGAACAATATGGAGCCAAAAAAAGACTCTAAAAGAGTAACCCACAACATGGACACATACCTTTTTCCCGTGAGTTCCAGTGCAGGTATGGGGCCTGTAGCAGGGAGTGGAACAGCCGCCGCAGAGCTCCGGACTGCTGAGATATTGGCGATGCTGACCAAGATTCAGGACAGTGGGGAGGAAACTAATAAATAGGTGGCAGTCGTTGAGGCGAACCTCACAGAAACAGATCGCCTCATTCAGGCTAAACGGGAGCCATCCAGGAGCTCAAAGACACACAAGGGCGACAGGCCGATTGCAACGCAGCCTTTGTCCTGGACATTACTTTTTTGCAATCAAAAGTGGAGAGCCTGGAGAACGCGCAGCAGCAGGGAAACATTTGGATTGTGGGCTTTCTGCCCCATTTTGCTAGAACTGCTGAGATCCTACCACCATTCTCGAAAATTATCTTTGAAGACCTCTGGTTGCTGCCCCAAGACTCAGGAGTTACAATAACTAAGGTCTTTGCCATACCACAGCATGCCAGATCAAAGGGAGGACTGCAGCAGAAACCTGTAACTGCGATTGCCACTCTGTACCCTCCTGATGCCCGAACTGCAGTTTTACAAGCAGTGAGAGCAAGAGGAGAGACGATCTGGGAGGGCAGTAGGTTGGGGGTTTTCCACGATATTTTGGCACAGAGTCAGGCACGAAAAAAAGAGCTCCAATTAATTAAGAAAGATCTACTCGCCATGGGGTTGAGACCCGCCTGAATTACCCTGCTTGTCTTCAGGTCCGCCATGAGGCAAAGGCCCACATCTTCCTAGATCCTGCAGCTGCTGCCCAGTTCATGGAGAAATTGCTGGGGAAACTGAATCCTCTAGACTCTCACTCGGACAACGACAGGTGAAGTACAACAAATTTACTCAGACATTTTAATCTTCCCGTTTGGGGACTGGAACTTACCCTTGTTCTGGGTCTGGGACCTAAATATATCCTAGGCTTGCTGGTGTTATAGGCTTGATTGTTCTGTTAAAGCCTATGTTCCTTTTAACACTGTTCAGAGCTTACATAAGTTGATGGTCTCAGGTTTGGCCTGATGTATGGGTGTAAGAGACAAAAAATGTATTCAGCTTAAAAATTATTTTTGTTTAAGTCATTAGTATTGTTACTTCTATTATTTGACCTATATAATTCCTAAAGGACTCAGTACTGTAGTTGTAGTAATGTTATGAGCTAGTTAACCACTCAGTTTGTGAACTTTAATGATATCCTGTTTGGTTTTTTTTCATTTTTGAATACCCACAGGGCAGGTTGTGTTGCTCTGCCTAAGACTGTGGGGAATAAAGGCAACTTAATTGAGTCCAGACAATCACAGTATAGTATGTCTACAAGTACTTGTGTTACTCAGCCTACCACAATTATATATTTCTGCAATGAAGCCAATGTCTTGGTTTATTAGAGACCACAACATTTTTTATCTACCATGGTGAGAGTATTAGCGGCCTACAGGGCAATTAGCTTTAATTTACACCTTAGTGTAATTATATGGCAGTTCTCTATAGTGCTTGGATTTTAATTACTGCATATTTCACGTAGACTACTGTAATGTACCTGAACATCCACTATGGAAGTCTGCGCACCTCACTCTGTTTACATTTAATTAGTATTTCAGAAAGACCTTTGAGCGTGAGCTCTTTTACATTTATGTAAAGTGCAGATTTATGCTGTATGATCATAAAATTTTATAAACAAAAATTTAAAAAAATTAATTTTAAATTAAATGTTGTTACTCTATGCTGAATGATACAGTTTGTATGTTACAATTCAAAACATTAGTTTATGTGACATTATTGATGACATACCAAGGTGGTTAATAAGATTTTGTGTCAATATGCAAAATTACAGAATGAGAAGTTCAACTGCAGAATCTTACTGTGCCCTGAGTCAGCAACACACCATGCAGGAATTGAATATAAACATACATTGATGTGTCGAAACACGTTACTGTGCAATAAACCTCCTTAGCGGTACTTCACATAACTTCAGTGTCCCTTTGTGGTATCCGTAACAGGATATCAATGCTACAGTATGTGTGTGGGACTAAAGACACTTCCTTTGGCAGCATCCATCTCTGAATACCATTGTTGTCCAGTACAGTCCTATATTGTACAGTCAATAATGTGTTACCACTGTGTTGCCTGACTTTCAGAACCACATTCCTCACTAAATGGTTTGCCGACAGTCACATTTCTGCCACATTGGAGTTAATGTCAGGTTCTGGGGGGCTTCTACCATCACACCAACCCAATGTGAGGGTCTTATCCCACTTCATTCTCCTTCAGTAATGTAACAGACTCCATCATGCATGTAAAATGAGACTGTCAGAAAACCATGTATCTGGAATATATAGTGTATGGTGGAGTGCGGTTGTGTGTGGAAAACCATACATTGCAAAAAGTCGTTCTGCTTCGGTAGTGATGTCCTTACTAACGCAGAACGACTTTTCGTTCAGTGTTAGTGAGGATGTCACAATGCAATCACCCCCACCATCGCCGTTCATAGGAGGGGGCGGCTGGCGACTACTGCGTGCGAGCTGGCTGGCAGGCTGGAGAGACCAGGAGTGTGGGTCTCCAGTGAGAAACAATGGTCAAAAAATGGAAGCGATCCTGTATTTTGGGGCACCATGCACTATATAGAACAGTGTATGACCTCCCAAACAACTCAACAACTCTTCCCCCTCATGTTTTCTATGATGGCTGAGGGACCTCTCGAGCTTCCCTCTCGAGGTCATCAGCCATCATAGAAGATACTTGGGTGAAGAATTGCCTTGTGTATGGGTGGCCATATACTATCCTATATGTTGTTGGGATTCTGAAAGTCAGGCAACACAGTTTCGGTCAAACAACACCACACCTCTGACCTATGTACTGGATGCATGGGATTCACCTTTCTACAAACAGGGAATGTTATTAGTAGTCCACTTACTTTCACACATTAATGCAATATGTCATGTGTGGCCATTACAGATCATAGTTTTTTTTTTTTTTTTTGGTGGGGAAAAGAAACTTACATAGGCGTCTTGTGTATATGTCACAAGATTCTTTCATATGATCCCTAGGAACACAGTGCCACTGTCTGTGCTGTGCTCTGTTTTTTCATGCAGTAGATGCCATTATGATATAACTGTGCATTAAGTGATGTCATTTACCATTGGAGAACGCTGTCTCTGTGATCAATGCTTGACTGTTTTGTTTTGGGTTACACAGCACATGCCATGTAGTTAGGCTCCTGCACAGGAAACTATGCTGTGACATTCAGTTTTTCCCTGCAATATGGCCACCCACACTGAACTATGACCTTGGGGTATATTCCCATAGAGTTGTATGGGTACATTGGGAAAGGCTTAAGTGCATAGTCACACTGGCTCTGCTGCACCTGCGCATCCGCCATACTACCAGAAGATTGTGCTGGGGGGAATATAGCAAGAACCGCATGGTGTGCGTGCTTTGAGAGGGACTACGCTGTGTCTAGAACCAAGCATTAGGCCACTATACTGACAAGCTCCCAGTCAAACATTGTGTTGATTGCCACTTCTAGAGCCATCACTGTCAGACTGGACTGACACCAATGCCAGTCAGAAACTCCTTATAGTTGCTATCCGAAAATGAGCATACCTTCTTGTTCTCAACCCACCCTTCTGTCCTTTCAATGGTGCCTCTTACCAAAATGTATCATCAGTCCGTTAGCTGCAGTGGTGTCTGCCCACTGTGCCGCTGACATCCACCTAACTTGAAATCAATACAATGTCTTCTGTATCTGTGTGACAGAAAAAGAGTCACAGGATCACCAGTCTGTGTGTTCAACACATATTCTTTGCAGTTAAACAAATTGCACAACATGCAGTGCCTGCATCATTCTGACAGCATAATCCTCTGGTAATATGGTTGAAGCGCAGCAACAGGGGAGCATGGGTCACATTTCCTCACATCCCTCTTAAATTTTCTCCTTTCTATCTTTGTTGCATACCCTATTGTACTGTTGCACCTTTTCATTTGAAACAGGCTCCCCACCTGTTCCCTGTTCACTCCCGTGAGGTACTTGTAGGTCTCTATTATGTCCCCTCTCTCCCTTTTCTCCTCCAGGGTGTACATACTGAGATCCCTCAGTCTCTCCTCATACGGTTTGCATGCAACCCAGGTACCATTTTAGTTGCCCTCCTCTGGACTGCCTCTATCTTGTCTATGTCTTCTAAGATGCGGCCTCCCGAACTGTACACAATATTCCAAGTGCAGTCTCACCAATGATCTACACAATGGTAAGATCACCTCCCTCCTTCTGCTTGTGATACCTCTCCATATGCACCCCAGCAATCCACTGGCCCACCCACAGCCTTGTCACACTGTCCTACGACTTTGAGGTCATCAGATATTATAACCCCTCGGTCCCTTTCCTTCTTAGTGACCAACAGTATCCCCCCTCCACACGCACGCACACACACACACACAAATTTTATATTAAGCTCCTGGGTTTCTATGGCCCAGGTGCATGCTTTTACACTTTTTGGCATTGGGCCCTAGCTGCCATACCCTTGACCACTCCTCAAGTTTTCTAAGGCCCTTTCTCATTTTTTTCCACCCCCTCCTGAGTATCCACCCTATTAGAGATCTTGGTCTCATTTGCCAAAAGGCATAGCTTCCCTTCAAGCTCCCCTGCAATGTCACTTATGAAGATGTAGATCAGGACCAGCCGCAATACTGAACCCAGTAGCACCTCACTGGTCACTCTCCTCTTATTAGAGTGAGTGCAGTTTACCACCACTCTCTGCCACCTATCCATTAACCATTTTTTTACCCAATTTACAGTTTTGGCACCCACCCCTAGCTTGTCCAATTTCTTCTAAGGCTTTGCTGAAGTCCAAGTAGTCCACATCCACTGCCCTTCCATGATCTATTTTCCTGGTCACCCAGTCAAAGAAATGTATCAGGTTTGTCTGACATGACCCCCCACCCCCATGAATCCATGCTATCTTTGGTCTTGCAGCCCTCTGGATTCAAGATATTCCACTAGCCTTTTTTTAACAGGGTTTTCATTAATTTCCTCACCACTAATGTGAGACTGACAGGTCTGTAGTTGCTAGCCTCCTCTCTGCTGCTACTTTTAAGGAGCGGAACTACATCAGCTCTCCTCCAGTCCCTTAACCTCTCCTGTTTCCAGTGATATGTTGAATAATGCGGCCAGTGGTGCAGCAAGATCCTCCCGGAGTTCCCTTAGAACTCTTGGATGTATCCCTTCCATTCCATGACCTTGTCCATTTTCATGTTTGCAAGTCCCTTCAAGACTCTCTTTCCTATGTAAATGGACTTGTATTTACTTCTCCCCTTCTGTGTTCCTGCTGCTCCTTGTTGGTCTCTCCCCCACCCTCTCTACTGTGACAACCAAACAGAAATATCTGTTCAAGATATCAGTTTTTCCTGATCATCCTCTGTGCAGTCAACATCTACCGACTTCCTTATCCTCACTATCCCTAACCTCGCCATCCTCTTCTCACTTATGTACCTGAAGAAATTCTTGTCTCCTTCTTCCACTCCTTTGACTGTTCTTTCTTCTGTTTGTGCTTTTGCTTGCCTCAATGCCCTCCCTGCTTCCCTCTGTTCTACCTGATATTTCTCCCTGTCCTCCTCCCTCAATGTTTCTTTGTACCTCCTGAATGTCATGTTTTTCTTCACTTTCATGGCCACCTTCCTAGAGCACCATAGTGGACTTTTCTCACTCCTGCATTCACTCACTTCTTTCACACAGAGAGTGGTTGCATTCACTATACTCTCCTTAATTTGTCTCCATTGTTCCTCTACCCCACCCTGGCCACCCACCACTGCTGCTAGGCTGTTTCTAAGGCAGTTTCCCATTACTTTAAAGTCTGCCCTTTCAAAGTCTAGGACCCTCATCCTCATGTAGTTTGCTTCTGTACCCATCTTGATACTAAACGACACTGTACGGTGATCACTGGCCCCCAGTGGATTGCTCACTGTGACATCTGTTACTCTGTCTCTGTTAGTGAGCACCACGTCCAATATTGCCTCATCCGTAGTGGGTTCACTTACCAACTGCCTGAGAAAGGCTCCCTGTAAAGTCTAGGATTGCCCTGCTTCTCATCAAAACTACTGCTGAAAGGCTTCAAGTCCACATCAGGGAGACAGACATCTCCAACAAGCAGCACCTCTTCCTTATTTGCCATCCTGCCGATGTTTTTCCCTAATACCTTGACTAATTCCTCCCCCTGTGCTGGAGGCCTGTATACCATCCCACTACTAATAATGGCCCCTGCTCCTGTCTCCAGTGTGACCCACAGCACTGTCAGCTCTTCTCCTGCCTTTAGGTTCCCTAACATTTCCATATCCCTGATACCCTCCCCCAAATACAGGGTAAACCCTCCTCCACTCCTCTCTTCCCTATCCCTTCTGAACTGAGTGCATCCTGATATGCAGTTGTGATTTTCAGTGCACCATGACTCTGTTGTAGCCACTATATCCAGGTCCTCCTCTGCTATGATGGCCTCCAGGTCTGACATTTTATTTGCTAGACTTCTTGCATTGGTGCACATGGTTCTTCAAACCTTGCTCCCTCCCTGCCTGCAGACCCCCCCCACTTCCTCCCTTTCTGTACAGTGAGTCCTGTCATTTTCCATCTGTTTGGAGGTGTGGAGGGGGAGCTGATACCGGATACCTGTCTGCTGGAGGGGTGGGGACTGTGTGAGAGCTAAATTGCTGCGCTGCTCGAAAGCGGCTAGTTTATGCTGAATTGTCACTGAATGTAACTGCAGCGCCGCTCGTAAGCAGCTAGGTGTGTTGGACATCTTCGGTTAGTGAACCTGTGCTCCCCTACCTATGAATTTGGAGTCCCTGATTTGCCCTCCCGACTGGTCAGGACTTGCACAGTATGAGAGACTGTACAGTGAATCCTGTCATTTTCCATCTGTTTGAATGTGTGGAGAGGGAGCTGAAACCTGATACCTGTCTGCTGGAGGGGTGGGGACTGTGTGAGAGTTAAATTGCTGCACCGCTCGCAAGCGGCTAGTTTATGTTGGATTGTCACTGAATGTAACTGCAGCGCCTTTCGTAAGTGGCTAGGTGTGTTGGATGTCTTCGGTTAGTGAACCTGCGCTCCCCTGCCTGTGAATTTGGAGTCCCTGATTTGCCCTCCCGACTGGTCAGGACTTGCACAGTGTGAGAGACTGTACAGTGAGTCCTGTCATTTTCCATCTGTTTGGAGGTGTGGAGGGGGAGCTAATACCTGATACCTGTCTGCTGGAGGGGTGGGGACTGTGTGAGAGTTAGATTGTTGTGCCCTAGTGCAGACGCGAAGGCAGTGAGTGGCGCCACCGGCACTAAAAAATTTCCAGCTGATGAAGACGGAAAAAGGGCAAGTCATTTCCCTGTGTGTCTTTTAACATTGTGAGAGTTTAACAGTTTATATCTTGCTGTTTAATTTATTATTGACGTGGGAATAACCTAGCTAGTGAGCATTACTGTGAAGTAGTTTGTCCTGCACTTTAGTGTTAACTAATTGTATTAGTTTGTTATTTGAGCAGGCTAGGCAGACCTTTTTAGCTATTGTTCAAATTGTGTTTGATAAATTTTGATAGTTTATTATTGTATTCTGAATTTAAGGATGTGTAGGGGTTATATGGGAGAATTTAGGGGGGCCAGGATTACTTATGGGAGCTCACTGTTAAATGATATGAGTCCTTTTATCCCCCTTCCAGTCTCAGACACCACTGCTAGACGCTGTTGGGAAGTGGGGATTGGAAGTAGTCGTGTTGATCATGGACAGTGGGGCGACCCAGGTACATCGGATGATGGTAGAACAGAGGTTGTTGGGTTCAGAAGGTGCCCCGGATTACGATGGGCACCTGGGAGAGGCCAGATGTGGTTGGTGCCCATCTCCAGGGAGTCCACCAGACCGAGTGGTCAGGTAACCCGAGGGGCTGCTTCACCCTCCAGTCCCCTGATGGCAGTACTTTGCAATGCCAGATCGATTAGAAATAAGACGGCAATTATTGCTGCCTTGATTTCTTCGGTCAATCTGGCTTGCATCACGGAGACCTGGGTGGGAGACGATGCGGGCCCTGTTTTTGAGGCTGCAGTCCCTCTTGGGTATACCATGTGCACTGCCACACAGTGGAACGCAGGGGTGGCGGTGTAGCTATCTGTTTTAGATCCAGCCTGGCCTTCACCGTGCACCCAGTGGGAACTCCAGGTTCATTTGAATGTGTGGCCATTCGTGGAGGACCTGGCGCGGGCTGCAGGATTTTCCTCATCTATCGTCCTTCTGGGCCGATGGGGAATTTCCTGCAGGAGATCGCTGAATTCGTCGCCGACAGAACATTGGAATCCCCCAGATGTGTTTTTCTGGGGATTTTAGTGTTTGGGTCGACGATGGGAATCAAAGATGTAGTTATGATTTTCTGCAAACTATGTCCTGCTTAGGTTTGACGCAAGCTGTTACAGCAGCAACTCATCAGGATGGCCACATGTTGGACCTGGTGTTCTCACTGGGGCTTGAGATCAGTGATCTCAGGATTGATCGAGTACTTTGGTCCGATCACTGCACGGTGAAGTTCATGCTTGGGGCTCCCGCCAAAAGCCCTTCTCCTGCTGAAATGATTAGCTGTTGCCCTTTACGGGGTATGACCCGTGAGGGTTTTCTGGTGGCAGCTAAAGTATCTAGTGTGGGTGCTGCATGCGTCGGAGGTGTTGGTGCTGGGGTTGACACCTATAATAGGGTGTTATCTGACACCATCAACTCCCTCGCACCTGTCCACGTATGACCCAGCACTTCATACCTGAGGTCCCCGTGGTTTGACGAGGATCTCAGGGAGATGAAGAGGATGGGTCAGAGGTTAGAGCACTGCTGGAGGAGGTCCTGCCTGGAGGGGGACAAACTGGTCCTGTGTATGCATTATAGTGCATACCAGGAGGCAATCAACCATAAGAAGGCAGTGTTCCTGTCCAGGGAGATTGCTGCCAGGAAGAACCGACCAGCTTTACTCTTCCGGGCTGTAGACAGGCTTCTCCATCCTGCTTGTCTGCAGCTCGGGAGGGGTTTTTCTAATACAGAGTGTGAAGAGTTTGCTTGGTTTTTCTCGGACAGAGTGTCCATGATCCGGCAGGTGGCTTCTTCAGCCAGCAATGTTGTAGCTGACAGTGGTCACCTTATGTGTTCTGAGTACACTCCGCCTAGTTGGGGGGAGTTTAGACTGGTGGAGCTTAGTGAGGTCATTGAGGTAGCAGTCAACTTGAAGCATACCTTTTGTGAGCTGGACCCGGTGCCAACGCATTTCTTAATGAGATGTGTTGACTCTGTTGGCCTGCTGTTTGCCTTGATTGTCCGGTGTTCCTTATCTGAGGGGGTCTTTCCGGATGCCTTGAAGGAGGCTCTAGTGAGACCCCTTTTAAAGAAATCATCTTTGGACCCGGAGGTCAGGGCAAATTACCATCCTATATCCAACCTTCCCTTTTTGGTGAAGGTGGGGGAGAAGGTGGTAGCGCTTCAGTTGGAAGAACACCTCGTGACTCACGAATTGTATGAACCCTTCCAGTCGGCATTTCAGGCTAGACATAGTACAGAAACTGCACTTGTTTGGGTGCAGAATGATCTCCTCAGGGCAAGAGATCGGGGGGACAAGACAATTCTTGTTCCTCTTGATCTCTCTTCAGCGTTTGACTCTGTGGACCATTGTGTGTTGTTTGCCCGCCTTAGAGAGTTATGCGGACTCACCAGTACTGTCATCCACTGGTTTGAGTCCTTTTTTACCAACAGGAGGCAACGGGTTATGATTGGGAATTCTTCGTCTACACCCAGTCTCCTATTTTGCGGAGTCCCTCAAAGATCGGTACTGGCCCCAATGTTGTTCGCAGTGTACATGGTGCCCCTGGGAGGGATCAATAGGAAGTATGGTCTGGGTTTTTATTGTTATGCCGATGATACCCAGCTATATCTGTCCTTTGCCCCAGGAACATCCAACACAGTGGATGTGCTAAATATCTGTCTGGCTGAGATTAATGACTGGATGGCCTCCAGCTGGTTGTGACTGAACCCTGACAAGATGGAAGTATTGGTAGTGGAGTCAAACAGAGTACGTGATAGGATGGCCTCTGACTCAGAAACTGGACTTGTTCTTGGAGCTGTGTCATTGAAGGCCTCCTCTTGGGTGTGAAACCTTGGAGTGATTCTGGACAGGAACTTAACTATGGAGGCTCAAATATCCTCCACGGTTCGTACCTGTTTTTTCCATCTCAGAAATATTGCCAGGATTAAGCCCCTTGTTCCGCCTCTGGACCTCCCTACCTTGATACATGCCTTAGTCACATCTAGGCTCGACTACTGTAATGTGCTGTACCTCGGGGTCACAGGGGGATCTCTCTGCAGACTGCAGCTGGTGCAAAACGCAGCTGCCCGGGCAGCAAAAATTTTGCCATATTACACTGGTGTTGCGTGAATTGCACTGGCTGCCAGTCAGGTGGAGAATCCTCTTTAAGGTGGGTCTTTTCACCTATTAGGCCCTACACGGGCAGGGCCCTGGTTATCTGTTGGACCTTCTGACACTTGCTCTCTCTATCCGCCCTCTCCGTTCTTCTAGTGGGGGCTTACTGACCATTCCCAGAACGAGGCTTAAATCAGCTGGCGATAGAGCCTTTAGTGTTGCGGCACCCATTCTGTGGAATTCTTTGCCAGCTCAGGTCAGGGAAGCTCCCACTGTGGTTATATTCAAGGCTTGTTTGAAGGCACTCCTTTTCTCCCAAGCTTTTATTATATAAATTATAAATTGTTGTAGAGTCTGAGATTTTATTGGAGTCATTTATTCTATTTTATTTTTAGTTAAATAATTTTGTGATGTTGTTATTCTGTTTTCAAATGCTGTTTTATAAACAATTTGTATGGCGCCCAGAGCCTCCGGGATTGGGCGTCTTTTAAATAAACTTTGCCTTGCCTTGCCTTGCCTGCCTGAGATGCTTCTTGCGACTTCACCTAATTTCTTTCTCCCTTCTTTGCTCCCTCTGCTTCTTGTCAAATTTACCTCTCTCATTCTGCCTTTTTTTTGTTCTTATCACCCTTGTCCACCACCTTTCCCTACCTTCCTTCATCCAGCCCCCCCTGCCCTGGGGGGATTTTCTCCCTCCAGGCACTCCCTCAGTGTTGCTTTACCCTGCAGGGTGGGAGGCATTTTATGCCTCCTGTGGTAATACAGCCTCTCCTTCTGTCAGTTTAAGGCTCATGCACATAACATTTAAACCTCTCATTTAGTACTGAGGTTCCATTCACAGAAGGATGTAGGCTGTCACCTTTGTATAGGCTTACATTCTTCCAGGTCAGCCCCCAGTCCTCAATGAATCCAAATTCCTCTTCTCTGCACCATGCCTTCAACCAGCTGTTGAAGTTTCTGGTGCAGAATGCCCAAACCTCCCCTCGGCTGTACACAGGTAGTCCCCTCTTCGAATGCCACCATTCATGCTATTTAAGACCCTCCACCAGCTCCCTGACTAGCCCCTGTGTAACTCCCACTCCTTCCCTCACCAGGTTATTAGTACCAAAGTGGACTATGACATCTAGATCTTTCTCATGGCCTGCTGCCCTAGCGATCCTTAGGATTCGCTCTCCATTCCTCTAAGCTGAGGCACCAGGTAGGCACCTTACCTCCCTCTCTGCTTCCCTACCTGTTCCTATGTCTATCCCTCTCAAAATCGAGTCCCCCACTAGTAACAGCTTCCTCTTTTGCTGGGGGCCTTTTCCACCCATCCTGGGACCTCCCCTCACTTTCTTCAATGCTCCCCACATTGATCTGCCCACAAATTACGCCAACTGGCACCATATCTGGGCAGTGTCAGTGGCTCTGTAGGTAGCACACTTGCCTCTGAGGCCGGGAGGTCAGAGGGCTGTGGGTTCAGTTCCCATATCTGGCACTTGGGTTAATATCCCAATACTGACACTGTAGTGCAGCATGAGGGGGTGCTGCACTTCTGAGGTGCCGTCTTTCAGACAAGACATTAAACCAAGGTCCCATATGCCTGGATTGGTGGTAGTTCAGGTGGATGCTAAAGACCCCATGGCACTTATCGAAAAAGAGTAGGGGAATTTTTATTAAAACATAAAAACAAAACATATACACAATAGTGTTACTGCACACAAAATCATAATGCAAAAACACCGAAAAACATAAATAAGTATTACAGCATACATGCAACACAAAAGTTCAGTAGTAGAATCCCAAACCATAATAAGAAATGCCAACCTCCCCCCGCTCCCACTAAAAAAGTAGGGGAATTCATATTAAATCATCAACAACAAATAATAACAGACTGTGTAATTCACACAAAATAATTCATAACTTAGAAAATAACAGAAATCAAATAAGTATTATAGTCATACGATATCCAGGTTACATTAAAATAGTGCTGAGACCCCCAAAAATGAAATCCAAAACTTAAAAAATCCCCTCCCCCACTAAAAGAGTTGGGGAATTGTTATTATAACATCAAAATCAAACAAAAAGTGTAATAACTCACACAAAACTATTCAAATCAAAAGAGAAAACAAGTATTGCAATCATACCGCTCCTAGTGTACTTACAAATAATATTGAGAACCCAAATTAAGTCAGAACATTGAACACCCCCCACAACCACTAATAGAGTAGGGGAATTTTCAGCTGAATCATCAGAGAATATACAAATCTATAGTGCATCATACAAAATTTATGCCACTGCATCCTACTTAGGACCTCGGTGAAATAAAAATGAGATGAGAAAAACAATGAAATAGAAGATCACATGCTTTCAGACGAGCCAATCTACTGAACCCCATCTACAGTGGAAAAGGGAGGCCGAAATTCTGACACAGTCTTGACTTTTGATATTACTAATTGATGTCTCAATCATATAAAATAATTCCTCAGGTGTAAAATGAAGTTGTTGGATTGTCAACCTACAGCGGACATACCAAATATAGAATTTAAAACAAACTAGAAATAATCACATAGTTGTTTTATCATGCTTAGTCCATAAGAAAGGCAAAACACCTAAACACAAGATTTCTAATGTCATAGGAAAAAATGGGGATGTAGGCCATCTATTACTTAGAATCCGCCAGAATCTCTGTATAAAGGGACAATCAAAAAACAAATGTTCCATTGTTTCAATTGTGGTAGGGTATGACTCTCTAGGACAAAAACGTTTAGTAACCTGTTTATGTTTAAGATTTCCTCTCACATTCAATTTACCATGTAAGGACAACCATAAGACATCCCACATATAGTTCGGGATGCGTGGTGAGGTCAACATATTACCTATGGAAAGCTAATGCTGGGGAGAATAGGTATCATAATATGCAGAATCATTGAAGTATTTCTGGATTAAAAAGCTGTACAGTTCTTTCCGACTGAAGTTTGAAACGTGTTCTTTAGCTATGCCCCATAATTTAATCTTCCCAAAACAAATTCTCAGGGTATCAGGCAACTGCACAATATGCGTCTGTTTGGGAATAGCCATCCATGTAGACCAGGCCATAAAGACAGTGCCCAAGGAATCCAAAACCCAAGACATCCATTGTTTACTTCTCAGGGTTACTATGGGGTGTAAATTGGAGTAAACAAACACTGTAAAAAAGAAAACAATAGGTTGTACCATCTTCAAGCCTCCCTGTTTCCTATCCCTTAATAATATACATATTTTTATTGGATTTAACCTACTGCCCCATATACAGGAAAAGAAACAACTATACATCTTTGTTTCCAGATGTGGTGGCAGGCTAAACACCGTACTTAGGTATAAAAAAAACTGGTAATAGAAAGGTTTTTACCATGAGCACCCTCTTTAATTTGGACAACTGCCAGGCATTCCATACCTTAACTTTGTTCTGAGCATCTTGAAGTTTCACTGACCAATTTAAGGAAGTCAAATCCCCAGCTCCAAAAAGTAATCCCAAAATAGTGCAAGTTTCTCGTACGACAGGTATACCAATTATATGTGTAGCTTGTACATCCGCAGTTCTAAGTGGGACACAATTACATTTCCCGTAATTAATTAACACTCCTGTATGCCCCATAAAGACCTGTAAAATATGTTCTAAAAGCTTTGCAGAGGGCAGATCAGCTATAATGAAACAAATATCATCCACATAAGCTATACATTTTATTTCTGGATCACTACTCGAGAAGGAAATTCCCCTTATATCTGTTGTGTGTTGAACTCATCTTATTAATGGATCTATGGTAAATAAGTACAGGAGTGCACTTAACAGACAGCCTTGCCTAACCCCCCATTGAATTTTACACTTCTGTCCTAGCCATCCATTACAGTATGCCTGAGCAGTTGCCTTATCATAACACATTTTGATCCATTGAATAAAGAGATGTGGTATCCCATAGTGCTCTAAACAATCCCAGAGGTATGCATGACTCACATTATCAAAGGCCCTAGCCTGATCCAGGCTAAAAAGTAGTCCTGTAATCTCCCCAGTAGACCCCATTTGCATTATTTCTCGAAGGAGAATAAGACCATCTGTTATCTTCCTGCCTGGTATAGAACATGTCTGCCGTATGAAGTAAAAGGTCTGTATTAAGTAACAATCTGTTATTCAGTAATTTAGTTAACATTTTAAAATCTGTATTAAGTAATGTGATTGGGCACAAATTTACTAAGTCTTCTCAATTCCCTTTTTTGTAAATAAAGACCACTAAACCCTCATTCATACTATCAGGTAATATCCCAGTGTCTAAAATCTCATTCAGGACCCCTGTATATTCCTTTAACAGAACCATAAAAATAGTTTTATATACAGTAATTCATATGGGAACCCATTCTTCCCTGGAGTAGAACCCTTTTTAGTTTGTAAAAGTACAGCTGAAACTTCAAAATGCGTGATTGGAGCCACTAGCATTTCTTTATGTTGTGTAGTAAGTTGAGGAAATGTACACTGAGATAACCAAGAGTAGTGTGCATCAACTGGGACATCTGATGGACCAAACAGCTTACATATATGCTCATCTATAGCCTTCATAATATTTTCTTTAGCTGTATACCATTTTCCTGTCTGGTTTTGTATGCCTGCCATATATTTCTGTTGTCTCTGGTATGCACAACATTGATAGAGGTTCATAAAGGCCATACTTCCTTGTGAACCAAATCTACGTTCTGTATCTAATGATTTAAAACAAGTATACTGAGTCTTATTCATCAATTTCCTCATATTATCTAATTCTGGAAGTACATCTTCATTCCCTTGAGCTGCCAGGAAGTGTAATTCTAGGAATTTTACTCTATACTCTTGGTATGTGTTTGATTTATGTTTTCCATTAATCCTACCTATAATTTGGAAATATCTCTGTATATCATTTTTAGTATCCCCCCACCAGTCCCTGTGGATATCATATAGGTATAAAACAGATTTCCTAGCTTCTAAAACAGCCATAAATCCCTCATCTACTGATGGGAGAGAAAGGAGCTCTAAATTCAATCTCCAATACCCTGGTTCTCGGTGCATAATATCATGACTGGAAACCGTAACTTCTATAATAGCATGATCAGAAGGAGCTACTGGTGTAGTGTTTGAGGAAACAACCTTCAGGGAGTCAGACAAAAAACCAAAATCAATCCTTGTAGCTTGGGTGCCATGAAAAAAAGTTTTTTGGGAGTACCTGTTAATGCTAGGACATCAATCAGCCCTGTCTGTAAAAGTAAATCGTTAAGACAATTGGCATCACAAAACATTTTCTGAGTTCTAAGTCCCTTATCAGTTCTATACCTACTACAATTAAAATCACCCCCCAAGAATACATATTTAGATGTAAATAAAAAAGGTTGAATTGCCCGAAAGACATCTATTCTAGCAGATTTCGATTGAGGAGCATATACATTAATGAAACGGCAGTGCAGACTACTAATAATCATATCCAACAACAACAACAACACACATCCTGGGATAAAATCTATAAGTTGTACCAACTGGGCCGTTGGATTATTCACAGCAATTCCTACACCACTACATATTTCCTTGCCTAAAGACCAAAAGTAACCCCCCATTTCCATCCCGTCATTGCCTGTTCCATTTCTACCCTAGTGTGTAAATGAGTATCTTGAAAAAACACAATATCCTGATCCCCAGATTCAAACAACGAGCATATTAACACTCTCTTCCTGTCTGACTGTATACTATTAACCTTCAGGGAAGCCACCAAAATTTTGTAAATCTCCAGCATACACAGGAAAGTAGTTAAGTACCAAACACTACTGTCCATCAGAAATCTCTAGATATAATACTAGGCCCCAGTCCCTTATTTCTTCTTTGTCCATTTCCTAATCCCTAAATGGGATTTTTTCCTTTTAACATTGTCAGGGTTCTCCAGAGGTTGATCCATGTCAGAAGCCCCCTCCGGCTGTGATGAATGTACCTAGGCAGAATCTGACTCCGTACCGTCATCTTCCTGAAATACCTGATAGGTATTTTGTAATGGGATTTGCACCTTGTCAACTACACCTTTCCCTGTGTTTCTGGATCTCAAACTACTCCGTCGAGTAGAGACGACCGTAAAGGCCTCTTCAGGGGGCAGTGGTGGGGGCATAGTGTTAATAGGTGCATTTAAGGTCACAGCAGCAATGTCTCCAACTGTTATATTTGAGGCAATCATGTCTGTCATGACCTCACTTGACCCCTGCTGTGAAATGTATCATGCACCACAGGGTCCAACTGGCCTACTTGTGCAGGCATCATAGGTTTCCCTAAAGGGGGGAGGTGGAGGCCTCTGTCTTTGTGCTGCATTTACTGCAGTATTAATGTAGAAATCTTGCACACAGAAATCTCCATTTGTTTTATTTTGAGCCACCCATGGGCACTCCGTATAAGAATGATCCTCTTCACATAAAGAACATTTAGCAGGGTGGTGACAATCAGCCATCACGTGTCCTAATTCACCACACTGTACACATTTCACCACTTCGCATGTCCTACTGAGGTGCCTAGGTGAACCACACTTATAGCAGTGGTGGGGTTGTCCTGGATAAAAAATAAAACCCTTATCTCAACCCAGGTAGAAACAACTGGGTAGATGTTGCAACCCTTCATCGGTTTTCATTAAATTTACCTTGTACCTCCACCCCCCATTCCAGAAACCTTCAGCATCAAGAACAGGCTCGGGATTTCCTTGGATTTTACATTTTCGTTTGAGCCAATAAGTAATATCTTCAACATTGACCCTCTCGTTTCTGAACAGGACCGTAATAACTTTAAATGATTGCTTCGTAAGGGGAATTGCCTGAAAATGTGTCTAAGCTAGATTTGTTTTTAATACTGCATATTTCATCCAAAATCTGTTCAACATATCGGGAGTTCTGGAACTGATATCATATGTATTATCTCCAGGTGTGTGGATAAGGGCATAGACTTCACTCAGGGAAAAATCCAGCATTTGTTTGATCAACACCTTGCCCACGTAAAACCTATCTAGCATATTGTCAGTAGCCCCCAAATATCGCAGCCATACTGCATTCCTCCATTCTGCTAGCGCCACAGGCTTGTGGAATAAACTAGCAAATGTGATCACAGGAAGTGTGGAAGCTGCGGAACCCTCCAGGAGTGGAGCAGGGTCTGGCCTTGTATCCTTATGGTCAGCCCTCACCCCGCTAACAGAATCCAGAACCTCAATTGACAAACCATCCATAGGGGAATATGTAGGGCTTTGGGAGACTATGTTGCTTAGTTCAACCTCCTGGGCAGGGAGAACAAGATTCTGTGTTGGCTGACCAGTATCAGAAGGAACCCCCAGGACTATGAGGTTGTTGTTCTTTATGAGCCATTAAAAGCTCTGATTGCTGTACCGTCATGTCCATTTTTAAACTATGCACAGTCATATTCTGCTCACCTACCCCAGATACCCCAGGAACTGGGATAACAGGATCTGCTATCCATTCGCCCGATTCAATTTGAATCCATCCTGCTCCTGCAAGGGCTTTTTGTGGGGACCACTCTGCACTCATGACACCCCCATGGGTGATTGGGGTCTGGGGCAGGGATAACTGTTCTCCTGTCACAACAGGTTCAATACACTTAAAAACCTTATTGCCAGTACCTGAAAAACCCGAGGGGGGAATCTACCTCAGGGCGTTTCCTTTTCTTATACTCCTCCTCTGCAAGCAACTGCGGCAATCAGAATTCCTCCATAGCTGCCTCCAAAAGTCTCAATTTTTCTGCCAACCGTGTTGCAGTATCCTTGTATCCCTGGATTGATTCAGCCGTGACTACTCCTGTGCCAGTCTCCACTCCAGTAGCGGCTCAGTGTGTCTCGTAATCCACCCGTATAATTGGGCCCTCTGTCACCATATCACTCTCGTTGATGTCTGCACCATTAAACGACAACTCGTGCCGCGTGGGGTTTGGTACACTCTGCTGGCCACCTCCATGGTGCATTCCAGCCATACCATTTCCCCCGCTCGCTACTTGCAGCAGTGGGCGTGCAGGCGTCCGTCCTCCCCCACTGTCCTCGTCCATCTGAGCGCAGACACTCTTTTCCAGCTCAACAGCACCACCTGCCAAAAAGAGATGGAGAATTTCCCCAGTGTCCTGGCCAAATTTCTCCCATTCACTAAAAATAACACCAACAGCTTAATCTGGTTCAATTTCAGTTTGTTACCATCTGTATCCACCCCTCCCTCCGTTGCCCCTGAAAAGGGACTTCTAGGCCCAGTGGGCTTACCGGGTCAACAAAATTCAATAAATAAATAAATAAAATATCTCCCCCTTCCCCTCATATTTTTTGCCTGGCTAGTGGAAATGCAGAAAACATTGGGAGCAACATTTCCAAGTGAATTCTTGCCAAGTTGTTGAGGCCATGATTTTAAGGGAAGGGACAGAGTGTACCAACCAGATCTCATGAGTGTATGTAGTTTGCAGTTCCTGATTCCATCTATGGAGGATATGTTCTGTAGTGTGCTCCCATTTTAACTCAAGCCTCTTATAAAGGTGACCAATCAAGTGCTGCCAGCATTCCCCTTTCAGGAGCCCATAAATAGTAATAAAATCAGTGGAGGGGAATTAGATAAATCTTGGGGGAACCCCAAGGAGTACATAGCAGATAGGTTTGAATCTGAAGATATCAAAAGTGTTCCTGACCTGTCAAACCATACGTTTCTTGGAAATGTTGGAAAGGGTGAACACCCTGTTCATCCATAAACTGAAACAGGTAATGTAGGCCCAGTTGCCACCAGTGACAAAAAGTTACATCAAGGCTCATTGCAGTGAAATCCTTCTCCCCATTTTAGAAACTTGTAATACCACTACTATAGTACTAAATGCAAACAAAAACAAAGTGGTCCTGTTTGGACCTAAGCACCTTGGTAAGTCCCAACAACACATACTCACCCTATACACCTCCTCAGGCTCCCTTCTAGAGGTAGTAGATAAAATAAAATACCTAGGTGTCCACCTCGACCAAGATCTTACATTTAATCAACATGTAGATCACATCATGAAAGTTATACACCAGAAACTAAGCCTCTTATACCAAATGGGTGAGTCACTGACCGCTCAGACCAGGATAGCTGTAGCTAAGGGTACCCTTCTCCCCACCCTTCTATATGGTGCCCAGTGCTCCAGTTTCTTAGGAACTCAGAAACCAAAAAAAAGGGCTCCAGGTGACAGAGAAATAGAGGGTATAAAATTGCTATATATTGATGAACAATGCATATTGGCTAATGATGAACTAGACCCAGGTTTTAATGTTTTAATGTTATACCGTTCTAATGTTTAAATGTTATATGCTATTTAGTCTTTTTTTTTTAAATATTTCTTTTTCCTGTATTTTATGTGTTATATAGAATTAGAATATAGAATATGGAAAAAGAGATGGTTGGAGAATGTATTACCAAAGAAAATCAAATAAACAGATTATGGGGAAAACGAAAAAAAAAACTGGCTGTGCTATACAATAAGATCAGCTGCTCTGCGACAATGTCTCCTCCACGAACACACCACTGTGAGGTCCTATCCTCCATAAAATGCCCCATGCTAAATAACAGGATGTTCTACCCACTCCTTTGCCTTGCCTACAAAATTACCAGAGTCTGTACACCTCCCAACCTTAGTGGACTGATAGCCCCTAAGCCCTTGAGGTGTTCTTTGTGCTCCTCAAATGACTCTATCCTTGACATTCCCAGAGTCAGGACTAACTTGGGCAAAAGATTCTTCACCTACTCTGTTCCTTTCTGCTGGAACTCACTACCTGCCTCCATAACTAACTCCACCTCTCTTAATGGCTTCAAGAAAGGACTAAAAAGTTACCTATCAGAGAGTTGCTAATGCATTTGTTACTGCTGACCACTACCCTCACTGGCCTAATGTATATATTTCATGTCCATAGCACTTGGTCACTGCTTCTGGAGTTCTTAGTCCAGGTCTAGCATTTTTTTGTATCTTCTTGATTATTGTATCACTGTCCTACTACTGTTTGATTTACTTTATGGACCCAATTGATCTCCTGTTTTCCTACCCTCGCTTGTGCCTCAATTTTGTACCAAACTTGATCCATACATTTTACATTATGCATGTACCTAGCATTTGTCATTGTAATTCCATGTTGTCCTTGAATCTCTCTACATTGTCTGTAACTAAATCTGGGTTGCCCCTGAAAAAGGGACCCTTGGTCTCAGTGGGCTTACCCGGTTACCAAAACTCAACAAATAAATAAATACCAAGTGAGCGGGAGTATTCAAATACAGCAGTAAATCTGAGCCACCAGTTCAGAGTTATAGCCATGTAAGTGGTGAAATCTCTCAAGCTAAAAAATACCCAGGGGAGAGGAAAACAAGTATTTAGAGATATTGACCTAAGGCACTGGGTCAGAATAGCGCCGACAAGAATGCCGTTGGCAACAATAGTGCAGCAAAAATGCCATCACTTTTGTTTTTGCGGGCAGCTCCACCCCCCCCCCGGGCTTAAAGATTCTCACTCCGGGAGGGGGGGGGACGGATCATGGGGAAAGTTAAAATATGTGGGGCTGTGGAATACTGTTTCCATGGCCCCTTGTAAAAAAAGACAAGCCCTGATTTTAATAAAATGGTAGGAGACCAGGATTAGAACCTTAGTCTCCATTGCCTCCTGACCAAGCTGCATCATGCTCCAGCCCTCCATACCATGGGAGCAGCTCAGCCAAACCCCTGTATTCGGCTGCCCTTGTCCTTTTGGCAGCACCATGGTCAGCGACCAGGGGAGCACACACTGCAAGTACTGTACATCCCCTCTCACTGTCCATGCTAGCGCTACACGAACTAGTGCTCTCTAGACTGGCGCTAATAGTTTAAACCCAGGCAGTATAGCCTAGAGGTTAGAGTAATGAGCTGTGACCGAGCTTAATACATTTGGCAGACCAGACCTTGGTTTGATTCTCACAACCTCCACTTGCATACTGTGTGACTTTGAGCAAGTCACTTAACCATCCAGTGCTCCCAGGTTGTCCCTGAAAAGAGGCACTTGTGCCTAGTGGGTCTTACCAGGTTACCAAAGACTAAAATAAAAAATAATTAAAAATAAATGAAACTCAATGTATTTCCACAGAGGGCAGCAGAAGGTAGAAATCCAACAGCAGCTTATATGGAACTGTGAGGCTAGGGCATATGTTCGAAGTTTGGGAGGTTTACCCCTCCTTTCTTTCTTGACAGTTGCAGTGTAGAGAACCACATTCGAGGGTGTTGTTCTCCCTCAGATGAAATGGGAGACCAGATTATCCCAAGATTTAAAACAATATTGTGAAAGGAAGGCAGGGAGGGTTTGCATGACATATAAAATGCGAGGAAGGAATACCATACATACTGACTCTATCTGAGAGAAGAAGCTAAATGGGAGCAAATTCCACATATTCAGATCTTGTGTAATTTGTTGTGTCAATGGTTCATAGTTCAATAATTCCAGTTTAGCTAGACGTTTAGGAATGTAGAATCCTAAGTATTTAATAATGGTCCTATTCCACTTAAAGGGGAACAGACATTTTAAGTCTTGGTCTGAAGTATAATCAAACTGAAGGAGCACAGTTTTCTTTAGGTTTAACTTAAACCCAGAGACCTCTCCATAAACAGCTGTCTCCCTTCAGGCCTCTGCGACTGACATCCGGGGACAGTAGTGTGAGAAGCACTTCATCTGCGTACAAGGTCACTTTAAAATCCTTCCCCTCAAAGGTACCCCCTCTATCCCATCATTTTGTTGTATGGCTATCACCAGTGGTTCAATATAAAGAGCAAATAAAAGAGGGGAGAGGGGCGCCCCTCTTGCGTTCCTTGTTACAGAGAAATAGGAGTGCTACACAAACCGTTAACCCTGGCATATGCCTGAGGTGTGGTGTACAACTGACACAACCAGTCGAGGAACAGAGGAGGGAAGTGGAAATCTACCAGGGTATCACATAGGAAATTCCATGAGACCCTATCAAAGGCCATCTCGGCATCAAGGCTAAGAAGAGCCATAGGGATAGAGCGCTGTTTAGCAAAATCAAGAAGGTGAAAAAGGTGTAACCCCCCTGTCACCCAGGGTTACAAGAATCCCACTTAGATCTAGTGGCAGGCAGGGAAGGCAGCTTGTGAAACTCCAGTTAAATGGATTTCACACTGTCTCACTCTGTCCTCAGTCTCAGCTGAGCTGGAGGGATGACATAATATAGAATTCTTACAGCAGCATAAGCCACATTGGAATGTTGCAGCAGGGAGTTAGTTAGAACGTTGGGAGGTTTTGAAGCAGTCTGCAGGGAGACTCAGTGGAAGCAGGAGCTGTGCTGCAGTTGGCAGCCCCTCAGGGCTAAGCTCTGCTATAGAGCTACCTAGAGTTAGAGGGTGTGTGTTCTCGCGCTAGATAGAGACACAGAAGAAATTGGTCTAGTGGTGGAGACTGTTCCCCAGTTTGTTCCAGTACCCCATCTCAGGAGGGATGGGGGGAAGAGAAGCCAGCAACTTCAGGGGCAATCCTCTGGCCCTGCTGAAGAGGGAAAGCTGCCTGTCGTTTGGTTGTTCCAGTGCTGAGGTACAAGAAGTAGTTTGTTTTTCCAGAAGCCTGTGGGCACCTGCAAACCAGGGTGAGTTAGCTCTGAAATAGAGCCAATGTTTTCACCAGACAGTGTGTTTCGTATCTGCTACTGTGGGGTCAAGGAAGGACAGCCAAGTACAGTACTCCAGTTGTGTGTGACTTAAAATGTAATCTGTGCAATGGAGGTCTACAGGGATGGACATAGCCACTTAAAGAACATTACAAGTCAGGACACTATTTTTCCAGAGACTGTAGATTGTTAAATGTGACATACATTTCGAGACAGCATTCGACAAGAGAGTGTTTCAGGAAAGGTGTTGATTCCAAATGGATGGCCGGGTATAGATTTGGGAGCAAGAGGTGGGAGACCCCCCATCTGGAGTAACCAGATTTACCTCTACGGGTTTAGTTTGGGCACCTTTAGCTTTCTTCCAGGCACTTGGCCAGTGTTCAGGGAAAGTACCCAGATGTGGGATTAGATGGACGATTTTCCCTTTATGGAGCCTGGATGTGCTCACAGGTGGTGGAGGGAGCCACCCATAAATATCCATGCCATATGGAAAGTGTGTCCAAGTGCTGGTCGGATGTGCCATGCCAGGGAAACTAAGAGAAGAGGACAAGTTCGGGCTGAGTGCCCAATGTGTTTCTAAACCTGAAGGTTACAGTGTGTGAGAAGATGTGTTCTGTTCTTCATATATCGGCATTACCAGGAGTGTAGCCCCGTGGGGATCCATCTATGCTTTATTGTTCTGTTGTGCTGTGAATAAAAGCCACACTCTAGAATCCCACCCCTAGTTTGGACATTACAGTTATTGCTTCCTGTGTCCGGAGTTACTTGGGTGCCCCTCACTAGAAGTCAAACCTAGCCAAAATGCCGAGCAACAGTTTTCTCCCCGAAGCCAGGAAGCCAGGTAGTGGGTTACACAATGGAGGCACCGCACAGCGCTAATAAAACAAAAAATAACATCAACCCGATCCCTGGTTACAAATGCAATGAATGTTATCCATTGCCTGCCCTCTATGGATGAATCCTGATTTATCAGGGTATAAAAAGGTAGGAAGCAAGGTGTCTAACCGGTGCACCCAGAGTACCATAAAGATCTTGCAGTCCATATTAAGAATGGATATAGGGTGATATAAAGTGGGATTACTGGGGTCCTTGCCAGGTTTCATGATAGTGAAGATGGTGGCACTGTTCCAACTGGGAGGCGAGTCTGTCCATCCTGCACCACTCGACATGCCTGAAGCAAGGAGGGGAAGGAAGGTCCTCTGAAGAAGTCCTAGACATTTCTGGGTCTTGGCAGAGCCTAACACTGTTTTAACTTCCCCTAAAGCCACGGGTCTCAATAAATTCTGCTGCTATGCGTTTGTGAGGTGTGGTAGTGGTCTAGCAATAAAATAGGCCCAAATTGCTTCTGGGGTGGGGGGGGACTATCTTTGCTATGAAGTTTTTTACAGTAATTCTGCATGATTTGTAGTACCTTGTCTCTGCTGTGCTCCAAGTGACCCCATACTGGGCAGCAGAGTTGATGAATACTGGCCCATTTTCACTTCATTCAGAGCCTGCAAGTCAGAAGCTGCGCCTCTCTAGCCCCTACCTCATAAGAAGATTGTTTAAGGAATAAAAGGGACAGTTCCACCTATTTCATCAATATTTCCTGAATTGTCACCTGGGTCATAGCAATTTGAGCTACAATTTGGGGTTCATGATGGTTATTAAGCTGTTGTAAAGTAGACAGTATGTCTGTGAAAGATACTAATTGTTCCTCTTGGTTCCACTTTTTGCAGGCAGCATAAGATATAATCACCCCCTAACCACAGCCTTGATTGTGTCCCATAAAAGGGGGTTGCTCACTATGCCCATATTGTTATCTTGTAAAATTTGCTGACAGCTGTCTCTAATTAGGGCTGTAAACTCATTGTCTCTGAGAAGGGAGATATTGAAGTGTCAAAATGTGTTTTTATGATGTTTTCCAGGTCTGCCTTAAGGAGCAACCAGTTATGATCTGATAATACCCTGGGACTGAAAGATATGTCTTGTACTGTATGGAAGTGCTCACAGGATATTACAAACTAATCAAGATGTGCATTGCTGTTGTGTCTCACAGAATAGTGGGTGTAAGTTCTCTCGAAGGAAAAGAGTTGCCGCCAAACACCCACCAGGCAAAACTGCTGAAGTGTTTTCTTCAAATATTTCTGAGCAGAAGAAGTCCTGTAACATTTGAGACTAGAAGCATCTAGCTCCAGGGAGAGGGACAGGTTAAAATCCCCACCTAGGATATGTGGTCCCATGAGCAGTCCAATCAGTTTGCCCAAAAATGCTTGAAGGGTTGCCTTATTGGCAGTGGGGGTATACTGTACATTAGCTAGGGTCACTTCCATTTCAAACAGGCGCCCTGTCAAAATGACACAATCTTCCAACAGGTCAGAGTAGGTTTTAACACGAGTAAAAGCTGTGGCAGAAGGGAGTAGTATCGCCATGCCCCACCTCTTACCCGACTTGTAAGAGGAGGCATATACATTAAAAGTCCCCCTCTTAGAGAGTTAAGAGTGGTCCAAAGCAGAGAGATGGGCCTCCATGAGATACAGAGCATCAAGTCTCTCCCTCCGTAATAGCTGAAACATTTCACTACACTAGCCCAGGTTATTTACACCATTAATGTTCCAGGACAGTATATGAGCAGGTGTCACTGCCATAGGAAAGTCTGGGAGGGAGACAGCTCACCTAACAATAATTCCAGTCCTGGCTCCTGCCCCACCAGCAGAGGTCTGTGCAACTCCCCCCATGACAGCAGAAAATGATGGAGAACAGCAGAGTCTCCACCATCCAGGTTGAGGCCCTGGGCCATTCCATAAGATAGCCTGCAGTAATCTGTGGTCTTGGTCACCGAAGGACTGGGATACCAATAAGGTTGCTAAAGACTGAAATAAACTCCAATTTAAAAATAAAAAGCATACCTCTCTGCATTAAGACATGAACCAAATACCAATCGAAACAAGGGAAAAGTATCAACAGGGCAAGGAGGAAAACCATCCGTCAACAGGGCAAGGGAAACGGCATAGCAAATCCACCTAGAAGGGGTAGTCTCAACTCTCCCCCCAGGGGTACTGCTAATATGAAAGGGGAGAATGTGCATAATACTGCTGCCAAGGTGTAACTTGACTTCCAAGATTGGGGGAAAGGGAAATATCCTGCCCCTAATGGAGTCAGCGGCTGAGCTCCGTCTGAGGGAAAGAAACTGCAGCTGCAGTGGGCCCTTACTGCAGAAAATGAAGGAACCTGCAAAGTGAGTTATGCAAGAAGTCTCTAAAGATGTAGCAGTGCTATCTGAGAGCTACCAGTAACCCCTGTCCTGTACAGGTATTTACAAACTGAAAAATGAGATTATCCTGTGGGGCTCCAAATGGCTTTAGTAAGATATTCAAGCCATCACCAGAGGGCCAGTCCCTAGAAGTACCTCGTGTTCTAAACTAATGCTTCTACTGAGGCAGTATGGAAATACAATTAGACCGAAGTGTGGAAAACTGATTCCAGGGTTCTGGGACAGGGTAACAGCTAAAACCCTTATACAACCAGTCTGAGCTAGATCTCTGTAAGGGAGAAAAAAACAGCAGGAACACAGTTCATAATACTTCATTTTGGTGAGACAGAGTCCCTGGCAACAGTTGGAAAGTCCCAGAACCACCATTGATCTAAATAATTTGAAGTATAAAAAAAGGAAAAAATTAAAGTTCCATTCCACACTCAATGTACAGTTGGTTTGACAGTACCAGCAGAGTAACCCAGGAATAATAATTAAAAGGTCTAACTTCAGTTAAAAAGGGGAAGCTGGGAGACCACAGACCAGGTGGGCAGGGGGAGGCTGAGTATGATACCCACAAGGCATGAGGGGCTCTCCAACTTACCAGTCACTGACTGACTTGGAAGAAAAAATTACCATAGTAATATTTTTTCTTCCAAGGGATCCCTCACTATGCTTAACAACTACAATCATTCACCTGGAGTGAGCTGTCCCGGAGCTAGACTTTTATGCTAATTACAGAATCTTAGAATGAAATTCAAAACCCTGCCCTGTGGTCACACTCACACCAGCATTCCAATGGGCAGATTTATTTCTAAAGCTAGGGTGAGCAGTGACCACTGAACTAGCTAAAAGGCTACCAAAAATATATGCCAATTTTAAAAAGTTCCTAAAGCTTTGTAATGTGGCAGAATAAAGCTTTAAAACTGTAATGAAAATATTTTTAAAATATTAGATCACTGAGTATCAATTGTAAGGTACTGTAACAAGTAATGCTCAAGCAAAATTAAAGGAACTGATTCTTGTGCGAACCTTTTCCAGGTTCTGGAAGGGGAGGAAGGGATAGGATTGTTAAGCATAGTGAGGGATCCCTTGGAAGAAATAACATTATTACGGTGAGGAATTTTTTCTTCAAACTTCAAGAATCCCTCACTTTTGCTTAACAATTGCAGACTCCATAGCAGAACCTACTTAGGGAAAAGGTTCTGCAAACATATTCTGTTTAACTATATTGAATTCTTACTGATTATCTGTTTTTATACTGTGTTCTATATTTTATCTTGTTTTATCTATCTTTTATGTAAAGCGCCTTGATGATTCTGAAAGGCGCTTAGCAAATAAAATTATTTTTATTATTATTAAGACAGCAGTGCCAAAGCTGGCATCTCTTCTGGACTGTATGTCCAGACAGTAGTGCTTTGTGAAGGTGTGTACTATTCTCCACGTAGCTGCTTTACAGATTTCCTATAGGGAGACACCCCCAGGTGGAAAGTTGCCAGCTTTAGCATAACAGAACTGAATGTAGGCAGCTATCAAATGAGCAATGGTTCTCTTGGATGCTGGTTTACTCTGCCCTACTTCACTGTAAGTGACAGACAGTTGAGTACTGGTGGACCTGACATCCTTTGTGTGGTCCAAGTAGCACCTCAGAGCTCTCTTAACATCTAGATTGTGGAGCATTTGCTCCCCTGGGGTGAATTTTGCTGTGAAGGCCACAGGGAGTGTGACTGACTGATCCAGATGAAATTCAGACACTATTTTGGGGAGGAATTTTCTGTTAGTTCTCAAGACTACCTTGTCTCTGTGAAATAAGATATAGTTAGAATCTGTACAGAGGGCTTGAAGCTCACTTACCCTTCTGGCAGATGTGAGTGCTACCAGGAAAACTGCTTCCCAGGTAACATACTTCAGGACAACAGTTGCCACAGGCTCAAAAGGAGCCTCCATCAGCTGAGCAATACACAGGTTAAAGTCCCAAAGAGAAGCAGGATCCCTTACTGGATGGTACAGGTGAGCAAGGCCTATACAGAACTTTTTGAAAATGGGTTGCGAGGCCACCCAACTAGCCTTGGCAACTGAGGTGTATGCTGACAGCACTGCCACATGCACCTTCAGGGTTGAGGGCCTAAGGCCCAGGGACTGGAGGTGGACCAGGTAGTTTAGGATTGAAGGGATGCTTGCCCGAAGTGAACTGAACTGCCTAGAGGAGCACCAAAGGGAAAATGTTTTTCACTTTGAGGCATAGGTTCTCTTAGTTGTTAGTGTAAACCCCCTATCCCTCTAGTCTAGTGGGGCACTGGGTTGGAACATCACTGAGAACAATAGTGCAGTCAAGAACTGCACAGCAATAATGCCATCAGTTTTTTCCCACAGCCCGACATGGGGGGCTATGCCCCCCTCATCCTCCTAGTATTACATTCTCACTCCGGGGGGGAGCAGATTACGGGGCAAGTTGAAATTTGTGGGGCCGTGGAATACTGTTTCCATGACCCCGTGTAAAAAAAGTAAAGTCCTGATACACAAAAAAACCTTAGAGACCAGGATTAGAACCCTGGTCTCCACTGCCACCTGGTTGAGTTGCTCTATGCCCCAGCCCTCCACACCACAGGAGCAGCTCAGTCAGCCTTCTGGATTCTGGTGCCCTTGTTCCTTGTCAGCACCATGGACAGTGACCTGGGGAGCGCTTACTGCAAGCACAGTAAATCCTCTCTCACTGTCCGTGGTACCACTATCCAGAGTAGCGCTCAGTTGACTGGCACTATTCTGGTAGTGCTATTCAACGGGTACCGTCTAGGGGTATGCCAGATGTTACATTAGGGGAGGGTTGCCCACAGCAGTAGAAACACTGTTTAAATACATTTAGCTAGTCTTTACTGGGATTGGCTGTGTTGGAGGGTCCATAGCTGTCAGGGGTGCATCTTCGGTGCTGGACTGCAATAAATCTTTCATGTTAAGCAGAAAACACGCTGAAGAATTTAAATAACTGAAGGTCCACAACAGCTGAAGCTTCAGAAACAGGAGAAACCATTTTAAATAATAACAGGTAATGCCATAGCGCCATGTGTAGTCTTTATTTCTGGATCGCGGGGGTCCAACTGAGGTAGCGGTGGTTACATGTGACTGGGCTGGCCCCCACCTAATATTGTGGGCTTTATTCTCCTGGGCCATGATGGCTGCTACAGGTTCTGGTCAGCATTCAGTTTTGGCTGACTGACCCACAATACAGGCAGCAGCTGAAACCCCACGTCCATCTCTTCACTGGCTCTAAAAGCTGTCACAGTCCAAGGCGGCTTGAGGAAAATAGATATCACAAATTAGGGCTATCTCTCTTTATCTCTCCTTCCATGGCACATCAGAAACAAGACTTGGGCAGGCAACTCTTCCCCTTAAGGATGAGGAAGCATCCCCACCATGTGGCTGCAACTGGGTTGGCCTTTCTTGCTCTGGTGCCCTCTCACTCTCTTTCTGGGCATGGACTGACTCCCACAGTGCCCTTGGAGCTGCCACAACCAGGTTGGCATTTTTGCTCCATGACGGGCATTTTTGGCACAGTACTGGGCTCCATTCTGCTCTAACCTCATAACTGTTTTATCACTGGGATCTGAGCAGCCATGGATTTGAGACCACTCTCACATGGCCTATCTTTCTCCAGCCAGTGTCAAGGTGCAGCCTTACCGGAGGGATGACACACACTACACCGTCTCCTACATGGGGCAATCCCTGACTCCTAACAGCAGCCACCACCACGTCAACTCGCAGTGCTCACTTTTCAGCCCAGCCACTGACGGAATCCCCAACTATTTTTGGAGAGCAGGCAAATCATCCCCGCTCTCTACTCTTTCCACCACCACCACACTCTCCCATGGCAAGCTCCCTCAATCACCCCAAAACCTCCCAATTTATGTCCCCACTACCTCTGGTGACCTCTGACCCACAGAGTCCACACCCATAGGCAGGGGCCAGAATGCCTAATTAATTAACAGCATTAAAGACCTCAACAGTGTACGCTGTGTACACATATCCCATGGGGGGGTTACATTGGTTTCCTGGATAGTGTAAGCACTTCCAAAACCTCCTCAGAGAGGTTTAGTCCAGGGAACTCTTCAAGTACCGTGCTCTGAGGTGCAGAGTTCTCAGGTCTGGGAATGTTTATCCTGCAAAATGATAAAAAGTTAAATAAAACTGCAATCAAAGCCTGTATGAAGATGCTCAAAACATTTTATTATGCTTATCAAGTGGACTCACAGGTGGCCCAGCCAAAAAAAAACCCTCAACGTTTCGCTCAAGAAGCTTGTTTTTGAGCTTGAGCATTTTCAGACAGGTTTTGAGCACGGTTTTATTTTACTTTTTTCATTGAGCCAAGTTTTAAAACAATGCACTGTGGTTATTTGAGCTGCCCTGTTTGCTATTTTCAAATGTTATCCTGCCCTGAGACAAGGTCAGCAGGTTGTACTTCAGTGGAAGGTTGATGGGATGTTTGATGGAGAAGAACCAGAGAAGTGAGTACAAAATCTGCCTGGCCCAGTCTGGAGCTATGAGTATCATTGTTGCCGACTCCCTTCTCAGTTTTAGCAATGCTCTCAGCAAAAGTGGGAATAGTGGGAAGGCATAGAGACATTTCATGCCTAGTGAGGGACTAAGGTGTCCTCTAGGGCTGTACCCATGGAGGGGGGGTCTGTAACAGAACAATGGGAGCTGGTTGTTTTCCCAGGATGCAAACAGATTTATTTCTGATGTATGCCACCTTCTAAACACTGTGGCCACAACTTGCTTGTTCATGTGACCATTTGTAGTTTCCCTGGCCGATTCTGCTTAGGGAATCCACCAGGCATTGTCTTTCCCCTGGCAGGTGTGCTGCTGACAGTTGAACATCCAGGGAAAAGCATTAGGTTCCAGATCTTCTTTGCTTCTGTGCACAGTTTTAAAGATTTTGTTCCTCCCTCGTTTATATAACACATGATATTGATGATAAAAAAAAGACTGCCTAGTTGCTCATTACACAAGACCCTTGAAAAGAATGTGTGTGATTCATTGGGAAAATTCAAGAGGCTTACTTGTCTGAGCTGCTCATAGCTCAGATGGTAAGAGCTAAAGCATGGATTGCTGAGGTCCTGGGTTCAAGTCCCAGTGAGAGTCACACTTTTCCTTTCATTTCCACAATTGGATTTCTAAATAATGCCTCGCAGTGGCTTATCTCATTGAGAGAGTGAAGTAGTTATTTGTGTCTTTAAAAAAAAAAAGACTGCCTAATTGCTCATTACGCAACACCCTTTTTTGGTTTTCTTCTTTTTGCCCCTACTGCTCCCATCAGGGTCTGCTCTGGTCATGGACCCCCTTTGCCTCCACCTTTGGTTATGCCTGCATCCCCCAGTTATCCCTGGCTTTCCCCCCAGAGAGTGGGGACGCGGCACCGACCCCCTATAGCGGGGCCATGGTACAAGCATCTAGTCGGGGGATCAGCTCCGGAGGCTAATAGAGGCACCTGGGGGCAGAGCATCATGTAGACAGTGAGGTTCAGGAGTTTTTCCCCCCTTTAAGCAGGACAAGGACATGCAATGATGACCTGCGTCCACCCCGTACTGACGTTCTGTTGAGTGTCGATGTGGTGCGGCTACGCAGCTTCGCTAGGTGCCGCTCATGCGCCGAACGCTGCCCTGCCCTTTCCCCAGAGAAGGAGAGCTGTCCTAGGGATGCTCAATCCTTCTCCCTGCGTCCTCCGTGACCCAGGTCCGCCTTGAACCTGGGGTCACCGGTGTCGCAAGCAGAGATCCAACCGTTGCACCAACAGGCCCACCTCGCAACACCCTTTAAAGGAATATGTGTGATTCATTGGGAAAATTCAGGAGGCTTACTTGTCTGAGACTCTCATAGCTCAGATGATAAGAGCTAAGGCACAGATTGCTGAGTTGCTGGGTTCAGGTCCCAGTGAGAGTTACACTTTTCCTTTCATTTCCACAAGTGGATTTACATGATATTGGTGTTATACGTCCTGATCTGGATGGACTGACCCCTGATGTGGGAGGAGAAGGCTTGCATTGCCAAGTACACTGCCCTGAACTCCAGGAGGTTTATGTGCTCCTGAGACTCCTGTGGGCTCCACATACCGTTTACAGTAAGGTCCCCCTGGAGAGGGGCATCTGTAGTGACTATGACTGTGAGTGATTGCTAAAGGAAGGAAACTCCCTCTCTGAGGTTGTCTTCTTCCTGTCACCACTCCAGTGCCCTTAACAGACACTTTGTTACAGGCACTAGATTTGACAGTGGATCCCACCTCTGGAACCAGAAGCTGCACAGGTGGTGCTGGATATCTCTCATGTGGAACCTGGCACCACTGCAGTGGATGAGGCCATGTGCTCCAGCAACTGCAGAGAATCCCTTGCAGGTCTGGGCTGACTTGCTGTAAAGGATTTTGCAAGTACTGTCAGGTTTGTTACCTTTTCTCAAGAAAGGAATGCCTTCCCGTGGTGGGTATCTAAGAAGAAATGCCTTCCCATGGTCGGTATCTAACTCATTAAGTCCAGTACCTGAACTGGTTCTGTCTGAGACTTTTGGGCATTTATCAGGAAACCCAGGTCCTCCAAGATGTGCTATGTGAGGAGGAGGGAGGACTTGGTCTCCTGGTGTGACTTTCCTGAGACTAGCCACTCATCCAGGTAGGGAAAAACCACCACGCCTCCCCTCCTCAAATGTGCTTCCACTACGGCTAGGCACATTGTGAACACTCTGAGCACTGAGGATAGACCAAAAGGAAGGGCTGTGATCTTGTAGTGGCAGTTCCCTACTCTGAATCTGAGGTACTTCCCGTGACTGGGCCTAACTGGTATGTGAAAATAGGCATCTTTCAGATCCAGTGAGCCTAGCCAATCTTCTTGTTGCAGTGATGGAATCACTGATCCAAGTGTTACCATATTGAACTTTTCCTTTTTTAAGTGTTTGTTCAGGTATCTCAAGTCTAAAATGGGATGCTCCCTATTTTTCTTGTGGGTCAGGAGGTATCTTGAGTAAAGCATCTTCCCCCATGGGGGGGAGGGAACTTTCTCCACCACATTTGCTTGTGGCAATTTTTTTACCTCCAATTCCAACAAGAGTTTTTCTGCTGGAGTATGAGGGATGAAGGTTTTGTGAACCCGCAGTTTTGGAAATGCTCTAAACTGCAAGGTCAGACTCTGACTCATTATTTCCAGGACCCACCTACCTGTGGTTATTCTTTCCTATTCCTGGAAATAGTGAATCAGCCCTCCCCCACCGGCAGTGGCTGAGCGACCTGTGCAGACTTGTCAGGGGTTTTGCTTCACCTGGGATTTGGGAGCAGGCATTGCGTTTGCACACCTGGACCCCTTTTGCCCCTGCCTCTGAGAAAACCCCTCTGAGGGCAAAGTCATAATTAATGTAGGTGGGTGAGGTTAGTAACCCCTTTCTCTACGTCCCCTTCCATAAGGCCTGCTGGAAGTGGAGGCCTTTTCCTTCTCAACATTAGTTTTGTAGGTAGTCTTATATTCATTCACCTTCTTTATGTATGCTTCTGTCTTGTCACCAAAGAAGGAATTCCCCTCACAAGTGAAATCCACTGGTTTTGTTTGAGAGTCCTGAGAGAGATTTGTGGTTCTAAGCCAAGCAAACGTTTTTAGGGATACTGCACGTGCCATGACCCTAGCTGCAGTGTCATTGGTGTCCACTGCCAAGTGGAACAGGTACTTGGTGACATCAATTTCAGTCTTTGCTGGGTCTGTCAAATCCTGTGCCAGGTCATCAACAACATTCTTCCTCCATGCCAGGATGGACCTCCAGAGGGCCTTTTGGTACTGAGCTGTGTAGGCCATGTATGCTGCCTGCCTGTAATGCAGGGACGCTGAGGTATAGACGTTTTTGCCCATACCAGCCAGTTTTGTGGAATCTTTCTTAGGAGGCTGGGAGGAAAGGGGCACTTTGGCATTATCATAGGTGGCAGTCTGGTCCACCCCCTCATGATCAGGGTGGGAGTACAGGTACTCAACACCCTGCTTGACCACCTTATACTTTTTTCTCTATTTTCTTGTCTATGCAGGCAGCTGAAGTAGGTGCTAACAGCACTTTGTAAGTGACCTTTTTGAGGGATTTGTGGATGAGAAGTAGCAACCTATTTGTGGGAGTTCAGCCCATCATATCCAAAAACTCCACCTCATCCTCATCTTCAGCAGTCTCCTGCAATGAGATGTTGAGGGTGTTCACCATTTACCTCACAAAAGTGTAGTGTGAGATGTAGTCATCGGAGGGACGAGGAAGGAAACTGAACTCTTGTTCAGGAGTACCTGCAGGTTTCATGGGTTCTCCTTTCTCCTCTTCCTCCTCCTCCTCCTCCTCCTTGCAGTAGAGTCCAGTTTCCTCCTCCTCCACAGGTGCTGGAATTGGTAGTAGGAGCCTGGGGAGGATGGAAGACATACTCATGCAATTCCCCATGACCTGAGAAGTCTGAAGGAATTGCTGTGCCTTAGTCATGTTGAGGCATCTTATTTTGTCCACTAGCATCTCTTTTCCTTCTTCAGGAGGAGGGATAGCGACATGTTTTTCTCTTTGCTTTTTCTTTGCAGGCACCAATTCCATTGTCTATTCAGAGGCTTTTTATTTTTACTGGATTCAGGTTTCCTCCATTCAGACACCCTGACTTCTGAACCATCCTTAGTTGCTTTATTCTTCTGCTTACTTTGAGGGCTGGACCCTCCCCTGTGCCTTTAGATGATGTGGAGGCGGACTGAGAAGCCATAATGTCTTTTAAATTTTTTGCCCTTTTCTGTTGTGTTTTAGGGCAAAACTTAATACAGAGTTCACAATTGACAAAATTGTGTGATCTGGACCTTGGCACCTCAAACACAACTTGTGGCAGTCTGCCTTAGCCAAGAGCTGGAAACAAATTTTACGATTTTAAAACCTGTAGGTCCTGTCCTGTTTATAGGCTTGTCAGTCATGACAAACACTTACAACCCAAAAAGAGTGCTCTTATTTTTATTTTTATTTTATTTATTTATTTTATCTAGGATTACAATACTTTGAGCCGAGGCTCTTTCACAAAGGTTCCACGTCAGCATAAAATCCCTATACAAGGAAATTACATATAAAATATAGAAATACGGTTCAATTCCTTTTTTTGTAAGAACTGCACTAATATAGAGTGCAGACTCTGAAAAATTAAGACAGCTATGTCTCGGTTCTGAAAATAGGGAACCAGGAATGGTTTACAAAAAAAGAACAGAAAGCGGTGCTCTTTAAAGAAATTCACAAATAAACTGGGTAAAGTTATGCGGTTCCCTGAACGTGGGAACCATGCCACGACTCTCCTTTCTCCGGTTCCTGGGAACCAATGTGGAACACAGAAAAGTAATCAAAATCACAGTCTTACACAAATAAAGTCCCTAATCTAATTCAGAGTTATTGAGGGTATGACTAAACAGTTAATGTTTAACAGAAATCAGCAAAATAATAAACTGCAATTGGTCAAAGTGAAGAGAAGACTTTGGGGTGACTGCTTTCTTTCAGGCGAAGAAATAAATCTGCTGTTAGAATGATGGTGTGAGTGTGACCATAGAGCACAGTTTGGAATGTCATTGCAAGATTCTCTGAGTAGCATAACATTCTAGGCTCCAGGGCAGTTCATTCCAGGCGAATGACTGCAGTTGTTAAGTGTGAGTGATTCCTGGGGTTTGAACTACTATGATGTGTGTTAGCATTCAGTCCAGTTAGACAGCTACCAGGTGAACTCATTCTCTCAAACACTGCACTCGGAGGTAGATGTCAGGGAGCAAATCTTCTTAGCATGTGTAGGAGAGCTGCTGGGAAAGTCAGAATTAGGAGAGGGGAGGTGTCCCACCCAGCCACCTACACTTCTGACTCAGTGAACAGTAGAGTCAGCATTTCAGCCATTTTTATGTTGCTTGCACGCATGTGCAAGAAACATAGTGCCATCATCGGAGATTTCGGAGGTGTGTCACCTCCTACTCCAATTCAGGCAGTGTGCTTGCAGGCACGGCCCCTGTAAGCCAATGCATTTTGGAGCTGTCTATGACACGCTCCAAAATGCAGTGGCACACAGTTGAAAGGGGGAGCTACGCTTCAGTGAGCAGAGATAAGAAGCCCACTGAAGCATAGCTCCCCTCCCCATGCAGGCGTGCGCGCCCCTGCACCTACTGCATAGCCGACGGGGTGCCCAATCCCCGCCGGCTGAGCTGCTGCCGCCGTCCCCACCCCCCCAGTTGTACGCAAGCACGCTGGGAGCCCACCCCAGCATGGCAATGAGTCCTTTTGCCGATGGGGTACCCAATCCCCCGCTGGCTGAATGCCCCCCAACGTTCTTGTGCCACGCTGGGAGCCCACCCAGTGTGGCCAACCATCCCACAACGTCTTTTTTTTGTTTTAACCTGAAAACAAAACGGTCCCGTGAGCGCCTCCCGACCCCCCACAACCCGCACCCACCCACTGCGCACCCAGCCTCCCATGCCCCCTCACCCCATACTTACCTCCGGACTCCGGCGATGATCTTCAGTGGACGGGAACACGTCTGCACTCTTCAAAGCCGACCGCAAACTGAGGAAATGCCGGTAAGCTGTATAATGGCCTAGATAGGGGGGTTTCAACTTTGTTGCATATCTCAGGCATTTTTTGGAATTTTTGCAGCAAATTTTAAACATGGGGTTTTTGGGACCCCTTCTCATGAGTGATGTCACTGTCATGGCGTTATTCGGGCCCGAAGGGTGATTTCGCGCAGTGACAGTGCAGTGACTGCGAAATCACCCTTTGGGCCTAAATACCGCCATGACAGTGACATCATTCATGAGAAGGGGTCCCAAAAACCCCATATTGAAAATTTGGTGCAAAAATTCCAAAAAATGACTGTTTTACGAGCGTGTGTTGCGCAGTTCCTACGCAGGCGCATAAGTTCACAGAATTTCAATATTTTCACTCCAGATTTTCAACATTGCCATTTTACCACACCTTCTTATGAGTAGTACAGCTGTCATTTTTTACATCTCACCCAAAATGTGTTTCCGCCTAGGTAGCACAGAATGGCGCAGTTGGTGTGCGAAATCAATGTACGGGACAAATTAAGAAAATCACAGTGACACTGTTCATGAGCAGAGGTCTTAAAATGGCTATGTTGAAAATTTGGTGAAAAAATTCCTAAAAATGACTGTTTTACGAGCGTGCGTTGCGCAGTTCCTACGCAGGCTGGTAAGTTCGCAAATTTTCAATATTTTCACTCCAGATTTTCAACATTGCCATTTTACCACACCTCCTTATGAGCAGTACAGCTGTCACTTTTCACATCCTGCCCAAAACGTGTTTCCACCCATGTAGTGCACAATGGCGCAGTCGGTGTGCAAACTCAATGTATGGGACACATTAACAAAATCACAGTGACACTGTTCATGAGCAGAGGTCTTAAAATGGCTATGTTGAAAATTTGGTGAAAAAATTCCTAAAAATGACTGTTTTACGAGCGTGCGTTGCGCAGTTTCTACGCACGCTCGTAAGTTCGCAAATTTTCAATATTTGCACGCCAATGACTTCCAAATACCTAAACAGCACATAGAAGCAAGCAACATTCGGCATTGACAAATGCTTGTTTTCTCTTCCTCCTCCAATACTCCTCTGAGGGAGACTTGGAGGTGCAATGAAGGCAGGTTTTTCAAAGCTTTACTTTGTTTTACAAAATAATTGCTACATTTGCTTGATGTCCTCCTCGGAGGGCATGTTTTTCTCTTGAATCAGAATCCTCATTTTCTTTTCACACAGGGAAATCTTGAGGTGCTTTCTCTTTGTTTTCCAGTGCCAGCTGAAGAATTTAGCTGCTGTTCAGAAAACCTTTTTTTTTGTTTAAGGCTGCCATCTGGGGCATCAGAGCATTCTCAGCTTGGAGCCCTGTGCTCTTTTCTGGAAGATGATTTAGCAGTCTGTTCTGCCTTCTAGGTTGCCAGCAATAACTGTTCTGAGTCATCTGTAGCTTAAAAGGGAACTGTCAGCAATAAGAGCCTCACACTCGAGTGTGAAACTGATACCAGTTTGCACTTTCTGTATAAAAACATTTTTATTTACTTACTGTTTACTGTAATGTAGTACATTGTATCAGGCTAATTTCACTGCCTTGTTAGGTGACATTTCCTGTAACCAGAAATCCCAGAATCCCCTGTAGCTTACATCAGAGGAGAGCTACAGTAGTGGCAGATTCAATAGCCTACAGTACATATTTTAAAGATACTAGATGTTTACAGGTCCCGCAGTACTCACTGGGCTTAGTACATTCCTCTGTGACTGTACCTAGCCAGAGGAGAACAGCAGACCAGCAAACAGAAGCTTACAGCTTAGAAAAACTCTAACATTCACTGCAGACTATTGAATCTCCCACTACTACAGCCCTCCTCTGATGTCAGCTACAGGGGATTCTGGGATTTCTGGTTACAGGAAATGTCACCTCACAAGGCAGCAAAATTAGCCTGATACAATCTACCACACTGCAGTAAACAGTAAGTAAATAAAAATGTTTTTGCACACAAAGTGCTAATTGGGATCAGCCTCACACTTGGGTGTGAGGCTATAATTACTGACAGTTCCCCTTCAAAGCAGAAGAGCATGTTACGGTAAAAATGTGACCTATACTTTTTTATGCCACTTTAGATTGCCCTTTACCTCCTGCATTATTTGATACCATTCTTTCTCCATTTTGAGTCTGCTTTAGCACTTGTTTTTAAATTTGAAATAATAAAAGAGCTCTTTTTAATATGGCTCAGACCAGACTTTTATCTGTATTCTCAACAGTTTTTGTACACTTACTATCCCATAAGGTCAAGGGAAGATTTTTACTGCATGCTAGTTAATTTTAGTCACAAGAAAAGTGTTGTTAAAGAGTATTCAGAAGTAGAAGAGAACACTGATGAAAACCTGGAATGAGCCATAATAAAAGGAGCGCTCTCTTTATTATTTCAAATGTAAAGTGTTAAAGCGGACTTAATGTGTAAACAACTATATCGTACAAGACAGGAGACAAGGGACAATATTTCTTCTTTTCATTCTGTTTATCTGTCCTCACACCATTGCATGAGACCTCTTTCATTCATCTCTAGTGCCTGTATCCAGTCCAGTCGAGATCCTCCTTCTAGTGAAAGTGGACTCCCCGGTCCACCTGCGACACACTTGGTGGGCACATGCCTCAGTTTGCCCCCAGAGGTAGAATTGTCTTCAGTGTCTCAGTGAACTGACCCATACAATCCCATTTGGCTGCAAGTGGAGGTGAGAGCCAGGGGCAGCCAACCCAGAGCAGGCTGGATCTGACAGAGGACGTGGTGGGCAGCTGCATCACCCTCTTATCCAACGGCCATTTTCCACCCTGATTTCTGCCCTGGAGAAGAGGACATGTAATGACATCCTGGTAATGTCAGTAGTGCTCTCATGCATGAAGCACTGCTGCTTGCCTCTCTCCCAATCTCCTTGTTTCTGCTGTCTCTGGTTGACTGACTCCCAGCCAATGCTAGGGGTCAGAATATCACTGAGCACCACAACCCTCCCTCCCTGAAGGAGGACAGCTGTCTTCTGGATGCTTAATCCTCCCCCGGCCAACCTTCTGACGCTCCAGGCTCATTCCCGAAACTGGGTCTTCAGCGTCACATCTACAACTTGCTAGTGGGCTGGCTTGATAAGGGACAATATAAAATAGAATTAAAAAAAGTATAGGTCAAAATGCTCATCACTAACATGCAGTGCCACTTGAAAGCAGCAGTGCAACAAAATTGGGCCATTTTTCACAATAAAAGATTCCAGTCATCTTCCAGTTTTATTTGGTGGTAAAAGTTTCCAATTCCACCAAAAATTAACTATTTTCTAAATGTTTTATTTAGTTTTTTCTCAAGAAAAAGATATGTCTTCCCCTTCTCTCTCTATCCCTTCGGAACTCTGGTTTTCATTCCCTGGCACTCCCTTCTGGGTCAACCTCAGCTGGCCAGGCTGCCTTCTCCCAACGCTTCCTCAATGTCTGGAATTTTCTTCCCCTTGCTATCCACACTGCCTCCTCCATATGCTCTCTCACCTTGCTTCTCCTCAAAAAAATGTCACTTCTCACTCTTGGAACTGCATCTGATACCAGCCTTTATACCTCTCTTCTCATCCTTCCACTCCCTCCTTTCTTCCCTCCTTGTCTCTGACCCCCTCAAACTCCCTGCTTTTCTAACTCCCTGCCCTAACCCCTGCTGATATCCCCCCTTTCCCCCTCCTTTCCAAATGCACTCTTCCTTACTTTCCCCTGGAAAACTTCACTACCATTTGCCTACATTTGTTATACTCTGCACTTCAATTTTGCACCCTCTTCATGCTACCTTCCTGGTTTCACTTCTGTAAATATACCATGATATTGTACATAATGTATAAAGAGCAACTGACACAACTTCTGATACATTGCAGAATTAGAATAAGCGTATCCCCCTGTAAATCTCATATCAAAAACTAGATTTTAGCATTATTTCATTTTAAAGTATGAGCTATTTTATAACCCTGATTTCACTACCTGTTCAAAAAAGCCTGTGTCAGTGAAGAGCTGCTGCTGATGTCATCTCAGAAACTCACAATCTAGTACTCCATGTCAGCAAGCTTATAGGACCTGTGTCTCCAAAGTTCTATAGATCATGTGCAATGGTTTCATGTGTAAAACAGGCAGCACAATTCAATGAACATTGCTTTAAAAACGATGTGTGTTTCAGGTTTTGTAACAATGCTGACAATTTTTTGGGGGGTGCCTTTTTGCTGAGGTCCTTTTTTCCAGGGTTGCAGGATGCTGGGTCATAGCACACTGTTGTGAGGTTTGCAGACTGAATAAGTGTTTGATTTGGTGAAAGGCTGAGATCATTCACACGTATCATTCATTCAACTGAGGCAATTTCTAAGGGTGGCACTTTAAAACAATTATTCCATCTCCTTGTCAATGGGGGTGGGAGAGATAATGCTGTTTTGAAACCTTACTAGGAGTTTCTAATTTAGCCAGCCCAATATTTTCTCATTGTCAGGCTGTTTTTGACCTACATTCAGGTTCATCTATGTTCTACTCTAAATTAAAATGATCATTTTACCAGAGCTAACATTTCCACCCCAATATGATTTAACACATATAAGGTCCCAATTAAAACTTATTGTAAAGCAGACACTGGCAAACAGCAGTGAAGTTACCAACATTACAATACTAGCAGCAATACAACTTTCTAACAGGCACAGTAGAGTAGCACTCCAAATGGCATCAGCAGCCTGGAGACATGCTAACTCAGCATCCAGCAACCCTGGAGCCACTGAATGTAGGTCAAAACAACCTGACCCAGAGAGAACACATTGGCCTGGCTAAATTAGAAACTCCTAGTAGGGTTTCAAAACTGCATTGCCTCTCCCACTCCCATTGACAAGGAGATGGAATAATTGTTTTAAAGCACCATCCTTAGAAATCGCCTCAATTGAATGATGGGTATGAATGGTCTCAGCCTTGCACCATATCAGAAACTTATTTAGTCTGCAAACCTCACAACAGTGTGCTATGACCCAGTATCCAGCAACCCTGGAAAAAATGTCCACAACAAAAAGGCACCCTACAAAAAAAAATGGTCAGCTTTGTTACAAAACCTGAAATACACACAGTTTTTAAAGCAATGTTTATTGAATGGTGCTGCCTGTTTTACTTGTGAAAACCATTGCACATGATCTTTACAACTTTGGAAAAACATGTCATATAAGCTTGCTGACAGGGAATACTAGATTGTGAGTTCCTGAGATGACATCAGCAGCAGCAGCTCTTCACTGAAGCAGTTTTTTTTGAACAGATAGTGAAATCAAGGCTACAAAACAGCTCGTAACTTTTAAATGAAGTAACGTAGAAATCTAGTTTTTGGTATGCGATTTACTGGGCATATGCATATTCTAATTCTGCAATGTAACACTTTTGGCCAGAGTGGTGTCAGTTGCTCTTTGTTGAAGCTTGTCTGTGATACTAGCCAATTGACCATATGTGTTTAATTGCCTATGTATTTGTACCTTGTTTTTTCAATGCTCCGTTCTAATGCCTCCTGCTATGTAAAGTCTATTTCTAGTGTTACTCATGACCTCCTCCTTTTTTTTATTTGTAGTTTTTCCTCCTCCTGTGTCAACTGTCCCCCTTCCACTGGTCCCCCAGTCCGTCACCCCTCTGTCCATCACAACTTACTTGGATGGCACGGAGGTGCCCAGCTGACTGGGTGCAGAGCCTGCGGAGAACTGGTGTTATCCTGCCGGTCAGCACCGTTTTCCTTTTTTCTGCCCTGCCCCCTCCCCCTCGTGGCTTGAGTGTGCACACATGAAGGCATGTGCATGCCACGTACCCGTGTGCTTGTGCCTCCCTGACTATGGCACTGCCCTCTGGCCTCCAGTAGGGGGCAGCCAAAGAGCAGGACAGCAACCCTCCTCTCCCCAAGAGAGGAGAGCAGTATGTTAGACTCTCAATCCTCTCTCTCCCCTGCCGACCCCCGGCAACATGAGTTCACTCCCAACCCCAAGTTGCCAGTGTGGTGTGAGATACGGCGTTCAGCGTCTCGACCCTCAGCACCACTGGGCCAGCAACATGACCCTCCTAACTTCCCCACAAAGCAAACAAGCTGCTATTTTAGCTAAGTATGTCTTTCATGGTAAAACTCTTGTAATAAACAAAATAAAAACAGTTCTGCCATATTTGGCTTAGAAATAGTATTGTAGGACTTCCGGTGATGTCACAAAGGCAATGGAAGCCTGATCTAAAAAGCTCTTAGACCGATCCAAGCAATCTGACTAAATCATCCTCTCAAAATTTACAAATCGAACCATCTACTAGTACATCGGGCACTAGAGAAATGGCAGCTAAAAGCAACAAGCCTAAAAATTCCAGGAACAACGCTTCACAAGCAAAAATTAAGCAACTTACCCTGGATGAGGAAATGGAGGCCTTCACAGCTCGCTCATGTAGAGATCGGACCCTCTCATAATCGTCCCTTAACATCAACGACGATGAGCTTTGCCTCCCCAGAAAAGCAGAGCGCACCTTACAAAAAATGTTATCCTCAGTTCAAAAAATCGAATCATCCATGGCTAACGTGAGGCAGGATGTTAAAAATATCGATTCCAAGGTGGCAGGTCACTCAAGCAAGCTCACTGAACTCTCAGAGGCACAGGACATGGAGGAAAGGGTACTGCTGTACCTGCTACAAAGGGACTGAGAAATGCACAACAGGCTGGAGGACATAGAAAACAGGTCCCACTGAAACAATTTTCATGTCCATGGTGTTCCGGAGGGGGTGGAGGAGGGATTTGCCACTCTGATAGACTTTATGCAGCAACTCCTGCGTTTGATGCTCTCCATACCCTCTGACTTAGACCTCACGATGGATAAAGCACATTGGTCCCTAGTCCCCAAACCCATAAATCCCATGGCCAGGCCCCGATCCTGGGTTGTGCGTATGGTCTTGTTTCAAAGTAAGAAATGGGTGCTAAAAGAAGCCTGGCAGCTTAGAGATTTAAAATATCAAAGTGGGCCCATTTTCTTTGAACAGGACTTTTCCCCCTGCTCTGCAGGCCGAATGCTTCAAAGTCCGTGCAGCGGCCAAGGAAATCAAGGAAAAAAGAAGTGTAAAAGCCCAGATACTATTCCCCTCAAGGTTATGTTTACATCTGGAATCAGGTCCTAAAACTTTCAATACCCTGCTGGAGGTGATGCCACTTCTAAAGGACTGGGGAATAACCTTACCTGACTTGGGAATGGAAATTCTAGAGCAGAATCTCATGAAAATTGTCTGGCAGGTGGCAAACAGAGCAATGAAGTGCCCACACCATGGAGCTTTACCACAAACACTGATGAAGGATGCCATGAGGATTGCACAATGAGTAGAGAAGAAGGAAAACTCCAAGCAAGCATCCTCCTCGAAATTCCCCCCCTACCGCTGAACTAAAGCGCGAGCATTGCTAATCGCCACCTAAAATCAAGGACTCTCACAGAAAAAAATAATACAGCTGGTTCTCTGGACATTTAATATGTGGGACTACTACATGGTCAGATAAGTCTAGCACTTACTTGTACATGAGACTGTTATAACATAATATTTGTGATTGTCTTCAGAAGTCTGTATCATGAAGGAGACCTCTCTCTAGGGAGGGTGTACTGTTTTTGTTTTTTTACCAATATTAAATCATACCTATTCGAAGGTTTTATTACTAGAGCAGGGAAATGTAAGGTAAAGATTGCTAATATACTAAATAAAGTACTATTGCCCTATGCCAGTTATTAGAGAGGGTAACCTGGGTCGGGTGCTAATTTCCCCTGGCAGATAGCTTCAAAGGGTGACTCTCCTTGATCGTTGGGTGCAGTACCACTCAGAAAACCAGTTACTAATAGAAAGGAGAGCATCTCCTAAAATGCTTGGGGGGGGGGAATCCTTCCTCATGCACTACCTCTGAATTTCTAGCTCTCTGGATATAAGGGCAAGATCAGAGAATTACTGCTTGACAACGAGGGGAGAAAGGGACCTGTTGCTGGTCTTCCTCTAGAGTAAAATAATAATGGAGGGGTGCGAGTGGGGTCGAATAGGGATCCTTGATCACATGATCAAGCCTAACAATTTGCCTAAATGAAGGGGGCATCTAAGAGACCGCATAGTAAAACATCCCACAGGTGTGGGAGTGGTAATGGGGGGACCTAAGAAACTTGAAAAAACTACTTGACCAGGACGGGGCTGGGGGAGATGGTTGATCCCCTAGTCCTCAGTGATGTTCTTTATCTTTGGAGCAGTATTACATCTCTGCTCTTAGTCTCTTAAGAGAGATTATCAGTGTTTGTTAGCAGACACTTTCCACTACAAGTGGAACTAGGCGCCCTCCCTGGGAGGAGCTTGGAAATGCACCTAGGAAGCAACTGCTTTAAAACTTCAGTGAACTCTTTTCAACAACTGATTTTTTTTTCTTTTTTTGTGTCTAATTGTTCTTGAACTATTTAGTTAGTGTTATAAAATAGTTCCTGTTCTGTAATGTTTTAGAATTACTGTTGAAATCGCCCAGAGTTGAGGGCGTTATTATTTAAAATGTTGTTCTTGGATATTGTTGTGTACAGCCAGATAGAGGTGCAGTCACAAATCAACAAACCTTTGCCTCAGCCTAATACTGAAAAACAGGAGGTTAAAGATGACAATAGACTACAGGGTACTTATCCACTAAAAAAAACCCTGTATTGACCAAAAACAAAATTATGGCTAATTTGAACGTTTGTTCCTATAATATAAAGGGAATCAACTCCCCTATCAAACGAACAAGGCTGCTGCAAGAACTTAAAAAGCTTAGGGTGGACGTGGTCCTACTCCAAGAAACACATTTATCAGCAAACAAACACCTAAAACTACGTAGGGTGTGGGTTGGTCAAGTTGTGGCAGCGTCTCACCCCAAACCCAAAATAGCAGGAGTGACCATTCTACTACGTAGGGGGTTAAATCTGACCATCGAATCAACAGAAGGGGCCTTCAAGGTAGATATGTGAGGATTTCGGCACGTCACCAGGGTAGGCTATTTCATTTTATTAATATATATGTGCCAAATTCCCAGCAGGAAACCTTTTTTGAACAATTTTTTAAGAAAATAGCCTAACTCCCCTCCCCGGTCAACTACTACTTAGGGGAGATTTCAGTATAGCCCCACATCCCCAGAGAGACCGCTCCTTAGGAGCTACCTCTACAAACAGAACTGTATCCAAAGCTCTTGTGACACTGACAAGGGAAATGGGTCTTGTGGACATTTGGCGTGCTCAGCACCCCAAGGATAAAGACTATACATTTTATTCCCATGTACAGCAATCTTACTCTCTCTCATAGACTTACTCTACACCCATGCAACCACCCTCCACTTGACCAGAGACTCCCATATACACAATACAACCCTGTCTGACCACTTTCCAATTTCACTTCGCCTAGCCCTTCCCCCACAAGACAAACAGACCCTGTGGAGGCTTAAATAACAAATAATGAATAACAAAGGATTTGTTACTAAATTAAAACAACAGATAGTAGACTTTTCTCTAACCCACCAACCCACAGGTTATTCACCCCTACTTAAATGGGATACACTGAAAGCAGTTCTGTGGGGAGAGATCATCTGTTTTGCAGCCGCCCAAAAAAAACTATCACAGTTAACACATAATAAGTTATTACTAGAATTAGCAGAGCTGGAGAAGCGCCATAAAACAAATCCATCAGATAAGCGGATTCAAGATGAACTGAATAAAGCCGAAAAGACCCTACAAGTTTTGGAAAATAAAAAGGCAGAGGGTCAGTTAAGATTCACCAATCAGAAATACCATGAAGTGGGGGGGGAGGGTGTCCAGATTGCTAGCATTTAATTTAAGAAAGGCCCAGGCAGACAGGCACATCCCCTATATACAAGAGGAGGGACCACAAGGGAGAAAATGGAACTCCCCTAAAGAAATAGCACTTCTTTTTTTTTTTGTATAATGTTTTTATTTGTTTTTCCAATAAGCTATTACATACAATCAAACACATAACTTATTCATCCAGTTACTAGCATTATATCCTGCAGAGACCAATCTCTTCACTTCATTCCACACAATCTTATAGTTGATTTCTACAGAGTTGCATTACATTGAATTATAGTGGTTTAAAATTATATCTATTAATATATCATAAAATAAGATTAAATAAAATCCAATCAGATCAAGTCAAATCAAATCAAAACAAAAAAACAAAGTGCAACCATTATTCTCTTGCCTGGTACCTTCAATCTTCAGCTCCATCCACTCTTTTCCGTACTCTTCTATCATTCACTTCTATCCATTCTCCTAGCCTTCCTTTCCATACTATTTATCCTCCCCTTCATCACTTCATCTTTACTACTTTCACATACCTTTCTTCACTTCCTTTTTTTCCTTTCTTATCCTCCCGTACCCTCCCATAACATCCAACTTTCTTCCTCTGTTAGGGAGGCCAAGAACGGGGCCCAGTGCCTTTCAAATCCCTCTTCCCTTCCTCCCATCACATATATCAGCCTTTCAAGTCCCAATGTCTGCAACACCATCCTCCACCACCCTTGCACTGTTGGTGCCACCTGCGAAACCCACGTATTCTGAATCCCATGTCGAGCCAGGATGAACAGTACCCTAATCCACCTGGGAAGCGGTACCCATTCCTCCTCCTCCCCCATTCTTCACTCCAAATAAACATCCTAGAGGGTCCATTGGCAGCTCCCTTCCAGCTATTTTCCCCACTCTATCCACTACTTCCCTCCAATATCTCTGCAGTATCGGACATTCCCAGAAGCAGTGCACATATGTTCCCCTGTCCGAACCGCACCTTCCACATAAGGGCGACACTTCAGGATGCGCCTTGTGTGCTATTACTGGTGGTAGGTATACTCTGTGTATGAATTTAAAGTAAGCCTCCTTATATTTGTTGCATATCATTATTCCCGAGTGCATCTGTAGCAGTAGTGTCCAGTTCTGGTCCGATATCTCCCTCCCAAGGTCCCTCTCCCATAGTTTCCTGGTCCTTATTGTCCTATCTGGTAATATAGCTTTCCCTCTCTTAGCAGCCCTCCCTATAAACCCCTTTTCCTGCTTTCTAGCTGCATATATCATTCCATCTACCGGATCCACTTCATACAACCCTTTATTTTATTTTCTCAAACTTCCCACATATGCCCTGGTCTGGAAGTGCCAGAATCTATCCCTCTTATCCCTTCCTACTACTTCTTGCAACTCCTGCAACGAGCAGAACTGCCCATTCACCAATAGATGCCCCAGGCTACCTATTCTCTTTCGCTCCCAGTTCCCAAATCCACTATCCTCCATTCCTGGCAGAAAATAGGGATTCCCCGCCACCGGCAACAAGAGTGTCTCTTTCCCTTGTGTCCATCCTCTCCCCTTCAACACTTTCCAGGCCATCAATACCTGAACCACCATAGGGTTCACTTCTTTTCCCTTCTTATACGCTCTTAACCCTCTACTATGAAGATATGCTGTTAGTTTCCCCTGTGCCTCTCCCTGCTCCAATTCCACCCATTTGGCTACTTCAGGTTTATGTACCCAGTCTGCCACATACCTTTGCTGTATAGCCAAAAAGTAATTCTCCAGATCTGGAAAGTTTAACCCCCCTTTCCCCTTATCTGCCTTTAGCTTCCCTAGACCCAACCTTGGATGTTTTCCTTTCCAAATAAAAGCAGTAAAGTCCTTCTCTAACCTATTCACATCCTCCTTGGACAGGCCCAGGTGTATCATTTGCAAGGGATACAGGATCCTAGGCAGCACATTCATTTTTATTATATTGATTCTACCCAACCATGACACAGGCAAGTGCTCCCATCTTCTCAGGTCCACTTCTATGATTTTTATCAATTTGGTATAGTTTAAGTTACACAGTGATCTCAAAGATCTGCCCACCTGCCCCCCCCAAATATGCCATGCTCTCCCCCACCGCCTTGAGCCCCCAATGTTTAATCTCCTCACCCGAACCCTTAAGCCACATAACTTCTGACTTTCCCAAATTAACTTTATACCCCGAAAATTTCCCAAACTCCTCAATCAAGGCCAAGAGAGCAGGAACCGACCTCCTAGGGTTCTTCATAAACAACAGCATGTTGTCCGCATATAGTGCCAATCTCTGCTGCAAGCCACCTTCTCCTTCCACCCCCTGTATGTCCTTAATTTCTCTAATTGCCACTGCCAGAGGCTCTATAGCAAATGCAAACAATAGCGGGGAGAGCGGACAGCCCTGCCTCATACTTCTCTCCAAGTTGAAGCTCTCCGACCTGCCCCCATTTACAATTACCTGTGCCCTTGGCTTTCTATACATCGCCTTTACCCATCCTAGGAATGGTTCACCCAGACCAAACCTCCCCAGTATTTCAAACACATACTTCCACTCCACCCTATCAAACGCTTTTTCTGCGTCCATCGAGAGGATCCCAATATCTTCTTTCCCCTTTCCTGCCCTCCACAGCATGTTAAGTAGCCTCCTCATAGTACGATACGACTGTCGTCCTTTGATAAACCCTGTTTGGTCTGGGTGAACCAGCCCCAGTAAAATTTCCTCTAGCCTACTGGCCAAAACTTTAGCCATTATCTTCAGATCACAATTCAACAATGATATTGGCCTGTACAAGGTACACAGGGTAGGGTCCTTTCCCTCCTTTGGTATGAGTCATATACTAGCATCATAACATGTATCTGGCAAACTGACCTCTTCCAACCCTTCTCCCTGCTGAAACACTCTGCACAATACCTTTGCAACCCGGGTCCCCAACAACTTGTAGTATTCCACTGGATACCCATCCGGGCCACTCGCTTTCCCTTTATGCAACTTTTGAATAGCTCTCAGCACCTCTCCCTCCATGATTGGTTTTCCCAGCCTCTCCCTCTGTACCTGTCTGGCCTTCGGTAATTTTATTTTCTCTAAAAACTCTATCATCCTTTCCTTTGTTCCCTCATCCTCTGCCTGGTACAACTTCTGAAAGAAGGCCCTAAGGGCATTCCCTATCTCCTTTTCTTTATTCTGTAAAATGCCCTTTTCATCCCTCACTCCCAAAATTCTATTCATCCTTCTGTGTCCCTTCATGAGATTAACTACCATTGGACCTGGTTTATTTCCCCATTCAAATATGTATCTCCTACTAAACAGGTTGGCTTTCCCCGCTTCTGTCCTTAGATGTGCGTTCAGTGCCTCCCGGATTACTCCCAGTTCACGAATGGCCTCCCCCTTTTCCCCTCAGGCCACTCTTTTCTCTAACTTCTTTAGTTTACATTCTAGCTCTTTCCTTTGTGTACATCTCTTTTTCTTTATACGGGAAACAAATTCAATAATTGCTCCCCTCATAAATACCTTGCCCGTGTCCCATAAAATATTATTCGAGGTGCCCTCCTTATCATTTGTAGCCATGAAGAAATAGCACTTCAGTTTCAGAAATATTATCAAAAATTATATTGGGAAGACAAGGACAAAGAGAGCATAACAGAAAAAGCTCAGACTTTTTTAGACACCCTCAAATTGCCCAAAATACCGGAATCAGCTAAGATAGAATTAAACCACCCCATCACAGTGGAGGAAACTCTGGAGGTTGTCCACCGGCTGCCTATTGGAAAGACACCAGGCCTGGATGGGTTCAGTGGGGAAATATATAAAGAACTGGCCACTTCAGTAGCCCCTCTTCTAACAGAGGTGTTTAACCAATGCATAGAAGATGGCAAAATTCCAGAAAGTTGGTCCCATTCAATAATAATGACTATACCTAAACCCGCAAAAGAACCAACAAAGTGTAAATCTTTCAGGCCTATAGCTCTCCTTAACCAAGATCAGAAAATTTTTGCAAAAATTCTATCAACCCGACTCCAAAAATATATTGAGTTACTCATTCACCCAGACCAGTTGGGCTTTATTCTGCACCGGCACTTAAGTGATAATATTAGGAGACTCCTGAATATTTTACAAAGAACCATAACCTGAACCCGGCCCTAGCAATCTTTTTGGATGCGGAAAAAGCCTTTGATCGGCTAAACTGGACATGTCTCTTTATGGTGCTTGATAAAATGGGATTTGAGGGGAATTTTTTAATGTGGATAAAACTGTGTTATCAAGAACCCCAGGCTAGGGTAAGGGTGAATGGCACTATTTCTTCCCCCCATTTAAAATCACGAGGGGAACAAGGCAGGGTTGCCCCTTATCCCCATTGCTTTTTGCAATCAGTATGGAGCCCCTGGCCCAAGCCATAAGGCAACATGACAAAATCGAGGGCATAGAAATCCAAAATACCCACCACAAGATCTCCTTTTATGTGGACGGTACCTTGATATATCTGTTTAATCCAAAATTGGCTCTTCTACATCTGCTGACACTTCTAAAAGATTTCGGAGACATTTCGGGTTTTAAAGTCAACACCTCAAAAGCTGAGGTGCTACAGATTGGGGAGGATCCCAATGAAGACTTAAGGGCTAGGGTTCCATTCAAATGGGTTAAAAACAAACTAAGACACATAGGATTACAAATTCCTAAACAATCAGCCCTGCTGTATAAGCACAACTATGAAGTCCTGAAGCAACAGATAAACACAGACTTATACAGATGGAAGTTGCTCCCTCTAACACTCTCAAGTAGACTAGAAACCATCAAAATTAATGTTTTACCAAGATTTCCTTTCTTGTTTGTTAATCTCCCCCTCCAAATCCCCCCAAAAGACTGGAAAGACCTTAAAAAAAACTTTCAGACTTCATTTGGTTAGGGAACGTCCGAGAGTCCGCTGGGAAATACTAACAGAGGGGAAGGCCAGGGGAGGGATGGGACTACCAGATTTCCCTAAGTACTATATTGCAGCTCAGTTATTACCGGTCCTCAAAATGTTGATGCCTGGGAAAGGGCATGGTTGGCTGGAGATTGAAGAGTGGGAGTGTGAAATGGCTCCATTAAATATCTTGCCTTGGGTAGTCTAGCCCAGCAACTTGAAGAATATAAGCAATAAGTTTACACAACATACAATGTCAAAGTGGTTGGAAGCAAGGTAGGGTTGGAAAATAATCTGCCCGATATGGAAATATTTGCCACTTTCGTTTCTCCCCAGATTCCCTGTATTGAAGGGGGATAAGTGTTTTTTTCAGATGGGTGACCACTGGGCTTAAATACCCACGTCAGTTCCTTGGGGGAGACCACTTAAAACCATTTTCTCAGATGCAGGTGGAATTTAACCTGACCCAAGCGGACTACTTTAGATACCACCAGTGTGCACACTACATTACTACTAATATTGGTCTTGCAGACTTAACACAGGGACCATCGACCCCCATACTGTTGACATATCAAAGAAGTGTTATGAGGGACACCAAATCATACATATCACAGATATACAAAGTGTTGATGAAGGACAGAGGGACCTTAGCGATGCAGAGTGTGGAGCAAAAATGGGAGTCAGAAGCAAACCTTACTATTCCAGTAAAAATCTGGCAAAATATCTGGATAGGTATTCATAAGACCACCAACTCCCCTTCGTGGAGAGAATTTTGGTGGAAAATTAACATTTGCTTTTTTAGAACTCCAACTATCTCACACCGTTATACCCCTCTCATCTCCAATAAATGCTGGAGACAGTGTAGGCATACTGGAATGCATTACCATACCTTTTGGGATTGCCCCATGATCACCTCATTCTGGCAGGAAATTGGCCAAGACATCTAAAATTTTGACACTCTCCACCCAATTAAAAGTTGAGAATTTGGTTTTGGGACTCCCCTAAGGGAGATTAGAACCTCAGTGGGGAAATACCTTTTCTATGTTTTAATTGCAGCAACACTTAAGGCACTCACGCAATGTTGGCTGATGGAACCTCTCCCCCCAGTTGATACCTGGTACAAGAATATTAAACAAATCAGGGAGATGGAAGCCGTCACAGCCCTTTTAAGGTTGGCCGTAGATAAATTAAATTCCAGATGGCTCCCCTTCTTTGACCATATTGAGAGAAGGGAAGGTGTACTGGTTCTAGATCAGCTCCTTCAATCCTAAAACCTAAAACCAAAACATCTGAGCCGACCCATCCCTGGATATGTGATATGGTCTTCACATCTCCATAATTGGAGATGTCCTGCCTTTGTTCTGCCCTTTCTCTTATTTACTTGTAATTGGCTGTCATCCTACTTAATCCTCTCTTATTTACTTGTAATTGAATGTCATCCTACTTAATCCTTTCTTATTTTATTGTAATTGGCTGTCATCCTACTTAATCCTTTCTTATTTTATTGTAATTGGCTGTCATCCTACTTAATCCTTTCTTATTTTATTGTAATTGGCTGTCATCCTACTTAATCCTTTCTTATTTTATTGTTATTGAATATCATCATTTTGGTCTAAATCATAAAGAATGTACAGTTATAACATAGGAGATACAGACTCAGGAAATAATTTTCAATTAGAAGTGTTTATTAAGTCAGGACATTTGATTGAAACCATCGAAGGATGAACTCTGAAGCAAATGGAGGCTCTAAGTAGGCTCATGAACATTGGATGAGACGAAACTTCTGCCAATGGCTATCCTGAGCCAACTTCTCATGTTCTTTTTCCTCCCTCACACAATATCCAAATAACAATTTCTATGGAACTGTGATCTGAAAGACAAGTAGTAGACTCCATTAAATATAGAAGGGTTTGCACCCTGCCAGTCTATCTTTATAAATTGTATAACTACATGTAAGAAGGTATATACCGAATATATTCTGTATTGATTGTAAGACTGTACTCAATAAACTGATTTTGAAGTTGAAAAAAAAAAAAATAGTATTGCAGACCTAGCAAGGGCTGTGACTGAAAAAATAAACAACACTTATGGTGCGCAGCATAGGCTGTAGATTTGACAGGAATTATAATATTTTTATTATTTGTAGCTGAAACTAGCTTTTTGGAAAAACATTTCTCATTGCAGTGCTGTTTTAAGTATCCTTGAGTGCCAGAGGCTGCTGTAGAGGAGAAGAAGAGCCATCCAACTAGCTACTAGAAGAAACAAAGCTGGAATGGGATCTTGGTGTCATGATCTCAAACAATTTAAAGGCAGGGAAGCAATGCGAAAAAGCGGCACTAAAGGCAAGCGGCATCCTCTGATGTATTGGTAGGGGTATTACCAGTAGGAAGTATGATGTAATCCTCCAGCTGTACAGGTCCCTGGTGAGACCTCACTTGGAGTACTGTGTGCAGTTCTGGAGACCTCACCTAAAAAAGGACATAGACCATCTGGAAACAGTGCAGAGATGTGCCACCAAAATGGTGCAGGGCTTGCACCACGAAACATACAAAGCTAGGCTTAGCCAGCTAAATGTATTCAACCTCGAGCAGAGGAGGAACAGAGGAGACATGATTGAGATATTTACATTTGTTAAAAGGGTCAACACTGTATAAGCCAGGAACCTTTTCTGGGAAAATAGGGCTGCATGTACTAGAGGACACAACATGTGCCTGGTGGGAGGTAAATTCAAAACAAATGTTACAAAGTACTTTTTCATGGAGAGGGTGGTGGACCCTTGGAACAGCCTGCCAACGGAGGTAGTGGCAGCCAAGACAGTCAGTGAATTCAGACAGGCATGGAATAGACAGTATAGTCACCTTAGCAAGACAAATTGGTTATAGGGGGTGAAAAACCCAGGAAGACTAGATGGACCACACGGTCACCTTCTGCTGGCAAATTATTATGTTCTTATGTTCTACCTTCAGTGTTACTTTTTTCCATCTTTTTGTGCATGAAACTGTTTTGTGCATGACACAGAGTTTGGAACTGTCTGATTTTGAAAGCAGCACAAGGGAAATCACAGAGTTTGGAACTGTCTGATTTTGAAAGCAGCACAAGGGAAATCACAGAGTTTGGAACTGTCTGATTTTGAAAGCAGCACAAGGGAAATCACAGAGTTTGGAACTGTCTGATTTTGAAAGCAGCACAAGGGAAATCACAGAGTTTGGAACTGTTTGATTTTGAAAGCAGCACATGGGAAGTTAAAGAGTTTGGAACTCTGATTTTGAAAGCAGCACAAGGGAAATCACAGAGTTTGGAACTGTCTGATTTTGAAAGCAGCACAAGGAAAATCACAGAGTTTGGAACTCAGTGCTTTGGCTTCTCAGAAGGAACTAGAAGGGGGACAAGATCAGATCTACAGTACAGTAGCTTCTTGTTGTTTTACATTGTTTCTTATGGATTCTACTTGGTAGAAGGTTATTTCTTTTCTTTCTTACTACTAAGGGGCTAGCAGGGTATTGTTTGGGGCTGTTGGAATTTTGAAACCTGTTTTGGTAGCTATAAGTGGGCTCATTTGTTTGATTCACTGTGTGGCAGGCTGCATTTGTAGAGATCTATTTCTTCGATTTTAAAACATAATTGGTGTGATTTAACTTGGTCTGTTTCTTTGAATTGGAGACATATATCTTCTAATTCCAAGCCTATTTTGATGTGTTGTGGTGAAGCTGTTTGAATTGGAGTCCTGTTTCTTTGGATAGCAAACTTATTTTGGGGGCTTTGAGTAGAATTGTGATTCATTGTTACTGGCTTCACTAGCTGCAAAGTTTGAGTGCAGAGTGGGGGAAGGGTGCTAATGGTCTGACCAGAGGCCTCAGCTACCTGATTGTTTCTGGAAGACTTGGGCTGGTCCCACCCTTGGTCCATTATTTCCTTTATACCAGGGTTCTGACATCACTTCCTCAAACAGGGAAAGGATATGCACCTGTCATAGCAAAAGCAGACATCCAGGAAAGGAACAGCAGCAAGTGAAGAGGTGACTGCTCTCTCAGTGGAAGGGAAGCAAATGCAAATCTAGAGCTTTCATTATTACTTCTTCGCATTGATATTGCATTGGGGACAGGAGGAGTAGGAGTTTGAAAAAGGTTGTGCAATGGCTACTTAAAGTCTGCTTTTGAGTGTGGATAGGAAGGATAGGAATATAAAAAGCAGTTGCTCAATATATCTAAACGTGTGCAACAAAGGAGGTAAGGGAAATAAAGAAAATGTTTTGCACTGATAGAGGAGGGAGAGGGGAGACTTGGGGGAGTGTTTGGTATCCTGCATCTGGAAGGGTGGGGGGTCGCTGGTGGGAAACGACAGCAATGGGTAGGGTGGTAGGCTGCAACAACTGCGGTGCACCAATCTTTCTAAAAATTGCCTGGAGTGTGGGAGGATGTTTAGTGTGCAACCACATAGAAAAACTTAGAAAGGAGATCGAGGGTCTTCAGGAGGAACTAAGACAGGCAAGGCAGGTTGGGGGTGGGTTTAGCCCAATACTGGAGGGAGGAAGAAGAGGAGATGAGGGAGGGTGATTTAAGCCAACAGTGGTGAGGAGAGGGTCAGAAGAAGGGAAGCAGAGCCAAAGGGGCCCAGGCCAGGAAGAACAATTGCCGAGGAAACCAGATCAGGAGACAAAAGACAAATGGAAGGAGGAGATAGGGACTTGTGAGGGGAGGCGAAGAAGTGGCAAAAGTCATGGAATGGAAAGGAGAGAACAGGTTACTATGAAGAGAGAGGGAGCGGGCATTTGTGAAGGGCCTTCAGAAAATAGTTGTGCACTGCTAGAGAGGAAGAAGATGGAGGAGGAAATTATGAAATTAGAGGTAATTGATAAATGCCTGGACCAAACTGGATCGGGGAAGTTCTGCTGGGAGAATTGCAACAGGGGTAAAGGGGAAATAATGTGCAGGAGGAAGAAGAGGAGCTGGAAATGAGAGGGAGATGAATGGAAGCAAGCAGGGAGTAAGGGGTGGAATCTTAGTGCTGGGGACTCAATACTAAGAGGAGTTAGGTGGGTAGCAAGGGGAGAGGCATAGTCGCATTTGGGTGGAGGCCATGCCAGGAATGACAGCGGAAAGGGTGGGACAGTCTGTTCTGAAATATGCTAGAAAGGGTAGGGACAAGCCTCATTTAATTATACATCTTGGGACAAACGACCTGGCTGACAAGACAGTAGATACAGTCCAGGAGGAGTTTGAGGAACTAGCACAATTGTGTGAGGGGCAGGAAGATCAGTAACTTTTTCAGAGATACTTCTTGTGCCAAAGGCAAGCACAACAAGAAAGCTGAGAATAGAGGAATTTAATAGATGGCTAAGAACCTGGTGTTGTGCTAAAGGGTATGGGCTGTTGGGGGTGGGAGGGACCTGGGAGGACAGTAGTCTCTATGCCAAGGAAAGACTACACTTGAGTGAGGAGGGAAAGAAAGTGTTGAAACAGAGGATGGAGGAGTACATAGAGGAAGTTGGGAATTTAAACTAGGAGTGGGGGTGGCAGTTGGGGAAGAGATATGCAGAGACCACAGGTTGGGAAACCATATGAGCTTACCCCCATAACAGTGACAAAGGACAAATGGCAAGTACTGTTGGTGATGCTAGGAAAGGAGGGCAGGATGGGGGGAAGGGTGGAAGGTGGTTACCCTTAATGCTAGTAGCCTTGGGAGGAAAACTGCAGAGTTACAGGTTCTCATGGCAGAGGGAGAGGTGGACATTGCAGTCATCACGGAAACATTGGCCACCCAATACAATGACTGGGACCTGTCTGTACCAGGGTACAGATTATTTCGTAGGGACAGAGTGATTGGGAAAGGAGGGAGGTGGCACTATATGTGAAGGAAGGACTGAAGTGTGTAAGGGAGGAAGGGGAGGAGGGTAGTATGGAGCCACTTTGGATGCAAATCCAGGATTCCAAGAATAGGATTCTTAGAATGGGAGTGGTGTACAGGCCACCATCTCAGATGAAGGAGTTAGACAGGGAACTAGCAGGACAGATCAGGAGGACCTGCGAGAAGGGTAGTGTGGTGATTGTGGGGGACTTCAACATGCCAGCAGTGGACTGGAGCACCCCAACAACCAGGAACAGAAGGGAGCAGGTACTGCTGGATGCCTTCTAGGACAGCTTCCTGCTGCAAATGGTCAGTGAACCAACCAGGTTAGGAAATACCCTTGACCTTGTGCTGGCAAATGGGGACTTTGTGAGAGAACTTACAGTGGAGGAACCGCTGTCAGGGAGTGACCACCGCTCAGTATGGCTCACATTGGATATGGGCAAGGAAGGAGTGGAATCTGGCACAACAGTGCTGGACTTCAGGAGGGCCGACTTTGGGAGGATGGGGGAAGTGGTAAAAGGGTACCTGGCCAGAATTCAATCTAGTATGGACACTAACCAGAGGTGGGAGCTCATAAAGCTGGGGATAGTGGAGGCAACCAAAACCTGCTGCAAAGCCCAGAGCAAGAAGGCTAGGGGCTAAGAAACCGATCTGGTTGAGCAAGGAGGTCATGGAAAGGTAAGGAGGAAAGAGATGCCTTTAGGAAGTACAAAGAAAACAGGAGGGGGAGGACAGGGAGGATTACTTGACAGAATCGAAGGAGGTAACAAGGGCAGTAAGGGGAGCCAAAGCATCTACGGAACTCAGGCTGGCACAAGGCATTAAGAAGGGGAGAGGACTCTTTAAGTACATCAGGAGAAAAGGAGCTGTAAGGACTACATAGTAGGATTAGGAAGGAGGGGTTGGGTGGAAGCAGGGTGCGATAAGGCGGAAGCACTAAATGAGTACTTCTGCTCAGTATTTACTAAAGAGAAGAGGGGGTGACACCCAAAGTGGGAGAAATGGCAGAAGTGGGGGAGGTGACAGATGGGAAATCATGGAGAGCAGAGTTCGAGAGGGTTTGAAGGCACTGAGGGTGGACAAGGCACCAGGCCCAGATGGCATCCACCCCAGGGTACTGAAGGAGCTGGCAGAGGTCCTTGCAGGACCTTAGAGACTATTTAATGCCTCACTACATTCGGGTGTACCTCAGGACTGGAGGATGGCTCATGTGGTGCCCCTCCACAAGTGGCCCCAAGGATGAACCGGGAAACTACAGACCAGTGAGTCTCACATCCATCGTGGGTAAGCTAATGGAGACTATCCTGAAGGAGAGCTGGTGGCCCTCCCAGAGGCCAAAGGACTACAGGATAGCAGACAGCATGGCTTCATATGTGGTAGATCCTGCCAAACCAACCTGGTCGAGTTCTATGACTGGGTAACTAGGCAACTGGACAGGGGCCATGCAGTGGATGTCCTGTATCTGGATTTCAGTAAGACATTTGACTCAGTGCCACATGGAAGGCTGGGAAGGAAGTTAGTAGGCACAGGGGCGGGTGCAAAGCTGGTGAGATGGGTAGGAAACTGACTGTAGGGAAGGCAACAGAGGGTGGTGGTGGGTGGGGAGCTCTCACACCCAAGGGCAGTGACGAGCGGTGTTCCACAGGGCTCAGTGTTGGGACCAGTGTTGTTTGGGATATTCATTGCAGACATATCATGGGACATCAAGAGCAAGATCAGTCTGTTTGCTGATGATACGAAGGTAGGCGCGGTGGTGGATGACCTAGGGTGATGGCAGGGGTTGCAGGATGATCTGGCAAAGCTTGAAACCTGGTCAGACACCTGGCAACTGGGCTTTAATGCCAAAAAGTGCAAGGTGCTGCATTTTGGGATGAAGAACCCAAGGAGGAGTTACCAGCTAGGGGAGTGCAGCTAGCCCAGACAGAGGAGGAGAAGGATCTGGGTGTGCTCATTACAGGGTCAATGAACAACTCGGCACAATGTAGGAAGGCAGCTGCAAAGGCCAACAAAATGCTGGGTTGTATTGCAAGGGTATATCCTCGAGGAGGGAGGAGGTGATTCTGCCACTGTATAGGTCATTAGTTAGACCACACCTGGAGTACTGCGTGCAGTACTGGCGTCCGTGTTGAAGAAGGACATTAAGTTACTGGAGGGTGCAGGCTGAAGCGACAAAGATGATCAAGGGGCTGGGGACTTATCATACGAGAGGAGGTTGAAGGAGTTGAACATGTACTCACTGGAGGAGAGGAGAGACAGGGTGACATGATTGAAACCTTTAAATACATGAAAGGAATAAACAAGACGGGTACAGAGGGACTGTTCAAAGTAAGGGAGGGAGGCCACCAGGGCCATGATAAGAGAGACTGGAGCGAGGAAGGTTCAGGAGGAGATGAGGAGACACTTTTTTACAGAGAGGGTGGTGGCTGGGTGGAATGCGTTACCTGCTGAAGTGGTATGCAGTAGAACAGTGGACTGCTTCAAATGAGGATGGGACAGGACAAGGGGTAGGGTTAATGAAGGGGAAGGGTGGAAGGGAGGGGCAGCTGTAGAATAAGGGGTGCTAGCTGCACATTCGAGCAGACTTGATAGACCACTAGGCCTTTATCTGCGGGCAAATTTCGTATGTTCGTATGTTTTGAAGCTTTAAGTCTCTTTGGTTTCTATAGACTGTTGCAGAGAAAAAGAGCCATCTGAAGAATACTTATCTCCTTATTTTTATATGTAGGCTGATTTACAGGCACGCAGATCACTCTAAATGGAAGCTGATGCAGACAAAGAATGTAATTTAGCTGAATAGAAACATAGACTTTGACAACAGATAAGGACCGCTTGGCCCACCTAGTCTGCCCATTTCCCTACCTATTGGATAAGCTGCAGATCCTAGTTAACCAACAGCCTACTTCTTCCTACACCCACCAGAATTGCCTTATGTTTGTCCCATGCATTCTTGAATTCCCCCACTGTTTTTGAACCCACAACCTCCTCAGGGAAGGCCGTTCCATGTGCCCACCACCCTTCCTGTGAAAAAATACTTCCTCACATTGCCCCTGAGCTGTCTCCCTCTATCTTCAAATTGTGTCCCTTGTTCTTGCACATCTCTTTTTCTGAAAGATGCTACTCTCTTGGACTTTGTTGATTCCCTTGAGGTACTTGAAAGTTTCTATCATGTCCCCCTGCTCCCTTTTTTCTTCAAGGATATACATATTAAGCTCCTTTAGTCTCTCTTCGTATGGCTTCTGTTCCAGACCCTGCATCATTTTTAGTTGCCCTCCTCTGGACTGCCTCCATCCTGTCTATGTCCTTGAGGAGATGGGGTCTCCAGAACTGCACACAGTACTCCAGATGGGGCCTCACCAACTTTCTGTGGGGGTAGGGTCAGCCCTTTGGCTGCACCTCAGGCCACCCTTCCCACAGCAGGCCATTAATCTCCAGGCAATGACCTGCTGTTTGGTTAGTATTGCTTAAATGAAAACTTTTGAGCAAACTTTCTGTACAGAGGGATAACAACTTCCTGTTTTCTACTGATGGTGCCTCTCCCTATACATCCCAATATCCCCCCCAGCCATCCTTACTGCCTTCTCTCATTGCTTGCTTACTTTTAGGCCATCTGATATGACTACCCCTTTTTATGTTTGCTTCTGCATATGCAGCAAACATTTTGTTACAAGAATGGGGTTTCAGAGGTGTGTCACTGTCAGGTCCAATGCAGCTCAAGCTTCAGTGGGCTCGATAGTAATGGTTCAGGTTTCAGTGGTCCAGATAGTGATGGCCCAATGATCAGCAAGGCTGACCATGATGCAGTCCAGTCCTTTCATCTGCATGACACTGCCCAACAAGCAGCTGAGCGGTGATATTATTTGGTGACCAATTGACATAAAATGACAGGGAGAGTCCAGAGACTCCAAATGACATTTTGCCAGTAGTACAGCTGCTCTGTACAGTACTGTTCACTATACGCCTTCTTTTGTGAACCTAATTATGTTTTACTTTTTAACATAAAAGTACTGCTTACTATCTGTTTGCATTTTAGCCCAAAATGAAAGAATTTACACTCCTGTTAAAATCAGTTTGTTTTGTTTTTACTGCGTTGTGTCAAATTAATTTTGAAGCACCGTGATGCACTATGCCATTGGTATTCATGGGTTGCTTTTAATGATGTTACTTTTTTTTTGCTGAAGACCCATCTCAAAAGTACAATGTGTATTGGAGTGGGCTTATTAGATGCCCTGCATTGCTATCATCCTCATCAGTGCACCCTGCAGCAGCTCTGCACTTCCTTGTCTGAACAGCAGCACCACCAGACTCTCAGAGAGCCCCTCCTGCAGCAGACAACTCCAATGACATGACTTTGCACATTGGCCAGTCCTTGACTGGCTCCCAGCAGCCATTGGAGGGGACCAAGACTATGAGATTGATGTCTTCTTCCCACACCAAGTCAGGGAATAAGAGTGAAAGGGCTCCCGGGTCCAGTCTTCCTGACTCATCATAGAGGAGCAAGGGACCTTCCAGACATTCTGACCAAGGATTTACTGAGCCATAGGCATGAGCTGCCTGAGGACATCCTGCGGAGCTGCAAGGGGGATGTGGTGTAGGCCATTGAACAGGTCCTCAATGGGAAGAAGCCTGGGGGGGGGGGAAACAGCAAGGAGATGGTGTCCTCCACGCCTCTCCAAAATCAGTGTTGCCATCTGATTAGTGAAGTTCGCCTAGCTTTCAGTTCCCTGGCCTTGAAATCTGCCTTTTCTCCATTGAGAAACTCAACTTCATTTGGAGAATGTAACCTGCATGGGCTGAACTCCAGGCTGTGCATCATCCCACTGCATCTGGCATACTCCAGGAAGGGGGCCCCACAGCTTTATGTCCCACAATGCGGCATCCAGCCTGGTGCCAGCTCTGCCATTCTGGCTACCCCTAGACTTTGCCTTTCCAGGGACAATCAGGGACTTCCATATTTGTCAACTAAAGACTAGTTTTGCAGTAGTGGACAGCACTCAAGACTGAATCAACAGAGTCAGTCGCCTGATCTGAAGTTTGGAACCAACTTTGGTGTAGCACCACCTCCATGTAGTAGCACTGGGCCCAGCAACACCCCAGTCCATCTGAAAGGTAGACTTTTCATCTTCTTTCAGACAAAAGGATTTCCTGAGCAGGATTTGCGAACACAAAAGGTGCTAATAATATGACAAACTCTGGCCTTGCAATTGCTGTACATTTTTTATAAAGGACAAGGGCAATTTTGGATACTGCTCCAGATAACTCGGACAAAGACTTTCCTTTTTTGCATCACTTTGAACAGTAACATTGAATTTATTCTGTATTGTTTACTGCTGTTATAAATATGGTGCATAGATGAAAAAATGCACAGGGTAATAACTATATTCTCTTGATTTTCCTAGTTCACTTACTTAAAGGACAAATAAATAACCTGTTTTGCAAAAAACTATTCTTAAATCTTGCTTCATAGAGACGTAAAGGAAAGGCTGTTGTTTACACTGATGCTAAAACTGCATTTATATAAATAAGATAAATGCAGTTCTGTAGCATTCAAAAAATGTAAACAGCAGCCATCCCATTTAAAAAAAAGCGCTGTGTCTGATCCCTATAATGGCCACTGAACATGCAGCATAATTAAATCATTGGAGTGAGAGGCAAAGAGCTCAACTGCACTCTACAGTGTTAAACCTGTACTTCGTATCTGCCGTTCGTAAGACAGTGTTACCCAAATAAACAAAGTCATGACTGCCACATCTAGCTCCAAATTCATCCCCTTCAAGAGCGCACGTCACTACCGAACTGCTCCCTCTCTTCCCAGCTGGTATTACTGAATGATGTGCAGAAGACATGTATGAGTGTCATTTAATAGTGTCAGTCGGGAAGAAAAGGAAAGATATGGCACTGCCATGTGCTCTCAAAGGGTACGAATCTGGAGCTACAGTACATGTGGCTTTATAACAGTTTTCATGCGATAGAATGTTTTTATTTACTTATTTATTTTATTCATTCGGAACACATCTTTGAGCACAGGTGCTTGTTTACAAAGGTTACACATCAAATATTGTTACTTGATGGACAGCAAAACATATTCATCAATTCCAGTGGAATATAGTCAAGACAAACACATGTAAGATATTAAGATTAGGTTAGCCATACAGCAGCAAAACAGTGTGGAGTTTCAGTGCATACAATGCGACTTCAAAGATTACTGGAAGTAGGTGCAGTTGGAGTTGGAGGAGAGGGTTGTGTGCAGTGCTGTTTTAAACTGGCCAATATTTGGGAGGTTTAGTAGGGAGTCATGCAACTCATCCAGCCTACTGCCCTAATGGCAAAGGAGTGCTTTCCTAGACTAGTTCTCCAGAGAGGCAATTCAGTGCAGATCTTGCCGTTCTTCTGGTACCATACAGATTGTTAAACAGGGTTTATGTGGTTACATATGACTGGGAGGGGGGGTGAGGCCCAGCAGTGCCTTTTTAGCAAGCAGACAGATTTGGTATTTTAATTTGCCATGCAGGGGTAGCCAATTGGTAATGGAATACAGCTTGCAGCTGTTGGTAAGCTTGTCAGCCCCTAGTACAAAACGACAAGCTTTATTGCATATCACCTTGACCCTGTTTAATACGGTGTCATTAGCAGCAGCATACACAGGGAGGCCATTGTCAGCGCGGGACAGGACTGTGCCGGCGACAACTAGAAGTCTAACTTCAGTTGTGAGGTTGTGTTGGTTCCTATACAGGGCACCCAGTCTTCTGTTTGCCCTGGCAAAAATGCAGTCCACATGTGGGACAAAGGATAGGGTATCATCGAGTGGGAATCCAAGGTACTTGAAAGCTTCTGCTTGTTCCAGACTTTGTCCCTTATCGTTGAGGGTGACCATTTTACTTGTCCTTTAATAAAATATATCACTTCTTCATTACAACTGATTTCCTTAGGGGTGCTTTCACTACCTAACACAAATATAATAAAAATGGAAATGTTAGTATAAAGGTAGAAGAACAGGAGCTCATGTTGTGTCTATAATATCTGCCTGACTTGGTTTAGAAAACAAACAATAATGGCCTAAGTCACGAAAAGAGGGTATGGGGCACCATCGTGTGGCCATGCTGCACATTACAGCTCTATGCTCATTCCTTTCCCTATATCTGCAAGCCTAGTAAAGGTGCCACAAATTGTTTCCTGTCAGGGAGTTTTCCTCTCAGGACAGCTGTATGGACTTAGTCTTTGTACCATCTAAGTCCCTTTTATCATATAGATTTACTATTACTAACGCCACACCACCGTGGATCACCATTCAAGTGAAATTCTGAGAAAAGAAAAGTGAGGGGACATCGTATGGATTCAAACCCACAACCTCTTGCTTATTTCGCTATAGACCTTTCCAGTACACTAAAAAACTGGCACAGTGATGCTGAACTCTTTGGCTATGAGCTTAAAACCGTGCCGGGTGGGTCCTTACAAGACAACAATTTCCTGACAAAACAATTGTCATTCCTGACAGGACAATTTGCTGACAGAAAAATCTCATTCCTGACAGTAAAAGTTTGTGGCACCTTTATCATCTTTGCCTCTACATACTGAGCCATTCTGCACTGGAACATATCGATACTGCATCCTCATGGATATCTGCATATGTATGTACTGAATGTTAACCGACAGGGATAGTGACCTATAGTCATGAACATTACCTCCAGCAGTCAGTAACATCACATTATTTTGTCTTTACAAACCAAATTTTGCAGTCTCAAATGTTACTCAGTGGCACATTGCTTACAAACATATTCACATGTAGTGAAGTAAGCAGAATAAGGCCGTTAGGTCTATCTAGTCTGCTCAAAGTGCAGGGTTCTCAGCATAAGCTGCTGACCCTGCTGCCCCAATCTGCCCTTTCCCTCTGTCTGCCCCTCCCTTGACCCTTATTTTCCCATTAACTCTATCCCAGCCTCTGTTGAAGCTGCCCACTGTCTTCAGTGAAACCACCTCTTTCAGAAGCACATTCCAACCCACTACCACTCTCTCCATGAAGAAGTGCCTCCTAGCCTTTCTCCTAAATTCCCCCCAACTTGAGACTGTTTCCCCCTCATGTTTCAGTTCCCACTAAGCTTGAAGAGACCCTCATTATCCATCCCATTTATTCCTTTCAAATCCTTGAAGATCTCAATGATGTCCCTTCTCTCTCCTCTCCTCTCCTCCATGGAGTACATGTTCAGGTCTTCAACCTCTCCTCAAACATCCTACCTTTCTAGCCCATGATCATGATGTTGGGGTGCATAGCCAAAGGGATCAGCAGTAGGTGACAGGAGGTAGTATTGCCCTCGTACAGGTCAATGCTGAGGCCACATCTGGAATATGCGATGCAGTTCTGGTGCCCTTACCTGAAAAATGATATCAATCTGATGGAGATGGTCTAGAGGAGATCTATGAAGATGATTGTGGGGAAATAGGGTAAATCATATGAGGAGAATTTGAGGGCCCTAAACGTATACTCCCTGGAGGACAGGAGGAATAGGGAAGACATAATTGAGACCTTCAAGTACTTAAAAGGGATTAATAGGGTGAATAAGGAGGGTCTGTTCAGGCTAAGCTGCAGCAGAACCATGAGGGGGCACAGCCTTAAGTTGGGGGGGTGGTGTTTAACAGGGCAGTTAGGAGACACTTCTTCACAGAAAGGGTGGTAACCAAATGGAACTTGCTGCCAAAAGAGGAGATCTCATTGAGGATGGTGGGCAGCTTCAGGAGAGGCAGAGATAGATATAGGGGGAGGATAAAGCTCATGGGAGAGGAGGAGGAAAGGGATGGGAAGGTTGGGGAAGGGGGGAGCTGGGACAAAAGCCTGAGCTGTGAACCCTGCACATCGAGCAGACTAGATAGACCAAAAGGCCTAATTCTGCTGGCTTTTTCATATGTTTGTAACGTATGTTTATATCATCTTCGTTGCCCTCCTTTGGGCCATCTCCAGCAGGTTAATTTCCTTTTTAAAGTATGGGCACCAGTACTGTACATTGTACTCCAGATATGGCCTCACTAATGACCTGTACAAGGGTAGTATTATCTCTTCTCACCTGCTGCTGATCCCTCTGTCAATGCATTCCAACATTTTATTTGCCTTTGCTGCTGCTTTCCTACATTGTATGAAGTGTTTCAGGTCGATAGTGATCAACCCTTCCTGGTCCTTCCCCTCCTCTGATGCAGATACCTGGACCCCTCCCAGGCTGTGCTCAGTCCTGGGTTTCTTGGCTCCAATGTGCATATCTTTGCATTTATTTACATTGAAGCCAAGCTGCCAAATCCCAGACCACTTCTGTAGTTTTTCCAGATACTCCTTTAGATCTCTTATCCCTTCTGCTGTGTCCATCTTCCCACAGAACTTGGTGTCATCTATGAATATTTTCAGAAAAAGAAGTAAAATGGAGTCAATTTACAGGATTCCGTTTCTCTTTATTCCTTTGAGCAAAGTACACAAGGTGGAAGAACAAATGTGGACAGGAGAATCAACAGGGAGACACCGAGGTAATTCAGATTTTTAATTTAAGTAAAAGACAAATTAATTCAATAGAGACACGAGTGTTGAGCTTAGGTCTTGGCTTTGCTCCATCCCAGCCCATTGATACTTTTGAATTGATGGTCGATCTTCAGGCATTTTTTAGAAACATACGATTAAAAAACCTTTTTGGAAATTATGACATGATTAGTAGTGAAGAGAGTAAACTTAAACAAGTTTTGGGAATAAAATCACTCTTTAATCCCCCTGTTGGAAGAAATAATGGAATAGAATGTTTCTGTAAACTGGTTGAGAAAGAAGTTTTAGAGTTATTTAGAAATAAAAGCACCCTTTGGCCTCCCTTAAGAATCTAAGTAAAGAGGAATATATAGCCCTGAAGGGTTTAAGCAATGACACTAGTATTACAATTAAACAGGCAGATAAAGGAGGTGGCATTGTTATACAAGATGAGACAGTATAGAGATATGTGTTTGAAATTACTATGTAATAAAGAAAACTATTCAATACTTGATAGATCCCACAATGAGAATAACTAATGAACTAAGAGAGATTTTAGCAGAATTTGTTGATTTGAATTGGCTTCACGATTGGGAGATGAGATTGTTAATAGTGGAATATCCAACAATTCCTACTTTTACGCTTTACCTAAGATTCATAAGAATTTAATTGATCCTCCAGGTAGACCGATCATTTCAGGAATAAATTCTGTTTTGAACATATTTCAAAATATGTAGATTATTATTTAAAACCACTGATTGAAAATAATGCTACATATATACAGGACTCGGGAGATTTTATAAGAAAACTAGAAACAGCATTAATGGGGAGTTGATCAACCCATATTAGTTACATGGGTGTTAAAGATTTGTATACCTCCATTCCCCATAAAGACGGAGTAATGAATATGGGTAAGATTTTAGGAAGAGACCTGAAGGAAGCATCCTAAAACAGTACTACTACAAGAGTTAGCTAGATTTATTTTACAAAATAATTATTTTGAGTTTGAAGGAAAATTTTATCAACAAGAAAAGGGACAGCCATGGGTAATACCATGGCACCTAGTTATGCTAACTCATATATGATAATTTTTGAAGAAGAGTTTGTTTTTGACCTAAATAAAAATAAATATGTAGGAAAGATAGCTTTTTGGAAGCGCTTTATTGATGATATATTTTGTTTATGGATAGGTACTGAACAGGAATTAAAAGAATTTCATGAATTATTGAATAATTTCGACAAAAATTTGAAATTTACTATTAATTTTCACTATACTATGATTCCCTTCTTAGATCTAGAGATTAAAATTGAGCATGGCGATTACAGTACTACCTTGTTTAGAAAACCTACTGATAGGAATACATTATTGCACAACAAAAGCTATCATGAGCCTAACCTGAAACAAAGTATCCCATATTCACAATTAGTCCGAGTCAGACGTAATTGTAAAAAATGATGAAGAATTTGAGAAACATAAACGAGATATGATAAAAAGGTTTAGCATGAGAGGTTATCCCTGGAAGGTTCTGCATAAGGCTAATCAAAGGATCACAGTAACTACTCAAAGTGAATTACTTAAAAAGAAACAGCTTAGTAAGAAAGAGAGAATGGTTTTTGCCACTAAATATAACTATAAAATGAATGAGATCAAAAGTATTATTAATAAATACTGGTATTTAGTTGCCACAGACAACCAACAAATTGATATACTCCAGACAAAACCAATTATAGCATCTAAAAGAGTGAGGAATTTGAAAGATTACTTAGTCCATTCACAGTTTTTAAAGAAGACACGGGAGGAAAAACAGTTATTACTGGGACCCTTGCAACCAGGAATGATTAGATGTGGAAGGTGTGCTGTGTGTAATAACACGAGTAAAAAAACTTTTTTTAAACATCCACATTACAACTTAGAGTACAAAATTAAAGACCATATAGACTGTAACACTGAGGGAGTGGTCTATGTAATACAATGCCCATGTGACAAATTATATGTGGGGCAAACAAAAAGGGCTTTAAAATTAAGAATAGGTGAACATAAGAGTGATATTAGAAACAAAAATGAAAAATCACCAGTGGCGGTACATTTCAACGAAGCACAGCACACTGGAGCATCTTTGAGGTTCTGGGGCTTGGAAGTGGTAAGGTACCCTTCAAGAGGAGGGGATTATAAAAGAATGCTTGATAAAACAGAAATGAAATGGATTTTCAATTTGAACACTTTGGATAAGAGGGTAGGAATGAATGTTGACAGCAATTGGTTAGCATGTATGTAACTTGAAACAATATTGGAATGTTTCATAATTCGAGTAAAATAGTTGGTTATTTTGTCTAAAAAGTAATAAGACTCATTATAAAAAGTATCTAATAATGCATATATTTATGTATATACATAAATCCTTGAAACTCTGTAACTGTAAAAATTCAAGATTGAAGTGTTTAATAATATAGTGGGTTACGGATGTGGCACCTAGAAATGGAATATTTGTAATTTAGTATATTTTTGATGTGCATAGAAATATTTTATATATACAAAGTGTATGTGATATATACTTGTTGAATGACAATTTATTGAAAACTTTATTCTTTGATGAAGTGGTTAGTTGGAAAAGATATTCAAGCAAATGTGCACCGAATTTAATGCCTGTTGTAAAAAATGTATATATATACAAAAAGATATTAGTTTCCAAAATGTGCACCAAAGTCTGGTACCAATTTATGATTTATTACTTTGCTACCTTATAGTGAGCTTAAGGTGATACATATAAAAAAATATGTACCATAGCACATTCATCCACTTCTGGTTTGTTTAAATAAAATATGAAGTTATATAGTGCCCATTTAGCAGGGTCTTAATTTCAATTTTATATCTTGTTGTTTAAGGTGAGGAATAACTTTAAGGTGGAAATATTTATTTGCAAGAGTCTAAAATAGAAGCGCTATGTTTTCATGAAAATTAGATAGAGAGGTCTTTGTGAGAATGAGTTTTACCGAATTGCGCATTACAGCAATTGTATGAGCCGTGTATTGAAATACAAAAAGAATTCGGTGTATTGTTAGTTATATCAGTGCATGGGTATTTCAATGAATGTATGTTAGTATAGCAGTGATTAAGTTCTCAATGAGTTATTTCTTAAATTTTATAATTTCTGCCCTAAAGGATCGATAGCACTAATAATAAGAACTCATGAATATTTATGAGATGGGAGGCGATAAAACCCGTTGACTAATAGGGATTCTTAACGTCACGACTATTTTAAATATATTAATATTCATTGATGGATGAGGTCAGTGTTACACCTGTCAATGAGTCGGACCAATAGCGAGTTTTCATACTTGTTTGAAGGTGTGGATGGCGCGAAATCCTGACCAATGTTTTGGCAAAAGAAGTGTATATAGAGCGCTCGCTGAGCCGTTGGAACACTTAGGATCAGACAGTGGCGTTTCTAACGTTGTCCGCTTAGAAGGGTCCATTGGAGATTTTTATATTAGTGAGTAATAGCGTATCTGGGCCACTAATAAATGAATGATCTGATAACGAGGAAGGTATATCGTAACTAGTGATAGTAAAATTCCACGTGCGGTAACGCGAGTTGTTGGATTTTACTGATCTTTTTGGTTCCAGTTGAGCTCTTCGTTTATCTGTTTTTAAGGACCTTTCTCAATAAATAAAAAGGTGGGTGAACATTGACGATTCAGTAAATGATTAGAAATATATAAAAATGTTTAAAATGGTAGCCCTATGCATTATTTAACTTTTCATTTATTTTTATTTTTATTTAGAGTGCAGGGCATAATTCATAAGCCCGAGATAAGCCAGACTAAAGATTGAAGGAATTCATTTTCTGGTAAATATAAATGTTGAACATTCATGCTAAATGGGCACTAATTAATAATTAAAAATTATCAATTAATATAAATGAATATAAATAATTGGCAATTTATGAGGAAAAAAAGTGTTATAAAATAAAAAAATTTATTTTTTACATTAGAAAGAAGAGTATCAAGTTTGATGTGAAACAAGTGAACTGGATGTTGAGCTGTGGCAGGAGGTAGAATATTATTATAAACTTAAATTTATGGTTTTATTAAATATGGAAATTAATGAATAGATAATTATAATTATTTTTCTTATTTATAGAAGCCCCGTGAACAAGCTCATTGATAGCGAAACGTAGGGGCCTGTACTTTGCTCAAAGGAATAAAGAGAAACGGAATCCTGTAAATTGACTCCATTTTACTTCTTTTTCTGAACGTTTTGATGCACACCTTTTGGAGTCTGAAGCATAGAGCTGGAAGAAGCTTAATCATTACCCAGATATTTTAATTTTTGTTGTCATCTATGAATAGGCAGATTTTGCCCTTAACACCATCCCCAATATCGTTGATGAAGACACTGAATGGCACCAGGTCAAACACCGAGATCTGTGGGACCCCACTGGTGATCTCCCTGGTGCTAGATAGCTCACCCCCACCACCACGCTCTGCGTCCTGCACCTCAGCCAGTTTTCCACCCATTTGGTTAACTCCTCTCCAATCCCGAGAGCTGCCAACTTTCTGATCAACCTCTTGTGGGGTAAAGAATCGAAGACCTTGCTGAAGTCACAGCTTCTTGGATTAGTTTGAAGACAAAGTAAAATGTTAACACCAGAGGTAGAGTAATGCCGGTAAAGATACATGTATTTGTGTTTGTTTCTTTTTTTTAGAAGTTTCGGCTGGGAAAAGCACTGTGAGACAAAACTCATTTGTAGGTGTGACCCAGGAGCTCTGGGGTCATACTGTATGCAAGTAGTGGTCATGGGATTCAAATCCAGGTCTGCTGGGTCTTCAGGTTTAAAGTGCAGTGCTTTAACTTCCACCTATATTGCCTCCCTGTAGGTCACTGTATCTAAAAGGATTGGTGTTGAGAAGACAGGGATACTTAGTAGCAGTAGTTTATTCATGAAACATGAACAGGTACATATCCCATTGAGCCAGTGCTCACTTTCAAGGAACACCTTTGTGTCAGAGTTTGTTTACATAGTTACATAGTTTGTTTACATAGTTACATAGTTTGTTTATAATAGTTACATATTTACAATAGTTACGTAGTTCTCTTGTATAAAATAGCAGATTACTTAGTTCAATTATGTGAGGGATGATTCGGTAGCAGAGCCTTTGCTAGTGAGATACAGGAAGGTACATAGGTCAGTTAGTAGGGGATAGTAGAGAAGGCAGGTTGGTGTGACTCAGTGGAGAAGGCAGGTTAGAGGGTTGGGATGTTGCAAGGTGGGCCAGTCAGATTGTTGGACTGGGACTAAACGGGCGTGGTGTTTGGGCAGCATTATCTACATGTGTATACTAGAGACTGGAACCAGTCTATTATTTTTCCCATGAGATTATTGTACTGTGGGGTCTCAGGTGTTTTGGTAGGTTGTTTCATATTTGTGGCCCTTGGAAGTAGAAGGTGGAGCAACTTTTCCTGGTTTATGAAGTGGGAATACTTCATTAAGACAAGAGTGATGACAGGGATACTGTATAATGACAAGAGTAAGGACAACTGGAAATTTGTGTATTTACTAAACATACATACATTCGTGTATGCATACTGTATAAGTTTCTACTTTCACACAAAACACTTATTCTCTGCTTCGGGTGGGGGGCCTTAACTGATGGCCCTAAAGCTCCTTCTGTCCTCAGCTTACTGTGTTACTGTGCATCAGTCGATTGGTCAGTAGGGCAAAGAATGACCCTAAAGAGACTCTGACCCCCAATTAAAACCAAAACATTTCTTTAAAGTCCTGCTACAAAAAAATTAAACCATAATCCCATGGTCTCCACATGTCATGTGTTTAGAATGTGACTGATCTGTTACCGTTACTTTGGGGTCTCAGCTCATCACACGTGTACAGTAGATGCTTATAGCAATTACAAGGTCAATGAGTTTGAATAACTGATTTTGAAATGTTGCATTTAACATGTAATTGGTAACTTGTAGTTGATTTTCAGCTCTTAGTTTTATGTATGTACTGTACATTTTATAAAAAAAAACCAGGTGTCTGGCCAATATAATCTACCATAAATCTAGTTAATTATTACTGAAGAAAATGCATGTCCTGATTGGTTGCTCTACTGGGTGTTAATCCTTTTGAAATGCCCAGAACAGTTTAGAGCAGCACACACCTTTGTAAACTTTGTTAAAAAAAAAGGTTTCATCCTTTTAAGGCAATTAGACATAATCACAATACTGACTTCATAGCCAGTCATTTCCTGGGGATTAATGACTGGTTGGGGTGGGGGTAGGGTCAGCCCTTTGGCTGCACCTCAGGACACCCTTCCCACAGCAGGCCATTAATCTCCAGGCAATGACCTGCTGTTTGGTTAGTATTGCTTAAATGAAAACTTTTGAGCAAAGGCTTAATTCTGTCAGGCTTGAGTCATGCACCCATCAGAATGTTGTCAAGCGGGGGTGTTACTCATGCCATGTTCAGTTACCTAAACTACCCCAGTTTGATATCAGTACTTCAGCAGATGTTAAGTGTGTTGTGTATAATACAGAACATGGTGGTAATCACCCAGCATATGGGCTAACAACCCTTTAGAATGTCCTAAGTTAGCTGGCAGTGTGGCAGCCAGTAAATGAGGCCAATCAGCCCAATAATAAAGGGCAGATGTAGGTGTCACAAACCCACTCAGCACGTCAGGCCCTCTACTCCCAAAGTGCCAACCTCCGAGCACAGTCTTGTGAACAGTTTAACAGAACAAGGTAACCCTCTTGTCTGTTTTGTGAGTTCGGATCAACCTTTGGTCTCGAGTCTTGGAGGGATTCAAACTGTGAACCTCTTGCTAGTGTACCCAATGTACAGGCTCAGATATTTCTGACTTCGGGAGGGCAGATATCTTTGCCTATGGGCACCTAACCAAGCATACAGAGATGAACCCTTAAAAACTATAATAAAGACCTCAGATTTAAAATGCTTCTCTTTCCAGTTTGGTATCACCATTCAAGCTTATGTCTATTGTCTGTTTTAACCATATATACTTTTCTTATAAATAAAAAGAAGTCAAAGACAGACCAAGTATGCTCTAAAAAAAAGGTTTACTACAATAGATAACAAATGTAAAACACAACAATACAGAACTGTTATATCACAAGACATACAAATATTTTAAAAGAACAAGGTTTAAACAGTGCAAATTCCTACTTACAGTACTTAGATGTGAAACTCTTTCTAAATACTTGTTTACAAGTGCTCACAATGTTTCCTTGCAGAATCTAGCTAAAAGTGTGTCTAAGTAAAACAGAATTATTCCTTAAAGTAAACTGTATTTGCCAACCCTTTTTTGGGTGAGGTCATCTAGCTCCTCCTCTGTCAGATTATATATAAAAATATATCTAATAAAAAAAAGGATGTCTTTTCAAAGTATTAATTTTGCAATCCTCAGCATAACTCATATGTTCTTCAAATGACATCTCTTTGATCTCATGATAAGCGTCCCCCTTTCAGGACATGAAAGCATCTTTATGATTTTTGCACTCCTATGTATCTTTCATCTTAGCAGCTACAGCTGTAATTAACTCAGAAAAAATAGGAGGGCCTTGATTAAGGCCTTACATGTAACACATTGGGCCAGATATTCAAACTGCGCTATTTTGTGGAGCAAGCACTTGCGCTGCACAAAATAGTTGTGCAGGGGTGTGGCCAGAGCGATATTCAAAGGAGTTGCGCCCTTGAGCAACTCCTTTGAATATCACCCCCCGGCCACAGCCACTGTGCATGGCGCAGTGGAACTTGCACCACCGCAAGTGGTCAGAGTGGAGCATTCAACTTGTGGTGGCGCAAGTACCATTGCACCATGTGCAAAATCCCGATATTCAAAAGGTGACATGCAAATGGGGCCATAATTCATGCAAGGTGCAGGGGGCCATTTGCATCTGATTATGGCCCCATTTGCATGCCATTAGCATGCAGGTGTGCCGATCCCCGAGGACTTGTGCCTGGTGCCCTGCCAGGCAGCAGCCATCGGGGACCACGCGCCCCTGCAGCCCGATCGCGGGCAAAAGAGTGTAAAATCCCCACCACCACCCCACTGGCCCGATCGTGGGCATTGTCTTCACCCCACCAGCCCAATCGTAGGCAGCAATGTGTCTCCCCACCACACATGTCCCTGGTGGTCCAGTGGACAATAAGCCTGATCGCAGGTTGAGTACTTAAATACACACCCCACCTCCCGATATATCCCTGGTGGTTCAGTGGACTGAAAATCCCCTATCGCGGGATTGAGTTTGCAAACACACCTCCCGAACACATCCCTGGTGACCTAGTGTCCCCCACCCCACCACCCATGAAGCCCCACCACCCCGCGGCCCCGACATCCACCCGCCTGCGCCCACTGCCGCCGACTGACGCCCGGTAAGGGACTGCCGCCCGGTGGTGCAGAGCAAGAGCCAATGGGCGTGCAGCCCTACATCTGAACAGTCAGATTTGGCCAGATGAATACATTTATTCACGTCTGGACTATCTATATAGGCTGCCGCTGCCCGGCTGCTCTGCTCTGCGCAATGGCGTGCAACCGAACGATCATCGATGGTAGCGGGCGCCAGGCGGGTGGGATGCTGTCCTCCCGCCGACTGCTGGGAGACAGGTGGTGGGCTTCATGGAGTGGGTGGGGTGGGGGGACACTAGGTCACCAGGGATGTGTTCGAGGTGTGTGTTGCAAACTCAATCCTGCAATCAGGATTTTCGGGTCCACTGGACCACCAGGGATATATTCGGGAGGTGGGGGGTGTGTATTTAAGTACTCCAGCCCGCGATCGGGCTTATCGGTCCACTGGACCACCAGGGATATATTCAGGAGGTGGGGGTGTGTGTATTTAAGTACTCCAGCCCGTGATCGGGCTTATCAGTCCACTGGACCACCAGGGATATGTTGGGGAGACACTTTGCTGCCCACGATCGGGCTGGTGGGGGGGAATTAAAGCTATGCCCGTGATCGGGCCAGTGGGGGTGGTGGTGGGGAATTTACACTCTTTTGCCCACGATCGGGCTGCAGGGGGGGCACAGGGAGTGGGTTGAGGGCCAGCCACAGGTGGCAGCTGCTGTGTTGCACCCTGTAATGCAGCAGCTCACCTGTGGGTGGCCCTCAACTTGATTCTTTTTTTGGCTCAAAGTTGTGCAGGCGCAGGTTGGGGGTTGCACCTGCACAACTCTGCACAGCCCGGCTGAATATTGGGCTGTGCAGTTTATGCATGGTTCCTCCCCCTCCAGTTCAGCATGCATTCATTTGCATTGCGCTGTTGCTCAGCACGTTTTCAGTGGCGCAACTGCCTCCTGCTGAATATCGCAGAATGGAGCAATTTCGGACTTGCGCAGGTGCAACCCTATTGCGCATGGTGCAACCCTTTTGAATATCTGGCCCATTTTCTCTAAAACTGTTTGTGTGATCTCACATGCTGTTTTCAGCATTTTTCTTGTGACTTTCATCTTTCAGCTGAAACCTTGGGGGGGGATGAGTGAGGTCATTCTAAGAGTACCAGATTCTCAGCAGAGACAGTCAGTAATACATTTTATGTTAAAAAAATGATACAGCACTCAGAACTGGCTGTCCACATCACAATGGGAAAATACAGTATGTTGGGCACAGAGTCTGAAAGACCATAAGGGTGGTTGGCAGATGATAGGGGTGGTGTTTGGTATGGGAGGGACTGATAAATGGGACCCTTGCAAGGCAGCCTGTAGTGGGGTCTGGGATGGATGGCTGTTTGTAAAGTGCTTTTGGTGGAGTTTGGCAGCTGGGGGGCTGAGATGTCACTTGGGGGGACGGGTATATGTGCTCTGGGTGGTGGTTGGCAGCTGCAAGGGTCTGGTGAGGGTGGAGTTTAGTAGCAGAGAGGGAGACTGAAAAGTAATTTGGGGCAAGGAGGTCTGTATGTCAGCAGTGGTTCACTGGCAGGAGGAGCTGGGATGGCTGGTGTGTATGATTGGGAGGAAAGGGGCCTGTCATGTCACTGGGAGGGGTCTGAAAGACAGAATGAGCTGTTATCAGCTAAAATGTGACTCTGGGATAATGTGTGTGTGTGATTGGTGTTGTGTTGGGTAGCTGGGAGTCAGCCCTGGATGCAATTGGAGGTGTCTGAAAGAACACTGAGGTGGCTGGCAGCTGGGAGGGGGCATCTAGGATGACTGTTGGGTGTATGTGGGTAAGGTAGTGTTTTGCAGTTGGAAGGGTGCCTGGAATGTTGTGTGGGTTGTGTATGTGTGAACAGGATAATCTTCGGCAACAGTGAGAGGGTGTCATGGATGTCACTTGGGGGTTGGGGAGTTGAATGACAGTGTGCTTTTCTGGCAGCAGGCACAGGGATCTGAGATGGCTGGTGTGTGTATGGTCAGGATGGTGTTGGCAGCTGGTAAAGTAGCCTAGGAAATCACTTTGTGGGAGCTGTAAGACAAGGTGGGTCATTGATAGCTGGGACTGGGTCAGGGATGGTGCGTATTCCTGCAAACTCATGCAGTTTATGTGCTGTTTAGTAGCTGGAAGTGTGGCCCTGAGATGTCACTTGTGGGGGCTGATAGGGTGAGTCATTGTCCATTGGAAGGTGAGACTGGGATTGCTGGTGTCTGTGGTTGGGCTGTTTGACACCTGAGGGTGTTGGGCTGAGCTTAAATCCACAGTTGAGCTGGTGACTTAGTATAGCACTTTGGTAGAGCTCTACCTGGAGAGAAGGATGATGGCAACTGACATGTTGATGTCTAGATAATTTTTTTTTTTATTCTATTTTATTCATTGGAGACCCAGGGTATCTCCATAGGGTACCGCTCAACTTACTGCTTCTACTCCCTGCCTGAAACTCCTCTACTGGTCTCCACTTGGTTCCATGGCTTGTCCAGCCCTCTGGATCCACCCCCAAGGGAGGGCCCGTCCACCCTTAGTGGCCTTTCTGTAATTAGAGGGACAGCTGTGGGGACTGGTAGAGCTGGAGATCCAGGGAGACAGATCCGGCTTCGGGATGTGGGCAGGTCTCTGGGCCCCCTTCACCTCCACTAGGCCACCAGGGTTTTACTCTTCAAGTTGCTCCCCAGAGTGCGGACATGCAATGATGGTAGCACACCTAATGTGCAGTCCGCCATTCACTGCTGCTCCGCCCCCTGACACTGCATTGAGCCTCGCTACCCGTAAGGCCCCTGGTCTCCACCAGAGGCCACTATGGAACGAGACTTACCCCAGAAGCCACCCCAGGAGGGGAGAGCAGTCCTCCAGATGCCCAATCTTCTCCCTCCCTTCTCTGCAGACCCCCGATGACCCGAGTCTGTTCCCGAACGTGGGTCTCTGGCATGACGCAAGGTGTGGCATCCAGTGCCTCAACCCTCAGCGCCACCAGGCCAACTGATACCTAGATAATCCTAAAGGAGTTAATGAATGCATGGCTTGGGTATAAAAATCATTTTGCCTGATGATGGGTAATTTGGGCATCAGTCAAATTCAGCCCTTCTCCTCATCATCCCAGTGGCATGTGGGTTGCAGCTGCAGTTCTGATATGGGATACTTGTTTCTGTGGCAGACTGGCTACACAGCAGGCTGAGTTATTTCTCAGCTATATAAGAAAAGTCTGCAATTTCACTTGCTCATTGGCAAGGGGAAAAAAAGTCACAGTTTACATACCCAGGACCCAATGACTTCCCAGTGCTCTCCGTAGGAATTATATTTTGAGGGCTCTACACTCATCATGGAAAACAATGGTGGTCCCAAGTGAGTGAGCATTCCAGAATGTGCACTTGCAGGAAAAACTACTGAACTGTGGAAAAAAATATCCAATTTACAACCTTTTACGATTGTGGGAAAAATTATCCTAATTATGAAAAATTGCTGTATTTGAAGGAAACGTGTCAAAATGGGGAAAATGTTTTCCACAGTTCAGCATTTTTTTTTACTGCAGCTTTGAGAATTGGGAATCCAGGGAATACACATCAGGAAATCTCACACATTCTGAACTCTTTGCTGTGTGCAAAGGACATGAGTACACGTGTCTTCAAAATCTTTGCTTACTACAGCACCCTGGTGGGCTATAGATGGAAGGGGATTCTGTTGAACTGGAACAGCCAGACATCTATAAATACTGTAATAACTATTAATTGAATAATATAATAGACCAGATCTTTATAGGGAGGAAGTATTTCTCAATTTTCACTACAAATAAAGCAAAAAAATGCTTTTACCTATTTTAAAATTATTTCAACACATTTATATACACAGTAACATAGCAATTTAAGATAGGAAATGAATCTAGGTCAGTGCCCTCCCTCCACCTTTCACAAGCATGAAACAATAAGTATGCTGGTCTGTAGTCTCTGAGGTTTGCCCTCACTCCCTTCTTGAAGATAGGGACCATACTACCACTTTCCAGTTCTCTGGCACTACACTTGTACAGACAGACTTATGAAAGATTACCACAAGATGCCCTACAAATTGTCCTTTTGGCTCCACTGTGATTCTGGGATGTATCATATCCACCCTTCAGAATTTGACTGGCTTGGTTTCTATCAGGTAGTCAGCTTCCAAGACAGTGTGAGGTCTGCAGCTTATTACACTTGAAGCCATGGGCCTTCTAAATGAGTACCCTCCTCCTATTTTTGGGGCCCTCTGATGAACACTCAAGCAAAATATTCATTCAGCATCTTTGTTATTGCCTCTGGCTCCAAACAGATTAATCCCCCTTTTCCTTGTTTTTAGGGTCCACTTTCCTCTCCCACCTTCCTCTTTCCATTTATGTACTGAAAGAAGGCTTTGGCGTTTATCTGCAGCACCTACTGAAAGCTTGGTTTCCAGACTCTCCTTTGCTTCCTTAATTCCAGTCTTGCTGTCACTCAGTGTTGCTCAGTTCACCTCTCCTTCTTGGGGGACTGCACACCTCTTTACAGCAGTTAGAAAAAATTACTCACCAAAGAAATGTTGTTTCTTCTAATGGAGTCTTGCTGTATTCTGACTATATGCAGTTAGCCCCAGCACTTGAACTGCCCCGGAGAATAAAGGGTTAACTCTATGCAAAGGCATAGAATGCTGAGCTCGAGCTCGGTTTTCAGACCTCTGTGGTACTCTGAAGTGTAACCATCTGATTCTTATGAGTACTAAACTAACAAACTCAAAGGAATAAATTGTTTCCAAAATTTTGTGCCAAATGGCAAAACAAAGCTTTAGGGTCAGAAGACTCAAGTCGTGAACACCCAAAAAGAATGCAACACAACAGGTAGTGGTTTACTAAAAAGTTTAGTAACAAACAAACAGAAATCCCCTAAGAGATGGGGGTATGACCAGTACATCTCTGGGGTACAGCACTGTGCCTGCCCCACCACATCCCAAAACTACTAGGTTCCAGGAGGGGAGGCAGGGAGGGAGGTCAGAATACAGCAAGACTCCATTAGAAGAAACAACATTACTATGGTATTTTTTTCTTCAAACAACATGAAGTCTTGCTGTGTTCTGACTATATGCAGACTACCAAGCAGTACCCCCTTGGAGGAGGGAGTTAGACAACCTATTTTGGGAACGGGCTCTGCAGCACAGCTGTGCCAAACCTAGCATCACTTTGTGACAGAATGTCCAAAGAGTAATGCTTGGTAAAGGAGTGAACAGATTTCCAGGTAGCTGCTTTACATATCTCCTCTAATGGTGTATCTCTAGCTGCTGCAATAGAAACAGTTGTACCTCTGGTAGAGTGAGCCCTCAGGCCTGAGGGAGGCTCCTTCCCAAGTTTAGATTAGCAGAATTGAATGCAAGAGACAATCCACCTGGCATTAGAGCTCTTGGTAGCAGGCTTGCCCTTTCCCACCTCACCATATGTGAGAAATAATTGAGAACAATCCTTCCTATGGGCTTTAGTGTGCTCAATATAGTAACTGAGAGCCCTTTTCACATCTAGACTGTGTAGCCTCCTCTCTTCAGAGGAAGAATGATCAGTGAAAAAGATAGGCAGGGACATAGACTGGTTCAGATGAAAGTCTGACACCACCTTGGGAAGGAACTTTCTATTAGTGCAAAGGACTACCTTATCCCTATGAAAGGAAATGAAATCAGGTTCCACTGATAAGGCATGTAGTTCACTGATCCTCCTAGCTGAGGTAATGGCTACCAGAAATACAGTTTTCCAAGTCAAATATTTCAGCTCAGCTGAAGATAAAGGTTCAAAAGGGGGCTGCATATGCTGTGCAATACAGATGTTCAGATCCCAAGAAGGAGTAGGCTCCCAGAAGGGAGGACTGACATGGACCAAGCCTTTGAAGAACTTCTTGAACACTGGACGAGAAGCTAGGGAAGAAGCCTTACCAGCTGAAAGAAAAGCAGACACAGCTGCCAAGTGTACCTTAAGAGTAGTAGGCTGGAGGTCTAAACTGTTAAGATGCACCAAATAGTCCAGAACAGTGGCAGTGTCAGCCAGCTCTGGCTTGATATGCCTACTGGAACACCAGAACCAAACCTCTTCCATTTGGAGTTGTATGTCTTCCTAGTGGCAGGTTTCCTGCTAACTTTCAAAATATCCAAGACTGATTGGGACAGATGCAAACTTGCATATTCTAGCTCTTCAAGAGCCAAGCCTTGAGCCTGAGAGTCTGAAGGTTGGAGTGCAGAATCCTCCCCTGAGAGGAGGTGAGGAGATTGTACTGCCTGGGAAGACACAAGGGCAGTGTTACTCACAGTGACAACAGAAGAGGATACCAAGGCTGTCTGGCCCAGTCTGCAGCCACCAGAATCACTTTGCAAGGCCGGGACCTGATCTTTAACAGGATCCTGAATATCAGAGGAAAAGGAGGAAATGCATACAGAAACTTGTTCGTCCAATCTAGTAGAAGAGCATCCTGAGGAACAGAACCCAGAAGGGGTGCTCTGCAGCAATACAGAGGGAGTTGATAATTGTCTGGGGCTGCAAAGAGATCTATCTCTGGGGTGCCCCATCTCCTGAAAATGACTTGAAGAATGACAGGATTCAGGGCCCATTCGTGGTGACCCTGAGAAATCCTGCTGAGAGCATCTGTTAGAATGCTGTCCTTCCCTGGGAGGTGCACAGCCATCAGGGAAGCCTGCAGGGAATAAGTTAGAGACCAAATTTTCATGGCCTCTGTGCACAAGGCTGAGGACCAAGTGCCTCCCTGTTTGTTGATGTACCACATGGTTGTGGTATTGTCCATTCTGATCTGCACCACTTTCCCTAGGACAACTGTTGAGAATGTCTGAGGTGCCAAAAAGACAGCTCTTAACTAGAGAAGATTTATATGCAGAAGGGACTCCTGGTGTGACCAAGTTCCCTGAGCTGTGAGATGATCCAGGTGGGCACCCCACCCCAAGAGAGAGGCGCCTGTAGTGAGAATCACAGAAGGGATCTGACTTATTAAGGGGACCCCTTGTCAAAGATAGTCCTTGTCCAACCACCACTGAAGGGCCTGGACCAGGGTTTTGGAGACTGGAACCAATTTGGACAGAGGGTTCTTTTTCTGAGACCAGAAAGATCTGAGATGAAATTGAATATCCCTCATTTGAAATCTTGCTCTCTAAACTACTGCTGTGGAAGCTGCCGTGTGTCCCAGCAGCTGTAGAAAGTGTCTGGCTGGACGAGACACCATAGGACAAAAAGAGGAGGCCAGAGTGACCAGAGACTGAACCCTTGAGAGGGGAAGAAATGCTCTTGCTTGAACTGTATCTATTTCCACTCCTATGAAGGTGAGAAGCTGGGCTGGCTCTAGAACAGACTTCTCTAAATTCAGAATGAAGCCCAAGGATTCTAGAAGTCTTTGGGTGACCGCCAAGCTGACTTGACTTGGTCTGAGGACTGGCCCACTAGAAGCTAGTTGTCCAGATATGGGAACAGAAGGATGCCCTGCCTCCTGAGGAATGCACCACCACTGTGAGACACTTAGTGAACACCTTTGGAGCAGATGTTAGGCCGAAGGACATGGCCCTGAATTGGTAATGGCCTGAGGGCAACTCAAACCTGAGGTACTTTCTGTGGGATTGTCTGATAGGAATGTGGAAGTAGGCATCTTTGAGATCCAGAGAATCTAGCCAGTCTCCTGGTCTCAGAGGGGGAAGAATTACTCCCAGAGTCACCATTTTGAACTTTGGTATTGTCAAATGTTTGTTCAGGTACCTTAAATCCAATATGGGTCGCCACTCCCCTGTCTTTTGGGGGGTAAGGAAGTATCTTGAATACAGTCCTTTTCCCCCTGTGACAAAGAGGTACCTTCTCTACTGCTCGCAGAAGCAGAAGAGAGGAGACTTCTGCCTCTAGGGGCTTTGTCTCCAAGGGAGAGGGAGAGGGAGGACTGAAAGACTTTGCTCTCATTTTTGGGAACTTTTTGAAACTGAGAGCAAGTCCCTGGCTTGCTACTTCCAGAACCCATTTGTCTGAAGTAATAGACTCCCAGGCCTGGGAGTAGTGAGCCAGCCTGCCCTCTACTGGGATTAGGGAGGCAACCCTGACCGACACCTCAGGGTGTCTGCTTGGCAGGGGGCTTGGACTCAGTAGCTGATGGGGTCCTGGTCACTCCACATCCACCCCTTCCTCTAAAGAACCCCCTCTGCTGGAAAGAAGAGGAGGAGGCCTGAGCTTGATAAAAAGGCCTGCCCCTGCCCCTAAACTGCTGCCTCTGAGGAATGGCCTGCTTCTCTTTGGCTGTAGTACTCCTATAGGTGGTCCTGTACCCATCCATTTTCTTCATGTAATTCTCTGTTTGTTCCCCAAACAGAGAATTACCCATTACAGGAATGTCCATGGCCTTAGCCTCAGTATCCTGAGAGAGGTTGGTACACCTAAGCCAAGCAAATCTCCTCTTGGAGATAGATGTAGCCATGACCCTGGAATGAATATCATTGGAATCAACAGCAGCATGGAATTGCACCTCAGATGCCTCTATACCATTTGCAGCCACCTACTCCAGCTCCTTGGCCAGCTGGAGAGGGGCAGCCTTAGCCAGTTCCAGAACCGTATCCCACATAGATTTCTGGTACCTGGCAGTGTATGCCATGTAATTAGATTGCCTGAGCCCCAAAGATGATGCCAAGTACTAATTTTTTGCCATGGCATCCACTTTCCTGGAATCCTTATCTGGGGGGTGAGATGCCAAAAGAATATTAGCCTTGTCACAGGCTGCAGCTTGCACTACACCAACATGGCTGCTATGAGATGAAAGGAATTCCATCCCAGAACCTGACAGAGCATATCTCCTGTCCATTCTTTTTTCCTCAGGAGGAATGGATGTAGGAATTGTAGAATTTTCTGTGTCTGTTTCTCCAAGGATTTGTGTAAAGGGATAGAAACCCTCTTAGATTCTGGGACAGCCATCATTTCCAGATAGTCAGGTTCTTCCTGATCCTGTTCAGCCTCTTCCATAGGAAGCTGAAGAGTCTCAGCCACTTTCTTGTAAGACAAGAAATGGGAAGGGGACTCAGAAAGCCTGGGAGGAGAAGCCTGAGAAGGCCTGTTTGGGGAGATGTCAGGCTCTACTGGCTCATCTAGGCCTTCACATTGTTCCTCTTCATAATCTTCATCCTCCTCCCAATCGCACTTATAGTATGCCTTAGGATCCAATTCTGAAGCAAGTACCTCCAACCGAACCGATGGGCTCTGAACCGAGACCAGTTCGGTCGGAATCGGGCAAAGCGACTGGACAATTGAAATCGCTTTCGCTATTTCATCAGCGGTCGGACCATGGGAAGCCAAATCCGAACCAGCTGATTTTCTTCCTCTTTTACTCAGAACTGATTCCGCAGAATTGGCTCTTCGTTTGCCCCGAAGAGGTATTGCCCAGGTCAGTGGGCACCTCCTCAGGTTTGGCTGCAACCGAACCAGGCTGGCCATCCGGGTCAGCAGACTTCTCGGCCTCCCTATCCCTTAGCCTACTCAAACATTTTTCCAGAGTGGCTTTGGGAAAGTTCTTACATATTTGGCAGTCTTCTTTGAGGTGGTCAAACCCCAGACAATACACACATATGAGGTGAGCCTTAGCAAAGGCCTCCTTACACTCGGTACAGTGCTGAAACCCAGTGTGTCCAGTTTTCTTTTTGGGTTTCTCAGACATGCCTTCCAAAATAAAGTCACCCAAAAACAGCGGTTAAGCCAGGATACCGTAACTTATCGGTTCCAACCATGGCACGGGTTGGTTAAAAAAAATCCTAAAAGTCGGATTTTTTTTTTAGGAACCGATAAGTACCAGAAAAACCACATAAATACAAAGTATACAGAAATAACAGAATAGGTTTTGGTTACAAACTGGACCGACCGACAAAGAACTGAAAATAAATCAATTTATTTCTGAAAACTACCACTACCTATACTACCACTTACTGGTACCGAGACAGAGGCAAGAATACCGATTTTCTACCAAACGGGTTGTCAGACTGAATGATTCGAACTTTTACCAAACCAAAGTGCAGGAGAGACCTCCGGAGCGACTTCACAGTTAGGTGGAGTAAGAAATCTGACAGTTACGCTTCAGAGTACCACAGACAGAGGTTTGAAAACCAAGCTCGCGCTCAACATTCTATGCCTTTGCATAGAGTTAACCCTTTATTCTCCAGGGCAGTTCAAGTGCCGGGGCTAACTGCATATAGTCAGAATACATCAAGACTTCATGTTGTTTGAATAGCTGTTTTCCATATTTATTAATGATTTACCCTGTAAGTGTGGTGGAGCTAATGTGCTGCTGCACATGGATAATGCTGTGTTGTATAGATGTTCTGATGATGGTCCACAGATCAGTAGTCTACTTGCAAATGATTTCTGGGAACTAGAAAAATGGTGCATTAGTGAGAAGCTAGTCCTAAACATAAAGAAAACCAAAGTCATACTGTTCAGCCCCAGGCATCATGGTACATCTAAACAACACGTTATCTACTGTTACATCCACTGATGTTCCAATTGAGGTGGTGGACTCAGTTAAATATCGTGGAGTGCATCTGGACCAGGAAGTCTCCTTTAAGCACCATGTTGATCACATCTCTAAGTCCTTACACCAGAAAATTGTGTTTCTTTATTGCCTGAATGATTATCTGTGTTCACAGCATGTCATTGCCACCAGTACACTGCTCCTAGTTTTAATGCATGGTGCAGCAATTCTGCAATCCGTAAGATGATCTGAAGTAAATAAGCTAATGGTTCTCTATAGCAACATTAGTTGGTTTGCTGCTGGTGCTCTATCAAGGGAGCACCATTGTGGTGTCTTCCACACTTTAAATTGGCCCTTCTTTGAATGGAAATTCAGCTACCCCCTTCTCTGCCTTGTATACAGACTAGTTAAAGGTGCTACCCCTCCTAGCCTCAGTGATGTATTGGCAATCAAGCCTCCTAGGAGGACGCTTCTGTCATCCTTTAGTACCCTACTTGAAATACCAAGAACAAGGTCTTGTGGGGACAGGAAATCTTTTTCCTTCTCTGCCCCTCTCAGTGGATTGCCCGCCCAGTTACTCTACAAGGCTATTCCTCCCTTGGTGGCTTTAAAAAAGGTCCCGAGACTTTTCTTCCTGAGCATAGTCTTTGTACCTGCAATCCTTGAATTGTTCTGACCTGGCCTGTATCTTTGTGCTTCATTTACTTTTTGTTGCTGATCCAATTATACTTGCTGCACGGTATCCTAATAACCTAAAACCTGTCTGTTAGCCCCTACTTGTATATGCTCCTATGCTTTTCTAATCATGTGACCCTATGTTTATACTGGTGTTATTGTCATAGATTGGACTGCTTATTACATCCTGTTTTGTTTTTACTATCTGATGCTTACATACATGTAATTAATTCCGGGTTGCCCCAGAAAACGGGACTCTGAGTCTCAGTGGGCCTATCCGGTCAACACAATTCAATCAATAAATCAGTCCTCCGTTTATGCAGTATGAATTGCCCTAGGTCACTGTTGAGCCAAGGGAAGGAACTTTCTGGCCCTTCTGGACTGTATGTCCAGACGGAAATGTTTTGTAAATGTGTGTACTGCTTTCCAGGTAGCTGCTTTACAGTTTTCTTGCAGGGGGCTACACCTTGGACGTGCTTTGTCATAACAGAACTGTATGCAGGAGACTACTCAGTGAGAAATGGTTCTCCTGGATGTGGCTTGCCTTTCCCAGCTTCACTATAAGTGACAAACAGCTGGGTGCTAGTAGACCTGACCTATTGCTGGGGGTATTCAATGAAAGAGGGGGAGATGGTTGTTCTCCCAGGACACAAACAGATTATGTCTGGTGTAACCCACCATCTGAACACTGTTGGTTCAGGGTCCATTCATGATTTCCCTGGATGATCCTGCCTGGGGAGTCTGCCAGCAAACTGTCTTTTCCTGACAGGTGTACTGTGGACAGCTGAACCTCTAGGGAGTAGGCTAGACCTTCATGGCTTCTGTGCACAGCTTTGAAGATCTTGTTCCTCCCTGGTTATTTATGTAATACATTGTTGTGGTGTTGTCTGTTATATAGACAGACTAACCTTCTAACTTGGATGAAATAAGCCTGCATTACCAAGTACACTGCCCTGACTTCCAAGAGATTTATGTGCTCCTGAGTCTCCTGTGTGCTCAAGGCACCACTTACAGTAAGGACCTCCAGGTGGTCGCCCCATCCAAGGAGAGAGGCATCTGTTGTGAATATGGCTGTGGAGGATTATTGGATGAAGGGAACTCCCTCTCTGAGACTGCCTTCCCCCTTCCACCACACCAGTGCCCTTCACAGTGTTCTGGTTACAGGCACCAGCTTGGACAGAGGAGCCCATCTCTGAGACCAATGGTCCCCTAGGTGATACTGAATATCTCTTGTATGGAACCTGGCCCCTGGTACCACAGCAGTGGAAGAGGCCATGTGTCCCAGTAATCATAAAAAATTCCTTGCAGGTCTTGGTTGACCATCTTTGAATGATTCTGCAGTTGAAGTCAGATTTTCTACCCATGTTTGTGGGAGGAGTGACTTCCCTTGCAGGGTATCTAGTGCAGCATTGATAAAGTCCATAACTTGAACTGGTACTGTTTGTGACTTTTGAAGGTTTATGAGGAAGCCCAAGACCTCCAATGTGTTCTGTGTTAGCAGAATTGAGGAATTTTTGCTTCCTGTGATGTTTCCCACACTGCCTCATCTGCAGGCACCTCTCTTGGTTGAGGGAGGAGGTTGCTCATCTCCAGACCGAGTTGGTTAGGATTTGGAAGGCCTCTTCCCCTGCCCAGGGACCACCAAATCCACACCTGCTGCCTCAAAGGATGCCAGGAATGAGGGGCAGTTGGACAAAGGTGGGCTCTGGGAGAGTGAGGGAGGTGGGGCACAGGCGCATTTAACCTGAGGTTCCAATCCACAACTCCTACACTGTCTTGGCAGGGCAGGACTGTCTCAATGAGACACCCACAGTGGTGGACAAGGTGGATGCAGGAATCCTCCATAGTGGAGACCCCCAAGGGGATGGCACAGGATTCCAGAGGAGAAGGAAGCAACTTCTAGTGGGGGACGCTATTATTGGGGGGGTATTAACAAAGTACAAGAGGGAAGGTAGTATCTTTCAGAAGAAGAGATGTGCAAGAACAAGGGGGCACAATTTGAAGATGGGGGGGATGGCTCAGAGGTAATGCTAGAAAGTATTTTTTTTCACAGAGAGGGTTGTGGATGCATGGAACAGCCTTCCTGAGGAGGTTGTGGAGTCAGGAACAGTGGGAGAATTCAAGAATGCATGGGACAGGCATAAGGCAATTCTAGTTGGGGGTAGGAGGAAGTAAGCTGTTGATTAACTAGAATCTGCAGTTTATCCATCAGGTAGGGAAATTGGCAGACTAGGTGGGCCAAGCGGTCCTTATCTGCCATCAAATTCTATGTTTCTATATTTTAATTCTGGGGGTTGGAAACAGGGAGGTCAGGTGCCTACCTGGTACCACCACTTGGAGGGATCAGAAGCGAATCCAAAGGATTGCTGGGGAGGCAAAGCAGGAGGGCAAGCTAGATGCCATTGTCCACCGGGGACAAATGACCTGGCTGGGGAGGAGGTGAGAGCAGTGCAGAGGGAGCAGGGCAGTGACCGGGGGGGGGTGCAATAGCTGCATTTGCAGTAGGGCCCACACTGTTTGGGGGCCCACTGCTTCAGATGGCAACTCTAAGAATATTTTTTATCATAGACAAACTTGCAGTTTTCTCTTTCTCAATTGGTTATCCATTTGATTTTGCATCTGTCACCAGTGGCGTCAGAAGATTCTCACTTCAGTTTCACGTGGTGGTGGGTACAGACCACAGAAGCAGTATGGCCCATTACTCAAAACATCTAATCTTGGTGTTTGTGTCATAAGGAGGAGCAGGAACAAATTAAATAATTTAGTTCCTTGATCGTGGCACCAGCAAGGGATTGGGAGCAGCATGGACAAAATATGGATGCTTAGCAGGAGTGATATAAAAAAAAAACCTGACGCTATAAAAATTTAAAATGCTCCGATGGTTAGTGCACATTTATTGGCTGGGGCAGTAAGGCCCAACAACATATTTTGCAGGGGGGCCCATACAGTTGTTTGCACAGCCCTGAGAGGGAGTTTGCAGAGTTGGGGAGGGGTCTTAGACAGGTGGCACACATGGTAATTTTGTTGGAACCTTTTGTTGCTACCTGTCTACAGCATGGGGGAGGCCAGAATACTCCGCACCAGGAGAGTCAATGAATAGCTGAAGAGCTGGTACAGAGCTGAGGGATTTGGCTTCACTGGGGACTGGGGGACCACCTGGAGAGATGCGGGCTTGTATGGGAGGGACATCCTGCATCCATCTGGGGGGATCCAAGTTCCTTAGTGAGAGGTTTAAATGTTTCATTGGCAAACATTTAAACTAGCCAAGGGGGTGGCAGAATTAAGCAAGAAAGAATCAACTGCCCCCCCCACACAGGTTAAGGTAGGCAGACAGACAGATACTAGAGCTGAGAAGGGAACATTTAGCCAAGGGGGATGGCGGAATTAAGCAGGGAAAAACCAATTGCACTTCCCCCCACAGAGAAAGGTAGACCAACAGGCTGATACTACACCCATGGAAGCAACAAAAGGAAACACAAATGGAGATAATAGAGGAGGCATGGAGGGAAGGCATAGGGATCAGGATGAGGGGAGCTGGTACAGGCGTGGGCATCAAAAGATGGAAAGCCATGTGTACAAATGCCCGGAGCCTGGGAAACAAGATCCCAGAGCTAGCGGCCTTCATGATGGAGGAAGACCTAGACATTGTCACAGTCGCTGAAACATGGTACACAGGAAACCATAACTGGGATGTTACCATACCAGGGTACACAATCTTCAGGAGAGACAGGGCAAAAAGGGAGAGGGTTGGCTATGTACATCAGAGAGGGGATCAAGGCAACGGAGTTAGGAGGAAGACAGGAAAGGAAAGAGGCACTATGGGTCACATTAATGACAGGAAATGGCACCACCATCCGCACCGGAGTTCCTTACAGACCTCCAGCACAGGGGGAAGAAATAGACAGGGTATTAGTGGAAACCATACACAAAATGGCAGAGGAAGGGGAGGTGTTGCTGGTCGAGGACTTAAACATGCAAGATGTTAACTGGAATACATATGCAGCAGCCACTACCAGGTGCAGAAACATCTTGGATGCCCTGGAAGGAGCATGTCTCAGACAGTTGGTGAAGGAGGGCACACAGAACGGAGCAATACTAGACCTGGTTCTCAAAAATGGTGACAGAATAATGGATCTATCAGTGAGCAGCCATATAGGGTCCAGTGATCACCATACAGTGTGGTTTAAGGAGAAAGACAGTAGTAGAGTTGAGCCGGCCCAGTGGTGCTGAGGGTTGAGGTGCTGGACACCACAACTCGCGCCATGCTGGCGACCCGGGTTCGGGAGTGAACACGGGCCACTGAGGGTCAGCAGGGGAGGGAGAGGATTGAGCATCCCATGACAGCTCTCCTCTCCTGGGGATGAGCGAGCATGTCATCCCGTTCCATGGCTGCCTCCTGGTGGAGGATGGGGGGCAGTGCCAGATTCCGGGGAGATCCAAGAACGTGGCTTTGTGATGCGCACATGCCTCCACATTTGCACATTCACGGCCACGGAGGAAGAACCAGAAAAAGAGATAATGGTTGCAGGCTCCATGAAGTCCCCTCTGGCAAGCCGGCGCTGACACTGCAGGATCACCCATGACAGCCCACTCAAGATACGGTTATGGAGGAGACGGCCCCCTTCCCTCCTGCTCCTCCATGGGGGGTAATCCGTTGGGGAACTAGGGCACGGGGGTACCTGGGAGAACGTGACCGGAGGCTGAGAAGGGGCTGATGCCTGCCTGCAGAGGAGGATAAAAATGAATATGGAAAAGAGACTGTAATAGAGTCAAGCCACTCAAATGTAAAGGTCCTGGACTTCAAGAGGGCAGACTTTGCAAAAATGGGGGAACACTTCTGGAAAATCTTGGCGAAGGGGGTTGGAGGAGTGGAGGAACAGTGGGAGAAACTTAAAGGAGCCATAGCAGAGACAACAGACCTCTGTGTAAAACTAGTAAACAAAGCAAAAAGAAAGACAAAAACACTTTGATGTTCAAAAGAAGTGGGAGGGAAGGTTAGGGAAAAAAACAGGTGTTTAGAAAGTACAAGGAAACACAGAGGGTGGGAGACAGGGGAATGTACCTGACAAAACAGAAGGAGATGGGGAAGGCAGTCAGGTGCGCTAAAGCGCAAACTGAAGAAAAGATAGCAAAATCAGTAAAAAGAAGATGATAAAACCTTCTTCAGGTACTGTATATCAGGGAAAGGAAAAAGACCAATGGAGGGATTGTGAGGTTGAATAAGGGGGAAGGGGGGACCTAGAAAAAGAAATTCTAATCAAAAAAATTCTAATCAAATACTTCTGCTTAGTATTTACAAAGGAAGGGGAAGGGGAGGGACCAAAATTAGGGGGTAGAAACATACACGGGGGGAGGTGGACACCAGTCCATTCATGGAGGAGAGAGTCCTAAAGGAACTCTTGAAACTAAAAGTGGACAAGGCATGCTGCAATAGGACCAGATGGGATGCGTCCCAGAATACTGAAAGAACTCAGGGAGGTACTGGGGCACCACTGACAGCCCTGTTTAACAAATCACTAGAGGAGGGAGTGATACCAAAGGACTGGAGGAGGGTGAATGTGGTACCACTACACAAAAGTGGGAGCAAGGTGGAGGCTGGAAACTACAGGCCAGTCAGCTTGACCTCAGTGGTGGGGAAAATCATGAAATCCATGTTAAGGGAAAGGATTGTGGCATACCTGGAGGCTAGTGGGGCACAAGACCCAAGGCAGTTTGGATTCACAGCACAGAGATCTTTTCAAAAAAATCTGATAGACTTCTTTGACTGGGTAACCAGGGTGGTAGATCAGGGAGGGGCGGTGGACATGGCCTACCTAGATTTTAGCAAAGCATTTAACACCATCCCACACGGAAGGCTAGTAAGCAAGTTGCACGATCTGGGAGTAGGTCCCAAGGTTGTACACTGGATCTGAAATTGGCTGAGCAACAGGACACAGAGGGTGTTGGTAAATGGAGTTCAATCCCAGGACAGGGGGTGACAAGTGGGATACCACAGGGCTCGGTTTTGGGGCCGGTCCTCTTCAATGTCTTCATTAGTGACATTGTGGAGGGGCTGGAAGGGAAGGTAAACCTCTTTGTGGATGACATCAAGATCTGCAGTAGGATAGGCACTCCAGATGGGGTGGAAAAAATGAGAAGAGACCTAGGCAAATTGGAGGAGTAGTCAAGAGTGTGGCAGCTTAAATTCAATACAAAAAATGCACTTGGGCCACAGGATTCCTGGAGAGGAATGCAAAGGGGGGGAGATACTAACAACAACAAAACTGGGAAGGGATCTGGGGTAAGTCTAATGGATGACCTGAAGGTGGCCAAGCAATGTGAAAAGACGGTGAGAAGGGCCAAAGGGATGCTGGGGTGCATATGGAGGGGCATCACCAGTAGAAAATAGGAGGAGGTGATGCCACTGTACAGACAATTGGTCAGGCCCCATCTGGAATACTGTGTTTAGTTCTGGAGACCGCATCTCTGGAAGGACATTGACAGAATGGAGGTGGTCCAGAGAAGGGCAACACAAATGGTGACAGGAATGCACCAGAAAACATGAGGAAAGACTAAAAGACCTCAATATGTGTACCCTGGAGGAAAGGAGGGAGAGAGAGGGATATGATAGAGACATTCAAGTACCTCGGAGGAATCAACAAGGTCCAGGAGGGTAGCATCTTTCAAAAAAAAGAGATGTGCAAAAACAAAGGGTCACAATATAAAGCTGGGAGGGGACTCAGGGATAATGTGAGGAAGTCTTTTTCACAGAAGGGTGGGGGATGTAAGAAACAGCCTCCTAGTAGAGATCGCAGAGGCTAAAATGACTGGTGAGTTCAAGAATGCATGGGATAGAGAGAAGGCAACCCTAGTGATAGAAAGAGAGGGTAAGCTGCTGATCATTTAGGATCTGGAGTTTAAAGGGAACATAAACTGGTATTTTTAAGCAAAGCACATCGGCAACAGAGCAGCTAGATAACTTGCTCACCTGCAGAATTATGTCAGTATTTTGCCTCCCGAAATGAGTTAAGATGCATTTTTTTATTCCATAAAGGTCCTGACGAATGTAAACAATCCTCACGGATGAATTCAAACTGAGTGCTCTGTGGGACCCTAAAATGGCCTGGACGTCATGATGTCACATTAGTGAGAGCACTTGCCATTCTTAATACAGGCTGCAAAGGAATTTTTTATAAATAGTGGTAAAATAACGCCGGGACAGTGCTTTTCTATGAAAATAAGTCTAACACAATGCTACAGGCTGATATTATTTGGCCACATCAGACCGCTATAAATAAGCACTGAAAATAACTATGCCAAAGTGCTTCACTGTGAACATAGCTCTGACAAAGTGCTTTGTGGTTATTTTCAGTGCTTATTTATAACATCCAAAGGGTGAAGTGATTGGACTAGTTCTTTTTGAACAGACTGTCATTATGCACATGTTGAAAAGGTCAAGATTTGTTTTGCACATGTTGAAAGGAACAAGCTCTGTGGTGATTGCACTGCCTATTAATAAAATTATGGCATGGATATTCAAAGCAGTTGCACATGGCGCAACTGGGTTGCACATGCACAACTGCGGAGATGTGCCATAGTGATATACAGCGGGAGCCACTGCGCAGTGCAAGTAGCAGTGCGCCAATGCACAACAGTAATGAATGCATGCACAAGGGCAGGGGGCGTACTCATGAATATGTGGCTCAGTGTGATATTCAACCCCCGACCTATGGCGCAAGTGAGGAGCAACTGCCAGATGCGCGGAGCAGACTTGAGCCTATAAAAACAGAGAGCAAGCAGAGGGACGGCACTTGCGCCAGAGGGGAGCAAGACAGAGGGAGACAGACAGGCTGACAGAGAGAGACAGAAAGAGACAGAGAGGGGAGAGACAGAGAGAGAGAGAGAGAAGAGAAGAGAGAGAGAGAGAGAGAGTGTGACAGACAAGGAGGCAGAGAGGGAGTGAGAGAGAGGAGAGGGAGAAGGAGCCACCAGACCCAAAGAGAGTGACACAGGTGCCCACAGGGGTGGGGGACAGAGCCCGCGGGTGACAGACAGCCAGGGGTAGATGGCGCAGGAGGGAGCTGACTGAGCGACAGGCACTGACCCACAGTGCCAGGTGGTCCAGTGGAGCCAGATGCCCAGGGGGTGACAGGACAACAGGGGCCATGGCTAGTGCAGTATTCCAGATGGAGTCCGTAATGAGGGGTGTGAGGAGGCAGGAGGCACAGCGACGTAGCTGTGGAAGGGCCCGTCGGTGGTACGCCCCGGGAACAGGAGGTACCGGCCCTGCATCAGCTATGAGACCCACGCTGACATGGAGATCATGGGCTGGTATCGTCTGAACTAGGCCATTCTGAGGCAGCTCTGTGAGCTGTGCAGTGAGGAGATGCAGGCACCCACTAGACGGAGCCACGCCCTAATGGTGGAGGGGAAGGTAACAGCTGTCATGTACCTGCTCACCACGGGCACCTTCCAGAGACCAACAGGGGACACCACAGGCATAACCCAGACAGCCACGTCATGACTCCTCACACAATTCCTCAATGCCCTGTTGCCACATGCTGTGGAATACATCCACTTCCCCAGCACACAGGCAGAGCATACATCAACCATGCAGGAGTTCCACAGGGTAGCACGGATACCTGGCATGCTAGGGGCCATCGACTGCACCCATGTGGGCATCCGCATGCCACCTGGCCCAGAGGGGGTAGCATATGTGAACAGAAAGGGCTACCACAGTATCAACTGCCAGGTGGTGTGCGATGCCAGGGGGCACATAAACAATGTCTGTGCCACACACCCGGGGGCCGCACGACTCCATCATCTGGTACAGCACAGCACTGTGCTGCAGGTATGAGAGTGGGGACACCCCACAGGTCACCTAGTGGGTGAGTATGGCAAGACCATGAGCAGCTGGATACAGCAGGGCATAGGAGGGGGGCGGGCAGGGCAGATGCACTAGTGGGAGTGCCATGGAAGGGCAAGTGGCAGAGTGACGGAGGACACCAGGCTAACCATATCTCTGTTCACACAGATACCCACTCAAGCCCTGGCTGCTCACTCCTTCAAGCACCCGTCATCCCCAGCAGAGGAGCAGTACAATGAGGCACACACCAGCATGCAGAACATCATTGAGCGTGTGTTCGGGATGCTGAAGGCACTGTTCCACTACCTAGACAGGTCCAGTGGTGCCCTACAGTACAGCCCCTTGAAGGCCTGTGGCCTGTTCCTGGCCTGCTGCATGATGCACAACATGGCCATTGACCGTGGGATAGCAGTTGAGGCCAAAGAGGGGGACAGCAGTGGGATGATGTGGGTGATGGGCCGTGGGGTGGTGGGCAGCCTCCCTGGGAGGAGGGATCCCCAGCTCCAGAGGATGGCACACCAGCATCGCGACATGATCGCACAGGAGCACTATGGTGCATGCAGGTAGGTGGGCAACCCTCATGCACAGAACAGACACAGTGGCACGGCACACAGGCATGTGCAGGTATGGCCATGGGCATGCATGTACAGGCGTGGGGCAGGGGCAGGGGGGGCTGTGTCACACAGCCACACACAACACCATGCAGCACAGCACAGTGACACACATGTGGATCAGATGCAGGGCACTGATGCACAGGCGCAACCAGTGCTGAGCTGCTATCATTACACCACATGGGCCAGTGGCTGGGCAGGTGCACACATGGGCAGCATGTGGCGCAACACACACATGCCATGACTGTGGCATGCACACACACACACGCCCAGGTACACACAGGGTGGTGGCAGCAGACAACGGACAGGGTGGCGTGCACATCAGGTCCACTGCACAGAAACACGGCCACCATGGACACAGAGGCAGCCATGCTGTGGCCACTCTGCAGCCACGGGGGGTCTGCAACCACCCCCCAAGGGTCGAACTTCGGGAACATGACCGGGTCCTCGCAAGGGTCTGCAGGCACCCAAACAGGCCTGCCCCAGGCATGCCTGGGATGCCCACAGCAGAACCCGGTGTTGACACTGAGGGGGTTGCCTGACGCTGGAGCCGTGGGGTTGACATTGCACTCTGCGGTGTCTGTGGCAGGCAGCCACATCCTGGGGCAACCAGTGGTGCAAGGCTGACTGTATGCACATTGGCTATGTGGTCCAGGGATGTGGGTGTGTCCTTCCGCAGGCACTGTATGGCCTCCAGGACCTGCACGGTGCCCCTCTCACACTGCTCAGCTGCTTGGCACACCTCTGCAAAGAGTGCATGCACCCCAGCCATGAGCAGCACCCGTTGCTCCACGGAGGCCCGCAGCAATTGGTTGTGCTCAGTTAAGGGGTCAGTAACCAGGGGTGCATAGGCATGGCACCGACCCACCAGTGGCGTACAACCACTCTGTACAGTGCCCTGCTCAGGAGGGCACTGCACAGCGGGGTCCCCATGGGGCTGATCAATGTCAGGCGCACCGGTGGCAGACGCTGCACCCAGCCACCGAACGTCCCCAGCTGTCTGCTGCTGCCACCTCTCCAGCTCCTGTGCACTGGCCAGCGCCTGGGCAGTTGCACCACCACTGACACCCAGCGCTGCTGTGCCTGTGCACACAGCAGAACCAGGGGCAATGACGGGCTGCTGTTCCACCGCCAACAGGCCACTGGCCGCACTGCTAGTGATGGTGGATGGTATTGGTGTCTCCACTGCAACAAGACCCCCACTGTCCAAGATTATGGTCATGTCGTCATTGGTGTCAGATCCTGCCCCAAGCTGTGTCTCCACACAAAGCATGCCATGGCTGGCGTCCCCCTGGAACACAGCCAGGGCCTCGTCCACCACCACGCCTAGGATATCTGGCTGGATGGTGGAAGTGTGCTGCAGTCGATCAGGCCCCTGGATGTCTGTGGAGGTGGATGGCTGGTCCTTTGGGGCTAGGCCTGCTCCCATGGCAGCCACAGGCACCCCTGCCACTGCATGCTGGTGAGCTGGTGCTGTAAGGGAACACAGATGTGTTAGTGCCACTGTACCCTCTGCTCCCCCACCCCGCCATACATACTATGCAGTTATGGGCTCCCTCCATTCTGGAAGCCACTGCCCAGCACACCCTCAACTGTCCTGCACAGTGAGCTGGGGCACGGCAGCTTGGCCCCCACCAGTGGCTGACCTGGCAGCCCGTATGGGAGCCACCTTCTCCTTAATCCGACGTTTGTCGGTGCCCACTTTTTTCTTGCACTCCTGTGCAGACTGCTGGTGGCTGCCCTGCTGGTTCACGGCCGATGACACCTTCACCCAGGCCGCGGCCCTGGCCTGGGTTGTGCCAGTAGCACCAAATAGCAATGGCTCCCTGTTGAGGTACTCCTTGAACAGGGCATCGGTCTCTGCCTTTGTAAAGTTGGGCCTGTGCTTGCGGGCAGGCCCATGCTCCTCACCATCCTCATGCTCTGACATGTTGCTACCGCTGGACAAGGATATGTGGTTACTGGCTGCAGCGGCCAACCCCAGCCATCCATCCTGCTGTGCTGGCCATCCCCTTGGCATGCACAACTTACCTCTGATGGTTGCAATACTGGTCCATGGCCTGTGCTGTTGTGTGGCACCTTTATAGTGCATCACATGCAAATGGGCTGTTGCGCAATGGTAATGACATGCAAATATCCCCATTGCGCCATGGATAGGCTGATGAGCTCATTTGCATGTGATGGCTGAATATCGCGCTCTTGCACATTGGGCAATGGACTTGCTCTGGCGCATGTCGTGGCACAATGCTGTGACATGCACAATGCACCCTCGGCAACATGCATGTGCCACGGCATGTGCTACTGTCTACTGTGCACGACACACTAGTAGTGCTATTGGGGCCATGGTTCCTTATGTGCCATGGACCCTATGGTGCCCGAGCGCTATTGGGCCTATGGTGCTCGGGCACTACTGAGGCTATGGTGCCCAGGCGCTCTTGGATCTATGACACTCAGATGCTGTTGGGCCTATGGCGCTCAGGCACTATTGGGCCTATGGCACCCAGGTGCTATTGGGCCTATGGTGCTCTGGCTCTATTGGGCCTATGGGGTATGGTGCTCTAAGGGCCCTATTGTGTACTATGCATCATGGGCCCTATAGCGCACATGTAAACATTGCGAGTGCTGACCCCGACCCCCGCCCTGCCCTATGCCCCCTTGGGACTCCTGCCACATGTGCCGGTGTGGCCACACCCACGCTGTGCATCTCTGGGGATGCACAACTGCCAGAGGCTGTGCAACTGTCCATGAGGTGCACATCCCACACATGTTGTGCATGTGCACTACTGGGCACCATTTTGAATTGGCTATTGCACTGGCAGCATGGAGCACCATGCAGTGCGATGGGTGAGGAATTGGAGCCAGGTGGGGCTGGTTAACCTGGTGGCTCAGGTGGAGCCCCATGCCACTGGCCTGTTCAGGCAATGGCCCAGGACCGAGGTGTGGCAGGTCATTCACTGTACGGGAATAATGTTTATGAATTGTGCTTGGTGCCACTTGTTTGTACATTTATTTGTTTTGGCCTTACTTGTTCCCATCTTGAGTATGAGCTGATAGTTGAAGGCCCTATAGATTGGAAGAGCGCCAGAGAAGGAGGAGGGGAGGGTGGAGGAAACTGAGAATGCTAAGCAGAGAGGGCTGGGTGTGTCGGTGTTTTATAGGAATCCCTGCCCTTTGAATTACGGGCAGGCCCTATAATTGTGGATGGGCTGGTCCAGGCCACAGGAGTGCAGCGCACCAGGAAGCAGTGCTGCCACAGGTACAGTGACCTGGTGAGGAGGGACCTGGAGTGGCTGAGGGCGCTGCAGACACGTGTTCACAGGGGAGCCGTGCCACGGGCAGGTAAGTGGGCTTATATTGCATCTGTGCATGACCACCGTACCATGGTGGTGGCAGAGTTGCATGCCATGCTGGGGGGACCTGTTGTCATGTGCCCTGTGGCATGGCATTGCCTGTCACCGGGTGCGTTGTGCCACCGCCCTGTGACCTTGCCAGCTGGGGCGCACACTGTGCTTCAGGGTGGGGGAGGTGGGCTCATGCTGTAGCTGTATTCTGATGTGTGCCTGTCTGTGTTCCTGTTCTAGGGCGTGAAGATCGGAGGCATGCCATGGTGGCAGGGGTGCCTGGTGGGCCACAGCATGCTGCTGCGAGCCCTTTGGCAGGGAAAGCAGGACCAAGTGGTGGTGGAGCAGTGGCTGCAGGACCAGCACATGCAGTGCTGTGGTGGGCGGGTAGGCACTGTGCTTCCCTCATCGCTGTGTTGTGGGGTCAGGGGGGTGGGGTTACAGCCATGACCTCCTGTGCCTTGTGCCGTGTCAGCTGTGTGCAGCTCATGGTGCAGTGTGCGCGGCACCGTGGGGTGGCCATTGCATATATGTGGCAGCTGTTGGTGGGCTGGGTGTGCATCCAGCTGCCACCAGTGCTGCTGTGGGTCCACTGCAGCGCCATGCCACCTGCCTGCCACTGTGCAGTCCGGTGGCCCTTGGGCAGTGGTGTCCAGCGCTGTACACTGTCGTGGCATGCCAGTTGGCGGCAGGCATAGGCCCACCCACTGCGGGTGGCCAGGGTGCCACTCCAAGGGTGTGTGTTCCCACTGTCCGCTGTGCACAGTGGGCGGCTCAGGTGCTATGGATGCGCACTGATCACCTGTCCCTTCCTTTGCCATAGGTGTCTGGAGGGGATCTTGCCTGCCTCTCTACCGTTGCCTCCTGCAACAAATCATCCTAATCACCTATCCACACCATGGAGATAGCTGACCAGACCAGGAGAATCCTGCTGAGGGACCGGCGCAGAGGGAGGCTCCAGGCAGCGGCAGGCTGTGGCTGGCTGTAGTGGAAACCAGCCCCCTTCTTGTCCCTGACCTCCCTTCCCCTACCTACCTCCGTCTGACTGTGCAGACCCTGTCCACTGCCCCCTTCCCTCCCTCACCTACCCTATCCTTTGTTTTATACTGTTGTTTTCCATTCAATAAATTTGTTCCTTGCTTACCCATCTGTGTCCATGTCTGCTTTGCAGCTGGTGAGTGGGACCATGCAGCAGTGGTGTTGTGGGTGGCTGTGTGGTGCACCAGTGTCATTGTGTGCACCATGCATGGTGGTGACCTGCCCCTCGGTCAGTGGCTGTGCCTTGGGGTGGCCATGGGCTGGCTGTACAGGCTATGTGGTGTGTGTGTTGTGTGCCAGGGTGTGGTTTGTTGTGGTCCGGGCGGGCAGGGGCATGCCATCCAGTGGGGGGTGGCCAGTGGGGGCTCACCCTTGGATATCAGTGCTGCCTGTACCATGCATCCTCTGCTCCGGTGCTGGGGGGTGGCTGGCTGCATGCCTGCACTCCATGGGCAGTGGTCTCCTCTGGGCCAGCTGTGCATCCCTGCCAGTGTTCCCAGCCTGGATCCACTACCTCCCCACACCGTTCCCCCCCTTCCCCGGTGCCTAGCTCCCTGCTGTGCCTGTGGCTGATCCTGCTGTGCTATGGCGCATCTTCCTCTGCCCCTTGCGCATCCCTGGTTGTGCTATGGTGCATGTCGGGTTGCTCCCTGGCACACCTCTGACTGCGCCATGGTACATCCCTGTGATATTCAGCCATGTTGCACTGGTGCATGTCGCAGTGTGCAACTGTTGAATATCGCAGTCACTGTACCACAGCACAGTTGAGTTGCACTGTGCCGGGTTCACGCCTGCCTTGGGTGCATTTCTGAATATCTGGCCCCACGTGTTTTTTGTTTTTTTTTTACAATAAGAATGGTCCGATTAGAGTGCTTATAGACTTTGTTACATGGAAATGTGGCATTCTTGGCCAGCCCAGTGGTGCTGAGGGCTGAGGCATCCACCTTACCTCGTGCCACACTGGCGACCCAGGTTTGGGAGCAGACACAGGTCACTGGGGGTCAGTCGGGGCAGGAGGGGATTGAGAGTCCAGAGAACTGCTCTCCTGTCCTGGGGAGAGTGGGTTGTGGACTCCAAGGGTCCAGGGGCTCCCAGTGGAGACTGGGTGTAGCACAGCCAAGGATACACATAGTCAGGGGGGAGATGCAGCAGGACGCCCTATGAGTGGGTGCAGAAGTGCACCCTCCATGCACTGGGCATCATTGCACTGCCATGCCTCAGGGGGAGAAAAGTGGGAAAAGCCCTGGTACCCAGACAGGCAATGGCGGGACCCACAGACAGCATCTACGCTGAATGCCAGATCCTTTAGACTGGCCTCCAGCTCTCACCCTCACTCCAGCTGCCTACTAGATTCTAGATAGCGTGCTGGAGGAGAGGCGGTTCCACATCAGGGGACTCAGAGCCAGGGGGTTGGTCAGGTCAGTGTGGGAGGTAAAGAGCACTTCCCAGGATAGAGGTCTGGTTGGAGGATCTCAGCAGAGTGGGAGAAAGCCTGGACCTAGTGTCTATGCCAGAGAAAGGTCTAAGGGGCCAGAGAGTGAGGGGGCATAAATATAGTTGAAAAACAAAAGTGTGGCATTCTCCTCACCATTAGCTTTTTTACTCAGTGCCAGTGTAGAGTTCAATAATGCCTTCTGGTACTGAGCTGTGTAAGTCAAATAAGCTGTCTGATGGAGGAGCTGATGTGTATGCTGTTTTGTCCATACTATCCAGCTTTCTGGATTCCTTCTCAGGAAGCTGAGAGGAAAAAACACTTTGGCCTGCTGGCCCAGTAGCGTGGAGGGCTGAGGCATCGATGCCTTACCTCCTGCCATGCTGGTGACCCATGTTTATGGTGTGAAAGGGTCGCCAGGGGTTGGCCGTGGAGGGAGAGGATCGAGCATCCAGAGGACAGCTCTCCTCTCCCAGGAAGGGTGGCTTGGCAGTTCTGTTGAATGACTGCCCCCAGGTTGAGGCCTGAGGACAGACTGGGTCAAGGAACACGAATGAAGGGAAGGTGCTGCAGGACTCCGCACTGTGTGTATGCCTCCACATATACATGCTGATGTGTCACACCCCAGCAATGGGAGGGACCAGGGAGAAAGTCTAGTGGAAAATCCATCTGCGGCGGGATGAAGATTGACCCCTCCCACAGGATCTGCACCGGTGGCCAGGCAGAGCCATGGTCCTGAAGCAGAGGACATTAGAGAAGGTAAGTCCTGGAGAAGCTGGCTGATGGGGCTGGGGGGGGTCGATTAGATGGGGGTCACTGGGGAGTGCAGGAGGATAAAATATCAATTAAAAAAAATACTTTGGTCTTATCACAGGTGGCAGTTTGTACCATTCCCTTATGATCAAGGTTAGAATAGAGGTGCTCAGCACCCTGCTTATCCACCTGATATTTTTTTTTTCAATTTTCTTTTTGATGGCAAATGCTGAAGTGGGTGCTGATATAACTTTGTATGTGACTTTTTTTCTGTTATGTCTTTTTACCCCCGGGAGCTGGCAGGCGGGCTCCAGCCCTCCCTCGGAGGGCTCACATCCATCCCGACCCATGACTCCATCACCGGAACCGCAGTTGGAGCTTCAAAGAGCCTGCCAACTCAATTTTTCCAGATTTTCTCCCTACCCATGCCATGGCCACATGCATACACATGTAAAGGCACGTACATGCCGAAATTCCACTGTTCCCTCCCTTGTATGCTGCCCTCTCATCTGCACTACCCTTAGGTTTCCACCTGGGGGCAGTGGGACAATGGGAGGAGATGAAATCCCTCCCCGGGAGAGGAGAGCTGCCAGGCAGCTGCTCAATCCTGCCCTCCACCCTGGCCAACCACTGATGACCCAGGCTTATTCCTGAACCTGGGTCACCGGCATAGGGCGAGGTATGGCGTCCAGTGCCTGAACCTTCAGCGCCACTGAGCCGGCCCGTATGTGGCTTTTTGTGAAGGATTTGTGAATGGGGAGCAGCAACCTCCTTGTGGGGGTTAATCCCATCATATCTATAAATTCTACTTCCTCTGTTTCATAGAAGGAAATGTTGAGGGCATTTACCCTATGCCTTATAAAGGTATAGTGAGAAATAAAGTCCTCTGAAGACCTTGGAAGTGAGCAAAATTCTTGCTCAGAGAACTCTATGGTTCTATGGGTTCTCCTACCTCTTCATAGTAAATTTCAACATCCTCCTCCACAGGCATTAGGAATAGAACTGGAGCCTGTGGAGGGGGCAGACATATTTATGAAATTCCCCATAGCTTGAAAAGCCTGGACAACTTGCCGTGACTTTGTCATGTCCTCTAATGATGGCATTTCTTTTGAGACAACTGGCAACTCCTTTCCTTTTTCATGAGGAGGGACAGCTTTCTTGACAAGCACCATTTTCAGTGTCTGCTGATATGGTGCTTTATTTTTACTGGATTTAGGGTTCCCCTTTTGGACACCTTGATTTCTGTACCATTTTTAGTAGCTTTCTCTCTCTTTTCTGTTCCTTTTATAGGGACTGCTGCTTATTCTGTGGGGCTGGACCCTCATCTGAGCCTTTTGGTGTTGTGGAAACAGACTGAGAAGCCATAAGGACTTCTAATTTCTTAGCCTTTTTCTTTTGGGTTTTAGGGCAAAATGTTTTACTGAGATTATGATTGGAAAAATCATGGTCTGGACCCAGGCACTTTAAACAAAGCTCGTGGCAGTCTGCCTTTGCCAAGACCTGAAAACAATCGGTTCTACCTTCTTTTTTGGTCTGTCAGTCATTCCAAACACTGGAGACCCCTGAAAAGCATTACCGTCCATAAGTTTGTGTTTTAGGGCAAAACGTTTTACAAAGATCACAATTCAAAAAATTGTGATCTGGACCCAGGCACATTAAACAAAGCTCATGGCAGTCTGCCTTTGCCAGGAGCTGAAAACAAATTCTATAGTTTTTAAAGTCGGTAGGTCCTGCCTTCTTTTTAGGTCCGTCAGTCATGCCACACACTGAAGACCTTAGAAGACAGTTCCAGTTCCCAATCTTATTTATTTATTGAAAAGTTTTACCAGGGAGGCACACTGAGCAGAGTATTGCTTGATTCCAGGTGCGTCCTGGAGGAGGGGTAGCAGAGGAGAAAAATACACATATATATGCAGGATGCAGGATATAATACAGAGGTAGGATAGTAAATACACATAAATATATATATACAGAATCTAGGATATGAACAGTCAGTGATATAAGTGTGCTAGGTAGTAACAAGGAACCAGCAGCTAATTCATCACACACAATCAGTACAATAGCATAGTATGACAAAAGTCTGCAACAAAAACATCATCAAGGTCGCAAGAAAAATGGGCTAGGCCCACTAGCCTAGACATGGCCTGTGATTCTCCGAACATAAATTTGGTGTGAGTGTATACTTGGCCACAGTCACAGGTGGAGGAGAAATGCACTTTGATGAGGGAGTTGAGTTGCTGGGTTGAGGGCGTGTGCTGGATGACCTCAGGGAGGGAGTTCCACAGTTTAGGCATGCAATGTCTGAAAGCAGCCTGGCCAGCAGAGGAGATCATGTGTGGCACAGCCAGGAGCCAAGTGTCGAAGTTCCTGAGAAGGTACACAGGAGGGGAGTGGGTTGTGATGACTGAGGCGAGGTATGGCGGTAAGGACTGGGACCAGAACTTGGCTGAGAGTCTCGCCCAGTGGGACAGTCTATGATCCTGGAGCGAGGGGAGGTCGAGAGTCTGGTAGAGAACACAGTGGTGTGTGGAGGGTGGGCAATTGAGAGCAAAACAACAGAAGGAGTGGAAGAGGGGGTCCTGTGTGGCCAGATTGGATGTAGGAGTGGTGCTGTAGACTGCATCACCATAGTCCAAAACAGGGCGAATCATTTTCTGCAAAAGTGCACTACGGGCTGGCATGGGATGCATCCACAGTTTCGATATAGGGCACCCAGCTTGGGATGCAGCTTTTTGTGGATGACATTGATATGTGCAGAAAAGTTGAGGTGTTGGTCAAGCCGTACCATGAGGTGTCTAAAGGAGGTGCAGACTTCCAGAGTAACACCATCCAGGGTGTTGAAAGAGGGGGTGGAGGGTAGCTGGAAGAGTCTCTGTCTCGTGCAGAAGGTAATTGAGACCATTTTCTTGGCATTAAGAAAAAGCTGATTTGCTTGAAACCAGAGCTGGACAGTACTGAAGTCCTGCTGTAGTCTGGTTGCCACCCCAGTGGTCGAAGAGCCTGATGTTTACAGCACCGTATCGTCCACATACATGTGTATGGATGTGTGTTGACAGGCATTGGGCAGATCATTACAGAAGATGGAAAATAGGAGTAGTCCAAGGACCGAGCCTTGGGGGACTCCTATGGTGCCTGGAAAGGAGGTAGAGGTGGAGTTTCCAACTCTAACAGATTGGGACCTACCTAACAGGCAGGGGTGGAACCAGCTAGAGGCCACGGTAGAGAGCCCAGCAAGAGTGAGCTTGTCCAGGAGGAGAGCATGGGAGACTGTGTTGAATGCCTTAGCCAGGTCAACAAAAATAGCTGGGGTGATGTGGCCTTTATTCATACCAGCCAGAATGGAATCTGTGAGCCTTAGAATGGAAGCAGTGGTGGAGTGGGACATCCTGAAGCCAGACTGGTAGGGTGAGAAGAAGGAGGAGGAGTTGAGGAAGGAGGAAAGCTGGGAAAGGACAAGGTGCTCCTGGAGTTTAGCCAGGATGGGGAGGAGGGAAACTGGGTGGTAGTTTCCGGGGACAGATGGGTCACCGCCCTTTGGGAGCAGGATAACTGTTGTGTGCTTCCATTCTGATGGGAGAGAAGCTAGAGAGAAGGAGAGGTTATAAAGAATGGCCAGGGGGATGGTGATGGCAGGAACAGACAGATAGAACATTTTGGAGTCTAGGCCAGAGGGGCATTTGCCCTTGGCCGAATTTAGGGCCTTCAAGGAGTTGAAAACCTCTGATGGGGAGACCTGATGGAAGGAGAAAGAATCAGGAGCTGTGGCCTGTGCAGGGGGGCGGGGGGGTTATGCTGGTATTGAGGGAGTGCAGGCAAAAGAGCTAAGGTACAATTTGTGAAAAAAGAGTTAAATTCTGGGACCACTACAAGAGGATCCGTTTCAGAGGTGCTGCCTATGTTTAAAACAGGGGTGGGAGGCTGGGAAGGAGGGGAGAAAAGTGATTTGACTGCCTTCCAGAATTTAGCCTGGTGGTTTAAATTAGAATGGAAGGAGGCCTTGAAATAATTTGATTTAGCCTGGTGCAGGCGTTGAGGAAGGAGCAGTATTTGACATGTTCTGCGGAGGACCTGGCAGCTTTGAATGACTTCCATGCCTGGTCTCTGGCTCTGATGTGTGCCAAAATGTCGGCTGTGATCCAAGGTAGGTGGGCACCACTCACATGAGACCACCGTAGAGGTGCATAGAGGTCCCAGACTGTGAGGAACTTGGACTTGAAATACCCCAGTGCAGAGTCAATAGAGGTAACCTGGGGGATAGGAGACCAATCAGTGCTGGCTAGATCCCTTAGAAGTGACGGAAGGTCCAGTGAGTTGTAGGACCTGGTGAGAATTGTTTTGTGAGGGAGAGCCTTGGGTCTGAAAAATTTGCATACCGAGTAAATCATGTGATGATCATTTAGGGAGTCAGGCAAGAGGCCTGAGGCAATTATTCTGCGTTGGTGAGAGGTAAGGAACCAGTCCAGGAGAGAGTGGTTTTGCGATTTGGGGTTCAGTCTTGTAGGTTTAGAGATTAGTTGGGTCAGGTTAAGAGTGGCCACCTGGTTGCGGAATTTGGAGGTAGCACTGGAAAGCCAATTTAAATTGAAATCCCCCAGGATATGTATCTCACCTCCTGAGGCACTAGACTTCAAAGTGCCCAGATGGTCGAGGATAGAGGGAGTAGGGGAGTCAGAGGAGCAGTAGGAACCAGCAATGAATAAGGGGATAGTGTGGGGGAAGGAGAACTTGATCAGCAGTGTGTCAATGGACTGAGTGGGCAATGGTAGGCTGATAGGGGTAAAAAGGAGGTTGGATGAGATATATATTGCTATGCCACCTCTTCTTTTGTGGCCTTTGTGGTCGTGGCAGATGATTGTGTAACCTGGGATGGCGATTTCGGTATCCATGTTGTGTGGCTTTAGCCATGCTTTAGAAATAATCAGGATGTCCGACCTTGGGGATAACGTGGTTGACTGCAGCACAGCTAGTTTAGGCAGTAGGCTGCAGATACTGAGGTGTACAAGTCTTAAAAGATAAGACAGTAAGCCCAGATAATGTTTAAAAAGAGGCTTTTAAGTAAGAAATGCAGTTTGGTTCCTCATATAAAAACCAAAAGTTTTAAGAGTTACCTCAGAAGAGGTTCATTGATGAAAACCAACACAAAAATCATCTGAGTTCCCAGAAATGTCTTTCCCATTTTGTCTCTTTTTTGTCCAAACTCTGGTTTGACACACTTCCTTCTTATCTTAAAACCCTTCTTCCTTCTACCCTCTTCACAACAATACTTTCCATTCTCTTACTGTCCCTCCTAGAAAATCTCTTGTTGGTCAATCTGCTTTTTCTTATTGCTTTCCTAAACTTTGGTCCTCCCTTCCCTTTTCTATTCATTCTGCCTCTTCTACTTCCTCCCTTAAGTCTCTTCTTTCTGACTTTTGTCATCCTACTTGCAACTGCCTTTGACCCTTCCTCTTTTTCTCTATTCTCTAGTCTTGTTGCCTTCTTCTTGTTTCCGTTTTTGCTTTCTTTCTGCATATATTTGAGTTTTTTTCTAATTTTGCCTTTCTATAGTATTTTGTATTTAAATGTTTGATTTTGCTTATATTACTTACTTGTATTTACCTTGTTAATATACTGTTAGCTGTCTCCCCCAGGACTCACCTGGAAATGAGTTGTGTTTAGCTTGGTATGTATTTCCTGATAAACTTTTAAATACATAAATAAATAAATAAATAAAATGTGGAACTGAGCAAAATTTAGAGAAAAACCACAAAGCAATTATAAAAAAAAACAACTTTTTATTTAATTTTAAAATGTTATATAGTGGTTCCCTAAAAGCAGGACCTGTGCCAGGGAAGGGCATTCTCCAGTTGCTGGGAACCGACTGGGAATTTAGGAAATAAAATATACACAGCACAATAAGTAAATACCCTAATTAATGCAGAGTATTGAGAAATAAAGTAAAATACTTAAACACTATTAAAAATTAAAACAACAAACTGTAAATCAGACAAAGGTTTAGAGATGACTTCGAGACAACTGCTCTCGTCAGGTAGAGAAATAAATCTGACGTTAGAGGGCAGGGGTGAGCATGACACACAGCAGAATTTGAATTTAATTCCAAAGTTCCATTATTTGCATAAAATTCTAAATCTCTGGGGCTGCTCATTCCAAGGGAATGATTGCTGTTGTTAAACATAGTGAGGGATTCCTGGGGTTTGAAGCTCTATGAAGCAGTTGGTCAAGAACTCATCTTAGCAGTGCCATTAACCTTCTCAGGATGGCAGCCTATGTCTGGAAGACTGACGTTCCCCTGGATTACCATGGCATCCAATTTAGCTGCTCTCTTAATTTCTCAAACTGGATGGAAATCATGCTCTGCTGAATTGTTTGGGAGCCTATGAGGAGGACTCCACCCCTAGAAGTGCCACACAGTGGCATGTCCCTGAAGCTAAAGGTACTGTTGGTAAGATGCCCCAAAAAACTGTCAGAGGCAATAAATAAAACAGACAGAAAGCAGCCTCCAAAATGAGACAAGGAATGGTGCTGGCACTGCAGACTTAACCAGCAGAGACCGAAACACATAGGAAGAACACAATTAGACAAGCAAAACAATAAACAAAAAGCTGAAGACCCACTATCTGGTTCCAACTCCAAAAACCAAAGTATTCTATAACTATTATACTTAAATTATGACATAAGGGTTTTTATGGCCATTAGTACAGAAAAAAGAAATATCCACTTGTGGAGGAAGTTTCTTGGGATCCGAGGCCTTATGTCACCCTACATTCAGCCTCATGCACTTGGTAATCATTTATTAACTAGGTGGAGAATACCAAACCTCTGATACATTGCTCCACTATATACTGTATATAGGAATCATTTGTAATCTTCTGATGCCTCATTGAGACTATTGTCTGTCACTTAGGAGTTTCATATCCATACACCATATGACTGCTGCTACCTTCCAACATCCTCCTCTCATATTCTGTTGCCTCCCCTCCTCCTGCTGGTACCATCTAGAGAAATGTATTGCAATACTGTTTAACTTATTAACATTTATCACTGTAACTCTCTTGTACCCTCTCTGCTGCTGCACTGGTTCCCCAAGGGCTCTCTTGAAAAGTAGTTACTTTATCTAAATGGGACTATCCTGGTGTGCAACTTTCCAGATGAACAAATAAAGTTGCAGGGCTTCAATCTGCAGCCAAAGGATCCCAAGCTGTGAGGACTGTACCTAGACGAGGTGGCTGTTGGGCATGCCAATCACTATAGGAACTTGGGTTTCAGAATGTATTCCCAGGAGAAGAAGATGACATACTTAATAACCACTTTAGGTATGGCTGCCAAGGCCTCTCCTTGGAGTAGAGTGCTCATAGTGCAACAGCAAGAGCCAGGTCCTTGTGGGGCAAGGCCAGCAGGTATACACTGTCACACTGGGTGACAGCAACTGAATTCCTTGAGGGGTAAGAAGCACTGCAGTGCTAGCCGATGTTCATTGTGGTGTGATAGTAATTGGAGCATGTGCCTGATTGTTCCTGGGGTGTATGCTTAAAGTATGTAAGATAAGTTGATAACAAAGTGCATGGCCTTGTAAGTAGCATGTTAAAAGTGTAGAGCCCTGAGGAGATGAGCTGTCTGACCACCTGGATGTGAATTCATGCCTAAGTTGGGGCACAACAGCAGATCAAAAGCTCACAATCCAACCATGGATGCATGTTCAATAGCCCGTAGCGGTGCAAGAAATAGTCTTTGGGTATATGGTTGTAATTGGTGGAACATGTGCCCATTAAGTGTTGTGGCATGGTCTGGAGCACTGGATGCATACCTGAAGGTAGTCTATCTTCTGTGAGCTGCCAGGAAATCCACAACATCCATGGCACTAAATTTCTCTTGATATGGAGAAAGCATTTGACCCGTGTAATGATAGTATCTATTCCATTTGTTGCCCAGCTGTGACATCACCCTAGACCTCATTCAGATGATAATTACATAGCAGTAACTTACTGCCAATAAGACACAACAAAGTGCCCAGGTGTGTTGTGAAGCATTAAGTGTTTACACCGAGTGCTTTTAGCACTTGGACATGCAGTTACACATTAATACCACTCCCTGACGTGTGTTATTTTGCTTATAAAATGGGTGAACTAAGACGTCTTGAAAAGCAAAAAAGGGCAACTTTTAATTAAAAAGGGTATTTTCTTTTGTTAAAAGTAAGTAGTAAAAACTAGTCCATCTCACCTGCCTATCATCTGTCTGAACAGGCATTTAGTAGATGAAATGTTTATCATGGACTGCAGGAATTCAAACTTCTCTAGAAGTCCGTTGACCTCTCTTGACAAATACACAACAGAAGGCATTAATAAAAGCTAGGGATTCAATTTTATCTGGGCAGGGTAAGCAGCAAAGATTTCCCCATTAGGCAGGTAAGGATAGGAAGAAGGTTTTGATGGTCAGGAGAGAAGCTCAAGAAATTAAAGCTATGAGTAGTAAGTACTTAATTTTTTTAAATTGATATATTTATGCATAAACGGGGTTATGGAGGGCAAGAACATTTAATTAATTTTTTAATTGATTTTGAGGGAGTTTCATTTTTAGGGCGTAGCTGACTTTTTAGTGAGAGTAAAGGTGGCAGCCATGTTTGTAATGGCAGTCATGAATATTTCACAAAAGGCATTGATATGTTATTAGTGCGAAGTGTCCTGATTACAGGCACTTTTTTAACCAGTGGTAATGGTCTCACAATTCATGGCTTTTGACCATAAAGGAAGCAATGATTTTGCTACCCATTTTATAATGTACTCCAAACATAAGAATGTGTCGGCAGAAGGGGACAGTGTGATCCATCTAGTTTGCCCAGATCTACTGCACGCTGCAGTCTGCACCAATTAATTAATATCTCCAAGGTTTGAATGGAAATGAAGAACATACCAGGGCTGCTTCCTGTTGCTATCACTCTTTAATCTAGCGCTAGATCTTCTTATAAGAACAATTGACAGCAAAGATGAGATCCAAAACATTAAACTTGAAAGTAGTACTCACAAAGCACAGCCTACTTGGAAGATGTGCTCATCTCAACACAAAATTAAAAAAATTCAATACCAGCTTTACTGGAAGTATTAAAGAAATTTAGTGTATTCTCAAGGTACAGACTTAAAAATAAGTCTGTATAGATATTACCAATGAATGTCCACTGCAAGAAGAGCCAAGTCTTGCACATTGGTGTAAGATGGTAAAAAGCATCTGTAAAATATTGGAGCATCTTCAGCATCAAACGTTTCTACAGTACTCATGATCACTGACTGACAGTCAGATAGCAGCCAGCCAAGAAGAAGATGGTGAGTGGATGGCTATGCCAGTCACTGTCTTAAATGCTGTAGTACAGCATCAGTGACCAAACTGGAGGGAGAGTGCAGGGAGAAGAGTCCTTAGTGGGCGAGTTGGGAAGTAGGTCAGATGCCCTTTCGCGGGGTCACTAGAACACCAGATATATTGCACCTGCAAGCAGATGGGCAATCGGGGAGACCATTACAACACCAGGAATATGGATATCAATAAAAGATGGGTGATCGGGGGTCGGGTGGGGGAACCACTAGATCATCAGGAATATAGTTATTACTAAAGAACGAGTGATCAGGGTTCCCTCACAAGGGGTTGCCGTTCATGTCATGGTCTACCTTTGTAATTTATTACTCCTGTCATTAAACATGACCACCACCTGCAATTTCTAAACATCTCTTTTCTTGAGCTTATCTGTTCAATGTACATGCTAGATTCATACTTTGAATGTAGTAGGATGATGTTATCACATATCTGTAATGGTAAATACCACAGCACTATACCAGTCTACTTCAGTTAACATAACGTCTATGGTAAGAGACTGGAAAGTTTTAAAACCTTCAAAATCCTGTATCTTGCTTCAGAAATAAAACTACATAAGACAAACATTACTACTCAATTACTACATTGCAAACTCTTACTGCGATACTACTCCGCCTTCATCATTCTCTACAATGTAATAACTGTGAGTAGGGACAGATGGATTAAGATACAAAGATTGTTAGTAGACATCTTTTATTCCTTGGAGCTCCACACTGATAAGGGTGCCTGTTTGGGATAACAGGAACTACAGAAGGACTAAAATACACTGGCCTGGACTACAGCCCTAATGGCTTCCCAAGTATTTCCTGTGGTAGGTACATATATGTGCACTACACTCCTCCCCCTCAGACAAAACATAGTCTAAAATATCCAACATTAACATTCCCAGGCTGAAGTAGAATGTCTGATACCCAGGAATAAGTTGACTGTAACCTGTTACTAACTAAGCAACACAACAGGTAACAAGTCCAGTTGTACAGAGACACAGGTTCAGTACATGACTTAAACGTCAAGTTTCTGTGGTGATCTTTGCTGCTGCATGGTTATCTTTGTTCTGAAGCAGCTGCTGCAGCTGATGCACGTGTTCCAATATTATTTGGCAAAGGGTTCAGTGAAATTTCATGGGCAGGAGCAAAGTCCTCAGTGTCACTGTCCTCTTCTGGAGTGATGTCTTCTGCTGACTGAGCTGCAGCCCTCTAAAATATCAGATGACCCACATGTACATGAACTAGGTGATGTCCTCCATGGACTCCATAGGGCAAAGGTCCATGTTTGTCAATCACCACCCCAGGAATCCAACAACACTTGAGGTACCTGCACTCTTGTATCATCACCTTCTCCCCAGGATGGAGGATCCTTACTGGCTTGGTCAACTTGTTATGATTCCTCTGCTGCTGCAGTTGATATTTTGTGACAGTATTAGACAAGTCTGGCTTGAGCAATGCTAAATGGATGCATGGTTGATGTCTGAGGAACAGCTCAGCAGGTATTTAAACTTATACAAAAGTGGGAACAAAGAGGAAGCAGGGAACTACAGACCAGTCAGCCTCACCTCGGTAGTGGGGAAGATCATGGAAGCACTACTGAAGGAAAGATTGGTGGAACATCTGGTTGTCAATGGACTACAGGACCCAAGGCAGCATGGTTTCACCAGGGGAAGGTCATGTCAGACCAACCTCATTGAATTTTTTGACTGGGTGACTAGGGAGGTGGATCAGGGAGGCAGTGGACATGGCCTATCTGGACTTCAGCAAGGCCTTTGACACTGTGCCACATAGAGACTATGCACAAACTGGGGAATATGGGTGTGGGCAGGACAGTAGTGCGGTGGGTAGGTAACTGGCTGGGCAGCAGGACACAGAGGGTGGTGGTAAATGGCTGTCACTCCACAGAGGGAAGAGTGACCAGTGGGGCACCACAGGGATCAGTGCTGGGACCGGTACTATTCAATATCTTCATCAGTGACATTGCGCAGGACCTAGAAGGCAGAATTTCACTGTTTGCTGATGACACAAAGCTCTGTAACAGAGTAGACACACCAGAGGGTGTAGACAGAATGAGAAGGGACCTGCAGAAACTTGAAGAATGGTCAGGGGTTTGGCAGTTGAAATTCAATGCAAGGAAGTGCAAGATAATGCATATAGGGCACAAAACCCTGGCACAATATATCAGTTGGGGGTGAGGATATAGCATGCCAAGCAGGAAAGGGATCTTTGAGTTATCATCTCTGATGACCTCAAGGCAGGAAACAGTGTGACAAGGCAGCAGGTAAAGCAAATAGGATGCTGGGATGTATAGCAGGGGCATCACCAGCAGGAAAAGGAGGTCATAATTCCACTATACAAGACACTAGTGAGGCCGCACCTGGAGTACACTGTGCAGTTCTGGAGACCTTACCACGTAAGGACATAGACAGGGTAGAGAAGGTTCAGAGGAGGGCAACAAAGATGGTGCATGGATTGCATCACAAGTCCTATGAGGACAGGTTGAAGGCACTGAACATGTACTCCCTGGAGGAAGGAGGGAGAGAGGGATATGATAGAGACATACAAGTATCTTACAGGGAGGAACAGGGTGCAGGAATGCACTATTTTTAAGCGAAAAAGATGTTCCAGGACTAGAGGGCATGGGATGAAGTTGGAGGGAGGACGATTCAGAGGAAACGTGAGGAAGAATTTCTTCACAGAACAGGTGGTGGACAAGTGGAACACCCTGCCAGAGGAAGTGGTGGGGGCTGAAACAATCACGGGATTTAAGAATGCATGGGATAGACATAAAGGAATTCTGGAGGTCAGGGGTAAGGGGCAACAGACTTCCTGGAAAACACAAACTGAACTTACAAACTTAAATGGGCAGACTGGGTGGGCCATAGGCCCTTATCTGCCGACACTGTTTATGTATCTATGTATCTATGTATTTACTCTGTGAAGGTGTGAGGAGTGTTTCTGTAAGCGAACAAGAAATAAGCCAATTTTTTTCTTGCAGGTATTGACTGAGAACCTTGTTTAGTCCATGCTTTTTTGAATGCCTACAGTTCGTTCAACTGCAGCATTTGATGCTGGTTGGTAAGGTGGAGACAAAATATGTCACACCCATTCCACTTTAAGAATAGTTTGAACTCTTTGTGAAGAAAACTAGGGACAGTTGTCCAACACTAGCTCCCATCGCAGTCCATATCAGACAGAGTTATCTCAGAAGACTTAAAGTTGTCATTTGTGTGGAAGCACTTTGATCCATTTGGAGAGAACATTGATTACCACTAAAAAATGCTGTTTGTCCACTTCTGCATAGTCTACCTAGATGTGTTCCCAAGGTGTGGTCGCCCACGACCAGGGATGTGAGTGAGGTGTGGCTGCAGCTTGTTTGTGGACAGCCACATAAGACGCACATTGGCTGACATGATGCTGGATATCTTGATCAAGTTCTGGCCTCCAGAGGTATCCTTGGGCCAATGCCTTCATTTCGGACATTCCAGGATGATGCCATTTAAGTTGTAAAAGTAACCTCCTTTGGAACTCTGGAGGTATCATGACTTGAGCAACCCACAGAACACAGCCTTGATCTATGGACAACTGGTTCTTCTCGTCAAAGAAAGGCTGGAGAGTCTGGTCTCTCGTGAAATTGGGCAACCATTTAGTGTAAAATCTAGGACCTTAGAGAGGACTGGATCCAATTGTGTTTCCTCTGCTACATCCCATGAAGCACTGGCAACTCCTCAATATGTGAAAGATGGAATACTGCCCCATCATCTTCCTTCTCTATAGCATCTTTGCATGGCAATCTTGATAGTGCATTCTCATTTGCATGATCCTGAAAACTTCTGCATCCAATGTCATAGTCATAGGCCAACAGAATCAGGGCCCATCACTGCATCCTCATGTTGCGAGACTTGGTATTACTGCCTTTGGCCCCAGAACAGCCAGTAGATAGCTTGTGATTGGCTAGCAGACTGAATTTCCATCCATACAGGGACTTATGAAACTTCTTGACTCTGAAGATTATGCTCAAGGCTTCTTTCTTGATCTGAGCATAATTTATTTTGCATGGAGACAGGGTCCTAGAAGCAAAAATAAAAAGTCTTCCTCTCCTGTAGGTAACATTTGAGAGATTACTGCACCCACCCCATATGGGGACGCATCACATGCCAGTTTCAGAGGTTTTCCTGGGTCGTAGTGCACTGGCCACTTGCTGTTCAGAAGCTGCTGTATGTAAGACTGGAATGCTTCTTCACAATGCAGTGACCAATTCCATTTAGCTTCTTTTTGTAGCAGATCATGACGTGGTTGCAACAATGTGAACAAGTTTGCCAGAACATGTCCATAGTATTTCAACAGGTCCAATAATCATCTCATCTCAGTCACATCTGTTGGTGCCGGTGCATTGACAATTGCTTCCAATTTACTCTCTGTCAGATGCAAGCCCTGGGCAACTGGGCATCAATTCAATAGCCCAGGTGCTCAACAAAATCCTGTAGAAACTGACATTTGACGAGCTTCACTCTTACTCCATACTGCTGCAGTCTGGACATGAGTTGGTCCAGGATTATCAGATGCTCTTCCATTATGGGCACTGTTACCAAGATATCATCCATAAAGCAGACTACACGGTCTATCCCATGCAGTATCTGGTTCATTGTGTGCTGGAAAATTGCTGGCACTGTCAAAACTCCATAGGCCAAGCAATGATAGGAAAGTCTCTTGTGGATGTTTATGGTGAGACATGGCTCTGACTCTGGTTCCATTTCCAACTGCTGAGTCCAACTTGTTGAAGAACTTTCCACTTACAAGTGTTACAAACAAGTCCTTGGCATTGGGTATTGGGTATGTTTCTGGTTCTGTGCAATGGTTTACTGTAACCTTGTAGTCACCCCACAGCCTCACTGCTTTGTCTCACTGTGTGTCTACAATAACAGGGATAACCCAGTTGCTCCTCTCTACTCATGACATGATACCATGCTTTTTCCAGATGATCCAGTTCTTTCTCTGCTGTTTCTATTAAGGCGTAGGGTACTGGTTGAGGCTTGTGGAAGACTGGAGCAGCCCACATTTGTACTCAGATCTTTGACTTGAAATCCTGGATTATACCATAGCCATCCTGGAAAATAGGACCATGTTTGTCCAATACTTTTCTCACTGCATCTTGAGGTGCTTTTGTCAGTTTTAAGGTGAAGATCGTTTGCCAGTTCAACATGATCTTTTTGAGTCAGTTTCTTTCCAGTAATGCATGTCTTTCTCCTCGTACTACCACTAGAGACAAAGTCCTTGTTCCTCCCTCACAGGTGACTGGTATCTAAATCTCCCCCAGAACAGGGATTCAGTTTCTGGTAAAAGACGTGAGCTGAATATGTGATGGCTGCTATGGGCACCTCTTGAGGTTCTCCTTGTAGATGTGCTCTGGCACAAGAGACACTGATGCCCCGGTGTAAAGTTTCATGCTAACAGATTTGCCTGCCAACTCGATCTGGAGGCAAATTCCCTCTCTATTTTCCTTGCGTTATGTAGACAGTGAACAGCTCCAACAACTCTTCTTCCAATTCAGTCTCTGGCATGGTGTCTGTGACATATCATGCATGAGCAGTCCATGATGCACTTTTGCAGTCTATAGAGGACCTATTTTTCCACAGTTATGGCATTTTTTATTGAAATCAGCATTTGTTTTGCTGTTGATTACTGCCAGAATGGTTACAAAATTGTTTTGACTGTGTGGAACTGGCCTGTGGTGCCGGCTTCTGATACAGCACAAGGAAAGCGCACACAGGAATGATGGTGCTCCAGTTAGTTATAAAGCACAAAACTCACAGAAGAAAACCAGCACTGAATCAGCATATTTCCAAAATCAGGATCTTATGGTAAGAAACTTCAGTTTCCAAAACGCGTCATGTGTACATGCACTTTTTATGCTGTGAGTTACTTTTTATGTGCAATAAAATGTTTAAACTTGACTAGTTGTAAGGTCCTGATTTTGGAAATATGCTGATGCAGTGCTGGTTTTCTTCTGTGAGTTCTGTCTTCTGATATGTTTGTGATTGCTGACAAAATGCTGGTGTGCCATTTCATGGTTTGGAATGTCCCTTGGTCACTGGCTATATAAGTGACCCTGTGAACTCCACTCATTGCTGGTTCAGACAGGGCTGGCCTTAGCACCATGCCAACCGTTCCCCAGCATGTTGGGAGCCCGCCTCGACTGTCGCTGCACAAAGCTAGCTGCTGCAACAACATTGTTTTTAGTCATACATTTATATATTTGTTAATCTTGTTCAAATAATGCTGCCTGCACTGTGTGCAACATATCCCAGATTCCCCACTATCTTTACTGAGCTCCCGCTTCCAGCAAGCCCCCCTCCATGAATCACTAGCTAGCTCGCTCCATACTCCATTCCATTCATCTTAAAATTAAATCTCATTCTCATCAGGACATGAGTCATTAACTTCTGTGTGAGTGCGCTTTGAAATGCTGACCTGGCTGCCCGGCTCGGCGGCTCCCTTCCCGATTGATGTCAAAGAGATCATGAGGTGATGACGGCAAGCAAAGTATTTTGAGGTGGATCATTCAAGGAATCATTACCAAATGATTACAGGAAGAACACAGAGTGGAAAGACACTGTCACATTTTAAAGTAAGTGGCATTTGGAGCAACTTTTTTTTTTTTCGCCAGCAAAGGAAAGGGACTGACACTCAGCAGCTGAAATTATCCCCATGAATCGGACCGCTCATCGCTTGGGATCACCGCAAATGACTTAAGTGCTTACTGAGTGGTCTATTAACAAAGTTTTTCATTTGAAGTCAAGTGATGCACTTAACTTCAAATGAAAACTGTGTTAGACAAGCCAGTCAGATTAAGTACTAAGTCATTTGCAGTGATCCAGGGCGATGAGAGGTCCTGTTCATTCACAAGTGACACTGATACACAATCATCAGCTGCTCTCCAGACTCCAGGCTCTATTCTGTATCACTCTTCACACCTCAGAAAAAGTTTAATAACGTAACTTGTTTCCAAATTGGATTAGCTGAGATGTGAGTGAGTGTTTGTCCTCAGAGTCCTGTAATAATGTCCCTGGGTCTGACTGAGAGGGCCTTGGAGACAGGAGGTTATTATTAGTCACAGAGTGTCACATCACAGCAATAAATTATTAAGTTATTAAAATAACACATTCATATCTAGACCTACAACTATTTTTGTGACTGTGTCCTGTGTCCTTACTCCTTTGATTGTCCCATATTGTGTAGTGACCTCTCTGTCTGCCTGGCATGCTCATAATGTAAAATAATAATGCAAGCAACTTAATTTTAATATGAAAGGAACCACTGTCTAAAATTATGGAATATAATATACCAGCAAGAAAAAAAGTGACACAGTGCTCAGTGGCAGTGCACATTGCACTTCTCCAGTGGCCCTGTGGCATGCCCCTGTCTGACATACAGGAATGTCAGATGAGACAGGGGCATGCCTGATGCCACTGGAGGAATGCAATGTGCACTGCCACTGGGCACGGTATCACTTTTGTTTTCTTGCTGGCATAGTATATTCCATTTTAGACAGTGGCCCCTTTCATATTAAAACTAAGTTGCTTGCATTATTATTTTATTGCACATGATGAGCAGGCAGACAGAGAAGTCACTTTTCTTTTCTTGCTGGTATATATTCCATTTTAGACAGTGGCCCTGTTGTTTTCATAGTAAAACTAAGTTGAATTATTATTATTGCACATGATGAGGCCAAGGCAGGCAGACAGAGAGGTTACTACACAGTATGGGACAGAGAAAGGAGTAAGGACAGGCTATAATGTCATGTCACACTGCCTGGGCACTAGCTCTGATGATATTAGTAATTGTAAGACAGTGATATTACAAAACAAAGTAATACAGTGCCCAGTGGCAGTGCACATTGTATTGCTCCGGTGGCATGCCCCTGTCTGATATTCCTGTAAGTTAGACAGGGGCATGCCACTGGAAAATAAAATGTGCACTGCACACTACCTCTTCATTTTCTTTTTTTAAATATCACTCTCTTCAATAACAAAAAATCGTCAGAGCTAGTGCCTAATGTATGTTGTGCCAGCCTGTCTCCTCTCTGTTCCATATGTGTAGTTACCTTTCTTTCTGATGGCTGCCTCCGCTCTGCTTCATCATGTGCAATAGTAATAATTCATCTTAGTTTTACTATGAAAAGGGCCACTGTCTAAAATGGAATATATAACAAGAAAAAAAGTAGACAATGCCCAGTGGCAGTGCACACTGCATTCCTCCAGTGGCATCAGGCATGCCCATCTGACATTCCTGTATGTCAGACAGGGCATGATGCCACTGGAAAAATACAGTGTGCACTGCCCCTTTTTTTTTCTTGCTGGTATATATTCCATTTTAGTCAGTGGCCCTTTTCATAATAAAACTAAGCTGAATTATTATTATTGCATATGATGGGGCAGAGGCAGGCAGACTGAGAGGTCACTACACAGTATGGGACAGAGTAAGGAGTGTGGACAGGCTGTAATGTCATGTCACACTGGGCACTAGCTCTGATGATATTTGTAATTGTAAGAGAGTGATGTTAAAAAAAAAGTGAGATGGTGCCCAGTGGCAGTGCACATTATATTCCTTCAGTGGCATGCCCCTGTCTAACTTACAGGAATAGAAACATAGAAGTTGACGGCTGATAAGGAATGCAAGGCCCATCCGATCTGCCCATTTATTTTTCTACCTTATGAATGTGCCATAGGCCTTTGCACTGTCAATGGCCTATCTATTCACACTCATCTGTATTGCTCCCTTATGCCTATCCCATGCCTGTTTGAAGCCCTGCACTGTATTCATATCCACCACTTCCTGAGGTAGGCTGTTCCATGCATCCACCACCCTTTCTGTGAAAAAGAACTTCCTCACATTACCTGTTAATTGGCCTCCCTCTAATCTCATGCTGTGTCCTCTTGTCCTGCTATTTTTCTTATATGGAAACATGTTAGACCCTTTCACCTTGTTAATGCCCTTAAGGTGTTTGAATGTTTCAATCATATCACCTGTCTCCCTCCTTTGCTCTAGGGTATACATATTGAGCTCAGTTAATCTGTCCTCATATGTTTTCTGATGCAGTCCCTGCACCATTTTGGTTGCCCTTCTCTGGACTGCCCCAATTTGGTTAATGTCCTTGTGAAGGTGTGGCCTCCAGTACTGCATGCAGTACTCCAGATGGGGCCTAACCAGTGTCTTGTAAAGAGGGATTATTACCTCCCTCTTCTGGCTTGTGATACCCCTACTAATACACCCCAACATCCCTCTAGCCTTACCCACTGCTTTAGAGGTCTGCTTGGATGATTTCAGGTCATCGGTGATGATGATACCCAAGTCTCTTTCTTCCCTTGTGACTGCCAGCAACTCCCCTCCCAGCCTATAGGTGGCTTCAGGGTTTCTCTTCCCTATGTGCATGATCTTGCACTTCTTTGAGTTAAACCCCAGTTGCTACTCTTCCGACCATTTTGCTAGTTTATTCAGATCTCTTCTCATTCTGCCCACCCCATCTGGATCATCTACTCTGTTGCAGATCTTGGTGTCATCTGCAAACAGGCAAACCTTACCGTCCAGTTCATCTGCAATGTCACTGATGAAGATATTGAAGAGGACTGGCCCCAGAACTGATCCCTGAGGTACCCCACTTGTGACTTGCATCTCTTCTGACTGTATACCGTTTACTACCACTCTCTGTTTTCTGCCTGTCAACCAGTTTGCCACCCAGTTGACCAACGTCTGATCCACCCTGAGCCTACCAGCTTATTAATCATTCTTCTACTTGGAACAGTATCGAAAGCTTTGCTGAAGTCAAGGTAGGCAACATCAGATGCTCCCTCTTGTTCCACCACACTGGTTACTCAGTCAAAGAAATCTATGAGATTAGTTTGGCAGGACCTTCCTTTTGTAAACCCATGCTGTCTTGGATCCTGTGCTGCTATGGATTCCAGGTGTTGCGCTATCCTTTCCTTAAGGAGTGTCTCCATAATCTTGCCCACTACTGAGGTAAGACTGACTGGTCTGTAGTTCCCTGCCTCCTCCCTGCTACCACTCTTGTGGAGTGCGATCATATGAGTCCTTCAGTCTTCTGGGACTTCTCCTGTGCTCAGAGACTCACTAAACAGTTCTGATAATGGCTCTGCTAGTTCCACCCTTAGATCCTTTAGTACCCTGGGATGTATGCCATCAGGTGCCATTGCCTTGTCCACCCTGAGCTTATCGAGCTCTTGTAGGACCCTTTCTTTTGTGAAGGGACTAGTGCACACCTCCCTCCCCCCTGTGTCCATGGTGCAGAGCTGTGGGCCCTGCCCTACCTTCTCTTCAGTAAATACTGAGCAGAAGTACCTATTTAGGATAGATGTTTTTACATGGTCCTCCTCCTCATGCACACCCTTATCCCCTTTGATCTTAGCAATACCCTCTCTGGACTTTCTCCTTTCACTAATGTATCTATAGAAAGTCTTGTCACCTTCTTTTACTGTTTGTGCTAGTGTTTCTTCAGTTTGGGCCTTTGCCTGCCTTACTGCCTTCCCTGCTTCCCTTAGGGAAGTTTGGTATGCCTCCCTATCTTCATCCTGCTGCATTCCCTTATATTTCCTGAAGGCCAGCCTTTTGGCTCTGACCTTTTCTGCTGCCGTGTTTGAAAACCAAAGTGGTTTCCTTCTTCTTTTGCACTTCCTTTTCTCACAAACACAATGAGATGTTGCTTCAAGTATTGCATATTTAATGCTTGCCCACTTTGCCTGTACCCCCTCACCTGTATTTCTTTTTGCCAGGGCTAGCTTAACTCTTTTGGCCATCTTATCAAAGTCAGCTCCTCTGAAGTCCCATATTTTTGCCTTGGAATGGGATGACTTTGTTCTAGTGGGCAAATTGAACCATACCATGTGATGGTCACTGGCACCCAGGTGATCTTCTACCTGGAGATCTGTGATCCTTTCCCTGTTAGTCAGTACTAGATCTAGGATAGCCCTGTCTCTTGTGGGTTGTTGTACCAGTTGTTTGAGGCCCTCCCCCTGCAGGGAATCCACCATGTGTCTAGTTCTGGCAGATGTCCCTGCTGGTATTGACCAATTGGTATCTGGCATGTTGAAGTTTCCCATTATCAGAACCTCCCCTTTAGCTGTCATGTTTTGTATGTATTCTAACAGTAATGTGTCTATGTCCTCCCCCTGGTCTGGAGGCCTGTACACAACCCCAGTTCGTATGGCTGTCCCATTTCCTGTTTCCAGGGTGACCCACAGTTCTTCTGGCTCCTTAAGTGTATTCTGAATTTCTGTAGCTTTGATATTTTTATTGACATAAAGGGCCACTCCACTCCCCTTTTTGCACCTCGGTCTCTTCTGAACAGTGCATAGCCAGGTACTGAAGTCTCCCAAGTGTGGTTACTGGTAAACCATGTCTCACTATTGACTACTATGTCCAGTTTAGCCTCTGTCATTATTGCCTGCAGGTCTGTGATCTTGTTTCCCAGACTACGAGCATTTGTGTACATGATTTTCCATGGGTCAGATTTTCATATGTTAGTTGTTGGGCGAGGTCCGGTGTTTTCCCTGTGCATCGTATGGGGAGCCGGACCTTTTTCATTACCTGGTGACGCAAATGAACTGCAAACATGCTGAACTCCTGTTTGACCACTAGCTGAGGGGGGAGGGGTGTTCTTCCCATTCGACGTATCGGGTGCTGCACTCCTCTCCCCATTTACTAGTTTAAATATTCTACAAAGACATCAAACTTCTGCCCCAATGCACTGACTCCCTCCTTAGTCAGATGCAGTCCATCAAATTTAAAGAACTTTCACTCCCAAAACTGTTGCCAGTTCCCTATAAATTTGTGTCCTTTTTCCTGGCACCAGCCTTTGAGCCACATGTTTAGCTCCCCTATCTCCCCTTCTCTGATCTTTCATCCATCTGTCCCCCCCTCTCCCAGACAGGCAGGATCTCAGAGAAGGAGATGCCAGATGAAATGGATGATAGTTTGTCACCCAGCCTGGTCAGGTGTTCCTTGGTCTCCGCAACTGACTGGCTGGTGGGATTGTTAGTCCCTACTGTATGTGTACCAGGACATCAATGTTTTCTCCTGCTTCCTGAGCAATTTTAGCAATGCGGTCACTGTCTCTCCATGCTGATGTACCTGGGAGACATCTGACCATTACACCTGGCTGGAGATACGTATCAGCTCCCCGAATCATGGAGTCTCCTATGATCAGAAGTTTTTGGATTTCCTTTTTGCTTTTTTTGTTTTGGTTCCTGTTTTGGGCGAGTTTTGTTGTGCTAACTCCTGTGCTGCAGTGTCCTGCTCTGCAGTGTCCTTTGTGCCTTTGTTTGATTTCGGAGATAGAGGCAGATACCTATTTGTAGTTTTTATATGGTTTGTGGAGGTGATATGATGGAGAGCACAGAGTGATGGGGCACCCGATTTGAGCCTTCTAACCACCTGCCAACCTCCCGGACCAACTACCCTCTGTGGTCGAGGTGCTTCTGTTGGATGCTGGGGAAATGGCAGGTGGTTCTTATATTTCCTGTTCAATATGCAATTTAAGGCATGCAATCTCTGTCCATGCTGCCTGGAGCTGAGCCCTTAGATCTCCAATGGCCCAGCATGTAGGTTAGTGTCTTAAATCATGTAAAACTGCCCTTCTGAAAAGTGTTTCACAGTACCTGCAGTTAATGATATCCATTCCAGGTAAGTTGCTGGGTTTTTAACCTGGTCAGAGTAATTAGAAGGAAGAAAATGAAAGCAAAAGTTTGATTTTGTGTTTTTTTTGTTTGTTTTTGTATAACTTGTTATAACAAGTTAAATTACTAGTGCCCCTGTAAATGAGGTCACTGCGTGGATACCCCTCTGATCTACCCCTTCCTGCTTTGCCACAGGAAATGTCACGACTGTGCCACTCTATAAAAGGAGTGTAGCGTGGGGTGGCTGGGGATGGGGGTGGGTGGTTGGGCCCTTTCCCTGCCAAAAAAGAAGAACCATGGACAAAAGAAACAAGGAGGTAAGAGCAGAAACAATCAGCCAGCAACAAATGCAGTAGCCCTGAAAGCTTATTCTAATGACAGATAAAACTGTGAAACCTGTAAAGCACCACCTGCAATAATTTCACAGAAGATATACCCTGTAAGAAACACTTTGCTACGGAGAAAAATAAAGCAGTAACAGAAGATATTCCTAACTACTTGTTAGGAAAAGGAAACTGTATAGAAAGTATACTAGAAATAAATCTTCTATTTTATGGACTAAATATAAAACTGCTGCTAAGAAGCTGAAAAATATGATTAAATCTTCTAAATCTAGATTAGAACACAATCTAGCAACAAAAGTTAGAGATAATAAGAAGCAGTTTTAGAATTATATCGGGTCTATTAAAGGAAAACAGCAAACTATAGGTCGCTTTATGATAAATGATACTTCAATTATTGATGAAACTTCGACTGCTAAGATATTAAACGAACAATTGTTAAAAGTTTTTGAAATTAAGGATAACATAAGAATCTCAGTAACCAAAAATAATAATGACCATCCTGTTTTTCTAAGAAGTGAGGTTGCTAAAATAATAAAAAAAAATGACACCTAGTAGTTCAGCGGGACCTGATGGTATTCCACCAAAATTTTTACAAGGTATATGTCATACAATAACTGGACCACTAACTGTATTCTTTAATAAATCTATTCAAGAAGGTAAAGTTGTTCAAGCTTGGAAGGATGCTGTTGTCATTCCCATAAATAAGGGAGGTAATAAACACAACCCAAACCACTCACCACCAATCAGCTTAACCTCTACAATTGGAAAATCATGGAAAGACTACTTAAGGATCATATTATTAACCACATAAATAGAAATAATAAAGTGGACATTTTTCAACATGGTTTTGTAACAAATAGGTCTGCACTAACCAATCTCTTACAGTTTTTTGAACCAGTCAGTGCAGCCTTAGACAGAGGTGTTCCTGTTGATGTGATATTCTTAGACTTTGCTAAGGCTTTTGACAAAGTTTCACATAAAATTCTGCTACAAGGGTTAGTTGAAATTCACATCCAACCTAATATTATAAACTGGATACAATCCTGGTTAGAAAAAAGAACCCAGAGAGTATCAGTTAAAGGCTATCTGTCTGAAATTGCTGAGGTCACTAGTGGAGTACCCCAAAGTTCTGTTTTGGGACCAATACTTTTTAATATCCTGATTTCTACAATGCCTACTACTGATAAAATATGGGTATCAAAGTACGCTGATGACTGTGAGATTGGCAGTCTAGTGAGCTCATCATCAGATATAACCTACATGCAAAATTATTTAAATTATCTATCCTCTTGGGCCAACTCATATGGTATGTTTTTTAATATAGACAAATACAAGGTATTGAACTTGGCCAAGAATAATATGTGCCTCGATTATTACTTAAACAATGTATTATTGAAAAAGATTATTGAGGAAAAAGACTTGAGAGTTACGATTTCTAATAATTTAACCTTTGATAGAAACACTACAATAAAAGTTAAGAAATGCAATCAAATTGTAGGTTGAGTTTTGGGTACTATTAAAAGTAGAAAAGCAGAAGTTATTATGCCACACTTTAATAACTTGGTACATTCACATCTGGAGTACTGTACTCAATTTTGTGCTACGACATCCGTTAGAGGTCTGAAATTAGCTGAGGGTGTACAGCGTAGATTTACCAAGAAGGTAACATTATTGCAATATAAAAGTTATGCTAATAGGCTTAGAGAACTCAAACTTTTTACTGTTAAGTACAAACAAATTAGGGGAGATTTATGTTTTGTACACAAAATAATAAAAGATGATTACTTAAAAACTACAGTAGGCCTAACAGTTGCGTCTAATATTAAATCAACCAGGAGTATAATTATAAACTTATTGGCGAGAAATGTGTATCAATCAAACATAGTCATTTTTATACACAAAGAGTTGTGGGAATGTGAAATACTCTACCAGCTACAGTTATCAATAGTAATAATATAACAACATTCAAACATAGACTGTATGATTATATGGATGGGAAACAATTTGAATTCCACCTATAGGATATATGGGTGGCGAGTACAATAATGGGCAAATTCTGCCTACAGTACTTCTAGATCTCTGTGAACCTATGAACCTATATACCTTGCAAAAGACAATTTGAATCAGAAGATTACAGCAGTAATCTGTAAGCACACACCTGTAGGCACACCCTGTAATAATGCAGCAGAAGGTATACCCAGCAACAACAATTTGAATCAGAGAAAAATAAAGCAATAAAATGTTAGCAACAAACAGTAACAATCCCTGTGAGTACAAAACAAAAATAAAAACATGCAGTAAACCTGCCTAGCCAAAAGAAGCCTTAATCCTTATTGTTGCTCTAGTAAGGTTCTTTGCTCTGTCCTTTCAAGCAACCTAGAAGAAAAGAGCTCAGGTGAAGTTAAAATGTCAGACAGGGGCATGTCACTGGAGAAATACAATTTTGAATTGCTTTCTTTTTAGGTATAAGTCATTAAATTATACTTAGAAATACACATCTTATGATATGGTACAGAAGTGTGGTGCAGGAGAGGTGCAAATGTTGGATGTGGGGGGCAATAGGGAATAGAGTGGTAGGGCCCAACAGAGGGTCGCATTGGGGCTCAGAATTGTTAAGGCCTTCCCTGGGTTCAGAATGTCCCAGTAGCTCTCTGGTATCCTTCCAGATGAGCTCCAAAGTGAGCACAAAATCACTGACTGATTTGAAAGTTAAGTCCTTTTCTGACAAAAGCTGTTTGTGATAACCTTCTTCTCTCAGACCGCAGACAAATTTATCTTATAAGGCATCATCCAGAAACTAGAGGAACTCACTGGTACTTGCCAGATGCTCCAGTGCAATGATGTAGTTTGCAAGAGTTTTCCCCTTCTCTTGGTTCTGATGATGAAAATGAAAGCATTCCGGGTGATCGGGGTGGGGCAGACTGTCATGAGCTTTGTTTAAAGTGTTTAGGTCCACAACATGAGTTTATTAAGTCCTGTCATATTTGCCCAAAAACCTCATTTAAAAGGGTAAACTTTTTTTTTATCATGGCTGTTGTTTCTGCACCCACTGCGGTGCCTTACCAGTGACGGCATCCAGCCACTGGGCAGAGCAGCAGGCTTACTCACATGATGGGGGGGTCCAGCATGGCCATTGTTGACCTGCTGGAGGGCCTCCCCATACCCTTCCAAGCTGTACCAGCTCCGGACCCCCCCAACACAATTCTACGACAGTCCTACTGTTGAGGCAGGGCATGGCCATCAAGCTGCATGGTTGTGCCCAGCCTTTTTCTCATTTTTCTCCTCAATGGGAAGGCAGACGTACAATGACTTCCATGCACAATGTGCAGACATCCGCCGTGCTCCCCCCATACACACCATTGTGCCTGCAGTGCCTCCAGGTGTCCCCAGGTACTGCCAGAGCACAGTGTGCATTCCCAACCCTCCCCAGGACTAGGAGAGCTGTCAACGGGTGCTTGATCCTAGTCCTCCCCTGCTGACCCCTGATGATCAGGCTCGTTCCCGAACCCAGGTTGCCGACATGGAACAAGGTGTGGCATCCAGCACCTCAGCACCACTGGGCCAGCCAAAAGGGTTAACATTTTAAAAAGAAGCATACCTTCTCAGTCTGCCTCTGTGTCACCTAAAAATAATAAAAAAGTCACCGCAGCTCTTACTTGATCTCTGGCTCCTTCCTCTTCCCCCTTGCTTCCCCTAAGATTCCCTTTTTCCTATCCCATGCATTCTTGAATCCCACCACTTCCTCTGGAAGACTACTGAGACATCCACCACTCTTTCAGTGAAGAAGTACTTCTTCACATCTCTCTTGAACTTACCCTCTTCCAACTTCATTGCATATCCCCTTGTTCTCGTGCATCTTTTCCTCTGAAAAATATTTCCCTCCTGTACCTTATTTACCCACGTGAAGTACTTATAGGTCTCTATCATGTCCCTCCTCTCTTCCAGAGTGTACTTATTGAGGTCTTTTAGTCTCTCTTCTTAAGGCTTTTGTAGACTCTGCACCGTTTTAGTTGCCCTCGTTTTGACACCGCCCCCCCCATAAAGACCCTCCTTGATGACAATTTCGAGGTGGTTACCAAATTTAAGTACCTATGCTGTGAACTAGACCAACACCTCACTTTCTCTGCTCATATCACCACCCTTGCGAAGAAACTGTGGAAAAGACTAGGCTTCTTTTATAGGAATAAATCCCTGTTCACCAATGACACCAGGCTTTGTCTGGTCCTGACAACCTTCATACCACTCCTTAAGTATGTGGATATTCTTTACGGCTATTGCTCTGACTCCCTGCTACACCAGTTGGACACACTATACCACAGAGCAATACGATTCATTTCAAATGCCCATCATCGCACACATCACTGTGCCCTATACACATTCCTGGGCTGGACCTCTTTATCTACCAGGAGGCTCTCTCACTCCCTCACCTGGCTATACAAAGCCCCTTTGTTGAAGCTTCTCCTATATATAACTACTCTTTTCTGGTGCACTACTTTCTCATACACATTACGGAGTTCCTCCTACATTATGTTGGACGTCCTTAGCACATGCTCCGGCGTCGGAAGTTTGGCTATAAGTCATGTTCTGCCAGCTGCTTGAAACAAAGCCCAGTCCAGCCTCAAACTCCAAAAACTAATCCCCCTGAGGAGCTTCAAAAATCTACTTGCTAGCAAACTACGCGACTCCTGTACATGCCGCCGACCTCTAATCTTGTCACTGTCAGATTGTCAAACACCGCTTCCTTTATTCCTTAACAAGTGACCTTTCTCTCCTGAAGGTCCCCTCCCTCAGCATTCAACACTTTCTTTTCACTGTATGAGTGACCTCACTTTACCTAAGGTCCCCACCCCCTACACTCACCCTTCTCAGCTACCCTCCCCCATCTCCCACATCCCTTTCAGCTTACCCAGAACAACCTTTCCATGCTTTCTCCTTGCCGCACCCATCCTATACCTCCCTGACCTCCCTTCTTACCTTTACACTGCCAACTATCCTGGTCTGTTGAGGAACTCATCTACCTAGCTTTTCCACTTCTTTCCCACCATCCATGGCCGACTCCTCCCTTTTCAGCTGTCCTCGAATTCCATGCCCCACACCACATGTTCTCATCTCTTCTACTTACCACCTTATGTTATAATCCCACCTACTGCAAACTGTTATACTGCCCTGCCAGCATTTTTGTCTTTTCCTTTTCTCTCCAATGTTATTATGTATCTCCCAAAATGATGCCCCACATTGTCCTAAATCTATAAAGTGTTATTCCTTGTAAATATTTTTCCAACATTTGAGAAGCCTCCTGATGCACATTCCTTGTATATATATATATATATATTACCTTGTTTTTACTGTGTGTGTTTGTGTATATATATATATTGTCTTTCTTAAACTGCACATGTTGCACACTTCTTGTCTCAGGACCTCCTTGTAAATGAACCTGCTCAATGGAGTTATTTTCCTGCTAATAAACTTTTGACTTTGATTTTGACATTCTCTTTATTTTCTTTCTTGAGATGTGGTCTCCAGAATTGGACACAGTACTCTAGGTAGGGTCTCACCAGTGATCTATACAGTGGCACACCACCTTCCTCCTTCTGCTGGTGATACCCCTTCCTATGCACCTCAACATCCCACTGGCCCTACCTGCTGCCTTGGTACGCTGCTCCGCAACCTTGTGGTCATCAGATATGATTTCTCCCAGATCCCTCTCCTGTTTGATGACATTAATTCCTCCTCTCCCATTTTGTACTTTGTCTCTGTGCCCTACGTGCATGATTTTGCACTTTCTTTCATTGAAACTCAGCTGCCATGCACTTGACCATACTTTGATTTTTTTCAGGGCTCTGCACATTCTCTCCACCCCCTCCGGAGTGCCCATCCTATTGAAGATTTTCACCCTATTGCAGATTTCATTGTCATCCAGGCAGACCTTGCCTTCCAGCTGATCTGCAGTGTTACTTATAAAGACATAAAAGAGGACTGGACCCAGTACTAAGCTCTGAGCTCTGAGGCACTCCACTGATCATTCTACCTTCCCCGGAGTGAACTCATTTTACCACCACCCTCTGTTGTCTATACCTTAACCAATGCCTTACCTAGTGTATCATGTTAGGACCCACCCCTAAGCTGCCCAGTTTCCTCTTGAGTCTCCTATGTGGAATGGTGTCAAGAGCCTTACTGAAATCTAAGTAGGCCATGTCCACCACCCCACCCTAATCAATTTCCCCGGTCAACCAGTCCAAACAAATCTATCAGCTTTGTCTGACATGACCCCCCCCCCAAAGAATCCATGCTGCCTCAGGTTTTGTAACTCACTGGATTTAAAATACTCCACAGTCCTTTCCTTTAGCAGTGACTCCATCAACTTCCCCACCACCAATGTCAGGCTGACTGGCCTATAGTTGCCAGCCTCCTCCTTGCTATCGCGTGTGTGAAGCAGGACTACATTCGCCCTCCTCTGATCCTCTGGAACCACTCCTGTTAACGGGGTTGTTAAAGACTGCCAAAGGTGCAACCAGTACCTCCCTGAGCTCCCTAAATACTCTTTTTGTACCCCATCTGGCCCCATAGCTTTGACCACTTTAAAATTTGTGAGTCCCTTAAAGACTGTCCACTGTAAAAGGACTTGTATCTTTCTCCCTCTCTCCAGTGCTCCTGTTGCTGTTATGTGGCCATTCCCTTCCCTTTTCTCTGTGAAGTCAAAGCAAAATTTTTCCTGATCCTCCTCTGCACTGTCCCCACCTGCCCTTCTTAATCTTACAGTCCCTTCCCCAGTCTTCCTCTTTTCACTTGTGAACCTAAAAAAATGTCTTGCCCCTTTTGTTACCACTGGGCTATACTTTCCTTAGATTGCACCTTTGCGTACCTCACTGCTTTCCCTGCTTCTGATATAGCTCCTTGTCCTCTTCCCTCTGCATCGTTTTATACCTCCTAAATGCTACCCCTTTTGCCGGTACCTTTTCAGCCACTTCCTTTGAGAACCGTAGCAGTCTTTTTAGGGCTACAGTGAGCAGAGCCTGCAATCCTTTAATGGTCACAGAGTGAGGTCTCTGCATTTTTTCCATAATTAAAAAAAACCCAGATTCTCTCCACCCATCACAACCCTGCCCCCTGTCTGGTGCCCATGCTCTACCGCTATTCAAACAGCTCCTCCCCACCCTTTCTCTGCCCATCACCAGTCTATCCCCTCCCTGGTGTCCTAAAAAGAAACCCTCCCGCTACCGCCCACTGTGCACTGTACCACCCCCAACCCTCTGTTCCCATCCCTTTAATGAGAGGAAACGCAAATGCATGTCCATAGTGGCTCTGGATCCATGCCGTTTCTGTCTCGTTTGTTCTGGGCTAGTTCTTTCAGTTCTTCTTTACTTGCAAGCTGATAAAAATCACTGTAAAGCAAAAAGAGAGAAAGCCAATGAAATTGACAAAAACACAGTGTCTCTCTCCCTCACTCCCGGCTTTACAAAGGAGAATACCCGCAATCAAAAAGCTACATTACTAAAAACAAGTAAATGCCCAGAAGATTATTTTTTAAGGCAACCTTTTTATAGCTCCCACTAGAAGAAAATAATGCTTGTTGGAAACGGGACAGTGAAGACAGAGCTGCTTGTGTTTAAGACAATAAAGGTGTGATCTCTCGCTCACTCCCAGTACCTGTGGCACAGTTCAATGGACGGCAGAAACATACTTTTCACTGTAAAGTGGAGGGGAGTGAGAGAGAGAGAGCTGATGAATCTGACAAAAGGATGGTCTCTCTCTCTCTCTCTCTTTCTCTCCCCTTGTTCCTGACTTTACAAAGGAGAGTGCCCTAACCTTCCGGTGCGAAAAGAGCGCAGGATTAATTTTTTGTTCTGGCCTAGTTCTTCAGTTCTCCCTTACTTGCAGGCTGATAAAAATCACTGTAAAGTGAAGGAGAGAGAGCTGATGAACTTGACAAAAGCACGGTCTCTCTCTCTCTCTCTCTGTCTCTCTCTCTCTCCCCTCGCTCCTGAGTTGACAAAGGGGAGTGCCTTCAATCAAAAAGTTGCATTGCTAAAATTAAGTAAATGCCCAGAAGAAAAAAATTAAGGCAGCCTTTTTATAGCTCCCACTGGAAGAAAAGAATGCTTGTTGGAAACGGGGGCAGTGAAGAGAGAGCCACTCGAGATTAAAACAAAAAAGCGGTCTCTCGCTCACTCCCGGTACCTGTGGCACAGTTCAAAGGACTGCAGAAATACACTTTTCACCCATCCTTTTCACAATACACCAAAGCAGTACATAAACATAAGTAATAAATAATGCAGTATAAAACCATGGCATCAAGGTAAATTCATTATCTTTAGGCATTCATTAATCGTTTATCGTATTTGTCCCCCCTCATTCTTCTTATGAGATAACTAGCAAATAAATATAGTAGGCATAACCTTCTATTCGTAAGTCTCTCCTTAAAGGTATGTACATGGAAAAGTACTAATAGCAATCTTCTAAATTTAAAATTATTTCATACTATTTTCTACATCAGATTGGTTTAGTTTCCCACAGGACACCACTGAAAGTAAAGTATGGCAATGGTATTTCATCTGATCTATCTTGGGAAATATTTGTAAAAATGTTGAAAAGTGGACCCAGTATAGCAGAGCCCCCACTGAACTGTGTATGTATACTGTGCTTTCCTGGAAAAAATATATTGCAAAAGCTGGATCTCACTGAAAATGTAACTTGCATTTGCACTGGGCTATCCTGGGTAAATACATTAAAAAATTGGGTAAAAGCACAACCCCATCAACAATGAGATATTGTATCTTTCTGTGCCATCCTAGGTAATACAGAGTAAAAACTGGGAAAAGCAGGAACCCACTGAAAACAAGACAGCATCTGAGCTGTGCTAACCTAAGTAAATACAGTACAGAATGTGTTAAAACATGAACCCACTGAAAATGAGACATTGCATCTCAGCTGGGTTATCCTGAGTAAATTTATTGCAAAACTGTGAAAAACAGGACGCTGTGGCAGAACACAACTGAACCTGTACAAACTTTGGAGGAGCTGGCGATCAACTTACCGGTCTCACTAGGCCTCTTAATCTTGAGGGGTCTAGGTGTGGAGGGCACCTCCTTTGTCCCAGAGACTCCCGTTGGGGCCTAACCTGAACCTGATGGGGGGCAGATGGCTGCTATGTAGCCATAGATGCGGCCATGGAAGCAGCTACTTTCCCCGGGGGAGAAAGTACCTCCAAGCCCACGGCCCCCATGTCTCTACTTGTCCTTCTTCTTACGATGTCCTTCAGGGAAAGAAGATGTGCTCCTGAGTTTTTTCAGCTCCTCCATGGATGCCATTTTAAGTTTTAAAAGATGGGCTTCCAGGGATTGCTGATGGTGCTTTTGTGTGGCCTGGTTAAAGCCTCTGCAGACTTCACAATCCTCTGTCTTATGGTCTGGGCCCAGACAAAAAAGGCAGAGGGAATGGCCATCTTTGTGAGGCAGCTGAGTTCCACAGGAGCCGCATTTGTTTATATGTGATTCAGAAGACGTTGGAGATGACATGCATGACTGAATAATACACAATTCACAAGAAAAATACTAAATTTTGATGTAAAATAAATGAGTAAATGCTCTTCCAAGATGGCATCGACAGAAGCAACGTTCTCCACGTGGTCTGATGTGTGCAGATTGATGGCGGGAAACAACTGGAGGGTGGCGTGGGGGCCGCTCAATACATAGTGCCATGCTGAATTCTGTCACGTGACACTGGGTGGGCAGTCCCCCACCAGGCACTGCTAGCTAAAAGTTTTCCATGTGGTCCTGGCGCCTGCCAGCTTCAGTCCTATGTAGTACTTACTGCAAGCGTACTCACGAAGTAAGATTTATCTTACCAGTTATCGACTATGCAGACATGGTCTATGGCTCCACACCCAGCACCTCTGTTGTTAGACTCAACACTCTATTAAACTCATTTTGCCATATCGCCACTTCCTCCCCTTCCCTCCCTCACCACTGCATCCTCTACTCCTCCCTCTACCTAATGCTTCTTCCTTCTAGGTGCCATGCCCATAGCATCACTTTCATCTCCAAATTCTGGTTTGGAAACCTCCTCCCATACCTCAGCTCCTGCCTGTCTCCAGTAAGCTCCTCCTCGGAGTCCCTCCAATCCAGGGATGCTTGGACGTTCTCCCTCCCACATCCTTACACTTGCTCAGGTAAGGCCACCTTCTCTTACCGTTTCCCTCACCTCTGGAACCAACTTCCATGGAACACTTGCCATTCCCCCACTTTCTCTGCCCTTAAATCCCTGCTCTGAGCTGCCCCCTTCACTACTTGCTCATGCCATTCCCCTCCCTCCCAGACCCTGTCTACACCCACCCCAATCCAGCTTCATTTCCTCTCACAGTACTTTACCTTCTATACCTAATATTTATTGTCACCTCTTCAGTCCTTTCCTGTAGTGATCCTACTACCATATCCTAATCTCAGTCTCCTATACCTCCTTTTCCCAAGTACCATCTTGTGCTCATCTTACTCCCTTCCTTGCAGTGTCTGCATTGCTATAAAAACACTGCTGCTACTGTATATAAATTGCCTGCACTGTGATGTACATTATTCTGACCCTACCATGCTGCTATTGTATATATACCTCCTTCCTTACTTATACCATTTTATATTTGCATGGTATTGCTTGTTTGCACTGTTTTTGTGATTGCTGTTATCACTATTTGCATTGTATGCTATTTGATGCTTCCATTGTCTTCTTTCTATTGTATTATATACATGCTCTTTCCACTGCTTTGTCCCATCTCCCCCGGGTCGCACCTGGAAGCGAGCCCCAGCTCATGTGCCTTTCACAGTTACCAACTTTTAAATAAATAAATAAAGATCACTTGGCCCACCTAGTCTGCCCATAATTCCCTATCTACAATGCCACCAGAGACCCTACTTGTACTTCAACATACACCCCCCTCTTGCATCTAAGATTCCCGTGTGTCTATCCCATGCATTCTTAAATCCTATGACCATTTTAGCCCCCACCACTTCCTCTGGGAGGTGGTTCCAAGCGTCCACTACCCTCTCCATGAAGAAGTACTTCCTCCCGTTTGCCCTGAGCCTTCTGATTCATATTGTGTCCCCTTGTTCTTGAGCATCTTTTCCTTTGAAAATGCTCCCTTCCTGTACCTCGTTTATCCCTGTTAGGTACCTGAACGGCTCTTATCATATCCCTCATCCCCTCCTGTCTTACAGGGAGTACATATTTAAATCACTGAGCCTTTCTTCGTAGGGCTTCTGATGTACGCTCTGCACTATTTTGGTAGCCCTCCTTTGTACTGCCTCCACCCTATCTATGTCCTTTTAGAGGTGGGGCCTCCACAACTGAATGCAGTACTCAAAGTGGGGTTTCACCAGTGATCTGTACAGGGGCAATATTACCTCCCTCCTTTTGCTGGTGATACCTCTCCCTAAGCATTCAAGTATTTCAGTAGCTTTTCCTACTGCCTTGTCACACTGTTTAGCTACCTTCAGGTCATCAGAAATTACCACACCCAGGTCCCTTTCCTGCTTTGTGGCTGTTAGTATCTCTCCTCCCATTTGGTATGTTTCCCTGGGTTCCTTTGCCCCATGTGCATGATTTTTGTGCTTTTTTGCATTAAATCCCAGCTGCCAGTCCCATGACCATTCTTCCAGTTTTCTTAAGTCGTCCTCATTCTATCTGACCCCACCCGGTGTGTCTACTCTGTTGCAGAGTTTTGTGTCACCTGCAGATAGGCATACTTTCTCTTCCAGTCCTTCTGCAATGCCACTTATAAAGACATTGAAGATGACCGGGCCCAGCTCTGACCCCAGCGGCACCCCACTAGTCACTTTGCCTACTCATGAGTGGGTGCCATTTACCCCCACACTTTGACTCCTATTGCTCAGCCAACTTTCCAAACATTTTACCACTTTAGCCCCTGCCCCAAGGCTTATCAGCCTCCGATGTGGAACTATGTCAAAGGCCTTGCTGAAATCCAGGTAGGCCACATCCACCTTCCTGGTCACCCAATCAAAGAACTCAAGCAAGTTTGTCTGGCAAGACCTCCCCCCTGTGAAACCATGTTGCCTCGTCTCCTGTAGACCATTGGCAACAAGGTAGTCCCCAATCCTTTTCTTCAATAGCGATTCCATTACTTTGCCCACCACCAACATCAGGATGATAGGCCTATAATTCCCTGCCTTCTGCCTATTCCCACTTTTGTGCAGTGAGACTACATCCACCCTCCTCCAGTCCCCTGGCACCTCCCCTGTTTTCAATGACTGATTGAAAAGGGTCGTTTGAAGTGCAGCCAGCACCTCTTTCAGTTTCCTCAGTATTCTCAGGTGCATCCCGTCTGGCCCCTTTGCCTTGTTTACCTTTAATGTTGATAGTTCCTTAAGTACTCTTTCTACTGTAAAAGGACTTGAATTCACCTCCTGCCCTCTCATACCCTTGTCCTCAGTCTTTAGCCCACTTCCATACACCTCCTCCTTGAATACCGAGCAGAAGTATTTGTTCAAAATATCTGCTTTTTGGTGGTCCTCTTCCACACAACCCCCTCCTTTCTCTTTCAGCCTTACTGTCCCTGCCTTCATCTTCCTCTATTCACTTGTATATCTAAAAAAATGTATTATCCCCCTTTGACACTGATCTGGCAATCAATTCCTTTGTTTACGCTTTAGCGTTGTTGAGAATTTCCAGAGCATGAGCCTCTTCTATGATCTTTAGAGCCCATGTATCTGTAGTCACCTCCTCCATTGGTCTAAGTGGGGGGAAAGATGACCCTCTGCAACCACACCTGGCGGTAAAGGCAGTGGGGGTGTATAAGGAATCAGGCTGAGCTGGTGGGGTTGGCTCCACTGGCTCCACTACCTCTGGGTGCTTTTCAATTGGCACCTGGGGTAGTGCTGGGGACTGGATGCTGTCCCCAACACCAGTTGGGTAGAAGGCACCCCTGCTCCTTTTCCTGGGTTGGGTATGGTAGGGGGAGTGCACTGATTTCAAAGTCCTGCCTGAGGCTTGGAGATCTTTGAGAACCTCTTGTGCCTCATGACCAAATAACTTCTGTCTTCTGAATAGGGCATTAGGAGTTGTTTGCTGCACATCTGTGGCAAAGCCAGCTACTCTGAGTGAAGAATATCACCTGAGGCAGATGCCAGAGGCTGTAGCCTTGGCAGAAGTATCAGAAATGTCATAGGCTGTGTGAAGCAAAATGCTTGCCCACATCAGCCCCAGCTGTCAGAGTTTTCATTAACTCCTGTTCTGAGGAATCCTCAGGCAAGGCCTGTACAACAGCCTTAGACTTCCTTCAAAAGGTGTTCTGATACTTCATCACGTGGGCTTGGTAGTTAGCAATATGTAGGCCCAATGAGGCAGAGACATATGTCCACTTGCCTAGGACATCCAACCTCCTAGATCTTTGTCAGGAGGAAGGGAGCTCAGGTGTTTAGGTGCCCTAGATCTGTCATGGGCAGTACTGATCACTACCAAGTCAGCCTCAGGTTGTGTAGCATAAAAGGGCTTCCCAGAAGGGGCAGAATACATTTTGTCTGCCTTTTTGGGGACAGCTGGTATATTGTTTGGTCTGTCCTAAGCTACATAGGTGGCATCCTCTAAGGCTGGAAGCAGAGGCAGCACCACAATATAGTGAGACTAGCAGCTACAGGAACTCCAGCAGGTTCTTTTTAGTAGTATTCTGCTCTTCTAAAGAAAGCCCATGGCAGCTTGCATCTGCTGCATCATAGTGAAAAATGAGGGGTCCTCTAGAGGGGACCGTGGTGTGTTCACTACAGAGTCCTCACTGCAAGCACAGACTGTAGAGCTGGTTCCATGTTCATATTGGCTCTCAGCATAGTCTTCTGCTTCCTGCTCCTCTTCCTGCATCATCATATCAGGATTATACTCATATTCATCATTGACTGGGTCAATGGGAATAAGAAACCATGCTGGCGATGTCGGCATAGAAGGATTCTGTAGCAAGGGAGTACTCTGTGTCGTCGAGGGGTTAGGTATAGAAGACCTTGTTGATGGGCTCCCTGGAAGAGGGAGGCCAGGCAGTAGATGTCTTATCATGTCCAAAAAGGAGAGAAGGACTGTCTGGGTATCAGCACTGCTTTGGTTTGCCAGCATGACTGGAGGAGTTGACAAGGGGAGGCAGGATCCATTGACAGCACTGTATCAGCTGTAATAGGCTGGTAGCACACATGGCAAGCCCAAACCTTGGTGCCAGGTCAGTCAGTGGGGTGGTCAGCATTGCCACTAGAGAAGATGATGTTGAAGCAGAGGTTGTACCTGCAGAGCACAGGGGCGACCTTAAGCATGCCGGGGAAGAGTTCTCCTTGTCCCAGTGCTTGTATTTGTGACTCAGTGAAGTTTTCTCCCGGGATTTGGATAACCATGATTCAGTTAACAGAACCAGTGACATGGATTTCTCTTGAAGCTGCTTCTCCATTCTCTCTGTGGTCTTTTGGAGTAAACATTTTTTCTAAAGCTCCCTTTCTGCATCACCTGGTTGCATAATTTAACCTCTGTCAGATTCCACAGGTTTTCAAGTTGTGATCTAGACCTAAACAGCAGACACAAACTTCACAAGAGTCTCTGGTGTAGATCTTTTCTCCGCATTCACAGTATCAGAAAAGTTTGGATGGTTCCTTTGAAGACATGCAGATCATCGAAAATCACTATAAAAGTGATTATTTTAGTATGCTAAAGAAACAAAACAGCAATAGCAGCAATGTTTCCTACAGGGGTCAGATGAGTCTGATCAACGGCGGGAAAAGAACTGAGGACAGGAAGAGCCACTCATGTTTATCTATATACTGACATATAACATAATCCTAGGCAGCCCCTGGCTGACTACTTGCAAATGTTTCTGTGTGGTCCTGGTGACTATAAGTTCCAAAGATGTGGCTTGATGAAAGAGATATCCTCAAAGAAGATATTTTTTATATGAAGAGTTAACATAGAAAATTAAAGATGTGTGTCTGCAGACATGGGCTCAAAGCTGACACATATGTACAGCACTGGGAACAGTGGTGCCCTGCTGGGAGGTACTGAACTTCAGCTGAGTCATTAAGCCAAGTGTCCTACTAATTATTGGTGACTATTCAAGCAAAACTTACAGCAGCAGGGCACATTAGCAGTGACTATTTTGTCCTATACTTTCTTATTCATTGCAAAAAAATACACCAGTTAGGCTTTATTATTAAAGCAACAAAAGTAAGGAAATGTGATGTTAGGGTTTTCTGAACCCTAACTCCATAAACCCCCATGCACCACCCCTGTGTATCTATACCAAACTGAATGTCAAAGCACAATCCAGATTTCAAACATATGTTTTCACATCCCAAGTAAATAACATAGTACGAGGAATAGTTACACCCCATGATGAATACTGCACTCATGGCCACTCCCCTACAGGTATGGTTCAGTTTAAATATTTATTTGATTATAGCTAGTGCACACATTCTCACTTTAATATTTCAGTCAGCAGGCAATAGTCTCTAGATTTGGCCACTTATTCCACCCCTTCTGGTTATACTGAGCTTGTAACACACACATTTCCTGAATCTCATCTTCCAAGGCCACAGATGGATCTCTTCCTCACAAGTAAGGTGTAAACATTCTGTACCTCTCTCTCTCTCTCTCTCTCTCAAGTCTGCTCCTGTCCCATAAATTAGAGGCAAAAGGCAGGAGTGACTAATATCACCATGTTTTTTGTGCTAGGAGGATCATTTTTGGATGTTAGATGAACAACAAAAAGAGAGCGAGACAGAATTGAAAGATGTGCTCTCTTGCCATGATGCTACTACTCAGGTCACTACATATGCCAGAAGGCTGCTTACTTAGTGTTTCTCACCGGCCCAGCAGCTCACTGTGCTAGTCACCATGACTACTACTTCATCACTTGGTGGGATGGGCTGACAGCTACTTTCAAAAGCTGCTGCAGTACTGGCATGCTCTGCCTCCTCTGTACCTGAAATAACTGGGGGGGGCTCACTCTACTGCATGCCTGCTTTCTAAACATTTTTAGTTTTTCATCAAATAACTGCACACTTGCTGCTGAAAACAGAGGACTCTGAGTCAGTCCTGTCTTCCTCAGTCCACTACTTACTATCCTTGTGCTAGAGGAGGGGGGCTGTGCTTGTGGTCTGGGGGGTGCTTGTGCCAACTATTTTGCTGAAGTTTACTAGAATCAGTACGATCTGCATCTAGCAGTCTGCTGTGTGAGTTTTGCTCACAGTCAGTCACATCATGGCCAGACAGGGGATTGCTCTTGCTTTATTTATTCTATCCTTCACACTGCTAGACAAACTTATTGCCCTATGATTCCACACCCTTTTACCTGAGCCCCTCTTATGCTGACATTGCACTTCCCCCTCCTCTCACTCACCTTATAAGTAAACAGGATGCCTACTCCCTTGGGATCTGCACCCGGTCCTCGCTGCGCTCTATATGTAGGCTCAAGCCTCAGTACAATTGGCCTATGCTCATTAAAGTTAACCATTGCTTTGCACTTATCCCTACTCCTTCTTCAAGCAGATGACACTGAACTAAATCCTGGCCACTGGAATCATTTTCTATATCTGTCCTGTCGTCCCCACCATACACATCACTGGTAAAGAGCATCATAATCACTGAGATACAGGCCTGGGCTGCTAAACACAACCTGGACATCCTTGGAGTAACCAAAACTTGGTTAAAGCCCCATGTACAACAACATGAGGTTGATCTGCCTGGTTACTTTAATTTCAGGCAAGACTGCATGGGTAAAAAGTCATGTGGTGTGTTATTCTATGTTAAGTCTAAATTTCATGTCACTGTAATCCCCTCTCCTTCCTTGGCTGAATCTTTATTTATTCCACTGACTCTTGGTAATGTAAAGAAACTCCTAACTGGTTGTATTTACCTCCCTCCTAGGGATGCAATCAATAACTTGCATCCCCACGTCATCCCTGTCTGTTCTTCCCCCGCATGACACAGTAATCTGTGGAGATTTTAATAATGACTGGCTGACCCACCACAATAACAAGGCTCACACTATTGTCTCTGACATCAATTTTACCAAACATATCACTGAGCCTATGAGATGTAACTCCAAGACAGTTACTGCAACACTGTTGGATTGGATTCTATCTAATTGCCCTCACAGAATCAAAACAGTCAGTGTGCTACCTGACTTTATTAGCAACTGTGACAGTGTAGAATAGGACCCTGTCTCATTTGTTATGGAGAAAGTGTTTAAATGCAAGGATCTGTTCTGTTCTTTTCTTTTCAGTCTCTCCTCTGTCTGGTTGTGCAACCCAATTTTCCTGTGAGACTTCGGACTTGATCAACCCAAAAGGCTCGCAGTTCTTTGCTTCTCACTGTCTCTCAGTTTTCTCTTGCTGTCTGTTTTTCTCCCTTGCATATCTATATCCGCTAATATAAAAATATGTACAAATCATTGTATGGAAACCTAACTGATACTGGGATCCCTATTGTTTAGAAAATATATTGTGTTACTGCTGAAATGTATATATTTATATTTTGAGATGATTGCAAAAAGCTGTTGGAAGCTAGAAGCTACCAGAGTTAAATTTTTAAGCCTTTTGCAAAAGCTGTGCAAAAAGAGGCCTCAACTCAAGAAGGACACTGTGTTCTAGCAGCTCCTGCCTGATATTTACAAAAAAACAGGATGCTTGCTAAGGATTGGGGTTGAATGGACTTATAAGAGCTAAGCTGCAACTGCAAGAAAGGTTAAAAGAAAAAAAAAAAGGGACACAGATACTCAAGGAAAACTATTGTTTTTTTCTCCTTTGTACATAGTTATTCTGAACAAGTTTATTTTTTTATGTTATTGCTACTGTAAATAAATATTTTTGTTGAATTGCACAACTGCTTCTGGTTTTCCCCTATGCTTCCTGACCTGTGCCTCGATGACAGATGGTGTTAGCAGTGGAATTTAAGCTATGCATACCCTAAGACAGGAGTTTTGTGTGTGGGTACTGGACCTAGTACCAGGGAAGCACAGAAGAAGGTATAGATTCTGCAGCACCAAGTCCAGGAGTGGTTACCAGGAGAATGGCAGCCAAACTAGCAGAGACAGAAGCCCAGTCTGAGATAGTTCAGCCAGCACAAGTTATGGAAAAAGAACAGGCAGTAAAAGAACCTGAAAGCCTGATGGACTTTTTCAAATGGTGGGCTATACAACAAAAAAAGAAAGACGAAGCCTGAAGAAAGTGTGGCAACAAATGACTGATGGACATAAAGGGTTAAAATATGAAAATGCTGAAACTAAACTGGTAACTGATTGTGATTTTCTTTTGGAAAAAGCTAACAATGTTTCTCTCCAGGGTTTTTTAAGCAGCTGGGGGTAAAACCAAAACAGGGTGGACTAGTGTTTAAAAAATGTAATGGGTTACTGTACAGTATTTGGGTTAAACCTCAGACACAGGAACAGACAGAACAATTGGTTATACCACAGAAGTACAGAATAGAGTTGTTACAGATAGCACATGATAGTCCTATGGCTGGTCACTCAGGGAGGGATCGTACCCTTGCTAGACTGCTGTAAAGATTTTACTTGCCTGGAATTCATGAAGATGTTGCTACTTATTGTAATTCCTGTGCTGAGTGTCAGAAAGTAGCCCTAATCATTAGAAAAGACAAAGTGCCCCTACCCTTGATAAATGTGCCTTTTGAGAGAATTGCAATGGATGTGGTTGGTCCCTTAGACAAAAGTAAAAAGGATAATAGATTTATCCCGGTAGTAATTGACTATGCTACTTGATACCCAGAGGCAGTTCCAACGTGTACTGTCACAGCCCAAAATGTTGCAGCAGAGCCTGGCAAAATTTTCAGCGGAGTGGGCATGCCTAAAAAAATTATTATTGAATTATTGATCAGGGTAGTAATTTTGGTGCTGCATTACTTAAAGAGTTGTGCAGTCTACTAGGCATCATTGCCATAAGAACCTCCCCCTATCACCCTCAGACAGACGATCTTGTTGAGCATTTTAACCAAACCCTAAAATGCGTGTTAAAAGGGTTTGTAACAGGGGAAGGGAAAGACTGGGACCAATACTTGCTTTACTTACTTTTTACCTACAAAGAAGTGCCATGGGCATCAACAGGGTTTTCACCATTTGAAATGCTGTATGGTAGGCAGCCAAGAAGGCCACTGGATGTGATAAAAGAAACATGGGAAGATAATCCCACTCAGAAACAATCCATATCTTATTATATGTGTGCCCTAAGAAACAGGCTGGCAAAATATGTTGAAATTGCCCATTATAATCAGGAAGAGGCACAAAACCAACAAAAGGTATATTATTACCATGGGGTAAAAGGAAAACGTTTTTGAGCCAGGTGAAAAGGTTTTGCTACTGTTACCCACAACAGAAAATAAACCGTTAATGAAGTGGCAAGGGCCTTATAAAGTGCTTAGATATATACTGGCACTGTTAACTACGAGACTGAGACCCCTGACAGGAAAAATCCTTTTAAGATATACCATGCTAACCTTCTCAAGAAATGGGTTGAATAAATGCTAAAAGCTGCTTTGCTAGTTTTACCAGAAACTGATAAGGAAGATGCTGATGTAGCTTATGACAGTCTGTAACAAACTATAACTGTTGATACTATAAAAGTGAATGCTTCCTTAACCTCAGAACAAACTGCAGACATTTGTAATGTGCTAAAGACATTTACTGTAACAGTACTTTTACCATGGTACCAGGCTGAGCAAAAGGGGTTGAGCACGTAACAGTGACAAGGAATGCTCGCTCTATTAGGCAAAAGACATACAGGTTACCAGAGCGGTTAGGAGCTGATATGGTTAAAGAAGTACAAAACATGAAAGAATTGGGTATCATAGAGGAGTCAAGGAATGCTTGGTCATCTCCCATGGTAACTGTAAACAAAAAAGAAGAGGATGTTAGAATCTGCCTTGATTTTAGGAAACGTAATCAAGTGTCAGCATTTGACAGTTATCCTATGCCCAGAATAGATGATTTGGTGGACAGACTGGGGAGTGCAAAGTATATCAGTACCCTCGATCTCACCAAAGGTTACTGGCAAATACCTTTGGCTAAAGAATCCAGAGATAAAACTGCATTTGTCACCCCTATAGGATTCTATCAGTTCACCACCATGCCATTTGGTTTACATTGCACGCCAGCTACATTCCAATGGTACATGGATGTCATTTTATCCCCTCACACTGGTTACTGTGCTGTGTATCTGGATGCTGTCATGATGTACAGTCCAGACTGGAAAAGCCACCTGGAACACCTACAAACAGTTATCCAAGATATCAAAAATGCAGTTCTGACTATTAATCCTACCAAATGTGCATCAGGCATGCAGGAAACCAGATATTTGGGCTATGTGTTGGGAAATGGAGAAGTTAAGCCAGAGATTTTGAAAATAGAAGCTGTAGCTAACAGCCCTGCACCTAAAACAAAGAAACATGGGGGGGTCATTTTTGGGGCTGGCTGGTTATTATCGGAGATTTGTTCCCAACTTTGCTGAGTTAGCTACTCCCCTCACTGAACTAACGAAAAAACGGTACCCAAATAATGTGAAATGGACCCCAGTGAGTGATGAAGCTTTTCAAGCCATAAAGGCTGCATTATGTTCAGCCCGTTTTAAGAAGCCCAAACTTTGAGAAACCATTTCTTCTACAAACAGATGCATCCAAGGTAGGCCTAGGTGCAGTCCTAAAACACAGTCCTGTGTGCTTCGGGCCCATCAACTGCTGATGTAACGACCAGGTTACAGCAGGACTTCAATGAAGTTCAGCTCTGGTTTTGTGCAAACCAGCTATTCTTCGATGCCAAGAACATTGTCTCCAGGACCTTCGGCATGAGGCAGAGACTCTCTCGGCTCATCTCCACCCCTTCCTTCAGCACCTTGGATGGGACCACCCTGGAGGCCTGCCCCTCCTTCAGGTATCTTGGGGTCTGGCTAGACTAACACCTTGACTTTTCTGTATATGTCGATGACATCCACAAAAAACTGCACCCAAAACTGGGTGCCCTCTACCGCAAACGTGGTTGCATCTCCCTGCCAGCTTGCAGGGAACTCGTACAGAAAATTATTCTCCATATCTTTGACTATGGGATGTAGTCTACAGTGCCACCCCATAGTCCACCCTAGCCAGACTGGACCCCCCTTGCACTCTTTCTGCCTCTTCACCCTTGATAGCCCTCCCACCACTGTAACATCCATCGTTCTCTCAATCTTACCTCACTCCACGTCTGCCGACGGTCCCACTGTGCAAAGCTCATGGCAAAGTACTGGTCCCAGTCCTTGCCTCCTTACCTAAATGTAGTGTTAGCTGCCCATCCCCCTTCTGTGTATTCCCTAAGGAATTCAGACACCCACTTCCTGACGGTACCACACGTCTTCCTCCACTGACCAAGTATCCTTCAGACATTGCATGCCCAAAATATGGAACTCCCTCCCTGCAAACATTTGACATTCAGCCCCCTCACAATACCTCAACTCCCTGATCAATAATCATGTCACCATGACCTGTACATGTGGATAGATGTAACTGCATAAGAACTGGCCCAGCCTCTTCCCACCAACTGCTATTTTGACTCTGGTTGTGCTTGACAGTTTCTTACCTCGTGCTGTATGTATTAATGTATTTTGATCTGTGCACACTTCCTTGGTATTTCTAGCAATATTGTACACTATATGTATTGAATGGATTTTTCTCTCTCTATATGTCCCTCACCCCCAGGATGCACCTGGAATTGAGCAGTACTCGGCTCAGTGTGCCCTCCTGGGTGAAACTTTTAAATAAATAAATAAATAAAATGTAGATGGGAAGGAACATCCTATTCTGTACATAAGTAGGAAGTTGCATGACAGAAAGGTACTCCACTATCGAAAAGGAATGTTTAGCAGCAAAGTGGGCCATTGAGTCCCTTAAGTTTTATTTGCTAGGAACTCATTTTGTTCTTGTAACAAAACACAACCCTCTGTGTTGGCTTAACCAGATGAAAGATAAAAATTCCAGAATCACAAGGTGGTACCAGGCACTGCAGCCATTTAAATTCACTGTGATACACAAATCTGGTAAAGAGAATAGCCATGCTGATTTTCTGTTAAGATATGGATCAGGAATTGAGGGTTCTGAAGGTTGAAAACAAATGTATGGGTTTGAACTTTACTGTTTGCTGTACTGTTATATAATAAAAGATTATGTACATGTGCCTAATGTCTGAAAGCAGCAAATGTTATTAGAGAATAAAATGTTTTGGAAACCTGTTTAATAAAATAGGTTCCCTCTTAAGGAGGTGGGTGTATGTGACAGGGTAGAATAGAACCCTGTTCCATTTGTTATGGAGAAAGTGTTTAAATACAAGGGTCTATTCTGTTCTTTTCTTTCTGTCTCTTCTCTCTATCTGGTTGCGCAACCCAGTTTTCCTGTGAGAGTTTGGACTTGATCAACCCAACAGGCTCGCAGTTCTTTGCCTCTCACTGTCTCTCAATTTTCTCTTGCTGTCTGTTTTTCTCCCTTGCATATCTATATCCGCTAATATAAAAATATGTGCAAATCATTGTATGGAAATGTAACTGATATTGGGGTCCCTATTGTTTAGAAAATATATAGTTACTGTTGAAATGTATATATTTGTATTTTGAGATGATTGCAAAAAGCTGTTGGAAGCTAGAAGTTACCAGAGTTAAATTTTTAAGCCTTTTGCAAAAGCTGTGCAAAAGGGGGCCTCAACTCAAGAAGCACACTGTATTCTAGCAGCTGCTGCCTGATATTTACAAAAACAAGAAGCTCGCTAAGGATTGGGGTTGAAAGGACTTTATAAGAGCTAAGCTGCAACTACAAGAAAGATTAGAAGAAGAAAAAGGGACACAGAGACTCAAGGAAAACTACTGGGTTTTTTTTCCTTTGTACATAGTTATTCTGAACAAGTTCATTTTTTTATGTTATTGCTACTGTAAAGAAATATTTTTGGTGAATTCTACAGCTGCTCCTGGTTTTCCCTATGCAGGACCTGTGCCACGATGACAGTGACCACTCTCCTACCTATGGTGTGTGCCGCAACAATTTTGATGCCCCCCCCATAATTCATGAATCCACGAACATGTCAATCAATCAATTAATCAAAATCTTTATTTATCCAGGTGAACATCATTAAGTTAAGCTCATTTACAAGATGGACATGTCTCAATTTAACATAGATGACTTTTTAACATCAATTAGCAATGCTGATTGGACCCCCCTTATTCACCTCCCAAGCATAGACCAGGCCCTAGAGTACTTTATTCTTGTCTTTAAAGACATTATCAGCAGTCATGATCCCTTAACTAAATGCAGATCTAACTACTACTAAAATCAGGTCCCTTATGAAGAATCGTGATGCAACCTGGAAATCCTATAAACACAGCCACCTATGTTTGGATTGGTTATTTTATCGTTAGCTGAGAAATCAGTGCATAAACAGGATACAGGGTGCTAAACGTTCCTCTTCCTGCTCACTTCAGACTGATAACCTCGGCAAGCCCAAATAATTCTGAAAGCAGATCAATTCTCTGATCAAAGATAAAATGTTCCAGTGTCCCAGCTCCATATTTTCCGGTGGCGACCTCCTTAAAGATCCTTCTTCCACTGCAGAAGGAAATAATCAGTTTTTCACTGACCTTGATAGGTATACAGCTCACCTTCTGCCCATCTCTGAGTTCTCTGTCCCTACTCAGCCCTAAGCTACCCTTGGCCCTCACCCTCCCTTCCACCTAAAGCTCACTACAAGAGGGGAAGTCTGCAAGTTATTATCTAATCTCAAGTCAGAGAGCTCCCCCGGCCATGACACTTTGGAACCCAGGTTCCTCAAATGTGGGGCAGCAGCACTTATAGCACCTGTCTGCAATCTTCTAAATAGGTCTTTCCCCTATGGAGTGGTACCGAGTCTATGGAAAGTGACTGTGGTGATCCCCCTCCACAAGAGAGGGACCCACGCCATGGAAAACTACAGGCCCATTTCAATTCTAAGCCCTCTGGCTAAGATCCAAGAGTGGATCCTGTACAATCAGTTGCTATCCTACCTAGACATGCATCAGCTTCTCACAGATTGCCAGCATGGCTTTAGAAAGGGGCATAGTACTACCACTGCCTTGGTCAAAGTATTGGCTGATAACCTTACAGCCAACGATGAAGGTCTAGTACCTGGTGTAGTGTTCGTTCACTTGACTAAGGCCTTCGATCTTGTCAACCACCACCTCCTGCTTAGTAAACTACAACAACTCTGCCTAGATTGCCTAGCACTCACGTGGTTTAAGGACTACTTCATTGACAGATCACTGAGGGTAAAATGGTCCGGAACTCGCTCCTCCCTTAGAGCCATCTCACATGGTGTACCTCAAGGTTCAATTTTTGGCCCGATATTATTCTTACTCTTCATTAACAAGCTCCCAAACTACTGTAGTGCTGCGGCTGTGCAACTTTACACTGATGACAGAATCTTACATCGTTCGCCTAACAACATGGACTGACTTAACCAACGCCTTAATTCTGACTTCAATATGCTTGAAACTGGTTTCTCTGATAACTACCTTATTCTAGATATGAAAAAATCAAATGCTATGATATTCCACAACCCCTCCCCTAAACTTATCAAACCACTCCAAATCTGCTCATTGTCAGGTGACCCCATAGAAGTGGTCAAAACTTTTAAATATCTTGGGATCCACCCTGATGCCTCCTTTTCACTGGAACATCATGTAACTCAGCTTACCAAAATGGTAAATCAGAAGCTTAGGCTGTTATACCGCCTCTGCCCCCTATTATCCACTGCTGCCTGTAAGAAGATTGCTTCTACGTCCCTTCTCCCTATATTGTTCTAGGGTGCCCCACTCTTACTCTCCGCACAATCCTCATGCATCAACTGTATCACAGGATTGGGCGATTTGCCCTAGGCACTGACTCCAGAAAGTACCACTGCGATACCCTATATTCTCTTCAATAGCCTATTTATGACTCAAAGTTACAGTTTCACACTCTATGCTTTGTATTCAAACTTGTTAAGCTCTTTAATCCCCCTTGCCTAAGGGGAATTGTTTACTGCAAAGCATACGCTCGCCCACTCAGATCTACTTCCCTTCCCTTATTAATGATCCAGAAGATGTGCCATCTATCGGGTAAGTGTTTGTTTGCCCTCTCAACCACCACTGCCTGGAATTCCCTTTCCCCTGCCTTACACTCCTGCCCTACTCTATCACTCTTCAAAAAAGAGCTTACCTCTTATCTACTTAAACCCCTCTCTGCACTTGCTTTAACTAATCACTATTTTCTCCATGCCTTCTAAAATTCAGTGTATCGTTACTCCGACACATGTGTATTGTAATTATTTACCACTTAGTCCTGTATTGCATAAATTCTACAGTTTTAGCACCATGCTCAATGCAAATTCCTTTATATTTATTAAGCTGTATATCTTGAATGCCTCTGTATTACCTTGAATCACTGTTAATTCATTGTACCTTGTATTATTCCTGTATTTACCAGTTGTATTGTGTCACAATTGTCTCCCGGGTCATCACTGAAAAAGGGACTGCATGGTCTCATTGGCCTACCCGGTTACCAAAAATTCAAATAAATAAAAGAAATAGGTGAGGCATGTTCGACAGAGCAAAAAAAAAAAAACTAAATCAGAAATGGGGTCTGGGCTGAAGAATAAGGTATTTTTTTTTACCCAGGATAGCCCAGCTGAGCTGCCACACCTAATTTCAGGGGGTCATGCTTTTACCCATTTCTGCAAGGGGTGTACTGCTAAAAACCTGCCGAGGAGGGTTCCATGTGTCATGAGGACTGGTGACTGGACTCTGAAAGGTAAGAATAAGACTTGACACAGGATCCAAAAAATGGTTGCATTATTCTTAATTTTGAGATAGTTTTTAATGTTTTGCTGCTGGCATAGTAGCAAGAATAAGATCCAGATGAGGTCAAAGTATGCCAATTTACACTTTGCAGTAACACCATTATGCGTGAACCCCTTCCCTTTCCTAATCACAACAATTTCATTATTATAACTCGTGTTACTACTGTAATTTGTTAATTTTTCCCTCTGTGCTATCTATGCCCAGCAACTATACAGCAAATACAAGCAAACAAACCTTCAGCATTGACAAATGCTAGTTTTCTTAAGGGTTCCAAATTCCATTTACTGTACTCCAGATCTAGATGTCCTCCCCAATGTGGTAGGGATGTATCTGTGGTCAGAACTTTTGTAGGTAGGGACTGAAGAAAGGAGACACACATAGTGCACTTCTCCGACACTAATGTCTTCAGAGGTGGTACTGGACATCCCTCCTTTGCAATCCTGCACATAGTACCACTTCTGTGGTAGTGGACATTTGACTAGAATTCCTGTGCATTCCTTGTCTGACCTGCCTGGAATTTGACTGTATAATGAATTGGGCCTTCTGCCCTATGCAGAGGGAGGAAAGGTTTACTCAGTTTTGTGTTGAACTCTGCACAACTTTTCTACATTTAGGAGGAAACTAACCTCTGCAGGATGCTCATCAATGTTTGAACTTTTTTTCGAACTCAATTTTTGGCACTCTATATCACTGACCTCTCTCTCCAGCGTGGTCACTTGACTACCGGCTCTGCCTGTCTGCCCGAAGCTCCGAGCATCCATCTCCTGGTTAGGGGGCACCCCCCTCCCACACAGCTTACCCTAACCCCTCAGCTCTGAGTCCCCCGAGGAAGGACCACCCACTCCTGCCAGCACTCTAACTGTAGTGCTGGCGGGCTTGCAATGTGGAGGTGGAACTGAAGTGAACGTCTGGATTCCCGGCATTGGACATGGGGCTGCAGCCATTGGGCCTGTCTTTGCCTATCAGTGGAGAGGGGAGTTTTCTTCTTAGGTGTTCCTGGTAGTGCGGACGTGCAATGACGTCCAGCACAGCAGCGCTCCTGCACCTCCCTGCAGGACATCTGCCGCTACTGCCTTATCCCACTGAGACATGCACTGCGCAGCCGAGCCCCCCTCCGTCTCCACTAAGGGCCGCTGAAGCTGCACAGTGCTGGGACACCCTCCCTGGAAAAGGACAGCTGCCTGTCGGCAGCTGGATCCAAGTCCATGCCCCTCCCCCTGGCCAACCCTCAGTGGCAGAGTCCACTCCCTAACCCAGATCGCCAGCGTGGCGTGAGGTGTGGCATCCAGCGCTTCAACCCTCAGCACCACCGGGCCGGCATGTTTGAACTTCTTGTGATTTTTTTGTACACTAGCCAGTAATCTAGAAAGGGAAATACCACTACCCCCCAACCTGTGCAGGTAAACTGCTACCACTGAAAAGCACTTTATGAAAACTCTGGGTGCTGTGGTCAGACCAAAAGGTATTGCTTTGAACTGAAACAGAGTATGCCCTACTCTGAACATGAAATGCTTTCTGTTGCAAGGTCTTACTGGGATGTGGAAATATGCATCCCTTAAATCCAGTGACCCCAGCCAATCTCCTTGCTGTCAGGTGGGAATCACTGTTTGTAGCATTAACATTCAGAACTTCTCCTTTTTCAGGTGTTTGTTCTAAAGCCTGAGGTCCAGAATGGGGCACAATTTCCCAATTTTCTTCAGACTGAGAAAGTGCCTAAAGAAAAAAAAAAAAACTTTTCCTAGCTGGGAAACAGCAATCATCTCCAGAGCATTTAACTCTATCAAATTTCTCACCTCTGATTCCGGCAGGAGTTTTTGGTCTGGCAACTAAAACATAGAAAATGTTGCAGAAAAAGACCACTGGTCCATCCAGTCTATCCTGTTTTACCCACGTCTACCCCAGGACATAATGTCTGAGCTGAAAACACTGTTAAAAATTGGTCTTTATAAGTTCCAAACCAGCTTTCATCACGTATGCTAGGTGATGCTTCTTTTTGGAAGGCAATCTCTCACATAGTGGCAGGACTGTTATTACAAAAGGCCTGCTGGTAATGTGCACAGCAACTCAGATAGGCTGCATGCCTCAGCAACAGGGTGGAGTCAGTGTACCCCTTTTAGCCACTAGGTTATTTTTTCTGGAGTCATTGTCAGTAGGTGATGCTGAGAAAAAACAGGTTACTCACCTGTAACAGTAGTTCTAGGAGTGGTATATGTTGTTCATCCACACTTTTTGGCATGTCCCTTTCCCCTTTAAATCTTGCCGGAAGTCTTCAAGCTGGCTCCTCCCACCCACTCGGGTGGGTATATACCTTGGCTCCACCCCATGATGCCAGATCTTAGCCCGCTGGAAGCCAGGTTGTGTGTGTCCGCAGCTGGGGAGGTCGGGTGGGTCCGTGTGGATGAACAACATATATCACTCCTAGAACTACTGTTACAGGTGAGTAACCTGTTTTCTAGGATCGTGGACATGTTGTTCATCCACACTTATTGGCAGACTCCTAGCAGTTCTCTGGGAGGAGGGAGGCAAGGTGCACACACCCTACTTAGGGAACAGAGATTGGAGAACTGAGGTCCCAAAACAAGCATCCCGGCGTGACTCAAGGTCGATGTGGTAATGGGTAATGAAGGTGTTTGCTGACTTCCAGGTAGCAGCCCGACAAATTTCCTGGATAGGGATGTCCCTGGAAGCAGCCACCGATGCAACAGTATGGCTGTTAGAATGAGCTCTTATCCCTCTGGGAGGCTCTATGCCCGCCAACTCATAGCATAGACCTATGCATGATGTAATCCATCTTGCTATGGTCCATTTGGCTGCGGGTCTGCCAGAAGAGGCTTTAGCATAGGTGACAAACAGCTGGCGAACCTCTCCACGAATTTCCACCATCCTCTCCTTGTAATAGGCGAGAGTATGTCTCAGGTCCAAAGTATGGAGCCTGTACTCGGCCTCTGAGGTGTAATTAGGGTAGTATACTGGCAGAATCAACACCTGGTTAAGGTGAAACTCTGCCACCACCTTTGGAAGGAATTTCGGGTGGGGGCGCAGGACAACTTTGTCCCTGTGGAAGACCAGATAAGGGGAGTCCACCGCAAATGCCTGGCGCTCCCCTGTCCTTCTGGCCGATGTGATAGCCACCAGGAAGGCCATCTTCCATGACAAGTGTGACAGCTCACACTTGTGCATTGCTTCGAATGGCTTGCCCATGAGCTTTGCCAGTACCAGCAGTAGATCCCATGGAGGTGGAGGTTCACGCATTGGAGGGGATATGTGATCCAGGCCTTTGAAAAAGCGCCCGACCATTGTCTCCTGTGCCAATGTTGACTGACCGGCCCAAGCCCGGTAAGCAGAAATGGCTGCCAGGTGCACCCTAAGGGTCGATGACCATAGACCGCCTTTGGAGAGAGACCAAAGATAGTCGAGAATATTAGCCACAGAACAGGATAAGTGGTCCAGACCCTTATCCTGACACCAAATGGAAAATATTTTCCATTTGAAGGCATAACATTTCTTGGTCAATTTCCTTTCTAGATGCCCCCACCATGGTGTAGACATCTTCGGAAAGACCCAAAGCCTGGAACTCTAGCCGCTAAGGTACCAGGCTGTGAGGTGCAGGGACTGAAGGTCCAGATGAAAGACCTTCCCCCTGGTTCAGAGATATCAGGTCCGGGCATGTACAAAGCTTCTCCATGGGCCTGCAGCTGAGGGTGAAGAGATCAGGATACCAGAACTGGTGCAGCCAGTCTGGGGCTACCAGAATCACCTTCGCCTTGTCCCTCCTCACCTTGAGTAACACCTTGTGGATCAAGGGAAATGGAGGGAAGGCGTACAGGAGGCTGGGGTCCACAGGCTCGAGATGGCATCCCCCTGCAGCGAGCCCTGCTGAGGGGGCGGGCATGAAGCAGCCTCAGCTTGGTGTTTTCCCTGGAGGCAAATAGGTCCACCATCGGTTTGCCCCAAAGGGAGAACAGGCTGTAAGCTACCTCTGGATGAAGAAACCACTCCGTGGGTTGTCTGGCCTATGTGACTGAGAGCATCCGCCAGCTGTTTTGAGGCTCCTGCCACATGGATGGCTAGGAGATCTGCCTCCAACCGGCTTATGAGGGTCCAGATGTGGAGCGCCTCCTTGCACAGTAGATGGGAGTGCATGCCACCCTGTTTGTTGAGATAGTACATGGTAGTGGTATTGTCCGTCTGGATTTGAACCACTTGACCCCAGAGCTGAGGAGCGAAAGCTGACAGTGCCAGTCTGATTGCTCTGAGCTCCAACAGGTTAATGTGGCATCAGGACTCCTCTGGGGTCCAGAGCATGTGGACCCTGTTGTCCCCCTTGTGGGCTCACCAGGCCATGAGAAAGGCATCGGTCATGAGGATGGTTGATGGCTTGGGGCGGACAAATGGGATCCCTTCCTGCAACTGGTCTGGGGCAGTCCACCATTGGAAAGTGTCCCACAACTTCTGGGTTACTGTGATCAGCTGGTCAAAATGACCGTTGGCTGAGTCCACTAGGCGGCCAGCTCCCATTGGAGGGGGCGCATGTGCCACTGAGCCCAATGGACCACTGAGGTGCACACTGCCATGTAGCCCAAAAGGCGCAGAAAGTCCCAGGCAGGGCACAAGTGCCCAACCAGAAATTATTGGGCAAAGGAGGAGAGAACCTCCACCCTGTCCGCCGGGAGCTGTGCTCTGGCTTGACAAGAGTTGAGCTCTGCCCCGATGAAGCTCATCACCTGAGAAGGCATGAGTTCTGACTTGGCCTTGTTGATCAGGAGGCCGAGTTGGAAGCAGGTTTTGAGGGCCAGATCCCTGGACCTCTCCACCTCTTGTTGGGTGGAACCTGCAAGGAGCCAGTCATCGAGGTAGGGGTAAATTCTGCCCCCCGATGCCAGAGATGGGCCGCCACCACTGCAATGCATTTGGTGAAGACCCATGGGGCCGATGACAGGCCAAACGGCATACCTCGGAACTCGTACAGGGTCCCCTTGACCCTGAAGTGGAGGAACTGCTGGTGGGACGGACGGATTGGGATATTCCAGAATGTGTCCTGCAGATCCGGTGAACAGAACCACGTTTCGCTCCAAGGATGGTATGATCTGGGACAGAGTGACCATCCGAAAGGTGCGTGACCTGAGATATTGATTCAGGTCGTAGAGATCTAGGATGGGGCACCAGCCCCCCATCTGCTTGGGCACCAGGAAGTACCTGGAGACAAAGTCTGGGTCTGCAGACAGATCTGCCATGAAAGCGACTGCCTCCTTGAGGAGGAGCTGAGCGATGTTGTCTCAAAGAGCCGACTGGGTGCATGTGGAAATCCATTCTTACTGAGGGGCACGGGCTCGACTGGGAGAGTACTGCTCGAATTCTAGAGGCAGTCCCTGACTGACCACTTCAAGAACCCACCTGTCTGCAGTGATAGGGGACCAGGCGGAAAGGAAGTGACGGAGCTGGCCCCCCACAGGAAGACCCAGAGCTGGTGTGATGGGAATAGGGGTGGCAAACCCCACCCAGTCACTTAGCAGGCTTGGAGGAGGAGGAGGAAAGGACCTGAGCCTCAGCCTCCTCTGTGGGCCTGTTGGGGTCCAGGCTTGGGCCAAGGTCACTAAGCTTGAGTCTGCTGTTAATGCTGCTGTCCTCCCTGGAAAGAGGACTGCTGAACAGTGGGGGAAGACTGCCGGAAGGGCTTCTTCTTGCCTGAAGAACTCTGGCAGAAGTGGTGTCCAAGGTGGCACTGGACTGCTCTATGCGCTGTAGGTGACTGGCCACACCTGGGCCAAACAAGTCGGTGCCAAGGAAAGGCACATCAGCTAACTTGTGCTGAGTATCCACTGGGAAGGAGGAGAGCCTCAGCCAAGCCCTGCAGTGAGAGGCAACTTAGGTGGCCATCGAGCGGGCACAAGAGTCCCCAATGTCCAGGGCCGTCTGGAGCTGCTGTTTGGTGACAGCACGGCCCTGATCTTGGACCTGCTTGACCGTGGTCTACATGTCCATGGGGAGATGTGGGAGGACTGCATCCAGTGACCCGAGAAGGGTATGGGAGAAGTGTGCCATGATGGCCGAACTTGCCTGACGAAGGCCCAAAGAGGATGCCGCATAGACTTTCCACCCCGAGTCATCCAAATACTTGGACTCCTTGTCGGGAGGTCATCAGTGTCGGCAGAACTGTCAGTACACCTGAACACAGAGGCGATCACCAGGCTCTCGGTCAAAAAGAGTGCTCTGTGAACCCCACAAGGGACCCCATGGGCACCACATACTTGCGGGCCATGTGGGCAGAAGGTGCTGGACATGAGGCAGAACGCTGCCACAGTTTGAGTGCCGGACCAACAATGGCCTCAGCCACAGGAAAGGCCTCCTTTGGGGTATGTCCATGAGAGGGTCCTCCTCCTTTTTCTGGATGGGTTCCAGGGGCATCCCTGTGGAATCAGAGATGAGATGAAGGATCCCTTGGAAGGAGGAAGGGCCTTCCTCCATCCCTGTGCCAACAGATGACTCATTATCCCCAGGATGAGAGTGGAGCCCGGTGACATCCGAGTCCAAAGAGTTGGGGTACAGCGGCCTGCCACCCAAATCACTCTCGACCCGCCAAGGGCGGTCCGGGGTGACTGTGACCGACAGACATTGGGGAAGCCCGGTATCTGGTCATTCCTCTTTGGAAGGAGTCCCTTCCACAGGCTGCTTAGGTGGCGACTCCACCACTATCAGTGGAGAGATCGGTATAGGCCAAACTGGAAGATGGGATGGCTCCGTAGGCAGAGGAACCAAAGTCTTTGGTTCCGAGGGGGTCTGCTTCCGCCTATGAGTCGAAAGCCAAGTAATGGTCAGAGCAGGAGTCAAAGTCAGCTTATGACTGGACAAAATCAGCCGTTGCCACATGAGGCCCTCATAGCACCAATGGAGTTTCTGTCGGAGGCTCTCCTCATCTGAGGAGGACGAGGACGACTGGTGGCATCGCCTTTTTCGAGTGCTTGTGGCTGTTCCTCAGCCATCCAGATGAGGGGGTTCTAGATCTCGATCGAGATTGGACAGGCCGACTCTGTCGCTTGAGAGATACCAGCGGGACCGGTGATACCCAGGGATCCGGAACTGGGTCCTCGATAGGGACACCAGCAGACTGGGTCTCCTCATCGGGAAGACAAGGACCAGAGTCCTTTCCAAGGAGTCGTCAACAGGGGCCGGCGACAGTGGATCGATGGGGTCGAGGCCAATCTCAACCTCATCGGATGGATCCTCGGTCAGCTGGCCTGATGGAAGGTCTATGAAGCCTGCAGCCGAGGAAGCAATCTCAACCGAGGATGAGACCACATGCTCCTGGGACTGAGACCTCTCTCGGTCCCAAGGGCGTCTTCGCCGAGACGAAGACGTGCTCGGTTCCTTATCTCTTTTATGAGATCGGGAGGAGTGTGAGCCCGCGGGCACCTCTCCCCGAGTGGGGAGAGACTGGCACAACTCCTTGAAGGAACCTGAGAAGGTGGAGCCTAGGTTGAGCAGAACGAAAAAGCTTCAACTGTCCGAAACGCAGGTGGCTTCTTCTTCGAACGCCTTCATGTGTTCCAGCTGCTCGGCAGAACCTGCGGCTGCAGAAACCACCCACCTAGCTTCCTTGGACTTCACCGGAGGATTCCTTTTCTCCAGGCTCCCCAACTTTAAACGTGCCAGGTGGTCATCCAGAAAGTTGGGATGGAAGGCCAAGCAAAAACTGCAGGATGAGGTGTCATGGCCGTTACCAGGCAGTAGATGCACGTGAGATGGGGATCGGTGCGTGACATCTTCTGGCCAAAAGAACACTGGCGAAATCCTGGAGAAAATTTCTCTTCCATGATCGAAGACGCAGAAGTGCGATCGCTAACTTGGACGAGTTTTAATTTCAGTAAAACCGAAGTATTGAAAGCCAGGGCCTACAAAATGCGTTAGCATGAGGGAAGCAACCTGTATCTTCCAGTGGAAAGGAAGATCGGTGTCATGGGGTGGAGCTGAGGTATATACCACCCGGGTGGGTGGGAGAAGCCAGCTTGAAGACTTCTGGCAAGATTTAAAGGGGAAAGGGACATGCCAATAAGTGTGGATGAACAACATATCCACAATCCTAGAATTAACTTTTGCTTTCTTATAATCATCTGCCTGCATTATTCCCTCTGTGTAAGGGACAGAATAAATTAACTAACAGCCTTCCTTTGTTACCACATATCTTTTCTCAGTTTTCTAGTTTATGGTCACAGAAGTTGAAAGCATAGCAAGAATCTTTTTAGTGGCATTCTTGATAGGTACAGACACAGTTTTTGCCAAGCCCAGACCCAGCACCCTCATGAATTCTGCTTCCTGTATGTCCATGTCTGACTCAGTGGACACAGCAGTCATTTGATTCCAAACTGCAGTATACGATGAGTAGTATTCATTCACCCTGGCAGGGAACTGAAGTCCTCCTCAACAATCTCCTCTGGGGAAATTGGTTCCTCTTCCTGTTCCTCCTCAAATATCTCCTCCAGAGGGAGACAGAAAGTAGAGAAGTAGCTGAAGCTGGAAGTTGCCTAAGTAAGGAGTGGGCAGCAAAGGGGGAAGCAGTAATAGTGGGAGATTTCAACCTGCCAGACATCGAACGGGACATACCAGTGGCCAGGAGCACTAGAAACCAAGCCCTGCATGATGTCTTGTAGGACAGCATGTTGGTGCAACAGATCAGGGATCCACTGGACATCAGCCATTTTAGATTTGGTACTCACCAGTTTGGAATGAGTAGGTGGTGTACGAGGTCAGGAAACCATTGGGTCCAGTGACCACAATACTATATAATTAGTGGTAGCCCTGGGCAACTGTAAACCATCTTCTGAGGCTGACATGCTAGACTTCAGGAGGGTGGATTTCAACCATACGAGAGGAACTGTGCTGGACAGGTTAGCTGGGGTGCACAGCATTAGGGGAGTGTAGGAATGGTGGGAGGTTGTAAAAGGGGCTGTTCTTGAGGCACAAAAACATGCAGAACAACAGTTATCATGAAAAACAAGTATACAGTATATGACCAATTTGGTTCTCTGAAAGTGTCAGGGAGACAGTGAGGGCTATGAAGAAAGCCTTTATAAGGTACAAAGAAACACAGGGGGATGAAGAATGGGATAAGTACAAGGAGAAAACTAGAGAGGCCATGGGGGCAGTAAGGATCACAAAGGCAGAAACAGAGCTATGTATTGCAGAGGGGGTCAAGGGAGGGGAAAAACAGTCCTTTAGATACATAAAAGAAAAAAAGAAAGATGGGAGGGCACCGTCTGGCTAATGTCATGGCCTCCCCCAAGCCATGGAAAAGATCTTGCGCCCCCCATACTGAAATAATCTTGAGCCTCCACATAGAAAAATAGCATAGTTTGCACAGCACATCAGGAATGAAGTAAAACTTGTTTGAACAGTTAGCTCTCATTTTATTTAGCTTATTGTAACCTCACCTTGTAGCCCCCCTTCCCAGTTAAGCATACTTCCTCTGCTATTTTGACTCTCAACCCATTGTTTTGGGCTGTTCTGCCGCCAGTCTAATGGGTCAATCCTTACCTCTCATTATTTGTTCATTGTTCCTATTTGTATGCACTGTTGTTAATTTTGTATTGCTTAACTGTTTTGCAGTTACCTTTTGGATTGCATTCATGCTCTACACGTCCCTGGGTACACCTGAAATGAGCCGTGTGTCAGTGTGCCTTTCCTGGTCACTGATTTGTATATAAAATACATAAATTCACCTAGTGTCCTCTTTCAGTTTGCCTCATCCCTTCACACAAAATATCAAACTCAAAATTTAATTACACTACTTTTTCAGACTTGCTTGGGCATCTCCTGGAACAGGTTGGAGCCTCCCCAAGGAGGCTGGCCTCACCAATGGAGAAACCCTGCCTTAATGAATATACTGATTAGCTAGTTAGAAAAAAAACCTAACCAGAAGTTAAGGGCACTTGGAAGAGTCTGTTTTGTTTGTTAAATGAATCAAAAATCAAGTTGGTTAAACAGTTAGTGGTTCCACAATGTTAGATTATAGGAGTTTCCTTTACATGAATTCAACTTTACAGGTTTTACAAAAAACTGACTGCATGTATAATAAATTAGCAAGGTATGCTACATCAAGCAGATACGATATGCACCACTGTATTTTGTATTCAGGATTAAATTGGCTACAGCCAAAAGTGAAACAGGAATACAATTGGCTTACTTGGACCTTTAAACTATTAAAATATTTAACAGTACACCCTCCACAAAAATAGTTGACACTGGAACAGTTTAGTTCTGACCATCACAAAGTCTGTCCCCGCACTTCTTTTTCAAGACTTGCATTCTGGTGCAACTTGTGTCATCATTAGTGACTCCCTTAAACAAACCAGCCAATGAAACAAGGCCTTCACCAAGGCTAACAGGATGCTGGGGTGCATCAGGAGAGGGTTTGACAGTAGATGGCAGGGGGCACCGTTATCACTGTAGAGGTCACTGGTGAGGCCACACCTGGAGTACTGTGCCCAGTTCTGGAGTTGCCACCTAAAAAAAGGACATGGCTAGGCTAGAAAAGGTACCATGTAGGATGACCAAAATGATTCAGGGCCAGGAGGGCAGCTCTATGAGGATTGGCTAAAGGCACTGAATGTGTATTCACTCAAAACCAGAACAGAAAGTGGGGAAATGATAGAGACCTTCAAGTTCCTGAAAGGAATGAACAAGGTAGACTGTGAGGAGCTAGTTACCAAGAACAGAGAAGATGGGGTAAGGGGTCATGAGTGGAGGTTAATAGGAAGAAAGTTTAAAAAGGAGGTGAGGAAGTCAAGTGATGGAGACAAACCATATGAAGACAGGTTAAGGGAGCTTAATATGTATTCCTTGGAGGACAGAAGGAAAAGGGGATATGACAGAAACTTTCAAGTATCTAAAGGGTATAAACAGAGTTGGTGTGGAGGGCATTTTCACTTTAAAAAGGGAGGGGACCACTAGGGGCCACAGTCTGAAACTTGTGGGGGGCAGACTTAAAAAGGAAATGAGGAGGCACTTTTTCACGGAAAGGGTGGTGTCAAAGTGGAATGAACTGCTTCAGGAGGTGACTTCATTGAAAACTGTGGAAAGTTTTAAGGGGGTGGGTCAGGGTAAAAAATAATTGTGGCAATGGGAGGGAGGAAGGGGAAGGGGGGTCATTCTTGGAGACAAGGGGGGCAGCTCCAGTAAAACAGACTGAGCTGCACAATTGAGCAGACTTCATAGACCAAGGTCTTTTCTGCTGGCAATTTTCCTATGTTCGTAAGTTTTATTTTACAGGAAGAGTGGCTGAGCCATAGAATAGTCTGCCGGCAGAGGTGGTGGGTGCCACAACAATAAATGGCTTCAGACACAGCTAAAGTCAAGGGGATATTAGATACTCACTGGGAAGTGGGGGGCGGAAACATGGATAACAAAATGAGGAACAGTGTAAGCAAAGATTCCACAGAAACAACAGTCATCATCTATATTTCTGTCTACGTTTCTATGCTTCTAAGACAAAGTGGGGAAGTGGAGGCAGGGTTTTTAAAGTGCTGCATTATTCTGAAATATTGCCACACTTGATTAATGTCCTCTGGGGAGGGCATCTTTTTCTCTTGTACCAGTTCCTCTATTTGCTTTTCAGGCAGAGGAACCTCAAGATACTTCATAGGTTTCATAGGTGTTTCAGACCAACTATTTAGATCAATGATCCATGTGCTCACCGTGTAGTAACTCATACCTAGAAATTATGTTACTAATTAAATACTTATCAAGCCTGATCTTAAATTCCTCTATTGTTCTACTAGCCACAATCTCAATGGGGAGCCTATTCCATGTATTTGTGACTCTGTGAGCCAACAATTCCTCCTGACCGTATTTACCTTCTCCTTATTTATCTGAAGTGGCTGTGCTCTTGTATTATAAGTCTGAACCCTAAGAACCAGATTTAATTGATCCCATAATACTGCATCATTCAAAGCCTTATAAATAAAGCACATATCCCCATGCAATCTTCTGAACTCAAGGGAGTACAATACCAGGTTCATGAGCCGATCTTCATACTCCATACCCTGGACCTCCTTAATCCTAAGTGTGGCATGCTTCTGTATTCTCTCCAAGGATTTAATATCGCCCTTCCCTCCTAGTGCCCAAAACTGGGCACAGTACTCCACATGGGGGTGCACCAAGAGAGGTATACAGGAGGAGCATGACCTCTTTTTTTTCTGCTTTTAATATGTTTATAGATGCAATACTGGATACTACTAGCCTTTTTAATAATTTGATTGTAATGAGGCCTAAAACTGAAGTCGTTGCTAATTTTAATACCCAAGTCACTTTCTTCACTAACTGCTTTGAGTATTCTGTTACCTAAACTATATGGGTAATTATAATTTTTCCTCCCCATATGCATCACTGTACATTTATCCACATTAAAAACAGACCCATGGTCCTAAGCCCAGACCTCTAAATATGATAAGGCTGACTGTCGAGCATCTGCATCATCCCTGCTTTCCACTGTACAGTCAATCCAAGTATCATTGGCAAATTTAGAAAGCCAAATATCTGATGCTGAACTCATGGAGCTAATGTATAAATTGAAAATGGTTGGGCCCAAGACCGAGCCCTGTGGGACCCCAATCCTCATATTTTCCCAAATTGAGTAATCCCCCCTTTATGCAAACCCTCTGTATCCTACTTACTATCCAGCACTCAATCCAGTGGGTAATATTACCAGGAATACCCATCTCAATCAAGGCCTCTATCAGTTTGTCATGGGGAACTTTGTCAAATGCCTTGGTGAAGTCCAAGAAGATGATATCAACTGGTCTCCCTTTGTCCAAGGCCTTATTCACCCTCCCATAAAACTCCAAAAGATTTGTTTGGCACGACCTGCCTTTTACAAATCCATGATGTGATTGATCTATGGTACCTATCATAAGTTGGGAATTAATACTATAGTCCTTTAGAAAGGTTTCCAATATGTTCCCCAGTATTGATGTAAGACTGATTGGCCGATAATTTCCAACTTCCTGTCTAGATCCCTTTTTAAATATGGGAATGACTTCAGCCTGCCTCCAAACATCTGGGACCTCACCTTCATTTACTGATTTTTGAAAAAGGCAAGTCACTGGGCCTGCCAATTGTTCTGCCAACTCTTTGAGTACCCTAGGATACATCTTATCGTGACGCTGAGCTTTATTTTGATCTAATTTTTTAAAAAAAATTTCCATCTCAACTATATCCACAACAAAACTGGGATCATAATCCTCATCCTGGGTAATGGTATTTACATTACTTGTGCCCAAACCAGAGGCAAAGTAATTGTTATAATATTCTGCCATTTCCACATTATCCGTAATCTCTTGCCTTGATCCAATATAGATCCAATTGTTTCATTTGACCCCTTTATTATTAATATATGTATAAAGGATTTATAATTATCCTTAACCTTTGTAGCCCAATCTAAGCTCATAGTTCTTTTTGGCCTGTTCTATCTTCTTATTCGTAGCCTTCAGACTTTGTTTGCACATATCCCAGCTATAATCATCTCCACTCAATTTAGCCATTTTGAACATCTTATTCTTATTATTTATAGCTTTCTTAACTGGTCAAGTCAACCATGGGGGGGAGGGATTTCTTTATTATATTTTTTTGTTGTAGGCACAAACATCTGGACCAGAGTATTTAATCTATTAGCAAGGATTTCTGACATGTTTTGTAAGGATTCACCCCTGTACTCAGCTTCCCACTTCCAATTTGATAGGTCTCTTTTCATGCCCTTAAAATCGGCCAAATCAAACCTATGCATAAGAGTAGTGTCCCAGATTTTATTTATGTAACCTGTATAGTTAAAACTAACCATTTGATGGTCACTTGTTCAGGGGCAAAAGAGTACAATCTTGAATCAATGATCCCATATTACTAAGGACTAGATCCAAAATAGGATTATTTCTGGTGTTGTCAAACACATATTGGTCTAGCCCTGCCAGGTTAAACACCTCAAGATATTCTTTCTCGATGGAATTTTTTGCATATAAATTATACCAGTTTATACCTGGGAGATTTAGATCACCCAGGAGTACCACATTATTCTTTTGGACTAACTGATTTATAAAATCCAGTAACATGGAGTTTTCCAAGGGTGTTATTGCGAGAGATCTGTATACCAAACCAATATTAATCCTATTGGCGTGAGTTGGATTTAATGTCATCCATATCACTTCACAATTCTCCCAACTGGAGGTATCCATATTTTCTGCCGTAATACCATCTGCGATATACAGTGCCACTCCTCCACCTCTGGACTGCACCCTATCCTTGTTGTAAAGGGTATAACCCAGAATATATTTATCCCGTCATCCTGCTTCCACCAGGTTTCTGTAATAGCACATGTATGTATATCCAGATCATGCAAAACAAGCTGGAGTTCATCTATTGTGTTACACAAACTTCTGGCATTTAGGGACAAAAATAAATTTTTGACTGGGCTTTTTAAAATATACTTCCATATTCTTTTTTCTGCCCCTCCCCCCATGTGTTGGTTTAAATGAAAATCCAGTATACGTTTAAGTTTGAGTGCAAAAATGCATTTATCCTTTCTATTTAAGTGTAACCCATCCTGAGAAAATAAATGGGGCGCTTGGAAATCCTGCCAATGATCCACATAGTTGTACCCCTCCGACACCAACGTATTATCTATCTGTTACATCTCTCGATCTCCCTGGTTAATTCTAAACTAGCCCTAGGTACAGGTAAAATTCCAGAGATAATGAGATTGCATCCCTGGGCTTTTAATGTTTGTCCTACGTATTCAAAATCCCTCTGAATTTCTGTATGAGTTCTCTTACCAATATCATTAACCCCTACATGTAGGAGAGTAACTGTATTTCTAGTGTTTTCTGTCAGACCAGGCAATAATTGCCTGATATCCCCAATCCCAGCTCCTGGAAATGCGCTGACTGTAGAGAATTCATTTCTATTTCTACAGAGGGTTTGGTCAGTGTATTTCAACACTGAATCCACTATCAATAAAATATCCTGTGGGGTATCACAATTTACCTTTGTGTTAATGCTTGTGCACTTATGATCAACTATTATACTCTGACATCTTTTCTCTACATCAGGGACCGATTGAGTTTGTAATAGACTTTCCTGATTGGAATGGACATCTGGTGAAAGGACGCTGTATCTATTGGGTGTCAACACATTACTTAAACCCCCAATGTTCTTTCTCCCTCTCTTATTAGTATTTCTACTGACTAAGCACCAATCATCCATACCATCATCCCCTTTTGAATCCTTTATTTCAGGCAGTGTTATTGCTTGAACCACCCTTTGTGGCGTCTCTGAAATACTATCAGCCATAGTATCGATATACTGCTCCAAAGAGGAAATATCTGCTTGTACCTGCAATCTTGTTCTAAGTTGGTCTAGCTCGTCTATCAGGGCCTCTATCAGGGTGCATTTATTACACACAAAGCTCCCTGATCCTCCCCCTCTGCATACATAACACACGTTACACAATGCTTCATGTTTAAGATTAAAACTTACTTTATTAACTTGACTTAATCTCAGCTTCCCCAGCAGACACAGCCAACACATGTGTCTCTGCGTGCCCTGCCCGTGCTTGCCCTGCTCGCAGCTGGGCCAAGCTATATGCTGAGGATGACCTGGAAGTGAGTGTGGGGTTGCGGGAGTGCTCGCAAATGAGTTACGATATAATATACAATAAATATGTGCAAGTCCTCGGGCCCAGTATAACTAAGGCCATGAGTGAATATTCCCCTGCACAAGACTAAAAAAAACACTAAATAAACATAGTGGTAGTTCACAACCCCACTGTAGGAGACTACAGCTTCTCTCTTCCTGCTTCCTGTCTGGAAAGCAGGGCTCCAACGTGTAACAAGTATAGTAAAAGTTATAATACACAATTTAAAAAGTATATAGCAATTCCCAGCACACTGTCCCACACCCTATCTACTTCGATAATTTCAAATCGTAAGCACAGACTAGTAGTACTTTTCTGTTTGCTTCTTTTTGCCAGCTGCAGTACTTGGTTGGTGTTCAGAAAGAGTTGTTTGTTTTGCTTTCTAGGTCTGCCATCAGAGACATCAGTGTTCCCAACTGGGAGTGCAGTGCTTTATGCTGGAAGATGGTATAGCAGTCTTCTCTGCCTTCTTGGGCTCCAGAAGTGAAGAAGAAGAGACATCCGAAGTGTACTTTCTAGCTTTAATGACATTTTTTTCCCCCATATTTTTTTATACATAGAGGAGAGCATTCTTGTGCAGCTGATGTGGAAGCAGGTGCAGATGACGACTGACTTTTAGTGTCGCTGTTTTTGTTTTAAGGTAAAAAAAAAAAAACCTGCAGAGTTTATGACTGTGAAAATCATTTTCTGGGCCCTTACAATCAAAGCAAAGTTCATGACTATTCTTTTTCCAACAAATTCTTACAGGAGCTACACAATTTAAATCATGTTGGCCTTGTTTTCTTTTAAGCCTTTCTGACATGTCACTTTGACAGGAAGTAAAATAAATGTTGTTTTAGCAGTTGTTATTTGAGAGAAAAAGTACAACCGTATCTCTCAACAGTCTCTTATTTTCAGGTATGTCCCTGGTTTTGCCTCAAAATGTTCCTCTGCCCCTTGTAAAATTTGTGTTTTCATGACTGAACAGTCGGGACCGTACACACAAACTAATGCCAGACATTAAAGCTGCAGGCTTGCTCAGTGGTATGAAGGGCTGAGGTGATGGTGCCTCACCTCTTGCGGGCTGCTGGGGGTTGGCCAGGGAGGGAAAGCATTAAGCGCCTGATGGCTGCTCTCCTTTCCTGGGGTGTGAGGAACTGCATGTTCTGCCGAATGACTGCCACCTGATGGAGGCCATGTGGCAGTGTGGGTCCAGGAGGGCAGTGGAAGAGAGGGCTGTGGGACTTCGCAGTGTGTGCATGCCTCCACATGTGCACATCTACGTGTGCACCCCAATGTGGGGAAACGGAAAACTGAAGGTTCCAGCTTTGTGAAGCTCTGCCTGTCCCCACATCACCACATGACCACGTCCTCTGATACCCTGGGGTAATCAGTCAGGCTGTTAGTGTGGGTGGGGGTGGCAGAGACAGGGCTGAAAGTCCATCAGGGCTGACCTGGTGGGAGAAAAATCTGAAGAAGGAAAAAAAGCATTAAAGTTGAGACTTGTTATTCTTCAGAAAATGCATCTTACATAAATCCCCTTATTCTTTCAGCTTTCTGGGAGAATATTAGCAATTTTTAGCAATTTTTAAGATGCGTCCCTGATGTTGGGTCTTTGTCCCTAATTTTTTAAGCCTTGTCCCTGATTTGTGAGGCAAGAAGTTGAGAAGTATGTGTACAACCATTTTAAAAACAAAGTCAAATTAAAATGAAATTTCTTTACTTTTGTTTAATTTACAACCAGGAATCTAAATAAAGACCATTAAAAACTGCAACTGTCCCAGTTCTGGGAACTGCAATGGAACTAGTGAAAAAAAAAATGCTAAAATAAAAAACCAAATATAAAAAAAACTAGCAAGTATTGAATAAACTTTACAAAATGTAAGGGTAGTCGGAACTAAGAAGACTTAGCCACAGGTCTCTTCTACAGAGAAATAAAAGCTGCCATTAGAAAGTGAGCGGGAGTGTGATCACACTACAGAGTTACACTGTCACTGCAAGAAACTGATTAATAGAGTAAACACCTTTCTAGAAAGAAAAGCCAGTTTGGGATTGCTGTAATTATAAAGTCATCACCAGTATGACTGTTCTTTGGGAAAGGATACATTAAGTGCTAGTCTTGTCAACTGCATCAGTTGAAGGTTCACAGGAAGCATTTATAGGGTACACAAAATTAACTTCACTATGCAAATCATCTTTAGTATGGCTGTTTAATTGCATAATACTGTACAGTAAACAAAAAATATGAACTTCAAACATACACACTTAAATGAAGTAAACTGTACAAAACTATACAGGGAATAGTTTGGAGTTTCCTTAAATTCATTTTACACTTGAGCGAAGCATAATATTTTAAAATACATATTCTTAAATTACTTTCCATTGTTTCAAATATAATACACATTCTGGATAAAAAAGCTTAAAGCCCATATAAAAATAAAATTCTTCACAACAGGCACAATACAGTACAAAGGAAAGTACTTCATATTTTACAGTGGTGTCATACAAGTCCAGTACCATTCATAACTGCATATACTCCAGATACACTGTGGATTTATTCCTCCCTCAGCCTTCATAAACCCAATTCTCCAAACATTTTTTGTACCACAGCCAAATGAGAAACTGTTATGACAATATGGCTTTATGTCTCTGAGGCAGCTCCTCTTTCTCCTTTCTTTCTGACCCTCTTTTTCCCTTTACCCTTTGTCTCCCTTTTTTCCAGCTGCAGCACAGTCACTGCACCATGGCAGCGTGATGGGTGTACGCGAGTATTCTCATCTCAGTCAAGGACAAAGCCTCCAGTGAAGGCCTTATGTTTGGGGGCCAGTGGAAAGTTGGTCGTAGGGGAGCTGCCTTCCCAATCTCCACCTGTCTGGTGATAATTGTCTGGACAGTATTTTGGAAAATTAGATCAAGTTACCTATCTTGTAACTATAGTTCTTCTAATCAATGTTTTCATTGCATAACAACTTTAAGCAGATAGCATGGATGGGATCTCTGCTCTAGAATATTCAGAGTAGTTTTGAACCAATCCAAGCACTGATCACGTGACCTCTGAGCTGTACTTGCCAGACGTTAAAGAACCAGAGGCCCAGAATAAACCATCAAATTAACTTACAAATGTTAAATGTCATTTTCAATGAAAAAAAATAAAAACGTCAACACATTCTTCTAAAAATACAAAATAAGTAGAGAGAGAGAAACATTTTAACTTAATTTTGTGCTGTTCACTTATCAGCAAATGTATAACGGAGATATACAGTAAATCATGAAGGATCTATACCTATTCTAAGAGTGAGGCAAAAATACTAGAGGTAATCAGATGAAAACATTGATTAGGAGTGTCTCTTGCAACCAGTAATACACTTGGGTCATCGCCAGAGGTCGCTATGGCACATGGCAGCTCTTCTAGCAGTCTTTCCCAGGGGCCGCCCACACATGACATCACCTTCTTGTTTCCTATATAAGTGTGGGAGGTCCCTGGTATCCTCAGTTTGCCGCGCCGGATACAGCTTGCTAAGTGAGGACCGAGGGGAAGATGAGGTACCATAGGAATCCCAACCCATGCGTCATTGGACCAGAATTTGTTCTCCTAGAGAAGGAGGGGGACAGAGGATGGGATCGTACCTGCTGCGAGACACTCCTCAAAGATCTACTGTTACAGTAAGGTTTTATGTAACTGCACCTGCCTTCCGAGCTGTGGCTGAATTTCTACCTCAACTTACCTCTGCACTACTGCAGACTAGAGGAGACTGCAAAACCCCCTGTGCAGACTGACTTAAATGTGCCTCTGTCCAGCCAAGCTGTAAACTGAATTTATGCCTTGCACTGCAGCTCCCTGGTGTGTTTGGCATTTCTGTGTGCACTGCAATCTCGGAGTTTATGGCGCTTTTTCTGATTTAATAGTAGTTTTTCTGTGAGAGACACTGAAGTCAAATTTTCTTGCTCCCTCCCACCCCCTCCTCCACGTCTTATTAAATGCTTGTTCCTTGGGGGTGGATATTCTTTTTTCCCCTCAGTGATTGGACCATTTCTTCTGGGGTGAGAATCTCAAGGCAGCTAGCTTGTGAACTTCATTGTTGGATTGCCCCAGGAAGCTGGTGAATATCTCCACACTTAGCCAAATCCTTAATAAGGTTTCTAGTTGCAGCTCTATATCTCTGCTTGCTGGATAGTTTCATCCTTGGACTTACTGTCTCACTCCTGCAGTCAACTGCACATTTGCTTATGCCCCCTCTCTAGTCCTGACTTTGCTGCTTTCTCTCTTTTTCCCTAGTGCTACCTTCCTTTCTTTTCCTTACCAGTGTACACTATGGGGTGATCCTCACTTCACTGCAGCTTTGTTGGAGTATTTTCCCTTCTGCTAGCCCTCCAACTGTCAGTAGATCTTCTCTGCCAGCCATCTACTGACTCTGGCTACTCAAATAAAGCTAAGAACTGGAGCTATTGTTTCTCAGACCTAATTAGCAGAGGTAATACCTTTATCCCTGAAACCTGGCTCCCTAAAGCTTATCCCATTTGCTAGTATAGTTGACTACCTAAGCCATTCCCCTTTTTATATGCCACTGGAAGGCAACCTCCAAACCTCTCTCATTGAGACCTGGGTACCCCTATGTCATCTCTCTTTCTCTGGTGATACTGAACCTAACCTGGGCCCTCCTGATGGCATCGCTCCCAAGAACCCATCTTATTGGTTCACAGAAAAGGGGCTTAGGCTTGCACATATGAACATTAGAAGTCTGTCAGCTAATTTTGCGCAGCTTGAAGCCTGGATTGCTCACAACTCCCCTGACATCTTAGGTCTAACTGAGACTTGGTTAAAACCCCATATACCAGATTCATTATGTGGGATCAATGGATATAAACTTCACAGATGTGTTCATCCAAATGCTAAAAAGGGGGATGGTGTTTTGTTTTATACCAGACAGGACCTTGACATTACAGTCCTCCCAGTCAACACTACCTGTTTCTGTGAAACTATTCATATAGTTATTACCTTAGGTCTCACTAAGAAGCTAAATGTAGTGTACATCTATAACCCTCCTAAAAAATGGACTAACAGGCCTGACTAAGGTAAATGACCATCTTTCCTCATTAAAGGGTAGACAACAGCTCATTGTTATGGGTGACCTCAGCCTGGATTGACTAGGGAAGAACTCTAATCTCTATGCTGCTGAACTCAGCAGGTTACACCTGTCTCAACTGGTCACTCTTCTGACCAGACAGCATAGTAACAGCAGTCTCCAGTCTCTTCTAGACTGGGTTGTCTCCAACAGGCCTGAGAGAATCGGTGCTGTTGGAGTTTTACCAGACTCAATCAGTGACCACTCCCCAGTTTACTGTGTTTGGATGACTAGTGCCCCTAAACCACCCCCCAGAGAAATACGTTTCAGGGATTTTTCAAAAATGAATAAGAGAGCCCTAATCTTGGAGCTGCAGAACACAGACTGGGCACCTCTATATAATACCTGTAATATGGAACGTGCTGCTCAATACCTCCTTACCACGCTTTGGAACCTTCAAGACAAATGTATCCCAGTAAAAAGGGGCCGTATCCGTGGATCTGTTACCCGCTGGTTAAATTCTTCACTCCTGTCCTCTCTCAAAAAGAGGGATAAAGCCTGGAACAAAGCTAAGCTAACCCAGTCCCCATCAGACTGGGCAGAGTACAGAAGACTCTGAAACCTATGTAAGATTTCCATCAGATCTAAGGGCAATTACTACCGTCAGCTCCTTACTAACTCTGTCAGTCACTCTTGTGGTTCTTGGAGTCATGTTAACACCATCATGGGGAAAAACAAGTGCAATACCATCTCTAATATGGTCGTAGATGGTTGTAATTGCAATAACCTGCTCACTATAGCTGAGGATCTTAACTACAGATTCACTGACCTCTCCTCCTATACTGCACCTCCTGGACCTTTATCTGTCGCTCCACAGGATAACCTTAAACCTTCCAACCCATCGTTCACCCTTCAGCCAGTCTCTGAGACTGAACTCTTATGCTTACTTAAGTCCATCTCTCTCCTGCTGGATCAGCAGGGGCAGATGGACTCTTACCAAAATTCTTAAGAACCGTTGCATTGTCTATAATCTCTCCAGTGACTAGACTTTTCAATCTGTCTCTTCTTACAGGACATGTCCCTTCCCTCTGGAAGACTGCTCGAGTTGTACCGGTCCACAAAAAGGGGGACGCCACTAACCTGGAGAACTACTGCCCTATTGCCATCCTCTCCACCCTCTCTAAAATACCGGAGAAAATTGTTGCTACCCAGGTCTCAGATTACCTCTACTCCTTCAAACTCCTCACCCCTGACCAACATGGTTTCCGACGTGGGCACAGTACATCCACTGCTATCATACAGTTTACAAATGATGTCAGACTCGCTATGGACAAAGGCTCTCTCACTGGGGCTACTTTTGTTGATCTTAGAAAAGCGTTTAATTTAGTTGACCACCCGCTGCTCCTATCAAAGTTGTCATCTCTAGGCTTCTCTACCTCCGTCACCACCTGGTTCAAAAATTATCTTTCCAAGCGTCAACAATTTGTCCAGATCAGAGATGCTTAGTCCCCTCTTGCTCCTACTTGGATCAGAGTGCCCCAGGGTTTGATTTTTGGTCCTGTCCTGTTTACAGTCTTCACAAACGACATCCCACCACTCACTGGTGCTTGCTCAGGTCTGCTATATGCTGATGATCTTGTTCTTTACTCATCCTCCTAAAAACTCTCAGATATCAACCTCAATCTCAATAGTAACTTCAGTACTTTTCAGAGCTGGCTACTGCAAAACAAGCTTGTCTTGAATAAAAATAAAATGGTGATTATGCTCTTCGGTTCAGGTTCAAAAATTCGGTCCTGCACCCAAGCATTAAGTATCAGAGCACTTGATGGCTTTCCCCTTAACACAGTTACCACTTTTAAGTACCTAGGAGTAACCCTTGATCCCGCCTTGGATTTTGACCTGCACCTAGCCTCAGTCATTAAATCCATCAATATTCAACTTCGGCTGGCATAAAAGGTGAGACATAGCCTAACATCCACGGTGAGGATGGCCATTGCACAGGGGATTCTGAGACTCAAATTGGTGTCTGGGTTAGCAGCCTTTCTGGCGACTACTGGAGGGCTCCTCCAAAAGTGGGATGTCTGCTACAACAACATTTGCCATTTTGCTCTGTCTTTACCCAAACTTACTCACTGATGCACAATATACTCCAGTCTGGGATGGTCTACCCCAATAGCCTTTCGTCAGTTTACTTCCTACTGTTTTATAAAGAATATAATCTCCTCCCAGATACCTGACAAATTGGCTCTACTGCTCAAACCTGTGACCTCTGCCTACCCACTGAGATCAGTTGACAAATCCCTTCTTGTCCAACCGAGATGTAAAACCAAAATGGGGAGAATGTTTTCTCTAGCTGGGCCCCTAAACTATGGAACTCCCTTCCACTGAGTCTTAGAATCTCCCCTTCTCCACACAGCTTAAAACAGGAGCTTTGTATGTCTCTTCTAAGCTCTGAACTCTGCTCCTGTTCTCTATCCACCAACTCCTGTACAGGTTCCTCATAGTTGCCTACCGGCTCCAGCCTCTACTACTCTCAAACCTGCCAGGAAATCTTGCTATTTCCTCTCTTCTAGCACTTACTCACTAGTTGTATGACTTATTACTGTTAGTTATTTGCACTTATATGCCTGTTTTGTTACTACATATAGATTCCTCCAAATGTACTGTCATTGTTGAAAATTTTGTATAAGAGTACTATGATCTGACTTCTACTTGTTCCCATGATGTTTTCTTGTATCTACTATTGTCTACATACCCTTTGTTGTAATCTCCCAGGTCGTACCTGAAAATAGGCAGCAATTCTGTCTAGTGTACCTACTCAGTTAACAAAAACTAAATAAATAAATAAATCTTTCATGGAGTGGTCTCTTGCAGCAGGTAATACACCTGGGATGAATCCCAAGCAATGAACCCAAGAAGGGTGGTCATTTATGACAGGAGGCTTTGTAGGACAGCTCAGCCAAAGGCCGTCCTACGGCATGAAGCAACGTCTGAGTTGTAATGCTTCTTGAAAGTATGGATTGTGGAGCATGTAGCTGTATTGCAGATATCTGTGATACAGACCCCTTTAAAGAAGGCAGCTGCTGTGGTGGCCATAGCTCTGGCAGAATGGGCTTGGACAGGTCCTGGTAATGGCTTGTTGTATTTTGTGTAACGAAATGTGATACAGTGTGCTAGCCAGTTGGAAAGGGTCCAGTTAGTGACTGGGAGACCTTCCCTGCTTGAGGCAAAGGTAAGAAAAAGTTGAGAGGTCTTCCTAATCGATTTAGTTCGATTAGTATAGTATTGTAATATACAATAGACATCTAGAGTATGTAGGAGGTATTCACCTCAATTGGAGTGTTCAGGGTAAAATATTGGTAACTCCACGGATTGATTTAAGGTGTGTTCCGACACTACCTTAGGTAGGAAAGAAGGGTTGGTACAAAGTGCACTCGGTCTTTGTGAAAAATTAAGTAAGGTTCTTTACACATGAGGGCATGAAGCTCGGAAATACGTCGAGCTGAAATGACTGCCACTAAAATAGTGTTTTTCAAGAAAGAAAATGGAGGCCACAAGTGGTCGCTGGTTCAACGGGTTCAAGAGTTAACTTCTCTATTAGAAAATTGATATCCCACAGAGGAGTGGGCGTCTGATAGGTGGTTTAATATGTGACATTCCTCTTAAAAACATTTTGGCTAGATGATGTTGATACAGTAATCTGCCATCAAGAGGTTTGTGGAAGGCCGAAATGGAGGCCAAATGGACTTTGATAGAGGAATAGCTTAATCCTGTCTCAGCAATTGAGGTCTGGTAATCCAATACTTTCGTCAGTGGACAAGAATAAGGATCTAATGATCGGAAGGCAGCCCAAATGGAAAAGCATTTCTATTTGGCATTATAAGTTTCCCTGGTTGCTGGTTTACATGAGGCCAGTAGAATATTGGCCACAGGGGGAGGACCCTTGGAGACGTGCTATGAAAGCATCCTCAGGAGCCAAGCGTGAAGGTGTAGTGACTTCAGGTTGGGATGTAGAAGGGTCCCATGAGTCTGAGTTAACAGAGCTGGTCTTATTGGTAAGGGAAAAGGGTCCTCCACTGAGAATTGTTGAAGCAGGGGGAACCACACCTGCTGAGGCCATAGAGGGGCTACGAGAATCATGGTAGCAGGTTCGAGCTGTAATTTTTGCAGAGTCCATTGCAGAAAAGGAACGGGGGGAGGGGGAAGCAGAAGAGTCCTGTCCATGATTGGAACAGAATCTTCAAAAGTTTTAAAATATTCTTGCTCTTGCAAAAAAACTTTGCGAACACCTCGTTCTTTGAAATTCTGTAATATTTATTCACCAGTCCCAACGTTTCGCCTATACATTAGGCTTCTTCTGGGGAACTATAATACATTTATACAATATATTTATTAGTCCTATTGTAAAAATTGTTTTTTAATAAATGGATTATCTCAGTTTTTACAACCATCAAATATGCCAAATAAAACTTAAAAAACTAACCCAAAGTTCAAAATCACTGATAATCATTACTTTTTCAAAATTTTCATTAATCATTTTATATATTGATTAGTTCACGCCAACCAGCCACCAAACTTTGATGCTCGTTAACAAAAATGTTGCCTTACTCTGTAACTAAAGTGCTTAAGAACAGCTTGTACAGCCAGTACGTTCCTTCTGTTTCAAATCTTCTAATTAACTTCAAAATAAAATAAAATGTATTATTTTCAACTCCCAAATATGAATATTCCAAAGTTCTTAACATATTTTAAACTATTTACTGCTATATCACCATAGAATATTATCTGCTGTAGTCTTAGATATCAAACCAGTCCTCACATCCTATGTTGCATCTGCAAACTAACAATACCTTTCTTTAATCATATAAATTAATTAAGAAACGTAATGGCTGATCACAGTAACCCAGAAGATGTGGGATGCTCTCAAATGGTGGACCGTCCCAGACCGGTTGTAGGAAGGGATCCCATTTGTTCACCCCAAGCCTCCCCAACTTCAAGTGTGCCAAGCGGTTGTCCAGGATGTTAGGATGGAAGGCCAAGCAATAACTGCAGGACGAGGTGTCATGGCTGACACCTAGGCAGCAGACGCACGTGAGATGGGGATCGGTGCGTGACATCTTCTGGCCGAAAGGACACCAGTGAAATGCTGGAGAAGATTTCTCTTCCATAATCGAGGATGCAAAAGCACGATAGCTAACTTGGATGAGTTTTAATTTCGGTAAAACCTAAGTTTTGAAAGCCAGGGCCTAAGAAATGCGTGAGCACGAGGGCGTCAACCTGTATCTTCCAGCGGAAAGGAAGATCTGGTGTCACAGGGTGCAGCCGAGATATATACCACCTGGGTGGGTGGGAGGAGCCAGCTTGAAGACTTCTGGCAAGATCTAATGGGGAAAGGGACGTGCCAAAGAGTGTGGATGAACAACATATCCACAATCCTAGAAGCCTCCTTTGACAGGACATTGATGGAACCCATAAAGGGTTCATCACAGACTGCTGTAAGTGCGCCAGAAAGCACTGTCAACAAGAGGGTGAAAACCCCCGTCGAAGATGAGGCAGTGTATGAATGCATCATCGACAGTGGGGAACCTGTGACGGTGGCAGTCAGCAAGCGTTTAGGCACAGAGGTTGAGAAGGGCTTCTCCTTCTCTTTTTTGTGCCATTTGTGAGAATCAGTGGCTGGGGAGCTCTTGGGATGAGCCCCCTGATTCTCCAGTAGAGACAATTTCTGCTCCATTAAATAGTTTTTGATTTCCTGCAGTCATCATTGACGGGTTGCCTGGTTAAAATCTTGGCAACATATGCAGGAGGTGGTATCGTGCGTGGGTCCCAGACACAAGTGATGTGATTGTCGAAATGGTAGATTTTCCTACCGCAATGACAGGAATGAAAAAGTGCGGTCTTGCTTGTAGATTCTTTGGACATTCGTTGATGAAGAAAGTGAAATGGAAAAAATCTGCTTCTAAGCTCAAATTCTCATTGATGACTGATACTGAGCTGCACTAGCTGCTGCGTACAAGCTGAAGACGGCGGGAAAATGAACTGAGGATACCAGGGACCGATCACACATGTACGAAACAGGAAGGTGATGTCATGTGTGAATGGTCCCCAGAAAAGACTGCTAGAAGAGCTGCCGTGCACCACAGTGACCTCTGGTGATGACCCAAGTGTATTACCTGCTGCAAGAGACCGCTCCATGGAAGATCTAAAGCTACAAGACGGGGAACTTTTTCTACTAACATCAATGTTTTCATCTGCTTATCACTTACAAGCAGCCTCCTAGCAGTACCACAAGGAACTGGACACTAGGATTGATTAGGGAATAGGTTCTACAGAAAAGAAGCCACAAACATAACACCCTCCTAGGGTAGATATCAATACAGTACTGGTATGTGAAGGTGTTGGTCAAGGATCACATTGCAGCTTTACAAACTTCCAAAGGTGGAAAATTCCTAGAGGTTGCTGTTGAAGTTGTCATATTCCTGCTTGAATGGACCTTACATTCTAAAAGGGGATCTTTACCAGCTAATTTGTAGCAATTTGAGTTATAAAATACCAGCCAGCGAGAAATACCTTTCTTTGCTGGATTATCCTTTGCAACCTCTCCATATGTGACAAAAAAAAGATGAAATTCTATCAGACTTACTGTAATTTCTGTTTTCCAGTGTTGGTAAATCCCTGCAAATATGGCCGATGGTGGGGGTGACACTATAAAAAAAAAAAAAAAAAAAAATCTGTTTTCCAATGTTGGTATATCCCTGATCCGGGTTATAACCCTACAAGTATGGCCGTTGGTGGTAGGGGAAACACTATAATTAAAAAAACAAACAGAAAAAGAAAAATCACAGCCCCACCTTACAGGAATGTGTAGACAGCAATGAGTTCTCCGTCATTCATATCCTCTCGGATGTAATAATTTATAGTGACATGAACTTCTCTAAACATAATCTCTGCAGTGGCAGCTTTGACAATGAACTCCCTCCAAAGAACCTTTGAGTAACAGAATAATGCACTAGGAGCAGATTTCTAAAAGCACTAGAGGTTGTAAGGAGGTTTTTTTTTTTTAATTTATACTTTATACTCCTGCTCCCCCAGTGGTCCCCTTCCAACTGACTCCCCCCAGCCCTGTCACCCAGCTCCTCTGGGACTTACCTTGTGCCACGGGACTTGCGGCATGCGCCCCGCCACTGGTGTGGAGCCTGTGATGGGTCAGTCCTCACCGTGCCACTGGGGGGGGGATTTTCCACATTTCCTCCCTCTTACCCCCAGCCATTCTCAGACGTGCATGTGCATGGAGGTGCGCATGCGCACTAGAGACGGCCCTGATCTGTCCACTCAGCCTAGTGCCTAGCCCCCCCCAAGCTCGATGCAACCATAAAGCCTCCATTTGGTGGCAGCCGAGAGCCAGAAACCTACCACCCCTACCCGGGAAAGTAGACCTGCATGGCGGCTGCTCCATCCACTCTCGGCCCCCTCCCCTGGCCAACCCTCGATGTTTCGTGCTCGTTCCTGAACATGGGTCACTGGTGTGGTGAGAGGTTAGATGTCCAGCACCTCAGCCCTTTGTGCCACTGGGCTGGAGGTTGTAAGGAGTTTTAATGGACTGGGTGTCCTCTGAAACCTGCAACAGAGGCTCAGATGGAGGACAGCAGAGTGTATTAAGGACCACCCAAAGGTCCTAAGTAGGGACTTGAGAGCTGTAGATCAGTTTGATTCTGCTGCGAGCCCTAAACAGAAAGAAACAAAACAAAAGATCAATGTTGGAGTGTGTGCCTAGCGGATGACCCTCACAAGTAACAAGTACTGCGCCCACAATCTGCTGAGGACCAGACCCTTGTCTGGCCCCTCCTAAAGAAAATCTAAAATATGAGGCACAGATGCCTTTCTAGGTCTAAAACCTGACCGTATGGCTCAAGAGAAAGAGGCTGACTACACTCTATCATAAGCAACCATAGTATTCTGTTTCCTTGATGACAGCAGGGTATCTACAACTCTCTCAGAATATCCTAGTCTGAGACGTCTCTGCCTCTCAGGAGCCAAGCTGTACTGGGATGAAGAACCAGATCATGATGCAGAAAACTGTGCTGCTGAGGGAGCTGGAAGGGCTCTTGAACTAGCAGACTGACCACGTCTGAGAACCATGGCCTTCTTGGTGACTCTGGGGCCACTAGGATGAACGACCTATATGATCAATGGCACTTTCTGAGAAACCCCATAATTATTTATTAATTAAATTTTGGTAACCGGGTGAGCCCACTGAGACCAGAGGTCCCTTTTTCAGGGGCGACCCGGGATTAGTTACATAAAAACATACTTTCACACACTGGACAACATACAGTGGTTGCAATTGTTACATACATTGGAATGATAGAATTACAAATGACAGTATAAGTTACACCTTTGATACAATACAATGGGGTAGCATTAGATACGGTAGATACTATCGTAAAAATGAGCATGGAGTACCATGGTCACGGGTAAGACTTGTGTAGGAGGGGATGATATGTGGGGGCTAGCAATTGCAGTCACAGAGGCTGAGTTCCAGGAGGTAAGCTTTGAGGCCCAGCTTGAAGCATTGGAGAGACGGCTTGTTGACCAGGTAACCTGGGAGGATGTTCCATAGGTGCGGGGCAGAGTATTTAAAGGAACACCTGCCAGAATTGGTGCGCACCTGAGGGATGGCCAGGGGATAGCCAGCTGAGGACCCTGTGTCATGGCCATGTACCCTAGGGTTGAGCAGGCCCCACAAGTGAGGAGGGGGGCTTACGGTGGAGAATTTGTAGGTCAGGCAGATGGAGGAGTAGGCCAGTTTTTGCCTTAAGGTGGGCCAATGGAGGTCTGCAAGGACCTCACAGTGGTGTCTCCTAGGGGGGTCATTGTTTACAAAGTGTGCTGCTCAATGGTAAAGCACAGAGAGAGTACGTAGTTCCCCTTCCCTAAGGGACTGGAGGAGGGGGGGCCCATAGAGGAGGATGGGGAGAAGAGTGCAACTGGTGACAGCTCGCTGAGCCTCATCAGAGAGTGAGTGTCCCAGGTGGTAGAGGAGTCCAATCCTCTGGTGGATGGACTTAAAGTGTCAATATGAGGTTTCTAGGACAGCTCCTGGTCAAGGAGGATTACAAGTTAAATGATCTTGCCAAGGACCTCGACTCTCTTGCCCTGGGCTGTTTGGAGTTTGAGCAGGTGAGATCTGACGGCCCCCAGATGCCTGGTTCCAAACAGGACCACTTTAGTCTTTTCCTCATTCAGGACTAGAAGGTTGGTGGAGAACTAGGCTTCAAGTGAGGTCAATAAACAGGGCTCCCATCGGGGAGCCATTGTCCATTGCCTCGAGGACATCAGACGTGAGCCAGAAAAGGGCCATGTCCATGCCATGGCCTTTCCTAAAGCCATGTTGGATGTCAGCTAGGACAGAGTGCGTCTCAAGGTAGTCTAGCAGTTGGTTATAGACTAGCCTCTCCTGCACCTTCCCTAGGGGACAGAGAATGGAGATGGGCCTGAAATTCCCCACATTATCACGGGGCCCTTTTTTGTGCACCGGGACTATGGTAGCAACTTTACACTTACTGGGAACTGTTCCCTGAAGGAGGGACCTGATGATGAACCAGGTGACAGGGAGGGCAATGGCCGAAGCAGCAGCCCTAAGCAGCCTTGGTTCGAGCAAGTCATGTCCCAGGGTGGAGTCTGGTTTAATTTTGAGTAGGAGTGGGAGAACCTCTGAAGGTTTAACAAGTTTCAGGTGAAACTGGGGCTGAGCAGGTTCCCTGTTGGGACTGGTATACTGGGAAGCCCCAGGCAGGACAGGGGGAGATAGGTCATTGAGGTTAGAAAAGGCAGCATTGAACACCTCTGCTATTGAGGAGGGGTCACTGGTCAAGGTATTCCCGACCAGTAGAGCTCCATCCTGGGCATTAGTGGCACCCTTAAGTAGCAGGTTTATGTGGCCCCAGAATTTCTTGGGATCCCTTAGGTGACTAGTCTGGAGGTCCCGTAAGTATGAGGACTTAGCTTGTTTGGTGGCTTTCTTACAGTAGTTCCTCAGTGCCCTGTACTTTTCCCAGTCAGCAATGAGGTCTGAGGATTTATATAGTCCCATGCCCTATCCCTGAGCGTCATACTCTGTTTGAGGCCAGGGTTGAGCCACTTGTGGAACTTCCCCTGAGCTCTTAGTTTTTTCCATGGAGCATGGGCATTGGCCATGGACAGAAACGAATTAGTGAAGAGGTCAAGTGCTTCATGCAGGGAGGGGAGAGTGAGGATGGGCTCCCAGTCTACTGAATGAAGGTCAGAGCAGAAATCAGCTGCTGTAAACCTGCTGAAGTTCCTGGCAACTATCACTCTGGTGGCCAATTTGGGAGCCTTATTGGACCAGGTGCAAAAGATAGGCGAGTGGTCACTAAGTGAATCCGCCATGGTCCCAGCTGTCATAATACGGTCCGGGCAGGAGACCAGGGCCCAGTCAAGTAGAGAATGGTTGCCGGACTTGGCATTGTACCTAGCTGACAGATTGATAATTTGAGTCAGGCTGGAGCCAAGGACGGGGTTCTTGGTTGCTGAGGTCCCCAGGGCAAACCAGTTCTGATTGAAGTCCCCAAGGAGAATCAATTCCCCCAGTGGGTGCTCCACTAGGGCATGGGTCAGAGATACTAAGGAAGAGGCAGCCGATGAGGGCGGAAGGTAGGCACACCCAATGTGGACAGGCTTAGTGTCTCCAAGGAGCAGTTTGGTAAATATGGTCTCGTGCCGAGTCATCAAGGGGAGAATAACTTAGCTGCACAGCACTGAGATTAGTCTTAGTGTAAATGAGGATGCCACCACCTTTCTTACCTACCCAATCCCGTCTGAAGACATTGTAGCCGACCAGGGCAATTTCATGAGGAAGAATATGTGGCTTAAGCCAGGTTTCGGTAACCGCAAGTATGTCAGGCTTATACAGTGCAGTCCAAGCTTCAAGGTCCTGGGTTTTATGCCTTAGGCTACCGATGTTCATGTGGGCTAGCCGAAGGCCCTTAGCCTCTGCCCAGAGAGGATTAGTGGGGTCGCTAAGTGCAAGGTTAGGGGAGTAGGGGAAGGGTTGAGTTTGACATCTACCCCCAGAGCAAGCATAAGCCTGGGAAGGTATCCTAAGATTCTAGAGGGAGGGAGGGAATACCTTCGCCAGCTTCTCTGGTAGAGATAGTGCAAAAGGTTGTAACAGTTTACATTGCAGGTAATGCCAGCTTGGACAGGAGTAGCACATTGGTCCCCTCCATCAGAGGTTTGAGGCTGAGGGGGAAATGGCCCAGCTGTCCTGCTATGGTTCTGGGGACAGTGACACCAGGAGTAGAGCTGTTTAGCTCTCAGGGTCAGGGCTTTATAGGAAAAGGCTGCCAAGAGTCCCAGGCCCCTCATAGTTACCCAGTGTAGGGCAAGGCATGCTACGGCAAGAATTCCTGGAAAAGATGGGCAGTTATAGGACAGGGGACAGTAGTTACAGAACAGGCACCAATGGGCAGGTAGGACAGATAAAATAAGAGAGCATTGAATTGTTAAGCTACAGCAGGCAGACAGGCAACCCAGGCTGGGAAAAACAGAAGGGCATTATTTGTTCAACAGTAGCCCATCATAGTAAAGCAACCAGAAAGGGGGGTTAGGCAATAGGAGTAACAGTGCATCAAAGTTCAATATTAAAAGGAATGTTTGGAACAGATGCACCATGCTGAAAAACCACAGTTTGGACAGAGCATCCATCCCTTCTGCTACTGAGTATCTGTACCAACTGTGAAATTTCACCGCATAAGCACTGCTCTGGAAGGCAAAGAGGTTTACCGTTGGATACATGAATCTACGACAAAGTCCTTGAAATATCTCCTGATTCAGAGACCAGTCTCCTGGGTGAACCCACTGGCAGCTGAGTTAGTCTGCCCTGGGGTTCAGTTTTTCTGCCAGATGAGTCTTCAAAAGGGACTCCAGACTGGCTTCCACCCAATGAAAGAGCAAGTATACTTCTGTCAGCATCATCTTGTTTCTTGTGCCTCCTTGATTATTTATGTAAGTGGTCATCACATTGTCGGATCACTCCTGCTTTCTGCAGAACGCTATCCTTGAAGTGCCTCAACGCCTGTAAGATAGCTCTGTTCTCGAGAACATTTACTTGGAGGATTTGTTCCTCCAAAGACCACACCCACTGGACCAGAATCTGGTCCAGCACCACATCCAAGACCATCAGGCTGGTGTCAGTGGTCCTAATCAGCAGCTCTGATAGATCCAGTAGGGAACTCTTCAGCAGATTTTCTGGTTCACTGCCTGGTACAATGCTGGTGGCCAGTGAAATAGTAGAAGACCTGGAGAGGTCTTGTGTGTAGTCTGGCCCAAAAAATATCTCTATGTTAGCCATCACTAAACATAAAACCTGGAGACACTTGTGGGCTAACATGACTTTGTGCACCCTGACTTGCAGAATCAGTCTGACGAGTCTGTTCATTCTGTTCTGTGAAACAAATCAACAGGTCTGTCTGAAAGCGTGCTCTGAGGAGCTTCAGAGACTGAGAAGACTAGAGAAAGCTCTTCTTCAAACACCATGAAGTCTTGCTATATTATAACATTAGCAGTCAGCCACTGCAGCTGAACTGCCCCGGAGAGGAAGGAGTTAACTCCAGAGGATCTGGAGTTCTACAGCGCGATGGCGCTGTGCCCAAAGCTCTATCTGGCAGTTTCAAATGAAACTGTCAGATTCTTTACTCCGCTTCACTGAACAGTCGCCCGAGATCAGCTCCTTCAGCTCGGTTCATTCTCGGTTCAAGCGGTATTTTTCGGTTCATTTGAACCGGCAAAAGTCATTATTTTTACCGCATTCGGTTTAAAGCTCTATCTAGTAACCGTAAGTACTAAATTTTAAGTCTGTGTGGAAAATTAATTATCGGTTCGGTTTGAACCGATCGGTTTATTATTTCTACATTTTAAAAAGTGTACAGTGGGTTTTAGAGTGCGGTTCCCGGTTCTTATCGGTTCTAAAAAAACAGAATTATAACGTTTTTTCAAATACCTGTGACACAGTTAGGAACCGATAAGGGTGTCTTGCCTGGCACTGCCATCAAAAGGGCAAGTTTTGGTTAGGCTGGCATTATGTCTGAGAAACCCAAAAGAAAAACCGGGCCCACTGGGTTTCAACACTGTGATGTCTGTGGGGAGGCCTTTGCCAAGGCTGACCCACACACCACTTGTGTTTATTGTCTGGGGGCTGACCACCTCCTGTCAGACTGCCAGGTGTGTAAAATTTCCCTGCAGCCACCCTGGAAAAGAGATTGGGCGGCTCAGGGCGAAACCAAAAAAGTCCGGCGGACCGGATGGCCAGCCGGTCCAGTACCCACTGGACCAGAGAGTGCCTCTGACCAGGCGAGACTTCCTCGGGCAAAGGAAGGCTGGTTCAGAGGAACCAGTCCCAGTAAAAAGACAAGGAAATCAGTAGGTTTGGGGTCCAAAATTGTGTCTCCAACTGCTGCAGAGATAGCTAAAGCCATTCAGATTGTCCAGTCACTGTCTCAGGGATCTGTAGAACCACCAACAGTTGGTAAAGGTTGGTTCGTTCAGTTCCAGTGGTTCAGGATTTTGAAGTTGAGGATTTTTATGAACACAGGAGGGGAGGAGGAATTTGATCAATATATGTGTGGCTGGGGGTCTGGACGTGCCCATTGAACCGGACATTTCTCCAGACAGACCTTTAGAATCTCCTCCTATTCTGTCTGAGTCCCTTCTTTCTTTTATTTTCAAAAGGTTGCAGAAACCCTCCAGCTTCCTTTAGAGGAGGCTGTGATGAGCAAGAGGAGCCTGATTATGTGGAAATGATGGATATTCCAGAGTCTAGGAGGTTGTCTATTCCTTGCATAAGTCATTTGGAAGCAAACAACAAAGATTTTAAAATCCTCATTCTGTCCTCCTGTAGATAAAAATGGACAGAAGGTATACTTTGTCAGGCTCGGATACAGACTTCTTACTGAACAGTGTAGTCATGTAGGTGTGGTACAAGCTGCAGCCTGTGACAAGGCTAATATTCCTCTGGCCTCACATCCTCCTGATAAGGATTCCAGGAAGATTGATGCCATGGCGAAGAAACAGTATATGGCAGCTTCTTTGGGACTCAGGCAGGCAAATTATATGGCTTATGTGGCTAGATATCAGAAATCTAGGTGGGACACAGTATTGCAGTTAGCCAAGCAGGCCCATGGCCAGCTGGCTAGTGAGTTGGAACAGGTGGCTGCTGATGGCATTGAAGCCTCTAAAGTTCAATTTCATACTGCTGTTGATGTTAATGATGTTTCCTCTAGGGTCATGGCCACATCTGTAGCTTTCGTAGGTTGGCATGGCTCAGATGCACTAATCTGTCCCAAGATACCCAGTCAAAGGCTATGGATTTTCCTGTAGTGGAAATTCTCTGTTTGGGGAGCAAACAGAAAACTATATGAAAAGATGGATGAATACAGAACTACCTACAAAAGTGCCCAGGCTAAGGAGAAGCATGCCATGCCACAAAGGCATGCTCCCAGAGAGTGAGGCAGGCCTTTTCAGGCCTTTTGCAATTTCAAGCCTCCTCTGCTGTCTAGTAGAGGGTTTCTTCAGAGGCAGGGGAGGGCGAGGCACAAGTAGACAGTCCCTCCCTCAGCCTAAGGCTGCTGCTAAGCAGGCACCCTGATGGGGTGCCCAGGCCGATTCTCCTGTACCAGTGGGGCAGGTTGGCCTATTTCAGCGGAACTGGCTGTCCTAACTACGGACAGATGGGTTCTGGAGGTAATAGGCCAGGGTCTGTTCTCAGCTTCAAACACTTTCCAAAGATGAGAGCCAGACATTTTCCACCTGCAAATCCTTCAGAAGCCCTTGCTTTGGAAGCAGAGGTTTCTTCTCTTCTGGACTGCAAAGCAGTGGAAGGGTTCCTCCCTTGCCATCAGGGCAAGGGCTTTATTCAAGATACTTTCTTACCCCAAAGACAGGAGAATGGAGGCCCATTCTAGAGTTAAGGACCTGAACAAGCATCTTTTGAAACCAAAGTTCAAAATGTTGACTCTGGCAATGATATTGCCTTCCCTAAGGCCAGGGACTGGCTAGCTTCCTGGACCTCAAGGATGCCTATTTTCATGTTCTGATCAGGCCTTCTCACCGAAAGTACCTCAGGTTTGAACTGCCCTCAGGCCACTACCAGTTCAGGGCAATGCCCTTCGGCCTGACCTCTGCCCAAGGGTATTCACAAAATGCCCTCGCTGTAGTAGTGGCTCACTTAAGAAGGCAAGGGTTGCTGTGTTTCCCTACCTGGACGACTGGCTCATTGTGGGTCAGTCTCCAGGTCAGGTGAAAATCCATTTGCAAGTCACCCAGCAGCTTCTCACTTCCCTGGGATTCCTCGCTAAACTTACCAAAGTCAGTTCTGGAACCGTTCAGGTCCTAACTTTCATAGGCGAGAACTGAACACAAGGTTAGCCAGGGCTTTTCTTCCCTCGGAAAGGTTGGACAGACTCCATCGCCTGGCATCCTCCTTTACCCTGCGGGTCTCTCGACCAGCAAGGCATTTTCTGCAACTCCTTGGGCACATGGCTGCTTCCACAGCTGTCGTGCAGGGAGCAAGATTCCAGATGAGGGACATTCAGTTCCATTTGAGGGCCTATTGGTCTCAAAGGAAGGACCCCTACCAAGCTGGTTCCAGTTACTCAAACTCTGATCCTAGCCCTCCACTGGTGGCAGGTCCAGAGCAATTTAAGACAGGGGTTCCCTTCATTCCCATTTTCACTCCTCACCCTCACCACGGATGCCTCCCTGTTAGGGTGGGGGGCTCACCTGGTGATCTTGCCACCCAGGGGTGTGGTCTCCTCAGGAATCTCTGCTCACATCAATCTGTTGGAACTCAGAGCTGTCTTTTTAGCTCTTCGTTGTTTTCAGATTCTGTCCAGAACAAAGTGGTTCAAGTCAGGACGACAATACCACCACAATGTGGTACATCAACAAGCAAGGGCTCGGTCTTCAGCCTTGTGCACAAGCAATGAAGTTGTGGTCTCTGGCCTACTCCTGAACACCTCCTGATAGCGGTTCACCTCCCAGGGAAGGACATGTCCTGGCAGACGCCTCTCAGCAGAATTTCTCAGGGCCATCACTGAATGGGCTCTGAATCCAAAGTGCTGGGGTCCGTCTTTGCCAGATGGGCACCCTCAGATAGATCTTTTCGCAGCCCCAGACAACCATCAACTTCCTCTTTTCTGTTGCAGGCCTCCAGTACTGGGCTCAGTCCTCTGGACTTTTCTGTTGGACTGGAAAGGGAAGTTCCTGTATGCCTTCCTCCTTCCTCTTCTTTTCAGGGTACTAGTAAAATCAGATCTCAACCTTGCAGAGTGATTCTGATTGCCCCAGATTGGGCCAGACAGCCCTGGTACCCTCTGCTTCTGTCCTTGGCAGTCCACCCTGCCCTGAGCTCACCCAGAGTCCACGACTTACTGGCCTGTGCACAGGGAGAGTGTGGTATCCGGACCTCAAATCCCTCCACCTCAAGGCTTGGCTCTTGAGGAGCTAGAATTTGCTGACTTACACCTTTCTCAAGGTGTCATGGATATTTTAAAGGCTTCTAGGAAGCCTTCCACTAGGCCACTTACAATTCTAAGTGGAAGAGGTTTTCCATCTGGTGCTCTGAGAGGCAGATTATCCCAGAATCTGCTGATCTTCCCATTCTTCTGGAATATTTGGTCCATCTGAATTCCCTAGGCCTTAGACCAGCTACCTCTGAAGGTTCATCTGGCAGCTGTCTCTGCTTTTGTGTCAGCAGGAAGCCTGCCTCCTTCTTCTCACCCTGTGTTCTCCAAGTTTTTTAAAGGGTTACTTCATACTAACCCTCCTTTTTGGAACCAGCTCCCGCCTGGGACCTGAATATTTGCATTGCTCAGTTAATGCAACCCCCCTTTGAGCCTCTGTCTTCAGCAGAGCTCAAGTATTTAACTTGGAAAACCATTTTCCTAGTAGCTATCACCTCTGCCAGACGCATAAGTGAGTTACAGGCCCTGTCAGTGGAAGAAGATTTTATCTCTTTCCACAGAGATAAGGTAGTCCTTAGGACTAATAGAAAGTTTTTGCCTAAGGTGGTTTCTGATTTCCACCTGAATCAATCTATCTCTCTCCCAGTATTTTTCACTGAGCATTCTTCCTCAGGTGAGAGGAGACTGCACAGCTTGGATGTCAAAAGAGCCTTAAGCTACTATTTAGAGCGCACCAGAGGTCATAGGTTCGAATCCTCCAACTGTTTCTTACTGTATGCAGGTTGGCAAAGGAAAACCTGCCACTAAGAGAACAATTGCAAGGTGGATTGTTTCTTGTATCCAATTCTGTTATCAGAAACTAGGTAGAGTACCCCCTCAGGATTGAGGGCCCACTCCACCAGGGTACAGCTGCGCCTCAGCTGCTGCTAGGACATTCCCATTCTGGAGATTTGTCAAGCTGCTACCTGGAAGACAGTTCACACCTTTACCAAGCATTATTCCCTGGATGTCCAGTCCAGAGAGATGCTCGGTTTAGTACAGCTGTGCTTCAGAGCCTATTTCCTAAGTAGGTTCTGACCTCCTCCATGGAGGTACTGCTGTGTAATCTGCTAATGTTATAATATAGCAAGACTTCATGGTGTTTGAAGAAAAATTACTCACCTTAGTAATTGCTTTTCTTCTCATGGAGTCTTACATATTATCACCACCCTCCCTCCTGCCCTCTCAGAACCTCTACTTGGGTAGGGGTGGTGAATTGGTGCAAGCACTGTGTCATGCCATTGTAGTTATCCCTTTACCCTCTTTCCTTTGGGTTAGGGATCTGGTTGCTTTCATTTAGGTTATTTATATTGCCCCCTTCCTGGACTCGAGTCTTGGGGGGAAGGGGGGGTTCATAATGTGCTTGTCAAGGGTGGTAAAACAAACCATAATACCATCAATTTTTGTTATTATGGTTCTGGGTGTTTCTTTGTTGTTTATATTGTTGTTACTACTACTAGTAGGTAGCCATGGGCTAGTGTAGTTTTTTCCACACAGACTTTCTGTTCTTTGATGTGAGCTTCGAAAAGATCTGACAGTTTCATTTGAAACTGCCAGATAGAGCTTTGGGCACAGCGCCCTCGCGCTGTAGAACTCCAGATCCTCTGGAGTTAACTCCTTCCTCTCCGGGGCAGTTCAGCTGCAGTGGCTGACTGCTAATGTTATAATATAGCAAGACTCCATGAGAAGAAAAGCAATTACTAAGGTGAGTAATTTTTTCTTCTGGTTCAGTATCCAAGCATGTTCTTCCAGGATCTGTAGAGTCCTGTGGACTGAACAGTGCGCTGACTGCTTGGATCAGGAGATCATCCAAGTAGGGATAAACATGCCTCTCCTGCCAAGGAAGACCCAGCAGATCTATTAGGACTTATGTAAACACTCACAAGGAAGGCTAATCCGAAGTGGACAGCTTGATAATGAAAGTGTTTATGGCAAACCTGAGAAATTTTCAGTGCAACTGCTGAATTGGAATGTGTAGGTAAGTATCTGAGAGGTCTACTGAGACCACAAAATCAGCCAGCTGAACTGCTGCAGTCACTGACCTTAGAGACTCCATACTAAACTGGTCAGGTCTCCCAAACTGGTTTAAGCTTGAGAGATTCAGGATCAGATGGAATTCTCCCAATTTCTTGGGGACTTTGATGTAAATATAGTAGGACCCTTACTCTTTTTTCTTGGCGGAACCTAATCACGGCCCGTAAGCTGAGCAGATGATCTAAGGTCTGGCCTGTTTGATGTTTTCTGGGATTTGTAGAGACTGGGGACTTGAAACAGTAACCTCTGACACAGGTCTGCAAAATTATCTCCAGTACCCAGGCATCAGACATGATCTCGACCATCTGTCATAAAACCTCTGTAGCCATCTGCATGTTGGCAAAGTTGGGCCCACAAATTCTCATGTGGCATAACTGCTTCCACGATTGCCTCCTCCCATAACATTTATGGCAGGAAATATCTCTATTCTGCTGGAACTTGAAGCTTGAAGATATACAGCTACCTTGCTGGTGTTCATAGCTTCAAAAAGAACAACAACTGCCACTAGAGTTACGCCACATCTGAAACCACTCTTGCAGAATGAAGTATTGGCATTGCCATATGAAGAAGATGAGTACTGCTGCCCCCCCCCCCACAAAATCGAGCCAACAGCCTCGAGACACAGCGGCAAGAACCAAACAGGGACCTGTGTCCTTGCACCTTTTTTAGTGTGCAAGGGTGAGGCTGAATGGGTCAAAGAATCCAACGTCAAGGGTGAGGGTGGACAGGAATGTTACTTTTTATTACTCTGAGGGGACTGCCTACCTCCCCAGACATGAGGCTGTCCAGCACGGAGACCCTCACCCAGAGAGTGGTGGTGGTGGTGGTCTGAAACAAACTCGACAAAGAAACTGGCCTTTACAGGCATCCTATTTGACATAGTGCTCAGCAGATGAACTGGTTGTCAAATAAGGTAAGGCTGCAAAACTTGAAGATCTGCAAAGAAAACTGTTAGGTGTCAAGAACAGATATATTAATCAGGTGCTTGCTGCAGAGAAAAAAAACAACATACTATAAAAATAAGTATGAACTAGAAACTAAGAGATTTGTGTGAGTGATCCCCAAAGTTCTGTTGGACCCTCAATGAGAAGTCCACTTGACAGTGGAAAAATCAGGAACTGAAGCAGTTTGGGTCAGTATGCACTATTTATACAGTACTGTTGGGGGGGGGGGTAGTGGCATCATGCTCAGTTTTATGCACACATTGCTTGCCATCTCCAACCTTTCTGGCTCCCGTGGGGTCCTTGTGCCTCCAGCTCTGAGACCAAAGAGCGTGGTTTTATTGAGAACACTGATTCCTGAAGGATCTGCAGAAGTCTGAATCTGGCATCTGAATTTCAGGTTCCAGATCTTCGAACTCTCTTGGTTTAAGTTTGAAGATCTGGAACCCCTTGTTTGTCTATACAAAATGTTATGGTGGTGTTGTCTATTCTGACTTGCACCACTAAGCCAGTCTTTACAATAATAGCTCTGTCTTCTTGTAGAATGTTTTCACAGAGAGGCTGAACTAAAGACCATGAAGACAACTGGTAATTTGAGGAATACCCAATATAGGAAGTATGCCTTAACATATGGATTCTAGCTGAATAGCTTATTTTTGCTAAAATATTAATGTTCCTCGAATCTTGACCAAGAGGGGTGAAAGATAAAGCACTTCTAGTTTTTTTCTTTTCCACAAGCAGCAGTTTGAACAAACCCTCTAGGATAAAAATCACACTCCCTTGCTTGGGACAGCATATCTTTTTTTCCTATTTTTTTGTCAAAAGACACTAGATGACTAAAAATGTTGGGTTTAAAAAATGTTAACTGCTCAAGAGCTAGTAGTAGGGCTAGGTGAAATTAGCACATTTTGCTTTAGCTAAATCTTTGCAGAATATTGCAAAATGCTGTAAAAATCTTTGTTCATAACTCTGTTCATAACTTTGTTCTTTCAGATAGAGATCTGGAAATTAGAAAACTTGGCTACTGTAAGGAGGCCTAATGAAAATGCCACATTTCAAGATATTTGGATGAGTAGTTTTGAACCTATAGGGGCTCAAAATCTGGCAATCTATTTTATTACCAAATGATAGAAAATATTTCCTTGCTTACAACTCGGCTATCTTTGCAGCTAGGTACCTGAAACTCTTCATGCACAAACTCCCCGCCATTGTTTTAAAAGCTGCTAAATATGGTGAGATATGGTTAAATAAAGTTTAAGTTACAGGGGTTTACTGTTTGTGAAATTTTATGAAAATTATTAAAAAATGTGGATGTTTATAGCTCTGCTGCTTTTGCAAATATACACCTGAAATTTAGCATGCATATCTAATGTCAATAGAGGTCAGTGTATGCAATGAGCTGTGAATGAGCTTGGTGCATCCAGCAGACCTGGGTTTGATTCCCACAATCTCCCCTTGCATACTGTGTGACTCTGAACAAATTATTTAACCTCCCCAGTGCTCCCGGGTTGCCCCTGAAAACAGGCACTTTTATCTAGTGGGCCTTACCCGGCTATCAAAAGAATTAAAAATCCTGGAGAAATTTGGTTTAGTAGTTTCAAATGTACAGTTGAAATACCACAATTCACTAACTGGCAACATTTGCTCCACAAGTCATATAAATATAGGTAATACTAGCAGAATTACACTTGTAGAATTAACTTTTGGAAAGCTTTTATCACCACTGAATCCATTTAGTTGTGGTGAGCCATTTCCAGTCTTGTGGTTCCTTTCTGGGTTGCTATTTTCCCTCTGCCTTGCTGTTTTCTTTGAGCTTGACCAGATGGAATCAGTGGAACTCCTTGTCAAACATATGGCGAGCCATGGCTCCAGTTTTAAAACACTTATTTTAAAGGGTTGTAATGCTTGTTTTCAGTAATGAAAAATGGTGCCAAGTTCAGAATCATGCCTTCTTTCAGATCAGTTATTTATCTACTGTTGTTCAAAAATTGCATGTCATGCATGCACGACTTCTCAGTCAGATCAGGACTATGTCTTCTAGGGGTGCGTCTTCTATAGAGCAGGAGCATGCAGAGAAACTCAGCAGACGAGCGACTACAGGTTACAGAAATGTCTGTTTTTCCTGGCAGTCAAACACTTGGCACTAAATAACAGGGATACTTTAGGAAGTGGGATACAGAGAGGGAAGGGGTTGGCAGAAGACTCCAGGGATATTTTTGTAAGAGTATACTGTTCGCAATTACAGCATGATATGAATGGTACGCAGTGATGCAGCACTGTCATTCCCAGTCAATCCTGCTTGAACACCTAATGATATCACCACACTAGATGTCCTCTACATAGTACAATGGGAAATACGACCCAAGACAAAATTCAAGCTGCAGCACAGCTGAGGAAAATAATAGTAATTTTCTCATTGTATGAACAACACAAACCAGAAAACACCATAGAACAAACATCGGTATGCCATAAGTGAATCCCAAACTGCAGCAAATCTAAACATATGCGAAAGTTTTGCACATGATCTTTAAGACTAAAGATCAGAAACTTGCTACACATGTTTATGAGGTAGAGAACTCAGATGTACCAAATTCGATGCAATGTGGACAAGTAGTTTTACAAAAATAGAATTGAAATCATTTTTTTAATTTTAGTTTTTGTTGACAGGGAGATAACTGGAATTAAAATTTTGGCAAAACTGTTAAATGTTTTCAGAAATTTCTTGAAATTTCACAGAAGCAGTATCATAATTTTGCCTGCACTTTGCTGGCAGAAGTTACAGTAAATTTCACACAGCTCTAGTCAGTATGGATACCCTTTTTGAAGGAGTCAATCCCAGATTTTAGGAACTTTGCTTCTGGGGGTGGGTTCTTCACTAGTTCACCTACCACAGCTAAGTCACATATGGTGGTGGTGGTGGTGGTGGTGGGGGGGGGCAATTGCCTCATGACCAGTATTGTGTGGAGTAACACCTTTATTATTTTGTCTGTGTGCCATATTTATCAAATTCTTCCCCATCATCATCTTCTTTAGGTAAATGGGGTTAAGGTACAGTAGGGATCTGCTGTTGCATGATTTGAAACATCTACCCCATATTCATACATTCTTCTAGGGAGGTCAAATGTCCAATGAAGGGAAGAGATGGTCCAGCTGGAACCTTTTCAATGATTTTACTAAGTGGAGCTTTCAACTGTTCCCTCTCACTGTGTGGCTGACTGTCAATTTTCACACAAAAGGATTTAGCCCCTGGATCTTTCACTGGTTTCCCGTCATGCATCTCTTTACTCTCAGTGGCCTCAAGAGATTTAGGGCTATCCTCAGTCTGTCTCTTCATCATATTGCATACGTCACTGGCAGCGCAGGTTTACCTGAATGTTGTGGTGCTACATTAACATTACCTGTGTTTCTATGAACAACATATCTGCTTCACTGGTGAGCACTCTCAAGCAACAGGTGCTGAAAGCCATAGCCTTTTAGATTAGCAATTTTGGGGCATAATCTATAACAGGATTCACAGTCCTGTAAATAATGTTCAAGTCCCAGGCACTTAAAACACAAACTGAGAGGCTGACCGGTAGCGTGGAGGGCTGAGGTGCTATGCGCCTTATCTCCTGGCATGCCAGGGACCTGAGTTTGGGAAAGAGCTCAAGTTGTTGGGGAGGGCGGGAAAAGACTGAGCATCTGGCAGCTTGCTCTCTTCTCCCAGGGACTGGTGGCTTCTTATCCTGGACTTAGGCTGTCATCAGGTGGAGGCCTAGTGGCAGTGCAGCTATGGTTGGCATGAAAGGAGGGGCCATCAAGACATGTGGCATGTGTGCCTCCACACACATACCAGCACGTCCAATGGAAAGGGCATACAGAGAAAATATGGAAAAGGGGAGTTAGGCAGGCTTCATGAAACCCCACCCACTCTCTCTTGACCCATCCCGCTGGCCAGTTTCCCGGGTATATATGGATTATTGGGGGGGGCGAGGGAGGTGACCGTCATCCTCTGGCCCTGTCACAGGGAGCAATGCATGGGGGATGCTCGCCCATGGGATTAGTGTGGTGTGCAATGTCCAGAAGGAGTGGGAATGGTGCTGAGAGCCTGCCCACCTGAACAATGACAGGTAAAACGCATAATGGGGGGAAAAAAATACAAACTGAGCCTTCTACCTTAGGAACTTTTCCAACACAGCCCACACATTTTTTAAAATCTGATGGGCCAATGTGATTTTTAACCTTCTATGACACAAGTTTGGAGGAAAGAAATTCAAAAGAAAATGTTCCTTAGCAGTTTGACTGAGAAAAACCAAACTGCAAAGAAAAATAGTTTGGTTCCCTATTTAAACAGGAATGGAGAAATAAGGAACTGTAAACACAGTTGGTTCCTGTAACTGTTTTTGACTTTGCTGGTGCCAGCAACAACAAGCAAACTGAAGGAGTTTGGAGGTTTTAGATATAAAAAAATGAACCTGCCAGTTTGATTTCTTTTTTGCAGCTTTTTCAACTTCTGTTGCAGGAGCAGACGAGCTCCTGGGAGGACACCTGAGGTCACGTGAAGGAGCGTACCTATCAGTAAGCAGCAGGAAGCAGCCGGAGAGAACAAATTTTAACCATTCCTAACATGTTCCATTCACGTTCATGTCCAACAGTATGAGTGAGTGGAACAGAGCAGGAGTGGAACAGGACTGGAATATTAGGCATTGGCATGCGTCCAGAAAAGGCCCGCAGGCAGCAGGTCATTCTGAAGGGGACTGCAGGAAATGTAAGTAAGCTCAGCAGCAAAGGGAACACCAAGGAGGAATAGTAACTGAGGTAAAGCAAGGGAGGGCACACTGTGATATGCAAAGAAACCCTATCTAGGTAAAGTGTGCAGAGAGAACTAGAAAGCAAGGTTAAGAATGGAAGGTTAGAAATACCTTAGCAAGGGTAAGGGTATGGACACACTAAAAAGATTGGCTAAATAAGAGCATATCTTAAAGCAGCAAGGTACCTGCCAAGAAGTGTGGACTGAACAACATATCCATGTCCCTAGAAAGTACAAATACACCAAGATGGGGATAGACACAGTAGAAGTATCAGGACAAGGGAAAGGCAGGGGAGTAAAAATTTAAGAGTAAAACCAGTCCTCAGTCATGGGAGTGGTGCAGTGTAATAGGTGTGGGGCCACAATCTTCAGAGACAGGTTCTGGAGACAGAGGTGCTGCCCCATATGCAGGGACCTTGTTGGGCCAACAGCAGTGGTCACTGGACTCTGGGCCAAACCGGCTAGAGTACAGGGTACCTTCTAGGTCCATCAAAGGAAGCCAGAAATGAGGCAGGGTGGCTGGACCTTGGTAGGCTCCAGGTGTCCTTTGCTGATCTGGCGGGATAGGGAAGCCAGGTGGAGGCACCCAAGACAGTGGGAAGGGAGGAGGCTCCAAAAAGGGGAGGGAGCGGCACACAGCAAAGGAGGAGGGAGATGCTGGTGGGGGATTCCATAGTCAGGGGGAAAGAGTTGAGAGCAGAGAAAGGTAAAGACAGGGTTGTAAAGTGCTTACCAGGTGCTTTGGTTAGGAGGACTGTAGGGAAGGTCGTAGAGATTGCCACGATGAGGGGGAAGGGAGCGAGATGGATGCTAGTGTCCATATGGGGACTAATGACCTGACTAGAGACACAGCAGGGGTGCTGCAGGATAGAGATAGGGAGAGGCCTGAATCAAGTAACATTTGCACAGTGGCCTTAATTGAGGTGCTACCTGTATATGGATGGAGAAAGGCTAGGGGATTCTGCACTAGGGACTTCAGTGAGTAGTTGAAAGCATGGTGCAGGGAGGAGGGTTTTGGCTATATCGGGGACTAAAGTCCCCTATAGGAGGACAGAAGCCTGTAATTAAAGGAGATGGCCTCCAGCTATCCAGGAGGTGAACGGCAGTCATGGGTGGAAGGTTTAAGTGCTACTTTAATGAACATTTAAACTAGCCAAGGGGGAAGGCACAAAACCTGAGGGAGGCAGGGATTGTCCCCTCCCATAGAATAAGGCGGCAGGGAGTAGAAGTCCAGGGGAGATAAATTCCCCAGGAATAGAAGGGGCATAAGGGCGAGGGGAGGGCAGGATAGGTGGGTCAGGAAGAGGAACTAAAGTTGAGAGAGAGGTTAAAGAGGGTAGGCAGAGGGGTCATGAAAGAGAGGAGGACAGGACCAGGGAAACAGGAGGGGTGAAAGATGGAAACAGGAAACGAAGGCAGAATAGTGGGATGGAGGAACTAAAGGAGTGGAGACACCACGGGTTGGTGAACCTTGGATCCACTAATGGAAGGAGCCTAGGAAAAAAAATTCCTGACCTTGAAGTAATCATTGCAGAGGCAGACCTGGATCTGGTGGCCATAATGGGGTCATGGTGCATCAACAACCACAGCTGGGAAGTGGCCATCAGGCCACATCATATTCCTGAAGGACAGGAAAGGAGGAAAGGTTGGGAGGGGTTGTTTCATATGTGAGGGAAGGTATAAAAGCCAAAGAGATACAGGAACACCAGGGGGCTAAGGAAGGACTGTAGCTACTATGGGTCAGCTCAGAGACAGGCTCCAGGCCTCCATAGGCATGGGGGTGGTGAACAGACCACCAATACAGGGGGAAGAAGTTAGACAAGGTTTTGGGGGTGGACAATGGCAGAATGGCAAGCAAGGGGGAAGTACTGACTGTGGGCAATTTTAATCTGCAGGATATAGACAACAGCATTCTAGCTACAGCTACGACAAGAAGTAGGGTTATCCCTGACTCCCTAGAGGGGGCATTTCTCGGGCAGCTGGTTGCAGAACCCACCACAGACATGACAGTGCTAGACCTGGTATTTATGAACAGGAAATGAAAATTACGTACCTACCGTAATTCTTGATCTTCTCTTGTATCTTTACCATTCATTACTGCTGGGTGTAAGCCAGAGGCACGCACTTACATGGGAGCTTTGTTTTGGGGGGGAGGAGTCAGCACCGCCCACAAGGCCAACACATTGCGTGGCACATGACGGTTGGCCGTTAGGTGCCTCAGAGTCCTCCTCCACCCCAGTTCTGTTCTCCCGGAGAGGATGAAACAAATAGGAATAGAGAAAACCAAGGTGAGGCAAGAGAGCCGAGGGATAGGGAAAGGAAAGGATATAAACTGAAAAAGGAAGAAGCTGACCAGAGGACAGAGGGATCGGACTTTTTTACCCTAAGAGGTCATACGGCCCCAACCCTTGGGTGGCAGCACAGGAAAGGGGAGAAGAAGGAGAGAATAGAGAAGAGAAAGCATAGCATACGTAAGGGGAGAAGGGGGCCCTCAGTCTTGCTGAGTTGGAAGACCATTGGCTTATTTTAACCTCAAAAAACAGAAGGTATGAAGACACAGGTGCAAGGATCCCATCAACTTCAGGGACCACTGGATGTTGGCTCAGAACGAAAGTATTTGAAATGGTCTTGGAGAATATAAAACGTGGCGAAGTCAGCGCCCCCCCCCCCTTTCAACCCTAGACCCACAAATGGAATGAAAGTCCTGGAACATGGACCTCTACAAGTTAACACCTGATGGCTCAGTCGGGGAAGGGGGGAACCCCTAAAACAGGAGAGGACTCTGTCCAGAATGACTTCTAAGGTAAAAGAGAAAGGAGGGAGGACAATCCCTGATGGTTCTCCCACGAGATGCACTGACGCAGTCCCTACTTCAAGAAGACGAAAAACAGGCGGAATCCATGCCAAATTAAGGAGAATATCACAGTGCACCCCACTGAGAATTCCATGGAGTTCCCTCCGAGGCCAAAGCGAAGACCCTACTTGACACCCTCCTAGAATGGGTGCTCTGTGACTTTTAGATAAGGAAACTGAGGGCCCTGAGGTATCGGGGGGACTCTGTCCCCAACCAGCCTCAAAAAGGGGGAGGGCGAGCAGGGTGGAGGTGGTGCTCAAGAGCTGAGGCCCAACAAGGGAAGACGGGTGGGAATCAGTAATGAATGCTGAAGATACGAGAGAAGATCAAGACTTACGGTAGGTACATATTTTCATATCTTCCCTTGTCAATCTTCACCATTCATTACTGCTGGGTGAGTACCAAGCCCCTGGGGGGGGGACCTGGCACTGCCCTGAAGGAATAGATTCCCTCAGCCTTCTGCGGGGGAGACACAGGATGGAGAGACCCTTCTGCCATACTAGACAATATAGCCTAAGGCTGGTTAGGCCAAGGAGGTGTCCCCCTGTTGCCGATGGGATGGAAGTTGCCCCAGAAGATTCCTTCTCGCCCTGTGGGAGAAAAGACAGGTCCCCCAGAAAGTGGAGGGAATCACCCTAAACTGGGCAATGGGTGACTATCTAGACAAGCGAAACCATGCCGTACGCCTAATGCAGATCGCTGTCCCTGCCAGTCTGGAAGCCACCTTGTTGGCGTCGTATGATGCCCTTGCTTGGTGCCTTGCAAGCTCCAGACCCTGTGCAGAGAGGCAATGGCTTGCCTAGATTCCTCTGAATCAGGCAAAAATACTAAAACCTGCACCAGCATCAACCACAGGTGCCTGTTGTAGGCAGTGTGGTGGGCCTGATGTGAGCTGATGCAGAGTAACACATGAGCTGATGAGAAAACCCTTCTTCCCTACCAGTCGGACTCAGCAGAATCTGGATCCGGTGGTCAGTCATGTGCTGGGTGCTGAAGTCCAGAAAGAGTGTCTAAAGCCGTCACCGCCGACGGTGGGTGAGGCACAGAACCAAGAGACTCCTAGGGAGTGAAATACCTCCTCCTGCAGTCCACTGGGGCTGGGGATGAGGTGGCTGGTGACTGCCAGATGCAGATAGATGCTTCTTCGAAGGAAATAGGCCAGGAAGGCACCACTAGGTGGTCAGCACTGAATTTGCTCAGAAACGAGTGCATCTCCCACTCGGTATTGTGTCTTACTACATGGAAGATATGGAGCTCCTCAGCTAACCTCGAGAGGAACCGCTGATATTCAGTGAAATCAGCATCGGAGGAAAGGTGGACAGAATGTTCCTCTTCCTCAGATGAGGAAGTCCAGGAAGTAGAGGAGCTCGGGTGTTCGGAGTCCTCCTGCAGCAGGGGAGACAGGCGAAAGACCTGCTTGTCTATAGCTCTAACATACCTAGGGAAGGCCACCGCAGTGGCCATGAATGTCTCCCAGGTTAAAGGACCCATATGACCTACATGGCCTGGGAGGGGGGGAGGTGTCTGCAGAGGGATTGGGGAAGGGCACCTCACAGAAAGTGTCTGGCCTCTGCCAGGGCTCTGAGACCCCACAGCAGATTCTCCCACGTGGGGGACCCGGGGGTCGAGCCAGTCAGTGAATGCTGCAAATGTGTAAACAAATTCTGGCTGAGCCCTGAGGGAGACTCTCCCCTGTGGTGAGACTGAGGCTGCATGGTTCCAGAAGGGTAACCCTCAGAGCTGCCCACTAAGGGTGCCCCTGAAGTCTCAGAGGAGGAGAAGCGGGGTTCAGCTCTTTGGCTCCTCCCCACTCCCTGTAGGGTAGTGGGAGAAGGCCTCCGCACCTCACCCCGGCCTCTCAACCCCTCAGACTCAGAGGCCACCCTCTTCCTTGAACCCAGTGCCAAGGGGTCCACCAACCGTGAAGGCCCCCCGAGGGAGGCCACAGAAGAGGAGGCCCCTGTCTCCACCAAGGGGGCCATGGCAGCACCAAAAAGGGGAACTGCCACGGCCCCGTGGTCGAGACCGCCACACCAGGCCCCCAAGACTACTACCCACTGCAGCTCCCTCAACACTGGAGTTGGCGTGGGGGGCCACAGGGACCACAAACTGCAAGGAGTCTGGGAGGTGAACACTGGGCCACCTGGTGCCACATCCAAAAGGACTCCCCAACCCCAAGAAGTCGGGGCACCAGTCCAGACTGGCCAGCAAGTCATCCACCTCTGAAGAGGAGGAGACCACACATGCTGCCAGAGTAGCGACCCTGGGAGGTCTTTTACCAATGGTACCGTGAACAGCGCTGTCACGGGACACAGCACCGCCTGCCGTTCTGTCCTGATCATGATGCCAGGATCGGAAGCGGCACCAGCAAGTTGCACTGAGGGTCCACCAGTGCCGGGTCCAGCAGCTGTGGGTCGCAACACTGGGGAAGCCTGCACCTCTGAAGAGGTGACTGCCGTGGCGGTGCCCTCGACTTGGCTCCGCAGGGAACCGAGACGATCTTCCAGCACCGCAAAAGAAACCTCCTCGACGGCAAGGCTGAAATCCGAGGAGGCTTCCTCCTCCCTGGGCTGTATAGACCTGGGAGGGGACCAGGAGGCAGGGTCAAGAGATCTTGCCATAGCACCCCTAGAACAATGCTGTCCTCCAAAAGTCGGTGGGGCCCTGCTGACTTTAAACATGTGGGTCTCAAGAACACGGTGGTCAATGGAGAAACAGGCATCACAGTTGTCCATATTGTGGCTGGGACCCAGGTAATGCAAACAAACATCATGTTGGTTTGTAATGGAAAAATCCCGGCCACAGGGGCACTGACGCATGGAGGCATGGCCCGCTTTGGGTTTTCTCTTAGCCCCCTGAAACAGACATGACGTGAAAGAAATTCAACACATTTTACAGAAAAAGGACCCAGCACGGTCGGAAGAAATAAAAGAAATGGGTTTACTGGATTCCAACGACGTCAGGTGAATTCGGAACTGGGATGGAGATGGAGAGGCAGGAAAACAGCGTTGAATGGCGAAGGCCTAGTGACACAAACTTTCAGAAACTCACACAGCAGGTGTGATCTTGATGGTGGCAGAAACAGAACTGGGGTGGAGGAGGAGTCTGAGGTGCCTAACGGCCAACCCTAGTGTGCCACACAATGCGTTGGCCCCGTGGGTGGTGCCGTTGGCGCTGACCCCCCCAAAAAGCTCCCGTACAGGTGCGTGCCTCCAGCTTACACCCAGCAGTAATGAATGGCAAAGACTGACAAGGGAAGATCAGCACTGCAGACATCACAGTGGGCAGTGGGTAGTCCCCCCGGGGTGGTGGCAGTAGTAGTAGATGTTATTTTATTTGTGGTGCCCTTCCTCAGAGGCTCAGGGAGCCATTACGAAAAACAGATGTAGTAGCAGTGACGTCAACTATTAAAAATACCAAATAATAAAGTTAAATAAAACATTTTACTATACCCAATATCTTTTTATATAAATATCAACAGCTATTTAAAACATTTTGGGTACAAGCGATCACTGTATTGTTCGGTTTGGCATACAGACTGGGCAAGAGAAAAAACACACTAAGACGAGGGTCCTGGAGTTCAGGAGGGCTGATTTTAAAGATGCGGGTGACTGCCTCAGTAGATACCTTGAAGAGGGATGGCCAGGGGGAGTGGACACCCAATGGAGAAAGTTGAAGGAGGCAACAGCAAAGTGTTCAAAGAAACTAAGCAAGGGAAGGAGGAGGAAGAGTCCACTGAGGCAGTGAAGGAGAAAAAAAATAGTATTCAGGAAGTACAGTAGACACAGACAGAGGTGGACAGGGAGGTGTATCTGGAAAAGCAGAGGGAAGCAAGAAGAAGGTTTAGGATGGCAAAGGCACAAACAGAGAAGAGGATCGCCAAGCAGGTCAAAAAAGGTTAAGACTTTCTTCAGGTATGTTACTGAAAAGTGGAAAATAAGGTGTGGGACAGTGAGAATTAGGAGGGTGGGGGGACTGTGTAGAAGAAGAAGATCAGGAAAAACTACAATTTTAAATGAGTACTTCTGCTCAGTCTTCACTGTGAGGAGGGGGTGTGGAACAACAAGTATCAACAGGCACTGGGGGAAAGGGAGTGGACACAAGTCCATTTTCGGCGAAGATGATCTGTAAGAAACTGGAAATCCTAAAGGAGAACAATGCAATGGGACTGGATGAGATTAACCCAAGGGTTCTAAAACAACTAAGCACAGTGCTAGCCGTCCCTCTGACAACATTATTCAGTAGCTCACTGGAAACAGGTGTAGTTCAAGAAGACTACAGGAGGGCCGATGTGTTCCCTATGCACAAGAGCAGCAGCAGGAAGGAGGCTAGGAACTACAGGCCAGTCAGTCTCTCGTCAGTGGTGGGAAAATTAATGGAGACCCTGCTGAAGGATAGGCTGATGAGTACCTGGAGGCATATGGGCTTCAGGACCACTGGCAGCAGTTTCACAGGGGGCAGGTCATGCAAACAAACCTCATAGATTTCTTTGAGTGTCTAGGGAGGTGGATCAGGGGAGGGCAATGGGTGTGGCGTATCCAGACTTCAGCAAGGCCTTCGACATTGTGCTACGCAGGAGGCTAGTACAGAAACTAAGCAGCCTAGAGTTTGGGGAGAAAGAGGTAAGCTGAGTATCAAACTGGTTGAAAGACAGGAAGCAGAAGGAGGTGGTAAATGGCAGACACTCAGGGGATGGGGGAGTGACTAGCAGGGTGCCACTGGTATCAGAACTGGGACCAGTCATCTTCAATGTGTTCATAAGTGACACTGCTAAGGAACTGGAGAGAAGGTGTGTCTCTTTACAGATGACACAAAAATCTGCAACTGGGTGGACACGCAGGAAGGGGTAGACAGAATGCAAAAGGATCTGAGGAAATTAAAGGAGTAGTCTAGGGTGTGGCAGGTAGGTTTCAATGCCAAAAAGTGCAAAGTCGTGCACCTGGGATGGGGAAACCTGGGAGCTGTATACAAGATTGGGGGGAGGCACCGACTGTCACCAAGCAAGAAAGGGACATTGGAGTAATCACAGCTGACGATCTCAAGGTGGCAGAGCAGTGTGACAAGGCAGTAGGCAAGGCTAGTGGATGCTGGAGTGCATAGGGAGGGAGATTTCTAGCAGGAGGAGGGAGGTGGTGTCACCACTGTATCACACACTAGTGAAATCCCACCTAGAGTGCTGTGTCCAGTTTTGGAGGCCGCACCTCTGTAAGGACACTGACAGTGTGGAAGTGGTCCAGAGGAGGGCTACCAGAATGGTTGGGGGGTTGCATGAGAAGTCATATGAGGAGAGGCTGCTGGAACTAAACAGGTGTGGAGAGCAGCGAGAGGGGACATGATCGAGACCTTCAAGTACCTCACAGGGATGAACAGGATGCAGGTGGAGAGTCTCCTTCAGAGGAGAAAAGTGCCAGAACACAGGGGTATACAATAAAGCTAGAAGAGGGACGCTTAAGAGGGATGTGAGGAAATAACTTCTTCACTGAAAGAGCAGTGGACAGCATACCAGAACAAATGGTGGGGTGAAAACAGTGGGAGGGGGCTTCAATCATGTGTGGGATTGGCACACAGGTATAACAGGTAGAGAAAAGGGTGGTGGGAGGGACGCCGGAAATGAAATAGGGTCCAAGGTCTTGGAATAGGCAGGGAAGAATAGGGCAGACTGGATGGGCCAACTGGTCCTTTTCTGCTGACAAATTTTGTGTTTCGTTTTTTTTTTTCTACATACATTTTGTTCTCCTGTGGCTGAGACAGGGTGGGCTCCCTCAACACTGCCCCCCGACCTGCACCCCATGTCCTGGCAGCTAGATGGGTGAGGGATTGGCTAGCAGGGCATCATGAAAGCCTGCTCCACCACCATTTTCCACTTGTTTTCTCCCTTCCCCATGTGAGGTCCAAAACATCAAAGTGTGCGTGCGGAGGTACATGCACGTTGTGCAGTCCCGCAGCACCACCACCCACTTCTGCCACTCCTGACCCACACTACCACCAGGCCTCCATCTGGGGCCAGCCTTCTGGCTGACCCAACATTTCTCCCTCCTCGGGAGAGAGGGCCCAGTCCTTCGGACGTTCAATCCTCTCCCTCCAGCTAACCCCTGGCAACCTGTGCTCATTCGTGAAAATGGGTAGCCAGTGTGGAGTGAGGTGTGGTGCAGAGTGCCTCAACCCTCAGCGCCACTGGGATGGCTTGTTTCTATGTTTCTAATTAATAAAAACACACAAAAGACCCCACAAAAATGTATCGCTGCATGTATTGGACAAAAAAACAACAGCCAACCAACCAACAAACAAAAAAACAGTCCAAATGAAGTCTTTTACACTGTTTTTACTCACGATACTAAAGGATTTTGCAGAAATGAGTTCTGAGCATCAAGTCTCTACTGCACTTACAAATGATCTGATAGTTATGGCTCAAGGGTCACGAGATCAGTGATTGGATTGGTTCAAAACTCCTCTCAATATTCCTAGGCAGAGAACACATGCAGGCTAACTGCAGAAAGGAATTTTGCAGATTCCAGGAAAATTCACAGCTGCCATCAGAAGCACTGTTACAGAACATCCTCCAAAACTTCATCTTCAGGGTTTTCCATTGTTTATTAATAATGACATTTTCACTAAAAGAGGATCTTTTCCTTTCAGACATCATCTATTCACATTACTTATTCCTGCCGTGAAGTCATTATCTTCTGCTTATGACATCACAGCATTTTGTTGCGGAAATTATTCTGATGTTAGAAGCAAAGGACTATGCCATCAGGGCAGGAAAAGCAGCTGGAACAGATGAAGCCTAAGGGGCAAGGGCATGGTGTCATATGAACGCCTTTACTAATTAAGAATGGAGTATCCTGAAATTAATTTTTGGGAGACTCTTGTGAGATCTGAGTACTTCTGTTGTACAGGACAGTGGTGAATCCTTTTTAAGTGCTAAGCAGAGGAAAACACTGATGCTGTTAGAACTCATGGCACCCTAGTCTCTACCTAGCTGAGCTCTATGATGCCCTTTAGGTGCTGTTTAGGCAGAGCAATTAGTAAACAATTTAGGGTGACACTGTACATTTAAACAATTAGTACACGCACTAGTCCCCCTTCCCCCAGTGTAAGGGGCCTCCAGTGAGTGCATTACTGGTGCCAAAGGCACACCTCAAATCCTGGCCCCTGGGGACAGAATGCATGATTTCTACAGTGTCACTCCTCTCCACTGGCACCAGGAGCAGGAGATCTGAGACAGTTTCTGAAGCCATATCTGATGCACTACTACCGAACCTTCGAGATGGTGGAGACAGGAGTGGCAGCTGGAACAGGGTAAGGCATTCCTCTAACCACTAAGCCTCCTTTTGATCCAGATGGCATCCACTGCTACCTCGGAACCCTTCCTTCCAAAACCCTGGGTCCTATTTTCCAAGTCTGGATTTCCATTTGCACATAATGGAAGACATTTTTTTTTTGGAAAAGAGGGCCCCTTACCTCTAAGAAAAATGACTGCGATCTGGAAGCCCATTGCATCATTCTCAACGACTCCCTCCCCCCCAAAAGCACGTAAAACAGTGACCATGCTGCTGCAGGACACAGAGTGTCCATATAATGATGATTTGTCATGCCAGCTGACATGGGAATACATGGTTTCTGGTCACTATGCTTACTTGTTTTCTTTACAGATACTTCCTGAAGAAGACATAATATTTAAATGTTAATGCTAACCTTTTTTTTTTTTTTATTTTCAGCATGCATTTAAAGAACCCCTGACCAACTCTGGTAAAACATGATGTTTAGGTGCATTTTCAGCTTATACTTCACATGCTCTCCATTTTGTTTTGACTTCATGTATTCCTCCTCCGAACTGCTTGACTGGCCCACTTTCAGATGGCAACCACCAGCCCCATCACCTATTGTACCATCTCCAGGACTTACCCCACCTCTTACACAGAACTGCTATATGTTGAGTGGATGCTGTGGTCGGCAGTGCAAAGCCTGTGGGGGTCACCATCGCCATCCTGCCCAGTAGGGGGTATTTCCACAGTTTTTCACTGCTTTCCAAGGTCTGTATCGTGTCCACACATGCATGTTCTGACGCAAAACACACCATCAGCATCCACATGAGGCCCTCTGAACATGGCAACCACTTCTTTATCACTTAGCCTCTGCTAGGTTGGGACCACACTGCGGTACCCACTGTCCCCCTCCCCAAAGGAGGAGAGCTGTCCATGGTATGCTCAGTCCTCCTTCCCCTAGCTGGCCCCCGAGTGATATGAGTTTGTTTCCGAACCTGGGCTGCCAGTGTAGCAGGTGCCACCAGTACCACCGTTACAGAGCCAGCTCAATACTCCCCATTTTTAACTTCCCTTTTTATTTATACAGTATGCGCCTAATGTAGTGGACAGGCATGTAGCAGACAGTCACTTGTCACGGACATATTTGTCTTGCCAAACGCCAAAGCCATTGAAGCCTATGTTAAATAACAGTGTTATAGCGGACCTTGAATTCTGCATGGAATGTCCGCTGTCTGCTGTCTCTTTGCACCTATTTTACAGGAATGTGCAGTGCAGTAATACCTCCCACCACCATAATCACCCAGCGATTACAGCAATTACAGTTACAGGCTAAGCAGCTTACCAGTAATTAACCATCAATTGGTCAACTGGTTAATTGCATACTTTTATCGCTCAGCTGTTTTTTTGTTTTTTTAAAAAGCTTCTCTGACTGCTATTTAGTTCCACTCTCCTGTGCTATGCTGCCTGCCACTATGTCAATGCTGGCGGCTGCAACCCTACCTGGCAAGCGAACATGCCTAGCCTTGGCAAGAAAGACTGAAATTCTGCACGACATTGAAAAGTTCAGCATTAGAGACTTGAGTTCACATTCTGGGATCCCTAAATCCACGATCAGTGTCCTATTAAAAAACAAAGAATCTCTCCTTGTGGACTGGCACTCGAACCAGAACCCGGAACAAAAACAAAAATGGGAAGGCAAGTATAACAATGCTGAGGAAGCCTTGCTGAGATGGTTTATCAATGCCAGGGGCAGAGAAGCCTTAATTAGCAGCCTGCTTTTGGTTCAGAAGGCCGAGCAAATTGCCCATGTATTAAATAAGCCAGATTTCAAGGCTACAGATGGCTGGTAAAGCTGCTGGAAACAGCGGCATGACACAGGATTCAAAAAGATCCATGGAGAGAAGCACAATGCAGACACGCTGGCTGCCGAGACCTGGGTCAAGCATGTTCTGCCAAAGCTTCTAAGCGGTTACAGCCCTGACAACATCTACAACACAGATGAAACAGGGCTGTTTTTCCACTGTGTGGGATATGGGACACTAGCTTTTAAGTCTGAGACCCCTTTAGGGCTTAAAAAGGCAAAGGAGTGTGTGACTGTGCTTCTAACATACAACATGACTGGGTCCGATAAAAAAACACTCATGGTCATTGGTAAATCCGCCCAACCACGCTGTTTCAGAGGTGTCCGTAATCTCCCTGTCCTTTACAGACACAATAAAACTGCCTGGATGACTCCCGATACTTTTGAAGTGTGGTTGAGGGATTGGGACAGGAGACTGCAGTCATGCAAAACAGCTCTGTTGCTGGACAACTATAGCGCCCGCCCTCCCATCTTTGGACTCTGAAACATAAAGTTAGTGTTTTTGCCACCCAACACTACATGTCTGATGCAGCCTTTAGATAAGGGGATCATATACAGTTGTAAAAGGTACTACGTTACCCTGATGCATGGAAGACTGCTTCAGATCCTTGACCAGGATGAAGAGATCATGGCATCTGCTTGTGTGCGCCGCATAAATCTTTTGGATGCTGTGTGACTCTTACACTAGGCATGGAACATGGTCTTTGCTGAAACAATTCAGCGGTGCTTCAAAAAAGGGGGTTTCTCCACTGACCCCACGATCGGGATTGTTCCAGACGAAGACCTGGAGGTGCCGGAAGAGCTGGGATTGATGGCCAAAGATCCTAGCATGCTCTGCAACCTAGGAAATTAAGTGCAGAGTGAGGCCATAGATGACATCATGGAAGCCGTCATGAGACTGATGGGAGATTCAATACAGGAAGAAGAGGATGGCGAGGAGGAAAGGAAGGCCGATGAAGAGGTGATTGTTACACCTACCGATGTGCAGGCCGCCCTTCTAACACTCAGGCGAGCAGCGAGAGGACACTGTCCCTAGGTGGGACGTACTTGCTCAAACAGAGGCTAAATGGCGCCGCTACACACAAACGCCAAAGAAACAAACCTCCATAACGGATTTCATCAAGAAAAGGGCAAGCCAAGAATGAAGGTAGAGGTGGAGGTACAGTACAGTGGTCTGGGAGATAGAGAGGTACACTTATCATTTTTAGCAGCATTTTTAACAGCTCTTGAACTCAGTAGATTAACTTGCACAGGGTTGCAGCACTACAATCTCTGAAAGGAGCTGTAATTCACAAATTGCTTCCCTGTTGTGTTTTGTGTTCTGTGTACTGTGTTACTGTTCCATGTGGTTCCCCCATTGTTCACCATGTCACATACAGTAGATGGTATGCGATATAATGGACACCACTTCTACCAACGTGTATCAGATGCCAAATCAGTCTGGTTCAAGTGGTGCATACCGTACCTAGGCAAGCTGACATGAAAACAAGATCTTTGTCCATTTGATTTTGTCTGCTCTGACTACTTGTTTCCGACTGACATTACAATCCCTTCTGTGTGACATCGTAAGTAGGGCCACCGATTTACGTAAAATAAAATGGTCAAATTCCATTTTCAATATCTGAAATTGTGGAAATGCACCAGTAATTGCTACTCTAATGTCTGAATTTTACCATGATTCTACAGACTAGTTTTTATTATGTGGTGTACAAATACATAGAATGAAAGAAAACAAAATATACAGCAATTTATATAAAGCATAAAAAAAAGTGCTGGAAATAATTTATAGCAACACATGTTTTGTAGATTCCCAGCTCTGGTATAAACTGCCAAATTCTGTGAAAGGCTGTGATTTTTACCAGAGTGCATTGTGACAGGGATGAATAAGGCCCTGTCCCATTTGTTATGCAGAAAAAGTTTAAAAGCAAGGTTCTGCTCTGTCCTCTCCTTTTCTGTCTCTTCTCTGGCTGCACAACTACATTTTCTTGTGAGACCTAGGAAATGATCACTCTGATGGCTTCACAATTCTATGTCTCTCGCTATCTCTCTGCCTTCACTTGTTATTTCTGTCTTTTCTTCCCTTTGCATATCTGCAGTTATACAAAATATATGTGAATCTCTGTGTATAACTGTATGTGATACTGGGATCCCTTGGTTTAAAACTGTATATAGTTATACTGTTGAAATGATTGCAAAGCTGTGTGGAATTCAAGGGGTTAAACTGAGATGCAGTTTTTAAGCCTTTTGCACAGCTGTAAACAAGAGGTCAGTTCTGGAGCACTATGTTCTTTGTGCTGCACCTGCATCGAAACTGACAAGAACATTCTGTAAACTGACAAGAACATTCTGTGAGAAGCAGGCTCTCTTAATGAGTTCCCAAAGACTTATAAAAAGAGCAGCAATGCTTTTGCTAGAGAGACAAGGAGAGTGAGATACTGAGAGACTGAAACTTGGAATTAAGAGATACCCTCAGGAGAAGGACTTAGTTTTCTGTTTGTACTGCCTATGTAAACAGTTATACCAAATAATTTTTATTTTTTATTTTGCTGTTATTGAGAAAAATAAAACGCTATTTGCGGATTTTGAAACTGCTCCTGGTTTTTCTATGCTTCTTGACCTGTGCCTTGATGACATGCAGTCAGTCAAATTCTGGGATTTTGCTGTCCCCCCTCGGCAAAACTGTAAATCACTGGCCCTGACCACTGTCATTTTCATAGCAAAGAATTGTGGTATCATAAGCAGAGGGTTGTGATGTTGAATACAAGCAAGCAGTCAAAGTGATCTCCAGAGCACAATAATCTTGCCATGCTAATGTGCCTAATAAAAATATAAGGGGAGGATTATATACAGAAAATACATGAAATATAAGCTGTAGTCCGTAAAAAAAAATATGTTTTTTGTTTTCAACGTTTCTGCTGTGAGGTCAGGTGCTCTTTAAACTAACTTTAATTTTTCTTGCATCCCACAAGCTAACTGCAGCACTTCTTTTTTTCTTACATTTTGTTTTATATATGTTTACTAGTTTTTATTAGAAGCAGATTAATGGATGTATCATTGTGACAAACAAAATATCCCTTTATATCAGGCTGTGCACATTAAATTGAATCCATTTTCTTTAATTCCAGTTAATTCAAACCAGTGCACAACAATGCGTTGCTAAGATACTGTACAATTAACCAGATGATGTTTATAAACAACGTCCCCATTAAATGGTTATATTTTTTGCCAAAACAGGTGTGTGAAAAATTTAAATATAAATAGAAAATATTAACAGCTGTATAAATACTAACATTAAAATATAAATAATTTATCTTTAAAAGTCCCATAATAATTTTTGATTCTATAAGACAACAAAATAATAATTCACAGTTTTCAAAAGAAAATGTGCATTTTCCTTGTGAATTACCCAATATCTTATAGCCAATTCTAAAAACTGTTTTTTTTGCTATAAATTGTCAGTTTTGCAAAAAAGAAAAAAATTACTAAAGATACACAAACAAATAATTACCTTTTTGAAGAACACTTTCTTTTGCAAAATATTTCACTCTCTTTAAGTGCTTTAAAAATAAAAGACTAAAATACACTCAAAACTGCACAGCCCTGCTGCACACATGGAATTCATGGTTTTACATAGCTAATCCAAATGAAAGTCGAAAAGCCATTTCTACTGCTATTTCTGTGACTGAATCGTGGAAGCACACATAAAATTCCTGAGGATGTGGATCTCTTAACAGCCTCCTGCAACAGAACAAAAACAACAGATAAAATAGAGTTTCATAACAAACTCACCAACTTCTTGAAAACAACAAAACATTTTAAAACTTCTGAAACTTCTTCAAGCAACCTGAGGTGTTAGCATGATATACAGTGAAGGTATCATTTGTTTGAAGCAGATGTATTAGATGCTGTTTATTATAATATAACATAACAGAATAATGGATGGGCATCAGATAATAACCATGCTGTATTCACTTCGAGAGGTTGCCAGGAAAACACTGTGAAGCTCAAGAGGTCTACTGTTGTCATGGCAACCTCGAGAAGTGCGGTTATTAACTGATGTCCAACCATTAGCTTTTATAGTGTGTGGACACTAGATGAATTAACATTAGTAATAATTGTCACAAACGCACTCTGCAGGTCAGGCCCTCTGCTCCCACAGTGCCAACCTTAGACTGCTATAGTGTGAACAGATAACAGATAGGGGAACCCTACTGTCTGCTTTGGGTACGAATCACCTGTTAGTCTCAAGTTCTGGAGGGATTCAAACTGTGAACCTTATGCTAACATACCCAATTACAGGCTCAGATATGTACCCTCTTTGGGACTGCATTAAAATCTTTCACCAGAGGCACCCAGCCAGGTCTTCAAAATGAACCCTTAAAACTCTGTAAGAGACCTTAGGAATATTCTTACCTTTTTACACAAGTTCAGTAACACGATCAAGCTTTTCAACAATTGTCAGACTTAACCACCTATATATCACATGCAAAAAGAAACTAAAAAGATACCCAGGCAGTATTTCAAAGAAAAGGTTGTTTACTAAAAAGATGATAAAAACATGTAAAATTAAACACAGAACAATATATCATACAGCTTACAATCTTATAAAACAAAAAGGAAGTTTTAGAACAACACTCCTACCACAAAGACTTAATTGTTTTCTAACTATTACCTTTCAAAGTGCTCTCCTAGTCAGAGTCTATTTCATATGTCTCTTTTTCCCCAGATGGATGTTCATTTGAAACTCCATCTCTCCACCCTTCTTGTGAGGTCACTGTTAGACCCTCCCTTAGTTTTAATTCTTCATAATTTTCTATGAGGAGGTATCTTAATAAATGTGAACATCTGCAAAAAGCCATTTCCCAAAATACGAGTATTTGATCAACACATCCCCTTTCGTGTTTTACAATCTCACACTGTCATTAACTCTCAGCTAGGTGATAGAAAACATACAGGATCAGCCTAAATGATGTCCCTTCCTGATATCATAAAATGTATATTTAGTTTCCAACTTCAAATGCATGGGCAGGTCATAAAAAGGTAATAAAATGCCCTTCTGTATGGAAGTCAGTTAATTAACTGGTTCCTCTGGTCAGTTTAATTACATCCTGTAGTTCCAGCTACTGACCTTTAAAGTTATAGGCCAAATCTGCTAACTTGTGTGAGACAATTTCATACCCAGACCAATTATTTATTTTACAGATATCATACAATAATCATAAGCAAGGGGACAGAGTGTCACATTCCTCCCCACCCAGACTGAATTGGGGGCTCTATCCCCTTGCATGGGATGAGCTCCAAAAGTCAATTCATTCCTCATACAGACATGACACGCCATCTGCGTTCTGACTGGTTGCTCCAGCCGTATGTAAGATCGTCATCTTATAACCTTGCAAGGCAAGATTCCATCTTAATAGTCTATCATTCATTTTTCCCATTTGTGTCAGCCAAACCAGGTGGTTGTGGTCAGTTTGTACCTCAAAATGCTGCCCGTATAAGTATGGCTCTAACTTCTATAGGGCCCACACCATGGCAAGACACACTTTTTCCACAGTAGAGTAGGCCTGCTCCCTGGGAAGTAATTTTTTACTTAGGTACATGATAGGGTGATCTTTCCCTTGGTTGGATGTCTGGCTCAGCACTGTCCCAATACCCACATCTGAGGCGTCAGTCTGGACTATAAAGGGTCTGCTATAGTCAGGACTTGTCAACACAGGAGCACTGCACAGTGCCTCCTTCAGTCTGGTAAAGGTTTTTTCACAGGCTGGTTCCCAGGTAACTTTCTTACGCATACTTTTCTGTACCAGGTCAGATAGGGGAACAGCCAGGGCACTGTAATTGGATACAAATTACCTATAGTACCCTGCTGTCCCCGGCCTACAATGTGCCTGAGGTATGCCACTTCAGCCATGGCCACCTGGCACTTTTCAGCTTTGACAGTGAGCCCGGCCCTCTGTATCCTGCCCAGCACTTCCCTAAGGTGGGATAGATGTTCCTCCCAGCTGGCACTAAAGATGGAAATATCATCCAGGTACACCACAGCGTACTCCACAGCTCCATTTAACACCTGGTTCGCCAACCTTTGGAAAGTGGCTGGGGCATTCTTCATTCCAAAAGGCATTACTTTAAATTCAAATAAGCTTATTGGAGTGATGAAGGCAGACTTCTCCCTCACTCTGGCAGTTAACTCTACTTGCCAATAACCCTTTGTCAGGTCAATAGTTGTAAGATATGTCACCCCTCCCAACTTGTCCAGGAGTTCGTCCATCCATGGCATCGGGTGGGTGTCTGACTTCGTGACAGCATTCAGTCCACAAAAAAACCAGTACAGCCATCTGGTTTGGGCATAAGGACTATGGGTGAGGCCCAGGGGTTGTGGGATTTCTGGATTACCCCTAAATCCAGCATTTCCTCCACCTCCCTCCTAATGTCCTTTTGGACAGCCTCTGACACCCGATATGCTGTCCACCGTATGGGTGCCTGCGTCCCTGTCTCCACACTGTGCGTCGCTATGGGAGTTAGTCCGGGCTTGGTGCTAAACAGTGGGGCAAAGTCTGCTAAAGCCTTTCTTACTTCCTGGATCTGGTCCGGGGTCAACTGGGGCGACATTTTAATTGCCCTCACAGAGGAGTCCCACTTGCTTTCTTCCAGCAAGTCCAGAAGGGGGTCTCCTTTGTCTGTCCCCTTCCCAGGAAATACATACTGCAAACACCATGTCAGCCCTATTAGCATATGGCTTCATCATGTTGACATGATACATTCTCTGTGTAAGTCTTCTGTCGGGTAATTCTATTATGTAGTTTACATCATTTATCTTTCTGACTACTTTGTACGGTCCTGCCCACTCAGCCTGCAGCTTGTCTTTCCAGACTGGGATAAGGACCATGACTTCCTGACCCACCGTGTATGGGCGAGCTCTGGCTCTGCGGTCCTACCACACTTTTTGTTTCTGTTGGGCAGCTGCCAGGTTGCTCTGGGCTGTCCCCATAAGCTCCTTCAGCCTTTCCCTAAACCTAAGGACATAATCCACTATGGGAGTTCCCTGGGTGGCGTGCTTGCCTTCCTAGTCCTCCCGGATCAAGTCTAGAGGCCCACGTACTCGGTGTCCATATAAGAGCTTGAAGGGGAAAAACACTGTTGACTCTTGGGGCACCTCCCTCTATGCAAACAACAGATGGGGAAGGTATTTCTTCCAGTCCCTCCCATGCTGTTCAGCAAACGCCTGGAGCATTGCCTTAAGGGTACCATTGAATCTTTCCACAAGCCCATTGGCTTGAGGGTGATAAGGTGTTGTGTGTCTCTGCACCACCCCACACTTCTCCCATACACATTTCATCAGGTCTGACATGAAGGAACACCCTCAATCGGTGATAACCTCCTGCGGAAACCCAACATGGGAGAAAATCCCAAGTAAGGCATCTGCCACTCTGTCTGTCCTCAGTGAGGATAGGGTGACTGCCTCTGAATAGTGTGTGGCATAATCCACCATAGTCAGGATGAACCACTTCCCGGAGGAGCTGGGGGTACTTAAAGGCCCCAAAATATCCATTCCCACCCTCTGGAAGGGCTCCTCCACTATGGGCAATGGAATCAGGGCGGCTTGGGTTTTCTTACCTGCCTTCCCTATTTCTTGGCACCGGTGACAAGACCTGCAAATACTCCTTCACCTGCTGGGTGAAGTTGGGCCAACAGAAATTCTGGGTCAACCGCTGTGTAGTGCGCGCGATTCCCAGATGACCAGACAAGGGAATATCGGTGCACTCTTTTTGCAACTGCTCACGGTACCCCTGGGGAACGACAAGCTGCCTGCCTATCACCCCTCCCTCTGTCTTAGCATCCTGAGTATACATCAGTCCATTGTCCCAATATACCTTATGTTTCCTGGCACCTCCCTGTGCTCCATCAGAGTCTGCCCATGCACTCAGCTTCTCTAGATTAGGGTCACTTTTCTGAGCAGCTGCAAACTCCTTACACATTCCCAAGGGATGGGACAGGACCCCTTCAGTGTCTAAACTAGAGTCTCTAGCTCTAGCATCAGGGCACTCAGCATCACTGTCATCCCTAACCCTCTGACAGTGGGTCACCCCTCCTTCTTTGGAGTAATCCTCCATAGCTGTTTGGTTAACTGCTACTGAGGAAATTTCTACCCCTTTTTCATTAGTCCCCATATCAGGAGACCAAGGCCGGGGAACCAGCCTCCCAGTGGTTTCTACAGGGGCTTCTACGGGGTCCAGGGAACTACAATTTTCCCGTGCCACTTGGCTATGGGTAACTGGGCACACCATCCGCTGTTTGAGATTGTTGCCGAGAATTACGTCAACCACTAAAGTTTCAGCTACAGCAACCTGTTGCACAGTGCCCCGGTTCACCCCAATCTAGGAGAACACTAGTGAGTGGCAACGTTTTCACCTCCCCAGTGGACCCCGTACAGTTAAAAATGTATTGGATATAAGCTGACCAGGCTCTACCAGATCCCCTTTTACCAACGCCAGGGATGCCCCTGTGTCCCTTAACCCTTGTGTTTGTACACCATTCACAGTGACTGGGTGCATGGCAATCAATCAAAATCTTTATTTATCCAGGCGAACATCATTGAGCAGAGCTCATTTACAGGATGGACCTGCGTAGGACAAGGCCATTAACAATTTCAATGGGATAAATGTTATACATGGTAATAAACGTAATCAATTACCGACTCAGAGGTCAATACAAAGTATACACAAAAATAAACAAGGTACTACAGCATCATTCATAGCATTACAGCAAAACATGAGAGGATTGTACAGAAGCTTCAGTTGTGGGGAAAAAAAAGATTTAAGTACTCATCGTGTGCTCCTTTCCATCCCATACAGAATTTTCCGTAGGGGATGGGAGGGGGAAAGTCCGATATTTGAGGGCACGTCTGGGGAGGGAGAGCTATAAGAAGGGAACTATTTATAACGAAGGGGAGAATGGGGTAGGGGGAGAAAGGGGTGAGATGGTAAGTGCAATGTGAAGAATTGAGGTAAGAGGTGAAGCGAGTATTGCTACTCATAGGGTAGGGAGGCATTTATGCTAATTTAAGAGCAGTGATGGGGAGCACATAGAAAATTCCCATGGAGAAGGGAAACGAGGATAATGGAAGAGAGTAGTAGAGTTACACGTTTGGTTTGAATGTACTAGTCAGACATAGTGGTGCGATGTATATATGTGATCAAGCTAACGATGTGGGAAGCATTTGCAGTGTTCCTTAAAAAGGCGCGAATAAAGAGATTTAAAGGAAGTAATGATTATAGGTATGCTTAGTTTCAACGTTTTTTGTAGAATGTTCCACAAAGAGGGCAGCATGAAGCTAATGGCAGCCCTTCCAAAGTGAGAGTTAACTTTAGGCACTTCAACATGATATAGGAGTAGCTTCTTAGTGCATATTTGCTTATTATGTTTTGCTGGAGACAGTCTGAAACATATTGCAGCAATTGAATGGATAGCGCTCTTAAAGTCCATATGGCAGCATTTCTGTCCCTCCTAAACTGGAGTGAGGTTCATCCCATTGCTGCATATGGGAGCAATGATGTGTGGTAAACGGAAGTCCTGTAATAAACCTCAAGGCACTATGGTAGAGCGTATCCAGTTTTGCCAGGTAGGAGGTGTGACAGTGGCTATGTAGGAAGTCCGCATAGTCAATTACAAAAAGAAACGTTGTCTGGACCAACCCTAACTTAGCATCACTTGTAAGAAAGTGGCTGATCCTGAAATAAAGACCAAGCCTTTAACGTATTTTTTTTTTAGCAATGCCTCCATATGTTCTGTAAAGGAAAGCCTGGTTGTCAAGCCAGACTCTCAGGTACTTGAATTTTTCAACAAATTCTAATTTTTCTCCTAGAATTATGGATATCTGCAAAGGATATCCTGGGACAGTTTGATTTACTACATGCATGCCAGGAGAGAAAAGCATTGCTTTTGTTTTCTTTGCATTTAGCAGAAGCTTTTTGTTTAGGAGTTGATGCTGGAGTTAATTGAATTCCGTTTGTAGGTTGTTACAAGCTGTTTCTGGTGATGGGCGGCTCACATATAGCACCGTATCATCAGCAAATAGGTGGGCTGTAGCCTTGGTAATATTATCATCAATATTGTTAATATAAATAGTGAAGAGGATAGGACCAAGAATGGATCCTTGGGGTATGCCTCTTAACAATGGCTTAAGGGGTGAGAGTTCACCTTCTGCCTTGACCTGTTGGAGGCATCCAGAGAGATAGTTGGTGAACCATCGTAAGGAGAGTGAATCCAGCCCTAAGCATTCCAGAGATGAAAGCAGCAGGTCATGCACAATCATACTGAATGCCTTATTCAGGTCCAGAAACGCAGCACAGATAAAATTCCTTTTGTCTAGTTCCCTCTGCCAATTATTGGTGATTTTTGCTAGGGCCGTTATGGTACTGTGCTTGGCTCTGAAGCCAGATTGCGCAGGGTTTAGGAGATTCGTAGTTTCTAGGTACGATCTCAGTTGGATACTTACAATTTTTTCTAGCAGCTTAGATAGGACTGGAAGAATGGAAATCGGCCTATAGTTGTTAAGGTCACGAGGATCCCCTGATTTAAATAACAGAATGACCTGCACAGTTTTCCAGATCGAGGGGATTGCTCCTTGGGACAAGGAGAGATTAAACAAGTGTGTTATAGGCACCGCTAGTACAGAGTAAGCAATCTTCAGGAAGTAGGGGTTGAAGTAGTCTGCACCAGCACTTTTCTTTGTGTCCAGATGGCACAGCATTTCTTCAACCTGTTTCAGCGTGGTAGGTTGCAGAGAGAATGATGACTTAGTCACAGCAGGATCATTATGCTAGATTCCAAACTGGGAGCACATTGAGTTAGCAGGAGAACTGTCAAATGCTAAGCCTGCAGTTGTGAAATGATTGTTGAATGATTCTAGAATCTCCACTCTGTTAGTGATGGTCTCATTTCCAGAGGTGATCTTGGTTGGGAGTGAGTTACCTGGTGTGTGGCTCGACAGGTCGTTGATGGTGTGCCAGAATTTAGCTGGGTTCTTGGTAGCAGAATCCAATTCAGATCGGTAGTATCCAGCTTTTGCGTCCCTATTCTTCCTGGTACATATGTTCCTTGCCCTTTTAAACTGACACCAGTCTGACGATGTCTTCGTTTTCTGTGCTTTTTTCCATAGTTTATCCCTTTCTAACAGGGCAGTTTTGAGATCTGGGGTGAACCACTGACATGGTTTATTTCTTACATGCACTTTAAGTAGTGGTGCGTGTCTGTTTAAGGCTCCTACAATTATTTCATTTAGGATTTCACATGCTGAATGTACAGTTTTTGACAGGTAAAAATCTTGCCATCGTGTCGAGTACTTCAGATCATCTAGGTACGCATGTGTTCCCTCATGTTTACAGGCATGCTTTCAGGAACACACAAACAACCCACTTCTTTCCTAGCAGCACTCTGCACATTGCTCGTCCTTTTGGGACACTGTCTGGCAATATGCCCAGTTTTTTTGCAAACCCAACATTCATTTCTTTTCTCATAGGAATCTTTTCTTTGAAACCTGGAGCTAACTGGTTTTGGTGGAGGCAGTGAGGGTTTTAGCTGCCCTGAAGGTGCACTTTTCCCTTTCTGCGCTGCCATGGCCCACCCATTTGCTCTCAAAGCAGGTCTGCTCTTGGCATAGCAGTCCAAAAGTTTAGCAGCCTCTTGCACTGTTTTGGGATCTTGGTCCTCCAGCCAGGTTTTCAGCTCTGCTGGGCATGCCCAAAAAAACTGCTCTAACAATACAGCATTTTCAATTTTATCTAGAGTTTGCTTCAATTCCTTCCCACCAACATTTTAAAAACTGACGTTGTTTCATGGCTAGCTCCTCATGGCTCATGTCAGGGCTTCTCCTGAGTTTACGGAATTTAGCTCTGTATGCTTCTGCAGTTAAATCAAACTTTTTTAAAAGTGCAGCTTTAAGTTTGCTGTAGTCATTGCTGTCTTCATTGTCCATTTGACCCAATGCATCCCGAGCTTTCCCAGTAAGTAGCGGGGATAGCTGGAAGCTCTAGGACCCTCTAGGAATATTTGCCTGAATAAAACTTTTTCAAAGGAATTTAAAAAGGCATCCATATCCTCCCCCTCTTTAAATTCAGCTATCAATTTGGAATTTAATTTGTAACCCAGTCCTGTAGGTCCAGTTAAACCCAGGCCACTTACCTGCTCTGGTGCTGGTGGTTGGAGTCGTAGCTTCTCCAGTTCATGTTGTCTCTGGTGCTCACGCTCTTCATGGTCAGCTTCTTGCTGTTGTCGCTCCCTCTTCTCCTCTGCGGCTCGCTGCTCTCACTCTCCTTCTTGCCATTCTTGCGCCGCTTCTTGCTCCACCTCTCGCTGAAGCTGTCTCTCTTCTCTCTGGAACTCCAGGTCCATTCTCCACAACTCTATCTGTAGCCTGATTGCTTCTGGCTCCAGAATGCTGGTGACCTTCCCCTGCTGCTGTGGCCCTTGGCTTGCACTGGTCCTGCTGTCCTCCTCACTGGATCCGGACACTGCACTGGACTCTGGCCCCTCCATGACCAAGGTATGGTCCTTTCCAGTCATGGACTGTGACTCAGTGCTCTGGGCACCAGCTGCCATCAACGCATCTATGAGGGCCTGCTTGTTGGTTTTCCACTCATACTGGACTTCTCTGTCCTGGCACAACTGCCTCAAGTAGTCTGCAGTGTACCTGCTGCAGTTGGAAGCCATCTTCTTCCCTAACTACGGCTACTCTAACTTGCACTTGGAAAAAAAATAAAACAGGTAGGAACTTTGACTGTAAGCAAATGATATAGTTCTGTTTACCTTTTCAAAAATAAATCACTGCCTTATTTTGCAAATGAGATGTACAGTATTAAGCTGACACACTGAACTGTTAAAGCTTGTGTTACCAATATTTTAAATCGCACCACTGCCAACCAAACCTGTCACAAATGCACTCCACAGTTCAGGCCCTCTGCTCCCCCAGTGCCAACCTCAGAGCGCAACAGTGTTAACAGATAGGGAAACCCTCCTGTCTGCTTTGGGTCCAAATCACTTGTTAGCCTCAAGTTCTGGAGGGATTCAAACTGTGAACCTTTTGCTAGCATACCTTACAGGCTCAGATATGTACCCTCTTCAGGACTGCAGTACAATCTTTCGCTAGGGGCACCCAGCCAGGTCTTTAAAATGAACCCTTAAAACTCTATAAGAGACCTTGGGAATATTCTTACCTTTTTACACAAGCTCAGTAACACGATTAAGTTTTTCAACAGTTGTCAGACTTAACCACTTATACATCACTTGCAAAACGAAACTAAAAAGATACCCAGGCAGTATTTCAAAGAAAAGGTTGTTTACTAAAAAGATGATAAAAACATGTAAAATTAAATGCAGAACAATATATCAGACAGCTTACAATCTTATGAAACAAAAAGGAATTTTTAGAACAACACTCCTACCACAAAGACTTAGTTGCTTTCTAACTATTACCTTTCGAAGTGCTCTCACAGTCAGAGTCTATTTCATATGTCTCTTTTTCCCCAGATGGATGTTCATTTGAAACTCCATCTCTCCACCCTTCTTGTGTGGTCACTGTTAGACCCTCCCTTAGTTGTAATTCTTCATAATTTTCTATGAGGAGTTGTATCTTAATACATGTGAACATCAGCAAAAGGCCATTTCCAGTTATGAGTCTGATCAACACATCCCCTTTCATGTTTTACAATCTCACACTCTATCACTAACTCTCAGCTAGGTGACAGAAAACATACAGGATCAGCCTAAATTATGTCCCTTCCTGATATCATAAAATGCATATTTAGTTTCCAACTTCAAAAGCATGGGCAGGTCATAAAAAGGTAATAAAATGCCCTTCTGTAAGGAAGTCAGTTAATTAACTGGTTCCCCATGTCAGTTTAATTACATCCTGCAGTTCCAGCTACTGACCTTTAAAGTTACAGGCCAAATCTGCTAACTTGTGTGAGACAATTTCATACACAGACCAGTTATTTATTTTACAGATATCATATAATAATCATAAGCAAGGGGGCAGAGCATCACAATAATATATAGGATAAAGTATGGAGTGCAATGTGTAACCAGAATTTTACACACACCCAAGTTGTTCGATGGCACATAAACCCTGAGGGCGAAGCCCAAGGGGTTTATGCAGATGAAGACCAAGTGGTTTATGCAGCCATCCAACTACGAGGGTGTTTGTAACATTTGAGTTTACACACTGTACCCCAACTTTGTGTTATTTAACTGAGGGGTCGCTTTTTTTGCCTCATTCTCTCACACAAAGAGCTGTGTATTAAATGCCATAATTAACACTTGTGTATTATGGCATTTACTACATGGCTATTTGTATGAGAAAACACGAGACCCATTATTTAAAAAGAATAGAATTATGGGGAGGTGGTAAAGTGATAAAAGCATGGGTGGTTTGTTAACTTACCCTACAACCCAGTATGTCATTGTTGGTGGAGGTTTCTTCTGGTCAGTCCAGTTCTCGGGACTACACTCAAAAAGGACCCCATGCTCCTTTACCAGCCCGAGACCTGAACTATTCTTCTGGAATCCTGAGTCATGTAGAACACCAGGGATTTCCTTTCCCTAAAAATGGAACATTTTGTTAAAATACAGTATACATATTCCACACAACTGTATCCCCCATTTTATTTTCCCTTAAGAAAATCATGTATGGTATGCTAAGTTCATAACCCCAAAAAGTCAAAATTCACTGTGGGCTTAGGGAGTAAACTGCAAGATCAGTAACATCTTCTCTTGGTTTCTGATAACGCCACTTTGAATTTGCCTTTATTACACACTGATTCTGCACAGCCATCTCATTTTAATTTTTCCCAATGTAATTTTAAAATAATTTTTTAACAAGAACTGGTGTGATTTTCTCAATGAATTCTATCAGTATTGCAATGTTAAGTTCTTCCCTTAACTTTTACTATAGTAAGTTTTTTGTTGTGCCCACAAACATGGACAGAGTTTTTTTTTCCAAAAGGCAAATAATGAGTTTAGATGTTTAAATGTTAGCCTCATCCATGCTATGTTTCTAGGGAGCAGTGGATTTAAATATGGATGGGGCATGAAAGACTCTCAGCCATCATTTGGCAGGGGACTACTACATCCATTAATCACCCATTCTAGGAGAGGAATGGAAATTTCCTGTCTACCACTGTACTTATGTCAAACCAGGAGACCGCAGACATTAAACACATTTTATTACAAAGTCAAATTTGGTAGTTTCCCTGGCATGTATTTTATGGGATGGGAAGGGGGTTGTAGAGGAAAGCTGAACTGGGATACTGACACACAACATCGCATGTAGAACAGGGCTCTGTTTCTAGCCACTTTTACAACTTAAGGGACTAAAGAACAAGAAGTAAGTACCTCAGAGTTGCACAGTGAGCTACACAGTAAGACAGCCATTTAAAGGGAATAAAAACCTTGTATTTTACATTTTGTGTTAGAATATGTGAGCATGTGTGAAGCCTGTTTGTCCCCAGTACATTTCATAAGTAAATTCAAGGTGTGGGACTTACGTCCATAATGCTTGCCAATCCTATTATTTAAAGGCAGTAGTTTTATCTTGACAAAAGATATCAAGTCTAGTTTTAAACATGTCCATACTTGTACTCTCAACCACATTTATTGGTAAGTTATTCCAGGCGGTTACCACCCTGACTGTAAACCAGTGTTTCCTTAAATTTGTATTCCATTTAGGCAGATCTAATTGCATATTATGTCTTCTAGCACTAGTCCAACCTGGTCTAAAAGCTATTCCAAGATCTTCCCTTATTGATATATCTTTTGATATTCTGAACATCATACATAACTTGCCCCTTGGTCTTCTATAATGCAAGGTGTACAAATTAAGTATTTCCAATCTCGCCTCGTATGAGAAATGTTTTAGTTCAGTCACTGATTTAGTTGCCCTACGCTGTATGCCCTCAATTCTTGCTATATCCTCACTTTTTTGGGGAGACCACCCTAAACACAATACTCCAGGTGAGGTCTCACCAGGGCTCCATACAATGGCATGAGGATGTGCCACAGGATGCAGTTTAAATTCTGATTAGCTATTTTAACCTGCTGTTTGCAATGTATACTGAACTTTAGGGCTGTAGTCATTTTTATGCCTAGATCCCTCTCTTCACATGTTATAATTAAATTGTTGTTCCCTATATTATGTGCATGATTATTATTATGAAGGCCTAGATGCATCATTTTGCACTTAGAGATGTTAAGTTCTAAATTACTAGAATTAGTCCACAAGTAGATTTCATTTATAGCCTGCTGAAGAGAAAGGGCCTTGACTATATTAGTCACATTTGTACCTAATCTACAGTCATCAGCAGATTTAGAAATCCATATATTAAGATTGCTAAATTGCAAGGTAGAAATATAAATATAAAAAAGACAGGGTCCCAACACTGATCCCTGTGGCACCCCGCTAGTGACTGCAGACCAGTCTGACATCACGCCTTTAACCATCACTCTCTGCTGTCTGCCAGTCAGCCATACAGTTATCCATCTTAAGATGTTTCTATCTATTCCCACCCTAGTTAGTAATTCTATTAATTCTTCATGAGGTAGCTTGTCAAATGCTTTGGCAAAATCCATGAAAACCATGTCCACTGCTTTACCCTTATCCAAATCAGAATTAACCTTTTAATAAAAAGACAATAAACTAGTCTGACATGACCTAGATTTAGTAAAGCCATGTTGTGCAGGGTTAGATAAGTTATTTACTACTAAGTAATCTACAATAATATTTTTCAAGATCCCTTCCATAATTTTATCCATCAATGAAGTCAAACTTACGGGTCTGAAGTTAGCTGGCTCAGACCTAGACCCCTTTTTATGTAGAGGGACCACTAAAGCACATTTCCAATCCTGAGGGACCTCACCCTTATCCAGGGATGTTTGGAATAGGAAGCTAAGTGGAAGTGTTAATGGATCAGCACGTTCTTGTAAGATTCTGGGGTGAATATTATCAGGTCCTGGGGATTTATTAATGTCCAATTTTGCTAGTCTGCTCCTAACCTCTGCAGGTGTAATTATAATGTTCCCCGTGATAGATGCTAATTCATCGTAGATAAGGCGGGTATTTCCAGAGTTAAAGACTGAACAAAAGTAGTTGTTTTGGATATTCATAGTCTCTCATTTGCCAGTTCTCCGGTGAAATTTTTAAAAGGTCCTAGCACAGTTAAATTGCTCTTCATACCATTTATATAAGAAAAAAATGACTTTTTGTTATCCTTAACCTTAGTGGCCAGGGTAATTTCCTGCTGAGTTTTTCCCCTTTTTATTGATATCTTAACTAATTTAGCACCACTTTTTATATACTTGATATTTCTTTAGAGTCTTTTTCTTTATGTATTTTTTAAACAACCTATCCTTGTTATTAATTAGATGTTTAATATGTTTATTTAACCAGCATGGTATTAATTGTTTGCCACCCATATATTTGGTTTTATGCTTAGGAATATGTAAACTAATTAAGTAATTAAGCTTTTCGAGGAGTATATTCCACATACCCTCAGTGTTGTTACTGTTAAGGTCCTTAAACCAGTCCCATGATGCTACATCATTCCTAAGTTGGGAAAAGTTTGCTTTTGCTAAGTTTAATTTTGTAACTCCCCCAGAGCTTGAAAGTAAATCCAAGTTGGGAGATAACTCCATCCCATTTAGTTTAAATAAAACCTTAGAATGATCGCTGTTATTCAAGGGGGGAATCTGTAACCCGTTTATTAAATCCCCCATATTAGTTAATATCAGATCTAGAGTATTGTCACCTCTTGTATTGTCATGTACCATTTGCTCCAAGCTCAGCTGATCGAATGCATCCAAATACATTTGTTCAGTTTTGTTACTCCCCTTTATTAATTTTCAGTCGATATTAGGGAGGTTGAAATCTCCTAGCAATATTAAGTTATCCGCTGGGTTTAAGTTATTAAGTAAATCCAAGAAGACAAGATCCTTGTCCTGGGTAGTATTGGGTGGTCTGTAAAATAGCCCAATTATAATTTTGGGGCCACTTAATGGTATTAGCTTAATCCAAATAGTTTCTAAGTCGAAGTCATCACAGAGTAGCTGTACCCTTTTTATAGAATTATGAACATATATTGCTATGCCTCCACCTTTCCTGTATTCTCTAGACTTGTAGTATAGATTATGACCTAGTATAGATTTCTCCCATGGATCATTGTTGTTCCACCAAGTTTCTGTAATGCAAGCTATATGAATATCATGTGATACCAAGAAATTTTTAAATTCGTCGAATTTGTTTGTTAGGTTTCTGGCATTAATAAGCACAGTCCTCCAGTCCTGCACAGTATTGTAATCATTGCTCATGGTTATATTTGGGATAGATAGTTAGTAGCGTGGACTGCCTCCCTTGTACCAGTTTAGATGGAAATCAATAACTTTGTTCAGTTTCCTGCCCAGAATCTTAGATCCTGCCAAACTAAGATGAAGATCGTCTGGTTTGAATAGAAATTTGTTACAAAAGGTAGTGGAATTGTCCATAAATCCAAGATTGTTATTTTTACAGAAGGTGCTTAACCAATTATTAATAGATTTGATTGCCCCATTCTTATAATCAAGGTACCCATGTGTTGGTAGTACACCCAGAAATATAATTTCTCCACTTTTTTCTTTAATTCTTTTCGTTATGTCGGCTATTTTAGTCTGAAATACATTCTGGCTAGTTTTATTGACATCATTGGTACCTATACGAACAATAACCAATGGTGTCACCGTGTTCTCCATGAGTTCCTCTAATAAGTCAGATATGTCTCCCATTTTAGCACCGGGTAGGGTGCTGACTGTAGTGGTGCTCTTCCTACCTTCACATACCACAGAATCCACTCCCCTAATTATGCAATCCCCTATGACCAAAATATCCTTGGTCAGAATCTTATTAGTTGGTTTTAAGTGTTAGTTTTGAAATAGAATTTTTCTTATTTAGGGTTCCTTGTTAATACAGTTCCTTGTTAATACAGTGCTTTCCCAGCCTAACATTCATGTTTACAACTGCGTGGGCAGGGCCCTGCAGTCATTTTGGGATCATATCATTGTAGAAGAAAAGCAGAACCGATCACCATCTTCTCCTACAGTGATGCGGTCTGCTGTCCACAGCGCTGAACTTGCTGTCTCTTTATGCTGTCTCCTCCTCCTCCTGTCACCTCCATAGATGGAGCTCCCCTCCTCAGTGCTCGGCCCCCTTCACCCAGCACATTACTTTCTGTAATGGCAGAGGTGACAGTACGACTGAAACTGCGCATGCGTGAGTATCGCACATGCACAGTTCTGATATTGCTACCCTCTTGTGAGTGGCATACTCTGACAACAGTCTCCGCTACTCTCTGCCACAGCACCAGAGCCGCTCTAACAAGCCACAGTCTGCCAACGCTTCCAAAAGGTCTGCCGTGGCACTGGAGCAGGTCTGAAACTCTATAGTCTGCCACTGCTCGAAAAAGCTTTGTGCAGCCGTATCGGCTCTGACCAGAGATTGTTTATATACCAGAAGCTGTTGACAGTTGAGTGGAAGCGCTGCATCAAATGCTTCACTCTACACAGTACTTTGGCTCCACTGATGCCACCAAGTGCTAAAGCTCATAAGTGATTAAGCAAAATGTAAAAAACAAGGATTATGTTCTCTTTAGGGTCAGAAGGGGCACCATGTTCACCAGGCCTGCCTTCTCTGGGCCATACCGCATAAGCAGAGACCAACAAGTATGCTATGCAAACGTACTAATTTATAGGGATCTCCTCCAATGCTACTTCCCAGGGTACCCTGTAATTCCCTTGAAAAGCAGACATTTGTACAGGCTTGTACTGTCTTCATAACCACTGTCTCTGCTGGTGGGCTGTTCTGTAGGTTCATCACCCAAACATTATCCCTAAATTTACTTCCTGAAATGGTAATCCTCCCAAAAAACCTTTCTCAAAGATAAGGACTACATGTTGCTGCACAACAGAGGCTGGTGGCAAAGGGCAATGGCCAACTTGTATCCTTAGACCTCAACTGAAGAGAGGGGGACCCACCTTAGAGTGGGGGTCTCCCACAAAAGATGCAATGTGAAAATAGTGGATAAAACCACTGAGAGTTTCCCAAGCAAGGCAAATGGATGGAGACAGGGATGAAGGCATTCCACTTGGTAGCTCTACCATACCAACAGCATACCCCAAGTCATGCAACTGAGGCCTAAAAATAGTCCATCAAGAACCTGCAGGTCAATCCCAGGAGACCTGCACCAACAAGTGAAGAAACCACATAACAGAGCAGCAGAGCCAATAGAGCATGATACACAAATAAGAGGCCCAAAGGGAAAACATAAGACAACATGAGTTTGTGTGAAAAAAGTAGGGCAAACTGCATGAAAAATGATGTGTCAAAATTTGCACAAGATTGCTTGTGAAATCACACAAGTTTGTAAGAAAGGAGTGACAAGCTGTGTGAAACCAAGATATTAGAATGTCATTTGCAGGATGTTACTTACCCACAAAAAATGCAGAATTGTGTAAACAATAATGCAAGATGTGAGTGAACAACACAGATTGCATTAAAAAGTGTCCACTGCGTGGTGCTAATAGAAATTAGGCAGGTATGCGTGAGAGAAAGATCACACACTGCATGAAAAACACAAATTGCATGAAATATGCACAGACTTGCAAAGAAATATGTATACGTGAGAAAGACGAACATTGTGTGGAAAAGTGCAAATTGTGTATAAATAAAAAGGGGAAACAGCACTGAAGCCAGCACCAATACCGCCCTTAAGGCCAGCGGTACTGCCGGCACTGAGGCAGATGCTGTCACTCAAACAGGCAGTGACAAGGGCACAGAGGTTGGCAGCAATGCCTGCAGTGATGCAGGAACCAAGGTGGAACTGACACCAGCATTACACTGCCCCACTGAAATGCCCATACCACAGCAAAACTTGCAGAAAATAGGTATGTCCAATGAGGATCGGTAACACACTCGGGATCAGATTGTGCCAAGGGACAACAATGATGGAGTCTGAGAGAAAAAACAGACTTGGTGTCTTTCAGAGAAACCCTGCTGGAGGCAAGACTGTCCAGGGATAAAGTCTAGGCCATGGATGCCCAGAGGGACACGACAACATAGTCCAAAGTCCACAGACAAACTGCTCATCTGAAACATTCCTACAGACAGTGGGAATGTCACAGAGTGAGGTGCCAGCACTGCTGCATGAAGAAGACTGGCCACACGTTTACTTCCACCTCCTGGTTGGGGGGGGGGCACCCAAAACCAACACCACACAAGACAGAGCCAACTGCCTCGAGGTATGATGCCAAGAATCAGACCAGGATCAGAGCCTTTGAATCTTTGTGGGAAGTTGAGGTTGCAGTCCAGCGTTCCTGGGAGTCTAATGTCAAATGTAAATGGGGCCAGGACCAAAGTATTTTACGACTCTAGGAGGACTGCCTGTGCACCCAGTTATGAGGCTGTCTGGTACCGGCACAAACCCAGAGAGGAGTGGAAGTCCAATACAGACTCACTGCTGAGGCAACTGACCTTAACAGGCATCCTACCTGATGTACCGGTCAGTGAGAAAAAAATGGTTGTGGAATGAAGTAGGGCAGAGAGAAACTTGTTCAAAACTGTGATGGTGCTGAGAACTATTAAATACAACACATACTCAGTAAAGAAACAATATACTGTAAAACAAAAATAAACAAACTAGAAACTCAGAGGCTCATAGTAGAAAACCCCACAGTACTGTTGGTTCCCTCACACGGCATACTAAGGGCGGTAAAAAAGGAATTGAGGTGGTTAGGGCTAGCACCGCTATTTATGCAGTCAATGTATGTGGCACCATGCTTCATGCCTTGGGCATGTGCACAGTTGGTGCAGGCCCCAAATATACAAACTCCAACAGTGTTCTAGTGCCTCCAGCCACAAGACTAAAGAGTGCAGCTCTAGTGAGAAGACTGACTCTTAGAAGATCTTCTCGACTGAGAACGCTGTGACAGTGGTTGCCTTTTGATCCTTTGTTACAAAGGTTTGCGCATACTGGGTGAAGTGATTGGTCACCATTAAAATATTATTAATGCTACCACTGTCTGGCTATAGGTTGAGAAAATCAATGCATACAAGCTCTATGGTGCACTGGTCAGAGGGGCTGTTCTCTTTGGCAGAGTTTTCCTCCGAATATATTGGTTGCACTGCTTGCAGTACCTCTCAGTTTCACTTCTCTGGTCTAGGATGAGAACTTCTCATCCTAGACCAACAGAATCTAGCATGGGCCAAGTCCAAGGCACTGTTTACATCCCAAATGACCTTATCATCGTATATAGAGCATGCATCACAGTCTTTTTGAACTTAGCTGGCAAGAATGATTGTTGGAGGAATCCATCTGGATCCTGAACCTCAGAAAATTCCCTTTCAGTCTGAGTTTGTTCCAGTCCTGAATGATTAACTGGGTGTCTGGGTGATACGACAGTACTTAGCTGGTGTCCATTCCTTTTTCCAGAGCATGAATAACATCTTTGAGGCTGATCTCATTCCTTTGTTCCCTCTACAACTCTGCTTGACTCAGTCTGGGTAGAGAGGTAATGCTGATGGTGCAAAACTGCAGTAAGCTTTGTGATGACCACCAAATGGAAGGTATTAGCAACTGCGATGCTCTCATCTGTATCACACTGTTTGCATAATGCTTTTACTGTAGTCTTAGGAATGTGAATCCATTCGTTAGTATTACTGAAGTCTCTAGGTGTGGGATATGGTGTCAGCATCCACATGATTTAAACCTGGTCTGTATTCCGTGCTGTAATCACAAGTGGACAAGGCTGACAGCCAACGATGCCCAGCTGCATCCAGCTTAGCTATGATTTTTACATAAGTCGATGGGCTATTGTTATGGAAACACAGACACTGTTGGCAGAAAAAGACCACTGGTTCATCATGAAATAGGTCAACAATGACCCACTTTAAAGCCCTACTCTTATGATATGTTGCAGTATGGAGACATAGAGACCTTCCCTATGAAGGGCTGCTGCCACCACTGCCAAGCATTTGGTAAAGACTCGTGGTGCTGAGTACAAGTCAAAAGGCAATACCCTGAACTGGTAGTGTTCCTCCAGAACAGGAACCTCAAATAGTCAAATACTTTCTGTGAGGTTTGCAAATTTTGATATGAAGGTAGGTGTAACCCCCACCCCCCTGCCTTTTTGCAAATGACAGGTGGTATGCTGTTTGAATCTGACAGCAGTACCAGGTGGGGACTGGGTTCGGGAAGGAATAGGTTACTCGGCACAAGGGCTAGGTTTGGCTACTCTGCACAGGGGCACCCAAGTAAATCCGAACACAGGAAGCAATAACTGTAATGTCCAACACCAGGAATGGGATTCTAAAGTGTGGCTTTTATTCACATCCAAACTGAACAAACAAAGCATAGATGGACCCCCACAGGGCTACATTCCTGGTAATGCAGATTAAGAGAAACAGAAACACTTCTTCAACACTTCAGCCTTCAGGCTCTGAACCCACCGGGCACACAGCGCAGACTTGCATGCTGCTTTGGGGACACAGCCCGAACTGGTACACTAATCTGGAATTTCCCTCGCTCGGCTCCCCTGCCGGCCACTCGAACACCTTCTATTTGTAATGGAAACATTTTCTGGTGGCTCCCTAAACCACCTAACAGACTTCAACTCCATAAGTGAAACTTCTGTTTAATCCCACGTCTGGGTACTTTCCTCAGGCACTGGCCAAGTACCTGAGAGAAAGTAAAAGTGCCACAGAGCAAATCCGTAGAGGTGAATTTGGTTACTACTGATGGGGGGGTCTCCCACCTCTCGCTTTCATAATTCACACCCGGCCATTTCTCTGGACATTAAACATCTCTTTGAGTAAAGCTTGGCAATGTAGATTAAAGGGTAAATGCCTGTCACATTTCCTCTACTTGTCTTGGCTTCCCATTGTGCTAGACTTGAACATACTTTTACTTGGCTTAGCCCATTACTCTAGGCCTCCCACTGATTAAGCAATCCAATCCCACTTTACAACAGTTCAGGTGAAAACATAGGCCCTATGTCAGAGCAGACTCACCCTTTGGTTGCAGGTGCCCCACAGGCGATTCTTCACAGGAATTTCTTTCCCACAGCTTCTGGTGCTGCAGCACAACTTGAAACAAGGCAGCTTCTTCCCTAGCTGGAACCAGGAGGGTTGCCCCTGGGATGACAGGCAAACCTTTCCACCCCCATCCCCTCAGGGATGGGGCACAGCTACCAGTAACAGCGGACTCCACCACTTCACAAACAGCTTACTGTGTTCCTATTTTGGTGGAAACACACATCTCCCCTACAGTAGCTCTATGACAGAGCTTTAGGCTCAGAGAGCCTGTTCACTGACTGCTGTACTGCTTCTCTCTTCAAGACCACACACAGACTCTCTCCCACTGTTCAAAAAATCCCCAACATTCTATCCTAACTCCCAACTGCAGAGTCCAGTGTGGCTCATGCAGCTGCGAGAGTTCTATGGTGATGTCATCCCTCAGTCTCAGCTGAGACTGAGAACAGAGTGAGACAGTGTGAAATCCATTTAACTGGAGTTTCACAAGCTGCCTTCCCTGCCTACCACTAGGTCTTACTGGGATTCTAGTAACCCCGGGTAACAGGGGGGATACATAGGCATCCCTCATGTCGAGGGAACAGATCCAATCCCCTGCCTGCAGTAGTGGGAGCAGACCTTGAAGGGTGACCATTCTGAATTTTTTGTGCTCTATGAAAAAGTTCAGATCCCCGAGATCTAGAATAGGTCACATACCTCCCATTTTGGGACTAGGAAGTAGTGAGAGTAGAACCCTATGTTTCTTTGTTCAAAGGACACAGGCTGTATGGCCTTCTTTTGAAGCAAAGTCTGAACCTCCTCCAACAGCAGAGGAATGTGGTCTGCAGGACAGTGAGTTGGCACCGGTGGATGATCTGGAGGTGTGTCCAAAAGTTCCAGAGCACGACCTTGTGCTAGGATTTCCAGAACCCACGCATCTGATATCATTTCCTTCCACTGAGTTAAGCGAAGGGAGAGATGACCCCCTACAATCACTCCTGGAGGTAATGGTGGTTGGACGGTGTACAAGGAGTCAGGCAGAGCAAGTTGTGGTGGCTCCTGCAGCGCCACCACCTCTAGAGGCTTCTGAATATGCACCTGGAGTGGTGCTTGGGGTAGAAAAGGCTCTGGCTCCTGGCCGGCCCACTGGCGCAGTGGCAGAGCTACAGCTCGTGACGCTGGCGACCTGGGTTCAGGAACGAGCCCAAGGTATTGGAGGGCTGGCCATGGGGGAGGAGGATCAAGTGTCCATAGGACTGCTCTCCTCCTCCTAGGGGGAGGGTGGGCAAGAGCTCAGGGACCGACTGACCCTGGTGGGAGGCTGGGGGCGTCATAAGACCAAGCTACAAAGAAAGGACAGGGGAGGCATGACAGACGTCAGCATGTTGCCTCATCGTCACTGCACGTCACGTCTCCCCCAGCTTACAAGAAAATGCTCCAGCACAATGATGGTCGGTCCCGTGAACCCAACCCGGTTGCTGGTGGCACTCGTTTGTCTGGGCCTGGCCTTGAGCGGCATGAGGCATGGCCTCCTGCACTCTGGAAGGGAGTCAGACAGGTGGCAAACAGTACAGAGGATGGAATAGAGGTTAGTCTATAGTACCAGAGGTGGGCAAAGCCAAAGTAGACTTGCTGGGGGGAGGGGGGAAGAGTCCCTTCCCCAAGCTGGAGGAAAAAAAAAAGGCTCCGGCTTCCTTGCCCTTGCCTTGCTGTCTGGTGGCTGGACAGTGCCTAGCACCAGCCAGACAAAAAGGTACCCTTTGCCTACCTCTTGGTTGGGTATGGTAGAGGGAGTGCACAGATTTCTGGGTCCTGTCTAAGGGCCTGAAGATTAGAAAGAAAATCCTGGACATCAGAACCATATGGTTTATATCCTCTAAAGGGGGCATTCAGAATGGACTGTTGCACATCTCTCACAAACCCTGCCACTCTGAGCCAGGAGTACCTCCTCAGACAGATGCCTGAGGCAGCGGCCCTAGCAGGATCATCTGAAACATCATAGGCTGTACGAAAAAATTACTCACCTTAGTAATGTTGTTTCTTCTAATGGAGTCTTGCTATATTATGACTATTGCAGTTTGTCCCAGCCTTAGAACTGCTCTGGAGGTGAAAGAGTTAACTTCCATGCAGAGCATGGAGCTTGAAAGCCAGCTCCAGTTTCAAACTCCTGTTAGGCTAGTTTCAAACGAAACAATCGAGATCTTTCTGAGCAAAAACTCACTAAGGTTCTGTGTGGAAGTTGTAACCTACACTAGCCAACTGGCCACTAACATATTAACACATTTTTGCTTGCCCCAACACAAAGACTCAAGTCAGTGGACCAGAAAAATAAGATAAAATAACTAAATAAACACAACACCCAAACATGAAAGAGGGCATCAATAAATGCCAACAGAGGACTACCCACCCCATACCCAAAGTAGGAGTTCTGAGAGGGGCAGGCTGGGGAGGTCATAATATAGCAAGACTCCATTAGAAGAAACAACATTACTAAGGTGAGTAATTTTTTCTTCAAACAACATGAAGTCTTGCTATATTATGACTATTGCAGAATACACAGCAGTACCTCCATGGAGGAGGGACAGAACCTACTTAGGGAATAGGCTCTGAAGCACGGCTGCCCAAACTGAGCATCCCTCCTGGCCTGACTATCCAGGGAGTAATGCTTGGTGAAAGTGTGTACTGTCTTCCAAGTAGCTGCCTGACATATCTCCAAGATAGGGATGTCTCTAGCAGCAGCTAGAGATGCAGCTGTACCTCTGGTAGAGTGAGCCCTCAGGCCTGAGGGGAACCTTACCCAGCTTTTGATAGCAAATGGATACAAGAAACGATCCACCTGGCAATGGATCTCTTAGTGGCAGGTCTCCTTCCCAACCTCACCATAAGTGAGAAACAGTTGAGGGAGTCAAACCTGTGACCCTTGGTACGCTCTATGTAGTAACTTAGGGCCCTCTTAACATCTAGCTGTGCAGCCTCCTCTCACCAGAGGAGGAATGGTCAGTGAAGAACACTGGAAGTGAAATAGATTGGTTAAGGTGGAAATCTGAAACCACCTTAGGCAAAAACTTCCTGTTAGTCCTGAGGACTACTTTATCCCTGTGAAAGGAAATAAAGTCAGTTTCTACTGATAAAGCCTGTAACTCACTTGTACACCTGGCAGAAGAGATGGCTACCAAATACAGTTTTCCAAGTCAAATCTTAAGCTCTGCACGAGTCAGAGGCTCAGAGGGTTGCATTAGCTGAGCAATGCATACATTAAGATCAAAGCAGGGCAGGGTCCTGAATGGAGGATTGGTATGAAGCATCCTTTAAAAAACTTGGAAAATACAGGATGAGCAGAAAGAGAAGAGGGCTTCCCTGCTGAAATGAAGGCAGAGACAGCAGCCAAGTGCACTTTCAGGGTGGCTGGTCTCAGTCCCAAAGAATTAAGATGGACCATGTAGTCCAATACAGTGGGTAGATCAGCAGATTCTGGGGAAACATGCTTCCCAGAACACCATATGGAAAACCTTTTCCACTTGGAGTTATAGGTAGCCCTGGTGGAAGGCTTCCTAGCAGCCTTCAGGATTTCGAGAACACTTTGAGAAAGTTGCAAATCAGCAAACTCTAACTGCTCAAGAGCCAAGCCTTGAGGTTGAGGGATTTGAGATTCGGATACCAAACTCTCCCCTGAGCACAGGTTAACAGATTGTGGTTCCTGGGGAGACACAGGGGAAGATGGACTGCTAAGGACAGAAGGAGTGGGTACCAGGGCTGCCTGGCCCAGTCTGGAGCAATCAGGATCATTTTGCAGGGCTGAGACCTGATTTTGACTAGTACTTTGAACAGGAGAGGGAAGGGGGGAAAGGCATAAAGAAACTTCCCTTCCCAATCGAGGAGAAAGGCATCCAGGGGAACTGAGCCCAACACTGGGGGCCTGCAACAAAACAGTGGAAGTTGATGATTGTCTGGGGCTGTGAAAAGATCTATCTGAGGAGTGCCCCATCTGGCAAACACTATGCCCAGTACTAGGGGATCCAGTGACCATTCGTGATGGCCCTGGGAAATCCTGCTGAGAGCATCTGCCAGGACATTGTCCTTGCCTGTGAGGTGAACTGCTATGAGGGAAGTGTTTGGGAGTAAGCCAGAGACCACAACTTCATCGCCTCGATGCACAAGGCCGAAGACCGAGTGCCCCCTTGTTTGTTGATGTACCACATTGTAGTGGTGTTGTCTGTTCTGACCTGTACCACCTTGTTCTGAACAGATGCAGAAAACCTGAAGTGCTAGAAAAACAGCTCTGAGTTCCAACAGATTGATGTGGAGCAGAGATTCCTGAGGGGACCATAATCCCTGGGTGGAGAGGTCGCCCACGTGAGCTCCCCATCCCAAGAGGGATGCAGCTGTAGTAAGGGTCAAGAAATGGGACAGAGGGATGAAAGGCACCCCCTGTCTCAGATTGCTCTGATTCTGCCACCACTGAAGGGCGTGGATCAGAGTTCGAGTCACTGGGATTAACTTGGATAGAGGATCTCTTCTTGAGACAGAAAGCTCTCAAATGGAACTGAATGTCCCTCATTTGAAATCTTGCTCCTTGCACCACAGCTGTGGAGGCAGCCATGTGCCCTAGGAGCTGCAGGAAATGCTTGCTGGTCGAGAGACCTGCAGAGTGAAGGAGGCGGCCAGGGCCACTAAGGTCCTTACCCTTTCCAAGGGAAGGAAGGCTCTGGCCTGCTTTGTGTCCAGTTCTGCGCCTATAAAGGTGAGTACCTGGACAGGTTCCAAAACTGACTTTAGAAGATTGAGAAGAAATCCCAGAGAGGTAAGCAGCTGCTGGGTAACTAGCAGGTGTGATTTGACCTGGTCTGGAGACTGACCCACAATGAGCCAGTCATCCAGGTAGGGAAAAATGGCAATCTTTTGCCTTCTTAGGTGAGCGACTGCTACTGCCAGACATTTTGTGAACACCCTTGGGGCAGAAGTGAGGCCGAAGGGCATTGCTCTGAACTGATAATGGCCTGAGGGCAGTTCGAATCTGAGTACTTTGATGGGAGCTTCTGATGAGAACATGGAAGTAGGCATCCTTGAGGTCCAGGGAGGCTAGCCAGTTCCCTGGCCTTAGGGAGGTAAAATCATTCCCAGTGTCACCATTTTGAACTTTGGCTTTAAAAGGTGCTTGTTTAGATATCTTAGATCCAGGATAGGCCACTCTCCTGTCTTTTTTGGGGTAAGGAAGTACCTGGAGTACAGACCCTTGCCCTGGTGAAGGGGAGAAACCTTTTCTACAGCTCTGAGAGCCAGGAGGGTTGAGACTTCTGTTTCCAAAGCAAGAGTCTCTAAAGGGTTTGTAGGTGGAAAAGATCTGGCTCTCATCTTTGGAAATTTCTTGAAGCTGAGAACCAGACCCTGGCTCACTACTTCCAGGACCCACCTGTCTGAAGTTAAAGACTGCCAGTCCTGGACGAAGTGAGCCAACCTGCCCCCTACAGGTAGTGGACAGCCGACCCTGGGCATCCCATCAGGGTGCCTGTTTGGCAGGGGCTTTAGGCTGAGGGGTGGGCAGGCCTGCTCGAACCCCGCCTGCCTCCTCCTTGAAGAACCCCTCTGTAACATGGGCTGAAGAGGCGGAGGCCTAGGTCTGGTAAAAGGCCTGTGAAAAGGCCTATCCCTACCTCTGGGGGCTGCCTCTGAGGAGTGGCTTGCCGTTCCCTGGCTTGTGCACTCCTGTAAGTGGTTCTATATTCATCCATTTTCTTCATATAATTCTCTGTCTGCTCCCCAAACAGAGAATTTCCCACCACAGGAAAATCCATAGCCTTAGACTGGGTATCCTGTGACAAGGTAGTACACCTGAGCCAGGCCAATCTCTGAAAAGCCACAGATGTAGCCATGACTCTAGAGGACACATCGTTAGAATCCACTGCAGCATGGAGTTGCACCTTAGATGCCCCAATACCATCAAGAGCCACCTGCTCCAGCTCCTTTGCGAGCTGGCCAGGGACCTGTTTGGCTAAGGCCGTGACAGTATCCCATCTAGATTTCTGGTATCTTGCAACATAAGCCATATAGTTAGCTTGTCTGAGTCCCAAGGATGCTGCCATGTATTGTTTTTTTGCCATGGCATCAATCTTCCTGGAATCCTTGTCAGGAGGATGTGAAGCCAGTGGAATATTAGCTTTATCACAGCTGCAGCCTGAACTACCCCAACATGACTGCATTGCTGTGAAAGAAAATCTGTATCAGGACCCGACAAAGTGTACCTCCTGTCCATCTTTTTATCCACAGGAGGCACAGAATTTGGAGCTTTTAAAATTTTTATTGTTTGTTTTCTAAAAGATTTATGTAAAGGGATGGACAACCTCCTGGACTCTGGGATATCCATCATCTCCACATAGTCAGGCTCCTCTTGCTCATCCAAAGCCTCCTCTAAGGGAAGCTGGAGGGTCTCAGCAACTTTTTTATAAAACAAAAAATGAGAAGGGGACTCAGAAAGCCTAGGGGGAGACTCACCTGAAGGTCTGTCTGGGGAGATGTCCGGTTCAATGGGCACATCCAGACTTTCAAAGTCACATTCACGCTGATCATAATCCTCATCCCCCTCCTCTGGTTCATAGAACTCTTCTATATCATAATCCTGAACCACTGGAACCGACCGAACCGACCTTTTGCCAGACAGTAGCAGTTCAGAGGGAACCGGGGATAGGGACTGGACAATCTGTATTGCCCTGGCTATCTCTGCAGCAGTTGGAGAAGGAATTTTGGACTCCAAACCTGCTGATTTTTTAGATTTCTTTGCTGGAACTGGCTCCTCAGAGCCAGCTTTTCATTGCCGAGAAGTCTCGCCCTGGTCAGAGGGCACTCCTCTGGTTCGGTTGGCACCCGAACGGGCTGCATCGGGTCAGTGGACTTTTGGCCTCTCGTTCCTGAGCCTGCCCACTCCTCTTGTCCAGGGTGGCTGCAGGAAATTCTTACAAATCTGGCAGTCTGAATTGAGGTGGTCAAACCCCATACAATGAGACATATGTAGTGTGTGGGTCAGCCTTGGCAAAGGCTTCCCACAGACACTACAGAGATTGGAAACACATGAGCCCGGTTTTTCTTTTGGGTTTCTCAGACATGATGCCAGCCTAACCAACAAACTTGCCCTTTAATGGCAGTGCCAGGCAAGACACCTTATCGTTCCAAACTCGTGTACGGGTCGTGGAAAACCGTAATGAAACTGCTTAGAACCGATAAGAACCTGAACAAGATTTCAAGAAGCCTTAAAAGGCTTTAAACTTACATTTTTATATAATTCGATCGGTTCAACCGAACCGATAACACTTTACAAGTTCCACACAGGAAAAACCTATCTATTACTTACGATTACCATAGACAGAGCTTGAACCGATCGGTTTTGCAGTTAAAATAATTAAATCGCGGTTAAATTAAACCGGAAAAATGAACCGAGCAACAGGAGGAATCTCCGGAGCGACTGTTCAGTGAGGCGGAGTAAAGAATCTGACGGTTTCGGTTTGAAACCAGCCTAACAGAGCTTCTGAACCGAGCTCGCGCTCTAAGCTCCGTGCTCTGCATGGAAGTTAACTCTTTCACCTCCGGAGCAGTTCTAAGGCTGGGACAAACTGCAATAGTCATAATATAGCAAGACTTCATGTTGTTTGAAAAAGCAGATGCTTTCCTACATCAGCACCAGCTATGAGAGCCTTAAGGAGTTCTTGCATGGGAGTGCCCTCTAGTAAGGCTTGTGCAGCTGCCTTGGCCTTTCTCCAGAAAGTGTTCTGGTACTTAACCATGTGGGCCTGATAGTTAGCAATTCTAAGTCTTTATAAGTGACACTGCAGAGGGACTGGAAGGAAAAGTATGTCTCTTTGCAGATGACACAAAGATCTGCAACAGGGTCGATACAGAAGGTGGGGGAAAGGATGCAAAGGGACTTGGCAAAGTTGGAGGAATGGTCAAATGTATGGCAGCTTAGATTCAATGCAAAGTGCAAAGTAATGCACCAGGGAAACAAAAACCCAGGGGAAGAGTACACAATGTGGGGTGAAATACTAACAACAACAAAAATGGAAAGGGACCTGGGGGTAGTCATATCAGATGACCTTAAGGTGGCCAAGCAATGTGAGAAGGCAGTAAGGAGGGCTGGTGGGATACTGGGGTGCATAGGGAGAGGCATCACCGGTAGAAAACAGGAAGTTGTTATCCCTCTGTACAGACAGTTAGTGAGACCCCATCTGGAGAACTGCGTGCAGTTCTGGAGACCCCATCTCCATGAGGACATAGATAGAATGGAGGCTGTCCAGAGGAGACGCTAAAATGGTGAGGGTCTGCACCAGAAGACATCTGAGAGATTAAAGGAGCTTAATATGTATACCCTCAAGGAGAGGGGGGACATGATAGAAACTTTCAAGTACCTCAAGGGAATCAACAAAGTCCAAGAGGGTAGCATCTTTCAGAAAAAGAGATGCACAAGAACAAGGGGGCACAATTTGAAGATGGGGGGGGACGGCTCAGAGGCAATGTGAGGAAGTACTTTTTCACTGAGAGGGTTGTGGATACATGGAACAGCCTTCCTGAGGAGGTAGTGGAGTCAAGGACAGTGGGGGAATTCAAGAATGCATGGGATAGACATAAGGCAATTCTAGTGGGGGGGTATGAGGAAGTAGGCTGTCGGTTAACTAGGATCTACAGCTTATCCATTAGGTAGGGAAATGGGCAGACTAGGTGGACCAAGCGATCCTTATCTGCCATCAAATTCTATGTTTCTAAGGCCCAGGGAAGCTGAGGCATAAATCCTCTTGCCTGGCACATCCAACCTCCTGGACTCTTTATCAGGAGTTAAAGGAGTTCAGGTGTTTAGGTGCCATTGACCTATCATGGGCAGCACTACTAACCACAGAGTCTGCCTCAGCCTGGGTGGCAAAAAAGAGCTTCCCCAAAGGAGCCATGTACAATTTGTCTGTTTTTCTTAGTATGGCTGGGATGACATTTGGCCTATACCGGGCAGCAAAGGTGGCATCCTCTAGGGCAGGGAGAAGAGGTGGTACCACAATAGAAGGAGAATCCGGTAACTCCAAGAACTCCATTACATGTTTCTTGATGGTGTCCTGCTCCTCTAAATCAAAACCCATGGCAGCCTATAACTGCGACATCATGGTGAGGAAAGTTGGGTCCTCTGATGAGGACCTTGGAGTGAGTACCACTGAGTCCTCACTGCAGGTGGACATGGTAGAGCTGCTGCCCCTCTCATAAGGACTTTCAGCATAGTCCTCAGGGTCCACACACTATAGAAGATCTAAGAATTCACTAGGGTTTACACATACATACATTACATAAAGACCACTTGAAACTTCAGGAAGAGTCATTAGGTTCAATTTGCAACCAAAAACATTTCTTTCAAGGTAATACCACTGTTCTTCTCTTTTGCAGACCTGATTTAGCATGTTAAGCTACACTAAATACCCATTAGATTGCACTGAGGATCATAAGTGACCGCCCCCTACCACCAATTATGCTGATCCCAGAACATGCTTTTTTTTTTTTTTTTAGCTCAGCTTTATTCAAAGAGTTAGGATTTGATAACAAAGACTTAAGCACAGTTCGCATGATATTTAAAAGAAATCAACAGCAAATTACAGTTAGGAACATAACTTTCCTCAAAAAGTCTTACAAAGACAATTAACTGCATGGTCACCGTATTGCCAGCTAAAGTTAAATGTATTAGCATGCTTACTACATAGTTTATCACTGAATACAGAAACTTACAAAATAAATAGATTACAACATCTAGAACCAAACATTAACTGTATGGTGTTATGGATTTCTACTTCTCTGAATCTGAAGTGTGTGTGCAAGCCTGTTTGTACATAGGATACTGCTAAGTGCATCCTTTAGTGAGGGGGGCAGGAAAAATATTTTTAGCTGCAAGGAACCCTCACTCGTTTGCCTAGGCAGGGATCCCAGGCTCTTCCTCCATTCCCTTCCTTTTTTTAATTTTATTTACTATGCTTTTTGGCCCCGGCGTGCTCATCCATCTGCTCACTCCTGCACCAGTCTCACATCCCCATTACCGCCATCTGACACAGATACTCCCTGACTTGCCCCCAAGGGCGGGGGCTGCAGCATCAAGACCCACCCATCTATGACAGGTGAGGTGTCAGCAAACCGACACTGCCTCCCTGGCTTCCCTCCCAGGGTGGGATTTGGGGCCAGTAGCGATGACTGCGGGACTGGGAATTAGTCTGCGGCAGAGCGGCGAAGAGCGATGACGACCTGGGTGCAGGGCAGCGTCATCCAGAGCACACGAAGAGATTTTCTTGTTTTTTCTGGGAGGCGGGGATGTGCAATGACGTCCGGCGTCCGCCCTGCCTCCTGAAGCAGACTGACGCTGGTTGCTGTGGTACTCCTGGCCTCTGCCAGGGGTTCCCGGCACACCGAGTGTACTCTCCACCCTCCCCTGGAGAAGGAGAGCAGTCCATGGGACCCTTCATCTTTCTCCTCCTGGCCGTCCCTCTGATGACCCGGGTCCATTCGAACCTGGGTTGCCAGCGTCTGGCGGAAATCCAACCGCTACACCGGCCCCCCATCCCTTCTGATTCAGCCACTGAAGTGGTCCAAGTTATCTGATGGGTATCCCACGAGGCCCAAAGGGAGGTATATTTGGCTACATTCATATTTAATTCTGCTGTTATGCATTCCATTGTTTGCACCTCCAGCACTCTGGACCTCCAGTCACTCAACTCCAGGGCATTTACGGACACCACTCACAGAAGAGTATAGAGCTGTCTCTTTTTGTGTGAACCCACTTCCTCAAGTGGAAGTCCCAGAATCAATGACTTAAAGCTATGAGGTAATGAGTTACCTCAAACTGACTTCAGCTCTGATTTAACCTGCCTCCAAAAGGTTTGTCCCCATGTTGACAATCTGGTAGCCATAGTTAACAGAAGACTGAATGCCCTGTACCGTAACCAGGCAAATCTCACTGGGGTTGCTAGATGCCTTATTGTGGCCAACTCCATGCTGTCACTTACAGATTATGGCCTCCCTGTCTACGTAGCTGTCTGTGACATTGTGCTAAACAGAGTAAAGCTGATCTGTAATAAGGCAGGCTGCTTTGTACTTGGTGCAGATAACCGCACTCATAGTTGTACTGTTTGAGCACTTACAAACTGGCTACCTTTATCCTCCAGAATAAAGCTCTAGATCTGTTTGCTAGCTAGATCAGGTATCAGTCCAAGTTCTTTCAAGATCATAGCAAAAGTTCAAAATTCTTGAGCTATAGGCTTTGGCCGGCATATGACAATGTCTAAAAGTCCTTTTCTGTCTCTTCATAGCACTCTCATACTGCCCAAGGGAGAGATTTGAGAGACCTTTCCTTTTCTGTGTCCAAGGCAAGATGAGAGCTGTGACCAGGTCAGGATGCAAAAGACAAGCATGTGCTCCTTTGTCTTTTCTATCTCTCTAGCAAAAAGCCACCATATGGGTTCAGCTCTTTTAAGTGCTGATTCAATCCCCCCTTTATGAATTATTCGCGAGGTCCTTTGATCAGAAATTCAAGACCTCTTTACCAAGTCATCCTTTATGCATTATTATACAATGGCAAGAAAAAATCCTGGACTCTGACTGGTCAGTCTTGGGCTGGACCCGTGATGTTATCCCAGTACAATATCACGGGTCTAGTCTCAGCCTCACTGTGAACCTGTAGATGAGCTAGATATGCTTGAGCCTCTTGAGCTTGACTGTTTCCTCTGCTCTTAAAAAACAAAAATATTTTTCCACACAGAAACATCTTTAAAATGATTTTTTTTATTCTGTAGAACAACGAGCCATTGTATAATAGCAATAATGCCCTCCAGGGTGTGTGTCATTTGGGATAACGTCACGCCTCAGGTTGTTGGATGCACTCGGCCTGCGGCCTTGTGCCCAACTACCTGAGGCGTGACGTTATCCCAGCACGACTCACACCCTGTCGGGCATTATTGCTTAATTCATAAGTCCTTTGACGAGGCTGAAAATAAGCAGAATTGCCTAGTCCTCCTTTACCGGTCAACAAAAACAAAATAAAATAAATAAAAGTTCAAGACCTCTTTACCAGATTTTGCCTATTTTTATAGCAGTCCCACATTCCAATGTCACAGTGGTTCTTTAAATTATGTGGGTTATCTGGCCTTTGAGGTACATCCTCTGATCTAGCATCTGCTATTTTTTCATATTTTGTGAGAATATTTACTTTTATGTTAACTCCTTTCCAAGTCTCAATGCCCACTGACTAGCCTGAAGAAGTTTCTTGTTCATGTTCCTTGGCATGTTTGTGCAGGATTTTCTTAATCAGAATACGTTTTGATAATTCATAAAAAAAAAATAATAAACTCAGAGTGTTGGCTGTGATTAAATATAATAATATACAGTATATTTTGTATCTTAGCCTAATTTTTCCTACAACTCAAATAAGGTTGAGGAGCCTGGGTTGTTAACTCCATGAGAATTTGTTATTCAAAGATGCTAAGTTGAAATACGATTTGTAGTGCTCCATCCTGGCAAATTAAATAGGCTAGGTCACAGTCTTAGACTATCCTGGGAAACAGTGCCAACCCACAGTGGTCCCTACTAGTACAGACCTCCTAACCCTCACATAATGCAGTAACAGTTTGTCCCCACAGCCACTTAATAGCCTGCAAATAAAAATTGGAGGGAGTCAGTATTTCAACCAAGTATGAAAGGAATTTACTGGGGGTCATGAACCGAGTCCTAAGGGTTCAGCATTCAGAGTTCTTTATTTTATAGAAATGTATAAAATCATGTCAATTTACTACATCCAATATTCGACACAAAGAACATACATAAAATTACACAAAATACAAAAGATAATAAACAATTCAAGGTACTCTTGTACAGTGCAGCAATTAATCACATTCAAACTACCACAATGTAAAATCTAGTCTTCTATCATACCTTGCAGAACTATGCGATTTTTATTGCCTCAAAGAATTTGGCTAACGCATACAATTTCTTAGTTTTAAAAAATGTATTACCACCTCCATATCCGCCACTGTCTTGTACTGTATTTCGGTAATAATGGAACTAACCAATGATTCCTTTCTATAGTCCATCTATCACACTCAAACTTGGTATGTACGAGAGAGAATTGTGGCTGCAATTGCACTGTCTCATGGGCTTATAACCTAAGTATTTGTCTAAATTAAAGTACATATTACCAAGATATGCCAACCTTACAGCACTTAATATATATCTATGCCAAGCATTCTCACATTTCACTAGGTATAATTCTACACCCCAGTCATCTTTCAGTCTAGAATAAATTCTTCCTGTGTCTACTTCATTAATTTTTCCCATATCTAGCTGCATAGCATCATCACGAAGCTGAATGGTGGCTTGGCTGATAAATAAATCATGGCTGAGAATAGGTCCATAAGCCCTACATCTTTAAGAATATTATTCAGTCTGGTGAACCAGTTCTCTGTATTTTTACCAACTTCTAAAAACATTAACATCTCAAGCCAACACATTTTTGGTAAATGCTCATTATTCATTGCCATTATTCATTTCCATAAAGTAACAGATCTAATTTGTATTCTAGTATTGATCTGTAACTGTCCTGCCTCTAATCTTAGGAAGCTAGTTGGGCAATCTCTTGGGAGATGTAATGTATTCTGAATGAACACATTCTGAATTATTTCAATATTCTGTAATGCAGTTCTCGCTAGATCCAGGCCCCAAATTTCACTCCCATATAGCATTTGCCCTATCGTTTTTGCTTCAAAACCCTTTTTCACTGCTACATAAGAATTATTAGCAATCTTATTTGCAAATGATGCTACTGCACTAGTTGTCCTTTTTGAGTTACTCTTTAGGTCAGACATCTGCTGATTCCAGGAGATCTTGGAGTCAAAAGATTATACCCAAGTATTTATATTCGTTAATGACCTCAAATTATTTCCCCAGAATAGACCATTCTTTTTCTACTTTTTTTTGTTATTCCTACCAAACATCATATTTCTGACATCTCAACATTTTTTTGATAAATCTAATGACTCTAGTGAGTTCATAATACTAGACAGGCCTCATCTTAATTCCAGTGGGGTCAGGGATAAAACAACTGCATCATCTGCATACATTAGTAACTGGGCCCTTTCAAAAGCTTACTATGTCAACATCTGCTAGAGAAATAGCAGTTACGTAAGAACTTATCGTAACAGTAGACTTTTGACAGAGGTTCCTGCTGTAGGTCTTCACATATAAGACTGCACCCCCTGGCGTCAGGTCCGCATGGCAAACTTGTAGCTAGCAATCGTCCCATGCCTGCCCTCCAGTTCTTTTCCACCGAAGATTGAAGGATAGGAAGTAGAAAGAAGGAATAACGACTTCTGGGACCCTGTGCCCTGGGTGAGCCACAGGACTAGACCGGAGAAAAGGAAATAAACTCCAGGAGTTGTGGGATAGGTGGGAGGGAAACTAGACCTACTGCAGGAACCTCTCTTGAAGATCTACTGTTACGGTAAGTTCTTACGTAACTGCTATATCTTACTTTGAGAGGGTTCCTGCAGTAGGTCTTCACATATAGGACTGAATACCAAGCAGTCTAACAAAAAGGAGTCGGAGATGATGTTCCAGGAGGAGGAAAATGTCTGCCAACTAAGGGTCTGTCTTAAGACAGAAGACCTTGCAAAACTGCAAGGCCGAAACCAGCTCGATGCCTAGAGGCAAAGTCCAGACTGTAATGCTTAGTGAAGGTGTGGACGGAAGACCAGGTGGCCACTGCAGAAATATCCGAAAGGGACACATTCCTGAAAAAGGCAGCAGAAGTGGCCACACTCCTAGTGGAGTGACCTTTGACCACCCCCGGAAGGGGTTTCTCGTACTTCTGGTAAGTGTATTGAATACAGTTAGCCAGCCACATAGACAAAGTCTGTTTAGTGATCGCCTTAGAAACATAGAAACATAGAAGTTGACGGCAGATAAGGACCGCAAGGCCCATCCAGTCTGCCCATTTCTTTTTCTACCTCATAAATGTGCCATCGGCCTTTGCTCTGTCAGTGACCTATCTATTCATAGTCATTTGTATTGCTCCCTTATGCCTATCCCATGCCTGTTTGAAGCCCTGCACTGTATTCATAGCCACCACTTCTTGTGGTAAGCCATTCCATGCATCCACCACCCTTTCTGTGAAAAGAATTTCCTCATATTCCCCTTAATCGGCCTCCCTCTAATCTCATGCTGTGTCCTCTTGTCCTGCTATTTTTCTTATATTTAAACATGTTAGACTCTTTCACCTTGTTTATGCCCTTAAGGTGTTTAAATGTCTCGATCATATCACCTCTCTCCTCCTTTGCTCAAGGGTATACATATTGAGCTCCGTTAATCTGTCCTCATATGTCTTCTGATGCAGTCCCTGCACCATTTTGGTTGCCCTTCTCTGGACTGCCTCAATTTGGTTAATGTCCTTGTGAAGGTGTGGCCTCCAATACTGCAGTACTCCAGATGGGGCCTAACCAATGTCTTGTACAGAGGGATTATTACCTCCCTCTTACGACTTGTGATACCCCTACTAATACACCCTAACACCCCCTAGCCTTACCTACTGCTTTAGAGGTCTGCTTGGATGATTTTAGGTCATCAGTGATGATGATGCCCAAGTCTCTTTCTTCCTTTGTGACTGCTAGCAACTCCCCTCCCAGCCTATAAGTGGCTTCAGGGTTTCTCTTCCCTATGTGCATGATTTTGCACTTCTTTGCATTAAATCCCAGTTGCCACTCTTCTGACCATTCTGCTAGTTTATCCAGATCTCTTCTCATTCTGCCCACCCCATCTGGATCATCTACTCTGTTGCAGATCTTGGTGTCATCTGCAAACAGACAAGCCTTACCCTCTAGTCCATCTCTGAGGTCACTAATGAAGATGTTGAATAGGACTGGCCCCAGGACTGATCCCTGAGTACCCCACTTGTGACTTGCATCTCTTCTGACTGTATACCATTTACCACCACTCTCTGTTTTCTGCCAGTCAACCAGTTTGCCACCCAGTTGACCAACTTCTGACCCACCCGAGCCTACCTAGCTTATTTATCAATCTTCTATGTGGAACAGTGTCAAAAGCTTTGCTGAAGTCAAGGTAGGCGACATCAACTGCTCCCCTTGGTCCACCACTCTGGTTACCCAGTCAAAGAAATCTATGAGATTAGTTTGACAGGACCTTCCTTTGTAAACCCATGCTGTCTTGGATCCTGTGCCCTAGGAGTTCCAGGTGTTGCACTATCCTTTCCTTAAGGAGTGCCTCCATAATCTTGCCCACTACTGAGGTAAGACTGACAGTCTGTAGTTCCGCCTCCTCCCTGCTACCACTCTTGTGGAGTGGGATCACATGAGCCCTTCTCCAGTCTTCTGGGACCTCTCCTGTGCTCAGAGACTCACTAAACAATTCTGCTAATGGCTCTGCTAGTTCCTCCTTTAGCTCCTTAAGTACCCTGGGATGTATGCCATCAGGTCCCATTGCCTTATCCACCCTGAGCTTATAAGCTCTTGTAAGACCCTTTCTTTTGTGAAGGGAGTAGTGCTCACCTCCCTCCCCTGTGTCCATGATGCTGAGCTGTGGGCCCTGCCCTACCTTCTCTTCAGTAAATACTGAGCAAAGTATCTATTTAGGATAGATGCCTTTACAGGGTCCTCCTCACATGCTCCTTTTCTCCATTAAGCTTAATACCCCTCTGGACTTTCTCCTTTCACTAATGTATCTATAGAAAGTCTTGTCACCTTCTTTTACTGTTCGTGCTAGTGTTTCCTCAGTTTGGGACTTTGCCTGCCTTACTGCCTTACCTGCTTCCCTTAGGGCAGTTTGGTATGCCTCCTATCTTCATCCGCTGTGTTCCCTTATATTTTCTGAAGGCCAGCCTTTTGGCTCTGACCTTTTCTGCTACTGTATTTGAGAACCAAAGTGGTTTCCTTCTTCTTTTACTTCCTTTTCTGTCTAACACAATGGGATGTTGCTTCAAGTATTGTATCCTTAATGCTTGCCCACTTTGCCTGTACCTCCTCACCTGTGTTTCTTTTGCCAGGGCTAGCTTAACTCTGTTGGCCATCTTATCAAAGTCAGCTCCTCTGAAGTCCCATATTTTTGCTTTGGAATGGGATGATTTAGATGTAGTAGCCAAATTGAACCATACCATGTGATGGTCACTGGCTCCCAGGTGACCTTCTACCTGGAGATCTGTGATCCCTTCTTTGTTAGTCAGTACTAGATCTAGGATAGCCCTGTCTCTTGTGGGTTGCTGTACCAGTTGTTTGAGGCCCTCCCTGCAGGGAATCCACTATGAGTCTAGTTCTGGCAGATGTTCCTGCTGGTATTGACCAATCTGTATCTGGCATGTTGAAGTCTCCATTATCAGAACCTCCCTTTAGCTGTCATGTTTTGTATATCTTCTAACAGTAATGTGTCTATGTCCTCCCCCGGGTCTGGAGGCCTGTAGACAACCCCAATTCTTATGGCTGTCCCATTTCCTATTTCCAGGGTGACCCACAGTTCTTCTGGCTCCTTATGTGTATTCTGAATTTCTGTAGCTTTTATATTTTCATTGACATACAGGGCCACTCCACCCCCCCCAACACCTCGGTCTCTTCTGAACAGTACATAGCCAGGTACTGAAGTCTTCCAAGTGTGGTTACTGGTAAACCATGTCTCGCTAATTGCTACTATATCCAGTTTAGCCTCTGTCATTATTGCCTGCAAGTCTGGGATCTTATTTCCCAGGCTGTGAGCATTGTGTACATGATTTTCCATTGGCCAGATTTTGGTGTGTTAGTTGTTGGGTGAAGTTTGGCATTACCCTGTGCATCGTATGGGGAGACAAACCTTTTTCTTACCTGGTGATGCAAATGAATGGCAAACCACGCTGAATTCCTGTTTGACCACTAGCTGAGGGGGGAGGGGTGTTCTTCCCAATCGACGTATGGGGTGCTGCACCCCTCTCCCCATTTGCTAGTTTAAATATTCTGCAAAGACGTCAAACTTCTGCCCCAATGCACTGACTCCCTCTTTAGTCAGATGCAGTCCATCAAATTTAAAGAACTTTCGCTCCCAGAACTGTTGCCAGTTCCCTACAAATCTGTGTCCTTTTCCTGGCACCAGCCCTTGAGCCACGTGTTTAGCTCCCCTATCTCCCCTTCTCTGACCTTCCGTCCATCTGCTCCCCTCTCCCAGACTGGCAGGATCTCAGAGAAGGAGATGCCGGACGAAATAGATGATAGTTTGTCACCCAGCCTAGTCAGGTGTTCCTTGGTCTCCACAACTGACCGGCTGGCGAGATCATTAGTCCCTATGTGTACTAGGACATCAATGTTTTCTCCTGCTTTGTGAACAATTTTAGCAATGCGGTCAGTGTCTCTCCTTGCTGATGTACCTGGGAGACATCTGACCATCACCCCTGGCTGGAGATGGGTATCAACTCCCCGAATCATGGAGTCTCCTATGATCAGAAGTTTTTTGGATTTCCTTTGTGCTTGTTTAGTTTTGGTTCCTGATTTGGGTGAGTATTGTTGTGTTAGCTCCTGTGCCGCAGTGTCCTGCTCTGCAGTGTCTTCTGCCTCTTTATTTGATTTCAGAGATAGAGGCAGATACCTGTTTGTAGTGTTTATATGGTTTTGGAGGTAATGTGTTGGAGAGCAGAAGTGATGGGGCACCTGATTTGCTCCTCCTAACCACCTGCCAACCTCCTGGACCAACTACCCTCTACGGTCGAGGTTTTCTGTTGGATGCTGGGGAAATGGCGGTGGTTCTTATAATGTATTTCCTCTTCAATATGAAATTTGAGGCGTGCAATCTCTGCCCATGCTGCCTGGAGCTGTGACCTAAGATCTCCAAAGGCCCAGCATGTAGGACAGTGTCCTAAATCTTGTAAGACTGTCCTTCTGAAAATTGTTCCACAGTACCTGCAGTTAATGAAATCCATTCCAAATAAGTTGCTGGGTTTGTGACCTAGTCAGAGTAATTAGAAAGAAAAAAATGCAAGTAATGGTTTAATTGTGCTTTGTTTAACTTGTTATAACAAGTTAAATTACTAGTGCCCTGTAAATGAGATCACCTTGTGGAGGCCCCACTGATCCGCCCCTTCCTGCTCTGCCACAGGAAATGTCACAACTGTGGTACCCTATAAATGGAGTGTAGCGTGGGGTGGTTGGGGATGGGGGTGGGTGGCTGGGCCCTTCCCCTGTCTAAAAAGAAGAACCACGGACGAAAGAACAAGTGCCCTGGCACTGGGAGGCAAAGGCCACAAACAACTCATTCGACTTTCGAACCTCTCTAGTCCGAGAGGTATAATACCTCAAAATCCTGTGCACATTGACTGCATGCAGAAGATATTCCCCCCAGTTGGAATGCCCTGGGAAGAAAACCGGCAGTTCAACACTCTGATTGAGAGTCATCTCTGAAAGAACTTTCAGAAGAAAAGAAGGATTAGTCCGCAGGGCCACCCGGTCCCTGTAGAAAATTAAATAAGGCTGCCACAAACTAGAGCCTGAAGCTCTGAAAGCCTTCAAGTTGAAGTAACTGCAACCAAAAACAGCAGCTTCCAAGCCAGGAAGCACATTTGACAACTTGCTGCCAGTTCAAAACCGGGAAAAGTAAGTTCTTCCAACATAACTTAAGATCCCAGGGAGGACAAGGGTTCTGGACTGGAGGTTTGATGTGAAGGATCCCCTTTAAGAAAGTCTTGGAAACCTCTAGCTGGGCTAGGGTTTTACCCTCCACCAGATGGTGGTAGGCCAACACTGCAGAGAGATGGACCTTAAGTGAGGAGTAACTAAGGCTCAACTCTGAAAGATGTAAGAGGTACTCTAAAACCTGGAAGGCCGAGAAAGAAAAAGGGTCCAAGCGCTTAGCTGTGGCTGAAATAGAAAATCTCTTCCACTTCATGGCATAAGTGGATCTGGTAGAGGGTTTTCTGGCCTCCACCAAGACCTGAGCAACCTGAGAGGAAACTCCATAGTGAAAAATTGCTATCTCCACAGGTGCCACACATGAAGATGGAGAGACTTGAGACTCAAATGTACCAGGGTGCCCTGCTCCTAAGACAGAAGGTCATGAGATAGAGGCAGAGGAACCAGTGGTTCTAGAACTAGTTGTTGCAATGGTGGGAACCATATCTGCTGGGGCCACAGAGGAGCAATCAAGATCATGTGTGCCCCCTCTGCCTGCAGCTCCAGAAGAACCTTCTGGATGAGAGGAAAAGGAGGAAAGGCATACAGAAACCTTCCTGTCCAGGATAGAGACAGTGCGTTTCGCCAAAAAGCACCATGCCCGGGAATGAGCGAGCAAAAGCTGGGCAGTTTTGCGTTAGATGGGATGCGAACAGATCTAGGTCTGGTTGACCCCACAGAAGAAACAGGTCTTCTACTACCTCCTGCTTTAGTTCCCACTCATGAGCCCTGGCTACTGATCAGCTGAGACTCTCTGCCAGGGTATTGTGAACCCCCGGCATGTGGGCTGCTGTCAGAGTCAATCCATTCTGAATCCCCCAACACCATACTCTCATTGCTTCTCTGCAAAGAGGATACAATTGGGTACCTCCCTGTTTGTTCAGATACCAGACAGTGGTTATGTTGTTTGTCTGGATGAGAAGTGTTCCCGGACGAAGTAACGACTAGAAGGCCTGGAGAGCATAGAGGACTGCTCTTGTCTCCAGGATGTTTGTTTATTTTATTTATTTATTTCAATCTAGGATTACAATACCTTTGAGCTGAGGCTCTTTTACAAAGGTTCCACGTCAGCGTGTGCAACAGTCATCATTTTTAGTTACAAACATATAGTCATTGACTTACAGACATGTAATAACCAGTACAAAGACTTGAGCTATGAGCAAGACAAGGGAAGGAGGGTGGGTGGGTGGGTGGGGAAGTGAGGTAGGAGATCGAGGGAGGTAGGAGGTGCAGGTGGTAAGGGCTAAGGTGACGATTCCTCCGTGGGAGACCAGGAACCTTGCATTCTGTGATCTCCTAGATGAGCGCCATAACCCTTATCGGAAGCATCTGAGGTAAGGGTTTGGGAAGGAGCCTGAAAGTGGAAGGGGGCCCCCACCAACAAGTTGGTGAGATCCTGCCACCAGAGGAGATATTTCTGAAGACTGTTGGAGATCATGACCAACTGGTCCATATCGTCCAACCGCCGGTCCCATTGGACTCGAAGAGACCACTGAGTAACTCTCATATGCAGCCTGGCCAAGGGAACTGTTGGAATGGCAGCCGCCATTAGACTCAAAAGGCGAAGTACTGAACGAGCCGGGGTCCACCGAGACTTGGCCACCAAGGTGGCTTGGGAGACAAGTATCTCTGCTCAGCCAAGGGGTAGGAAGGCCTTGATCTGGACCGTATCCAGCACCGCTCCAATGAATTGGAGGTGCTGGGAGGGTACTAACTGGGATTTGGGTAGGTTGACCAAAATTCCCAGGTGGGAGAACAGATCCAGAGTGAAGGAGAGGGGCTCTTTCAGGCTGTCTGATGATGGGGCTGAAAAAAAACAACAATCGTCCAGGTATGGGAACACGGATATGCCCCTGCGACAGAGAAACGCCGCTACCACCACTAGGCACTTGGTGAAGACCCGAGGTGCTGAGGACAGGCCAAAGGGAAGTGCTCTGAATTGACAATGGCTCTCCAGGAAAGAGAACCTGAGGATGTGGCGGTGGGCCGGGAGGATAGGGATATGAAGGTAAGCATCCTGCATATCCAGGGAGCACAGCCAAGTGTTGAGACAGGAGCAGGGGCAGAAGTCCCTGGAGAGTCTGCAAGTAGAACCTCTTATATTCCACGAAGGGGTTGAGCATGCTGAGATCCAGAATATGTCTTAGATCCCCTGTTTTCTTTGGGACTAGGAAGAAATGGGAGTAAAATCCCTTCCTACTTGTTCTGGTGGAACGGGCTCTATGGCTGCCTTCTGCCGCGGAGCCTGTATTTCCTGTTGGATGATGGGGATCTGTCCCAACAGGCAGAAAGACATTCCCGCAGGATTTGCTGGAGGTGTCTCCAGGAACTCGACTGAGTGACTTCTTTGTATGAGTTGTAAGACCCATACGTCTGTGGTGACGGCCTTCCACCCTTCCAGGTGGAGGCCGAACCTCCCTCCTACCAGTCCCTCCGAGGGGGACGGAGGGAGTGGAAGGAGAGAAAACGAGTCAAGACACGAAGGCGAGGGGAGCTTTAGCTCCTGAGGCAGCTTCGACAAACTTGGCCCGAGGACTTTAGGCTCCTGAACCAGTGGCACGTCGTTTATTTTGATGTTTGCCCTGGTTCTTGTTCCACTTCCTCTGGTGACGAAAAGGCTGCTACTTTTGGCCTATACGGTACATACAGCGTACGTCTCTGAGGGACCTTCCACTCTCCTGCAGCCCCGTAATTATGTCTTTTGCATCACCGCCAAAGAGAACTGGACCCCTAAACGGTGCGTCCAGCAGGGATGACTGAACGTCCTGTGCCAAACCTGCCAGGCACAGCCTGGCTAGGCGCCTAAAGCAGATTCCTGAGGCCGCAGCCCGAGACACAAAGTGCATAGAATCGTAAATGGCTCGGAGTGCATGACGGCAGGATGATTTACTCATCCACACTTTTTCCAGGAGCGTAGCCCTGAGCTGTTCGATCCTTCTTGAGTTCCGAGAGTGAGGACTTTTGAAAGGCCACCATGTGCGAAACATAGTTTAAGGATCTGATGGCGCAGGTGGATGAGGCATAGATTTTCCTGCCATACTGATCCAATTGCTTAGAGTCCTCGTCCGGAGGAGAGAAACTTAAGTGGTCTGGTTGTGCCGATCGGTCATGGGCTGCAGTAATGACCACAAAGTTTGCTTTGGACTGGGTGGTAAGGTGAGACATCCCTTCTGCGGGGAAGTAGGTTCTGTCAGCTTTCCATGAAACAGCTGGGATAGAGGAGGGCTGTTGCCATATGGTGAACGTGAGATCCTCATGTGGACCCATCCAAGGGGGAATGGGGAAGGGATCCATATTGGCAAGGTCCAAATGTTCAGCACACCTCTTGCGCTGCGGGTCTAACTCTTTGGACAGCCAGTCACAAGCTTTCTGGATGGTTCTCAAGAGCTCCCCAATGGAAGGGTCCTCCGGGGGTGAGTTAGGGGACTCCTTAGGTAAGGGGCTGACCAGTGAACAGGGTTCAGATTGGTTGATATCTGAGTCTTCATCAGACTCAGAAGAGTCCAGCCTGCTAGGCAGGGAGGGGTCCATGTCAGTGTCCCCCACATGGAGAGAACCCGAGGCTTGGCCAGAAGGGACCGGACTGGGGGTGGTACCCTAGGAAGAGGGGTACCCCTACCGGCTGAGACTGTTTCAGTTCAGAAAGGAGTTACATCTTGCCACCATGCCAGGATGGCCTCACAGTTGGGCGGCAGTGGTGGAGGAGGAGGGGGAGAAGGCTGGTACCCAGGATACCTGGAGAAAGTGGGGGGTAACTGGGTGGGTGATGCCAGTAAGGAAACTAGTACAGACTCTGCCCTGAAAAGCCCAGCGAAGGATATCCTGGGGTCGGGTATCCCGACGATGGATAGCCTGGTGTCAGTTAGCCCGTCGGAAGGTAACCTGGTGTAGGGTAGCCCGGCGTAGGGTAACCCAGCGTCGGTGGGTAACCCGGTGTATGCGGGTAACCCGGCATCAGTGGAACGAAGCCCGGTGGTGGGCCACCTGGGGGTGGAAAATGAGGGTCAGGCCCTGGAAAACCACCAGAGAGGCTAGCAGGAGGAGTGGAAGGCCCAGCCAGGGGAGGTGCCGAAGGCCCGCTAGGCAGTGGGTCAGGTATAGGGCCCATGGGTCCCATGGGAGGAGGGTCCATGCCTGAAGTACCTAAGTCCGGTGACGGATCCCTAGGGAGGAAGGGTTCCGGCAGAGGAATAGAACCTGGTGATGGGAGGAGATCCGGCAGGGATCCCAACGATGGGTCTGGTAACGTGCCCGATGGGAGAGAAAAGTCGTGAACAGGTGGCGAATTCCTTGGGGTAGAGATCAGCAGGGATGAAGGTTCCCCCAAGGGCACACTCATCCCGGGGTCCTCAAGGAAGCACAATGGTAGAGCAGACGCGTCTGCGTGATTGACGGAGAACCCGGCCAACTTATCAGGTGCAGCTGGGCTGACCGTGGTAGTAACGCCACGGTCAGGTTTATTGGCCAAGGCCAGGTTCCCGGTGGCGGAGCCAGAGGGTGGCTTATCAGTGGTACTACTAGTGGGAGACCTAACAGACACCTCTAGAGAGGCGACCCCTGGCTACCCGCTTAACTCGGCGGGAGGAGGAGAAGGCGTTCGGCCTGTGGGAGCAGACGAAGGCCCAGCAGAAGTGGTACTCACGGTTGTTGAGGGACCACCCTGGTCATCGAACGATGCCTTGTTGGTTTTCCCCTGTGGAGAAGGGCTTCTCTCCCGGCATTTCTCCTAGTCCTTCTTCTTTTTTCTTTTCTCAGGGGCCGGTGACGACGATCTCTCTTGCAGCTCCTGAAGCTCCTTTTCCATGGAAGCTAGCCTCTTGGACAGAAGGTGGGCCTCAAGGGTCTGCCTGCATCGGGTTCGGGTGGCCTGATTGAACCCTCGGCAGACTGCAAACTCAGCAGAGTCATGCTTAGGCCCCAGGCAGAAGAGGCAGCGGGAGTGGTCGTTCCCAATGGGAATTTGAGCACCGCACTTGGAGCACTTTTTCTTTGGATGAGACAACATACACTCGCGGGTGTTTTTAGTAAAGTTTTATGCAAAAAATAGATGAAAAACGTCAAATAAAGAGCAGGCGACTGATCGCTGTTCTACCATGTCTGTCGAATGAACTGGCACGACAGCGGGAAAGAACTGGAGGGTAGGCGTTGGACCGCTGCCTTTTAAAGTCGAGCAGATGTCGCATCACCTGACAACAGGGGGGTGGTTCCCGCTGACAATTGCTAGCTACAAGTTTGTCGTGCGGACCTGACGCCAGACGGCGCAGTCCTATATGTGAAGACCTACTGCAGGAACCCTCTTGAAGTAAGACCAGTAGCTGTGACTACTCCTAATAATTGCCCACTGTTTTCCATGATACTGTTATTGTACTCCCCTAATTATCCATAATACCCCATACTACCTACCATCTTCTTACTGACTTTATCTCTCTGAACGTTCCCTCTAGCCCCACTATGTCACCCGTCTTCCTCTCCCCTCCCTCCCTTCACTCATGTCCTCGCCTGCTCACCCTTCCACCCCCTCCTTCACTGTGCTTCCTCTCTTCCTTACTTGCTTTACCAGAATCCAATCCTTATGGCTGACAAAGCTGCCTAAGGCTGCACCTGTTCTCCCTTCTGACCAGGCTTTTCAACAGCACAATTTTAAACTTTTTTGTAATATCATTTTATCTCCATTACCATATCAAACTGTTTTTAGAATGCTTAATTTTTTGTTATTTGTACTACTGTTTAGCTAGTGACTCTTGTATTGTTACCCATTGTACGTTTTCCCACCCTCTCCAATGTGGAAACTTTGTAAATGAGCTGTTTTCTGCTCAAAGGTATTGTCATCCAAGAATTAAATAAATAAATAAAAACATTTTTCACTCACTATTTTTGGCGAAAAAGTCCTAAGGGAAGAAACAGACAACGGTTAAGCAGACAAAATTATAAACTAACAGTGCCCCAGTGGTTGCTACTTCGCTTTCAGTGCAGCCTGCCCCAACAACCAACATAAACCCCTGCCTAACGGTACTGTCTGGCAATCTACCCTGTTCCACACTGGTACCAGTATATCACTATGTCTACACAGAGATGAAAATTACGTACTCAACGTAATTCTTGATCTTCCAGAATATCTTCACTTGTACATGAACCCTGATCTCTCCTACCACCAGACGAGCCCCCAGCAGATCTTTCTTAATCAGTCAATGTTTGAAACACAAAGTCCACAGAGCAGTATAAGCAACCAAGAAGTTCCAATTACTCTGTTCAGAATTTTTTGTTCAATTACATATTTTGTTTCAGAAAGGATTATACACGACAAAAGAGATATTACTACATTTTTCACAGTTCAAATGCATTGTTCACATTTAACATACACAATAAAATGCATCCAGCTTTAGACAATAAAGATGTCAATATTCTAACAACATTATAAAAAAAGAAAAAAAACAAAACAAGAGCAAAGCCAAACTAGTTTCTGTTACAAGAAGCCCAAGACAGTATTGTACCTGATATTGGTAATATTTTCCTCCTCTAGCAGCCCCCCCCTCCCCAACACCTGGAGCCACGGACACTCCTCTATCATATCCAAGGATTTTTATTTTATATTCTTTTTAAACAAGATTACCCAACTGAGATGCAATATTCTCAGCAGGGCCCTGCTTTTACCCAGGTTTACTGATGGAAGGGACTTACAGAGACAAGTGACTTGCCCAAGATCAGACTAACCACTGGCTGTGGTGCGATTTGCATCAGACTGAGTCAGTAGTTGTGGTGCGATTTGTACCTGTAATCTCCTGGTTCACAGTTCTGTGGGTTAACCAAGAACATACTAACATATTAAAATGCCAGAAGAATAGGCCTAATGGTCTTTCGCATCTGCTCATTTGGTCAGCCCCCACTCTGGGAGCTGACCTTGCTGCCCCCCTCGCCTTCTCTGGCTTCTCCCTTCCCAGTTCCGGATATTCTCGCTGCACTAGATTTTGCTTCCAGAACCCTTCCCCTGTACCTGTCCCACCCCCTCTTGAACCCCTCCACTGTCTCTGCCTCCACCAGCCTCCCAGGCAGCGCATTCCATGGCTTTTTTTTACCACCCTCTCAGTGAAGTAGCACCTACTTCTTTCTCCCCTGAATCTTCCCCCCTCCAGCTTCCACCCATGCCCTCTAGTGGCCCCCTCCTCCTTCCTTCGAAGCACCCTGACTGTTCCTCCCCTATTTACCCCCTTCACGTACCTGAAGATCTCTATCATGTCCCCTCGGTCCCTTCTCTCTTCCAATGTGTACATATTTAGCTCTTCAAGCCTCTCCTCATACATCCTGTCCCCCAAGCCCCAAATCATTTTGGTTGCCCTCCTCTGGACCCTCTCCAGGAGTTTAATGAGAAGAGAGAGCGAGAGATCGAGTGTGTGACTGTGTGTGTGTCTGTAGAATAAAGGAGCAAGGTGCAATGTGTACCATTAGGTCCTCAGGTAGCCTGGCTGTACCCCTTTTTAATGCACCTCAGCATGTAATATGCATTACCCAATGTTGCTACTGTGACTGCATAAAATAACTTATCATGATGATCCCCAAGACAGCTGCTAGTTTGTTATTTAAAGGAAAACTGTCCAAAACAGTGCTGCCAATTACCAGGGCTGCAAAAATGTTCGATTAGCACAACCTGTACATTATAGCTAACCTTTATCTAGTAATTTCTTTGGTTTCTTGCCTGTTTAGTGGTTTCTTGAACTGTCCTGGATGCGCCATTTGGAAACTGCTGCTGCACCAGAAAACAGAGCATGACCTTAGTGACTTGATGTTCTTCCTACTGTGTGCTGAAATGCTCGTACATGATGAGCGGGGCACATTTTTAAGGACTAAAAAGAAATAATGACCAATGTAGAACTCCTTGAGCTGTACCTCTAGCAGCAACTCCCGTTAAAAACGGAGCAGTGTAAGGTACTTAATTTTGTAAAGAAAGTTGTGGCTCCGATTTCGGGCAAGCGCAGTAGTGCCCAAGCTCCACGTTTGGGCATGCGCAGTAGTGCTAGGCGCTATTGCGCATGCCTGAGCTCGGAGCCACAACTTTCTTTACAAGATTAACTACCTTACACTGCTCCATTTTTAATGGGAGCTTTTGCTAGAGGTACAGCTCAAGGAGTTCTACATTGCAAATTATTTCTTTTTAGTCTGTAAAAATGTGCCCCGCTCGTCATGAATGAGCGTTCCGGCATACAGCAGGAAGATCAGGGGAGTTCATTAGCATACAAGCTACGGCTCTGGCCACTACCCTCCATGAAATGGTGCCACCCTCTCTGGAACTTCAAATATTGATTCCTAATGAAAGACACGAGCTACAACAGAAATGCCAGTCTCTCACTGCAAGTTGGCAGGTGAGTGGACGCTGGGAAGAAAATAGGGAATAATGCAGTTTTCCTTTAAATAGTTTAACGTGACCTGAATTCTTTGGGCCTAAGTGAAGAACTTTGTACTTATCTACAGTGAATTTCATTTGTCATTCATTAGCCAAGTCCCCCACTATGTTTATGTCCCTACCACCCACCTTCATTAACTCTGTGTCATCTAAAAATGTAATTATCTTACTTTTATTTTACAATTTTCTTTTACCAAGTATAGCTCAGCTGAGAGTCATCTTGTTTTCAGAGAGGTCATACGTCTACCTATTCTGCAGTTGGGTGGACAGGAGCACTGAGAGGTTAAGTGACTTGTTCAAGTTCACACAGTGAGTATTTGGCTCTAGAGGAGGTTTCAGCCTGCAATCTACCAGTTTCCAAGCCAGTGCTCTAATCAAAAAACCATGCTGCCTTTTACTTGAGTACTTGTGACCCAGTTAAAATATTGCATAGTTGAGGGTCCCAGTACTGACCCATGGGAAGCCCCACTAGTGACTTCCTTCCATTCTAATATGGACACATGGGGAGCTCACTGGTGACTTCTTTCTATTCCAGTACTGACCACGGGTCACCCCCCCACTGGTGACTTCCTTAAGCTCCAATATTGATCCATGGGGAGTCCCACTGGTTACTCACTTCCACTCTAATACTGATCTGTGGGGAGCCCCACTGGGGACTTCCATTCCAATGCTAATCCATGGGAAGCCTCACTGGTGACTTCCTTACATTTCAATACTAACCTATGGTGAGCTCATTGGTAACTTTCTTCCATTCCAATACTGAACCATGGTGAGCTCCACACTGGTGACTTCCTTCCATTCCAATACTGATCCACGGGTAGCCCCACTGGTGACTTCCTTCCATTCCAATATGGACCTATGGGGAGCCCCACTGGTTACTTCATTCCATTCCAATATGGACACATGGGGAGCCCCACTCATGATCTATTTCCTGTCCAATACTAACCCATAGGGAGCCCCCACTGAGGACTTCCTTTCCTGTCCAATACTGACCCATGAGGGGTCCCACTAGTAACTTCCTTCCATTCCAGTGCTGTTCCATGAACCACTACTTGCAGAGCCCAGTTTTGTTAACCAGTTTGTGCTGAACACTGTAATCTCACTCCGGGGTCAGCTGGGGATAGGGAAGTTACAGTACTTACCATAACTGCAGAGCTTCCAGACTATCTTCTCCATAGAGTACCACTTATGTAGCTGAGCCGGAGGTGCTAGGATCCCAGGAGAGCTGGAACCTTTGGGAGCTGAGCACATAAGTACGCCTCACACAAAAGTCTACTGTGCATGCCAACTGGTATACAGTGGCACCCGCCCCCAACTGCCTCAGTATGATTTTTACGAAGGAGGAGAGACTGCAAGTGAAATGAAACCTACAAGCAATAAACAACTATCTAATGGCATAAGACAACCCTGTTGGCCCCTGTAAGAAGGGACATCTCCAACATAAAACACAGTGACCCGGATATTCAAAAGGGTTGTGCATGGCGCAACAGTGTTGCACCATGCGCAACCCACTGATGTGCCCCGATGCGATATTCAAATGGGGATTGTGCCTGGCACAAATCCCGATGCGCCGGAGCACATCAGTAATGTATGCGGCGCAGGTGGGGGGGGGGGCGTGCCCCTGCACACTCCGCACATCCCGATATTCAGCCCGGGATGTGCTGAGTCCATGCATGCGCAACCCCTACTTGCGCTGCACACAGGTGAGTCAAAAAAAAAAGGGAACAACGGCTGGCCACCCACAGGTGAGCTGCCATATTGCAGGGCACAACACGGCAGCTGCCACCTGTGGGTGGCCACCCGAGCTCTGGCTGCACCTCCGTGGCAGCGCCCCCCCCATGCCCCATCGCGGGCATCTGTGTAAATAAATAACGGTCCTATATCCCTGGTGGTCCAGCGGACCGCTCGCACCTCGATCGCAGGCTTAAGTATAATAAAAGGCACGTCCTATATCCCTGGTGATCCAGTGGACTGCTTGCAGCCCGATCGCGGGCTTAGGTATAATAAAATGCACGTCCTATATCCCTGGTGGTCCAGTGGACCGCTTGCAGCCCGATCGCGGGAATTTGTATCAAAATAATAAAGTCCAATATCCCTGGTGGACCAGCGGTACCCCCCTCCCCACTGAGCCCCACCGTCCCGCTTCCCCCCCCCCCGATCAGCGGTAGGGCGGCAGCACCCACCCGCCTGCCGCCCATTGACTGACACGTAGAGTAGGGCTGTACGCTCATTGGTCCACAGCGTGAGCCAATGGGTGTGCAGCCCATACCGTTCTACACAGTCCAGATATGCGAATGGACTTAAGCCAGCGATCGGGCTGACAGCGGTCCACTGGACCACCAGGGATATAGGACGTGCTTTATTATATACTTAAGCCCGTGATCGGCGGTAGCGATCCACTGGACCACCAGAGTTATGGGGCGTTATTTAAATCTACATATGCCGTGATTGGGCAGAGAGCGCGTGCCGGCGCTGGATGCGGGGCGTCGGTCCCCGGCGGCTGCTGCCTGGCAGGGCCAGGCTAAGTTGCCGGGGATCAGCACCTGCATGCAATGAAGAGAATGACATGCAAACGGCCCCATTTTCACCTTGCATACATTATGGCTCCATTTGCATGTGCACTTTTGAATATCATGGTTGTTGCGCAGCGCCGCAAGGGAACTGCGCTAAGCGCATCCCCTGCTCCACTCTGGCCATTCGCTGGCGCAGTGCCACTGTGCCATGCGACTGCGAGGAGCAGCGGTGCGATATTCAACGATGCTGTGTCAGCGGTGCAGCTCCGTTGAATATCGCCCAGTCAACACCCCTGCGCAACCAAGTTGCGCTGCGCCCAGGCTTGCACCACAGCCTGGCGCAGTCTTAATATCCGGGCCAGTGTCTTCACAGCCCTTACCTGTTTGAGATGAGGAAGACAATACAGCATAACAGCAACACTGTAGTGAGTCTGGGGGCTGGAGGGGGATTCTGATACTTTATGAAGAAGATATTCAGGAAGATCTATAGCTACTATAAGTACGTAACTTCTCTATTTTCCTAGAATTAATCTTTCCAGAGAGTCCTACTTATTGGTCAGACCAAGCTTCAGAAAACAGTACCCCAGACTGGGGAGTTTGGAACTTAAGACACACTGGCTGGAGTAGACATCCAGAGCATAATGCTTGGTGAAAGCTAGGAACAGTGCCGCAAGTGGCAGCCTGCAGATCTCTAGTCCTTAGCTCTGTCAAGAAAGAACCCAATGGCTCTTTTGATATCAAAGGAATGCAGTGTCCTTTCACCCTCATTCTCAGGACTGGCAAAGTACATAGGCAGAACAACTGACTGGTTCAAGTGGAACTCTGATGCCACCTTGCGCAAAAACTTGGGGTGTGTGCACAGGATCACTTTATCCTTTTGAAAGACAATATATGGACAGTATATGGAAGAGCTGTATATAGAACCTGTATTTCAGATACTCTAAAACATAGAAACATACTGTAGAAACTGGTGGCAGATTAGGGCCACAAGGCCCATGTAGTCTGCCCATTTTCCCTACCTACAGCAGAAACCACTGACCCTATTGGTTGTCTGAATTTACCCTCTTTTTCCTATCGCTAGGGTTCCCCTATGCCTATCCCATGCCTTTTTGAAATCCCCTACAGTTTTTCGCACCCACCACCACTGCTGGGAGGCTAGTTCATGCATCCACTACCCTTTCCGGGAAGAAATACTTTCTAATGTTTCCCTGTAGTCTACCCCCTTCCAATCTCATGTCATGCCCCCTCATTCCTGAACAACTCCTTCTCTGAAAGATGCTTCCCTCCTTTACCTTGTTTATGCCCTTTATATATTTGTAGGTTTCCATCATATCTCCCCTCTCTCATCTCTCTTCCAGTGTATACATATTGAGGTCCTCTAGTCTTTCCTCATATGACTTTTGGTGCAGGCCCTGCACCATTTCTTTCACCCTCCTCTGAACTGACTCCACCCTGCCTATGTCTTTACGAAGAATGCGGCCTCCAGAACTGGATGCAGTACTCCAAATAAGGTCTCACCAATGTTTTGTACAGTGGCATCACCACCTCCCTTTTTCTGCTGGTGATACCCCTCCGTATGCACCCAAGCATCCCACTGGCTCTCCCTCTCGCTTTGGCACATTGTTCAGCCACTTTTAGGTCATCTGATATGATTATCTTCAAATTCTTCTCCTGCTTGGTGTCCGTCAGTAACTCTCCCCCTATCATTTAATCCTCCCCTGTGTTCCTACACCCCAAATGCATGATCTTGCATTTTTTTGCATACAGAAGTGATTGCTACTAAGACTGCTGTGTTCCAGGTAAGGAATTTCATGTCACAAATCACAACTAGCTCAAAAAGTTTGTGAGTAAGCATGTCCAGCACAAGACTGAGATCCCAAGGAGTAACTGGCTTCCAAATAGGGGGGTCTCGCATGCAAGATTCCCCTGAGGAATCTTTTGAACAGTGGCAATCGAGATTAAAGACTGTACACTGGTTTGTGATTTGCTGAGACAGCAGATAAGTGGTTCAAAACTGTGGAGCACTGCAGTCCTGAATCTGACAAGTCCAAAAAGTATTCTAAAACCTTTGCTGGAGGGGGGCATTTAAAAGGGTCCAGGGGAATTTTGGAACATCACTGGAAAAATGTTTCCACTTGGCCCTGTAAGTTTATCTGGTGGATAGCTTACAAGTTGCTAGCAGTACCTCAGAGACCCTTTGAGAGACACTGAACCTGTTCACTTTGATTTCTTCAAGTACCAAGCCTGGAGATTAAGGGTGTGCAGGTTGGGGTGGACTAGATGGCCTTGGGCTGGAGTCAACAAGTCCATCATGGTTGGCAGAATCTTCAGTTTGCTGACTGCCAACTGAGTCAGAAGTGGATACCACATCTGCTTTGTCCAGCAATAGGCTATCAAAATCACCTTGCCTTCTTGTGCCTCCAGTCTGTGTAGCACTCTCTAAATGAGAGGGACTGGAGGGAAGGCATACAGAAACAAACTTTTATACTGCAGCCTAAATGCATCCTGACAGAAAACACCAGACTCTGGATTTCTGGAACAGAACTGAGACAGGCTGGCATTTACGAGTGATGCAAAAAAGTCTGTCTTGTGGGTCCCCTATTCGATGAACAGGTACTGCAAGACACAGTCTACTGGAAACCACGCATGAGGGGATCTGCCACTGTTTGGCTGAGTTTGTCTACCAGAGTATTTTGGACTCCTGGCAGGTTCCCCAGCTTGAAGCAGGGTCCTCTGCTCCAAACACCATTCCCATACTCACACTGCCTCCCTATAGAGAGGGAAAGAGTGGGGTCCTCCTTGTTTGTTGACATAGTACGTGACACTTTTCTTGTCTATCTGGAGGAGTACTACCTTTGACTGACTAAATCCAATAAGGCCTGTAGGCTGTAGAAGACCACTTGCATTTTTAGCATGTTAATGTAGAGATGCATCACTTGAGTCATTCTAGATCCCAAGAGTCCGGAGACCTTGACAGTGGGTGGAAAGTCACCTGTGGCTCTGGAGGGAAAAGGGGTAACTCTGGAGAAGATTCTCCTTTAATAATCATCACAGGAGAGAACATACCCGTTGTTTGGTCGCCTGTTTCAGGTAGCTTTGGGGAAGTTATGCCTGTAGGCTAGATGCCAAGAATCCACCGAGTTGTTCTTATTTGCAGCACTACCAAGGGTATAGCGAACACCTAGGAAGCCAAGAGAGCCAACATGCACTGCATGGAATGTACTGATACCAACGGGCAACTCATTATTAAGCATGCCATCTGCACTTCGGAGTTTTTGGTGCTCTCTGTAAGAAAGGCTTGAGCTGAGTTGTATCCAGAACAGATCCTATCAACAGCAGTCTCTGGGAGGGTACCAACTGAGACTTGTGAGGGTTCAGCAGCACTCCCATGGAGAAAAGGATCTTTTAGGCAGTGGATATCACCTGTTCTGCTCTTTCTGTGGATGGGCTTTTCATCAGCTAGTTATCCCAAGAAGTAATGACCTAGTGTCCTAATTTTGCAAGGTAATCCTTCAGTACTGCAAAGCACTCCATAAAGACACACAATGCAGAGAAAAGCCCAGGCAGAAGGACTCTGAACTGGTAATGCTTCCCCCAACACACTAAAACACCTGGGATTTGCCAGTATGGGCTGGTAGGTAACCTGCACTTTTGTGTGATGCTCGCCAGTCCTGAGGTTTCAGGTATAGAAGCAGTGATTCCCAGGGAGATCATCTTGAATTTTTCTCACACCAGGTACTTGTTCAGCTTTCTGAGGCTGAGAATGCAGTGCATGCCCCCAGATCTTTCAGGTACAAGCAGGTACCCGAAATAAAACCCTTTTTTCTATTCTGACTCTGGTACTTCCTCTACTGCCCTACTGAGTAGAGAGCCCGCAATCTCTTGGGCTAGTAACTCTGACATGTGGGTTGAGAGCTGGAACAGCTTTACCGGTTGGCTATCTGGAGGACTCTCCAACAGTTCAAGGGAGTGTTCCTCTCGAATAATCCTTAAGACCCCTTTGTCTGTCATGATGCATTTCTATTGCCAGTAGACCTGGGTCAGACATCCCCCCTCACCCCCACTAGAAAGAAGTAGCAGCTGAGGCGGACACGGGGCCTGCAACTCATCAAAAGGGCATCTTGTGCATCTGTAACTTCAGTTGCATCTTCTTTTGCTGCCGTTGCTGAGCTTTGTATTGCCACTGGAGACCTCTTCTGTCCTTACCATGAAATGACTGTCTACTGAGGTAAAAAACACAACCTTTCCCTCTTTGGGGAGTGGACTACATTATTCTGGCATCTTTAAAAGTTGACTTCTTTTTGTTTGATTCCTTAAGTGCCTGCTCCATGTGCTGTCAAAATATAAGTTCCATTGAATGGCACATTCATTATCTGCTGCTGGACATCAGGGGGCAAAACTAGCAGATCTCAGCCAGGAATGCCCCGACTTCCAGGAGTCGCAGAACAAGCTGCTCCATCGGAGGAATCAATGAAGCCTTTTAGTTGGTGGCTGTTAGACTCAATTTCCTGAGCAACAGCCACTAGAAGCTCCTGCTCTGAAGCAGAGTTGGGCAGGCTCTCCGCAATGGATTTGAGCTTAGTCCATAACTGGTATTCATACTTTGAAATGAGAGCTTGATAGCTTGCTATTCTCATGCCCTAGGGGACTGAAACAAATATATTTTCCTCAATAATGTCCACTTTATGTAACTCCTTCTTAGTGGGATGTGCAGTGACCACTATAGCCTTCTCATTATTAACTACAATCACAACAACATCTACTATAGGCTGGATGTAGTACATCGGTTTTGTCCTGGGAGCGAAACACTTCTTAACCAACTCTCTCAAAAGAGCCAGAATAAAAGCCAGCCTGTTTTTTGTCCTGGGAGTCAAATACTTCTTACCCGACTGTCTCAGAACAGCCAGCATAGAAGCCAACTTGCTCCAGCGTGCCTCTATGAGGGTATCCATGGCAAGCTGGATTGTCGGAACCTGGGACACTGGCACAGCAAGAACAGTAGTGGCTTAGCTTGATCAACAGCCACATTCTCAAACTGTAAAGTACTACGTAAGTTTTTGAGCAGTGCTTGAAATTAGAGGTCCTCGTGGAGGACATTGACTGGTGCAGAACCAGGCTCTACGGGCTCCAGGGGGTGGGGTGGGTGGGGATCTTCATCACCTGAGTCAGTATCCAGGACTTGGTCTGGATTATACTCCTTGTGATGTGTATCTAGAGACAAATGCACACAAATTAGGCCTTATGAGCCAGGCACTGGCAAAGGGTCCGGGACCAGCACCAGAGAGGAATGGTCATTGGACACGACTTCGTTAGTGGAGACACTTGCCTGTTAAGACTACCTACCTACCATCTTGTTGGCCACTGCAGAAAGGTAGGGGTGCAAGGAAACATTTTTTTTAAACTAAACTAAACCGACACATAAACAATAAACTCAAGTAATACTATGAAGTATTAATGCGGCAAACTAGACCAGAACCCTATTTGTACAAAAACTGTTCCCAGCTAGGAAAGTGAGGAAAATGCTGCACTCTGATGACAGGCAGAATGGAACTGAGGAGGCTGGAGGTGGGTACTGCCGTATACCAGTGGGCATGTACTGTACATGAGGCATACCCTCCAAGCTAGCACTCAAACGTTCTGGCTCTGACAGGGTTCCAGCACTTCCAGCTGAGACCTTTAAGTGGGACTTTGTGGAGAAGATTGATTCAAGAAGGTTAAGAGAGTCCTGGATTTGAGGTGAACAACCCCTGGGAGGGACAGAAGGGTGGGTGTAGGCTGCTTTGAAGTGTTTGGGCACCCCCTGCTGGTTCAGAAAAGCATAGCAATTAGTGCTGATTGTAAAGATAGAACCTTGCCTACCCTCCTGGGCAGTGGAAGGGAACAGGTGCAGCAACTCTACTTTAAGGGTGGTGAATAGGGGATCAAATGGGAAAACACGACGGCGGGAGTGCTGTAAATTTTGTTATGTCTCATTTCTGCTTACCTCATCATTTAGGGTATTCTGGAAGATAGAGTGAATCAAAAGACAACACCGATGAAAATTCTTGATTAACTGTGGGTGAATGGAGCCACTAAGTTGTGCCACCTCCCTGTGTGTCGGAGTGATGACGATTCCTTGTACAGTCTCCAAGGAAATATAATGGAACAAAGTATTTTCAGGGCCTGAGGTTAACCTAAAATAAATAAGAGCGAGAAACAAGGTATTCAGTTCTTTATATACAGTAAATGTTTGCTAACTGAACAATAATTAAAGAGTCGATAACTGTTTCAATTACAAATATAAACCTTTGTGAAGCTCCTTGTGTAACCAACATTATTTAAATTCCATTAAATGTACGTTATAGCTAAAAAATGACCAGTAGAAAGGATTAGTTGCCGTTTTTCTGCACTGCTTAATGTTAATACCTTCTAGACTGGGAAGGCTGAAATAGATCCTTTTGTTTTGCTGGGCAAGATACACTATTTCTCCACATTGTGTTCAACATGCCCTCGGTTCCCAACAGCGCCACCAAAAGAACATGCTACAGCATCTGACCTCAGGCATGAAGAGTTAGTGTGGTTGTCTCTTCCAGAAGCCCACCAAACAGCACTTGTGACTCCTAGGAGGAGTACTGCAAAGTGATATGCTGGAACCCTCCCACCCTCAGATAGCACTTCATCTGTGTGAGGCAGTATCAGCCTAAGGAGGAGAGATATGAAGTTGCTCCCAATCTCATGTCCTGTGTCTAGGCATACCCCCCAACAGTGCACCACAGGTTCTTATGTGGCCATGTTAGGCAGGGAGAAGAGTTTATCAAATATGGCTTGGGACCACGAATGGAAAGGGTTAATAATATCTGGAAACATTCTGGAACATATACTTGGGACTGGCTGACACAGGACCAGATGAGAAAGAGTGCCACTAGATACCACAAAGTGGCTGGCATGGGATGGGGCGAAAGGGGGTGCCACTGGAAGCCAGTCACTACTGGTAAGGAACATGGAAAGGGGATACCAATAAATGACAAGTGTCATGAGACAGGATGAGGGAGGGGTACTGGTGAATGCTAGGGACTGCCTGGTGTGGGATGGGGTGAGGGAGGGGTACTGGTGAATGCTAGGGAGTGCCTGATGTGGGATGGGGTGAGGGAGGGGTACTGGTGAATGCTAGGGACTGCCTGGTGTGGGACGGGGTGAGGGAGGGGTACTGGTGAATGCTAGGGAGTGCCTGATGTGGGATGGGGTGAGGGAGGAGTACTGGTGAATGCCAGAGAGTGCCTGGTGTGGGACAGGGTGAGAGTGGGGTACTAGTGAATGCCAGGAGTGCCTGGTGTGGGACAGGGTGAGAGAGGGGTACTGGTAAATGCCAGGAGTGCCTGGTGTGGGACAGGGTGAGGAAGGGGTACTGGTAGAAGTTGAGGGGGTTTCCAGAACCTTAAACATACTTCTTTTCAAAGTGTTGTGGATAGGAAGGATGAGCCTCTTAGGAGGAGAAATGCCCATCATCTCTACGTAGTCGTCTTCCATCTCCTGATTGGTGTCATCCTGGAGAGGCAGGTCCAGGGCGTCCACCATCTGTTTAAAAATGTAAAAAAGGAAGAGACTTCGTCACTTGTATCAGTATCATCATTAACACCAACCTCAGGGTGGCCATCAGGAATAAGAGGGTCCCCATGAGGCGATTCACCACCATGATCCTCTCCCTCATCAGAATAAAAACCCCGGGCGTTGGGGTCCTCAAGGAAAGAATCACTTGGTCCCGCAGGAGCCGAGAAAATATTGCCTATAGATTGTAATGTCTGATATAAATGCCAAACTTTTGCTAAATCACCTGCAGAGGGCACATTTTTATCAGCTACTGTTGTCTCCGAATGCCTTTCAGGAGGAGAGACAGTAGTGTTATTATCTTTCTTAGACTTTTTTTGTAGGTGCAGGCTCAGAAACCTGCTCTGAAGCTCTTTTAGAGGCTTGGCTGGAATTTTTACTTCTACCAGACTTAGTTTCACTGGAGTCCCTAGAGAACTTGTCATTAATTTTGTGTTGACTTGAGGTACTCTCCTCAGCGCTTTTAGAGGATGACGAGGTAGACTGAGAGGCCATGGTAAAGGGACAGGCCAAAGCTAGCCAAATCAAAATTAACCTTACTAGAGGAACATAAACCACCTCCACACCTCTTGTCAACAGAAGCCCACTGCACAGTCACACAAAAGGTGTCTCCCCAGAAAAAGGGGGAAATACCCTTCAAATATATATAAGACTTAAATAAGGAAGAAAAGAAAGAGGGTTCCAGAAATTCACACAGGTGCGCAACAGAAATTAGCGCACAAGCACGAAAAACCAATTTGATGATTTTAATGCAAAAGCGGTAAAAAACCACTGCAAAATACTGAAAACTAATGATTTAAATAAAAACGACGCAATTTATCGTGCACACGGGCGACTTTTACCTCAGAAAAAATGCCGAAGTGGAAAAAATACGAAAAAAAAACATTGACTGCGCGGAACCTAGTACAATTGCAGTAAAAATAGGTACAATGAGAAAAATATACAAAATACTTTGAAAGCAGCACTCAAAAGGGTAAAAAAAAAAAAATGGCACAGGAAGGTCTCTGAAGAGGAGAGCTCCAGGGCAGTGTTGCCAGTTCAGTGGAGAAAAAGTTCTGAGGTCCCTCAGGCTGATTGCAGGCAGCACTCTACTCTGTCTCTATCCTGACTGGCCAATGCCTTTCTCATTTGCATTGACTCCTCCTCTCCGGGGCAGCTGAACCCAGCTGGCATACTGCATCAGTCAATAGATGCTAAAGAATTCCTGGGGTGAGAAGGGGTGTTCTTGTACATCAGAGACTGTGCAGGACAGGGTGGAGTGAAGGAGAAGGAGGTGCTAGTGGATGCCAGGGAGTGCTCTGCATGGGCTGTAGTGAGGTAAGGGGTTTCCTTGTAAACCAGGAACTGATGTGCCTGTGGACTCCAGTACTGTGTGTCATGAGGCAGAGAGAGATTGGGTGACTTTTACTGGGTGCCAAGGACTACGTGCCACAGGGTGTGGTATCACTGGATCCCAAGGACTTCTTGGCATAAGGGTGATGAGTATCACTGGACACTTGGGAATGCTTGGTGCACAAAGTATTGACAATGTTAGCTGACAAATTAGGGTAGAAACACAAATCCACTTAAGTAGGGAAATGTTAAAAAGGTTGTCCTGAGATTTTTATCTTGGTCGCCTGGTTTACCCCCTTCTGGTCTGGCATCCTCTGCCCCGATACCTACCTTCTTGAGGACCTGCTCCACCACTTGCACTGGACTGCTGTTTGGTGAGCGAGTGCCATGGTTGGTAATGCGGGTCCTGTGATGGTGCCTGCGTCATACTACCTGCAGTAGTGGTGGTGGGGTTTACACCCAATTTTACCACAGGCTAATGACTGACGCAATGATGCATGTGTGGTCATGCAAGGCATCCAGTGTTGGCCCTCCTCAATGTTGTGACCCTAGCTGTCCTGCAAGCCAGCTGCAGTAAGGTAGTAGTTGCGTTGCAGAGTGTACTATCACTCCACCCTAAAGGACACAAACTTGGTTTGCTGGTGTAGTAATTGGAAGAACTACTGGGTTGGCAGTTGTCCTGAATCTCGCTGAATGTGTGGTGTTCCTAGGCTTTTAATTATTCCACAAAGCAGTGTTGGTGTTACCCTAAGTTTGGCACCCTCTCTCAAAGAATAACAAAAGAGTTTGTTAGTATGTGAGTAAATTTCCTTGACTAAAAGACAGTGCCAAAATTAGGCTAATATCAACGCTGCTTCACATAATCTTTCAACCCTAGCAACATCCCACCACCCATTCAGCTAGATTCTGGACAACCTTTTACCCTAATGTTATATTTCCCTACTTTAGCAGTCTTGTGCTGCAGCCCTAACTGATGCCTAAATGTAGTTTTATATACTACAGAGGATAATGTATGGGCAGTCATACACAGCAAGCCTGGGTCTGTACTGAGAGATTTCTATGGCAACCAGGAACCTTGACAGCAAAGCTCAAGAGGTTCCCTGGTTGCCATAGAAAACTCGAGATGAAGACACAGGTCTGTCTGTATATGGATGCCATACAGTATCTTTTATAGTGTTTGGGCATCCATGTATATTTCAGACAACACTCTGCTTCCTTCCAAATGAATTGGCAGTTGTTGTTGGGGGGGCACTTGAGGGTTGGTGGTCGAAGTTAAAAAAAAAAAAAAATGACAAAATAACACACTCACAACATTGGCAAGCTGGGTTTGGGAACCAATCTGAGGGGCAGAGGATCGAGCATCCCACAGAACGCTCTCCTCCTCTGGGAGGGAGGATCACTAGCCCTGCTGCTCTACTGCCACTAGGGTGACCACAGGTGTAGTGCAGCAGAGGCAGTAAAGCAGGGAGGGAACGATGTCAGCTGGGGACTTGCACTGTGCATGCTTTGTGTGCACGCGCCCACTGCTCCTCCATGTGTGCCAATGTTATCAGGGGATTGGTGGCAGGAAAATGGAAAAAAAAGACCCTGGTTCTGGCTCCCCGGAGACCCTGGTAAATCCAGGCTGGTTCTCCCACCTCAGATCTGCAGCCCAATGCATTGTTCACATAAGGGTATATACCCTCTCACCCCGACCCCAGCTGTTGGACAACCATGGATCTGTTGGGGCACAGGACAGACAAGGAAGTAGGTGGCAGCTGGGGGGAGGGATGCCAGAGGAATCTTAGGGCCAGAGACAGACAAAAGGGGCATAAACAAAAAATTAAAATAAATACCACATTCCACCCATCCATCAATAAATAAGTCACCAGCCAAAGTTAATATATTAAATAAACAATAGGTTGGGCTGCCCGATGGCCCAGCGGTTAGTGCATAGTGCTCCCGTACTGATGATCCAAAACTGTTAGCAAGTTCCGGAAGCTGGTTGGGTGGCCTGGAGTTGGGGGACAGAGCTGCTACATGGCTGTGGCCCCAACCCGGAGAGGGATGGGCATCATGTTCTGCCGCTCTAGTGACCCCCTGCGGTAAGACCTGGGAGCTTTCCCTCCACAAGGCATGCTGACTGTGTCGAGGCTGGAGCAGGGGGCCGCACATGATGCTCAGGGTGGTGGATGGGGTGAAAACCAGGAGTAAATATCCTGCAGTGGCAGGATTACGCCTCGCTATCCTCGCAAGTCCTGCACCACTGACTGGGTCCAGGCTGACACTCTGGTTGTGTAATTGGGGGGAAGGAAGGCGCCCTCCCCTCCCAGCCCTGCCACGGAGGAGTAATCCATGGTGGAACTGTGCCAGCTCAGCTAAGCTCCTAAGACGGTGGTTATCAGGAATGGGGGACGTCTAAGTGCTGAAGGTGGCCATGCAGTGAAGAGGGGCATAAAAAACCTTGATTAAATAAATGACAGCCAACTGTGATGTACAAGGAAATATACCAGCGAGAGGAGCTCATGAAGTAATTACTGCCACTCACCCTCACAGCTAATTACCTAATAATCACCCCTTGATGGTACACTTCCTTTGACATCACAGCTACAAAATATAAAGGCAGACACACATGAAAATAAAAATGTATGTATATGTCTAAATGAGTAAATCTTTATTTCCATGAATGTAGGTCATTATCCATTTAACCGATCAGGAGTAGCTGTTTGTTTATATTAGCAGCGTGTCTCTGTGTTGTATCAACCAGTTATTACTCTTGCCCTAACTGTAAAATCAGATTACATTTCACTTGTACTTCCAAGCCAAATTTCACAGTCATGGCTATGCCACTCATAAGTAGAGAGGCTTGGAGGCATCAATGACAATAAATCCGACTATACAATTAGGGTAAGTGTAACATCAGTTGTTAATACATTTGGTAAACACATCATGTTATTTTTCAAATATCTGAGATAAACATTTATTTTTACTTGGAGCACTTTATTTCCATTTAGAACATGTTACTTCCCCTTAGAATCTGGAAGTAGAACGCAGAGAACAGTGGGACAGATACATTTTAAATAGAAAGAAAGAGCCGGCCCGGTGGCGCTGGGGTTGAGCACTGGATGCCACACCGCCACGCCGCCACTCCGGGTCGATAACGGACTGGGGAGCCGGGCTGGCAGGGGGAGGGAAAGATCGGAGGTCCCCACGGATGCTCTCCTCCCTCAGGGGTTGGATACCTGGGATGCGCAAGCGTCCATCATTCCCGTAGAGAATCGGTGGAAGCACCGATTCGTGAAAGGGACGGGCGACTCCGACTTAGGGGTCGGGGAAGGGGGACATCGCACGGCGCATGAGAGGCTAGACATGCGTCAGCACGTTACCTCTCGGGACTTAGTCCCAAGCGCCGACGTCCCCAGGGGATGGGACCAACAGACAAGGGGAAAAATCACCCTTGCGGTACTGGATGACGGCCTCTCCGCTCAGACCGCCACACCAGACAGACCCTACTGTGCAGGGAAGGAGAGGAGGCACTCTAGGGGCAGATCTGGGGACGGCTATGAGCATTGAGAGGCCCGAAGGAGTAGGATCAAGAGGGTAGGAAACCAGGAGGGAGAAAAAGAAAGTATAAAAAAAAATAAATAAATAAATGGAAAGGCAGTTTTAAGCTAGAACATGGTGAGACACCGACAAAAACATTAACAGAGGCTGGCCTGCCAGCACAGTACTAGCGTTATCACTTACAGCGCCAACAACCCGGGTTTCGAAGCAAACTTGGGGTGTCAGAGAGCTGGCCAAGGGGAGGAGGATCGAGTGTCTGGAAGACTGCTCTCCTCCTCTGGGGGGAGGGCTTTCAGACCCTAGTGATTTGTCTGGCCCCTAGTGGAAGCAACGGGAGAGGCACCTGGGACTGCCTAGAAAGACATGAAGGGTATGACAGACACTGATGTGTGGTGCATGGGATTGCACACTGCATGTCATGACATTATTGCATACCACACAGCTCCCGGTGGCAGGATGGCGCCGGACACCTGCAGGTACTGCACCCAATCAGCTGGGCTTGCCAGACCAGGAACTGGATCTTATTCCTAATGGGGACCCTGTTGACTCCGTGTGGTGGGGGGGGGAAGGCCCTGGGGGAAGAATGACTGACAGGTAAGTCCCTGTGAATGTCGGTGTGACAGAGCAGGTGTGTTCGGAGAGATGGGCATCTGGTAAGGGGGCAGAAACAGCAGCAGTAAAAAAAAAAAAAAAGATTAACAGTACTGTGATATATATAAAATGCACAATGGATTGCAGTGGAGTGGAATAAAACTAATCTCCACAAATGAGTGGTAAGACCTTAATAATTAACTCATGGCTTTACCACTCATGAGTTAACAGTCTTACTACCATTGGCTAGTTGAGAAAAATTTAGCATTCCACAGCAACCCACTGTATTCCATATACTGTATCTTAATGCCACCCCAAGACCACTCCTTCGGTTGCAAAGAGTGGTCTCACATGCATTCTTAGGGTGTGAGAACTGCGAACGGAAGGTGAGCGGTTCTGACACCTTAAGAATGTATAGTAAGACCACTCTCAAGTGGCCTTAGTGGCAGTATTAATATATTATTGATCAAGCTCGATCAATAATATTCCAGGGCAGCTGCATGTGAGACACTCTCTGCAGAATAAAAGTGTCTCATACGCAGATGAAAGGAGTACTCCCTTGATCTATAATGCATACAATGGTGCCTGGCAGGACACGGTATAGAACACTTCATTGCAGGAAACGAGACAAGTTCAATGGCAAATTATTCCTTTGGTTATGCAGGAATCTCTGACACTGGGTTGCATCCTGATAGGCTCCACTATATATACTGTATGTAATATATATATATATATATACACACATATATATATATTCACGTATATATAAAGATTGCGCAGATATCGGTTTAAAAAAAATGCCTCAGATAACAGCCACAATTCTGGAATTCTGGATAAAGCTGTCGAAAATCTGAAATCCAAAATTTTACAGTAACCCCCTCCCTCCATCCTGTAAGCAACAACCTCACCTCACCCCCAGCCCACTGTTAGCATTAATTACAAGTCTGGTCATCCTTACTTATAATTAATAAAAACACTGCCAGCAATTTAAACCCCCCCTTCCCCGAAAAGGTACAGTTACATAAGAACTTACCGTAACAGCAGATCTTCGAGAGGAGCACTTGCAGCAGGTAATACCATTAGGACTAATGCCACCAGGCATTAGGACCCCACGGAAAACTTGTAGCTAGCAGTCTATAGTGGGGGACCGCCCCCGACGTCGGCTCCACCCGATGTCAGACGTGGTATAAAGGGGGCGGTCCCCTGGCACCATCTCAGTTCTCCCGCCGAAGACTGGCTAAAACAAATACTGGAGAACCGGACAGGAACTCCCTAACCTTACATGAATGTAATGGTACCAATACCTGGGGGATGGAGGGTGGGAAAGCCACCTGCTGCAAGAGCTCCTCTTGAAGATCTACTGTTACGATAAGTTCTTACGTAACTGTACTATCTAACTTCGAGGTGGAGCTCTTGCAGCAGGTAATACCACTAGGACTGAGTCCCAAGCAGTACCCAAGAATAGGCCCAGGTCAATCTGGGAGGTGGAGAGAACTAAATGACGTCAGAGACACTGAGTAACTTCAGGAAAGCAGGCCTTGCAGGACGGCTAGTCCAAAGCCAGCTCTCCTCCTAGAAGCAATGTCTAGGCTGTAATGCCTGATGAAGGTATGGACCGTGCTTCATGTCGCTGCAGCACAGATGTCTGCTGATGAGACTTTTTTAAAGAGGCAAAAGAGGTAGCCACAGCCCTTTTGGAGTGACCCCAATGGGTCCAGGAAGGGGGCTAGCGACTGTCTGAAGACAGGAGCCTCTGTCATTCTTTTTGCAAAGGAGACGAACAACTGGTCTGTCTTCCTGAAAGGCTGAGTCCTGTGAAGGTAATATTTCAGGCACCTATGAACATCCAAGGTGTGCAACAGGGCTTCACCTTGGTTAGAAAATTCAGGGTAATAAACCAGAAGATAGATGTCCTGGTTCAGCGTTAGTCCTGAAATCACCTTTGGTAAGAACCTAGGGTTTGTAAGCAGGGTCACCCTATCCCTGTGGAAAACAATGTATGGCTCTTTGCACATCAAGGCCTAGAGCTTGGAGACTTCTGGCGGAAGTAACAGCCACTAACGGGAGCACTTTCCGGGAAAGCGCAGCTTGCAAGACATAGCTGACTCAAAAGGAGGGAGCCTGAGCTTCTCAAGAATGAAAAGCAAATCCCTCAGAGGAACAGGGTCTCTCCTGGGAGGCCTAATGTGCAAAACCCTTCTGAGAAATGTTTTGCGGACATTCAGTTGTGCCAGAGCTCTCTCTCCTAGAGGGGCATGATATGCGGAAACCACACACATGCACCTTGATGGATGAGTAGCTTAGCCCCAAGTCCAAAAGGTGACGGGGGTATTCTAACACATGTCTGACTGGACAATTCAGGTGATCCAAGGCACAAACTGTTGCCCAGAGGCAGAAACACTTCCATTTCATCACGTACGTAGATCTGGTGGAAGGTTTCCTGGCTGCAACCAGAACTTCTGCCACCCTGCTCGACACTCCTTATCTCTCCTCTGCTAAGACTGCAGGTGCCAGGCATGCAGCTGAAGAGAGTGAAGAGCAGGATGGATAAGTGTCCCCTGCTCCTGTGAGAGCAAGTGGGTGGAGGAGGCAACTGCACTGGAGGTTCCAATGACAGTTGCTGGTGCAGCGGATACCAGATTTGGCGGGGCCATAAACGAGCTACAAGGATCATCCTGGCTCCTTTCAAGTACAATTTGAGCAGTACTCTCTGGATGAGCGGGAAGGTGTACAGAAACCTCCCTGTCCAAGAGAGGGACAATGCGTCTCACCAAAAAACACCAGGCCTGGGAACGAGCGAGCAGAAATTTTGCAGTTTGGCATTGTATGGGGATGCAAAGAGGTCCAACTCTGGGAGACCCCAGCGACCATAGAGGTCGTCTGTGACTTCCTGAAGTTGTTCCTACCAGTGGCTTGGAGAGAGAGAGAGAGAGAGAGTGAGAGTGACTGAGACTGTTGAAGAGAACGTTCTGCACCCCAGGTAGATGAACCGCCGTGAGGTCTAAGAGGAGTTCTACTCCCAGTCCCACACTCTCATGGCCTCCCTGCAAAGGGGGTAAGAGTGGGTATCCCCTTGTTTGTTGATGTAGAAGACCACTGGTGTATTGTCTGTCTGCACCAGAAGTGGACCTGGGGAGAGCTGGTCTCGAAAAGCCTGGAGCGCATTCAGAATGGCTCTCATTTCCAGGACACTGATATGTAGCGAGCGCTCTGTGGGAGACCAGGAACCTCGAGTACAGTGATTCCCCCCAACCTGTCAATGACGTGTCCGTGGTCAGTATGAGTGATGGGGTTGGTCTTTGCAAAAAGACTCCTTCCTCTAGATTTGTACGGCACAACCACCAATCGAGGGGGCGCTGGACTGCTCGAGAGACCCTGATCAGAAGATCAAGATCGTCCACTGCCTGCTCCCATTGAACCCAGAGGTGCCACTGGAGGACTCATGTGCAACCTGGTGAGTGGGACCATGGCTATGGTGGCCGCCATGTGTCCCAGCAGCTGTAAAATGACCCAAGCAGGTACGGTGGAGGTTGCCTGAACTCTGCATGCCACAGCCCGCAGACGTGTTGCCCTGTTCGAGGGCAGGAAGGCTTTTCCCTGCTCGGTGTCCAGAATTGACCCTATGAACTGCAACCTCTGAGATGGCCAGGGTTGCAACTCTGGCCAGTTCAGCATAATCCCCAGGGAGCAGAAGAGGTCTTCTGTCTCTTTAAAGGCGACTTGGAGACTCTGTTCCATTGGAGCGGAGAGATGTCAGTCATCTAGGCAGGGGTAGACAAAGAGCCCTCTCCATCAGAGGGCCACTGCTACCACCGCCAGGCATTTGGTGAAAACTTTGGGGGCAGAAGAAAGGCCGAAGGGCAGAACCCTGAAATGGTAATGCTGCTCCTCAAACTGGAACCAAAGAAACCTTCTGTGATGTTTCAGAACTTTGATATGCATGTAAGCATCTTGCATATCGAGGGAGCATAACCAGTCCTCTTGATGGAGCAAGGGGACAGACTCGAAAGAGTGACCATCCGAAATCTCTGGTATTTGACCGAGAGATTGAGTTGGCTTAAGTCCAGAACAGGGCAAAAGTCTCCCGTTTTCTTTGGAACCAGGAAGAAGCGGGAGTAGTAACCTTTGCCCCTCTGCATCAGAGGAACAGGCTGGATGGCCTTTTTCTCTAGGAGCTGTTGGATTTCTGCTGCTAAGAGTAGAGCATGGGCCGGCAGACAATTGACAGGTGGTGGTGGGGGTGGGGTGGGGTGGATTTTCCAGTGGGATAGAGAGAAACTCTATCGAATACCCCTTTCGAATGGTATCCGGCACCACTGGTCTGTGGTAATGGTGGACCAGGCAAATGGGTAAAGGAAAAATCTCCCTCCTACCGTCTCGCTCTGTGACTCCTGAGAGGGGGGGAGGGAGAGGCAGTGAGTCAGGCGGTGGCAGTAGTGGGGGCCTGAGCCCTGGGAGCTTTGGGCTGCCTAGGGCCTTGGAAGCCTTGGGGTTAGGGTGACCCCGCCTCTTGAAACCCTTGCCTTGGGGGGTCTCATCTCCCTGTCCCTGTGTTTTGCCAAAGGGATGGCAACGGGATTCCTGAGGCTGGGACTTGTACATGCGGTGCACGTTGGCTACTGCCTTTCCTGACTCTTGAAGTCCTTTGACCAGAGATTCCACCTCTGGCCCAAAAAGCACTGGTCCCAGAAAAGGGGAGTCCAAAATGGAGTCCTGCAGGTCACGTTGGAAACCAGTGAGTCTCAGCCATGAATGTCACGTAAGCATACCCCTGAGGCCGCAGCTCTAGAGGCCATATCCACTGCATCATAGGTGCACTGCAAGATATGCTTGTCTACATCCAGGGCTGACAGGGCACAGGCAAGCACTTCCTCTTTTGCTTCAGATTCAGGCATGGACTTAACCAGTTCCATGATTTTTTGCCACAGAGATTGCTGATAGGTGACCATACGGGCCATGAAGTTTAGAGACCGTATGGCCCCTGTGGCTGAAGAGAATATTTTCCGCCCCCAGCTAGTGATTTTCTTGGAGGCTGGGTCCGGAGGCTGAGAACTCAAATGTTTAGGCTTGCTACCGTGGCCATGAGTGGCAGTGGGCACCAGTGAGTTGGCTTTCGGTTGCTCTGCCAGAAAAGGCTCTGCTCTAGGAGGCTTATAGAGCCTGTCGGCCTTTTTAGGAACAGCCAGAATTGAGGCAGGTGTATGCTAAGTCAGGCAAGTGCTGTCATGGAAAGGCTCAATAAGTGGTGGTATGACCAATGGTTTGGTTCCTTGTACCCCCCAAATTTTGACAAACACTTGTGTTCTGGGTCCAGGTCTATCACGTCTGACGTCAGGCGGAGCCGATGTCGGGGGTGGTCCCCTGCTACAGACTGCTAGCTACAAGTTTTCCATGGGGTCCTAATGCCTAGTGGCATTAGTCCTAATGGTATTACCTGCTGCAAGAGCTCCACCTTGAAGTTAGATCAAGCTGTCCCCCCACCATGGCACGTCATGAGGCTCCCCCCCCCCAAATCAACATACCCACTAGCCCCTTCCTACCTTCCATGGCACCTAAATACATCCCATTCATAGATGGCTTGGATGTGCCTCATGAGGTCTAATAAAGAGGGATCATCCGGGGTGGACCTGGGAGAGTTCTTTGGACCTGGTGAAGGAGGAAAAACTCATCCATAGAGGAGTCAGGAGAAGAAGAATCTGCATCCCCCTCATCAGAGGAAGATGTGCGGCCAGTAGAAGAGGGAACAGGAGAACGCTGCCTTTTCCTTTTTCCCTTTGCATCCGGATACGTGCCCTCGTCCCCGCCTGGAACTGGTGGAGGGGGGAAGAGGTTTCATAGGTGGAGGAGGTGGGGAGGTGTCTGGGGAGTCTATAAGGTAGGTCCTCTTTGACCATATTCCACCATGTTGTAAAGAGTGACCCCATGTCAGCCACCAGCATGACCGCTGGGCAGGCGTCGGGTGCGCGGGGCCTGGCATCTGGGTGTCCTCAGGGACCGGCGTTGGGTTTTGGCTGACGTCTGTATCCGGGTGACCATCATCTCCTTTGCCTGGATTGCTGATGTTCAGAGTAGGCATGGGCTTATCGAGCGTCCTACCTCCTGAGGGAGGTACAGACGTCAGATCCTCCACCGGCGACCGCCCCTTATGAGGCATCGGGGTGCGGGATGGGGGAAGGCGAATGGTTGGGTCTGCTGTCTGGTGGACCTTAGCCGGTGGAGGTGGAAGGGGCATCTGATGTCAGGCGGCCTCTGGCTCCTTACGTTCATCCCTGCGTTTATCCGTGGGACTGGGCCTGTCCTTATGCCTATCCTTGGACTGGCCACTCTGGGTTGACCCTGAGGAGGACTTGTGGTGTCAGTAGGCCAGAGAAGATGAAGAAGCCCCAGAAGGGGCTGACTCTCTGTGCTTGCCCTGAGAAGAGGTGGGAGCAGACTTATCCTTGTGGGAAGGCTCGGTCGCATGGGCCGGGACCAAGCCAGACCTCCGGCTAGAGGTCAAGAAAGAAGAGAGAAGAGGCTTGTTTGGAGGGCGACTTAGGGCACGACTCTGACCTGACCTGATCCTTGTGATGGTGCATCCCTTCCAATGATTTCCCTGTGGGTGGGGAGTCCCTAGCGGGAGAACATGAGCCGGCCCCAGAACCGCACTGCACAGCCGCTACTTTTGTTCCAAAAGGTGTGCTTTGAGTGTGTTGGCTCTTCTTATCCTGGTCTTCTGGTTAAACTTTTGTTAGTGCGGGCAGGCGTTGGGCTGATGGTCGGGACCTAGGCAAATGAGACAGGCTACGTGGCCGTCCTTTGCCAGGATCTGCTTCCCGCACGCATAATTAGATTTTTGTGGCGGAGGAGAAGGCGATGACATAAACGGTAATCAGAGATTTTTTCGGAGAAAAACAATATTTTTGATTAACTTTTCTTCAGAGCGGTCAACTGCAAAGAAGGCGTCCGTTGAGCTGAACTACGTGGGTCGACGGCGGGAAAAGAACTGGGATGGTGCCGGGGGACCACCCCCTTTATATCACGTCTGACGTAGGGCGGAGCCGATGTTGGCGGTGGTCCCCTGCTACAGACTGCTAGCTACAAGTTTTCCATGGGGTCCTAATGCCTAGTGGCATTAGTCCTAATGGTATTACCTGCTGCAAGAGCTCCACCTTGAAGTTAGATCAACCTGTCCCGCCACCATGGCACGTCATGAGGCTCCTCCCCCCCAAAATCAACATACCCACTAGCCCCTTCCTACCTTCCATGGCACCTAAATACATTGACATCCGAGTCAGATGCTCAGATCACACAGTAATTTAAATTGCCCCCCTTCCTGGTGAGAGGGAGGTGGGGGTTAGTGAATGTGTTGGGTAGGGGTTCCTTCTTGAACTGGAGAGATGGGAATCTGATGTCTTGTGCCGGGTGGGATGGGGTGAGGAATTTAAATTACTGGCAACATTTTTTCATTTATTGTAAGGACAACCGGACTAGCAATCAAGCGACCAATGGGCTGGGGTGGGGGAGATGTTGTGGGTTACACGGTGGTTTGGTGGGAGACCGGGAGGTCATATTAATTGTAGGGTGGTAGAATGTCATTTAGACTATTAGAATAGTCAGAGATAAGGATATCACACATCTGATGACTTCTGACACTAGGACCAGATGCTGGATTTGGAAACAGATACGGATTTTCCTAACATCTGACTATCCTAACTCATATCAAACTTTAAAGTATTCAAGCAACCCTGATATATATACTAGATACTGTATAATACATGGATGGCCCTCTTTCCCACTGAAGAAGTCATCACAGATTTCCTCATATATGATGGCACTTAAGTTATCCATACCCTACCAATTAACGACTGACACCTTAATAACACAGTAACGCCTGACGAACACAGTATGATAAGTTGTTAGTGTCATGTGTTAACACGTTAATAAGGTGGTTCATGTATGTGTTAATAAAGCTGTGATAAAGTACTTTGTAGAGTGTTTGTTAGGCATTATTGCATTATTGCGGTGTTCGTAGATTGTTTAATGAGACATGAGTTGCTAATTTGTTGGGTATACTTAGCTTGGTAGATGGGGAATAAACCATGGCTTTTTCTACGGGGAAAAAGGCCCATCCATGTAATGTATGTTTGTGTGTACAAGATGTATATAGTGTATGTTGGAAAGTTATCGATGGAAATCCATACCTACTAAAATGTTGTTATGCTGTACTAGCTACGTCAGCTAGTTTGTTATGCTGTACCAGCTACGTAGGTAGTGCAGTATAACAACTGGGAACGTGACTGTGCATGCGCCCTGCGTGATCTTCCCCTTACTCTGCAGTGGCTGCGGTGGTGAGAGCTAGTCCATAGAAAAGCGTCCCACAGAAAAAAAAGCCAAAGTAAGGACACACGATTTTACGACGCCTCTTGTATCACTGTATTTCGGCAGGCTTGCATATTTTTTTCAACATACACTATAAAAAAACAATAAATGCCTAACGATCGGTAACAAGCTTTGTTAGTGCATCTTGAGGTTCCCATGGCGACTGAACCTCTCAAGCTGCCCTCTTGAGGTTCAAGAAAAAATTACTCACCTTAGTAATGTTGTTTCTTCTAATGGAATCTTGCTGTATTCTGACTATGTGCAGTGATCTCCAACCTTTGAACTGCCCCGGAGAGGAAAGAGTTAACTTTCCATGCAAGGCATGGAACGCTGAGCTCGAGCTCGGCTGAGCCTCTATATGTTGTTGTTTGAACCCAAACCGCCAGATCTTTACGAGCTATACTCACTGGGCGTCCTGTGTGGAAACTGTAAACTCACACGAGCCAACTGGCAACTAAATTTAATAAAAAGGTTTTTTGGTTCCAAAGCGAAGACTCAAGACAGGAAACCCAAAAAACAAAACACAACACACACTCAAAAATTAAAGAGGGTGAGAAAAAGGAGGCACCTCTAGGGTGCCAACACTGCTCCTGCCCACCCACATCCCAAAACCCAGGTTCTGAGAGGGGAGGCAGGGGGGGTCAGAATACAGCAAGATTCCATTAGAAGAAACAACATTACTAAGGTGAGTAATTTTTTCTTCAAACAACATGAAGTCTTGCTATATTCTGACTATGTGCAGACTACCAAGCAGTACCTCCATGGAGGAGGGACAGAACCTACTTTGGGAACAGGTTCTGAAGCACTGCTGTGCCAAACCGAGCATCACTCCTAGCCTGGATATCCAGAGAGTAATGCTTGGTGAAAGTATGGACTGTTTTCCAGGTGGCTGCTTGACAAATCTCTAAGATAGGAATATCCCTGGCAGCAGCCAGGGAAGCAGCTATACCTCTAGTAGAGTGAGCCCTCAGGCCTGAGGGTGGAATTCTACCCAATTTTTCATAGCAGAATTGTATACAAGAGACAATCCACCTGGCAATAGATCTTTTAGTTGCAGGTTTTCCCTTACCAACCTCAACATAAGTGAGGACCAATTGGAGGGAGTCAAACCTGTGACCCTTGGTGCACTCTATGTAGTAGCTAAGGGCCCTTTTCACATCCAGGCTGTGCAGCCTCCTCTCCCCAGAGGAGGAATGGTCAGTGAAGAAAACAGGAAGAGACATAGACTGATTAAGGTGGAAATCTGAAACCAACCTAGGCAAAAACTTCCTATTAGTCCTGAGGACCACCTTATTTCTATGGAAAGAGATAAAATCAGGCTCCACTGACAGGGCCTGTAACTCACTGATGCGTCTGGCAGAAGTAATGGCTACCAGGAACAGTTTTCCAAGTCAAGTACTTAAACTCTGCTGAGGACAAAGGCTCAAAAGGGGGTTGCATAAGCTGAGCAATGCAAACATTAAGGTCCCAAGCAGGAGCAGGGTCCCTGAAGGGAGGATTGGTATGCAGCAATCCCTTGAAGAATTTACAGAATACAGGATGAGCTGAAAGGGAAGAGGGCTTGCCTACTGACAAGAAAGCAGAAACAGCTGCCAGATGCACTTTAAGTGTAGCTGGTCTGAGTCCCAAGTCATTGAGATGAACCATATAAACCAGGACTGCAGGCAACCCAGCAGACTCTAGAGAAATATGGTTACCAGAGCACCAAATAGTGAACCTTTTCCATTTGAAGTTGTAAGTCTTTCTGGTGGAAGGCTTTCGAGAAGCCTTCAGAATGTCCAGAACACCTTGAGAAAGATGCAAATCAGCAAATTCTAACTCTTCAAGAGCCAGGCCTTGAGATAGAGAGATTTGAGATTCGGATACCAAACTCTCCCCGAGAGCATGTTAACAGGTTGTAATTCCTGGGAAGAGACAGGGGATGGTGGAAAGCTAAGAACAGCAAGAGAGGGTACCAGGGCTGTCTGGCCCAGTCTGGAGCAATCAGAATCACTTTGCAGGGTTGAGACCTGATTTTGACTAGTACCTTGAACAGGAGAGGGAAGGGGGGAAAAGCATACGTAAACTTCCCTTCCCAATTGAGAACTAGAGCATCCAGGGGGACTGAGCCCAACACTGGGGGTCTGCAGTAAAAAAGAGGAAGTTGGTGATTGTCTGGGGCTGCAAAAAGATCTATCTGTGGAGTGCCCCATCTGGAGAAGATCACCTTCAAAATTAGGGGATCTAGGGACCATTCGTGATAGCCCTGAGATATCCTGCTGAGAGCATCTGCCAGGACATTGTCCTTCCCTGGGAGGTGCACTGCTATCAGAGAGGTGTTCAGGGAATAGGCCAGAGACCACAACTTCATCGCTTCTGTGCGCAAGGCCATAGACCGAGTGCCCCCTTGCTTGTTGATGTACCACATTGTGATGGTATTGTCTGTTCTGATCTGAACCACTTTGTTCTGAACAGACTTGGAAAAAACTTGCAGTGCCAGAAACACTGTCCTGAGTTCCAAGAGATTGATGTGAAGCACAGATTCTTGAGGTGACCACAACCCTTGGGTGGTCAGATCCCCCAAGTGGGCTCCCCAGCCCAAGAGGGAGGCATCTGTGGTAAGGATTAGAGAATGAGATTGAGTGATAAAGGGAACTCCTTGCCTTAGATTGTCCTGATCCTGCCACCACTGCAAAGCCTGGATTAGGGTTTGAGTCACTGGGATTAGTTTGGTCAGAGAATCCTTTCTCTGGGACCAGAAGGCTCTTAAGTGGAACTGAATGTCCCTCATCTGAAATCTTGCTCCCTGGACCACCGCTGTAGAGGCAGCCATGTGGTCCAGGAGCTCCAGAAAGTGCCTTGCTGGACGAGACACCTGAAGGGTGAATGAAGAGGCCAGATTCACAAGGGTCCTTGCCCTGTTCAGGGGAAGGAAGGCTCTTGCCCTTATTGTGTCCAGTTCTGCTCCTATAAAGGTGAGGAGCTGTACTGGCTCCAGAACTGACTTTGAAAGATTTAGGAGGAATCCTAAAGAAGTGAGCAGTTGCTGGGTTATCTGGAGATGTGACTTGACTTGGTCTGGAGACTGACCTACTATGAGCCAGTCATCCAGGTATGGAAAGATGGAGATCTTTTTTCTCCTTAGGAAAGCAACCACTACTGTCAGGCATTTTGTGAACACCCTTGGAGCTGATGTAAGGCCAAAGGGCATTGCTCTGAATTGATAGTGGCCTGAGGGCAACTCGAACCTGAGGTACTTTCTGTGGGAGCATCTGATGGGAATGTGGAAATAGGCATCCTTGAGATCCAGGGAGACTAGCCAGTCCCCTGGCCTTAGAGGGGTTAGAATTATTCCCAGAGTCACCATTTTGAATTTTGGCTTTAAAAGGTGCTTGTTTAAATGTCTTAGAACCGGGACAGGCCGCCATTCTCCTGTCTTTTTGGGGGTTAGGAAGTACCTGGAGTACAATCCTTTTCCCTTGTGTAGAGATGGAATCCTTTCTATGGCTCTGAGAGCCAAGAGGGAAGAGACCTCTGACTCTAGAGCAAGGGCATCTGAAGGATTTGCAGGTGGAAAGGATCTGGTTCTCATCTTGGGAAATTTTTTGTAGCTGAGAACCAGTCCCTGGCTTACTACTTCCAGGACCCATTTGTCTGAAGTTACAGACTTCCAGTCCTGGACAAAGTAAGCCAGCCTGCCCCTACAGGTAGTGGAGAATCGGCCCGGGCAAACCCATCAGGGTGCCTGCTTGGCAGGGGCTTTAGGCTGAGGGGTGGTAGCAGGCCTGCTTATACCCCATCTGCCTCTCCCTCTGAAGAACCCCCTCTGAGCAAAGGCAGAAGAGGAGGCCTGGGCTTGGTAGAAAGGCCTATGAAAAGCCCTGCCCCAGCCCCTGGAATGCTGCCTCTGGGGAGTGGCTTGCCTTTCTTTGGCTTGAGCACTCCTATAGGTGGTCCTGTACTCATCCATTTTCTTCATGTAGTTCTCTGTTTGCTCCCCAAACACAGAATTACCAATGACAGGAAAATCCATGCCCTTAGTCTGGGTATCCTGTGATAGGCTAGTACATCTGAGGCAAGCCATCCTACGAAGGGCCACAGATGTAGCCATGACTCTAGAAGAAACATCACTGGAGTCCACAGCAGCATGAAATTGCACCTTGGATGCTTCAATACCATCTGCAGCCACCCGCTCCAGCTCCTTGGCCAGCTGGTCAGGGACCTGTTTAGCTAGAGCCATCACAGTGTCCCATCTAGACTTCTGGTATCTAGCTGTGTAGGCCATATAATTAGCCTGCCTGAGTCCCAAAGATGCCGCCATGAACTGTTTCTTTGCCATGGCATCAATCCTCCTGGAGTCCTTATCTGGGGGGTGTGAAGCCAAGGGTATATTTGCCTTATCACAGGCAGCAGCCTGCACTACCCCAACATGGCTGCATTGTTGGGAAAGGAACTCTGTATCTGAGCCTGAAAGAGTATACCTCTTGTCCATTCTTCTGTCCACAGGAGGTATGGAAATAGGAGTTTTTAAAATTTTAAATGTCTGCTTCCCAAAAGACTTATGGAGGTGAATAGACAATCTCCTGGACTCTGGGTGTTCATCATCTCAACATAATCAGGCTCCTCCTGATCCTCTACTGCTTCCTCCATAGGAAGCTGGAGAGTTTCAGCCACTTTTTTGTAAAACATAAAATGGGAAGGGGACTCAGAAAGCCTAGGAGGAGAAACACCAGAAGGTCTGTCTGGGATGTCTGGGTCAATGGGCACATCCAGACTTTCATAATCACCATCACTATCCTCATACTCTCTCTCTCTCCTCCTCCTCCGGTTCATAAAAATCTTCTAAATTATAATCCGGAACCGGGTGAACCAACCAAACCGAGCCCCTAACCGATGGTGCCGGTTCGGTCAGAACCAAAGTGAGCGACTGAACAATCCTTATCGCTTTGGCTATTTCATCAGTGGTCGGAGAAAGAACTTGTGGATCCGAACCGACTGACTTATCCCTTCTTTTTCTTTTAACCGGAACCACTCCTCTGAGAGTCGGTTCTTCTTTTGTCTGAAGCAGTTTCTTCTGGTCAGAGGGCACTCCTTCTGGTTGGTTGGAACCAAACCGGGCTGGCCATCCGGGTCAGTGGACTTCTTGGCCTTCCTTTCCCTCAGTCTACCTAATCTCTTTTCCAGGGTAGCTGAGGGAAAACTTTTGCAAATCTGGCAGTCTGAATCGAGGTGGTCAAACCCCAGACAATAAACACAGGTGGTGTGGGGGTCAGCCTTAGCAAAGGCTTCCCCACACACATTACAGTGTTGAAACCCAGAGGCCCGTTTTTTTCCTTGGGTTTCTCAGACATGGCCAGTCCTAACCAAACTTACCCTTTTTTCAGCAATCCGCCAGGCAAGACACCCCTATTGGTTCCTGAGCGTGTTACGGGTCTTGGAAAAAAACGTAATGAAATCCATTTTTTTTAGAACCGATACGGACCGGTTACCACACTCTAAAAGCAGAAAAAACTTTTTTCACAAACCTGATCGGTTCAAACCAAACTGATCCGATGTTTACAAGTTCCACACAGAAAACTAATAATAAACCTATCTAGTACTCATGGTACCACAGACAGAGACTGAACCAACAGGTTAGATTGTAGAAATTTGGTTGAAACCAAGAGAAAAAAATGACACTTTAACCGACTAAATTGAACCGAGCAAAGGAGAAATCTCCGGAGCGACTGTTCAGTGAGGCGGAGTAAAGAATCTAGCGGTTTGGGTTCAAACAACAACAGACAGAGGCTCAGCCGAGCTCGAGCTTAGCGTTCCATGCCTTGCATGGAAAGTTAACTCTTTCCTCTCCGGGCAGTTCAAAGGTTGGAGATCACTGCACATAGTCAGAATACAGTAAGACTTCATGTTGTTTGAAGCAGTTGCCATGGGAACCTCTTGATGAACTAACAGGCTTGTTACCGATGGTTAGGCATTCATTATTCTCTATGTATACTGTACACACACACACACACACACCTAACTCAAAAACACAATTTATCTTCATGAGTGAGAGGGGAAGTATCATAACTCACAAGTGGCAAAGCCATTGTTTAATTGATTTATACAATTTATAAAAGTTATAACTTTTAAATAAGCTGCTGGTGGGGGACTTCAATCTGCTGGATGTAGACTGAAGCCTCTGAGCATTGCCTTCAGACAGAACAAGGGACATCCTCAACTCCCTGCTGGAGTTCCTCAGGCAGCTAGTCAGTGACTCCACTCATGATGGGGGCAGTGCTGACCTGGTACTCATTAACAGGGACAGTGCTGCAGATGTCAAGGTGGGAGGCCACCTGAGGACCAGTGATCACTGTACAGTGTGGGTCGATAAAAGGATGGCTGTGGAATCGAACCACATAAGAGCAAGGGTCCTGGACTTCAGGAAGACAGATTCTGTAAAGATGTGTGAATGCCTCAGGGATGACCTGGTGGGGGGGATGACCTGGAAGGGGTGGTGGAACAGTGGGTGAAGGTAAAAGGTACCCGGTTAGAATAGTGCTATAGGTACAACGCCAGTCAAGAGAGCGCTAGTCTCTGTAGCGCTAAAACGGACAGTGATAGGGGTTGTACAGAGCTTTCAGTAAGCGGTCCCCTGGTCACTGTCAGTGGTGCTTACTGGACACAAGGGCACCAGGATCCAGGAGGCTGGCTAAGTGGCTCCCATGGCGTGGAAGGCTGGGTCATCGAGCAGCTTAGCCATCGGCATTGGAGACCAGGGTTCTAATCCTGGTCTCCAACTTTTCTGTGCACTTGAGACTTAGTATTTTTTTATGTGGGGCCCTGGAAACAGTATTCCATGGCCCTATGAATTTTAACTTTCCCCATGATCCGCTCTCCCTGGAGTGAGAATCCTTCAGTATGGGGGTGTGGGGGGCAGAGTCCAATGCATCTGGGGTTGCAGGGGGCTCTACAAAATCAGCACTATTTTTTCTGCGTAGTTCTTGACTGTGCTATTACTGTTGGCACTGTTATGACTCAGTGCCAAGGTAAAAGGAGAAACAGTAAAGGCAACACAGCTCTGAGGCAGACAAATGAGCAAAAGGAAAAAGAGATCACCACAGTTCTTGAAAGAGGTGGCTGAAAAGGTAAAGGTTTAAAGGGCAGCATTCAGAAGGTATAAGAAGATGCAGTGGGAGGAGGGTAGGGAGGTGTATCAGGGAAACAGAGGGAAGCAGGGAAAGCAGTAAGGCATGTAAAAGTGCATGCTAAAGAGAATGGCTCAGGATCTAATGAAGGGGAACAAGACATTTTTAGGTATGTAGGCGAAAAGGGGAAGACAAGGGGTTGGATCGTAAGATAAAAAAGGAAAGGGGGTACTGTGCAGAGGGTCACCAGAAAAATGCAGACATCTGGAACAAATAGAAACAAATAGAAACAGAAACTGACAGCAGATAAGGACTGCTAGGCCCATCTAGTCTGCCCATAAGCCCTACACTTGTTTGCGTCCTCTGACCCTACCTGGTCAATGACTTTTCACCACTCCACTCCTTCCTGCCTCTAACATTCCCTTATGCCTTTCCCAGGTGTGTTTAAATCCCACCACTGTGATTGCTCCCACCACCTCCTGTGGCAGACTATTCCATGTGTCCACCACCCTCTCCGTGAAGAAAAACGCCTTTACATTTCCCCTCAATCTGCCACCTTCCAATTTCATATCATGCCCCCTCATTCCTGTACTTTTCCTGTTTTGGAAGATGTCTCCCCACTGCACCTTGTTTATGCCCTTGAGGTACTTGAATGTTTCTATCATGTCCCCATGATCCCTCCTCTCCTTCAGCGAGTACATATTGAGGTCCTTTAATCTCTCCTCATGTTTTCTGGTGCAATCCCTGTACCATCTTTGTTGCTCTCCTCTGGACTGCCTCCACTTTTGTTCAGTGTTCAAAGAGGAATGAGAAGAGGAGGAGGAGCCACAAAGAAGTAACAGGAGCTCGGGAGGGAGGGAGGTGGACACTAGTCCTTTTTTTACAGCTGCAGTGGGTGGATCCTACAGCTGTCTTGCTGTAGCTGAGAAAATGGGATACTGAAGGGCACAACTTTGGAGTTGCATTACACTTCCGCAACTGCAAAATCACTCCGATCATCCCATTGACCTCAATGACTCATCCCCCCCCCCCCGATACGGCTGCAGCCGAGCTCGGGGAGGTCACGACGGAATACAGCATGGTCCTGTGTCCAAGATGGCCACTGAACTGCACTGCACATGCGGAATACAGTTTGGTGGCCACTTGGACACAGCGGCTGTGCCATATTCCGCCATGACTTCCGTGAGCTTAGCTGCAGCCGTATTGGCTCTAGGCAGACTTTGTTTGAGGAAAGAGTCCTGAAGGGACTCGAAGATCTGAAAGTGGACAAAGCAATGGGCCAGATGAAGTGCATCCAAGGATACTGAGATAGCTCAGTGAGGTACTGGCTGCACCTCTGACAATCCTATTTAATAGGTCACAAGAAACAGGAGTGGTTCTGGAGGACTGGGGGAGGGCAGATGTACTCCCATTTCACAAAAGTGGTAGCAGGGAAGAGCCTGGCAACTATGGGCTAGTTAGCCTGATATTGGTGCTGGGAAAGTTAATGGAATTGCTGCTGAAGGAAAGGATTGTGAAATGTATCTTGATTCCAATGGGATACAAGACCCAAGGCAGCATGGGTTCATGAGGGGGAGGTCATGTCAAAAAATCTTGATAGATTGTTTTGACTGGGTGACAAAGGAATTAGATCAGGGTGGAGTGGTGGACATGGCCTACCTAGATTTCAGTAAGGCCTTCGACATCGTTCCACATAGGAGACTTGTAAGCAAGCTAGGCTTAGAAGTGGGCCCAAAGATGATAAACTGGGTAAGAAATTGGTTAGGGGGGATAGGTGACAGAGGGTAATGTTAAATGGAGTTCACTCCGAGGAAGGGAGGGTGACCAGCGGGGTGCCTCAGGGATCAGTGCTGGAACCTTCCTCTTTAATGCCTTTATAAGTGACTCTGCAGAAGAGCTGGAAGGGAAGGTCTGCCTTTTTGTGGATGACACCAAAATCTGCACCAGGGTGGACACTCCAGGGGGTGGTGGGGGCTTCTTCAGAATGAGCAGACTTGAGAAAACTCAAGAGTGGCCAAAGGTATGGCAGATGGGTTTCAATGTGAAAAAGTGCAAAATAATGCACTTGGGGCATTTACAGGCATTGTCATTCCCTCAGTGTGTGTTTGATGGTGGAAAGAACAAAACTGATGTGTGTGAAGAAACCAGCAGTGGTTATTGACTGGCATGCGACACCATGTGGGGGGTGCACAGGTGATGTGCTCAGTAGTCAACACTGGGGCTCCTTCTCTGCAAAACATTTGCTCCTCTGAGATCCTAGTGCCCCTGGCCCCAGACCCATAAGTAGGAATCAACGGTGAAGCTTGATTCCTGGAAGATCTACAACTATCACGACCGGTACAGCTGAGGTATAGTCCAGTTTCTAGCTGAGGTTTAGGTAGTGCAGTATTATAACTGACACTGTACTGAAATCGAAACGATCATTCTCGAGTTGACTGGATGGGTGATATTGCCATTTTTGCCCCAGCATCTTTTACTGAATTAAGACCATGCTTCACAATCCACAGACTACCAACAGTTAACATATTTTGTCAAATTTACAGGCAAAGGTAGATGCTGAATGATAATGATCAAACTGTTTACTAAGAACAGGTTCAATGTGTTTCCTTACTTGACAGCACGATACATTTCCTCTGTCTCTTTCTCCGAAAGACTCTTTTTGGAGGTTCCTAAATTAAAAAGATTGGGGAGATTATGCTTCTTTTTGCTTCCCTGAAAGACAAAAAGACACAGTTACTCTGAGAGGAGTTGCATAATTATGTGGACTAACCCCACCCCCTTAAAAAAACAACAACAAAAAAAAACACCACCATGGTCACTGGCATACTTCTGTCTCGATTTATGATGTTGTTTTTTCCTTTTAAACTTTAATCTTTATTCAAGCTCTGCCGTAATTTAATTACAAGTTCTAGGCTCACAGGTACAGACTTAGCATGATATATACACAGCCATGGTATATTTCATTATTGTTCAGGTTATGTATAGGTTTTCAAACTGCTGTTCAAATAAATAAATAAATAAATGTATACAACTGAAAGACTCAATAGTCACAATCGGATGAGAGATAACAAAGACTCAATAGACTCCTTTGTTCAAGTCTCCTTTTCCCTTTGGCCTGTAAGAGGCCTACTTCTGATAGCAAGCACTGTATTGACTTAAATTTTACAAACACCCATACACATACGGGACTCTCAAGCCCAGGAGAGGAACCCCTGCTCTTCTTCAGGTTTCTGCCGTTGTTGTTTCAGTTAACTGATGCCAGATTGTCCACCTGGCCCACCGTTGGACAAATAGAAGAGTCTTCTGATTTAGTTTAAAGGTGAGCTCCTCTAGTTCAGCAAGGCCCTTAATAATCGATATCCAGTCCTGTTTTTGTGGTACTGTTGGGCTAAGCCAGGTTCTAGTTATCGCTTTAAGGTCAGCTATTGTTAGGATTGCCCAAAGGTACCGTAAATCTGGTCCCTTGAGCTCCTGTGGGGGAACCCCAGAATCATTTCAACCCAATTGAGTTGCTGGGTAATGGCTAATATTTCTTTTATTGCTGATATAATGTCAGCCCAGAACCTAGTAAGCCTGGGGCATGCCCATAGAATATGTAAATAGCCCGCTCTATCTTCCCTACAGCTTCTCCAACAACCGGCAGGAAGGGAGGGGTTTCTTCTATTCAGCATCTCAGCAGTATAAAAGAAGCGAATCCGGACCTTCCAGGCAAATTCTTGCCAGAGAAGTTACCCGGTAGTTAACTTGGCTATACTAAAAATTAGTTTCCAATTGAGGGGTTGAGAGCCAAGGCCCATCTCCTCCTGCCACTTATTTTTAATTCTTTTAAGAGGGTCTGACTTTATGGTCCCCAGGGCCTTGTACAGGGCTAAAATCTGTCCCTTTTGATCTATTGATGTCTTTATTTGTTGGATAACTGCCAAAAGAGGAACTACCCTTTCCGGGTCCATCACTCTCCTCTGAAGGGAGTTTATATATGTTCGTGCCTGAAGGAACCTAAAATGATCTGTGTTCCTTAGGCCATATCTATTCTTCAGGGAGTCGAAGTCTAAAATCAGTGCCCCTTGGGTGAACTGTCCTAGGTAGGTCAGATCCAACCTAGTCCGGTGTCTATAAGTAAGGTCAGTACGGTTTGGAGGGGAGTCTTCAGCCCAGACTAGCTTTCTGAGAGACCACAGTGCTGGTAGCAATTTATATTTTTGCCATAGTCTGTGCATCGATCGGAGGGTCTCACCTACTGAGTTTAACCTGGGCGTAGGGTGATGGCGAGTCCACAAAGGGGTCACCACCGGGTCTTCGAGAGGTAGCCTCCCTCCCCCATCTCCCTCCAGCTCGAGGTGGAGCTGGGATCGGACCACTGAACAGACTGTTTCAGTTGCACCACAAGGAAGTAGTCCTCCAAGTCAGGTAAAGATCTGCCCCCATCTTCCCACCGGGTCTGCTATGTTTTCAGTCTGATTCTTGGTCTCTTGTTTGACCAGATGAATCTAGAGATCACCTTGTTCCAGACCAGAAATATAGATTTGTGAATATGAAGGGGTATGTGATATATGATGTTTTGTGTTGTATGTTGTTATTTACTACTGTATACTCCCTCTCTCTCACTCTCTTATAGCCATGCAACTGTGCTAGAATCATCCGATTTCTTACACCTGCCACAATAAGGTTTACTCTCCAAGAATCCCATTTAGTAAAATTTGCTCCTATTGTTTTTTTTCTTTATTATGTTTTATGCTGCCTTGCACCATCTGGCCCCACTGCTCCACCCAGCACCATCACCCTCCATCCCTGGGATTTACCCAGCTCAATGTTCCACATCAGGATGACACCCCAGGGGAAGGGCCACTGCAGGCCAGCCCAATTTCTTTGGTGGGGCTGGAGCTTCAGTTCTGGAGCGGAAGCTTGTTTAGCAGTGCAGGACCTGCAACAGGCGGCATCCTATGCAGTCGGGTGTTTTCTCCCCCACCCCGCCAGACACTGTATGGGCCCTGTAGTGACACATGGATATATGCGTGTGTGCTGCATGTATCAGGGTGGCAATGTCCCCCTCCCTCAGTCTGCTGGCTCTGCTTGCACCACTACCCATGGTCACCCAGGTAGCGAAAGAGCAGCAGAGGCCAGGCACCACCCTCCCCGAGGAGGCAAGTGTCCATCAGGAAGCTCCACCATCTTCCCCAGGCCATCCCTGATGACCCGAGCTCATTCCTGAACCCAGGTCACCGATGTCACAGGTGGTAGTGTTACCACTGCGCTGGTGGGCCGGCCTCAGAACTTGCTGTTCTTAGACAACAAAATCCTCTGCCTTTTTTTCAGACCAGCACATAGCCACTGGGGGAGGGAGGTGGTTTTTAGGATACTGTATATATGGCTATGGTGGAGGGTTGCTGCCATTGATTTCCAAATTCCATTACTACCGATAACACAACACAGTCTGTATCAGGGAAATTCTTGGCATATTTGGTAGAATGTGGGGCGATAGTGTGGAATACTGGGTACACCTAGGAAGCTTGCCGTAAAAGCTTCCCGAATACAATGCTGCTTTGGTCATGTACCCTACTTGGTTGTCAGTTTATTTAGGTTGGGGGGCTTCGTCCCCCCTGTTTTTTTTTTTTACAGGGTGGTGTGGGGTGAACCCCAACCCAAATGAACAAATAAAAAGTAATGGAACGGGCTACTGTACCGAATAGGGTAACTTGAGCGCTACGCTAATAGCATAGGTCCTACATGTACCTGGTATTCTACACTCTCACCAAATGTGGTATTCACCACAAGAAATTTATCCTACACTGGCCACAAGCTAGTGGTCAAGTTCAGTGTATGAACAAGGTTTTCCTGAAATCTTTTAAAGTTGTAGACGCTTGAGACTGGCAGGCAAAGATACACACTCTCTATTTGCTGTACAGGAGCACAGCACATAGCTCTACGGGACTGTCAGAAGCAGAGCTTCTAATGGGACAGAAAATCTAAACAAAGTTACAACTTCCAGACAATTCACAAGGACCTGTATTAAAGTCAGAACAGCAGATCAGAGAAGGAAACTGCACATGAAGCAGTGTGCCAACCAAAAGAGCACAGCAATACAAAATGACATAAAAATAGAATGCAAGGTGGTTCTTCAGCAAAAGAAAGACAATACGTTATCCACAAAGACTGAACATCAACTTTAGACACTGCAGCATAAGATACAGTAGCTGTGTGGTGTTGCAGGCATCTGATGGGAAAACTGCAAAGGAATGTGTCCCACATCAGACAATTTATTCAGCCTTGTAAATTTCAAAAGAGTCATGTAACTGGCAGTAATGGGGAAGATGAAGATTGAGACAGAGGGCTCAATTTTCAAAGAGCTCTTAGAGTGACAAGTTGAGTCGCTCTAGGGCTGTGGCGAACTCCAGGTGCATCAAAGACCCTCGGCAATTTTATAAAAAAAAAAAAAAAAAGGGAGGTGTCCCCTGCCCAAAAAGCCCAGGATTTGCAGCAGCCGCAGGGCTATTGTCAAACATTTGTCACACCTGTGGGAATTCGATGCAGGGATCTCACCGCCACCCCCCCAACACTAGAGGGCCATAAGGGTTGGGGGATCTGCATGCCAGAAAGGGGTAGGGAAGAAGGGTATGGGGTGTCCTACGGGGGCATTGGGGAGACAGCAGGAATGACAGAAGTGATGTAACACCCAGCGAGGGTGCCATTTGCATAGCCCTACAGCTGATTGGATGCCGATTCGTGGGGGGTTGCTAGGGCCGAACAGTGACATGGTCCCAGGTGAGCACAGCCCTGGCTGCTGTCCCATAGGTACACACAGTCAGGAACCTGTAGGCAGGAGGCAGCCTGCCACATCATGGGAGGGTGGATACTAGGGAACTGTGGCAGTGCTCGGAGAACGGTCTCCCCCTCACCACTGGCAGCCCTCATCCCGCAGCTCCAGCCTCCAGATTACGGGGTACTGACTGTGTGCACCTATGGGGCAGCTGCCATGGCTGCACCCAACTGGGGCCATGTCACTGTTCAGCCCTACTGACCCCCTACAAAGCGGTCCCATCCGATCAGCTGTAGGGCTATGCCAATGGCACCCTTGCCGGATGCCACGTCACTCTCTGTCATGCCCTCTGTCTCACTGATACCCCTTATGACACTCCATGCCTCTTCTGCCCCCAGCTGCCCACTGTTAGACCCCCCTCACCACAATGTGTGGCACTGGCGTAAGTCCCTCACACCACCTCGTGGCTGGTCCAAGTTGAGCCCCTTGTTGCGTCTATGGCGGGCTTCAAAATAGCAGAAAGGGAATGTTGCAGCCATACACAGTGAAACAAGCCTGCGAACTGGCACATGGACGCTTCTGTTGCAATGGTGGTGCAGGGTGCCTTGGGAGCAAGGCATCCCGATTTCTACGCAGCCCGGGTTCAAAAATTGGGATTGCTGCAAAGTTTGATGCAAGGTGCCACTTGCATCATATACCTTTGGGACAGGCACCTTGCGTCAAACAGAACCTCTTGAAAATTGGGTCCAGAATGTCTACAGACAGTGCTCATACAGACCCGATTCACAGTCAGAGGGAGAACTGAACAACACAAGCAAAAAAGATCTCCCAATATCTGAAAGATTACTGTATGCTGATTCTTTTTGGATAATGTAGTAGTGGGCACAAAATGGAGCACAGTGGGATCAAAGGTTGCTACAAGTGGCGTACTGCTCGAAAATCCTTTACAGGACACTATGAAAACAAAGACCCAGCACTCCAGGCCTGGCCAAATGAAGATACTCCATAGATATCTGTGGCTGTCAGACAAATCCTTTTATTGCAAATCCACAATGTAGCACAGCAAAAGGTAAGCAAAGAAAACGGTGAGCACATTGGAATCCCATAGTTTCATACCTGTGCTCTCAGGTGCTCTGTTAAAGGACTGGAGTGCCAGGCCTTTGTTTCACAAAATGGAGCACGATAATCTCCACAACCAACTGGGGACCAGGTTCTAACCCAAATCCTAAGTTAGTATAGCACTGACATCAGTTGTGAGTTATTAAGAACCTGTTTACTGTGTTTTTACTGGTAATTTCCTACTATAAAGGCATGTTAGTAGAGATCAGACAACAGATGAAGTGAACATTAGAATACTGTATTTGATTTCAGTGGACATTTACAAAAGGTTTATAAAGCACATCAGTAAGATGCCGTTTTTGGTTTTTCATCATATCAGCAGGAAACCACATCAGGAATTCAGCAGTTAGTAATAAAAGAGGGATGTAGTATATGTATGTGGCCACTAGATGGCAGAGTAGACTTGTTAGCTTAAGCCAAGCTAATCAGCTGTAATTGGTGTTTTGGGTGTTTGAAGAAACTCAAGTTTTTGGTGCCTGTTCAACAGTGTGGAGTGTCGGAGATAGTTCCCAGGCAGAAGTACAACACAGAGAATACTGGTTGGGCAACCATGCACAAGAAGCCTGTGCTGCCACAGAGAGGTTCGGGTTAAATCAGACCTTGAGAGAGACGCTTGAGAGGTCTAATGTAATCAGAAGCCCAAGATGGCAGCACAGATCAGTTGGGCACGTGGCTGCCCAATCAGTATTGTTTATAGTGTTTGTAGTTTATATGGTGGGAATAGGGAGGAGGATGATACACAAAACTCACAAGCTAGTGAGGCATCAATACAAGCTACACACCATCAGCAATTTAAACTCTCCTCTACTTTTTGCTCACCTGTATACCCTAGGGTATCTGCTTTTCTAGAATGTTGTGTAAGGGACCTGGAAGACACTTTCACAGTAAAACCTAGACTTCCCTATCGCACTATAACAAATGAAGAGAGGGCAGCACTAAAATCATTAACTGATGATAAACTTATCCTGCTGACAAGGGGGTAGTATCGTAGTACAAAATACAGCCCAGTATGCAGGACTGGGTTTAGATCTAATTGAGCCCCAAGCAGAATGACTTGTGGTGCCACTTTCACCACTCCAACCTCCCCTTCTCTTCCCTTCTGCCCCAACCCACATACAAAACATTGTAACAATTCTAGAACTATACGAGTGTAAACAAAAATTTTGGTTTTTATTTTGACACTTTTGCATTTCAAGACATTCTCTGCTTATATTGTCTACTGTAGTGCGCCCCTTCTGTGCTGGTGCCCCATGTGGCCGCTTGGTTCGCTTGTGCCTAAAACCGCCTCTGCCAGTATGTAGCAGAGATCAATAGACAACCAGCAGACACTAACTTCTACAAACCCCTGACCTGAGACCCCACACGGCAAATTATGAGAAATATTGAAGTGTACCTGTTGGAGATTTTTCACAATGGACTTCTTTCAAGTGATGGAACTGTACTATTTGCCTGTACAATCTCCCAAGAAACTGACCTTCTATACCCTCCCCAAAGTTCACAAAAATCTTACCACACCACCAGGCAGGCCCATCGTATCAGGGACAGGATGGGTAACTGAGCCTTTATCAGAATTTGTGGACACTTTTTTACGTCCAATTGCACCAAAATCTAGGAGCTATGTTGGAGAAACTACAAGTGTATTGACACTCCTTAGAGCCGTACAGACAGAGCAGGAATGGTGGCTAGTGACTCTGGATGTCGAGGCCCTTTATACAAACATTCCACATGAGGAGGGGCTAAGTACCACAGACCAGAGTCTACTTTTGCACGCCACTTTGCCTCAGGAGAATATAAACATGTCGGTGAATTTAACAGAACTGGTGTTGAAAAAAAAGATATTCATGTTTCAAGAAAAGATATACCAACAGATTAATGGCACTGCCATGGGGGTAACTTTGGTTCCGAGCCTTGCAAATGTCTATTTAGCTAGGTGGGAGGAAGAATGTGTGTATAGCCCTGATGTTAACCCTTTCTTTGAGAAACTGGACTGTTTTAAACATATAGGATAGTGTATGGGTAACCATACACTACAAAGCTATTCTTCCACCGAGTGGATACAATGCCGACTGATGACCTCGAGAGCGAAGGCAAAATCTACAGATATAATGTTTCTCTCTAAAAAAGGCTCAAAACCACCACGTGGCTTTTGTGGTACTTGTTCATTTATGGAAAAGACAGATTATTTTGTAAACCCAAAGAATGGAAGAACTGAGAAAGCAAGGGGCATCATTAATTGTAACATGGAAGGTGTTATTTATAAACTAACTTGCTCCTGTGGTTAGTTTTATATAGGGAGGATCAAGAGAAAGCTGCATCTGAGGTGAAATGAACATATTTCAGCTATTAATAATCAGAACACTGACTATGCAATAGCAATGCATGTTAAGAATAGTAGAGACACCATAAGTGTTCATAAAAGTGTCAGAGGTGGGGACTTACAGTCTATCCTGAATGAGAAGGAACAACCTGGACTTATAAATTGGGGGCTACAAAGGGGCAAGCGTTGAATGACAAGTTTGAATTAAAACCCTTTTTAAAGAAACGAGGAAGGTAGTGTCCCCCCAACCCCTATCTTCAGCCTGTGGTGGGTGAATAGGGTGTATGAAATGGAAAAGGAGGAAGAAAAGAAAAAAAGTCCCCACCCCGTAAGCATTAGACCGTCTGATTGCAACTGACTCAAAAAACTACAAGAATTGAAAAGAATGGTATTATCTGAATGACTCTTATAGGAACCGAAAAATATGCAATTGTTATCTGATTTAATTTCTTTCTGATGTCTTCTTTTACACAGGTTCACCGGGAGAGAGAGATGAGTTTTGATTAATGCAAGCAAGAAGCTTACAAACGTGACCAGAAATTAAGAAGCCTTAGATCTTTTTATAATGTGAAATAAAATGATATACTGTCACTATTTAGTAAGAATATGATTGAAATGAGACGACATTTTTCTTTAGGCGTTTTATATTTTTATTTTTGAATTCTGAACTGCACTTTAATTGGTTACCTGATTAACAATACTGTGATCTCACTGGCTCATGCACTATATTGTCACAGGTGACTAATGTATATAAACTGTGCATTTAAAATGATTCACTATCTCTGATGAAGCCCGAAGGGTCGGGCAAAACGAAAGAAACCTGTAATTGCACTTCTGAGTTTGAAAAAATGGGAATAAAAAAGCCTTAACTGCATTTGTGTGTGTTTGTTCTTATTTGAAGTAGTAACCCGCAGGGGTGAGTGCTCTCCGTCCTCTCTACAGTATTTATAGTATGTAGTTCTCTTGTTTTAATAACTTTTATTTTTATAAATTCTGTTTACTGAACATTTTTCATAAAAAAAATATAACAATATGTTGTATCAGCACAATACCTTTAACATTCTTTTTTTTTTTTTTAATATTTATTATACTTTTTTGCCCCCACTGCCTGCGACCCGGCACCTCAGCCTGGTCACGGACCCTAGCCTCCACCTTCACCTCAGACCCTACCCCTCGGATACACCCTGGCTTGTCCCCTAGGGTGGGGTGTGGCGCCGGTTCCCTTAACCACACCCCATGACTGGACTAGGTCCGAGGGTTGGTCCTGGAGGCTGATGAAGGCCAGGGCAGGTTTCATCTAGGGCCGCAGGCAGAAAGTGTTTTGGTGCTGTACGTGGGGGGTTGGAATGTGCAATGATGTCCAGCATCCATCCCACCCCTCTGACCACTTTCAGATGCTGGCTGCTGTGGTACCCCCCCACCTCCGCTAGGGGTCTATCAAGCATCGGACATACACCCTGCCCTCACCCTGTAGAAGGAGAGCTGTCCCTGGGATGCTCAATCCTTCTTCCCCCTGGTCAGCCCTCCGACGACTCGGGTCCGTTCCCGAACCCAGGTCACTGGCGTCGAAAGCGGAAATCCAACCGCTGCGCTGATGGGCTGGCATACCTTTAACATTCAAAGTTAGTATTGCCAGCCCCCCCTTTAAAAAAAGAACAAAAAAACTCAGTTACTAGCCAAACTGATACAGAGGTGCTTCACTTCACTGATACTAAAAACTGAACAAAACATACAAGCAGCAAATGGCAACAAACATCTATTTAATGCCCGACACACAGACATGAAAGTCAGAAAAATCCATAATTTAAGGTAAAGCAATCCAGAATTATCGCAGCTCCCAATCCCAACACTATATCAACCTATCTACCAAATCAAAATGCATCTCGTTATATAAGGATTAGAAGTCGAGAGTGCGAGTGAGAGCAATCATATCTAGAGTAGAGGAGAAAAGCTCCACCAGTAACTCACCTTGAATAAGGTCAACAGCTCAAAGAAGTATATTAAATAATAATTTGCAAAAAAAAACAAAAAAAAACTGCATTAATGCTCCAGTTAGGGTAACTTAATGCCACAAAAGTAGTGAAATTTGGTGTTAGGGCTTGTCACCCTAAGACCCCTCCACCCCAGCAGCCAAAGGAAAAAAAAATGGGGTTTGGGGTCTTCAGAGTATTGGCAAATCAGTGGTGGGGTCTTCTTTGGGGGTTGTCAACCCTAATGCCCACCCCATTCCGTGCAAGCAATAATACCCAACAGGGTGGGCGGTATTGGGCAACACTGGACCGCCCAGGGGCATAATGAGGCCCGACGCCGCAGGCGGCCTGTGGCAGTCTTGTATGTGTTTTTACAAAATTAAAGAAAAAATGAAATATATAGTAAGACTGACTTTTAAGTCTTTTGCTTGTCAAGTAGTCCCTTCCTTTGTATGCGATTCCATGTCTTGTTGCCACTCCCCGCAGAGCTCCATTCTGGTGCTTATCCCCACTCCCCCCCAACCCACTCCTTAACAGGACGCTGTGCTACGTTTTCATCCCCAGCTTGTTAGACCTGCCACATAAACCAGGAAGTTGGAACGCAGCATCGCAATTGTGGAAATCAGAATTAGAGGTAATTTTATTAAGTTATTAGAAGGGGATTTACGTTTAGGAAAAAAACTCAGATCTGTTGTTTTACTGTGACAGGTTATGTAAGTGAGGTGCCGTGAGTGTGTTGGATTCCACTGCCACATAAACACGGAAGTGCAGAGGAACAGACACAATGCGGCAGGGCAGCGCTGTAAATGTGTTTTTCCATTGCCCATTCTTGCAGACATGCCACGAAGAGGATCGGTATCGGGGATCTGTCCAGGGTCATGGAGTTACAGACATAAAGGTAAATGTCTGGTGATAGTTCGAGTATCAGGTTTGTCTGCTGGAACCCAACACCTCGATCACAAAAATTTACTTCAGAAGTAGAAATTTCGGAAAGTCAGCAGAAGGGAGTTATGTTAGAAAATTTCAGATCTCTATGTGTTTTCTGGAGCCATGTCTGTGAGGTGGCCAGTGTCTTGGTAGCAGAACTTGTGTATAAGGAGAAGCATGCGCTGCGGTTTAAAAAAAAAACACACTGCTGGCTATGGGGAGCTGATCGCACTGACGGCTTCAGCTTACTTTTGAAATTTGTGGTTTTGTTGTCATTTTTTTTTTATTGTGTGACAAGTCAGCAAGCGGAGGCTGGTATGTGAATTAGGGAGTGTCGGTTGGGTAATATCGCTCGTTAAGCGAGACAGAAAAATGGCAGCAGTTTTAAAATTGAATAGGGTACTTTCAGTCAATGGACAATCAGGGTGGGCACAAGGACTCTTGAATGGGCAAAGAGGCATTTGGGCTGGGGCTTTTTATTTGGTGGGCATCTATTGTCTGATAGATGCCCACCTAAATAAGTGTCTCAGCTAATCAGAAAAGATAATTGTCTTTGCCCATTTTTTTAAGAGCAAGCAATGTCACACATGATCTCCTTTCTTCACGCAGGACCCGGGGAGGGGGGTGAGCACTAGGGTTGACAACCACCAAGGAAGATCCCAACACTGATTCGCCAATACTCTGGAGACCCAAAACCTTAATTTTTTTCCTTAGGCTGCTTGTGGGGGGGAGGTATATTAAGAAACCCTAACGCCACATTTCCCTATTTTCGCGGCATTAAATTGCCCTAACTGGTGCAGTAATCCAGTTTTTTGCAAATTATTTCCTTACTTTTTTAGATAGTTTAACTGAATTCTCATTTGCCTGTGGAAATCCACAGATGTGTACATGGATGTTGCCGTGGAAGCGCAGGGCCTAGAGGGCCCTGCACTTGCATTTCAGCCAAAACAGAAACCAAATTGGTAGCATAGCCTTGTTATTACCCAACCTCATGAATGCCACGCTGAGAATGTTTAGATCCCTGCCGAAACGTCATTATGCGCCACTGCTACGTCACAGTGCGCAAGAGGGCGAAAACACATTTGGGCCAGGATCTGAAAAATGCCAGCTGTCACATTCATGAGATGGTGTGAAAAAATGTCAATGTTAAAAATTTGGGTGCAAAATATTTACAATTAACAGAGTTATGAGCAAGTGTAGCAATATTTCAATGCATGAGCATAACTTTGCCATTTTTACATATTTTGACCCCACATTTTCAACATAGCCTTCGTATGGCCCCACATCATGAATAAGGGCAGTGAAAATGTTCAAATCCCACCTGAAAGGTGATTTTGCCAAGCAACCGCTAAATCACCTTTCAGGCCGGATTTGCAGAATGCCACTGACATTGTACATGTGGTAGGGTCCCCAAAAGGTCATGTTGAAAATTTGGTGTCAAAATATGCAAAAATGGCTAAGTTATGCATCAAAGTTGAAAACCCCATTGAAATGCACTAAACCGCATTTACCTTAGTTTCTCATACTGCAGTCGGCAGTTCCAGCAGTAAGACTTGTCTTCGATCAGAGAGTGGGTCTTGAACCTGGGATCTGTTTAGGTGAGTGAAGCTGTGTGGGGGTGTACTGGGGGGTGTGGGGTGCTGGGTGCCGAGTAGAAGGTGGGGATGGGGGAGCTTATTGGCAAGGGACCATTTTCTTGTTTTACAGGTTTGGAAAAGGAAAAAAAAAAACACTGAGGGACCGTTTTCTTTATTTCAGGTTGTGGCTCAAATGGGAGGGTGGGGGTGCCACTAGACACCAGGGAATATATAATTTGATAACGGGGACGGCAACCGGTTGGTGGGTGAGGGTGCCAGTAGACACCAGGAAATGTATTTATTTAATTATGGGGATGGCAACCAGAGGGTGGGGGGTGCCGCTATACACCAGGGAATATATTTATTTAATTACGAGGATGATGACTGGAGGGTGAGGGGTGCCAGTAGACACCAGGAAAAGTTTCTATAATTAAGGGTACAGTGATCGGAAAGGTGAGGGGTAACACTAGACACCAGGGCAACATGATATATAGCCAGGGACGGCAATGGAGTGGGGGGGGGGGGGCTCCACCAAACACCAGGGAAGTGGTGGCTCACTGCTCACACTGCAGCTGGTAAGTACAAGTTCAGTTGCGGGTGCAGAAGTCAAGAAATTCCCGCTGTTCTCATACAGAGAACACAGGGGAATGGCTCCTTTTGCTAAGCTGGCAAAGTATATGTGGCTCATATTCTAAAAAAACAAATGAGAGAATCTAGCTAAACAGGACCTGTTTAGCTAGGTTTCTGGTATTTGTTTTTTAAAAAAACAGCATATTTATGTATTTTCCATGCTTGTTAGTTCGTGGAAAAAAACACGATGACGGTTGGCACGGCACAAAAAATGTTTGGTGCCCTGCCAAACAAGTGGCGAGAAATCAAAAACGAGCATGTGCGACATCAAATTTTTACTTTCGCTCCAAAACGTTATCTCAAAAACCCTACTGTGCATGCACAGATCGGAAAACACTAAATTTTAAAGCCTTATAACTCTGAAACACTAATATTTTTTCATCAGACCTATCAAGGGCACTACCGTAGGACATGACACATGTCCTCTGCAAGTTTGGGATAAAAATTCCATTCCATGTAGGGTGTAGGGGAGAGCAAAAAAATAACCATGTCAAGTATAGGAAAAAAGTTAGACATTTACAAAAAATTACACATGCGGATCTCAGAAACCGCACAAGCTACCATCACAAAAATGTCCACAGATCAAGACCTTGCCTCCTAGATAACACATGCAAAATTTCAGCTCACTTCATCATAGTGTCAAAGGTATTAATGTGCAAAGTTAGGGGTTTAACACTGAACATTCTACTCAAACCTAACTGTAAGTGGTACTACCACGCTACTATAATATTAATCCAACCTCACCCCAACAGGGCCGCCCGCCCCTAACCTAAACGTATTACCACCTAGTACAGCAAGAGAGCGAGTCTAAATACCTATCCTACCGCTGTTCAAACTTAATCAGACCAATCCTTTAGGTCTTACGGCAGATGTTCCAGCTGGAGCATATTAAGAAGAGTCCTTCCACATCTGCACCGTTGAGTACACGTGGGAAACTCGTGTACTGTATTTTGAATACAGCTCCTCACCATAACCAATATAAACCTAGCTGGTCTAGGATAAAATTCGCAGTCCCCCATGCCCCGCTCCTCCATGCCAAAGAGCAATCTCCACGGATCTAATGGTATCCTAATTTGCATTATCTGGCAGATGCACTAGGCCACTTCAGTCCAGTACTGGAGAAGATTGGGACACTGCCAAAAACAATGCAGTTATGTACCTCTCCCAGTGCCACACCTCCCGCAAAAGGGCGAAACATTAGGAGAAAACCTGTTTACCACTACCGGAGGGAGGTACAACCTATGCAAAAATTTAAATTGGGGTTCCTTAGAGCGATTACAAATACTCAGGCCCATATGGGACTCATAAAGCTCCTTCCACACCACATCTGGTATTGGGCCCCCCACATCTCCCTCCTGTAGGATTCTAGCCTTCAGTGAAGTATCAGGCATACCTTCTTTAATGCTGTAATAGTGCTTAAAAAGTACCCCCTTAGGTTGGACCCTGGCTTGTAAGACTCCCCTCTCCAGATCATATAGAGGGGAGTTCTGTGGCCGAAGATGGTCCATGTGTTTAGCCCAATCCCTGACTTGCACATAACGAAAGATCTGAGGAGACTGGGTCCCTAACCATTCCACCAATTCCGGATAGGTTGTAAACTCCTTGACTGTTATATAGGTCCCCCAAACAACGATAGCCTGTTGCTACACTTGCTTGTAGAGCAGAAAGCAGCTAACTAAAAGAAGCTACATTTTCTTATTAATTTAAAACTTATATCTCAGCAGGAGTCATTGTCTGTTGAGATTAAGTAGACAGATACTTTATTAGAAGTAGAAGGGGTCTTATTTAGGGTTAAAAAAAGAAAGGAAAGGAAAGAAAGAAAGATAGTGCGTGTTCTGTGCTGGGAAGGGTACTGTATCAGCTGACTTTGCTAAACCAGTAGGAAGAAAGAGAGCTTAATTGGGGGTGTGGCTTAGACACTATAAAAGCAGGTGACTCAAATTACAACTTCCTGTTGCTAGACTTTTTTCTTACTAATTGCCCTCCATCCCACCCACCCTAGGCCAGTTCTACTTTTATAGCCACTGGATTTGACTGTCAACAGGAACTTCCTGTTTGGCAGTAGGAAGGGAAGGATCATAGAAAAACATTGGTTTTGTCAACCCTAAAGGAAAAAAAGTAGCTCACTCTCCCCCTCTAGCTGCTGGTGGTCTGACATTGAGCAAGGAAGAAGGGGGCTACTGAAGAAGATAGGAAGTTGCTGTCTCAGAACAGGAAGGGTGAGAGTTGTAAGGAGAGGAGAGAGTAAGAATACAGAGAAACAGTAGAGGGAACACAAAATAAGACATGATAGGAGTGAAGCAGTGCAATGGCTGTGGGGCGGCAGTGTTCTGGGAGACATTCTGGAGGCTGTGACACTGCCCTATTTGCAGGCACCTCTCTGGTCTGAGAGAGGAGGTTGCCCGTCTCTAGGCTGACCTGGCTAGGATTCCTGAAACCTCCTCTCCCACCCAGGGACCACCAGGGCCAATGTCACTACCTCAGAGGTTGCCAAGAAAGAGGAGAGGCTAGACCAAGGTGGGCTCAGGGAGGGAGAGGGTGGTGGAACAGAGTTGCATCCCACCAGCTGCACCTCTCCACAATTCATTAGCTCTTCTGGTGGATAGTGGTTCCTCTATGGAGGCACCTGCAGTAGAGACCAAGGAGGATGCTGGGAACCTTCACAAAGGAGACCCACAGGAGGGTGGTATGGGACCCCACAGGGGAAGGAAACAACTCCTGGTGGGGGACTCAATCATTGGGGGGGTTGAAATGGGGAAGGAAGGGGAGAGGGAAGTAAGGTGCCTTCCTGGCGCCATGACTTGGAGGGACAGGAAGCGAATCCTCAGGATCGTGGGAGCAGCTGCATGAGGGAGGGAGCTGGATGTCATTGTCCACCTAGGGACAAAAGACCTGGCTAGGAATGGGATCAGAGCAGTGCAAGAGGAGTTTGTAGAGTTGGGGAGGGGCCTTGGGCAAGTAGCGACACGTAGAACCTTCCGGAGGTGCTGCCTGACTATGGCAAGGGTGATGTAGGGCACTCCTCACCAGGGAATTCAATAAGTGGTTGAAAAACTGGTGTGGAGCTCAGGGTTTTGGCTTCATTGGGGACTGGAGAGCCACCTGGAGGGATGCAGACCTATACTGGTGCGATGGTCTACATCTGTCCAGGGGGGGAACCAGGATCCTAGGTGAGAGGTTTAAATGCTTCATTGGCAAGCATTTAAACTAGCCAAGGGTGGAGGCACTGAAAAGGAGCAGAGAAATCCCAGCCCCCCCCCACAAAACATGATAATTAGTGAGGTAAATACCAAGGTAGAGAAGTTATTAGGGAGCAGAACAGAGGTAAATGTAAAAAAAGGCAAAGGCAGTAAGGACAGGAATTGGGCTACAAGGGGTAAGGCTATCAAAAAGTGGAGGGTGATGAGTACCAATGCCCGTAGTCTGTGTAACAAGCTCCCTGAACTAGTGGCCTTGATGGAAGAGGGTTGCCTGGATATTGTGGCAGTCACAGAAACATGGTACACAGAGAACCATGACTGGGATGTCAACATACCAGGATACACAATCTACAGGAGGGACAGGGAGGGTAAAAGAGGAGGAGGAGGAGGAGTAGCTCTCTATGTAAAGGAAGGGATCAAAGCAACAGAACTAAAGAGTAAACAGGGAGCAGATGAGGCACTCTGGGTCACCCTGGAGACAGGAAATGGCACCACAATCCGCATGGGGGTTGTATACAGACCCCCATCTCAGGGGGAGGGAATGTACAAGGAAATGATAGAAGGCTTCCTTAGAATGGCAGAAAAAGGGGAGATATTGTTGATGGGGGACCTGAATATGCCAGATGTTAACTGAAGCTTCCTTGCTGCAGGCACATCCAAGAGCAGGGTCATCCTTGATGCCCTACAGGGGGCATGCCTCAGACAGCTAGTATTGGAACCCACTCGGGAAGGAGCAATCTTAGACCTAGTACTCTCAAATGGGGATGGAGCAAGAATCTCAGATTTAGAAGTGGGTAGCCATCTGGGAACAAGCGACCACCAAACAGTGTGGTTCACAATAAACACAGCCATGCAATCAAGCCACACAAAAGCAAGAGTATTGGACTTTAGGAGGGCTGACTTTGAGAAAATGAGAGAGTGCCTCAGAAAAGCACTAGCAAACAGGCAAGAAGGAGGGGTGGAGGAACAATGGGGAATAATCAAAACAGCAATCACAGAGGCAACAAGCCTTTGTGTAAAGCAAATCAATAAAACACAACAAAGGAAAAAAACGCTATGGTTCTCAAAAGACGTGGCAGGGAAGGTTAAGGAGAAAAGGATAGCATTCAGGAAATATAAGGAAACACAGAAGGAGCAGGACAGAGAACTTTATGAGTTAAAGCAGAAAAAGGCTGGGAAGGCAGTCAGAATAGCAAAGGCCCAAACCAAGGAAAGGATAGACAATTATGTTAAGAAGGGGGATAAGACATTTTATAGGTACATTAGGGAGCGAAGAAAGACCAAAGGAGGGATACTGGAGGCTTAATAAAGGGAGGGAATGTGGGTAGAGGTGACAGTGAAAAGCAGGGATACTGAACCAATATTTCTGCTCAGTATTCACAAAGGAAGAGGAGGGGAGGTACCTAAACCAAACAAGAGAAACACTCTGAAGACAGGGGTCGATACCAGTCCATTTACAGAAGAAAGGGTTCTAAAAGAACTAATAAAATTGAAGGTGGACAAAGCAATGGGGCCTGATGGGATTCACCCAAGAATTCTAAAAGAACTAAGGGTAGAACTAGTGACACCGCTGACTACTCTCTCTAACAAATCATGGGAGGATGGGGTGGTACCAGAGGACTGGAGGAGGGCAGATGTGGTTCTCATACCTTTCAACCTCCTGCCTCATAAATCAGGGACAAGGCTTAAAAAAATCAGGGACAAGGGACCAAAATCAGGAACACACCTTCAAAATTAGGGATATTCATTCTGAAAGCTGGTAGAATAAGAGGCTTAGTGTAAAATGCATTTTCTAAGGAAGAACAACTCTGTAACTTTAATGTCTGACATTATTTTGTGCTTACAACCCCCACTGTTTGGTCATGGAAACACAATTTTTAGGAGAGACAGAGTAAAATTCTGAGGCAAAATCAGGGACATCCATGAAAATCAGGGACAGTTGAGAGGTATGGTGGTTCCTCTTCACAAAAGTGGGAGCAGGACAGAGGCAGGAAACTACAGACCAGTTAGTTTGACCTCAGTGGTAGGGAAAATGATGGAATCACTTCTGAAGGAAAGAACTGTTGAGTACCTAGAGACCAGTGGGGCACAGGACCCAGGGCAGCATGGATTCACAATGGGAAGGTCGTGTCAGATGAATCTAATAGATTTCTTTGACTGGGTGACCATAGTAGTAGACCAGGAGGGCTGTGAACATGGCCTACCTAGATTTTAGCAAAGGCATTTGGATACAGTCCCACACAAAAGATTAACACACAAGTTAGCCAGCCTTGGAGTGGGTCCCAAGGTGGTAGCCTGGATAAAAATTGGCTAGACAACAGGACGCAAAGGGTAGTAGTAAATGGACTACAGTGAAGAAAGGAGGGTTACTAGCGGGTACCACAGGGTTCAGTACTGGGACCGGTCCTTTTAATGTCTTTATAAGTGACATTGCAGAGGAACTGGAAGGAAAAGTATGTCTCTTGCAGACGACACAAAGATCTGCAACAGGGTTGATACACAAGATGGAGTGGAAAGGATGAGAAGGGACTTGGCAAGTTTGGAGGAATGGTCAAATGTATGGCAGCTCAGATTCAATGCAAAGAAGTGCAAGGTAATGCACAAGGGACGGTACACAATGGGGGGTGAGATACTGACAACAGTAAAAATGGAAAGGGACCTGGGGGTAATTATTTCAGATGACCTAAAGGTGGGCAAGCAATGTGAGAAGGCAGTAAGGAAGGCTGGGGAGATACTGGGATGCATAGGAAGAGGCATCTATAGTAGAAAACAGGAAGTTGTTATCCCTCTGTACAGACAGTTGGTGAGACCCCATCTGGAGTACTGTGTGCAGTTCTGGAGACCCCATTTCTGCAAATACTGTACATAGACAGGGTGGAGACTGTCCAGAGGAGGGCAACTAAAATGGTGCAGGGTCTGCACCAGAAGACATATGAAGAAAGACTAAAGCTGCTTAATATGTATACCCTTGAGGAAAGAAATGCGAGAGGGGACATGATAGAAACTTTCAAATATCTCAAGGGAATCAACAAAGTCCAAGAGGGTAGCATCTTTCAGAAAAAGAGATGTGCAAGAACAAGGGGGCACAGTTTGAAGATAGAGGGGGGACGGCTCAGAAGTAACGTGAGGAAGTATTTTTTCACAGAGAGGGTTGTGGATGCATGGAACAGCCTTCCTGAGGAGGTCGTGGAGTCAAGAACAGGGGAGGAATTCAAGAATGCATGGGACAGACATAAGGCAGTCCTAGTGGGGGGTAGGAGGAAGTAAGTTGTTGGTTAACTAGGATCTGCAGCTTATCTGTTATGGGCAGACTAGGTGGACCAAGTGGTCCTTATCTGCTGTCAAATTCTATGTTTCTATGAACCCTCGTGGCCTCCCATCTCTGAAAGTCCTGATCCTCAAGTCCTGGGAGAAATTCCGGGCTATAGAAAATCAGAGTCAGCAGAGCACCCCCAGATGCATCTCCCAACAAGTACAGATCCTACCCCATGCCTCTATTAAATGCTCAATAAGGTACTCCTGGGGCTATCCGATTAATACACCCAAAACCCACCCTGGCCCAGATATGAACATACAAATCTGCCAGCAGAAACAGGCCTTATGGCTATCAAGTTAGTCTGCTCGAAATACCGTAATATGTAATAATGCAGTAATACGGTGCTGCATCCCATCCTGATCTAGGGGTCCCACGCCACTCCTCTCAGACCTTTAATCCAGTCTGTAACCAACCTGGCCTGTGCCACTAAATGGTAAAGATTAAAATCTGGATAATTTATACCACCTTTGGGGCAGGGGGGCGTTAAACCTCTGAAGGCTAATTCTGGGCCATTTCTGTTGCCAAATAAATCTGACACAGGCTCTTTCCAATGTGTAAAGGACTTTTCTGTGCAGCTCCACCAGGAGCATCTGGATAGGATACAATCACTGTGGCAAAATACTCATTTTGATTATATTTATTCTCCAAGCCAGGATACTGGGAGGCCCTGCCATCTCCAGCGTTCCCCCAGGACTTTCTCAAGTAGAGGTATGTAACTGAGTTTGTACAAAGAGTTCAACATTTTACCCACCTGAATTCCTAAGTATCTAATATGGCAGGCCACAATCCTAAACTGGAAGCGATTCAGACCCGGAGTTTCCACCTTACCCCAACACATCAACTCTGATTTATCAAAATGTATTCTGTAACCCGAAAAGGAGGAGAACTCCTCAATCAAAGCTGGCAGCGGTGGAATGGATTCCTCTGGTCAGAACAAGTATAGCAGAACATCGTCCGCGTATAGTGACATTTTATGTTGGACCGACCAGGCTCCCTGAATCCCCCTAATGCCCTTTGCCTCCCTAATTGCTACTGCAAGTTCAATCACTAAAATGAATAGGAGGGCTGACAGTGGGCATCCCTACCATGCACCCCGTATCAGCCTAAACTCCTCAGTAAGCTCTCCATTCACCAGGAGGTTTGCCCTTGGGTTACTATATAATAGTTTAATGTACCCATAAATTGTTCACTGAGCCCGAACCTCCCCAGGACCCTAAACAGGTAGCCCCATTCCACTGTATCAAAAGCTTTCTCAGCATTCAGGGAGAGTACGCCGCCTCCACTACCTCCCAGCATCCACCTTATGTTATGATAGCAGTGCCTATCTTTAACAAACCGTTTGGTCCTCCTGCACCAGGCACAGCAAAAACAGCTCACGTCTCTTTGCTAGTGCCTTCTCCAGCACCTTGATATAACTGTTCAAGAGGCAGATTGGCCTGTAAGTGGAGCACAATGAGGTGTCTTTCCCTTCCTTATGTATAAAGGTGATAGTGGCCAGACCACAAGTAGGCAACAACTCTCCTGCTTCCCTAGCCTCTTGAAACATATTAAGCATGTGGGTCCATACTGTATCTCCTAAAGACCCATAAAATTCAATAGGGAGCACATCTAGGCCTACTGCTTTGCCCCCAGCAAGATCAAGAGCAGACTTCGTAATCTCTTCTGTTGTCAGCGGGCTATTTAGAGCCTCCATTTGCACTTCAGAGAGCCTAAGCAACTTCAGCCGGCCTAAAAACTCATCAGCCGCAGTCTCCTGGTTTACAGCGACCTCGCTTGTGTATAATTTAGTATAAACATCAACAAAACATTGCTTTATTTGTTTAACATCTACAGTCAACTTACCTGTCCCATCCTTGACCACTGAGATCCAATAAGGTTTACCCCTCCCCTTCACCAACCTTGCCAGCAATGGACTGGGCTTGTTGCCCTATTCAAAAACTTTCTGGTTAGCATAAATAAGGACTCGATTCTCATTGCCAGTTAGTTCTTTGTTGATGGCCTCCATAGCTATTTCAAGCTCCCTCAAAGTGTTTTCTTGCGGATCCTGAAAGACTGCTAGCTCAAGTCTCTTGGCAGCCTCTACAGGCTGTTGCACCCTCTCCAGCTTTTGTTTATGTATGGCGGCCATAAGAGCCACCACTACACCTCTCATATATGCCTTTTCCACCTCTCACAGGACCATTTTGGATGGAGCTGAGGGGACATTAGTAGCCAATTAGTACTCCCAGCTAGCCACCAAAAATTCTTTATATTTTTGATTAACATAAATGTGGGAAATCTCCATCCCTTAGAAGCTGTCCTCGCCCCCACCCCACATTCTGCATTACTGATATTCGGGCATGGTCAGAGACCAAGATTGGGCTAATGGACGCGGCACAAAGTCACTGATATCAAACCCCTCAATACCATCATTCATTCATTCAGGTTTTATTTACTACAGCACAATTCTCATTGCGATTCAATGCGCTTTACATACAATTTTTGAAATTTAAAAATATTGACATATAATACCAATAAATACAGACAAATAAATCATTCCTGGTTTTAAGCTAAAAGCAATCAGTTTTAAATTATCAGTAAAAGCATACACAATTCTGAGGGAAAGCCTGCTTAAATAAAAAAGTTTTCGGCTCCCATTTGAATATATCAAGTGTTGGGGTATCTTGGATACAACGAGGGAGAGCATTCCACAGGGTTGGGGCCACAAAGAAGAAAGCATGAGCCCCCGATGTTTTTAAACAAACCCTGGGAATCTCTAAAAGTCCCTCATCTGCTGAGTGAAGGGGGCGGGAGGGGCGATAAGGACACAGGAGGTCTTGCAGGTAGCCAGGCCCCTGACCATGCAGGGCCCTACAGGTCAGCAAACCAACCTTGAAGGAGATCTGCCTCTTAACCGGCAGCTAGTGCAGAGAGCGCAGCACAGGCAGATGTGACACGATCTAGACAGGCCTAGCTGTTGCATTCTGCACTAGCTGCAGGCGGTGAAGATCTACCCCCGACAGCCCAAGGTACAGGGCACTGCAGTAATCAAGGAGAGAGGCCACAAAGGCATGTACTAGTGCTGGCAGATCACCAGGTGGTGCCAGGTGTTTGATCCTGGCGATATTCTTCAGATGGTAAAATGAGGTCTGGACCACGGCCGACACTTGTGATTTAAGCGTCAGGCTGCAGTCCAGAACAACGCCAAGGTTCTTGCCTGGTCAGAGGTAAGCAACTGGAGTCCCCGAGCCTGAGACTCTACCAGGTTGCACTCTCACCCCCTGGTGACCAGATTGCGGAACCACTACTTCATTCTTGTCCAGATTCATCCTCAACCAGTTGGCTCTCCTCTAGCCTTTGATCTCAGCAAGGCAGCAGTTAAGCACAGAGACCGTCTCCTGCTACTCATGTGCAAAAGACATATATAGCTGAGTATCATCTGCAAAACAGTAAAAACTCAGCCCATACCATCTTATAATGTCCCCTAGCCATAGCATATACACCGCGAACAACATGGGGGACAAAATGGAGCCCTGCAGGACCCCACATGACAGGGGCAAGGGTGCCAAGGAGAAAATCCCAGACACCACTCGCTGCATCCTGCTAGAGATTATGTAATGAATATACGATCATGTATGATGGGAGTTAGAGAAAAAGGTTACTTTCCTAGCCCCCAGGTTGGCCTCCCTCCATGCAGTCTCCATCTCTAATTCAGCAAGTCCTAATCCCCATCTCTCCACTGCATGGTCCAACCTAGAGTTAGAGACTGAGCGGTCCAGATGTGGGTCATGTGTTTTATTTATTTTTTTAAACAAAAGTGTTTTCACAGTGCTCCATGGCAGCAGCGAAGCTGCTGGCAGTTTCAGTTCAGAACTTGAACCGACTGCTGTGTATGTGGAAGCGCTGTGTAAAACACTAGCTGCCACAAGGATTTCTGATCAGTTGGAACACAACTGCGCCACAGAAGGGTACAATCATGTTCCATGACCTTTGAACTATGGTACAGCAACATTTCAGCTGCATGGAAATCCATGCAGAACAAACTGTCACTATATATTATAATACCGCTGAGCACTGAGAGCTGATTAATCAAGTATTGTGGTCTGGCCTGAACCATCTTAGACTGGCTGAGATTACAGCTGTGTGAATACCGGTTTCCAAATATTCGTCTGAATATTCAGTATTCTGACCCCGTTTATTCGGTTATTCAGTATTAGGTATTCGTCCCAGGGCAAAAAAAAAAAAAAAAAGGCAAATGTCATCTTCTTGCATTATGCATGAATCTGACAGTGTTGTTCAGGGTTGCATTTCATACGGAGGCAGAAAAACATTTTGGTCAGTGTATATATCCCCACCCTCTTAACACCCAACAATGATCCACCCCCACCAGTCACAGCAAAGTAAAAGTCAATAATTAAATAAAAATAAACTTTCTTCTCATAGTCATTTATTTTCTATGATTACTTATGATCTGATATGACTCCTCCCTCAAATATCCACAACCCATTAGAAATTAAGAAAGTAAAATTCCTCCATTCCTCTTGCCCACTGTGGGCACACCCATCCCTCCTTCCCCCATGGCAGGGCCACCCTAGAATAGCTTACTAACTGGTTCCGTGGTGGGTGACTGACAGCTCTCCTGCCTAGGCAGCCAGTCACCATTTTCTGGAACAGAACTGCGCTGGTGACTCACCCTTGTTCACCTGATCAGTGATCAGCTATTCCACCCACTCGGTGTATGCACAACTATATTTTCATCTTCATTCCCATGGCAGCAGCATCCCATATCTACTGTAACTTAATCTGGTCCCACAGTGAGTTACTGACACAGCCATTCTACCTCCTTGGCTGGCTACCATTTTCTGTATAGATTGCTGCTCACCTCATGCTACGCTACTATATTAACTGACCAGCATGATAATTCTCAGTTATGATCATGTTGCATAAGGTGAGCTATAAGCATGGTTCTATTTAGGAAACAGTGGCTGGCTGAGGAGGTGGGAGGTATGTGTCGTTCCACCCACTGTGGGACCCAACTAATCAGATATCATGGGGCGAGGGGCAATGTGGGTGCCTACAGTGGGAGTGGGAAATGAACATTACATACTCACCATAATTCCTGATCTCCTAGGAATATCTTCACCATTAATTCACACTAGTGGGGGGTCTCAGCCAGAGGTGCTAGGACCCCGCAGGAGCCAGAACTTTTCAGGAGGGCTGGTGGTGCCAAGGTAAGCTGCACGCATGCACGGCACTGCGAGACTGGATCGTGCTGCATGGCTTACCTTGGCACCAGCCATCAACTGCCTCAGTACAGTACAGTTATGTAAGAACTTACTGTAACAATAGATCTTCAAGAGAGGCTCTTGCAGTAGGTAATAACTTGTAGAACTGCACCCCCTGGCGTGAGGACCACACGGAAACTTTTGCTAGCAGTGTCTGATGGGGGACCACCCACCCGACATCATGTGATCAACGTCAGCATGACACTATATAGTGGGTGGTCCCCATGTCTGCCCTCCAGTTCTCCCACTGCAGACTTTCAAGAGGCTCAACAGGAGAATGGGAAAGAGGCTCCTGGAGTCAAGAAATGCTCAAGGAAAAGGACCTACGGACTAAAGAAGGGGGAAGGAGGGAGGAAAAAGATTACCTACTGCAAGAGCCTCTCGTGAAGATCTACTGTTATGGTAAGTTCTTACGTAACTGCACTATCATACTTCGAGAGGGCTCTAGCAGTAGGTAATTACTTGTACGACTGAGTCCCAAACAGTAAGAGTCCAAGGGACAGAAAAACATGGGAGGCTGGAACTGAAAAGCTAATAAATAGCCGAGAAAAACTTAGGACAGGAGACTGTGGAGGACTGCCAATCCAAAACCAGCCCTGCGCCTAGAGGCAATGTCCAAACTGTAGTGTTTAGTGAAAGTGTGGATGGAACTCCAAGTAGCAGCCACACAAATTTCTGCGGCAGATACATTTCTGAAACAGGCTGCTGAGGCAGCCATGCCCCTGGTAGAATGTCCTTTAACTTGCCCCGGAAGGACCTTACTATACTTCTGGTAACAAAAATCAATGCAGTTGGCCAACCACTTAGAAAGGCATTGTTTGGAAACTGCCGCATCTTCTCTCTTTGGTGTGAAAGAAACAAAAAGCAGATCCGTCTTTCTGATATCTTTTATCTTGTTGGCGTAATAATGTAAAATTCTGTGAACGTCTAACGTATGCAGAATTGCTTCCCCCCGATTAGTATGCTCAGGGTAATAGACCGGCAGGTGAAGACTGATTCAAGGTATTCTCTGAAACTACTTTCGGAAGAAACTTAGGATTAGTATGCAGAGCCTCCAGGTCTCTGTGAAAAATCAATTAAGGCTCCTTACACATCAGGGCCTGAAGCTCAGAAATTCTTCAAGCAGAAATAACTGCAAGAGCACTTTCCAGGACAAAAAGCGCAATTCACATGTACTTGCCGGTTCAAAAGGAAGCAAGGTCAATGTCTCTAAAAAAAAAAAAAAAAAAAAAAAAAAAGAAAGTCCCACGGTGGAGCAGGGTTATGCACCAGGGGCTTCAGATGCAGAATTCCTTTTAGGAAGGTTTTTGAAACCTCCAACTGAGCCCCAGTCTTGCCCTCCTATAAAACATGGTAGGCAGAAATGGCTGCTAGATGCATCTTCAGTGACGAATAACTCAAGCCCAGGTCAGACAGATGAAGGAGATACTCCATGACCTATGGAACAGGACACAAAAAGGGGTCCCAACCCTTTGAGGTGGCCCAGACAGATAAACGCTTCCAGTTCATAGCATATGTAGTTCTGGTAGAAGACTTTCTGGTCTCTATCAAAATCTGTGCTACCCTAGGGGGAAACCCCAAATCTGGAAGCGACTATGTCTTGAGGAGCCATGCATGAAGATGAAGGAACCTCAACCCTGGATGGACCAGCATGCCCTCTTCCTGAGTCAGGAGATCGTAACAAACAGGAAGAGGAACCGTGGGTTTCACTGCCAGGTGTTGAAGCAGTGGAAACCAAATATGTTGAGGCCAAAACGGAGCTATCAGAATCATTTGGGCTCTTTCTGTTTGAAGCTTGATCAGCACTCTGTGTAAAACTGGAAAGGGAGGGAAGGCATACAGAAACTTCCCTGTCCAACAAAGCGACAGAGCGTCTTGCCTGAAAAGCACCATGCATGGGATTGAATGAGCAAAACTTGGAAGTTTTGCATTTGGTGGGGCTGCGAACAGATCCACATCCGGACAACCCCAAAGGTCGAAGATGTGGTCCACTACCTCCTGCTTTATCTCCCACTCGAGCGCTCTTACCCTGGTGCGGCTGAGACTGTCTGAAAGAATGTTCTGTATGCCTGGAACATGAACTGACAGAAGGCGAATATTGTGCAGAACAGCCCAATGCCAGACCCACATCGCTTCCCTACAAAGAGGATTCAAGTGGGTGCCCCCCTGCTTGTTGATGTACCACACCACACATATGTTGTCCGATTGGATCAGCAGTGTATCCTGCTGAAGCATGTTCTGAAAGGCCTGAAGAGGATACATAACAGCTCTCATTTCTAGCACATTTATGAGCAAGTGTAGTTCCACAGGTGACCACAGACCCCCCCCGAGTCCTGTGGTTTCCAAGATCGGCACCCCATCCTGTTCCTGATGCATCCATGGTCAGGATTTAGGAATAAGGAGGGGCCTGGAAAGGAACTCCCTGTGTCAGGTTGTCAGAGTTCTGCCACCATTGCAGACCCTTCTGCATCAGGCTGGAGACTAGGACATCGCTGTCTAAGTCATCTGTTCTCTGATCCCATTGTGTCCTGAGAGTCCACTGACAGATACGCATGTGAAGTTTGGCCACAGGAACTGTGGGAACAGCTGCTGCCATGAGGCCAAGAAGGCAAAGGACCACCCTGGCCGAAATGTGTCGGTGGGAAGATACCAGCTGGGCCTGCCTCTGCAGAGTCTCCACCCTGTCCAGGGGCAGGAAGGCCATACCCTGGACCATGTCCAGGACCGCCCCAGTAAATTGCAGGTGCTGGGAAGGAGCGAGCTGAGATTTGGGGTAACTGACCATAATACCCAGTCGCTTGAAGAGGTGCAGGGTAGCACACAAGAGAAGCCTCCAACCTCTCCCTCAATGGTGCTGCAAGGAGTCAATCATCAAGGTAAGGAAGACAGGGCTCCTGCCACAACTGCAAGGCACTTGGAAAAACCCACTGTGAGGAGGACAGGCCAAAAGGGAGGTCTCTGAATGGTAATGCTCCCCTTGGAAAGTAAACCTGAGAAATCTACAATGAGGATGGAAAACTGGGATGTGCAGGTATGCATCCTGCATCTCCAGGGCACAGAGCTATTGTCCTTCGGACAGTACAGGCAGCAGACTTTGCAGCATCAGCATCTGAAACCTCTTGTATTCTATGAAGAGGTTTAGGGTACTGAGGTCTAAGATTGGGTGCAGAACCCCCGTTGTTTTTGGAATCAGAAAGACATGGGAGTAGAATCCATTCCCAAACTGATTTGCCGGCACTGGCTCTGTTTCCTTTCGAAGAGGAGCTGTGATTTCCTCCCTTAACAGAGGAATGTGAGCCCTTGGATAATGGGACAAACCTGGAGTTTTTTTTTTTTTCCCGTGAAATCTGAGAGTGTGACCAAGCTTTATTAGCTGAAGTACCCAGGCATTGGCTATGATGGACTCCCAGGTGCCTTGTGAACATTCTGCCCACCTGTTCCTCCAACAGATTAGGAGGAGGGAGTGCGGTCAGCGATTCAGAAGTGGGAGGAAGGGTTGGGAAGGACCACCCCGAAGCTCTCGGAGTTTAGGCTGGAGGGGTGGCAGCAGTATTGGGAGCCCTGCACTTGAATTGACGCCTGGGTGCCTGTTGTGGTTTCGTCTGGCCTCTGTTTTGCTGATGAAAAGGACATCTCATAGATACATAGATACATAGACAGTGTCGGCAGATAAGGGCCTATGGCCCACCCAGTCTGCCCATTTAAGTTTGTAAGTTCAGTTTATGTTTTCCAGGAAGTCTGCTGCCCCTTACCCCTGACCTCCAGAATTCCTTTATGTCTATCCCATGCATTCTTAAATCCCGTGATTGTTTCAGCCCCCACCACTTCCTCTGGCAGGGTGTTCCACTTTTCCACCACCCGTTCTGTGAAGAAATTCTTCCTCACGTTTCCTCTGAATCGTCCTCCCTTCAACTTCATCCCATGCCCTCTAGTCCTGGAACATCTTTTTCAGGTTTCAGGCGATACATAGTGTGTACCACCCGAAGTGCAGTGCCTTTATCTTGAAGGCTTGTGATAATGTCCAGGGGATCTCTGACAAACAAGACAAAGCCTCTGAATGTGGCATCATGAATAGCCGTCTGGATATCAGGAACCAGACCTGATACTCTTAGCCAAGAGAATCTACAAAGGCTTACTGCCGTGGCCATGTCTCTAGTGGAGGAGTCCACCGCATTGTAGGTGGCCCTTAGTGAATGACGTCCCACCACCTTAGCAGATCTGAGGGTATTTGCCAAGGTGGTCTTGGATTCTGAATCCGGGAGGGCCTCAATTATGGGCTTGAGCTGGAGGAACAGAGATTTTTGGTACGTTCGCATGTGCGCCACATAATTAAGAGCACAAATAGCTAGTGTAGAAGAGAAATACAACTTTCTCCCGAACTGGTCCAGCTGTCTGGATTCCTTGTCGGGAGGGAAAGTACTAAGGTGCTTAGGCTTAGCAGACCTATCATGTGCTGCAGTTATGACCACCGAGTCAGCCTTTGAATGTACGCTGAGGTGGTCTTTGCCTTCTGGTGTCCTGTAGATCTGGTTGGCCTTTTTGGCCATAGTCGGGATGGAGGAGGGTCTCTGTCAGATGGTCGAGGACAAATCCTTGTAAGGTTTCAGCCATGGGGGTGTGAGAACCGGACTCGTTTCTGGAAAATCTAGATGCTCAGCCAACCTCTGACATTTTGGGTCCGGAGCATCTGTCTTCCATCATTCCGTTATTTGCCTTAGGAGGTCTACAAAAGAGGGATCATCGGGGGAGACTTGGAAGACTCTCTAGGGTCCGGCTCCTCAGGAGGAGGGGTCTCAAATCCCAAAGCTTCTGAGGATGGCTTGGAATCCGACTGAGAATCATCGGAATCTGTAGGCTCCTGGTCTGGAAGAGCAAGCTCCTCTTTTGGAGCCACATCAGATACCAGGGCCTGCATCCGGCCCATTGTCAGGCCTGATGTTGAGGCTCAAGGGGTGACTGGGGAGGGTGCCCTAGGGGTCTGGTCTGGACGATCTCCTTCCGAAGGTCGAGGATGTCTGCTGTCCAGTTCTGAGACCAACTGATGTTTTGTCTTGGACCACCATGGCTGCAAAATCTCCCTGAAATACATCTGTAGATGAGAAGGAGGAGGTGGAGTGGGAGGTGTTGTGGATGATAGGCATGAAAGCCTGACTCTGTGGCATGTGTTCCCTGTGCTGAGAAGCCCGGGGCAGAGTAATGGTGAGCATAGCCTGGCAACTGGAAAAGGGTCTGGCATCAGGCCTGACAGAGGGTAGCCGGAAAACCTGATGATGCCCCAGATGGAGGGTAGTCTGACGGCGGCCCTGATGGAGGGTAGCACAATGGCAGCGCTGACAGAGGGCAACCAGACGGTGGCCTCGACAGTGGATGGCCCGATGGTGGCCCCGACGGGAGGGAGTAAAGGGGCAGGGTCTGGCACCTCTGCCGGTGGAGGCGGAGCTACTGTTAGTCCTGTGGAAGCTCCGCCATCAGGTATACCTGATGAAAGGTCTCCTTACGTCAGGACTTGCAGGTCTGGCGGAGGAATTTCCGAAGGAGGAGGAGACGGTGGCTCTCCATGAAGGAAGCCCTGGGTTGACCCTTGCCCCCTGCCGGGAAGGAGCTGATGTCCGGCAGTGCATTGTCAGAACTTGGAAGAATGTCTGATGGATGTGAAATGGTTGTGCGATTCTCGGATGGTCTGATGACTGACTTAGCAACCTGGGCCGTGCAGGTGTCAGAGACACCAACCCCTGACTTACTGACCCTGGCTGGGCGCTTGTCAGAGGGTCTGACGAGTGGCTTATTAGCCACGTCTGCCGACTCAGAGCCCAAGATTGTGATGGGCCTAAGGGCGGAGGCAGCCTCAGATGAATCCGAGGCACCTGCAGTCACTGTAACTCGTGGCGGCCAAAGTCTGCTTTGTTGGCAGGAGTGCAGTAAGTTAAAAAAAAAAAAAAAGCCCTATGAAGAGAGGCTAAAGGAACTAAACGTACACCCTGGAAGAGAGGAGGGAGTGGGGATAAGAGCAAGATCTTTAAATATCTCACAGAGGTGAATAAGGTACAGGTGGGAGGTATTTTTCAGATGAAAGGGTGCTCTAGAGCAAGGGGTCATGATATGAAGCTGGAGGGGGGTGGGTTCAGGAGAGATATGAGGAAATACGTTTTAACAGAAGGGGTGGCGGATGCCTGGAACAGTCCTCCAGTGGAGGTAGTGGGGGTGAAAACAGTAATGGGATTAAACAAAAGCCTGAGATTGGTAAAAGGGAATCATATGGGATAGGAAAGGGGGTGGAAAAGAGAGTGCCATAGGCCTGAAAGGGTCTGCAGAAAAAGCAGCACAACAGAAAAGGGCAGACTGAATGGGCTTAGTGGCCCTGCCGTCAGTTTCGAAGTTTCATATCTTCCAGGAATCAATCTTCACAATTGATTCACACTAGTGGGCCAGAGTACCAAGCTCAGATAAAATCCCTCAGACCAGGGCAGCAGGAGCCAAGGGCTCACTCAGGACAGTAGCAGGACAGTAGTCCATCCAGGACTGCCCTGCTGAAGGGGGCATGCTGCCTGGCATGGACATCCAGAGCAAAGTGCTTAACAAAGGTTTGCAGTTTGCTCCAGGTTGCAGCTCTGCAGATATCACTTATAGGTACAGAGTGAATCTCTGCCAGGGACGTGGAAACTGCTCTAGTTGAGTGGGCATGTACCGGATCTTCAAGCTTGGCCTGAGGCATGGCATAGTAGTGGTGTAGGCAGCTTGCAATCCAGGCAGAAATGCACTTGATTTAACAGGCTGCTCCTTCAGTTAGGATCAAAGAAGACAAAGAGCTGTTTGGATTTCTAGAAATCCTTAGTTCTGTCCAGGTAAAACATAAGGATCCTCTTAACATCCAGAGAATGAAGACTGTGATCTCCTTCATTCTGGAAGTTGGCAAAGTTGGTAGGCAGCACTAGTGGCTGATTCAGATGGAACTCTGATGCCACTTTTGGTAAGAACTTAGGGTGCGTGCGGAGAAAGAACAGTTATGTAAGAACTTACCATAACCGAAGATCTTTGAGGGAATCTCTGTCATCAGGTCACACTTATGGAAGTTAGCCATCAAGCGCTAGGATCACATGGAGGCTTTTCTGCAGCAGTCTAGTAGGGGCCGCCTATGCTGACATCAGGTTCCAATGTCACAACCCTATATAAGCGTGGGTGGCCCCGCTCCCTCCTCAGTTCTTTCCCTCGCCGGAGGCCATAAGAGACAGAAGTCCCATCAGGGAACTGAGATGAGAGAGAAGATGCCCAGCTAGCAAAAAGGCTGCAGCAACAAGACAGCCAAGCTGTAGAGAGAGAGGGAGGGGGAGAGAGAGACAGAGAGAAAGAGAAAAAAAGGGTGATGGAGGAAGGGATGGCATGACCTGATGACAGACAGTCGCTCGAAGATTTACTGTTACGGTAAGTTCTTATTTTGTTCTATCTTCTTTGGGGTATCTTTGTCATCAGGTCACACCTATGGAATGAGTCCCAAGCAGTGGAAAATGCAAGACAGTCTGGGTGGCAGGAGGCCAGGGACCAAAGAAAGAACACCATGAAGTACAGCTAGGCCAAGGCCTGCCTTCTTCTGGAGGCAATGTCCAGACTGTCGTGCTTGGTGAAAGTGTGGACAGTACTCCAAGTGGCAGCACAACAAATTTCTGTAGCTGACACGTTCCTAAAACAGGCAACAGAAGTGGACATGCCTCTGGTGGAATGGCCATGAACAACACCAGGAAATTCCTTACCATACTTCCTATAACCAAAAATAATACAGCTGGCCAACAATTTGCACAAGCACTGTTTAGATACCGAAGCACCCTCTTTGCCAGTGACGAAAGAAACAAACTAAGATGACTTTCTGCAGTCTTTAGTATGGTGTGTATAGTACCTAAGAATTCTATGCATATCCAAAGAATGGAGCAATGCTTCCCCTGGATTGGCATGCTCTGGAAAATAAACAGGCAGGTGGATACATTGATTTAGAGTAAACTCAGATACCTCCTTAGGAAGAAAGTTAGGATTAGTACGCAAAGAGACCCAGTCTTTGTGGAAAATCAAATAAGGCTACTCACACGAGAGCCTGTAGCTCTGATATTCTTCGAGCAGAAATAATAGCAACTAAAAATAATGCTTTCCACAAAAGAAAGCATAACTCGCAAGACATGGCTGACTCAAAAGGAGACAGGGTCAGCTTTTCTAGAATGAAATTCAGGTTCCAAGCCAGAACCGGATTCCAGGTAGGGGGCTTCGAGTGGAGAATGCCTCAAAGAAAAGTATGGGCCACATCCAACTGGACCATAGTATGGCCATCAATGGGCATGTGAAAGGCTGATATAGCTGACAGGTGCACTTTAATAGAGCAGTATTAGAGGCCTGCATAAGACAAGCTCAAGAGATACTCCAGAACCTGGTTCACCAGACAAGTGAAAGGGTCCAGGCTATGGAAAGCGGCCCAAATAGCAATGCGCTTCCACTTCACAGAGTAAGTGGTCCTGGTGGAAGGATTTCTGGCAGCCACCAGGACATCAGCCACCTTCTGAGACACCCCAAACCGAGCAATGGCTATGTCCTCAGAAGCCAGGCATGCACATGAAGGGACTTGAGATCTGGATGGACCAGGGTCCCCTATGCCTGTGTCAGTAGGTCTCGGCAGAAGGGCAGGGGAATTGGAGGTTGCAGTAATGGAAACTATATCTGATGAGGCCACAATGGAGCCACCAGAATTAGGATGACACCCTCCATCTATAGCTTGATGAGCACCCTCTGAATCAGAGGAAAGGGTGAGAAGGCATAAAGGAACCTCCCTTTCCAGGAGAGGGATGACACGACTCACTAGAAAACACCAGACCTTGGATCTAATGGGCAGAAATGTGGCAGTTTTGTGTTGAGTGGAACACAAAAAGGTCTAACTCTGGTCAATCCCACCTACCAAATATGTCTTCTACGACCGAGGTCAGCAGTTCCCACTCATGCATTTTGGACTGTGACCGTCTGAGGCTGTCTGCCAGGGCATTTTGGGTGCCTGGCACATGGACGGCTGATAGTTCTAGACCGTGATCTAGAGCCCAGTGCCAGAACCTCATTGCCTCCCAACACAGGGGGTAGGAATGCGTGCCCCCTTGGTTGTTGATGTAATAGACCACACTGAGGTTGTCTGACTGCACCAACAGTGGGCCCGGAGAAGACTTCCGGTGAGCACACCAACCGAATGGCTGCCTAGATCAGACACCCCAGCCTGCCGTTACCCAAATCCACCTCAATCTTTACTTAATCGAGACCATCCATCGTTCAAAACTGCAGGGAAAAGGATAGAATGACCTCCAGACACAAAAACAGAGAGAAAATAAATGTGCAGCAGATGAAACAACACAAAACTCTGTTGGACTTTGCACAGCAGGCTGTGGTCTGTGCACCACCTAATTCGCCGAAACAGGGATCCAGCACGGAGGAGAGAGAGGAACAAGAACAAGAATATACAGTAACATCTAAACAGCTATGCGACACCCTCCAGAAGATGAACGCTACACTAGAAAGATTAGAAACTAAAGCTAATGAGGACAGAGAAAAAATTGAACTCACTGCCCAGAAGGTAGAGTTGATGGAAAGGGCACTGACTGACTACACAAGCACCACAGACGTGCACAACGCTGCCCTATTGGACTTACATCAGAGAGGGCATGCTTTGGAAGCGAGATTGGACGAGCTAGAAAATCGGAACAGGCGAAATAACATCCGTATTCACGGATTACCAGAAGGGACAGAGACAGGTCCTGTGCCGCAATTTCTGGAGTCATTTCTACAGGAGATCCTAGACTGGCCAGCGGATAAGCTTCTCAACATTATCCGTGTCCATCACTCATTAATACCTAAACCACGGGACCCGAAAGCACGGCCTAGATCCTTGGTGACAGCATTCCTGGATTTCCGCATTAAGGAAGAGATTTTAAGGAGAGCGTGGTCCAAAAAAGAGATATTATTTGGGGATACTCGCCTATACTTTGAGCAGGACTATTCCCCACAGCTTTTAGCACAGCGCAGAAAATTGTTGCCAATGGTGCGTCAACTGCAGCAAAAGGGAGTTAAGGCAGTCATGGAGAACAATATTAAAAGATTTACAGACCTACAAGCGGCCCAAGGATATCTGACCTCATTGGGGATAGAAATCTCCAGTGGTACATCGCAACAAAAGGATCGCCTAATCGAAAGGGCCTGGCATCAGGGCGGAACCAAAAGAAAGGAGCTGCATGATCGCCGGGGACTTCCGTGATGTGGGACTCCCTCACTGCATGAGGGGATGCGAACATCACTAAGCCTGCACGAGAAGCTGAATGAAATGGAGAGACTGGAGAAGCTGTGAACCAGAATAGCCTGACAACGGAGTCAGCGACCTGAAAAAAGAAAGAATATGGGCTGATGCCTGTCTGTGAAAGTGACTTTTTAAGAGAAGAGGGTGAAATGCGCTGCAAATCCTAGCTGCTGCATCCAATGAAGTGGGTAGAGGGGGAGAAAGATCTCGAATTAAATGTTTAACAGAAAAGGGGGGGGGTTCTCACCCTTCTCTTACATTTTAAAAGGTGGATATATAAAGACCTGTTGTAGATCCTGAGGCTCTGGCACAATTTGAATAGGAAAAATATGGGAACTGAAACGTGATTGGGGGGGTAGATTCTAAAGGGGTAAGAGAGAAAGGTGACCACTATTACTACTGCGAAAATTGGATGAATGGACTCCAAGGGATAAGGGGGAACGGGATAAAGGAGGGGGGGGGATCATAAGATAGGGATTTAAGAATAACTATGGAACATCATAAGTGATATAAGGGAGATATGAGCATTGATAACACAGAACTTCAAAGTGTTAGACAAAGGAAAAGGGGGGAGATAGGGAATAAGGGAGATAGGGGCAAAGGGGGGCTTAGAAAAGTAGGACGACTTAGAGCAAGAGAAGGATCAACAGGGAAACTCAAACAGGATCAATAAGAAGCAAAGGCAGGAGGGGGGGAAAGAGATGTTTTTGGGTGAGACCAGGTGCAGTGTTTTTCCTGTGAAAGGGATTGTCCTTTTATTTTATTTATTTATTTATTTAAGAGATTTACCAGGAAAGGCATGCTGAGCAGAGTACTGCTCAATTCCAGATGCGCCCTCGGGGTAGGGAGTTACAATGGAAGGGAAATTACAGCAGAAGAAAACAAGAACATACATAGTGAGTTAAACAAGCAATGGGTGAGACAGTTCTAGTACAGTTGCGTAGGTACATTCATATATTGGCACCTGGGACATGCAGCTACGGTGCTTTAGATCTGCCCTTCTGGTGATAGAGCGGATGCTGGCCTAAAACCAGACGGAAGGCCCACAGTGTTGGGGTCATCCAGCCACGCCTCCAGCAGCAGGGGGTTTGCAGAGGGTGGCAAGAGGGGCAATTTCATTTTGAAGTCAGAAAAGTTGAATAAGGTTAAAGTGGTTACCAGTTTCAAGTTGAGTTAAATAAAAAATATTATGTGTTTAATAGAACAAAATTATGTGTTAGTAACAATGCACAGAATATATTTAGGGTGTGTTCTAAATGAGTGTCCCCGTACCTGGAAGACCATCAGGAAGGTACATTTAATTCAAAAAATCGAGAATGGATGACTTAAAGATTGTTTCCCTAAATTTGAGGGGTATTAATAACCCGGTGAAAAGAGCTAAAATATTACAAGACTTAAAGAGACGAGGAGCCATGGTGGCCTTCCTCCAGAAAACACATTTGACAGCCCAAGAGCATCTGAAATTGAAAAGAGCTTGGGTAGGAAGTGTGTATGCCTCACATTAAAGGGATAATCCGCATCGTAGGGGGGTGGCAATCTTGATAAAAAAAGATGTTCCCCTAACAATTTTGAAAGTCAAAACAGATCCAGAAGGAAGATTTGTACAGATTCAGGGGAAATGCAGAGATCACGATTGTACCCTAGTAAACATATACGCATCAAACGAAGAAGCTCCAAGGCTGGCATTCCTAGAGACGATAATAAAAGAAGCAGTTTTAGATGCACAAAGTATGGTGATTATTGGGGGGACTTTAACGAGGTTATTAACCCACGAGTGGCTAGATCTGGGAAAACTACAGGTGGGGTAACACGAACAGGGAAACTTGTTCTCCGACTGGGTCAGAACTACATTAGACGGAATGTTGGAGGTTCATGCACCCCAGAGGGCGAGACTACTCATATTACTCTCCACGACATGGAGTCTACTCCAGGATAGATTATTTTTTGATATCTACTAATTGGGTACAAAGATTAGAACAATGTTGTATAGGCCCAATAGTCATCTCGGACCATGCGCCAGTCCTTCTTAGTGTCTCCATGGCCCAGATGATAAAGCAATCTTGCTGGAGATTTAATGTGAGACTCCTTACTAGGGAGGACTTTAAAGAACTAATAGAGAATAAAATTCAACAATTTGAACTGGAAAATCCAAAGGGAGACACGAGGGAGGGAATGAGATGGGACACCCTTAAGTGCAGTCTAAGGGGGGAGATTATAAGATACTCTTCCAAAATTAAAAGAGAGGGAATTCAACGGAGGGTCCAACTCGAACAAAAGATCCTTCAACTAGAATCCAACCATCAGGTAAGCCAAGATCCCAAAGTGAAACAAGAGCTAGACAAGGCTAGACATGATCTTAACCAGATTCTGGATACCCAAATTGAAGGGCAATTGTGGTATTCCAGACAAAAATACTATGAATAGGGCAACCGGGCTGGGAAACTTTTAGCTTGGCAGCTCAGACAAGAGAGGGCAAGTAGGGCTGTAATATGCCTGCAGGGAGACGGTATAGAACAAGCAACCACCTCTCCGGCAGAAATAGTTCAGAGATTTGAACAATACTACACAGATCTATACAGAGCGGACACCTTCCCAGGGCACAGAGAAGCGGTGAAAACCTTTTTAGATGGCCTTAAGTTACCTACTCTGGCGGATCAGGTGAAGGAGGAGTTAAATGCACATATTACAGTTCAGGAAATTGTGGGAAAAATTAAAAAATGGCAAGGCACCGGGGCTAGATGGGTTCGGAGCTGAGTTTTACAAAGGATTTAGGTCACAATTAGTGGGTATGTTGCGGGATACCTGCAATGAGATTTTGATAGAGGGGAAACCAGTTCCACCATCATGGAACCTGGCCCAGATATCAGTGATTCCAAAACCGGGTAACAACCCAGAAGTATGTAGCTCGTATCGCCCAATATCCTTGTTGCCGGTGGACCTAAAAATCTTTACAGGTATCCTGGCGGATAGATTGCAGAGCTGCATCACTACTTTGGTCCATCCTGACCAGACAGGATTTATCTCAGGAAGATACCTGCAAGATAATATAAGGCGTCTCCTGAATATTATCATAGCTCAGAGAGGTTCAGTGGCACTGCAGTTAGCAATCAGCATAGATGCTGAAAAGGCCTTTGACAGGGTGGACTGGCACTTTATGTCGTCCACCCTGTCAAGGTTTGGGCTGGGGAAGAACTTTGTCTCGGCCATTGAAGCACTATATCATAGGCCTGAAGCCAGAGTTAAAGTGAATGGCATGCTATCAAACCGTCTGCCTCTTATGAGAGGCACTAGGCAAGGGTGCCCCCTGTCTCTATTGATATTTGCCCTCTCTCTGGAGCCACTGGTGGTATGGATACGGGGCAATTCACATATTAAAGGCATCTGGGTGGGGGGAGTGGAGCACAAAACAGTGCTCTATGCGGATGACTCCCTTTTTTTCCTGCAGGACCCTCAGAACTCCCTCCCGCACCTTTTAGAAGCTTTACATAAATTTGGTTCCCTAGCAGGAAATACGATTAATTTATCCAAATCGGAAGGGGTGGTGTTGAGTGGCACCCTTAACAGACAGCTAAGAGAAACCTTCCCATTTACTTGGGCTAAGAAAAACACGTTTAAATATTTGGGAATACAGATTGCGGTGGATACATCCAAGCTGTATCGTAACAATTTGCTTAAACTACTAATTGATTTGAGATCGGATTTGGCCAGATGGAAACTGCTACCCCACTCTCTTTATGGTAGGATCCAAATTATAAAAATGAACGTTATACCCAGATTATTATTTTTATTCCAGACACTTCCAATTCCCATACCGCCTCAATTCTGGATCCAACTCACAAAGGAAATTTCCAAATGCATATGGGGTGGGGCTCGTCCTAGGACAGCATTAAGCACCCTGAGGAAACCTAGGGAGATGGGAGGCTTGGGCCTACCATACATGTACCATTATTATTTAGCCGCGCAGGGAGCACAATTAGTCACATGGACCAAACAACGCATTGAGTCCAGGTGGTATCGTATTGAAAATGAATCTACCCCCAACGGCAAAATATGGACATATCCAACCTGCTATATAGACCCACATAACTGGTGGCTAATCTCTAATCCCTGGGTAAAACAATCCCTACGGATCCTGCTCAGACTCAGGAACAAAAACAAACACCTCAAACACCCTGGGCCCCTTATCGTTAATCAGACATACAACAAATTTTGTCCCTCCGAGGTGGGATCTAGGATATGCATACTGGGAGCAAAGGGGCCTAACAACCTTCAAGCAATTGATAGACAGAGGGTCTTGCCTCGCATATGCCACTCTCCAGGAGCGTTTTGCATTACGTAGAGAAGATTTTTATAGATACCTCCAAACCAGGCACTTTATTAATATAGGGGAAAATCTTCAAAAAATCACTAGGGCCTTGTCTCCCCTTGAAGAATTCTGGTTGGATTCAAGAAGAATTAAGGATAAACTCCAGTACCTCTCTATTTTGTTTAGGGTTCTCATAGGGGAGAAGGAAACTTTGGTGTTAGAAAAGATCAGGAAAAGGTGGGAGACAGAATCCGGGGAGAGAATCCATAAGGGAGATTGGGAACGCCGTATGCAGAGAGGATGGCAGGTAACCTCAGCTGTGACATGGCGCGAATTTAACTGGAAAATTCTGACCCGTTACTTTCGCTCCCCGATGATTACCAAATACTTTAATCCTCAGGCGTCATCGGCTTGTTGGCGTAAATGCGGGGAACCGCAAAGCACACATTATCACATATTCTGCGGGTGTGCAAAGTTGCAAAGATTTTGGTTTCAGATCCAAGAGGTTATGACCCAAATGGGGGGGGTTGCATGTACCTTATACATTTCAGGACCTTGTCCTCGGGTTGCCAACCTTATCTTCTCAAAAGAGGAGAAGCGTGGAGCTATATCAGATACTGAGGATTGCAGCATTGAAATGTATTACTATTAATTGGTTAAAGCAAGATCCACCAACCTTTCAACAATGGACCTCCAAAGTGGAGGAAATCGAGAGATTAGAAAACATAACATACACCATCCAGTTAAGAAAGGACAAATTTTTAGAAATTTGGGGACCCTGGTATTGCTGGAAGAGAAGCGCGAAGAAGAATGCAGAAGTAATGGTTGGGGACACGGAGGGAGGAGGGAACGATGAAACATTATAGGGGAAGGGAGCGAGATGGCGTAAAAAGGCAAAAGGGGGAGATCGAGAACAGGAAGGCAAAGACTGCTTGAGAAAAGATGGTCTTCCTTAAAAAATGGAAATGGGGACACTCATGGGCACACATGAACATACAAATACACATACGAACATAAATATAATTTGATGATGGAACCAAAATATCAATTATAGTGCACTGGTTTAGATAATTATGAGTTGATATGGTTATAAAGAGTTTGGTAAAAGGAATAGATAAAAAGTAGTGAGAATATGATAAGATGTGTAAATAACTGTGGAAGTGGAGTTCCCAAGAAAGAAAAGAAAGCATCAAGACAGAAGAAGTGAAGAAGACTCATAAGTCGATCTGGGACATTACAATGAGCCATGTTATGGCGGACTGATCACATCATCTAAAGGCCTAAGGCCTGATAACGTGGGCCCAGAATTCCACTTTATGGACTGATGAGACAAGAGACTGAAAATTGTTAAATATTAGAAAGTTTGTATAGTAGTAGAATAAGATATAGGAAAGAAGGAATAAGAACAGAATGTAAGTAATGCATAGATGAGCTTATTAAGATGTGATGTGGAACTGGATGTAATAATGATATGGATTACGATAAAATAGAAGAAGTTAAAAAAACAAAAAAAAAAAACAGTGGGCCCGGGGAGAGAGAGAGATGGTTCTGGAAGGCCTGCAAGGCATACAGAACTGTCAGCATTTCTAGGAAGTTTATGTGGAGGTGGCTTTCCCACTGAGACCAGATCCCCTGGGTCTGATAAAGACCCAGGTGCGCCACCCAACCCAGACCCATGCATCAGCAGTGAGGACTTGGTGAGGGGTGGGGATAAGAAAGGGAACCCCTTTCAAGAGGTTGTCTGAGGTCACCCACCACTGAAGCACCTTGCGTACTGGGGAGGAAACAAGACCAGCTGGTCCAGATTGTCAGTGCGTTGATCCCACTGGACCCCAAGAGTTCACTGTGGGATCTGCATATGCAACCTGGCCAAAGGGAGCATGACAAATGCTGGGGCCATCAAAAACATCCTGGCTGGGACATACCAGCACTGAGCCACAGCCTGGGCCTGAGCAAGGAGGCAGTCTGCCCTATCTTGTGGTAGGAAAGCCTTGCCCTGAGTAGAATCCAAAACCACCTCTATGTACTGCAACCACTGGGACAGGGTCGGCACAGACTTGACAAATTCATAGTGCTGCCCAAGGACTGGAACAGCTGCAGGGTGAATTCTAGAGTCAGCAACAGCAGTTTCCTGGACTGAGCTTTAAGTAACTAGTCATTCAAGTAGGAGAACACATAAAGACCTTCGTGCTGAAGGGCTGTTTCTACAGCTGCTAAGCACGTGGTAAATACCCATGGCGCAGAGGATCAGCCATAGGCAAAAGGGTACGTAAGAACTTACTGTAACAGTAGATTTTTGAGAGGCGCTCTTACAGCAGGTAACACCGTTAGAACTGAAGCCAGCAGGTGCCAGTACCCCACAGAAAACTTCTAGCTAGCAATGTACAGCAGAGGACCTCCACCTGCCGTTGGCCTGCCCCCGGCGTTCACCTATGGTATATAAGGGGTGGGTTTCCCAGCCCAACATCAGTTCTCATGCGTATACAGAAACTGGAGAATCGAGGAGGTTCCTCTACACTGAGGAAAGAGGTAGCGGGGATGGAGAAGCAGTCACTGTGGTGAGTTGTTATATTTTTCTGTGATTTTGGTTATGTTTAAAAATCCCGCACAGGATAAGGGTGGGTTACATGCAGAGGATATGTATTTCACAGTCCAGGAAAGGCTTACTTAACAGGAAACTGAGGTGATATTTCAAAAGGATGGCAGTTCCATGTAAGCTGATAACTGGGAAACAGGTGTCATAAACTTTCAGGAGATGGGAGAAACTCTCGCTGTAATAAACTTTATACTTCAAGAGAATAATACTTTAAAGTTCCAGGAACTGTCATGGTATATTTACATTTTATTAGGTGGCAGGAAGGATGGGGGAAGATCAAAGGATGTTGGGGCTGCAGGACAGCTAATTAATTAATAAGGTTAATTCACTTAAAATCTTGGAAAGAGCTAGAGAGAACCCTGCTGGCCCAAAAAGATGAGGCCACCCGCTAACCACAGACTGGAGGACCAGGCCTATATAAAGGCCCTCAGAACAGAAACTCAGGGCACTGCACTGGACACTCTCATGAGACTCTCTTCTGCCACAACACAAGACAGCCAGACTGCAATAAGAACTGGGACTTGGAACACTCTTGTAGAAACTTAATTTATTTTCTGGACTTTCAACTTCCCACAAACAAGGTAGAAACTAGACAGTTAAATTTTGCATGTATATTTCCCCCTTTATTTCTGTTACCAAATTTCTAAATCTTTTGTTTCTAAGCCTTGTATGATAATTATTTAAATATTAGTAAAAGCACTTGCTTTTTAAAAAGCACCTGTGAGTGATTTGTGTGTATAGGTGGGAAGATTTATTAAAATCTGAGACCAGCATGTAAATGCAAGGTGCTACCATCGCTACCAAAGACTATGATCATGGAAAGGGAAACAGGGTGCCTAAAGCAGGAGAAATACACAGGTCTCGGAAGGGGTCTGTAAGGGGAACTAGGTCACTTCACCACCCGTGGGAGAAGACACCAATCAGGGATTCTGAAAGCAAACCCTGAAGAGCTCGTAACACCTGCATCTTCCTCCCTAGTACAGCAACCAAGGAGGGTTCTCACCTGGCTACAGACTTGCGACTGTATTTTACTCTTACCCAGACTACAGAGGAAGCCCTGGGACCTTGTGGTGAGTGTTCAGTTGTGAACTCAGCAAGGACTCTAGGAGGACGTGATGAGGGTATTCCTGTTCCCCCTCCTCACGGATTTCACTTAGCGGTGGGCGTTGTGAGCTCAGAGGACCCAGCCCCAGGAGTGGGTTCATGACAGTCACCAGGGGGATAGAGGGAGGGAAAGCAGCACCTGCTGCAAGAGAAGATCTCGAAGACCTACTGTTATGGTAAGTTCTTACATAACTGTACTATCTCATTTCAAAGGGGCTCTTGCAGCAGGTAACACCATTAGGACTGAGTTTCAAGCAGTGAAAGGATTGTCCCCAGTCAGCTGAGAGGAGGTAGAAGTTAGTATAAGGCTCTCACGAGGGCAGGCCCTGTAGTACATACGAAGAAGCCAGCAGCTAGATGCAATGTCCAGACTGTAATGCTGGATGAAAGTGTGGACAGAACTCCCAAGTGGCCGCTGCACAAATGTCAGCAATGGACACATTTCTGAAGGAAGCAAATGAAGCAGCTATGCCCCAGGTAGAATGGCCTTTAACTGGGCCTGGTAAAGGCTTGTCGTATTTGTGTAACAGTAAACAATGCAATTAACCAACCATCTGGACAAACATTGTTTTGGGACAGGAGCCCCTTCTATCCTTGAGGTGAAACAAACAAATAACTGATCAGTTTTTCTGATGGCCCGGGTGCGATCCAAATAATTGCGAAGCACCCGATGAACATCCAGAGTATGTAGTAAGGCCTCCCCTGGAATCGAATACTCTGGGTAATACAAAGGCAGGTGGATGTCTCGATTCAAAGTAAACTCAGAAACCATCTTAGGAAGAAACTTAGGATTGGTCCTCAAGGACACCCTGTTCAGGGGAAAACTAAATAAGGCTCTTTACACATCAGAGCCTGAAGCTCAGAAATCCTCTAAGCAGAAGTAATAGCAACTAAAAATAATGCTTTCCATGACAGAAAGTGTAGCTCACAGCTTGCAGAATGCTCAAAGAAGGCAAAGTAAGGTTGTTTTTTTTTTAAATGAACAAGATGGAACAGGGTCCCTGACAGAAGTTTAAGATACAGCATGCCCCTCAGAAAAGTGAGAGAGAGGACCAGTTGGGCAAGAATCTTGCCTTTGATAGGTGCATGGTACGCATAAATGTCTAAGTGCACATTAATGGATAAGTAACTCAGGCCTGAGTCTGACAGGGAAAGGAGGTACTCTATAACGATTCTTCAGACAGGTATCCAGGTGGTGAGCGGTGGCAAATATGCAGAACCGCTTCCACTTCATGGCATAAGCAGATCTAGTGGAAGGTTTCCTGGCTGCCACTAGTATGTCTGCCACTTGTGGAGAAACCCCAAATCGGGCAACTGCTAAGTCTGCAGGAGCCATGTGCAGTGACTTGAGGTCAGAATGGACCAGGGTGCCCCGCTCCTGGGAGAGCAGGTTGGAGCACAAAGGTAGGGGAATTGGAGGCTCCACTGCTAGTTGCTGTAGAAGTAGAAACTAAATCTGGTGTGGCCAGTAAGGGGCTATCAGGATCACCTCTGCCCCTTCTGACTGCAACTAGAGCAGAACTCTCCGCAGCAATGGAAAGGCATACAGAAACCTCCCTGTCCAAGAGAGGGACAACGCATCTCACCAGAAAACACCAGGCCCTGGGTCTAACGAGCAGAAACTGGGCAGTTTTGCATTGGATGGGGACGCGAAGAGGTCCAGCTTGGGATGGCCCCACCTGTCGAAGAGATCTTCGACCACTGAGGGAAAAAGTTCCCATTCATGAGCCTTGGACTGGAAATGGCTTAGGCTGTCGACCAAGATGTTTTGAACACCTGGAACAAGTAGAGCAGTCAGGTCCAGAAGATGCTCTATGGCCCAGTACCAAATTCTCATGGCCTCCCTGCAGAGGGGGTATGAATGTGTTCCCCCCTGTTTGTTTATATAAACGACCACTGACATATTGTCCATCTGGATCAAGAGAGGTCCTGGAAGCAGGGTCATCTGAAAGGCCTGCAGAGCATACAGGATCGCCCACATCTCCAAAACACTGATGTGGAGATACTATTCCAGTGGAAACCAGGTCCCCTGAGTCTGACGGTCTGCCAGATGAGCACCCCAGCCCTGGCTCGATGTGTCCGTGGTCAGGATCTGTCGAGGCAACTCCAGCCTGAAGTGGACCCCCTTGGAGAGATTGGAGGGGTTCAGCCACCATGTCATAATCTGCCGCACGAAGTTGAATACTGACACCAGAAGATCCAAATCATCCGTGCGCTGATCCTATTGGAACCAAAGGTTTCACTGGGCTATCCTCATGTGCAGGCGAGCCAGGAGAACTATTGCAATGGCCACCGTCAAGTGTCCCAGTAGTCTTAGAAAGACTCTGGCTGGAACCTGGCAAGATGATGAGACCAGCTGAGCCTGTGCCTGAAGGCATTCTGCTTTATCTGGGAGAAGAAATGCTTTGCTTTGGGCAGTGTCCAAGATTGCCCCAATGTAGTGAAGTCTTTGACTTGGCCAAGGGGAGGATTTGGGGAGATTGAGAGTTACCCAGAGATCCCGAAACAGAGTGAAAGTGGCCTCCATGGTTCTGAGCAACTTTTCCTCAGTGGGAGCTGTCAGAAGCCAGTCATTTAGGTAAGGGAAGACATAATGGCCTTCCCTCCTTAAGGCCACTGCCACTACTGCAAGGCATTTCGCAAAGATTAGTGGGGCCGAGGACAGAACGAACGGTAGAGCCGGAAACTGGCAGTGGTTTCCTTGAAAGCAGAAGCGAAGGAACCTCCTGTGGGGTGGTAACACCAAGATGAGAAGATAAGCATCCTGCATGTCCAGAGAACAGAGCCAATCTCTCTGCTGAAGTAAGGGGAGAAGGCCAGGAAGAGTAACCATTCTGAACAGTTTGTATTCTATGACTTGGTTCAGGTGGCTGAGGTCCAGGATGGGACACAAGCCTCCTGTTCTCTTTGGGACCAGGAAGAAATGTGAGTAGAATCCCTTCCCTCGCTGCGCTGGTGGGATGGGTTCTGTGGCCTGCTTTCTCAGGAGTGCTTGTATCTCTTCTTGAATAAGGGCACATGGGCCTGAGGGTAATGGGAGGGAACTGGAGGGTTGTCCCGAGGAATCTCCAAAAATTCTAGGGTGTGCCCCCGTTCCACTAACTACAAAACCAACTGATCCGAGGCTATTCTGCACCAAGCCTCTCCACAGAGAGAAAAATGACCCCCCACCGCCTCTCCCAGGGATTCAGCTGGGGAGGGGAGTCAGGGTCAGGGAGCTCTGGGGGCAGAACCTCCCATGGCTTGGGAAGTATCCTTTCTCTTATAGGCACTTCGGGGCTGTTGGCATTGGGTTGCTGCTTGGAGGTGTGATGAAAGGACTGCCGCTGGGACAATTTCGGCTGAGATCGGAACAATGTTTGAACCAAACATAAAGCCTTGCCCGACTCTTGGAAGCGAGTGATTATATTTTGAGAATCCTCACCGAACAAAATGGGTCCTCTAAAAAGGGAATCCAGAATCTTAGACTGGATGTCCATAGCAAAACCAGATACTCTAAGCCAGGAGTAGCAACGAAGGCAAACACCCGTAGCCGTAGTTCTGCCTGCGCAGTCCGCCAAGTCATAAGAGGCTCGGAGAACGTGAGTCCCCAGATCTGAGCCCGACTTCAGAAGCTGTAACAGCTCAACCTTTCCAGGAAGATCAGGCTAAGCCTGAGCCTCCTCAAAGGCTTTCTCCCACAGGACATTCTGATATTGAACCACGTGGACTAGGAAGTTTAAGGAACGGACAGTGCAAGTGGCCGAGGAATAGACCTTCTTCCCAAAATGGTCTATCTGCCTGGAGTCTTTGTCAGGAGGCTGGGTGCTAAGGTGCCGGAGATGCTTAGAGCAGTCATGGGCTACATTAATAATGACCGAATCAGCCTCTGGGTGCTCCCCATAAAAAGGTTAATCCGTCGGGGCATTATACAGGCAATCTGACTTCTTAGATGCCGCTGGTGTAGTAAACAGGTGTTTCCAAGCAGCCTTACTGACATCCTTGAATGAGTCAATAAGGGCAGAACAATTAAGGGCAATGACTCCTTCTTATGGAGGAAAGTGACTAATCAACGTTGCTTGGGATTCACTTCCTCCATGTCCCAACCCATGAGGGCCTGGATGTGCCTCATCACGTCCTTAAAAGTCAGGTCAACTGGAGGAGACCACGGGGTGTCCTTAAACTCCTCTGGTTCTGATGGCAGGTCAGAGTCCCCTGAATCATCATGGGATGAGGAGGAAGAATATTCCCCTCCCCGACTTGCCTGAGTCCAGTGAGGGAGAGGGTGACTGATGATGCCTTCATCAGTGAGTCCTCAGACGAGTGGCACCAGCTTTGTCTGGTTGTGGAGTAGGCACCTTAGGAGGTGGTATTGGGGTCTATCTGGGGGAACCTGCTCCTTAGTTGGATTGGGAGGAGGGTCCTTTGGAGTTGAAGTTGGGGCTTCCTTATCCCTGAAGTATATCCACCAGGCCGCAAGAAGAATGTTTAGGTCTGTGGGTGGATTCTGAGGCAGAGGCGGAGGAACTGGCATCTGGGAGTAGGCTGGAAGGGCCCCAGAATCGTCTTCTTAGGCTATGGTAACACTGGCGTCAGGTTAGCGGGCATCGGTCCTAAAGGAAAGGAACAGTCTGATGTTGGTCTGACTGGAGTAGAAAGACTGGGTGTTGGTCCCTACGGCGTCGGCTGTGGGGCAACAGGGCCAGCCAGCGACTGTGGAGGGTTAGGGGATGATGGCTGAGGCGTCCCTGGGGTCGCTGTCAGGGTGGCTGTCATCAATTGGACAGGTGTAGGCTGATGTGGGTCTGGTGAAGCAGTTGGCATTGGCCTAGAAGGAGAAGCCTGTTTTGGGGACCTGGCTCCCGAGCGGGCAGAGGCATCACTCTCGCGGGGGAGGTGAGCGCATGCCCCTGGTGTCGCTTGGAGGCATCATCCTGGACATCGGAACTGACTTAGCAGATGCCTTGACCGGGAAGGTGAGAAAGACCAGCCACCCAAAGAGGACCTGGTCGAGCCACCTGGCTGAGGACCCACCTGCTGAATGGGCTTGAACTTCAGGGGCTGAGAGGCTGGGGCAAAGTCCTGTGCCTCAAAGAACCATCATCTGAAACAGTAAGGAAAGCAGGTGGTTTGACCACTGGGAGCCCGGAGGGAGAGTAAGAGCTGCCTGAGTGGAAGGGGCCAACCTCCAGCGGGAGGAAGACCCATGTTCGATGCCTGACTTGTGTGGGGACCTGGAGCGGGAAGTTGACCAGGGTTTATCCCTGTGCTTCTCCTGGTGTTTGTGCTTTCCCAAAGACGACGTCTCTTTGGCTAATGAAGTGGAAGCCCTGGAAGCTGGGGAAGAGGAGGTACTCTGGTGAAGCTCCTTCTCCATCGCTATAAGTTTTTGTTGCAGCAGGAAGCCTTCCAGGGTCTTGCGGCAGCAAAGCCAGGTACGCTGGTTAAAATCCTGGCAGTGCTGGCAGGCCTCAGTGTCGTGGTCTGGGCCTAGGCAAAGCAGACACGATGAATGTCCATCCTTGTGGGGAAGCTGCTTTCCACAAGCACACTTCTTTCACCGCCGCTCCACTGAAGAAGAAAGAGAAGAAGACATACATAGATTACTGTAAGCATTGAAGAAAAATAGAAAATAATAAAGTGCGGGTAACAGTGAAGAGAATGGCGGTCGACTAAGGAGAAGGTGTCCGTGAAGGACCAACTAGCGTGGGTTGATGGCGGGAAAAGAAGTGAGGTTGGGCTGGGGGACCAGCCCTTTTACACCACAGGCGGACTTCGGGGGTGGGTTGACAGCAGGGGCAGTCCCTCGCTGCACACTGCTAGCTAGAAGTTTTCCGTGAGGTCCTGGCACCTGCTGGCTTCAGTCCTAATGGTGTTACCCACTGCAAGAGCCCCCTCAAAGTGAGATCCGTAGATACCACCTGTGAGGGGGCAAACCATGATATTCAGAGAGATAGGCATCCTGCATGTCCAGAGAGCACAGCTAGTCGCCCTGCTTCAGCAGAGGAAGAAGGCTGTGTAGAGTCAACATCTGGAACTTTCTGTACTGGATGCAAAAATTCAGCTCGAGATTTAGAATGGGTCTCAAGTCCCCAGTTCTTTTAGGAACCAGGAAGAACTGTGAGTAGAACTCTTTGTTCATCTGCCACCTAGGCACTGGTTCTATGGCCCTTTTGTGCAGCAAGGTGAACACCTACTCTCTGAGCACCACTGTGTGGTCTGGAAGATAAGAGGTGGAAACAGGTGGAACATCTGGAGGCTGTTCTAGAAATTCTAGAGCACGGCCCTGTTTGATTAGCTGCAAGATCGAAGCGTCTGTGGTAATGGTTCTACATTGGGACAGATGAAAGGAGCACCAACCTCCAACCACTTCCTCCTCCTGGCTCGGAACAAGAAGAGGAGGGGTCTGGCAAGGAGTCAGGCTGAGGTGGAAGCAGTGGCCAGGGCCGCTCCTCCTCCCCTGGAGTGCTTAGCAGAGGGACCAGAGATGGAGGAGGGGGCAGGCAAGGCAGAGCTGGCCCCGCATTTGCCCTGGAGCTTGGTTCCGGAGCCTGACTTACTAACATACTAAAATGCCAGCAGAATAGGCCTAACAGTCTTTCGTGTCTGCTCGTTTGGTCAGCCCCCACCCTGGGTGCTGACCTTGCTGCCCCCCTCGCCTTCTCTGGCTTCTCCCTTCCCAGTTCCGGATATTCTTGCTGCATTGGATTTTGCTTCCAGAACCCTTCCCCTGTACCTGTCCCACCCCCTCTTGAACCCCTCCACGGTCTCTGCCTCCACCAGCCCCCTAGGCAGCGCATTCCATGGCTCCACCACCCTCTCAGTGAAGTAGCATCTCCTCCTTTCTCCCCTGAATCTTCCCCCTCCAGCTTCCACCCATGCCCTCTAGTGGCCCCCTCCTCCTTCCTTCGAAGCACCCTGACTGTTCCTCCCCTATTTACCCTCTTCATGTACCTGAAGACCTCTATCATGTCCCCCCGGTCCCTTCTCTCTTCCAATGTGTATATATTTAGCTCTTCGAGCCTCTCCTCATAGGTCCTGTCCCCCAAGCCCCAAATCATTTTGGTTGCCCTCCTCTGGACCCTCTCCAGGAGGTTAATGTACCTCTTTAAGTGTGGCCTCCAAAACTGCACGCAGTACTCAAGGTGCGGCCTCACCAAGCAGTTATACAGAGGGAGTATCACTTCCCTCCTTCTGGAGGTGATCCCCCTAACGAGGCATCCCAGCATCCTGTTGGCCTTGGCTGCTGCCCTCCTACAAGTCTCAGAGTTGTTCATCTTGACATCCACCACCACCCCCAGGTCCCTCTCAGCCATCGAGACTTGTAGCATCCCCCAGTGTGTACACTTGGCCGGGTTTCGGCCCCAGGTGGAGTACTTGCATTTCCCTGCATTGAACCTCAGCTTCCACTTCTAGACCATCTTTCCAGAGCCTTCAGGTCCCCGTAGGCCACCCTCCCTCCTCCCCATCCACCACCGCCCCCAGTTTTGAGTCATCCGCAAAGAGACTCATCTCACTCCTGATTCCTGTCCTTATGTCAGAGATGTAGGCGTTGAACAGAAGGGGCCCAAGGACTGATCCCTGTGGAACCCCACTAGTGACCCTCCTTGGGGATGAGACTATCCCGCCAACTATGACCCTCTGGGTCCGGTCCTGGAGCCAATTGCCTATCCATCTGATCATCTGGTTCCCCACCACCATTTCTCCCAGCTTATCCAACAGGCCCACGTGAGAAACAGAGTCAAATGCCTTGCTGAAGTCTAGAAAGAGGATGTCCACTGGTCTACCCAGGTCCAAGGCACTCGTCACCCAGTCATAGAACTCCACAAGGTTTGTCTGACACGATTTCCCGGATGAATCCATGCTGTCTATCGTCCAGGCACCCTGACTTATCCAGGTCCCCCCCAGCCTCTCCTTGACAATGCCCTCCATCACCTTGCCCACCACCGATGTCAGGCTGACAGGCCTGTAGTTCCCTGCCACCTCCCTTGATCCCCCCTTGTGGATAGGCACTATATGTGCCACCTTCCAGTCCTGGGGCACCCACCCTGTCCTCAGAGAGATGGTGAAAAGCTCCGCCAGGGGTTTCGCCAGGACATCCGCAAGTTCCTTCAGCACTCTGGGATGTAATTTATCTGGCCCCAGTGCTTTCTCTGTCTTAAGGGAGCTGAGGGCTTCCCTCACTCTCTCTGCTGTGATTTCCACTTCTGGTACCTCTTCTCCTGCTTAGCCCTCCCCCTCCTGCCAGTGATCCTCCCCCTCTCCCCAGACCAACCGATCGGTAAGGGTCCCCCCCTCCTCAGTATCTCTGTCTCCTCCCATGTATGATGCAGCACCCCCATTTTCCTTGGTGAAAACTGAGGTGAAGTACTCATTTAGTACCTCAGCCTGCTCCCCCGGGTCTTGTGCCCATCTCTCCCCTGATTTAATCCTGCTAATCTGCCCCCTCACCTTTCGTTTTTCCCCAATGTATCTAAAGAACCCCTTGTTCCCTCTCCTAATTTCCCTGGCCAGCTTCTGCTCCTTCCTTGCCTTAGCCGCCCTCACCACCCTAGTGGCCCTTCTAGCCATCAGCTCGTACTCCCCTCAATCCCTTTCACTCCTTGAGCACTTGAATTGCTTATAGGCTGCCTTCTTTCCCCGCACCATCTCCTGGACCTCCCTGGTCCACCACCAGGGTTTTTGGGCACTACCGCATTTTTCGTCTTACTCTTGCACAGGTGCTGGTAGCATCCTGCACCCCTCTCCTGATGATTTCCCACCTACTATCAGCGTCCATGTCTGACCCAATCCCATCCAAATGCTCCTTAAGGATCCTTCCCATTTCCTTAAAATCCGCCCCCCTGAAGTCGGTTACTTCTGTCTTTGTGCAGCCTTCTACCCCTCCTAGGTCCAGGCAGAACCAGACCGTGGCATGGTCACTCCCCGCCAATGGGTCCCTTACCTCCAGGCCCCCAATCTGGTCACTGTCTGCCAGGACCACATCCAGTACCCGTGCCTCCCTGGTCGGACTTGTAAGAGTCTTTACAAAAGGAGGGCCATGGTCTGTTCCTATGCTGGGTATGATAATGGGAGTGGACAGACCTAACAGCCTTACCAGAGGCCTGCAGGCCATTAATGATATCCTGCACATCAGGGCCAAAAAAGTTTGTGACCCACAAAAGGGGCATTCAGCACCTTTTGCTGGACATCAGCAGCAAAGCCAGAGACTCTAAGCCAGGAGTGCCTTCTAAGGCAAATGCCAGTGGCAGCTGCCCTGGCTGTAGTATCAGCTATATTGTAAGAGGCTCTGTGGAGATGCTGACTAACACCTTCCAAGGCCTGGAGAACATTGAGAAGCTCTTGTCTCTGGGCACCCTCAGGAAGGGCCTGAGCAGAAGCCTTGCCCTTCTTCCAGAGGGTATTCTGGTACTTAATCATATAAGCCACGCAGCTGGCAGTTCTAAGGTCCAAAGTCCTCTTGCCCCAGAGGTCACTGTTCCGAGGTTTCCTGTCAGGAGGGAGGGAGCTAAGGTGCTTGGGTACCTTAGACCGATCATGAGCGGCCTTGATTACCACCAAGTCAGTTTCTGGATGGGCTGCATAGAAAGGCAGCCCCAAAGGTGCATGGTAAAGCTTGTCAGCATTTCTGGGCATGGCAGGTACCAGGTTGGGTCTATGCCAGGCAGCACTGATGGCATCATGCAATGCTGGAAGCAGAGGAAGAATAATTTTGGGTGAAGATACTGGAATCTCCAAGAAATCCACCAGATTCCTCCTTGTGACATCCTCTTCCTCAGTCTGAAACCCCATAGTGGAGGAGAGCTGTTTCATAATATTAAAAAGGAAGGGTCCTCTGGGTGGGGGGGCCTTGGGGTGTGTTTGACCAAGTCCTCACTCCTGGAGGAGACAGTAGACCTGTCAGAGGAATCAACTTCAACATCTTCCTCTCCATCCTCTTCATTAGGGAGGATGAGATCAGGGTGATATTCCTCCTCTATGTCAGCCTGTTCTGCAACAGGAACCAACGGCTCCCTAGAGGGCACAGGGTGGGTAAGGTCAAACTGGCATCGAAAGAAGGCCCAGTCTGTGGAACGTGCTGAATGAGAGCCAAGGTTATAGAAGTAAGAACCACAATGAAGTCGACAGCAGGATAAGGAAGCATCGTCGACACAGATATCGACGGAGAGGGTGAAAGGCCCAGCTCCGACAAACCACGACTAACAGTAATAGAGATGGTGGGGCCCAACATCTGTGGACCTTGCAGTTCAAGAGGTCTCAATGGTGGGGCTGGGGCCAATGGTCCCTCTGCAGCCGTAGGAAGGCTGGGGGAACTGACCACTGTGGGGGGGGGGCCTGATAGGAGCAAAGGCCTGCATGGAGGGTGGTGTCAAAGCCAAAGTGTTCAACCGGGGGATCCCAGGTGAAGAAGATGAAGAATGCAATGGGGACCAGGATCACTGTTGGCAGACACAAGTCAGTAAGCTGGTCCATATCCCAACAAGAATGTTTCCCTGAGGACTTGCCCCAGGCCGTGGAGACCTGAGAACTGGAAGAGGATGCCAGTGACTGGGAGAGGGAAGCCCCAGAAGACCCCTACTCTGCTGGCTTCCTGTTGCTCCATGAGGAACTTCTGTAGGGCTTTCTTGCATCATTGCTAGGTGGTGAGGTTGAACTTCAGGCAAAGCTCGCAGGCAACAGCGTTGTGACCAGGTCCGAGACAGCAGAAACAAAGTTTGTGGTTGTCGGTTGAAGAAATCTTCTTTCTGCAGCAGCAGTGATGGAAAAGAGATGACGAAGGAGTAGTTCTCAATATACAAAACTAAAAGGAATCACTTTAAAATAAATTGATTTTAAAACTGTAATGAAAGAAAAGGTAAGTAGAATTTTGTCGGTTGACTGAGCGATAAAGCTTCCATGGAGTCCGTGCGCAAATGGTCAATGGCAGGAAAGAACTGAAGAAAAAGCGGGGCCACCCACGCTTACCTAGGGCCGTGACATAGGAGCCTGATGTCAGCCCCTACTAGACTGCTGCAGAAAAGTTTCCATGTGATCCTTGCACCTGATGGCTAAACTTCATAGGTGTGACCTGATGACAGAGATATTCCAGAAGAAGATCTATTTTATCCTTATGGAAAACAGTATACAGAGGATCTGTGGCCAAGGCATGGATGTCAGGTATTTTGATGGCCACTAGAATGCTGCTTTCCAAGTTAAAATCTTGATCTTACATTTTGCAAGAGGTTCAAAGGGCTTGTGGGTGAGCATATCCAGCACAATGTTGAACGTTCACTAAAATACCACCAACAGCTTTATCTGGTTCAAAGTCAGTTGGCATTCATCTGTATCCCCCTTCCCCGGGTCGTGCCTGAAAATAGGCAGAATTTGCCTAGTGCACTTACCCGGTCAACAAAAACTAAATAAAATAAAATATCCCAGGCAGCCACCGGCTTCCTGATGGAAGTCTTATGTGTAGGATGCCCTTAAAGAACCTCTTGAACAGTGGTATCTGTGCCAGGTAGAGGGTACTAACTGGCTTGTGAAATACAGAAATGGCACACAAGTCTACGTTAACTGTGCAATGCTGTAGACCAAAATCGCAAGTACTCCAGAACCTTGTCAGGTGGGCATCCAGAGGGGTCCATGAGGGTTTTGGTGTACTGGATGGAAAACATTTTTCATTTGGCTATGTAAGTCTTCCTAGTGGAAGGTTTACAGACAGCCAAAAGTATTTTAGAGACCCTCTGAGACACCTTGTACCTGCTGACTTCTGTCTCTTCAGAAGCCAGGTCTGAATGTGAAGGGAGCGCAGGTTGGAATGGAGCTGCGAGCAGGGGACCCTGAGCCAATAAGTCCATCCTGAGTGGAAGAATCCTCACTTTGCTGATAGTCTGTTCAACACAGGAAAGCATATCCAACGAGGCCAGCAGGAGGTGATCAGTATCATCTTGCCCCCATGTGTCTCCAGTGTGAGCAATACCCTCTGCATTAGAGGGACTGGAGGAAATGCATACAGAAACAGATTTCGTCATTGCAGTCTGAATGCATCCTGACAGAAAATACCACATCCTGGATTTCTGCAGCAGAATCAAGGCAGTTTGGCACTGAGTGGGGACGCAAAAAGGTCCACATCTGGGGTGCCCCACTCATGGAACAGTGATCTAATGACACCTGCAGCTAATGGCCACTTGGGAGGATTGTCCTCTGGCTGAGCTTATATGCCACAGTGTTCTGAACTCCTGGCAGGTAAATGGCTTGGAGCAGGATCCCATGCTCCAGGCACCACTTCCACACTCTCAGTGCCTCTCTGCAGAGGGAGTAATAGTGTACTCCTCTTTGTTTGTTGATGTAATGCATCACAGACTTGTCTGTTTGGAGGGGGCTTGTTTTGTGGCTGACAACATCCGCTAGGGCATGCAGGCCATACAGAACAGCTCACATCTCCAACACATTTATATGGAGCTGAGTCTCTGACAGGTTCCGGACACCTTGTGTTTGGAGGCTCTGAGAGTGGGCCCCCACCCCAACAGGAAGGCATCCGTGCTGAGAGTCACCTGAAGCTCTTGTTAGGAGAAGAGAAAGCTCTGGAGGAGACTGTTCTCCATTGACCACCATGTGAGAGACTGAACCAGGGGCTTGGTCACCTGTATGGGGTAGGTCTGATGATGTGATACTTGTGACCACTATGCACTGAGCATCCACTGAGTCGTTCTCATGTGAAACCATGCCAGGGGCACTATGAACACTGAGGAGGCTATTAGATCAAACATGCATTGCATGGAGTGGGCTTTGAACAGACTTACAAACAGACTTGCACTCCATTATTGTAGCATGCAATCTCAGGATCGCTTGCATTCTGCTCTCTGGAAGGAAGGCCTGGGCCTTGGCTGTATCCAGAAGAGCTCCTATGAACAGCACCTGCTGTGAGGGTTGGAGCTCAAACTTCTCTATATTCAGCAAAATCCCAATGCAGGTAAAGAACTGAGAGGCCGTGGTCAATGCCTGTTCCATCTCCTGCCTGGATGAACTGGCCATTAACCAATCATCTAGATAAGGGTAAACCTGGAGTCCTAGTTTTGTCAGGTGCACTGTGAGTACTGCAAAGCATTTTGTAAATACTCGAAGCATTGAGGACAGCCAAAAGGACAGGACTCTGAACTGGTAATGCTGTCCCAGCACAATGAATTGAAGGTATCGGTGGTGATTGTGGTGCACCAGTATGTGCTGGTATGCATCCTGCATATCCAGGGATGCTAACCAATCCTGAGGTTTCAGGAAGGGAAGCAGAGACCCCAGAGAAATAATTTAGAATTTTTCTTGATCCATGAACTTGTTCAGGTTTCTGAGGTCAAGAATGGAGCACATGCCCCCTGATTTCTTTGGTACTAGGAAGTAGTGGGAGTAGAAACCTGTGTTTCATTCTGACTCTGACACTATTTCCACTGTCCTGTTGCTCAGAGGGTCCACAATCTCATGCACCAAAACCTCTGACATATGGGTCGATACGAGGGACTGCCTTCTGGGTGGATAGTCTGGAGGGATTTCTATGAAATCCTGGGAGTATTCCTCCTGGATGATCTGGAGGACCCACGGGTCTGTCGCAATGGAATTCCAGTAATGGTAATAAATAGTGGCTTAGGTGCCCCTGACTGAGGTAGAGAGGTCTGCCTCAGGCAGCTGGGGCAGGACAGGGGCCAGAGGTTCAGAGGGTGACACTGGGTGCTTTCAGTGTCTGTGCCTTTCTGTGAAGCTGGAGAGGCTGAGATCTGTTTTGGGCTTCCCCGCTTTTGCCGTGAAAGGACTGCCGGTTCTGAAAGAAACCACATCCTTCCCTCTCTGAGGGTTAGCAGGAACTGGCCAGGAAGTCTTAAGGGTCATTTTTAGGGATGTAAGTTTGTCATGGATGAGGTTTTAATGACTCATTGTTTGTTCATGAAATCATTAGTAAACAGTAGTAAATGTTGTGGCACTGTCATCATTGCTACATTCTGATGACACTAGTGAAAGTCATGGAAGCCCTGAATAAAGATCAAACATCATGGAATCAATGATGTATATGACTGCCATGACAAACTTACACCCCTAGTCATTTTAGTTCTCTGAGATGCCTCAAGAGACTTCTCTGCCTGCTGTCCAAACAAGTAAGTACCGTCAATGGGAATGTTCATAACCTGTTGTTGAACAGCGTCAGAAAAGCCAGCATTACATAGCCAGGAATGCCTTCTGATACAGATGCCTGCAGTGGCAGAGCAGGAGGCAGTATCAAAGGCATCCATAGTAGCTTTGAGCTGATGACTGTTAAACTCAAGTCCACGTGTGACAGTTAGCAGAAACTTTTTCTTAGTGTCAGAATCTGGCAGGGACTCTGCCAGAGACTTAAGTAAGCTCCAAAGGGTATACTCATATTTGGAAAAATGCCCTTGGTAGCTAGTAATTGTCATGCTAAGGGTAGCTACAGTGAAAGCCTGCCTGCCCACAGTGTCAGTCTTGCGTGACTCCTTGCTAATAGAGTGCACAGTGACCTCTTGGGGAAGAATGGCTTTGTCATTCTCAACGACAATTAACAAAGGCATCAGCTATAGGTTGAGTAATGTACACTGGTCTAGCCTTAGGGGCAGTGTTTTTCCTGTCTATTTGATTGCAGACAGAAGGAACAGAAGCAGGTCTATTCCACACCACATCAGACAAGGTTTCAAATGCAGGCAGAATAGGAGGAACTAAATTGACAGACATGGTAGAAACATTAAACCATTGCAGATGGAGCCGTTTACCTGGGTCAATGGCTGAAGGCTCAAAATCAAGTGCAGAAAGCATATTTCTGAGCAAAGCTTGGAAATTTAGATCCTCCTGTTGAACAGAATAAGAGCTTGGGTCTGAAGGGTCCAGGCTAAAGAAAAGTCTTCATTGCCACCCTCAAAAATGATGAAGTCAGGGTCAGACTCGGCCCTCTACACATCCTCACCAGAGGAAGGGTAATGCAGGGGAGGGGGTGGATCATAGGCCCTCCAATCCAGAATGTGATCTTGGCAACACTGGTCATACCAGCCCCAAAGGATGAGAGGCCACTGCCAGAGGTGGTGCCATAACTGGAACTGCATCTGGCGCAGGGGAGATCCTTGGCACTGAGAGTGGCACCAGATCCAGTGCCAGGACTAGAAAGGCCTAAACCTGGTGCTGACCCTGGCACCAATGACCCAGTTGGCACTGAAGTGAACGGTAATGGTACTGTGGCCAGTCCCATCACAGTAACACTGAATGGGGCCATGGCCAGTGGGACCAGAGTCAGTGGCACAGACACCGACAAGGTCACAGGGGCTGCTGCCGGAGCCAAATGCTGTACCCGGCTTGAGGGCCCCACCTGTGGCTCCGGTTCTACCAGCCCCAAAGGGCCAGGGACAGGCTCTGTTGGCAGAGGCAAATGAGCCAGATGCTGCACCCACTGCTCCATAACAGCTGCCCAATGGTGGAATGTCCCACTGAAGTCCCCACTTACAGTCAGAGAGGGGCTTCTGGCCCAAGACCTTGACCTCTGAGTATCAGAGGTCCCTGTGACGCTGACAGCGCCAGTGAGGGCCTCCAGCTCTGGGAGACCACTGATCTTATGGCAGCCCTCTCAGAGGGCAACCTCCAGCAGTACCATTTTGTCCCCAACTGATGGGAAGAGGAAGAACTCGAGGCAGAGTGGCATTGAGAAGCCAGTCAGGATCGGGAATGGGCTTGCTCCTTGGAGGACTGTCCTTTGTCCTGAGCACCCATTGTCAGAACCATTCCCTGACAGGAAAGTGGATCAAACATGGCTCCACTGCTAGAGTAGTTTGCCTGAGAAGACTCCCTACCGTTGTCCTCCATGGCTGTCTACCGTCAACTCAGTAGAGCTGTGAGATACTGACAAATAGTTTTGTAAAATCACTAAACTGACACAAAAATAACAAACCCTATCTTTAAACGCTAAAACTGAGAAAACTGGATGTTGTTGTTGTATAGATGTGAAGTTCTGACTCCTGGTGGGTGAGCGACATCGTCACTAATGCGCACTCGATGGTTAGAAAAACTGAGGTGGTTGAGGGCTGCTGCCAAGCTAATCCATGCAGCGCGAGCCAATCTCGTGATGCCACACACGTGCACAGCTTACCTTGGCACAAGCCCTCCTAGAAAGTTCTGCCTCCTCAGGTACTAGCACCTCCGGCTAAGATCCCCACTAGTGTGACTCAATGGTGAAGATTAATTCCTGGAAGATTTTTACTTCCTAATGTGTTAGGCTGGCTGACGGGTTCAGATCTCGGAAAAGTAAGTGTGTGTGTGTGTTGAGACTAGCAGAAGAGGATTCGTATTTTTTTCACAGAGGCCTGAATATCAAATCCTGAGTATGTATAGTGGGCTATTCAGTCCCGAATATTTGGACAGACCATTATTTGTGTTATTCAGAAAACAATATTCGGTTCCTGCATAACCCTAGCTTAGGTCCTTCCTGTTGGGCCACCAAAATGTTTCTTTTGGGATGTTTTTAGAGCATTCCTAAATGCGTGTGCATCAGGGATCGGTTCTGTCCCAACTGTTCAGATTTTTTTATGATGCTGCTAGAAGAGGTGATCTGACGTATGACTTGAGATGGAGAAGACATTCAGCAGTAACTTTTATTTGCACCTAGTCAGGGTGACCCAGTTTTTTGTGCATAAGACAACCTTGACCAAAACCAGAAAAGGGATGACCATTAGCTGGCTAAGTTTAAACCCTGACAGAACCAAGTTGTTGCTAGTGGCTGAGGCTGTCTGATTAGGTTCACTATGTTTGACAGAGTACAGCCTGTGGCAAAGGATGTGGTTCACATCCTGGCTGTAGCTCTGGACACAGGCCTGTCAATGAGTCCACAGGTGTCAGCTGTAGTCCAGGGTGGCTTTAATCATATTAAGAATATTACTAGGTTGTGCCCTGCTCCCTAACATGATCCAGGCAACATGAGGACACTCGTACAAGCTTTCATTATTATCTCATCTTCACTACTGCAATGCACTCTACCAGGACTTACCAGAGAATTATTTTCCACCTCAGCCACTAGTACGGAATGTAGCAGCACTTATTTTGACGTCCACCCGTAGGTGGGGCCACATCTCATCTCTGCTCTGCAAGCTGCACTGGCTGCCGGTAAAGTGGCGATCTGATTGTAAAGTCCTGTTGATTTTTTTAAGTGCTAAAAAAAGACTATGCTCTTCCTTAATCTATGAGCTATTAGCAATACACCAAGGAGCATATTCCTGTAGAAAGAAATTAGTACTCCAGTAGTCGGGAACCAGAGCTTTCTGAAAAGTCCCCTGTGCTGAATGTGTATGTCATTAATCCCAGCAGAAGCTGTTTCTAAGCACTAGTTCACATTCGGTTATTGTTCCATCTATACAGGCCTTGTAATTACCATAGTGAACATTTCTGATTTACGCTCCGGTGGTAGAGACCATTTTAGAACTGTATGATGTAGTTTATGTCCCTCTCAACCAGAGAGTTCTGTAGTAGAACAGTGTTGCATTGTAACAACAACAGAAGAGCAGAACAAAGAGGTAAACTACATCATAAGAGTTCTAAAATGGTCCTTACCAGAAAGGTGCAAATTAGAATCACCCACTGTGATAACTAAAAGGTGTGTATAGCTAAAACAATAACAGAATTTGAAACAGTTTTTATGGCTGCATGGGCAGAGCCTTGCTGACATATTACTATAATGTAGGCGAGAGAAGGGATGGCGGATGCATGTGACCGGATATCTTTACTCTGTCCTTCCACAGTGGTGTGGTCAGTGCTGTTCTGTTTTTCTCCACCGCCCCTTCCCTCCGGGGTACACTAGTTTCCCCCATGCGGTTGCACTATTTTCTTGTTGCTCGTCACTTCTGCTTCACTTTCGCAGTTATGGCCGAAAAAAAAAGAGCCCGCTGTGCCCAGGATGGCCACCGTGAAGTCAGTGCGCATGCGTGAATTCAAGTCCGCAGTTGCAGCTGAAAAACAAGAACCTGCCATGCCCAAGATGGCCACGAGCTCAGTGCACATGCACGAGTATTGCCGGTTGCCTGGTGTCAGTTGCAGTGGGAGCTCAGAGTATTGTTTTACTTGTGTTGAGCACTCTTAAAACAGCATAGCAGCTATGTTGGCTCTGACTAGAGTTTGTTATAAAACAGCTTCTGCTGGGAAAAATGACTTGCAGATTCAGTGTAGTTCCTCTTTAAGATCAACATGGGGGCGTGCATTTACAAGGGCTGCCCTCAGCTTCTGAAATCTACTCCTGAGACCTAGCCAGCTCGTTCCTTTACTGGAAATGCTTAAAGCCTCTCTGAAAACCAGGCTATTTAGCTGGTTCTTCCAACACTGTATCATAGCTATGTAACAGTGCCATCATTCTCTCTGTTTACTGCTAAAATAATCAATTTTAGATATTCTAAATTGTAAGAAAATGTTACTGTTTTGTGTATGACGATTGTTTTAAAGCAGCAGTAGTTACTAGTCATCATGTTGTTGTTTTTTTCAGCAATGTTTTTGCCTAGAAACATCAGTACACCCATGTTTCATTTTGTTCTCTTTCATTCCTAAACTAAGATATGGGATTTTTACATTTTTAAAAGTGTCTGCTCTTGTGCCATCCCCACCATGAAAAAGTTAAATATCCTGGTATGGCGCTGTGCTGTTTACCCTCAGAAAAGAACAGTTAGGTAAGAACCTACTGTAACAGTGATCTTTGAAAGAATCTCCTCCGTTAGGCCACACCTTTGGAACTATAAGCCGTCAGCATTAGGACCACTCAGAATCTTATGCTAGCCGGGAGCTGCCCACAATGATGTGCAGCGTCTACGCATATATAAACGTGGGCGGCCCCATCACTCCTCAGTTCCCCTCCAGAGATCAGCCTTGGAGGACCTCCAACAGTGGGGAGCCAGGAGATGAGACCAGCACCAGACATATAAGGAGAGGCACAGGACTGGAGACAGAATGCATGCAGTAGATTTTAGGTACAGCATCGGATATGACCCTCACTTAAAACAAAAAGAGGAAGGAGGGGGTGTATGTCATGGCCTAATGGAGGAGATTCTCTTGTAGAGCTACTGTTATGGTACATTCTTACATAACTGTTCTATCTTCTTCGAGGATATCTCCTCCATTAGACCACACTTTTGGAACAATTCCCAAACAGTACAAAGTGAACTGGGAGGATAGCACAGTCTGATATGCAATCAAGACCGAAGGCCTTGGGCCGGCCCGCTGGTGCTGAGGGTTGAGGTGCTGGACGCCACACCTCGCGCTACGCCAGCGACCTGGGTTCGGGAATGGACTCAGGTTGCTGGGGGTCGGAGGGGGGGGGGAGGATTGAGCATCCCTGCGGATGCTCTCTCCCTCTGGGGTGGGATACCAGGGGTGCTTCTAGCTCTCGATGCCCCTGAAGCCGGTGGAAGCACAGGCTTTAGGGGCACCGGCGGCTCTACTGGAGTCGGGGAGGGGGGATGCTCTTAAGCGCATGGCAGACGTCGTGCATAAGCACGTCGTCAGCCTGGACGTATGTCCTATGCGCAGGCGTCCCAGGGTAATGAGAGAAAAACAGGGGAAAAATGTAACACTCCTGGCCCTACATGCATAAATGAAACTGGGGATGGGATGCCTTGGGGATTGGCTTGGCGGATGGAGTAGGAGGAGGTACGAGGCCTCCACTGAAGCCGTGGGAGCCAGGCAAATAACAACAACAAAAAAAAAAGACAGAAGGCCTTCAGTACAGCAAGCCCAAAGCCAGCGTGTCTACGAGACACGATGTCCAGACTGTAAGGTTTAGTGGGAGTATGAACAGTGCTCCATGTGGCTGCAGCACATATGTCAGCAGCAGGTACATTTTTTGAAATAAGCAACACAAATGGCCATACCCCTAGTGGAGTGACCACAAACTGAATCAGTAAGTTCCTTACTACACGCCCTATAACAGAACATAATACAATGTGTCAGCCATTTGGATAGGCATTGTTTAGACACAGGAGCACCCTCTTTCCCGGGGCGAATGAAACAAAAAACTGAGAAGACCTTCTGTAGTTCTTGGTGCGAGCAATATTGTATCTTGGTATTCTATGTAGATCCAAAGTATGGATCAGTGCCTCCCGAGGCTGGCATGCTGAGGATCATGTACAGGAAGGTGTATCATTTGATTCAGTGTAAATTCTGATACTACCTTTGGTAGAAACTTAGGATTCGTATGCAGACAGACTCTGCCTTTGTGAAGAAACAAATAAGGAGGCTCACACATTAGAACCGGAAATCCTTCAAGCAGAGGTCATCGCAACTAAAAACAACTTTTTCCATGACAGGAAATGTATGCCACAACTCGCAGCAGGCTCAAAAGGAGCCAATGTCAATTTTTCAAGGACAAAATTCAAGTTTCAAGGTGGGACTGGATTATGAACCTGAGGTTTCATATCAAGAATACCTCTCAGAAATGTATGCGACACCTCTAACTGGGCAATCATACAACCATCGGTAGGGGCATGGAAAGCTGATATAGTGGCTAAATGAACCTTAAGCGAGGAATACTGCAGACCACAATCACACAAGGAAAGCAAGTATTCCAAAACAACATTCTCAGGACATGTAAAAGGGTCCATATTCTGTGAAGCAGCCAACAAAGTGAAAGGCTTCCATTTCAGGGAATAAGTATGTCTGGTACAAGGCTTCCTAGCCACAATCAGGACAGTAGGCACCTTAGGGGATACCCCAAAACATGCAATGGCTATGTCTTTAGCAGCCATGCATGCAGAGGTAGGGACTTTAGGTCTGGATGGACCAGAGATCCCTTGCCCTGTGACAACAGACCCCAACACAGTGGTAAGGTGACAGGAGATTGCATCACTAGATGTTGAAAGAGTGGAAACTATATCTGGCGAGGTCAGAATGGAACAATGAGGATGAGAGTGTCACTCTCCACCCTCAGCTTGAGTAGAACCCTCCATATTAAAAGAATGGGGAGAAATGTGTATAGAAATGTTCCTTTCCAGAAAAGGGATAACACATTTTGCCAGAAAACTCCAGGCTCTGGAGCAAAAGAGCAGAAACACTTCAGTTTTGCATTTTTGGGTATGCAAAAAGGTCCAGTTCTGGAAGACCCCATCCTGCAAAGTGGTCATTTACCATGGAGGACAGCAGCTCCCATTCATGAGCCATCGACCAGGACCTGTTTAACCTATTTGCCAAGACATTTTGGAGACTGGGTAGAAACACAGCCAATAGCTGAAGGTCGTGAGACAGAGCCCAGTACCACACCCTCACTGCTTCCCTGTATAGGAGATAGGAGGGAGGGCTCCCTTGTTTGTTGATGTAATGTCTCACAGTGACATTGTCCATCTGGAGTAGCAGAGGACTGAGGCAAAGATGATTCTGAAAAGCCTGGAGGCTGTACAGAGCAGCCCGCATTTCCAAGACATTTATGCGCAGCTCAGCCTCCACTTTGGCCCATGACCCCTGTGTTTGGTGAGGGCCAAGGTAAGCACTCCAGCTGGAGCCCGAGTCATCCATGGTTAGGAGCTGTACAAGATCTAGCACAAGGGATGGAACGCCCTTCAGTAGGTTGTCATGATCCATGCACTACAACAACTCTCTGCAAAGAGAAGATCTGACAAGAGATTTGAGGACCATTTGGTCAGTTTGTCTGTCATCTGGTCCCACTGGACCTTGAGTGTCCACTGAGGGATCCTCATATGAAGACCTGCCAGTGGCACAGTCACTATGACTGCAGACATAAGGCCTAGGAAATGTAAAGTTTTTCTCACAGACATAATGGCTCCTGTATACCAAGTGTGCCTGAGGAACCAAAGTGTCTGCCCTGTCCTGTGGCAGCAGAACTCTTCCCTTCTGTGTGTCCAAGACTGCCCCTATGCATTTCAGTCTTTGGCACAGAGTCAACACAGACTTTGGCACATTCACTGTGATGCCCACTAGTCGAACAACTGATGAGTCCGAGACAAGGTGTGTAGCAGAGCTCCCCTGAATCTGGCCTTCAGGAGCCAATCCTCCAGATGAGGGAAAACAGACAGGACTTCCCTGCAAAGGGCTACTTCAAATATTGCCAAGCATGTGGTAAAGACCCATGGTGCAGAAGACAAGCCAAAGGGCAATACTTTGAACTGATAGTGTTCTCCCTCCGGCATAAAGTGGAGATGTTACCTATGGGATTTCCTGATCTTTACATGAAGGTATACATCCTTTATGTCCAGAGAACAGAGCCAGTCCCCTGTTTCCAGAAAGGGGATCAGAGCTTGCAGAGATACCAGTCGAAAGGAAGGAAGCAGAAGATGATCTGGAGGAATTTGTAACAGCTTCAGAGCATGCCCCCTTGCAATTATCTCCATAACCCACTCATCTGTAATGATCTCTCACAACTGTTTCAGATGCAGGGAGATACCGCCCTTCCACACTCAACCCTAGAGGTAATAGCTGAGGTGGGGTGAGAGACAGAAAAGAGTCAGGTGGAACTGGGAGTGGCAGGACCACCAGAACCGATTCCTTTGGGTGTTTTTGTGTGGGCACCAAGGTAGAAGGGACCCAGAAGGGGGCCATCTCTTCTGCCACAGCCTTACTGATGTAGGCATGACCACTTCAGGCAGCAGGCAGATGAAAGGAGCCCTGACCACTACCTCTAGAGGGACTTTACAGGCCTTAGAGTCAGACTGTGCAGGATACCGCTTTTTAGTCTTTCTAGGAGCTGCAGGCAGGGAGTTCTGGTCTGTACCATGCAGCCAAAGTCACATTCTCTAGTGCAGGATGTATAGGTGGAATGATAATGGAGTGGGAGCAGGGTACCTCCAAAAAATTAATAGAATTCCTTTATGTGGGATCTTCCTCTTCTATAACAAGCCCATGGCAAACTACATTTCCTGCATCATGGCTTAAGAAGATGGGTCCTCTGGAGGAGATCTCGGGGCATAAACCACAGAGTCCTCACTACAGAAAGTAAGGGTGGAACTACAGCAAGGGGGACCCTCCAGATATTGTTCTCCCTTGTATTCCTCCACTAAATCCTCCTCTAAGTGCATGAAGTCAGGTTTATATTCCATTTCATTGTTGTCAGCATGATCGACGATGGAAGCCACAGAACAGACCAGCGATGTGGGTAGTGGTTGAGAGACAGTAATCTGTAGTGTGCTATTGGAACCCATCGACAGGGACTAAGTACCGGAAGGCCCCATCAGAGGAATAACTGCCTGCATTGGCAACCCTGGCAGAATGGGTTGAATCATTTCAGAAAATGATTCTGGCACAGCCTGGGAGTTGACGGCGCCTTGCAAAAGGGCTGGGACTGTGTTGACAGGCTGTGGCCTGACAACGATAGCGTCAGACCGTCCATAGAGGGTATGGCAGAACCTAAGCCAAGCCCTGAACCTGCTGTCTCAATGATGGTTGGGGGGCAGTAGTCGATGCTGATGGAGTGGGCATTGAAGAGGATATACCTTTTCTCAACAGTGGCGGCAACTTCACCAGCAAAGGAGACTCATCCTTTTCTCTGTGTTTGTGCTTATGGCCGGACGAGGAGGAGGCCCGTGATGATGATTGTTCCTTTCCCTATCCTTAGACTTCAATGGATGCTTTTTGGCCAGTGGTGAGGGAGAAGCAGATGTTGAACCGTTTTCCTTCTCTGTGGCTTTCGATGTCTGTAATAGAAGGACATTTTTGAGAGCTTTCTTACAGCATCATCTTGTACACTCATTGAAGCTCTGGCAAATCTCACAAGTCTACATGTTGTGAGACAGGCCCCCCCAAACAAACACACAAAAACTGCATGTGTGTCCTCTTAATAAATTTTATCTCTCACTTACAATACCAAAATAAAGTCTCTTTTGACTTCAGAGGCATACAGTGGCGATGATAGAACACTAATAAAAATAAATGTAACAAACAGCAATGGTTAAGTTGATGCTGGTTCTTTCAACAAGTCCGATGAGGTGATTGATGGCGGGAGAAAGAACTGAACAGTGATGGGGCCACCTATGTTTACATATGCATAGATACTGCATGTAATTTTAGGTGGCCCCTGGATAGCAAAAGTTTCCATGTGGTCCTAATGTTGATGTCTTATAGTTCCAAAGGTGTGGGCTAATGGAGCAGATATCCTCAAAGAAGATCATGTATTAGCACCATCATAATGCATCCACAGTATAAATGTAGTACTGTTTGTACAGGTAACCTCAATGGAAAAGATTTATAAAAGTTGTGGGTGCATGTGTGTGAAAATGAGCACTGACAAGTGAAGACGTCTTCCCTAGCTCTGCTCTAATCATAGTAAAATAAGCATCAAAAAGTAGCTATTTTATATCAAAAAACTCTCTGAAAGCACCAAGAGTTGCACCTGAAGAGAGGATGGACGAGTATTTGTCCCACGATGCTGGGAAGTCATTGTTAGCTGGTGGTAAAAACCACAAGAAGCAACCGCAAAGCTCACAGGCTGAAAATGCAGGCCCAATATCACTGTCAGCAGCAGAGATGAGTGCCTTAGGCCACAAAGTGACGAGCCAGGTTATAGCAGCATTGGAACTGTGGCTGGGGTAACCAGAAAAGAAATTTGAAAGCAAACTGCAGGAGGTGTTAGATTTGCAGGGCTTGCATATAGCCCGTCTGGGAGAAGAAGAGGAATGGATCTCAGCGCTGGAGGATGCAGTTACCCTGATGGGGAAACAACTGAAATCCCTGCAGCAAGAGTTGGAGGAATACAAAGAAATGTTTGACTATCAGGAAAATTATCACAGACGCCTAAACCTTAGACTTTGAGGTCTTCCTGAGGGGAATGAGGGAAAGAGTGTCCTGAATTTTTGTGTGATGAAAAGTACAGTTACGTAAGAACTTACCATAACAGTAGATCTTCGAGAACAGCTCTTGCAGCAGGTAACACCACTAGGACCGAAGCCGGCAGGCGTCGGGACCCAAGGAAATCTTCTAGCTAGCAGTCTTCAGTGGGGACCGCCTCCGACGTCGGTCCCGCCCCCGACGTCAGGCGTAGTACATAAGGAGGCGGTCCCGCCAGAATCCCCAGTTCTCCTGCCGGAGACTCCCGGCCGCTGGATGACATCAGAATTGGAGACCGAGGATCCGCCATCATGAGAAAGAGCGTTAGCTCCTGCCAAAGCCTGGTTAGGCCATACTTCCTCCAAGGGGGAATGGTGGGCGGGAAGGTACCTGCTGCAAGAGCAGTTCTCGAAGATCTACTGTTACGGTAAGTTCTTACGTAACTGTACTATCTCACTTCGAGATACAGCTCTTGCAGCAGGTAACACCATTAGGACTGATTTCCAAGCAATAGCACCTCTAAGCATTCTGGGAGGAGGCATAACGGAAAGACCTTGAACAAATCCTGACTCTAGGACAGGAGACCCTGTAGAACGGCAAGGACGAAACCGCCTCCGCACGTGAGGTAATGTCAGGCTATAGTGCCTAATGAAGGTGTGCACTGAGCTCCATGTAGCTGCGGCACAAATGGCCGAGGTGGAGACGTTGTGCAGCGCTGCAAAGGAGGTAGCCACCCCCCTAGTCGAGTGGCCCCAGACCGTGCCCGGAAGGGGCTTCTGTTTGTTGCTGTAGCAAAAGGAAATGAACTGGACAAGCCAGCGAGAAAGAGTCTGCTTTGAGACTGGTTGGCCCAACATCCTCTCAGCGAAGGATACAAACAGCTGCTCAGACGTACGAAGCTGTTTAGTCCTGTTCAAGTAGTACCTTAAGGAGCGGTGAACATCGAGGGTGTGAAGCAATGCCTTTCCTCTATTAGAGTACTTGGGAAAGTACACAGGCAGATCGATGTCCTGGTTAAGAGTAAGGGCAGAGACCACCTTAGGCAGGAATTTAGGATTCGTCCTCAAAGACACTCTGTCCTGGTGGAAAATGAAATAAGGTTCCTTACACATGAGAGCATGTAAGCCAGGAAATTCTCCTTGCTGACGTGACAGCAACTAAAATAACGTTTTCCACGAGAAAACGAGTTCGCAATCTCGCGCAGGTTCAAAAGGGGTAGCGTGAGTTGTTCCAGGACAAAGAGTAGGTCCTAGCGAGGGACGGGATCCTTGATGGGTGGCCTAAGTGTAACACCCCCCTCAGGAAGTCCCGAGAGGCATTGAGTTGTGCCACTGTGCGCTGACTTATCGGGAAGTGGTAGGCCGAAATTGCACAGAGGTGAACTTTAATAGAGGAGTAGGCGAGACCTGAGTGGAAGAGGGAAAGCAGGTATTCCAGAACTGATTTCTCTGGGCATTCTAAAGGGGAGAGGCCGCGTGCCTGAGACCACAGGCAAAATCGGCGCCATTTCATGGCGTACGTTGCCGGCTTTCTGGCAGCGGAGAGAACTTCCGCCACCTCTTGCGAGACCCCGTGTCGCATAATGGCTATGTCTCGAGGAGCCAGGCATGCAGGTTCAGTAAGCGTAAGTCGGGTGGACTAGTGAACCCTCCTCTTGAGACAGCAGATGGGAGCTGAAAGGCAACGGGACTGGAGGTTCCCGGGACAATTGCGTCAGCATGGGGAACCAGATCTGCCTGGGCCAGAAAGGCGCTACCAGGATCATTGTTGCGTGCTCCCCTGAGTTTGAGAAGAACTCTCTGGATCAACAGGAAGGGAGGGAAAGCGTAGAGGAATCTGTCCCCAGGAGAGGGACAATCGCCCGCCAGAAAACACCAGGCCCTGGATCTAGCGAGCAAAAATTGGGCAGTTTTGCGTTGGATGGGGAAGCGAATAAGTCCAACTCTGGAGTGCCCCATCGAAGAAACAGATCCTCTGCTACTTCCTGAAGGAGTTCCCATTCGTGGACTCTGGCCTGGGAATGACTCAGGCGGCTCATGATTGTGTTGTCCACCCCAGGAACATGAACTGCAATCCGGCTTGCGCCGTGTCGGATTACCCAATCCCACACTCTCATAGCTTCCCTGCAAAGGGGGTAAGAGTGTGCGCCTCCTTGTTTGTTGAGGTAATACATCACCACTGTATTGTCTGTCTGAAGCAGAAGAGTACTCGATGGGATTTCTGACTGAAAAGCCTGCAGGGCATAAAGGACCGCCCTCATCTCCAGAATGTTGATGTGGAGGTGAGCTTCTTGAGGGGTCCACGTGCCCTGGGACCTCACCCCGTTCAGGTGTGCTCCCCACCCCAGCCCTGAGGCATCTGTGGAGAGGATTACCTCCGGCGACGGCGCTGTGAATGGAACACCCACAGAGAGTGTCCCTGGGTCTAGCCGCTATTGCCAGTCCCGAATCACTGTGTTCGTGATTCTGACTGACTGCTGCATGTGGTCTTGCCTTTGGTCCCACTGCACCTTGAGCATCCACTGAGTTACCCACATGTGGAGCCTTGTCATAGGGATGGTTGGAATGGCCGCAGCCATGTGTCCGAGCAGGTGAAGGACCAGCCTGGCGGGGACAGTCTTCTTTGCTGAGAGATCCCTGATGAGGGATCTGATGCGTTCCGCTCTTTCCTCGGGAAGAAAGGCTTTCCCTTGGACGGTGTCCAGAACTGCGCCTATGAACTGCAGCTTCTGGGACGGTACCAGGAGAGACTTCTCGTAGTTGATAAGAATGCCCAAAGACTGGAAGAGAGCTTGGGTGTTCTGGATAGCCAACAGCAGCGCCTCTCTGGAGGCGGCCATGAGAAGCCAGTCGTCCAGGTACGGGAACACGTAGTGGCCCTGTCTCCTTAGAGACGCTGCCACGACTGCCATGCACTTGGTAAAGACCCTGGGGGCCGATGACAGTCTGAAAGGAAAAGCCCAGAACTGAAAGTGGTGGCTGAGAAACTCGAAGCGCAGGAACCTCCTGTGCGCTTGAGCTACAGGGATGTGCAGGTAGGCATACTGCATGTCCAGGGACACTAGGAAGGCGTCCTTTCTCAGCATGGGAATGAGTCCTTGGAGGGTCACCATGTGAAAACGTTTGTAGGCAACTGACATGTTGAGGTCACTGAGGTCCAATATTGGACGGAGGTCCCCTGTTTTCTTTGGAACCAGAAAGAAGTGGGAATAGTAGCCGGATCCTTTCTGGTTTTCCAGGACGTACTCCACCGCTCCCTTTTGGAGGAGCACGAGGACTTCTTGCCTGATGAGCGATCTGTGCTGACCCGAGTAACGGGAGAGCAGAGGAGGCCTTGTGGGTGGCTTGTCCACGAATTCTATAAAGTGGCCTTGTTTGACCAATTGAAGAACCTACCAGTCGGTGGTTATAGACTGCCACCCTGGCAGGTGGTCCGCAATACGACCCCCGACCTTGGTGTCCCGTTGATCCTGAGGGGGGGGCCAGGAAGGAGTCATGCTGTGGCGGCTGAGGGTCCTGCAGGCTGGGCCGACTTGGCAGGGCGTTGGCCTCGGCCTGTGGATGACTTCCCCTGGGCTCTGTGGGAGAAGGAGCCCCTCTGTTGCGGACCAGTGCGGGACTGCTGTCTCTGCATCTGGCCTCGAAAACAGCTCTGGTTCCTGTGAAAGGAACTGAGCTTGGGTCTGTACATGGCTTGGACAGACCGCACCTCCTTCCCGGCCTCTTGAAGCTTGGTGAGAACCTTCTCCGAGGACTCGCCAAAAAGAACTTCTCCATGGAACGAGGCATCCAGAATGTTCTTCTGGACGTCCGGGGTAAATCCGAAGACACGGAGCCAGGAGTATCTCTGGAGGCATATGCCCGAGGCTGCCGCTCTGGCCGAGGAGTCCGCGGAATCGTATGCAGCTCGCAGCACCTGGGTTCCCACATCCAAACCCGTGCGGAGGAGTTGCAGCAACTCCCCCTTCTGCTCACCTTCTGGCATCTTTTCCACCAGATCCAGTCCCTGCTCCCATAAGGCATCCTGAAATTGGACCATGTGGGTTAGATAGTTGAGGGACCTCATGGCGCAGGTAGCGGCTGCATATGTGCGCCTGCCCATAGCATCCAGCTGCTTGGACTCTGGGTCCGGTGGCAGGGTGCTCAAATGTTGCGGCCTCTGGGACCGGTCATGTGAGGCTGTAATGACCAGAGAATTGGCCAGAGGATGTGATGCCAAGTACTGGTCCTCCCTAGGGGCCTTGTACAGGCGGTCAGTCTTCTTCGCATCGCCGGGAGCGAGTGTGGACGTTTCCACGCTGCCTTGGTGACGTCCACGAAGGTGTCCACCAAGGGTGGCACCACCACAGGCTTTGGATCTTTCTGCCGAAGATACCGGGCAAGGCGTAGCCTCTCGGGGTCAAGTTCCTCTGCGTCCCAGCCCATGTTCTCCTGGATATGCCACATAATCTCTGAGAACGATGGGTCATCTGGAGGAGATCTTGAGAGCTCACGTGGGTCTGGAGAGGGGACACTGATGGGAGAAGGGGATCTGGATCCATCCGAGAAGTCCGATCCCGTGTCCTCCGTCGAAGGCGAATGGCGGCATCTTCTGGGTCTCTTGGGGCTGGGTGACCCTGAAGAAGATCTGGACGGAGGTCTCCTCTTGTCTGGTCTGCCCCTAGGAGGTTCCTCAGGCTGCTGGGGGGAAGGTACTCGACCTGCTGCCCCGGATGGGGTAGGGGGTGCTGGGGCCGGTGGAGTCATGGGTGGAGGAGGAGGAGGAGGAATAAGAGGTGGAGGTGTGGGAACCACATCCTTCTTTATGGTGTCCCACCAATAGGTGAATAGCTCCTTAACCTCTGAAATACTGAGGCCCAACGATGGACCGGGTGCTGGTGGTCGGTCGTTGGGTTCCGGCATCGGCTCCTCAGGGATCTCTGGTTCTGGAGAGGGTTCCCTGGGGGGGTGTGACAGGACCGGGTTCGCCCGTCTGGTCCTCGGGCTGGGTCAGCTCCTCCTCCGTAAGCGCCTCCTGGCCAACATCGGTAGGTGGCGTAGGTGTTCTCCTCTCTACAGGAATGGGCGTTGGTCCCCCGGCTGGCGTCCGGGGTGGAGAAGACCTGACCGGTGATGGGCGTCTGGCGGTCGTTGGGTCTCGGGACCGGTGGTGCTTAGCCGACGTCGGGTGAGCCGACGTCGGATCCAACGTCCTTTTGAGCGAAGTCAGCTCCTTGGTCTTCCGCTGGGGTGGAGGGGGCAAGGAGACCGACCGGGCGTCGGGGTCCGGGTGACAGGAGCCGTACTTGTGGTGGTGATGGCGGTCCCCTGACCTTGGCGAGGCCTTGGAGGCAGAAGAAGAAGGCCTGGAGGTCTTGGCCGGAGGTAGAGAAGAAGAACCTGAAGAAGACTTCACCGCAGCCGGGGGAGGCTGAGAGTGGGCCCAGGAAGGGGAGCGGTCGGACCGGGAGCTGGAGCTACAGGAGTCGGAAGCCCTAGAAGGGGATTTTGATCTCACCCTCTCCCTGTGCTTTTCGAGGTGTCGCTGGGCTTTCTTAGACGATTCCCCCTTGGAGGCAGAATCCATGGCCTTTACTTTTTCTTCAAGAAGGTAGGCTTGAAGGGCCTTCTGGCGACGGATCCAGGTCCGGCTATTGAATCCCTGACAGAAGGTACAGGCCCGGGTGTCATGGTCTGGGCCTAGGCACCGCACGCACGCCGAATGCGGGTCTTTAAAAGGGATTTGCTTCCCATAGGCGCACTTCGATGGATGGCCTTCCGCGGAGGTTGGAGAGGACATCAGATGGCAGACTTCGTGAAAAAAGAGGTTTTCCAAGTTGGAAAGAACTTTTCCAGGCGTCGCGTGCTAGAAACAGACCGAAGGGTCGAGACCATGAAGTCGGCGGTGAGGAAAGAACTGGGGATTCTGGCAGGACGCCTCCTTATGTACTATGCCTGGCGCGGGTGGGACCGACGTCGGAGGCGGTCCCCGCTGAAGACTGCTAGCTAGAAGATTTCCATGGGGTCCCGACGCCTGCCGGCTTCGGTTCTAATGGTGTTACCTGCTGCAAGAGCTGTATCTCGAAGTAAGATCTGCCTGAGTTGCTGGGTATGACTCCCAAGAATGGCCAAATCAAGCTCGAAAGGGTGCACCGTGCAGTTATGCCAAGGCCTGCGGCAGATCATAATGTGCTTCCACAATTTTCAGGATTGGGGAAGCAGTGTTAGCAGCATACAGAGCTACTGGGACATTGAAATATGAAGGAGTGCGGCTATTTCTGAGTCAGGATTACTCCCTACGTCTATTAAAGAAAAGGCACCAATTCAGTGCAGTTATGGTGCAATTAAGGTAGCTTAAAGTCGAGAATTTCATGGTGTATCCTGCAACACTCAAGATAAAAAACGAAGTAGCCACATACTCATTTTGGGAGGTAGGCAAGGCGACAACTTTTGTGCAACAGCTGAAGCGTAAGCTGGGATGAATGACTGGTCGAGACTCTGGAATTAAAATTACAGATATCTTGGTGTTTTTTCTTTTAATTACTCTGCTCTTGGCCTAGAGAAGTGGCCTGCGGGGTGGGACTGGGGACCCCGGGAGGGCAAAGATCTAAAGTGGGCATACGGGAAACACCACGTGCACCAGGACAAGCGAAGATGATGTGAGATGGAACTGGGTCGAAATGCTGAATATGTTCTTTGGGACACAAGTTTGGACTGGAGTGTTTCAGGTAGCTCAATACTGGGGAAGGACTACATGCCCTGGTGGTCTTGTGCAGGGCCCCAGGTAGGTGGGGGGATGGTATAGACCCATGCCCGCTTCCCTAAGGGACAGTATGGGGGGGGGATAATAGATCTAAGGGGAGTATGAAATGACAAGGCAAAAGTAATTCATAGGAATGAAGGAAGAAAAAGGGGTCCCGGTGTCACTTTTGGCGGGCTGTTGGTCTGGGCGAGAGAAGTGAAAGAGAGTGGAATGAAGGAGAATCCCTTGGGTACATAAGAGGGTGGGTGGATTAGGAACATAATCTGCTACCAATACTCGAGGGGTGAACATGCTACATTAAATATATAACTGGAGGGGATAAGTCTACGATTAGTAGATTATAACCACGACGGAGATACCCGACTATGCAACGCTGAGGGCAATGGGTGGTACAGCAGGGTTGGGGGGTTGGGAGTGTATTATAGTTATGTAGTTAAATGTTACTAATGTTTGTTATTTTTTTGATGTGCACAGTACGAAGGAATAATCATGATGTTGTGGGTTCATGTAAAGGTATATACTGGGGTAAATATAAAAGGAAAGGCTGGGGCACAAGGGGGGGGTAAGGGAAGACGAGGTAGTAGAAACAATGGCTGAGTGTAAGGATTTAAAGGTGATATCCTGGAGTGTTAGGGGGTTTGCCACACCAGTTAAGAGAGCTAGCTTAATAACAGCACTTAAAAGACAGGGGGCGCAAGTGGCCCTACTGCAGTAAGCACATTTAACAGATGCAGAGCATGCTAAATTAGTGGGGGAGTGGGTGAGGGAATGTCATGCTGCATCTTACTCCTCGCATAAAAGAGGGGTCGCAATTTTAATTCACAAAAATGTACCATTCAAAATACATAGAGTGGTCAAAGATACATGGGAGGGGCGTTATGTGTTTGTAACGGGGGAAATGTATGATGAAAATGCCACACTTGGATCTATATTTGCTCTGGTGGTCTTTGACCAGCAGTTTTACCAGAGTGTACTGGACCTGCTGGTTAGGGAACAATTTCAGGGCCTCATCCTGGGGAAAGACCATGGATCCCAAGTTGGATCACTCAGAAGGAAAGGAGAGGGAATGGGGGGCAGTGTGATAGTGGCAGACAGGGCTGTGCGATTTGGACTTGATAGATTGTTGGCGAACAGCAAATCCTGGGGCCAAAGAGTTTACTTTTTATAGCACAGTACAGTCACAGAACTCTCCCAGCACACACCATGAAAAAACTGCTGTTCACACACTGAGTTTGCTTCAAACTGTAGTTTTATTGATAGTAAGAAAATGAGAGCTCCTAGACCAGAGGGAGCCCAACAGACTGACATTTCACCCGACAGGGGTCATGCTGAATCATTTCCCTGAAGGCAGCTCTTCTTTTTGATCCTGAGTTTAATTTTTACTCTAACTTGCACAAGACGTGGTCCTGCAGAGACTATTTGTATATCCCAAGAAGCTGGTCTAAGAGGGTATGGAACACTTCGAACAGCCCTATACAGATATCAGACCATGCCATGGTTTGTGCAGCCCTCACAATAAATGAGCCAAGAGAGGCCCCCCCCCCCCGTGGAAGTTTCCCTGCTACTTACTGAGTAACCAGAATTTTAAGTAGTACTTTGTGGAGCAGTAGAAACATTTTATGGGGATAACTGGAATGAAAACCTGCCCAAACGAGACATATGGGATACAGGGAAAGCCTTTCGGAGGGGGGCTATAATTAGCTTTGTAGCTAAACACAAAAAACAACAACAGGAGAAGAGAAGCACACTAGAGAATAAACTTAAGGAACTGGAACGAAGGGTGGCGGGGGAAAGGGAGGAGGGGTAGGGGCCCTCCTTGAAACAACCAGGAGAGCATTAAATGTCCTACTGATGCAGGAGGCTAGGAAATCTTGGATGCATATCAGGAAACAAATTGTTTGAATGAGGAAACAAGCTGGGGCTCCTACTGGTGAAATTGATGAAGGGGGAAGAAAGCAGATGGTGATAACGGGCATTAAAGATGAGGGTGGAAGGTTAATAAGAGACAAACAGCAGATACAAGAAAGGTTTTGCAGATCTTACCAGCAGCTGTATTGGGCAGAGTGCGGTGGTAGAATAGGAAAAGCTAGAGAGTTCTTGGACATACTTAAGCTGCCTAGAGTTCCACAGAAACAGAGGGAGGATCTGGATGCCCCTATATCTCCAGAGGAGGTTCGGAAAATGATTAGGGGGCTCCACAAGGGTAAGGCCAGCAAGCCAGATGGGTTCCCTGTTGAGTGCTATAGCCACATGATGGCACATATAAGTGGCCCCCAGGCGAGGACCTGCAGGAGAAGAAAGAAGAGGGAGGGAGGTTACCTGAAACATTCTTTGATGCAATAATATGTCTTGTTCCAAACCCAGGTAAGGACATGGAGGACTATGCATCGTTCAGACCTATATTCCTCCTGAATTGTGACCCGAAGATCTTGGCAAAGATCTGGGCAAATAGACTGGAGCGGGTACTACCAGGGCTTGTTCACCTAGACCAGACTGGGTTTATTAAGGGGCAGCTCTCCTATCATAATGTCCGGAGGCTATTAAATGTGATTTGGGGGGTGGCTCGTGTAAAGGGGGATATCTGTGAGCTATCAATGGATGCTGAGAAGGCATCAGACTGCATTGAATGGGAATATCTGTTTGAAGTTCTAACCTGGTTTGGTCTGGGTGACAAGTCTGTGGGAATGGTCAGAGCAATGTATTGTTCCCGTACCTCACAGGTACTGATCAATGGGACTCTGTCTGAGAAGTTCCCACTGTTTCGGGGCACCAGGCAGGGGTGCCCCCTTTCCCCTCTACTGTTTGCCATAGCTCTAGAACCACCAGCAGTAGCCATCCGGCAAAACCAGGAAATAAAGGGAGTCAGGGGTGTGTCAGGCCGGATGCACAAAGTTGCATTGTATGCAGACGATATGCTGCTATTTATTAGAGAACCAAAGAACTCGTTGCCCCCCATTGCTCCGGACTATTTATAGGTTTGTGGATTTCTCTGGCTATAAAATAAATCTAGGAAAGTCCGAAATTATGAGCTGAATTATACTCCACTCCTCAGAACAGTGGAGGCTGATCTATGTAGATGGCATACCCTGCCCATTTCCTGGCTGGGCAGGATTAATCTAATTAAAATGAATATCCTTCTACGAATACTGTATATAATGCAGGTGGTGCACATGGGTTGGTCCAGGAGTGATATTAAGAAACTGGAGACAGCCTTGTCTGCCTTTATTTGACAGGGTAAGAGACCCAGAGCATGTCTGCAAAGGCTCAAGAAAAGCGGGCAGGAGGGAAGATTGGGAATCCCGGGCTTAAGAAACTACCATCTAGTAATTCAACATCATTACATACAGGACTGGGTAAACCGCCCGAGAGAGAGGCAAGCTGGATTGACCTGGAGGAGAAAGGATGCTCCGGAAGGCTGTCAGCATATCTAGCAAAAAAGGGTAGGAGGGCTTATATAAACATAGGAGGGGCCAATCCCATGGTGATGATGGTACTCGAAAGCTGGGCACAGACTATGCAGACAAGGGGAATGGGGGAGCAGGACACATTTATGCTTCCGGTGGATGGGAATCTAGTTTTCTTGCTGGGATTAGAAGACCCTGGGTTCAGGGAATGGGAACAAAAGGGTATTAAAAGCATAGATCGTCTCCTCTCGGGGGGAAGGTGAGCTCATTCGAAGACTTACAGGAAGCATTAGGGTTGGATAATATGCATCTCTTTAGATATTTGCAGCTGAGGGCCTATACTCAGAAACTAGACAGGGTTGGCACAAACAGCGTGCCATTAGAACAAGTGGAATACTTGATACATAATGCCAGAAGGCCTCAAAGGGGACTCATCCGCAAAGCAGCGCAGATGGGTAGGAAACTTTTTCCAGATCTCACAGAAAAACTAAAGCATTGTGGGAATGGGACATGGGCATACAGATGGGGGAGGATAACTGGAAGATATTACTGAAACTGCATATGGGGCTCATGGTCTACAACAGATTTAAAGAACCCTTTTTCAAATTTATGCATTGGTTGTATTGTCCTCCTCAGACTGTGCACAAATTTCACCAGGTAGTGTCTCCACTGTGTGGACAATGCAGGTCTGGGGTGGGCATGTACTACTATTGTTTTTGGTCATGCTGCAGCTGTTTTGGAGGGGAGTATTGAGAGAAGTAGGGAACATGATGGGGAGACATCTAACGGTGGCTCCTATAGTGGGGCTATTTGGAGTTGAGGAGGATGAGGATGGGGAATGGGTCCCTCTGACTAGGTGGGCGAGGGTACTGCTGGCACTTGCATGGCATTGTATTCAAAATACATGGGTGCCAAATGCAACCCTACCAGTAGGACAATGGAGAGCTCTGACCACACAGACGCTGACTCTGGAACAACTGTCACTCAGGGTGAGAGGAAGGGGAGAGAGCTTCTTCAACACTTGGAGGCCATTTCTGGCAATGCTCTCGCCGTTGGAGACGCAGGTCCTGCACGAGGGGATGGAGGCTGGATGAGGGGAGGGCTTTCGGGTGGGGGAGGAAGATAGGTGTAGTAAGGGGATGAAGGAAGGCTACAACCTAGTATTCATTTAGAAATAGATCTTAAAATAAGTGAACTAATATAAGCAATCTGAGATAAACTGTGCACAGGCAATCATTTTTTTTTTATTTTTAACTTGTTCTTTACACTGTTTTTATAGTTGATTTTATGTATGCTAATTTTAACATGATCAATGGAATGTTTGGATAATGCCAGGATAGCACTCTGAGGGGCATGGCTGAGATATAATGATTTATAAGAATTGTTAAATGCAAAACAAATGTTATAGAAATGTAAATGGAAGTGCTAAATGGCAATATGCACTGTATGGAAAATTATGAAAGAAAAATAGTCTAATAAAAAGATTATACAAACAAAGTAAAAGTTGCGAGTGGAGGTCATCTTTAATGACTTGAGTCATTAATGAAATAATTAGCTTAAAATCTGTTTTACAAATATCTGAGAATACTAAAACTACTCTGAAGAGGAGAGACTTCCGGTGACGTCACCAAGATGAATGGCGGTTTAGAAATCAGCTCCTAACCGCCGGGCTAAAATCCATGGTCATTCCTTGCAATCCCGGCACCTAACAACGGGCAAACGGTGAAGTACAATGTTTCAGACGGGGCAGATGAAGAAAAGTCAATATTTGGCCAGTAGCAGTCAGAAGCTCCATTCTCAGAGTAGCTTGCAGAGACGACGCAACCTGAGTGACTCTGCCTTGCGTGCCTCAGATTATACGGCAGACTCAGAGCGGAAGATAATGATCTACAGCTAAACCCTCTTTTGACAGATCCAGCTCAGCAGCCACATTAAAAACTCTGTAGCACACAGATAGTAACATATCTGAAATTAAAAAGAGAATTCAGAAAATTGGAGCAGCAGACGTCCCAAGTTGGAGAGGCGGTAGCTGAACACAGGGACAAAATGGGGAGTCTTGGACACACAGTCCTGTATTTATGTAAAAGGGAGAGAGTTAATGGAACAAGCAGAGGATGTGGAGGCTTGAGGAAGGAAAAAAAAAATCTACATTTTTTGGGGTGTCCAAAAGACGCCGAACAGCTTGACCTGAACATTTGTTTGACAACCTGGCTACAAGCTGAACTCAGGCTGCTGGACACAGTCTGGTTGAAACTGAATGAGCCCATTGGACTCAGTCCAAAACTGAAACCTGGAGCACCCCCCCTTACTCCATCATTGTCAAGTTTCTAAAATACTCTGCCAAAGAACAACTAATGTGTAAGGCCTGGGCAAAGAAGGACTTGAATTTTAAAGGCACCAGAATCTATGTTGACCAGGATTATCCCCCAGCCACACAAAAGAAAAGAAAGCAAGTGCACAGAGCGATTAAGGGGTTATGGGAAAAACAAATAACAGCACAGCTGAGATACCCTGCTAAGCTCTTGGTACAAACGGACAAGGGATTTGTGCTGTATGAATTGTTAGCGCATGCGACACACTAACTGCAGAAACAAGGCATTATGATTCCAGAGCTGCCAGGGGGATCAATATGAAAGGCAACTACAACAACTGATGTCATCAGTGGCTGGGGAAAAAATCCAGCCAGAAACACAAAATGGCATCAATATCTGCTGACGTCTTACACATGGACCTGAAGAAATGGGTGCGAAGCCTCACACAGTCACAGACCAACTCATCACAGAAATGAAACAGAACTACATAGCCTGCCTTACAAATATATCCAGTATTTGAAAGTTCTCCCATTCACTGACCGCTAATGAGATAGCCACTTCCACAATGACTGAGCCAAAGATTTCTGGCATCAAGTATTTACTCACCACGCCAGCTTTGAATATTAAGGGAACTCTTGAACATCCCAGGAGCTTTCACTCTGGCTTCCCCTTGTTTACTGCACATGGGAGTCTACACGCCTTCACGGACCTGGCAAGAGAAGCCTCTCCCCCCCAGCAACTTTAAACAGGTATGCTGGACTATGACTGGCTTTTTTTTTTTTTTTTTTAATTTTCCTCAGACAGCAAACCTCAGTAAGAAGCATCAAATGTGTTAACTACCCTAATGTATCCTTGACAGTAACTGATAACTCCAGTACTGGACTGGTTACCTTGGTCCTGCAGTCGGGGGTGAGCCTCATCAGAATTCACTAAAGTTGAAAGCAGGGTTGTACTTTGGACTGCAATCTTTATGTGCACTCAAAGTTTGATGCTGCTTGAAAGGGCATCAGCCACATGACTTGAAATGCACCAACTTCCCGAGTCGCTCTCGAACAAACGCGCCCCCAAGACCAAGGAATACACAGTACTCTATGTCAGCCTTACAACTAAGAGCGTCCACTCTTGGTGCAGCAAAATCGATGATGGCGGGCATACCATGTACTTCCTAGACTGGACTTAATGTTCAGCAATACCAGACCAGACTACATTAAGGTCTCATCCTTAAAATCGAAGGGATCATGCCTTCTCAGACTGCAAGGCAATCGTCTGTGTTTCATTCAGTCATTTTCAAAACTTTGGTTGTAAGAGTAAATTACTAATTCAATCACATGGGTGTGGTGTGCATATTTATGAAACACTGGAACATTGAAACACATACAAACAGAGGAGAAAAAGAAAGAACTGCCTCAGCTGGGACATGAACACAAATATGTACACAGCACCCATGTGTCGTCGATGCACAGGTCAGGAAGCATAGGGAAAACCAGGAGCAGTTGTAGAATTCACCAAAAATATTTATTTACAGTAGCAGTAACAAAAAAAATAAACTTCTTCAGTATAACTATGTAGAAAAGAAAAAAACAGTAGTTTTCCATGAGTCTCTGTGTCCCTTTTTCTTCTAACCTTGCTTGCAGTTGCAGCTTAGCTCTTACAAGTCCTTTAAACCCCCATTCTTAGCTAGCATCCTGTTTTTGTAAATATCAGGCAGGAGCTGCTAGAATACAGTGTGCTTCTTAAGTTGAGGCCCCTTTTGCACAGCTTTTGCAAAAGGCTCAAAGATTTGCACTAAGGTAACTTCTAGTTTCCAACAGCTTTTCGGAGTCATCTCAAATTATAACTGTATACATCTGAACAGTAACACTATATATTTTCTAAACAAAAGCGATCCCGACATCAGTTACATTTCCATACAATGATTTGCACATATGTTCATATCAGCAGATCTAGATATGCAAGGGAGTAAAACAGAGAGCAAGAGAAAACTGAGAGACAGTGAGAGGCACAGAACTACGAGCCTGTCGGGTTGATCAAGTCTGAAATCTCACAGGAAAATTTGGTGGCGCAACCAGACAGAGAAGAGACAGAAAAAGAAAGAACAGATCCTTGCATTTAAACACTTTCTCCAAAACAACTGGGACAGGGTCCTATTCTACCCTGTTACATACACTCCCCTCCTTAAGAGAGAACCTGTTTTATCAAACAGGTTTCCAAAACTTTTTATTAATTCTCTACTAGCATTTGCTGCTTTCAGAAATTAAGCACATGTACATTATCAGTTTTTATATAACAGTACAGCAAACAGTAAAGTTCAGACCCATACATTTGTTTTCAACCTTCAGAACCCTCAATTCCTGATCCATATCTTGACAGAAAATCAGCATTGCTATTCTCTTTACCAGATTTATGTATCACAGTGAATTTAAATGGCTGTAGTGCCAGGTACCACCTTGTGATTCTGGAATTTTTATCTTTCATCTAGTTAAGCCAACAGAGAGGACTGTGGTCTGTTACAAGAACAAAGTCAGTTTCTAGTAAATAAAACTTAAGGGACTCCAGGGCCCACTTTGCTGCCAAACATTCCTTTTCGATAGTGGCGTACCTTTTCTCTTTGTCATGCAATTTCCTACTTACGTACAGAATAGGATGCTCCTTCCCATCTATATTTTGGCTCAGTACTGCACCTAGGCCTACCTCTGATGCATCTGTTTGTAGCAGAAATGGTTTCTCAAAGTCTGAGCTTCTTCAAACAGGGGCAGAACATAATGCAGCCTTAATGGCTTGAAAAGCTTCATCACACTGGGGTCCATTTCACATTATTTGGGTACCGCTTCTTTGTGAGTTCAGTGAGGGGAGTAGTTAACTCAGCAAAGTTGGGAACAAATCTCCGATAATAACCAGCCAGCCCTAAAAATGACCCGACATGTTTCTTTGTTTTAGGTACAGGGCTGTTAGCTACAGCTTCTAGCTTAGAAATGTCTGGCTCGACTTCTCCATTTCCCAAAACATAGCCCAAATATCTGGTTTCCTGCACGCTCAATGCACATTTGGTAGGATTAATAGTCAGACCTGCATTTTTGATAGCTTAGATAACTGCCCGTAGGTGTTCCAGGTGGCTTTTCCAGTCTGGTCTGTACACCACGACATCATCCAGGTATGCAGCACAATAACCAGTGTGAGGGGATAAACTTACATCTATGTACTGCTGGAATGTAGTTGGCGCATCATGTAAACCAAAGGGCATGGTGGTGAACTGACAGAATCCTAAAAGGGTGGCAAATGCAGTTTTATCTCTGGATTCTTTAGCTAAAGGTATTTGCCAGTAACCCTTGGTGAGATCGAAGGTACTGATATACCTTACACTCCCCAGTCTGTCCACCAAATCATCTATTCTGGGCATGGATAACTGTCAAATTCTGACACTTGATTAATTTTCCTAAAATCAAGGCAGATTCTAACACCCTCTTTTTTGGTTTTTGTTTACAGTTACCATTGGAGATGACCAAGCACTCCTCGACTCCTCTGATACCCAATTCATCCATTTTTTGTATTTACTTAACCACATCAGCTCTTAACCTCTCTGGCAACCTGTAAGTCTTTTGCCTAATAGGACAAGCATTCCTTGTCATTACTACATGCTCAACCCCTTTTGCTCGGCCTGGTACCATAGCAAAAGTACTGTTTATTTATTTATTTGCTTTTGATAACTGGGTAAGCACACTAGACAGCTAGTGCCTATTTTCAGGTGCGACCCGGGAGAATTACAAGGTATGCATAAGACAAATACATAGTCAACATTACAAACCAGAGCAACATGCTCCAACAGCGGAATAAACTGCATAAGGTACATACAGGCTCAGAGAAGCATCTTAAATGTCTTTAGCACATTACGAATGTCTGCAGTTTGTTCTGCGGTTAAGGAAGCATTCACTTACACAGCATCAGCATTTACAGTTTGTTCCAGTCTATCATAAGGTACATCAATATCTTCCTTATCAGTTTCTGGTAAAACTAGCAAAGCAGCTTTTGCCATTTTTTCAACCCATTCCTTGAGGTTAGCATGGTATATATCTTAGTAGGATTTTTCCTGTCAGGGGTCTCAGTCTCATAGTTCACAGTGCCAGTATGTCTAAGAACCTTACATGGCCCTTGCCACTTCATTAACAGCTTATTTTCTGTTGCGGGCAACAGTAGCAAAACCTTTTCACCTGGCTCGAAAACTTTTTCTTTTACCCCATGGTCATAATATACCTTCTGCTGGTTTTGGGCCTCTTCCTGATTACTATGGGCAATTTCAACATATTTTGCCAGCATCTTTCTTGGGGCACACATATAAGATATTATAGATTGTTTCTGAGTGGGGTTATCTTCCCATGTTTCTTTTATCACATCCAGTGGCCCTCTTGGCTGCCTACCATACAGCATTTCAAATGGTGAAAACCCTGTTGATGCCTGTGGCGTTTCTCTGTACACCAAAAAGCAGGTAAGGCAAGTATTGGTCCAAGTCTTTCCCTCCCCCTTTTACAAACCTTTTTAACATGTGTTTTAGGGTTTGGTTAAAATGCTCAACAAGACTGTCTGTCTGAGGGTGATAGGGGGAGGTTCTTATGGCACTGATACCTAGCAGTCTGTACAGCTCCTTAAGTAATGCAGCACCAAAATCACTACCCTGATCAGTAATAATTTCTTTAGGTATGCCCACTCTGCTGAAAATTTTGACAAGCTCTGCTGCCACCTTTGAAGCTGTGACAGTACGCATTGGAACTGCTTCTGGGTATCAAGTAGCATAGTCGCATGCTGCAAGGATAAATCTATTACCTTTTTTACTGTTGTCTAAAGGACCAACCACAACCATTGCAATTCTCTCAAAGGGCACATCTATCAAGGGTACAGACACCAAGGGCACCTTGTCTTTTCTAGTAACTGGGGCTACTTTCTGACACTCAGCACAGGAATTACAATAGATAGCAACATCTTCATGAATTCCAGGCCAGTAAAATCTATACAGCAATCTGGCAAGGGTGCAATCCCTCCCTGAGTGACCAGCCATAGGACTATCATGTGCTATCTGCAATAACTCTGTTCTATACTTCTGTGGTACAGTCAGACCTGGTTTATCCGTGCCTCATTAATCCATATGTCTGGTTTCCTGAATGAGACACAATGCAAATTGATTTTTTCTCATGTTAATTGCCTCTTTAATACGTAAAACTGAGAATCCGAATCCGTTTGCATTTGTCCCTAACTAGGCTAATTAATACCTATTGACTGTGACCTCCTTAATCCATTTTTTAATTGTCCTCAGGTGGAGGTGCTAACGTGTTTTTAACAGAGTGTTAATCGCAAACACTCTTAATCCCCTCCGGCATGTTAACTTGATGGAAAGCAACACTTCCATCAGCTGCACGAGTGTACTCTCCTCCTGCTGCCGTTTTACATAAAGAAATGTTTTAATAGTCTTGTTTTACTGAGTTGTCTCTTTCCGTTTATTTTTCAGCTCGATTCCCAGTACATACCTCCGAGTGCAACTGAAAACTGCTGCTTCAGAGTCAAGCCCTGTCTTCCTTTTCCCAGTTCTCCCCAGATTTCTCCCTGGTTAGCTGTCCCAGCCTTTCCAGTCCACAGTTAATCCATTCTACCCCCGAGTGTAGTTCTGTCTAAAAAAAAAACAACTTTCTGCCCGAGTAAAGCTTGGTCTTCCCCGGTATGCCTTATCTCCCCGATTTAGAAATTTTGCCATGGTAGATCTCCTCGTAGATCGAGTTGTACCCCCACACCAGCTGTTCCTGCTGTCCCAGAGTTTGAATGTTAATCTTTCTGCCCCGAGTAAAGCATGGTCCATCACGATATGCCTTCTCTCCTCGAGTAAAGCCCCATTCTCCCTTTTCCCCACGAACAGTGTAGTTCTGCCAGAAAAAATCCACGCTCCCCACCCCGGTAAATGCTGTAAATGTCCCCCGGTTACCTAGCGGTGTGCCTACTCTCCCCGAGTTTGAAATTTTACCATGTTAGATCTCCTCATAGATCGAGTTGTAGCTGGTTAGCTAGCGGTGTGCCTACTCTCTACCAGTGTAGTTCTGCCTAAAAAAAAAATCATTCTGCCCCGAGTAAAACCCCAGTTCTGTGGCAGTTTCTGGTACCCCAGCTAAATCTGTCCAGTCCATATGTCCCCCAATTTGATCGACCCCATTGTTTCTGCTACCCAGCTAGCTGTCAAGCTATGAGCCCCTTGTTCTGCTCGTGATAAACTGTTCCTCTGTGAAATTTATGCTCATGATGTGCTTTTAATGAGTGCATTAAAATGGTAAAGGTTAAATCAGATGCATACTGTACCATAACATTTCTTGTGATTTGTTAAGTGCTTATTTTTATGCTCGTGATGTGTTTTTAATGAGTGATAAAATAGCTTTTTAAATGCCAAAGGTTGAATCAGATACAGTACATACTGTATCAAAACATTTCTTGTGATTTTTGTTACTGAAATGTATATAAAACAAAGTAATGTACATGTACCTATATGTTTTGAACTATATTTAAAGAGTGAATCTTTTTTACAATAATAAATCTTTGGGGAAAAAAAAATCATAATCTGGTCAATGTCTGGTTACTACATAGATTTTTATTACGTAACAAACTGGGCTAACACAAATGCTTACGGATTAACCAGGTCTGACTGTATAACCAATTGTTCTGTCTGTTCCTGCGTCTGAGGTTTAACCCAAACTCTGTACAGTAACCCATTACGTTTTTTAAACATTGGTTCACCCTGTTTTGGTTTCACCCCCAGCTGTTTGAAATAACCCTGGAAAGAAACACGGTTAGCTTGCTCTGAAAGAAAATCGCAATCAGTTAACAATTTAGTTTCAGCATTTTTATATTTTAACCCTTTATGTTCATCAGTCATTTGCTGCCACAGTTTCTTCAGGCATCGCCTTTCTTTCCTGGATCTTGGAGTTGAGCTCAAACAAGTCTGAATCAAAATCTTTGAAAGGAAAAGTGTCCCCACCATCTGAAATTTTCACCACTACTGCTGAAACATCAGGATTTATTCCCTCTTTGATTAGCTCAGTAAATCCTGGAAAGTTATTTCCAATAATCACAGGTACAGGTAACTTTGGCACTACCCCCACTTTCATTTGGTGCGACACACCCTTAATGGTCAGAGTCACTTGGGTGGTGGGATAGTATCGAGTGTCCCCATGGATCCAGATGACACCAGTACCTGGTTCCTTTGCACAGTGTTTTCCCAGCACTTTAACATTCATTATGGTATTTCTGCTTCCCGAATCAATGAGTCCCTTCACAGTTTTATCCCACACCTTCACATCTGTTAAGTACTTGCCCCAATTTGCCAAGGCCAAATCTGCTCCACTGCCACTCTCCTTACTACAGCAGTTTCTTGCAAAATAGCCTGGCTTATAACAGTTATAGCAAATAATGTCTCTGGGCACAGATTTGTCACCCCCACAAGAGTTCTTATCAGGCTTGGAGTTTAAATGGGAGAAAGTGTGTCTTGGCTGTTACCTCGCTGCTGTGGCATCTGTCTGGCCACTTGGTAGTCTTCAGCCACAGAAATAGCTCCCCACTGTCTGGTCAGTGTTCTTTTACTCACAGCTGCACATCTGCAGGCAAGATGTTGATGAACTGCTCCATGGCAATGTGTTGATCTGTGGGACTGTTTTGCTCTTGGGTTGGATCCATTTTATCAGGAGTTCTCTGAGTCCAGGGAGGGCTTCTCGAGGATTGTCGACTGAGTTGTACCTCAGAGATTGAAATCTCTGCTTGTAGGTCTCTCCGGAGATGTCATACCTTTTCAGGATTTCGCTTCTCACCAGGTCATAGTTTTCTGACTGTGCAGTGTCCATATTGCTGTAGGCAAGTTGGGCTTTCCCTGTCCGGTAGGGTACCAGTCTGATTGTCCATTGCTGATTTGGTCATTGGCAGGCTGTGGCAACTCTTTCAAAAGTTGTCAGGTATGCCTCAATATCATCCGAGGGACACAGCTTTGTACGTTTAATGGCTTTTAAGTTGCTTGCATTTTGTTGCTCATCTGGATCTGTGCCGGATCCTCTGCCTTTGATAGTTTTTTAAGGCATCCAGCCATCGCTGCTTCCGTTGCTGCATCTCTTCTCTCATCTGCTGCTTCTGTCATTACATCTCTTCTTTTCTCTGTGCTTCTAAACATTGAAGCTCTTTTTCTCTCTGCTTCTCCATCTCTTTTTGTTATATAGCCCACCATTTGAAAAAAGTCCATCAGCTTTTCAGGGTCTGTCACTGCCTGTTCTTTTTCCATAACTTGTGCTGGCTGTACAGTCTCAGACTGGACTTCTGTATTTGCTAGTTTGGCTGCCATTCTCCTGGTAACCACTCTTGGACTTGCTGCTGCAGAATCAATTCCTTCCTCTGTGCTTCCTTGGTACTAGGTCCAGTACCTATGCAAAAAAGTCCTGTGTTAGGGTACGCACGGCTTAAATCCCACTACTAAAACCATCTGTCTTCGAGGCACAGATCAGGAAGCATAGGGAAAACCAGAAGCAGTTGTAGAATTCACCAAAAATATTTATTTACAGTAGCAGTAACACAAAAAAAATAAACTTGTTCAGTATAACTATGTACAAAGGAGAAAAACTGTAGTTTTCCTTGAGTCTCTGTGTACCTTTTTCTTCTAATCTTGCTTGCAGGTGTCGGGGGTGGGGTGGGGTGCATGGACATTTGAATTCAAAAGTGGTACTGTCAGGCACCACTAATAAACTGGGTCAACATATCTGATGAATTTTTCCAGATCAGGCAGTACTCGGATTCATTCATGTGTACCTCACTTGGGGTTTCCAAGTAGGTACTTAAATGGGGACGGACTGGCTTGATGCATTGGAAGCTCTACATCTCAGCTTCTCCAGATAGTCCACACTGTCCTGCTATTAAGCAGGGGAAGTGGGCTGCTGAGGATCATCTCTGGAGTGAAGGGTTTCCCTGCAGGGTTCTTGGAAACTATCAGTGCTCCCACAGTGAGCCATTCCCTTTGCCCAAAGGGAAGACCCCCCTAGTGCATACCCGATAGGGTGTTTAAATGTTTCAATGTTTATGACAGGGTTGATATATGTGTTTTTGTTGCTGTTGACGTTCAGTACTATGGTGCACTATAAGGGATACAAAGGCATTACTCAGGGAATTATTGTTAAGTTGCCTCTGGAAGTTCAGCAGATAACTGTAGGGCTGCTCACTGAGTGACCAGCTACTCATGCAACTCAGGACAGGAAGACCAATAGCTTTCCTAGCTCCCCATACTCCTCAAATAAGAACCAAGAATTTCTGGGGCCCACATCGGTTCAGATATTTTACTTTCACATTTTCTTTCAAATAGGAAACCTTAAGATAACTATCTACAACATCAAGGGACTGGGCTCAGTAGTTAAGAGGGCTAGAATCCTCCGAGAATGAAAGAGTGAGGGATGTGACATAGGGCTTTTCTAGGAGACAAACTCACACCACAAGAGCATATGAAATTACGCCACAATTGGGTAGGTGACATCACAGCCTCTTCATACCCCAAAAACAAGAAGGCAGGGGTAGCCAACCTGTTCAGGAAGAATAGACAAAGAAGGAAGATGAAAAAATTACTTACCATAGTAATCTTGTTTCTTCCAAGGGATCCCTCAGTATGCTTGAAGGACAATTGTGCTAAACCTGGAAGTCATTTTCCACAATAGAAACTTGTTTTTAAATACTGGTTCCAGTTCTATAATTGTTACATCTATATGGGCCTACAAGTAACCTCAGTGGTTGTTTCTGATTTACACTCTGGTGTTAAGTGCCATTTTAGAATTAACTGTATGATGCAGTTTATGTCCCTCTCAACCACTGAGTTCCACTGTAGAAAATAGATGCATTGTACCAACAATGGAAGAGATGAGCAAGGGACATAAACTACATCACACAGTTCCTTTAACTAATGCAGTTAGCTTCGTAGTTTCAACTGCCTTGGAAGAAGTGGAACGTATGTAAATTCCAGAATGCTGAAGGAGAACTAGAACATAGTTCAAATCGCTGCCTCTAGGTGCTGCTGTATTCTGTAGACTAACATCTTAAGCAATAGTCCCCTATGTACTAACCTATGCTAACCCAAGTGAACAATAAACAAAAATCAGTGGCCCCCATAAGGGCTAACTATGACAAACACAACAAAAAGAAAAAAAACTGTGAGCTAGCAGTAAGGAATGCTCAATTGTGTAGAAATAACGTTGGCACTGCTCGAAGGAGAACCTTTTCAGGTTCTGGAAGGGGAGACAGGGAGGGAGAGTTAAGCATACTGAGGGATCCCTTGGCAGAAACAAGATTACTATGGCAATGTTTTTCTTTAAACCTCAGAAATCCTCAGTATGCTTAATTAATGCAGACTATCAAACAGTACCTTGGGAGGCTGGGTACAGAGCCTATTTGGGAAAAAGGTTCTTCAAGACTGCAGTGCCAAATCTGACATCAGTTTTGGATTGTACATCCAGGCAGTAGTGGTTTGTAAAAGCGTGTACTGTTTCCAGGTAGCTACGTTACAGATGTATAACAAGGGGATATCCCCTGCAGCTGCCACTGAGGCAGCAGTACCCCTTGTAGAATGGGTCCTGAGGCCTTGAGGAGACTGCTTACCAGCTTTGCTGTAGCAGAAACGGATACAGGAGACTATCCAGCGAGCGAAAGTCCTCTTTGAGGCTGGCCTTCCCTTACCCATCTCACCATAGGTAAGGAACAACTGTGAGTGTGAAGATCTGAGGTCTTTGGTACATTCCAAGCAATAAACTAGTGACATTTTGATGTCCAGACTGTGTAGCTTCAGCTCACCAGAACTGGATTTTGCTGTAAAGAAAACTTGAAGGTTAACAGACTGGTTAAGGTAGAATTCAGAGACCACTTTGGGAAGGAATTTCCTGTTAGTCCCAAGGACTACTTTGTCTTTGTGGAAGATGATGTAGTTTGGGTCTGTGCAGAGGGCTTGGAGCTTGCACACCCTTCTTGCGGAGGTAATAGCCACTAGGAATATTGTTTTCCAAGTGACATACTTGAGGTCTGCAGTAGTCATACGCTCCAAGGGGAGCTCCATGAGCTTGGCTATGTACAAATTTAAATCCCGAAGGGGCACAGGTTCCCTTAGAGGTTGGTGCAAATGAAGAAGACCTTTGAAAATTTTCCTAAAAATAGGGTGAGAAGCTATGATCTTCTCTTTATTTACTGAAATGTAAGCAGAAACTATGCCAGCTGAACCTTAAGGGTTGAAGTCTTGAGACCTAATCCCTGCAAGTGTACCAGGTAATCCAAAAGAACTGGCAGTTCTACCTGGAAGGATTAATCTACCTGGGCTCACACCACAAGGCGAATCTCTTCCACTTGGATGCATAAGTCTTTCCAGTGGCAGGTTTCCTGTAAACTCTGAGCACCTGAAGCATCTCCTCAGAGAGCTGCAGACCAGAAAACTTTAACTGTTCAAGAACCAAGCCTTGAGGTGAAGGGACCTGAGGCTGGAATATGTTATCCTGCCCTGAGACATGGTCAGCAGATTGTCACCCAGGGAAAGGTGGATGGGCTGATGCGTGGATAGAGTTAGAAGTAGAGGGTACCAAGGTTGTCTGGCCCAGTCTGGGGCCACCAGAATCATGGAAGCTGGCTAGCTCTTTAATTTCAGGAGGACTCTTAGCAGTAGAGAGAATGGAGGGAAGGCATAAAGGAACCTCACTGTCCGGTCCAGGGCTAAGGCATCCAGAGTGAGGGATCTCACAGTTGAAGGCCTGCAGCAATACAGTGGAAGCTGATGGTTCTCCACTGAGGCAAACAGATATATCTCTGGGGTACCCCACTTCCTGAAGATAGCTGCTAGCACTTGTTTGTTTTAGGGCCCACTTGTGGTGCCCTTGACTTTTTTTGCTGAGGGCATTGGACACGCTATTGTCCTTTCCTGGTAAGTGGATTGCTGACAGGTGCACATCCTTGGAGTAGGCCAGGAACCAGATTCTCACAGGTTCTGTGCAAAGTTTGGCAGATCAGGTCCCCCCTTGTTTTTGATGTAATACACGGTAGTGGTGTCTGCCCTAACTTGGACAGACTGAGGTGCAAAGGCCTGCAGTACTACTCTCAGTTTGAGGAGACTTGTGTGCAACCTGGACTCCCTTGGGAGGCCAGGTACCACTGACTGACTGGTTATCCAGATGCACCCCCCCATCCCAGGAGGGATGAATCTGTAGTTATGACTATGTTGGGGGACCACTTCTGGAAAGGGACTTCTTCCCTGAGGTTGTCTCCCTCCTTCCACCATTCTAGTGCTTGTAGCAAGGTTTTTGTGACTGGTACCAGCTTTGAAAGTGGATCCCTTCTCTGGGACCAATGAGCTCTGAGACGATACTGTACATCTCTCATTTGGAACCTGGCACTGCTGCTGTGGTGGTGGCCATATGGCCTGGAAGGCTGAGAAAGTACCTTGCTGGCTTGGGCTGGACTGGAAGTAGAGCGCTTGCTAGATTCTGCAGATTCTGCAACCTCTCCTGAGGGAGAAAAGCCCTTCCTTGTAAGGTGTCCAGCTCTGCACCTATGAACTCCCAAAACTGTACTGGCTAAGTTTAGGATTTCTGTTGGTTTATAAGGAGTCATAGGGACTCCAGAGTCCCCCGAGTGAGTTGGAGGTAATCGCTGACCTATTGGGGAAACTTTCCCATGATCAGCCAGTTGTCCAGGTGGGGGAAGACTGAGAGTCCCTGCCTTCTGAGATGTGCTGCGAATACAGTTAGACACTTTGTGAATGCCCTTGGGGAAGAGGATAGCAAGAAGGGGAGAGCTGAGAATTGGTAGTGCCATGAGGGTAGCTGGAATCTCAGGTACTTCCTGTGGCTGGGTCCGATAGGAACACGGGAGTAGGCATCTTTCAGATCCAGAGAGGCTAGCCAGCTGCCCTGTTGCAGAGAAGGGATCACTATAGTGAGAGTAGCCATCCTGAACTTTGGCTTTGCCAGGTGCCTGTTCAGGTATCTGAGATCCCAAATGGGTCGTCATTCCCAAGTCTTCTTCCGTGTGAGGAAGTACCTTGAATAAAGGCCCTTTCCCAACTGGGAAGAGGGAACTCTTTCTACTTCACTTGCTTGTAACAGCTTTCTGGCCTCTTAACTCCAACAGAATCCTTTCTGTTGGAATTGAAGGTGAGACTTTTCTGTGAACTAGCAATTTTGGGAATCTCCTGAACTGCAGAGAGAGTCCTTGGCTGACCATCTCCAAGACCCATTTGTCTGTGTGACATTTTGTCACTCTTGGAAGTAGTGAGCCAACGTCCCTCCTACTGATACTGGGTTGGTGACAGGGGTAGGGCAGTCAGGGGTTATGTTTAAGGTTGGGCCTAGTGGCTGGGAGTGAGTCAGTCTGTCTAGCAACTCTTCTGCCCCTGGCCTTGAAGTAACCCCTCATCTGAGGGTACTCCATAGGCATAGGAACCAGATAGTAAACTCTGGGGTAATACTCCCTACCCCAGCCTTCCCTTCCCTGGGACCTATAGGAGGTGGAGGCTCTTTCCTTAGCATAATTGCTCTTGCAGGTGGTCATATACTCTTCCACCTTCTTCCTGTAAGCCTCAGTCTTATTACCAAATAAGGAATTATCCTTACAAGGAAAATCCATGGCCTTGGCCTGTGTGTCCTGAGTCAGATTAGTGACTCATAGCCATGCAAATCTCCTCATGGAGATGGTCAGAGCAATGACTCTGGTTGCAGAGTTACTGGCATCCACTGCCATGCGAAATTGGTACTTGGTAGTATCCAGTGCTATCCTTGCAGTGTCCCACATCAGCAGTGACCTTATCACACATTGCTAGGACTGATTCCAGAGAGATCTCTGGTACTGGGCCGCTTAAGCCATGTAAGTAGCCTGTCTTAGGAGGAGAGAGGCTACCATGTAGCCCTTCTTTCCCAAGCCATCCAGTTTCCTAGAATCCTTATCAGGAGGATGCAAGGACAGTGGCACCTTGGCCTTATCACAGGCAGCCACCTGGACCACCCCTTCATGAGTGGGATGAGCATAGAAGTACTCAGTATTGGTTCTGTCCAGCTGGTACTTTTTTCCTGTCTTTTTATCCACCCCTGGGAATAAGAAAGGGGTTTGCTGGATTTTCAACATTGCTTTCCTAAGGGGCTTATGAATAGGCAACAAAAGCCTTTTGGTCAGTGCCAGGCCATCATTTTGAGGAAATCAGCTTTCCTCCTCCTCCTCTAGCAATTCTTGGGTGGGGAGGTCCAGAGTGTCGACCATCTGCTTGATGAAGGCGTAATGGGAGGAATAATCCTCTGGTCCTAAAGGAGGGGAACTGAACCCCTGTTCAGGGGAAACTTCTGGTTCTGTCGGTTTCCCATCATCTTCATCTTACTCCTCTTCATGCTCACCATAAAATTCAGAACCGTGGTCCAAAGGAACTGGGGCCTGAGATGGCACCTAGGTGAGAACCGGAGTAGCCACAGGGATACCCAGAGACTGCAAGGCCTGGATGACCTGAAGGGCTTTAGCTATGTCCTCCATAAAGGGTAGCTTTGATGTGTCCACTGAGAGCTTCCTTGCTTCTTCAGCAGGAGGTGCAGTGACATGTTTCTCTTTTTGTTTTCATTTAGAGGGAACCAGGTTTGAACCCTGCTCCACAGGTCTTTTGTGTTTATTTTGATCCGTGCCTTTATCAGAGGCTTTGGAATCAGAGGAATCATTACAGGAATGGTCCTTCAACTTACTATGAGAAGGGCCCTCCTTCGACTGCTTAGGCGATGAAGGGGTAGACTGAGAGGCCATTTTTTTGAGTTGTTTTGCCCTTTTCTTTACAGTTTTAGAGCAAAACATGCTGCAAAGCTCACAGTTGGCAGATGTATGACTTGGACCAAGGCACTGCAAACATAAGTTGTGGCTGTCTGCCCTGACCAGGAGTTGAAAACACCTGGCATGATTTTTTGAAGCCTGTGGGTCCTGTTACATTTTTAGGCCAATCTGACATGCTAATCACCAGAAAAGCCAAAATATCGGTTCCCAGTCAAATAACAATAAATGGGGGTTTGTTTCCACAGAAGAAAAAAAACTGCTAAATTTACCAAAAATTTGCAAAAGATCACTTTAAACTGAACACTAAACAATTCGTGGTTTGGTTCCACAGAAAAAACGAAACTGCTAAGTAAAAGAAAAAAAGTAATGGTTCCCGAGTGAAGGAACCAATGCGAAAACTAACAATTAATAGCAAAAAAGACGATAATTTATACTAAAAAAAACACTCTAAAGACAGAAAGTTTTTTTCAAAATAAAATGGAATTTCTCCGGTTCCTGGGAACTGAGTCAGAACCAGAGAAAAACTGCAAACTTAACAGTTTTATACGAACAACTAAATAACTCACTAGAGGCAGAAATATGAAGAAATAAACTTCTGAGGTAAAAAACTCAAACAAATAGACTTGAGAGGAGAGCGCTTTAGCGCGTGTTGCTACTACAGGTGGCGAAATTAATCTGACGTTAGTCTGCAGAATGCAGCAGCACCTAGAGGCAGAGATCTGAACTGTGTTCTAATCTAGTTCCACTTCAGCATTCTATAATTTACATAAGTTTCATTTTCTCCAGGGCAGTTGGACCTACCAGGCTAACTGCATTAGTTAAGCATACTGAGGGATTCCTGGGGGTTGAATACCGATAGTGACCTTAGCACAAGGCCTAAACTTAGTACATATTGTCAATGTATATAGCCTCACACCAGCAGTACCAAAGTTTTATAAGGAAGTATTTTGCAGACTATAAAAGTTACCAGCAGCTAACATCCTGATGGGAGGGGACTGGAACTCAGTGGAGCAGCCAAACATAGACAGGCCCAACAGGGCCCTGAATTCCAGCAAAGTGGCAGAAAATATATTGAGGGCACTAAGGTCAGAAATGGGTCTAACAGATCTGTGGAGGGTACTCCATCTGTGAGACTGAAATTTTACTTTCTTCTTGAGCTCTAACAACAGTCACTCAAGACTGGACAGATTTTTATTTATTTTTTTTCTCTACAGCCTTACAAGCTAGTATTTAAAAATGTGACGTTATCTGACTACTCCCCAGTCCACTTGGCATTAGCAGTCAGAATGCAGAGAGATAGGCCTTTATGGAAGTTCAACGCAGACTTCCTCAATGATGAAACATTTTGTTCCACTATTCAGGATGAAATTGCCACATACTTAGAATTCAACATGGAAAAAGATTCTGCTCCTAAAATGTTGTGGGATGGGCCAAAAGGCTGTCTCAACAGAGCGAATAATAGCATACAGGGCACACAAAAAAAAGCAGGCATTAGAGAGACAAGAGAAACTAACCCAAGAGGTAAGAGAGCTGGAACTTAAACACAGAAGCATAGATTTTGATGGCAGATAAGGACCGCTTGGCTCACACAGTCTGCCCATTTCCCTACCTTTCGGATAAGTTGCAGATCCTAGTTAATCAACAACCTACTTCCTCCTACCCCCCCCCCCACTAGAATTGCCTTATTTATGTCTGTCCCATGCATTCTTGAATTCCTCCACTATCTCCTTTGGAAGGCTGTTCCATGAATCCAACACCTCTCTGTGAAAAAATACTCCTCACGTTGCCCCTGAGCTGTCCCCATCTATCTTCAAATTGTGCCCCCTTGTTCTAGCATATCTCTTTTTCTGAAAGATGCTACCCTCTTGGACTTTGTTGATTCCCTTGAGGTACTTGAATGTTTCTATCATGTCCCCCCTCCCTCCTTTCCTCTAGGGTATACATATTAAGCTCCTTTAGTCTCTTCACATGGCTTCTGGTGCAGATCCTGCACCATTTTAGTTTACCTCCTCTGGACTGCCTCCATCCTGTCTATGTCCTTGCAAAGATGGGGTCTCCAGAGCTGCATGCAGTACTCCAGATGGGGTTTCACCAGCTGTCTATACAAAGGGATAACAACTTCCTTTTTTCTACTGGTGATGCCTCTCCCTATACATTCCAGTATCCCCCCAGCCCTCCTTACTGCCTTTTCACATTGCTTGCCTACCTTTAGGTCAACTGACATGAGTACCCCCAGGTCTCTTTCCATTTTTGTTGTTGCTAGTACCCCCCCCAATTGTGTACTCTTTCCCTTGGTTTTTGTTTCTCAGGTGCATTACTTTACACCTCTTTGCATTGAATCTAAGCTGCCATACTTCTGACCATTCCTCCAACCTTGCCCAGTCCCTTCTCATCTTTTCCACCCCCCTTATGTATCAACCCTGTTGCAGATCTTTGTGTCATATGCAAAGAGGCATACTTTTCCTTCCAGCCCCTCTGCAATGTCACCTATAAAGGCATTAAACAGTACCGGTGCCAGTACTGAACCCTGCAGTACCCCACTAATAATCCCCCTTTCCTCAGAGCGGACTCAGTTTACTATTGCCCTCTGCATCCTGTTGCTCAATCAATTTTTTACCCAGGCTACCACTCTGAGACCCATTCCCAGGCTGGCCAACTTGTTTATGAATCTTTTGTGTGGGACTGTGTCAAATGCCTTGCTAAAGTCTAGATAGACCACATCCACAGTCCCTCCCTGGTCTACTACTTTGGTCACCCAGTCAAAAAAATCTATTAGATTTGTCTGACATGACCTTCCTGCTGTGAATCCATGCTGCCTTGGGTCCTGTGCCCCACTGACCTCTTAGGTCCTCAACAATTCTTTCTTTCAGAAGTGATTCCATAACTTTCCCTACCACTGTGGTCAAACTAACAGGTCTGTAGTTTCCTGCCTCTGCCTTGGTCCCACTTCTGGGGTGGGGAATAACATCCACCTTCCTCCAGTCCTCAGGTACCACACCATCCTCCCATGAGTTGTTAAAAAGGGCAGTTAGACATGCACATTTTAGATGGCTAAACATACTTTCTCTTCTGGTCAAACGTCTGATTTTTATGAAATGGAAATCAGCTCTGGTGCCTTCTCTTTCAGATGTTCTTCAAAGCTTCTCTCAGTATGCCTCCCTAGACAGATTATCTCATATTACTCATGATGGACTCACTGTATATGACAGATGTTGGCAGGACTACTTCAAGTACATCAAACCTAGTTCTTCTAGGCCCTAATTCTTAGGGATATTTAGCCCCCTTTCTTATTTTGCTCTCAGATTAGATTTGCTTGAAACTTTTGTGCACAGATATCTCCTCTTTCCCTCCTTCTCTATTTTCTTCCTCTCGCCTTCCCTTCTTCCTTGCTTTTTTCTCTCTCATTTCTTTCCTTGCACACTTTTCTCTTATCTTCACCTCTCCATTACTGAACATTGTTCATATCACCACATTTATCACTTTTTGCAATTTACTGAATGCCTTGCCATAGCCTGCCCTAGCATTTATTTCGTACATAGTTGCCATTTCTGATTCTATAATACCCTACGGATTGTAACCCTTCTGCTCTCCACTTATAACCTAAGTTTGTGTTTTATTATCAATATGTGTCCAATATGTTTACCCTAAATACTGTGTTTGTTAAGTGATATTTTATACCTTATATGTAGGATATTCTTCTATAATATAAGATGTGTGCTTTCTCATATACTCAAATTTCAATAAAAAGATCAAGTGAAAAACAAAAGGGTAGTCAGTGGTGTCACAAGTTTTCTACTTAGTTCTTTTTAGAATTCTGGGGTGAAGCCCATCAGACCCCATTGCTTTGTCCACCTTGAGTTTTAGGAGTTCTTTCAGGACCCTTTCTTCTGTGAATGGGCTGGTATCGACCCCATCTATCCAGAGTGCTTCTATTATTTGGTTTAGGTACCTCCCCCTCCTCTTCTTTTGTGAATACTGAACAAAAGTATTCATTCAGGATCTCATCCTTTTCACTGTCAGCCTCTGCCTACCTCCCCTTCCCTTTATTAAGCCTCACTATCCCTCCCTTGGCCTTTTTTTGCTCCCTAATGTACCTATAAAAGGTTTTATTCCCCTTCTTAACCGAGTTGGCTATCTTTCCCTCTGTTTGGGCCTTTGCTATTCTGACTGCCTTCCCTGCTTCCTTCTGCTTTAACTGATACAATTCCCTGTCCTGCTCCTTCTGTGATTCCTTATACTTCCTGAATGCGATCTTTTTCTCCCTAACCTTCCCCACTACCTCATTTGAGAACCATAGTGTTTTTTTCCTTAGTTTTTGTTTTGTTTATTTGTTTCACACAAAGGCTTGTTGCCTCTGTGATGGCAGTTTTGATTTTTCCCCATTGTTCCTCCACCACTCCTTCCTGCCCATTTGCTAGTGCATTTTTTATGCACGATCCCATTTTTCCAAAGTCAGCCTTCCTAAAGTCCAGTACCCTTGCTTCTGTATGGCTTGACTCTATAGCTGTGTTTATCGTGAACCACACTGTTTGATGGTCGCTTGTTCCCAGATGGCTACCTACTTCTAAATCTGAGATCATCTCTTTGTCCCCATTTGAGAGTACCAGGTCTACGACTGCTCCCTCCCGAGTGGGTTCCAACACTAGCTGTCTGAAGCATGTGCCCCATAGGGCATCAAGAAGGACCCTGCTCTTCGATGTGGCTGCAGCAAATATGCACCAGTTAACATCTGGCATATTCAGGTCCCCAATTAACACTATCTCCCCTTTTTCTGCCATTCTAAGGATGTCTTTTATAATTTCCTTGTCCCTTTCCTCCCCCTGAGATGGGGGTCTGTAAATAACATCTGTGCGGATTGTGGTGCCATTTCCTGTCTCCAAGGTGACCCACAGTGCCTCCTCTCCTCCCTGTTTACCCTTTAGTTCTGTTGCTTTGATCCCTTCCCTTATGTAGAGAGCTACTCCTTCTCCTCTTTTTTTACCCTCCCTGTCCCACCTGTAGATTGTGTACCCTGGTATGCTGACATCCCAGTCATGGTTCTCTGGAACTGAAGCATAAGCAATTGGGGTTGGAATCTGCTAACTCAGATCAAGCAGGAAAGGAAGGAATTAAACAACATCTCCCTGTGGGCAGTAGAAGGTAAACTCTGTTACACAAAGCAAACATACTAAAAATAGGGAGAAAGGGCTGGACACCTATTAGCATTCCACCTAAGGAATGTCCAAGCAGATAGGTACATACAAAAGAAGATTAGGAAAGGACATGGGGTCCTTGACTTTGAATACAGTCCTGGGACCACTGCCACTCAATTTGAGAGGTACTATGCAAAACTTTATTCTCAAGAACGAGGGAAGGATCACGAGCAGAATGTAAAACGTTACCTGGCGCAACTACCAATACCCCAGTTAAGTGAGGACCACAAAGACCAATTAGATGCCTCAATCTTAATGACGGAAATTCTTAATGCTGTGAAACAACTCCCCATGAACAAATCCCCAGGTACTGGTGGGTTCACAGGGGGATTCATTAAAAAGAATAGCTCAGATCTGATGCCACAGATGCAAAGAGTCTTTATAACAGTACAGGAAACGGGATACTCCACCTTCCTGGCAAGAAGCATTGATATCAGTACTTCTAAAACAAAGGGGGGAACCTAGCTCATACCACCCCACTTCTCTGCTTAATCAGGACGTGAAAAAATTTACTAAAATTTTGGCCAATCAGTTACAAAGCGTCACTGGCACAGTTATCCACCCAGACTAAATGAGATTTATCCCTGGGAGACATATTCTGAATAATGTCTGGAAACTTTTATTGTAATGCACACCACAAAAGTGGGCAACGACACCACAGCGATCATTACGATCGATGTTGAAAAAGACTTTGACAGCTTACACTAGGGTTTCTTAAACCAAATTGTTGTGGCCTTCGGCATAGGGGAGCAATTCCAGAAATGGGTTGGGGGTGTTATATGACACACTGACAACTAACATATGGGTTAATGGGGTATTCTCAGATGAGATTAATATAGCACATGGGGTGAGGCAGGGATGCCACCTGTCCACACTTCTCTTTGCTGTTAGTATCGAACCCCTAACAATCCAGATCAGAAACTCCCCCATGTATGAAGGGATTACGGTGAATGGAGAGGAGGATTGTGTTGTGCTATACGCAGACAACGTACTACTGTTCATGTGGAACCCCACTGCAGGAATTCCAAGAACTTCAGAAACTTTGCAGGATTATGGGGAAGTGTCTGGATTTCAGGCCAATCAAGATAAAACAGAAATAATGTTGCTCAGTGGGAGACACACACTTGAATTAAATAATATCTGCCTGTTGGGTGGATTCACACTTTTGGTACCTCGGGATTGAAATCCCTACTCAATTGAATAAATTATTCAGTCAACTATGGTCCCCTTTTAAAGACACTGGAGGAAGACCTCAGGAGATGAAATGTGCTTCCCCATCTATAACAGGGAGAACAGAGGTACAAAGAAGGAATGTTCTACCTCGAATGCACCTAGAATAGAATATATCTACCTAGAATAGAATGTATCCTCTGATACTCATGAACTACAGGCCCATAGCTCTGCTCACAGTACTGTCAAAAAATCATGGAAAAGTTTGAGCATAGGTAATTCTGTCAATATTTGGAACAACATGATATATTGACAGATAGCCAACATGGTTTTCAGGCAAGGAGGTCCACGGACATGACCCTAGTGGATTTTAATAACTTGGGGCAACATCTATGAATGCAAGTCTGAATACTGGGGCTGTGCTCGTGGATCTCAGTAAAGCCTTTGATTAATTAGATCATCGGATGTTATCACAGAGATTGTATGTAATGGGAGTTCATGCTGAACCATTAATTTGATTGAAGTCTTACTTGGTAGAACGAAAACAGTGTGTGCCAGAAGGACCTATAATTTCAACCTTGAGAACAGTAAAAAGAGGAGTCCTCTAGGGCTCTATTTTGGGCATTTTGCCCTTTAATATGTATGTTAATGAGTTGCCCAATGTATTCGTCAACAGTGAGGTTCGCTTGTATGAGGATGACATTGTTTTAGTGGTGTTTGTTGACAGTCGCACCTCTTTGGAACACAAATTACAAGAGGATTTATTAGCAATGCAAACATGGTTCGTGGACTCAGGTTTACTACTGAACAAGAAAGAAACACAAAGCATTTATTTTTTGACTGGTATAAGGAAAAGTATCGGAAAGGATTCTGAATATTAAATTTAATAATGAGCAGCAGGTAACTGATGCAATATGTTATAAATATTTTGGGGTCTTAGTTGGCAGGAAGTTATCCTACATAGATACAAAGACACTGTCGGCAGATAAGGGCCTATGGCCCACCCAGTCTACCCAATTGAGCTTGTAAGTTCACTTTATGTTTTCCTAGAAGTCTCTTGCCCCTTACCCCTGACCTCCAGAATTCCCTTATGTCTATCCCATCCATTCTTAAATCCCATGATTGTTTCACCCTCCACCACTTCCTCTGGCAGAGTGTTCCACTTGTCTACCACCCGTTCTGTGAAGAAATTCTTCCTCACGTTTCCTCTAAATCGCCCTCCCTCCAACTTTATCCCATGCCCTCTAGTCCTGGAATGACAATATAACTGGTTGTCCTACAAATCCTACAAAGAACACATCGAATCAGTGATAAAGAAAACCAATAAAACACTAGGGGCTTTAAGGAGAATTTCTACTTGTCTTACAAAAAATACTAAATGGAAATTAATCTAGCTGTTATTGATTCCAGTATTGGAATATGGTGGGTTGGTTTACAGAAATGCAAACAAAACACTTTTAAAGAAAATAGACCAGGCATATTATAGACTCGCTAGATTTGTAAACGTTAGTAAATTCAGTATCCATCTCTGTAAGATTTATCAGGCCTTAAATTGGCTTGGGTCGGAGGAGAAGAGACAATACAAGTGGTTATTCTGGTGTTTTAGATTATTGAAATCAAGGGTTATTCATCCCTTAAAACATTTGGTGACATCTGAGCCACTTAGTGACAAGAAGCATAACCGGAGGTCAGATGTTTCAAACTTGCCTTATCCACAAGTCTGCGACAGGTTTGGTGAAGCTATGTTACAAGTTAGTTTGGCTAAGTCCCGGAATGAGGTAACAACAGAATCAAAAGCAAAAAACTCAATAAATGAGTTTCAGACTGCTTTAAGGAAATCCTTGGAATATCCCTGCAATTGCTATGCATGAGACAGATACCCTGGTTGTGTGCCAATGTCTTGTATGTGTTTTATATAGTTTTTTTATGTACATGTTTGTATACTGCGAGTTATGTGTATTGTACAGGGAATTCTTTGAAACTAGGGATTTTTTCCCCCTAAATGTTTGTACCTGTTTAAAAAATAACTTTTATCATCATACTTGTTTGCCTCTCTTCCCCATTCCAATCCCCCCGTCCCCAAAGTACCTGGAGAAAAATTAGGAAACAATAGTCCACCTTCATCTGGGTGGGCAAAAAGCCCTGCATTACCTGGCAATTACTCATGTCACACAAATAACAGGGGGTCTGGGGGTCCTGAACTTAAAACTTTACTATTGAGGCTGTCAAATGCAACACTTATATTCCTTTTTATGCCAGGAGGGAACCCCAGGGTGGGTAGGCCTTGAAGGATCAGAGGTAGTACAAAACTTAGTTTTATTGATCTAGATGAGACAGAAATAGGGAGCTTAATGAAAACCACTGCTCGATTAACAAGAGCTTTCTTAGTCGAGCTGTGGCCTTCATTAATCTCCAACTGACCATCCTTATGCATAAAAACAGCACTGTACTGGAACCCCATTCACATCAATGGGGCGCACCCCTGTGCTCTCCCCGATCAGACATCACTATGAAAACCAGCCACGATGACTATCGCGGGCATCAGCTGCTGGAATGCGTAAGTAGGGGGGAAATTTTGGAAAAGCCCTTTAATCCATTTTGAAACTGCAAACTTACAACAGGAAGTTATACACATCAATTAAGAAATACAGCCAGTACTGGCAAACTAAAGAGCTAGGTTTTATATGTTTAAGAGGGAATGCAATCCTTAGTTACCTAGATTTACTGCACACCTTGGTACTCAATCCCCGGGTAAGTGAAGTTCAAGTAGCCTCCCTGAGGAGATGTGCTACAGCTTTGGGAAGGGAAGAAAAGACTGTCTGCTGCAAAAGTATTCCCTCTGGTAATCCATGCGGCTCTGATATGCAGCATGGTGATGCAGGTGGGTTAGCTGTCAGAGGTGTGGCACCGTGGCTCACCCTATATGAGTGAGGGGGATGGATTTTAAGGAAAATGCTGAAATACCATGCACTCATGAAGGGCTGGAAAAAACTAGAAGCCCTTGGATTCTGACCTAGTATGTCAGAATCATTGCTGAGGACCCTTCCGTCTTGGCACCCACCTCTTGAAGAGACACAAAGTGGGTAGCTGCAAAGAAATGAATTTGACTTTATCATTTGCTCATGCAAAAAGTTTAAGATAATCTCACACACTTATGTAAAATGTAAAGTAAGAGAATCAAATGGTGAAACATTCCCCTATTCGCTAGTATTAAGGCAAATCCAAGCATGGTACCTTAAACAAGCCTCCACTTCCTCCACTGCCATCGGAGCCTCCAGAGCCCTGGGATTCTCTTCGTCCATGCTTTCGGATGGAGTCAGGTGTGGAGTGTGGACTGAGGCCAGAGTTGTGGGACCCTCCATCTCCCTGCCCTTCACTGCCATTGTCTGATCCTCCACTACTCCTTGGAGGACTGGCCCTTCGTGTCCTTAAGGAGTCCCCAAACAGCACTTTCTTGCTTGTTGGAGATGATGTGGATTTTGAAGAACTGTGCATTTTACTGAAAATCGGAGAGCCTGTAAAGCCTTCAGGTTTGTCACGTGATGAAGGGAGGAACCAATCGGCACATGACAGACATGGTGTGGGTGGCGCTGCCAGCCTTTCTTCTATACTCAAGTCTATTCCTTCCAGCTGAATTAAAGTTGCTTTTGCTTGGTCCACATATATACAGTCAGGCCCAGGATTCCCAACTGCTTGAGAAGTGCAACCTCCAGCTTCTAGTAACACACACAGCATGAAGTGTTTCTGTCAAGAAAGAAGGGATTTATTTTGAACAAAGATGGTAATAATTAGAAATCTACTCAATGGTGAATACAAGCTGAAAGTTACATATGTATATACGAACATGCCAGCAGATAAAGGCCTTATGGTCTGTCTAGTCTGCTCAATTGTGGAGCTTCCTATGTAGCTACAAAGGGAAATGTCCCCATCCCCATTTCCCTTTTGATCTCCCTCTACTTCCCCTCTCCCCCCCACTTGCTCCCCCTCTACCTGCAATTTCTCCCCTCACCCTGTCCCACCCCTCTTGAAACTGTCCACCGTTTTTAGGATACCTCCTCTGGCAGCTCATTCCACTTGGCCACCACCCTCTTGGTGAAAAAGTGCCTCCCCATCTCCATCCTAAACCTTCCCCCTACCAGCTTTAGGCTGTGCCCCCTAGCAGTCTTGTATGTGCTGATGTTTCTAAAATGACAGGATCACACTCTGTGGTTCTAGAAGATGTAATTATAAAAGGGCAACAGCACTTGCACCACTTATTCTGCCACCCACTATGACTGGCCAAGGGCCACTGAGTGTGAAGTCACAGTGCTGCTCAGTCTTATATTTTTTGTTGGAGCTAAAGTTCATTCTGACTCTCCTACGCAACTGGCACCATCCAGGTGAGACCCTGGAGGCACTTAGCCTCTGTTCAGTAGCCTGCCACTGACGGGGCAGATCTGCTAGACGGACCCACAGGTGGCGGGGAGGAACAAACAAACATAGTGCTGCAATCTTAAGTAACCTAGGTTCTAATCTGTCAGGGACAGTGCTCCCACAAACAAAAGGAAATAAAACTGCAGGTCAAATGAGAGTGAGTGGTGGTGGGGGGGGGAAGAGATGTCAAAAGGGAAATGGGGAGGGTGGACAGTTCCCTTTGTTTGTGGCAGCACTGGCCCTGATGGATTAGAAAGTATAGTTACGTAAGAACTTACCGTAACAGTAGATCTTTGAGAGAAGCTCTTGCAGCAGGCTACACCATAAGGACTAAGCTGCCAGGCACTAGGATCCCACGGAAAACTTCTAGCTAGCAGTGTACAGTGGGGGACCGCCCCTGACGTCAGCCCACCACCAACGTCAGCCAGTGGTATAAAAGGGGCAATCCCCCAGCCCCACCTCAGTTATCCCACCAGAGACCCGGCATGTACAGGTAGGAGACTGAGGAGAGTCTTAGGAAAAAAGAACAAAGGGAACACAGGGGGAAGGAGGGAGGGAAAGTAGCCCCTGCTTCAAGAACTTCTCTCGAAGATCTACTGTTATGGTAAGTTCATACATAACTGTACGATCTCACTTCGAGGACAGCTCTTGCAGCAGGCAACACCGTTAGGACCGAGTCCCAAGCAGTAGAAAAGACAAATCCTTGTTAGAAGGGCAGAGGAAAGAAACACATAGTGTAACCTTCATGAAAGAAGGCCTTGAAGGACAGCCAGGCCAAAGCCAGTCCTGCGTCTGGAAGCAATGTCCAAACTGTAGTGTCTAATGCAAGTGTTGATTGAAATCTGAGCAGCAGCTGCACAGATATCTGTTGCCAAAAACATTCTGCAGTGAAGCAAAGGAGGCAGACACCCTCCTGGTGGAATGGCCTTTAACCGAGCCCCGTAAAGGCTTGTCATATTTTGGTAACAGACCGTAATGGCATCAACCAACCACTTAGACAACATCTGCTTAGAAACTGCAGCCCCTAGAGTCCACAGGGCAAAGGAAACAAACAACTGACCAGATGTCCTGAAGAAAAGGGTGCGATTCTGGTAACATAGCACCTGGCGAACAGCCATAGTATGAAGCAGAACCTCCCCTCGAGTAGAGTACTCAGAGTAATAAACAGGTAAATGAATGTCCGGATTCAGTGTAAACTTGGACATCACTTTGGGCAAAAACTTATGATCTGTCCACAAGGGCACCCTGGCCTTGTGGAAGACTAAATAAGGCCCTTTACACATCAAAGCCTGAAGCTTGGAAATCCTTCGAGCAAAAGTAACGGCAACTAGAAACAACGCTTTCCACAACATAAAGCGTAGCTTGCAACTCGCAGCTGGTTCAGAGAGATACAAACGGACTATCTCCAACCTAAACAAGAGATCCCATGGGGGAACAGGGACCCTAATGGGAGGCTTGAGGTGCAGGATGTCCCATAAGAGTGTATGGGGTAGATACAGATGGGCAAGGGCCTTGTCATCAAGCAAGTGCATGATAAGCAGAGATGGAAGACAGATGCACCTTAATCAAAGAGTGACCCGGCCAGAATCTAACAGGGAGAGAAGGTACTTCAAAAATCCAAGTTAACCGGGCAGGTGAAGGGGAAAGAGAACGGGTGGAAGCCCCCATGCAGAACTGCTTCCATTTCATAGCACAGGAATCCCTAGTCAAAGGCTTCCTAGCGGCCACCAGGATATCTGCCACCCTGGGGGAAACCCCGAAATGGGCAATAGCTAAGGCTACAGGAGCCACACATACAGATTCAGTGAACTGAGGTCCAGATGGACCAAGGTGCCCTGGTCCTGGGAGAGCAAGTGCAAGCTCTGGGGCACAGGAATTGGGTAGTTTGGCATAGAGTGGGGATGTAAAAAAGGTCCAACTCTGGGCATCCCCCCCATTGAAGAGGTCCCCTGTGACCAACTGCAGAAGCTCCCATTCATGAGCCCTAGACCGAGACTGGTATAGGCAGTCGGCCAAGGTGTGTTGGATGCCTGGAACATGTAGCGCAGTAGTTCCAGATTGTGTTCTATCACTCAAAACCAGGATCTCATGGCCTCCCTGCAGAGGGGATATGAGTGAGTATCTTCCTGGTTGTGAATGTTAAAAAAAAATAAATAAATAAAATAAAAAAGGTCCACCGACATATTGTCCATCTGGGCGAGGAGGGGGCCCGGGAGAAGGTCCATATGAAATGCCTGTAAAGCCAAGAGAACCCCTTACTTCAGACATATGGATGCGGAGATGCTGTTTCAGAGGAAACCAGGAACTCTGAATGAGACGGCCTATCAGGGAAGCCCCAACCATGGCACAAATGGTCTGTTGAGAGAATCTGCTGAGGCAACCCCTTCCAGATCCTCCAAAGCAGCTGCCACTGCAGCCTTGATGACCCCCGGGAACATATGTACCCCCCTTCGCTCTAGTGACAAATCTCTCCTGGCTGTCCCCAGAATTTCCACAAGGATGGGTGAACAGGCCTTTTTCTCTTTCACCCCCAAAATCTGGAATGCCCTCTCACTCCATGTTAGATCCACACAGTCCCATTCCTGTTTCAAGATAGCACTTCATAACTTCCTAAGAAACTCTGACATCTGCACCTGTTAACTAACCCCAATCCTCTCTGTATTGCCTCTGCTCCTTACCCTGTTCTTCCACACTAGAGTCTTACTCTATGGCACGTCAGTGTTCCCCTCAGAAGTTCTACTGTATGTATTTGCAATTAAACTTAGTATTTCTCATGCACTGCTACCTTGCCAAAGTTCTTCTCTGACCTCACCTGTAATTTTTTTTTTTTTTTTTTACTTTTTATTTGTAGCATTTAATACTGTATATAAGCATACAGAATACTTTGATCCTGAATTGGTATACAGATTTACAGAGATCTCAGCAATACATTATTAGGACAAAGACTATCCATTCTGTTGGTACAGCATTAGGGGTTATCATCTATCAATTTAAGAGAGTAATCGTCACATTCATTTCAGGAGCTATAATCCAGCCAATGGACAAACTGTATAGGATAGAAATAATTGAACCAACATGAAAAACCGACCTAGAAGAGGTCTATTTATAGTTGTTAACCTTGGTATAAAAGAGAAGTCTCCAATCCAGAGCTCTCCTTAAAACTCACTGAGGGTGTATGGTGCTACCTACAGCGTTCTGGGAAATTAGCCCCCTAATAACTTCCAGCATTAAAGTATGGCTGGTGCCCTATAGAGGAAGATTTCACTTGCACCAAGACCAGCTTGTGCCCAAATGAGATGTATTAAGTGACACCACCACGCTTAAAGAGATTTACGTTTTTAGGGCTCCCAGGAACAACTGTACTGCAGCAAAGATTAAGCTGCAATAAGGTAGAACGTACCTCGTACCCCACCTTGTGTTCAATGAAGAACAGTGCACTATATTCCAGCATTTAAATCTTAACACATTTTAACAAGGTTGCCAGTGCATTGCATTCAATTGGAAATAGTTTATAAAGCAAACATTTTACCAGCTAAGCTCCATAAAGAGGAGACTCTAACATAACATCAGAAAGCATCAACTTTTCATAATGTCCCAAATTCTAGAGGGCGATATGGTTAAACTCAGAGTCATTCAAGACTTAGATAAAATAAATGTCTTATTGACTAATGCCTAAGATGAACATATGTGGCAAATTCAGCGAGTAAAAAACTCGACCAACATTTAATGCAGACCATAAAGCAGTTTTAACCTAACTCAAGAGTCCAAAACACTTTCAGTCCCCTTCAGATTCTTCTCCCTCCAAGGAGCAGGGCTCCCGCTGCCGTTTGGCCATTATTCTCTCGATGCAGGCACCAGCTTCCTTCAGATCAGAAAATCGGTATTGGCGTCGCCCGACAGTGAAACAAAGTTGAGCTGGAAAGGCAAGGGAATAAGTAATATCCAGTTCCCGCAGTCGATTTTTCACCCCATCAAATGCCTTTCGTCTCACATGGGTGGCGTATGAGACATCTGGGAAAAATAAAATACGAGCCTCGTCCACATGAATTGGACCCTTGTTCCTCAGGGATCCCAATAGCAAATCCTGTTCTCCTGGGGATCGTAGAATGAGTAATACAGTCCGGGGATTATTTAAGCTACTCGGGGGTCTTCTGGGAGTAATCCGATATGCCGTAATTATTTTAAATTCTGAAGTATCAGACAGTCCCTCTAGCCAAGTTTGGAAAAAGCTGATCAGGGAATCCCCCTCCGACTCCTCGGGGAGACCAAGCACACGAACATTTGCAGCCCTCACAGAGTTTTCCAGTTGTTCCATGTGGCTTATCAGGACTGCCTGTTCTTTTAAAGAGGAAGCCGTGGCAGCCAGGGCATTTCCAGCTGTAGCCTCTCCCAATTTCGTCACTTCTCCCATCGCATCGAGTCTGTGTTCCATCGTTAGGACTTTTTCTGAAAAGCCATCCAGTTTTCAGTCCATTTGTTGTACCGTCTTAGTAAGGGCGTTCACTGCAGTTTGTAGAGTGACCAAGGTAGCCCCGGTGGTATCAGAGGTCGAGGCTGAAGTAGGGCCTGGTGGTTCGTCTGGCGATTTAGCATTAGAAGAACATGGTAGGAAAAAGTCTGATTTGTTTTTGTTCGCCCCATTTTCGAAGTAAAGTTCAGTTCTCTGGGTGCAGTATCTCCCCTGTGATCGATTTCTAACAATTTGAAGCTTGTCTGGCAGCCAAATGATGCTTTTATTATAAAAATAAAACAGAATGTTAAGAGCTCCAGAAAATTGCTGCTGCTGGCTGGGCTGCTAGCTCTGCCCCCTGTTATTTATATTTAAAAAACAATCTCCCCTTGAAATTGTATGTATTGCCCAAACAATTATTTCTGTATACTGCAATGCCTGTAGTTTAATGTTGAATACCTATCTTTTCCTGAATTGGTACATAATACTAAAACAATCTGTTCTGTACACTGTGATATTTATTACTATTGTATGTTTGCTTGTTCTTTGTTGTACCACTTGTTTCTGTAACCTCCCAGGTTGTGCCTGAAAACAGGCAATTTTTTGTCTAGTGCACAAAAAACTAAATAAAATAAATAGATAAATTTACAAGGCTGTATTGGGGCGTTAACATCAATGAATGGATTGTTTGTTTTCTGCCTCTAGACGTAGGTGCTGTGGAAGATGCTTATGCCCTGGTGATCTAAACTTCTGGCGTCTGCAGAAAAACAGGGATGTATAACACAGGGCCTAGCATTTTCCATGGGCCCAATACATGTAATTAGAGAAAAATAACCTGGTCCAAACCTACTTTGCCAAATTCAGCGGCATTGCCATGTCTTCTATAGTGAAGCTTACTTGTTTACTGGGGGGAAAAATGGCAGGTTGTTTGGTAGACAGCAGATTTCTTTCATGTCAGTTACAGTACTCTGTCCAAATTCTTCATGGTATAAGGATGTCCAGTTCATTTAAACCACAGGGCTCTTTTACTCCTCCAAACATGAACCCCTTCTTCTGCACCCCTCCCAAAACTTGTACTTTTAGCCCACACTTCTACAGAAATGTGTGCCTTTACCCCTGTACACTTCCCCACATGTTCACCTCTTGCATCCTTCCCAAATTCTGTATTTTTACCCCCCAGTCATCCTGAAATTAGCATCTCTCCAAAAACTGTGTACCTCTACCATCTAACCCCTCTCAAAATGTGCATACTTTATCTAACCCACACCCTACCCAAAACAGTACTTTTGTCTTATTCCCAATGTGTGTACAGTACCTTTACCCATCATCATAACTTTATTTATATTAGGCGTCCTTCCAGTGCTCAAGGCGCTTTTAACAGTACATGTACACAAACGTAAACATCATTAAAATAAATACTATAATAAAATACAGCTATAAAATGTTTCTACATGGTTCTCCTCTAAGAAGACTCTCAAGTCCCCTTAAAGGCCTGGAGGAACAAATACTTTTTGAGGGCGGTTTTAAAACCCTCAACGGTCAGGTTATCTTGTATCCAACGAGGTAGAGAATTCCACAGGGTAGGAGTCATAAACGGAAAAGATCTTCTCCCAAATGTTTTTAAACATGCCCTGGGAATCTCTAGCAATCCCTCATTGGAGAAGCCAGCCCAGTGGCGCTGAGGGTTGAGGCGCTGGACGCCACATCTCGTGCCATGCCAGTGACCTGGGTTTGGGCAGTCGGGGGTCGGTGGGACAGGACAGGATAGAGCATCCGGAGGACTGCTGTCCTCTCGTGGGGAGAGTGGGTGGATGATTCCCTGAAATTAGCGACTTCCAGCGGAGGCAGGGAGTGCAACAGCCAGGGGATCATGTTGGGTGATGGGGAGGAACCTCTACGGACGTCCGCGGAAAGGGCACAGGAGCATGCCCTGTCGCACTGGACATCATTGCACGTCTGTGTTCCTGGGGTGGGGGGGATGACGCTCACAAACACAGGAAATCTCCCGTTGGCTGGGAGGAAGACGTTGTCTGCCCCCACCTCCATCACCAAATCCTGCCCACTGGACCTTGTCTCACCAATCACCTCCACTCAAGGAGCATCAGAAGAGGGAGCGCCGAGGAGCAGAACGCAGACCCACTCTGGGGGGGCATGGACTGGGGGTTACTCCAGAGGTGTGTTGCAGGTGACGGGAAACCGAGGACACAGTTGGGAGGATCTCAGGTAAGAGGGGAACAGGCAGGTTGACTGTTGGGGCCCCAGCCAGCGGTGACAGGAGGGAAAAATAAGGGTAAACAAAAAATAAATCCCTCGTCAGAGGATCGGAGTGAGCGGGAGGGAGAGAAGGGGAACAGCAGATCTTGCAGGTACTGGGGTCCCTGGTCATGTAGGGCTTTATAGGTCAGCAACGCGACCTTTAAGGTGATCCACCACTGTATCGGCAGCCAGTGCAGTTTGCGCAGCACAGGTGTTATATGACTGGATTTACGGGTTCCTGTTAACAACCTGGCCATCACATTCTGCACCAGCTGCAATAGGTGGATATCCACCCCAGCAGCCCTAGATAAAGGATGTTGCAGTAATCAAGATGGGTGGTGACAAAGGCGTGGACCAAGATAGGTAGATCATTGAACGGAGCCAGGTGCTTCACCCTGGCAATGTTCCTTAGATGGTAAAAGGAGGCTTTAGCTACAGCGACACTTGAGCCGTCAAGGTCAGGCCTTCGTAAAAGATCACGCCCAAGTTACGCACATGGCTCGAGGTATTTAGTTGGGTTCCTCCAAGATATAGTCTGGAGGGTTGTCCCACCCCTGTCCTGGCTGTCCTACGATCAGGGCCCACAACCAATACCTCTGCTTTTCCCGGGTTTAACCTCAGCCAGCTAGCACTCATCCAGTCTTGCATCTTAGTTAGGCAGTTGTTAAACACCGAAATAGTATCTAACTCCTGGTCAGGCACAAAGGACATGTACAGCTGAGAATCATCTGCATTGCAGGGAAAACTCAAGCCATAATAATGTCCCCTAATGGCAGCATGTACACTGTAAACAATATGGGGGACAGCACCGAACGCTGTGGCACCCCACAGGGCAGATAGCAAGGGGTTGAGGAATAAATCCTCGACACCACTCTCTGAGATCTGCCCTTACAAAGGATCAAAACCAACTGAGGACTGCGCCCCTCAGTCCACAGAAAAAACGCAGGCACTTGAGCAGCACCCCATGCTCTACAGTGTCAAATGCCGCTGAGAGATCAAGGAGAACCAAGATGGAACGGGCTCTCCAATCTGTAGCCATCAGGAGATCATTTAGTACCCAGACCATGGTGGTCTCAGTGCCGTTCCTTTTCCTGAAACCTGACTAGAGAGGGCCATAGATATTGTGGCTGGATAAATGATCCTCCAGCTGCAGAGCGACCACTTTCTCAATAACTTTACCTGTAAAAGGCAAGTTAGAGACTGGCCTGTAGTTCGCTGGACAGTCTGGGTTAAGGTAGGGCTTTTTCAGATGGGGCTGAAGCACCACCTCCTGTAAGGAGTCTGGGAAGATCCCTCTCTTCAATGAAACCCTTACTATACCAGCTAGGACCGGGTCGATCACCTCAACACACCCTACAAGAAGGTGGGTTGTGCCCAGGTCCAAACTACAGCAAGATGGCAGCAAAGCCTGGATGATCCTTACTATATCCATGACTATCGGTTGGTTGAAGGCAGACCAGGTCACCTGAGCATTTGCACCACTCGGTTGATCAATACAAGGTCCAATGGGGAGGCACTGGTTGATTTCATCCCTGATGGAGGCAACCTTATCAGTGAAAAACTGTGCAAACTCCTCGCACTTTCCTTGCAACAATGCTTGACCAGATTGCAGACAGGCAGGACTGCACAGTCTGTCCACAGTCTGGAAGAGCTGAGCCTGTCTGTTTTTTGCTGCAGCAATTTCCCTGGACAGGAATTCTGCCTTCTTATGGGAAATTGCTGATTGGTAGACCTTATAATGATCCAACAATCTAAGCCTGTCCTCCTCCAGATGAGTTTTCTGCCAGTGTCTCTTCAACCTTCACCCTAATCTCTTCAACTCCTGGAGTGCCCATTCATACCATAGGGGCACCAGGGTGAACAGTAAGCTGGCGAACACGTACCAGAGCAATGACATCCAGGGTCCCTGCTACTGCCCTATTATAGGCTAGAACAGGGGTCCCTGAGTCAGTGCTATCCGTCGGAATTCCCGAAAGGTCCAGCACCATCATTAGGCCTTCTGAGGTAACTCCTCACAAAGGACGGTACTGTACCATTTCCTGAGGGGGGGGTCACAAAACTGAACCTCAGGGCGTGACGGTCAAACCACCTGCTAGGATCTACCTCCATATTGAAGATTTCCATCCCCAGGTGGAACACCAAGTCTGAGTGCCTCCTCCTGCGGGTGGCGGTGGTAATAACCCGTGTCAGGCCCAATGAATCCATCATTTGGAGGAGGTTTTGTCCTGATGGTGAGAGTTTGTCATCAGAAAAACCCTCCCATTGCCAGGTGGATGGTAAATGAGAAGGATCCTGCAGCCTGCGCCCACAATACACTCGAAAGAGTTGGTAGTTCCCACTGGCCCCTCCCTGAAGCCCAGTGCTGATCTAAAACAGATTGCAACCTCCCACCACCCCACGATTCACTCTCGGGCGATGTATCACAGAGAACCCAGTCGGAATTGCGGATGCCAAAATGGGCCCCGCATTATCATCCAACCAGGTCTCGGTGATGCAAGTCAGGTTTGCAGAAGCTACAAGATCTGCAACTACTGCGGTCTTATTTTTAATAGACCTGGCATTGCATAACACTGCCTGGGAGGGATGAGAATCCGAGGATGACCGCATCACCTGCCTGACTAAGTCAGAGCCCTTGGGTATGGGCACAAGACAGGGAGGACCCCGGTCATGTGCCCATTTCACCCCAGGATGCCTCTTGGTCCCCACTGTCTCTATCCATCCATCCACTCCTCTCCCATCACCCCCCCCCCCCGAGACCTTCAGAACCCTCCTCCCCTCCGCCTCTTCACTATACCCAATGCCCGGCATATGCCATACACTTTAGGAGGAAGCGGAGGGCAGTCAAAAGGACGGAGATCCTTAAGTCTCAAGGTGGAGTACTGCCTGACCATACTGATTCCCCCCCGGCACATGACTCAATCATTTACGCACCAACTCACACCACTTATTTCACTCACTCACTCACTCTTCTTCTTCAACTAAGTCCTCTTTCCCCTACAGCATTCACTCCAACTCACCCCTTAACTCATCTGTCCAACACACAGTCACAGTTACCTCTTTAACTAAATTAAAATCCTTTACTCCTTCTCTTCCCATTCTCAATACTCCACACAAATAGCAGCAGAGTTGATATCTAAAAATGTTATTTCTTATGACTCAAATAGTCTCCGATGTGATGCTCAATTTGCAGAGCACCCACCACTGCAAAATAAAGTCCTGGATACTCTTCAGCCCCCTCTCACTGGGATGCTTTTGTATTATTTACAGTTTAAGATTGGAAATTTGCCAGCGACAGTGTCCGGTCAACAGTTATTTTTGGCACATTTTGTCCCGCAACAAAGAAAGAAATGTACAACACCAGCTGCCAGTTTGACTCCCAGGTAGGATTCAGGCCCCCATCTTTCACAAATGCTGTAACTCTCACTTCCCGGCTCTCTATGGGCCTCCCTTCTACCTGGGTTAGGGCCTCCCCCCCCCAAAGTCCTTCACTCTGGCATCCCAGCACAGGCCCACCTTCCGTTGGGCCCTCATGTTCTGCCTAAAAGAAATGGACCCTGCACTCCCCTCTGGCAGATGCAGTGACCATCCTTTCATTGGGGCAGTTCCCAACCCTCACTCCACTCCATGGGAGGCCTCTCTGTTGATCTTGCTCCAGTAGCCACTTGCTCTGCAGCTATTTCCTTCTTGCCAGTCCTGGCATGGAAAAGGGCCAGCGTGTTTCCTCTCGGCATTCCGACTGGTCTCTCACCCCAGTCAGACCAACGCCTCCAATACAAGCGTTCCTACGGCTGTTCACTTCGCTCCTCCTTCCAGGACAGATCCTCCACGTTCCTCTGGGACCAGTTCTTCCTTGCTGGCTCAGACATCCAAATACTCCATCCTCCAGGCTCCCTAAGATCCAGAGCCCAGATCTTTTTGGCCTCAGGTAGTTAATTTCTTCTTTGTTTGCTCCTACAGATATGACTGCGATGTATTGGGTTGCAAGCTACTCGGCCCCCTAACACCGTAAAGTTCGGGCGTCCTCAGGGCCGGTTCCACAGCCTTGTGTACACTTGTGTATTGTTTCTACCCTGATGATGCACAGTCCTAATCTAATTCACTCACTTTATGACCCTAACTATCTAAAATCTGTAGACCTAACAAAAATCTATGAAAACAACTAAATTCAGCATAAACACCAGTATCACTCTGCAGCTCTACAAGGCACACCCAGCATGGTGGCCTGAGTCTTAAGCATCCAGCACTCCTCATAAAATGTGCAACCCTCCTCAAATTTGTATCCTCCACCCCATATCTTTTTTAAAATATGTAAGCCTATTCCTTAAAGAGTAGAGGTGCTATTTTGTTTGGAGGGGACTGTAGGTAATCTGGGATAGTTGCAGGGAATACAAACTTTGAATGGGTGTTGGTGTAGGAGGTACACATTTTGGGAGTCATGTGGTGTAGGGGTACACATTGTTGCAGAGGTGAAAGAGTATGGGTATGAGTACTGGAGATTGGGCAGGGGCACTTGTTAGAATTTTTTGGAAGGGTTTGGGGGTAGGGTATGACATTTGGGGAGAATAGAAGAAAGAGTACAAAGTTTTGGGTCAATGCACTAGTAAGGGCACAAACTTTGTAGAGTGTGGTGCTAGGCGTACATACTTTTGAAAGCAACAGTGACATGGTTGCAAATATTGTGAGATGAACAGGAATATGCAGTTACAAATTTATGAGGGCTGCAAAATTAGGTGGTACAAATTTTGGGTGGGTTGCACAATTGGGGAGTAGTGAAAGGAAAGTAAAATTTTGTGAGGCAAGGGGTAATGATTTTTGGAGGAATGTAGTGGTTTGCAAATTTTGGGAGGGTGCAGAATGTAAGAAGCAAGCTTTGTGAAGAATGCAAATTTGGGGAGTGATGTGGGGGTTGGGTTCCTTATTGCTGGAGGGGTGCTACAGAAAGTGTTCGAATCTTGGATGGAAAGCAGGTGTAACAGTACAAAGTTTTTAGGATGGATGGTTTAGAGGTTCAAATTTTGTAAAAGGGATACAGTAGAAGGAGGTAAAATTGTGGCAGCTGAGGAGCTGGATGCCTTAAATCATGCTGTGCTGGCAACCCGGGTTTGGGAGCGACCTCAGGTCACCTTGGTGCCGTGGGGGAGGGTGGGAGTAGGACTGAGCAACTGCTCTCCTCTCCCAGGTGGCGGGGTGGCTTGCCTGCCCGTAGTCCCACCATCACCGAATGGAGGTTTGGTGATGAGTGCAGGCAGTACAGGGCGACCGGCAGGGTAGAGCGTCCCGCAAGATGTACGTGCATGTGCCTCCACATGTGTATGTCACATCAGGGACGCACAGGAGTGGGACAGGAGAAAACCCGGAAAAACCTAGAAACTATGAATAAAAAAGAAAAAAAAAGGAGTTAAAAATTTGTGATGGGGTTCAGATTTAAGGAATACTGTGGAAAAGGTACACATTTTTTTGAATAGTGCAGGGCAAAGGGTACTAATTTGAGCAATGGTATAGCAGAAGGTGTACAAGTTGTGGGAGGGGTAAAAGAGAAGCACGCAGATTTTGGATATCACATAAATTTTGCTATTTGCACATGACATGGGGTAAAAATATGAGAAGGTGTATGGATTGTGGTATAAATTTTTGGGAGGGGTACAGGAGAAGGGGTGCAACTCTTGTGGAAAGTGAGGTTAGGGGAAAACTTTTCAGAGAATACAGAAGTGGGGGTAAAACTTTAGAAGGTTATAGGAGCAGGGGTGCAAATTTTGGAAGGAGAGCTGGGTAGGAGGTACAGTTTGTGGTGGGAGCAGGTACAAATTTTGGGAGAACAAAACAAAAAAAGAACAGCATGTCTCAAGGGACTGAGGTGGTGCAGCCAGGGTGGCCAGCCCAAGTCACTACAACAGTACACAAATAGCTGCACTCAGCACAAATTTAGCACACAAAATAATAACTGCAAGAAATATGGGTTTATTACAGACCACGCATGAGGAAAAACATCAGTGCTTTGACCACCAAATTGGTCTTCGTCAGGGGGTTACGTCATGCACAACGCTGGTACATGTTATAGTCCAACATTAACATAATTAATTAACACTTACTGACACAACACTCCATTCATATAAAATGTTCTGGCATATTAGAAAATTGAAAAACACAATAGGAAAGAAATTCAGACAGTCAAGCAAAGGCCAAAGGATGGGGGTTGGGGGACACATACCAAGTGAGCCAATAAACATTTATACCATTTTTAAAGTATGTTCTATCATTCATCAATTTAGAAAGGTAAATGCTTTCCAACATTTAATCAACCCGTATTACATTTTGCATTCAATTCATTATCCTATTAGATTATTCAAATGAAGGCAAGAACAGGGACTCAATAGTGATAGATATATAACCAAAGACTCTAACAAGAAAGTAAAATAGAGGGGTTGGAAATGGTTAATATCAGAAGACAATGTTTATTTTTTAATCACTGTCATTATATTCCAACCCATATAATCCCAGTAATTCAGAACCGATCATTATATAAGCAGTGCAAATGTATAAAAATCTTTCATTCTATATGAATTGCATACTAAGAGAGCATTATATGTAAAGAAAAAAAAACATAGAAAGATGGGGACAGGGAAAGAAAAAAAAGTGCCACACAGGTAATAAACAAAAAAAAAAACTATCTAGGCAAAAAATTACTACATGGAGTTATGTACTGTGGCGAGGCTCAAGGGCAGGGAAAAGCAATTCTTCAGATATATCAAGGAAAAGTAAACAGAGGGGATACTGTTAGGCTATAAGGAGGGGTGAGGGTTATAGACAGAGATGAACAAAAAGCAGCTGTTCTTAACAATTACTTCTACTCTGTCTTCATAAGGGGAAGACAACGGGGCCCCTGCCTGAAAGTGCTATTGAGGTGGGTCTTATGGGCATTCTTGAAATGAAGCAGCCAGTCCTTACCAGAGAAAGGGTCCAGAAGAGGCTAAAAGCCGTAAAGGTAGAAAATGCCCAAAAGCCAGATGGGATGTTCAGGAACTGGCAGTACTGGCTGAACCCCTAGTACAGCTATTCAATAGCTCAGTTCAGACAGGGGTAGTTCTTAAAGACTAGAGGTCAGCAGACGTAGTCCTGTTACACAGGGTGGGGGAGACAAGAAACAACCAGGGAATTACAGACCTGTCAGCCTTACCTCGGTAGTGGGTAAACTGATGAACTTACTGAACAAACAAGATATGAAAATTATGCACCTACCGTAATCCTTGATCTCCTTGGACGGGATCTCCACCACTTATTCACACTAATGGGAACTACACCAGAGGTACTAGGACCCAGCGGGAGCCAAAAATCTTCAAGAGGGCCGGCACCTAGGTAGGGCTGTGAGGAAGCGGTGCTGCGAGCCTGGCTCGCGCCATATAGGCTGCCTCAGCATCAACCCTCCAACCCGCTCAGTACCTTTTTTTTTTTTTTACCAAGGACGTGAAGCGTAAACTAACTTAGTAAAACTAACCTATGTCGGACATAAGATAGCCCGAATGACCCATACAAGAAGGGTCAACACAACAGTGTCTTCACAGCCTAACCAACGAGGGAGTGAAGAACAAAAACAGATACGTGAGCTCGGGGGATGGAGCGTGGGCGTGTGAATGAGTGGTGGAGACTCTGTCCAAAAAGATCAACAATTACGGTAGGTATGTAATTTCCAAATCTTCCTGGACATAAAGTCTCCACCACTCATTCACACTAATGGGAGAGTACCGAGCTGAAATAATCCCCCGAGAAGGGTGGCAGGAGGGAGGAGCTTACTTAGGGCAGGAGTCCATTAAGGATCGTCCTGTCAAAGGATTAATGCTGTCTGGCATGGACATCCAAAGCGTAGTGCTTCACAAAAGTGTGCACAGAGCTCCAAGTAGCTGCACTGCAGATGTCTGCAATGGGCATATTCTGTATTTCTGCCAGAGATACTGTGACTGCCATGGCAGAATGAGTGCATACTCTACCTTCCAGTTTAACCTGTGTCATGGAGTAGCACTGGCGAAGACATGCCACTAGCCACGCCGAAATACATCTGATCGCAACAGGCTGACTCAGTTGGGTCAAGCTGAAAGAGACAAATAGCTGTTTAGATCTGCAGATCTCTTTGGTTCTGTCTAAGTAGAACTGCAAAACCTTTTTAACATCCAGAGAATGTAGGGCATGCTCCCCTTCATTCTGGAAGTTTGCGAAGTAGGTCAGAAGAACCAAAGGTTGGTTCAGATGAAATTCTGAAACTACTTTAGGGAGAAACTTAGGGTGAGTTTGGAGAACCACCTTGTCTTTGTGAAATACAGTATACAGGGGATCTGTGACCAATGCATGTATTTCAGAGACTCTGCAAGTGGAGGTAATTAGTACCAGGAAGGCGGTCTTCCAGGTCAGGAACTTAGCTCACAAGTTGCTAGGGGCTCGAAAGGTTTATGGGTGAGCATGTCTAGCACAAGGTTGATGTCCCATGTGGCTACCGGTCTTCTGACTGGTGGCCTAGTGTGAATTATACCCTTAAGGAACCTCTTAACCAGAGGTAACTGAGCCAGAGACATAGAGTGTACAGGCTCATGGTACGCTGAGATCACGCAAAGGTGAACCTTCACGGTTGAGTATTGCAGTCCTGTATTAGACAGGTCTAGAAGATACTCCAGGACTTTGTTAGGTGGGCATGAGAAGGGGTCCATGTAGGACTTTGTACACCAAATGGAAAACCGTTTCTACTTTACCATATAAGTTTTCCTAGTAGCCAACTTGTGTGCTGCTAGGAGAATGTCCGAGACCCTAGGTGAAATGTCAAACCTACCCACTTCTGTCTCCTCAGGAGCCATGTATGGAGGTGAAGGGCTCTCAGGCTGGGATGGACCACTGGGCTCTGGGTCAGCAGGTCCGTCTGAGATGGAAGCTGTCTCAGTGAAGTTTCCCATAATCTGTTGATTAATGGAAACCAAATCTGACGAGGCCAGCATGGGGTGATGAGGATTATTCTGCCCACCTGAGCCTCCAGCTTGAGCAGTACCCTCTGAACTAAGGGAAGTGGAGGAAATGCGTACAGAAAGCATTTCGTCCACCGCAGTCTGAATGCATCCTGACAGAAAGCACCATGTTCTGGATTTCTGGAGCAGAAGAGAGGCAGTTTTGCATTGAGTGGGGACACAAAAAGGTCCAGGTCTGGTGTTCCCCACTCTGCGAAGAGCGACTGCACGAGAGACCACTTGTGAGGATCCATTTCCATTCTGTTGAGATGATCCGCCAGATCATTCTGCACTCCTGGAAGGTAAACTGCTTGTATCAAGGCTCTGTGCTCCAGGCACCATTCCCACACTCTCATCGCTTCCCTGCAGAGGGGGGTAAGAGTGTGCTCAAGCTAGTTTTTTGATGTAGCACATCACTGTTTTGTTGTGCGTTTGAAGGAGAATGATCTTGTGACACAGAATGTCCTTCAGAGCACGGACTGCGTACAGGACGGCTCTCATTTCTAAGATATTTATGTGGAGTTGAGACTCGTCCTGATTCCATTGACCCTCGGTGAGGAGATCTAGACAGTGAGCTCCCCATCCGAGTAGGGATGCATCTGTGGTGATGGTGATCTGAGATTCCAGTGGGGCAAAAGGGAACCCATTCTGAAGGTTGTCCTCTTGTGTCCACCAGGTGAGTGACCATTTTAGAGGGTCCGTTACCTTGAAGTGAAAGGACTGGGGATGTTTGGTCGGGGACCACTGAGTACTAAGCATCCACTGAGTAGTTCTCATGTGGAGGTGAGCCAGAGGCACAGTGAACACTGAGGATGCCATGAGACTCAGCACCCACTGCATCGAGAGGGCTCAAACTGAATCGTTCTCTCTGATGAAGTGGGCCATTTGCAGGATGTCACTCCGCCTGTCCCCTGGAAGAAAAGCTTTTGCGCTGGAGGTGTCCAGAAGGGCTCCTATGAACAGGAGCAGTTGGGAGGGTTGTAGTTGTGACTTTTCTAGATTCAACAGAACTCCTACGAACATGAGAAATTTGGAAGCCATAGCCAAGGCTTCCCGAGTCTCTTGTCTGTCGGGACTTGCTAGAAGCCAGTCATCCAGATATGGGAACACTTGAATTCTGAGCTTCCCGAGATGCACTATGAGAACTGCAAAGCACTTTGTAAAGACTCGAGGCGCCGAGGATCATACCTCTCAACTGTCCCTGATTTTCAGGGGTGTCCCTGATTTTGCCTCTGAAATTTCTTCTGCCCCTCCTAAATTTGGCATTTCTGTCACTGAAAAGTAGGGATTTGAATCACAAAAATGGAAATTACATACTTACCGTAATTCTTGATCTTCTTGGATGGTCTCCATCACTCATTCACACTAGTCGGATAGCACCGGAGGCGCTAGGACCAAGCGGGAGCCTAAAATTTTCAGAAGGGTTGGCGCTGAGACAGGACCACGCATGCGTGGCACCACGAGACTAGCTTGTGCCTGTTATTATCCTGCCCCTGTGTACAACTGTAGCAGTGGTCTCTGAACTCAGGGAAGAGAGAAAAATGTACGGGAGGACATCTCCACTGTGGAAAAACATTCTGACAGAAAAAAACAGGGGTAGGAGTTCTAAAGCAAATAGAGGCAAATGTGCGTCGAGAAGGAATGAAGCAGGACCAAGTTAGGGCTAACCCATACGTTGAAAGGGACTGAAAACGTCAGTGACTCAATGCGGTGAGGCACTACTCACTCTGGCCTCCCTGAAGGGAGTAGGAGAGGAGTCTAGTTTGTTTGCTGAAAAACAAACATCACAACTCCGTCATGCACTTGGAGAGGATAGCTTCATGAGCGACTGGCACGGAACCAGTGCACAGGAACCAAAGGTGTGAATATTTGAGAAGCTACCTTGGGAAAAAGACCTACTTGACCGGTTAAGAAGGAGTATATCATCTGTTAAGTTAAAGCAAGCAAGGAAGTAGAAACCTGAGTTCTGACTCACTGGAGAGTCACTTCTGTTACTATGAGGCTCTGCTCAACAGAAGAAAGCCTGATAAAAAGAAAGGGGAATTAACAGACTGGGCAGTCACCTAGGTCTAGGAAATGTCTCTGAATGAGAGAAATCTCTCTTGGAGAAAGAGATGACCCATACTGCCGCTGGATCGGACTCCCCCTAGGGGAAGAAGAAGTCAGGTACTCTTTACCATACTCTGGAGAAGAGCGCCTCGGGGCTGAGGCGGAACCTGAACAGATCGAAAAGGGTGGTACCGGGTAATTTCGGCTAGACCCTGTGCTGTGATAACATATTTTTTTTTAGTCCGAGCCTAACAAGGCTTTCAGGATGCTATTTCGCAAGGGCTGTCTGATACAATATAACGAAGATGTTCTCCATCTGAGTGCAGGAGGAGCCTGAGCGTCCATACTGAAATCATGACCAGACTAATAATCACAGCTGCAGAGATGTTAACCACCTGTGCCGAAGAAGCCACCGAAGGGGCACTATCACAAGGGGGCTATATACCCCTATCAAAGGAGCGGAAGAGTCTGAGCGGCTCCTGACCATTGAACTAGAATGTTCCACAGAGTGTAACTGTCTTGATGACTAAAGAAGTCTAGATGCAGAAGTGTATGGTCCACGGACGCAGTATGAAATATTATAGTGGACCACATTACTGAGGAACTACTGAAAAGATTTTCTATCACGGACTCTGATGATAGAGAGGACATGCCCTTCAATATATAACATGAGTCATCTGCTGTTATTACTGAGCAGAAGGACAGGGAAAGACCCATCTAAATGCACTTCTACCCTAGAAGGACCTCTAAGGGAGGTCTAGGTCAGAGCCACTAGAGACTCCGCCACCAGGAAGGATGTCGAGGAGCTTGGTACCACATAGGGAGCCACGAGAATGCTGAGCGGAACGAGAGTTTCCGCTGGCAGAACAGTACAGCAGAGTTCCATCAGCAGAAAACCGCTGGATGACACAAGATCCCACGTAGAACGCCACTCACTAAGATGTGTGGAAAAAAATAATCTGCAGAACAGGGACTCATTCTGCGGAAAACATCCTGCCACAAGATCTGTGGAGAAGAAGTCCAAAAAGGAAAAATGTGTCACCAATTCTGTCAGACAGCACCCAGTAGCACCCCCGCGGCACCAGCATCACTCATGGCACAGGAGGGTACCAAGCAGCGCCTATGCCAACCTGGGTGATACCCGAGGGCACCCGCGGCGGTACCCACAGACACCCCTGACACCCATGGTACCATGGTACCCATGACACCCATGGCAAGAATGGCACCCGAGGGCACCAGTGACACCCGTGGCACCATCCACGGCACTCATGGGTGCCCCAGCACCACCTGTAACACCCATGGGTGCCCTTGGTACCACCCGCAGCACCTGCGGGTGCCCGCGGTGCCACCTGCAGCACCTGCAGGTGCTAGGCACCGCCCGTGGGAGCTCGGTGCCACCTAAACACCCGTGGCACCACCAGTGGCGCCGACAACCAATGGCAGCAACAAGAGCACCCACAGCGCCGCATAGGCGATGGTGCTGGCCACGAGTGCTCAGGTGGCGCCGACCAAGGAAGCACGCAGCGGCGCCGACCAGCCAAGATAAGCCATGGCTTTGAGGCATGGCGCCGACCAAGGCAACCGAGCCACAGCGACCAAGGAAAATGTCAAAGGAAACCCAGAAGAAGGGAGAAGGAAAGTGGTGCCTGTGCCGCCCCTGCATGGAAAAGGGAGAGAGGGGAGGCACAAGGGGTTGACACGATGACGAAGGCATCCTCATCATGATCCAATCGACCTGGCTCCGATCCAACGGCTCCGAGGCCCGGAGACCCCGAAATCAGAAACACAGCCAGGAAATCTGGAGAAGTCAAACCCCCTGCTCCACAGGAGCGGCCCAGAGGTGAAGCTACTCTTCGGAGCTCCGAGGACAGAGATGGAGTTTGGAGTCAAGAATGCAGCCGTTAGGAGCGGGGCCAGGGGCTTCACAAAAGTCGGTTCAGGCCTATAACCCTCCCGACAAACAATCCGTGCACACATACCAAAGGGCAACCTCGGGTGGCACCAATTCTTCTTCCCCAAGAGGAAGAAGAGCTGGAGGATTAAGCGGAACGGATCCCTGGAACGCCCTAGATTTGTGCTTGGTGGACCTTCTCTCTCTCTCTCCCCAAGCACAGGACTGTCCGTACTGGACCCTGCCCCAGTTTATTAAGGGCGGTGGACCAGACACAGCCCCTCTGCCATAAAAACTTTCAAACAAAGTCCTCCTACCGTCACCGCTACCATCTAAGGACAACTCCGTTGATGGAAAGAATTTCTTTTCCTTCTTCATAATCTTCTTTTCTTGTTCGTAAAAATAAGAAATTACTACTAAACACTAAATTAAATGCTAAAAGCTGCTGTCTTATAGATGAAAACTTTGGCTCCGGCAGACAAGTGACGTTGACATCCAAGCGCACTCGACAGCGGGAGAAAAGGAACTGAGGCGGTTGGAAGGTCAATGCCGAGATAGCCTACACAGGCATGAGCTAGTCTCATGCATGTGTGGTCCTGTCTCGGCGCTGACCCTTCTGAAAATTTTAGGCTCCCGCTTGATCCTAGCGCCTCCGGCACTATTCCACTAGTGTGAATGAGTGATACAGACTTAGTCCAGGAAGATTAATGCCAGTCATTGGTGTTACAATCTAGTTCTCATTAAGAAAATGCTATTTACACTAACAAGCATGTTGTACACAGCTTCTGGAACCAATATATTTTTTTCAGATATGTCCTTGATCATTTTAAGCTTTGTCCCTGATTTGAGGGAGGTTGAGAGGTATGCCTAAGATAGCCCAAAAGGGCAGGACTCTGAATTGGCAGCGTTGACCCAGTGCCACAAATCTGAAATACCTGTAGTGGTTTGGGTGTATGAGAACATACTGGTAGGCATCCTGCATGTCCAGGGAGGCCAGCCAGTTGTTTTGATGAATCAGAGGTAACAGAGTGCAGAGTGATATTATCTTGAATTTCTCCTTGTAAAGGAATTTGTTTAACTTCCTTAGATCAAGAATAAAGCATATGCTGCCTGTTTTTTTTTTGGAACTAGGAAGTAATGGGAGTAGAAACCCATGTTCTGTTGATTTAATGGAACTACTTCTACTGCCTTTTTGTTCAGAAGGCCTTGAATCTTTGAAGCAAGAAGGTCTGACCGAGAGACAGACAGCATGGGCTGTTGTTTGGGTGGATGATTCGGAGGGGTTTCTGAAAGATTTAGAGAGTAGCCCTCGCGGATTATCCTGAGCACCCATTTGTCTGAAGTGACTGACTTCCAGTGGTTGTAAAACTGAGTTAGATGCCCTCCTACTGCTGAGGAAGAGTCCCCTTCGGACAGCTGAGGTGGGACTTGTGCTGGAATCTCAGAGGGTGGCACTAAGCACTTGTGGGCCCGGTGCCTTCTGCTGCATTTTCTTTTGTGGCTAGGAGGTTTGATTTTTGCTGAAGCCCCCTCTGCCTCTGCCATGAAAGGAATGACGGTTATGAAATTGCCACCAGTTCCCACCCAGCTGAGGGGCAGCAGAGGGCGGTCTGGCCATTTTGATAGCCATTCTAGTTTTCTGTGTGGCCTCTAGTGCCTGCTCGACTTAAGGACCAAACAGATACATTCCGTCAAATGGCAAACTCATAACTTTTTGGTTGAGCATCATTTGTGAATCCAGATGTCCGTAACCATGAGTGGCGTCGGGTACATATACCTACTGCTGCTGCCCTGGAAGCAGTGTCGAAGGCATCCATAGCGGCTTTAAGCTGCAGACTGTTGGATTCAATGCCTCTAGTAATGGTCTGGAGAAGCTCTGTGCTAACGTCCAACTCTGGAGGAGCTTCTACAGTGGCTTTGAGTGAATGCCAGAGGGTACACTCATACTGAGAGAAATAATCCTGGTAGCTAGCGATGCGCATACCCAGGGTGGAGGCAGCGAAAACTCGCTTCCCCAAAGTGTCAATCTTATGATATTCATTATTTACTGGACATGCCACAGATTCTTGAGGAAGGACGGCTTTGTCATTCTCTTCCGACAACTATGGCATCAGCAAAGGCTTGCGAGACCAGAATAGGACAATCCTTGGGAGGGGTGTATTTCCTATCTATAGATTTGGCCACAGAAGGAATAAGCACCGGATTATCCCACACCATTTGTGAGAGAGAGTCTCAAAAGAGGGTTGCATGGGAGGAGTCAATTCCATAGGAATATCCAGAACGTGCAGATACTGCAGACGCAGCAATTTCTCAGGATCAATCTCTGAAGTCTGGGAGAGTGATATTCATGTTCTTAAGCAGAGACTTAAGGAAAGGTCCTCGACCAGAGGCTCTGCTGGAAGAGAGGGTTTATTTGCCACCCCAGAGAGGAATTGTCGTCAAAGTTGTCTCCTAATTGAAGATCAGGATCAGGCTCAATATTATCTCCTACTAGTTCTGGAGGGACAGAGTAAATAGGAAAGGGGGAAGGGGGGGGAGGAGGAGGAGGAGCTCCAAGAATCAGAGTCGAGAACCCCAGTGCCCTACGCAGCACCGAAGGTGCTCCCAGTGCTGGCACAGAGTGCGGCGCCGAAAACACCAGTGGCACCGGCACGGGAAAGCCGTCAGCACACCCGTTACTGCAAGACCAGAGGCCCCTAACATCCCACTCGGGGAGGAAGATCTGAGAAATTCAGCAGGAGAGAATGGCACCTGTGCTGGCCCCTGGGCCACAGCCATATGAGGGGGAAAAGCACCAGAGTGCAGTGTCAACGGCACCGGAGAAGGTGCCGCATGACTAGGAAGTTCCAACTGCCCTGCGCGCAGGCCCGAAACCGGTAGGTCCGACGGCCCTGGCGACAGACTCACCAGCTTAGGCAGGCAGGACAGCCACCGAACCCACTGCTCCATAAGAGCGGCCCAATGATGAAACTGCTCACCGGAGGACCCCCCCAAGGGGCAGGGAGGGTCTCTGGAGTTGAGGATACTGATCACCAGGAACAGAGACCATGGGCGTCCCCGGAGGAGTAGGAGTTGATCCTCTGCCACTCGCCACCAACAATTGACGTGCAGACATACCAGAGGGTGACCTCAAGCAGTACTGTTTCTTCTTTGACTGGGAGGCCAAAGAAGAACTCGAGGTTGAGTGGTGCCAAGTCCTTGACGATGATCAAGAATGGTACCGCTTCTTTTTGTGCTTTTGGGAGGACTACCCATTCCCCCCTCCCCCGAGCACTGGACTACCTGTAGTCAGACCCCCCCCCCTCCATAGAGGGCGGTGGACTAGACCCAGCCCTGCTGAAAACACAGCTTTCATGCTAAGTCTTCCTACCATCACCTGCCCCATTCATGGTCGACTCCGTCGAAGGAGGGCTGAAGACTTCTTTTTTGATGAAAAATTACTTTACTTTTTTTTTACTGAATTTAATAAATAAATAAAACCTAATCAAATACTTAAACGACTATAGCTGCTGTCATATAGACGTGAAAATCTGACTCCCAGCGGGTGAGCATAGTCGTCACTGAAGTGCACTCGTTGACAGGGAAAAAATGAACTGAGGTGGTTGGAGGGTCGACGCTGAGGTAGCCTATACGGCGTGAGCCAGTCTCACGGCCCTACCTAGGTGCTGGCCCTCCTGAAGATTTTTGGCTCCTGCTGGTCCTAGTGCCTCCGGCATAGTTCCCATTAATGTGAATGAGTGGTGGAGGCTTTATGTCTAGGAAGATCTAGTGCACTACCTATAGAACAATGGTCTACAGGATAGTTAACAGCATGGGTTTGTGGCAGGGAGGTTTTATCACACCAACTTCAGTTTTCTTTACATAGGTAACAAAGGTTTACCATCCACCCGGTGATGAGAAGCGATTCCTTCAGGAAGTGGCGGACTTCGTCGTCGATATAGCGTTCGAGTCGCCCAGATTGATGGTTCTGAGCGACTTCAATGCCTGGGTTGATGACGAACTCTTGCAATTTGGTCAACACTTCCTCCAGTTAATGACAAGGCTGGGCCTTACACCAGTGGTTTCCTCTGCTACACATAAATGTGGACACTCTTTGGACCTAATCTTCCTTCTAGGGGTCGAGGCATCCGATGTAGGGGTGGAACCCGTCGGGTGGTCAGATCATTACACCGTGGGGTTTCATTTTTGCACCCCTTCTAGAAGGCCTGCCCCTACGGAGTTGGTTAGGTACCGCCCTTTGCGGGATATAGATCCCCAAGGCCTTGCGGTGGTGCTGACCTCCATCCCCACGTTGAAGCAGTGATCCAGAGACCCTCGTGCCGGCCTGTAACACAGCCGTTGCGGGAGCTCTGGATTTCATTGCTCCAGTTCGTGTTTGCCCCCTTTCCCTTTGCCCCAAGGCCCCTTGGTTTGATGGGATGTTGAGGGAGATGTGGAGACAGGGGTGAAGGTTAGAGCGTTGCTGGCGAAAGTCCACCCTTGATGCCGACCACCTTAGATTGATGGATCATTATTTGGTCTATCAATCTGCAATCACCCGTAAGAAGGCAGAGTTCCTGTCCAGGGAGATTGCGGTTGCTTGGAATCGACCAGCTCAGCTGTTTCGAACTGTGGACAGACTGTGCAGCCCAGCTTGTCTGCAAGTTCAGAAAGTCTTTTCGCACTGGAGTGGCCACAGTCGGTTCTTCAGAATAAGGCGTCGAGGCATTAGGCCGAACTGCTGCCACTACACTCTAGGGGTTGCCGTGAGCCGGTGTGAGATCATGGTGCCTCGGTTTTCCTGGAGTTCCTTCAGTCAGCTGGAGTTCATTGATGTCATGAGGATCATCCACCATATGCGCCCTACGTGCAAAGTTTGGACCCTGGACCAACCTCCCTAATTTTGGGTTGTATTGACATCATTGGTCCAGTCCTTGTGCAGATAGTCAGGTGCTCCCTGGAATCTGGCGAGTATCCCAGCTCCCTGAAAGAGGCGGTGGTGACACCCTTCTTGAAGAAAGCTACCTTGGACCCTGACTGTCTCGAAAACTACAGACCTATCTCTAACCTTCTCTTTGTTGGGAAGGTGATTGAGAAAGTAGTGGCTGCACAACTGGAGGACCATTTGACCATCCATGACGTCTATGAACCCCTCCAGTCCGGTTTTCGTAAAAGACATAGTATCGAGACAGCACTGGTTCGGGTGCTCAATGATCTCTTGATGGCCAGAGATCGGAAGAATAGTTCCATTTTGGTTCTCCTCGACCTTTCTTCAGCATTTGACACCGTAGATCACATTGTGTTGACAGAACGCCTGAGGCTGTTTTGTGGAATATCTGGAACCGTCTTAAGACGGTTCACATCATTCCTCACTGGGAGATCACAAAGAGTTGTGTCCGGGGTTTTTTCCTCGGATTCAACAGCTTTGTTGTGTGAGGTGCCTCAGGGTTCAGTACTGTCACCCATGTTATTTGCGGTGTATATGCTACCCATCGGAGACATTGTAAGGAGGTATGGGCTGAGGTTTCACTGTAACGCAGATGATACCCAGCTCTACCTTTCTTTTGCCACTGACCAGGAGGGTGCTCTCTCAGTCTTTAATAGCTGTCTAAAACAAATCCAGGAGTGGGTGAATTCTAGCTGGCTGAGGTTGAACTCTGATAAGACTGAGGTACTGGCTGTGGACCTGGGTCGACAGATAGTGGGGGTCGGGTGATGGTGCGTCTTCCGGAATTTTTCTTGGAGGCGTTTCTCTCCCGACCTCTGAATGGGTGTGGAACCTGGAAGTAGTTCTTGATGACGGGCTGCATTCGCAGGTGACTGCAGTCGTCAAGACTTCCTTTTATCATCTTAGGAACATCGCCAGGATTCGGCATCTTGTTCCGTCTGTCGACCTGCCAACATTAATCCATGCCTTTGTGTCCTCGCGCTTGGATTACTGCAACTCCCTTTATCTAGGGCTTTCTGGGGTTGAAATCCATTGCTTGCAGCTAGTGCAGAATGCTGCAGCCCGGCTTTTGACAGGTTCTAGTAGATCCTGTCACATTACTCCGTTGCTGCGTGAACTGCACTGGCTGCCAATCGATGGTGGATCACCTTTAAAGTCAGATTGCTGACTTTCAAAGCCCTACGATCTGGGCCCAGTCTACCTGAAAAGAACTTCTGGTTTCCTTATCGCCCTAATAGATCACTCCGCTCGGCCGACGAGGGGTTGCTAGAGATTCAGGGTGGTTGAAATCTTCAGGCGCTCAGGCTTTTTCATATGTGGCCCCCACCCTTTGGAACTCTCTACCCTGTCGGTTGCGGGAGTGCACCTCTGTGGAGGATTTCAAGAAAGGTTTGAAGACTTTTTTGTGGGAAACTGCATTTTTAGAATACTGATTGAATTAATTGTTTTGATCCAGCTGAATTTCTTTTAATGATTTCTATTGTCTTAATCTGTTATTTATGTATGTACGGTGCCTTGACAACTGAAAGGCGCCTTATAAATAAAAATTATTATTATTATTATTAAATAAGGGCCATGCTGTGTATTTACTCTATTTCAGTTTCAGCAAGGCTTCTGACTTGGTGCCACACAGAAGACTGCTGAGGAAGCTGGAGGACCTGGGTGCGGCCAGAGACATAGATAGGTGGGAAACTGACTGAAGGAGAGACAGCAGAGTGAGTTGGTAAATGGGATCAAATCAGAAGAGAGGGATGTCACAAATGGGGTACTGCAGGGATATGTCTAGGGTCCTGTCTTCTTCAACATGTTCATCAGCAACATTGGAGAGGGCATCCGGGGCAAGCTGCAGATGATACAAAGCTCTGTGGTAGGATAGATAGTGAAAGTGATCAGGAAGATGTAGAGGGATCTACAAAGGCTAGAGAGGTGCTCTAAGGTTTGGCAGTTGCAAGTCAGTGCCAAAAAGTTGAAGATTATTCACCTAGGGAACAAAAACCCCAGGACAGAGTACTGGATGAGAAGGATAAAGCCGAGCACTATGGCTGAAGGAAGGAACCACTCCCTCACATAATCAAGCCAGTGCAACAAGGCCGATCTTAAGGCTAGCAGGATGCTGGGGTATATTGGAAGGGGTGCTGACAGTAGGAAAAAGGAGGTATTACTACCTCTGTATAGCTCACTGATGAGGCTGTACCTGGAATAGTGTTGTCAGTTTTTGAGTCTTCACCCATGGACAGACGGCGACATGCCGCAGACAGTGCAACGCAAGGTGACCAAGACGATTCAGGGCCAGCAGGGCAGATGTTATGAGGACTGTCTCAAGGCACTGAACATGTACTCAATGGAGACCAGCAAGAGAGGTGGGATATGACAGAGCCTTTAAGGTCCTGAAGCAAACAGACAAGGTGAACTGCAGGGAACTATTAAGCAGGAGCAAAAATTCAACAACGCAAGGTCACAAGTGGAAACTGGAAGGGGGAAGATTTAAGAGGGATATGAGGAAGTTCTACTTTACAAAAAGGATGATGGAGCTGTGAAACAGTCTACCAGTGTAGGTGGTTGGCGCCAAGACCATAAATGGTTTCAAACATCGCTGGGACAGAGTGAAGGGTTTGGTTGTTACCCAGGTCGATAACAGCAGGGTAGGGTGGGGGCACAACCCTGTATGAACAAGAGGTGGCTGGGCAGATAGGACCTATGGACAGACTAGATGGACGCTTGGTCTTTTTCTGCTGTCATTGTCAATGTTTCTGTGTTTCTGTCAGCATCAGCTAAATTTCCGTCAACTCCCCCGCTTCAGAACTACATTGGGTCAGAGTTTCAAATTCCTTTGATTACATCACCCCAAGCTCTGGAACATCTTACTGGCCCATCTGAGGAAGGTAAAATCTCTATGGTCCTCTAATTGTTACTCAAACAGTATCTTCTTGACCTCTGCAAATGAAGCTGTTTTACTCCAACTGGAATTAACAGAAACATCATTTTTTTTTCTTCTCTGGTAACTGGGTAAGACCCACTAGGCACAAGTCCCTATTTTCAGGGGTGACCTGGGAGTACTGAGGAGGTTAAGTGACTTGCTCAGAGTCACACAGTATGCAGGTGGAGGATGTGGGAATCAAACCCTGGTCTGCTGGATGTATCAAGCTCATTCAAAGCTCGTTACTCTAACCCCTAGGCTATACTGCCATCCAGTCTGCCCTGTTTTACCCTATCCTACCCCAGGCCCTACTCTACTGTATAGTCAGGGTTATTGCCCTTTCCTCCTTCCCTTGCCCTACTGCTTCCTCCTGTGTAACTATTTAGCCTTTTACTCAGCTGTGTTTGAAACCATTAATGATTATTGCACACACCACCTCTGCTTATAGGTTGTTCCATGGCTCAACCATTTTCTCTGTAAAATTAAACCTTCTCAAGTCCCTGATGCATCCCCTCATCAGCTTCCATTCATGTCCCCGTGTTCTTTATTCACCATTCTTTTTTAAATTTTTATGAAGATTTTCAAGTAGTATATATAAAACGTATGATGCAAAAATATCAAACTTGGAAAAGAAAGAAGCAAATAACAGCTAGATATACTTACTCGAATTACTAATCAAAATATAATTCTAAATCATGAAACCTGTGATACAAATCTATAACCATCATTTAACTATCCAAGGTAGCTACAAATGCATACTTAAACTAATAAATAGGAGGACACAAGAATATTAAAAGAGGAACAAATAGATTGCTACATAAAACGTGTTTATGCATCAGACCTGAATTCTAAAAAAGGACCCCACATGGATTGGAACAATTCAGTTTTGTCTATAATCATATAACTAATTTGTTCATTGGTTGCAAGGATCCCCAATGAGTCAACCCATTCCTTTTTTTATTAGTCATTCCTGATAAATATTTCCTTGCAATCTACCTTGTTCACTCCTTTGAGGAACTTGAAGGTCTCTTATCATATCACCCCTCTCCCTTCTGGTCTCTAGCAAGTATGTATTCAATTAAGCTGATCCTCATAGGATCTGCTGTGCTGGCCCTGAATCATTTTGGTAACCCTTCATTGCACCATCTCTAGCCTGTTTTATTATTTTCTTAGGTGGGAACTCCAGAACTGGGCACAGTATTCCAGATGTGGCCTCGGCAGTCATTTACAGAAAATTAGTATCACCTCTTTCCTCCTGCTGGCGAACTCCATCCCAATAATAATAATAACTTTATTTGTATTGCACCTTTCAAAAAATCAAGGTGCCTTAACAATAAAAGATAAAACAAAATACTATAAAATACAGTTAAATACACATTGCCATAAAATGCATAACTTCTATAAAATCAGACAAGGTAGGCTAGGTGCCATAGATAGGTTTTTAGGTCCTGTTTCAATCCCTCCACGGTCATGCACTACCGAAACTGATGGGGTAGAGAATCCCAAAGGGCTGGGGCCTCATACATGAATGCACAGGCCCCTGAAGATTTTAAGGATACCCTTGGAATATCTAGCAACCCCTCATCAGCCGAGTGGAGCGGAGCGATCACTCAGGGCAGTACAGAACCAGAAGCTCTTTCAGGTAGTCCGGGCCCTGTCCATGTAGGGCTTTATAAGTCAGAAGTCCGACTTTAGTGATCTGCCACTGAACCGGCAGCCACTGCAGTTCGCACAGCACTGGAGAGATGTGACAAGTATGGGCAGTTCCCATCAACAACTGGGCTGCAGTATTCTGAACCAGCTGCAAGCGGTGGATATCAACTCCAGGTAGCCCTAGATAAAGGGAGCTGCAATAATCAAGGTGAGAGGTCACAAAGGCGTGGACCAGCATAGGAAGATCACCGGACTGAACTAGGTGCTTGACCCTGGAGATGTTCCTCAGATGACAAAAGGAGGATTTGATGACTGCCGACACCTGTGATCGCAGTGTCATCCCATCATCAAGAATCACCCCCAGGTCTCGCACCCATTCAGAGGTAAGAAGCTGGGAGCCTCCCAGGAAAAGTCCTGAAGGCAAACCCGCTCCCGACCCCTCTAACTGGTGACCTGGGTCCACAACCATCACCTCAGTCTTTTCCGAATTCAACTTCAGCCAGCTGGAATACATCCAACCCTGGATTTCAGCAAGGCAGTTATTAAATACCATGAGAGCTCTATCCTGGTTGGCTGCAAAAGACAGGCAGAGCTGACTACCATCAGCATAGGGGTGAAACCTCAGCCCATACCATCTTACAATGTCTTCGAGGGGCAGCACGAAAACTGCGAACAACATGGGGGAACAATACCGAACTCTGAGGGACACCACATAACAGAGACTGGGTCAGACCAACAAATCCCCAACACCACCCTCTGAGTTCTGCCAGTGAGGAAAGATTTAAACCACCTGAGGACTGTACCAGACAGGATGCAGATGAACCTCAGGCGTTCAAGAAGAACCCTACTGTCCACAGTGTTGAATGCTGATAAGAGATCAAGAAGGACCAAGATGGAACGGTTTTTCTGATCTCTCGCCATCAGGAGATCATTGAGCACCCGAACCAGCGCAGTCTCGGTACTATGCCTCTTTTGGAAACCAGATTGGAGAGGTTCATAGATGTCATGAATGGTCAAATGGTTCTCCAGTTGTAGGGCCACTACTTTCTCAATTACCTTCCCCACAAAGGGGAGGTTAGAGATTGGTCTGTAGTTAGCAGGGCAGCCTGGGTCCAGATAAGCTTTCTTCAGGAAGGGTGTCACCACCGCCTCCTTCAGGGAGCTGGGGAGCTCACCGACTCAAGGGAACACCAGAGTATCCATGCTAAGACCGGGCCTGTGATATCACAACAACCCATAATCAGGGTGGTTGGGCCTGGGTCTAAACTACAGCATGCACGGCGCATACCCTGGACAATCCGCACGACATCGATGAACTCCGGACAATCAAAGGTATGCCAGGAAATGTGAGGGAAAGTGACAGAGCACCGATCGGTAGTATTTCCCATAGAGTGTGCTGGTTGGAGCCCCACCCTGATGTCAGCCAACTTATCCATAAAAAATTGAGCGAGCTCATCACACTCCACTTGTGAAAAGGCTCTTCGAATCTGCAGGCAGGCCAGGTTGCACAGACTCTCTACAGTTCGAAAGAGCTGAGCCGGTCAGTTTTGAGCAACCGCAATCTCCACGGACAGGAACTCTGCCTTCTTACGGGAGACTGCAGATTGATAGACTTGATAATGTTCCATCAATCTAAGATGGTCAGCCTCCAGGATGGATTTCTGCCAGCAACGCTCTAACCTTGGTCCTAGTTGCCGCATCTCCCTCAAGGTCCCGTCAAACCAAGGGGACCCAGGGTGAAAGGAGACAGGACGAAAACAGACAGGAGCAATAGCGTCCAATGCTGTAGAAATGGCCTTATTATATGCCAATACCAAAGCCTCTGGACTACTACTTGAACCAGGAAGAGCCGATAGGCCTCCAGGCCTTCAGAGCTTACATCTCGTAAAGGGCAGTACCTGACCATCTCCACAGGGGTAGGCCTGCGAAGGGGTGTGCAGAAACTGAACCCCACGGTGTAGTGATCGGACCATCCAACAAGTTCCGCCCCCAAGCCGAAGGCTCCAATCCCCAGGAGGAAGACTAGGTCAAGAGAGTGACCATGTTTAGCAGTGTAGCAGAGGTAACAATCTGTGTAAGGCCCAGTGATGTCATCAACTGAAGGAAGTGTTGTCCAAACTGCGAGAGATCGTCATCGACCCAGGCGTTGAAGTCGCCCAGGACCATCAGCCTGGGTAACTCAAATGCCATGTCGATCACGAAGTCCGCTACTTCCTGAAGGAAATGTTTCTCATCCCCGTGTGGATGACAGAGGAAGGTAATCCTACAACCTACACCTGCTACTACAGTACACTCAAATGACCCAGCCTCCTCAACTGATACACTCATGAGGCCCAGTTAGGTCTTGAAACAGACCGCAACCTCTCCCGCGGTCCAATCTCAGGTGGTGTATCATCAAGTACCCGGCTGGAATTGCGGCCCCCAACATGGGGCCAGCATTCTCATCCAGCCAGGTCTCAGTGATGCAAGCCAGATCTGCTTGGATGGGCTTCTGGGGCCGCCTGAGCTACCTACCCACCGATATTGGTGATGCCCTTGGGTATGGAGACCAGGCATGGAAGACCATGTTCCAGGTTCCATTTTGGCCCAGGGTGTCTTCTGGGCCTAACAACCCTGATGCGATGGCCTCGCTCATTCATCCTCCACCATTTGCACCCCTCCTCTGGCGGGCAATACTCAGCACTCTACAGCACTGGTAAGTTGAAAACTGCAACTGGGAGAGGTGAAAGGGCAGAGGGCACGAAGGGTAGAGGATGAATAGCGCACAGCCGTGGGGGGAGGCCTCCAACACATAATGTTACCCCAATCAAAACAAAACTACACCACACCAAACACAAAAGAAAAATCCCAACTAATCAACTTAAACAAAACCCAAAATACATAAAATACTCCCACAACTGTTACTTGGGGAGAGTCAAACAAAACCCCACAAAACAATTAAACAACCACCCATAAAGATTAAGTAAATTAAACCCCTATCAGAGTCTCTTCTTCTCTCTTACCCTGACAGGCTGAAAACTTCAAACATATAAATCAAACAATATAGCAAATACCCCTCAATCACCCACCCCCCATAAAATAAAATATGCTAAAACGAATTTAAAATAAAAGTAACTCAGTCTCAGAGTCCAGGACAGCAGTTAGGTCAGCTTAAAGAAAACCAGTCATAAAGTGAATAATAGAGTTCCTTAAAGCTGTAACTGTAACTTAAATTCAAGGGTATGGAACAAATCAAACAAAAGAAATAAAACTCTTCAGCCCCCTGAGGCCCTCTCACAACCTACGGAGGCCAACAAAGCACACGTACTCTCACTACCTGAGCCAGAATAAAGTCAGTATCTCAAATGATTTTTTTCAGCCCCCAGGCACTCTTACTACATGGGGAGTCTGACAAAAACCACGGGCACTCTCACTGCCTTCCAAGATGAGTATCAGCAAAGCAAATAATAATGTTAAAGGTCTGACCGTATGCAGGCAGGATATATTTAAAACAGGAGTCCTCTTCTCAGTGTCTGATTAGTGCAAGAGCGAAGGCCAAAAAAATCCCATACGGGGGACCGCGGCTGAAAATGCCCACAGCCACCACTGTGGATCCCCGCCGGTGCCAGCCCACCGGTTGGCCCCCTTGAGAAACCTAAGAGGACCGTCAGCCTGGTCCGCCAGCTACCCAACTAAACTGAAGCCCAGTCCCCCGTGCAGCCACGAGCCTCAGCCACCAGACACCCCACAGGGTCAGAACCACCCGCTAAAACTGCACAAGACTGATCCAACCTCCTGTGCCAATCAAAACGGCATCGCAGGGCCTTCGACTGGTAGCTTAATCCATAGCTGAAACCAAGATCCAGGCACGTTTCCCTTACGCTACACCAATCACAGCCAAACTATTTCCCCCAACAGTCCGCCTCCTCTCCACGACCTTTCCCCTCACGATTTCTCAATTCCTATTCCTGGTCAGCCTAGACCAAAACATGACAGGACAAACATAAGAAATAGCAGCAAACTGCCTCCAGACAACTCCAGGTAAGGAATAACAAAGGTGCTTAAAAATGAAGACAGAAGGCCCAGCATAAAACTAGTTCGTTCAGAGTGGTAGTGGGACAAAAATGAAATGGCCCCAGTGCACACTACGGAGTTGTTATGGACGCCCTGGTATCGCTCTTAGATTCGCCCTAAATGACTCACTTTCAGCCCTTACTAACCTAACCAAGCATATAAAAACTAAAACAAAAATTAGAGAATCGCAGGGAGAGCAAAGTCAAACAAAAATAGGGCAGAAATTATAAAAATCACAGACTAGCTACCGGAGTAGCTTGTAGCACGCCCAGCCCGGCAGCCATCTTGTAGTAATACAGCAAGCAACTGCATTTCATTGTTTTAGGGAATCACTTATGACTCCCAGATCTGTGTCTTCGGAGGTAGTGTCCAACTTAACCCCTGCCATCCAATACTCCGTCATGGGGTTCTTGATCCCAATGGGTATCACCATGCATTTTTTGGCATCCAACTTCAACTGCCAAACCTTGGACCACCACGCAGTCCTTTGACAATACAATACCTCTGCAACTCCCCAACTCCTTCCTCATTGTCTACCCTGCCACAGAACTGGGTGTAATCTGCAAAGAGACACATCTTGCCGTGTATGCCTTCTCCTATGTCACTGACGAATATATCGATAAGGACCAGCCCCAGTACTGAACCCTGTGGTATCTCACTTATGACCTCTCTCTCTCCCCCTCCCCCAACTTGATCCCAATTACTCTCACTCTCTACTGTCTCCCCCCCCAAGCCAGCTTCCCACCCATCTAACTTGATCCTTTGCTGCCCCAGATCCTCTGATCATCCACCTACATATCCCTATCTGTACCACTGCCTTGTCTAATGGGCCATTCGCCTCTATAAATAGACTCTGTCCCAGCAGGTTTCACCCAATTCCAAAATCTAACTAAATCAATAAATAAAACTCTCAGTACATTAGTGCTGGCATTGCTGTTGGTTTTCTTTAGCTGTTTCCCCGAAGGTGGTGGTGTTGTTGCAGGATTTGAGTCTTTATGTAGAAATCATTTAGCATCCAATGTTACTCGAGCACATTTATTCTAGCAAAATGAGTATCTATAGCATGTGGTCATAACTTAAATCCACTATACACAGCAAAAAACAGCCAGCTTACCAGACCAACAATCAGAAGGAAATATCTTGCTTCTGGTTCCCGGTATCCTTCAGTGGTTGTCTCCTTTTTTCCCCAAAAGTGACGTTGTGGAAACACCTCACGCCATATTACCATCTGGACAATGCGTGGCTCTGCTCCGAGGGATAACAAGCAATAGTGCCGACAGTAGAGGGAGATGTCTAGGAGGTCCTCCTTCGGCAAATGACTGCTAAGAAGGTAACCCTGAAATATGCCAATTCATTTTAGATGATGAAACAGACAGATGCCAATACAGCGTAAAGTTATGTTTGTAGGTAATAGAGATGGATAATAAAAGGAAGTTTCTTTTACATTTGTTTCCCACGTCTCCCATATTGCCACTCTGCCCCCCCCCCCCATGGCATCTGGCACAGATATGGCAAGCCCCTTCCGCTGGCCAAGAGGGCAGTGGAGTACCTGCCTCCACAGATGTCCAAGTGGCTCAGACCCTACCTCTGAGAGCCAACAGTCTCCCCCAACACAGTATATGTGGCCCGTTGCTGACCCCAGTTAAAGAGTCTGATCCATGTCTCTGAAGTGGACAGCCACATCACAAAGAAAGTCATGGGAACTTGTGTTATTTGTCGGCACCTTTTTTTAACTTTGAACCAATTATAAATGAGTAATAGCTTACATAAAACTTCAGTGATATACAAGATAGGTCTTAAAACTGATTATTTGATTAGTACTGTACGACTATTCTAGGTCTGATAACGGTCCAGTTAAAATCGACGTGTGCTGTCTCATAGCCAAGTGGTTACTGTGCTGCATTAGCATGCAGGAGGCCTGGATTCAAGAGTAGGCCCAGGAGCTTGTGAGAATCAGACCTGGGGGTTAGGTGAAAGGGAAAACCTGTGGGTACTGAGGGTAGAGCCTTGGGAATAGCTCGGAGGGGGGTCTCTGGGGGTGGTGGCACCCGAGTGGCTCCCGGGGTGTCTGGAATTTGGGTGGTGAGGCCAAGGAGACGCCCTGAGGTGAATGGGAACCTGAGAGGGGGGTTACCATGCTTAGTTTCCATACCCAAGGGCTCCAAGACAGATTGTGGGCAGCTGGCTTGTCTGGCTGCCCCACCTCACCCTACTCGGGCTGTGTTATGCAATGCCAGGTCGATGAGGAACAAGACTGCCATAATGGCACAACTGATATCCCTGGTCGACCTGGCTTGCATCATGGAGACCTGGCTGGATGAAAATGCTGCCCCTATTTTGGAGGCAACGGTGCTGACCGGGAACTCCGTGATTCACAACCCGTGGGAGGATTGCAGGGGCGGGGTGACTATTTGGTTTTAAATCTGGCCTGAAGCTCAGAGTGCTACCTATAGGTCACATGATCTTTCAAGTGTGGGTGCAGATTTCGCTGTCCTGTGCTCATCGCCTCCGGGTGTGTATAGGGACTTTACTGGGAGATCGAGGTGCTCTTCGCTGGCCTGTGTTGGAGTTGCCCAGGTGGTTGATTCTGGGGGACTTCAAGTTTTGGGAATGATCTTCTGGGGAGAATGAGGGGGCCCTGCGTCTGTCACAGAATGTAACAACAGCTACGCACTTGGGTGGCCACACACTGGATTTGGTCTTTTCTTTAGGGTTAGATGTGAGTGACCTCAGTGTAGATCCTGTATTTTGGTCAGATCATAGCACCGTGGGTTTCATGCTTAGGGGCACCCCCCCGCCTAGATAGTCCCGCCCCTCTGTGGAGATGGTCTGGTACTACCCGTTAAGAAGAGTTTCCTCTATGGGACTGTCGGCGGTGCTGGACTTATCGAATGTTGGGGCAGCTTGTGTGGTTGGAGTGGAGGAAGCAGTGGCAGCCTATAATGGGGCTGTTGCTGTGGCCTTCGATTCCATCACACCCATTTGTATCCATCCCTTGTCTACTCGGCGGAGACCTCCTTGGTATGATGAGGATCTCCGGGGTTTAAAGACAAAGGAGCAGAGGTTAGAGAGGTGCTGGAGATCATCTGGCCTGCTGGAGGACAAATTGGCCCTGAAGTTGCATTATGTCGACTATCAGGAGGCAATCTCCTGCAAGAAGGTGGAATATTTATCCAGGGAGATTGCTTCAGTGAGGAACAGACTGGCTCAGCTCTTCCGCACGGTAGACAGGCTTTTACATTCCGCCTATCTCTGTGTTGGGGGAGCAAGTTCTAGCACTAGGTGCGAGGAGCTGTCTGTGTTCTTCGCTGACAAGGTGTCCTCTATCAGGGAAGAGGTCTCTTCGAGTACCTCTTGAAGGAAATGCAGGGTCTGGCCTGAAATGTGCTGAAATACTCCTCCTGTCTGGGATGAGTTTGAGCTGGTTGGGGTGGAGGAGGTGACAGAGACAATCTCGATGCTGCGGCCAACCCAATGTGATCTGGACCCAGGTCCGACCCAACTTTTGGTTCGATGTCTAGACCTGATTGGACCTGTGGTTGCTGAGGTCGTCTGAAGTTCCTTGAGGAGTGGGATCTTCCCATTGGCCTTGAAAGAGGCATTGGTTAGACCCTTTTTGAAGAAACCCTCTTTGGACCCGGACTGCCTCAGCAACTACAGGCCGGTCTCAAACCTCCCATATTTAGGGAAGGTTATTAAGAAGGTGGTGGCTGTACAGCTCGAGGAACACCTTGCCTCTTCCTCCACCTATGAGCCTTTCTAGTCTGGGTTCCACGTGGTGCATAGCACAGAGACTACAAGAAGGAGGGATGGAGGAACAATGGGGAATAATCAAAACAGCCATCACAGAGGCAACAAGCCTTTGTGTGAAGCGAATCAATAAAACAAAACGAAGGAAAAAAACCCACTACGGTTCTCAAAAGAGGTGGCAGGGAATGTTAGGGTGAAAAGGACAGCATTCAGGAATTATAAAGAAACACAGAAGGAGCAGGACAGAGAACTTTATCAGTTAAAACAGAAGGAGGCAGGGAAGGCAGTCAGAATAGCAAAGGCCCAAACTGAGGAAAAGATAGCCAATTCTGTTATGAAGGGGCATAAAACCTTTTATAGGTACATCAGAGAGTGAAGAAAGACCAAGGGAGGGATACAGAGACTTAATAAAGGGAAGGGAATGTGGGCAGAGGGTGATAGTGAAAAAGCAGGGATACTGAATGAATATTTCTGCTCAGTATTCACAACGGAAGAGGAGGGGGAGGTACCTAAACCAAACAAGAGAAACACTCTGGATACGGGGGGTCGATACCAGTCCATTCACAGAAGAAAGGGTTTGAAAGAACCTTGAAACAGGGTGGACAAAGCAATGGGGCCTGATGGGATTCACCCCAGAATTCCAAAAGAACTAAGGGTAGAACTAGTGACACCACTGACTACTTTCTTTAACAAATCATGGGAGGATGGGGTGGTACCTGAGGACTGGAGGAGGGCGGATATGATTCCACTTCACAAACGCGGGAGCAGGGCAGAGGCAGGAAACCACAGACCAGTTAGTTTGACCTCAGTGGTAGAGAAAATGATAGAATCACTTCTTAAGGAAAGAACTGTTGAGTACCTAGAGGCCAGTGGGTCACAGGACCCAAGGCAGCATGGATTCACAGCGGGAAGGTTGTGTCAGACGAATCTAATAGATTTCTTTGAATTGGTGACCAAAATAGTAGACCAGGGAGGGGCTGTGGATATGACCTACCTAGATTTTAGCAAGGCATTTGACACAGTCCCACACAAAAGATTAATATACAAGTTAGCCAGCCTTGGAGTGGGTCCCAAGGTGGTGGCCTGGATAAAATATTGGCTGGACAACAGGATGCAGAGGGTAATAGTAAATGGAGTCCACAGTGAAGAAAGGAGGGTAACTAGCGGTGTACCGCAGGGTTCAGGACTGGGACCAGTCCTCTTTAATGTCTTTATAAGTGACATTGGAGAGCACCTGGAAGGAAAAGTATGTCTTTTGCAGATGACACAAAGCTCTGCAACAGGGTTGATACACAAGGTGGGGTGGAAAGGATGAAATGGGACTTGACAAGCTTGGAGGAATGGTCAAATGCATGGCAGCTCAGATTCAATGCAAAGAAGTGCAAGGTAATGCACTTGGGAAACAAAAACCCAGGCGAAGAGTACACAACAACAAAAATCGAAAGGGACCTGGGAGTAATTATATCAGATGACCTAACGGTGGGCAAGCAATGTGAGAAGGCAGTAAGGAGGGCTGGGGGGATACTGGGTTGCATAGGGAGAGGCATCAACAGTAGAAAACAGGAAGATGTTATACCTCTGTACAGACAGTTGGTGAGACCCCATCTGGAGTACTGTGTGCAGTTCTGGAGACCCCATCTCCGCAAAGACATAGACAGAGTGGAGGCTGTTCAGAGGAAGGCAACCAAAATGGTGCAGGGTCAGCACCAGCAGTCATATGAAGAGAGGCTAAAGCAGCTCAATATGTATACCCTCGAAGAAAGGAGGGAGGGGGGACATCATAGAAACTTTCAAGTACCTCAAGGGAATTAAAGTCCAAGAAGGTAGCATCTTTCAGAGAAAGAGATGTGCAAGAACAAGGGGGCACAATCTGAAGATAGAGGGGGACGGCTCAGAGGTAATGTTAGAAAGTATTTTTTCATGGAGAGGGTTGTGGATGCATGGAACAGCCTTCCTGAGGAGATTGTGGAGTCAACAGTGGGAGAATTCAAGAATGCATGGGACAGACATAAAGCAATTCTAGTGGGGGGTAGGAGGAAGTAAGCTGTTGGTTAACTAGAATCTGCAGCTTACTTCAGGTAGGGAAATGGGCAAACTAGGTGGGCCCAGCGGTCCTTGTCTGCCGTCAAATTCTATGTTTCTATGTTTGCCCTGGTGAGAGTACTTAATGACCTCCTGATGGTGAGGGACAGGAGAGGCCATACCATCTTGGTCCTCCTGGACCGCTCTGTGGCATCTGACACTGTGGACCATGAGGTGCTACTTGACCACCTGTGGTTCTGGTGTGGCCTGTTTGTTAACATCATCAACTGGTTCAGGTCATTCTTGACAGGCAGAGTGCAAAGGGTGTCAATGGGGTTAGCCTCATCTAATCAGAAGCCTCTGTGCTGTGGGGTTCCGCAGGGTTCGGTCTTGTTGCCCTTGTTGTTCACGACTGACATACTGCCATTGGGGGACATGATCAGGCATATAGGCTAGGTTTTCACTGCTGTGCAGATGATACCCAGGTGTACTTGTCCTGTGTGTCTGACACCTAGGTGTCAGCCTCTGTATTTAACAGCTGCCTTGATGAGATCCAGTTGTGGATGACTCAAAACTGGCTTAAGCTTAACCCAGAGGTACTGGTCGTGGATCCAGGTCGTCGGGGTGGAGGAGGATGAGGGGTTACCTCCTGGCCTAGTGTTAGGGGGTGTTCCCCTTACCCCATCTAGACAGGTGAAGGATTTGGGTGTGATCCTGGACGACGGTCTGATGCTTGATGCTCAGGTGTCGGCCGTCATTAGGAATGGATTTTACCATCTCTGAAATATTGCCCAAATCCGAGCCCTGATCCCGCCTGAGGACCTGTCCATGCCGGTGCATGCTTTCATCACTTCCAGGCTGAACTACTGTAATGCTCTGTAACTAGGGTTATCTGGAGGCAACCTGTGGTGCAGAACACGGTAGCAAGACTATTGACTGGGGTAAGATGGTGTGAGCATATCACTCCGGTCCTCTGCGGACTGCACTGGCTGCCTGTCAGGTGGAGGACTGTCTTCAAGGTAGGGCTCCTGACCTACAAAATCCTGCATGAAAGGAGACCTGTCTATCTGCAAGATCTTCTTGTCCCCTACCATTCGCCCTGGGCACTCCATTCTGCAAGGGGAGGCCTCCTTGGAGTTACCAGGGTTAGGCTGTAGCATTCTGGGGAAAGGGTGTTCTCGGTGGCAGCGCCTACCCTGTGGAACTCCTTTCCTGCTTATTTAAAGGAGGCTCCCACAGTAGAAACCTTTAAAAAGGGCTTAAAACGTATTTGTTTCAGCAAGCTTTTATCGATTGATTGTTTATTTTAAAGGGATAGATAGATGAATTTTAAATCCGCTCCCAGCTGAACTGTTCTGTACATACTGCTGTCTGTTTTACTGTACAGCACCCAGAGTCCCTGGAAATGGGCACTTTTATAAATAAAATATCTATCTATCCATCTATCTATCAGCAAGAACAGGGAAAAGGACACTAATCCAGATCGGGGTGATCTAAAGGCCACCAGGTCGCGATCAAGGGACAGACAGGGTACTCAGAGAGCTATTAAAGATGGCAGCAAGTATAGGGGTCATGGTGGCAGTTGGGGATTTCAACAGGCCGGATGTGAACTAGAATGTTCCAATCACAGCAAAATCTAGGATCAGATTCTGGTAGATGCTTGCCACGAGGCATTTCTAGAGCAATTAGTTCAGGGCCCAACAAGGGAAGAAGCCCTGCAGAATCTGGGGCTCACCACCAGTGAGAGGAAAAATGTAGCAGTCCTGCAACCACTCAATCCCAGCCACCACAGGACAGTAGCACCGGAGGTCCAGGTGGGGACAGGCAAAGGGGCAATAAGGGTATGGGACTTTGAAAAGGGGACTTTGGAAAAATTGGAGAACAGCATGAGGGACATAGTGAAGGTAGGCAGAGCAGAAGTGAGCAGCATTTTTAAAAGGCAATGACAGAAGCAGTAGATAGCGCCATTCCAAAAATATCCAAGGGTAAAAGGGCTAAGGGGCTAATGTGGTTCACAGTTGATATAAAGGTGGCAGTAAGAATCAAAAGGAGGGCATTTTCCAAGTATAAGGCTAGTCAAATGGAGGATGAAGGGATGGAGTACCTGGAAGCAACAAGAAAAAACACCAGAAAGGTGAGGGAGGCCAAAATGGAGAAGTGGCTCCAGCTGGCAATGGGGATGAAGAAAGAGGATAAGGCACTCTTCTGGTAAATCTGAGAGAAGCACAAGGTCAAAGGGGCTATACTGAGGCTAAAGTGCAAGAAAGGGTGTTAGGAGAGAGACAAAAGGAAGGCAGAGATACTGAACAATTATTTTTGTTTGGTATTTACTAAGGAAAAGGATGGGACACTGTCTAGACTGTGGGGTTAGGAAAGGTGGGAGCAAAGATGCTGGGGCAAAGGTCCAGAAAACAGAGAAAGAGTATTGGAAAAGCTAGCAGGGCTGAAAGTAGACAAATCTATGGGACCTGATGTCTTACACCCAGAATGCTAAGTGAGATAGGGATTATAGCAGGGCCACTAGCAGACATTTTCAATAGCTAGCTAGATAGGTGGGGGGAGATGTCCCTTGAGACTGGAGGACAGTGGCTGTGGTTCTACTACTCAAGAGAGGGAAGTGGGATGAGCCAGGGTACTACAGGTTAGTCAGCTTGATGTCTATAGTACAGAAGATCATGGCACTTTACTGAGGGAGGACCTGATGGACCTCCTAGAAGGGTTTGGGCTGCAGGATCCCAGACAGCATGGGTTCATGAGAGGAAGGTTTTGCCAGATGAATCTGGTCAAATCTTTCAACTGGGTTACCACAGCAGTAGACAAGGGATAGGCAACTGATATAGCATACTTTGACTATAGCAAGGCCTCTGACTCAGTCCCCCACAGGAGGCTGATCAAGAAGATTAGGGACCTTGTGGTAGAGGAAAAGATGGCAAACTGGGCAGAGAGTTGGTTGGGTAATACAACACAGAGGGCAGTAGTCAATGGAGACTTTTCAGTGGTGAGGGAAGTGACCAGCGGGGTACCTCAGGGATTGGTACTAGGACTGGTCCTCTTCAATATTTTCATCCATGACATGGGTGAAAGTATGAAGGGTAAGATCTGCCTCTTTACAAATTACACAAAGATCTGTGTAAGGGAAAAAACAGAGGAAGGGAAATAAGGGAGGATCTATGCTGGTTGGAGATCTGGTCTAAGATTTGGCAGTTGAACTTTAAAAAATGTGAATGAATGCACATTAGGAAGAGGAACCAAAGGGTGCAATATTAAATGGGAGGGGAGGTGCTGAATAGCATTCCAGAAGAAAAGGATAAGGTGAGGATATTTAAGATTCTAAAAATATCTGCACTCTGCAACAGGGCAGCGAGCAAACAAAATGCTGGGATACATAAGGAGGAGGATTAGCAGTAGAAGGCAGAAAGTGATCCTCCCTCTGCACATGTACGTACATACATACATACATACCCTTACCCTTACATACATGTATTTACAGGAAGACAGACAGACAGACAGAGATACTTACGCAAGAAAAGTAATCACCCAAACCACACAAAAAAAATCTGTCATGTAGTCAAGCACTCTGATGTCACTGTATTTGTTCAAATGAGGAGGACAGAGATACACATTTAGCTATGTTGAAAAACACCTTTATTGAGCAGGGACACTTCCAGAGAAATTGACAGGACACAAGTACCAAGGCAACAACTACTTCAGTATAAAGAAAAGACAGCAACAGACAGAAAACCCTTAGTAGTCACATATCATCCAAACCTTGAACTTCTACGCAAGATTATTGAAGACCTCCACCCAATACTTAGTGAGGATGAGACCCTTAATTGTATTTTTAAGAACTACCACTACTATCTTTTAAACAACCACCAAACTTAGCCAGCCTGATTATTAGGAGCAAGCTTCTGCCAGAACAGAATACCATAACACTAAATGGTACACGACCCTGCAATCAATGCACCTGCAACACTTGTGAGCTCATTTCCACTTTGGACTGTGTGGTTATATCACAAAACAGACAATTCAAGGTACATGGGAGTTATACATGTACATCACAACATGTTGTTTATTTCATTCAGTGCAAGAGATGTCCACAAACAGGTTATGTTGGAGAGACAAATCAACAGCTTCACACTAGGATGAACTCGCACAGACATACTATTAAAACAATGAAGACTGAAAAACCAGTGGGGCAACACTTCTCCCAGCCTGACCACTCAACTTCGGATATGTCAGTAATGGTCTTAACAGGAAATCTCAAACGCACACAACAGAGATGAGCTTTTGAGATTAAACTTATTTTACATCTCAATATGGTAGCAGATGGGATGAACATAGATCTGGGTTTCATGTGGCATTACAGAATTTAACATCCACAGACCTCTTCTTCTCGGACTGGATTATTATAGGACTTCAGCGTGCACGTGTGTGTGTGTGTTTTGGGAGGTATGTGAATATGACAGGTGTGGGGCTTGCTGTCACATTGAGGTAGGCTTCTATTTAGATACATGGAGTCACAGTGTGTTATTACTCTTACTTCACACACATAATGGATAATATGAACTGGGGATCGAAAATCTAGGAAGCTGATTGGCCAGCAGCTCTTGGAAGCCGTGATGATATCTAGCTACATCATCACGGCTTCAAAAAGCCTCCGGACACCAGTTTCCCTACCCACAGCAAATCATTCCGACGGCAATGGGCAGTTACTTCAACCAGCTCCTCACTCGCTCTGACGGAAATCGCAGTTTCGACAGCAGCACCGAGTGTCACAAACGGGTGAGTACACCAAGATAATTAAAAACAATATCGTTTTTGGCACCCTCAGTAAAACTACTGAAATTTATTAATACAGACAAAGCCGCTATTTATTTTTTTTAAAGGCAGCGTTGCTACGTGCGTGCAGCTTTATGTCTCCCTTACTTGTTCGCTCTTTTCAAAAGCGCACGCTCGGCTGCTCATTTGCTTCATGTACTAACGCTTAAACCTGTAACATCTTCCTGCGTTTATCAGCTGGCGGACAAACACCGACTAACTTACCGATATATTGGAAACTCTTGAAGTGCCCCCGCTAGTCAGTCCGCTCCCTTTCAAACTGTGACTTCAGTCCTCTCATGGCTCCAATGATACTTTCACATACGTGGTTGCACCAAAACTTTCTTATTTTTCCCAAAAAGTCACCCACATAAATAGGATGGCTCTGACCACACTATATTTTTTTTGGGAGAAACAATGTTCACAGCTGCACCTCCTCAACCATCTTCAATTACAGCAGAACCACCTGCTGGCCAGAGCCTCCAGGAACTATTTTATTAAAAGGTACTCATCCAACACCTCACAAAACACATTTTCAGAACGATTTAAAAGATTTTTTTTTTTTACTGCTAAAACTTGCATTCCTGTTCATAATAGCAATAATGCACTCCAGAGTGTGGTATATCATGGGATATCGTCACTTCTCAGGCAGCTGGACCCGAGGCGTGATGATATCCCATGATATACCACACCCTGTCGTGCATTATTGCTTAATTAGACAATGGCAAGAAAATTTCCTGGACTCTGATTGGTCAGTGTGTGCCCGAGACAGTGATGATATTACACAATAACATCACTGTGTGGATTTTATGGAGCAGGACCTTTTTTTTTTCTTCTCAGAAACAAAGACATACTGCCTCACTAAAAATCTACTAAAAACATTTTTATTTTTATTTTTGTTTTCTATAACATCGAGCTATTGTATAAATGCAATAAGGCACTCCAAGGTGTGTGTTATCGTGTAATAACGTCACTCCTGGGGTGGTGGAAGCACTCTGCTTCGCCTCGTGCTTCAACCCACCCCAGGAGTGATGTTATTACACGATAACACACACCTTGCCGTGCCTTATTGCTTAATTAATTCCCTTTTACTATTTCCATTCCCCGGGAGTGGAGTTTATTCCATTGCACCATATTCAGATTCCCTAGCCTGTTACTGTACATATAGCAGAGTTATTATAGACTGTCACATTTTTTTTTTAACTCTGAACATACTGGGGTGCGAGATCTCATTTGCATGGGGGTCCTTGACAGATCTATTTACATTAGGCTAATATTGTAGCAATCTGTGGAAATATAGTTATCTTAGGACTCTTGTCTTACACATATACTTTATACTTACGTCTAGTTACCTTACTCTGGGGAGGGTGGAAATTTTATTTCATTGTGGTTCTATCCAGAATCCTTGGAGATGTTACTGCGCAGATAGGAATAAGGTTATATAGTGTCACATTTTCACTTTGTAGATATTAGGGTACATGATCCCTTTTACTTGGGATTTCATGTCAAGCTGAATTCCCTTGGGTAACAATTGCAGTGATTGATGTGAATGATGGTGCATTAGGAGAGTGTGTGTGTGTGTGTGTGTATATCCTTAAAACTAGTCACCCCCCATGTTATGGGTGTGTTGTGTGTGTGGAGGGGAGGAGATAATTTAATTTTCAGATTCCTTAGACATTTTCGGTACATTAAGTTGTTATACACTGAGAATTTATTGATCTCAGTGTGCATGGTCTTAATCCCTTGGTGGTCCTTGACAAGAGTTTTTTGTTTGACACTTATACTGTCAATTTATATTTATATTATCATTTATAAAGTCTTGTTACTACACTATAGGCTTTTGAAGTTTATGGGGCATAATATCTAGCTGAAGAGTATAGCTGGGTAATGGGTCCAGCTAAGTTTTACATTCCATACAGTGTGTACCTACTGATCTTTTTAAGGAAGCTTTACTTGTTACTTTTTGTCTGTAACACATACATAGATGCTTTTTGTAGTGCCAAGACAATCTTAGTATGTCTTTAATCCGGGTGGGGGTTGTTTTTCAGTAATTGTATTCTTATACACATTGTGACACTCATAATTTGATATAAGAGCCATCTGCTCAAGTAGTTGTTATCTCATATGTCAATTTAATTTTTATGCAGTAGAGTTCTTTGTATGACTTCTGCACAAAGCACCTCTGACCCAGAGACTCTCCGAGCTGAAGGTGACATGGTACTGTTTAGCTTCTCTGACATCTTCTGTTTTTTTAAATGAGTATTTTAAACCAATGGGGACTTTTTTCAGTTTTTTTCTGCATGATCTGGGTGTTAAAAGTATTGTTTTTTCTAAATAACTGTCATTACGCTTCTGACGAAGGACTTGTTGGTCCGAAAGCTAGAGCACTTTGTTCTTGTTGTTACATCTATGTTGGTCCATTAAAAGGTATAAAATCATTTGCTTCTGGATCTCTCTGTACATGTCACTGGTGCGACCGCACCTGGAATATTGTGCAAGGTACTGCAGCCCACTCCTGAGACAAGACTGCAACAAGGTGGAGGCAGTACGGCATAGGGCAACTAAGATGACACATGCCCTTGGGGATCAGACATACAAGGAGAGGCTGCAGGACTTAAACATGTACATCCTGGAAAAAAAGAGGGAAAGGGGTGATATGTTTGAGACATACAAGTACCTGCATGGGATAGATTAGATGCCAAGGAACTATTCTCCTGGAGTTCAAACACAGGGAAGAGTGAGAATTCACTAAAGCTGGGGGGAAGGTGGAGGGGGGGGTCGGAGATTCAAAAATTCAAAAGGGAAATGTGGCGACTGGCTCCACAGTGCTGAGTGATGAGGCACTTGCTCGGCATGCTGGTGACCTGAGTTCACAACTCCGATCTCCTTCAACTGGAGCATAGACCGGCAGGGAGGGTAAAGAGCATCTGCTCAGATGCTCTCCTCCTCAGTAGAGAGGGTATGGTGTGCTCCACTCCTTGAGCGGCTCCTGGTGATGGGCCAGTGGAGGCACACTTGATGGAGTGGGTGACCACACGCTGCCATGTGTCCTTCCCAGAACATCATGACATGCGATGGGGACGGAGGAATGGAAGGGAATAGAAAATGGTCTGCCCTGGCAGTGCCATATGACAGTCTACTGTGTGAGTCCCCCCCAACATCACCTGATTGCCCACTGCACCGTCCTTACACCCCGGACCAACACCCCCGATGTACAAGCTGCTTTCTCCGTGGCAGCACGGGGACCACAAGCAGGGATAAGCTGGAACATGAGGGGTGCTGGAGGATCTTGAGGAACCTGAAGCTAAGTAACATCAGCACTGAGCCTGGCATGCAGAGGGATCGAGCAACTGGAGCCTATGGGAGAGGGGCTCCATGGGGCTTAGGAGGAGCAAAAAAAAAAAAAGCTATTTGGAAGCACTTCTTCATGGAAAGGGTGGTGGTAAGTGGACTAAGCTACCAGAAGAAGTGACACAGGCCAGGACAATTAGAAGCTTTAAGCTGGGATGGGACATGCTCTTAGGTTTAGTAAGAAAAGGGGGAGAGGACAGAAGAAAGGGGAGAACTGCCACTAGGGCAAGGCAAGGTCAGGAAAGGCTGGGAATAGTGGATAGCGGGGTGGAGGTGGGGGTGGTGGATATCACACACTAGATCCTGAAAGGTCTGAAAACTCCAGCAGATAAGACAGACTGCAAGGTCTTCTTCTGCTGGCTATTATCATATGTTTGTAAGGCTGTCCAGGGTTGGTCGTCACTACATCTGCAAATAATAGCAACACAATAACTCCTACTGTACATCCCTTTTTGATTATTTTACCTTCATCATGACAGTAAGTAAAGCCTGGATCTTTCTTTTAATAATAACTGTTTTATTAAGTATCAAATAAAAATAAATCAGGCAATTTCACCTAAAAGTAAGCATCCAGGACCTCTGCTGGAAGATATAAACCCTGAATACAAATGGTAGGATGCAAAAGTGCGACATGGTATACTATAAAAATATACAGATTGATAACATATAAAGGGCATCACAAAAAAGGTAATAGTTACTGTGACTCTAAAGAAGGATAAGAAAGAAACAAAAATACAATGAACTCTGAGGCAAGGCGTCGGTAAAATCAAAAGACCAAACCCAGAAAATAAGACAAAAAACTAAGGGGACAAATGTGGGATCCGACTGCAGTTTGTAAAGTATCCAGTGTCTCCAGATGTCTTCAAATATTGGCATGACATGTAAGTAGTAATACATACATTTTTCCAGTTGATAAATACTATCTACTATGGTTATACATTGAGATAACTGAGGGGTGCGTGTCTGAAGTTACATTTTAGTAACACCTTTTTTTGCACATACCAAAAGAATCAACAGAAGCTTAAGCTGTTTACCTCTTACATTTGACATATCGGCAGTATGTGTAAGAGAACCAGTGTGAGAGGAAGAAGTAATGGGATGTCAAACATCAGAGCTTTTATAGTGAAAATAGCAATCCAGTGGAGTCTCAAATGGGGGCAAGACCCAAAAACATGGGCATGATCCACCCTGGACTTGCCCTAAGCTCGCCAACAGATGCCTGCCGACGGCCGAAGTATTCTGTTGAGAGTACTGCAATCTTAAAAAATCTCATCCTGCACTTCCATGCAAATTCTTTTAAATAAGGTGCCATTGACAGTTTATATGTAGTGAGGGAGAATTTCTTCCACAGGGCAGGATTACATGAGATCTGTAATTCTTTATTTCATTGGTTTAAGATAGAAAGGGTAGAATCTTTCGATTGATCCCAGAGGATGGAATATATATTACCAATCAGATGTTCCTGTGAGCTGCCCTGTTGGTGAAAAGAAATGAAAGCAATTAATGCTGGGAGTGGGTCCGAGAGGCATTTGCAGGGAGGGGTAGGGTTTGTATAAATGCACAGATTAGCAAATACCAATAATGGTCAGTGGGACTGGACGAAGGCTCTTATCCAGCCCGTCCTGGGTAATCCCAATATTCAGATTGCCCATCGCCTGATCCCCCTTTGCTTTTTGCCCAATTACGGGTGTTACAATTGCCTCTCTCCTAGAAGGGGGCAAATTTCTCCCACTTAACGTCTTTCACGATCAATTTCTCTACCCCACTTTCATAGTTTTCAATACCTCCAACTGGCTCAGGCTATTCCTTCTTATCTTGGCCCAGGCCTGTGGATTGTACGGGAACACCTGAGTGTGCCACTCCTTCTGTCTCTTGCAGAACAACCCCACTGTGTCTCTAATTTCTATGGGTTCTTTCAAACAATGGATCCTGAGAGTCCCCTAGGGATTTGTTATTATTAGCAGCAGACCCTGGGTCTCTCCTCGGACCTTCAGATGTGGCAGACCATATGGCAAAATTTGTATAAATATATCTAACAAGAGTGTTATCGTGTGATCCAATTTCACATTTTGCATAATTTGTATTATACACCCCAAAGGTTGTGTAAAATGGGCAGACTCGCTTCCCCTGTATGCTCCCAGTGAAATCAAGCTGAAGGGCACCTTAAACACTTCCTGTGGGATTGTGTTAATGTGACTCCCTTCTGAACTGCTATTAAGGACTCCTTGGACCCTTTCCTAGGTCTTAAACACTTTTTTATACCAGATGTTTGTTTGGTTGGTCTCTACCCTCCTAGTCATTTTGGCCCTTGGAAGTCTCATATGGCCCTAATATTGATTACGACCAAGCTTATAGTTCAATGTCATTGGCCGGATGACGCCATCCCCTCTAATAGGGAATGGCACCAGGAGATTTTGCAAGCATTGATGGTGAAGAAACAAACAGCTTTTTTACAGCATTGGGCAGAGCATTTGCACAGCTGATGGGAGTCACTTTATGCCTTACTTTCGACAGCAGCAAGATTTTGGCTGGAAGCTGTCTTGCTTTGGATTTACTGTATATTCTTATGTTTTTCCCTCTTTTTTCCCCAGCTCTACTTCTCTTTTCATTAATGAGCTTTTGTATCTCCTCTTCTCCTTATATTCAGGTTCAGCCATGCTATAGGGTGGGGTGGGTGGGTTGTGGGATGGGTTGTTGCATTTAACTATTTGTTATCGTTTTGGTAGATCATTTTTTTATGGTTGTATTTGTGGCTAATGTTTGAATTGTGCCTTTTTTTTGTTGAAATATTAATAAGGTATATTACATTTAAAAAAAAGATAACGGTGAGTGGTCGGTAAGGAGTACATAGGTCAGAAAAGGGACGGACTCCCTGGGAGTCTAGAATCTGATAGAGATAAAATGAAAGCCTGGATTCATGTGCCCCATGTGTAGCACTGCACATTCTGTATCATTAAACTTTATATTCCTGGATCTTTTTTCTCGGCCCGTTTAGTTCATCCTGTATGTGGAAAATACTCAACTTAGCAGCTCACTCATCAATATTAATATAGTAAGCATACTGTATAAACTAACTACATAGTCTCTCGTCCATGTCAATAAGGAAAATTTGGAAGAGTATAGGACCCAGAACAGCCCTAAAGTACTCCACACATGATTTTACCTTCAGCCAATTTAAATCAGTTTATGACAACATAGACATAGAAACATAGAATTTGACGGCAGATAAGGACCACTTGGCCCACCCAGTCTGCCCATTTCCCTACCTAATGGATAAGCTGCAGATCCTACTTAACCAGCAGCCTACTTCTTCCTACCACCACCCCCTACAATTGCCTATGACTGTCTCATGCATGCTTGAATTCCACCACTGTTTTTGACTCCACAACCTCCTCCGGAAGGCCGTTCCATGCATCCACAACCCTCTCTGTGAAAAAATACTTCCTTACATTACCTCTGAGCCGCCCCCTCTATCTTCAAATTGTGCCCCTTGTTCTTGCACACTTTTTTTGAAAGATGCTACCCTCTTGGACTGTTGATTCCTTGAGGTACTTGAGCGTTTCTATCATGTCCCCCTCTCTCTCCTTTCCTCGAGGCTATACATATTAAGCTCCTTAAGTCTCTCTTCATATGTCTTCCGGTGCAGACCCTGCACCATTTTAGTTGCCCTCCTCTGGACAGCTTCCATCTTGTCCATGTCCTTACGGAGACTGGGTCTCCAGAACTGCATAAAGTACTCTAGATGGGGTCTCACCAGCTGTCTGTACAGAGGGATAACAACTTCCTGTTTTCTACTGGTGATGCTCTCCCTATGCATCCCAGTATCCCCCAACCCTCCCTTACTGCCCTCTCACATTGCTTGCCCACCTTTAAGTCATCTGATATGACTACCCCCAGGTCCCTTTCCATTTTGTTGTTGTCAGTATCTCACCCCCATTGTATACTCTTCCCTGGGTTTTGTTTCCCAGGTGCATTACTTGCACTTCTTAGCATTGAATCTAAGCTGCCATACATTTGAACATTCCTCTAACCTTGCCAAGTCCTTCTCATCCTTTCCACCCCACCTTGTGTATCAACTCTGTTGCAGATCTTTGTGTCATCTGCAAAGAGACATACTTTCCTTCCAGTCCTCTGCAATGTAGCTACAAGAGACATTGAGAGAGGACCGTCCCATACTGAATCCATGCACCCAATAGTAACCCCCTTTCTTCAGAGTGGACTCTATCACTATTACCCTCTGTGTCCTATTCTCCAGACAATTCTTTACCCAGGCTATCATCTTGGGACCCACTCCCAGGCTGGCTAACTTGTATATTAATATTTTGTGTGGGACTGTGTCAAATGCCTTGCTAAAGTCTAGGTAGGCCATGTCCACAGCCCCTCCCTGTTCTACTACTTTGGTCACCCAGTCAAAGAAATCTATTAGATTCATTTGGCATGACCTTCCTGCTGTGAATCCATGCTGCCTTGGGTCCTATGCCCCTCTGGCCTCTAGGTACTCAACAATTCTTTCCTTCAGAATTGATTCCATCATTTTCCCTATCACTGAGGTTAAACTAACTGGTCTGTAGTTTACCGCTTCTGCTCTGCTCCCACTTTTGTGAAGGGGAATCACATCGGCCCTCCTCCAGTCCTCAGGTACCACCCCATCCTCCCATGATTTGTTAAAGAGGGTAGTCAGTGGTGTCACTAGTTCTACCCTTAGTTCTTTTAGAATTCTGAGACCTTTGTGACAACCACACTGCAATCCATCTGATAATGGCCGTTTACTCCCATATTGACTAATTTACTTAGAACTCCCCTATGAAGGACACTGCTGAATGCACTGCTGGTATCTGACAAGACGTCATCCTCTGGAAATCCACTGCTGAGTTTTCTACTTGCCTGCTCAAAAGAACAAAGAAAGTTTGCCACACACAGTCTTCGTATTTGAAAGCCATGCAGCTTTGCATTCCGTAACTTTTCCCATTTAAGTTTCACTTGCTGACTATAGAAGTAAAATGTATTGGTCTGTAGTTAGAGAGGAGTAGTTTAGCCCTTTTTTTTAAAATAGTAATTACATGCACTTTCCTCCAGTCATCTTGCATAACAACTGAGTTTATTTAGTTCTTGAATTTTTGTTCACTGAGTTGGTTCACTAAGACAAACGTCTCTTTTTCAGTAGCAACCCAGAGTTAGTTACATCAAACAGAGAAATCAATTCACTTATACAAGGATAACAATGTTCAGATACACCAGAAATATACAAGACGACGGGTGACATAACGACAACAGTGCAGTTAACTGATTTATTTAAGGTTGTGCAGTTCACCACATGAGCTCTAAAGTGCAATATTGAAACTTTAAGGATTGCTTACCTAGAAACCTCAGAGGCTCTGCAATAACTTCCAGCACGTTTTTTTTTTTTTTTTTAGAAACATTGATGACATTTCATTTGATCCCAGTACCTTCATGTCTCAAGTGGTAAGATATTTTCCGTTCTCTCCCGCTGCTCTCTAATTCACCAGGCTTGCAGTTGCAAAAATGTGCATTAGTGGGGTTTTTGATCAAATTTTCTTTTTTTTTTTTTTTAATATTGTGTTTCTCCTCCTCGGCCTAATGGCAAGCATCTGTCCTCCTTCAGTCTCAATTGCAGCTTCACCCCTGGCATCCCCATGCCCTGTATCCCCGGATTACCCTCCATGGTGGGAGTGGAAAGGAGGGCCATCCCCCCCAAGTACATATGGAGCAAGCTTGGGTGTTCCTGAGGCAGTGGTGCAGAGTGCTGAGAGTTCCATAAGCCGGCAGCTGAGTTTTCACACTTTTACTTGGTCCTCCTTGGCGCATCAGGAGGCACGCTGGCGTCATGATGCTGCTACTTGTCTCCTAGCTCTGGTGCTACCTCTCATCCTCCACTGGGAAGCAGCCGAGGGGCGGGACGCATACCCACCCATCCAGGAGAGGGAGGCAGTTGTCAGGCGCTCGATCCTCTCCCTCCCTACTCAACCCCGTGGCCATGCTCACTCCTGAACCCAGCGCCTCTACCCTCAAAGCCACCGTGCCAGCTCTGATCAAATTTTCATAAGTGAAACCCTGGCTATGTTGATTCGTTCCTTTTGGATAAGCTCTTTTGACTCATTTGGAAGATTGTAGGGTGATTTTCTTTTGCAAATTTTTCACTTGGTTGACTGTTGGTTTTGGCATTCTGAGTGGCATTCACTCCATCTGAGTCAGGCGAGAAAGGGTCTGTCATCCTGTTGTGTTTGCAGACCGAGCATACGTGTTGGCTGGCACTTTTGTTGGCTATCTGAAGTGTTCCATGCTAGTTTGTTGGACACCTACATGGAATTTAAGAGTTTTTTTTTGAGGAGGGTGAGCATTACAGCTGCAGTGCGAGTTTGAATGCTGGTCTATGGCTATGGTCAGAGACAGAATCAGGAACCAGGGAAATGCTTGAAACCAGGGAGATCTGGGAAATCTCCAATATGGACGATAAAGACGTCGATAAGTGCACTATAGGTGTTGATAAGCCTACATTGCACTATAAAAAAGTATGCCATCTTTGCCTAAGGGCTGGAGGGTAATCATTAACAAACTTAATAAAATTTATTACACTCAGATGAAGGATGTTTCTGTGTTTCATTCTCCAGATGTCTCAAATCCATAGTATCCCAGTGGTGGGAACAAAATTTAAAGAATATGAGAACCTGCAGGACAGTCTTACACAGGAGGGTGACTAGGTCTTGGACTCTATTTACTTGGCAAAGAAAAGGAACATAATTTTGCCCTATAAGCTTTGGGTGTGATGGTCCGTTTAGAAGGCCCTTGTGGGATGCTGTATTGGTGACCGCTGGAGATTTATTAAGGGGTATTCCCCCATGAGGTACTGTTTCTATTTTTTTTTTACTTGAGGCTGAACTGTTTGTCCTACTGACACTGGAATTTTAACAACTTACCGTTACCCTAAAGACTTAACTTGGGCCCTTTGCCTTGCGTTCTAAGGTCCATGGTCAAGGGTATATAAAGGTTTCTCAGCCTTCTACTTTGTTGTTTTACAGAGACGCTACTTTTAGTCACTCAAAGTGATGTCACTCAGAGCATTTTCCTTCCCCCCTTCCTAAAATAAAATGCTGTTGTGCCTAAGGAATTGTTTGCTCTTATGAGCCCGGAACCTTTTATTTCACTGGTATTTTAAAGACTTAACTTTGGGTCCTGAACTTTGCCTTATAAAGTGGATAGTTAAGTAATCTGGAGCTATTTGAGCTGCTGGACTCCTGAACTGAGACGCTTAGCCTCTTTATATTAATGTATGGATTCCAGAACTAAAGGAGCCTTGAATATTGACACAGCCTGAATTGCTTGAACTACTGCTGAATTTTAAATATTTTTACAGCTTGAATTCTTGAAACAGGATTTTATTATGATGGACAATGTATTTTAAATGTGTGCACAATTGTAATGTTTTGTGTTTTCTGATGTTTCTCAGAAAATGGTTTTACATAATAAAATCACTATTCCACTTACTGAACAATAATAGGCTGTCACTTGGTAAAAGCTTCCCTACAATGTATTACATGCTCAAGAGTCCCAAAGAGTTCGATAGAGCCGGGGTGATTTAACTGAGCGACCCAAGGATGGTTTGGAATTTAGTAACAGCCTCTTTGACTAGACGTAATAAAGTAAGAATGTATCCAGGGATTAACCTATTAAATATTACGCACTAATTACTCAGTATAGTGCTTCAAGGTAGAAATCGTTTATTTGTGACACAGGTGCACAAAATTATGGCAGGGCCAGACATTTGTTGGCACTCAGAAGGCAGGCTAATTCAGATATAATTCCCCCTTGAAATCTACCGGTGACGAGGGACTGTTATGGGCCTAGATGGCTGTGTTGGCCTAAAAGGAAAGCTTGCCCAAATAAAGGGACAGCAAGTACAATGGATCTGCCCCCAGTTGTCACCATAAGGTAGTGTCTTGGAGGTATATGGAACTCTACCTATCTTACAAACTGGCTCTTATGTTTAGTGGAACCCATATAGAGGGCACATAAACATTACAATGGGGATTCCACAGAAGGTCTGTAGAAAGTTTTTTTTGTCACCTGATAGAAATGGGATGGTCTGGCTTATCACTCTGAATAATGGCCTCTTCATTTTTGCTGAACTGTTTCCAAAATATCCATATGGGCCTACTATGATTAATTATTACGTTGGCATGCTATTTAATACCAAATTATGGTGCATCCTTGAGATTACCACCTATTTATTTGTGTATTCTGCAGATTTGTATATTTAGCCTACAAGGAATTAACCATATGGAAAACACTAGTTTTACTATAGGAAAACTATTTTAACCTTCACTACCTCTCTAGCATAAGGAACAGTAAGAAACTGATGACTCTGGAAATAATTTTAGGAATGAGAAAGTTTGTGTTGAGTATGGGAAATAGATCTATTTATATGTTATGACATTTATTACATAGAAATTGTAAATGTCAAACTAATTGCTGTGACTTGCATATCTGAACGAGATTTGTACTGGATTGTTGTATGTGTGTACGTTTTGTAAAGGCTCTTTGCCGATCAAACAAACCTTTTCGACTTGACACGTCTCAAGTTCTCATTTTATTTTTTAATTCTGCCTAGCCAATTTCTGATACGGTATCACTGTGCGCGCGACTGACCACAGTGCTAAAATTGTCAGTACTATTCCCAGACTGACAGAGCACAAATAACTACAGAATACTTTTCTGAGGTGATTTTAATGTTATTTTATAACGGGCCTACTCCATTGTTCCCTGCTTCTGTAAAGTTAATATATCTGCAAAATTCTTTTTCGCATCCTTTTACAGACTTTTTCTAGGTTTTTGCATTTCTTTTTTATTCTGCTTTTACATTTCTTCAGCTACTTATACCTAGCGAGATTATCTGGTGACCCTGTTTTTGAATATTGTATATGTTTTTTCTTTAACTTTTTTATTCTTTTGACCTTTCTCATGAGTCATGGTGATTTCTTGCCCTTGCCATCATTTCTTTTCATTGGCATATATATTTGTTTTGTAGTTCTAACACCTTGCTTTAAAGGATGCACCATGGATTCTTTATGTTCAGCTTTAAAATTATCACTTCCCAGTTCCAGTTTTCAAGTGAGGTTTTATGCTGCCCCAGTATGCCTCGCTATAGCTGTAAACAAAGTCCTGAAAGGAAAATGTGTCACGTGGTGCAGAGGTGGAGTGCACCTACGGGACTTGCCAAGCCAACAGCATATGAATCCAAACAAGAAGTAGCTGCACTCGAGATATCCATTCAGAAGGTGCTTAATTTTACTGCATATTAAAACAAAGTGCAATACATTTAAACAACAGCACTGCTATACCATAATGGCCCTATAGGTGTATGTCACTGGTCGATTTAAATTCAATGGCAACCTCCTTAAAAAGTATGCATTAGGGGCTTCCCAATGGTACAGAGGCTCCAACATGGGCGACCCAGGTTTGGGAGTAAGCTGAGGTCAATGGCAAGTGGGCAGCTGCAGTCGGGTGGGGTGGGGGTGCTGTGCATCTGCAGCCACAGGAACCCCCTGAGGGGTGCCAAAGAAGGCTCCCTTTCCTCAGCATGGGAAATCAGTGTGCCCTTGAGGAGGCAGATAGAGAGGAGGCCAGTGCTAAAAATGGGGCAGAAACAACCCCCACAGGTGTCCAAATGATGGGCTGTGCTCTTGGACCCTGCTCCATTAAAACAGTAGGACACGGGTGGTGGTGGAGCTGGGAGAGACTGCCCGGCCCCATAAGAGACAAGGACGGCTCTATGTGGAGGTGAGAAAACCCATGAGCAAAAAACAAAACAGGATATATTAATTTTTCAATGACCCCCAACAAGTAAGTAACTGGGTCTACAAATTACTAAATATAATCACTCAAAATAAAGAAGGCATGCTCTCAAGAAGGAGATTGGTCCCTAGTGCATGCCAATACTTTATTCCCAATTTGAGCAGTCACTGTTTTATTTACATGTGGATAGCAAACCAATTTAATTCTGCATCTCAAGACAAATGGATAAAATGTCAGTGTGCTGCATCTGGGAGTCCGCTTCACAGGTAAGTAGTGAGGATATCCTGGTCAGGGGTGTCAGTTACTGCTTAGCACATTCATTAGAACCTCCTCCTCCTGCCAGTAAAAGAAGCTTACCTTGTAGAAGAGACACGAGCCCAGTATCAGGTACAGCCGTCGCATGTCATAGTAATCTTCTGACTGAAAACAGAAGGACAATGGAGTTAATGCTGTGCTTGTTATGTAACTAAACAGGGCACGAGTACCATTAGGCAGGAATCATTCACATGATACAGGAGAAGGCACCATACTTTAGCTGTGGGGGAGTGGCTCTCATTAATAGTTGATTTGTTAACAGGCATGGGACAACAATGGAGGGACGGGTCAGAAAGCATACATTAAATTTTCAGAATGCCCCTTAGGTTTCAGCACACTGTTTCAATTATGTTTAAAGACAACGCTTTTGTTGTTTCTTGTTCAAAACAATTGCTGCGATCACTTCTGCTCTTCTTACACTGAACTACAGCTGCACACTGCATTTCTTCAGTGCTGTTTCACCCCACAATTTCAATTCAGACAAATGAGATCACACTTTGCTCTGCAGGTTTTTAGAAATTTTGAAATTAATTCTAACGCTAAAATGGAATCTCTCTTACTAAAAACATTACCATCGCCTAATAGTAATGCTAAAAAAGCCACTGATTTATGTTTTCCACTGGAAGAATCAGTACAATCCCAAAATTTGGTTGATTCACGCACCAGTAAAACAAATAATTTCATGCCATTCTGCATTTGAAACCAGAGCAGCACATTTACAGAATGTGCATTTCTCTGTAAATTATTTCCTGTGCTATTTTAATTTTGCTTAATTTTATTTACTGAATGAAAAAATTACTCACCTTAGTAATTATGTTTCTTCTAATGGAGTCTTGCTGTATTCTGACAATATGCAGTTAGACCCAGCACTTGAACTGCTCCGGAGATGAAAGAGTTAACTCTATGCTGAGAGCATAGAACGTTGAGCTCGTGCTCGGTTCAAACCTCTGACTGCTGCACTTTCAAGTGTAGCCGTCAGATTCTTACGAGCCAAGACTAATTAAGTACACTTATAGTGTGGAAATTGTAAAAAAAAAAAAACACTAGCCATAAGGGCAACCAAAAGTTTTGGAATCCCAAAAGACTCAAGTCGAGAACCCCAAAACAAATAACTCAGGTAGTGAACTTAACTTTATAATAATAACAAATGAAGATCCACTATGCCCAGCTCCCCAAAAGGAGAGGAAGCCAATACACCTCTGGGGAGCAGCACTGTACCTACCTGCCAGCCCACTTCCCAAAACCCAGGTTCTGAGAGGGGAGGCGGGGGGAGGTCAGAATACAGCAAGATTCCATTAGAAGAAACATAATTACTAAGGTGAGTAATTTTTTCTTCAAACATGAAGTCTTGCTTATTCTGATAATATGCAGACTACCAAGCAGTACCTCCCAGGAGGAGGGTACAGAAGCTACTTAGGAAATAGGCTCTGCAGCACTGCTGTACCAAACCTAGCATCACTCCTAGCCTGGATGTCCAGAGAGTAATGTTTGGTAAAAGTATGAACTGTTTTCCAGGTGGCTGCTTTACAGATCTCTAAGAGGGGTATATCTCTGGCTGCAGCCAGAGAAGCAGCTGTACCTCTAGTTGAATGGGCCCTCAGGCCTGAGGGGGGTACTTTGCCTAGCTTTTCATAGCGGAATTGTATGCAAGAGTCAATCCACCTGGCAATAGACCTCTTAGTAGCAGGTTTACCCTTCCCACTTCACCATAAGTGAGAAACAACTGAGGACAGTCAAACCTAAGTGCCTTAGTGCGCTGAATGTAGTAGCTAAGTGCCCTCTTAACATCCAAACTGTGTAATCTTTTCTCTCTGAAGAAGAAGAATGATCAGTAAAAAACACAGGAAGGGACATGGATTGGTTCAGATAAAAATCTGAAAACACTTTGGGTAAGAACCTCCTGTTGGTTCTAAGGACCACCTTATCTCTAAGAAAAGAAATAAAATCAGGCTCCATTGACAGAGCTTGCAATTCACTGATACGCCTGGCAGAGGTAATAGCTACCAAGAACACAGTTTCCCAAGTCAAGTACTTAAGTTCTGCTGAGGCCAAAGGCTCAAAGGGTGGTTGCATGAGCTGAGCAATGCAAACATTAAGATCCCCAATGGGGGTAGGATCCTTAAAAAGGGGATTAGTATGAAGTAGTCCCTTAAAAAAATTACAGAACACAGGGTGGGAAGCTAGAGAAGAAGGCCTCCCCACTGATAAAAATGCAGAAACAGCAGATAGATGCACCTTGAGGGTAACTGGTCTGAGGCTTAAACTACTGAGATAAACTATATAGACCAGAACTGAAGACAAGTAAGCAGAGTCTGGTGACATCTGTTTACTAGAACACCAAATACCAAACTTCTTCTATTTGGAGTTGTAGGTTTTTCTAGAGGCAGGTTTATGAGAAGCCTTGAGAATGTCCAGAACCCCCTGAGACAGATTCATATTTGCATTTTCTAGCTCTTCAAGAGCCAAGCTTTGAGATTGAGAGACTGAAGATTGGGATACCAAATTCTCCCCTGAGAAGAAGTTAACAGATTGTGCTTTTTGGGGACAGCCAATGGAAGATGGACTGACAGAGACAGCAAGAGAGGCCCTGGCCCAGTCTGGCGCAATCAGGATCACCTTGCAAGATTGTGACCTTATCTTGACCAGAACTCTGAACAATAGAGGAAAGGGGGGAAAGGCATATTTCCCGACCAATCCAACAATAGAGCATCCAGAGGGACTGAGCCCAATACTGGGGGTCTGGAACAAAAGAGAGGAAGCTGGTGATTGCCTGGGGCTGCAAAGAGGTCTATCTGAGGAGTGCCCCATCTTAGAAATATCACTTTCAGCACTAGAGGATCCAGGGACCATTTGTGATGGCCCTAAGAAATCCTGCTCTTACCTGCTAACACATTGTCCTTCCCTGGAAGGTGGACTGCTACCATAGATGTTTGTAGAGAATAGGCCAAAGACCAGACCTTCATGGCTTCCATGCACAAGGCCATCGACCGAGTGCCTCCCTGCTTTTTGATCTACCACATGGTGGTGGTGTTGTGTGTTCTCACCTGAACCACCTTGTTTTGTACTGTCTTTGTGAAAGCTTGTAAGGCTAAGTATACTGCCCTGAGTTCCAGAAGGTTGATATGAAGGAGAGACTCTTGAGGGAACCACACTCCTTGTGCTGTGAGGGCTCCCAAATGAGCTCTCCACCCTCAGAGAGAAGCATCTGTGGTCAGAACCACAGAATGAGTCTGCGAGACAAATGGGACTCCTTGTCTGATGTTGTCCTGATCCAACCACTACTGGAGAGCCTGGATCAAGGTCTGAGTCACTGGAATCAGTTTGGTGAGAGGGTCTTTTTTCTGGGACCAAAAAGCCCTCCGGTGAAACTGGATATCCCTCATCTGAAACCTGGCCCCTGGAATCACTGCAGTGGCAGCTGCCATGTGGCCCAGTAGTTGGAGGAAATGTCTTGCTGGACGAGAGACCAGGAGGTGAAATGAGGAAGCTAGGTCTGTAAGGGCCTTTACCCTTGACAAGGGAAGAAAGGCCTTTGCCTGGACAGTGTCCAACTCCACCCCTACGAAGGGGAGGAGCTGCACTGGTTCGAGAACTGACTTTGGAAGATTGAGTAGGAAGCCCAAGGATGTGAGCACTTGCTGGATCACTTGTAGATTTGACTTGACTTGGTCTGGAGTCTGCCCCACAATAAGCCAGTCGTCAAGATAACAGGAAAATAAAAATATTCTGCCTCCTTAAAAAGACTACTACTACTGCTAGGCATTTTGTAAAAACCCTTGGTGCTGATGTTAGCCCAAAAGGCATTGCCCTGAACTGATAATGGCCTGAGGGCAGTTCGAATCTGAGATACTTTCTGTGGGAGCACCTGACAGGAATGTGAAAGTAGGCATCCTTGAAGTCTAGGGAAGCTAGCCAGTCCCCTGGCCTTAGACAGGGAAGAATTATTCCCAGAGTCACCATTTTGAACTTTGGCTTCAGTAAATGCTTGTTTAAGTATCTTAGGTCTAGGATGGGCTGCCACTTCCCTGTCTTTTTGGGGGTAAGGAAGTATCTGGAGTACAGACCTTTACCCCTGAGGGATGTAGGAACTCTCTCTATGGCTCTGAGAGCTAACAGAGAGGAAACCTCTTCCTCTAGAGCAATGGTTTCGGAGATGTTTGCAGGTGGAAAAGACCTGGCCCTCAGTGTTGGGAACTTTTTGAAGCTGAGGGCCAGTGCCTGGCTTACTACCTCTAGGCCGCACTTGTCTGAGGTCACAGACTTACAGGCCTGGAAGTAGTAAGCTAGCTTGCCTCCTACTGGGATTGGGGAGTTGATCCGTGCTGACACCTCAGGGTGTCTGCTTGGCAGGAGCCTTAGGCTGAGAGGTGGATGCAGCCCTGCTCATCCCCCTTCTACCTTTCCCTCTAAAGAACCTCCTCTGGGGAAAAGGAGAGGAGGCCTGTGCCTGGTAGAAAGGCCTGTGAAAAGGCCTGCCCCTGCCCCTAGCCTGCTGCTTCTGAGGAGTTGACTGCCGTTCCTTGGCTTGAGCACTCCTATAGGTGGTCCTGTACTCATCCATCTTTTTCATGTAGTTCTCTGTCTGCTCCCCAAACAGAGAATTACCCACAACAGGAAAATCCATAGCTTTAGCCTGGGTATCCTGCGAGAGGCTAGTACATCTGAGCCAAGCCATCCTCCGAAGAGCCACAGATGTAGCCATGACTAGTGATGAAATATCATTGGAGTCCACAGCAGCATGAAACTGAATCTTGGATGCCTCTCTCCCATCAGCAGCCACCTCCTCCAGCTCCTTGGCTAGCTGGGGGGAAGCCTGCTTAGCCAGATCCAAAACAGACTCCCACCTGGACTTTTGGTATGTAGCTGCACAGGCCATGTAGTTAGCCTGTCTGAGTCCCAGAGAAGATGCCAGGTACTGCTTCTTAGCCATAGCATCCATCTTCCTGGAGTCCTTATCCGGGGGGGGGTGGTGAGAAGCCAAGGGTATGCTAACCTTGTCACAGGCTGCAGCCTGTACTACCCCAACATAGCTGCAATGCTGGTATAGGAACTCCGTAGCTAAGCCAGACAGCATGTACCTCCTGTCCACTCGTTTGTCCGCTGGAGGCAAAGAATTTGGAGATTTTAGAAGCTTATGAGTCTGTTTCCCAAAAGATTTGTGTAAGGGAACAGACAGTCTCTTGGACTCTGGGATGTCCATTATCTCCACAAAATCAGGCTCCTCCTGCTCTTCAACAGCTTTATCCACAGGGAGCTGAAGGGTGTCAGCCACTTTCCTGTAAAACATAAAGTGGGAAGGGGACTCAGAAAGCCTGGGAAGGGAAACTCCTGAAGGTCTGTCTGGGGAGCTGTCTAGTTCAATGGGCTCATATAGACCTTCCCCGCCATCCTCTTCCTCCTCCTCATCATCATCAAACTCTTCTTCCCCCTCCCATTCCGGCTCATAGTATTCTTCTAAGGAATAATCAGAAACCGGGGGAACTGACTGAAGTGAGCGCCTACCGAGAGGTGCCGGATTGGTCGGAACCGAATGGAGTGATTCCACAATACTAATCACCCTGGCAATTTCCTCGACGATTGGATGGTGGGGATCCGAATCCGAACCAGCCGATTTGTCTTTCTTTTTCTTTTTTGCAGGAACCGGCCCCTCAGGTCGGCTCTCCTCTTGCCTGAGGAAGTCTGGCCCTGGTCAGAGGGCACTCCCTCAGGTTCGGTCGGAACCGAACCGGGCTGGCCATCCGGGTCAGCGGACTTCTTGGCCTCTTTCTCCCTAAGCCTGCCCAACCTTTTTTCTAGGGTGGCCTTAGGGAAATTTTTTCATGTTTGGCAGTCTGAATCGAGGTGGTCAAACCCCAGACAATAAACACAGCTGATGTGGGGATCAGCCTTAGCGAAGGCCTCCCCACACACACACTACAGTGCTGAAACCCAGTGGCCCTGGTTTTTCTTTTGGGTTTCTCAGACATGGCCACAGTAAAATATAAAACTTACCCTTTACACGGCTTCAGGCCAGGTAAGACAAACTTATCTGTTCCTAACCGTGTTACGGGTGTTGGAAAAAAAAACGTTAAACACGTTTTATTTTAGAACCAATAAGCACCGGAATCACCACAGACCAAACAAAAAAATGATCGGTTCAGCTGAACCGACCGGAACAATTATAAAGATTACAATTTCCACAGTATTTAATACAGTCCACTACCACTACTACTTACTGTACCACAGACAGGGATCTGAACTGAGGGAAAAATATTAAAAGTACAGTTACGTAAGAACTTACTGTAACAGTAGATCTTCGAGAACAGCTCTTGCAGCAGGTTACACCATTAGGACTGAAGCAGGCAGGCACCAGGAGCCCACGGAAATTTTCTAGCTAGCAGTATTTAGTTGGGACCGCCCCCAACGTCGGTCTCACCGCCGACGTCAGGCATCTTATAAAAGGGGGGGAGGTCCCCCAGAATCTCCAGTTCTCCCGCCGGAGACTCCCAGCCGCTAGATGACATCAGAAGAGGAGACTGAGGATCTGGCATCAAAAGGTAATCACAGTGGTGTTAGAAACACCTGATCCTAGGAGAAGGATATCGGAAGAACTCAACCTCCAGAGGGGATGGTGGGAGGGAAACTACCTGCTGCAAGAGCTGTTCTCGAAGATCTACTGTTACGGTAAGTTCTTAGGTAGCTGTACTATCTTACTTCGAGAAACAGATCTTGCAGCAGGTTACACCATTAGGACTGATTCCCAAGCAATACTGGAAATCCCTCGCAGGTGGGAGGAGGCACGGTAGAGATCGCGAGTTGGACTGAAGCCTAGGACAGTAGTCCCTGAAGGACTGCTAGACCAAAACCTGTTCTTTGCCTCGATGCAACATCCAGGCTATAACGCCTGATAAAGGTGTGCACAGTGCTCCAAGTAGCTGCTGCACAGATGGCTGAAGTGGACACGTTCTTCATGGCTGCAAAGGAGGTAGCCACGCCCTTTGTGGAATGACCTTTAACTGAGCCCGGTAAGGGTTTGTTATGCTTCTGGTAACAGAACGTGATAAAATGGATGAGCCACCTGGACAGCGACTGTTTAGAAACAGGAGCTCCCATCATCCTGTGGGCGAAGGAGACGAAAAGCTGGTCAGGTTTTCGGTGGTGTCTGGTTCTGGTCAGGTAGTATCTTAGACACCTATGCACATCTAAAGTGTGCAACAGGGCCTCTCCTCTATTAGAGTATTTAGGAAAGTACACTGGTAAGTCTATGTCCTGATTAAGGGTGAGAGCTGAGACCACCTTAGGTAGAAACTTTGGATTTGTCCGTAGGGACACCCTGACCTGGTGAAAAACCAAATAAGGTTATTTGCACATTAGTGCATGAAGTTCAGAAATTCTTCTGGCCGAAGTAACAGCAACTAAAAATAACATCTTCCATGTAAGAAGACGTAGCTCACAATCTGTGGCTGGTTCAAAAGGTGGCAGCATAAGCTGCTCCAGGACAAAGTGTAAATCCCATGGAGGAATAGGATCCTTAATCGGAGGTCTAAGGTGGAGAACACCTCTCAGGAAGGCTCGTGCTGTGTCCAACTGAGTTATGGGACATTGGCCTAGAGGTGTGTGATAGGCTGAGATGGCACAAAGGTGTACTTTAATAAAGGAGTAGGCCAAGCCTGTCTGAAAGAGACAGGAGGTAGTCCAGGACTGACCTTTCTGGACAATCCATCGGGGAAAAACCCAGTGCCTGAGCTCAGAGGCAAAATCTGTATCATTTTATGACATATGTAACATGAGTGGCTGGTTTTCTAGCAGCCGTTAGAATATCTGCTACCTCTTGCGAGACCCCGTACCTCATGATGGCTATGTCTCCAGGAGCCAGGCGTGCAGGTTCAGAGATCGAAGGTCCGGAAGGACCAAAGAGCCTGGCTCCTGGGACAATAAGTGAGAGCTGATTGGCAGAGCACCGGAGGTTCCCGGGACAGCTGGTGTAGCAGAGGGAACCAAATCTGTCTGGGCCAAAATGGCGCGATAAATATCAGCGTCGCTTGCTCTCTGCGGAGTTTCAACAAGACCCTCTGGATCAATGGGAAGGGAGGAAACGCATAGAGGAATCAGCCCGTCCAGGAGAGGGACAACGCATCTCGCCAGAAAACACCAGGCCCTGGATCTAGTGAGCAGAAATTGGACAGTTTTGCATTGTATGGGGACGTGAAAAGGTCTAACTCTGGTATGCCCCATCTGTGAAAACAGATCCTCTACTACCCTCCTGAAGTAGTTCCCACTCGTGGGCTCTGGCCTGAGATTGGCTCAGGCTGTCTGCGATGATGCTGTCCATTCCTGGGACATGAACAGCAGTGAGGTTTGCGCCGTAATGTAGTACCCAATCCCACAACCTCATGGCCTCCCTGCAAAGTGGGTAGGAACGCATGCCTCCTTGTTTGTTGAGGTAAAACATCACTGCGGTATTGTCTGTTTGTAACAGAAGAGTACCTAGTGGGATCTCTGACTGGAAAGTCTGCAGGGCGTAAAGAACTGCTCTCATTTCCAAGATATTTATGTGGAGATGAGCTTCCTGGGCTGTCCATGAGCCCTTAGACCTGACCCCATCGAGGTGTGCTCCCCAACCGAACCCTGAAGCGTCCGTGGAGAGTGTCATAATCGGAGACAGCACGATGAAGGGGACCCCCGCCAACAGGTTCTTTGAATCTAGCCACTACTGCCAATCCCCGATTACGGCATTTGTAATCTGAACTGGGAGCTGTAAATGGTCTTGCTTCTGATCCCATTGAACCCATAACATCCACTGGGTCACCCGCATGTGGAGATGGGCTAGCGGGACTGTTGCAATGGCCGCAGGCAAAGGACTAGTCTGGCTGGGATGGTCTTCTTTGCCAAAATGTACCTGATGAGGGATCTGATATGTTCCGCTCGGTCCTGGGGCAGAAAAGCTTTCCCTTGGACGGTGTCCAGAACTGCGCCTATGAACTGCAGATTCTGTGACGGAACCAGGCGTGACTTCTCCTGATTGATAATGATGCTGAACGTCTCGAACAGAGACTGAGTACAATGAATGGTGGACATTAGGGCTTCCTGAGAGGGTGCCATGAGAAGCCAGTCGTCCAGGGAGGGGAACATGTAGTGACCTTGTCTCCTCAGAGCCGCCGCTACGATTGCCATGCACTTCGTAAACACCCGAAGTGCCAATGACAGTCCGAGAGGGAGGGCTCGGAACTGATAATGGTGAACTAGAAATTCAAAGCGCAAGAACTTCCTGTGCGTTCGAGCAATGGGTATGTGCAGGTAAGCATCCTGCATGTCCAAGGACGCTAGGAATGTGCCCTGCTTGAGCATGGGTATCAAACCGGGAAGGGTCACCATGCGGAAGCATTTGTAGAGGACCGAAGCACTGAGATCGCTGAGATTCAGTATCAGACGGAGGTCCCCTGTCTTTTTGGGAACCAGAAAGAAGTGACAATAGTAGCCTGCACCTTTCTGGTTCCTCGGTATGTGCTCTACAGCTTCCTTTCCTAGAAGCACGAGCACCTCCTGCTATATGAGCAGTGCGTGCTGACCTGAATAACAGGAAAGCAGGGGAGGACTTGATGGTGGGTGGTTGAGGATTTCTATAAAGTGACATCTCTTGACCGTTTGAAGTACCCACCGGTCCGCATTAATCGACTGCCACCCTGAAAAGTGGCGAGCGATGCAACCCCTGACCTTTTCTGCCTGTTGATCCAGAGGAGGGGCGGGGGCCAGGAAGGAGTCATGCTGTGGCAGCGTTGGTTCCCGCAGGCTGGGCCGGTTTGGTATACCGCTGACCTCTGCCTGGGGAAGATTTGTACTGGGCTTTACGATGGAAAGTGCCCCTCTGTTGCTGGTCGGAACGTGGCTGCTGTCGTTGCTGCTGGCGGCGAAAACGGTTCTGGTTCCTACGAAAGGAACCAGGTTTGGATCTGTACATGGCCTGCACAGATCTTACTGCCTTCCCGGTGTCCTGAAGCTTGGTGATGACCTTTTCCAAGTGTTCACCAAACAGGACTTCACCACTGTACGGGACGTCAAGAATATTTTTCTGTACATCTGGGGTAAAACCGGAGACATGGAGCCAGGAGTGTCTCTAGAGACAGATGCCTGAAGCTGCGCCTCTGGCAGACGGGTCCGCAGAATCGTATGCAGCTCGTAACACTTGGGTCTCCACATCTGACCCTGTGCGGAGGAGGTTTAAGAGCCCAGTCTTCTGATCGCCATCCGGTAGCTTATCAACTAGGTCCTGAACCTGTTCCCACAGGAAATTCTGAAACTGAACCATATGAGACAGATAGTTCAGGGACCCGATGGTGTATGTAGCCGCCACATACATGCGCCTTCCCAGGGCATCCAACTGCTTGGATTCCTGGTCCGGTGGCTGTGTGCTCATATGCTGTGGTCATTGGGGCTTGTCTTGAGATGCCGTAATGACCAGGGAGTCAGCCAGAGGTTGTTGCGCCAAGTACTGGTCTTCTTTCGGGCTGTCAGCTTTCTTCGGCACAGCGGGGGTGGAGTGCGGACACTTCCATGCAGCCTTGGTGACGTCCGCGAAAGTGTCCACCAAGGGTGGCACTACCACAGGCTTAGTATCCTTTTGCCGAAGGTAAAGAGCAAGGCGCTGTCTCTCAGGGTCGAGATCTTCCAAATCCCATCCCATGTTCTCCTGGATGTGCCTCATAATCTCAGAAAAGGAGTGATCATCCAGAGGTGACCTGGGCAGGTCTTGTGGGTCAGGTAATGGGATGCTGAGTGGAGAAGGAGACCTGGAGGTGTCTGATGTATCCGGTCTAGAATCCTCCCCAGTGGAGTGTGACAACGACATCTGGGTCGCTTGGGGCTGGGAGACCCTACGGGAGATCTTGAAGGAGGCCTTCTCCATTCCTTGGATCTTCCCCTAGGAGGTGGAGTGTGCTTCTTGGGGGTCGGTGGTCGTCCTGCTGGCCCCTGCGGTGGGGGAGTAGGAGGTGAAGGAGTGGGAGGAGGAGGTTTCACTGGGATCACATCTTTCCTTATTGTGTCCCACCAGAAAGTGAAGAGATCTTTGACCTCTTGGATGTTCATACCCGACGATGGACCTGGCGCCGGTGGTCTGTCACCGGGGTCGAGCGTCGGGTCCGAAGGCGTCTCCGGGATTGGAAAAGGCTCCTGTGGAAGCCCGGCACCCTCACTGCCACCTGCCTGGTCCTCAGGCAACATCAGGTCCTCCTCTGTGGAGTCCCGGTGACCGGTGTCCACCGGTGACGTGGGGGGGGCAGTCTTCAGCTCTGGCGAACGTGTCACCGACGTCGAGCGCTTGGCCGACGTCTTCAGCTCTGCCGAACATCTGACTGATGTCTGGTGTTTGGCTGCTGTCTTCGGCTCCGGCGAACGTCTGACCGACTTCGGGTCCGTTGTCCGCTTCAGGGATGTCAGGTCCTTAGTTTTCCTGGGTGGGGGATCTGGAACCCTGGGAGACCGATCTGAAGTCGGGGTCCCGGCGTCGGTCTGAGGCAGAAGACTTGGACTGGTGACAGTCTGAAGACTTTGAAGAGGCCCGGGAGGGAGTGGAGGAAGCCGAAGGCCTGGAAGTCTTTATAGGGTGCAAAGAAGCCGAAGTACTGCCTGAAGCCTTAACGTTAACCGGAGAGGGCTGAGAGCGAGCCCTGGAGGGAGAGTGGTCTGAGCGCATGCAGCCTGAGCTGGTGCATGTGTCCGAGGCCTGGTTAGGGGATCTGGACCTGGCCTTCTCCCGGTGCTTGTCCCGATGTTTGTGGGCCTTAGAGGTAGATTCACCTCTGGAGGAAGGTACCTTATCCATACTGTGTAGTTTCTCTTCCAAGAGGAACCCCTGAAGTGCCTTCTGGTGACAGATCCTGGTGCGACTGTTAAACCCTTGACAGAAGGAGCAGGCCTTGGTGTCGTGGTCTGTGCCTAAGCACCGCAGGCAGGATGAATGAGGATCCTTGAAGGAGGATCTGCTTGCCGCAGACACACTTGGAAGGATGTCCTTCTGAAGAAGGAATTGGAGATGCCGACATTTAGTGTTGATAAAACTGTAAAGTTCTTAGTCATCTTACGCTAGAGTGGGACTGTGCGGCCGATGCTGGTGAGTTGACAGCGGGAAAAGAACTGGGGATTCTGAGGGACTGCCCCCTTTTATAAGATGCCTGACGTCGAGGGCGGGACCGACGTCGGGGGCGGTCCCCGCTGAATACTGCTAGCTAGAAAATTTCCGTGGGGTCCTGGCACCAGCCGGCTTCAGTCCTAATGGTGTAACCTGCTGCAAGAGCTGTTTCTCGAAGTAAGATCTTGCGGTTTAAACCAACGATTTTCACAACACGAACCGAAAGCGACAGGAGAAACTCTGGAGCGACTGTTCAGTTAGGCGGAGTAAAGAATCTGACGGTTACACTTGAAAGTGCAGCAGACAGAGGTCTGAGTTGAGCACGAGCTCAACGTTCTATGCTCTCAGCACAGAGTTAACTCTTTCATCTCCGGAGCAGTTCAAGTGCTGGGGCTAACTGCATATTGTCAGAATACAGCAAGACTTCATGTTGTTTGAAAGTCAGCATTCATTCTAGCTATTTATAAACAATATGAACACTAGCCTGCATAATCCCAGTAACATTAAAAAAGTAGACTATCAATCATTGGTGTAATCCCATATTTTCAAAACCTGAAAATGGAATTTGAGCACCTCATGCACTGTAAATCAGTGGCTCTTTCGGGGGCGGGGGGGATGACAGTGCAGGACACCTAAGTGTCAGAAAGGAGAAATTCCTTCACAGTTACCATAATTTCCTTTTCTGTTACCTCCACTGTTGTCAATGGGGAGTAAAGACATAAGGGTAATGAACACCCCCACTGTGGGTACTGGTACAGCCCAAAGCTGGCAAATCCAATTGAGTATAAACATGTCCATTGTTAACAGACAACGCTGGATAAGCAGGTATAATCACATATAAATAATTTTTGCTTAAATCCAAAGTCTTTAGATGTATATCAGACAATATTCTTCAACAGAAGACAGGGTGGCTCCTGGGAGAGGTCCAATTGACAATGCTCTGAGCTAACAGAAAAGAAATTATGTGAGCATGAAGGAATTTCTCCTTTCTGTATCACTCCATGTCGTCAATAGGAAGTTAATACATATGGGTTCTAAAAAGCAGTACCCATTCCTACTTAGGTTTAGGGAGAATATTGTCCCATATATAATCTATATAGGCGACATATAATATTCATCTGCTAATCCTTGCCTATAAAACTCTGTGTCTGACAGTTGCATCGGCTGAACTTCGGACATCAAATCTGTAATGCTTAGTAAATGTGTGAATGGAGGGCCACACTGCCACCTTGCACAGCTCTAACACAGATGCCTCTTCTCTCTTAGCCCAGGACGTAGCAAGGGCCCTGGTAGAATAGGCCTTGATGAGAGATGGGGCTTTTTTCTTCTCAACTGCATATACCCTGGCGACGCAACCCCTTATCCACCTAGCTAAGGTGGGCTTAGAAACCTCCTGACCCTTCTTTGCTGCTCCAAAAAGAGCAAACTCTCCAATTTTCTAAACTCTTTTGTTCTGTTTAGGTAAGTCTTAATTGCCATGCGGAAATCCAGTTTGTGAAATTTATTCTCTTTCATATTTGCTTGTTTAGGACAGATGGATGTCAGACAGACTTCCTGATTTATACGGAAGGCTGAAGGGACCTTAGGTACAAAAGATGGAACCGCTGTCAACACCACCTTCTCCTTATGCATAAGGTAAGGCTCTTCACGAGACAGTGTAGGAAGTTCTCCAATCATTCTAGCTGAACAGATTGCAATTAAGAAACACACCATGTGGGACATAGATAGAAACACCGAATTTGATGGCAGTTAAGGACCCACTGGCCCCATTTTCCCCTACCCACAGTGTCACCACAGATCCTACTTGATATACAGCTGTATCCCCCCCCCCACACACTTTCCTTTCCACTAAGATTCCCTTATGCCTATCCCATGCATTCTTGAACCTCACTGCTGTTTTTGCCCTTAGCACCTCCACTGGAAGACTGTTCCAGGCATCCACCACTCTTTCTGTGAAGAAGTACTTCCTCGCATCCCTTCTGAATCTACCCCCCCCAGCTTCATAACATGTTCCCTTGTTCTTCAGCATCTTTTTTTCTAAAAAAAATACCCCCCTCCTGTAACATGTTTACCTCCATGAGGTATTTATAAGTCTCTGTCACAGAGGTGTCCAACCTTTTCTGCCGGGAGCAACATTCGTAATTTAAGAATAAGCGAAGAGCAACAACAGCATGCTGTATATGCCAGCTGCCACACGCGCCACTTACAATGCCTGTATTTGCCAATATTCACCCATATTAACACATATATGCACTGTTTTAATAAGATCTATAGTTGTAATAATGACAGCAGTAGTCAGTATTGATTTATAAAAGCCAATTTTATTAAGTATTTTTACAAAATAGATTTCATTTTAAAAACTCTTTAGTGTGAGCTCTGGCGTTGCATATTATCAGCCAACTTTATATAGTCGGGTGTGTAGTGTGCTACTGTCATTCTCATGCAGTCATTCAGATGGTCATCTGTCAGACTTGATATTATAACCTTGATTTTACTATTTTCCTTGCTGAAAATCCAATTTCACTCAGCTCAGCATGTTCTCACCATGTTCTCATTTATAATATCCTGACATTGCAACACTAAATGTGCCATTTATAAAAGCAGTGTAATAACCGAGGCAAATTTTTTCTCATAGGAGAAGCTGGTTATAATTTGCCGGTATAACCGCGAACACGCACCAGCTTCTCAGCCCTGCTCGTGCTCAGTAATTCGCTCACCTCTCTTAAGTTCTGTTATTCGGCATTTCCTCTGACTAAAGGAAAGCAGCTACAGAAGGGAAAAAAAAATTTGGCAAAACATCTAGTAGTCACCCTCACCTAACATTTTCCAGCAGTTACAGGGCATTTTCACTCTTGCTCTAGCTCACTACTGTCTTCATATAAACAGAAGCTGTGAGCCTTGATCTTCGACTTAACTTAAATATTGCCATGACAGTGATGACCCAGACCTTATAAAAATTATTTTGAACATCAGCTACAAACATCTTAAGTTTTTAAAATGTGCTTGCTGAAAATTAAAACTGTTTCATGGTCTAAGTTTGCTGTGTAGGACACTCACTAAGTAAACAGCAACCTATTTTTTGCCAGTTTTAAAAAAAAAGTTACTAAACCAGACAAAGACACGTTTTGAAACAGTATGCCTCACTTTATTCACTTTAATTATTGTGCCACATGCTGTAATAAAGAAAAAAGCAAACAAGACTTTTTGGAAAACAGTCTTTTTATTTGCCGAAATCTGGCTGGAGAAAAAACATCCCCCAGCAATTACACATAAAAATGCATGGGGGTGGGTGCATAAATGAGAAATTATGTGCACCCGAAGTGTGGAATGCTACATAAACCCCGAGGTGCTCATTTATAATATGTGTAACATCTGACATGTGCCTTTAACAAACACAGTACAAAACTCAGCATTGGCTCATTCGTAACATTTATAGCAGCCTGACATTCATTCAGCTCATCATAGCAGCATTGACTTTTGTTAACTTACTTTGAAGCAGCACTGTAGCACAGAGGGTCAGAAAAGACAGACTGCCGTCCCGGTGCACTTCTGGTAAGTCATTCTAGTGGCAGCAATACCTTTAAAAAGTATCAGCTTCATTTTTTTTAAACGGGCAGCATTCATTCATTAAAATAAAAATACTGCACATAGAAAATGTGGACAGCCTGCCATCCTGGTGTGCTTCCTGAAAGTTGTTCTAGTGGCAGAGGCACTTTGAAAAAAGCAGCAGCTGTATGTATTTAAACGGGCAGCATGCATTCATTACAATGAAAAGACTGCAAATCACCTAGTCAGGTTCCTACAGCGATGTGACAATGAAACGAGGGCTAAAAATATTTATACGTTCCGACAGCAACACGGAGGTCTCTTAAAGGCACAATACCATTGATTTTTGAAAGTGCCTTCGCGAGCAACACCGCAGGACTTGGTGTGCCACATGTTGCTCACGAGCCACAGGTTGGACAGCCCTGCCCTATCATATCCCCCTTCTCTTCCTCCTTTCTTCCAGGGTGTACATATTGAGGTCCCTTAGTCTCTCCTTGTAGGGCTTCTGATGCAGACCTTGCACCATTTTAGCTGCCCTCCTCTGGATAGCCTCCACTCTGTCTATGTCCTTCCAGAGGTGTGGTCTCCAGAAGTGGACACAGTACTCAAGATGGAGTCTCACCAGCAATCTCTACAGAGGCAACACCACCTCCCTCTTTCTGCTGTTGATACGCCTTCCCTATGTACTCCAGCATCCCACCAACACTCCCGATTGCCTTGTCACACTGCCCGGCCATTTTTAGGTCATCAGATATGATTACCCCAAGTCTCTTTCCAGTTTGTGTGTCGTCTCTACCTCTCCACCCATTCTGCACTCCACTCCTGGGTTTCTGTGCTCTAAGAGCATGATTCTGAACGGTTTTGCACTGAAACACAGCTGCCATGCCCTTGACCACTCCCAAGTTTTCTCAGGTCTCTGCTCATTCTTTTCACCCCCCCCCCGTGTCTACCCAACTGCAGATTTTGGTGTCATCTGTGAAGAGGCACAGTCCCTTCCAGCTCCTCTAGAGTACCACTTATAAGGACATTAAAGAAGACTGGTCCCAGCACTGATCCCTGAGGTACCCCACTGGTTAACCTCCCTTCTCCGGAGTGAACTCTGTTTACCACCACCCTCCATCATTTATCTTCCAACCAATTTCTTACCCAGTTTGCCACCTTTGGACCCACATCTAAGCTATCCAGCTTCCTTATGAGCAAGGCCCCTAGAATTCTGCGGCTACAGAATCTTGTGCAGAACTTGCAATATACCACAGAACTTCTGTGGTGCCGCAAAATTCACTCTTCTTGGTGATTTTTTTAATAATATTTCTGTTTATCCATATAATCTGGTTCCCTTCCCCTCTTTTTATATCCAAACCCCCTATATGTTCAGAATGTGATGTTATCATTGCTATAACATCATACATTAGCTAATGAAATGGCTGCATTCTGCAACAGATATGAACAGTCACTTATCTACCACAGCTCCCACTGCCAGAGACGGTGGCACAGCACATCAGGCATGGTGATATTTGCTCAACCTGCACTACAGCCTAATACAATTTTCAGTCTTACATTATTGCACTAGGGACAACTTAAACAAAACATTGTCAATAGCACAGACCTGTTAAGTCCATACCTCACTTTGTACAAACTTATTTGTGCCTTTAAGGCACAGAGATGCCATCTGAAATGAATAACTGGTAAAATGAATTTAACTGTCATTTTTAAGAAAAATAAAGTAATTATGTCCAGAAAAGTGGAACATAATAATGTGTAGACCTGTTGAAAGATTAGACCTGTTAAATAAATAATTGCACTGTATGCATTTTTGCCAGGGTTATTGATTACATATCGTCATTGGTTGCTAGAATCACCTATAAGTTATGGAGTAATGTTGTGTGCAGGGACAGCTGTTGGGCCAGAAGACAGCATGCTGTGTTTCCATGCCAGCAACTCTGGTTCAGAGATTAGCTCTGGGAGCTGGCTGGGCAGCACAAGGATTGGTGGAACACATCACTGCTCGGAGCCTCGGAAGGTATGGTGCAGTGTTCTGTTACACGGTGGACACACTGTGATGGGCTGGACAGCTCTATCTCACAATCGGTTCACATGCATGTCATGGCCTGATGGTGTTACGTAGTGTTTCAGAGGAAGCAGGATGACATGAAAAATTAGTTTTGCAATAACTCCTCTATTCCGTTTATTCCATTTCCAATGGGACCTGTATGAATGAGGATGCAATTTCATGGAAATTAAAAAAAATATATATATATACACACACACACACTTGTATGTATGTTACAGATTGCATTTAAATATATAAGTAATACAAAGTGGGAACCTCATGAGTGGTGTAGAAAGCACGTACAAATATATATAAGTGATAGACAGTGAAGACCTCATTAGTGGGATAGATAGCATGCGTATAGAAATACCTTATTTGTCATGTAAGGTCCCCTCTGCATTTATGCAATAGGCTAGGACCTTAAGGGAGAGACATTTGTTTTGCTTTTTTAGGCATAAAATTATTTCTATAAGTCTGTTATTTTTTGAACTAGAGATACTGTGCTTTCCACTATCCTGATTGGTGTAACCACTGCCATGAAAGTGAAGTCAGGAAGACAAGCCGACACTGTTATGTGGTAGTTTGTTAGTGCCGCAGAACTTTGCAGAAATTACAAACCACCGCCACAGAAGTTCTACGGCAAATGGTAGTCTTGCCGCAGAACTTGGTCCCACTGTGCCGTAGAAAAGTAGGGGTCTTGCTTATGAGTCTTATGTGGAGCGGTGCCGAAAGCTTTATTTTTTTTTTTTTTGTACTCTCTATTTACCACTCCTTTCTCTGACCCCAGACTCTCTCCAGTGGGGGCACTCAGCTCACCTCCGTCCTGCCCTGCCCTGTCTGAAGGCTCAGTCCTGTCTGTCTGGTCTGGCCCAGCTCCTTCTCCATTCCTCTGGCATCCGTTCCCCTGGATTTAAGCCCCCCCTGGGGCAGGACCGCCACTCTCCTCCGATGACCTTCCTGAAATTTGGATGGGTGTCCAGGAATTGGAGGGAGCACCGGAGACAACCAACACACTCAACATTGGGTGTGGGGAGTGGCCCCTGGTCCCCACTTTCGCCTACCAGGATTGGGGTTTTTCCTTTTCCATGTTGCCCCAGGCTGGGACATGCACTGACATCCCTACATGCAGAGTCGCACCAAGGCACCCTTGTGATGTCGCCAGAAGCTCCCACTCCATGCTGCAGCCACTGAAGCTGTGCCCCCAGCCGCTGCTAGGAGCCACCAGATCAGTGGCTAGCCTAGCCCCCACCCTGGGAAAGGAGAGCAGTCCTCCAGATGCTCAATCCTTTCCTGCCCCTGCTGACCCTCGACGGCCTGGGCTCGTTCCCAAACCCAGGTCACCGGTGTGGCACGAGGTGTGGCGTCTAGTATCTCAACCCTCGGCACCACTGGGCTGGCCTGAAAGCCTTACTGAAATCTAGTAAGGCTACACCTGCCACTTCACCCTGATCTAATTCCCTGGTCACCCAGTCAAAAGAATCCATCAGGTTCATTTTGACATGACCTCCCCTTCCCCATTAATCCATGCTGCCTCAGGTCTTGTAACCTATTGGATTCAAGATATTCCATAATCCTTTCCTTCAGCAGTGATTCCATTAACTTTTCCACCACCAATATCAGGCTGACTGGCCTATACTTCCCAGCCTCCTCCCTGCTACCACTTTTGTGAAATGGGGCTACATCTGCCTTCCTCCAGTCCTCTGGCACTACTCCCGTTTCCAGTGAGTTGTTAAACAGGACTGTCACAGGTGCAGCTAGTACCTCCTTATGCAACCCCAGTGCCCTTGGATGCACCCCATTGGGCCCCATTGCTTTGTCCACTTTCAGATTTGCAAGTCCCTTCAGGACTCTCTCCTCCGAGAAAGAACTAGTGTTCACCTCCTTCCCTTGTTCAGAAGCACTGACAAGAGAGTTTTGAAAGGTGTCCTAAGAACAGCATTTAGCGCCAAGTTCAGGTCCCATGGTGACTCCAGGTTTCGAAAAGATGGTCAGCTTCTGATGATTTCCCTGAGGAAACTGATACCCTCCAAGTTGGTTCCCAAGGATGAGCCCATTGATGCTCCCAGCGCTGCCCCAACTGCAGACACCTAGCCTTGCAGGGTGCTCAACACTAGATCTTTGTCTATCCCTGCCTGGATGAAATCAAGAACCATGGTACATGTGCATCTTTCTTTGATGCGACGAGGGTTATCTGAGGTCAATGGAACCTTCTGCACAGAAGCTCAAACACCTCCAGGTTCTCCCAGATGAACTGCCTCTTGATTTAGCCAATCCGCCTGCACATTCAGTTTCCCTGCTAGATGAACTGCAGAGAGTGACAGAAGTTTTTTTTTTTTTTTGCCCATAGTAGCACCTCGGGTACTTCTGCTGCACGCCCTGACTTCTCATACCTCCTTGATTGTTCATGTATGCCACAGTGATGGTGTTGTCTGACCTTGGCTTCATGGCCCTGGATTGCACCCAATTTTGGAAATGGAGGAGAGCAAGGAACATTGCAGGGTATTAAATAAGCTGAGAAAATTAATTAACAGTTTTGCGCGATAAAGTGCTAATCAACTCTGAAAATGCATAGCACTTGGCACAAACTGATTAGCAAAATTAAAAATGCTTGCTTTTTATTGCATCTTGACTAGGTAAACCTGACTAAAAATATCAAAAAATGTTTAGCAGTCTAGTGCCATGCAATTCAGAAAATGATTAGCAGGACCCTCTGATTTGCGTAGTGTTTTGCTATGATATGCTAGCTATTTAATACCATGCATTGCCCTTATTTCCAACACGTTTATATGAAGCTGTTGCTTCTTGGAGTTCCAGACCCCCTGAACGGGACTAGGTCTGGGATTGTTCCTTTGCCAACAGGCTGGTGTCAGTCATCAGAATCAGTTCTATTGATATTTCCAAGAGAGACCCCTTGCTGAGGTTCGCGAGGTTCTCTCACCATGTCAGTGTCTGTAGTACTGACTGAGACAGCTGGATCAGAGCCTGGTAGTCTTCTAAGGCCGGGAAGCAGGCCTCCAGCATCATGTTCCGGAGAGGCCACATCTGTAACTGAGCCCACAGTACTAGATCTATCGTGTAGTCATCAAACTTAGAACCTGAAGAAGTCTGTGAGCAGAGCCTACTGACTAGCTTCTCAGCCTCTGAATCTCTTGACTCAGAGTTTCCTTCCTGGATGAGGGAAGGAACATTTTCCCCTCATCCATCTGGAACACTGCCCGCAGATGCTTCAATCTCTGAAACAGTATTGGAGAACTCTTCTTCTGACTGATGATCCAACCATGCATCTCCAGAACCTGCAAGGTCCTTGACACCAACCTCTCCACTAGTTGTGCAGTTGGGGCTTGGATGAGCAAGTTATCAAACAGGGTTATATGTGAAGCCCCTCCTGTCTCAAATGCACCACAAGCACAATCAGGGTCTTAAAAAAAAAAAACAACTGGGTGCTATTGCCAGGCTGAAGGGGAGTGCTCAGTACTGGAAATGCTATCCCTGAATCATAAACCTCAGGAGCTTCTGGTGTGACTGGTGAATGGGAATGTGGAGATAAGCATCCTTCAGATCCACTATGGATGCTAAATAATCACTTGGTTGGACTGCCTGTATGATGGACTGGAGGACTCCACCTTGAAGGCTGTGTGGCGGACAAACTTGTTTAAATGTTTCAGATCCAGAATCAGGTGGAACCCCCCCCCCCCCAAACTTCTTGGGAATAACAAAATAAATCAAATACAATCCCAGGCCCTCCTCATTCAGTGGGAGTGGAACAATTGCCTCGATATACATCAAGTGATCCAAGGTCTGACTCACCGTATGCCTTTTTACTTGATTTTGAGGTACCAGAAATGGAAGAAAACAACCTCCCATGGATACCGTGAAGAACTCCATGGCATAACCCCTAGCCAGGATCTCCAGTGCCCATGTGTCTGACATCAGCTGGGCCCATCACTGGTAAAAATTCTGCAGTCGTCCACCAAGTAAAGGGGGCAGAGGTGGACCTGTGTATCTTTATTGTGAGTTACCGCCTCTTCTTCCTGTACCTCCATTACATCTGCGAGTGAAGGATCCTCTGTTATTGATACCCTTAAATCCAGAATAGGCTCTCCTATTCCTCTGGTTTCTGAAATTATGAACGGGTCGAAAACCACCTCTAGTCTGCCACTGCCTAGTAACTCACTGCTCTTTTGATGCTGGGTTTGCCTTCTGTTGATATCTGGACACCATTAGTTGCCCCTTCTTGTCCTCATCATAATTTAGAATGTCATGCAGGCCAGTCCCAAATAATAACACTCCATCAAAGGACAGGTTAAACAACTTCGACCTGGATGCCTGGTCCATGACCTAGTACAGGAAGTCAGACACCCCACATAGCTGCCATAATGTGATAAGTGAAAAGTGCTGATACCCGTAAATTGTCCACTGCTGCATCCCCCAGAAAGACGGAGGCCATGGACACAAGCTGTAAAATGTTTGCCGGTTCCAACACTAGAAGGACACAGTTACCCAAAGCAGTGATTCATGAGTTTAATGCTCTGGAAACAATAAAAGATGCATATAATATTCAAAGATTTACCCCATTCAAGGCAAAAGCTCTTCTGCGCGAGATGTCCACTCTCTTATCGTTAGTGTCATTTAGGGCCACCGAACCTTCAACAGGTACAGTCGTGTGCTTGATAGAATTATGCATAGCCTTGCCTGCCACAGTATAATAAGCATAGCGGGCTGACATCTGCAAACTGTCCACTGCCACAGCTCCCAGGAAAGTGAAAACCATAGACACAAGCTGCAAAATGTTTGCTTCCTCTGAATCTAGAGGGACACAGCTGCCCAAGGCAGAAACCAACAAGTTTAAGGCACTGGAAACAATAAAAGATGCCTATGTTGTTTGAAGGTTTACCCCGTTAGCAAGAAGTATTCACACACTTGTCGTTAGTACCAGATAAGGCCATCGAGCCTTTGACAGGCACAGTCGTGTGCTTGACAGAACTGTACATAGCCTTGTCTGTCATTGCAGAAGTCTCCTACTTCTTGAAGCTCTCTTCCAGGAAAAAGTAACATCTCACCTTCAGCCTACAAGGCCACCTGCGCTTATCCATCCTGGCCCATTCTGTTCAATAACCTTGTCGCAGTGGACAAAGTTTGTAAAACACTTCAGTGCAGAGGAAGAGGCGGACAGGATAAGATTAATGTTCAAGAGCTCCATGACCTGAACCTCCTTCAGCTTCAGTGTTCAACGAGCTTCCGTTGTAAGATATGACAAAAACTTTGTTTCAAACAGGGGAAGGACTGGAATCTTTTTTCCTAGGCTCTGTCCACTCTCCCTCCTCCTCCTCCTCCTAGGGATCATCTTCCTCATTGGACATTACTGTCAGATCATGATTCCTGTGGCCCACTGTATCATGATCTTAACCTTCCATGTTGTCAAAATCAGGGGTTGCCTGCAAATCTGGGTGAGCAGTATTGCTCTGCTCTAACGAACCTGGACATGCCTGTATGCCCCCCCCCCAACCTGAGGGGCCCACCTTGGGTTTAGGTGTCTTGGTGGGGATGTATTTCTGAACATCAGAACTCATCAGCTTATTTATTTATCTAAAATTGGTAACCGTGAGAGGCATACTGAGCTAAGGCTTGTCTCCTGGCGTGATCCGGTGAAGAGAGGAAGGGAAAAAGCACAATTACAAACAAAATACAGCCAGTTAGGAGATATGTTTACAATGAGTATGACATAAAATCATTAGTTGAATGCATTACAGACAAAACAGCAAAACAGTGCCTATGGAGGACAAATAAATAAGCATACAAAACACTGTGCAAATTAGGAAAACTCAGAAAGTGCATAGTGCCAGAGTGAAGGAGGCTAAGCTGGTGCTGAATTTAGGAGTCAGAACAGCTTGATAAACTTCAGCGAGGTTGCTGGAACTAAGGCCCTGTCCACACTACCCCTCTGTAATGTTACAGAGTGCCTAAACCGTTACCACAATGGTTTGCGTTTATACCTGTAACGTTACAGAAGGCATTTTTGTAACCATTGTTGAAACCACTATGAGGTAGTTTCAACAACGGTTATGAAACCAGTTACGCTTTGGTAATGTTATCAGGCATAGTGTGGATGCGTGGCACGGTCCCTAGCACAATGTGACCTGGTGTGGATAAGATTGCGGTAATAGTCGCCCGGCTCCTGAAGTGTGGGACTGTGCTGGTCCTGTAATGGACACTGCGGCAGTGTGGATACTGCACCGCCTCGTGCTGTAACGGTTTCATCTGTTACGGGGTCTGAGCGGTGCAGTGTGAACGGGGCCTATGAGTTTAGAGTGGAGGGAGAGGTAAGGGGTGGTAAAAAGCCAGAGGGTTGGCTGGGGGGGGGTTGTTTTAGCTGATGTTTAGTAGAAAGAAGGGAGGAAGAGAGACAGATGGAAGAGGGTAGCTGGTTCCAGAAGGAGGGGAGGCAGTATGAGAAAGCAGATTTCCCAGCTGAAGAGTGCGGGCAGGCAAGAAAGAATGTGCGTAGGTCCATTGAGTGCAGGAGTAGGAGGAGGGGATGGGGAAGAGGAGATGGGATAGGTGTTAGAGGAGGAACCCGAACCTGTATTTAGAGATGAGGGAAACACAACAGGACTGACGATGTGAGGGGGAGAGGAAGGGTGGATAGGGAGGTGTAAAGAGAGCAGTGGTGAGTATGAGAGGGTGAGTTGGTAGCAAAGCAGCAGAAGGCACTGCAGAGGGTGTCCAGTCTGGCAGGGGAGGTGCAGCAAAAAGGATTTGAGCAATTCAATCTTACCACTGCCATTCGGTACCCCAGGTGCACCCTCAGCTTGGGGGCTCGGCTAGGGAGGACCGAAACAGACATGTTAGACTGTGTTGCACAATTAGGGTTTTAAGACCCTAAAAAAGAGGTTCTTGTCATCCTCCTGCAAGTTTTACATCCCTTAAACATGACAGGTCTCTGATAAGCCACAGTGCCACTTCCAATTAGTCAAGAAGTATGCCATGCTACTGCTGCCAGAAAAGGTAAATGCAATTATACATGCGGCCCATATAGCCCTGTGCTGCAGTAAGTGTGCGGTGCTGCAGCCTGAGAGATAAATATGATGATATACAAGGCCACTATAGTCTTATGCAGCTGCTATAAACAGGGAGAAGGTTACTGAGAGAACTATCCCCTTTGCCTAAGTATAGCCCCCCAAAACTGGTGCTTCAGCTCACTGCCCTCAACACTGCAGGCTTCCCCTGAGCAAAGTAAGTGCTGTGACTGAACACTGCTCTCACCGAGGTACCACTAGTGCCCTGGATAAAAAAACTCACTCCTGGCACTGCTCGGTCTGAGAAAAAAGGATTTCCAAAAGTAAACCATGCTAACAGGAACACACTGCCTCTGACCAAGCAATGGAGTGGATGTATGATCACGAACTAGTGTGGTGACAGCATACCGAGTGCATGACATCACAAAGCCTGATCGGGAGGGAGCAGGTCGCATCAAGAGGCAACAGGGCACTAGCCTAGAGAGCATGTGCCTCAGAAGAAGGCGCGAACAACCCTCAATGGCAAGCCGCCAGCAATAGTGCGGGAGAATCATGTGGCAGAAAGGCGAGAGAGAGAGAGACAGAGAAAGGGGGCATGAACTGTACTCCCCATACTCACCACTGTTCTCTATACTCTGTGCTCTCCCTCCCCACTTTGGAAGATCGCTGCCTGACCCATTGCGCCTCCTTTATTTCTAAATTCTGGCTGGCTTCACTTCCCCCTTTTCTCAACTCGCTTCTCTCCCCTATACCTCCCTACTTTTACTCTCTCCGAAAATCATAAAGCCCTTGCCAGACAGAATGCCTTCTCTCTCCACTTTCCTAATTTCTGGAACTCTCTTCCCCTATTTGCTCTGCCTCCTCCAAATGCTCTCTCTTCTCATTACTCCAAGCTCACAACACTCCCTCCTGCAAATGCCCATAGCCCTATGTCCTACCTCCCCCCTTTTTTCTCTGTTCCCTATCCTCTACCTTTCCCAATCTTCTACACCTCTCTGCACCTCCCATTTCCCACTATTCATGTTTTCTAACCTTCACACTCATTCTCTTCCCCATCTCAACCCCTCTCCCCATCCTATCCCTACCATTCCTTCCTCCCTCCAATCCTCTCCCTCTCTGTCACCACCCCCCTCCTCACTCCCCATCACTCTACCTTAACCCCATTCCCACTATTCCGGCATCTACTTCCTCCTCCTCCTCCCTACTACCTTCTCCACTCTCCTCCCCCTCCCTTTATTTTATCCCCATCACTTGATCCCCCCTCCCCAACTTTATACTTGCAATTCCCAAACCTAATCCATCTCCCCACTTCTCTTCTATCCCTACACCTGTCTTTCTCTCCTTTCTTCCCTTCCTCCTCTCCTATCGCTCTTTCCTCTCTCATGTACCATTACTGTTGCTCCTCCCTGTGGCCCCTTCCTGATATAATGGCCACTTTCTACCCTGTACTGTTTCCTGAAGTACAGCCTGCGAGTGCCTGGTACCACACACTTCTGATGTACTCAACTGAATTATTAATTATGCCTATATGATACTATGTATTACTGTACATTGCTGTGCCTTATTGTATTTTAATATATGGATTTCTAAAAATAATAGTATTGTAAAGCATACAAAAAAAATCCTCATAACAGCATCATCCCTGAAATGATAATACCATACTTGGCAACTGATAATACTATCGTTCTGAGTCCGTAATAGTATAGTTCGTAGCTCTGAACGATAGTATTATAAAAATGGAACAGCGCAAGTGCAAGCTTTCCCACAGCACGCTATGTTGCCAGTGTCAATCAAACACTAGTGTCTGCAAACGTGGCTCATGATTGGCCACTTTCTCTCTCTGGGCGGGCAGAACATTTTGAATAACAAGGCGGCCATCTCTCGCTTAGCGAGACAAAATCACGACCGAGATATTTCTTTTTTTTATTTTAATTCTTACGGAAAATGGAATTATCCAGTTGATCCTGCATTCTGAGGGGAAAAAAAGAAAGAGAAGATAAGTCTGCCTACTAAAAACAAGCTTTTCCACTCGACAGAGGAGTCAGTGCCTGACCGTGGGACGGGTTAGAAGAGCAAGACAGTGCAGTAGGTGAGAGGAGCGAGACAGTGTGGCGGTCGGCCAGAGCACAGTCTTCCCACAGCAGCCGACCGCCCATTACAGAAGAAACTGGATCCACATATTTAAAAATATCAGTTACTTGGCAGGAGTTACTAGGTACTCCCTAATCTCAAGGTTCCAAGTCCCCAAACCTCTCGGCGAGATTACTGCCTGGTAATACACACTTAGGTATCTACTATTCTGTTTATTATATTGTTGTGCTTTTACTTGTTATGACGTACTTATCCTCGACACATCTGGAAATGAGCTTTATGGCTCAGTTTGTCTTTCCTGGTAAATCTCTTTTCAATAAACTGTCATGCTGGTGGGTGCTTCTGCGGTTGATAGTGCTCAGTCCCAAGAACAGCACGAAATGCTAACACACACACACACACACACACACACACACACAAAAAGACAGGGCAGCTGCCAATACAGTGATTACCACCTGAAAGCTTTCCCCTGTAAAGCGACTCACTGACCAGGCAACAGCTTAAATACTGAAAGGTAAGAAGGGCACTACACTACTCAGTTTTCAAGGGACCCACTCAACCTATTCTAAATATATACCCCAGCTGTATAGGAAAGGGTGAAGAGGGTCCATCGCCAGTAGCACGCTAGGGGTAAAGAGAAAGAAAAAACAGATTAACAGAAGTCCCAAGCTAACTAACTGACGTTGCCTTCCCAAATAAGGAAAAGACAAGGACTTGCGTAAGGCACCAGGCTGAAGTAAATGAAGGCCCCTGTTGAACACCCTAATCAAAGTACAGTGGCATGTGGTCCCCAATTCAAGCACAGAAGGTACTGAAATGAGAACAATATGACAGTTTAGTCAATAAGGGTACTCCTTATCTCTAGGTAGCCTCAACCTGTCTCCAGTTACACAATCCTTGTCTGAAAATTAAAAAATTAATTGTAGCCAGATGCTTCTTCAGAGCGAACTATTTTTTTGCTGCCTTCTCCAGTGGTACAGCAACAAATAGGTAGCTGATGATCTCGGAATTCTAATGTGCCCAAAGGTTCCGTGCTGACTGACAGCTTTGGACTATACCACAACCCCAGTGGGGGTGTTCATTACCTATATGTATTAACTCCCCACTGACAACATGGAGCAATACAAAAAATGTAAGGATGGGGCTGGGAGGTGGTCTGGCTGAAGGAAGGGCAGCACTGGAGATGGGAACATAAAGAAAGTAAGAAATAAACACTGCTTTCCCCGAGTCTCTCTTTAGCTGTGATACAGAGAAAATTTAACAGGTAGAAAAAGACCATGGTCCATCCAGTTTGCTCTGTTGCTACATAATACCCTACCAGCTTATTGCTGAGCGGAGTTGACTGTGTCCCCTAGTAGTAGCTCAGTGCCTCGTCGTCTTCCACCACCATTTCCACCAGAGGGGAGGTGGGCAGAGGGAGACAGTGAAAAGGCAGACATACTGAATGAATACTTTTGCTCAGTATTCACAAAAAAAGATGAGGAGGAGTTACCTAAACCAGACAATAGAAGCACTCTGGGTAGGGGGTTGACACCAGTCCATTCACAGAAGAAAGAGTCCTAAAAGAACCCCTAAAACTCAAGGTGGACAAAGCAATGGGGCCTGATGGGATTCACCCCAGAATCCTAAAAGCACTAAGGGAGGACCCAGTGACACCACTGACCTCGCTTTTTAACAAATCATGGCATGATGGGGTGGTACCTGAGGACTGGAGGAGGGCAGATGTGATTCCCCTTCACAAAAGTGGGAGCAAGGCAGAAGCAGGAAACTACAGACCTGTAAGTTTGACCTCACTGGTAGGGAAAATGATGGAATCACTTCTGAAAGAAAGAATGGTTGAGTACCTAAAGACCGGCTGGGCACAGAACCCAAAGCAGCATGGATTTACAGCAGGAAGGTCATGTCAGACTAATCTAATTGATTTCTTTGACTGGGTGACCAAAGTAATAGACCAGGGAGGGGCTGTGGATATGGCCTACCTAGACTTTAGCAAGGCATTTGACACAGTCCCACACAAAAGATTAATACTCAAGTTAGCCAGCCTGGGAGTGGTCCCGGGGTGGTAGCCTGGGTAGCAAACTGGCTGCACAACAGGACACAGAAGGTAATAGTGAATGGAACACATTCCAAGAAAGGGGGGTTACTAGTGGAGTACCTCAGGGCTCAGTACTGGGTCCAGTCCTCTTTAACATCTTCATAGGTGACATTGCAGAGGGTCTGGAGGGAAAGGTATGCTCTTTGCAGATGACACAAAGATCTGTAACAGAGTTGATACACAAGAGGGGGTAGAAAAGATGAGAAGGGACTTGGCAAGGTTGGAGGAATGGTCAGACATATGGCAACTAAGATTCAATGCAAAGAAGTGCAAAGTAATGCACCTGGGAAACAAAAACCCAGGAGAAGAGTACACAATAGCTGGGGAGGTACTAACAACAACAAAAATGGAAATGGACCTGGGGGTAGTCATATCAGATGACCTAAAGGTGGGTAAGCAATGCGAAAAGTCAGTAACGAGAGCCTGGGGGATACTGGGATGATAGGAAGGCATCACAAGTAGAAAAGGAAGTGGTTATCTCTATACAGACAGTTGGTGAGACCTCATCTGGAGTACTGTGTGCAATTTTGGAGACCTCATCTACGCAAGGACATAGACAGGATGGAAGCAGTCCAGAGGAGGGCAACTAAAATGGTGCAGGGTCTGCAGCAGAAACCATATGAAGAGAGACAGATAGCTTAATATACGAACATATGAAATTTGCCAACAGATAAAGGCCTAGAGGTCTATCAAGTCTGCTCGAATGTGCAGCTAGCACCCCTTATTCTGCAGCTGCCCCTCCCTTCCACCCTTCCCCTTCAATAACCCTCCCCCTTGTTCTGTCCCATCCTCGTTTGAAGCAGTCCACTGTTCTACTGCATACCACTTCAGCAGGTAACGCATTCCACCCAGCCACCACCCTCTCTGTAAAAAAGTGTCTCCTCATCTCCCTCCTGAACCTTCCTTGCTCCAGTCTCATATCATGGCCCCTGGTGGCCCTCCTCCCTTACTTTGAACAGCCCTCTGTACCCGCTCTTATTTATTCCTTTCATGTATTAAAGGTTTCAATCATGTCACCCTGTCTCTCCTCTCCTCCGGTGAGTACATGTTCAACTCCTTTAACCTCCTCTCGTATGATAAGTCCCCAGCCCCTTGATCATCTTTGTCGCTTCCTGCGCTGCACCCTCCAGTAACTTAATGTCCCTCTTCAGATACGGACACCAGTACTGCACGCAGTACTCCAGGTGTGGTCTAACTAATGACCTATACAGTGGCAGAATCACCTCCTCCCTCCTCGAGGATATACCCCTTGCAATACACCCCAGCATTTTGTTGGCCTTTGCAGCTGCCTTCCTATATTGTGCCGAGTTGTTCATTGACCCTGTAATGAGCACACCCAGATCCTTCTCATCCTCTGTCTGGGCTAGCTGCACTCCCCCTAGCTAGTAACTCCTCCTTGGATTCTTCATCCCAAAATGCAGCACCTTGCACTTTTTGGCATTAAAGCCCAGTTGCCAGGTGTCTGACCAGGTTTCAAGCTTTGCCAGATCATCCTGCAACCCCTGCCATCCCCTAGGTCATCCACCACCGCGCTCAACTTGGTATCATCAGCAAACAGACTGATCTTGCTCTTCATGTCCCATGATATGTCTGCAATGAATATCCCAAACAACACTGCTCCCAACACTGAGCCCTGTGGAACACCGCTCATCACTGCCCTTGGGTGTGAGAGCTCCCCACCCACCACCACCCTCTGTTGCCTTCCCTGCAGCCAGTTTCCTACCCATCTCACCAGCTTTGCACCCACCCCTGTGCCTACTAACTTCCTTCCCAGCCTTCCATGTGGCACTGAGTCGAATGCCTTACTGAAGTCCAGATACAGGACATCCACTGCATGGCCCCTGTCCAGTTGCCTAGTTACCCAGTCACAGAACTCGACCAGGTTGGTTTGGCAGGATCTGCCACGTATGAAGCCATGCTGTCTGCTGTCCTGTAGTCCTTTGGCCTCTAGGAGGGCCACCAGCCCCTCCTTCAGGATAGTCTCCATTAGCTTACCCACAATGGATGTGAGGCTCACTGGTCTGTAGTTTCCGGTTCATCCTTAGCTACTCTTGTGGAGGGCACCACATGAGCCATTCTCCAGTCCTGAGGTACACACCCCAAATGTAGTGAGGCATTAAATAGGTCTGCCAAAGGTCCTGCAAGGGACCTCTGTCAGCTCCTTCAGTACCCTGGGGTGGATGCCATCTGGGCCTGGCGCCTTGTCCACCTCAGTGCCTTCAAACCCTCTCGAACTCTGCTCTCATGATTTCCCATCTGACACCACTTCCCCTCCGCTTCTGCCATTTCTCCCCACCTTGGTGTCACCCCCCTCTTCTCTTTAGTAAATGCTGAGCAGAAGTACTCATTAGTACTTCCGCCTTGGCCCCCTGCTTCCACCCAACCCTCTCCTTCCTAATCCTTACTATGTGGTCCTTACAGCTCCTTTTCTCCCTGGATGTACTTAAAGAAGTCCTTCTCCCCCTTCTTAATGCCTTGTGCCAGCCTGAGTTCCGTAGGATGCTTTTGGTTCTCTTCACTGCCCTTGTCACCTCCTTCTCGGTTCTGTCAAGTACCCTCCCTGTCCTCCCCCCTCCTGTTTTCTTGTACTTCCTAAAGGCAGCTCTTTTCCTCCTTACCTTTTCCATGACCTCCTTGCTCAACCAGATCGGTTTCTTAGCCCTAGCCTTCTTGCTCTAGGCTTTGCAGCAGGTTTTGGTTGCCTCCACTATCCCCAGCTTTATGAGCTTCCACCTCTGGTTAGTATCCATACTAGATTGAATTCTGGCCAGGTACCCTTTTACCACTTCCCCCATCCTCCCAAAGTTGGCCCTCCTGAAGTCCAGCACTATTGTGCCAGATTCCACTCCTTCCTTGCCCATATCCAATGTGAGCCATACTGAGCGTGGTCACTCCCTGACAGCGGTTCCTCCACTGTAAGTTCTCTCACAAAGTCCCCATTTGCCAGCACAAGGTCAAGGGTATTTCCTAACCTGGTTGGTTCACTGACCATTTGCAGCAGGAAGCTGTCCTGGAAGGCATCCAGCAGTACCTGCTCCCTTCTGTTCCTGGTTGTTGGGGTGCTCCAGTCCACTCCTGGCATGTTGAAGTCCCCCACAATCACACTACCCTTCTCACAGGTCCTCCTGATATATGTATACTCTTGATGAAAGGAGGGACGGGGGGACATGATAGAAACGTTCAAGTACCTCAAGGGAATCAACAAAGTCCAGGAGGGTAGCATCTTTCAGAAAAAGAGATGTGTAAGAACAAGGGGGCACAATTTAAAGATAGAGGGGGGACGGCTCAGGGGTAATGTGAGGAAATTTTTTTTCACGGAGAGAGTGGTGGATACATGGAACAGCCTCCTGAGGAGGTCGTGGTCTAAAACAGTGGGGGAATTCAAACATGCATGGGACAGACACAAGGCAATTATAGTGGGGGGTTGCAGGAAGTAGGCTGTTGGTTAACTAGAATCTGCAGCTTATCCAGTAGGTAGGGAAATGGGCAGACTGGGTGGGCCAAGTGGTCCTTATCTGCCATCAAAGTCAAAGTCTATTTTTCACCAGCCCCTTGTATCTGTCCCACTTCATACTGAAGCCCACCATGGTTTCCACTGCCACCACCTCCCTGGGCAACCTGTTCCACTTGTCTACCATTCCATCTGTGAAGAAATGTTTCCTCCATCCTTCCTGAATCCCCCACCCACCAGCTTATACTCATGTCTCCTAGTTGTAGACCCTAGCAATGCTTGGTTGCTAGTACTCATCTCTATTTATTCCCTTAAGAAACCTGAATGTTTCAATCATGTCTCCCCGCACTCTTCTAGTCACCAGTGAGAAAATATAAAGACTGCTTAGTCCCTTCTCGTATGTTTTGCTCTGTGAACCCAGAATCATCTTGGTCACCCTCCCCTGCACGGTCTCTAGTCTATCCCTGTCCCTCTTCAGGCAGCTGCTTCAGACTGTCCTCTATCTTGCTGGTTTAACCAGGACACAGACTGAGTGAGACACAGGACCCATTTTCACCTGCACCTGTACTATGGGGTAGAGGAGGTAGACGGCAATATATAAAATATGACAGCCTCAGCAACAATACAATTCAGAATAAAATTCATACTTAGAAGACTCACAACTAGACAAGTACATACAAAGTTCATACTTCAAGCACCCAACGCAGTCTGGTATTTTTACTAAAGCAGGCACAGTAGACCATTTACCAGGTTAAGAGCATATACCGCAAATAATCTTTCACCAATTTCTATATGATACTATGACTCTACAAATTTCCTTTGTACAGCAAATCTAAATTTGTAAAGACCAGTTTCCTCTTGAATAAACGCAAGATAACTGGTGCCCAGTATTCAAAAATGAGCAAAGTGGAGGGCAAGGTTTTATGCTGCACTTTGCCCTTGCCCAGGAGTCTGAGGATGCTATATTCCGTCGGACATCGCCTGACTGAATTTAGGGGCATGTCAGCCCAGCAGTAAGTCAAGTAGCGCTGCACTGACATGGATCCCTGCTGTGCAGGAAATAGTGGCACCACACTTGACAGTGCCGGAGTGCTAGGCGTGATATTCAGAGGAACCCATGCAAATGAGGCCATTGAGCATGTAAGGCACTAAGGTGCCATTTGCATACCCATTATCAGCTCATTTACATGAGAAGTGCAGCAGGTTAGCATGGCACCATCCCCAACCCAACTCCCATGTCCCATAGAGTTATGGAATTCCCTGGCGCCTTGTGGTCCCCCCACCCTCCAATCGCCAGCTTGGCATGTAACTAATGCATCCCTGGTGCCTACTAGTCCACCCTCCCACTGATCGCCATCCCAGTGCTCCAGTAAGTTAGCCCTGGTGCCCAGTGGTCCCCCAACCCCTCCAATCACCACCCACACGCTTCAATAAGTTAGCCCTGGTGCCTAGTGGTCCCCACCTCCCTCCGATCACTGTCCCTGTGACAAGTATGTATCCCTGGTGCCTCGTGGTCCACCCCTTCCCTCTGATCACTGGTCAGCTACACAAATCTAGTCCCCCTGGTGCGCTGAGTCCCAAGACCCCCCCTCCGGTCCCAGCCCGTTAAGGTAACAGATTTCTGTGGCATCCAGTGGTCCCTCGCATTCCCTGAGCTCCAGCCCTGTTAGATACAGATATTCCCTGACATCCAGTGCTCCCCCCCAATTCACTGATCCCCGGCCCTGTAACACACATAACCAGTCCTGGGCTAACGCTCTGAGCATACTGTATGGTACAGGGCATAAAACAAACAACTATTAGAACACAAGAAGTAGCCAGCAGATGGGGACCACACGATCCATCTAGTCTGCCCAAATATTTCTACTCCCTCTCTGTTTTACTGCCCCAGCAGGTGCCCGCATTACCTGTCCCATGCTAAGCTGAATTCCTGCACTGTCTTTGATGCTACCACCTCTCAGGGCAGGCTGTTCCATGGTTCTATCACCCTCGCTGTGAAAAAGTATTTCTTTATATTGGTTCTAAATCGGCCTCCCACTAGGCGCAGATTGTGCACCCTTGTATGCGCTGTTTTGTTTTCCTGGAATAGGTTTCCTGTCTACTCTGTGTTGATTCCCTTTATGTATTTTTTTTCATATACTTTATTTATGCTCCATGGGGCAGGGCATCTCTCAAAGGTGCCCACTCGACACATGCCTCTCCTCCCCACCGGGACCTCCTGCCTTTGGGACCCTCACCAGGACTTTCCAGCCCTCCCCCCGATCATCCCCTTGGGAGACTGCCCACCTACCTGGTGGCCTGTCTGAGATTAGAGGGTCCACCCCGGTAGAAGCCCTGGAGGACTGGATGAGGGATGGTCCGGTGCTGGGGATGTGGGCTTGGTCCCTGGAGCCCTTGTAGCCTCCCCAATCCTCCCGGGGTATTTAGCCTTTTTGTGGTTCCCCCTCTGGAGTGCGGATGTGCAATGACGTCCTGGCACATATGTGCTGACGTCCGCCGCCACGCAGCCCCAAGTCACAGGCACCACATGTTCTGCGCTACCCCCGCTCTCTATCAGGGGCCGCCAAGGAGCGGCGCTAAGCCCAGATTCCTACCCTGGAAGGGACAGCAGTCCTCCGGATGCTCAATCCCTTCCCTCCCCTGCTGACCCACAGAGGCATATGTCCGTTCCCAAACACGGGTCACCGATGTGGTGCAAGGAGTGGCATCCAGCACCTCAACCCTCAGTGCCATCGAGCTGGGCTCCCTTTATGTATCTGAATGTTTCTATCCTGTCTCCCCTATTTCTTCTTTGTTCTAGAGAGAATAAGTTTCATTCACTAAGTCTCATTTCATACTGTTCTTGATGCAGACCCTGCACCATCTTAGTGGCCCTACTCTGAGCCCTTTTTTAAGTGGTCAATGTCCTTTTTTAGATGGGGCCTCCAAAACCGCATGCCGTATTCCAGGTGCGGCCTGACTAAGAACATATACAGTGGGATGATTACCTCATGCTTCCTGCTCGTAATCCCGCTACCTATGCAGCCAAGGATGCCTCTGGCCTTCTGTGCTGCTTTTTCACATTGTTTCCCCACTTTTAGATCATTGGTAACAATTACTCAGAGGTCCTGTTCCAGCTTTGATTCTTCTTTTTTTTTTGCTACTAATTTCTTCCCCCCGGCCCTGGTCGGCCTCTCATCTGGCTGCCGTCCCTAGCCTCCATTCCCTTCAGGCCCTCACCCTTGCCAGCCCCTGCGGCTTACCCCCCATGGTGGGGCAATGGGGAGCCCCCTACTCACTCGTCCATCCAGGACACGACTCAGGGTGTTACGTCCAGGAATGGAGCGCCGGAGGACAGCCATCAAGCTGCCACAACTAGTCACCAGGATCGATCTTTTTCTGCTTTTCTCCCCTGTGGGAGGCGGCGTGCAATGACACCAGCAACGGGCACACGCACGCATCTGTGCGCGTCCTCGCCAGGCATCTGCCATGCTCCCACTCCCATGTTGTGTCAGCAGTGCTGCACCGAGCCCCAGCCTCCGCCAGGGGTCAGACGCGCACCGACTGCAGAGTACCCCCCTCCTTGGAGATGGAGAGCAGTCCATCAGAGGCTCAATCCAACTCCTTCCCTGCCGACCCCCGGCAACTCGTGCTCATTCCAAAACACGGGTCACCAGCGTGACACGAGGTGCGGCAACCAGCGCCTCAGCACTCAGTGCCACCGAGCTGGATAATCTTTGATTCTTCTAATTGATGCCCATTCAGTGTGTACGTCTTTCTTGGGTTATGTTTACCCATGTGCATCACCTTACACTTCTTGGCGTTAAATTTTAACTGCCATATTCTTGACCACTCTTCCAATTTCTTGAGATTGGCTTCCGTCCTAGAGGCACATTCATCTGTGTCTACCCTGTTGCAGAGTTTTGTATCATCTGCAAACAGGCAGACCTTCCCCTCAAGTCCATTAGCAATGTCACTGATGAATATGTTGAAGAGGACTGGGCCAAGTACTGATCCCTGTGGAATGCCACTGGTTACTCTGTCCTCCTCTGATAATGCCTCATTGACTAGGACTCTCTGTGACCTATCCTGAAGTCAGTTCTTAATCCAGCTGACTATGTTATGGTCTATGCCTGTGTGCTCTAGTTTGTCGGCTAATTTCCTGTGGGACAATGTCAAAAGCTTTGCTAAAATCTAAGTAAATCATGTCCACTGTGCCACTTTGGTCCATTGTTCTGGTTACCCAATCGAAGTCCACCATATTCGTTAGACACGAGCGCCCAGTCATGAACCCATGCTGCTTTGGGTCGAGTCTTCAGTTTTCTCTTAGGTAGTCTTCTATCCTCTCCTTAAGCAATGCTTCCATAATTTAACCCATCACTGATGTTAGGCTGACAGGGTGGTAGTTCCCTGGTTCTTCCCTGCTTCCACTCTTGTGCAAGGGCAACGCTGTTGCCCTTTTCCAGTCATCTGATACTATACCGCTTTCTAGTGACTTATTAAACAGTTTAGCCAGTGGTGCAGCAATCTCTTGCCTGAGTTCTTTTAGGACCCTCAGGTGGATACCATCCGGGCCCACTGTTTTATCCACTTCTAACTCACCTAGCTCCTCTAGGACTCTTTCTTTTGTGAAGGGGCTCATGATGGACACATTATCATTCTACCCAGTGCCTCGCGGACAGTAAGCAAAAGAAGTCATTCAGTACCTCTGCCTTATCTTTATCCCTCTCCACCAACTGACCCTCCTTTGATGCTAGACGGACAATTCCCTCCTTATTCATCTTCTCTCGTATGTATCGATAGAAAGTCTTATCACCTTTCTTTAGCTCTTGTGCTGTTCTCTCCTCTGTCTGTGCTTTGGCAATCCTAATTGTCTTCTCCACCTCTTTTGAGTTTATTTCTGTATTTCTCTCTGTTACTGTCCATCTTTGTTTCCTTGTATTGCTTGAATGCTCTTTTCTTTTCCTTAATCTTAGCTGCTACCCCCATAGTAAACCAGAGTGGGTTCCTCCTCTTCTTGGATTTACTGATCTGTTTTGTGCAATCCTACGTTACTGTAGTTAGATCATGTTTCAAGGTTTTCCAGCATTCTTCTACATCTCCCAGTTTGTAGTAAGGATTTGATCTGGGATTTCATTTTAGGGAAGTTTGCTTTCCTGAAGTCAGTTACCTTGTTTTTCATGTGGCATCTGGCTTCTGTTCTGCTGTTAGCCATATCGATCTGTGGTCACTGGATTCTAAGCAGCTTCCTATGTGAACACCTATACCGCTTTCTACTGTATGTGAACACCTGAGATCCTGGAACTGTTGGAGAATACCAGGTCTAGGATTGATGTCTCCCTGGTGGATGAGTCCACTAGCTGAGTTAATCCTGCCTCTCGAAGTGCAAGGAGAAATTCCTTGCTCCTCTATGAGGAAAGTCTCCATAGCCTGCTGATTTGTTGTATTTTAATTCGGTGCAGCTACCAATTTAATTTCTCCCTTTGTTTCACCCCCTGACTGTGCCCCCCATTTTACAAATCTCAGTTATAGAGCTGGCTCCTAGCTAAGCTGTCTGCTTCCCACCCCCAGATTTGGCCCTCTTTTAGTACATTGCAGCTCTTTTGTCTGTGTGCTAATTTTATTTTCACTCCCACCACTTCGGAGTGCTAGTAATCCCTGTCCTATCCCTCTTTCAGTAGGCATCCTTGTAGCCCACTGGGCTACCTACTGCCATCTGCAGTTTGCCTCCGGCATGCCTGGACACCACTCTGCTCCCCTCTCTCGGCGCCAAGGAGCCTGCTGCCACCGGCCTCCTGGAAACAAGCTTCAGGTACGGACTGTCACCCGTTGACCTCCAGGGTTGCTGCTTCTGCTGCAGAATTGTTCGGCCCACCACCTCTCAGGCCACCTTTAAATACACTTAGGCTCCTCCCTTCCCTAACCCATCCTGCCCCCACTGGCTCCCAGTACTAGAGCTCTGGAGCTAAATGCTATCTTTCTCCCCACCCCCTTTGTTCATCACCCTCTCTCTCTTAAAGCTTCCTCACTGGTCTGCCGTTCTCACCCAGCACTGCTCACGCAAAAGTATCCTAGACCTGCGTTTTGGACTCCAAATTTTTCACCTCTTCTCTACCAACATCCTCTGTCACCATGAATCTGCCCCAGCTCACATTGTTTGTGATCTGCCTAGCATCTGCCCTGGTGCTGATGGAAGTATGTGCCTCAGCACTGGTCCAGGACCAAATATACTTTGCCGACCTCTCAGAATTCTGCTCCCCCCGGTACACCCTACACTCCTCCCCAAATGGGAACTCTCCTACCCAGATCACACCACCCTCTCCTTCCTCTTAAAAATGGAACATCGCTTACTTGGTCATTACCTGGCCTCCATATCCTGCTCTATTGTCGTTCCTTCTTGCACTTGCATCCCATTCCTATCCCTCCTACTTCATGCAGAAGCCCCCTCCGACAGCACCTGGACAAATGCCCCAGGGCTAAAAATTGCCCATATAAACGTATGCAGTCTCCCCTCCAAATACCAGGACCTGGAAGCATGAGTTGAGCTATACAAACCCCACATCCTGGGACTCTCCGAGACATGGCTAAAACCTCATATTACTGATGCCACCTACCAGCTACCTGGGTACTCCTCCCACCACCTGGATAGACCTGGCAAAAAAAAAGGGGGGTGAAGTAGCTCTGTTCATCAAGGAACCCCTATCAGCCAACACAGTTCTCCGCTCCAACCCAACCTCTCCCAGTGAATGGCTCCTCACCAAACTCACCCTGGGAACTAGCAAAAAGCTACATCGGGTTCAGCTACAATCCCCCTATAGCTGGAACTGAGTGCCTAAACAGCTTCCTCTCTGGCCTGGGCTTCACAGAGACTCAATTCTCTTAGGTGACCTCAGTCTAAACTGGCTCATTTCCCACCTGCCTGACTATGCCTCCCTCCTAAAACAATACAATCTGGCCCAAACTATTAACCTTCCCACAAGGCAGAACCCTCACAAGGGCATACAGACACTCCTGGACTGGATTGTAACTAACTGGGAGGACTGTGTTCTGCATGCTGGTACCATGGCTGACTCCATTAGCAATCACTCCCCTACGTACCTTCCCTGGTCATCCAAACTTGAATGGCCCCCACCCAAATAACTGTCTTTCCGTAACTTCAGAAGCCCAAACACTCCCGTCCTTCTCTCTGAGGCACGGGCACTGGACTGGTCTGCTGTTTGCTCAGAATCAAATGTGACCCAGGCAGCATCCATGTTCACTTAAGCTCTCCTGACTCTATAGGACAAGCATTTTCCAGTCACCACCAGAAGGGTGAGGGGAGGCTACTCGGCATGGGTTACGAAAGAACTCCTTACTCTCATGAAAGACAGGGACCATGCCTGGTCAACCTATAAAGCATCCCCATCCCCAACCCTACAGGATGATTACAGGCATCGGAGCAAACAGACACATTTTCGCAATCTCCAGCAAACTAACCTTTGGGACTCTAAACAATTCTGGGCATCCACTGGCTCGCTACTACCCCGCCCCCATCCCACAGTTATACACTACTGCTGGCCTCATTACCAATCCCCAAGAAGTGGCCAAGGCCCTCAATGACATTTTCTCCGACCTCACTATGTACCTGAGCAAACTCCCAAATGGCATGCAAAACACCCTGTCCCCATGCACGCCTTCACGACATCACCCGCCGGGCCTACCTCTCAACCTCCACCTCCCCCCCTTTCTTCCAAATACTCTCACACACTGACATAGCTTAACTCCTAAAGAGCCTCCCAAACCATGGCTCCCTGGAGCAGATGGATGATCCCTGTCTTCCTTAGACTTATCTCCCCTGCCATCACTGCCCCCCCAACGTTCATTTTCAACCTCGTCCTGACCACTTCCTCCATGCCCGATACATGGAAAACAGTGAAGGTCATTCCCATTTATAAAGCTGGGGACCCACAATCCACAGACAACTATCGCCCGCTCTCCATCCTTCCTCACCTAAGCAAGCTACTTGAAAAAGCCATCCATCACCAACTTGCTGACTACATAGGTAAATATGACCTACTATGTAGCCAACAACACGTCTTCCACAAGAATCACTCCATCACCACTGCCCTCACGCTCCTAACTGGCCACATCCTCACAAACATGGATCGTGGAAATGCAGCTGGCACAGTCTTCATTGACCTATCCAAAGCCTTCGACCTGGTCAGTCACTTGTTCCTCCTCTCCAAATTGCATCACTTTGGCTGCTCTCTGGAGGTCACCACTTGGTTTGAAAGCTACCTTAGAGGACACTCCCAGTTTGTGTACACTGGCCCAACCCACTCGCCCACCCTGCCTGTCTCTACTGGGGTCCCCCAAGGCTCTATCCTGGGACCCCTCCTTTTCTCCTCATTCATTAACTCCCTTCCAGTGGACAGTCTCAACTGTCACTCAATCCTTTATGCAGACGACCTCGTGCTCTTCTCCAGTGGAAAATCACCTACCCTCATCTCTCTAGCCCTCTCACAAAACTACACTGCAGCCCACAACTGGTTCTCTGACATCCTCCTTCCGGTCACTGCCAAAAAAAACCAAAACAAACAATGTTGTTCGGATCTAAGCCCTTCCTAACTAAATACAAATCTAACCCACTCCTAATCATCATGTCCCCTGATGGCCGTGCCCTAGAGGATGTCAAACACTTCAAATGTCTAGGAGTTGTGCTTGACCCCTCCATTTCCTTTACAGAGCACATAAACTCACTGGTTCTAAGATTTCACCAAAAACTAGGGGCTACCTACAGATAGCGGCAATTCGTCACCCCTAAGACCCGCCATGCCATCATACAGGGAAACCTGCTACCTATCCTGGACTACTGCTCTCCCATATACTCCAGAACTTCCACATCCACCATGGCAAAACTATCAGTAGCATTCAACAGTGCCTGCTGCTTCTCCCTACTGGCCAGTTTCTCCACACACCGCTGTACACTCTACACTACACTGGGGTGGCTTCCACTACAAGCCCGCTTTGACCTTGCACTGTACAGTTTTATTGATTCTGCCATCCGTATTGGCCAGAAATCCCCTCTTGCTCCCCTTCTCACCATCCAAACCTCACACCGCTGCCTTCGTTCCTCCAGTATCCCCTTCCTGAAAATCCCCAGGGTAGCCAGGAACATGGGCACTAGTGCCCTGTCTGTAGCAGCCCCCACACTATGGAACAAGCTGCCCACTAAACTGCGCACCATAAACACTCACCGCTAGTTCAAGACTCACCTCAAAGATTGGATCCTGTTGGCATCCACCCGCCACTGCTTTAAGGACTACCCCCCCCATAGGTTCCAGGTGTAGGGCCAAATAGGTTCTCTTATTTACTGAAACTGTACCACCATGAGCCTTAATTTGCTTTATTTGTTGTCTCTCAACTACTGCCGCCATTGTATTGCCAAATGTAACAACTGTAACCTTTCACTATGTATTACCTGCTCTTGTTATGTTCTTGTTATTCTGATGTTTCTACTCTGTGCCGCCTTACGTGCCCTGGGTCGTGCCTGAAAACGGTCCCTGGGATCAGTGCACCTACCCAGTTAACAAAGTCATAAATAAATAAATTAATAAAATGCTGTGTACGAGGACCAATCCATGTCAGGCAGACTGAAGTCCCCAATTAGAAGTAGCTCACCCTTGTCGGCCATCATGAAGATGGCTTCTATGAGCTCCTTGTCAGTGTCTATGTCTTGGGATGGGGGTCTGTAGACAACCCTTACCCAGCTAGGGGCCTTTTCTCCAGCTCCTAGGGTAATCTTCCTGAGGAGGTTGTGGGGTCAAAAACAGTGGTGGAATTCAAGAATGCATGGGACAGGCATAAAACAATTCTAGTGGGGGGTAGGAGGAAGTAGGCTGTTGGTTAACTAGGATCTGCAGCTTATCCAACAGGTACGGAAATGGACAGATTGGGTGGGCCAAGCGGTCCTTATCTGCCGTCAAAGTCTATGTTTCTAATCCATAGGGCATTAGCCTTACAGTGTTTGTTTTGGAGTTCTGTTGCACTGATACCCTCCCTTATGTATATTGCCACCTCCCCCTCCTTTTTTCCCCTTCCCGATCCCTCCTAAAGAGCAGGTAGCCAAGTATCATAACATCCCACGTGTGGTTCACAGTTATCCACGTTTCTGTAATTGCTACCCAATCCAACTGCGATTCCGCTATCATGGCTGTGAGTTCAGGGATCTTGTTTAGGAGGCTTCAAGCATTGACACAAAGGGCCTTCCATGCCTGATTGCTCTGGCCTGCTGTACGGTTACCCTGTGTGTCTTTTGTACTATCCGTGCACTTGTGGCGCCTTTTGTGCTTGTTGACATTTTCCAGTGGACCTTCCTGGTCTGTGTTTCTGTCGGATTTAGTAAAAAGTGCATATGCTGGACTTGAACTGCTTGATGTTGAGGAAGAGACAAATGGCGACCCCTGCAGTGCTGGTGATGCTCTTGCTTCCTCCCCGTTCACTAGTTTAGCTGACTGACGTGGACATAAAACTTTTGGCCTAGTGCTCTTATGCCTTCCTTTGTGAGGCGCAGGCCATCGAATCTGAAGAACTCCCTCTCCTAGAAGTTCTGCCAATTACCCACAAAGTGATGTCCCTTTTCTTGGCACCAGCACTTCAGCCAAGTGTTTAGCTATGAGATATCCCCCTCCCCGAGTCTCTGCCTGCTGCTGCCTTGCCTCCATACAGGCAGGATCTTGGAGAAAGAGAAGAGGTCAAAACAGAAGACAGATTATCACCAAGCCTTGTTAGATTTTGCTTTGTTTCTTTTATGGAGCGACAGGATAGGTCATTTTTACCTATGTGGAGGATGACCTTTGTGTTTGGTTTTGCCTTACGCACAGTGTTTGTTATTGTGTCTGTGTCCCTCCATGTGGATGCCCCCAGTAAGTATCTGACCAAGACCTTAGCGTTCTCGAGCTGCTGGAGGTGGGACTCTATATCCCTTATCATAGAGTCACTGATTATTAATACTGGCACTTTACTGGCGTTTTTTGCACTGTTTGCAGTGGAGGGTGTTTCCCTGTTTTGTGGTTGGGCATTACACACCTCACTATCTGCTTTGTCGATGGTTGTGGCAGATAGTGGTGCATATCTATTTGATGTTTGGATCTGTTTGATCTCCGCTCTTGGTCTGTTTGGAATTTTTTTGTGGTTCCTGACCAGTTGCTAGGCTCCTGACCTGCTTGCTCTTTGGGGTAGGGGTTCCTGTTTCGGCAGACTGAAGGTATTTATTGCTGTTCAGCTGTTTGGTGCAGCAAGGTGGTATTTAGTGTGGAGAGAATCTGTCTCAGCCCGTGCTGCATGGAGCTGTGACCATAGGTCCCTTAGGGCAAGGCACGTGGGACAGCACCTTACCCTTAGAATAAATGTCCTGGCAAAGATGGTACCACAGGTGTTACAGTGCATGAAATCCATATCTGGTAGATGTTAGATATGGAGTGACGAGGTTGTTGCCTGCACTTCAGAGTAGACTCCCACATGTGGGTAGTATTAATCCACTGCGAACAAAAGAAAGAGGTGAGGGTGTTAGGTATCTAATATGGACAAAAGAAAGGAGGCAAAAAAAGGGTGTTAAGTTACATAATTGTGGACAAAAGAAGATTTATTTTCGTTCCCGATGTGGACCAGCCCCTAGGGCAGTGCTGTCAGTGCACCCAGTCTATAAAGGAAGTGTCACACTAGGGGTGGGTGGGGAGGGTAGGGTGGACAGGACCCGCTCTGAACCAATCAGCCACCCCCAAGAGGAAGAGCAACTGCTTTTGTGTACTGCCCTACTAGAACAGAGATTTTCAGTTACATGAACTGCTCAGATCCCCACTGGAGGGAGAGATCCAACATCCCGATAAAGGGCAGAGCAACTGTGTACCGACTGTTGGATCCAGGTAAGTCTGCACTGTGCATTTTCCCCCCTCGAAACTGCTATGAAATAGCTGCTATGTGAACCAGCCCAGATTCTGAAGCAACTATTCACTGGTGTGTCCTGGTACCCATCTCGTCTGATTGTTGGTACAACCATTGCAGTGCAGGAATCCCTGGCATCTACTGCCCCTCCTCCCACTGTGGCACCGATCACCCACATTGCCAACCCCCCTTACCTGAATCGTTAGTGCCGAGGGAGCCCATATGGTGACTGGCACAACTCTCCTCACACCGCTTCAGCTGGCCGCCATATGCAAAGCCACACAGAATGCATATCCTCATCCTGTACAGTACATAGGACGTGCGTTCTCTGTAGCTTTGCATATGGCAGTAGGCTGAGAAGGTGTGAGGAGGGCTGTGCTGATCACCGTATGGGCTTCTGTGGCACTGACAATTCAGATAAGGGGTAGGTTGGCAGGGTGGGTGGCTGGTGCTATGGTGGTGGTGGTGGGGGGTACTAGATGCCAGGGACTACTGCACTGCAATGGCAGTACCGGCGATGGGAAAGGGGGTTACCAAGACACACCGGGGAATATTTTTTTGCCCTGCACCTTACAGTATGCTGAGAGCATCTGCTCAGGACTGGCTGTTGTGTGTGTTACTGGGCCGGGGAGTGGTGACCGGGGTGGGGACCACTGGATGCCAGGGAATAAATGTACTTAACAGCACCAGGGATCGGGGAATGGGAGAGGCCATTGGATGCCAGGGACATCTATTACCCTTAATGGGCAGGGAGCAGGGGGATTGTTGGGACACTGGGCACCAGGGGGACTAGATTTGTGTAGCTGACTGGCAGGTGAAGGGAGGGGGGACCACTAGGCACCAGGGGTACCGTACTTGGAATGGGGATGGCAATCGGGTGAGGACCACTAGGGATAATTTACTTGGCACATGGACACCGATCGGTGGCAGGGAGGACCACTGGGCACCAGGGGGCAGGTGTGCTCCCCCACTAGCCAACCTAGTATTTGGCTGCAGTAACTCTGGTAGCCACTAGGCTTGCTTGGAGTAAGACATGCTTTCATTTGGCGGTATTTGCTCTGTGCAAAAGGACCGTGCTCACCCCTTTTGCACAGCACAAATGTGCTGAATATGGGGTTGCATGGATACTTCTGTCCCAACCCCTCCCTCTGCCCACCTGTATACACTATTTTTCTGTGGGGGTGCTAACCCTGTTTGCCTGCGCAACTGCCCCTTTTGATTACTGCGCTTTATCGCAAAACCCAGTTTGCGGGCAAACACCCATTCATGCCCACACAAACCTTTGAATATCGGACCCCTAGTTATTTCTTTTTTAAACTTCATGTTTATTCTTTTTCATACATAAACATACAGTGTACCCTCTTTTATCCGCCAACCTCTGTAGACCCTAAATTTTGGCAGATAAAAGTAGTGGGGATAACAGAGGGTGGTGGTTAAAAAGGGAGACACCATTTTTGGAAAATGGGAAAGGAGCTCAAATTGCACAAAGTGAGGGTGGATGATAAGGGGGGGCAGATAAAGGAGTAAGCATTGTACAATTACACACATTAAGAGAACTGCATACAGGTTTTACATCCTGAACTATGTTAGGTAACAAAATTAGGTCTGTGTTCCTTACATCATTAAACATCAATGGGGATAAAAATCATTAGTCCTCAAACAAGAAGATTCCTTTTTGGTGTGTGCAGTAATCCCATGATGCATTAGAAAACTAAACGAGTCTGTAAATCGTGACTAGCCTTCCAAGTCAAATTAAAGTTCTTCAGCTGATCGACATCTCTTTGGACCTTCGATCTTCTGGGCCCATTTAATCGTGCCTTCTGTGTCAGAGAAGAGGTAAATCTTATCATCACTGACTATGTGAAGTTTGGCCAGGAACATCAGTGTTTTGAATTCTCGCTTCATTTAGCTCACTGTGCAGTGCCTCAAATATAATTTCCTCTGTCTTGTTGCATAATTACTGTCTGGAGAAAAAAAAGTTATATTTTTTCCTTTAAACAAAACTGGTCTGTTCTTTTGAGCCAGTGCAAGCACCGTCTTGGGTCCTGATCTGATCAGTAACAAGTACGATTCTGGGTACCTCCTCGTCAGGCTGTTATCCCTAGGGAGATCACTTAACAGGCCTTCTGCACATGGATCTGGGCTGTGTCCTCACCCTGGGCAGTATCTGTCGAAGCCAATCTTTCAAGGATAAGCCCAAGTAATCCCTGTGGTCTATCTGGTAGTTTTACTGGCCCTGCCTGGGCCAACTATGCTATGTCCATGTACCACGATCTTGGTCATATGAGTGTTCTAGGATAAGTGTACATCACTCCTGTCTGAGCTTGTGAACAACCTTCGGAATCATTGGCCATGGTGGAAGTATGTCGATTAGTGTTTTTGGCCATGAAAGAGGGAGGCAGTTGGTCCCTAAGAAGTTGCTGTCCCAGAAGCAATTGAAGTATCTGGGTACTTTGGTGTTTGTGGACTTTGTGCTTGATGGCATTTAGTCCAGGAGTGGATGGCTCCACTGGGAGAATATCCAGTCGAAGATCTCTGAATGATGCTTTCACTTGCCAGGATGTAGCTTTTACCTGTTTTGCCAGTCCGCTTGGCAGTTATGTGTCCCTGTGAGGCACTGTTATTATCAATGGAAGGTGTTTTTCTCCGTGTAATAGAGAACTTTGTGCACCTCCCTTATCATGTCATCAATTTTTGTGCCCCCCGTGCTTTTTGAGCTATGTCACTGTCATTGTATTGTCTGAGTAGATCGGGGCTGGTTTGTGCAGTATCAACTTTTTAAAAGACAGCAGGGCTGAGAAATGGTAATCAGAGCTCATGATGTAAATTAATGGAATGTTAAAGTTTCAATTTAAGTGCAGGGAGGAATTGTCAGGGAAGTGAACGCATGGATCTGTCCTAAAATTTCTGTTTTGGTGGGTTCATTCTTCAGTAATAAGTGATAGATGGAGGAGATCGGGGGGGGGGGTAAAGGAGATATGATGGGAAGGGAAGGGTATGTTCACAGATGCATGTGTGTCATCGGTCTTGTGTGACCTATCCCTTGAGTGGTTTATTTGTGAAAACAAACTAATCAATTATAACACCTGAACCTGTGTATAAATTGTTTTTCTGTTTTTTAAGTTGTAAGTGTAATATAAAAAAAAATTGAATAAAGAATTGAAGTTTAAAAAAAAATTAAAAGACAGCAGGGCATGGAACACCGCCCTCATTTCCAGAAAGCTGATTAGGAGTTTTCGCTCTTTGATAGTACATACTTCCTGAGCTGAGGTAATACCCAAGACTGCTCCCACTTGGAGAGACTGGCATCGTTGGTGATGGTGATAAGGTCAACATTCCTTTATGTTACCCCCTCTCGATTCAGATTAAAGGGAATTGTCCACCACTTGAGGGATGCTGTGATTTGAGAAGGAGGACTTCGTGTGTCTGTGGCTCCTACTGTGGGTCCCAGTGATGAGGTGGATATACCTGGAGTGGCTGAGACTAGAGTCATGTCCACTGGACAGCTTGATTAGGTGGTCATGAGACCTAAAGTGTGTGTGAGAACCTCAGCTGAAGCTCCAATATTGAGTTAGAGCTGCCATGGCATTCGCTGTGTCAACCACTGCAAAACAGTGACTGTTGGAATGGGCTAATGGCAGGCTGCTTTTGTTGCTATTTACAATACAGTCATGTGACTCTAAAGTTTGGTGCACTGCATGAATTGTGGGTTGGGCTGCCTTCAAGTAGTCTGCTCAGATGATCCAGTCAAGATGATCCAGTCAAGTCAAGACGATCCAGTCAAGGGGTAGGCAAACATGGAAACCTTTTGTACACAGATGTGCTGCAAGAACCATCATCACCTTGGTGAAGACTCATGGTGTAGAAGTTAAGACAAAAGGCAGAGTGCAAAACCCGAAATGTTGATACCACGCAAAAAGCACTGATACTAGTGGTGGCTGGGATTGATCAGGATATGAAAAGGTGTCCTGTAGATCTACTGACACTAGATAAGCTCTAGGTTGGAACATCACCATCATGGCTCTGAAGGACTTGGTTTTGAAACCATATCATCTTGTTGAGCCTTTTGAGGTCTAATACCACTTGAATGCCTCCAGTTCTTTTTGGCATAATGAAAAAATGAAACAGAATCCTCTTTTGCGCGGAGACAACAGCATCTGGTGAATCCCTTCAGCTGTTGTACTATAAGTTGTTTATGGTTTGCTGCATAGTCATCTTCTTCCGTGACTATTAGGAGAGTTGAGTCTTCTGAATACTATCAAGTACCACTTTGAGACAATGTCAAAAACCCACCTGTCTGCACTCACTGGCTGGTGAAGAATACTGGTCTTGCTCCAAGGTCATAAGCCACACAAGGGGCATGCGTCATCTCAGTATGTAGGTATGTGAGCCTTTGCACTGGTCCTGTGGTCGTGGCACTGCCTGCAACCTCTGACACTTCTGCTGGAGAAAAAGAAATTAAGCTGTGAAAAGTGGCCATGTTATGGATTGAAATTTGACTTCCAGCCTGGACAGTATTGATTTTTTTAATGAAATGGTCTTCACCCTAGGTTTGTAGTCCTGTGGTACAGCCAATTTAGAACTGGAGACCTGCTTAATGACTTGTTCCTGTTAGAAGCGAAAACAGCATACCCCCACCCAAAAAAAGGACTGTTGAGGAAATATCCATTGGAAGATACATCTGTCACAGCACCTGCCTGGTCATCATGGGGTACAATGGGAATCTCATTGATAACTGGAGGATGTCAAAGGATGGGTCTGCAACGAGGGGCCAATAGTTACGTTTCTTCAATGTCCACCGGGCTAGACATATACAAGTGTGTGTTACAAAGGCAGATGGCCCTGTAGATGAAGTCAGATGATAATGTGGCTTTCACAGAAACGCCTGCCATTTCATATGCTTGCTTCATTGCCAGCTCAGCTCTTCTGTAAACAGGGACCATGATCACTGCCATCCCCTGTAGGGGAAGAGTGGTTTACTCTTTTTTTAATCACTGCATTGATGAAGGTGTCAGTCTTGGGGATGGACATCCAGGACTACTTTTTGTCCACTCAATACATCCAGGTGTGCTTAAGTACTGGAAACAACTGTCCAGTTCCTCTCATTCACCCCTAATGATGTTCTGCACAGATCTGCAAACAAGAAAGGTGATGGTCTGTCTCGCAGTTCCCTTAAGTGGTTTTCTCTTGTAGTCCACCTTGGGGGCTCTTCCTCCATCTGGAGTGTGATGAAAGCCTTCTTCATGACGTCATCCAGATTGAGGATGCCATAAACATCCTTCTTGCACTCTCTCTCTCAGCTCTTCCTTGTCCAAGGAAATTTACTGCCCCTTACACAAGGCTGGATTTTTCATCCAAGCAGGTGCCAGTGGAAGAGGAAGACCCAGAGATGGACCAGTCCTGTCTCTGAAGGCCTCTGCTCCAAGTCCCTAGAATAATCAGTGGGCCTGTGATTTGCGCCTGTCTTGTCCTTGTAATGTGGACATCTAGAGGGTGAGGTCTCTCTGGAGGGCTCGTCTTGGCTGTGTTATGGTGCAGGAGAATAAAGTCATTCATAGAAGGTTGCTTGGGAGGGGAACGGCAGCAGAGTCCTTACCCTTGCGTTTTGCTTGCTTATACATGGTGCAGATAAGAGACTCCACAGGTTGGATTAACTTCCACAGAAGTTTCCTGCTGTTCTTTGGAGGTTTCACGGTGTCTCTGAGGTGTAAGGTGTGGGGGGTCATCAAGTGAGGTGTTGTTGGGACTGGAGCAGCATTTCGAGGTGGGCAAAGATAGACCATGTTTAGAAGAGCTTTCCCCTGAGGATCCTTGCTGTGCCCCTTCTTTGGAAGACAAGAGACTGTCGCAACAGGAGCAAAATTACCCCACACAGAACAATGTATCCTGAAGCTGCAGGATTTACACTTTAGAGCCTTCAAGCGGGTTGTAGCCGCCTCCTCTCCGTGCGGTCTCTGCTATGACACTGGGGTGTCTCCCCTCATGGCAGCTTGATGTACTCTAGCAGCCCAGCACTGAAGACAGGACCCTAAAACACAGTAAATGGCTTTGTCCTACACTTGAGATGCAAAATCAACGTACAGGAGTCAACAGTATGCTGCGTGATTAAAACTGTGAACTGCTGCGGCTGCCAGGAGGTCGGAACTGGGTCTGGGGCCCTGATCTACCAGAGTAGTAGTGGAGTCTGTAGTGCTACTGATCACCACTGAAGAGAAGTAAGAGGAAAAAAATCATAAAATGAGTTGTACAATGGTAGAAGTCTGACAAAAAAAATCCAGCGAATGCTGAAAGTCAAGTCTCTGCTGTGAAAGAAGTTGGTGCCTCAGCTAGGGGAGAACAAGTAAGACTGGGGGTCAGGGGAGTGGGCAGTACCACTGAAGATCCTCTGAAACATTCAGTTTGTCTCAGCTCAGAGGGTACTTGTCCATAGAAGATGACGACAAACATTATTATTCATTGCTTTATGGTATCCATTTAAGGTGGGATATACTAATGTCTGTAATTTCTCTGACTCTCTGTCTGTATCAGTCTCTGAAAACTCAATAAACTTTTCAAGCGTAAAAACAAACCGGGGATGACAAAAGGGAGTTAACAAATGGGAAGTGGTGGGAGGGGTGACGGGGATGAGGACAGAGACCAAAACATCTCAAAGTAGGGAATTCTGGGACAGACCAGATGGAACTGTCAGGACTTTTTCTGTCTGCTACTTCGCACTGGTCCTGTTTCTGTAAATGTGACTTCCGTGCTTGGAGCACTTTTATCAGTAATGCCTCCAGAATTGAAGCACAGAACAGCTTTGAGGATAGCAACGCTGCTGGTATTCATGCCTCTGTCCCACATTTGCACATGATAAAATATTAACAGTGACTAATTACTATTACAAACACAGCACAACTGGGTAAATATAGCACTGTCACAACTGGCATGTGTAGTATGTGGTTCTGCAACACAGGTTATTGGAACATTGGTCTCACAGTATTTTTATTTTTATACAAAGGCATTTCCTTATACTACCCAACTGAATGCTGGAAGTTACTTAAAGAAATATTTAATATTTACTTATTTAACATTTTTGTCCAGGACAGCTCCATGGCCTTAAGTTGTGAGGCACCCATTTGGCACGTGGCAACCTGGGTTTGAGGCCTGAGCCTCGGACGTCAGGAGAAGAACCTTGTGGATTGTGGATGCTCTCCTTCCATGGGAGGGCTGAGCCCTGTCCACTTCTGGAACGGCTCCTGGTGGTTGGAATCAGGTAATGCACATGATGTGGGTGATCACATTTTAAGCACGCTTCTGCCCCAGGACACTGAGGCAGACATGCCAATTGGAGGTGAGTGGGGCCTCTGAACAAGGTGGAAAAAGTGGACTTGGCCACTTCAGATGACTGCCTCCCATGCCCAAATCTACCACACTTGTCCAGCGGCACACATGCTCCCAAGCCCTGGTCTTAAGGCCCCTCAGTTCTTCTCCCACCTCTTGAGTGGCTGCAGAGAAGCTGGGAGTCCCCCAGCAAGGGACAGACTTGGAACCAGGAATAACACTGGCCGTCACGTGGTGTGAGTCAGCATTGAGTCCTGTGTGCAACAGTTGGAAAAACTGAAAGGAGAGGAGTACTTGGGGGGTGCCACAAGACAGAGGTTAAAAAACGGTTGTCCAAGAAAGGTCCACTGAGCTGGAGCTGGTTTCCAGGTGCAACCTGGGTGCTGGGGGATGATGTTACAAGGGGATACAAAACATGTATAGGAAGCTGCAGTAGTCTCGACATAGTGCAGTAAAACAAGCAAGGCAAAACACTGCAGCACAAATTTGGAAATGAGAAATGGCCAGCTATAGTATAGCAACAAAATATCACAATATATCATGATACAATACAATTTGAGAGCAAGACAGTGGAAATTAAAAAAGCTAGGGGCATATGGGGAATGGTGCTAGAAAAAAGTTAGGGTCTAGAGCGGGAGGGCCACTAATGTCATAAAGGGAGAGAAAGAAGGATGTTATTTGTAGTGAGTTCTCATTTTTACACTTGATTAAACAATTTTTATATGTGGACATCATAACAGTAATCAAGGTTATAAATAATCCAAAAAAACTAACAAAAAAAATAAACTGGCATCAAATATTGACTCACTCATATTGTACTCTGTAATGATATTTACTCTGTGTTCTTGCTTGATGGTTACATTTTTGTCGTGTATTGTTTCCTTATTTGTAAAAGGACAAAAAAAAAAAAACAAATAAAAATTTCATTGACAAAAAAAAAATATTGACTCGCTCTGCTCAAATCCCATTTGCCATTTTGAGTGGCAGGATCTGCACCACACCCCAGTTAAATGACAGAAAAGAATGCAAGAGAGGGCCCAGTCTGACAAGTGTGAATTTAGGGGTGGCACTGTACAACACATGGTAAAGTATATATGGGTGCTCCACGGGTTAAACTGCACATTTAGGAGGATACAATATTGCTTTGGCTGCTATATTTCCTTACACAGAGTTACTGCAGACAAATGCAATATTAGTGTAATGTTCTACAGCATCTTTGTTAACAATTCATTTTTTATCAAAAAACATTTCCTTCAGCATATACAGGTCAACCCTATTTATCAGACAACCGCCATAAACTGAGTCTCCCTATCTAACAAACTGGCAGCTTGTCCTCCAGTGTTTCCATTGAACTTGATGGTGCTGTTCTCACCTTGTTCATAGCTGATCACGGCTACCTGGAGGCACAATGGGAACAATTAGTAGCTGTTATAATGGCTAATTATAGTAGTCTCAGTCTCTGTTTCTGGCTGTTAACATGGCGAAAACAGATAATGCTCATCTTATCCACCTTATTATTAGCGGAGGACTGTGGAGAGCAGTGAGTGAGTGGGTGGTTGCACTGTGCTGGCATTAGAATTCAGGCAGATGAATGCGGGAGTGGGCAAGTAGATTATGAAGGAGACAGCCGCTGGATCAGAGGTCCATAAAACACGAGAGCCTGCCAGGGCGACCAGCGTGACACCACTATTTATACTAAAGAGAGAGAGAGAGACTCACCTGCTATGCTATTACTGCTCAGCAAGTAAAACCAATCGTACCCTTGATCACGGCTCTGAATGCTACTGGCCACAAATTAAAACTTGCGCTGGTCCACTGTCCTTTTCATAATGCTTTACTTTACTTAAATCTTTTAAAATCTAAATAGTAGAGTATAGCTTTGTATTTATCTAAACAGTAGAGCTAGTATCTACCTCATTAATAGAGTAGCATTTTATTTGTTATTTATTTAGTTTTTGTTGACTGGGTAAGTACAGTAGTACTGACGTGACAAACACAACATGCTTCTTAGTATAGGCACACTCGATTATCCAAAGACCTGATTATCTGAACTGATCAGACGTCCACCAGGCAGTTTGGATAATCGAGGTGTTACTACACTTTCACAAACATGAGATTTCAGCTACTGCGGTTGAATAGGGGAAACTTTTTTTCATTTTTAGGTTTCTTTTCCAGGGTTTATAACAGATCTTTATCCAAAAAAGTATGTGCCTGTGCCGAAATTATCTCAAAGTGCCAGTGTTTTTGACGTTGTAGTATGCACCATGACAATATACTGTGATATAATTTACAGCAGTTATGAGGTCAGCTGAGGATAGTCCGATGCTTTTCACTTTCCTATTTTTTTTTTTTTACCAGCATCCATACCATTAGCAATCCCCCTCCTTAGATACAATCTGCTTGAGATTTTTTGTCATGGTTTGTGGTGATCACACATTCGATGCAGCTATCTGTTGGCCATGCCAATTTATGTTTCGTGTATGTTGACCTGTCCATTCAACTGTAACTTGCTATATTGCATATTATTTTATTTTACATCATGCTGCCTAATTTATTGCTTCTTGTTGTCAAGTTTTACTGTGCTCCTCTTCCCCTTTCCCCAGGACACATCTGGAAATGAGCTGCTATTAGCTCAGTATGTCTTTCAAGGTAAAAAACAAATATCTGAAACAAATACATACATTTTTGAAAGGTGAGAAATATGTATTGTATTACCTGAAGTATTTCATAAACCAACAATATAAGAAAGTAAAATAATCTAGAACACACAAAAGTTAACCATGGCTATTGTCATTTGAATAGTTTTAAGCTTTAGATTTAGTAGAGTCACTCTTAAAAAGCATGACAAATTCTTACCAGCTCAGCAAAATCCCCAGCTTCCAAATCACAAAGTGCTGTATCAATTTCCATCTGAAACAAATTAAACAGAATTTAGTTTACCGAATCAGTCAGCTATCATGTATGCAATAAATGTACTAAATAACCACCTGTTGGCCAGTCTGCAGGCCCCATTAAAACAACAGAATGGTGCAAAAACGTGTTAATGCTTTAGGAGGTTGTTCAGAAGGACAGCTTTTTATTTTTATTTTTTCTACACCAGAGCACAGAGGCACCAGTACCAAAGAAAACATGTCTTTGCACAGACCACCTGCAGTTAGTAATCATATTCTGTATTGCTGTTTATGCTTTTCATCTCTTCTGTATTTTCTTCCCTGGCTGTCCATGAAAACGGGCAGACATCTGCTCATGGGCTAACTAGGACTTTTAAAAAATGAAATCAATCAGCCAATATTCGTTTATAGTCCTTTTTTTGTTCCGCTATCCAGCTGGCCAGACATGCTGCTTTCTAGCCATACTGACCGTCATGGAGGGGATTTACCCTTTAGATGCCCCCCAGCTGCTACTTCCATCATATGGGGATGTTGGTTCATGAACAACTGTCCCTAGTGGAAGAGTGCACATGCTCATACCGTGCCACAAGCTCTGCAGCGCCCCCTCTCTTTCACTCCCAATGGCCCACCTCTGCCTGTATCACTACAGGCTCTAGTGACAGAGTGGGGCAATGCAGCACTCCCTTCCTAGAGAGGCCCCTCTGGAATTCTCCATCCTCCTCCCCTCGGCTGGACTCCAATATCCCAGGCTTGTTCTTGAACTTGTGTGTGATAGGCTGGCCACCATTTATTTTTAAATATTCTTAATAATAATATTGGTGTATAATAGCACCATTTTATGTGCCTCAACATTTTTAGAGAAACCAATACTCAACTGTACTACATTTTAAATATTCTGTTATTTCAGTATCTTTAATTTCTAGACATAATATCTGTTCGTTTCTTTTCTTTTTGTTTTTCCCACGGATCCCCATATCCCTCATCCCAACAACAGGGGCCTACAGCTGCACCCTTCCTCTAGTGGGGTGAGTGGCTACTTTCATAGCTGATGCCAATGGCACTCCTTGGTCAGTCGGGTAGTGATGGGTGCCCAGGCCCTACCGTTAAAGAAATTAGCCGCCTCGTCTCCGTGTTGAACTCAAGCTCCACTCACCCTCAGAGTGGAATACCAGGGATAGCATTCAACACTTTGCCTACCAGCAGCACATCACTACAATACTAGGCACTCCCAGCAACATACTGTCTACTTTCACTCTGATTGCCCTGTCAAGTGTTTGTGATACTTTCGTATGAAAGCAGCAATATCAAATGATGTATTATATTTGTGCCTTTCACTGCTGTGCCAGAAATAAACCCAGTGGTCTAGTGGGACCATCTTGCTCCACAATAATAATATAACTAGGGGATACACAATTGCCTGACTTCAAATATATAGTTGATCTCAAAGTATAAGAGAGCAAAACCATATGGCAAAGCCACAAGCAAGTTATGAAGGTTCTGCCCCCTCACAACTGGAGGTAAATTGTGTATTTTGAGTCAGGCAATTGCATATTTGATTTTTATACAATAAATTTGCCTATATAAATAGAGGATATGCCATGGGCTGGTTAAAAAACATCACATTTATTTTTTTCTGCAGCCTTTGACCTATGTAACCTCACAAGTGGTGGAGCTTCCGTAGTACCACGTTTTTTACCTCCATTCTCCACTGATTCATCCACCATCCCTACCAGTAAAGATCACAGTCCCTGTCATCCTCTGCTCTACCTCATCGTCCCAGCCAACTGATCCCATCAGGCCTAATGCTCCAATTTGTAGCCTCCTCTCCTCATCCTAAGCTGCCTACTAACCTCCCTGAAAGTGCACTAAATCTGCTTTTCTCCCAGTGTCCTGGATGCTAGTTTCTGCCCTCTCACCCCACTTCCTCCTCCCCTCAGAGTCCCCATAGCTGCCAAGTTCTTTCATACGCTCTAACTGCATAGCCAGCTAACACTGCAGACTGACAATATGCCTCGCCAGAGCAGTGACCAGTAGGAGCCTTAGGATTGGTGAAGGTCCTCCACCGGCCTGGTGGTGTTGCAGTATCTTTGCCTTACCCTCGCACTATGCCGGCGACCTGGGTTCAGGAACAACCTCAGGTTGTCGGGGTGCCGGCACGGGGAGGGTAGGAGTAGGATCGAGCGTTGGCTCTCCTCTCCCAGCAGGGAGGGTCACCAGTTTGCAGTCCTACCATCACTGGATAGAGGTCCGGTGGCAGGTATAGGTGGTAACAGAGTGACTGGTAGGGTGAGATGTCCCATAGTGCGTGATGTGTGCGTGCCTCCACATGCATGTGTCACGTCGGGGATGCGAGGGATCAGGTGAAAACAGAAAAAACACTTAAAAATACTTACAGAAAAAGGACTGGTAAAGGTTCATACTGTAACAGTCCCGGTATATGATGTCAATATGGCATGGACAGGGTTAATGGCCTCAGTTCTTTTTCTACCTATTGAACTAACAAAGGAACAAAGACATACTACTTTGAAAGAGGAATAAACTGTAACAACAGCCACCCACTAGGGTTTAGAAGAAGAAAAAAAAGCAGTGCTCTCTCAAGGGAAGGTTGGATTGTGTGTGTGCCTATGTGGAGGCAATTCATTGAATTTTGTTGACTGGGTAGGCCCACTGAGACTAGAAGTTCCTTTTTCAAGGGTGACGGGGTGGGGGGGGGAGAGATACAGATGGTAACCAACTGAAACTGAACCAGATTAAGCTGTTGGTGGTATTCTTAGTGAATGGGGAAAATCTGGCCAGGACACTGGGGAAATTCCCCTACTCGTCTGCAGGGGGACCTGCTGCTCTGCTTTGCAGGACAGCAGTAGGTGTCAGGCTGGCGAGTGAGAAGGATGTTTCTGTGCTGGAGCCGGAGGTTCAATCCCCGACTCTGGCTAGTAATGTTGTAGGGGAAGTGGCTACTTGTACAACGGAGATCCTGACGGATATACTAGACGATGGTCTGGTAGCGGAGATGGCGACTACGAGTGAGTCTGTGGAGCTGCAGGGTGATTTACCTGATTTACACACAGAAGTTTCTGTAGAAACTATTATGGGGACCTCAGCGCAAGATGCTGACCGGGAAAGTTCCATACAACTGGATAAAGTACAGAGAGATTCAGACTGTATGCTGACAGCATTTCCATTGAGAGCTGACAGTCTGCAGGTTGTGCCTCAGCTGAGAATGGCTGATGTTGGTGCGACTCCTGCAGAAAGAATGCGGAAGTCTTTTCGACTTTCCACGCCAGACGGTCCCCTCGCTGACACCGACTGGTCGAAAGAGGACACTTTGACACAAGCAGGCTAGTTATAAACCGAAGAAGGGAAATGGATCCCGGACCCAAGCTGGGTTAGTTTTTCACAAGGTGAGCAGCTCATTTCTGATAATGTTGGTAGGCATGTGGACTGTCACCGAAATGCTCAGATTTTTGTGCAGCAACCCCGGGTTGACTCGGAACGGCAGCATGGTTCAATAGTACATAGTACTGAGGACTCTGAGGGTTTGCCTGAGGAACGCAATGAACATAAAACCCCCCTCCCTCCCCAAATCGAGAAAGGAGATGAGCCGGACCAAGGTTTTTGGACTTATTTAAAAACAACAAAGTTGAGCGGGCACCAAGACGAAATGCAGTTCGTCTGCGTTATCAGGGAGGGCTGCAGGAACACCCAGACAAACATTTCATAGCCAGAACCCTTTTGATGGACTCTATGTCTTTTCTAGCTTCAGACATTTATGCCTTAATTAACGTTAAGGGTGAAGATACCTTTGACGTCAGTTTTAGAATGTTTTCTGGTCTGGACACCTTTTGGAAAAAACATGAGACTCTTAAATCGTTACCTTTATGGATTCCTTTCTGGGCTATACCTCTTACCAAACCACTGTATAAAACTGTAAATGTCCTATTCAGAAATGAGGGGGTGAATGTGGGGGATATTTCTTTTTGGATGGAAAAAAAATGTCACGTTTTGAGTTTACCTGAAGCTATCATTGATGAGGAGGGTATATGGACTGGGAGTTGGAGGTTTAAACTAAATATGATTGGTAATGACATTTTGCACATTCCTAATAGTTTTTTTTAAGGAAAAGATAGAGGGGTAGTTTTCTATCCAGGACAGCCGGGGGCCTGTTACAAATGTGGCAGTCCTAGGCACCTTAGAAGTACTTGTGATAGAGTAATTTGTGTTTTGTGCGGGGAATACGACCATGACAGTTCAGTGTGCAGAAATCATTTTAAGTGCAATTTATGCGATGAACTAGGTTACGCCTACCATCAATGCCCTTGGGCTGGGCAGAACAGACAAGGAGGCCTAAACCAGGAAGATCTGGTAAATAATGCTCAGGACCAACGTAGGCCTACAAGGCCAGAGCAGGCCAATAGGAAGGGACCAAGAGGAGAACCCCCTCCACCTTCCTCTGATTCCACACCCACAGAACCAGAACCAGAAATGAACATACAAACACCCACACAACTAGTAGGACAAGAGAAAACCCCTAGTACTTCCAAAGAAAGTCGGGAAACACACAACATGCCTCCCCTCCAGCCAGAGAGTGGTTTCTTCCTGGCGAAAAGGGTGACGAGATCTGCTAGTAAACCTAAGGGTCCTATAGGTCCTATTTCCACTCAAAATGTTTTCAAACTCTTCAAAACATGGAAGGAGATTCTGAATCAGACATTTCCTCTCTATCTGGCATAGAGTCTGAAATGGAGTGTGAGGATGACTCTCATTTGCCAGTCAGAGAAACTAAGAAAAAGGGAGAAAGAGGGAGAAAGATAAGGAAACTGTGTAAGTTTATTCTACTCAAACACATTATATTACATGACAACTTTACAGCCAGTTACTTTTAACACTTGCAGCATCAAAAACTTTAAGAAACGGGTAGCACTTTTGGGATTTTTCAAAACTTTCCCTTTTGACATTCTTTTTTACAAGAAACTTGATTTAATTCCCTCTCTGATGTTACACAAGCAAAAACTAACTGGTCCTGGGGTCCATCTTTTTGGACTTTTGGAGAAGATACAGCAGATGAGATTAGAATTCTTTTCAGACACCCACATGTGCAAGTTCAAAGACTGGTGGATGTTTTACCAGGGAGAGGATTGATCTTGGACTGCATTTATAAAGTTTTTTTTTTTTAACGCCTAATAAACACTTATGCCCCCCAGACCAAAAGTTTGAGAATAGACTTATTTAATAGTATTAAACCATATCTCTTTACAAATAAAATAGTAATCTGGGGAGGTGACATGAATTGTAGTTTAGATGTCAAAATCAGGGACAATATACAAAAAAAGGTTTATTGTGACACCCATGTTTTGAGGGATATTTTAACTATTGCTAGAGTGTATGACATTTACAGGGAACTTCACTCAGAAGGAGGTTCTACATATAGAAGTCCGTACTCCACAAGAATTTACTATTTTTTTTGTATCAAAACAACGTACTACTAGTAAAAGTAAATTAACATATAGTGAATTTTCTGACCACCATATTTTACAATGTGATGTATAATTGACAAATGTTCCCCCTAGCTTTACCTCTGTTACAAGAAGATGGAAATTTAATTATTTATTGTTAGACCAGCAGGATATTAAACAACAAATTTTGCTTTTATTTCAGTACAGGAAATCTATTCTACAATTTTATGATAATTGGCTCCTACGGGGACATGACACCAAGGTAGATATGAAAAGTCTCTATTAATCTGGGTAGGAAAAAAGGAAATACTGAGTACTTATGCTATTTGAGCCTTAGGGACCAATTCTATAAACTTATGTCACTGCCAAATGTCTCGGATACCAGAATCAAGTCACAGATTGAGGAAATAAAAAATAAAATGAGACATTTTCAATATGATAGAGCATCCTCATTGTATGCTGAATTTAAGTACGGAATGGCAACTCAACCGTTTTCCGATCCTTTTAAGGCCTGTAAATATAAACTGGAGCATAAAGTCATGGAAGGTTTGTATGACCAAGATGGGGTTTTGAGAACATCAGATGTTGAAATGTTTGCTATAATCTCTCATTCAGTTAGTAGTACCCTTGGGAAGGGTTTCAAACAATGGAGCACATGGGAATCTTTGGTGTCATATCACATTCCAAAATTGTCTATTGATGTTGCTAAGGAGATAGAAGGCCCTATTTTATTGTCAGAAGTTCAAAAGGTCATCTCACACCAAAGACCAGGTGTATCGCCAGGTAAAGATGGTTTCACTAACGAATTTTATAGGTCATATGGATCGGTTTTAGCAGAAATTTTACTGGAAGTATTTAATTATATGTTGCTAGAAGCTACTTCATGGCAACATTTCACAACTGCTATCATCATTTATTTGCATAAAAAGGGTGACAAGAAAAACATACAAAATTAGAGACCTATTAGTCTTCTAAACACCGACTACAAAATCTTATCTTTAATTGTATGTAAAAGGCTGCAGAAAGTGGTGGTACATCTTGTTCATCCTATCCAAACATGTTTCATCCCTCAAAGGAACATACAACAAAATTTAAGGGTTCTGAGGGATATTTGTGAATACAGTACACAAAGGAAGTTATAGGGTTTTTTTATCACGCTTGACCAAACTAAGGATTTTGATAATGTATCTCATGCTTTCTTATTATGTACATTGCAGGAATATGGTATTCCACAATCTTTGATAGACTGGATTAGGTTGATGTATGAGAAATCCATAGCTATTCCTTCTCTTAATGATTTTATGGGGGATCCAATCCGTATAGAAAGGGGTGTTAGACAGGGGTGCCCTCTCAGCCCCCTGCTGTATACTTTCTGCCTAGACCCCATCTTAAGGGAAATGCTGCATGATGATTCCATTATTGGCCTTTCACCAGATCCTGTTATTGCATCTCAGAAAATAACAGCATATGCAGATGATATTTGTCTTTTGGTCAAAAATGAAAAATCCACAGTTAAAGTATTACAAATTTTTGAAGGTTTTACAGCTCTAACAGGAGCCAATATAAACTATCAAAAATGTGTGGCAATACAATTGGGGGTACACCCACCGCACACATTGGACTAATAACAGTGTCTACTCAACAAATAAAACTTTTAAGGCATTTATTTTGGTAATGGAGATTTGGCAACTAGAAATTGGGAAGAAAAACTTAAAATGGGAGAATATAGAGTTGCACAATGGAAATCCTGGTCTTGAGGAAAGAAAAAATGGGTCATGATTGTTAAAAAGTTTCTTATTCCTATTTTTTTTTATATATTTCACATATATACCCTATTCCACTTGCTTTAGAGACACAGCTGTTTAGTTGCTTCTTTCAAATGATTTGGGGGAGAAGATTAAATCCTATTAAATGTGATTTTGCATATTTTCCCATTAATCGAGGTGGGTTGGGAATGATAAATCCCTTGGCATTTTTTCATTCCTTTTTTATTTTTTCATCCCTTAGTTCAGTAGGAAGGTCAAGAGGTTTATGGGACTCTTGGACCCATGAACTTTTTCAACCCTTGGTATTCCCAGGCTGCATGTTTCATGGCACACTCCAGATGTTACTAGGCCGACCATTAAAAAATTAAAGATATGGAATGTCACAAAAAATGAGGTACTTACATTACACAGGAAGCCATTATACACCAGGATAATGGAAAGGAATCATGCATCACAAGTGGATTTTCCTAGATGTTGCCCTACGAAATTACAATGTGCTCTACATATACTGACAGACAGAAGAATACCAGTTCATATGTGGGATATACAGTGGCTGAGTTGTCATGGTAAACTGGGGGTAAAAGGGAACTGGAAACATAAACCTCTTACTGACAGACAATGCCTATGGCCTGAATGTGGAGGACAGGAGGAAACTTTAGAACATTTCTACATTTCTTGTTTTTTGCTACTCACTTTTGGTCAGATTTGGCTGCTAGATGGCAGTGGGGTCCTGTCAAACATATTCAATATGAGTGTTTGGTTTTAGGGGAATATACAGGAATATTTACAAGATATCATCCAAGTACTTTGATGTGATTTTTTTCATCTATAAAATATTTCATGTGGCAAGCTACATGCCAGTTTTCCTTACAGCATGTTAACACTTCTAATTTGATAATATTGAAGAAGCATTGAAACAACTGAAGCAGAAAGAAAATGCACAGTTTAATAGGGGGACATTTTCTCTGCTGTGGCACAATATCCACTGGTTACCATAATTCTGTAGAGAAGACACAATGGTGATGTTCTTTCTTTTGGGATTTGTATTTTTTGATTTTTTCTTTTCAAATCAGAACTATATTTTCTATTCTTTACTGTCATGATGTATTTTTACTAAGATTTCTGAAGTGAAGTGTTGTTTTTGTTTGGATTCTAGTGATTATTTGTTGATATCTCACAACTGATGTACCATTTCTTGCAATAAAAAAATTCCCCTACTCTTTTTGAGAAGTGCCATGGGATCTTTAACGTCCACCTGAACAACCACCAGAACAGGCAGCTGGGACCTTGGTTTAATGTCTCATCTGAAAGACAGCACCTCAGGAGTGCAGCATCCCCCTCATTATGCACTACAGTGTCAGTAATGGGATTTACTCCAAGTGCCTGGTGTGGGGCCGGAACCCATAACCTTTTGATCTTCCGGCCTCAGAGGTGAGTGTGCAACCTACTGAGCCACTGACACTGCTACTACAAAGGAAACTTATCCTTTCTTTTTTGTGCCTTCCTGCCTCGGGTACCCACTTCTTCAGGTACCCTTCAAGGTACTGCTCCTGCTGACACAGGACTCACCCTGTGCTTCTGGGTCTCACTGCCCAGATCGCCTGACCCTCCACTGTGCCTGGTGATTCACACTTATCCTTGTTTGGGATGCCCTCCTGCTGCCATTAGGAGATAAGTGCCTTTGACCATCAGGTCAGCAGAGGATGAAAGATCAGCCCGCTTTGGGGGACTGGTGGAGTGGAAGGGTTGCAGGAGGGGCTGTCATCTTGTGAGTCTGAATGGAATTTCCACTTTTTCAGGGCTCTGACCACCACTCACATGACTGCTCCGCAGAGGTGTCCTGGGATGAGACATGGGTGACACGTGATCACCAATGTTGCCATGGGTGCCTCTGAAATGCCATCACTAGCAGCCAATAGTCTATCAGAGCCATGCAACTCAATCCCTGGGAGGGAAGCATCCGATGGATGCCCTGAATCCCTCCCTGCCATCCTCTGCTCCTGACAATTTGAGTTAATGCATGCCATGTCAGCCTGTCAGAGACTCCTTCCTCTTCAGTGGGACTGCAACTCTGCTCTTTAAAACAGGTTTGTAGCCATCTACTTCTCAGCTCCCACAAAACTCCCAAACTCAGTAAAAAAAAAAAATGGAGACCATGAGAAATTCTATTCCTCAGCTTTCCAAATCCAGTAGCTGCAGATAATTTTTGACTGCAGTTGCAAATACGAAATACTCTTCACAATGAAGAATGGAACAGTTTTGCATTTTCTCACGAAGTTTTGTTCAACACGACTTTCGTCTCATGGGACTTATCCAGTGTGTACAAAATCTTAATTAAATAAACTTAAAATATAAGTTTTTTTGAAAATCCAATGCAACAGAGTTCTGATCATACCACCAGTGATTTTTTTAATCTCCTCTTTAAACTACAAAACAATAAAGAAGAAAATCCCAGTCCTTAGCAACAAATAACATTGCCTCTCTCTCTCTCTCTCTCTTAGGAAGTAAACAGTTCTTAAAGAGCACTGTTCTCAGTGCTGCACACAAACAAGAGAAAGCCCCCTTACCTCCATGGGAGCTGTTCTGTGGTAAAAGCAGCCTTTGTAGTTATTCCCCCTGAAGAAAGGGATCATAAATTGCCCCTGAGGGGCTAGCAGAGCAATCCCTTTCCCATTGCTGGCCATGCTCCCGCACGCTGATGTTTTATGATGTGACTATAGGGAGAGTGCAGTGGCACTCTCCATTCAAGTGTCTGGAATGTGACTTTGAAACACAGTTTTTAGACATTTAAGTGGCCATTTGGTAAAACTGGAGCCAGGGTTCAACTAATAAATGTCCTGTTAGCTGAACCCTGGCTCTGGATTTACCAAATGGGTACTTAAATGGCCGGAAATTGTGTTTTAGAGTCACACTCCAGACACTTGAATGGAGCAAGCCCCCGTGCTCCCTCCCTATGGCCATGTCATAAAACAGGGCGTGGCCAGCAACAGGGAAGTGGAAAGGGATTACGCTGCTAGCCCCTTGGGGCAATTTATGATCTCTTCCCCTCCTTCGAGGGTATAACCACAAAGACTGCTTTTACCACAGAGGAGCTCCCATGGAGGTAAGGGAGCTTCCTCTTGTTTTTGGAGTTTTAAGAATAGCAGGAATGGTTCTCTTTTAAAGGTGATAGGCTCAGAAGGTTGGGGAACCTACTGTACCAGTCAATAAAAAATGTTCATCTATGTCTCCTCACCGACCAGAGCAATGTAACCCAAGAGTCCAGAATCCAGGTTGCTGTGGTAAAACATAGTCCTACTTCCCCATTCGAGTTAATGTAAGCTAGGACAGCAAGTCACTGACTTCTCTTTACTTGGAATGAAACTTTGGTCTTATATAAAGACTTCAGCCATTATTGTAGCCATTCTGTTGGACACCAGAACAATTTGTTTTTAGACTCACTGCATGGTTCTATAGTCTATAAAATGGTGCCACATGCTACCCCCTCTGCAACAGTGCCAGTAGAAGGGGACACCGCTGTCCAGTGGACAATCAATGCTGTGGTCATCTACGAAGCATAGAAATATTCTTCTGTTTTCTTGCTCTCTCAAATCCTAAATGCTACTGCTAACATTTTTTAATTCAGAGAACTCAAACATACTTTCTGTTAAGATTTCCAAATGTGTCCCTAGCAAAAGAAAAGTTGCAATGGTGTTTTTGACTTGGAAACCCAGCAAGTTTCATTTTAATTTTCTCAGATATTTTTAAACTCTTTTAGCTAATGTTCTATTTAATGACTCAAGTCATTAAAGATGGCACTACCCATGACTAGTTATGAAATATTTGTGATAATAAATAAATGTTTATGTGAATGTCTGCTTAAGGAACTGGCAGCCATCAGCTTTTGACGGGGCCTGACCCTTTGACCCAGACACAGAAAACTGCAGAAGCCAAACTGCTAGCTTCCTTAACTGTCTGACACATGGTGCTTCCTTCCAAATGCCAGGTTATAAAAACCTTGTAAAACCCTTCTATTTTGAAGCGCAGGAGCAAAGTATGCACTTCATAACCTCTAAGTAAAAGGCCAAACTGAGTCATATGGGTAGACTTGTGAACCAGGCTGGTGCCCACTGGGTGAAGTATTGTACTGTATCCCCTGAAGAGAATACATATCTGAGCCAATTAACTGGGCATGCTAGCGGAAAGAGGTTCATATTTGACCCCAGGACTCGAGGTTAGAAGGTGATTCGGACCCAAAACAGACAGGAGGCTTACCCTGTTTGTCTCCTGTTCACATATTGCACTTCAAGGTTTGGCACTGTGGGAGCAGAAGACCTGACCTGAGGGGTGCGTTTGTGACAGATCTGGTTGGCAGAGGTGCGATTTAAAAGTATTTGGTAACATGAGCATTAACAGTCCAGTGTGTCAGATTAAATACTGTACAGTTCATATGCAAAATAAGGCAGTGATTTAAAAAGTAAAGAACTACATCATTGTGCTTACAGTCTAAGTTCCCTACCCGTTTTATTTTTTTCGGGTGTAAGCTAGTGTAGCCATAGCTTAGGGAAGAAGATGGCTTCCAACTACAGTGAGTACACTGCAGACTACCTGAGGCAGTTGTGCCAAGAGGGAGGAGTCCAGCATGAGGGGCGAGACAAAAAGCACCTCATGGAGGCTCTTGTGGCAGCTGATGCCCAAGACCTCAAGTCACAGTCTGTGACTGGAAAGGACCAAACCTTGGGCATGGAGGGTCCAGGGTACAGCGCAGTGTCCAGACCTAGGGAGGAGGACAGAAGGACCAGTGCAAGCCTAGAGCTGCAGCAGCAGAGGAAGGTCACTGGCATACCTCTCAACTGTACCACATTACGAGGAACGTTCCTCATTTTACTGCACAAAAGCTCCCTGTTCCACATTGTGAGGACTTGTTCCACATTCAGTATTAACATTTTAAAGCAAAAATCTATAGTAAATGATGCACAAAATATATTATTCAATTAATAAGAGACTTTCTGAACATAAATGCAAGCATTTTAACAGTGTTCTGAGCCTCCTAGGTAAAGATTTGATTAAGTGTTCCACATTTTGCTCATTTTTCCCACATTTTGAGAGGCAATGTTCCACATCTGGGGGACAAAAGGTTGAGAGGTATGGTCACCGGCATTCTGGAGCCAGAAGGGATCAGACTGCAGATGGAACTGCAGAGAATGGAGCTGGAGTTTGAACAGAAAAGGTTCAAAGCCCAGCAGCGAAGGGAGTTTGAACAGGGGAAGATGGAGAGCGAGCGAGAGAGAGAGAGAGAGACAAGAAATGAGAGCGGTGAACCACAGAGGAAAGACAGCGAAAGCATCAGAGAGAGGCTGAGCAAGAGCTGTGAGAGGCCGAGCAAGAACAGCAAGAGGCCTAGTGAGAGGAGAGAGAGCGCCAGAAGAAATTTGAACTAGAGAAGCTACGACTCCCAAGACCAGCGCCAGAGCAGGTAAGTCGCCTGGGTGAATCAGGAACTCCAGGACTGGGCTACAAATTACTTTCTAAATTGATAGCTTAATTTAAAGAGAGGGAAGATATGAATGCATTTTTAAATTCATTTGAGAAAACATGTATTCAGGCAAAAATTCACAGAGAGTCCTGGAGCTTCCAGCTATCCCTGCTACTTACCAGGAAAGTTCAGGACGCACTGGGTCAAGTGGAAAATCAGGACAGTAATGATTATAGAAAACTTAAAGCTGCACTGTTAAAGAAATATGATTTAACAGCAGAGGCATACAGAGTTAAATTCTGTAAGTTCAGGAGAAGCATGACATGAGCTACCAATAGTTAGCCACTAAACAACGTCAGTTTTTAAAATGTTGGTGAAAAGAGATTGAAGCAGACTCTGTAGAGAAAACTGAAAATGTTGTACTGTTAGAACAGTTTTTTGGACGTGCCCAGCAGAGCTGAAAACCTGGCTAGAGGACCAAAATCCAAAAACAGTGGAAGAGGCTGCTGAACTCTCAGACTGCTATACCAGGAACAGACCTGATCTGAGAGGGAATGGTGTGGACGTGGCAGTGCAGAAAGGGGAAAAGCACGCCTTCAGGGCAGCTAAAACCTTCCCTGCCTCCACCAAAACCAAGTAGTCCCAGGTTACAAAAAAAAGATTTGCCTGATAAAAGAAATGAATGTTGGGTTTGCAGACAACCTGGTCATCTTGCCAGGCAGTGTCCAAAAAGGGCAGACAGTGCACAGAGTGGTGCTAGGAAAGAAGTGGATTGTTTGTGTGTCCCTGAAAGCATGCCAGTAAACATGAGGGAACACATACACCGAGTCACTGTGAATGGGGTACAGACCCATGGGTTAAGGGACACCGGGGCATCCCCGATTTTGGTAAAAGGGGATTTGGTAGAGCCTGAACAGCTTATACCCAATCAATCTGTGACTGTACGGGGATTCACTGGGGAGGAGAAAATGCTGCCACTTGCTAGTGTTCTCTTGGACTGGGGTGAGACAGGGGAGACTGTGCAAAAGGTTGCCGTAACAGAGAACCTTGTTTTAGATATAATTATCAGGAACAATCTCCAACAGGGGATGGTGTGTGCAGTTACCTGCAGTCAAGAAGCAAAGGTAAATTGTAGTTCCCTGGACTCCATAGAAGCCCCTGTGGAAACCACTGGGAAACTGGTTACCCAGCTTGTGTCTCTGATATGGAAACTAATGAAAGGCGGGTAGAAATTCCCCCAGTAGCAATTAACAGAACAGCTACAGAGGGTTACTCTGTGGAGGGATGGGTAACCCATAGTCAGAGGTTAGGGATGGCAGTGATCCTGAATGTCCCGATGCTAGAGCTAGGGACCCTAGTTTAGAAACTGGAGGGGAACTGTCCCATGCCGTGGGAATGTGTAAGGATTTTGCAGCTGCTCAGAAAAGTGGCCCTAGTTTAGGGAAGCTGAGGGTTTGGGCAGACTCTGATGGAGCACAGGGAGGTGACATGAAACATAAAGTTTATTGGGATGATGGACTGCTGTATACGCAGGATGTAAAGACAGAGGGAGGGGTGATGGGCAGGCAACTTGTCGTTCCACAGGAGTACCGTGAGCGGTTGCTCAAGACTGCACATGATATTCCCATGTCTGGTCACCTGGGAATCACACGCACTATGCAGTGATTGGCCCAACTTCACCCAGCAGGTGAAGGAGTATTGCAGGTCTTGTCACCGGTGCCAAGAAACAGGGACGGCGGGTAAGGAAACCCAAGCCACCCTAATCCCCTTGCCCATAGTAAAGGAGCCATTCCAGAGGGTAGGAATGGATATTGTGGGGCCTTTGAATACCCTCAGATCCTCTGGGAAGAGGTTTATCCTAACCGTGGTGGATTATGCCACCCAGTACCCAGAGGCAGTCACCCTATCCTCACTGAGGACAGACAAAGTGACAAATGCCATCATAGGGATTTTCTCCCGTGTTGGGATTCCGCAGGAGGTTATCACCGATAGAGGGGGTTCCTTCCTGTCGGACCTGATGAAATATTTGTGGGAGAAGTGTGGGGTGGTGCAGAGTTGTACGACACCTTATCACCTGCAAGCCAATGGGCTTGTGGAAAGATTTAATGGTACCCTTAAATCAACGATCCAAGCGTTTGCTGAACATCATGGGAGGGACTGGGAGAAATACCTTTCCCACCTGTTGTTCGCATACAGGGAAGTGCCCCAAGAGTCGACCAGATTTTCCCCCTCTTTCAGCTCTTATATGGACGCAGGGTACGTGGGCCCCTAGACTTGATCCAGGAGGACTGAGAAAGCAAGCATGCCACCCAGGGAACTCCCTTAGTGGATGATGTCCTTATGTTTAGGTAAAAGCTGAATGAGCTTATGGGAACAGCCCACAGCAACCTGGCAGCTGCCCAACAAAAAGAAAAAGTATGCTACAACTGCAGAGCCAGAGCTTGCTCGTACACTGTGGGTCAGGAGGTAATGGTCCCAATCCCGGTCTGGAAAGATAAGCTGCAGGCCGAGTGGGCAGGACCATACAAGGTAGTCAGACACATGAATGACATAACCTACATTATAGGATTGCCTGACAGGAGACATACCCAAAGAATGTACCATTGTCAACATGATGAAACCATATGCTAATAGGGCTGACATGGCGTTTGCAGTGTGTAGTCCTGGGGAGGAGACGGACAAAGGAGACCCCCTTCTGGATTTGCTGGAAGAAAGGAAGTGGGAGTCCTCTGGGGAGGCAATTAAAATGTCACCCCAGTTGACTCCGGACCAGATCCAGGAAGTAAGGGAGGTTTTAGCAGACTTTGCCCCACTGTTTAGTGCCAAGACTGGACTAACCCCCTTAGTGATGCACGATGTGGAGACAGGGACGCAAGCACACATGCAGCGGATGGCATACTGGGTGTCAGAGGCCATCCAAAAGGACATTAGGAGGAAGGTGGAGGAAATGCTGGATTTAGGGGTAATCCAGAAATCCCACAGCCTCTGGGCCTCACCTGTAGTCCTTGTTCCCAAGCCAGATGGCTCTACTCATTTTTGTGTGGACTCAATGCAGTCATGAAGTTAGACGCCCACCCTATGCCATGGACGGACGAACTCCTGGACAAGCTGGGAGGGACGACATACCTTACCACTACTGACCTGACAAAAGGGTATTAGCATGCACAGTTAACTGCCAGAGCTAGGGAGAGGTTGGCCTTAATCACTCTGATAGGGTTATTTGAGTTTAAGGTAATGCCTTTCAGAATGAAGAATGCCCCTGCCACCTTCCAAAGGTTGGAGAACCAGGTGTTAAATGGTGCTGAGGAGTATACTGTGGAGTACCTGGACGACACTGCCATCTTCAGTACCAGCTGGAAGGAACACCTGGCCCACCTTAGGGAAGTGCTGAGCAGGATACAGAGGGCTGGACTCACTGTAAAAGCTGAGAAGTGCCAGGTGACCATGGCTGAGGTGGCATACCTCGGGCATGTAGTAGGCTGGGGACAGCTCCGTCCTAACCAAGCAAAAACTGAGGCAATCAAGGCATAGCCCAGACTTGAAACACAGAAGCGGGTTCAGAGTGTTCTAGGAACAGCAGGGTACTATAGGAAATTTGTACCAAACTACAGTGCCCTGGCCGCTCCCCTACCTGGCCTGTTAAAGAAAAGGATGCCTAAGAAAATTAACTGGGAACCAGCCTGTGAGCAAGCCTTTACATGGCTAAAGGAGACACTGTGCAGTGCTCCTGTATTAGCCAGTCCAGACTATAGTAAACCCTTTGTAGTCCAGACTGATGCCTCAGATGTGGGTATTGGGGCAATGCTTAGTCAAACGTCTAACTAAGAGAAAGATCACCCAATAGCGTACCTCAGTAAGAAGTTACTTCTCAAGGAGCAGGCTTACTCTTCAGTGGAAAAAGAGTGTCTTGCCATGGTGTGGGCACTAAAGAAGTTAGAGCCATACCTATATGGGCAGCATTTTGAGGAACAAACCGATCGCAACCCCCTGGTTTGGCTGGCACAACTGGGTAAAACACATGGTAGGCTGTTAAGATGGAGCCTTGCCTTGCAAGGTTATGGCATGACTGTTTCACACAGGGCAGGGGCAGCGAATGAGAACGCAGATGGGCTACCGCGTCAGCACGAGCAACGAACTGACGTTGGGAAACTCATCCCATGCAGGAATAGATCCTCCCCAAATTCAGTCTAGGAGGGAAAGGTGTGACACATAGCATCTGCCCGTGACTAGTTATGATATATCTGTGATATAAATACATGTTTATGTGAATGTCTGCTTAAGGAACTGGCAGCCATCAGCTTTTGATGGCGCCTGACCTTTTGGCCCCAACACAGAAAACTGCAGAAGCCAAACTGCTAGCTTCCTTAACTGTTTGACATAGTGCTTCCTTCCAAATGCTAGGTTATAACACCTTGTAAAACCCTTTTACTTTGAAGCGCAAGGGCAAAGTATGCATTTTATAACCTCTGAGGAAAAGGTCATTTTAAGAGATTCCTGCTAACCTGTAAAACTGAAATTACTTGGGAAGCCAGGAAACTTGTAGAGAGATCAAAGGAATAATTCTTGTCATAAAGCCTCACTATTTTAGAGGAAAGATATACAGTATATTTTTTTTTATTTGGATGTGTGAGCAGTGGACTGATAAAATTAATTCAAGTTCTCAGGGTTTGAGTGACCTCACAGCAGCATTTGAGATGTGTCATCGGGGAGAAGGAGTCTGAAAGAAATATATCACCAGCCAGCTGGGAGAAAAGGAAGGTATTTCTGCATTTTGACTTTTGGCTTGTGTGCCTTTTGCCTCTGTTTCTGAAGTGGACTCTGGATAATTTCTCACAGCACTTAGGTAAATTTCAACCATCTGTTTATTATTTGAAACCTAAAATACTAGAAATTCAGTAATAATGCGTTATTTTGTATAATTATCCATTTATTTTAAAAGACTATAACCCAATTTTATATGTTCTATATTTTATCTATTTTCAGTTTTTAGTAAACACTATTTTCCTTGAAATTCTGCCTGAGGCTTCTGAGTTTCTTTTGCATGTGAATGCTGGAAAAGTGCTAATAATTCAGACAACTGTTAAGAGCTTAAAAGAGTGTTACTCATCTTGCTATGGTAAGAATATGCCTAGGTCTCAAATTGAGTCATAAGGTTAGACTTGTGAACCAGGCTGGTTCCCACTAGGTGCAGTATTGTATTGCATCCCCCGAAAAGAGGTACATATCTCAGCCTGTTAACTGGGTGTGCTAGCAGAAAAAGGTTTATATTTGACCCCAGGACTCAAGGCGATTAGATGATTCGGACCCAAAACAGACAGGAGGGTTACCCTGTTTGTTTCCTGTTCACATATTGCACTTTGAGGTTGGGCACTGTGGGAGCAGAGGGCTTGACCTGCAAGGTGCGTCTGTGACAGCTGCCACTCAACATTTAATAAAAATCTCCTCCACTGAAGTTATCTATTGAATGTACATATTAGGCCTTGTTAAGACTACAGCATGGTAATTTCAAATGTTTCAAAAAATGGACTATGATTTACCGTGATGTAGCGTCCACACTACGTACTGTACTGTAAACCGTTTTTAAAAATGGTTTACAATATCTGCACTACTGCCTCCTGACTCAGGGTTAAAATAAACTGGTTCCATACGCTGCTGACATTGTGCTGCATGGAGGAGAACCGTGCCTGACCATCCGCACTAGCGGTAAAACCGAACTAACTCTGGTAACATTTTAAAAACGGTGTTTAAGCCTAGGTCTTATCTGGGTTTAAACACAGTTTTTAAAAATGGACTAAATACCGAGTTAGGTGTGGATGCGAACCGAGCTACAGGGGCTTAAAACAGTTTAAGCTCCTTAAACCATTTTAAACCCATAGTCTGAACAGGTCCCTAGATTCTTATTAGGGATGTATTAGGATAGTTGTGCTACATGTTTCTGAGGGGAAACTGCACAGCACCACACCAAGGCATTTAATTTTTCAATGGTGAGCATTTCAATAGAGTGAGGCTTTTTAAAACCTTGAAAAGCTCATATCTTAGTCCAGGAATGAAAGAAGACAAAATGAAAAACGGGTATATTTTGCCACAAAACCATTATTTCTGAAAAAATTACATGGTGACTAACACATAATGCTGATTTAAAGGGAACAGAAACAATGTTGTTTGCATTTTTTAATATGGTTGTGGATTTGGGTATGCGGGAGGTCTTTTTTGTCACTCCAGTGTGTTGTTTTGTGTTTTTGTTTTAAAGTGGTCCTGTTGTTTCCTTATTTGGGATCCCCTTGCTGGTATAGCCCTTTTCCTGCCCAATGTTTCTTTTTTTTGTTACTTGGTGTTTCGGGCACCCAGAGGCATCAGTTGGACTGGGGACTGTGGTGGGGCGGGACACAGTGACATGAGCTCAGCCAGTCTCATGGTGTTCTGCTTCACTGTGGTCTTCAGCTCAGCTGGTGTCACTGGGTTCTGTAGCTGCTAGGTAACTAAGAGAGTTAGTGTTTGTCAGGATAAGGATTCCATTGGTGTGGGGCCCTAGATAAGGAAGGCATGGTACTGTTGTGGGGCAGGGATAGGGAATTCCCTTACTGGAGTGAAGGAGGGGACTCACACATGGCCAGGTCTGCAGTTAGGTGGGGGCAAATGTGAAAACTCTGTCTACACAATACATCACAGGATAGAATAGGGTAAAACTAGGTGGACTGGATGGAGCAATGGTCTTTTTCTTCCAACAGTGTATGTTTCTATGTTAAATATAACAAAAAACATCACAATAATAATGAGAGAGTGCCTCAGTGAGGCCCCAGCAGGGCAGGGAAAATGGGTGGGGTGGAGGAACAGTGGGCAAATAAAAGGAAGGCCATTGAGAAGGCAATACATCTTTGTGTCAGGCAGGTTAAAAAGAGCACAAGAAGAAAGAGACCGCCACAGTTCTCCAAAAAAGTAGCACAGAAAGTAAAGGCGAAGAAGCTAGTGTTCAACAGGTACTGTACAAATAAACACAGAAGAATGAGGATAGGGCTGACTACATGGAGAAGCAAGGGGAAGCAGGAAAAACAGTTAGGAGAGCAAAGGCACAAATGGAGGAGAACATGTCAAGTCAGTCAAAAAGGGGGATAAAACATTCATTAGGTACATAAGTGAAAAGAGGAAGAACAAGGCAGAGATTGTAAGACTTAAAGGGGAAGGAAGGGATTGTATGAGGAGGACCAGAAGAAAGCTGATATACTGAACAATGTCAGTGTCAGTGGCTCAGTAGGTAGCACACTCACCTCTGAGGCAGGGAGATCACAGGCTGTGGGTTCAGTTCCTACATCTGGTACTTGGGTTAATATCCCAATACTGACACTGTAGTGCAGCATGAGAGGGGTGCTGCACTTCTGAGGTGCCATCTTTCGGATGAGTCGTTAAATTGAGGTCCCAGCTGCCTGGATTGGTGGTAGTTCAGGTGGATGCTAAAGATCCCATGGCACTTATCAAAAAGGAGTATGGGAATTTCCCCGGTGTCCTGGCCAAATTTCTCCCATTTACTAAAAATACCACCAACAGCTTAATCTGGTTCAATTTCAGATGCTTACCATCTGTATCCCCCCTTCCCCAGTTGCCCCTGAGAAAGGGACTTCTAGGCCCAGTGGGCTTACTGGATCAACAAAATTCAATAAATAAAGTACTTTTGCTCAGGATTTACTTAGGAAGAGGTAGGGGGACGGGCCACAGTTTAGGGAAAAGGGCATTAAAGGAAGGGAGGTGGACACTAGCCCTTTTACAGAGGAGAGAGTCCTCAAGGAACTAGTGCAACGGAAAGTGGATGAGGCAATGGGGCCAGACAGAGTTCACCCCAGGATACTGAGGGAACTTAAACAGGAGCTGACGGGGAAGTACCAAGGAAGAGCGATGGCAACCGCGCCGACACCCCCACAGAGACACAGCCAAACTGAAGCAGAGTACCTTGATGTGTGCCAGCCCGATAAACATAGCAGCGACAAACAGCAGCACATGCCCCACACACCTGAATGGACACCGCTATGATCAGCCACACGGCGATGCACCAGGCACATACACCCCCTGAGAGCAAGCCGCCAATAGTGCCCCCCCCGACAGCTCACCGATGGCAATGGATGATCCTGGTGTGGACCGACTGAGCGCAGCCTGCAAACAATGTGGGATGCACAGCAGCAAGCAACCCCCGCGGCACAGATGGGCAGCTATTCCGCCACCATTGTCCCCTTCGCACCCAGTGCAGGGTGCTGTCATACCGCCCCCATTTCCATAGTGCATGTCGGCACACATGTTGTCACTCTAGGGCAGGTCGCTGTGTTCTGTTGGGCGCTGTGGTTGTGGTTGACTCAGGGGTGTCGCTGTTGGGGGTCCACTGCGGGGGTGTCGTACTTATGTGGTGCTTCCGCTGATGGCACCTCTGACAGCATTGTTCAACCCATCACTGGATATGGGGGAAGTCCCAGGGGACTGGAGGAGGGTGGATGTGATCCCACTTTATAAATGTAGGAATAGGGAGAAGGCAGGAAATTACAGACCTGTAAGCCTGACTTAGGTAATGGGAAAAGTTAGGGAAACACTGCTAGAAGACGGTCACATAAACCATGCTGGTGGTCCAGTGAGGTCCAGGTAGCAGTCACAGAAAAGAAGGCGGCTTACAAAAAATATAAAACAACAAGAGGGGATAGGGATAAGGAAATGTACCAGCTTGCATCTAGAAAAGTCACCCGTATGGTGAGGGGAGCTAAGTCCAGTAAAGAGCAACGGCTGGCACAGGGATACATGGAGGGGAAAAGGGTTCTTCCGCACATTGGGGAGTGGAGAAAACTAAGGGCCATCTCAGCAGATTGAGATCAGAAGGAGGGTGGGTGGAAGAGGCGAGGACCAGGCAGAGGTATTTAACGAGTACTTTGCCTCTGTGTTCACTAGGGAAGGGGATGGGATATCTACAAAGCAAGGCACAAAGGGGATAGAAGCGGCAGGGAGTGGGATCAGGGGAGCAACAGAAATGGAGCAAAAGGGAGGGAAAGGTACCCCAGGGGTGTCACATCTGGATAAGGATAAAAAGACCAGTAAGGTGGAGGGGACGGATGATGCCATCCCCACCAAAAGGGTGTGGTTTGCCCTAAAGGCCCTAAAGAAAGACAAATCTCCTGGGCCGGATGGCATTCATCTGAGAGTACTATGGAATTGCGGACATACTGGCTGCATCCTGAGCGGAGCTTTTCAACAGGTCACTGAGACAGGGAGGGTACCTAGGGATTGGCAGAGGCACAATGGTACCAATCCATAAAGGGGTTGAAGGAGGTACCAGGAAACTATAGACCCATCAGTTTAATCCTCGTGGTGGGAAAATTAATGGAGAGTATACTAAAGGAACGATTGGGGGTTTACTTGAGGAGGTGGGAGGTCTGGATAGTCGGCAGCATGGGTTTGTGCCAGTAGATCAGGTCAAACCAACCTTGTGGAGTTCTATGAATGGGTAACATCAGAACTGGACAGAGGTAAGCCTGTGGATGTATTATTCTTGGACTTCAGCAGGTGCTTGACTCTGTCCCCACAATGGTCTGGTGGAGAAACTGATGGGGTTAGGAGTAGGCCCTTTGATGGTCAGATGGATTGAAAACTGGATAGCTGGACGCACTCAGAGAGTAGTGGTCTGTGGGAGCTCTCGAACCCTACAGAGGTTGGTAGTGGGTACCACAGGGCTCGGTCCTGGGTCCAATCCTGTTTAATGCATACATATCAGACATCAGGGATGGTATAGGTGTGAAATGAGTCTCTTCACGGATGACTCCAAGATGGGAGCAGTAGTTGAGGGAGAAGAGGGAGGTTGGCCTGCAAGGGACCTGACACCCTGGAAAGCTGGGCTCACACATGGAAATTAAATTTCAATATCACCAAGTGCAAGGTGTTGCATCTTGGTCGGGAAACCCTAAACACAGGTACACCCTGGGAGGGAGGTGCTGGAAGCCTCAACAGGGAAAAAGACCTAGGGGTCATGGTGGATACATGTATGAATAACACTGAGCAGTGCAGGAGAGCAGCTAGCAAGGCAAACAGGATGTTGGGATGCATCGCAGAGGATCACCTCTAGGAGCAAGGGAAGTGATTCTGCCGCTGTACAATGGACTGGTTAGACTACACCTTGAGTACTGTACAGTACTGGAGACCACACTTGAAGAGGGACATACAGCTCCTGGAGAGGGTACAGAGGAGGGCAACAAAGATGATCACGAGGGCTAGGGATTTGACTTTAGGACAGACTTGAGGAGCTCTGCCTGTTTTCATTAGAGGAGAGGAGAGAGGGGGACATGATTGAGGTCTCAAGTACCTCAAGGGAATAAATAGGGTAAACATGGAGGGATCTTTAGACTAAAGCAGGGAGGTATCACCAGAGGGCATGGTTTGAAGTTGGAAGGTGGAAGGGTGAGGGGGAAAGAGGAGGAGGTTTTTCACTGAGAGGGTGGTGGACCCTTGGAATGCTCTGCCTGGTGAGCTGGTTCAGAGATCCACAGTGGAGAGCTTTAAGAGAGGGTGGGACAGACACAGAAAGTGGATGTATCAGATGATGGCCTGTCCCGGGGGGGTGGGGATGGATGATAGGGGTTTCTGGAGCACAAGGGATGGGAGGGTCTCGGCACCCAACTAAGGATCTAGGTTCGAGCAGACTTGATAGACCATAAGGCCTAATCTGCTGGCAAATAGTATGTTAGTATGTTAGTAAGAATGGATTAAGGAATACCTTGAGACCAGTGGATTACAGGATCTGAGGCAGCATGGATTCATAGAAGGCAGATCTTGACAAACTAACCTGATCGAATTCTTTGACTGAGTTACCAAGGAAGTGGATCCAGGAGGAGCAGTGGATATGGCTTAACTGGATTTCAGTAAAGCCTTCGACACTGTTCCACTTAGAAGGCTGGTAAGCAAGCTGGGCAGCCTGGGAATGGGACCAAAGGTAGTAAGCTGGGTACGTGGTTGGCTAAGTAACAGAAGTCAAAGGGTGGTGGTACATGGGGGTCATTCAGAAGAAGGCAAGGTAACCAGTGGGGTGCCACAGGGGTCAGTACTGGGACTGGTCCCTCTTTATTAGCGACATTGCAGAAGGGCTGGAAGGAAGGAAGGTATGGCTGTTCGTGGACGACACAAAAAATCTGCAACAGAGTGGACACATCGGGGGGGATGAAGGGCGATCTAAAAAAGCTGTAAGACTGGTTAAAAGCTTGGCAACTAGGCTTCAACACCAAAAAGAGCAAAATCATGCACACAGGGCACAAAAGCTTTAGGGCAAAGTACCAAACGGAGAAAAGGACCTGGAAGTCATCATATCTGATGACTTGAAGGTAGCAAAACAATGATAAGGGAGTGGGGAAGGCAAATAGAATGCTGGGGTGCATGGGGAGGGGCATCACCAGCAGAAAGAGAGGTACTGCAAAACCCCTGTATAGATCGATGGTGAGGCTTCACCTGGAGTACTGTGTCCAGTACTGGAGGCTCCATCTCTGGAAAGACATAGATATGGTTGAAGCGATCCAGACGAGGGCAACCAAAATGGTGCATGGCCAGCATCAGAAGTCCTACGAGGAAAGGCTCAGGGGAATTAAATATGTACACTCTGGAGGAGAGGAGGGAAAGGGGTGACATGATAGAAATGTTCAAATACCTCAAAGGTATAAATAGGGTACAGGAGGGTGGTATTCTTTGGAGAAAGAGAAGCTCTAGGACAAGGGGATGTGAGGAAGTACTTCTTTACGGAAAGTGTGGTGGGCATGTGGAACAGACTCCCAGAAGAAGTGATGGGTGTTAAAATGGTGGCAGGATTCAAGCATGCATGGGATAGACACAAAGGGGTCTTAGTACCAGGGTGGGGGAAGGGGAGTAAAGGCTGGAGATCAGTTAGGGTTTGTGGCAGCACATTAGGTAGGGAACTTTTAGGGCAGACGAAGAGGGCCAAGAGGTCCTTTTCTGCTGACAACTTCTATGTTTCTATGTTATGAAATAACACTGAAACAATCCTCTAACTCATTTACAGACTAATCTCATCTGTATGTTTGCAGAGGTTAAGCACAGGAAGGTTAAGTGACTTGCGCAGGGTCATGACGTGAGTAAATAGTGGTTGTGGAACTGAACAGAAACAGTAGCTCTTCAAGAGAATCCCTTTTGTCAGGTCACATCTTTGGAACATGCATCACTTCAGTGCTAGGATTACACAGAAACATTTCCAAGCAGTCAGCCAGGGGCCACCAACAATGATGTCATGCATCCACACGTCCATATAAGGTGTGGGCAGCTCCCTTCCTCCCTCTCTCCTCAGTTCCCTGCCAGAGATTATGCTTGGAGGACTGTTGTCTGGGGAACCAGGAGTTCATGCCAGCACCCCAGCTACCAGATGAACCAGGGTGCTGTGGAAAAGCAGCAATTGCATGAAGCAAAGGATAAAAACCTCAGTCAGAGCCCATAAGAGGGATGGAGGGTGGCATGGCATGACCCAATGAAAGAGATTCTCACGAAGATCTATTGTTGCAGTAAGTTTTTATGTAACTTTTTTATCTTCTTCAAGGATATGTCTTTCATCAGGTCACATCTTTGGAACGAGTCCCAAGCAGAACCCCAAAGCGAACAGGCTAGGCGGAAGGCAAGAAAAATGTTTCCTGAACAGTTAGAGCAAACCCTGACCTTCTACGGAAGGCACTGATCAGACTGTATCGTTTAGTGGAAGGGTGGACTGTATATTGAGGAGCAGCTGCTCACAGTGTGGCAGCAAAAACTGCACAAAAAAATTCAAGTGATGTAGCCATACTTCGTGTAAAATGGCTATTAACATCCCCAGAAAGTTCCTTACTGTATCTCCTATGACAGAATGTAAAGTAACTTGCCAGTCTGAGGGCCAGGCACTATTTAGTCATAGGTGCACCCTGTTTCCTATTGACAAACAAAACAATTAGGGGAATTTTTTTTGTGTTATTTGTTACACATTCAAAGAATGGAGCAATGCTTCCCTTGGATTGGCCGGCCCCTGGTACCACACCCGAAGGTAGATGGCTTGGTTTAATGTAAATGCTGACCCAAAACAAATGCAGGAATGTGACTTCAGGACACTCTTGTGTTAGTTAATGCATAAGAGGAGGTGGCTCCTATATTACACCCAACAGCTCCAAAATCCCCCAAATAGATATTTATGTAACCAAAAAGTATGTCTTCCTAAATCAAAAGTGAAAACCGCAACTCCTGGCTAGCTCACAAGGAGCCAACTGAAGTGTCCGTAAAATAAAAAAAAAAAAGTCCATAGCCCGGACTGGAATGCAGATGAAAGGAAGTACATTTAAGATACTTCTCCCAAAAAATATAGGTGGCACCCTATTAGGGGAACCAGACTGTTATCAATAGGTACATGATAGCCTACAGTAGAGGTCAAAGGCATCCTGAACAAGGGATGCTGTAAACAGAGGATATAAAAATGCAGCAGGTCTACCGTCAGGAACCTGCTGGGTCAATAGATTGGTGGGTATGGAAGCTGTCCAAAAATCCACTCCCTGCCCAGTGATTATAGTAGGTATGCAAAGTAGAAGGGTTATCTGTCACCTATCGGAACACTAGCTACTTTACCGGCCCGGTGGCGCTGAGGGCTGAGGCACTGGCTGCCTTACCTCACATCACGCCGGCGACCCGTGTTCGGGAACGAACACGGGCCACTGGGGGTTGGCAGGGAAGGAGGAGGATCGAGCATCCATAGGACTGCTCTCCTTCTCCAGGGAGGGGGGACACCAGCACTTGGTGCACGACTGGCCCCTAGCAGAGGCTGGGGGCTAGTGTGCCGATGATACTGTAGAGGGAAAGTTGAGTCAGACGCTCGGAGGAACGCGTGCGTGCTCACTCCTTGTGGCATCATTGCATGCCCTGGACTAGCGGAAGGAAAAAAAAAACAGAGGAAGTAGAGGTCCTGGCGAAGCTCAATGGCGGTCGATCCCCACAGGCACTGCCCCCGCGACTGGCAGCAACACCCCTCCGGCACCGGATCCTTGTGTGAGGTGGGCTGAGGGATCCCAGCCACCCCACTACGGGGGTAAGCCGTGGGGCAGCCAAAGGGTGAGCTGCGAGCGAGGGACGGGGCTGGGGGATTAGACAGGAGGTACTGAAGCCAGGGATCAGAAGAGTAAATAGATTAACTAAAAAAACAAAATAAATAAAATAACACTAGCCACTTTAGGGGAAGGCAACCAATGTGCCAGGGCCACAGCCTTAAGAAGCACATCAGCCTCTGCCCCAAGGCAAAGGCAGCAGGCTCGAATGCCAAAACTGCTGTGGCCATAGTGACCTATGGTCCTTGACTTCACAAATAGCAAAAGGACCTGAGTTGGCCCCTCCACTGACCTTATGATCAGTACTCCTTGTGAAGAAGGAAAAGTAGGAAAGGCTGACAGAAAATGCCTGTGCCCGAAGGGGAGTAACACCTGTCTGCATAAACTTTAAGCTCACCATCAGAGCTGCAGTATTATCTGGTACAGCAGGAAGGAATGGGTCACCCCTTATTCCCCGGAGGTGTCCATAGGAACCAAACTGCCTGATAAGGACAGCATAATCTGTGTCTAGTGAGGCTAGTGTCTCCTGTTCTCAGCACTGGTTGAATACCCTGTGCTGAGCCTGCATGCTATAGGTCCAGAAGACCCAAATGATGATAGTCCCCTGCCCGCAGAAACCTCAAGTATGATCTGTGAGGAGTTTGAACGGAGACATGAGGGCAGACAATGTACCTTACTAGGGATATTATCAGCTCTGCATCCCTAACAGGGAAGGGAGATTCCTTATCTAGTTAAGGGATGAGGAAACATCTGGACTGAAGCCCTATGCCCCACGACTGGAAGCAACAGGGTCTAAGGTAAGCTTTTGTCTGAAGACTCTATGGCCCTTGTCCCAGCAGGACCTGTGTCACTGGGACAGACAGAATAGGTGACAAATACCTGGATGAGTATCTATGGCTCCAGATCATGACCTACTGTAACAGTATCCAGTCACCTGAAGAGATCACTCTCCACTAATTTATCTGGAGGGTGATATGACTTCCTACAACTGCCACTAATTCTGATGATGGAAAGAGATTTAGCTGAGCCTGTAGGGCCCGTAGCTCTGACTCCACCCTCTGTGGGTGTTCTTGCATGTGTACTTGGGACTGCCAAAATGCTCATGTCCTTGCTCTTCTTTTGATGTTCAGAGGCTTGGCACGCTTGTTTAGTTGCAAGCAAGTGAGAATTTCACTGGTCTTTACCTCTCCTAGGGTTATGTGGCAGAGATCTTGCCCACTTCAGTTTCACTCCTGAAGACTGGAGGCTTTTTAAGGCATCTTCCATACGATGGCCAAACAATTTCTGGCCTCTGTAAGGGACATTCAGCACTATTTGCTGCACATGTCTTGTGAAGCCTGTGACCCTGAACCACGAATAGCGTCTCAGGCAAATGACAGGGGCCGTAGCCCTGGCATAGGCATCCGAGGCATCACAAACTGAGCGAAGTGTTTGCCCACTGTCACCCCTGCATCAAGAGACTATAATAAGTCATGCTCAGTGGTTCCCTCAGGTATCGCCTGTGCCTTCCTCCATAGTGTATTTTGATACTTTATCATAACAGCCTGGTAACTGGCAATATGCAGGACCAGGGAGGCCGAGGCATAGGTGTGTTTTCCCAAAGCATCCAATCTTCTGGATTCTTTAGTAAGAGGGATGGAACTTAAGTGGCTAGGGGCCCTGGATCTGGTGGGCAGCTGTAAGCACCACGGAATCAACTTCAGCCTGGTGAGCATAATAAGGTTTCTAGGATGGGGCAGGGTACATCTTGTCTGCTTTTCTTAGAACTGCCAGTACTGTGTAAGACCTATATCAGTTAGCACAGGTGGAGTCCTCCAAGACTGGGTATAGTGGAGGGATGACCACCGATGGCGTCTCCGGTAATTCCAAAAAGTCCATAAGAGACTTCTTCCTGGAGTCGACCTCCTCCAAGCTAAACTCCATGGCAACCTGCATGTCCTGCATCATAGGTAAAATTAGGGATCCTCTGGTGGTGGTGATTTGGGTGTATGGGCCACTGAATCCTCACTACATGAGGACAGGGTGGAGCTGGTGCCATGTGTGAACTGGCTGTCCTAGGCATACTCCTCCTCATCTTCCCAATCTGTCTCCATTCTGAGGTCACGACTGTGTGCTTGTTTCTTGTCATCACTGTTAACGACAGGCAGAGAAGATGGTTTTGGTAGGCACTGTAGGCAGTGGTGGCATCGATGGGCTAGTAATATTAGGAAGTCTTGTCAACAGGATAACCGGCTGCTGTGGCAGGCCTGGAATGATATGTCTGATCATATTAGAAAAGGAAAAACAAAACTGCCTGGGCGTCAATGCCTCCTAAAGCAAGAGCTGTGACAGGTAGTGTTGACAGCGGTTGGAAACCTTAAGCCCAGTCCCGGCCTTGATGTCTGATCGATGGCCCGGGGGTGGGGCTGCCTTGGAAGTGCGTACAACATCTGTATTAAATGTAGTAGGTGGTAGCATTAACGGTGGGCAAAACCCTGTCGACAATGGCAATGTACCATCCCTATGGGCATGGCAGTGCCAACGCTCAGTCCTGACCTTGGTGTCTGGTTGATGGTTGGGGGCAGAAGCCAAGTGTTGATGACTCCCATACTAGGGATCGCAACTGTGCATGTTGACAGCTGGTGAAGGCCGGCAACAACTGCAATCTACCAGCCATAATAGTCCCAGTAGTGCCTGAGCCACACCCCGCCCTAGCAGTCAGAGTGACAGTCAGGGGGGCTGGAGTCACCGCCATCAAGGTTGATGGCAAGGAGGTGGGAGACATAGTTACTGGCAGCCACGGTGATCTAGATCTCATCTTTATCCTTGTACTTTTGATGTTTCTCATTCTTGTGGCTCCTGAGGATGTCTTCTCTTTGATCTTTGATGACGGGTTCAGCCAATGGGGCGGGCAACGTGGCTGTATCCTGCAGCTGCTTTTCCATAGCAGCTACCATTTGGTTGAGTAGAAAGATCTCAAGAACTCCCTGTCTGCATTGCCTGGATGCTGAGTTCAACCCCCGGCAGATCTTGCAGGCCTTGATGTCATGAGAGGTGTCTAGAAGCAGAAGCAGACCACATGTGCATCGTCCTTATAAATTTTCTTGCCACAATTACAGTAGCGAAAGAGTTTCAATGTTGTTTTTGGTAGCATGTGGTGAGCTTATAATCACTAAAAAAATAAGTATTTAGTGAAACTGAAAGAAAAAGATGATACCAAACATTTAAGAAAAACGACAGTTTGCAAACATTTTCATTTTTGCTGCTGGGTCCGATGAGCTTAACTGATGGCAGGAAAAGAACTGAGGAGAGAGGGGGCCCTGGCTGACCGCTGGTAAAAGTTTCCATGTGGGCTTAGCACTGACATGGTATAAGTTCCAAAGGTGTGACCTGATGAAAGAGATATCCTCAAAAAAGATTAATAGATCTTTGACAGAATCTCCTCCATTGAGCCACATCATGGAACTGTAAGCTGTTGGCGTCAGGACCACCCAGAAATTTTTGCTTGCTGGGGCCACCCATGTCGGCATGCCTTGTCATCAACTACATAAGGAGGGAGTCCCCAGCGTGCCTCAGTTCCCAGCTGAAGACTAGCTTGGAGGATCATCACACTGACAGAGATCAAAGCAACCAGGAGCAGACTAGGCACACATGAGAGGATATGGAAACCTGAGTAAACATGCTGAATTAGGCAGAAGAGGAGAACAGGTGACGAGAGTAGGCAGGATCACCTGTCACTCAAGAAGGGAGGAAGGAGAGTTGTGGCTCAATGGAGATTTTCTAGAAGATCTACTGTTATGATAAGTAGCTATTCTATCTTCTTCAAGGACATCTCCCTGCATTGAGCCACATCTTGCAATGATTCCCAAGCTGTACCAAAGCACTGAAGGAGGAAGGTAGGATCTAAGGACCCTGAGTAAGGAGGGCTTGCAAGACAGTAAAGTTAAAGCTGGTTCACCTATGAGAGACTATGTCCAGAATGTAATGTTTAGTGCATGTGTGAACAGTACTCCAAGCAGCAGCAGCACAGATGTCAGCAGCAGACACATTGTGACAACAACCACTTAAGTAGCCGCCCCATGGGTGGAGTGAGCATTGACGGAACAAGGAAGCTGTTTACCATGTTTCCAGTAACAGAAAGAAATACAGGAGGCAAACTATTGGGAAAGGCCTTGCTCCAAAATGGCAGAGCACAACATCCAGGGGGCAAAAGTCACCAACAATTCGAAGGATTTTCTACAATCCTTATTACAATCCAAGTACTAACTTAGATCATAGGCAGAAAAAACCAATACGGCACACTGCATAGGCTTACCAGTCCTTTTCTGGCAACAAATTCTATGTTTCTATGTTTTTATGTTGCTAATGCAGCGTCCTATGGACGGCCAATGTATGCAAGTAACATTCTGAACTATCAGTGGGGAGTTGAGAAATGAACATGAAGGTCACTGGTCTGATTTAATGTTCACTCAGATATGACCTATGGTAGAAAATGAGGATTAATACGCAATGATGTAACTCTGTCTTTGTGGAAACAGAAAAGGATCTGTAACCAGAGCTTTTAACCCATATGTCCGTCTAGCAGATGTCACTGCCACTAGGAACAGTGTCTTTCAAGAGAGGAAGCACAGCTCACAAGTAGCCGCATGCTCAAAAGGAGGTGCAGTAAGGGTCTCTGGGACCAAATTAAAGTCCCACACCAGAAACAGATCACAGACTGGGGGGTGTAGAAGTAGAATACATCTGAGAAACCTAAAGAAAACCTCAAGCTGGGGCCACCGTTTTGCCATCAGTGAGTGCATGAAAAGCAAACACCTTGGCCAAGTGAACCTTACCAGAGGAATACCAGAGGCCTGAGTCCCTGATGGACAAGACGTAGTTCAGCACAAGACTGACTGGACAAGTAAAGGGCCCCAGGTTATGTGTAGCACACTGAACTGTAAAATGTTTCCATTTTCGTGAGATGTACCATGTAGATGGCTTCCGTGCCATCAACAGAAGAGCTGCGAACGCTCAGGAAACCCCAAAATAGGAGAGTTCTATGTTCTTAGGAACCAGGCATTGAAGTGCAGGCATTGAAGATCTGGATGTACCAGAGCACCCAGCTCCTGTAAAAGAAGTCTTGCTTGTAGAGGGAGTGAGACAGGAGTTCCACTGCCAATTGCTGAAGCAGAGGAAACAAAATTTGTCCGGGCCAGTATGGGGCCACTAGAATCATGGTGGCTGACCCGGCCCTCAGTTTGACTAGAACCCTCTATAGGAGAGGGAATGGGGGAATGGCATACATGAACCTCCCTTCTAGGAGAGGGACAACGTGTCTCATCAGACACAAAAAGGTCTATATCTGGGCAACCCCATTTTATGAAGAGGTAGTCTAGAACAGAGTCCAAGAGGTCCCATTTGTGGCAGAGAATCCTGAACAAACTAAGACAATCTGCCAGGGCACTGAAGTTGCCAGACAGAAACACGGCTGTCAGGAACGTATCATGTTCCATGGCTCAATGCCAAACTCTCATCACTTCTCTGCAGAGAGGATACGAGTGGACTCCATCCTGATAGTTGATCTAGTACATCATCATCAAAATATTGCCAGTACGGATCCAACAGCTGGTGCCCCTGAAGGAGGGTGGTGAAGGCCTGTAGGCCAAGGAGAACAATCCTCATCTCCAAAATAATGCTGTGCAGAACTGTATCCAAGGTGGACCACTGGGCCTGAGTTTGGAAGGGGCCCAGTTGGGCACACCAGCCCGAACCCAAGGCATCTGTTGTTATGACAAGGAAAGAGAACAGACGGAGAAAGGAAGATCCCTTCTTGAGGTTGTAGCAATCAAACTACCAGAGCAGGGAGCAATGGAGTGGATGAGACACTGCTATGAGACACTCCAACCCACTGGAATGCTGAGCTCACTGGGCATGGAGGAACCACTGCAGGATCCTCGCGAGTAGACGCGCCAGTGGAACAGTCAGTATGGCAGCAGCCATAAGGTTGATGGGCCATAAGAGGCATCTGGCCGAGACATAGTTGCCAGAGAAAACCAGCTGAACCTGGGTTACCAGTGCCATTGCATGGTCTGAGGGCAGGAATGCCTGACCCACCCCGTGCTCAAAGCAGCCCTTATAATGGAGGCACTGGCATGGAATGAGAACTGACATCTGCTCGTTTACCAGAATACCCCACAGATTAAACAGTTATATGATCTGAAACAGCGTGTAAGATATGCCATCTCTTGATGGGGTCTTCAGAAGCCAAGTTTATAAACAGGAAGACATCTAGATCCTCCTGGTGGTGGGTGGCTGTAACCGCTGCAAAACTCCTGGCAAAGACACGCAGTGCAGAGGACAAACCAAAGGGCAAGAAACAAAACTGTGAACCCTGGAGCATGAAACACAGATACTTTCTGTGAGACTTGAAGATCTTAAAATGGAGGTACAGTATGTGTTTCTCATATCCAGAGCACCCATCCAATCCCCCTTCAGTAACAGGGGAAGGAGGGACTGCAGAGAGACCATTCAAAACCTTTTATATTCTATGAAGAGACTTAGGCCTTGAAGGACCAGGACTGGCCTTAAAACTCTGGTCCATTCTGGTTCCAGGAAGTACCGGAAATCATAGCACAGGTTCTGTTTGGCATTTAGTAAATGGGGGTCACCAGAGCGACAGGAAGGCACTCTGGGGCATGTCCTAGCTGAAGCACCTCCAGGACCTAAGCATCAGTAGTGATATCCCTTCACTTTGATAGAACATGGGAGATTCAACCTCCTGATGTAAAGAGGTTGGAGGAAGAAGAGGGCAGTTAGAAAGTGCCTGGGGTGGCGCTGATACCAACACCGTTTGTGAGCTTGGCATGGGTATCGGGAGGCAGACTGGTTTGAGATTGTGAGGGCTGAGGATGCTGAGAACTGTGTCTGGGACCTCTTGAGTAGCCCTGGGCTGGACAGGAATAAGGCTGAGAAAAACAACCTCTGCCCTGGCCTTGGGGTTCAGTTTCAGTGTATGAAGGCACCTCAAAGTAATCTTGGACATCTCTAGTTCCCATACAGCATTCTCCACATTCCAGCCAAACAGCTGTTTCCCTCTGCAGGGGACATTGAGGTCCAACTGTTGTTACATCAGAGGCAAAGCCTATGACATGCAGGCAGGAATGGCAGCACAGGCAGATGCATGACACAGCTGCACAGGCAGTAATGTCTGATGCAACATGTGCAGATCTGAGCAGAGGCTTACCAGTTTCCAAGCTATTAGCAACTGTCTGTTGAGACATAATTTTGTTAGGGCCTTCTGGTAGCTCATCAGCTAAGGTGGTCATTGACTTCAACAGGCATTTTCGACATTTGATCATATACTCCTGATAATTAGCAATTCTCAGTCCTAGGGAAGCAGAAGCAAATGTTCTTTCTCCCATTACATACAGTTTCCTCGACTGCTTGTCAGCAGGAAGAGAACTCATATGCTTCAGGGCTTATGACCCCTCATGAGCAGACATAATCACAACCAAATCTGTTTCAGGTTGAGAAGAATACTAAGGCTTGCTAGAAGGGGCAGGATATTGTTTATCCACCTTTCTAGGAACTGCAGGCAATACACAGGGCCTATGCCAAGCAGCTAGTGTCATCCTGCAGGGCTGAATGAGTTGGAGGTATAAAGATTGTTGGGGAGGCAGACACCTCTAGAAACATATCGGTTCTTCTTAGAGGAATCCTTATCCTCAGTGTCAAATCACAGCTTGGCCTGAACCAGCTTGAGGAAAGCCTGAAACGTGACATACTCTGGAGGTGACCCGAGAGTGTTTTTCACACTCTCCTCACTACCGGAGGACAGAGTGGAGCTGGAGCCTACCACATCCAGAGCATCCAACTCTTCCTCTATGTCTTCTTCTTTCAATATTCTGGATTATAGTCCAGCTCTATGTCGATGTCAATGGATATAAGCAGAGGGTCGAACGGATGAGGAGATACAGAAGGAGGAACCATCAATGGCAAAACCGCCAATGGAGGATGTTCCTGACCCAACAAGACAGCAGGTACAGGGAATTCTAGCGATGTTGATGAAGTTGATGGGGGCAGCTCTGAAGGCATTGACAGGGATGGTGTAGGCAACGGAATCAACGGCATCAGCCATTAAAAAAGCTCTGACATTGTTTGGTAGTGGAGCTGCGCAGCAATGAGTCCCAAGGGTGTCGATGACAGCAGAACTGTTGACGGGAGAGTGCCAGAAGGTGGTGTTGGCTGCGAATCCCCTGTTGGAGGAGCTAAGCAAATGCCAGACCCCAACCTTGGTGTCTGAGAGATGGTCGGGGGGGGGCAGCAGGACTGGGATCTGTCTTATTCATTCAGCTTACCTCTTTTAAGTGGAGCTCAAGAACGGTCAAAAGAGGTAGCCATTTCTCAATGTCTTATTTCCTTATCATAATGGCAGTGCTTGTCCGCAGACATCATGGACTTATCCTTGTTTTTTGTGGAATCAGCAAAGGATGCCGTCAATCGCAGAGAATGGCAGGTCAATGGCAAACTGGGAAGAGAGGGAGCGGTTAACAATGGTGAAGCCACTTTCAACACGCCTTGCCTCTCCTCCATGGGTTTTAATTTTAAGTGTAGCTCTAAAGCTTTCTTGCAAAGTCTCCTGGTGGCCTGGCAAAAGCTGCAGGTGTTAATGTTGTGTTCGAGACCTAGGCAACGAATGCACATGAAGTGGTCATCATCTCTGTAAATCTTCATGATGTCACAACAACAGTATTGGAACTATAGTTTCTTATCCTTTGGCGGTGGCATAAAAGTTTTAATTTACAATAAAAAAAGTTCGAGAAGTAGCAGCGTTAACAAATACTTGCAGAGTTCGACAGTGTTCTTCCGCAGCGGTGGACCAACAAGAGGTTGACAGTGGGAGAAAGAAATGGGGCATGCTGGGGAATGTCCACATTATATAGGTAACAATGAGGTACATCGATGAAGGAGGTCACAGCCAGCAAAAATTTCCATGTGGTCCTGACACCAATGGCTTACAGTTTCATGATGAGGCACAATGGAGAGAGAGAGAGAGAGATGTCCTTGGAGAAGATCCTAGGTCTCCATGTTCACAGCTCTGTGCTCTAACCACTAGGCCAAACTGCCAAAAAGTTAAGAGAGAGACGTTTGAAGATGACGTGACTACAATCATGAAATCAGTAATCTACTGCCATTAGCCTAAGTACCTGTTATATGTGATGAATCAGACAGAAAATCAGCTGGCCTGGTGGCGCTGAGGGTTGAGGTGCTGGATGCCACATCTCGTGCCATGCCGGCAACACGGATTTGGGAATGGACCTGGGTCACTGAGGGTCAGCAAGGGAGGGGGAGGACTGAGCATCCAGAGGACTGCTCTCCTCTCCCCGGGTGGGTTGCTGGGGATTCCTGGTATAATAGCGGCCTCTGGTGGAAACCAGGGGCAACACTAGCATCGGGACGTAGAAAGGAGTGGGATGTCGGCAGGCTCCAGTGGCGAGGTACAGCTGCGCAGGAAGCCATTGCATGCCGCATTCTGAGGGGGAAACCTTAGCAGGAAAAAACCCTGTCTCGGTGGTAGTAGTGGGATCAGTGGCCAGCCCCATGCCCGGTGCTGGGCTCTACCGACCCGTGCTTCCAGTCTTCCTCCTCCTCCCCCCTCCTGGTCGCTCTACTAGATTTTAGACAGAGCGCCGGGAGGAGATGGTGGCCCTGCCCCGGGGGGCTCAGAGCTGGAGGGTTGTGCGGCCGGGTGAGGTTGGAGGGGGAATGGCTCAACTGGATAGTGTGGAGTCGGAGACTTCAGGCGGGTAGCAGAGCCGATGCAGAGAATCCACACCTGAGAGAGGCCACAGAGGTAGGAGATAAATAGAGTTGAGAAAAAAAAAATCAGACAACAAACCAGATTCAAACAATCATCCATTCATCAAAAATGTTCCTTTTCTAAGTTCAGGTAAGTAAGTTAAATCTGCGCAAGTTCTATTTAATTCAAGACAGTCCTTTAACAAAAGACTAATGTTGAGAGCCCCAGCAGCAACACTGCTAAGCAATCCATATCTGCTCTCTATTCGCATGGCGAGAAGTTCATTAAAGGGGAAGAGAAGCACTGCAGGACTCCAGTTCATACTTGTTTGCACACTGTAGATTTTTTGTACATAGCACTTTATTTTGTTTGCCCAACCCCCGCCCCAAATATGATCAATGTGCTGTATACATCACCTTAGGTAATGGAATGTAATTGAATGTTTGCTGAAAGAACTGCACTTCCTTGTTCATTCTCCTCTCAACTCTGGACTCTTGAGTCAAAAGGATAACTGCATTGAAATGTGTCTGTAAGTTTTCAATATGTGTTGAAATGATTAGTTTTTCGCTTTTTATGATTATGCTAATTTCAACCCAATTTTTATACCGGATTGCAATAATTATTATTACTACCACCAGTATTATCGGGCCATTATATGCGTTCCAAGCCGTCACATAACTAGTTGCAATAACTGGGTAGCTTTTAATGTTAATAGCATTTCTTGCATAGGCTGCTACATTGACAACAATGGAGCAACTCCTCAATGTGCTCACCCTTCAACAAAGTAACGAGCTATGCAAGTACAGTAGCAGAATCAATGTTCACTGTTGTCACTGACTGATTGCAGCTGATGATGTCACAGGCCACAGCACCTATAATCAGGCAGGGCCTAAATACAGAGCTGGCTTTGAAGATGGGTGTGCGTGTGGAGGGGGGCAGCAGAAATATGAGAGACCTATTCAGAAAGAGAATAGGGTGTAAGTAGTTACGAAGTGGGAATGCTTAAGTGCTCCCTTTTCTCTTTAAAACAGCAGCCCATTCTTTCTAAATGCCACAATGTTCTTCACACAGACATGTCAGGCATGCATTCTGTGCGGATTAGACCAAGAAGGCAGGGGGTCCTCTGGCACAGCATTATATAATCCTACTAAGTTATTATAAACATCTTTATCTTTTTTTCCTGTGGATTTACTGTTTTGTCTCTATGGTAATCTGGCAAACTTTCTCATACAATACCTTTGGCTCCAGTGATCAGCATTAAAAGACTGTTCTGAATGTCCTTATTCTGGAACTATTTCCTAGCATACATTAACATGTATAAAAAGCACTACACTTGTGTGTCAGACCCAAGTTGTTAACAGTAGTTAGCTGCACAGTTAGATGACCTACATCAGGTAACCTGGCTCATTACATCTAGCTAGTTAATAGTTACCCAGCATCAAAAAGGGATGGGCAAGATAGATATTATATGGTGTGTTTTATACTGTATTTACCCAGGACTGCCCATCTGAGAAGTAAACTGTGGTGATGGTGTGGGGCTCACAAGAACTCAGCTCAGGGAGTGAAAGATCGAGCTGCCAGACCCAGCAAGAGCCCGAAACCAAAATGTGAAAAAAAAGTATGGATAAAAAAGTTTTATTAATCAAAAGAGCAAAGGTGTATTTTATTGCGTGGTTACTGTACATGCTGTCCATACTAGTCGCTGTGGCCATTTGGAGCTCTCTTGCCCCTTCCTCAGGGGGAGAAGCAAGGCTTGTCAGTAACCACTTACACAGTGGTATTGCACAAGATACCCACTAATTTAATTTATTAAATAATTAATAACACAGCATCACTTCCTTAGAGAGTCAATGCTCATAACCTTTTTGGTGCTAAAGGTATAAACTGAAGCACACAAACTAGCCTGTGCCTCTATAGAGAAGTACTGCAGCCTGCCCTACTAAATACAGTATGTGTTAAAGTGAAAACGTGTGACTTGAAATCTGGATCAGTGTCCTTAAGAGACAGACAGACTAGCTGAACTGTTTCAGCCTACATACTATAAATCTTGTTCAATGAACATTTTTTTAAATAGCAGAAAAAACACTGACTAGGGAAAATTATATAGAAATCAGGAATTAGGAATTCATGTTAATGCCCATGAGTTCAAGAACAAAGAGCTTCACACACAATGATTCTCATACTAAAACAGCAAAAATATAGACATTCCTAGAAACAAGGATTGGAAGTACATGCAACTGTCCATATCAAAGGTAACTTCAAAGTTCACTCTGTTAATTTCTCTTTCAGGCAGTCAAAGCATATTTTGCAACAAAAAGTAGCTTAGAGGAAACTTTGGAGCACATGGGCAAATCTTAGTCACAGTACCAGTCCATAAGCCCAAGCTCACAAACCCACTAGAAAAACTGTACTACTAAGTTAAAATGTAAACAAAAAAAAAGTTATATATATATATATACACACATTCACACACACATACACACACATATATATGGCATGTATTCAAGTTGCTCATTCAACCCTCGAGCGGACAAACATTTAAGGTGAAAAATCTACCATCTCCCTCATCTACAGTTTGCCGAGTCTGTCCTCTCCCCTCTTCATTTTTGGCATGTTCCAATGTTACAAATTTAAGACATTTAGGATCCCTGCTGTGATTCTCCCTATAATGTACCCAAGTGCACTTCTCTCATCCCCATTTTAAATTGCCCTAATATTGTATAACAGGTGTCTTTAGCTTTTACTTTTTTTTTTGTACATTCTTTTTCTCACCGGTCAGTCCGGGGCATCTTTCAGGCGGGCTCGCTCAGCTTTCACTCCTAACCACCAGCCTGACTAAAGTTTTGGCACCAGGATCCCCTTCCCTACTCTCCCGCCAGCCCACACAGGAGGAGGCCAAGGATCCCTAGGGGTAGGGTCGGGATTGTGGCCTGCATTGGGTGTGTGGGATTTCGGCCCCGGGAGACCCACCATCACCTCACCCAGCTGCCAGGGGTTTTTCCATTCTTGGGTCCCCTCAAGAGTGCAGTGTGCAATGACACCCACGCATAGCTGCCCTGCTAGCACCTGCCGCACTCTGCCCCTTACGTTGGCTGGTTTACCTGCCATACCCCCGATCTCCGTCGGGGTCATCAAAACACCGAGCAGCCCTGGAACCCTCCCCAGGGAGAGGAGGGATATACTCCGGACGTTCCATCCTCTCTCTCCCCCGCCGACCCCCAGCTATCCGAGTCCATCACTGAATCCGGTGTGGCGCGAGGTGTGGCATACAGAGCCTCAACCCTCAGCGCCACCGGGCTGGCCCCTAGCTTTTACTCTAATGTTGCTATATTTGTGCTCGTGAAATGCCATGAATTTTAAGAGAACAGAAATATTAAGCAGGAATCGGACAGGAATCTTGTGTTGTGCAAGAGTGCCATTTTTGTTTGATTTTGAAAAGGCTATGTGAGTAAAAACAATATTAGTATTCTGTATCTATGGCCATCCTTCTGGCAGCACACTTCATTCTGCGTTTTCCACCTGTTAGGGAAAAAAACTTAGGTTAATATAATTAAAACTAGCATTTTTATCAGTATATACATTTATTTATCTACTTATGGCATGCTTCAGATAACCTTCGAGCAGAGGTGCTCATTTACAAAGGTTTCATGTCGGACTGTATAGGCACAAAAAAAAAAAAAAGACAAGTACTGAAGGCAATTCCAATGGAATGTAGTTGAATAAGGCACATATTAAACAATACAGTGGCAGATCGCATACAAGAATGTGTAAATAAAGGTACACCACTGTGCAACAAGGTCACGAGATAAGTGCAGAGGAAAGCTTGGTTTAACAGTTAGTGGTTTCAACCGCATTAGACTGCAAAAACGAGCATCACAAAGCTCTTACACCGATTAATCTTCAGTAGATTCAACAGGGTATCAGGCAGTTTGTTTACCCAATTTGCAGCCCAAACAGCAAGGGACCACTTGCCCAGTTTAATACGCCAGAAAAGAGGTTCTAGGGCAGACCTTGTCATATTCTTGGTGCTGTAGTAGCTGGAAACAATGTGGAAGCAGTTAGTTAAGACAGGGGGAGTGAGACCCAGGAGCTCTTTTTTGGCTAGCAGACAGGTCTGTAGCTTTATTCTGATTCTGTTCTGTTTAGTAGTGAAAGCCAATTAGGGCGTAGAGGGTGCAAGTATGGGTGCGATATCTGCAAAGTACAGAGTGACATGCCTTATTATGGATCAGCTGTACTTTACTTAGCACCAAGTCACAGCCAACTGCGTATACTGGGAGGCCATAATCTATGAGTGACAGGACTGGCCACTATAAGGAGTTTTGGTATGAAGCACCCAGTCTTCTGTTGACTTCGGTCACTAGACTGTCAAAATGATGGCAGCAAAAGATGGGGTGTCATCTAAGGTTACACCAAGGTATTTAAAGGTCTCCATCTCTTGTAAATTTTGTCCCAGATCATTCCAGATGACAAAGGGTAGAGTTTTCCTTTTCTATGGGAGGCTACAGCATAATATGGTCTTTGCTGTTTTGTACTTTAGGACTAGCTTACTGTTGGAAGACCAGTTTTCTGAGGTTTTGAAGTTACTTTGGAGAGTGGTAGTGAGGCAGATACGGTCAGGGTTATTGGCATAAATGACGGCATCATCGGCGTACAGGAGAATGTTGGCTGTCCGACATGCATCAAGCAATTTGTTTATAAAGAGGCCAAATAGGAATGGGCTCAGGATAGAGCCCCTGGGGACACCAATAGATACCACCCTAATGTCAGACAAGGAGCCTTCAATTTTCAGATGCTGAATGTGGTTCATGAGGTAGCTGTGGAACCAGCCCACTGAGTTTCGGAACAGAACCAGCCCACTGAGTTTCGGAACAGAACCAGGCCAATGAGTTTGTCGAGTAAGAGCTTATGGTTGACCAGGCTGAAAGCTTTAGTAAGGTCGCTGTAGATAGCTCTGACCAGGTCACCACTCTCAAGTGCCTCATGTTCATGGCTGGTGTATTCCAGTAACACCACACTGGTGTTGTGGAACTCCCGGAAGCCATGCTGCCGGACACACTGGATACTGTATTTTTCGATATCGTTACTAGTTGGTCAGAAACTATTCTCTCCAGAGCCTTGGATGGGGAGATAAAAAATAGGCCTGTGACTGGCTAAACTATAGCGGTCACCACTTTTGATAGTACCTCGTTTAGGCAACTGCTATAAGCGTCTGCAATCCCGGCTTTGATAGAACCCTGTATGTAGTCCTCCTGTCTGTCAGACAGTGAAAGGAAACTGGATTCAAGCCACTGTGCATGCTTTTCTTCAAGTATAGCTAGTTTTTAAGTGAACCTTGATACTGATGTGCCCACTGCTAGCTGTTGTGACACGACGGCAGCATACCAAAATGTGAAATTTTGCTTTAGCGCGTCTTTAAACAGTTTACTGACCATGATGTCTAGGGGCTGTAGAACATCAGTGCAACTGGCAGGTACAAACACAGGTGTGATGATGTTTTCCTCAGGTTGGTCCAGCACAAACGTAGTAGTATGCGCAGTGAAAAGGTCCATTATTAGAAGCGTCTTTTGCTCTGCTGTAAGTCCCAGGTGTACTTTAATGAAGTTGAAATATGGCTTGAGCACCGTGCTGATGTACTGCACTGCAGCATAGGTAGAATGCCTCTTTTTGGCTGGTGGAGGGTTGGAGGCAGATGGTTTGTTCACAACCACAGTTGCCACTGTGCAATCCACACCAGATGAACCTCCAAGCTTTCAGGCTTGACTACCGTGGCAACAAATGGTTACTCTCATTTCACAGTTTTTTTGAAGACCCACGTCAGGACAGACATTTTCTATTCCATTTCTACTGCTGACAGAGACAGACGGCGTGAGACAAGGTAAGCCTGTGTTTCAACTGCTGAAAGGTTGCATTTAACACCTAATTGATTGCTCCTGTAATTGCTTAATTGCTGTAATTGTCAGTATATTGTACCAGCACCTGAAACTGATAATGGAAGCTAGGTTCAGAGTAATGTGCAAAAACAGATCACTGCTGTGCTTTGGGAAAGACCGACACCTGATTGTCAGTGTAAGTGATGCAAATGTCAGTGTCAGCTTGTCAGCTCTCAGAATGCGAACATTATTGGGTGAGAATGTGTCAGAGGCTCGGCTCCCGTTAAATATAACAGGTGCAAACATTTTCTGTTATACAGTGTGTTCGAGCATTCTAACCTTAAGAGGCCTGGAGTCGTACCCATGTAAATCTTCTGGCAGGAACACCAGGCAGCATATATAACAAGATCTGTGAAACAGCTAGCAAGCTGTCTCACCGCCACTGGTTTTTCTATTGCACCCACATTCAAGAACCTCCCTTACATGGCAATTTGACATGCCAAGCATCTCTAACATGGGAAGAAAACTTTTGGCTTAGTAGACACCATATTTCAGTACCTGCTTCCGTATAGTGACTTTGAATTAATAAGTCACCCAAATTTTGGCCTCTTGAGTAAGTCTCTCCGACTTTTTCTCCCACTGCTTCCCTAAAAGATGGATTTGGTAACATGTGCCACTACTTGGGGACAATGTCCCTCCACCCTTAATGGCAGAGGTGCAAACTGTGTTACAGATGTTATTAGGGACCCCACCACCTCACTTTTACTCTTAGGGGTCAGTACAGACTCCCATAGAGACTCCTTTAGGGTATTTTTAGTTCTTTACAAGCTTTGTTTATCATCCTCTGTAAATAACCCTTTTCTTGGAATGTCCTTTTCTCTTCTGATGACAGCTCTTCCAATGTCTCTACTATGGAGTAGTTTCATCTGATGGGTAGGAACTGCCCCTCCCCCAATAAGGAATAATGCTGACCAAGTTTGGTGAATGTGCACTTTCTGACCTTACAGATGCATTTCCTGCATTTTTTCCCTTGAGAAGTGTCTCTCTGAATTCTCCCCATGTTGTCTATACTAAATAGCAGATCACAGAATAATTTCTGTTTACTCATCTGGAAGGGGAATTTCAACTTTGTTTAAAGAGCAGGCATTTACTTATTTTAGCATATTTTTATTCCCATTTTTAGATATGTGACTAAAATATGCCCTGCAAATACCTGTCTCCATGTAGTTCTTTTTCATATTTTGCTGCTATTTCAGACAGCTCCATAGTTAAAGGGTATCTAAACAAGCAGGTTTTTTTTTTTTTTTAACTGCAAACTCCAAAATTTGGCTTCATTGCGAGGTAAAGGAAAGACTGTTTACATTTATGCTAAAACTGCATTTATGTCAATAACATAAGTGCAGTTTCATAGCTTTTTAAAATGTAAACTTCAGCCTTTCAGTTTCAAAAAAACAGCCTTGCCTGCTCCCTAAAATATCTGCCAAATGTATTAAGTGATGACATCATTGGAGCCGGAGGCAGAGACCCACATGGCTCCTTATAGTGCTAACTAGCTAAGCAATAAGGCACAACAGGGTGTGGGTTATTGGGGATTTACCCACGCCTTGTGTGGTGTGTCATGAGGCGCAGTCGAGTGACTTATCCACACAAGAAGTGGGTAAATCACCCAATAACTCACACCCTGGAGTGCCTCATTGCAATTATACAATGGACCCATGTATAAAATACATTTTAAATGTGTTTAATTATGCTTTTTTATAAATGTCACTCCTCAGCTGTGGGTTATGCAGGATTTACTCACAGTCATGTGACATGTTTTGATCAATGAGGTTACAGGATTTTCACACACCATTGTATAATTCTGTTTTCCCACTTTGTTTTGAATTGTTTCACCAGAATGATCAACATCATGTGTTAACACGTGGGTTATTTTGATCAGTACACATGTTAGGCTATGGTTTTGTTCATTTTGTTTACTTTAACTTGCTGAAATTGTTTTGTAATCCAGCTGACTTTCTCTCTGGCAAACTGCAGTACAGTACAACACTTCAAATACCCGGTGATCTATGGTTATGTGATGTCCTGAAATTTGTAGTGAAGTACTGGTCTGGTCCAATGACAAAGCTCATGCTTTCTTGGTAATCCACAAATAAGCTTCTCTTGTAGTCTTTTTCCACATGAACCCCCTGCACCTAGCCTGCCTTCTGTTGAACATCCCACCATCCACACTCTGTCCTTAGTACTGCTTGGGGCCGCATATGAGCTTGCGATTTCATGAAGAGAATTATCACACCTCAGATTGTAATCTAGTACCTCAGAGAGTTGTGCACACCTATAATGATACGCATCATCAGCTGGCACTGTTAAAAAATGCCTCTCTAGTCCTCACTCTCAATATTTGACTTCTTGTCTCATAGTAAACACTGAGCAGATCACCACCCTTCTGCACAGCGAAGGCAGTATGTACAGTCCCCCTGTTGTGTTTTCTTCCGCCTCATGCACCAACAACTAGGTCTTCCTGGAGGGCCAAGCAATAAGCATCAGGACACAACTGAAAAACTGCTATTCATACCCTCATAAAGACTGCACTTATTATGGATAACAATATTACTAGCAGAAGAGACATATTAATGCCTTGAGCGAATCCACCCAACTTCCAGTGTCAGTCTAATCCCTTACCTGTGATCTGCAGAACCCTGCAGGACAGTCCTATGCAATTCTTCTCCAGTACATTTCTGTGCCCTACTCCACAATGCAGGTTGGCTGGCTACCACTCTTCCTAATCTTGAACTAGATATACACAGCTCCCTCGATACTGTCTCAACAAACCTCAACCCCCCCCCCCCGAGGGTAATCTCCCTACACTGAATTCAAGTAACAATTTAGGTGCAACCCTGCCACTCTGAGTATTGTCATTGATGGCTGCTCTCATCCACAGTCAGGCAGTGATCACGGTGCTGTCAGCCCCACATCACAGATCTCACAATGATCTGCTCAACTTCCCCTGTCCTGTCTTCCCCTACCCTGAATATAGCTGTACCCTGTTGGAGTGGCCTCTTCAGTCCCTCTCTGGCATTCATTCTTCTCACCTGCTCCCCACACCAAAAACTGGTGAGCTCACCACCCTTCCGCATCATGAATGCGGTCAGTGCAGTCTCCCATTTTTTTTTACATATTAATAATAAACAATCTTCTGGCAAGCCAGGCTGATAGCAGCAGGGCACAAGGAGAAAAACAGGCTTTCCTACCCATATAAGGTCTAAGCTGGCTATGATTAGGCACTATTAAATGACATGCATAATGATACATACACCTGTCATTTATTAGTGCCTAATAAAAGGTAGCCTAGATCTTTTAAGGATAGGAAAGCCCATCTTTCTCCTTGTGCCCTGCTGCTATCAGCCTGATTTACTGGAAAGATCTGTTTATTTTTGATATGTCAAAAACCCGGGAGACTGTACTAACTGCATTCATGATGCAGAAGGGTGATAAGCTCACCAGTTTTTGGTGTGGGGAGCAGGAATGGAGAATGAATACCAGAGGGGGACTGAGAAGGTCACTTCTGCAGGGTACTGCTATATTAAGGGAAGGGGGAAGACGAAAGGGGGAGAAAGATGTGCAGATCACACTGAGATAGAAGATGTGGGTCTGCCAGCACCATGATCACTACCTGACCCCAGTGTCCTTGCCAACATTCCCCTTTCCATAAAACCAGTTTATGCAATTATCCAAGGCTGTGTGTGGGTATTAATGTGTGAAATGGCTGCCACTACACATTCAGTCACTTCACTACCAATCTAGCATGACTTGTAAAGCACTTTGGGCTACAATGTGTATGAAAAGCACAATACAAATGCTGATTTTTCTTCTTATTTCCCATGGAAAAAGAAGACAAGCATATTTTTGATTTCCAAGGAAGTATGAACTCTGGCATTGGACTACACAAGAACTTTGCTCTGAACAAGTGGTGAATCTAGGGGGTGGTGAAGGGTGCGGCTGACCCCCCCCCATTGTAACTTACTTGCTTGCTGCTGCTGCTGCATTTCACTTTGTTGAAGAACTATGATTTACTGATTGTACAAATGTTTACATTCAAAACTGTGGATTACATATGTAGGTTCTGTCAAAAATGTACCAAGAAAGAATAATAGCAGACAATATAAAGGTTTAATAAATATTGAAAAGTGCATATCAAGTACGTACACCACCCCAGCACCCCCCAGTGTAACATCCTGGATCCACCATAACCATCAGACCATCAGGTATCTGAAGATGTGTAATGCACTGTGGTTTGCCAAAGAGAAAGTCTGTTAGATTAAAACACAATTTCATCATGTTAAAATAAACAAAATGAACAGAACCATAGCCTACCATGTGTATTGATCAAAATAATACACATGGTTTTGACCATTTTGGTGAAAAACTTCTTAACAAAGGGGAAAAAAAAGAACTAGTTAGCACTATAGAGAGCCATATAGCTCTCTGACTCTGGCTCCAATGATGTCATCACTTAACACATTTGGCAGCCATTTTAGGAAGCAGGTAAGGCAGTTTTTTGAAATTGGAAGGCTGATTTTACATTTTTCAAATGCTTTGGAACCACATTTAGGTCAATTATATAACTGTACTTTTAGCATTAATGTATACAGCAGCCTTTCCTTTAGTCCCCTATGAAGTCAGATTTTTGAATAGTTTGTTGTCAAAATGTTGTTTAGGTATCCTTTAATGAACAAACGGGAGAGACGCACTGATTTTGTTTGGCACTCTAAGGTGCTGTGAAGCCAGAATCTGTGACGTCAGTTTCAGTAACTGACGTCACACAGACTCTGGCTTCATGGGAAAGCATGCTTCCATTTACTAGGCCCCTCACTTCTGAGCAGAGTCAGGTATGTGTGACTACATGCACAAACCCATAACTTTGTTTGGGGGGGGTGCGTGTGGGCAGGAACTGTGTGAACGGAGGAAACAGAGGTTTTCTTGTATCTGGGATGACAGAGTGAAAGGAACTGTTTTATAAAGTCTGGCAGATTTACTGGCTGTACAATATTTGTATTCTGTTTTGTAATTTGAAGTAAGGATTCTTTTTTTTTTTTTTACTACTTTATCAGAACCCATGGTGTTGGTGTACTGTACATAATCTGAACACACTGTTCTGACAGGCTGCAGTGGACAGACTGTCACTTCACACTGCTCGATAGTACTTACTCTCATGTCATATGTTAGGGAACTAAGATGAGTATGTTCTCTCTAATCTAGCATAATCGATTTACTGCTTTCATGCAGATTTTTGCAACAGAGTTGATTACTTAAACAATAATGCATGACAGGGTGTGGGTCGTGCTGGGATAACCTCACGCTTAGGTGGTTGGGCACGAGGCAGAGTGCTTCCAATGTCCCAGAAATGAGGTTATCCCAGCATGACCCACATCCTGGAGTGCATTATTGTTATTATACAATGGCTCATTGTTATAGAAAATAAAAAAAATATTTAAAAATTGTTTTTAGTAGATTTTTAATGTGGCAATATATTTTTGTTTCTGAAGAGAAGATGACAATGAAGCGACAAATTAATACAGTGAGGTTGTGCTTGGATAGCCTCACTGTTGCCAACTGAAGACAATCAGGTTCCAGGATTTTTTTTTTTTTTTTAACTTTATTTATTTATTTCAAGATTCAGACATTACCTTTGAGCAAAAGCTCTTTTAAAAAGGTTCCAAGTCAGGTACAACAAAGTGTGAACAACTGAAAACAAGAAAACAAAGGAGGGTGGGGCCTCAATGTAAGCAAATTACAAGGATGAAACATTACAGAGACATAAGCTATCTGGTAAGTGCAAAGAAACATGACAAGGCCAAACATTGTCAGGTACACAGGTATAATTTACAACAGCCAAAGGCTAGGCACAAAGGTGTAATCTTCAGTAGCCAGGGTACTAGATCCATCTACGTAGTGGAACTGATGTAGAGAGTTGGGGGTTGGGGATCCTGGATTTGGACAGTGGCCCCATGGGGGCTTTGTTAAAAATGGTGTGGGAGGTGACTTGATCCATGTTGGTTAGCCAGGCGATTGTGTCTTAAGACTTGCAGGGCTGGGAATGCAATTACTGCCTACAGCAACAGGCTATGCTTCCAGAGAGGTACTGTTCAAGCTCGGCCTTAAAGGCAGGTAGCCTCGAGTTTGTTAGTAGGTGAGAAGGGATCTCGTTAAGCCACAGGGTAGCACGGTACGCAAACGACTGCTGTCTGAAGGGGACCACTAAGGAGCTCCAGGAGTGGCCTCTGGTCTGGTACCCAGATCTACAGGCAGGCAGCAAGCTGCTGAGGAACAGAGCCACTTTGCCTAGTAGTGATTTCTGGCCCAACAGGCAGGTTTGGTATTTTATTCTGTTGGGTAGGTTAAGCCAATTGGTCTGCTCAAAGAGGGAGCATGTGTGCGTAAGGTTGTCTGCCCCAAGTGTTAGCCTACATGCCTTATTAAGGGCCACTGCAATGAGTGCAAGTGCAGTATCGGAGGTGGCCCCATACACCATAAGTCCGTAGTCGATGACTGGCAGAATTGAGGAGACTGAGAGACAAAGAGCTTATGGTGTGAGGTACTGCCTGTGCCTATAGAGCACACCAAGCTTTGCATTTAGTGCTTTTATCACATACTCCATCTGCTGCATGAAGGAAAGGGCGTCATCGAAAATAACCCCTAGGTACTTGAAACAGTGTACCTGCTCCAGCGGGGCAGCCTTGCTATTGGTGATAGTAAGGGCAGGGAGGGATTTCTTGTGCTAGGGATTAGAGATAATCATCGTCTTTGTCTTTGCACAGAACGATGGCGTCATCTGCATACAGGATGATCTTGCTCTCGCAAGCTTCAGGGAGTCTATTTATAAGTAGTCTAAATAGGAGCAGCCCCAATATTGACCCTTGTGGGCCCCAGTGTAATTTCCCTTGAGGTAGGTATGGCTGTCCCGATTTTGGCACTTTTTTTTGTGTGGGATAAGCAGTCTTGGAACCAGTGGACTACTTTAGGTGAGAGCCCCAGGCCATGGCCTTGTGCATGTAGGCAGAGAACTCTACTAGGGCAGTAGCCATGCTGTGGTTCCTGCAGAATCCATGCTGTTGCGGGCATTGAAGTCCATACTTATGGAGGTACTCAGTAACCTGGTCCGCCAGAATCCTCTCTAGGGCTTTAGACAGAGGAGAGAGGATGGAGATCGGCCTATAGTTGGCAGTGTTGAACCGATCCCTGCTTTTTAAAACTGGGGTGACCAGGGCTAACTTCTAGGTCGAAGGGAACTTTGCCTGAGCAAGGGATTTATTAAAGAGCCTGGTAACTGGGCTCAGTAGCTCTTCAAGTGCTACCGTCACAAGCTTCATGTCTAAACCGTTGCTACCTAGCCTTGTTTTCCCAAGCATCTTACGTACCTAGGTTCTGACTTCACTAATTGTGACCTGTTCAAAATAGAATTTTGGATGGGAGGGGCTATGCTGGTCTTGTGGAGGGGGAGATTCTGGGCTGTTTAAATAGTCTGGTGGCAGAACAGCACTAAGATCAGAGAACAACAGGTTAAAGGATTCAGCTATGATGTGCAGGTCAGTGGTAGTAGTCCCATTAATGGTGAGGTGAGCATTGTGGGGTGTCTCCTGTCATAGGAGCCAGGTTTGTAAAATTTTTGGGGGGCTCAGGGGTCAAACCCCGCCCCCTGGCCCAGGGGTCAGAGGTCATTCCTTGTAATCAGCGGTCTATGGGAGCAGAGCACCCTGTGAAGTAATGTGGGGATCTGGGGGATAAGCCCCTGCCCTCAGATATGAGTAAAGATTTTAAAGTACTCTTTAAAAGCTTTGGGGCTGGCAGTATAGCCTAGAGGCTAGAGTAACAAGCTGTGAATGAGCTTCATACATCCAGTAGACAGACTTGGGTTTGATTACCACAACCTCCACTTGTATACTGTGTGACTCTGAGCAAGTCATTTAACCTCCCTAGTGCTCACAGGTCACCCCTGAAAACAGGCACCTGTGCCCAGTGGGCCTTACACGGTTAACAAAAGAATAACATAAAAATAAACAAAAAGCCATTCTTTTTTCAACTTCACGGATTCAACAGCCAGCATGCAATGACAGTAGCCTAACACAGCTACGGTACAGCACAGCAAACCCTTGACAAAACTACGCTGTATTCTTTGTAGCTCAGTCAGCGTTACGCTATTAGAAAATGGGCTTGAAAAATAAACTATGCTGATTGGCTGAAAGCCATGGTTAGGCATGTATTTATTTTTCACTAGTGCCTGGTTCAAAGCAAGTGCCAGTTCAGGGGTACCACATTACTTAGGGTATTATTTGGGCACCACAAACTACTTGCTTAGCGACAGGAAAGACTAACCAGACTTTCTCCTTAGTGACTGAGTGACCACCCCAGCAATGCACCTCATTTGCTGCAACATGTAACTCAAAGAGCAAATATTCACTAATGAATGGATATCTGCTCTTTAAGTTCTCTTCTGCCTTCGTTATTGAACTGCAATTCCATAAGCACTGTGGTACTCGCTTGAGCTGCAAAGTTGCTGCATATCTTCCCCTCTCTCTTGGCAAAAAAAAAAAAAAAAAGGCCTCAACTTTATTTAAGCAATAATAACAGAGAAGCCAGTAATTTCCAAAAGATTATTGACTGGTTGGGGAGATGGGTGGCACAAGGCACAGCCGAGGGCCACTTCCCTCCAGCCAGTTGTTAATCCAAGGAAATGACCAGCATAGAGGTTGTTATTGCGATTATAAATCTAATCACAATAATAACTGTTTCCCCAATTTATTTTTACTGCATTTCAAACAGTGTCGCGAGCCGTGCATGTCACACAGTCAGTTGGCAGCTGGATCTGCCATTTCTAAGACATTAATGACCGATCCAGTAGCCAATCAGGAGCCTCATTAGGCTCATGAATAATTAATTAGACATTTTAATAAAAAAAGAACTTCGTATAGGTACCACAACACTTTCCATACACTCTTAGTCCAGATCTCTTCTCCCTGCTTGAGGCCATCCTCCAAACTGCGATTTAACAGCATGAACTTTCAGTGTCAGTAAAACTTTCTGTTGCAGCCATAGTCTCCTGCGCAGCCATTTCTTCCACCTTCCCCCAACCCTGCTGCCTCCTGCATGCTTTTTTCTGTTTCTAGTATTGGCAAACAGGAGGCTGGCACACCCACACATAAATATACATACATACATACATAAATAAACACAACTTAATCTTCACCTTGTGATTTTGTCTCTGTCAGCTGCCCTGCCACATCCTGACAGGAGTCCACACGAATTATGGTAAAATGGAGGTAATGGGGCTTGCGTGGGGTTAGGGGCAGCAGTACAGGACAGTACAGTTCATGAGAGCCCAAAAAAAAAATTTCAGGGAGACTCCTACTAAAGAGACTTTGAAAGTATGGTCACTGGACCGAACCTCAGAATTCTGCCTGGGCCACATATCTCGGGGACATATCATAGAAACACTAAACATTCAAAGATAGAAGATGTCAACAGATAAAGACCTCATGACCACTCTAGTGTGTCCTATTTTTCCCTAGCTACAGCTACACGGCAGACCCTTAATCAGTCTTCGGACTACCCCCTCCCACACACACACACATGACTATACCACACACGTCTCATCATACATTCATCGCAATCCCTGAATGCCTATTAGGTGGGAATGACAATATATTGTATGAAACAAACAGTTTAAGGCAGTACATTACAGCTTTGCTGTTCCCTGGCCCTCAAATCACTTTCTGACACTGACACCTCGCCTGTGACCACTACCACAACATCCAGATGTCAGTACCAGTGGGCATCTGCACTCTCAGCATATATTATTGAGGAGAATGACTGCTCACTTTGCTTCACTAAGGTTTACCAAATACCACATTATCATCTCATCTGGACATAAGTTAGTTCACAGTCTGTGCCTGTCCACCTAGCAGCAGAGCTGCGATTCAATCCCATGGCCTCAGCAGGATGCCGGAGGTCAGTAGTACTCCTAATGTGCTACTAGCACCAGCTTTAATCACATTTTTTGAGGGCTTATGAGAAAGGTAATAGCAAGGAGCAGAGTGTATTGACTCTTTTATATTTGGCACCTGGCAACCTTCTAAACTCTTCACAACTTTGTTTTTATGAGCTGTTTTAGAAATAATTATCTGCCCTGTGATTAAATGTAAGATGCAAACACAGAGCTAGGGTATCATATTCTTTCCTTCCCCCTCTCAGGCTGCCATCATATCATGGCAATTCACTTCCCTAGAATTCATCTCCACAGATACCTCACCCCCTGGCTATAATCTTCTCCCATTAAGTCCAGGCTCCTACCTTAGCCCTTATCACTGCCTTTCACCTCCCAGTTCTAGCACCAGCCCCTGCTCTAGTCATGCGTAACCCTTCCTACCATGTCATTTGTCTCAGTCTATGACCACCTCTTTCAGTCATCCAATCATTATTTCTCTTTGTCCACATCGACTTCCCTTGGATCTTTGGAATCTTGGGTATATCATATTGAATGTATGCCATGTTTACTGCCAATGTTGATATGTATATACTGGTTTACCTAGAGTGCATCTCATATGTTCCTACCATATCCTGTTATGTTTAAACAATTTCAGTTCTTGATTTCTATATATAAGTGTTTTAATTATTCATGTACATATACCAATTATTGAACCTTGATTACTGTATATAAGTATATACGTGTTTTAAATCTTCCTATACATGTACCAATTATTGAACCTTAACCTTATCAGGTCCATCTTGCAAATGAGCTGTGCTCAATGATGTTCGCCTGAATAAATAAAGATTTGATTGACTGACTGATTGGTTGATTGATATTCATACTATAGTGTGTAGTAGAGCAGTGTTCTATATAGAAATCCATCTTTTGAAAATGCTGTTATACCACAGTCAAAGGTCATGGAATATGATTGTACCCTTCTGTGGTAGAACAGCATTCTAGAACCTCTAGGGACTGTACAAGACAGTTTCACTATGAAACAGAAAAAAAAAACAATGCACACATGTCATATAATGCTATACACTATAACAAAAATACAGGATGAGCAACTTTATGCATAATCAGTGGGTTCTGCCACCTCGGGGTTCTGATTCTCACCAACCTTGGAACACCTGTGTGGCAAAACACACTGGTTGTGTATAGTTGCCCATGCAGTATATTCCATGATGTGGAACTGAATACTAATGAGTCTGTCACCCTGCACCCTTTCCTGTTGATTTTCAAGGAATCCAGGGTAGGTGGACCCCTTCATCAACTTTCCAGGCAGCCCACCTCAGTCCAAACCTGTCTGACTACTACTGCTCACCACAGGCCCTGGAGTTAAATTGGGCAGACAGGCAGTGGCCCGCTGGAATTCAGTTCCCAACTTTCACAGCACTTCACCTCTTAACGTTTTATGATGGAATCAGTTTGGCAATAGTGTAGCTTATCAAGTATGAATAGGACCTATTCTATGAGCTCAAGTTACACCATTTGGTCCAGTCGCCCATTCCTTCACTTTTTATTAGTTGGAGTTGGGAGGCTTTGACTCCCCACAACCCACTTTAAAAAAAAAAAAAACACAAGCGGAGCATAGGGGCCAAGCCCCATAACACAAATACACTGACAAAACCAAAATTGGTTTTCTGTGCCATCCTAGCACCCTGCAACTTAGTCCTATCAGTGTGGCCTGCTGCAAGAGTCTTCGTCAAAGTAAGATAAGCAGGCACAAACCCTTGGCCAAATCACCCATTCCATTATTTTTATTACTTGATTTGGGGGGGGGGGGGCTTCACCCCCCACCACCACCCTGTGGAAAAAAAAAAAAACAAGAATATGTGTGTGTGGGGGGACCCCACTCAAATAAAGTGACAACCCAACCACAAGCATGAAACTAAGGCATGTGACCAAAACTGCACTGTATTCAGGAAGCTTTTATGGCAAGCTTCCTACATATACCCAGTAATCTACACTACTGCCCTTAGTTCCGCTACTTCTCTGCAGTCCATATTCTCCCCCCATCAGACACTAGTTCCTTGGCTTTCCTGACAGTGTCAGTCACATCACCCATATGTAACTTTTAGAATAGCTTGACCCCTTTCAGAAACTAATCTTTTTCAGAAGTGCAGTAACACAATCAGCAATGCCCTGTATAGAATATTCATTACAGAATACATTTCCAGAATAGTTTGTTTTAAATGTCAGAGTTTTGCTTTATTATTATTTTCTAACCTCTTTAAAAAATTCTGTAATGTTCATAGACTTCCTAGTTTCTTATGCCTATATTATGAACTGGAAGAGCCACTTTAAATAGTAACTCAAGCAAGATTATACAGCCAAGCAAAAGGACTTCTGGCATGGCAGCCGCATGTACACTTTCAATTCTATGCTTTACTCTCACCTCTCAGCCTCTAGCTCCTGTGACTGTCCTGACTAATGATTCTTCCCTCATGGCCGTTCTTACTGTTTTTTCATCCTCCTCCTCAGCTCCTTTCTTGACAAAGGCATCTGAGTACCTCTAACTACTCTAAGTCTGCTCCCCTCCCCATATCTCCTCCTACCCTTCCCACCCTGACCATTCCTCCAATGTTTTGTTTTTTTCCTTGGATGTACTGTATTATACTGGCTTATTGAAACCTTTATAATTTGCTGACCATTCTATGTAACATGTCTTGTTTGTTTGTATACTGATGACGTGGAACCTTTGTAGAAGAGCCATTGGCTCAAAGGTAATAATTCCTAGAACAATAAATTAAATGTACACATCCTACAGTAAAAGATAAAATGCAGCATATTCCTTACAGAATCGATAACACTTTCTGGATGTAAGGGAAAATTGAAACTTTAATAAATCCTCCATATGTGGTTCTACAAATTATAAACAGCACACACTTCAAAATAATCTAATTGCTGAACAAGAAACAGTAAATTATGTGTCTGAAGCTTCTACAGACAGTAGTAAAAGTTCATATTCTGTCCCACAGATAAGGCTTTAGTTTTTTTTTGTTTTTTTTAATAGCCCATGCCCATTGATGCAGTAAATAAGAGCGTCCCTCCCATCCAGCCCCACAGAGGCAACATCAGTGTCCCTCTCATCCATCCCCAGAGAAGCAGCATCAGCATCCCTCCTGTCAATCCCCACAGAGGCAGTGCCACCATCAGTATCCCTCCCATCAATTCCCAAAGTGGCAATATCAGCATCCTTCCCCACAGAGGCATCAGAATTTCTCCCATCCATGCACAGAGAGGCAACATCAGCATGCCTCCCATCCAACCCCAGAGAGGCAGCATCAGCATCCCTCCCATCAATCCCCAGAGGCAACATCAGCATCCTTTTAGTCCAGCCCCACAGAGGCACCACCATCATCAGCATCCCTCCCATCAATTCCCACAGTGGCAACATTAGCATCTCTCTCCACAGAGGCATCAGCGTCCCTCCCATCCATCCCCACAGAGGCATCCCTCCCATCAATCCCCAGAGGCAACATCAGCATCCTTCTAGTCCAGTCCCACAGAGGCACCGCCACCATCAGCATCCCTCCCATCAGTTCCTACAGTGACATCAGCACCCCTCCAGTCCATTGCCACAGAGGCACTACCACCATCAGCACCCCTCCCATCAATTCCCACAGCGGCAATATCAGCATCCCCATCCCCACAGAGGCAACATCAGCATCCCTCCCATAAAATAAGTTTAAATGTGCCAGCCCCTTCTCCAGTGTGGGCTAAGCAACCCAGAGTATACTATGAGCTGAAGTGCCTGAGGAGCAGGGTTGGTTTCCTAGCCTGATTGCCAGTAGTCAGGAGACACTCTATTGTGATTGAATCATGTGCACCCCACGGAACAGTTCTGCTGCTGGTCTACCTTTACTTGCTGGCTGATGCGCTCCTCCTCTGCTGGCAGCTGCTCTTCATGTTCACTCACTCTGTGCTGCTGCCACTCCAGCTGCCCGGACCGAAGGACCCCCACCTGACCACTTGTAGGTCTGTCACACAAACCTCCCTAACTCCACCGATGTGCTCAAGTTGCCCACTCGCACTACTCCATTCCGCAGCGCAGCACTACTCTGCTGAACTGCTCAGCCTGCTTGCGACGCCAACACCGACCTGACTCTTCATGGCCTGCTGTGCTGCCTGGGCCTGGCTACTGCTGGTGTGGTGTTGTCATGGACCCCTGGCCAACTGCTGGCTCCCGCTGCACCTCCACCACCGATCGTTTGCTGTTCTCACTAGCTCTTCTCTCTTCTGACTGGATCAGGATGCCTGGACCGCCACTGCACCACTCTCTTCTATGCCAGCCAGCCCACCGCTCACTCTCTCCCACTGCCACACAGTAGCAATCATCATTGTTTCAACCATCCGTACGCATGCATATCGCACCTAATACAACCCCCACCAATCACAGTGCAGCAAGTTGAAAATGGCACTTACTTAAACGGCCAATGATTTTCCGGTGGAGGGCACAAACCAAGGGGAAGGAAAGGAGGGAGGTAGCAAGCCGCAAAGGCGCCAATTTTAAATAATGCCAGCCACAGCCACCAGCCTAATTAAACAGTGGGTGCGGGGGACGGGGAGGCGTGTGTGTGTGGTCCTGGTCACTGTCAGCAGAGGGCACGCAGAGAAACCAGGGGAAAAATGCCTTTAAAAAAGGCAGCATGTGCAAAAATATTGCTGGGGCTCAACCCAGGTCCCAAAATATTGCTGGGGCCAATGCCCCATGAGCCCATACAACCCGGCGCCTATGTCTCCTGTCTTCCTCTCCAAGCAGGTCTTTTATGTTGTCCCAGAAGAATTTACCATTCTCCCAACTGCCATTTAGCTTCTCTTTGTAATGTGCTGCCTTGGCTTGCCGAATGAGCAGGGTGCACTTGTTTCTTGCTGCCGGTAATTTTGCCAGTCAGTGGGGTTGCCAGAATTTCTAGCCAGACACCAGAGGTTATCTCGCTCCCTCGTACAGTTGAGTAGGTCACGGGAGACCCAGCCATTGAAGACTGCCCTTATTATCCTTCTCTTTCTCAGTGGTGCAAAGGTATCGCAAATACCATTGAAGGTGTCTACAAAGAATTGCAGGGCCTGGTTGATGTCATCAGTGGTATCAACTGGAGACCAGTCGGTTTTGGCCAGGGTAGCTTTAAAGGACCAGGTTGCCCCCGTGCTTGAGAACCCTGTTATGTACAGTGATGGGAGGTTCTATCTTTTCTTTTGTCACCCAGGTGCAAGGCACAGGTGAATGATCACTGAGACAATCTGGGAGAACCATGACATTTTTTATTGCCATTGCATAAATAAGATTATTTTTTATGTACAGTATGTAACTGGCAGGCTAAAGCATGAGAGAGAATGAGACTCTCTCATGCTGTCAGGTTCTCATCTCTTACTTCCATTTGTCTATTGCGTGTCACAGCGGATCCTACTGTATTTAGCAAATGAGAGAAAAAAAAAATGGGATTCATAAATTTCTATTTTTGGAACAGCATGTAGCATTCATTGTTCCATTTAGTGAAACAGACCGACTGCAGCACAAGAGACAAAACGATTTACCTATGCTGCAACACTGTCATGTCTCACTCCATCATGTCTCTCTTGAGTTGAACCGATCACAATCTGACAATTTAATAAAGTGTAATTTCAATTTCAGTTACATAAATAACTCAGCCTGTGTCAATGACAGTCTGCAGCATGACAGCGGCCCCAGACCTAATTTCTAAGCCAATCCAAAGAACTTCCAGCCCTTCATTTCCCTGCTGTGTCCTTGTATTTCCATGGCCTTTATAACTTCCCTTACATATAAAACAATACCCCTGCCCTGTCATTTCTAAACATATTGTAACCCAGCTTTGGTGCACCATGATTCTGTTATTGCCACCAGATCCAGGTCCGCTTCCACAATGGTAGCCTCAGGGTCAGGATTTTGTTTCCTGTGCTTCTTGCACTGGTGCACAAAACTCTGTACTCCTTTTGTCCCCCCCTTCCCCAGCCCCTACTTTGCCCTCCCTCACTGAGTCCCTCCTTCACCCATCTCTCTCTTCCCTGGTACTGTCCTTCTCTTTGATCCTCCCTCTGCCCACCCTCCCAGTATATTTTTAGCCTCTGTTCTATCTCTAGACCCTCCCCCACCCCCACCCTACTTCCCACTGCCCCAGAGGAATTTATTTTCCATGCACCTTCTTTACTGCTGCTCCAATTTTTTTTTTGGGGGCAGGGCATTCACTGCCTCCTCTTTTCCACTGCCTCCCCCCTTGGCTAGTTAAAATGCCCATCGTAGCAGCATTTAAACTGTCCACTCAGGACTGCTGTTCCCTTCCTGGATGGATGGAATTATACAGGCATACCGAATCACCCCTCGTAGGAGACCTATGAACACTGACTTGCCATGCACTATCCTGAATGTAAACACCGGGGCACATGCAAGTGATAAGGCACTTCCATCAGGCAAGACAAAAAGGCACTTTACAATGACATGATGGTTCCCCAATATTCCAATTCCCAGACATCAGCTTTGCTATTCAGCAGTGACGGAAGAGTTCTGATGCAGTGCAGGTGGGATTCAGAGAACTGAGTGTCTCCCACTTATTTCAGTTTCCAGCATGGCTGAAAGTCTCCTATACAGGGATAACCATTCTTTTTACGGACCCTGTGGAAGCAGCCAAACATTTACAGAAATTGAAAGCAGACTCTGCTGCTGGGGACACAGCCCGAGACTCAGATGATGACACTTGAAGTGACTTGATATCATCTCTCCAGCTGCTTAGCCTGTTATATGTGTACCTCCAGGAGTGTCCTCTGTCAGCTGCCTATCTGATTATTTCTGTATTAATGTTTTGTTAAAATAAGTATAAGATATCAATAATACTGGGACTCATGCTGTGCTCATAAATTTAAATAACTTATCCATCCATTACAGAGTAACAATAAGGATTATGAAACGGCTGTGCATGTAAATCCAAACAGAAGCTTGAGAGAACACAGTGTGCGAGTGACAGGGACTGAAATAGTGGTTAGGAATAGCAGGGGTTGAGATCATCAGAATTTGTTTAATTGGCTTGAGCAATTCTGGATTTTTAGATGAGGGGTAATTAATCCTCCAGGACTAAGTGAGACATTTGAATCTGCATCTTTTCTTAAATAACCTGTTATGAAAGAGATTCAATTGTCAATGCATATGCAAATGGCACAACAATGATTCCATATCACATATTTTATGAACTATCTCTTCATATTTTACAGATGGAGAACTTTCCCTTTTGTCTACATGCCTGGTTGCAGCTGTCTACCATTATAGACAGTTGTGGACGTGACTGGAGTTCTCAGCATGTTAACCTCCTGCAATAAGTAGTTTCTCTTTTGTATATTATTGCAGCTCTGCCATTTATTTCTGCTTGACGTCATATTAAATTTTTATTTATTTTGTAGTACAAAGAACAAATGTTGATAAACAAACTGTAATACAGAAGGGTATTCTGTTTCTTATATCTCCTGCCATTCATAAACACAGAGTGTGAGCACTGGTAACTGTTAAGTTGAAGCACCACATCTGGTGTAGTTCACTGCCAACCATCCCCAATGGATTCACTAATATGGGTGTAATAAGGGCAGGCATTTTAGAGAGACAGTGCTCTAGGCATACTGAAAGTTTTACAGAAAACGCATCAAGAGAATGTTACTTTAGGAGTGCATTCAGTTGTACAGTACATGAATGGGCAGAAGATTTATGACAGCATTTGCATTTTTGCTATGAACTGTCCGCATTTATCAATGGCTCATTAAGATGCATACAAGATGACCACTGTGGGGAAGATGACTGAGAGAAGGCTTTTTTAAAGCTTTTTTTATTGTAGTATTATTTTTGTATTTGTTCAGCGCATGCACTTTTGTTATAAAAAATGTGATGGGTGGTACTCACTGGTAGCATTTAGCATAACATTATACAGGCTATAAAAGTTAGTGTAAATGCTTGACCAGTGAACCTCTGAAGGAGTGCTGCTGCGTCAGTAGAACATAAGGACAGCTGACGTGCCGGCATCAGCCCACAGCTGTCTGTTCTTGCACTAATTTACAGCAATTGTTTGCACACACAGTTCAGAGGCAACTGCTGTCTCAGTTTCTGTAGTGCTTCATCAAATTGTGCCTATCATTAATCAACAAAATTTAAACTGGGCAGTAACAGCTCTCATGTCATGCAACAATTTTGATTATCACACAGCTACTGTTTGTGACTGTCTCATTTATGTTATTTAGTCACTTAGTTTCTGGTAACCAGTTAAGTATGTTAGGCAATAATATGCCTTTCTGTATTGGGGAAGTTAAAGGGACATTGTTGATGCAAATGTACATTCCCCGACTCGCTGCTTCCATTTTCAGAACGTAAAATAACCAGGTTAGAGTGCTCGTATTCGGGAAAGAAACACTTTGCAGAAATCAAGAGAGGCACTACTATCAGGCACAGTACTCATCTCCTATGCCTACAAAAATGACACACTTGTCATGAATGAGTTTAACGGTGGCTCAGTGTGGCATTACAGATGGGAACACGCAGGACGCATGGGAGTAGCACCTGGCAAAGCAGGTCATTTTAATTTTCATTTCTGACCCCAAAAAATTATTCAGTGGCCTTACTTTTAAAATTCTATGGCATGTAGGCATTTTGTGGTGCTAGTAATTCAAACAGGATAACTGCTATAGGACACCAACATTTAAAGAAAAGCTGACAGTGTCCCTTTAGTACATCAGTAATGTGCTGACTTATAGGGGGTAGTGGTACAGCCCAGTTCCAGTTTCTGCTGTACCACTAAAGGGGTAGCAGCAGAGACAGTGCTCTCTGCAAGGTTTTCAGTGTCTACCAATTGTCTGTTGTTTCTGTTGAGGAACTTTGTGACTCTGAGGCAGACTGTGACTACCTGGTAACAGGAAGCACCCTTACATTTACAAATCCATGTCTGTTATGCTGAGGCTCTCAAACTGACTAACCTGAATGCTATCTCTCATTATCAGTGCCTACAATGCCTGAATGGGGAACTCTTGTCTTGTAAGGATGTTTTTTCATTTGTTCTTTTTATGTAAGCCTGGTGGCTCAGGTACAAGTGAGTTTACTGTTTTTTGTTAGTAGGGTTCCCCCCCCGTGACTTGTGTGAGCAGTGCTGAATTCTCTTTGGAGTAACTGGTGAGGGATTATTTTGGATTTGAAGCTTTTTATTGTCTGGCCCTGGCTTCCCCTCTCAGTTGTAAATTTTTTTTGACAGGTAATTTCTCCTATTCTGCCAGTGTCTCAGCCCTCAGAGTTTTTTTTTTTTTTTTACTGTGCTGGGATTTGCTTACTGGGACACCTAGCTGCTGACTCATATCTTTCTGGTTTCCTAGGTAATTAGTTTGCTTGAGCATTTTGTGCTTGGTGCAGGGCCATTTTGTGAGTGCATGGTTTCATGCTTTTTCCCCAGACCCTGCACTCTGTTCATTGGCCCTGCGCAAGGCTCCATGTTGTCAAGTTCTTTGCACACGTTTTTGGTTGGCTTACTAAAGGAAGGGGAAGCATGCATATGCATACATAGATACACAGATACATAGACAGTGTCGGCAGATAAGGGCCTATGGCCCACCCAGTCTGCCCATTTGAGCTTGTAAATTCAGTTTGTTTTCCTAGAAGTCTGTTGCCCCTTACCCCTGACCTCCAGAATTCCTTTATGTCTATCCCATGCGTTCTTAAATCCCGTGATTGTTTCAGCCCCACCACTTCCTCTGGCAGGGTGTTCCACTTGTCCACCACCCGTTCTGTGAAGAAATTCTTTCTCATGTTTCTCTGAATCGTCCCTCCTCCAACTTCATCCCATGCCCTCTAGTCCTGGAACATCTTTTTCGCTCATAAATAGTGTTTTCCTGCACCCTGTTCCTCCCTGTAAGATACTTGTATGTCTCTATCATATCCCCTCTCTCCCTCCTCTCCTCCAGGGAGTACATGTTCAGTTCCTTCAACCTGTTTTCATAGGACTTGTGATGCAATCCATGCATCATCTTGGTTGCCCTCCTCTGAACCTTCTCTACCCTGTCTATGTCCTTATGTAGCTAAGGTCTCCAGAACTGTACACTGTACTCCAGGTGGGGCCTCACTAGTGTCTTGTATAGCGGAATTATGACCTCCTTTCCTGCTGGTGATGCCCCTGCCTATACATCCCAGCATCCTATTTGCTTTACCTGCTGCCTTGTCACACTGTTTCCTACCTTGAGGTCATCAGAGATGATAACCCCAAGATCCCTTTCCTGCTTGGTGCATGCTTATCCTCACCCCCAACTGATATACTGTGCCCGGTTTTGTGCCCCATATGCATTATCTTGCACTTCTTTGCATTGAATTTCAACTGCCAAACCCCTGACCATTCTTCAAGTTTCTGCAGGTCGCTTCTCATTCTGTCTACACCCTCTGGTGTGTCTACTCTGTTACAGAGCTTTGTGTCATCAGCTAACAGTGAAATTCTGCCTTCTAGGTCCTGCGCCATGTCACTGATGAAGATGTTGAATAGGACCGTCCCAGCACTGATCCCTGTGGTACCCCACTGGTCACTCTTCCCTCTGTGGAGTGACAGCCATTTACCACCACCCTCTGTGTCCTGCCACCCAGCCAGTTACCTACCCACCACACTACTGTCCTGCCCACACCTATTCCCCAGTTTGTGTAATAGTCTTCTATGTGGCACAGTGTCAAAGGCCTTGCTGAAGTCCAGACAGGCCATGTCCACTGCCCTCCCTGATCCACCTCCCTAGTCACCCAGTCAAAAATTCAACGAGGTTGGTCTGACATGACCTCCCCTGGTGAAACCATGCTGCCTTGGGTCCTGTGGTCCATTGACAACCAGATGTTCCACCAATCTCTCCTTCAGTAGTGCTTCCATGATCTTCCCCACTACCGAGGTGAGGCTGACTGGTCTGTAGTTCCCTGCTTCCTCTTTGTTCCCACTTTTGTATAAGGGGACTACATCTGCTGTCCTCCAGTCTTTGGGTACCTCCCCTGTTTCCAGTGATCGGCTAAACAGGATAGGCAGAGGTTCAGCCACCACCTCTCTTAGTTCTTTAAGGACCCTGGGGTGCACCCCATCTGCATGTTTGCATATGGCTGGATGTCACATGAGTGTGTGTGACGTTATTGTGCCAGCTCCAGTAACATGATCGTACGGTGCTCCAGTTGGAGCGGTGTTTGGCTGTTCTTTTATTTTATGAGCCTGTTGGGTGACATCTGTGGGTTTTGCTTTCTCCTAGCAGTTCTCAGTGAAGTTTGGCCTGGGGAGGGAGCATCTAGCAACATGGTCAGTATTTACTTCTCCCTGTTGCTGGGCTTTTGTGCAGTTAGAATTCAAAGAGGCAGGGTTTCACTGTTGCAGTGCTATTCAAGGGGTGGTGTAGCTCCCTTTTCCACACAGACTGTCAGCATTTATAGTTAATATTCAGTGGCACTATGGTTTATCATTGACCAATAACATTCAAGAGATGTATGACCTGCCACAGGGCTATGAGGCTTTGGCCCACAGGGTCCTATTGTCTTCACTGTGTAACACATTCTAACATATCTATTTTGGTTTCCCCCTGCTGAACACTTGGATGTGTTAAAATGGAGTTGCACAAATCCATATTGCTTCTCTTAAATGATATCCTACATGCTAATGACCTGCAGGCATTACCTGCGAAGACACTGGAACCAAAAGCAGGCCCCTAAGGTCAGAAGGGTCCATACAGGCAAGTCCAGGTGCATCCCAGCAAAGAGACCCTACTTATACAGATTTGCAGACAATCCCTGACCTTAATGACTTGGAAGGTCAAGAGGAGGATGTTTGGGGGGGGGGGTCAGGGAGACTCTAGACCCAGCCAGAACCATCTGATGAGAAAGAGTGTCCCTCTCAGGAGGAGGGGGAGTGGATGGAACCCAAAAAGAAGATTTTGATCTCCACCACATTTGATTCAAAGCTGCTGTCATATATGCTTACTGAGGCTTGCAGGGCATTAAAGCTAAAGGTGGACCAGGACATAGAGATCCTAGATGTAAACCCAATTATTTCAGCTTTGACTTCTGCTCTGAAGGGCTTCTCAAATTTCCGCCACTGTGACCATATTATGGATCAGGAATGGGTTGGTGCAGACAGGAGGAAATCTTTAAGCAGTGGGAAATTCCTCCGGTGAGAGATAAGGCCGTATGGCAGGTTCATGAAGCCCACCACCATACCTTTAGAGGTTTTGGCAGCTCGGGGCACTGTTGAGCAGCCTCCTGAGTAGATGCGTTTACTTCATGCTCTGTGTTTACCTTCAACTGATTTCACTTTTTACCATTGGACTTTGTATATTTCTTACTTTCCGATTACTTCTGTGTGGGTACTGATTTACTGGTGATCAAGATGAGTCCAAAAAACAGTCAACAAGTTCAACAACAGGGAGTCGATGCTTATTTTGTAACCCCCACCTCCAGTAATGGCTCTAAAATGGCTGGGCATCCACCCCAAGGGAATCCTCCCGGAGATCCTCATATGACACAAATTATAGCAATGTTACAAAAATCCAATCGACCGGAGACAAGACAAACTTAAGTTTAGTGGCGGTGGAGTTGAAACTGGGGGATCTGGATTCTTGGATTGTTGCTCTTTGCTTTAGATAGTCTTCTGTTTACTGACCTGAAACTGCTATCTTGAGACACCGGAGTTCGAATCATTAAGGCCTTTGTTATTCCAGTCCGTTCAAGGCCAAGAGAGAGAGCGGCCCAAGACTGCTTACAGCTATTGTCACATTGTCTTCTCCTGAAGCACGAATTCCACTGCTCCTAGCCACCAGGGCCTGTGGTGACATTGTGTGGGAAGGGAACAAATTGGGCTTCTTCCCAGATCTTTCAGTCCAAATCCAGGATAGAAAATGCCGCCTTCAGACTGTAAAAGAAACTTTGTTAGAAAAAGGCATTATAGCACAAATTTTGTTCCCTGCCCAGCTCCATGTACAACATAACAACAAGTCCTGCATTTTTACTGATCCTGAGCTGGCTACTCAGTTTGCTGAGCATATTTCAACACTGCCAGTGAATCCGGAGCACCACGCATCAGATGGTGAACCTGAATGACCTCAGTATTCCATACGAACATACAAAGAGGCCAGCAGAGGAAGGCCATTTGGTCTATCTAGTCTGCTTGTATTGCAGGGTCCACAGCTTGGGCCACTCTTCCTGTCCCCCTCACCACTCCTCCAACCCTCCCTACCCATGATCCTTACCTCCCCCATGCCTATTCCAGCCTCTCTTGAAGCTACCCACTGTCTTCAACGAGACCCTGCTGTCTGGGATCACTCATCTCTTCATTTGCCATTTTTCTATGTGTCTCTCTATTTAGAGAAGTTCCAACGTAGCTGCCTAACACATTAGGTGTTAATGGCAGATGTTCAGATGGTTGTTTACTGTAAATTACAAGGTTATAGGTATATAATATGCCTATACAGGCATTGGTGGTTTCCATGTCAGTAATATCTGTTCTTTTTTATGTACAGGTACATACCTCTCAGTTTGTGAACTGTTATATAATGTTATTTTCAAATACCCTGTTCCCAATATGGTATCTGAGGGTGTTGGGGGGGAAAACCTTAACTTAGCTGAGCTCAGTCTATCTTTATAATTTATTGTATTACTGTATATGCGTTTCAGGCTCCCCCATAAGTATTTCCTTTGCGGCACAGGGAGATCCAGCACAATGATCTGTTTTCTAATTGTTCTGTGGTGAAAGTACGATGTCCTACGGACTCACCTGTCTGAATTATTGACTCCTCCATATCTTTAAGGGCCTGATATGAGTCATATATTATGTACAGCGCTGGTATGTGGTCTTATTAATGCTCTGTTTCTATGTATTTGCTTTCTAAAGTGTGAAAATCTTGTAAATAAAGAATAAAAAAAAAAGTAGTTTTGGTAGCTGTCAGATACTCATGAAAACAAGCATTTGTCAATGCTGAATGTTGTCTTGCTGGCATTGGTAGTGCAGGAGTTAGAGAGATGCATAATTGGAATGGCAGTGAAGTACTGAACCGAGGCCAACCCACACCCACCCTGCAGAGACTGACAGGCATTGGGGTGTGCCTTTGGGTCACTGGCACAACACTCATGCATTTCACCTCACCCTACCCTGCAGACACCAGCAACTGTCACGGTGTGCCTTGGGGTCTTCAGGCCTCACGCTCACCCCTTTCCATAAGGAAATATGCTGAGATGGGTGCAGTATAGGAGAATACAGTGAACTCTGGGGCCAAAGAGTCCAAGGCACACCTTGATGCCTGTCACTGGCTACAGGGTGGGGGTGGAATGGCATGAGCATTACAGCTGACAATCCCAAGTCACACCCCTGATGCCTGTCAGTCTCCACAGGGTGCAGCGTTATGGTTGGAAACCCTAACACCTGGGCGTCTGTTGGTATTTTCACTCCAAATTTTCAACATGAACTTTTTGTGACCCCCACCTCATGAACAGTGGCACTATCAGTTCGTTAGATGAAAGGTGATAATGTTGAAAATCTAGAGTGAAAATATGAAAAATTGAAGTCACGAGCGTGTGTACAAACTGCGCAATGCACGCCTGTAACGCAATTATTTTGGGGATTTTGTTAACTGCATTTTCAACATAGGCATTTTGGGACCTTTGCTCATGAACAGTGGCACTGTGATTTTGTTAATCTGTCCCAAATGTTGATTTCCCACAGTGAGCGCACCATTGTGAGCCAGATGTGCGAAAACACATTTCGGGCAGGATGTGAAAAATAACAGCTGTATTGTTCATAAGGAGGTGTGAGAACATAGCAATGTTGAAAATCTGGAGTGAAAATATTAAAAATTGAAGTTACGAGCGTGCGTGGAAACTGCGCAATACATGCTTGTAACACAGTCATTTTTTGGAATTTTTTCAGCAAATCTGCAACATAGACTTTTTGGTACCCCGCCTCATGAACAGTGGCACTGTCGTTTCCTTAAATGGTCCCAAAATGTGATTCCATGCAGTGATCGCGAAATTACCTTTCGGGACCGAACAACGAGATAACAGTGCATGTGTTCATGAAGTGGGGACCCAAGAACCCCATGTTGAAAATTTGGAGTCATAATTAAAAAAAAATGTCTGATAGTCCACTAAGCTGAAATCTCCTCACTGATGCCATTATACAGCTTACCGGCATTTCTTCATTTTGCAGTTTGGCTTTGAAGAGTCCAGACGTGCTCCCGCTCCACAAAAGATCGCAACGCCAGACCTCCCGGAGGTAAGTATGGGGTGAGGGGTGTGTGTGTGTGGGAAGGTGGAGTGCAGAGGGTGGTGTGGGTTGGGGGAGGGGCCACGGATAAGTTGAGGGACTGTCTTCTTTTTTTCAGGTACAGAAAAAAAAAAATGAACATTGAGGGACCATTTTCTTTCTTTACAGGTGGAATAAAACAAATGTTAGACACACTGGGGTGGGCTCCCAGTGTGCCCCATGATGTTCGGGGGGGGATGTTGGCCACACTGGGGTGGGCTCCCAGTGCGCCACACAGTGGGCATGAGGGGGGAAAGGAACATGCCGACACGGTCAGCTCTGTGTGAGCAGTGGCACACTGCGGTGGACTCCCAGTGTGCCACGCAATGTGGGGGTGTGGTGCAGGACATACTGACATGGGGATTGCACCCCTTATGTTGGCTTTCTTTGGGGATTGTGTGGCAGCGGCTCCTTCTGCCACCATGTTTACTGAAATGTTTCACCAGGAAAGGCATGTACAGGAGGCATGTCATCTGTGCCGCTGTATGACGAGTTTGTCTCAGATTGCAGCAGCACATTTCTTTCAAGTTGTGTCCACTTTATATAATTTTTGTGTCAGCACTAGCATGCAGGCTAACTGGAGAATGAGGGATGCACCTACTAAAGCGTGCCTTGCATTTGCTAACACTGACACCTCTGCATTTCTCCTACTACCACAAGATGTTGCTTGCGCGTGCGCAAGACAACATAAAAGAGGATGCGATGTACAGATGAGCCTTTGCTTTGAATGGCATCAATTTGTGAACGATGTACACTTCCTTTATTGTCTCCAGGGTCTTATGTTCATGGGTTACTGCCTTAGGTAGGTTTGATCCACAGGACTCTGAAGTGACAAATATTTCAAAAGTAATTTCCATGGCCTCTTCCTTTCTGGGAGATGCGTCTGTGGACAGTTTGCATATGTTGGTCTGCTCAACATACTCTATAGTGACAGCTATACAAGGAGACTGGCTGCAAATCTGGCATCTAAAATGAAACTATACAAAATGCCATTTTCCAGGGATTTGCTTTTTAGCCGAGAAGTAGACAGGATTTTGAAAGACATCCAGGAAACGAAAGGACAGTTGCCAGTCTGTAAGCAACAACAAAAGTCTAACCCAAAAATCAGGGGGCAGGGTTTTAGCAGACCCAGACAGTCGAGGGGCAGATTTTGGTCCTTTCAGAACTTCTGGAACCAGAGAATCAGAGGTGCTTGCTCTGGGTTAAAAAGTAACAGTGCTAAAGCACCTTTGCTCGTAGATGCAATAAAGGTGCAGGCAAAACATGCAGATCTTCACAATGAAGGCCCACTGGCCCATCTCTGCCCTCCTTCATTTGGTGGAAAACTTCAATATTTTTACCAGTGATGGGCACAGACAATGTCTGATGTGTGGGTGCAGGAAATTCTGGCACTGGGCTATGCCACAGATTTTCTTTCATGCCCAAAAGGGAATGCTTTCTTCAGTTCCTGGCCCCTCTAAACCAGGTGGAAAAGCAGGAAGTAAGCCAGAAACTGGACCACTTAAAGAGCTAGTGTACTGCTTGGAATTAATAGTAATTTTCAGATGCAGTCAGCTGTCACTTCCAATATCTGAAGTATTTATTTTATTTTCTGTCTGCTAAATAAAAGAATTTCCATCTGGCAGTACTGGGGTGATGAGTGGAGCAGCACTCTGGAGGGAAAAAAAAGTCAGTTCTGTTCCTCCCACTACATCCTCAGAAATGAGACAAAACACCTTAAGGCATCACAGTCCTTGCAGACTGAGCAGTGACTTTCACAAGCTACCAACCAAAATGCAGGAAACTGTGACATCACTAGTAACCAGGGAGAGCCAGTGCCTGCTGCTTCATGTGAAAGTGAAACCTGGCAGTGAGAAATGGTTCTAATTGGTTACTAGTGATGTTGTAGTGGGAGGAACAGAAGTGACTTTTTTTTTCCTCCAGACGGAGTGCTGCTCCACACATCACCCCAATACTGCCAGGTGGAAAATATCCTAATTAGCAAAGAGAAAAAAAAATACTCGAGATATAAGTAGTGATTGCTGACTACATCTGAAAGTTACAAATAATTGCAGGCAGTTTCCAGGCAGTACACTAGCTCTTTAATCCAGATACAAAAATTCAGAGCGCTAACTTCCTATCCTAGACTTTTAAAACACCTGAACAAGTTTGTTAGACACAGGACATTCAAGACCGAGTTCCTGCGGTCAATCACTCAAGCAGTCCAGCCAGGACACTGCCGTCCATCAATTTGAAGGATGCCCACCTCCTATCTCCACGTTCCAGTCCCCAAGTCACACCAGAAATACCTCAGATTTACAATGTCGGGGCAACAGATTCAGTACTGAGCTCTCCCCTTCAGCCTGGCATCGGCTCTGAGTGTTCTCACAAGTTCTGATTGTGTTTGTAGCACACCTGAGGCAGGATGGGCATCACATATACCCTACCTGGACAATCTCCTAATCATTGTGCCAATGAAGGAGAGGTTGGTGACAAGGACTCTGGAACTACTGGAGATGCACAGTGGAATAAAAAAAAAAATCATTGAGTTTGGGGCATCTGAGAGTGGTGTTCTAGACTGGCAAGTGGAAGCTTCCACAACCAGGAAGGGGAACCTACTGTAGTTCAGGAGATTTAGTAGCTGAGATCCCATGCAGTAGTTTCTGCTCACAAGCTGCTCTAAGTATTGGGTGTGATGACTGCTGCAACAGAACTGATGCCATGGACCAGGTTTCACAGGAGACCTCTTCAAAACAGGCTACTTTCAGTGTAGTCCCTGGCCTCAGAGGACTACCAGGCTCCTATTCCATTATCCAGGCCAGTGTTGCAATCGCCTGAATGGTGGAAGAGGCCCGAGAATCGATTCTGACCACTGATACCAGCCTGTCAGTCTAGGGTGGTTCTAGACCAGATTCCGATGCAGGCAGTCTGGAAGCCTCAGGAACAGTGTCTCCAAATCAATGTTTGGTAATTGAGTGTAGTGTATTTAGCCCCGATGCATTTTCAGGACGAAATTCAGTGCCAGGCCATGAAGGTGAGGTCAGGCAATGTCCTCTTATAAACAGTCAAGAAGGCACAAAAAGGGAAAGCATGCTCACGGAGGTGACCAGGGTGCTTCAGCGAGTGAAGGACAATCTACTGTCTCTGACAGCAGTTCATCTAACAGGGGAAAAGAATGTCCAGGCAAACTGGTAAGTTGTGAGAGAGACCATCTGGGGGAGTGGTCCCTGAAACTAGAGGTGTTTGAACTACTGTGCAGAAGGTTTGGATGACCTCAGATCAGTCTATTCACATTGAAGGAGAACACTTAGGTGCTAAGGTTCTTCAGCCAGTTTGGGTGCCTGTGAACAGAAGCTGTGTATGCTCTGCCCCAGCAGTGGGACTTTGACAAAGTGTATCTGTTCCCTTCACTATCACTGTTGCCCAGAGTACTGCAAAAGATTTGGTGGTCAAAAAGGAAGTTTTTCTTCTGATACCCTTGGAGTGGCCAAGAGTCCGTGTTTCTCAGATCTGGTCAATCTGACAACACAGATGTTTTGGATTTTGCTTCGGGGTGACCGGCTCAATCAGGGTCATCCATATTCTGCATCCAAACCCACAGGTGAGGCAGTTGGCAGCCTGGCTCCTGACAACAGGAGGCTCTTGAAGAAGGGGATTCGATTCTCTGAAAGGGTGGCAGACACCCCAATTGCCTTCTAGAAAGGTTTCTACTTCAGTGGCCTATAACAGAATGTAGAACTTTTTCATTCAGTTTGGGCCAGACTCCAGGGCATTAGGCCCACCAAGGCTATGGTACTGCATATCATAGATTTGTTTACAGGTGGGAATGGACAATGGTCTAGTGTTGAACAGCCTACGGGGTCAGATGACACTCTTGAGCAGTGCTGGGGCCTTCTGTGGTAACCTTCTTGTACACCAACACGGATCTCTTTCACTTTCTCAGAGCAGTCAGTAGGGCTTGTCCATCATTTCAGTCTCTGGTTTTGCCATGGGATTTGAACTTAGTATACACTCCATGCAAATCATTATATGAACCCCTTTTGTTGGTTCCACTGGATATCCTTTATTATAAAGTGTGTTTCTTGATTGCGATATACCTCGGCCAGGAGGATTGGTGAAATCCATGTTTTTTGGCATAGGTAACCGTACTTTACAATGCATAAGGACAAGGTAGTTCTGAGGACAGTGCTATCCAGTGCTCCTAAGGTTCACACAGCCTTCCATGTGAAGCAGGAAGTGTCTTTTGTCCTACTGCCCAAAGCCAGCAAATCCAAAGGGGAAAAAATGTCATAAGCTGCTTTTACGCAAGGTGGTCAAGATACACTTAAAGAGAACAGAAGAATTCAGAAAGTCAGTTTCTTCATTCTGTTTGGAGTGACAAGGAAGGGCCTGTGGCGAGCAATGCCACTGCCAGTCAGATGTATAGATATATGGTGTTATATTCCGTCACATTTTGTGTATGTGTACATGCCACAAGAATGCCAGTATTAAAGAAAGATTTCATAGGACAGTGAGAGAGACTGGATTTATTTTAAAATGTTTGACCTACCTCAGACCTGAGAAGAACCAACTTGCCTGTCAGGAAGCTGACAGTTACTTGTCAAAGGCTTGGGGGTAGCTGATCAAAGGGTATTTCCCTGGTTAATTAACTGAGGGAAACTGAGGCAAATAAAATGTTCAGGAGATAGCCCTTTTTCACCTCAAAGGCAGGATGCTTTGGTCCCAGGAAACTGTCATGGTGTACTGCATTTGATGAGAAGAAAGGAAAGAACAGAAGAAAAAATTACTCACCTTAGTAATGTTGTTTCTTCTAATGAAGTCTTGCTATATTATGACATATGCAGTTTGTCCCAGCCTTAGAACTGCTCCGGAGGTGAAAGAGTTAAAGTCCATAAAGGGCAAGGAACTTAGAGCTCGAGCTCGGTTGAAAACTCTATCTGTTGTTCTTCAAACTTGAACTGTCAGATCTTTACGAGCAAAAACTCACTAAGACTCTGAGTGGAAGCTGTAAACCTACACTAGCCAACTGGCTACTAATTAAACACATTTTTTGGTGCCACAATGAAGACTCAAGTCAGGAGACCCAAAAAATGACAAACATAACATAAATCACCCCAAAAGAGGGGTGAAAACAAGGTGGGCATCTAAAAGTGCTAACGCTGCCCTGCCCACCCACATCCCCAAGAGTAAGGTTCTGAGAGGCAGGCGGGGAGAGCTACTATAGCAAGACTCCATTAGAAGAAACAACATTACTAAGGTGAGTAATTTTTCTTCAAACAACATGAAGTCTTGCTATATTATGACATATGCAGACTACACAGCAGTACTCTCCATGGAGGAGGACAGAACCTACTTAGGAAATAGGCTCTGAAGCACAGTTGTGTTAAAACAAGCATCACTCCTAGCCTGGATGTCCAGGGAGTAATGCTTAGTAAAAGTGTGAACCGCTTTCCAGGTAGCTGCTTGACATATCTCTAGGATAGGGATGTCCCTGGCAGCAGCCAGAGACGCAGCTGTACCTCTGGTGGAGTGAGCCCTCAGGCCTGAGGTAGGAACTTTACCCAGTTTTTATAGCAGAATTGGATACAAGAGACGATCCACCTGGCAATGGATCTTTTAGTGGCAAGTCTCCCTTTGCCAACCTCACCATAAGTGAGGAACAGTTGGAGGGAGTTAAACCTGTGACCTTTGGTACGATCTATGTAGTAGCTAAGTGATCTTTTGACATCTAAACTGTGCAACCTCCTCTCACCAGAAGAGGAATGGTCAGTGAAGTACCCAGGGAGAGACATAGATTGATTAAGGTGGAAATCTGAGACCACCTTAGGCAAGAACTTTTGGTTAGTCCTGAGGACTACCTTATCTCTGTGAAAGGAGATAAAATCAGGCTCCACTGACAATGCTTGTAACTCACTTGTGCGCCTGGCAGAAGTGATGGCTACCAAAAACACAGTTTTCCAAGTCAAGTACTTGAGCTCTGCTGAGGACAAGGGCTCAGAAGGGGGTTGCATAAGCTGGGCAATGCAAATATTAAGATCCCATGCAGGGGCAGGATCCCTGAATGGGGGGTTGGTGTGAAGCAACCCTTTTGAAAAACTTGGAGAATACAGGATGAGCTAAAAGAGAAGAGGGCTTACCTGCTGACAAGAAAGCAGACACGGCTGCCAGGTGCACTTTTAGGGTAGCTGGTCTCAGCCCTAAAGTATTTAAATGAACCATATAATCCAGGACTGTGGGTAAGTCAGCAGATTCTGGGGAAATATGCTTCCCAGAGCACCATATGGAAAATCTCTTCCATTTGGAATTATAAGTAGCCCTGGTGGAAGGCTTCCTGGAAGCCTTCAGAATATCCAATACACCTTGGGAAAGGTGTAGGTCAGCAAACTCTAAATCTTCAAGAGCCAGGCCTTGAGATTGAGAGATCTGAGGTTCGGGTACCAAACCCTCCCCTAAGCACAGGATAACAGATTGTGATTCCTGGGAGACACAGGGGAAGGTGGACTGCTAAGGACATAAGGAGTGGGTACCAAGGCTATCTGGCCCAGTCTGGAGCAATCAGAATCATCTTGCAGGATTGAGACCTGATTTTGACTAGCACTTTGAACAGGAGAGGGAAGGGTGGAAAGGCATAGAGAAACTTCCTTCCCAACTGAGAAGAAAGGCATCCAGGGGACTGAGCCCAACACTGGGGCCTGCAACAAAAAGGGAAGTTGGTGATTGTCTGGGCTGCAAAAGATCTATCTGGGTGTGCCCCATCTGGCAAATACCACCTCCAGAACTAGGGGATCCAGAGCCCATTCATGATGGCCTTGGGAAATCCTGCTGAGAGCATCTGCCAGGACATTGTCCTTGCCTGGGAGGTGAACTGCTACAAGGGAGGTGTTCAGGGGGTAAGCCAGAGACCACAACTTCATTGCTTCGGTGCACACGGCCGTAGACCGAGTGCCCCCTTGCTTGCTGATGTACCACATTGTGGTGATATTGTCTGTTCTGACCTGAATAACCTTGTTGTGAACAGATTTGGAAAAAGCTTGAATTGCTAGAAAAAACTGCTCTGAGTTCCAACAGATTGATGTGGAGCAGAGATTCCTGAGGGGACCACAATTCCTGGGTGGTGAGGTCGCCCATGTGAGCTCCCCACCCCAATAGGGATGTATCTGTAGTAAGGATTAAGGAGTGAAACTGAGGGGTAAGGGGACCCCCTGTCTCAAATTGCCCTGGTCCTGCCACCACTGAAGGGCCTGGATCAGGGTTCGAGCCACTGGAATTAATTTGGTTAGAGGGTCCTTTCTTCGAGACCAAAAGACTCTCAAATGGAACTGGATGTCCCTCATCTGAAATCTGGCTCCCTGCACTACTGCTGTCGAAGCAGCCATGTGTCCCAGGAGCTGTAGAAAGTGCCTTGCTGGTCGAGAGACCTGCAGGGTGAAGGAGGAAGCCAGAGAAAACAGGGTACTTGCCCTTTCCAGAGGAAGGAAGGCTCTGGCTTCTTTTGTGTTCAGTTCTGCACCTATGAAGGTGAGAAGCTGGACAGGCTCTAGGACTGACTTTGGAAGACTGAGAAGGAAACCTAGAGAAGTCAGCAGTTGCTGAGTTACTTGAAGGTGTAACCTGACTTGGTCTGGGGACTGGCCTACTATGAGCCAGTCATCCAAGTAAGGAAAGATGGCAATTTTTTGCCTTCTTAAGTGGGCAACTGCTACTGCCAGGCATTTTGTGAATACCCTAAGGGCAGATGCGAGGCCGAAGGGCATTGCTCTGAACTGGTAATGGCCTGAGGGCAGTTCGAATCTGAGGTACTTTCGAAGGGAGCTTCTGATGAGAACATGAAAATAGGCATCCTTGAGGTCCAGGGACACTAGCCAGTCCCCTGGCCTTAAAGAGGATAAAATAATTCCCAGAGTCACCATTTTGAATTTTGGTTTTAAAAGGTGCTTGTTTAGATACCTGAGATCCAGGACTGGCCACCATTCTCCTGTCTTTTTTGGGGTAAGGAAGTACCTGGAGTACAACCCTTTGCCTTGGTGTAGGGGTGGAACCCTTTCCACAGCTCTGAGAGCCAGAAGGGTAGAGACTTCTGCCTCCAGGGCAAGAGCCTCTGAAGGATTTGCAGGTGGAAAGGATCTGATTCTCATCTTTGGAAATTTTTGAAGCTGAGAACCAGTCCCTGGCTTACTACTTCCAGGACCCACTTGTCTGACGTTAGAGACTCCCAGTCCTGGACAAAGTAAGCCAGCCTGCCCCCTACAGGTAGTGGAGAATCGGCCCTTGGCACCCCCATCAGGGTGCCTGTTTGGCAGGGGCTTTAGTCTGAGGGGTGGAAGCAGGCCTGCCTGCACCCCGTCTGCCTCTCCCTCTAAAGAACCCCATCTGTGCAAAAACTGAACAGGAAGCCTGGGCTTGGTAAAAAGGCCTATGAAAAGGCCTACCCCTTCCCCTGGAAGGCTGCCTTTGGGGAGTGACTTGCCTTTCCTTGGCCTGTGCACTCCTATAGGTGGTCCTATATTCATCCATTTTCTTCATGTAATTCTCTGTTTGCTCCCAAAACAGAGAGTTGCCCACAACAGGGAAAACCCATGGCTTTAGTCTGGGTATCCTGTGACAGGCTAGTACATCTGAGCCAAGCCAATCTACGGAGAGCCACAGATGTAGCCATGACTCTGGATGATACATCATTAGAGTCCACTGCAGCATGGAATTGCACCTTGGATGCCTCAATACCATCAGCGGCCACCTGCTCCAGCTCTTTTGCAAGCTGGCCAGGAACCTGCTTTGCTAGAGCTAAAACAGTATCCCATCTGGATTTTTGATATCTAGCAACATAAGCCATATAATTAGACTGTCTGAGTCCTAAGGAAGCTGACATGTACTGTTTCTTTGCCATGGCATCTATCTTTCTGGAGTCCTTGTCAGGGGGGTGAGAGGCTAAGGGAACATTTGCCTTGTCACAGGCTGCAGCCTGCATCACCCCCACGTGGCTGCATTGTTGTGTAAGGAACTCCGTATCAGAGCCTGATAATGCATACCTTTTGTCCATTCTTTTATCAACAGGAGGTATGGTGTGAGGAGCTTTTAAAATCTTTACTGTCTGTTTCCAAAAAGATTTATGCAGAGGAATAGACAGTCTTCTAGACTCTGGGATATCCATCATCTCTACAAAATCAGGCTCTTCCTGATCATCCACAGCTTCCTCCATAGGGTGCTGGAGGGTTTCAGCCACTTTTATTTTTTTTTAAACATAAAATGAGAAGGGGACTCAGAAAGCCTAGGGGGAGACACTCCTGAAGGTCTGTCTGGAGAGATGTCCGGTTCAATGGCACATCAAGACTTTCAAAACCACATTCACTCTCCTCATACTCCTCTTCCCCCTCCTCTGGTTCATAAAATTCCTCTAAATAATACTCTTGAACCAGAGGAACCGACCGAACCAAGCGCTCACCTGATGCCGGTTCGGTCGGAACCGGGGAGATTGACTGAACAATTTTTATTGCTTTAGCTATATCTTCAGCAGTTGGAGAGGGAAGTTTTGACTCCACACCAGCTGATTTTTTAGATTTCTTTGTTGGAACCGACCCCTCAGAGTCGGCTCTCCTTTGCCCGAGAAGTATCGCCTGGTCAGAGGAGACTCCTCCGTTCGGTTGAAACCAAACCGGGCTGGCCATCCGGGTCAGCGGACTTTTTGGCCTCCCGTTCCCTGAGTCTACCAACTCTCTTATCCAGGGTAGCTGCAGGAAAAACCTTTGCAAATCTGGCAGTCTGAAAGAGATGGTCAAACCCCAAACAATAAACACATGTGGTGTGGGGGTCGGCCTTGGCAAAGGCTTCCCCACAGACAACACAGTGCTGAAACCCAGTGGGCCTGGTTTTTCTTTTGGGTTTCTCAGACATAGTGCCAGCCTAACCAAAAACTTGCCCGTTTATGGCAATCCGCCAAGCAAGACTCCCTTATCGGTTCCCAACCGTGTCACGGGTTGGGGAAAAAAATATAATTAAATCCAGTTTTTTTAGAACCGATAAGAACCGGGAACCGTGACTTCTAAAGACTGTAATGTAATAGAAGTGAATTTGATCGTTCAAACCAACCGATGAAATTGTTTACAAGTTCCACACAGAAAATAAATGTAAAACCTATCTAGTACTTACAATACACAGATAGAGCTTGAACCGACCGGTTGCGGTTTAATTTCGGTTAAAAAAACGAAAACTTTTATACTTTAACCGACAAAATGAACTGAGCAGAAGGAGGAATCTCCAGAGCGACTGTTCAGTGAGGCGGAGTAAAGAATCTGACAGTTCAAGTTTGAAGAACAACAGATAGAGTTTTCAACCGAGCTCGAGCTCTAAGTTCCATACCCTGCATGGACTTTAACTCTTTAACCTCCGGAGCAGTTCTAAGGCTGGGACAAACTGCATATGTCATAATATAGCAAGACTTCATGTTGTTTGAAATATCCATTCTGGCATGCTATTGCAGATTCTCTTACAGGTGTCATACTTATCAGGGAAGCATGACATCACAAGGTAGCCAGAAAATTGTACTGTTGGGAAAGAGCAAGAGTGACATCTACTGGCCTAAATATTAGGGCAGATCAGGGATTTTGACACTATATAAAGAGCTTGAAAACCAGGGGGTCTCTCTCTCATTTTGCTGAGCATCTTTCAAGGGACACTCTTCTCCTGACACACAAGAAGCAAGACTGCTATCAAAGGAAACAAACTTTCATTTACTTTTTCTGGACTTCAATCCATTATGAACTTAAGGTAAAACTTAACTAACAGCTTTAAGGCATGTTTTTGTATGTACATACCCACTTTTTATTTGTGTTATTCTATGACCAAACTGATCAAACCTTTTTATTGTAATGTATGATAATGATTTAATTATTTAGTACAGACATTTGTTTTGTTTAAGAAATCTGCCTGAGTGAGATTTCTATATTGCATGTGTGACTGTGGGATGTTTCAGTAATAATCTGTGACTAAACTGTTATTGTTAAAGGGTGCCATTACCAACGTAAACAAAGGGTCTGAAAAGGGAAAGTCTGGATAAAGATAGGGTCTGTGGGGATTTGAACCAGGTTATTGCACGCCTTGTGGGAGACGGCAGAATCAGGGTTACAACGCTAACCCAAAGAGGCTGTAATGCCTGGATCTTCCCCCTTTGTGTAATAACCAACAAGGGTTCATAATTGGCTACAAGACTTGAGACTAGTATTGTACCCTGATCCAGAGTAAAGAGGGATGCCCTGGGACCTCATGGCGGGTGTTCAGTTGTGAACTCAGCGAGCATTCTAGGAGAACACAAGGACGGTATCCCTGTTTTCTCCCTCTCTGTCATGGATTGCACTTAGGGGTGGCCACTGTGAGCTCAGTGGACCCAACCCTCAGGAGTGGGTTCATGACAGAGCTAATAGTCATCAAAGGTCACCATAACCAGATGGGTTAGATCCTGCACTGCAAATGCTTATGACAGAAAAAAGGTCCTCACCCTGATCAGTGCACACTCCCCTAGGGCACTTGCAGCACCCTGGGTAGAAAGGGCAGCGGCTTCAGTGTTAGAACTTTTCTAAGTTGTGACATGGTCCTCCATTCATACTTCTATAAAGCACTACTGACTTGATGTCCACAGTTCTGCTGATGTGTTCTTCATTCAGAGTGTTACAGGCGGTAGTTAACAGATGAATCCCACAGCTACCCTTATTGGTCATATATAGGACAATAGCCTATCTAGGATAGGTACGGCTTCTTAGAAGCCATATGTATTAACTTAGCTCCAGTGTTGTCAGTGGGGCCTCCCACTAGAGCCAATTAGCTCCTTTGGCGAATACTGTCCAATATATTCATAAATGTGACTTTCTTCAATTGAAAGATGTCTACTGTGGTCATTCAAGTATTAGGGAATCATTAGTTATCTCTGGGTGTAACAGCATAACAAATGTGTAACTGGCATAATGGGCCAATAGGCTGTCTGGCTGTGATTTCTCAAGTTTTCCAGGGTTGGGGAACCTGTTAAGGTTCACTCTCACTTCTTGTTCTTACAAAATGTTATATGTTGCTGTTGTTGAAGGAAGTTTTGCACATAATTTAAAGTCTGAAGACAGCATGGTTCACATGATGATCCTATGGTCTGGGATCCAAAGTCTGCACATCTCAGGTGGTGATGCTGTCATCCAAGATAAGGTAGGTCTAAGCCTTTTTTTTGGTTTTTAAGCAATGTTATTAGAGTACAGTCCTCTTTAACTGAAGCCCGGTTAACTGGAACTTTCTTTTATCTGAACCGTGATCTTGTCGCCCATTATTTTGTATCCGTTCATCAATTCTGTACTTTGTGAGCAGCAATGTTTTGAATTCGGCTGCAAGAGAGAACTGTCAAGTTGATTTAATTTACACTGACATTTGCTGCAGCCAATCCCACTACACTGAGTGATACGTCAATGATCCTTACATGCTGAATGACTGTGCAAATCTTTTCAAAAATGGAGGATGTGCCCTGTGCAGAATCAAACTCATTGACACCCAGACTGCAGCATCGCTGATGATCAAAAGCAGCCAACAACACCACTGGGTCTAAATATTGCAGTTTCTTCATTGGCAGGAGCCACAGATGACCTCCTAGGTAGGTGGACAAGTCCAGGCCCAGAGTATTGTACAGTACTTAGATTTCTGCATAAAAAGGAGCCAGCAGCTGTCAGTTAAGCCTGGCGAGATCTGCCATCATAAGGTGACAGATATCCGAGTTGCCTTTTTGACTGGAAGTCTTAAGTTGCTGTATAACAAATCCGTGATTAGCCAGAGAGTTACCTCACTCGACTACCACCACAACCACTTACCAACCGCAACTGGGTCACAGGTAACAGTGGTAAAGTGGCAGCTGAGAGGAGTACATCTCTGTTACTGAACTTGTACTGCATACACATGAATCTCTTTATTTAAATTACTGTAATGGTCTATTTGTTTTAAAATGTTACTTTGCTGTTTACTTTCACCGGCATTGTATAGGGAAATTCTATTATTAGAGGAGCATATATGTAGGAAGAAAGGGAGGGATACTGTAGTAAAAAGTGTGACACTCGCGATGGGTCTCAGCGTTTAAATGCGGCCAAATAAATAAAAAAAAAAAACCAACAAAGAATCCTGTTTTTACAAACTTCTGTTTATCCGAACTGGAAACACGTCATCCAACCAGTTCGGATAAATGGGACTGTATTGTATGTGTAAGGTATATGGGGGTTCACCTGGGTACATGTGGACACTGAAGATTGTGTGTATTTTTAGGGTACTGCTTTGACAAATGTAAATTGGAATAACTGCTGCATTTGGAATGTTCATGTCCTTAGGGTTCATGTCCCTAAGGTTCCAGACTGAAGTCACAGCTTTGAGCTTTACCACTACCCCCGGCAAGGGAGCACATAACTCACTTCGCCGAGGCACCTGCAACCAAGCCTCAGCTCAGTGTGCCTTTCCCGATTACCAATTTTGAAATATAATGATATAAATAAATAAATTCCCCATTGCCAACATTGGAGCTAACAGAAAAGGAAATTACAGCATGTATGAAGGAATTTCTCTTATTTTCAGGTACGACTCAGGTACTACAGAGAACACAGAACATGTAGTACATAACAGTAACTGGTTACATATTGGGTATACATTCAAGAAAAACAGAATACACTGTACATAAAATATAAGGAACAGCCTCAGGTATTAGTTGGTCTAAGGGCAAAGTAGATATAAATACAGATCACATACAGGAATACATAACTTACAAGCAGGTGCAGGCTGTCAGACCTAGGCAGTGATTAAATGACACTGATTTACAACTGATCCTGATATTTAGAGAACTGCTTCTAAATATTTGCTTTCTAAGTACTAAAATATATTCCAACCCCTTCATCTTAAAGCAGCTCCCTTCCAGTAATTCTACTCACCTTAATGTTTTGCTGTAATGTCAGCCACCGGACTCCAGGGAGGCCATCTAAAAATACGGCACTGGAGCAGTCATAATTCTGGGAGCTGGGACTGGCACTTGAGCTTAGCCTGGCAGGCTGGATTGCACGTTGGAAGAACAGGTTGAAAAAGTGATCTAACCGAGGAACATTATCCATCTGGCAGAAAGCACTGTACAAACAAGAGCCACATATTTCAGTAACAGAATAGTATCATGTGATTTAAGATAGTTAACTTTGTTAACACACTCAGTGCATAAATGTAACAAAAAACCTCGACAACTGACAGAAAGTTGCATTGCATTTTTTTAATGGTACTCCATGTTGTGTCCTCCCCCATCTGCACACTGGCAGTCATAAGACTGTATATTTTCCCCAGGGAAGGGCAGGTGAGCAGCTGTTTGCAAGGACAATGTTAAGTCCTTTGACAGCTGGCTAAAAGTAGCATAGAACATGCATATTTAGGAAAGAAAGGAGCTTCATGCAGCCCATCAAGTCTCTTCCTGTAACTGCACATCCTTTTATCTAAAAAAAATCCATTCACTATTACTTTAAAACCAACTTACGAATAGTTAGCTTCTGCCAGGCTAGTAGGCAGCATATTTTACTAATTTATCCCCCCTCTCAAATAAGGGGCATGTGAGTACCTTTTCTTGAATTTTCACAGTACACATACTCAGTAGCCCCAGATACACTGTAAAAACATTTAAAACTGAAAACAGCCTTATCTCTTCCTAGATGGCAAGACCTTGTCTCTTGGCCACCCCCCAAGCCCAAAAGTTTCTCCGCCTTCCCCCACCCTCTGTTCTCCCAGACTGGGTTTTAGGAAAAAAACTGTCTGCTCCTGACACTGTACTAGGAGCCTAAACCATCATTTGAAGTCCCTCCCCCAAGCCTGACCACTCAATTATCCCCCAGGATGTTTTATATCATAGTTGCCCCCCCAATCAGAGACTTTGGAGGAGGGGGCAACAGTAATAATCTTGTTTTGCCCAGTCATGCACAGCCCTCCCTCAGTGCACCAGCAGCTCAGCTCTATAAACTCTATCAGATTCTTTACACAACGCTATGTTTAGGTAACAGTTAGGGTTGCCCCATGATGCTACAAATGTAAGGAAACACGATGTTAGGGTAAGTTAAATTCCCCTGAGCTTTGGTTAATTTGTGGCATGGTGTTTCTTGGGCTTTGACTGATAGTGCGACAGCCCAGTGTTCCCTACAGTAACTTCAACACCGTCTTTCCAGGCACAGAAATATACTCACACACCAATGGTTGGAGTGAGGGTGCCAGGGAGCACCATGCCACAGATCCACCAAGGCTCAGGGAACTTTTTCCCTAACAACACATTTCCTTACTTCTGTGGCATTAAACTTTAACCCTAATTGATGCTTTAACATATTTTTTTCTGTAATAAATCTCCTTACCTTTTGAAAAAGATATGCAACAGCCACAGTACATAATTTTGAACTGTCAATACAAATGGCTGCCTCAGGCCTGTAGCGGACTTTGTGCATGGCCCACTGTGCCTTACACAAAGTAGGTGACCTATCACACACTGTCTTGAGCCTCTAGCAGGCATTGTGCAGTCCATACACAAAGCCCCGCACCCGTCACAGACTGCATGTTTCTTACTGTTTTTTTTTTTGCATGGCAAGACCAAAAAGTCGAAGTCCAGCTGTGATTTACCTAAGTTTAAGCACTCGACTCAAAAAAAGGAATACTTTCCCAAGTTCAGCTTTCTTTCTACAGTTAGAAACTGTGTTTAGCTGAACTTGGGTAAAATGATCAGTGCATGAGCCTTCTGGTGCTTCAGTACCATTTACAAATGTGAGCGCACCTTTGCATCGGGCACGGAAAATAGGACTGAACTAACAGGGTTTTACTTTTCAATAAAATTAATAAAAGCAAACATTATTTGGGGCATATGTTGCTGCCATGTCAAATAAATCACAAGACAGACCACTGCAGGCAGTGCAGACATGTTTGGGAATACTTGCAAAAAAAGTAAGTACAGGGCTGATGGTGTCCCTTTAAAATGGAACCATTAAAAATAGAACCGCTAGGGCTGGCCTGGTGGTGCTGTGGGTTGAGGCAGTGGATGCCACACCTCGCTCCACACCAGCGACCTGTGTTCAGGAATGAGAACAGGTTGCCAGAAGCTGGCCAGGGGAGGGAGGGACTGAGTGTCCGAGGGACTGCTCTCTTCTCCCAGGAAGGGAGGACAGCTGGCTCCACAGATCACTGCCACCTGGTGGAGGCCTGGTGGTAGTGCAACTCAGGAGCGGCAGAAAGTAGGTGGTGCTGCAGGACTCCACAGAGTGCGTGTGCCTTCATATGTGCATGTTGACGAGCATGCCTCAGCATAGGGAAAGGAGAAAACTAGTGGGAAATGGTGGCGAGGCAATCTTTCATGATGCCCTGCCCACCAATTCCTCATCACTTCACTGGCAGAAACATAGACTTTGACAGCAGATAGGGACAGCTTGGCCCACCCAGTCTGCCCATTTCAAACACCATGAAGTCTTGCTATATTATGACTATATGCAGTCAGCCACTGCAGCTGAACTGCCCCGGAGAGGAAAGAGTTAACTCCAGAGAGTCTGGAGTTCCACAGCGCGAGGGCGCTATACCAAAGCTCTATCTGGCCAGTTTCAAATGAAACTGTCAGATTCTTTACTCCGCTTCACTGAACGGTCGCTCCGGAGATCAGCTCCTTCACATCGGTTCATTTCTCGGTTCAAGCGAGTATTTTCGGTTCATTTGAACCGGCCAAAAGTATTTATTTTACCGCATTTCGGTTAAAAGCTCTATCTGGTAAACCGTAAGTAGAAAATTTAAAGTCTGTGTGGAAATTCAATTATCAGTTCGGTTTTGAACCGATCGGTTTGCTTAATTTAACGTTTTAAAGTGTGGTTGGGCTTTTAGAGTGCGGTTCCCGGTTCTTATCGGTTCTAAAAAAACCTTGCTTTTAAAATAGGTTTTTTCAAATACCCGTGACACGGTTAGGAACCGATAAGGGTGTCTTGCCTGGCACTGCCATCAAAAGGGCAAGTTTTTGGTTAGGCTGGCATTATGTCTGAGAAACCCAAAAGAAAAACCGGGCCCACTGGGTTTCAACACTGTGATGTCTGTGGGGAAGCCTTTGCCAAGGCTGACCCACACACCACTTGTGTTTATTGTCTGGGGGCTGACCACCTCCTGTCAGACTGCCAGGTGTGTAAAAATTTCCCTGCAGCCACCCTGGAAAAGAGATTGGGCCGGCTCAGGGAACGAGAGGCCAAGAAGTCCGCTGACCCGGATGGCCAGCCCGGTCCAGTACCCACTGGACCAGAGGGAGTGCCCTCTGACCAGGGCGAGACTTCCTCGGGCCAAAGGAAGGCTGGTTCAGGGGAACCAGTCTCAGTGAAAAAGACAAAGAAATCAGTAGGTTTGGAGTCCAAAATTGTCTCTCCAACTGCTGCAGAAATAGCTAAAGCCATACAGATTGTCCAGTCACTGTCTCAGGGTCCTGCAACCACCTACAGTTGGTAAAGGTTGGTTCGTTCAGTGCCAGTGGTTCAGGAGTATGATGTTGAGGAATTTTATGAACCACAGGAGAGGGAGGACAAATTTGATCATTACATGTGTGGCTGGGAGGGTCTGGACGTGCCCATTGAACCGGACATTTCTCCAGACAGACCTTTAGAATTTCCTTCTATTCCGTCTGAGTCCCCTTCTCATTTTATGTTTTACAAAAAGGTTGCAGAAACCCTCCAGCTTCCTTTAGAGGAAGCTGTGGATGAGCAAGAGGAGCCTGATTATGTAGAAATGATGGATATACCAGAGTCTAGGAGGTTGTATATTCCTTTGCATAAGTCATTTAGGAATCAAACAACAAAGATTTTAAAAAATCCTCATTCTGTCCCTCCTGTAGATAAAAAAATGGACAGAAGATATACCTTGTCAGGCTCTGATACAGACTTCCTCACTGAGCAGTGTAGTCATGTAGGTGTGGTACAAGCTGTAGCCTGTGACAAGGCTAATATTCCTCTGGCCTCACATCCTCCTGATAAGGATTCCAGGAAGATTGATGCCATGGCGAAAAAACAGTATATGGCAGCTTCTTTGGGACTCAGGCAGGCAAATTATATGGCTTATGTGGCTAGATATCAAATCTAGGTGGGACACAGTATTTCAGTTAGCAAGGCAGGCCCATGGCCAGCTGGCTAGTGAGTTGGAACAGGTGGCTGCTGATGGCATTGAAGCCTCTAAAGTTCAATTTCATACTGCTGTTGATGTTAATGATGTTTCCTCTAGGGTCATGGCCACTTCTGTAGCTTTCTCAGTAGGTTGGCATGGCTCAGATGCACTAATCTGTCCCAAGATACTCAGTCAAAGGCTATGGATTTTCCTGTTGTGGGTAATTCTCTGTTTGGGGAACAAACAGAAAACTATATGAAAAGATGGATGAATACAGAACTACGTACAAAAGTGCCAGGCTAAGGAGAGGCATGCCACTCCACAGAGCACGCTCCCAGTAGGGGCAGGCCTTTCCACAGGCCTTTTACCAATTTCAGGCCTCCTCTGCATTTGCACAGAGGGTTTCTTTAGAGGCAGAGGTAGACGGGCACAGTAAACCGTCCCTCCCTCAGCCTAAGCTCATTGCCAAGCAGGCACCTCTGATGGGGTGCCCAGGGCCGATTCTCCTGTACCAGAGGGGGCAGGTTGGTTTATTTCAGCCAGAACTGGGTGTCCCTAACTCGGACAGGTGGGTTCTGGAGGTATAGACCAGGGTCTGGTTCTCAGCTTCAAACAGTTTCCAAGATGAGAGCCAGACATTTTCCACCTGCAAATCCTTCAGAAGCCCTTGCTTTGGAAGCAGAGGTTTCTTCTCTTTTGGACTGCAAAGCAGTAGAAAGGGTCCCTCCTTGCCATCAGGGCAAGGGGCTGTACTCAAGATACTTTCTTACCCCAAAAAAGACAGGAGAATGGCGCCCATTTTAGATTTAAGGTACCTGAACAAGCATCTTTTGAAACCAAAGTTCAAAATGTTAACTCTGACAATGATTTTGCCCTCCCTGAGGCCAGGGACTAGTTAGCTTCCTGGACCTCAAGGATACTATTTTCATGTTCTGATCAGGCCTTCTCACGAAAGTACCTCAGGTTGAACACCCTCAGGCCACTACCAGTTCAGGGCAATGCCCTTCGGCCTTACCTCTGCGCCAAGGGTATTCATGAAATGTCTAGCTGTGGTGGTGGCTCATTTAAGAAGGCAAGGATTGCTGTGTTTCCCTACCTGGACGACTGGCTCATAGTGGGTCAGTCCCCAGATCAGGTAAAATCCCACTTGCAAGTCACCCAGCAGCTTCTCACTTCCTGGGATTCCTGCTGAATTTACCAAAGTCAGTTCTCTAACCAGTTCAGGTACTAACTTTCATAGGTGCAGAATTGAACAAACGTTAGCCAGGGCATTTCTCCCTCGAAAGGGTAGACAGACTCATGCCCTGGCATCCCTCCTACCCTGTGGGTCTCTCGACCAGCAAGGCATTTTCTGCAACTCCTAGGGCACATGGCTGCTTCCACAGCTGTAGTGCAAGGAGCAAGATTCCAGATGAGGGACATTCAGTTCCATTTGAGGGCCTATTGGTCTCAAAGGAGGACCCCTTCCAAATTGGATCCAGTGACCTCAACCCTGATCCTGGCCTTACATTGGTGGCAGGATCAAAGCAATCTAAAACAAGGGGTTCCTTTCATTCCGTTTCCCACCCCTCACCCTCACCACGGATGCTTCCCTGTTAGGGTGGGAGCTCATTGGCGACCTGTCCACTCAGGGAGTGTGGTCTCCCCAGGAATCTCTGCTCCACATCAATCTTTTGGAACTCAGAGCTGTCCTTTTAGCTTTCAGGCTTTTCAGCTTCTGTCCAGAACAAAGTAGTTCAAGTCAGGACAGACAACACCACAACAATGTGGTACATCAACAAGCAAGGGGCACTCGGTCATCAGCCTTGTGCACGGCAGGCAATGAAGTTGTGGTCTCTGGCTTACTCCCTGAACACCTCCCTGATAGCAGTTCACCTTCCAGGGAAGGACAATGTCCTGGCGGATGCCCTCAGCAGGATTTCTCAGGGCCATCATGAATGGGCTCTGAATCCTCAGGTGCTGGGGTCAGTCTTTGCCAGATGGGGCACCCCTCAGATAGATCTTTTCGCAGCCCCAGACAACCACCAACTTCCTCTGTTTTGTTGCAGGCCTCCAGTGCTGGGATCAGTCCCCTGGATGCCTTTCAGTTGGATTGGAAAGGGAAGTTCCTGTATGCCTTTCCCCTTCCCCTTCTTTTCAGGGTACTAGTAAAAATCAGATCTCAGCCCTGCAAGGTGATTCTGATTGCTCCAGATTGGGCCAGACAGCCCTGGTACCCACTGCTTCTGTCCTTGACAGTCCACCCTGCCCTGAGCTTGCCCAGAGTCCACGACTTACTGGCCTGTGCACAGGGGAGAGTGTGGTATCTGGACCTCAAATCCCTCCATCTCAAGGCATGGCTCTTGAGGAGTTAGAATTTGCTGACTTACACCTTTGTCAAGGTGTTTGGATATTTTAAAGGCTTCAAGGAAGCCTTCCACTAGGACCACTTACAATTCTAAGTGGAAAAGGTTTTCCATCTGGTGCTCTGAGAAGCAGATTATCCCAGAATCTGCTGATCTGCCCATTTACTGGACTATTTGGTCCATTTAAATTCCTTAGCCTTAGGCCAGCTACCTTAAAGGTTCATCTGGCAGCTGTCTCTGCTTTTCTGTCAGCAGGGAAGCCTGCTTCCTTTTCTTCTCACCCTGTGCTTTCCAAGTTTTTTAAAGGGTTACTTCACACCAACCCTCCTTTTCGAGAACCAACTCCCGCTTGGGACCTGAATGTTTGCATTGCTCAGTTAATGCAACCCCCCTTTGAGCCTCTGTCCTCAGCAGAGCTCAAGTTTCTGACTTGGAAAACTGTTTTCCTAGTGGCTATCACTTCTGCCAGACGCATAAGTGAACTACAGGCCCTGTCAGTGGAAGAAGATTTTATCTCTTTCCACAGAGATAAGGTAGTCCTCAGGACTAACAGAAAGTTTTTGCCTAAAGTGGTTTCAGATTTCCACCTGAACCAATCCATCTCTCTTCCAGTATTTTTCACTGAGCATTCTTCCTCAGGTGAGAGGAGTCTGCACAGCTTGGACGTCAAAAGAGCCTTAAGCTACTATTTGGAACGCACCTAAGGGTCACAGGTTCAAATCCTCCAACTCTTCCTTACCTACATGCAGGTTGGCAAAGGAAACCTGCCACTAAGAGGACAATTGCAAGGTGGATTGTCTCTTGTATCCAATTTTGTTATCAAAACTAGGTAGAGAACCCCCTTAGGACTGAGGGCTCACTCCACCAGGGTACAGCTGCATCTCTAGCGGCTGCTAGAGATATTCCCATTCTGGAAATCTGTCCAAGCTGCTACTTGGAAAACAGTTCACACTTTTACCAAGCATTATTCCCTGGATATTCAGTCCAGGAGAGATGCTCGTTTGGCACAGCTGTGCTTCAGAGCCTATTTCCTAAGTAGGTTCTGACCCTCCTCCATGGAGGTACTGCTGTGTAATCTGCATATAGTCATAATATAGCAAGACTTCATGGTGTTTGAAGAAAAAATTACTCACCTTAGTAATTGCTTTTTTTTCTCATGGAGTCTTGCTATATTATGACCACCCTCCCTCCTGCCCCTCTCAGAACTTCTACTTGGGTAGGGGTGGCAAATTAGTGCAAGCACTGTGTCATGCCATTTTAGTTCTTCCTTCACCCCTTTATTTAGGGTTAGGAATTAGGTATTTCTGTTTTAAGTAATTATGTTGGCCCTTCCTGGACTTGAGTCTTGGGGAAAGGGGTCTAATAGTGCTTGTTAGGGAGAAACTAATAATACTATTATTCATTGTTATTATTATTATTGCTGTTTATATTGTTGTTTATATTGTTGTTATTCCTACTAGTAGGTAGCCACTTGGCTAGTGTGAGAGCTTTCCACACAGACTTGTTGCTTAGTGTTAGCTTCGTAAAGATCTGACAGTTTCATTTGAAACTGGCCAGATAGAGACTTTGGTATAGCTTTCGCTATGTGGAACTCCAGACTCTCTGGAGTTAACTCTTTCCTCTCCGGGGCAGTTCAGCTGCAGTGGCTGACTGCATATAGTCATAATATAGCAAGACTCCATGAGAAGAAAAGCAGTTACTAAGGTGAGTATTTTTTTCTTCCCTACCTACTGGATAAGCTGCAGATCCTAGTTAACCAACAACCTATTTCCTCCTACCCCCCACCAGAATTGCCCTATGTCTGTTCCATGCATTCTTGAATTCCCCCACTATTTTTGACCCCATGCCCTCCTCAGGAAGGCCGTTCCATGTGTCTACCACCCTCTCTGTGAAAAAATATTTCCTCAGTTTGCCCCTGAGCCATCACCCTCTATCTACAAACTGTGCTCCCTTGATCTTGCACATCTCTTTTTCTGAAAGATGCTACCCTCTTGGACTTTGTTGACTCCCTTGAGGTACCTGAAAGTTTCTATCATGTCCCCCTCTCCCTCCTTTCCTCAAGGGTATACATATTAAGCTTCTTTAATCTCTTTTCGTATGGTTTCTGGTACAGACCCTGCACCATTTTAGTTGCCCTCCTCTGGTCTGCCTCCTTTCTGTCTATGTCCTTGCGGAGATGGGGTCTCCAGAACTGCATGCAGTACTCCAGATGGGGTCTCACCAACTGTCTGTACAGAGGGATGACAACTTCCTGTTTTCTACTGGTGATGCCTCTCCCTATGCATCCCTAATTTTCCCCCAGCCCTCCCTACTGCCTTCTCACATTGCTTGCCTACCTTTAAGTAATCCGATAGGACTACCCCCAGGTCCCTTTCCATTTTTGTTGTTGTTAGTACCCCCTTTGTACTACTCCCTTGGATTTTTGTTTCCCAGGTGCATTATTTTGTACTACTTTGCATTGAATCTAAGCTGCCATACTTTCGACCATTCCTCCAACCTTGCCAAGTCCCTTCTCATCCTTCCCACACCCCCCATTGTGTATCAACCCTGTTACAGATCTTTGTGTCATCTGCAAAGAGGCATACTTTTCCTTCCAGTCCCTCCACAATGCCACTTATAAAGACATTAAAGAGGACTGGCCCCAATACTGAACCCTGCAGTATCCCGCTAGTATCCCCCCTTTCTTTGGAGTGGACTCCATTTACTATTACCCTCTGCGTCCTGTTGTCCAGCCAATGTTTTACCCAGGCTACCACCCTGAGACCCACTCCCAGGCTGGCTAACTTGTATATTAATCTTTTGTGTGGTACTGTGCTAAATGCCTTGCTAAAGTCTAGGCAGGCCATGTCCACAGCCCCTCCCTGGCTTACTACTTTAGTCACCCAGTCAAAGAAATCTATTAGATTCATCTGACATGACCTTCCCGCCATGAATCCATGCTCATGGGGGCCAAAACTGGAAAAGTGCTTTGGGGGAAGGCCCTCCCCCTCCTGACCCGCCATGGGGAGAATATGTGGGGGTATCTGGCTGCTAAATCTTGGGAGAAAGTGGATGATGAGGATCGGCAGGGCAGGGCTGAAGAAAGCCTCAGCCTATCCCAGTCATAGGAGCATAAAATGTATATGAAAAAGAAAAATAATGAGAGCCAGCCCGGTGGCACCGAGGGTTGAGGCGCTGGACGCCACATCTCATGCCACGCCGGTGACCTGGGTTCGGGAATGAGCCTGGGTCATCGGAGGTCGGCTGAGGGGGGGAGGGTGAGGACTAGAGCAGGCTGACAGCCCCTTACCTTGGGTTGGGGTTGCAGGTTTCCTCGGAGCTTGGCCACCCCCTGGTAGAGGCCGGAGAAGCAGCGTCACTCCAAGGACCTTCAGCATTAGGCTGACCGGGGAGGGAAGAGGAGACCCCAGCTGGAGCTGTGGTGCGCATGCGCGCCTCCATGTGCATGCACTTTCACTTCTGGGGGGTCTCAGGAGTAACCACGCTCATGGGAGAGACGGAGGAAAATGTGGGGGCCCGCCAAGGATGATGTCTCCGGACCAACTCTGGGGATCCGCCGGGGCGTGCATGGTGCTACAAGCCCCCGAAGGACCACGAGACCGGTAGGTTGGTGGACGGTGATGGAGGACCTGCCACAGGAGAATAAAGAAATAAAAAAAAAAAAAAAAAATTTGGAACCGCTAGGCTTTCATTTAAACCCAAAAAAATCCACACTTTTTTGCAATAAAACAGTTTGGAAGAGAGAGAGAGAGGGGGAGAGCAAAAATATATTAACTAAATAACTAAACTCAAAACTAAACAACAAGTCTTTAGGATTTAGCCACCGCATTAACTTGCAGCAGCATCCTAAGAGACCACTTTCTTTAGCGGAAACTTAAGATATATTGTTGGAATGCTGCAAGGCTCAAACCAAGCACATTGAGTGACTGCATCTTTGAAAAAGGTACCAAATTTCAGGGCATAATGCACCTCGTGGAGTGATACACAAGTTTGACTGCAGTGTTCTAGTTCATACAGTTCGAATGAACAGTGTAGGCTGAAGAGAGACAAAGTATAGTGGTGGAAGCAAGTAGTAGTCAGTGAGAAGAAAAAATTACTCACCATGGTAATGTTGTTTCTTCTCACGGATCCATCAATGAGCCCAACAAATAGCATCACTCTGCAGGAATGTGTGTCTTGGAGCGGAAACATTATGCACATTTTAGAATGTGAAACACAAGTTCAAACTTTGTACTGTGGTCACACTCCCCCCCCCCCCCGACTAATGTCAGATTTGTTTCTATTGCCAAGAGTACAGTGACCACTAAACTAAGTGGCTACTAAAATATTTCTAAAATTTTGAAAGACCCTGAAAAATTGCAGCAGAAAAAATATGTAAAATTGAAATGATCACAACATAAATTGCTGAGAAATTGAAATAAGTAATGCTCTAGCAACCAAAAGATGAGAAATGAAAATTACGTACCTACTGTAATTCTTGATCTTTCTGCGTATCTTCACCATTCATCACTACTGGGTACTGCGCTGGAGCTAGGACCCTGTGGGAGACTATTTTTTTTCTTTCTATGGGCTGACACTATGCAGGGATGGCGCCGCCCTCAAGGCCAACGTTCCACGTGGCGCTCGCGGGTTGGCAGCTATGTCATCGACTCCGGCCTAGCCTCAGTTCTGAGATGCTGGAGAGTGTAAGAAAAGGGAAGGGGGTGGGGCAAGGGAGCCCAAGGGATAGATAAAAGGAAAGGATATAAAAACCAAAAGGAGAAACAAATGACAGAGAGGACAGAAAGGAGCAGACTAGATTTAGGGGATTGGGAGAAAGGGGGGCCCCAATCTCTGGAAAAGGAAGTAGGGATGGAGAAGAGGAAAAGAAGGGGGGAAGAGGAGAGGACTGCACCCTTGGCAAGTCGGACCTGGACCCCTAGAATTTGAGCAAGTTGATGGCAGACAAGGATTGCCTGGACCACCCAGACTTGTCTATTCAAAAGAAAAACTGCCAAGGAGGTGAAGCCTGCAGTTGAATGAGCAGCAGTATCCCCAAGAGGGGCCAAAAACTGTTAGGGAGAAGGAGTTCCAGGTAGACAAGGGAGCATCCCTCCCCCCCCCAAATAAAGGGCAGAACCCCTAAAAAGGTAAGGAGGGATTAGTCCAAAGGGACATCCAAATAAAGAAAAAACAGAGGTTCTGAGAATGGGGTTGGGTAGGAGTCCGTCCATCCCTCCACCCCACTCCAGATTTAAGAGACTGGGGAGAAAGCCAAAGGCGAACAAGAGAGAGACAGTAAGCCACCCCCCACACCAAAAAAAAACCCCTAGAGGATGTAACTCTTCCCTGCGTATCTCCAGGGTACCCTGCCTCCTTACCACAAGAGAAAGGAGAAAGAGAGAAGAGTTGGAACAACAGGGAGACACACAGAGGGAGGGGTAGCCCAGAGACTGAGGCCCCAGGGGGAAGGTGGGTGGGATTTAGTGATGAATGGTGAAGATACACAGAAAGATCAAGAATTACGGTAGGCACATAATTTTCATATCTTATCTGTGTCAATCTTCACCATTCGTCACTACTGGGTGAGTACTGTGTCTCTCCCCCCCCCCCCGAAGGGGGCCCAATATGTCCCTAAGGGACTAAGTCCCTTAGCCTCCAGTGGGGGAAGACACCAGTGGGGGGAGGCCTGAGACTGGTCCGGGTGAGACGGGGAACTCCCAATGGGAGAGGGAAAGTGCCCCAAAAGCCGCCATCTCACCCTGCGGGAGAAAAGGTGGGTTCCCTGGTAAGTGGAGGAAATCACCGCGCCGGGGTGACAACCGGGATAAGTGAAGCCATGCTGTCCGCCTAATGCAGATCGCTGTCCCTATAACTCTGGAGGCTACCTCATTGGTGTCATAAGATGCCCTTGCTTGGTGCCTTGCTAGCTCCAGACCCTGAGCAGGGAGGGTGATGGCTTGCCTGGTTTCCTCCATATCAGGCACTGAGGCTAGGAACTATCCTAGCCTGGACCACAAGAACCTGTCAAAGGAAGCAGAGTGGGCCTGATGTGCAGCTATAGAAAGAAGGATCCATGCGAATAGAAGGTCCTTCTGCCCCAGAAATCGAAATTTGCAGAGTCTGAGTCCGTGGGTCGGTCACAGTGTGGGCGCAAGGCCCAGAAGGGGTGTCTAGGCATGTCAAACACGAAGGGGGATGAGGCAAGGTACCTGGAGACCCGGGGGGGGGCGCAATACTGTTGGCGTAGGTCCCTTGGGGCTGGAACAGTGGAAAAGGGATGTTGCCAAAGCCGATGTGACGCCTCCCGGAAGGGGACAGGCCAGGCGGGAACCACCAGGTTGGCCCCACTGTACTTGCCTAAGAAGGCGCATGTCACATGCTTGGGATTGCTCACAGGGGACGGGGTGAGATGGAGCTTGTCCAGCATCCTTGCGAGGAAGTGCGGCTATGAAGAAAGATCAGACTCTGGGGAGATGTGGCTAGATAACTCCTCTCCCTCCAAGTGAGGGGGATGAGGAGGCTGATGAACCCAGAGATTCAGGGTTCGGCTGCACGGAAGCATGGTGGAACACCTGCTAGTCCAAGGCACTAAGGTAGGTGGGGAACTGTGCAGCCGAACCTCTGAACTGTTCCCAGGTAAGAAGTCCTGTAGGACTGGGAATACCTGGGATAGCTGGGGATGGAAGCAGAGGCACGGGAGCCAAGCTTCTAGTAGCGGGAGAACAGCCTCTGTCAGGGCAGGGGGCCTAGAGGAAGCTCCCAATAGGGAGGGAGACCCGGAGGTCCAGCAGCTAACAACCATTCAACTGGATCAGAACGGTCAGAGTTGTGCCCATGGGAAGAAATCCCCCTGTGAGGTGACTGGGACCATGTGAGTCCAGAAGGATGGCCCCTGACTTCCAAAGTTGAGGTCCCTCTCGAGAAGCGTTCCAGGGAAGGGTGACGGTCCACACTATGGCTCCTCCCAGAACCTGGACAGGTCCCAGGGAGGGCCCGCTGTGCCAAACCCTGACCCCTCAACCCTACAGAGTCCGAGAGAGCCCTCTTCCTCATAGCCACTAGCCTAGGCAACTGGCAACCCATGGTGGACTCTGAAGAATCCACCCAGGATACAGAACCTTCCCCCTTCTGGGGTGCCCCGGGCTGTCCCAAACTTGGACTGTCCAGGCACACCAAGGAGGGGGGTGCCCCTGCTGAAGGAACAGACACATCAGTGGCGCCGGGTTGCATGTCAGTGGCCACCTGGACCACTGCCAGCTGGTCAGTACCACTGACCCCAGAACCATCTGGCAACGTCCGACCCACAGAGGGCGGCTGAGTGGGGGCCGAGGTGCTGGACACCGAGGGATTGGAAGATTCCAAAGAATCCGGAAGCCAATCTGGATCAGACTTAGAGTTACATTTTGAGGAGGTGGACACAGAGGTCCAATGCCAGATCACTCCCTGATCTCCACCAGTTCCTGGATCGTAAGCCGGATTACCCTCAGCCCTGGCACCACAAGCGGCACTGGAGCCAAGCGCAGCACTGCGCCTGACACTGTGGTCCTCCCCGGCGCCACAAGCGGTGCCGGAGTTGGAAACAGCACCGAGTGCGGCGCCACACTCCCCCCTGTGCTGCGAAGGTGGCACTGGCTGCAGCGCCACCCCTTTCCCCGGCACTGCGCATGGCACCAGAGTTGGAAGCAGTGCTGGCACCAAGACCAGAAACTGCCCCAGAAACAGAGACAGCACCTCCCATGGCACCGCCAACATCCCTGGCACCGCAAACAGTACCAGAAGCAAAAGCGGCACAGAGGGACAGCCCGGCGCTGCCTGGGCTTCCGACACCGCGAATGGCACCGGAGCCAAGGGTGGCACCACCAGACAGCACCGAGGATGGTGCCGGCCTGGGCCCGGAGGCCCATGGACACGACACCGGGGGAGCCTTTTCCTCCGAAGAGGTGACTGCCAGAGTGGTGCCTCCTGCCCACCCCCCAAGAGGGGCAGACTGGGCCTCTTGCACTGTGGAAGGAGCCCCCACCGCAGAAAGGATAGAAGAGATGGCGGCACCCTCCTCCATGGGCCATATACGACCGGGAAGGGACCCAGAGGAAGGGTCAAGAGTCCTGACCTTGGCCCGACTGCGAACACGCCCCCAAAAGTCGGCGGTGCACGTACGATTTTAAACATGCACATCTCAAGAACTCGACAGTCCATAGAGAAGCAGGCATCGCAGTTGTCATGGGCTGGGCTGAAGCAGGAAAGGTAACGGTCATGCTGGTCCGTCATGGAATAAAGGCGACCACGGGGCACCCACGCATTGGTGGCCACCCCGCCTTCGACTACTTCTTGCCCCCGGGACGATACATGACCGCATGGTAAAGCAACAGTAAACAGTACTCAACGCCGCTTGAAAATAATGTGATATGGTCTTACCGGCACCAGGAGCAACGTCGAGCAGGGCGAAACAGAACCGAGAACTAAACTGGCTAAACTAGGCTGTGAAACACGAAGTACGCACTTGCTTGTAGTCTGCAAACAAGGTCTACACTTGACAGTGGGAGAAGAAGAACTGAGGCTAGGACGGAGTCGACGACAGATAGCTGCCAACCTACGAGCGCCACATGGAACGTCGACCTCGAGGGTGGCACTGTCCCTGCATTGACTCGGCCCATAGAAAAAAAATTAGTCTCCCACTGGGTCCTAGCTCCAGCGCAGCACCCAGTAGTGATGAATGGTGAAGACTGATATAGATAAGATCTGATTCTTCTGTGAACCTAATTTCAGTTTCTGGAAAGGGAGGCAGGGTTAGGGTTTGTAAGACACACTGATGGATCTCTGAGAAGAAACAACATTACTACAATGAGCAATTTTTTCTTTAAACAACAGGAATCCAACAATGATGCCGTTCAAATTGCAGACCCATTAGCAGTACCTTTGAAGGATGAGTCTAGAACCTGTTTAGGATACATGTTTTGCAAGACAGCAGTTCCAAAACTGGCATCCCTCCTGGACTGTATGTCCAGACAGCAATGCTTTGTGAAAGTGTGTACTGTTTTCCATGTAGCCGCTTCATAAATTTCTTGGAAGGGGATGCCCCTTGTAGCTGCCACAGAGGCAGAGGTTTCCCATGTGGAATGTGCACATAGGCTGCTGGCAGATACTTTGCCAGCTTTTTCATAACAGAACTGTATATGCAGGAAACTATCCAATGAGAGTCAGTCTTCCTAGCTGCTGATTTGCCTTTGCCAACTTCTCTATAGGTAACAAAAAGCTGCATACTAAGAGGATACATGATGGCAAGGGGCTTGATACATGATGTATCAGAACAAGTGGCAAGTGAGCTCGGGGGAATATCATGAGTGGCAGAGCACAGTGGAGCCACGAGTCATTGTTCCCCGAGCTCACTTGCCACGAGTTTTGATATATCACGTATGAAGCTCCTTGCCATCACGTATGCATTTTATATAACAGGGGTTTTACTTTTGTTTGATTTTGTTGGCATTCTGTTATGTTTTATGGTTTGGTGTTACCTGAGGTTTGTAGATTTTCTTTTTGTTTTGGTGTTCTTCCGTGATATTCCTCCTGCTTTAATGAATGGCCTTTGTGCTAGTTTGTTATTGGTCGGTTTGTGTGAATGAAGAGGTTTTTTGCATTTCATTGGGTGAGATGCGTCGTATGTGGGTTTGGTGATTTGTTTGTTGGTCCTTTAGTGTGGTACTGTATTTTGATTTGTTGTTTCCTTTTTGTGCTGCTGTCTGATTGGATGGGTGTTGTGGTATTCCCTTAGTCTGTGCTTCCAGTTTCGGCGGTTTTTTTTGGATGGATAATACCTTTTATTTGGTTTAGATTTTGTGATTTTGTATTTATTGTGTTTAGTTTTACATGTGGTGATATTCTGTACAGTGTAGTTCAGTGTGTTTTTTGTTGAGGGTGCGGGGCATTGGGAGTGCGGATTACAGGTACATGTGCTTGAAACACATTTTTCTTGCAAAACTTTAGTTTTTCATGTGCTTTGTGTTATATTGTGGCTACTGCGGGAAAATTAAATGCCCCTGGTAGTTTTTTTTTTTTTTTAAACTGGCTTTAGAAATGTAGTTCGGCAAGTCACCTTAGTGACGTGTAGAGAGTGCCGATAATTCTTTAGTGACGTGTACACAGTATATATAACTAGTGCCTTTTCCACTGTGTACAAGTCACATATTTGTTATCAGTATGGGGCAGAAATACTAAGATTTGAGTGATTACATATCACTTAACCCCTATTATATAATGTGGGACACGACACACTTTGTCCGGTTCATGACCTGTTGTTCTTTCTACATACAGACAAGGCAAGTTAAGCTCACCTGTACTGGAACGTTCAGGACAGAGAACAGGAAGGGTAATTGATTGTTCTACTGTTCACGGAACTCAAACACCACCTTAGGTAGGAATTTGCTATTGGTTCTAAGGACTACCTTACGTCTGTGGAATATTATGTAGTTTAGATCTGTATAAAGGGTTCAGAGTTCAGTCACCCTCCTGGAAGATTTCATGGCTATCAGGAAAACAGCTTTCCATTTGACATACTTTAAGTCATCTGTATGCCTAGGCTCAGAATAAGCCTCCATCAGCCGGGCAAGACTGATGTTTAGGTTACAAGGAGGAACTGGTTCCCTTACAGTGGGTGCATATGGTTGAGGCTTTTGAGACAACTTTTCAAAACAGGCTGTGATGCCAAGGACCTGTCTTTGCCTGCTGATGTGTAGGCTGACACAGCTGCTAGATCTACTGTCAAAGTTGAAGGTCTTAAACTTAAGGACTGTAGGTGTACCAAGTAGTCCAAAACTTTAGACAGCCCTGGTCACACTGGAATTATCTTTCTGGGTACACACCAGTATAAAAACCTCTTCCACTTAGAGGAATATGTTCTTCCTGTTGCTGATTTCCTGTAAACCTTCGAAGCCCTCAGCACTTCCTCTGACACATTCAAACTAGAAAATTCTAGCTCTTCAAGAGCCATACTCTCGGACGCAGTGTTCTGAGATCTGGAAATGGTTATCCTGCTATGGATACAGTCAACAACTTGTACCTCAGTGGCAACTTATTTGGAACCCTGCTGGACAGTGTCAAAAGCACGGAGTACCAAGCCGGCCTGGCCCAGTCTGGAACTATCAGGATCATTGTTGCTGACTCTCTCGTGAGCTTTATGAACACACTGTATGAGTGGGAACGATGGGAAGACATAAATAAACTTCCCTGTCCAATCCAGGGCTAGAACGTCCTCTGGGACTGAGCCCCTGACTGGTGGCCTGCTACAAAACTTTGGGAGCTGGCTGTTCTCTAAAGAAGCATTTCTGTTCCGCATCTTCTGAAGACTAATGCCAGCACTTGCTGTTTCAAAGTCCATTAGTGGTTTCCCAGGCTGATTCTGCTTAAGGACTCTGCCAGCACATTGTCTTTCCTTGGCAGATGCACTGCGGACAATTTTATTTCTAGGGAGTGAGCTAGGTCTCAGATCCTCACAGCTTCTGTGCACAGTTCTGAGGATTTAGTTCCTTCCCATTTGTTTATGTAGTACATTGTTGTGGTACTGTCTGTCCAAATTTAGACTGACTAACCCTGTAGCTTGGGGGAAAAAGACTGGCCAGCAGTACTTCCCTGAGCTCTAGGAGGTTTATGTGTTCCTGGGTCTCCTGAGTGCTCCAGACACCACTTATGGTGAAGATCTCCAGGTGGGCACCCCACCCTAGGAGAGAAGCATCTGTTGTGAGGTCCTTGGTTGGAGATTGCTGGAGGAAGGGAATGCCCTGTATAAGGTTGCTTTCCTCCTTCCAGCACTGCAGTGCCTGTACAAAGCTTTCTGTGACTGGCACTGGCTTACACGGACTGCCTGATCTTTGGGACCAGTGTCCTCTTAGGTGGCACTAAATGTCCCTCATTTAAAATCTGGCCTATGGCACCACTGCTGTGGATGAAGCTATGTGGCCTAGTAGTTAAAGAAAATCTCTTGCAGGCCTTGGATGTCTCAGAGTGAATGATTCTGCACTGGCACTCAGATATGATACCCTTTCCTGTGGAAGGAAGGCCTTATCCTACTGGGTATCTTGCTCTGCTCCTATGAAGTCCAGGACCTGTACTGGTTCTGTGTAGGACTTCTTCAGATTTACTACGAATCCCAGGTTCTTCAAGGTGCTTCTTACTCAGTGTATGGAGCACTCTGCCTCCTTTTATTTTTCCTGAGACTAGCCAGTCGTCCAGATAAGGTAAAACAGCCCCACCTTGTCTTCTCTGGTTAGCTGCCACCATAGCTAGGCACTTTGTGAATACCTTTGGTGCTGAGCTGAGACCAGAAGGTAGGGCTGCAGCCTGGTCCTGGCAGTTTTCCAGCCTGAACCCGAGATATTTTCTGTGGCTGGGTCTGACTGGGATGTGGAAGTAGGCATCCTTCGACTCCTGTTACCCCAGCCACTCTCCTGACTGTAGAGATGGTAGCCTGTGACCAGTGTAACCACCTTGAAAGTTTCCATCTCGATATGTTTGTTCAGATATCTTTTTTTTTTCTCCAAGTTTCTTTATCACCTTTGGGCACCTGGAACTCTCTCGGGCTATGACACATCCCCAGCTCTGTCGCCCGCTGTGGCCTCCACCAACCTCAGAGATGTTATGGTACCTATGGGGCCCTTGGGACTAAGCCCAGCAGGTTATTGAAGGGGCAGTGATGGAGGTCCAGCATTGGACGTGTGGCCGGTGGATCTGCGGGCTGTCGCCTATCCAAGGCCGAAGGGGTTTTTCCCCTTGTATGCCCCCCCGTGCGTGGTGCATGTCCTGACATTGCGGCGCATGGCAACCCTGCCTGCATCGGACCACAGTGGCTATGTGTGGTCCAGTGCTCTGTAGCTCACCTGGTCTCCACCAGGGGCCACTAGAGCGCTGGACATTCCAGTACCCTCCCCCCAGGAGAGGAGAGCAGCCCAGCAGGTGCTCAATCCAATCCCTCCCCTGCCGACCCCCAAGCTTGCTCCCGAACCTGGGTCACCGGTATGGCTCGAGGTGTGGCATCCAGTGCCTCAACCCTCAGCGCCACTGGGCCGGCCCATTTTTCAGATATCTTGAGTCTAAAATGGGTTGCTATATTCCATTTTTTCATGTGGGTCAGAAAGTATCTTCAAGACAGACCCTTGCCCCAGGGTGTGGCGAAGACCTTTTCTACTGCTTTTGCTTGCAGTAGTTTTTTTTTTCCACATAGATATTTTTGCTCCCCATTGCCACCTCTGCCTGCTTCGGCAACAGGGAGATACAGCATTTTTCTGATATCTTCTCTCCTATTTCCGGGGTCCCAGAACATAGCTGTGCATCCCCGTGGAGGCGAGCATGCACCTCGTGGCTCTGGTGACAGACCCCCCCCCCACCCAGCCTAGCGCTGAGTCTCCCACTGAGATTGGTGCTACCACCCAGTTTCCACTTGGTCGCAGCCAAGAGCCCGGAAGACTCCAGATCCCTCCACACGAGAGGACAGCTGCCTGTCATCAGCTCAATCCAGCTCCGTGCCCCCCCAGCTGACCCATGGCAACCTGAGCTCACTCCTGAACCTGGGTTGCCGGCCTGATGTGAGGTGTGGCGTCCAGCGCCTGAACCCTCAGTGCCACCGGGCTGGCCTTTTGCAGTAGTTTCTTTACTTCCAGTTCCAGCAGGATTCTTTCTGTTGGTGAGTGAGCTGAGAAGCTTTTTGGTCTCTGCAGCTTGGGAAATCTCTGAAATTGCAGTGACAATTCCTAACCTACTACCTTCAGGACCCACTTGTCTGTCTTAATTTCTTCTCATTCGTGGAAGTAGTTGGTCAACCTTTCTCCTACTGGCAATGGCTGACTGGTGACCTGGGTAAGATTGTCAGGCGTTTTGTTTTGGTTGCATCATATGGGATGGTGTTGCAGCATGCCTGGAGTCCCTCCTGCCTCTACCTCTGCAGTACCTGATCCTGACCTGAGGCTGGTAGTCATAGGTAGCATACGCCTTGGATAGTAACTCCTGCCCCTGTGTCCACTTCTCTAAAGCCTATAGGAAGTGGAGGCCTTTTCTTTCTCAGTGAAATACTTTGCCATAAAGGTTTTTCTCCATGAGTTGCAGGCGGACAGCTGTCAGCCATGTCCCTGCGCTCCCTGACTGGTACACCCCTTCCCCGGCCACCAGGAGTTCCCTGTGGATTACCTTCTGCAGTGGAGCCAGGAAGGGGAATGCCATCCTCCCCTCAGTACACAAATCCATAGCTGGCAGCCAGGTGATGCTGTGGGTCAGAGGGCAGCGAGCATGACTTCAGTAAGCCTGCCCCAATCCTTTTTTCCATTTTCTAGGCCCTCCCCTTAGCTGACGCATGCATGCTGACACATGCACATGGAGACATGCATACACCGTAGAGTCCCACAGCTCCCTGCCCACTTTGCTGCTCCCATCTCGTCCTCCAACAGGCATCCACCTGGTGGCAGTCATGTGGCCGAGTCAGAAATTTTCCCTCTCTGGGACAGTTGAGCAGTCCCATAGACACTCAAACCCCCCACCATCCCTAGTGGCCCAAGACTGTTCCTGATTCCAGGCTGCTGGCATGATGGGAGGTAGTGTTACCACTGTGCTTGCTGTCTCAGTGACACTCTTCAAAGTGGTTTTGTATTCATCCACTTTTTTCATGTACGCCTCTGTTTTGTCACCAAATAGAGCCTTTCTTTCGAAGAGGAAATCAATAGCTTTAGTCCGAATGCCCTGGATAAGGATGGTAGCCCTTAGCCAGGCAAAGTTCCTCAGTGTCACTTCATAAGCCAAGACTCAAGAAGCAGGGTCACTGGTATCTACTGTGATGTGAAACTGGTATTTAGTGACACCCAGGGCTGACTTTGCTGTGGCAGCCAGGTCCTGTGCCAATTCACTATCCACCTTATCACTCAGTGCCAGCACTGCATTCCATAGTGCTCTCTGGTACTGAGCTAAATAGGCCAAAGAAGCCAACTGTCCAAGTAGCAGGGAAGATGCTGCATACACTTTTCGGACCATAGTATCAATTTTCCTGGAATCTTTTTCAGGAGGCAAGGCTGTGCAGAGACAGGCTCCTTGGCTTCTCACAAGTAGCTGCTGGTGCCAACCCTTCCTGATCAGGGTGGAGGTACAGGTATTGTACCCCCTGTCTCTCTACCTGATACTTCTTGGCAGCTTTCTTATTAATGCCAGCAGCCGAGTTAGGTATTGACATGATTTTTGCTGTGGCCTTCTTGAGGAACTTGTGGATGGGGACCAATAACATCCGTGTAGGGGCTAGTCCCATCATATCCGTGAACTCCACTTCCTCTTCATCCTCCTCCTGTTTCATGAGAGGGGATGTTAAGAGTGTTCACCATTTGTTTAATGAATCTGAAGTAAGAGGTGTAATACTCTGTAGCCATATAAGGAGACCCGAACTCCTGGTCAGGGGAAACATCAGGTTCTACAGGTTCACCTTCTTCCTCTTCTTCATAACATATATCCCCCCCTCCTCTACAGGCATGTGGTCTGCAACCAGAGCCTGGGGAACAGAGTAGGCACATTAAATAAATCTCCCATAGCCTGAAAGGTCTGGAAAATCTGCGATACTTTAGTCATGTCCTCTGTTAAGAGCATTTGAATCTCTTTAACTGCCTTCTCCTATTCTCTCAGAGGAGAAATGGCAGGCTATGTTTTTTTTTTAGCATGTTCTGGTTCCAGCACCTGCTCCGTGATGCTCTTCATTGTATTTTTTGCATCACTGGGCGCAGGGTTCACCCTTTCAGACACCCTGATATATTTACCATCTTTTCCATGCCTTTACAATGGCTGAGCAGTTTTATCTTTCTTTTTCATCTGTCTCCACTGATAGGGACTGCTGCCTATGAGAAGAGAAACCCTCTGATGTGTGCTTTCTGCCATCAATGTAAGCTTCTTCTGAGATTTTACTGTGCTTCGGGTGACAAAGAGGCAGACTGAGAAGCCTTAAACTCTTCTCTTCTCTTTTCAAAGCACTTTTGGTGATATAGAGGTAGACTGAGAAGCCATAAACTCTTCTCTTTTCAGAGCCCTTTTCTTTTGGGTTTAAGGGAAAACGTTTTACAAAGTTCACAATTAGAAAAACTGTGATCTGGACCCAGGGACTTTAAACACAGATTGTGGCGGTCTGCCTTTGCAAGGTGTTGAAAATACTTTATACTATTTTTAAAACTTGTGGGCCCTGTTCTCTTTTCAGGTTTATCAGCCATGCCAAATACTGACAAGACCTATCCGAATAATGTATTTAATTCCCAGTCACAAAAGTGGAAAAATAAAAACACAGTATTTTAATCTGAAAATGTATAAAAACTGCTTCAAGGTGAATAAGAATGTGAGAGATTCAACGTTTTTACTAAAAATGTGGTTGGTTCCCTCAGGCGGGAACTGCTTTATAAAGCGTCTTTCCCTGTTCCTAGGAGCCAAATGGGCACTGCAGAAACCGTAAAAATGATTAGTTTTAAAATAAACACCTTAACAAATGCAGCGTAATCAAAAAACTACAACAACAAAATAACTAATAATAATATTGAAGTATAAAATAATAAAGACCAGTAGACTGGAGATGACTGTGAGGCGTCTGCTGTCTTCAAGTGGAGAAACAAATCTGATGCTAGAACAGCAGGGGGAGCAAGACCATAGTGCAGAGTTTGAACTTGTATTCCACATGCTAAAATTGCAAAGTTATATTTCCGGAGCATCACACTCTTTTGGAATGATACTATTGGAAGGCATCATTAATGGATTCCTGTTGTTTGATGAAGGTGGAGAAAAGATCCCAAGTAATGAGAGGAAAAGAAGAGGAGGGTATGGAATCTTGAATAGGTCTAATTTTAGAAGAGAAGGCAACACAAACAAGGCCTATTTACCTCTTGGTTGACATGAAAAGCTTAGGGAATTTCAGGAGAAAGAAAGAAACAGTATGAAGAACAACTTTATCCTGAAGGAAGATAAAATCAGGCTCTATTTTTGAGAGCATGTACAGTAGCTCACTTACTCTTGTTGCGAAATAAATCGGTACAAAAAAGCAAGTTTTGATAGAGAAGTTATTCTCACACCTACAGTAGTATATTTTAAAGGGACGCTCACAAACATATTAAAAACCACCCTGAAGATTCCACAGGGCTACTGGGGATCTATTAATTGATCTGGATTTACTGACTGCTCAAAAGAACAAGTTTACATTCATAGTAGCCCCAGTAGGGAATTCCCTTGAAAGTGCCAGTGGCAGGTTGGGTAGGACACTGTCCCACTTGTTATGCGGAGAGTGTTAAATGCAAGGATCTATTTTGTTCTGTCCTATTCTAACACTCGCCTGTCTCTTGTCTTTCTGACTTCACAATCACATTTTCTTGTGGTACCTAGAAACTGGCCATTCTGATGGTCCCACAATTTCACCCTTTTATGTCCCTTTCTTCACTTGCCTGCCTGCCTTCCTTCCTTCCTTTCGTTCTTTCTTTCTTTCTTTCTCTTTCTTTCTTTCTGTCCTTGCTTCTTTGTGGTTAAAAAAAACATATGTGAATCTTTACATGAAACTGTGATACCTTGGTTTGCAAATGTATATAATTACACTGATTAAATGATTGCAGAAAGCTATTTGTGTTTATTAGATAATAATCTGGAGCACAAGGGGTTGACCTTGAGATGTATTTTGACCTCCACAAGGTTGTTTATAGAACTGTCAACAGGAGACCAGCTCTGGGACAGACTGTTCTATTTTGTTGCACCTGTTAAGAGCAGTTGTACTCTTCAGGTTGGTCTCAGGAAAAAAATGAAAAATTTACTATATATTTTGTGAAAGACAGAAGATGGGGTTAACAAGAACAGAATGTAGATTTTAAACTGCCAGGGAAAGACAGCTTACAAATAGAGAACAATATTTTATTTAGAAAGATAGCGAGACTGAGAATTAAACTAACAGAGACTCTGTGATGGAGGACTTTGTTTTGTTTGTACTGCCTTTGTAAAGTGCTGTCCTGTACAACTTTATTTATTTTATTATTTTATTGTTATTGATTGCAGCCTAGGAGAGGACCAACATCAGTGCTGGCACCACTCATGAGGCCAACATAGTGACGCTGTGCTCATGAGTTGGCCAGTAACTGCCACCAGCCCCCTTCCTTCCTTCCTTCCTTCCTCAGTTCTGTTTGCCAGGAGGGGAAACAAGTGGGAGAAAAAAGAAAGAGAGAGGGTTATAGACTCCTGGAAAAGGATATCAGATATAAAATAATAAAAATATTAAAACCCAACCACTAACTTAGTAGAACTAAGGGTTGGGCTGGCCTAAGAGGTACAGGGGTAGCAAATGTAAGAGCTAAAGCCTAACTCAGCCACCTGGACAGGAAGGTGGAGAAGAATGGTAGTAGCCATGGCATAGAGCTCTGACTGCAGCAAAAGGTCCAGATATTCTCAGTGCAGTTAGGAAGGTGGAATGCCAACTTAGCCTATGTGCTTGTACACATCGGAGAACAAGATTGTTTTAGGAGACAAACTCAAAGATCTCCAGAGAAGCAGAGGCAACAGTAAATAGAAAAACAAAGCACAAGACGGAAGTCTTCTTGCCACTGCAAGAAGTGCTGAAAAGTACTGAAAGGGAAAGAACCCAAGAAGGGTGTAGGAAAAAACACCCAGCCCACAGGCTGAGAGAACAGGATAAAACCCCACTGCATCTGTCTCTCCCTAGCTCAGACACTGAGGCTGCATTTTGTGTGAGGTCTTGAGACTATCACATGGCAGAGACTCAGAGTATAGGCAAGGAAACAGGTTGCCAGCAACCAGGGAATGAGTCTAGGAAATATTCCCACAGGTAGAGGGTTCAAAAGAAAAAGGGGATAAAACACACTTTTTGGGGGGCTGGAAGAGGGCAGGGGTCAACTACTATTTTTTTTTAAGTTCTCCAAAAAAGAGCTAATGGAAAAATGGCGAAGACCCATCCCAAGGGAAAAAGAAGGACAGCTAAACCTCAAGGGAGAGAAGCAGCCCAGGAGAAGTGATAAGACACGTTTGAGCACTATAAAAACAGGGTGAGCTGCCCAGAGGCCCAAACTCTTACCTGAGCAGGGAACGTTAGGCGGGCATGTGGCTGAATGGTGAAGATATTCTGGAAGATCAAGAATTAAGGTGAGTACCTTATTTTCATATCTTCCATGAATCAATCTTTACCATTCGGTCCCACTTATGAGTCAGAGTACCAAGTTTTCCCCAAAACAGGGGAGGAGTTATCTCACCTTGAGGGGGAAAAACCCTCAGCCTTCTGGTGAGGGATAACCACTGGAGGGCAGGGACTCCTCAAAGGTCAGGTGGGACCAGAAACTGGACAGGGGAAGGTGGAGGCTCCCTTGGCGTGGGAGGAGGGTGCCCTGAAAACTCATGCCTGACCCTACAGGAGATAAAATTAATCCCCTGGTAATGCAAGTTACCCACCCAACACCAGTCCAGGGTTGCCAAAAGAGGCAAAGCCATGCTGTCCATTGAATACGGACTGCTGTTCCCACCAGCCTAGATGCTACCTCACTGGCCTATTATAATAGCCTTGCTTGGTGCTTCACCAGCTCCAGGCCCTGTGTGGAAAGGCGAATGGCCAGCCTGGTTGACTCACAATCTGGCATGGATGTTAATATCTGACTTAGTGTCACCACAGGTGCTTGTTGTATGCTGTATGATGCGCCTCATGTACAGAAATGCACATCACAGTGTGTGCCACAACAAAAACTCTTCTGCCCCAGGCATCAATCTACATAGAGTCAGGGTTGAGGGGGGTGGTCATACACCGGCTGCTTAGACCCAGAGGGGGTCTGCAGCACCAGAATTGCCAAGGTGAGGTGGAGGATAACACCTGGAGACCTATAGGAAGCAAAATATCTGCACTGGACATCCCTAGGAGCAGGAGAAGGTGCAAAGGGACAGAGTCAGACATTCCTGAATGCGTCTGTAGAAGACCAGGGCCAAGGAGGGATGACAAAGGTGTCAGCTGTGAAATCCACAAGGAATCTCAGTACCATGGTAGCAGTATTGCACGCTACCAATGACCCTATATTCAGCTCTTTCAGCATCTCTATCAGGAACCGCTGATACCTGGAGTGCTTAGCATCAGAGAAGAGGTGGACCGAAAAATCCTCTTCCTCTTAGGAGGAAGTAGGAAAGGAGGAGCTGGATTCAGACAATGGTGGTGCAGGGCCCTCGGGCCTCAAACAGGCCTGGTCTGCCTTAAGGTGGTATTGTTGGAACATACTAGCTGTAGACCTGAACTGTTGCCAGGTCATGTGCCCCAGGGGACCTGAAATACCTGGAAATGCACAGGAGCGGGGCAGAGGAGGAGAAGGAGAATCATGGATGGCCACGCCTGGTCCTTTGCCAGGACTGTGAGAATGCTCAGGGGACTTCACCTGGAGGGAGGGTCTAGCAAACTTGCCCATGTGGAGCCAGCCAATCTCAGATGACCAGTTCAGACTGTGCCCTTGGGTGGAAACCCCAAGGTGCGGACAGCGGAGCAGGACAGGGCCCACAGGACACCGCTGTCTTCACCAGTGACAGGGACAGCCAGTTCCATGGAGAAGCTAGGCACTGGACTAGCACTGGGGACCCCCACCAAAGAAGCCACCAACACTGGATAAGGGGCCAGCTCCAGGCCCAGCGCCATGCCCCAACCCATCATCAGGGCACCCCTAGAGCCATCCCTGGACCCAGTACCACCAACAGCACCAGAACCAGACCTGAAGCAGAGAATTGCACCAGGACTAGACCCAGCACTGGGAACAGCAGCAAAACCCAAACCAGCACCAGGAAGGGTGCCAGAAGGGGACTCAGCAATGTCCCTGGAGCTAGTCTGAGGGGCAACCGCAGGGGACACTCTAGGCCCTGAGTCGGGCTCAGAACCAGGTCCAGGATGGCAGCTTCCATCATCACTAGCTCTATCCCCAAGTCCAAAGTCGTTGTCATCCTCCTCCAGGTCACAAAGGTGCTCAGGGGAAGAGATGACAATGGCCTTAGGGTCCACTCTGGAACCCATCTCTCTTCTGGCACTGAAGCAGTGCCAGAAGGGGTTCTGCTCTTATGGCCAGTGCCGACCCACTCACTGGCACCGTTTTAGTACAAGGAGCTAGGGCAGCACCAGCCAGTGATATCAAGGTGTCCCACCCCGGTGTAGACCGAGCATATAGCTTCAGCCTCACCGCCAAAGGTGTCCACCGCCCCAAAGGGCTGATGGACTGGGGGGGTGCTCAGCCGCCCCCCCAGAGGAAACCAACTGTCCACCAGACCCCCAAGGTCTCCGGTGTCTCAGCAAGGTAAGCATGGGGAGGTATTCTGGACTTTCTCAGTACCAGAGGTACTGGGAAAGGTCTCAGGGAGAGCACATGGATTTTACCATGGTGTCCCTGGTCTGACATCTGCCTCGAAGGTATGGCTCACATCTCTATTAAATGCACTGCACCCGAGGGTGCGGTAGTTCATGAAAAGCCAGACATCATACATATCCATGTCATGGGCAGCACTAAGGCAGGTTCAGCATTCTTCATATCGGTCCGTGATAGAAATTGGACCCCAACAGGAGTACCGATGCACGCAGGCATTGCCCTTGTCCTTCTTCTTAGACTTCTTCTTTTACTCCAAAGGAGTCAATATGATGACGGACCCTAAAAAAAAAATCAAAAATAGCAAGAAAAAGGTTTCAAAGCAGAATTAAACATAAAGGGAAAACTGAACCAGCACAAACATAGTGCCAGAGTGAATTTGGCATCAAACAAGAATGGTGGTGAACTGAGAGAGGCCAGGACACAGATTCAGTGACTGTAGCTGCTCCCACAGTGCGCACTTGATGGCAGGAGAAAAACAACTGAGGAAGGGAGGGGGGTTGGCTGTGGTTACTGGCCAACCCATGAGCATGATGTCACCATGTCTGCCTCTTGGACGGCAACAGCACTGATGTTGGTCCCCTTCTAGGATGCAGAAAACTTTACTCCCCTTAGGTCTTAGAGCTTCTGGACTAGACCCATAAGTGGGACTGAACAGTGAAGATTGATTCTTGGAAGATCTAAGATCTGTGCCACTGAAGTCTTTTGAGACAAAGATTTGACCATCTGATGACTAGGGCTGGGAGGAGGAGCTAAGCTGCGGCAGCCATAATGACAGTCTGAGGGAGAACGCCGAGTGGTGCGCACACAGAGCGACCTAATTCACAACTTGTAAACAATGCTGGTTTCCCACTATGAGCTGCCTTTCGCCAAATTGTAAACTATGGTGCTCAATATATGATAGCAAGATACGGCTTTTGCAATACTTACTGATGGCCTGCTCTGTTAAAAAGTCAGTGGTTACTCGGGTGCACACTATGTCAAAGTTAGTATGTCGGGTCTCAGATTTGCCGGACTGGTCGGATGAGGAAATCTTGAACAAAACCAACAAAAAGCAGAATGCTAAGAAAAAAAAACTCCTCTAAACAAAGCCCCTCACTATTTTCAGAAGTGCCTGCCCGTACTAGACTGCAACAAAAAAAATAAATTTCAGCACTTTTCAGCGGCCTCCACTTTTGTCAACCGTTCCTGAATCCCCCCCCGAGCAGTAGACAGCTGAAACTAAGAAACTTATAAAAATGGAATCCTTAAGCATAAGATCTGAGGCAGACAACGAGACAGAAGAACACACCTACACAACAGCCAATGCTGATCAAATCATAGATGTTGATATGGAATATCCTACAACTTCCTAAGACATGCAACAAATACAGGTAAGCGAATGCTTAAAAAATACAGAAATTGTTATACCTTGCTGGGACAGTAATGGGGAGAGCAGACACCAGTCAGAAGTAAATAATTACAGGAGACCAGCTGACTTCAAGCCATCAAAAAGTCCTTCCCATTTGGATTCTCACCACGAGGAAAAGTACAGTTACATAAGAACTTACCGTAACAGTAGATCTTCAAAAGAGGCTCTTGCAGTAGGTAATTACATATAGGACTGACGCCGGCAGGCGGCAGGACCCCACGGAAAAATTTCTAGCTAGTAGTCCCTGGCGAGGGACCGCCCCCATGTCAGGTGACCGGCATCAGGAGATGTCGGTATAAAGGGGCAGTCCCTCACGCCCGCCTTCCAGTTCTTTCCCGCCAAGGGCCAACAGAGGCCGGACGAGAGAGAAGCAGATATTTTCTTAAATGGAAAAGGAGCTGAAATAGCTTAGGGGGATGGAGGTCGGGAAGGTATTACCTACTGCAAAAGCCTCTCTCGAAGATTTACTGTTACGGTAAGTTCTTACGTAACTGTACTATCTTACTTCGAGAGGGCTCTTGCAGTAGGTAATTACATATAGGACTGAGTCCCAAGCAGTCTGGAACAAGAAGAAGCACACGGGAGGAGGAAAGCTACTCAAAGTAGATCCTCTAGCTGTGAAGGCCTTAAGAAAGGAGGCCTTGCAGAACAGCCAGCCCGAAGCCCGCTCTACGGTGAGAGGCAATGTCCAAACTGTAATGTTTCGTAAAGGTATGGATGGAAGTTCAAGTGGCGGCAGCACAGATGTCTGCCGCTGACACATTCTTGAAACAAGTCGCTGAGGCAGCGACTCCTCTGGTGGAGTGGCCTCTGACTTGACCCAGGAGGGTCTTGTTGTACTTGTCATAACAGAAAGTGATGCAATGAGCCAACCATTTGGATAGGCATTGCTTAGAAACAGCATTGCCTTCCCTTTTTGGAGCAAAAGAGACAAAGAGTTGATCTGTCTTTCTGAGACCATTCATCCTGTTAGTGTAGTATCTCAGAATCCGGTGAACATCCATAGTATGTAACAAATATTCCCCTTGATTGGAGTACTGCGTAAAAAAGGCGGGTAACTCTATGGACTGGTTCAGAGTACATTCTGCTACCACCTTGGGGAGAAACTTAGGATTGGTATGCAGAGCCACATGTTCCTTGTGGAAAATTAAGTATGGAATTTTACACATTAGGGCCTGAAGCTCGGAAATCCTCCGAGCAGAGGTAATGGCCATCAGAAAAAGTGTCTTCCAGGAAAGGAACTTTAAGTCTGCGGAAGCTGCCGGCTCAAAGGGAGGCAGAGTTAGTTTCTCACTTTCCTAGCCTCTACCAGAATCTCCACCACCTGGGAAGAAACTCCAAAGCGGGCCTGAGCTATGTCTGCAGGAGCCATGCATGAAGCTGAAGGGACTTGAGACCTGGATGGACCAGGGTCCCCTGATCCTGGGTCAGCAAACCTTGTGACAGAGGAAGAGGAAGTGGCTGTTCCTCTGAGAATTGTTGCAGAAGAGAGAACCAAACCTGCCTGGGCCAAAAGGGAGCGATCAGAATCATTCGTGCTCCTTCTGTCCCTAGTTTCTGCAAGACCCGTGGGATCAAAGGAATTGGGGGAAAGGCATAGACAAATCTGTCCTTCTGAGCTAGAGACAGAGCATCTGTCCAGAAAATGCTTCACTTTTGAAAGCACGAGCAGAAGACTGGAAGCTTTGCTTTTTGAGGGGAAGCGAACAGGTCTACCTGTGGTGTTCCCCAGTGTAGGAAGATATCGTCTAGGACCCCTTGATCCAGTTCCCACTTGAGGGCCCAGGTGGACGAGCGACTCAGCTTGTCTGCCAAGGTGTTGTCGACTCCTGGAACATGAACTGCCGTGAGGTGAAGGTCGTGTTGTACTGCCCAATCCCACACTCTCATTGCTTCCCTGCAAAGAGGGTAGAATCGAGTCCCTCCCTGTTTGTTGATGTATCATACCACACACATATTGTCCATCTGGATGGCTAGGTGGCCTGGAAGAAGATACAGTGGAGAGCTTGGAAGGCATAAAGTACTGCCCGAAGCTCTAGCACATTGATGTGAAGGGTTTGTTCGAGCTTGGACCAAGAGCCCTGGGTCCGATGAGGACCGAGATGGGCTCCCCAGCCTTCTCTCGAGGCATCTGTAGTCAGAGTCTGGGAAGGGGGAAGAATGAAGAATAGAACCCCCCGAAACAGGTTCTCTCTGACCATCCACCACTGCAAGTCTCGAACCATGGGAGAGGAGACCAGAACTAGCTGATCCAAGTCGTCCACCAATTGATCCCATTGGGAGCGAAGCGTCCACTGAGAAACCCTCATGTGGAGCCGAGCGCGAGGAACTGTCGGGATAGCAGCCGCCATGAGCCCGAGAAGGCGAAGAACTGACCTTGCAGTGACTCGCCTGCAGCCGGACAACAGGCTTACCTGAGTCTGAATAGTGGCTGCCCTGTCCAGTGGCAGGAAGGCCCTGCCCAGGGTCGTGTCCAGTATCGCCCTGATAAACTGGAGTCTCTGGGATGGGATCAAATGAGACTTGGAATGGTTGATGGTAATACCCAGGCAAGCAAAGACCTGTTGGGTAATGGAGAGGCAGCGCAGAAGTTCCTCCCTGGACGAGGCCGCTAGGAACCAGTCGTCCAGGTATGGGAAAACCTGCACTCCCCGGGTACACAGGTAGGCCACCACTACTGCAAGGCATTTGGTAAATACTCGGGAGCCGAGGAGAGGCTAAATGGAAGTGCCTTGAACTGGTAGTGGTCCCCCTGGAAAGCAAAACGGAAATATTTGCGGTGGGATGGGCGAATGGATATATGCAAGCAGGCATTCTGCATATCCAGAGCACACAGCCACTGGCCCGAGCGGAGGAGGGGCAGAAGGTTCTGCAGTGAGAGCATTCTGAACCTCTTGTATTCCACGAATAGGTTCAGGGAACTGAGATCTAGGATAGGTCTTACCTCTCCTGTCTTCTTCGGGACCAGGAAGAAATGGGAATAGTAACCCATTCCCTGAAGGGAAAGGGGAACAGGTTCTATCACCTTTTTCAGCAACAGAGCTAAAATCTCTTCCTGGACCAGAAGATGTTCCCAAGAGTACGACGACCTTTGGGGAGGGTGATGAGGTGGTTTCTGTAGAAACTCTATTGAGTGTCCTTCTGCAACTAGCTGGAGTACCCATGAATCTGTTGTTATCCTCTCCAAGCTCGGAAGGTGGAGGGAGAACCTCCTTCCTACCGGTTCCTCTGGGAAGCCTGGAGGCTGTGGGAGAGGGAAGGAGTCAGGTGGTGTGGGGCAGTGCCGCAGCTGAAGCACCCGCTGCTTTTTTGGGCGGAGGGGGCTTGACAGCTGTGGGGGCCCGGCGTTTAGTGGCCCGCTTTCCCGGAGGTTTCGCCTTTGGCCAATTCCGTCTGCGAAAGGGACGGCACTGCGGTTGATGGGGATGGTACATAGAGACAACGGACTTTAGTGCCGTCCCCTTCTCCTGCAGATCAGTGATGATGGCCTTGACATCACCTCTGAAGAGCACCGACCCCCGGAAGGGCGCTTCCTGTACAGCGGACTGCACTTCCGGGACCAACCCTGACACACGGAGCCAAGCATGACGTCGTAAGCCTACAGCGAAAACTGAGCTCCATCCAGCAGTGTTCACTGCATTGTAAGTCACACGAAGCATGTGTCGACTGGCTGAACGTGCAGAGCGGACAAGGTCAGACAGTTCCTGCTTGACTTGAGAGTCCGGCAGGGAGTCCAACTTGGTTTCCACCTCAGAAAGAACTGTCTTCTGGTAATCCCCCATGTGACCGACATAGTTCAGGGCCCTGATCTCCAGCGTGGAAGAAGCGAAAATCTTCTTTCCATACTGGTCCAGAAGGTGAGATTCTTTATCAGGTGGCGATGAGCTAAGGTGTTTTGGATTAGCTGACCGGCCGTGAGCCGCACTAATCACGACCGAGTCAGCTCGAGGGTGGGAATCTAAAAAGTCAACACCCTCTGGAGCCTGGTGTAGCCTGTTTGACTTCCAAAGAAGAGGGGCTAATGCCGACGGTTGTTTCCAAATAGTGGTAACAAGGTGGGCATGAGGCTCAATCCAGGGTGGCACCAAGGTGGGAGCTGTGACCGGCAGATCCAGATGCTCACTGAGTTTCACCCACTGTGGGTCTAGCTCCAAGGATTGGCACTGATGTACTGCTTGGATTTTACGTAGCAGCTCCGTGAAAGAAGGATCCTCTGGAGGAGACTTCGGAGGAGTCCTTGGCCTGGGCTTTGATGGAGAGCGAGGCTTGTTGTCCTTCTCGGAGCAGCCGTTGGTGGCATCCGAGGAGGAACAGGAAGAAACTGAAGAAGAGGATGACTCCCTTTCCCGTCTAGGGGGAGGAACGGACCCTTTGGGAAGCCCTCGGGGAAGCATGTCCTGCCCCGCTCTGGACCCAGAGGGTTTATCCCTAGTGTCTGGAGGAGGTGAGGGACTTTGTTGCCGTGGACGTACAGGAGCCTGTACTGGCACCATCGTCGGAAGACGACTCTCCATCTCTCTGGTGAGCTGAGCCTTGGCCTCAGCCCACCAGGAGGCTAGAGTCTCCTGCAAATCCACCGGGGGCTGGGGGGGTGGTAGAGGAGGATTAGGGGGATAAGGGTATGGGTTATACCCATAAGTCGAGTATCCATAATCCGACGGCGGGAAGCCTGACGTCGGGTTTTGTGGGGTTGGGTAGGCCGGTGCCGGGTACTACGGCATCGGATACTGCGGTCCCAGGTATGACGGTGTCGGATACGACAGGGTCAGGTACCCAGGAGCCGGGAGCTGCCAGAGCAGACGGCTCGCCAGAGGCCCCGAAAAGTGGAACTGGAACAGAAGGTCCGGCCTGGAAGGCCCGGGGCGGCGCCCGGGAGCGGATGTCGCCTGGGGTCAGCACTACTGGCGCCGGGCCAGCGGCCGAGGTGCCGCATCCGGCAGCTGACGCCAGATCAGCAGGAGGTTGATCCGACGGAGGAGAAACAGGGACCCTCAGCCTTGCCCGGGATGGAGGAGAAAATCCCGGGTCGGGCTGAAGAGACTCGGGACCCGAGGGCAGCGGCTGCAGGAGCCGTAACGGCGGACGGGAGAGTCCGCGCCGGCTCATCCGCCATGCGGACGCCGGGCAAAACCGACGCATCTTATCAGCGGATCCGGGCGGTGCCGGAGGGCCGTGTGTCCACTTAACGGATCCTTCGCCAGAGGCAGGCCGTGAAGGAGGGGTGGCTGGTCGCGCGCCGCCCCAAAGGGTCGGGCGACTTCACCGACCTTTCTTTGCGAACATCGGAGGAGCAGACATCTGGCTTATCGGAGCTGCCCACGCCGGTAGGCCGGAAAACCACGACTACTAGGGACGGAAGCCCAAGAGCCTGAGGCGCCTGGGGCTCGAGCGGAGCCTCGATAAGCGGCCAACGCCGCTCAAACCTCTAAGGTGGCTGGCGAGGAGCGGTCCCTGGGGGACGTTACTACTGCGACTCCTAAGTGAGTCGTGTGGAGAGGAGCCTTGTCCCAGTGCTTTCTTTGTCCTTTCTCTTGCGATGGCCTTCAGGAGAAGTGGACGCCTGTCAAGTTTTTGAGTTCCTTTTCCATGGAGCTCATCTTCTTTTGAGAATGTGGGCTTCCAGGACTGGGCTCGCCTTTCTCCAGGTGGCCATGTGAAACTCAGGCAGTGCTGGCACTTCTCAACTTGATGGTCTGGGCCTAGACAAAAAAGGCACATGGAATGGCCGTCCGTGTGTGGGAGTTGGGTGCCGCATGAGTCGCACTTATTTTTGTGCTCGGAGGGTGTAGGGGATGACATACACTGATGGATGACTGACGATTAAAGAGAAAAAGCGAGAAAACTTGGTAAAATAACCGACGAAAGGGCCTGACGAGCAGAGAACTTTTCCGCGAGGCGCTGGCATAAGCTAACGGCGGGAAAGAACTGGAAGGCGGGCGTGAGGGACCACCCCTTTATACCTACGTCGCCTGATGCCAGTCACCTGACGTGGGGGCTGGTCCCTCGCCAGGGACTGCTAGCTAGAAATTTTTCTGTGGGGTCCTGCAGCCTGCCGGCATCAGTCCTATATGTAATTACCTACTGCAAGAGCCCTCTCGAAGTAAGATCTCATGCTAGAAGCTGGCCTCAAAAATCAGATAGTAACAGAAAGCAGAGATCAAAACGCATTTAACTTGACTCCTATTTTTTTCAATGAATTTAAAAATGAAATAAAGCTAGAAATACCTAGTGGCTTTGCAGCTGTTAACTCCTCATTAGCCAGCAACTCAGCTTTAATGAATCTGTTAAGCCAAAAACTGGAGCAATTACTGATACAGACCACAGAAGTGGAATCCCGGGTGTCTTTGCTAAAAGTTTACCCAACTCAAAACAAATAGCTCAATATGACAAAACATTAGAAGAGCTTTGGAAAAAAATTCAAGATCTAGAAGACTGCTCCCGGTGCCAGAACTTAAAAATAATTGAGCTACCAGAAGGAGCAAAAGGAAAGAGTAGCACTTTACCATACTTTGAGAAGCTAATTTCAACCGCACTTGATAAAAAATGTCCTGAGGAATGCATAATTCTTGATTAGGCCCATCGAGTAGGTAAGGACATCAGTAAAAAAAGCAGATCAAGATTCAAGCTATCCCTGGCCAGTGTATATTAAACCACACTATTTCTCTGACCGTGAACTGATTCCGAAACACACCAGAATGAACAAAGGTCTGGTTGCAGATAGATATAAATTCTCAAAATAACATGACTTTAGAAACTCAATGTTACAAACAAGATAATCTTTTGATAAAGTCATCAGCATTTAAAAAAAAAAAAGGTTATCTGCTTTGCCTTATTAACTCCAGCAATTTTTATCCACAGACAAACAAGGTTCTTTGCGGACCCCAAAGTGGTAGAATTCCTTCTCAATCTGGATAAACAATCAGGATAACATAAAATTAAAGGGGTAAAATGAACTGAACAACCGTATCTGATTTATGCTCACACCCCTCCCCCCCATTTTTCAGGAATGAGTGTTTGACATTACGAAAATAAATTAATTTGCCTGTTTTGGTTTTTCTGCATATGAAATATAATGGCTGTTGGGTGGTTAGGATTACTGAAGTGCAAAAAGAAGTTAACTGAATCACCTAATTGGGATTGAGTAAAATTTAGCACTTGATACCATAAAACCAAGGGGGCCCTAGAAATGGTATAAGTAAGTAGGGAATGATGGTGATTAACCAACATCTATATTTAATAAAGCAGGGGAAAAGGGAGAAGGAAGCAAGGAGAGAGGGGAAAGACGAAAGGGAAAAAAAAAAAAAAAGAAGGATGTGGGTCCCCGGTCGCTTTTTTGGGTTAACCTCAGACATAATAAATGTAGCAGCAAGATAGCCTTGTACTCAGCGTACTGAATATACTGTACTAGGAACAACAAGCATTTGTCAATGCCGAACGTTCGCTTGCAGGTCTTTGCAGTGGTGTTTGGCATGTATGGTGCTTTACCCTAATGCCCTGTGCGACTGCTGGTATTTGGACAATAAAATGTCAGCATGACCTTTTTGTTAGCCCCATTGTGCGCTACATAGGCGGAAACACGTTTTTGGGCAGGATGTGAAAAATGACAGCTGTACTGCTCATAAGGAAGTGTGGTAAAATGGCAATGTTGAAAATCTGGAGTGTAAATATTGAAAATTCGCAAACCTAGGGGCATGGAACTGTGCAATGCACGCCAGAAACAGTCATTGTTAGTGGATTTTTTCACCAAATTGTCAACACTGGCATTTTAAAACCTCTGCTAATGAACAGTGTCACTGTGATTGTCTTACTGTGTGCCATACATTGATTTTGCACACCGACTGCGCCATTGCGCACTACATGGGCGGAAACATGTTTTGGGCAGGATGTGAAAAATGACAGCTGTACTGCTCATAAGGAGGTGTGGTAAAATGGCAATGTTGAAAATCTGGAGTGAAAATATTGAAAATTCGCAAACTTACGAGCGTGCGTAGGAACTGCACAACGCATGCTCATAAAACAGTTATTTTTAGGAATTTGTTCACCAAATTTTCAACATAGCCATTTTAAGATCTCTGCTCATGAACAGTGACACTGTGATTTTCTTAATGTGTCCCATACACTGAGTTCACACAGCGACTGTGCCATTGTGCGCTACATGGGTGGAAACACGTTTTGAGCAAGATGTGAAAAATGACAGCTGCAGTGCTCATAAGGAGGTGTGGTAAAATGGCAATGTTGAAAATGTGGAGTGAAAATATTGAAAATTCGCAAACTTACGAAATGTGCATAGGAACTGCGCAATGAACACTCGTAAAACAGTCATTTCCAGGAATTTTGTCACCAAATTTTCAACACAGCCATTTTAAGACCTCTGCTCATGAACAGTGTCACTGTGATTTTCTTAATGTGTCCCATACATTGAGTTCACACACGGACTGCGCCATTGTGCGCTACATGGGCGGAAACATGTTTTGGGCAGGATGTGAAAAATGACAGCTGTACTGCTCATGAGGAGGTGAGGTAAAATAGCAATGTTGAAAATCTAGAGTAAAAATATTGAAAATTCGCAAACTTATGAGCGTGCGTAGGAACTGCGCAATGCACACTCGTAAAACAGTCATTTTTAGGAATTTTTCACCAAATTTTCAACACAGCCATTTTAAGACCTCTGCTCATGATCAGTGTCACTGTGATTTTCTTAATGTGTCCCATACATTGATTTCGCGATAATTACCGCGCCATTGTGCGCCATATGGGCGGAAATGACGCTTTGGGCAGGATGTGAAAATGGCAGCTGTACTGCCTATGAGGAGGTGTGGTAAAATGCCAATGTTGAAAATCTGGAGTGGAAATATTGAAAATTGCGAAGCTCACTGAAAGCGCATGGGAACTGTGCAACGACGTCAGAAACAGTCATTTATAGGAATTTTTCACCAAATTTTCAATATTGCCATTTTAAAACCTCTGCTAATGAACAGTGTCACTGTGATTTTCTACTGTGTACTTATACATTGATTTCGACACCGACTGCGCCATTGTGCACTATATGGGCGGAAAGATGTTTTGGGCAGGATGTGAAAAATGACAGCTGTACTGCTCATAAGGAGTGTGGTAAAATGGCAATGTTGAAAATCTGGAGTGAAAATATTGGAAATTACAGAAACTTCTGATGCGTAGGAACTGCACAACATGGCTAAGTAAAACAATTCTTGTAGAATTTTTTCACCAAATTTTCAATATAGCTATTTTAAGATCTCTGCTCATGAACAGTGACACTGTGATTTTCTTAATGTGTCCCATACACTGAGTTCGCACACCGACTGTGCCATTGTGCGCTACATGGGCAGAAACACGTTTTGGGCAAGATGTGAAAAATGACAGCTGCACTGCTCATAAGGAGGTGTGGTAAAATGGCAATGTTGAAAATCTGGAGTGAAAATATTGAAAATTCGCAAACTTACGAGCGTGCGTAGGAACTGCGCAACGCAGACTCGTAAAACAGTCATTTTTAGGAATTTTTTCACCAAATTTTCAACACAGCCATTTTAAGACCTCTGCTCATGATCAGTGTCACTGTGATTTTCTTAATGTGTCCCATACATTGAGTTCGCACACCGACTTCGCCATTGTGCGCTACATGGGCAGAAACACATTTTGGGCAGGATGTGAAAAATGACAGCTGTACTGCTCATGAGGAGGTGTGGTAAAATGGCAATGTTGAAAATCTGGAGTGTAAATATTGAAAATTGAAGAACGACTGAAAGCGCAAGGAGGAACTGCGCAACGCACGCTTGTAAAACAGTCATTTTAGGAATTTTTTCACCAAATTTCAACATAGCCATTTTAAGACCTCTGCTCATGAACAGTGTCACTGTGATTTTCTTAATGTGTCCCATACATTGATTTCAAGACAATCGACTGCGCCCATTGTGCGCTACATGGGCGGAAACACGCTTTGGGGTGAGATGTGAAAATAACAGCTGCACAGCTCATAAGAAGGTGTGATAAAATGGCAATGTTGAAAATCTGGAGGAAAATATTGAAAATTAGCGAACTTACGGATCTCTATGTAAGAACTGCGCAACGACGTCAGAATGTCATTTTTTAGAATTAATATGATTGTTTGGGGACCCTTTCATGACGATGTCATTATAGAGTGTTACGAGCTCAAGAGTGATTTTGCGAGTGACTGCGAAATCACCTTCGGACCTTAACAACGCCATGACAGTGACATCATTCATAAGAAGGGGTCCCAAAAACCCCATGTTGAAAATTTGGGGAAAAAATTCCAAAAAATGACTGAGATATGCAATAAAGTTGAAACCCCCCATCTAGCCCATTATACAGCTTACCGGCATTTCCTCAGTTCGCGGTAGCCTTTGAAGAGTGCAGACGTGTTCCCGTCCACCGAAGATCCTCATGCCAGAGTCCGGAGGTAAGTATGGGGTGGGGTGGGGAGGCTGGGTGCAGTGGTGGGTGCGGGTTGTGGGGGGCTGGGAGACGCGCTGCAGGACCGCTTTTTATTTTACAGGTTAAAAAAAAAAGACGACGTGGACGCTTGCCACGCTGGGGTGGGCCCAGCGCAGCAGAAGATGGCTGGGGCGCCGAGGGGATTGGGCACCCCGCCGGCAACAAAAGTGAACGCTTGCCACGCTGGGGTGGCCTATGAAAAGGTCTGCCCCTGCCCCCGGAATGCTGCCTCTGGGGAGTGGCTTGCCTTTCCTTGGCCTGAGCACTCCTATAGGTGGTCCTGTACTCATCCATTTTCTTCATGTACTGTAGTTCTCTGTCTGCTCCCCAAACAGAGAATTATCAACCACAGGAAAATCCATGGCCTTAGTCTGGGTATCCTGAGACAGGCTACTACATCTGAGCCAAGCCATCCTACGTAGGGCCACAGATGTAGCCATGACTCTAGACGAAACATCATTGGAGTCCACTGCAGCATGAAATTGCACCTTGGATCCCTCAATACCATCTGCAGCCACCTGCTCCAGCTCCTTGGCCAGCTGGCCAGGGATCTGTTTAGCTAGAGCCATCACAGTGTCCCATCTAGACTTCTGGTATCTAGCTGTGTAGGCCATATAATAGCCTGCCTGAGTCCCAAAGATGCTGCCATGTACTGTTTCTTTGCCATGGCATCAATCCTCCTGAAGTCCTTATCTGGGGGGTGTGAAGCCAAGGGTATATTTGCCTTATCACAGGCAGCAGCATGCACTACCCCAACATGGCTGCATTGCTGGGAAAGGAACTCCGTATCTGAGCCTGAAAGAGTATACCTCTTGTCCATTCTTCTGTCCACAGGAGGTATAGAATTAGGAGTCTTTAAAATTTTAAATGTCTGTTTCCCAAAAGACTTATGGAGGGGAACAGCCTCCTGGACTCTGGGATGTCCATCATCTCAACATAATCAGGTGCCTCCCGATCCTCTACTGCTTCCTCCATAGGAAGCTGAAGAGTTTCAGCCACTTTTTTGTAAAACATAAAGTGGGAAGGGGACTCAGAAAGCCTAGGAGGAGAAACCCCTTAAGGTCTGTCTGGGGAGATGTCCGGATCAATGGGCACATCCAGACTTTCATAATCACCATCACTATCCTCATACTCTCCTTCCTCCTCCTCCGGTTCATAAAAATCCTCTAAATTATAATCCAGAACTGGGGGAACTGACCAAAACGAGCCCCTAACCGATGGTGCCGGTTTGGTCGGAACCGCAGTTAGCGATTGAACAATCCTTATCGCTTTGGCTATTTCATCAGCGGTCGGAGAAAGAAATTGTGGATCCGAACCGGCTGACTTATCCCTTCTTTTTTCTTACTGGAACCGACTCAGAGTCGGTTCCTCCTTGGTTCGAAGTTTCACCCTGGTCAGAGGGGTTTCTTCGTTCGGTTGAACCGAACAGGCTGGCCATCCGGTCAGCGGACTTTTTGGCCTCCCTTTCCCTCAGCCTTCCTACTCTCTTTTCCAGGGTAGCTGTGGGAAAACTTTTGCAAATCTGGCAGTCTGAATCGAGATGGTCAAACCCCAGACAATAAACATAGGTGGTGTGGGGGTCAGCCTTAGCAAAGGCTTCCCCACACACACTACAGTGTTGAAACCCAGTGGGCCCGGTTTTTCTCTTGGGTTTCTCAAACATGGCCAGTCCTAACCAAACTTACCCTTTTTTCCGCAATCCACCAGGCAAGACACTCTATCGGTTCCTGACCGTGTTACGGGTTGTGAAAAACCGTAATGAAATCCATTTTTTTTTTAGAACCGATAAGGACCGGTTACCACACTCTAAAAAGCAGAACAAACTTTTTTAACAAACTTGATCGGTTCAAACCGAACCGATCCGACGTTTACAAGTTCCACACAGAAGCTAACAATAATAAACCTATCTAGTACTCACAGTACCACAGACAGAGACTGAACCGAGAGGTTAGATGGATAAATTCGGTTGAAACCGAGGGGAAAAAAACAACACTTTAACCAACTAAATTGAACCGAGCAAAGGAGAAATCTCCAGAGCGACTGTTCAGTGAGGTGGAGTAAAGAATCTGGCGATTTGGGTTCAAACAACAACAGACAGAGTCTCAACCGAGCTCGAGCTCAGCGTTCCATGCCTTGCATGGAAAGTTAACTCTTTCTTCTCCGGGGCAGTTCAAAGGTTGGATATCACTGCAATAGTCAGAATACAGCAAGACTACATGTTGTTTGAATGGTCAATACATCATAGCTGAATGCACAGTAGGTACGATAAAAATGACTATCATTAATTTACATGGCACAAATGAAAACTCACCATCTTTCTGCAATGACGTATTCTTTGAAATGGCAACATTCCCTGCTCCCTATATTATGGGCAGGATTTCAATCTGATTTTTGATCCAAAAATAGATAAATCATCTGTTATTACTGATAAAATAACTTCCACTACGCAAAAAGCTAAACAATTTATTTCAGATTTCAATCTTCTAGACATTTGGCGCCATTTTAACCCACACATGAAACAATTTTCTTAATTTTTCTCCAATTTACCCAAACTATTCATGGTTAGATGTATTTTTAGTTTCACACTCCATTATTCATTGTATTAAAAAAATAGAATATAAAAACATAATAATTTCAGACCTTGCACCCCTTCATCTACAAATTTTGGTAGCCCCATGCCAACCAAAAGACATATTTAAATTTGCCCCTATCTTACTTAAAGATCAAAACTTCAAACAATTTATGCAAAAGGAAATTTATTTTTCAAACACATTATTAATGAATCCAATTGGAAATGGACATGGGATGGCTTTAAGGCTTATGTTGGGAGACTAGCAATTTCATACAACAACAAAAGAAAAAGGGATAGAAATAAAAAAATGCAAGATTTGGAAAACTTAATTGCCCAAACAGAAGCCCAACACTGCAGCACAAATGAACTTAATGTCTTACAACAACTCATAATTCATAAAAAAACAATACAACCTTTTAGCTACAGAAGAAGCTGAAAGGCAGCTTTTACGGACACAGAGCAAATACTATGCTACTGGCGACAAGCCACACAAAATTATTGCTTGGCAGCTTAAAAAAGAATCAGAGGAAAACAGAATTCCAACAATTCAAATGTCAGATGGCAACACTACTAATGACCCAACCAAAATCAATAATACTTTCAAAGAATTTATCAAGATTTATACAAGACAAAACATCCAGGTCCAAATGCCCATATTAAATCTTTTTTTGAGAAAACTGATATACCTTCCCTTATACCTGACCGAGCAGCCCCTCTGGATGGAGAAATTACCCTTCAAGAGATTATAACTGCCATTAACACATTGTCTCCTGCCAAGACACCCGGGCCCAGTGGCATTCTCATAGACATTTATAAAGAATTCAATATCAGTTTATCCCCTTACTTAAAATTCATCTACAATTATATAAATCAACACAAATATATGCCTGACTCATTTAAAGAAGCAAAAATCATATTTTTTTTAAAAAAAGGACAAAAACCTACTTTACCAGGATCTTACCTCCCAATATTATTGATTAATTCAGATGCAAAAATTCTGTCGAAGATCCTTGCCACCAGGTTGTAGGGGGTTCTCTCATTAAGGGACACATGCTTAAAGACAACATATGAAGAACCACAAAAATCATTGATTCCTTTAAAAAATCGAATTATTCATTATTATCCCTCAATGCTGAGAAGGCTTTCAATAGGCTTGAATGGGATTATATCAAATACTGTATGGAAAAATTTGGTTTTGGTCCAAAATACAGGGGATGGGTAGATGTCCTTTATTCTGACCTGGTGGCAAGGATCAAGACCAATCAAACAGATTCTGAGCTGTTCGCCCTTCAGAGAGGCACAAGGCAGGGATGTCCCCTCTCCCCTCTCATACTTGCATTAGCTACTGAACCCTTTGCAATTGCTGTTCGTAGTAGTGATAAAATTAAGGGAATACATCTAGGAAACATGGAACCCTGGATAATCCTTTATGCAGATGATGCCTTATTATACTTATCTGATATCAATAGTAATTTCCCACATATTCCAGAACTAATTACACATTTTGGACAGGCCTCAGGATACAAAGTCAACTGGGTAAAGTCTGAACTATTAGAGTCACCTCTACATTCCCATCCTGTTAAAAGTGGCCAGTGGCCAAAGTTTTGGTGACCAGTGGCCAAGGTTTCAGTGACCAGTAACCAAAGTTTTATACAAGTTTATCAACAACAACATTTATATGTAGTTGGCTAACCAAAAGATTGAGAACATAGAAAAGGTGTAAAAAGGCTTGCAGTGGCTAGTAAAGTGGCTAGTGAAAGGTGCAAGTGAAAGGTGCAAGTGGCTAGCAGATAACTACATAATACCACCATATGTATGTGGGTGCCCGGGTTCAAAAGGGGTTAAGGCCCTTTAAATAATTGTAGAAAAATAGGTGAAGTGCATAAGCAGTGTTTATGAACAAATGTTTGAACAAAATTAGTTTTGCTCTGCTCAAGCAGAAATACTGTGTCTGTAGCTCAAAGTCGTAGCCAAGATAAGGTGCAGCTGCTTCAACTGACTGCAGTTTAGCCTTGGCTAGTACTATTCCTCATCACATAATTGCTTGTGTTTAAGAATGTGTACAGCAAAAAGCTGATAAGAAATAATTATATTTTTGCTTTGGCCACTGTCTACTAAAAGGCTCTTTGTACTGAGGTTTTTTTTTTTTTTTTGCAGTTCTAAGCAATTTATTTTAAATAGTGTAAAAGCCTTATTTTTGTTTCCTGCCTCCTACAGCATGTTATTTTTAATAATGTAACATTCCCAGACCACCTGTTTTTCTATCCAAGGATGCTGATAAGCAAGCTCCCCTGTCTCAACTAAGTGTCAAATGTATCTTATAACCAAGGTCTTTCTTGGCCAATGTACTTCCGAGTCTTTGTATCATGATTTTATTGAATGACATAGTGTCTAGGTTAAAATTTGCTGTAGTAGTCTTGGAAATTTCCACTATGCATTTTTGGTGTAAACAATTTGGGTATAAATACAGGACCTAAGTGTCATGTCCAATATGTCCAATAGGAATAGCCACATCTGCTATGGATGCTTCAACACCCAGAAAAAGGGAGCAATTTTGCTTCATTTTTTCTGAACACCTGTAGCCCTGGTGGTAAAAAGCCATCAGCTGTTTAGAATTAATCATGTTAGAGGTAAAATTGTTAGAGCTTATTTGGGTATTAATAAATTGCAACTGATTTAAAGCAACATCTGGTGTCAGGTGGCTTTATTGGATTATCAGGGACCACTAACCATGAACCTTGTACTTTTACTACCTTACTGTCATCAGTGTGGTATAGTTTCTTTATTTACAAACTGACCTAGCCAGCCAGGAGGTGGTTTTGGTTCTGGTCTCGGTAAATCCGGGAAAGCCTAGTGTTTACTCTAAACAGGGTCTGCGCAGGTAAGGGTCATAACCTAACTGTGGGGCTGGGAAAAAGCGTCTAAGACTCTGAGTGTTCGAGTGGACTTGAACCTACAGGAAAGGTCTATGGAGCAGCTAAAAGATGGGTAAGGGTAATGTATATGTATGGGGAAGGGGGGGTCTGAGGACCCCAAGCTTAGGGATATGTGGAGAGATGTATTAAGGAAAAATCTCTCAAACAAACAAGGGAAACTGCCCTTGTAATTTGTGCCTGCAAGATAGCAGGTCAGAGGAAAGAGGAAGTATATACTGCTAAAGCTGATGATGGCTTTCACAGTTCAGGCTGCTTTTAGTAGAAAAGCGGTGTCTGACCAAGTAACGTTAGAGAAGCAACATTTAGAGAAAGAAAAACAACCACTGTGGATGCATACACAATAGGTGTGACTACAGACGGGTTGATTTCAAAATCCCCCCTTCCCCATGTTCACTATCTGAGCAGCTTGAATTTTTTTTGTATCAATTTCAAGTTCCATTGCCTAGAGGCTGAAACATTTGATCCCAAACCCAGGTACTGGGGACCTCCACTAGTTGGATTTCAACCTAGTACTGCTACAGATTTTATTGTTGAACTGCAAACCAGAACTCTGGGAAAAGACTTGGTTTTGCAGGTTACTGAAATGGACACAAAAGAAACCTTCTTTGAAAGGGTTAATAGCTGTAGCACTTGGAAGTAATCATCAAGGTTTTGTGGTCGTTCTTCTGGATCGGACCGGTGCATCAGGACAGAAGAAGGAAAATATATCAGCACAGGGTAAGTCTGTGTATTTTGTTTTTCAAGTTTTTTTTAATTGTTGTCTGTATCATTTTTGCAATATACACACTGAACAAGGTAATGCTCTCTCTCTCTCATTTTCCAGTGTATATCTGTGTTCTGTAACTATTTTATTTTGTCTAGGTTGCTCTGAAGATAATATTGGCTGCCTTCGGAGCAGAGCATGTTATAGTAAAGAAAAAAAAAGGTAGCTTCTTTGCCTCATATTTGACTGTTTTAATTAGTTTTTTAAATAAAAGATTTGTTCTGCCTAGATAGGGTCAGTCAGTGAAGGACTTTCATACGTGAAGAGATATGATGTCATAGATTGCAATGTGTAAAAAGATTTGTAGTTTGCAGATAATGTGCCAAGCAGATGCTAGGTGAAGATGTAATGTGTTAACAGCTATGAATGACTTTATCATACTTCTAGTTAAAACCAGAAACTTATTGCTAAAGAGAAGTAAAATGTTAGTCACAAAGATAAATGGCCGAGTGCCATATTTTGGCTAGGCGCCAAAGGGTGTAACCATGGTCTCTTAGATGTGTCTTCACTTACAGATGGTCTGTTGTGCTGTATTTTCAAATAAGATCTTGTTTGGCTTCAAATAAACAGAAATAAGGAAGTTTCATTTTATAAGGTAGTTAGAAGGTGTTTGAAAAGTTTTATTTTGAAAAAATAATGTGGCATGGAGATATATAAATTTGTTGGTTTAAGTAGTTGTAGTGTGTTACAAGATAGGCAGCAGGCAGCACATATCTAAAACAGTTACAGTTTTCTAATGAAACTATGGGCATTACCTCAGCAAATTGGTGTCAAATAATGTGAGTCTTATTTTGTGTTAAGCTTTTCTTTTGTGTGTGTGTGTGTGTGTGTGTGTGTGTGTATATATATATACTGTCTTAGCCAGCAGCTTTTCATTGCGCTCTTTTATTATTAAAAGATACTTTAATATCAGTAGTGTTCAAGGACACTACAGAAATAGCCGGTATGAGCAACCCTTGCTTGCACACTGTGTAACCTTTTGCACGTTACTTGACCTTCTTGTGTTTCAACATTTTATGTTACTATCAGTTCAAACTTGATGTGTGTTCCCTACCTAAAGCACCAATTTGTACACAAAATGTATGTTTTCATGGAAGCACACCAAGGGTGAACCCTACCATATTATTTTTTTTTATATATTTGCACTCTGTCCAAGCAAAAAGGACAGACCTTTTTTTTTTCTGGGCTTGCAGCCAACACAGCCAATACTCAAGGCCTTCTTCTATGAAGGTTTGATTGTAGCACAGCTCCTTTAGTCCTAAACAATATCATGGGATTCCCCTACTACGCAAGGTGCTTAAGGGAGGGGGGGTTACTCATTACCCCCAGCATTTTTTTTATATATCTACAGTATACTGTTAAAAATAAATATTACAGCTGTTTTGCGAGAGTTTACCATCTACAGTTAAAAACGACTTTTGTTTTTATATGTGAGCATGGTGTAATCATTTTTTTCTTTTAAAAATGTATTCTAAGATATACGTACGTATGATATTACCATCAATCCGGATCTTTTATGAACTCAGCTAACATTTTGTCATGCTTAGGATATGGGAACCCAGGGACGCTTGACTTCTTTTATCCTATCAAAATAATCTTGTTTTATTTTCAGCATTGTGTACGTTGTTGTTTTTTTCTTTTCTTTCTTTCTTCTAGGGAAAAGGAAGTTTCCCATCTTCTAGTAAGTTATGAAACTTACTAAACTAATTGCAATATAATTTTGTTATAATTTAAAAAGTATATTAGGTGGGGACTGCAATGGGGCCAACCCATTACCATTTATCCAGTGCACACCTTTTTGAGGTGCTGCATGACTGGACACTAATATTGCCAAACCATTTCTGGTTCAATATCCATGTCACCATCCACAGCTAACCTTTTTATCGCTACAGTATTCGAGCTGCCTCTTCCACCACAGTAGGAGCTTGGGGGGCATACTATCCTTCCTTCCAGTGCAATACCCACAAAGGTTGCAAGTTACATCACTGTCTCCCCATAAGGCTAAACAAAAGAAAATGTGTATTTGCTAATAACTGTCTCTTATTTACAGGTTTTGAAAAGACCCAATGTATTTTAACAGTATACCCCAGCTCAGTTCCTCTGCTTTTTCTAGTGCAAACAGTTAAACCTCACACCTATCATTGGTATAAGGGCTTCTGCTCCCAGCAAGTAATCAGTCAAGCTGGAGGGGGGATTGTGTATGTATTTCCACATATTCAATCTTTTGATTGTCTTTTCAGCTTTCTTATCCTGTCAGATAAATACAAAATAACTTCTCATAGCCTTACAGCAACGGATGCAATTACCTGCCTTCTAGAAGCACAAACAAGTTTCTATAATTTCAAAGTTCTAAAGCATCACATACCCTGAAAAAGCCTTACAAGTTAACAAAAACAGAGTGGTGGATTGCTCAAATAATTATTTCAACCAAAACTAAGGTATTTTTACCAAGGACTGCAACTTACAAACTTAAACTGTGCTCCACCCTTCTGCAACTTATTCCATAGATATGCTCAACAAGTAAATTCACAATGGTCTAAGATTCCTGGACTATGAACTAAACTTGCAGTCTACATTTGTTCTGTTTAAAATGTATTTTATGCATTATGCTCAAAACTGACATTGTTCTATTGCAAAAATGCTTATGTTTTATGTTTATGTTATAATGATTTGATATACATCTTGCTACACTTTACCAAGTGTATAATCAAAAAACTGCTCCACATTTATGAATGTTTTTAATTCCCATAACCAAACCTAGATATTGGGGCCAGCATTGCTGATCCACCCCTACAATATGTTCCAAGCAAAACCCCAAATAAATGCTCTGTTTGTCTCATTACTTCCTGGTACACCTGGAAAATAAAGTGCACTCTATGCAGGTTTTGTGATTTTAAATCTTAACAATTATAATATGGCAGAATTTAGATTCTGCTCCAGAACCTATGCTTCAAGGTTCCGTGGTAGACCCATTCACTTGTCACAGGTGCAACAGGTACTATTATTAGTTGGCATAGGCCAACAATATATATATATATATATATATATATATATATATATATGTCCCACTATTGTATAGTGTAACAGGCATACTGCCACAAATTATATGTTTAAAGTGTGTTATTATAACATTACAAGATTTTATAACACAGGTCTCAGGCCTGCCAGCAACACATACTGTACACAGGGAAATCATGTTCATCATTGTCATAGCCTCTTCTGCGATTTGAAAGCAGAGTGTAACCATGACATTGTCATGGATTCACAGATGGTCAAATGGTATTACTGGACCTCGGCCTGCACCCCCAGGTGTGCGGCCAATGCCCCATTTTTAATTTTCTCTTTCTACAATTGTCAGAAATGCAGGATTTGTCACACCACTCTTTACAAAACAAAAAGGTTATTGGTTTAACAGATTGTTATTTATGTGTTCTTAACTCAGTTCCTAACACACTTTGCAAGTTTGCAGGTTTCTACGGTGTGGCACAAATAACATCTCCACGTACAACAGCATTAAAACATTCATCTAAGCTGCAAAAACCTTCATCTTTTTTCCTGAAAAGAAAACAACTGTCACAGCTTCAATGTCATCACCATCTTTGTGCCTGACTGATTCCATATAAGGACTATTACATGAAATAAATTATTACCTATTCAACTGTAATGTTTTCTTCCAATTACACATATTTGTAGAACTTCAAATCAACTGAAAAAGGTCCAGCCAATTCAGACTCTACAATCAAGCTTATTGTTTCTGCTTACTATGAGGCTAAGTCTGGGGTAGGGGCAATCCCCTAACTTCAGCAATAAGATTTTTCTTCAACTGATCTTCAAGCAAGACATCCATTTTCTTCACTGCTGCTTGTTCCAAACATGGCTGGTATTTTACTGTATACAAACTTATTGCTCTGTTATGGTCTGTGTTCTTAACTGTCTTATTGTAAACTATTACTACTTTTTTTATGGACTGATCATCTTTGTGCAATGGTGTAATCAACCTCCACAACACAAATGCCATGTCAGTGTGTGTGTGGCTACTCCATTAGCAGGACTTGGTGTGCAATCTAATGCGCCCCCTGGCAAGACCCTTTTCAAATTCAGTTATCCAGCAACCCGCAGCCTGAACACTGACTTTCTTACTATGCTGGTGTTTTGTTTTTAAATTACTGTCTGCATAGCTCCATGTTCCTTGTCAAGTTATTACCTTTCTGCAAATTATATTTCACCTGTACTGTAACTACGCCAACTTGTGGCTACTTATATGAACTTTATGGACTGTTAATTTCATAGACTGTTACTTGTATGAACTTACTAAACTGGTCATATACATTTTATAATGACCTATCTGTTAAGAGATTATTAACAGATTCTTCAATCAAGCTCCAAGGGTGTGACACACCTCAACACCCGGCAGCATCTACCTTATCCACTCTCAAAGCGCATTCCATGAACTCTTCTTCATCAACAGATATTGTTATGTCATATTGTGTTCTATGTGATATCACATGTTAACATCTTTTCACATATTTCAATTGTGGCGTTGACATCCCTGAGTTCTGCACTATGTTTTACAAACACACCATTTGTGCTCCATCTGTGACCACCCCTTTACCAACTCCAGAACAGGATGCCTTTCATGGTTACCTTAAATATCTGTATGCTGGCAACCAGTTTTAAAAAAAGGTTTATTTAATTTTTATTTAATAATTAGCATCTATATTTTTATGTTCAATTTTGCGAAGGTTCAGGGTCCCCCATCAGGTTCCCCCTTGCCTTTGAGGTGGGGACTGTTAAAAGTGGCCAGTGGCCAAAGTTTTGGTGACCAGTGGCCAAGGTTTTAGTGACCAGAAACCAAAGTTTTATACAAGTTTATCAACAACAGTTATATGTAGTTGGCTAACCAAAAGGTTGAGAACATAGAAAAGTTGTAAAAAAGCTTGCAGTGGCTAGTGAAAGGTGAAAGTGGTTAGTCAAAGTTGTAAGTAGCTAGCAGATAACTACACAATGCCACCATATGTATGTGGGTGCCCCAGTTCAAAAGGGGTTAAGGCCCTTTAAATAATTGTAGAAAAATAGGTGAAGAGCATAAGCAGTGTTTAGGAACAGATGTTTGAAGCAAAATTAGTTTTGCTCTGCTCAAGCAGAAATACTGTATCTGTAGCCTAAGGTCATAGCCAAGATAAGGTGCAGCTGCTTCAACTGACTGCAGTTTAGCCTTGGCTAGTACTATTCCTCATCACATGACTGCTTGTGTTTAAGAATGTGTATAGCAAAAACTGATAAGAAATAATTATATTTTTGCTTTGGCCACTTTCTATTAAAAGGCTCTTTGTACTAAGGTTTTTTTTTTTGCAGTTCTAAGCAATTTATTTTAAGTAGAGTAAAAGCTTTCTGTTTCCTGCCTCCTACAGCATGTTATTTTTAATAATGTAACATTCCCTGACCACCTGTTTTTCTATCCAAGGATGCTGATAAACTCCCCTGTCTCAACAAGGTGTCAAATGTATCTTATAACCAAGGTCTTTCTTGGCCAATGTACTTCCGAGTCTCTGTATCAAGATTTTATTAAATGACATAGTGGCTAAACTTTGCTGTAGTAGTCTTGGAAATTTCCACTATGCATTTTTGGTGTAAACAATTTAGGTATAAATACAGGACCTAAGTGTCATGTCCAGTGTGTCCAACAGGAATAGCCACGGCTGCTATGGATGCAAAAAGGGAGCAATTTTGCTTCATTTTTTTCTGAACACCTGTAGCCCTGGTGGTAAAAAGCCATCAGCTGTTTAGAATTAATCATGTTAGAGGTAAAACTGTTAGGGCTTATTTGGGTATTGATAAATTGCAACTGATTTAAAACAACATCTGGTGTCAGGTGGCTTTATTGGATTACCAGGGACCACTAACCACGAACCTTGTACTTTTACTACCTTACTGTCATCAGTGTGGTATAGTTTCTTTATTTACAATCTCCTACAACTATTAGACTGTCCCGTGAAAAAAGTTAATCAAATTAAATATTTGGGAGTAATCCTGGATTATGATCTTACTAAATTGAACAAGAAGAATTTCAACAGCACATTGAACTTAGTTAAAGATAATCTAAATAATTGGCAATCATTACCACTAACTCTGGTAGGAAGAGTTAATGCATATAAAATGAATTCTCTCCCAAAATTTCTCTTCCTATTTCAAACTCTTCTGGTGGAGCTGCTTGAATCCTTCTTCAAACAAGTTGACTTAATACTGAGGAAATGCCTATGGAAGGGCAAACGACCAAGGCTTAAACTAGACAAATTATATTTGAAGAAGGAAATGGGTGCACTTGCACTACCTAACATAAGATGGTATTAATATGTAGCTAATATTTTATTCATGTAAAATTTATTTAAACCGGTTCTGAAAGATTCATCAGCCATAACAGAAACGTCAAAAACCCCATACAAAAATGTCAAACATTGGATTCTTAGTGGTCCTAATCATTCAGACTACTTCCCTACTACAATTCCATCCAAAACACTAAGTAAATTATGGGATCAAACTCTTAAGCTACTTAAAGTGATTCTGTCATGTTTGCCGTAGCAAATGGGAGTAGTAACCTGTCGGAGTTGTGAATCAATCTCCTACCATTCAAACTGCCAAAAAGTGCTATTTTCCATGAAAAAAATGCTTTTATTTCTGTGCTCTCCTTCATTTGAATAACCCTGCCCCTTTTTTTCTCAGAGCTGCAACCCCCAGCCGTGACATCATGCAAGGAAAACAAAGTTTTTAAGCACTATATTGAAACAGAGACCTCTGTTGGTCAGTCTTGGTATTGGAGACATCCTTTTTCTTTCCCAATTTTGGACTCGTTGCAGAAGATGGACACCAAAGAAAAAGAAAAGTAGCCTCACCCATAATTACACTCCTGAACTACTTATAGTCATTCAGGCCCTACTGTATAACATGAATCATAGAAAGGTATCATCATGCTCCCACATTCTGGTTGGAGCTGCCACTTCAGACCTGTCACTTCACCAACAGACAGTAAAAGTCAAACATCTACATAGATAGGCAAATTATCTTTTTGGTCTATCTGCATCACAGAAACAGTTTTCCAGAAACTTTTCTACAGACAGTACTGCTGTAAACACTACCGACATAGGAGATTATGCTTTGATAGGGAGACAGAAAAATAAGATATGCACTGCACCCACAATGCCCTGCTACATATATATACATGCACACACACATATACATACACACATATAGATATACAGAAGTTGACAGCAGATAAGGGCCTACAGCCCACCAAGTTTGCCCATGTGCACACATACTTAGCATCTTCAAGCTTCTCTAGAACTAGGTTATATGTCTTCATATTAGGAGCTATTCTGCAGTCCCCACTACCAAAATAAGGGACTGCACCTCTGAGTGACAACCATTTAAGTCAACTTTATAATTTACCCAGAAATCCTTGTTGCTTTATGTAAAACACTGACAGTTCCCTTGCATGACATCATTCTGGGGGTGTGGCTGCACATAGAAAACTGGAGGGTGGGCAGAAACAAAAACATACAAAACAATGACTGTGACAGACTTTTTTACAGAACAAACTGCAGCTTCAGCATCTGAAGCATGGGTGGCAATGGCATACTATGTGAAAAGTACAGTTACGTAAGAACTTACCGTAACAGTAGATCTTCGAGAGGAGCTCTTGCAGCAGGCTATTACATTTAGGACTATGCCGCAGGCACTAGGACCACACGGTGAAAAACTTCTGCCGGCAATACCACCGGGGACCGCCCCCACGCCGGCCCCACCCCGACGTCGGTCAGGGTATAAGAGGGGGCGGACCCAGCCCCACCTCAGTTCTCCGCCAGTGCCAAGCAGAAGGCCTGACAAGAGAGGAGGCGAAGCCCACCATCTAGAAAGGAAAGAAAAATAGATCTGCACACTCCGAGGGGGAAGGCGGGAGGGAAGCAGCGCCTGCTGCAAGAGCTCCTCTCGAAGATCTACTGTTACGGTAAGTTCTTATGTAACTGTACTATCTTAATTTCGAGTGGGAGCTCTTGCAGCAAGCTATCACATTTAGGACTGAATCCCAAGCAGTCTCACAGCAAGAAGGTAGCTGACCCCGGGAGGAGGAATATGCTGACTCCAGAGGCCCTAGGACAAAAGTCCTTGTAAGACTGCAAGGCCGAAGCCAGCACGGCATCTGGAGAAGATATCCAAGCTATAATGCTTGATAAAAGTATGCACCGAGTTCCAGGTCGCGGCCGCACAAATGTTCTGGATAGTGACATTCCGCATGGCGGCAAAAGAAGCTGACACTCCTCTAGTGGAGTGGCCCCTAACCAGGCCCGGCAGGGGTTTATTGTGATGCTCGTAGCAAAACGAAACACAACGGACTATCCATTTAGAGATAGTCTGCTTGGACACCGGTTGACCCGAGCGATGTGGTGCAAAAGCCACAAAGAGCTGCTCCAATTTACGGTGTTGAACCGTTCTGCTGAGGTAATACCTCAGGGACCTGTGGACATCCAATGTGTGGAAGACAGCCTCCCCTCTATTAGAAGGGGAAGGAAAATAAACCGGCAGATCAACTGACTGGTTGAGGGACAACTCCGAGACCACTTTGGGAAGAAACTTAGGATTAGTTCTGAGGGAAATCCTTTCCCTATGAAAAACCAAATAGGGCTCTTTACACATTAGAGCCTGAAGCTCGGAAACCCTCCGAGCCGAAGTGACAGCAACCAAAAAACAAACTTTCCAAGAAAGGTAACGCAGCTCACAACTTGCTGCGGCTTCAAAAGGAGGGAGGGTGAGTTTCTCCAACACAAAAAGGAGGTCCCAGGGTGGGACAGAGTCTTTAACAGGAGGTCTCATGTGTAGAATCCCCCTAAGGAAGGCGTGGGCTACATCGAGCTGTGCCAATGCTCTCTCTCCCATGAGAGCATGATAGATGGAAATTGCCCACATGTGCACCTTGATAGAGGAATAACTCAGGCCTTTCTCGTACAAGGAGAGGAGATACTGCAAAGTGGAGTTCACAGGGCAGGTGACGGGATCTAAATGTTGCAGCAAGGCCCAAGACAGAAACGCTCCACTTCATAGCGTAAGTGAGCCAGAGAGGTTTTCATGGATGCTAAGACCTCCGCCACTTCCGGGAAACCCCGTATCTGTTTCTAGCTACGTCTGAAGGAGCCAAGCATGAAGGTGCAGGGACCTGAGATCCGGATGGACTAGAGACCCCGATCCTGGGACAGCAATTGCGAGCATATGGGCAGCGGAATTGGAGGTTCCTGGGACAGCCGCTGCAGAAGTGGGAACCAAATCTGTCAAGGCCAGTTGGGGGCCACAAGGATCATCCAGGCTCCTTCGGCCTGCAATTTGAGCAGAACTTTCTGAATGAGAGGGAAGGGCGGAAAGGCATAAAGAAACCTCCCTGCCCAGCAAAGGGATAACGCGTCTGGCCAAAAAACTCCAGGCGCGTGCTCTCGAGAGCAAAAAATTGGCAGTTTGGCGTTGAGTGGTGATGCAAAGAGGTCCAGCTCGGGAAGACCCCACCTGTCAAAGAGCTGGTCCGCTATGGATTGTAGAAACTCCCACTCGCGTGCTCTGACCCACGACCTGCTGAGGTTGTCGGCCAGATCGTTTAGGACGCCTGGAACGTGCATGGCGGACAGTAGAATGCCCCGTTCCAGTGCCCAGTACCAGACTCTCATCGCTTCCCTGCAAAGAGGATAGGAATGAGTGCCTCCTTGCTTGTTCATGTAAAAGACGACTGCCATGTTGTCCATCTGAATTAGAAGAGAGCCCGGTACCAGATCCTCCCGGAACGCCTGAAGAGCGTAGAGGACCGCTCGCATTTCCAGCACATTGATGTGGAGGGACCGTTTTTCAGGTGACCAAACCCCCTGCGTTTGATGAACACCCATGTGTGCCCCCCAGCCCAGGTCTGATGCATCCGTCGTTAGAGTCTGACCTGGAGGCTCTGGATGAAAACTGACCCTTTTCTCCAAATTGCTGGGGTCTAACCACCAAAGCAATGTTCTACTGACTGGCTCCGAGATCCTGACTAAAGCGTCCAGGTCATCGTAGCATTGGTCCCACTGCACCCTGAGCATCCACTGTGGGACTCTCATGTGGAGGCGGGCCAAGGGCGTGACTGGAATGGCCGCTGCCATATGCCCCAATAAGCTGAGGAAGTTCCGGGCTGGAACCTGAGGTGCTATAGAGATCCGTTCCGCCAATGTTCCCAAGCGAATCCCCCTGTCTTGTGGGAGAAAAGCCATGCCCTGGACAGAATCCAGGATCGCTCCTATGAAGGCGAGCCTTTGGCTGGGCTCTGGGGATGACTTTTTAAAATTCAGGGTGATCCTCAGCTCTCGGAATAGAGTATAAGTGTCTCAGAGAGAGCGTAAGAGGCTGTCCCTTGATGGGGCCGTAAGGAGCCAATCATCGAGGTAAGGAAACACATAATGTCCCATCCACCTCAGAGCCGCAGCCACCACTGTGAGGCATTTGGTGAAGACTCGCGGAGCAGAAAAAAGGCTGGACGGGAGCACCCGAAACTGAAAATGCTCCCCTTGGAAGTGGAACCTCAAGAACTTCCTGTGAGGAGGAAAGACCCCTATATGCATGTAAGCATCCTGCATGTCGAGAGAACAGAGCCAGTCCCCTTGGTGCAGCAGGGGAAGGAGACCCTGAAGAGTCACCATCCTGAACCTTTTGTACTCTATACAGAGATTTAGTGGACTGAGGTCCAGAATGGGACGAAGGTTCCCAGTCTTTTTTGGGACCAGAAAGCAGTGGGAGTAGAATCCCTGGCCTCGCTGCCCCCAGGGGACTCTATCACTCTCTTTTGCAGGAGGGCCTGCATTTCTCCTTCTAATAGTGGGATGTGAGAAGAAGAATAACAGGAGAGCTTTGGTGGAGTGTGTGGAGGAAACTCTGTGAACTCCAAGGTGTGTCCTCTCCATACAACGTCCAAGACCCATTGATCTGTGGTAACAGAACTCCACCCTTCGAGATGAAGGGAGAAGTGGGCCCCAACCGGCTCCCTGTGAGCTTCTGACAGAAGGGGGGGTGGAAGGGAGACACTGGGCAGAACCGGGGGTTGGGAGAGAGGCCTGGGAGGACTTGGGCCCACGGGCAGAAGGTCCGCCAGACTGCTGGTTTCTGGATCTTCTGCGGAAGCCACCTCTCTGCCCCTGCTGGTTTCCGCGGGCTGAAGTCTGGTTGCCTGAGGACTTACAAAAAGGCCGATGGCGGTGGGGGCATCGCTGGTCGCCACGGTACATCTGGCGGACTGACCAGATCGACTTACCTGATTCTTGCAGACAGGAGATCAAAGCCTCTGTCTCCTGCCCAATTAAGACGGTACCCTGGAAGGGCAAATCCCGGATACCAGACTGCAGATCCTGGTGAAAGCCCGAGACTCTCAACCAGGCATGGCGCCGAAGGCATACTCCAGAGGCAGCCGCCCTGGCTGCCATGTCCGCAGTGTCATACTAGGCTCTCAACACATGAAAGCCTACGTCTGAGCCCGACTACAAAAGGGCCAGGAGCTCTGTCTTCTTATCAGAGTCTGGCATGGCCTGTGTCAGCTCAAGTCCCCATTCCCATAACGCATTCTGGTACTGCACCATATGCGTGAAGAAATTCAGGGAGCGAATGGAACAGGTGGAGGAAGCGTAAACTTTTTTGCCCACCTGTTCCAGGTATCGGGACTCCAAGTCGGGAGGCTGGGAGCTGAGGTGCTGCGGCTGTTGAGATTTATCATGAGCAGCCGTAATCACCGATGAATTGGCCTGAGGGTGCTCTGCCAGGAAGGGTTCCGCCCTCGGGACCTTATAGAGCCTATCCGACTTTTTCGGAACGACTGGGATGGAGGCCAGATGCATCCAGGTGGATTTAGTAAGATCCTGGAAAGTGTCCACCAAAGGAGGAATAACCAGGGGCTTCGGCTCCTTCTTCCTCAGGTATTTAGCCAATCTCCGGCGTTCCGGATCCAGGTCTTCCATGTCCCACTCGGAAGCCTGGATGTGCCTCATGACATCCAAAAAGGTAGGATCGTCCGGAGGCAAGCGAGGCAGGTCCTCCTCTTCAGGGAAGCGCTTGAGACTGAGAGAAGAAGAGGTCGATGAAGAAGAGGAGGATCGACTATCCGATTTGGAATAGTCTGATACTACCCCATGACCATGCCTGCGCTGACGTCAGTGACTAGGGGACCGACGACGGTCCGAAGACTGACTCCGGTCCCTGGACCAGCGACGGAGCAATGACCGACGTCCGGAGTGGTCCCGCTTAGCGCGAGAAGGGCTCCTGGAACGAGACTGAGACCGACGTCGGTCACTAGAAACTCCAAAGCGATGTCGGTGGTCCTCGGATCTACAGCGGGAACGAGCCCTGGAAGGGGGCGAAGGACGGCATTCCGGTGACCTCAACGGAGAAATCTCACCCTCTGGCTGTGGTTCTCCCGCAGGATCCGGCACCGGTGTCTGGGCCGGCGACGGGGAGGTTCGCTTCTGAACCTGCCCCCACCAAAAAGAGAAAAGCTGCTGGAGCTCATCCTTGGAGAAGATCTCAGCTGCACGCTGTGGAAAGGAAGCCTCCGGAGTGGCGGGACGCGAAGGAGAGCTCTCTTGAGGGCCCGGGGGGAGGAGGACTTGGGCAACGGGGACGTCGGCAGTCCTATGACCGACCCCGGGTCCTTAGCCCCTTCAACCGGCGTCAGCGTAGGGACTGACGATGGGGTGACGCCAGGGGGCGATGGAGAGTCCTTAACCTCTGGAGGCGCGCCTTTAGCAGGTGGCGCCGGTGCCGCGGTAGGTAGGGATGAAGCAGGTACCCCCACAGACTTGGCGATGACCCTTAGCGGAGTCACCTTTGCCTTGGCTGGCTTCTCCCCTGACGGGCCAGCCTTAGCCTGGGAAGACTTCGGCGATTCTACAGACCCCGAAGGACGGGCCTTTTTTGGAGAAGGCCGCGAACGCGATCTGGACCGAGTCTGGGACTGGTGTCGGGACTGACTACGCTCCTTACTGTGCCGCTTCTTCTCCTTTTTCTTCCCCGACGAGTGCAGATCCATTTTCTGCTCGAGAAGGTAGGCCTTAAGGGCTTTCAGGCGGTGGATGTGGGTCCGGCTGGTAAAGGCCTGGCAGTCAGCACAAGTAGCGGTGTCGTGGTCAGGGCCGAAGCAGAAGACGCACCGCCGGTGCCCGTCCCTAGCAGGAATCTGCCACCTGCAGTCGCACTTGTTGAAGTGTTCAGGGGACACCGAAGCCCGGGAAGACATCAAACCCGGCCGGAGGGAAAGAGGGCTGACGTCGGTACTAAGAGCGGCAAAACACTGAGCAGAAAACAGTACCGAAATGCAGGAAAAAATGTACGAAACGACGGCAACGATACTGATGTCGGTGACGGTGAAAACAAACTGTCGAAAAACGGTAAAATCTTGCTAGAAGATCTCTATTCTCGCTGAGAGTCGCAGACAGAAGCAAGCTTTACGTGCCGGTACGCCGGGCGGAAAGAACTGAGGTGGGGCTGGGTCTGCCCCTCTTGCACCCTGACCCACGCCGGGTCAGGGGCGGTCCCCGCTGGTATTGCTGGCAGACGTTTTTCACTGTGTGGTCCTAGTGCCTGCGGCATAGTCCTAAATGTAATAGCCTGCTGCAAGAGCTCCCACTCGAAGTAAGATCAAGCATTTGCGGAATTTGACTAAATTACTTTAAAATCAACGCTATATGTACAAAACACTCCTCATTATACCTGAACACCCATTTTTCACTCTCCTATACGGCAACATTTTTAAGAAATGGTACCAGAAAGGATTAATGGAATTTAACCAGCTATATGAGCAGGGACACATAATGGAATTTTCAACATTAAAACACAGATTTAATTTATCCACTCACCAATTCTATTGTTATTTATAAGCACGACATTATGTCAACACTAATATTTGCTCTTTAGAAAATTCTCTGTTTGAAGAATTACTACTAATTTTGACAAAACCGCACAATAAAAAAAATCAGGTCCAATATTTACAGTTTCATTCAAAACCATATTATGGTTCATTTTAATCAATTAAAAAATCAATGGAAGATTAAACTACAATATCATATAGACCCAAAACAATGGCAAAATAAACTACAAAACCACTGGCACCTACTCAATAAAAATGCAACACATTTACTATAGCATTTTGCACAAAATTTATTATACTCCTTATAGATTGAATTATTCAATCCCAATTGTACTAGTAAATGTCCACAATGTCCAGAACCTATAGCAATCTTAGAACACATGCTTATTACATACCCTATGCTGGCCAACTGGTGGTCTCATATACAGTACTAAATACACTATCAAAGATAACTGGTGCACGGTTATCAAAAGATATAAAATGAATGATGTTGTGTAATGGTGGGCCACTCGATTTACTGATGAAAAATGAATCAATTTTTGTATTGTAATAATATGATGTGCAAGATACTCGTGATCATTTTTTTTATGTAATGCAAAATAAAGAAATCATATATGTATTGATGATTGTATGTTAACACACCTTGATGTTATTTGTATATCTTTTTATTTTCTCAATAAAAAAAAAAAGATCTGACCATTTGGCACATTCTTTAAGGGTTGTCTGAATACACTAAGGTATGGAACAGAAGAAGGCAGGAGTTGTGCATTGAAGTCTGGCCCCCCGCTTCTTAGTGGTAGCAGCTCATCAATATGCCCTTAGTCATTTACTCATCCAATTTATTACTGAAGCCCTCAATATTGCCACTCTACAAGAGAGTTTGGTTGAGTATTCCTGGAATACAGCACTCTTTCAGTGAAGTAATATAGAAACAGAGAAAATATTGACAGAAAAAGACCATTGGACCATCAAGTCTTCCCTGTGCTTACCCTGTCCTACTCTGGGACCTATTGTCTAGTCAGGGTTATTGCCTTCACCTCCCCCACCACCTGCCTACTAACATCACTCCACCCTTTGCCCTCCACCCTACTGCCCCGGTAACTATTAAGCTCTTACTTGCTTCCCGCCATGGCTGAAACCATTATTGGTTCTTGCAGACAACCACCTCTACTAGTAGGCTGTTCCACAACCAACCACCCCCCTTCTCTAAAAAAATGTCTCCCATCCCTCCTGAATCTTCCACCTAACCGCTTCCACTCACGTCTCCTTGTTTTTGATTCACAATTCCTACTGAACATTTCCTCGTAATCAACCTTGTTCATTACCTTCAGGAACCTGAAGGTCTCCGACATATAGCTCGGTTCCCTTCTACTGTCCAGCAAGTACATGTTTAGGGCCTTAAGCCAGTCCTTACAATATCTGCCCTGCTAGCCCTGAATCATTTTGATTGCCTTGCACTTAATCATCTCTAGCCTGACTTTGTCTTTTCTTAGGTGTGGAATCCAGAACTGCACACTGAATTTCAGATGCAGCCTCATCAGTGATCTATACAGAGGTAGTATTACCTCTTGCCTGCTGCTGTCAAACCTTCTGCCAATACACCCCAAGGTACAGTTATGTAAGAACTTACCGTAACAGTAGATTTCAAGAAGAGCTCTTGCAGCAGGTAGTAACCGTTAGGACTATGCCACCAGGCACTAGGATCCCACGGAAAAATTCTAGCTAGCAGTCCAAGATTATGGACTGCCCCCGTCGTCAGCTCTGCTCCCATCATCCTCTGCATATAGGAGGCGGTCCCCCGGCGCCACCCCAGTTCATCTGATGGAGACCCGACTTGCATGAAGGACAGGACAAACACAGGAGGCTTTGTCAACCCGATAGGGACATACAGGAAGAAGCACTGGGGGAAGGAGGGATGGAAAGCATACCTGCTGCAAGAGCTCTTCTCGAAGATCAACTGTTACGATAAATTCTTACGTAACTGTACTACCTCAATTCGAGATAGAGCTCTTGCAGCAGGTAATAACTGTTAGGACTGAGTCCCAAGAAGTACCGAGATGACATCAGTTCAAATGGGCAGTGGATGTAAGAATGCCCCTGGGCTCCTATGAGAGTAATCCCTGGAGGACTGCCAGGTCAAAGTCTGCCCTCCTTCTGGAAGCAATGTCCAAACTGTAGTGCCGGATAAAGGTGTGTACCAAACTCCAGGTGGCTGTGGCACAGAGATCTGGTGCTGACACATTTTTGAGAGATGAGAAAGACGTCACTATCCCTCTAGTCGAATGACCTCTCACTGGGCCCAGAAGGGGTTTGCCATACTCTTCATGGCAGAACACAATGCAGTTAACTAGCCACTTGGACATAGTCTGTTTGGTAACGGGTGCCCCTAACATCCATTGGGCAAAAGACAAACAATTGAGCTGACTTCCTTATGGACTGTGTGGGTCAAAATAATACCCAAGGAAACTATGTACATCTAGAGAGGATAATAATGCCTCCCCTTTGTTAGAGTATTCGGGGTAGTAGACAGGCAGGTTAATGTCTTGGTTGAGAGTGAACTCTGACACCACCTTCAGAAGAAACTTAGGGTTTGTGTGAAGGGACAACCTGTCTCTATCAAAAAACAAATATGGCTCCTTGCACATGAGAGCCTGGAGCTTGGAAATCCTCTGGGCCAAGGTAATAGCAACTAAAAATAATGCTTTCCAAGAGAGAAAGCAAAGCTCACAACTCGCATCTAGTTCAAAGGGGGGCAATGTTAACTTCTCCAACATAAACAACAGATCCCATGGGAGAACCAGGTCCTGCATGGGAGGCTTGATGTGCAGGGTATGTGACAGATCCAGCTGCGCCAAGGTCCTATCATCCACAAGTACATGATAGGCTGAGATAGCCAAAAGATGTACCTTTATGGATGAGTAGCTGAGACCTGAATCAGACAGGGATAAGAGATACTCCAGAACCCAGTTCTCCTCGCATGAGAACAGGTCTGTGTCATGCTGAACCGCTTCCCCTTCATGGCGTATGTGGCCCTAGTAGACGGTTTTCTTGCAGCCACTAACACCTTGGCTACCCTCTCGGACACCCCATACCTGCTCCTGCTTAAGTCAGCAGGAGCCATGCATGTAGGTGCAGAGACTTGAGGCCGGGGTGAATTAAAGAGCCCTGCTCTTGGTATATTAACTGAGAGGTCAGAGGAAGTGGAACTGGAGGTTCTACCACCAGCTGTTGTAGAAGCAGGAACCAAATATGTCTGGGCCAGAACGGTGCTACCAGAATCATGGTGGCTGGTTCCGACTGTAGCTTGAGGAGGACTCACTGCAGAAGGGGGAAGGGCAGGAAGGCATAGAAAAACCTCCCGGTCCAAGAGAGGGACAATGCGCCTCACCAGAAAACACCAGGCCCTGACTTTAGCGAGCAGAAATTGGGCAGTTTGGCATAGAGTGGGGACAAGAAGATGTCTAGCTGTGGAGTCTCCCATCTTTTGAATCGGCTGTATACTATCTCTTGAAGTAGTTCCCACTCGTGAACTTGGGATTGCGAGTGACTGAGGCTGTCTGCTAAGGTGTTTTGAAGACCTGGAACATGTATTGCAAACAGTTCCAGGCTGTGATCTACTGTCCAGTACCAGACCCTCATGGCTTCTCAGCATAGAAGATAGGTACACGTCCCCCCTGCTTGCTGAGATAGAAAACCACAGGCATGTTGTCCATCTGGACTAGAACTGGACCTAGATGGAGGTCACCCTGGAACACCTGTACGGCATACAGCAAAGTCCTCATCTCCAGAACATTTATATGCAGAGTGTTCTGTCTGAGTCTAAGACCACCTGGTCTGATTGCTCCTGAAGTGGGCACCCCATCACGTGCCCGATGCATCCGTTGTGATAACCTATTGAGTAGAGGGGGTCCCTGAAGGGGGGCCCCTATCATCAAGCAGGAGGGATTCAGCCACCATAGCAAGGTTTGGTGTACTGCCTTGGAGATTCTGACCTCCTGGTCAAGATCATCACTTCGCTGGTCCCACTGCACCCTGAGGTTCCACTGTAGAATTATCATGTGCGAGCGAGAGGCACGGTCACTATGGCAGCAGCCATATGACCCAGGAGTTGTAGTACCATTCTGGATGGAGCCTTGTCGACTGAAATTAATCTCTGAGCCAGCACCTGAAGGCAATCTGCCCTGTCTGAAGGGAGAAAGGCCCTCCCCGAATCGTATCCAAGATGGCTCCTATGAATAGGAGTCTCTGGGATGGCCAAGGGGCTGACTTTGGGAGATTTAGAGTTATTCCCAGGTCCTTGAACATCTTGAAGGTGCACTCCAGAGTCTGACATAGCTGTCCTCTGGATGAGGCCTCTAGTAGCCAGTCGTCGAGGTAGGGGTAGATGCAATGATACAAGAAAAGGGAAACCTGCTCTCTGTCCAGAGGAAGTAGAAATAAACTGAGACCCAACTCTTGGGTTATTTTCAGTTAAAAAAGCACTTTTATTTCAAAAATCTGATAAAAATACACAGGTACATCCCCCCAGGGTGTACTGAAAATGCCCATGGGGGGATGTACCTGTGAATTTTTATCATATTTTTGCAATAAAAGAGCATTTTTAACTGAAAATAACCCAAGAGTTGGGTGTCAGTTTATTACGACTTCCTCTGGACAGACAGCAGGTTCCTTTTTCTTGTATTGTGCCTTTTGAACTTACGTCCTGTCTTCTTTACTAGGTGCGGATTTCTTCTGCGATACTGCTGATGTAATGACCCTGCCTCCAAAGAGCTGCTGCTATTACCGCCAGGCACTTGGTGACTACCAGAGGTGCCGTGGACAGGCCGAAAGGAAGGGCCCTGAAGTGGTAGTGCTCGCCTTCAAATGTGAACTGGAAATACTGCTTGTGGGACGGCAGGATCTTTATGTGCAGGTACGTATCCTGCATGTCCAGAGTACAGCCAATCTCCTTGGCGCAGCATGGGAAGCAACCCCTGGAGTGTAACCATCCTGAACCTTTTGTAGTCTATAAAGACATTCAGTTGACTGAGGTCCAAGATGGGACGAAGGTCCCCTTGTCTTCTTCGGAACCAGGAAGAAGCGAGAGTAGTAACCTTTGCCACTCTGGGATTCCAGTGCTACTTGAATCACTCGCTTTGACAAAAGGGCCTTTATCTCCACCCAAATGAGACCCGCATGGGATGGAGTGCTGAACATGTAGGCTGGTGAACTGGTTGGGGTAGTTGAGAAAACTCCAGGGCATAGCCCCTCTCTATAAGTTGCAGCACCTATTGATCTGTTATGATGTTCTCCCATCCTGCGCGGTAAAGGGAGAATTGCCCTCCCAGTGCCTACCCTATTGAGTCTGCTGAGATCCTAATATTAGCTACATTTCCATACACTGATTCTCATATATTTTATATTAGCAGATATAGATATGCAAGGGAGGAAAAACAGACAGCAAGAGAAAATTGAGAGGCAAAGAATTGTGAGACTGTTCAGGGTGATCAAGTCCAAAGTCTCACAGGAAAATATGGTTGCGCAACCAGACTGAGAAGGGACAGAAAAGGAAAGAATACAGATCCTTGCATTTAAATACTTTCTCCATAACAAATGGGTCAGGGTCCTGTTCTACCCTGTCACATATACCCCCCTTTAAGAGAGAACCTGTTTTATTAAACAGGTTTCCAAAACTCTTTATTCTCTACTAACATTTTCTACTTTCAGAAATTAAGCACATTTGCATCCATTGTTTATAACAGTACAGCAAAAAGTACAGTTTGAACCCATACATTAAGTTTTTTTTTTCAACCATCAGAACCCTCAATTCCTGATCCATATCTTGACAGAAAATCAGCATTGCTATTCTCTTTACCAGATTTGTGAATCACAGAGAATTTAATGGCTGCAGTGCCAGGTACCACCGTGTGATTCTGGAATTTTTATCTTTCATCTGGTTAAGCCAACAGAGAGGGCTGTGACCAGTTACAAGAACAAATTCAGTTCCTAGTAAATAAATATTGAAGGACTCCAGGGACCACATTGCTGCTAAACACTCCTTTTTGCTAGTGGAGTACCTTTTCTCTCTGTCATGCAATTTCTGCTTATATACAGACTAGAATGTTCTTTTCCATCTATATTTTGACTTAGGACTGCACCTAGGCCTACCTCAGATGCATCTGTTTGTAACAGAAATGGTTTCTCAAAGTCTGGGCTTCTTAAAACAGGTGCGGAACATAATGCAGCCTTTGTGGCTTGAAAAACTTCATCACACTCTGAGGTTCATTTCACATTATTTGGGTACCGTATCTTTGTGAGTTCAGTGAGGGGAGTAGCTAATTCAGCAAAGCTGGGAACAAATCTCCAATAATAACCAGCCAGCCCTAAAAATGACCTGACGTTTCTTTGTTTTAGGTACAGGGTTGTTAGCTACAGCTTCTATTTTAGAAATCTCTAGCTTAACGACTCCATTTCCCAACACATAGCCCAAATTTCAGGTTTCCTGCATGCCCAATGCACATTTGGTAGGCTTAATAGTTTAGTTATTGTACTTTTTGTGCCCCTGGGTCATCAAGGCTCAGCCCTGGTCACGGCCACCCCCGTGCTCCCACCTCCAGTGACTGATGGTGATCCCACGGTTACCCCTGACTTGCCCCCCCGAGGCTGGGGTTGACACACCACCTCCCTTGAACGGCACCGGACAACTGGTCCTGATCAGGGGATCATGGCACTGGAGGCTAACTGAAGCCAGCGGGAGGGCTTCAAGGAGACAACCCAAGTGGCGAATCTTTTTCTTTTTCCCCCCTGTAAGCAGGGGCGGGGAAGTGCAATCACGACCAGTGTCCACTCCACCCCCGAGTTGCAGTGACGTCTGATGCATGAGCGATGCACCCAGCCTCCGCAGGGTGTCGCGAGTGCACCAGACACTCAACCACCCTTCCTCCCGGAGAGGGAGAGCAGTCTGAGGGATGCTCGATCCTTCTCCTCCCGGCTGGCCCTCCAATGACCCGAGTCCATTCCTGAACCCAGGTCGCCGGCACCGCAGACGGAAATCCGCTGCGCCGGCGGGCCAGCTCATCAGACCTGCATTTCTGATAGCTTGGATAACTGCTTGTAGGTGTTCTAGGTAACTTTTCCAGTCTCGACTATACACCACAACATCATCCAGGTACGCAGCACAATGACCAGTGTGAGGGGATAAAATTACATCCATGTACCACTGGAATGTAGCTGGCGCACCATGTAAACCAAAGGGCATGGTGGTGAACTGATAGAATCCTATAGGGGTGGCACATGCAGTTTTATCTCTGGATTCTTTAGCTAAAGGTATTTGCCAGTAACCCTTGGTGAGATCGAGGGTACTGATATACTTTGCACTCCCCAGTCTGTTCACCAAATCATCTATTCTGAGCATAGGGTAACTGTCAAATTCTGACACTTGATTAAGTTTCCTGAAATCAAGGCAAATTCTAACACCCCTTCTTTTTTGTTTACAATTACCATGGGAGATGACCAAGCACTCCTCGACTCCTCTATGATACCCAATTCTTTAATTTTTTGTATTTCCTTAACTACATCAGCTTTTAACCGCTCTGGCAACCTGTATGACTTTTGCCTGATAGGACGAGCATTCTTTGTCACTATTACGTGCTCAGCCCCTTTTGCTCGGTCTGATACCATGGTAAAAGTACTGTTAAATATCTTTAGCACATTACGAATGTCTGCAGATTGTTCTGAGGTTAAGGAAACATTCACCTTTACAGCATCAGCTTTACAGTTTGTTCCAGTCTATCATAAGCTACATCAATATCTTCCTTATCAGTTTCTGGTAAAACAAGCAAAGCAGCTTTTGGCATTTTTTCAACCCATTTCTTGAGGAGGTTAGCATGGTACATCTTAGTAGGATTTTTCCTGTCAGGAGTCTCAGTCTCATAGTTAACAGTGCCAGTACATCTAAGAACCTTATAAGGCCCTTGCCACTTCATTAGCAATTTATTTTCTGTTGTGGGTAACAGTAGCAAAACCTTTCCACCTGGCTCGAAAACTTTTTCTTTTACCCTATGGTCATAATGTACCTACTGCAGGTTTTGAGCCTCTTCCTGATTACTGTGGGCAATTTCAACATATTTTGCCAGCATCTTTCTTGGGGCACACATATAAGAAGATATAGATTGTTTCTGAGTGGTGTTATCTTGCCACATTTCTTTTATCACATGCAGCGGCCCTCTTGGCTGCCTACCATACAGCATTTCAAATGGTCAAAACCCTGTTGATGCCTGTGGCACTTCTCTGTAGGCAAAAAGTAGGTAAGGCTAGTAATGGTCCCAATCTTTCCCTTTCCCTTTTACAAACCTTTCTAACATGCATTTTAGGGTTTGGTTAAAACGCTAAACAAGACCATCTATCTGAGGGTGATAGGGGGAGGTTCTTATGGCAGTGACACCTAACAGTCTGTACAGCTCTTTAAGCAGTGCAGCACCAAAATTACTACCCTGATCAGTAATAATTTCTTTAGATAAGCCCACTCTGCTGAAAATTTTGGCTAGCTCTGCTGCAACTTTTGGGGCTGTAACAGTACACATTGAAACTGCTTCTGGGTATCGAGCAGCCTAGTCGCATACTACCAGGATAAATCTATTGCCCTTTTTACTTTTGTCTAAAGGACCAACCACATCCATTGCAATTCTCTCAAAAGGCACATCTATTAAGGGTAGGGGAACCAGGGGCACCTTGTCTTTTCTAGTGACTGGGGCTACTTTCTGACACTCAGCAGAGGAATTACAATAGGTAGCAACATCTCCATAAATTCCAGGCCAGTAAAATCTACATAGCAAACTGGCAAGGGTGCGATCCCTCCCCGAGTGACCAGCCATAGGATTATCATGTGCTATCTGTAACAATCTGTTCTATACTTCTGTGATATAATGAATTGTTCTGTCTGTTCCTGTGTCTGAGGTTTAAACCAAACTCTGTACAGTAACCCATTACATTTTTTAAACATTGATTCACCCTGTTTTGGTTTCACTCCCAGCTGTTTAAAATAACCCTGGAGAGAAACATTGTTAGCTTGTTCTGAAAGAAAATCACAATCAGTTATCAATTTAGTGTCAGCATTTTCATATTTTAAACCTTCATGTCTATCAGTCATTAGTTACCACAATTTTTTCTGGCTTTGTCTTTCTTTCCTGGATTTCCGGATCTTGGAGCTGTGTTCAAACAAGTCTGAATCAAAATGACTGAAAGGAAAAGTGTCCCCACTGTCTGAAATTTTCTTTGCCTGAGCTCTTGTCACCATGGCTGCTGAAACATCAGGACTTACTCCCTCTTTGATCAACTCGGTAAATCCTGGAAAGTCATTCCAATAATCACAGGTACAGGTAACTTTGGTACTACCCCCACTTTCATTTGGTGTGACAGACCCTTAACGGTCAAAGTCACTTAGGTGGTGGGATAGTATCGAATGTCCCCATGGATGCAGATAACACCAGTACCTGGTCCCTTTGCACAGTATTTTTCCAGCACTTTAACATGCACTAGGGTCTGTCTGCTTTCCGAATCAATGAGTCCCTTTACAGTCTTATTCCCCACCTTCACATCTGTTAGGTACTTGCCCCAATTTGCCAAGGATGAATCTGCTCCAGTGCCACTCTCTTTATTACAGCAGTTTCTTGCAAAATGGCCTGCTTATTACAGTTGTAACAGATAATGTCTTTGGGCACAGATTTGTTACACCACCAGAGTTCTTAACAGGCTTGGAATTTAAATGGGAAAAAGAGTTTCTTACCGGTGCTTGGCTGTTACCTCGCTGCTGTGGTGTGGCTGGCCATGTGGTAGTCCTCAGCCAAAGAAACAGCTTTTTCCCCATTCTCTGGTTAGTGTTCCTTTACCCACAGCTGCACATCTGTAGGCAAGATGTTGATGAATTGCTCCATGGCAAATGTGTCGATGATCTGTGGGACTGTTTTGCTCTCTGGTTGGATCCACTTCATTAGGAGTTCTCTGAGTCGGGTGAAGGCTTCTCGAGGATTGTCCACCGAGTTGTACCTCAGAGATAGAAATCTCTGCCTGTTGGTCTCTCTGGAGATGTACCGTAGGATTTCTCTTTTCACCAGGTCATAGTTTTCTGACTGTGCAATGTCCATACTGCTATAGGCAAGCTGGGCTTTCCCTATCAGGTAGGGTACCAGTCTGATTGTCCATTGCTGCTTTGGCCACTGGCAGGATGTGGCAACTCTTTCAAAGGTTGTCAGGTATGCCTCAGTATCATCTGAGGAACACAACTTTGTAAGTGTAATGGCCTTTAAGTTGCTTGCATTTTGTTGCTCAGGGTCTGTGCTGGATCCTCTGCCTTTGATAGCTTGTAAGGCATCCAGCCATCGCTGCTCCTGCTGCTGCATCTCTTCTCTCATCTGCTGCTTCTGTCGCAGCATCTCTTCTCTCCTTTGCGCTTCTAACCACTAAATTTCTTTTTCTCTCTGCTTCTCAGTCTCTTTTTCTTGTATAGCCCACCACTTGAAGAAGTCCATCAGGCTTTCAGGTTCTGTCACTGCCTACTCTTTTTCCATAGCTTGTGCTGGCTGTACAATCTCAGATTGGACTTCTGCTGCAGAATCCATACCTTCTTCCGTGCTTCCCTGGTACTAGGTCCAGTACCCATGCACACATCTCCTGTCTTAGGGTATGCACGACTTAAATCCCACTTCTCACACCATCTGTCATTGAGGCACAGGTCAGGAAGCACAGAGAAAACCCAGGAGCAGTTGTAAAATTCCACAAAACAGTTTATTTGTAGTTGCAGTAACATAAAATAAAATAAACCTGTTCAGAATAACTATGTACAGAAGCAAAATAAAATCTTTCTGGTAAAAATCTCTCTTGATCTTCCAAAACAAAAAAACTCTCTGCATCTGCGGTTCAGCTATTTTATAAAGCTTTTCAACACCCATCCTTAGCAAGCATCCTGTTCTAGCAAAGCATTCTGTTCTTGTCAATTTCGGGCAAGATCTACTAGAACAGTGAGCTTCCTGAAGCCCCTCTAGCCTTTGCAAAAGGCTCAGGCATTTGCACCCAAGTAACCTCTAGTTTTCTACAATTAATATACATTTCAACAGCAACACTAAACATCTTCCAAACAAAAGAGATCCCAATATCAGCTACATTTCCATACATTGATTATCATATATTTTATATTAGCAGATATAGATATGCAAGGGAGGAAAAACAGACAGCAAGAGAAAATTGAGAGGCAAAGAATTGTGAGACTGTTCAGGGTGATCAAGTCCGAAGTCTTACAGGAAAATATGGTTGCGTAACCAGACAGAGAAGGGACAGAAAAGGAAGGAATACAGATCCTTGCATTTAAATATTTTCTCCATAACAAATGGGACAGGGTCCTATTCTACCCTGTCACACCAGAGTCCTGTAGGCCAGTGATGATCTTCTCAGCCTCTTGGCCAAAGAGCACAGGGCCCTGGAATGGCAGATCCAAGACAGTGTCCTGCAGGTCTCGCCGGAACCCAGACACTCAAAGCCACGAGTGTTGCCTGAGGCATACTCCTGAAGCTGCCGCTCTGGCTGCTGTATCTGCCACATCATACGAGTATCTGAGGGCATGTTTGCCCACATCTGCCCCAGACTGCAGGATTGCCAGAAGCTCTGACTTGTTGGGAGAATATGGCTGGGTCTTGGTTAGGTCCATAGCCTTCTGCCACAGGCACTTCTGGTACATGACCATATGTGCAAAAAAATTCAAAGACCTGATAGTATGGGTGGAGGAGGTGTACACCTGCTGCCCAAACTGGTCAGTCTTTTTCTATTCCTTATCTGGTGGTAGGGAGCTGGTATGTGTAGGCTGTTGTGATCTGCCATGAGCTGCTGTATGGACTATGGAGTCCATCTGGGGTTGTTCACCAAGGTGGGGCTCGTTTCTGGGGGTCCTGTATAGACGGTCAGCCTTTCTGGGGACTGCAGAAGTAGTTGAAGGATGCTTCCATGCCAGTTTTGTTACATCCTGGAATGGATCCATCAACAGGGGAATGACTAGCGATTTTGGGTCAGTAGTCCCCAAAAACATAGAAAAAAGTGTCTCCTTTCTGGGTCCAGTCCTTTCATTTTCCCACTGGCTGAGGAACTGGATATGCCTCATAACCTCGAGGAAGGTGGGATCATCAGGCGGGGACCTGTGTGAATCCTTTCTCAGATCCGGTGAAGGCAGAGGGAGTTTGTCCTCAGAGGAGTCGTAGGGTGAGGAGGAACCACTGTAGTTACCCGCTGGTTCAGAGTAACGGTGGACCTACTCCAACGTTGGAGGAGCGACGGTCGCTAGACTGAATCCATTTGCGGGAGGAAGACCTTGAAGATGGGTGACATCTGTGTCTCCGACATCCGTCGGAGCCCTGATCCAAGCCACCTGGATTTGTCTGGTCTGGCGTTAGGGGTGGCAATGGAGTCCTATGGGGAAGCATCGGCTATAGCTGCAGAATGAATGTCGCCACTCCCGAAGGTTCAGGCTTGGGTAGTAGGTCACTCTTAATGGTGTTCCACCAACTGGAAAAGAGTTCCTCTACTTCCGCTAAAGGGACTATTGAGCCAGATGGCTGGTCTGATGGCGGTTTAGCTGGCCCCGAGGGAGTTGGCACTGGGCCTGGCGTCTGAGGGGCTTCTGGTGTGAGGCTGCCAACGGGAAAATTACTTGACATCTGGTCCTCCATCTGAGTGTCAGCCGCATTGGAGTTGGCTGATGACTTGGTGTCAGGCCCTGTGGTTGTAGGCTTGGTGGGGCCGGGTGTCAGGTCAGCAGTAGTCAGGTCCTCTTGCGGAGGTCTATTCCACCCTAGTGGGGCTGACGACAGCTTGGAAACTCATGTCTGGTCTGACTCCAGAGGGGTGGAGGCAGATGACGCTGTGGGCGGTCGTTGGTCTGAAGGGATGGCTGGTGACAGTTTAGGCGTGGAGGGCGCTTCCTTGATGTGCCCGTGACCTTGGTGCCTGTCATGGTCATTAGTCTTGGCTGACAAACCACAGGACAAGGCCCTAACGACGGTGGGTCCTGTATGGACGCCCGAAGTGGAAGCAGAAGACGTCAAGTCCTCGAGCCTAGACCCTAGCTGTTGTTTGTGGGGTCTGATGGCCAGAGACACTGAAGAGAAAGCCTGGGAAGGCCCTTGCCCCAAACCTCCGCCTGATGCCTAGGTAGAGGCGGATGGTTTAGTAGTCAAAATCCCTGGAAAGGCTAGTGACCCTGGGGGGGGGCAGAATCCAACCTCCAGCTGGAAGTTTTTGAGCTCTTGTGCTGGGAATGGGACCACGGGTCTGACCTGGGCTTTTCCTTGTCTGTCCTGTGATGCTTCCCAGAGTGCTTCTTCTCCTTGGGGGAGGCATCATGGAAGGAGGATGAAGAAGAGCTGTGCCCAGAGTGCGATTTTTGCATTGCAGCCACTTGTTGTTCCAGCAGGTGAGCCTTGAGCATCTTCAGGAAGTGAACGTGGCTGCACTTGTTAAAGCTGAGGGATTGCAGGCAGTCCCTTTCCTCAGAGATAGTGTCTAGCTTAACTCCTCCCATCTGATATTCTGTCCTGGGGTTCTTGTTCCCTATGTGCATCACTTTGCACTTCTCAGTGTTGAATTTCAACTGCCAAACTTTGAAGCACTCATCTAATATCTGCAGGTCTGTCTGCAACTCCCTAAACCCTTCCTCACTGTCTACACTGCCACAAAGCTCAGTGTCATTTGTAAAGAGACGCATCTTGCCTTGTATTCATTCTCCTAGGTCACTGGTGAACATATTAAAAAGGATCAACCCCAGTACTGAGTCCACCCCACTTGTGACCTCCCTCTCCCCTGACTTGATCCTATTTACTACCACCCTCTGCTGTCTCCCCCCAGCCAACTCTACACACCCTTTTAAATTCTTGGAATTTAGGACAGTTCTTAAACCACTGAACTGACTAGGTTGAAAAACCAGGGCTACCTTGGTCACTCTGGAGTTATCACAAGGAATTTCCCACATGCCATACGTGATATCAATGAAACGAGGTGTGCTCTTTGGATGAAAACTAGCAAAATCCTCAGACACTAGCCAGGAATTGTGAGGGAGACTTATTCCTTTGAGCAGAAGAAAAGATCTGAGTGCAGTGGGGATGTGGCCAGAAAACCACATGGTTGAGTGAAAGGAAGCATCAGGCTTGAAGACTGTTCTTTGTGACCGAGCATGCTCAGTGGAAAACTGCCTAAGACTGGATAGAGAACTGAACCTAGGTAATCAGAACACAATGATGTGAGTTACACTTGCAATTCAAAATGAATCTCTTAAGTCTACTACAAACTTTGTTCAAAAAGGACAGTGCAGATGAGAATGGGTTGGATGACGATTTTCTTCCAATCAGGGTTGGACAAACAATGCTTTGCTCAATTCAAGTGACTAAGATAAGCATGGACATTTATGCAAATACTCTCAATGTGAGGCCAGAATGAATAAAAAATGAGTTCTAAATACTTAAATGAATTAAAAGAAGCAATCAGGAAATCCTTAGAAAAATAAAGGAGAGGATTAAGAGAGAAAGAGCAGAAGGGGTGCTAAAGAGACAGAACTTATATTTTTAATATGTTGGGGTTATTAAACCATCAAGCTTGAAGTCTATCAAAATCCTTTTGTAAGTGAAAATTAAGATGCTGTACAGACTTATGAAAAACAAAGATAATGGCATTATCTGAATAAAGACCAGTAATGCAAGATGACAGGCATGTCGGCAGATTTCTAAAACTACCCCCCCCCCAGTTTATCCCTGAGGAAATCTAAAAGAAATGTATCTGTAAGTAGAAATTGAACTTATTTCAAGAGATAAATTGTGTACATCCAGACAAATAGGACAAAAACCAAGAGAGGACACAGTTGGAAAAACCATAAGAACTTAGTAAGGAATAATGTATGGGCAAGCATACACAACGAGCCCGTGTTTCCATCAAGAGGTTGAGATAATATCATATGGACCTTGGGAGTGAAGTCAGGAAAAGAGAAAAGAAAGAGGGTGGGGCAAGGGAGCCCAAGAGATAGAAAAGGAAAGCATATAAACAGAAGAAGAGATAATGCTGGCCAAGATGATAGAAGGGAGAACCTAGGGGTCTGGGACAGGGGGCCCCAAACCTCTGAGCTGGCCAGGAAGGGACAGAGTAAGGGAGGGAAAGTAAGAGGCTAGGAAAGAAGGAAAGATAAAGAAGAGAGGAAAAAGGAGACACTGTACCACCCCTACAGAGGTCCAGAAGACTCTCTGGGGCCCTGGGGAGAACCACTGTCTTAAGCCACAACTGAAGTTTTTTTTATATATATATATATATATATATATCCCTGCAGAAGGGGAGCAGAGGACAATACCCCCAGGTTTGAGGAAAACTGGGGGGGGGGGGGGCTAACTGGGCAACCACCCAGAAGACAGAAGCAAGCCAGGGCACCAGGCTTGAAGGTGCCTTCTCTGCCAGCCCAAAAGAGGTGGAGTGGGTGGCAAGCGTCTCCCACTCCTGTCTTTTAAAAACATCCTGGGGTGGGGACAGGATCCACACCACTGCAAGGTCCCCCCTCTAGAAAGATTTCTCCCACAGAGGGTCTAGAGATGATGCACCCCCTGAAACAGAAGGAGAAAAGAGGATGCCAGGAGGCTGAACTTCCCTTAAGACATACATCTTACAATCCAGAGGGGGACTCTGCATAGGAAGAAGTCAGCTGGAACCAGTGGGGGAGAAACAGGGGGTCACAGCTGCTGAAAGGAAGGGTTCTAGGGGTCACCAGGACCCTTCCAAATGCTATTGTCCTGAGAAGGATCCCATGGTTCAAGAAGACCAGAGCTGGTGATTTGTACCCTCAGAGAGGTCGAGATCATAGCTGGAGGAAGGGGTCCTCATCAGGAATGCAAGAAAGGGGCCCAGATGAGCCCCCATCATGAATGGACAAGTGCCCCTGCCTGCCCTCCCCCAACAGTGAACCTCTGTCGCTTTCACCAGAAGGAATAGAGAACTCAGAGGTACCAGCAGGACTAGGCCCACAATTGGCCTCAACTGGGGAAAAACAAGCAGGGAGGAGGCACTGCCCAGAGTCTGAGGCCCAAGAGGGGAAGGAGGGCAGGAAGCAGTGATGAATGGTGGAGATACACAGAAAGATCAAGAATTATGATAGGTACTTAATTTTCATATCTTATCTGTGTCAATTTTCACCATTCATCACTCGTGGGTGATTACTATGCCCCCCGAAGGGGACCTGGTACCTCCCTGAGAGCAGAATGTCTCTCAGCCTCCTGTGGGGGAGACACTGAAGGGGGGTTGACCCTTACAGGCCTGGTTAGGCCTGGGACTGGTCAGGGTGAGGCGGGATCTCCCTCTGGCTGGGAGATGGAAGTCGCCCCTAAAGTTCCCACATCACTCTGTGGGAAAAAAGGTGGGTTCCCCGGAAGGAGGAGGCAATCACCCTTCACCGGGCCATGGGTGATAACTGGGAAAGATTTATTTATTTATTTAGTTTTTGTTGACCGGGTAAGTGCACTAGACAAATCCTGCCTATTTTCAGGCGCTACCCGGGGGAAGGGATACAGATGAATGCCAACTGACCTTGAACCAGATTAAGCTGTTGGTGGTATTTTTAGTGAATGAGGGAAATTTGGCCAGGACATCGGAGAAATTCCACTACTCTTTTCGATAAGTGCCATGGGATCTTTAACATCCACCTGAACTACCACCAATCCAGGCAGATGAGACCTCGGTTTTAACGTCTCATCCGAAAGACGGCACCTCAGAAGTGCAGCACCCCTCTCATGCTGCACTACAGTGTCAGTACTGGGATATCAACCCAAGTGCCAGATGTGGGAACTGAACCCACAGCCCTCTGATCTCCCAGCCTCAGAGGCGAGTGTGCTACCTACTGAGCCACTGACACTGCAAGATGAAGTCATGCTGTCTGCCTGACGCAGATCGCTGTCCCCGCTGGTTTGGATGCCACCTCACTGGTATCATACGATGCCCTTGCTTGGTGCCTCACAAGCTCCAGGCCATGTGCGGAGAGGGTAATGTCTTGTCTGGTTGTCTCCGTATCAAGCATAGATGCAAAGACCATAAGTGCCTGTTGTAAGCAGCATGATGGGCCTGATGTACTGCAATGGAGAGAGAGAGAGGCGTGCCGAAGAAAAGACTCTCCCTTCCCCAAAAGTCAAACTCCGTGGAGTCCGCATCCAGGTGCCGGTTGCGCCTTGGGCTTCTATGCCCTGAGGGAGTGTCCAGGAGCGTCACACCCAAAGAGGGGTGAGGCAGGTCTCCCAGAGATCCCTGGGGTGCGCAATACCTGCACCGGCAGTCAATCGGGGCTGGGGAAGGGACTGATGGATGCTGCCAAATGCGGTATGATGCCTCCCAAAAGGGGGAAGGCCAAGCGGGTATCACCAGGTTGCTCGGACTGTACTTGCTTAAGAAAGCGCGCGTCACCTGCTCAGGACTGCGTCTTGCCAATCTTGAAATGTGGAGCTCATCGACCAACCTCAAAAGGAAATGCTGACAGGAGGTCTGATCAGTGTCAGAGGAGAGGTGGACAGAAGGATCCTCTTCCTCATGTGAGGAGGCCAATGAGTCCAGGGTGTCAGAGTCTGGCTGCCGTAGAGGTGAGTGGTGAAACACCAGCTCGTCCATGGATCTAACGTAGGCTGGAAAATGGGCAGCTGTGGTTCCAAACTGCTCCCCAGTTAGAGGCCTTGTAGGAGCAGAGTGGCCCGGGAGAGGATGAGGGGAAGGTAGAGGTAGAGGTAAAGGGGCCAAACACCTCTGAGGGAGAGAATGACCTCTGCCAGGGCTCAGAGACCGAACAGGCGAACCAACACCCTGGAAGAATCCATCAGTTGAGGCAGTCACCGGCCGTTCAACCATTCTGAAATGGTCAGGACTGAGCCCTGAAGGGGATTACTCCCTGCAAGGCGACCGGGGCTGTGTGGGTCCAGAAGGGTGGTCCCTAGCCTCAAGAGACAAGATCCCCCGGGGGAGACCACAGGGGAGAAGACAGAACCGGCACTACTGCTCCTACCTGAAGCCTTGTGGGCTACCAGGAAAGGGCACTGCTCCTGACGTTGTCCCCTCAACCCCTCAGACTTAGAGAGGGACCTCTTCCTCAGGACTGTAACAGGGTCCTGTTATGAAGAGAAATATCAAGAATTTACAAGATGCCCCCCCCCCCCATACTTTCAATTTTCACTCTATCCTGTCTGCTTCTATATTCAGTATCTATCCTAATTTTCTTGTCAGGGTGGCCAACCTGGCAATCTTTTAAACCTTTCTTTACTGTCCCTGATTATCTTTAAAACAATCTGGCATCCAAATCTTGATAAGCTGAAAAGCAGTCAGCTGAAATTTAGCTGTGAGAATTTCATAAAAACAAGCATTATGCAGCACATATAAAGAAAATATGTTAGAGGAGACTACCGTGTAAAAAGATTTACTAGAATTGTTGTCTTAAATAAATGCATGTTTACTTTCTGGCAATACATTTAAAAGCAAATAGAATCCTGAAGCCTTGCAAAGAAGACAGATAGGGGCGCGCCCTCATCTGTTTTTCTTGCCAAGGCTGCAGATTTTAATTCAATCTTTAACAAGTGTTTCTTTTCTTTCTGTATTAAAACAAAATGAATGTGTACCTGAATGTCTTGCCTCCCTGCTGAGGTCCTGCTATAGGGATGGCAGCCTACAAATGGCTGCTTTTATAGTATTCAGGTAATGTGATGTCACAATAGGGAGGGCTCAGTTCAAGACACACCTTCTGGAAAGTATATAAACCCTCCACTAGGAGACCTGTGTAGATGGATAGAGAGGAGAGTCAGTATTCGACTGACCACAGAGCAAGAAGGTTTTGTGTGTGTTTCACACAAAGTGCTGTACAGACAAAAGGAAAGGAAAAGCAATTCAGGAGTCTGTGGAAAGAAGTATTTCCTGTTTTTGGGTGTGAAGACTAACACCGATTGTTTTCCTTTCTATGAACTTTAAATTAAGAATATTTTTTTGTTTTGTTTTGTTTTGTTTTTGGAAATAAATTGACAAACGCATACCATTGCGTTTTTTATGCATCTTAAACCTTTGGTCTGGACATCTGTTATTTCCCACGCTTCTACAAGGACCAACCAAGGAAGCTCAACTTCATCCGCCAACATCCGAGGGGCAGCAGATGAGGGAGCCTTCGCCCCTGTCCCAGATGTCCGAGCAGGTCCAGAAGTGGGCCCAGCCTGGACACCTAAAACATGGGGCTGACCTCCTCCAAATCCAGAGAGCCCCACCAGCTCCAGTGAACCTTCCGGTGTTGCCCCCGGCACTGGAAGATCTGACACTGGTGGCGGTAGAAACCACCAGCTCTGAAGGAGGGGGTTGGACAGGTACTGAAGTGTTGGACAGGGGGAGATTCCGAAGACTCTGAAGAATCTCGAAGCCAGTCTGGATCAGCCTCCGAATCATCGTCCCCTGAGGAGGAACAGATCCAGAAGACCTCCTGAACTGTCCCACTCCCGACACTGCAAGCAGCACCGTGAGCCGGCCCAGCACTATCCACGGTGCCGCCCCAATCACCGGCACAGTGAATGACGCCAGGATCCGAGGAGGCGCTGACAGGCAGCACTGAGGAAACCACCAGTCTGGGCCTGGTAGACACAGGCTGCGACGCTGTGGGAGCCTTCACCTTCGAGGAGGCAACTGCCAAAACGGTGCCTCCGGCCCGACCACCGGAGGAATCGGACCGGGCCTCTGGCACTGTGAGAGGAGCCTCCACCATGGCGAGGCCAGAAAGGGTGGAATCCCCCTCCTCTGTGGCCTGTACAGAACTGGGAGGGGTCCCAGAGGAAGGGTCAAGGGACCTGCGTCTAGCGTCCCTAGTGCATGCCTGTCCTCTGAAAGTCGTCAGTGTATGGGCGACTTTAAACACGCGGTGTTCCAGTACTCTGCAGTCCATGGAAAAACAGGCATCGTAACAGTCCATATTGTGGTTAGGGCCCAGGCAGGTCAGGCAACGATCATGCCAGTTTGAAATGGAATGAAGTTGGCCACAAGGATACCGCCACATTGGGGGCTGGCCCACCTTCAAAGATTTCTTCTTCTTGTCCCTGGGACGAGACATGATTGGACAAAAAATCATTAACAAAACAGCAAAAAGGTCTCGGCGCTGCAGAAAAATAAGGAAAGATCTTACTGGTGTCGACGGCACTGAGAACACAACAGCTCCTGCAGAACTAGGACGGTTTGAAGGGCTGTACAAACAGACTAGGCTGCGATGTCGCAGTGTCAAATTGTTCTTCTCACGAGGTCGTGCTCGCTCAATGACGGGAGAAGCAGAACTGGGATGGAGGAGGAGGAGTCTGTGTCGGTTACTGGCCAACCCGTGAATGCCACACAGGCGTTGACTTCAAGTGCGGCGCCGCCCATGGCACCAGCTCCTCCCCTTTAGGAAAAAAAATACTCCCATGGGGTCCTGCTCCTCTGGCCAGAACCCACCAGCGATGAATGGTGAAGACTGACACAGATAAGATCAACTCTTAGAATGTGCACAGCAACATTTATGCACAACAACGTTTGGGCAGTCACTAATTTCAGGCACAATAAGCCCCAACCATAAACAGTAATAAAATCCTGTGGTTAATTTAATTAAAGGCCTTGGATACGTCAGTGAAAATAGAGCTAATATAATAACCCTTATCTAAGCCCCTTGAAACAACAGCATGAAAGTCGATCAAAGCAGTGAGATTAGAACGTTGAAACTAGATTGAAATTTAGCAAGAATATTGTGCGTAGCCAGAAAAGACATGATCTGTCCATGCACAGTCTTCTCAAGAATCTTAGACGTGTCAAGGAGGAAGGGAGATAGCTTGATGCCAGTCAACCAGTGTCACAGAATCACTTTTATACAAAGGAACACCAAAAGATTATTCCATGCAGAAAGCATAGTTTTAGAATAAAGACAGAGATTAAATAAGTCTTGTCTGTTCCCCTTTAAAAGATCACATAAGTCTTCGTCTGTATAACAGGTAGTGTCATTACACGATACCTGTAAGGGAGAAGAAAGTACCTTTCGGACAGATCAATGCAAAGGCAATACTTCTTAGGATTATCCCTGAAAATGTTTAACTGATCTTTAAAGTATTCGACTTTGGCACACCTGATCAATAGTATACTGTACAATAATTACAGGCATTCTTGAGACAGACTCAGTCTTCAGAAGAATTCAAAGATTAACTTTAGAATTTAATTTATTCCTATATTTCCTTTCATTTAAAATGCAGGACAACATCCAGGGAACATGCTGTTGATGAATGCTCTTAGTTGCCAATGGGGCATGAAGGCTGTAAATTCTGGATAATTCATTCATAAAGAAGCCCCATCCAGTATAAAAAGCTAACCCCATTACTAAATGTTCAATCTTTAAGCAGGACTAACTTACTACATTTCTTATAACTGTGATGTTCATAAACCTGATGACATCCATGTGTTTGTAAAAAGTCATAACACTGTGTTAAATATGACTGTAAGCGCCAGGCTTTAACACTAAGCAAGTAGTGCCCATATGTAACCAAAATAAAAACAGTCGTGCTCCACACAGTTCAGATTCGATGCCATACTTACCTGTCTAAGGAGTTATACATAAACTTGAGAGTTTTGACAACATCTGCAATCATATTCCTCAACTGTGTGAGAGGAACCCTTAAAAACAATAAATCAATATATTAAATACACATATTTGCAAATGTACATTAATGTTATAACTGGAAAAGAAAAACAATTAAAAGGTTTAATTTCTATAGTTATTACTGTCTTCAAAAACATTAATTGACAAATCATGGTATCTGGGTAGAGCTAAAGCAACTTTACAAACATTATCACTAAGTTCCTTCAGTACTCTGTAATTTAGAATTAAAACTTAAAAGAAACAGTCTGTTTCTGGCACTGCTAAAGAATGTAAAACCTTAACACAGACTGAAAGACCAATATCAAGATAGATGGATTAAACAATACAGTATTGTCAGTACCCTGTTCAATTTTGTATTAGTAATATTTTCTTCACTGAAAGCACTTAAGTAACTTCAGTGTCTCTCTATCCACAGATGAACATATAGATATATAAACTATATACATAAAAGATTATAAAAATAAATATACATACATATTATAGGGGCATGGTCATGCCCCTACAGTTAGGGTTGAGTAGGTACTTTAATGTTAAACCTAAAAATTTACACTTTAATAACTTTGCAACTGTTGAATGGATATGCACAAAATTTGACATGCACGGTCTCGTGGGGTAGATCTCTTGACATGCACAGCTTCGTTCCTGTCAGATGTGCGGATTCTGAGATGCGGATGGTACAAAAACCTTAAAATTTACCCCTTTTTGCCCTTTTTTTCTCATCGCCATGCACACAGATGGTGTGAATTTTAGTGTGAAATTTGTATGGTAGAAAGAGCTTGGGCCACAGAATAGGCTTGCACTTGTCTGGTGAAAAAATATTAGTCCATTTCAAAGTTATCGCAATTTTAAGGTTGTATTATTTTCAGTGGGAATTTCACTTTCCAGGATAGCTTCCTGGAATGGAAAAGGATTTTGGTCTCACAAAAATGATTCATTATCATGAGGGGCCAATCCTTTTTTGTAAGAAAAAAGAATTTTTTTGTGAGCTGCCATCTTGTTTTCTCCTTTTTTCACACCACAAACTTTCATAACTCTGCCTAGGAATGTCTTCTACAGACATCCAAACTTGGATCTTGCTCATCGGGAGCTAATGAACTTCACTGTGTAATTTTTTTTATAGCTACCATGCCTGCTAAACATTTTTCTTCAGATGTTTAATTTAAATCTTTTTTCATGGCTCGTCAAGTTCCTTTTTCATGATTCTTTTTCGCTCGTGAAAAAGGAACGGCAGTGAAAAAGGATTTACAAAAAAGTCTATGTCCAAAACTCTTTTTCGCGTTTCGATTCCTTTTCATGAGAACGAGAAAGGATTCACAAAAAGGATATGTAATGAAAACCTATGTCCAGAAATCCTTTTGGCGAGGCGGAATTTTTCTGGGACCACATCAAAGGACTCCTTTTCGCGGAAAAAGGATTCCTTTCTTTGAATCTGACAAAGAATTCATGAAAAGGATTCATGCTCGAAAAAGGATTTATCTCTGGTGTCTAGTGGCACACCCCCACCCTCTGATCCCCATATTTTTTTTGCTGCTGGAACCGTTAACTGCGCTCTCACAAGTAAGGTATTATCAGAGAGCAGTCGCTGGTTCCAGTAGCAAGACATGTCTTCGATCGGAGAGTGGATTTTCAGTGTGTTGCCAGTTGAGGTGAGTGAGAGCATGTGGAAGCATCAAGGGGGGTGTGGGAAGCTGGATGCACAGTGTGAGGTCAGGTGGGTGGTGCACGTGTGGTTGGCATTGGACTTTTTTTTTTTTACAGGTTGTAAAATAAAAAACAAAGACATCAAGAGATGATTTTCTTATTTTCAGGTTGAAAGTAACATGGGAGGGTGGGGGGTGCCACTAATCACAAATGGGAGTACCTTAAAAATATGGTGTTGAGAGGTTGGGGTGCCACTAGACACCAGGGATAAAACAAAATGGGAGGATGGGGGTGCCACTAAACACCAACAGGATATTATACAATAAAACAGTATGAGGACTGAAGGGGGGGTAGGGTGTCGCTAGACACCAGGAATAGATGTGGGAGGGTGGGGGTGCCACTAACCACCAATGGGGAAATTAAAGAAAATATGGGGATTGGAGGGTGGGGGTAGACACCAGGCATAAAACTATAAAATTATATGGGAGGGTGGCATGTGTGCAACTAACCACCAATGGGGGTATTATAAATTAAAACCGATATGGGGATCAGAGGGTGTGAGGTGTCACTAGATACCAGGGACAGACATGAGAGGGTGGGGGTACCACTAACCACCAATGAGGAACTTAATTAAAGTAAATATGGGACTGGATGGTGGGTGTGCCACTAGACACCAGGGATAGACATGGGAGAGTGGGGGGGTGCCACTAACCACCAACGGGGTAATTATAAATTTAAGAAGATATAGGAATCAGAGGGTGGGGGTGCCACTAGACACCAGGGGCTATTAATAGTAATGGGGACCGGGCACAAATGTACCATGGGGGGGTGGGGGGCCGTGAATACCAGGGTACTGTCAAATGTCAGAAAAATAAAACATTGTATAATTATGTATGCCTAGGAGCGCAGGGCCCTCCACAGTAAAATAAGGATACCATTATACTACCTCAAAAAGTAAGGAAATAGGTCGCAAAAAGCTTCGTTAATGCTCCAGTTAGTGTCAAAGCGACAAAAGCTGGGAAATATGGCATTAGGGTTTCCAACCCTAATACCCCACCCTCCCAAACCAGGCAGGAGAGGAGGTGTGGGGTGTGCCTTGGGCTTCTCATACCTAACACTCACCCCATTCCATCAGTAAATAAGGTCAGATGTGTAGACTTTATGAGAATGGGTTGAGCGATAGGCTCGAGAAGCCCAAGGCACACCCTACACCTGCCCTTCTGCCTGGTTTGGGAGGGTGGGGTGGTAGGGTTGGAAACCCTAATGCCTCATTTCCCAACTTTTGTTGCTTTGACCCTAACTGGAGTATTAACAAAGTTTTTTTTTCAATTTACAGTATTTCCTTACTTTTTGAGACAGTATAACAGTACCCTTATTTTACTGTGGGAGCACATGGTCCTTTGACTCTGCGCCACATCCCTCCATAGATGTGTGTGTGTGTGTGTGTGTATATATATATATATATATAAAAATTGCCACTTGGGAGGTTTTGTCTTTTCTTCTGATGTCCCCTTTATGTTTCTGAATATGTATCTTTAGTTGTCTGGTGGTCTGTCCTACATACAACTTATCACGGACATTGGAACACATAAATTACTCCCTCAGAAGTACATGTTATGTTTTGTTTTACATCATATCTTTGACTAGTGTAGGGATGTTGAAAGAAATTCTTTTTAGATGTGTGTTACAAATCGAACATCTTCCACAAGGAATAAGTTGTATGTAGGACAGACCACCAGACAACTAAAGACGCATAATGCATGACATACTTTTGCTGGAAGTTTCCCCTCTTCCGGATGGTTGCACTAATTCTAATCCCCAGAACCGTAGTGCTGCTTCTGTATGTCCTGCATTGCGCGTCTTTAGTTGTCTGGTAGTCTGGTCTGACAACTCATTTTAATAATGCAGGACATACAGGAGCAGCACTACAGTTCTGGGGATTAGAATTAGTGCAATCATCTGAAAGTGGGGGAAACTACCAGCCAAAAAATAGAGCACAGAAGAAATGGATATGCTCACTATAGACACTAGATAGAAATGCGGGAATGAATTTGGATACAAACTGGCAAGTGTGCTGGTAATAAAATTAGCAGTAATTTAAGGATATAACAGCAAAAAAAAAAAAAAATTCAGTAACTTGACTACAGGAGGCAAAATATGGATGCTAAGGGCACAATAAAATAGAACAAAAGATAAAAATAATTTAGAAAAATGATAGGTAAATAGAGTGATCTAGAATACAAATAGAGACACATATCCAGGAATACTCTTTAGCAATAAAATAGTGCATTTTATGAACAGCACAATCATAACATAAATTCTGATATGCCACCAGGATGCACCCCTGGGCCCTACGGAACCAGGGTTCCCCTAACCAACCCCCCTAAACGTTATAACAATTAAAACATTTAAAGAAAAGAACACAAAGTAAAACCATTTGGGCATGGTCCTTTTCATGATCTGAAATGCAAAAAAGTAACAGAAAGGTCTAAGTTAGCCTTATGTGGAGGTCGGACATAACTTTCTGATTAAAATAAACGTAAACATGATTGTGAAACAAAGATTTAAAAGCCCAATGAATAGGGAAGCTTCCATGCTGTGTACAAGCCCGCTTGCATGGCACAACAGCTTAGCTACTGACAACTGCCTAGCAACTGTTATTGCGTACCATCATGTGAGAACATGGGTGAGCGTGTCACCTGTGACATGGATGAGTGTGCTCAAGAGGGAGGGTGTGGCAGCAGTGCTTTAGTTACTGCACCACAGGTTGAGACGCCATTGGCGAGAAAAAATATTCGGGAGATCCTGAATAAAGTAATAAAGCAACAAGTAACACTGTTTTTCAGCCACAAATCAGAGTAGATAAAAGGTGCAGAGTTAGAACGCGATAAGAAAAAACTGCATATGAGCTGAAATGAATTTATCTCTGTCTTGCAGTGTTTTTGAACAAAGAACAGAAACCAAAGTGGACAAAATAAAATAACACAGTAAGATATTAATAATTATATAGAGGTATGTCCTTGTGAACACAACTAGATAGTATAAAAGGATGCTGTGAATAAAATATGAACTAAGGCAGATTGATCCCAACTTTTCTCATTTGATTTAACAGGTCAGCACATAGACACTTAAAGTCTTCATTTATTGAACTATAGCTAAGGCTATATAAACAATACTGAAGGTAAAAAGGTGAATATTTATAGGGGACAACGTTTGTTTGTACAGCATATTATAATGAATTTATTTCTGATTTGAAAAAATGACTATATTGACTGTGCTATATTTTTTTCCAGAAATCAGGTATTTAAAGGGAAAGTGCCCTAAGAAAAATAATTATTTGATGAAAAGGTGCAGTAGTTATAAGGTACGCATGTCACACCCAGCTAAGGGGTTTGAGGGCTTATAGCAGCAGTAACAAGCAATTACCCTGTTGTAGCTCCAATACTGTGGGGCAGTCGCTGTTATAAAAAAGGCATATATTGTTTTATTGATTATTGCAAAGGGTAACATACATAACTACTGAATAACAAGCAGGAAAATAAACTGTACAGAAGCTCTTTTAAGGTTAATTCTCTTCAGTAAAAAATGAAAATCTAAAAACAAATTATAAACTAAAATGTATGAATAGTAAAAATGTTTATTTTATTATAGATTTCTGAAAAGCCCTTTGAAAAAGATTCCATTAAGAAATTGAAACGTCAGGGCAGATTTAAGAGAGAAAATAAAAAGACTGTTTTGGGAACTTTATTCAAAAGGCTCCGACTTTTTCTTGAAGAAACACAACGGGTCCTCAAACCTCATTTTTTCTGAATAGTTTTACCATACCTCGAGGACCGCACAAACCGGATTTTAAACCATTCCCCATGGAAACAATCTAGAAACTTAGTTGTATTGTTTCCCTGGAGTCTAGTGGTACCCACTCACCCTCCGATTGCATCCTGGCTAAAATAAAGAAAACCGTCCCTTGATGTCTTTATTTTGTCAGCCTGTAAAAAAGGAAATGGTCCCTGGCCGGTCCGACCTCCCACTGAGCACCCCACCACTCCGCACCCCTCCACACACGCTCTCACTCACCCGAACAGGTTGCAGGGTGAAGATCCACTCTCCGATCAAAGACACATTTTACTGCTGGAACCGGCGACTGCAATATGAGAAACTAAGACAGATGCGGTTCAATGTATATCAATGGGTTTTTCAACTTTGTGGCATAGCTTTGCCATTTTTGCATATTTTGAGCTCAAATTTTCAACATGGCCTTTTTGGTTTCCCAGTTCATGAACAATGCTGGTAGAATTAAACAAATCCGGCCAGAAAAGTGATTTCACAGTCACTTGGTGAAATCATCTTTTAGGTGGGATTTGAAAATTTTCACCACCCTTGAATGTTCATCAGGTGGAGTCATAAGAAGGCTATGTTGAAATTTTGGGTTCAAAATATTTAAAAATGCCAAAGTTACAGGTATGTGCGAACACTGAAAGTTTGCTAGGCTCCCTTGTAACTTTGGCAATTTTAAATATTTTGACTCAAAAGTTTCATAACCATCTTTTTATACTGCCACATGAATGTGACAGCTGTCATTTTTCAATCCTTGGCCAAACTGTGTTTTTGCACCTGTGGCGTGCAATTGCGTTGCGGTGGCACAGAATCACGTTTTGATGTGGATTTCAAAATTTTCATTACTGGGTTCACATGGTGGGGTAATAAGAAGGCTATGCCGATAGTTTCATTCCTATTTTTAATAGAAATTCAAGTACAGGGCCTTCTATGGCAACATATATTTATGTATCTAAGGAGGAATGGGAGCGCATAGCCCAGCAGACAAATAAGGATACAATTATACTGTCTCAAAAAATAAGGAAATTCTTTGCAAAAACGTTGTTAATGCACTAGTTAGGGTTGAATCTACAAAAGTAGGGAAATGTGGCATTAGGGTTTCCAACCCTAATACCCCACCCCCACCCAGCAGGCAGCAGGTGGCATGGGGGTGAGCCTTGGGGTTGTCAACCCTAACGCTTACCCCATTCTTATATACTGTACCTATCTCAGCTTACTTACTCATGGAATGGGGTGAGCATTAGGGTTGACAACCTCAAGGCACTTCCCATGTCTTTTGCTGCATGCAGGGTGGGGGTGTGGTGTTAGGGTTGGAAACCTTAATGCCACATTTCCCTTCTTTTTTAGCTTTGACCCTAACTAGTGCATTAACAAAGTTTCTACAAAGAATATAGGGCACAGTCACGCCCCTGTATTAGGGTTCAGTCTTCACTTCTAATTTATACTGAAAATGTTGCACTTCAATAACTTCACAACCATTCAAGCGATTCCCAAAAAATATTGCATGTGCTATCAGGGTCCAAAGATCTCTTGATGTGGCAAGTTTCGTTCCAGTTGGATATGTGGTTGCAGAGAAACGGATTGTCAAAAAAATACAGGTTACTCACCTGTAACAGGAGTTCTAGGAATGGTATATGTTGTTCATCCACACTCATTGGCAGGTATCCTTGCCGCTTTAAATCTTGCCGGAAGGTCTTCAAGCTTGCTCCTCCCACCCACCCGGGTGGTATAACTCTCGGCTCCGCCCCATGACGCCAGATCTGGCCCGCTGGAAGCTCAGGTTGTGCGTCGAAGCCGCGGAGGTCGGGTAGGTCTTGTGGATGAACAACATATACCATTCCTAGAACTCCTGTTACAGGTGAGTAACCTGTATTTCTAGGGACATGGATATGTTGTTCATCCACACTCATTGGCAGACTCCGCAGTTCTCCGGGAGGAGGGAGGCAAGACGACACCCCAATACTTACTTGGGAAAGAGAGACTGGAGAACCGAGGCCCCAAAACCAGCATCCCGGCGTGACTCAAGGTCGATGTGGTAATGGGTAATAAAGGTGTTTGCTGACTTCCAGGTAGCAGCCCTGCAGATTTCCTGGATAGGACGTCCCTGGAAGCAGCCACCGTTGCAGCAGTATGGCGGGTAGAATGAGCTCTTATCCCTCTGGGAGGCTCCATGCCCGCCAACTTATAGCAGAGATCTATGCAGGAGGTTACCCACCTGCTTATCGTCCGCTTGGCTGCAGGTCTGCCAGATGCGGCTTCAGCGTAGGTGACGAACAGCTGGCGAACCTCTCCCCGAATTTCAGCCGTGCGCTCCTTATAATAAGCGAGCGCCCTTCTAGGGTCCAGAGTATGGAGCCTATATTCGGCCTCCGAGGTGTGATTGGGGTAGAACACCGCAGAGTCAACACCTGGTTAAGGTGAAACTTCGACACCACCTTCGGAAGGAATTTCGGTGGGCGCAGGACAACCTTGTCCCTGTGGAAGACCAGGTAAGGAGACTCGATGGAAAGCGCCTGGAGCTCTCCCATCCTTCTGGCTGACGGATAGCCACCAAGAAGGCGGTCTTCCACGACAGGTGAGAGAGAGCACACCTGTGCATAGGTTCGAATGGCTTGCCCATGAGCTTGCCAGTACCAGCAGTAGATCCCACGGAGGTGGGGTTCCCGCACTGAGGAAATGTGATCAAGGCCTTTGAAAAGCGCCAGACCACCTTCTCCCGCGCCACCGACTGCTTCCCGCCCGCCACTGAAGCAGAGATGGCTGCCAGGTGCACCCTTAGGGTCGCCGACCTAAGCCCTTGACTAGAAAGGGACCATAAATAGTCCAAGATGCTTGCCAAGGAACAGGAGGAAGGGTCCAAGCCCTTGCCCTGACACCAAATGGAAAACCTTTTCCATTTGAAGGCATAGCATTTTCTGGTCGACCTCACGGGACGCCTCAACTACATTGAGGACCTCGTCGAAAGACCCAAGGCCTGGAACTCCTAGCCGCCAGGAACCAGGGCGTCAGGTGCAGGGATTGAAGGTCCGGATGGAACACCTTCCCTGATTGACTGAGAGCAGGTCCGGGCGAGCTGGAAGCCGCGGAGTCCTGGAGCTGAGACTGAGGAGATCTGGTACCAGAACTGGCGAGGCCAGTCTGGGGCTATCAGAATCACCCGCGCCTTGTCCCTCCTCGCCTTGAGAAGCACCTTGTGGATCAAGGGAAATGGGGAAAGGCGAAAGAGGCCCGGGTCCATTGCCTCGAGAAGGCATCCCTGCAGCGAGCCCCGCTGAGGGGGCGGGCATGGAACAGACTCAGCCTGCTCTCCATGGAGGCAAACAGGTCCACCTGAGGTGTGCCCCAAAGGGAGAACAGATGCTGTACTACCTCCGGAGAGAGACCACTGTGGATGCAGCCCCTATCCGCCCAGGGCATCGGCCAGGGTGTTGGAGGCCCTGCCACGTGAATGGCTACGAGATCCGCCTCAGGCTGCGACGAAGGACCAAATGCGGAGAGCCTCTGCATAGAAGCATGGAGCGCGGCCCGCCCCTGGCGGTTTAGATAGTACATGGTCATGGTATTGTCCGCCTGGACTCGGACCACTTGACCCCGGAGGAACGGAGCAAAGGCGGTGAGAGCTAGGCGGACCGCCGGAGCTCCAGCAGGTTGATGTGGCATCGACTCCCGGGACCAGAGGCCATGAGCCCGTGTTCCCCAGATGGGCACCCTAACCCATCAGAGAGGCATCGGTCGATAGAGAGACCGCCGGCTCGGGCGGACGAACGGGATGCCCTCCTGCAAATGATCTGGAACGGTCCACCACTGGAGAGCTGCCCACATCCCCTGTGTCACCGACACAAGCTGGTCCAAGGGATCGAGCCAGGACCACTGGCTGGCCAGTCCCCACTGAAGGGACGATGTTCCAGCGGGCCCAACGACCACGCCGGTGCAGGCCGCCATGAGACCCAGGAGGCGAGGAAGTCCCGGCAGGGCGAATTGCCCAACCAGAAATGATCGGGCAAAGGAGGAAAGAACCCGGCCCTGTCCGCCGAGCCGCGCTGGCTCAAGAGAGTCGAGCTGCGCCCGATGAATAGAATCACCTGCTCGCTCGAGTTCCGACTTGGCCTCGCTGATAAGGAGGCCCAGTTGAGAGCAGACCTGGAGGGCCAGATCTCTGGACCACCCGCCTCCTTCCTGGAGGGAGCTGCTATCAGCCAGTCGTCCAGGTAAGGGTACACCTGGACCCTCAGCGCCGCAGAGAATGCTGTCACCACTGCCATGCATTTGGTGAAGACCCTGGGAGCTGGAGACAAGCCGAAGGGCATGGCTTGGAACTCGAAGAGGGATCCTTCCGCTCGGAAGCGAAGGAATTTCTGGTGAGACGGACGGATAGGGACGTGAAAAAACGCGTCCTGCAAGTCCAGAGAGCAGAACCACACGCCGCTCCAAGGATGGTATTATCTGAGCCAGAGTGACCATCCTGAAGGTTCGAGACCTAGGGAACTTGTTTAGGTCGTAGGTCGAGAATGGGCGCCAGCCCCCGTCCGCTTCGGAACCAGGAAGTACCTGGACACAAACCCTGGGTCTGAAGGGAGGTCCACCACCTTCTTACCACCTCCTTCTGGAGGAGGAGAGCGGTGTCGGCTCGACGAGCCGCCAGTGAGGCTGGGGATCCCGGCTCCGAGGGCGACGGCTCTGAAGGGTGGTGCCTGCTCGAATTCCAGAGGCAGGCCTCTTCCCACCACCTCCAAGACCCACCTGTCCGTGGTAACAGCGGACCAGGCGGAACGGAAGTGGCGGAGCCTGCCTCACGGGGGACCCAGGGGTAAGGTGAGGGATGGGGCTACACTCTCTCAGCCGGCACTGGGTAGGCTTTGGAGGAGGGACCGCCGAGGGACCTCCTGGGCCCTTTCCTCCTGCCTCCTGTTAGAGGAAGCCGCGGCTTGGGTTTGGGATGCCAAGGCGAGCCTGCTGGCCCTGACGTTGTTGGGCCGGGCGCGCAGGGGCACAGAAGGACGAAGGGCTTAGGCTGTGGTTTGGGCTTTGTCCTTCTGAGCGAAGAGACCGAGTCCAAGGTGGCATTGACTTCTCGATCCTCTGCAGGTGACCTTCCACCCCAGGGCAAGAGGTCAGTCCCCAAAAAGGAACATCCGCCAATCTGAGCTGGGTATCCAAGTAAAGGTGGATATCCTCAGCCAAGCTGCCGACAGATAGCCACTGCGCCGCCACCGATCTGGCACATGAGTCCCCTATATCCAAAGCAGTCTGGAGCTGCTGTTTGGCCACTGCTCTGCCCTGGTCCCGCACCTGCTTAACCGTAGTCTGCAGATCGGCGGAAGATGAGGGATGACTCATCCAGGGAGCCCAACAGGGCATGAGAAAATGTGCCATGAGGACGGCCGAACTGGCCTGACGAAGCAACAGAGAGACGTGAGCGTAGACTTTTTCGCCGACATAGTCCAATTTCTTGACTCCTTGTCAGGAGGTTTGTCCACATCCCTGGTATTGCCGGGCGCTGAAAACGCTTGTCGGTAACCAACCCTCAGCGGAGGGTGTTCCAAAAACCGGACAAGGAACCGTAGGGACCGATACTTCCTGGCCATCCTGGCGCAGCAGGGCAGGAAGCAGGGCGCCCAAAGCTCCAGTGCCGGACCCACTATGGCCTCGGCCACCGGAAAGGCCTCCGCCGAGAATCCCCTCGGTCCAGAATCTCCGTGAGGGGATACCTGGCCTGCTTGAAACGGGTTCGAGCTCCATCCCGGTAGACTCGAGATGAGCGAAGCAGTCCCAGGAAGGACAACGGCTATCGCCCATTGACTGACCTCCTGAAGACTCCAAGTCCAGTCGCTTGGAAAAGGAGGAATCATCTTCGGACTCGGAAGAGTCCTCAAGAGCTGCCTCTGGCCTGAGCCACCCTTCACCTGCCGAGGTCGGTCGGGAGTGAGGGTAACTGACAGCCGATGGGTAGACCTTAGCCGACCGAGAATCCTTGGTCGGAGCCCCAAATGGTGGCTGGAGGCGGAGGTTCCACCGAATCGTGGAAGCAGTTGGTTTGGCCGAACAACCAGCCTGGGTATAGGCCCTCGGATAAGTCGAGGGGTTGTGTCGGCTGCTCCGTGACAGCCACTTAATGGCGGGGAAGGCGACGGGTCGGCTTTTTCCCGGCCAGGAGGAGCTGTTGTAATATAAGGTCTCGCATCCGACGCACTTACGCCGAAGCCCTCATCCGAGGAGGAGGACGAGGACGAGCGGCGACGCCGCTTACCGCGGTGCCGAGACCGAGACCGCCTATGACGGTGGGATCGGCTGGACCGCGAAGAGGTCCGAGACCGAGACCGAGAGTCCCGGAATTTCCGAGGTCGGTGCGGGGAGGTGTCGGCCGGAACCGGCACTCCCTTCGGCTCGGATGGTCCATCCGAGGGCTCCGGAACCGGAGGCACAGGCGAGCCCACGGGATCCTCAACTCCTCCCGTGGGAACCGGGGAGAGGGGAATCTCGGCTGCTAAAGGCGACAGCCCGTCCAATGGGTCGAGAAAAATCTCGACTTCATCGGTGGGAGTCTCGTCCAACTGACCTGACGGGACACCGTGAGGCCAGTGGCCAAGCGAGCGGTCGTGACGGCCGACGGTCGACGGCCCGGGAGAGGGACCTTTCCCGCTCCCAAGAGCGTCGACGAGGGGACTACCCTGTCCCTCTTTTTGGACCGAGAATAAGGTCCAGCAGACGCAGGCCCTTCTCCTTTAGTGGAGAGGGACAGACAAAGCTCCTTAAAAGAAGCCGTGTAGGAAGAACCCAGAGAGAGCGGGATAAATGCCGCGGCCGAGGAAGATACGGCCCGCGCCGCCTCCTCTTCGAGGGCGACCATCCGCTCGAGCTGATCCGCCGAGCCCGCTGCCGCGGACACCGCCAACCGGGCCTCCTTGGACTTCACCGGAGGGAAACGCTTCTCGGGACGGCCCAGTTGCAATCGGGCAGCACGGTCTTCGAGGACGTAGGCCGAGAAAGATGAGCACAGGTCGCAAGCCTGCGGGTCGTGCTCAAGGCCTAAGCAGTAGACACACGTGGAGTGTGGATCCGTCCGAGACATCTTCTGCCCGCATGGGCATCTCCGAAATCCGGGAGTCGATTTGTCCATCGCAGCCGCGAGGGATAGAAGACTGAAGTCTTTTTGCAAAATTTATTTTTAAATCCGCAAACGGAGAAATAGGAACCAGTCACAAACGCAGAGCGTTAAGGAGGGAACCTGAGCTTCCAAGCGGTAAGGAAGATCTGGCGTCATGGGGCGGAGCCGAGAGTTATACCACCCGGTGGGTGGGAGGAGCAAGCTTGAAGACCTTCCGGCAAGATTTAAAGCGGCAAGGATACCTGCCAATGAGTGTGGATGAACAACATATCCATGTCCCTAGAATGTGAAAATTACCACTTTTGTTGAAATTATTTGTCATGCCACTGAGCAACAACGGTATGGAAGTTTGGTCTGAAATTTTAGTGTATATAGGTCTGGGGTAACAGATGTGCCCTTTGAAGGTTTGGTGAAAAAATATGAATCCATTCCAAAGTTATTAAACTTTAAAGTTTCCCATTATTTCCTATGTGACCACTTAGACTATGCTGCGGCCCATAATTGGTTCACAAATAACCTCTTTCTGGTTAATGCCAAAAAGACAAAATCTATGCTGTTCAGATCAAAGCCCTTCCTAGTTAAATACAAAACTCACCTCCCTCTCAACATCATGTCCCCTGATGGCCAAGCCTTTGAAGAAGTGTATACTTTCAAATACCTTGGAGTTATATTTAACCCCTCCCACTCCTTTTCCAAACACATCTATTCACTAGTTTGAAAGTTGCACCAAAAATTGGTTGCTGCCTACAGATTCCGGCAATACTTCTCTTCGGGAGCCTGACTTGCCAGCATACAGGGAAATCTACTCCCTATCCTGGACTACTGCTCCCCTATCTATGCCAGGACATCAGCCAACCTCATGGCCAAGCTCTCCTCTCTCTATAACAGTGCCTGTCATTTTGCTTTGCTGGCCCCTATTACCACACACCACTCTGTCCTCTACAACTCACTAGATGGTTCCTGCTGCAAGGCCACGTCAACCTAGCCCTGTGCTGCATGGTGGATTCCGCCATCCGTACTGGCCAGGTATCTCCTCTTGCACCCTTTCCTGCTGTACAAAGCTTGCACCGTAGCTTCCGTTAAAACAGCATCCTCCCTCTGAATATCCCCAGGGTATCTACCAACACGGGCGGCAAAGCCTTGTCTGTGACAGTCCCTACACTGTGGAATAAACTGCCTGCCGAGCTCCGCTCCCTCGACACCCACTGCCAGTTCAAAACCCGCCTCAAAGACTGGCCCCTGATGACTTCCTGCTGCCAATGCTTCCATGGGTAGTTCACTCACTTTCCCAACTGCACCCTTCCATGGAAAGTGCATGCATATTAGGTCAAGCGGGAATCAATTAAGCTGGCCTGCTTGTGCACTTGAGCTTTAGTACCTACGCTTGTTAATCCTGCCTCCCACCCCTCTGCCCCACCCTTCCCCTCCCCTCCCTGTACTTTGCTATGCCTGATCCCTCTTTCTACTTACACTTAGACTCCCTTGTTTGTCTCCTATTGTAACTGCTGTTGACAGAACTGTATGTTTATGTATATCCTTACTTATCGAAATGCCTGACTGATGTATTGGTTATGGAATCCTGTATTTTTTGTTGCTCTTCTATTTGCTATTCCCATGCACTATTGTAACCTTTATCTTGGTTATTTTTGTTTTGTTTTTGTCAACTGTTCCATGCTTTGTTGTTTGTTACATTAATTCCTGTGCCACAGTATGTGGCCCGGGTCGTGCCTGAAAACGGTCCCTGGGATCAGTGCACCTACCCGGTCACCAAAGTCATAAATAAATGTCCCACTCGAAAAAAGATTCTTTACTGCAAATGCAGAATTCTTTTTTGCAAACGCGGGATCTTTTACTGCAAATGTGGAATCTTTTTTCATGCTGCCGCCATCTTGGTTTCAGTTAGCGAGGGAACCAAAGTTAAACACAAAAAGAAAATGTAGGGCTTTGATAAATACCAACAGTTGTGTTTACCTAATCGGGGCCCGTAGAATCAGATTCTGGGGTCAGTTTTGTTATAACTAGTTCAGAAATGTGTTTTTTTTAATCTGTGGAAATCCTTTGCTGTAAGTTGCAGAAAACTTAATGCCGCGAAACAGGATCTTTTTCTGCAATTTGAGATAAAGGATTTTCTTTTGCCATAAACTGCAAAAAGAATCACAAAAGATTCATTTTCACAATTTGTGAAAAAGGATTTTCTTTAATGCAGACTGCGAAAAAAGGAATTGTGGCAAAGGATTCTTTTTTGCAATTTGTGAAAAATGATTTTTAAGATGGCTGTTTCTTTGCCACTGCACAGTTAGAAAACTGCTTGTTCTTTTGGGCTGAAATTTTCAGGGTACGAAGGGCTTGCCCCACAGACGTGCCTTTGGCTGGTTTGGTGAAAATATATTACTTTGCTGTGGAGTTATGCTGGGTTATAGTTTGCTTTGTTTCCCATAGGATAACATTGTAATGGGAGGTGTACAGAGTTGTATTTTGTCACTTTACTGTGAAGAAACAGTTTGCAATTTTCTTCAGAAATTTCCAGGGTACACACAGCTTGCCCCACTGATGTGTCTTTTGCTGGTTTTGTGAAAATATATTAATATGGTGTGGAGTTCTGCACAGTTAAATTTTGCTTCAGTTCCCACAGGATAACATTGTAATGGGAGGTATACAAAATAATTTCTTTATCATTCCCCTGTGAAGAAATGGTTTGAAATTTTCTTCTGAAATGTCCAGGGTACAAACAGCTTGCCCCGCCAATGTGCCTTTTGCTTGTTTTGTGAGAATATATTAATTTGTTGTTGAGTTACACAGATTTCACATTTTCCTGTGCTTTCTATAGGAGAACATTGCAATGTCAGGTGTTTCTTTGGGTCTACACACTAAAGCACTGGAGCGCAGGGCCCTACACCATCTCAAAAATGATACATGTAGAGGAGTGCAGGGACTCTCACACAGAAATACAGATACCATTAAGGACTGATAGGAGCGCAGGGCCAAGAGAGGCCTGCACTCCCACAAGGAACTAGGGATATGATTACAATATCTCAAGCATTATGGATGAATGGCACTATACACTCCCAGATGCAAATATAAATACCATTATGAAGTGCTGGGAGTGCAGGACTTACCCATACATGGCAGCACAGGTCCCTCTGGGCCCTGTGCTCTCACACACAAATATGCAAAGGAGTAAGGAGAGCACAGGGGAAACAAGGATACTATTACAATCTCTCAAGAATTATGGATGGGTGGAGCGAGGGCCCCCTCCACATGCAAATAAGCCGTTGATTATATTTTCTCAAAAAGTAAGGAAATTCTCTGCAAAAAACTTTGTTAATGCACCATTAGGGTTCCAGCAACAAAAGTTGAGAAATGCAGTCTTAGGGTTTCCAACCCTAAGACCCCACCCCCACCCTTGGTTTCCAACCCTAACACCCCATCCCCACCCTAAATGCAGGAAGAGGCATGAGGGTGTACCTTGGGGCTGTAAACCCTTATGCTCACCCCATTGTCCTGTACTGTACCCATCTCAGCTTACTTTCTGATGGAATGGGGTGAGCGTTAGGGTTCACGACATCAAGGCACCCCCACATGCCTGTTCCTGCATGAAGGGTGGGGATGGGGTGTCAGAGTTGGAAACTGAGGGTGGGGGTGGGTCTTAGGGTGGAAACCCTAACAGCATTTTTCAACTTTTGTCACTGAATGCTAATGGTGCACCAACAACGCTTTTGCAGAGAATTTCCTTACTTTTTGAGAAAACATAATCGTAGGGAACCCTAATGGTGCATTAACAAAGTTTTTGCAGAGAATATTATATGTGTGTGTGTATGTATATATATATATATATATATATATATATATATATATATATATATATATAGCCACAATACCACCACTATAGTAAGGGTTGAGCAGACTGTTTAATGTTAAACCCCTAACTTTGCATCTTGACAGCTTTGCCCCACATCAATGGAACTGGTGGTCTGGAGGGCAACGTTCCTTTGATTTGCTAAGTTTCGTTCTAGTCAGATGTGTGGATTCCAAGATCCGGATAGTGCATTTTTAGGAAAAATCTGGGTTTTTTGCTGTTTTTTTGTCATAGCCTAATATCCAGACAGTTTGGAATTTTGGTCCGAAACTTTCACGGTAGAAAGGGCTTGCCCCAGAATGGCACATTTTGTTGGTTTGGTGAAAAAGAACAGGTTACTCACCTGTAACAGTAGTTCTAGGAGTGGTATATGTTGTTCATCCACACTGTCTGGCATTGTTCCTTTCCCCTTTAAATCTTGCCGGAAGTCTTCAAGCTGGCTCCTCCCACCCACCCGGGTGGTAAATGCCTCGGCTCCACCCCATGACGCCAGATCTAGCCCGCTGGAAGCCAGGTTGTGCGCCTAAAGCCGGGGAGGTCGGGTGGGTGCGTGAGGATGAACAACATATACCACTCCTAGAACTACTGTTACAGGTGAGTAACCTGTTCTTCTAGGAGCGTGGATATGTTGTTCATCCACACTGTCTGGCAGACTCCAAGCAGTTCTCCGGGAGGAGGGAGGCAAGGCGCACACCCCCTACTTAGGGAATAGAGATTGGAGAACAGAGGCCCCAAAACCAGCATCCCGGCGTGCCTCTAGGTCGATGTGGTAATGGGTAATAAAGGTGTTTGCTGACTTCCAGGTAGTGGCCTGACAGATTTCCTGGATAGGGATGTCCCTGGAAGCAGCCACCGAAGCAGCAGTATGACGGGTAGAATGAGCCCTTAGCCCTTTGGGAGGCTCCTTACCTGCCAATTCATAGCACAGACCTATGCATGATGTAATCCATCTCGCAATAGTCTGCTTGGCTGCAGGTCTACCAGAAGCGGCTTCAGCGTAGGTGAAAAACAGCTGGCGAATTTCCGCCGTCCTCTCCTTATAGTAGGAGAGAGCACGCCTGAGGTCCAGAGTATGGAGCCTGTACTCAGCATCCGAGGTGTAGTTAGGGTAGTATATCGGCAGAGTCATCGCCTGGTTAAGGTGAAACTCTGACACCACCTTCGGAAGGAATTTCGGGTGGGGGCGCAGGACAACTTTGTCCCTGTGAAAGACCAGATGGGGAATCCACTGAAAGTGCCTGAGCTCCCTGGTCTTCTGGCTGACGTGATAGCCACCAAGAAGGCCGCCTTCCACGAGGCGCGAAGCGCAGACTTGTGCATGGGTCGAATGGCTTGCCCATGAGCTTTGCCAAAACCAGCAAAAGATCCCACGGAGGTGGAGGTTCACGCACCAGAGGGGATATGTGATCCAGGCCTTTGAAAAAGCGCCCGATCACCTTTTCCTGAGCCAATGTCGGCTGACCAGCCCGCGCCCGGTTAGCCGATATGGCTGCTAGGTGCACCCTAAGGGTCGATGACTGAAGACCTCTTTGGAGAGGGACCAAAGGTAGTCTAGAATGTTAGCCACAGAGCAGGATAAGGGGTCCAGGCTTTTACCCTGACACCAAATGGAAAATCTCTTCCATTTGAAGGCATAACATTTCCTGGTCGATTCTTTTCGAGATGCCTCCACCACAGTGTAGACATCCTCTGAAAGACCCAAAGTCTGGAACTCTAGCCGCTCAGGAACCAGGCTGTGAGGTGCAGGGATTGAAGGTCCGGATGAAAGACCTTCCCCTGGTTCAGCGATATCAGGTCCGGGCGTGTACCCAGCCACTCCGGGGTCCTGCAGCTGAGGCTGAGGAGATCTGGATACCAGAACTGGCGTGGCCAATCTGGGGCTACCAGGATCACCTTTGCCTTGTCCCTCCTCATCTTGAGTAACACCTTGTGGATCAAGGGAAATGGAGGAAAGGCGTAAAAGAGGCCTGGGGTCCATGGCCTCGGGAAGGCATCCCCCTTCAGCGAACCCTGCTGAGGGGGGCGGGCATGGTACAGCCTCAGCTTGGTGTTCTCCCTTGAGGCAAACAGGTCCACCAACGGTTTGCCCCAACGGGAGAACAGGTGGTAAGCTACCTCTGGATGGAGAGACCACTCGTGGGATGTCTGGCCTAGGCGGCTGAGAGCATCCGCCAGTTGGTTCGCGACTCCTGCCACATGGAAGGCTAGGAGATCCACCTCCAGCCGGCTGACGAAGGTCCAGATCCAGAGCGCCTCCTTGCATAGCAGACGGGAGTGCATGCCGCCCTGTTTGTTGAGGTAGTACATGGTCGTGGTATTGTCCGTCTGGACTTGAACCACTTGACCCCGGAGCTGAGGAGCGAAAGCTGACAAGAGCCAGTCTGACTGCCCTGAGCTCCAACAGGTTGATGTGGCATCGGGACTCCTCTGGGGTCCAGAGCCCGTGAGCTCTGTGGTCCCCCATGTGGGCTCCCCAGCCCATGAGAGAGGCATCAGTCATAAGGACGACCGTCGGCTCGGGGCGGACAAACGGGATCCCTTCCTGCAGATGACTCGGGACGGTCCACCATTGGAGAGCTCCCACATCCTCTGGGTGACCGTGACCAGCTGGTCGAAAAGACCCTGACGCTGAGACCACTGGGGGCCAGCTCCCACTGAAGGGGCGCATGTGCAGTCTGGCCTCGACGGACCACCGACGCCCAGCCGCCATGTAACCCAGGAGGCGAGAGAAAGTCCCGGCAGGGCGCGAGTGCCCAACCAGAAATGATTGGGCAAAGGAGGAGAGAACCTCCGCCCTGTCCGCCGGGAGCCGAGCTCTGGCTTGACGAGAGTCGAGCTCTGCCCCGATGAAGCCCATCACCTGAGAAGGTACGAGTTCCGATTTGGCCTCGTTGATCAGAAGGCCCAAGTGTGAGCAGGTTCGGAGGGTCAGGTCCCTGGACCTCTCCACCTCCTGAAGGGAGGAACCCGCCAGGAGCCAGTCGTCCAGATAGGGGTAAATACGAACCCCTGACGCCGAAGATGGGCTGCCGCCACCGCATGCATTTGGTGAAGACCCTTGGGGCCGATGTGACAGGCCAACGGCATGGCTCTGAACTCAGAGCAGGGTCCTTCGACCCTGAAGCGGAGGAACCGCTGATGGGACGGACGGATAGGGACGGGAAAAAGCGCCCTGAAGATCCAGTGTACAGAACCACATGTTTGGCTCCAGAGATGGTATGATCTGGTTCACAGTTACCATCCGAAGGTGCGAGACCTGAGATACCGATTCAGGTGGCGCAGATCTAGAATGGGCGCCAACCCCGTCTGTTTGGGCACCAGGAAATACCTGGAGACAAAGCCTGGGTCTGAAGGAGGATCCGCACTCGGGCCACCGCCTCTTTGAGGAGGAGTAGCGCAATGTCGTCCCGAAGGGCAGACTGGGCGACTGAGATCCTTTCCTCTCGTGGGGCATGGGCTCGGCTGGGAGGGTACTGCTCGAATTCTAGGGGCAGACCATGCCCGACCACTTCTAGAACCCACCTGCCCGAGGTGATACCGGACCAGGCGGAAAGGAAGTGGCGGAGCCGGCCCCCCACGGGAGGACCCAGAGCTGGAGTGACGGGTACGGGGGAGGCCACCCCCAGCCCGTCACTGGGCAGGCTTAGAGGAGGAGGAGGAGGAGGCACCTGGACCAGCACCTCAGCCTCCTTTGCGGGGCTGCTGGGGACCTTGCTTGGGCCTAGGGTGCCAAGCCTGAGCCTGCTGCTGTTGCTGACCCCCTGGAAGGGTGGCTGTCTGACCGCAGGGGAAGAATGATGAAAAGGCTTCTTCCTGCGCTTCTGCTGGTTCTTACTTGAAGAACCCTTAGCAGAGGTGGCATCTAAGGTGGCATTAGACTGCTCGATGCGCTGCAGATGACCTGCCACTCCTGGCCCGAAGAGGTCGGTGCCAAGGAAGGGCACATCAGCTAGCTTGTGCTGAGTATCCACGGTAAAGGAGGATAACCTCAGCCAAGCCCTGCGGCGAGTGGATACCGCTGCAGCTAGTGAACGGGCACAGGAATCACCCATGTCCAGTGCAGTCTGGAGCTGTTGTTTAGCAACAGCCCTGCCCTGGTCCCTGACCTGCTTGACCGTGGTCTGCATGTCAGCTGGGAGGTGAGGAAGAACTTCGTCCAGCGACCCCAAGAGGGCGTGAGAGAAGTGTGCCATAATCACTGCTGAGCTTGCCTGACGAAGGCCCAAGGAAGATGCTGCATAGACCTTCCGGGCCGAGTGGTCCATAAGTTTGGACTCCTTGTCCGGAGGGCGGTCGGTATCCGCCGAGCTGCCCGTCCGCCTGAACACTGAGGCAGTCACAAGGCTTTCTGCTGAGGGGTGCTCAGTAAACCCCGCCAAGGACCCTGTGGGCACCGCGTACTTGCGTGCCATGCGGGCAGACGGAGCTGGGCAGGAGGCCGGACGCTGCCAGAGTTCCAAGGCCGGGCCAATTATGGCTTCGACGACTGGAAAGGCCTCCGTGGGGTATCCCTCTTAAGAATATCCGTAAGGGGATATTCTGCCTTCTTCTGCATAGGCTGCAGGGACATCCCCGTGGACTCAGAAATGAGCCGGAGGATGCCCTGGAAGGAGGAAGGCCCTTCTTCCAGGCCTGACACCGAAAGCTCATCGTGAGAATGAAGGCCAGTATTATCAGAATCGCAAGAGTCCCGATTTAAAGGCTGACCACCTAAGTCTCCCTCGATACGCCTAGGGTGATCAGGGGTGACCGTAATTGACAGTCTGTGAGGGAGACCCGAAGACTGTCGGTCCTCCTTGGAGGGATCCCCCCAAGGGGCAGCTTAGGTGGAGGTTCCACCAATATTGGTGGGGAGCCTGAAACTGGCTGCGCCGGAGGCGCACCGGAGCCCCCGAAGGGACTGGCACCGGAGAAATCGGTGTCAGAGGAGGCCGAAGAGGCTGAGGCCAAGAGATAGCCGGGACCGCTGAGGGAGCCAGCTTCTGACCTGCTAGCAGGAGTTGCTGCCACATAAGATCCTCGCAGTGTCGACGGATTTTTCGTCGAAGCCTCTCCTCGTCCGAGGAGGAAGAGGAACGGTTGTGGCGCCTCTTGTGGGAGTGTTTGTGTCCTTTTCTGGGTCGATTGACCAAATAGGACTTACTCCTTGATCGAGACCGATGGTGTCGGCTTTGTCGATCGGGAGAAACCGGGCTCGGTGAAAACCGAGGATCCGGTTCCTGTCCCTCGATCGGGAGGCCCGCGGGACGGGTCTCCTCGTCGGGGAAGGAGAGAATCGGCGTTCTCTCCAAGGAATCATCGACAGGTGTCGGTGATAACGGCTCGATAGGGTCGAGAATAATCTCGGCCGGATCAGCAGACTCCTCGGCTTCTAAGCCCGGTCCAGACGGAAGGTCTGAAAACCCGGCAGCTGAGGAGGCAATCCCGACTGTAGTCGAGACATCGGACTGCTCCCGGTCCCAGGAGCGTCTTCTTCGACCCGAAGAAGTAGTTTTAGGATCCTTTTTCTTAGAACGGGATGAGTGCGAGCCTGAGGGCGCCTCACCCTTGGTAGGGAGAGACTGGCACAAATCCGAAAGGATCCTGAGAGAGGTAGAGCCCAGGTTGGTGACACGAAGAAACCTCGGCTAGCCCGGGAAGCGGCTTCTTCCTCGAAGGCATGCGCTCGAGCTGCTCGGTGGATCCCGCAGCCGCGGAAACCGCCCACCTGGCCTCCTTGGATTTTACCGGTGGGTTGCGGAGCTCCGGTCTACCCAGCTTCAGGCGCGCCTGACGATCCTCCAAGACGGTCGGATGGAAGGAAGCGCAAATAGAGCATTGTGAGGTATCATGAATAGTACCGAGGTAGTAAACGCACGAGAGGTGGGGATCGGTGCGCGACATTTTCTGTCTGCAAGGACACCAGCGAAACCCGGGGGACGACTTATCATCCATGTCCGAATCAGAGTCATAAACTCTTACGAGTTTTAGAGCAAGAAGATGCGGTGAAAACCGTCGAAATGAATCCAGGGCCTCAACACTGCAGAAAGCACGAGGGAACCTGAATCTTCCAGCGGAAAGGAAGATCTGGCGTCATGGGGCGGAGCCGAGGCATTTACCACCCGGGTGGGTGGGAGGAGCCAGCTTGAAGACTTCCGGCAAGATTTAAAGGGGAAAGGAACAATGCCAGACAGTGTGGATGAACAACATATCCACGCTCCTAGAAATATAAATCTGTTCCCAAGTTATAAGCATTTACAATTTTGGTTCTGAGCATGCTCAGTAGGGTCTTTTTGGATAGATGTTTGATATGAAAGAAGAATTTGGCCGTATGAAAGAGGATTTCTCTTTCCTGAGGGGGTACTCCTCTTTCATGAGTGAAAATTCTTCTTTTGTATAGCAGCCATCTTGTTTCAGTTTTTTCACAAAATATTTTTTCGGAAAACTCATAGAAGTTATGCCCTGTAGATACACTAAGACATGAATCTGGCAAAAAAAGACCCATTTAGCTAGATTCTGGACTTAGATTTTCAAAAAATGACCCCAAATGTGTTTTTGGAGCATTTAAATCATCTTCTTTCGTGAGATGATTGTCTTCCTTCACATGGCTCACGAAAGAAGAACAGGGCCATACGGAAGAAGAAGGCCACACGAAAGAAGAATCTCGACTTTGGTTCTCATGAAAGAAGAATGTGAAAAAAAGACTATCTTCTTTCATGAGCTCATCAAAATCTCATGAAAGAAGATTATCGGTTCCCATGAAAGAAGAATTTGGACTTAGTTTTTTTTTTTTCACATTATTCTTTCATATGAACTAATTCTCTTTTGTGAGCTCACAAAAATTTCACAAAAGAAGATGAGTTTATAAGAAAGAAGAATTTGAACTTAGTGCTTTTTTCAGAGTCTTCTTTCGTATGAAGCAATCCTTGGACTTATTTTTTGTTTTTTTTTGTTTTGCACATTTCAACTTTTAGAAGCAATAGCTCCATTAATATTTAGAGTTAAGGGATACTCTATATATCAAAAAAGGTCTCAATGAGTACTACAAGACTAACACATAATACAGTCCCCAAAAAAATATTTCAGGGGCCATAAATAGGATAACACTGCAACTTTAACAAGCTGTACCTCTGTCAATATTTTGAGTTTAGGGACAAGCTATATATCAAAAGAAAAGGTGAGTACTACAAGACAACATCCTTAAGAAATACCAACTGAAAATAGTATATAAAACATAAAAATTAAAAACAAAAACTGAAAATTCCCACAGGATAACACAGCAACTTTAACAAGCCACAACTCCATCAATATTTGGAGTTAAGGGGCAATCTGTATATCAGAAAAGATCTTGATAAATACTACAAGACTAACACATAATACCCCCTCAAAAATTCATGGGGTCTGCATTGCACCCCAAAATTACCTCAAAACTTCACCATGATGCCAAATCCATTAATTAAAGTCTCATCATCATTGACAATGCATCAAAAGTGTATCTTGTTTTGGACTACAAGCAAAGCAACTTTCAAATCAAACTGATAAAAATTAACTGACGTTTGGCTAAAAAGCTGAAAATTAATTTTGCCCAAATAAAATCACTGCCAAGAGTTAAGACACACCCTTACTTTATTTTTTCTTTGACATGAGCCCCACAAAAAGCAATTACAACAAAGCAGATAAACTGCTTTCTTGGAGGCATGGAAGCACAGGGCTGTCTGGGCCCTGCACCTCCGCAGCCAGATGGATGTGCTATTCACATCCCAAAGGGACTTGCATGAATGAGGATATGATTCTACTATCTCAAAAAGAAAGGACATTCTTTGCTAAAAACTGTGTTAATGCACCAGTTAGGGTTCAGATTAAAGCAATAAAAGTAGGAAAATGTGGTGTTAGGGTTTCCAACCCTACCTCCACACGCCCCCCCCCCCACCTTCAAGTAGCAAAAAGAAAAAAAACATTATGGTTTTGGCTTTCCAGAGTCTTGACAAATCAGGGGTGGGGTCTTCCTTGGGGTTCTCGACCGTAATGGTCACCCCATTCTGATATAGCCTTCAAACATACAGAACTGTGTCTCCCCACATGTTGCCAACAACCTGTGAGCTCTGCCTGAAGAAGACAGATCACATCTGAACTCATCGTCTGAATGTGTGGTGCTGCTTGGGGGTCCAGGAGCAAGTTGTAGTGTCCTCCTTGTATACTGTCGCCCTGGGTGTGAGAGTAAATTCCAGCAGAAATTGCAGACTTTATTGCCAGCAGGGTGCTGGAGTCACCCAGATAGTTGATTCTGGATGACTTCAATGCCTGGACTGAGGATAAATTCACACACTTTGAGAAGAATTTCCTACATGTGATGGAATCACTGGACATCGCTGAAGTGATTAGCTCTGTGAGCCACCAACACAGTCACACCCTGGACCGTTTTTTTACCATGGGGCTTGAGAAGAATTATCTCAAGACTGATTCAGTCAGTTGGTCTAATCACTGTTTGGTGAAGTTCTCCTTCTGGTCCCCCTTGTAGTCCAACTCACCCCCAATGGAACTGGCACAATACCACCCTTTGAGAGGGTTACATCTAGAAGGACTTCAGATGGTGTTTGACATGTCGGGTATGATGGCAGTGTGTGAGAGGAGATCAGAAGAAGCAGTGGTGGCTTACAGCAGGGGTCAACCTTAACCTTTTTTTGCACTAGCTAGCAGGGCAAGTTGATTCAAAATTGCACTAGCCCCTAGATGGTTGCACTAGCTCTTAATTATAGTGGTAAATTGTAATCACTTATACAGGAAACAATGTAAGCCAAGAAATACCCTGATTATTGCACATCTGTCCTGCTCCCACATTGTTTTCTGCTCCCCAGCAGGAAAAAAAAGGCTGCAGTAGACACAGTGAGCCCCCCCTCCCCATTGTTTTGTACCATGGTCTCCTTTCTTCCTCTGTCTGCCCCTTCCAAACCAGAAGATACCACAACAGCGAATGTTCAGTCAAGCAGTCCTAGCTCTGCACACACAATAGCTGATATCACATAATGCACCTTACCACACTCTCACCACCACCCACAGGGAAATGAACAGTCAGGCAGAGAAAGACATTCTCAGCCCACACCCTATAGTCAAATGAAGACCTGCACTTCTGGAAGCTTTTGTACAGTCTCGAGCCAGAAGCACATCTAAAATTTCTTTGGGGTGAGTGCTGTACAAACGAAAGGGACTTGGGAAATAGAAAACTATGACATTTTTATTTTTAAACGCATTGATTTTAATATGCTCTGCAGCAACAGTAACATACTTTTCTTTAACATTGTCCTTTCATCAGCCTGGGGAAACAGTACACAGGCATAATGCTATACTATATTTCTATATAGGATCTATGTACTCCAGGAATGCCTATTTTAAGCCTTCAAATTATGTATTTTATTAAGGTTTATTTTTGTACCATACATGATCCAAAGCTTTGTTTTTAGGATGAAAGGACAAGCTGGGTGGGATAAGGTTGGGACTGTATGAATGGTGATGGCAGGCATGGTCCATTTAGAAGAGCTGGGGCCCCCCTGCACTTGCCAGTAATGGCAGCTATGGATCTGTGGCTGGTCATTTCAGAGTCTGGTCTGCAGTGGTGTACTGGGAAAGAACAGAGTTAAGATTTGGAGGGGAGAGATAAGTTATGGCAAGGCTGGGATAAAACCTACCACCTGCACGGCCGATCCTGTATACCTCCTTGCATTTTGTCACTGAAACGTTGGATACAGACACTCAAAATGTAGGGAAATGAGGGGCACTGGTCTTAATAATATGGGACAAATTCAGAAAACTGGAAGCTAGTGACTTAACAGCACTCTACCGTTGATCACATCTTGGACACTAGCTAAAAGTCCTAACAGTGGAGTGATAATGACTCACACTGAGTCTTTTGTGGGATCGCCCCTCTTGAACTGCCAGATAACTGCAACTCTTAATGAGCTGTTAATCACACCAGGCCATCTGTAACATTAAGAGAGATTGGCATGAGGACTAGAGCCTGCTAAGGTAGACTTGTTTAACTTCATTAACAGCCATGAAACTCTGCACTAGTCAAGACGGACAAGTAGAGAGTTAGCTGCACTAGCCCTGGTCAATTTACACTAGGGTTTGGGCTAGTAGAACAATGTTAAGATTGACCCCTTTTTATAGTATGGGGTGAGGTGCCGGTATCCATACCTTAAGAAAGACATTAACACGCTGGAGGGGGTCCAGAGGAGAGCAACTAGAATGATCAAGGGACAACAGGATAAGTCATATGAAGAGAGGCTGGGAGCCCTACAGATGTACTCCTTGGAAGAGAGGAGGCAGAGGGGTGATATGATAGAGATCTTCAACTACATGAAGGGAGTTCACGGAGTGGAGAGGGAGGGTCTCTTTAAAAGAAGTGACAGCACCACCACTAGGGGGCACAGCCTAAAATCGATGGGGGGGGAGTGAGAAGGGATGTCAGGAAGCATTTTTTTACAGAGAGGGTGATGTTGACATAGAACAAGCTGCCTGAAGAGGTTATGGCAGCAAAGACAGTGGGAACATTCAAGAGAGTTCGGGACAAACACAGAGAGGAACCCTTGGGACCAGGAAAGGGGAGAGGGAGGGGGCATGGGAGGGAGGGAGGGGTAGGGTCATTGACACAAGTTGTAAGGCCAGGACCCTGCATAATATATCTGTCAGACTCGATAGACCAAGAAGTCTTCTTCTGCTGGCTATTTTTTGTATGTTTGTAGGGTGGTCACTGTGGCTTTTGGTACTGATGCACCCATCCGTGTACATCCTTTCGTCTCTCACTGAGGCTCCCTGTGCTTTGATGGGAAGCTAAGGGGTTTTAAGGCCAGGGGGAGGAGGTTGGAGAGTTGTTGGTGAAGATCCAGTGCCCGGGATGACAAAATCGCTTTGAGTATTTACAACAATGAATACAAAAGGGCGATCACCTAGAAAGAAGCAGCTTTTTTGTCTAGAAGATTGCTGCTAGGAGGACTCAACTGTTTCAGCTCTTTCAAATAGTGGACAGGCAACTCCATCCAGCGTGTCCATCTGCTAAATGTGAGGAGTTCACTCAATTCTTCTCGGACAGAGTGTCCTCAAAAGAGGCAGGGATCTCCCCAAGCGGGTTGCTCCAACTCAACAGAATTCTATCAGCTCTCCACAGATGCACTCATCTGTCTTGGAAAGAGCTTAGGCCAGTTACAGTGGAACAGGTTGTGAGGTAGTCTCGGAGCTGCAGCCCATGTTCTGTGAACCAGACCCTGGTCTGACATGGCTACTTGAGAGATGGGTGGGAGATCTGGGTCAGGTGTTTGCAGGGACTGTTCAGTGTTTCGCCAGAGTGGGTCTTTCCGATTGCACTGAAAGATGCACTGATGAAGCCCCTCCTGAGAAAACATTTCTGGACCCAGCTCACCTTGCACAGTGTCAACCTGTCTCTAACCTTACCTTTTTGGAGAGGGCAAGATGGTTGGTAAAGGGTTAGAAGCTATGTCAGATAGCCCAGGCCCAACCCCTGTAGGGCCTAACAGGTTAATGATCCAACCTTAAATGTGATATGACACTTCACTGACAGTCAGGACAGTTCATGCAGGACTGGGTCATATGACATGACCTAGGAAGGTCTGTCAGTAACCTGGCTGGCCCCCGATTTTCTGCACCAACTATAGGCACTGCAGGGCACCACCACTGACCACCAAGTAAAGGGTGTTACAATAATCAACCCTGGGTTCATCTTCCATACACTATCCAGCTGTTTAGATAAGGAAATACCTCCACACTGGCCTGCGCAAGTGTCTGCCACCACTGACAAGCACTTTGCGAACATTCTTGGTACTGTGATCAGACCAAAAGCCACAGCCACTGCTTCTGAACTGAAACTGAGCATGCACTACTCTGAACCTCAAATGCTTTCTGTGATTGGGTCTTTCAGTGATGTGGAAATATGCAACCCTTAAGCCCGTGACCCCAGCCAATCCCCTTGTTGAACGAATGGAATCACTGTACTTACTATTCTGGACTTCTTTTTCAGGTGCCTCTTCAAGAGCCTCAGGTCCAGAATGGGTTGCCATTCCCCATTCTAATTCAGAGTGAGAAAGTACCTGGAGAAAAAACTCTTTCTCAGCTGGGAAATGGGAATCCTCTCTAGAACAAATCTGACTCCCCAATGTCAGAATTAGTTTCCACAGTGGGGATCTTATTTATAGCTGCCATGTCCCTAAGTAAGGCCGAAAATGAGGAATATTCCTCCAGAGAACATGGTGGTTAACCTACGGTATTTCCTCATCACCTGTGACTTCAAGAGTAATAGGTTTCTCCTTCTCCTCAAGACAGCATTCCTCCTCTGTGACACTGGGTGGAACCATGTGTTTAAATTCCTCCCTGGTAGGCATTTTAGTATCACCAGCAGGCTGGACAATGGACTCATTTACCTTTTCTTTTTCAGGCTCCAAATGTAATTTTTTTCTTGATCTTTTTAAGAACAGTGTAAGAGGACGACTCTTCTAACTGATTTTTCTTGGACTACTTTTCATCCGAATGTTTCTTAGCCAAGGAAGTATGCTCTTTTGTGGGTTTCTTTGCTGACACTGCTTTAGACAGATCACAATTTAGTCAAATGTGATCTAGACCCAAACACTTTTAGCACTTTGTATACCTATCTGCTGTAGGCAGACAGGGACCACACTTCTGGTACTTTCTGAAACCTGTGGGCCCAGTTTGTTTGATTCTGATTCAGATATTAGACCACCAAATGCACCACAGTAAAATCTCCACCTTTGAGGTGGGGGTGGGGGAAGCTTGCAGCCACCATGGTAGCGCAGTTTTTCAGGGACTCTGAATCTCTAGCTGATTAAGCAACAAAATCTGCAATTACTGTACTTCAGAAAGAACAGCTATGTAAGAACTTACCGTAACGATAGATATTCGAGGGGATCGCAGTCATCAGGTCACATCGTAGGAACTTCACCACCGGTGAAGCAGGAGCCACATGGAAGATTTTCAGGAGTACAACTGGGGCCGCCCACACCAACGTCATTTGCCGATGTCACCAACCCTATATAGGCATGTGCTGCCCTGCTTCCTCCTCAGTTCTTTCGCCCGGAGATTAAGGGAGCACACCTGTGCCATGGGAAACCAAGGAGAGAGAGAGAGAGAGAGAGAGAGATATGCCCAGACCAAAATAAAAGGCTGGATACACCAGATAACCAATTCTGAGAGAAGAACCCTATAAAAAGGAGTATGGAGGGAAGGAGAGCAGACCTGATGACTGTGATCCCCTCGAAGATCTACTGTTACAGTAAGTTCGTAGGTAACTGTTCTATCTTCTTCGAGGGCATCTCAGTTATCAGGTCACACTGTAGGAACGAGTCCCAAGCAGTTACTAGTGTAAGGAAACAGGCTGGGGGGAAGGCCAACTGAAACTCAGGACAACAGGCCCTGCAACATGGCCCTGCCAAAACTGTACTGGCCTTAGAGTGACTGTCCAGACTGTAGTGCTTGTGAAAGTATGGATGGTACCTAGGTGGCATCAGCACAAATGTCAGTGGTTGGGGCCCCTTTAAAACAGGCCACAAAGACAGCCATGCCCCTTATGGAATGGGCTGACACCGTCCCTGGCAACTCTTCGCCATGCTGGTTGAAGCAAAATACAAGCAAGGTGAAGCAATGAAGCAAGGTGTCACATTTTGGACAAACATTGTGCCGAAACCTGAGCGCCCTCTCTACCTGGGGCGAAGGGAGTGAAAAGCTGCTTTGACTTTCTGTGGTTTTGAGCAGATAAAGCCTCAAAACTTCTGTGCATGCCTAGCGTATTGAGCAGTGCTTCCCCTGGACTGGCATCCTTGGGAAAAGGCTGGCTGGTGGATGGGTTGGGTCAGATTAGGCCAAACACCATCGTAGGAAGAAACTTGGGGCTAGTGCACAAAGACCTTTGTGGACAATCAAAGAGGTCTCTTCACACCAAAGAGCCAGATGCTCGGAGAACCTCTGAGTAGAGGTAATAGCCCGTAAAAGGAATGCTTACCAAGAAAGAAAGCGTAGCCCGCAAGTCATGCCTGACTCGGACAGAGAGAGGGTAAATTTTGCCCAAAGCAAGACCCAGATCCCAAGCCAAAAGGGGAAATGGACTGGGGCTTCAAATGCAGAATGTCCCTGAGGAGTGTATGGGACACCTCCAACTGAGCCAAAGTGCGGTCACCCACTGCCTCATGAAAGGCTGATATAGCCAAGAGGTACACCGTGAAGTGAAGAGTACTGAAGACCAGAGTCCGGAAGGGCCACTAGGTAGTCCAGAACCTGGTTCTCTGGACAGAAAAATGGGTCCAGCTGATGTTTGGCAACCCAGAGGACAAACCGTTACCACTGCATGGCAAAACTGGTCCTAATGAAGTGCTTTTCAGCTGCAATGAGAAGGACCACTACCCTCCATGACACGTCCAGTTGGACGAGGGCTAAGACCTCAGGAGCCAAGCATATAGACACAGGCCTTGAAATTGGGATAGACCGGGGTCCCCAGATCCTGTGCCGACAGGTCTCCACAGAGAAGTGGAGGGACCAGAGAATCCCACACCTGCTGATGCAGCAGCGGAAACCACATCTGCTATGGCCACAACAGGGTACCAAGACCAAGCTGGCACCCTCCATGTGGAGCTTAGCACCCACTGAAATAGAAGAGAAGCATAAAGAAAAATGCAGTTGCGTAAGAACTTACTGGAACAGCAGATCTTTAGAGTATCTCTTGCAGCAGGTCATACATATAGGAATCTTCCAGCCACAGGCGTTGTTTCCAGCCAGATGATTTTCCCACTAATCGATCTGGGACTGCCCACGTCATCATCAAGTGTCATGTCCTGTGACATATAAGCGTGGGTGGTCCCAGATGCTCCTTGGTTCTTTTTCCCATCGTTGAACGTGTTTGTTTGGTATAGGCAAATCAGCCTCCAAGGGAACCGAGGAGGAGGAGGTAGGATTACCCTGGTTGTACACGGAGAGCAGGAAAGAGTGTTCCTCCTGGAGCGGGAAGCAAGGGTGATGGAGGGAGGGGCAGCATGACTTGCTGTAAAAGATACTCTCGAAGATCTATTGTTATGGTAAATTCTTACGCAACTGTACTATCTTCTTTGAGGACATCTCTTGCAGCAGGTGATACATATAGGAATGACTCCCTAGCAGTCCGGTTAGGAGAAAAAATGGGAGGATGGAACATAAGAGAAAATAGGTAACAGGTTTAAGGACAAGAGACCTTGCAGGACGGCATGGCAAAAATGAGTCCTTCTCTTGGATGTCAGATCCAAAGAACAGTGCTCGGTAAAGGTATAAATCATCGCTCAAGTGGCTGCTGCCTCACAAATTTCAGCTGCTGAGATGCCTCTAAAGCAAGCCACTGAGGTCGCTATGACACACACGGACTTGGATCTGACTATGCCAGGTAATTGTTTACCATGTTTGTCATAACAAAAAGTAATGGAGTTGGCTAGCCAGCCAGATAAACACTGCTTAGAAACAGAAGTGCCATCTTTGCCCGGCGCAAAAGAAACAAAAAGTTGCGCTGTCTTGCACATCTCTTTGGTATGTAAATGACAATATCTCCATGTACATGTAACATATGGAGCAATGTTTCTCTTGGATTAGTAGGCTCCAGAAAATAAACTGGTAGGTGTATAGACTGGTTCAAAGTGAACTCCGATACCACCTTTGAAGAAAAAAAAAAAGGGTTCATATGCAAAGACAATCTGTCTTTATGAAAAATTAGGTAAGGTTCCTTACACATAAGCGCATGAAGTTCTGAAATACATCCAGCCAAGATAATGGCTACTAAAAAAAAAAAAAAAAAAGTCTTCCAGGAGAGATACTGCAGTTCGCAAAAAGCTGCTGGATCAAAAGGGTTTAAGTTGAATTTTTCTAAAAACAAAATTGAGGTCCCACAGAAACAGGGGATCCCAAACAGGAGGCTTGAGGTGAAGAATGCCTCTCGAGAAGGTCTTCACGACCTCCAAGTGGGCTAGGGGTTTATCATGCACAGGGATGTGAAAGGCAGATATTGCAGACAGGTGAACCTTCACAGAAGAATATTTTAATCTGGTGTTTGAGACAGAGAGAGAGAGAGAGAGAGAGAGAGTAAATGCTCCAGAATATGCTGTGGGGAACAGGTGTAAGGATCCAAGCCCTTATCCACTACCCATATGACAAACTGTGTCCATTTCACAGAGTATGTTTTCCTACTGGACAGTTTACGAGCCACCCGTAACACTTCTGCAGCCTCTGGTGAGACTTGGAACCTGGAAAGAGCTATGTACTCAGGAGCCAAGCACACAGATGCAGGGAGTGAAGATTGGGATGAGAAGGGTACCCTGAGCCTGCATGAGGAGGTTCGGACAGATGGGAAGAGGTAGAGGGTCCTTGATGTTCAGTTGTTGCTATAGAGGGAACCAGTCTTGTCTGGGCCACAGAGAGGCAATGAGAATCATGGCACCCTTGTCCCGCATCAGTTTGAGTAGAACCCTCTGAATAAGAGGGAATGGAGGAAAGATGTAAAAAAATTTTCCAGTCCAAGAAAGAGACAATGCATTGAGCCATAGAGTCCCAGGACCTGGCTCTAGTGAGCAGTAGTGTGGCAATTTTGCATTGAGTGGAGAGGTAACGAGATCTAGCTTTGGACAACCCCAATGAACGAAGAGGTTGTTAACCACTTCTTGGAGGAGTTCCCATTCATGTGGCAGTGTCATGGAGCAACTGTGTGCATCCACAAGGACATTCCTGTTGCCCAGAATGTGAACAGCAAGCAGATGTATCTCATGTTGAATTGCCCAGCACCACACTCTCGTTGCCTCCCTGCATAAGGGGTAGAAATGAGTGTCCCTTGTTTGTTGAGTTAATAGACCACCGCTGAGTTGTCTGTGTGGATTTCTATGCAATCCTTGGGGAGCACAGACTTGAAGGCCTGTAGCACATAGAGAACTGCCCTCATCTCCAGAATGTTTATGTAAAGATACATCTCTGCCTGACTCCATACTCCCTGGTGAGAGACAGCAGTAGAGAGAGAGGATGTCAACGGACAGGAGACAGGAGGAGAATGTTTACTCTTACCAGTGTGTTTGTGTTTCTCTTTTATGTTTACCTTTCCCGATGATGAGTGGTCCCAGCCAGAACAATGGGATCCCGAGGACGGCTTCGAAAACTCATGGGGCGTCTTGGACTTGTGCTACCACTCCAGGAGGGCAACTTTTTGCTGCATGAGGTGGTTTCTTAATTGTTGCAATCTTTGACTTTGAGTAGCCTTGCTATAACGCTTACACAGGAGACAAGCACGAGTGTTGTGCACAGGGCCCAAACACTTAACACAAAACTCATGGAGGTCCTCGGTAGTGCACTTCTGGCCGCAGGCACACTTTCTAAACAGAGCGTCTGAAGATGACATGGGGGAGGGCGTGATGAAAACTGAAAATGGCATGCTGAAGGATGGATAATCCAGGTTTTCTTTTCTTCCTCAACTGAGGCTAAACTCCAAAACTGAATGTGTAGCATGCAGGTCACAGAGGGAGAAGAACGGAGGAGCATCTGGGACCACCCATGCTTATATGTCACAGGACACGACATATGATGCCAACATAGGCGGTCCCAGGTCAATTGCTGGAAAAATCCTCTGGTTGGAAACAATGCCTGTGGCTGGAAGATTCCTATATGTATGACCTGCTGCAAGAGATATCCTCGAAAGAAGATCCTCCTGTTCCAGGAGAGGGATGATGCTTCTCGCTAGAGAATTCCAGGCCCTGGCTCTAGCAAGTAGAGACTGGGCAGTTTTGAGTTGTGTAGGCACACAGAAAAGAGGTCCAAATCTGGACCTCCTCCTCTGGCTAAGAGAGGGCAGCGACGGATGAGAGGAGTTCCCACTCAGGCATGCTAGACTTAATCCTGTAGAAGTTGTAGGCCAAAGTGTGTTGCATGCCAGGGACGCAGTCTGCCGGGAGGAAGAGGATGAGACTGAGGACTATAGTCCCATACCATACTCTCATGAATGCCCTGCATAGGGAGATATGAGTGAGTCCCTCTGTGCTGGCTGGTGTAATCAACAACGCTAAGGTGGACCAGCTGGATCGTCAGCTGCCTCTGGAGAAGATGGGTCTGAAGGCCCACACAGCGTATGGAACCATCCTCATCTCCAGGACACTCATATGAAGAGAGGGTTCCCATCAGGTACAAGAACCCAGAGTCTGGGTGGAACCCAGATGTGCCCCCCAGCCTGAGCCAAGGCATCTACGGTGAGGATCCGCTGAAGAGAGAAGATCCGAAAAGGGGACCTCTCTAAAGAGAACAAGAGGGTTCATCCACCCTTGGAGCACTTAGTGGACTGGAGAGGAGAACAGCACTAGACTCTCCATGTCATCCGAGTTTAGGACCCACTGATGGAAAAGGGAGAATGTACAGTCCTTCCCTGCTGAGAGCTGCAGCTACTGCTGCTAAGCACTATGTAAAGACTCTGACATGAGAAAGGGCAGCGAGCCTGGCAAGGTGACCATATGGAACTTTTTGTACTGGATGTACCAAATAACATCTTTGAGACCCAGTAAGGGCCACAGATCCCCACCGGGGGAAAGTGAAGAGTTCTGAGGGGAGTCTCTGGAGGTGCTTTTATAAGCTTCAGAGTATGACCCCTTTCTATAATATAACATTTGAAGAGATGGTTCTCCAGAAGTTAAGAGTGAGGGAGAACAGACCTGCAACTGCCACCCCCTGGTTAAGGAACAGAAAAGGAGGTCCCTTGGGAAACCAACAGAGGTGGGACCAGCCGTAGGGGTTGTGGAGGAGGCTCTTCAGGTATCCTAGGGCCTGGAGGTTTCTCCAGATGTTGGAGTACCTGATGAAAGGGAGGGCGCTGTTTGCTCCAAGGTTGAGTATGATACAGCGAAAAGACAGCCTTGAGAGCTCTGTCCGATGCCTGCAGCAGGTTAATGATGTCCTTAACAGCTGGTTCAATAAGTTTGAGTCATTAAAAGGGTTGTAAAGCACCCTCTATTGGACATCAGCTGTGATCCCAGAGACCACAACCAGGGGTGCCTCCGAAGGCAAAGACCTGAGGCAGCCACCCGTGCACTTGTATCAGAGACTTAACGAAGTGCCCTGAGGGGGCATTTGCTACAATTCTCTGCACTTGGCAAGCACCTAAGAACCCCTTTGTTTTGAGGGCAAACTGGAAGGGCTGGGGCAGCCGCCTTCCCTTCTGACAAACAGTCCCCTGACACACCACCCAGAAGGGTAATTCTCAGCCACAAGGTGGAAGAGGTAGAAACCCTCTTGTCCCCAAGGTCACCTTGTTGGGGTAGGAGGAGAGCTGCCTAAACGACTACAGCATCAGGCACTAACTGGGCCGCATAGTAAAGGCAAAGTCCTCAGTAGGAGACCCGGGGGTATGCTTAACTGAGTCCTCTCTCATTAAGGATGCAGTGGACCTGTCAGAAGAGGAGGGTTCTATCTCATCCCCCTCTTCTGCCGGTACTAAGAGGTCCGGAAGGTAGTCCTGTGCATCGTCAAGGTGCTCAGGATCAGGATCCAAAGAGCATGGCATCGACAGTGATCCCCTGGGCATAAGCCGTCGATGGTATGGGTGAACCAGGACACAGCATGCCCAGCTGACAGACCAGGACCATGGAAAACTTGGCCCGGACTATCAACAAGGTTGACATTAGAACGTTGATGATGGTGAAATGGTTGACAGTAGACGACCTCATCGATGGGACTTGAGAGCCCAAAAGGCCCAAAATCTGGGGTCTGGAAAAGCATCAGGCTGCAACTGGAGAGCTGTCGTTGACAAGCCAGCTGCCGATGGATCAGGTACCCATAAGGTCGGCGACGGTTGAAAGGCTTCATCGATGGCAGAGGTGTTGAAGGCACAGAGCATGACACCCCACTGATGGGTCCTGAGAGCCCAAAAAGCCTGAAGCCCAGGGCCTGGAGAGGCATTAGTCCACAACGGGAGGGCCGTTATCGACAAGCCAAGCATCGATGGAACAGGTACCATTAAGGTCGGTGACGGTAGAAAGTGTTGTTGACTGCAGCAGGGTCAATGGCACTGATGGGTCTTGAGAGCCTGAAAGGCAGGAAGCCCTGGGCCTGGAGAAACAACAGGCCACAACGGGAGGGCTATCGCCAACGAGCCAACAGTCAGCCGAACAGGTACCAATAAAGTTGATGACTAAAGAAGGTGTCATTGACAGCAGAGGGGTCGACGGCACAAAGCACAATAAGCCCATCGATGGGTTGGAGGGCCAGAAGGGCCGAAGCCTGGAAAGGCATCAGGCCACAACAGAAAGGCAGCTGCCGATGAGCCAGTCATCAACGGAGCAGTGGTCGCTAACCTGAGAGTCTGCGACTTGTCACCCGGTGAGGCGGGCGACAATGCTGTCGGTATGGGTCTGCTAAAGACAAAGACCTGGACAGTGACGTCCGATGAGGCTGGAGCCATCGATAAGGAACCCTCTAAAGAATAAGGAGCCATTGGGGGTGGGAACACTGGGGGAAGTAATCCCGGTCACGGTCTTCTGAATGACTGATCTCTGAGGACTGGTCCTGGGCCTTGGTGGTCTACGAGCTCAAAGAACCCGCCGGCGATGGGGAAGGAGAAACCCTGGAGGATACCTGCCCAGAACAGCTCCATTAGGAATGATTGCAGAGCCTTCTTCTGCGCCGGAGGGCAAGCAGAATAAACTTTGACTGAGGCTCGCAGTCCAAGACGATGAGGTCAGGCCCAGGACAGCAGACACAGAGAAAAAAATAATGTCGAAATTCTGTCTGCTGCGGCAGCAATGGGGGAGAAAAGGAAAAGGAATAACCCTAAGAAGGGGAATCTCTAATAAAAAGACTCTAAAATTATGAAAATTAAAGTTGTAGGCAAAAAGGTACAAAACTGTGTCGGAGCTTCCGTGGAGACCCATTCAAACAGAGTCGACGTCGGGAAAGAACTGTGGAGGAAGCGGGGCCACTCATACCTATATAGGGTTGGTGACATCAGAGTGGGCGGCCCCAGTTATACTGCTGAAAATCTTCCAAGTGGATCTTGCTTCACCAGTGCTGAAGTTCCTGCGGTGTGACCTGATGACTGAGATGCCCCTGAAGAAGATCAATGTAAATACCATGAACAGCTTAATAGCTTAACTTTGCTAATATCGATCATTAAGAGTTTGCTTTGCAGTTAATTGGAGTTATGGTCCAACCAAAGGCTTTAGCATCGGGAGACAGAGGGAAAAAGGCCCTGAGTGAGCCTGCAAAAGAAACGGCATTCCACTCAGCAGTGAGGCTTACTCCGCGCCCCAGCACTTTGATCCAACACCTTGGTCAGGAGGCCCCATGACAAAGGCGCTGGACCAAAGTGCTGGGATAAGCAGTAGAACCAGGTCGGAAGCAGATGCCTTTTAACATACTAGCACTCACAATGTACACTTCTGGATGACTGAATAAATCTGTAAGTCACCAAGCTTCTTGCGTGCCTTGTGTTTTTTCTGACCCCCTCCACTTGGTGCAAGTGTGCTTTATTTTGTTGTTTGTTCTCACAGGGCTACCGTGGCAACAGCAGGAATGCTGCTTGCAAACAAGCATTTATGCCTCTGAGTTGCACACTTGGAAAATCCATCTTCTACAGCCCCTAACATATGGCTGTTAGAGCTCCCAAAAGGTAGTGAGGGAGAGAACTCCTCACTGCAAACAGCAGCCCTGCTTGCTGAACTGTTACATCTGGAGAGAGTGGCCCTAATAGAGTGGGCTTATTGAGTCACACCACACTGCAGGCAAGATCCAGCTATTGGGCCGAGGACAATGCTGCTGATCACCCCTGCAGTCCTGGAGAGGGAACACATCATTGTTGACTGCATGGAGGACTGGGCAAATTCAAACGGAGTAATGAGATTTTCTGCTTTTGTTCCTGGACCTCAGCTTTGCTACAAGACAAAGATGCAAAGATTCTGACAAGAGAGAGCTGGCCTCTGGGACTTAAGAGTTGTTCACTCCCTGCAGGTGGCAGCAAAACTTCACAGCACTTATGCTGGGAGAGCACATCTATATGGAGACCCAGTAGAAGTAGGAAGTTGGCGTCTAACATCAGGGCTGAGATCGGTGCCAGGACCAAAGCAACTGACTCAAAAACAACGAAAGTGAATGCAGTTGAATTTTGCTGAACATCTGAATTCTTTGGGCGCTATATGTGGGAAGTTATTATCGGGGACAGGGTTTAATTAATGTCCTGTAACATTTGCTGGTATTCATGCCATACAGTGGAGGGCTAACATCAAGGTAATGAAGAAATGTACTCAAATTGTTATCTGGGTTTTAAACTTTATTTTGTTCAGTATTACTGAAGCTAAAATGGCCACCGCCTTGTGGCACCACTCGATCTTCGGAAGTGGTAGGGTGTATATACATATTCCCACAGCATGTACCCTGGACTAATTTTTGTATTTGACAGAATATATAGCAAGGAACTCAGTTTTGTAGCTCTATTAGTTTAGAAAGTTCATGTTATACAGTTAATAATAACCAACTGTTTGTTAGCCAGGATTGTCAAATTTTATCAAATCAAATCAAATCAATCTTTATTTATATGAGGCGCCTTTCTTAAACCAAGGCGCTTGTACAATATAAAATAAAACAATAAATAGTTAAAACTACATTAAAATTAAAAAAACAACAATATTCAAAAATCATTATAAGCTTTACTAAAAAGATAGGTTTTTAAAGCTCCTTTAAAACTTTGGACGAGTCAGGCAGTCTCGCACCTGCTGGCCAGTGAAATTCCACAGAGTTGGGGCCATGAAACTAAAAGATCTGGCCCTGAAGTTTTTAAACGAACCCTTGGGAATCCTAGCAATCCTTGTCAGTGGATCGGAGGAGCGGGGGGCAATAGGGACAAAGGAGATATTTCAGGTAAGCAGGTCCCTGATCGTGTAGGGCGTTATAGGTCAGCAAACCGACCTTGAAAGTGATTCGCCAGCAAACTGGCAGCCAGTGCAGTCCGCGGAGCACAGGTGTTATATGACTGGACCTAGAAGAACCAGTCAACAGCCTGGCTGCCGCATTCTGCACTAGCTGCAGGTGGTGAATCTCAACCCCCGGTAGCCCAAGGTAAAGGGCATTGCAGTAGTCAAGGCGGTAGGTAACAAAAGCGTGGACCAAAGTAGGGAGATCGTCTGGCGGAACCAGGTGCTTCACCCGGACGATGTTCCTCAGATGGTAAAAAGAGGTTTGACAACTGCTGACACCTGGGATTTAAATGTCAAACAGTCATCAAACACAACGCCCAGGTTCTGCACCCGGTCTGAGGTAGTCAGCTGGACACCCCCAAGCCATAGACCCGAGGGCGATCCAGCCAACAAACCCACCTCCCAGTGACCCTGGTCCACAACCAACACCTCAGTTTTATCCGGGTTCAACCGCAGCCAACTCACATTCAGCCAGTCCTGGATTTCGGCAAGACAGTTGTTAAAGACCGAAAAGGCAGCATCTTGGCCGGGCACAAAGGACGATGTACAGCTGAGTATCATATGCATAGCAGTGAAAACCCAGACCGTACTGCCTAATAATCGCTCCTAACGGCAGCATGTACACTGCAAATGACACGGGCGCCAAAATGGAACCCTGCGGTACCTCACAGGATACGGAGAATGATGCCGAAGAAAAAATCCTGGACACCACCCTCTGAGTCCTACCCTCGAGGTAGGATTGAAACCAACTGAAGACTGTACCAGACGGTCCACAGATGGATCGCAAACGTTCCAATAGCACACCATGGTCCACAGTGTCAAATGCTGCAGAGAGATCAAGATGGAACGAGTCCTTCGATCTCTCGCTATTAGGAGGTCATTTAGTACCTGGACCAGAGCTGTCTCGGTACTATGCCTTTTCCTAAATCTGGACTGGAGAGAATCATAGACATTGTGGCTGGTCAAATGTTCATCCAACTGCGATGCGACCACCTTCTCATTAACTTTACCCACAAAGGGTAAGTTAGAGACAGGCCTGTAATTTGCCAGACAGTCCGGGTCCAAGGAGGACTTCTTAAGAAGGGGCTGAACCACAGCCTCCTTTAGAGGATTTGAAAAAATCCCCCTCTCCAAGGACCTCCAGACTATCTCAGCAAGGACGGGACCAATTTTATCCACATAACCCACTAAGAGACGTGTGGGGCCTGGATCCAAACCACAGTTGGTCGGACGCAGTGATTGGATGATCATCACAATGTCACTGATTGTGGGGAGGCTGAAGTCAAACCACACAAACTGGGTGTCCAACATCTTCTGCCGACCATCACAACTCCCACTGGAGAGGGTCAAATGGATATCAGATCTGATTGTGGTAACCTTATCTGAAAAGAATAGAGCAAACTCCTCGCACCGTTCTTGAGAAAAAGCTCTTCTGAGCTGAAGACAGATTGGATTGCACAATCTGTCCACAGTCCGGAAGAGCTGAGCTGGTCTACTCTGTGCAGCAGCAATCTCTCTGGACAGGAATTCTGCCTTCTTACGAGAGATTGCGGATTGATAGACCATATAGCGGTCCATCAAACTAAGTTTGTCACAATCCAGACCTGACTTCCGCCAGCACCTCTCCAACCTTCATCCAGCTCTCCTCAACTCCCTCAGAGTCTCATCAAACCAAGGCGACCTGGGGCAAAGAGTGAGAGGATGAACACGAACAGGAGCAATGGAATCCAGGGCCCCTGCCACCACCTTATTATAGGCAAGTATCAGCTCTCCTGGATCCATGCAATCTCTTGGTATGCCCGATAGGTCCAGCACCGCCATCAGGTCATCCGGGGAGACACCCCTTAAAGGGCAGTACTGGACCATTTCCACAGGGGCCGACCTACTAGGGGTGGCCTCAAAACTGAACCCAATGGAGTGATGGTCCAACCATCCTGCTGGTTCCACCACCAAGTTGGACAGCTCCATCTCCAGAAGGAACACCAAATTCAATGAATGACCGCCAATATGGGTCGAGGAGGAAATAACCTGTGTGAAGGCCAGTGAAATCATTAACTGGAGGAAGTCTTGACCAAATTGCGAGAGTTCACCGTTGACCCAGGCATTGAAGTCCCCCAGAACCAACCATCTGGGGGACCCCAATGTCAGGTCGACAATGAAGTCTGCGACTTCCCGCAGGAAAACATTCCCATCACCTGGTGGACGGTATACGAGAAGTATCCTGCACCCCACACCCTCGCCCATGATACATTCAAAGGATTTGGTAATTCCCACTGGTACTTCCACTAGGCCCAGTTCTGATCTAAAACAGATAGCAACACCACCGCCCCTACGATCCATCCTCGGGCGGTGTATCACTGAGTAACCGGCTGGAATTGCTGCCGCCAAAACTGGTCCAGCATTCTCATCCAGCCAGGTCTCAGTGATGCACACCAGGTCAGATGTCCCAACAAAATCAGCTATAATAGCCGTCTTGTTTTTAATAGACCTGGCGTTGCACAATACTGCCCAAGCAGGATGAGCATCCGAGGATGACCGTCCTACCTGCTGACTACAATCAGAACCCTTGGTTATGGGAACCAGACAGGGAGGACCCCTTTCCTGGACCCATTTCACCACAGGGCGTCTCCTTGTCTCCACTATCCCTAACCGCCCACTCCTTTCCATTCCCTCTCCAGACCCAGCCCTCGTCCTCCTCCTTCTTCCAACAATTCCCAAAGCCCTACACCGTCTATAGACTTCTGGAAATAGGGGGGGACAAGAGAAAGGATGAAGGTCTCTGAGCCTGGAGGGGGAATAATACCCAACTGACCTTGTGTTATCCCAGCACATATTTAACACAACAAATAAACAATCCTAATTACAAAATTAACCCACCTCTTAGAGCTTAAATAAATATAAAGCCCTATATAGTGATTTAACAACAAAATAAAATACAAATTAAGAAAACCAAACAAACCTCAAAATATTGATTTAAGGGCTCTCACCCACCAAACCCAAATAAAAAATGCAACCAAGTACAACAGGCCACTAATTAAATTCCCCTTCCCACCCAGTTCTCTCACCACTGGGGAAGAAAGAGAAAATAATATATACTAAAGTAATTGACTCCCCCAACCCCCAGTCCTCTAACCACTGGGGGAGAGAGGACAATACTCTCAGTATCAAACAAAAAATAACATAAATTATAAATCTAATAAACAAATAAATAACCGGATACAGGGTTCTCTCACCACCCGGACATCCAAATAATAAAAAAAAAAAATTTTACAAACCAATTTCTTCACTCCAATCTAATCACCTATGAAATTAAAAAGGGCTAAGATTTGAAAATCAGATATTCATAATAGTCACCACTTCACCAGAGCACCGGGTCGGCCAGTAAACAATTCGCCCCTCTCACAGGTGAAAACCAGTTCAAAGCTGTAATATGTTGCAGACCGCTCTTAGCAAATTCAGAATAAGTCAGGAGCTTATCTCTCCAAGAGATGGTGACAGTGTATTACTATGCTGAATGTTGGTATCTTATTTTGCTTATGTACTACCCTTTTGGGTTCATATTTAACTTAGACCTGCTTGGCCCATTTTGTCCATTTCTTTCTTTCTTTGTTTTAAATTCTGTTTATGCTCCTTGCTCCCCTTGGCCCCCACTTAAGTCCCCACCGCACCCTAACCCCGCCACCTCACCTTCTCCTGGGTCCTACTTGCTCCTGTGTTACCCCCATAGTTTGTCCCCACAGCTGAGCCCTCAGGATGAGGCTAGGTCTCTTGGGTTCACAATATGCAGTCACCAAAAGCGTGACCAGATTGGCGAGTGCGGGGCTTGGGGGTGCAATGAAGTCATCATTCTGTACTGGGGGGGGGCCTCTTTTTCGTCCATTTCATCCCCCAAGAGGCAGATGGCTCAGGGGTGCGCACGCATGAGAACGTGCATAGCACGGCACCAGCCTGCATCTTCCCTCCCACTTCACTGCTTCGTTGCACTGCCACCTGTGATCACTCAGTTGGCAGTATAGTAGTGGAGCTGGCTACCCTGCCTCCCCAGAGGAGGAGGAGAGCGTACGCTAGGATGTCTGATCCTTCTCTTCCCAGACGGTCCTAGAATGACCCATGCTTGTTCCCAAACGCATGTCACTGGTGTTGCGAGAGGCAGTGCTACCGCTACGCCAATGGGCTGGCCCCTCACATAACATCCATTTCTAATAATTTCTGGGACTCTTATCGGAGTTTTTGATCACCGACCTCTGGCATAATAAGCTGTGTTGGAGAAAATATTGCATTTTAAATTGAAAATGACAGCCATACCTCACCTAAGTGTAACAAGGTTGTAAAAGTGGCTTCTCCTGTTACAAACATGTGGGAGGTACTGGTGTGTGTACTTGTGTGATGCATTGTGATTTACGATGTCTACAAGCAATAACACATAAATTAAACTCCCCAACCTCAGCTGCTGAGAGCCCATGTTTTCACGTCGACACTAGTCACTGTGAGCTGACCAGTTTTTTTATTCAACTGCAGCCAGTCAGCTGAAAACAGCTTGAAAGCGCTGTAAAAATCTAGACAGAAACACTTTATTGTTGACCACAGTCATTGTGAGACGACCAGTTTTGAATACATTTGAACAGAATCATCGTGAATAAAAAAACAGCCTAAAATAAGATGCAGAATCAGTTTGATGTTTATTTTATTTAAAGCAGAACAAGAAAATGGAATTGACAGGCTGTTAATCTAAACTGCAAATTCCACTACAGTCACTGTGAATGGAATGTCTTTTGCAGTTAAGGCCACAGTTCTCAGAATCTTTCAGGAACCATGTTAAAAGGTAAGAAAACACTTTTGTGTGAAAACTCAGTTCAGAAGAGGGAGTGAACATACATCAACTAAATAAACTTTAAACTTTGAAAAACAATAGATCTTTAGGACTTAGCTGTCGAACTAGTTGAGAACAGTCTGCAGTGAGCACTCTTTTCATCAGAAACAAAAGACCTACCGCTGGAAAGCTGGAATGCCCCTGATGAAGGGTAATGTTCAGACCTGAAACACTGGGGCTACCAGTTGCTTCTATCTGTCTCCTTTTGGCAACAAGACTGAGTTTTTTCTGTACAGCTTTGAATTTCTGAGTTATTTTTTATCTGACAGAGTGCAGCTTCCCTGTGCTTTCTTGTAATTTTCGGTTCACCATGCACGTCGAAGAGATAATACACAACTTTGACTAGTCCGGTTCCAACTGATGTAGTTAGAATGAGCAGTGAAAACTGAGGGAAGACAAAGTATAGTGAATGGAGCCAGTAGTGGTGAGTGAGAAGATGGTGGAGAAAGATTCCAAGTAATAGGAAGAAAAGAAGGGTATAAGATTCTCAGTTCCGTGGCACCATGCACCTCGCAGACATGATAAAGAAGTTTGACTGGGCTGTTATAATTTGTGTAGTTAAAATGAATAAACTCAAAACCTTTGTAAAATAATAAAATGGTAGTCAAAAAACACTGGCTGGCTCGGTGGTGCTGGAGGTTGAGGCGCTGGACGCCACAACTCAACCACACCGGCGACCAGGGTTCGGGGATCGTCAGGGGCGAGAGAGGATCGAGCATCCGTCGTCCCACCTGTTGGCTGCCCTCTGGTGGGGGCTGGTGGGTGGTGCAGGCTGGGAGGGCGAGCGGCGGCCATCACGGTGTCGTGCCCCCATGCACATGGTTGTGCATCGGAGGAGGATCAAGAAAGAAAGCGCGGGGGCTTCATGAAGCCTTGCCCCAGTCCCTCTGGTTTGCTGCCACCTCCCCAGATTTGGACTATGCTCCAGGGAGGGGGGAAGCTCCCTTCCCAGCCCAGCCACAGGGGGCAAGCCGTGGGGGGGTCTTGGGGTTGGTTGGCGGCAGTCGGGCAGGCAATTCAGGGCTGAGTTCCTGCTCCCGGTGTGCAGGGAGCAAAAAATGTAAATAAAAAAAAAAACTAAGATCTCTTTGCCACAGAGTCTAGAACAGGACGACTGATCTCTTCAGCAGAGAAATAAGTCTGTCATTGGAGGGTCAGGGGAAGCGTGACCACACTGCAGTTTGGACATTAGCATTCCTAACTTCTATCTCCGAGGAAACATTTCAGGGCAGAGATGATGTAATCTGTACAATATCACAAATACATCTTTGTTGCTAGAAGAAAGGGTTACTCACCAGAGTAATCGTGATTCTTCTAAGGGATGTGATTAATAGTCACATCATTTGCATCAAGTTTACACCTGCGTAACACCCCAAAATCTTATTATTCAAATGGTGCCCTCTGCACTGAGCTGGTCACATGCACCCTTGCCTATAAAGATCAGGGTCCTGATATTCAAATTTGCGCAAAGCAGAGCGCAAAAAGTTGCACTGTGCCTTGCAATTGCCTGTGTGCCCAAAGCTGCTATATGCAGTCGAACAGTGCACCAGTGCTATTTGACTGAATATAGGGCCATGTCGGCCCAGCGCTAAGAGCCACTTAGTGCTGCCCTGACAGCACTCCTGCAGTACGCTCCCAGAAGGGATAGCGCTGGAGCGCTATTTGTAATATTCAAAGGGATCCATACAAATGAGCCCATTGGGCATGCAAGGTGCTAAGAGGCCATTTGCATGCCCATTATGGGATCATTTGCATAGGTAGCGAGGCAGGTTAGCGTGGCGCTGCCCCTCCCCCCCAACTGCCTGGTCCTAGATGTGTAAATATCCCTGGTACTAGTGGTCGCCCACCCCCCACCAATCACTGTCCAATTCTTTTTTTTTTTTTAGGGCCAGCCGCCCTCTACTCTACTCTGACCACCGGACAACTTGCCCCGTTCTCACTTCCGCCCTCGCCCCAGCAGATACACCTGGCTTACCCCCCAGAGGAGGAAAACGTCACCGAACAAGCCCGTCTGCGATGGGAGAAGGTGTCGGAGGGAACAACCACCAACAATGCCTCCCTGACTTCCCCCCTAGGGCAGGGTTCAGGGCCAGTGATACCGCAGAGCCATAACTGGTCGGCGGGGAGGCCAGGGAACCATAGGGGCCAAGTGCCAGAGGTGGCCTTCATTCCGGGAAGCCAGCAATTTTGAGTGCTTTTTCCCCCCGGGGTGGGGACGTGCAATGATGACCTGCATCTGCCCTACCCCCCCATAGGTTATGGCGTCGGCACAAAGGAACCCCCAGCCTCCGCTAGGGGTCCTTGCTATGCTGATCACTCTACCCCCCCCTTCCTGGATAAGGAGAGAAGTCCCAAGGATGCTCAGTCCTTATCCCCCGGCTGGCCCTCTGAAGTTCCAGGTCCATTTCCAAACCCGGGTCGCTGGAGTTGCAGCTGGGTGCCCTGCCCCTTCACCGGTGGACATGCTTGCCATCCAGTTCTGTACAAAATAATATCCTTGGTGCTAGTGGCCCCCCAACGGCCAATCGCTGACCCGTACTGTAAAAAACGATATCCCTGGTGCTAGTAGTCCCCCTTGATCACCGACCTGTTCTGTATAAAATAATATCCCTGGTGCTAGTGGTCCCCCATCCTATCACCATCCTGTTCTGTATAAAATAATATCCTTGGTGTTAGTGGACCCCACTCCTTCCAATCACCAGCCTGTTCTGCAAAAAACTATATCTCTGGTGCTAATGGTCCCCTTCCCAATCACCAGCTCCAACGTAAAACTTAGCCCTGATGGTAGTGGTCCCTCCCCCCTCTGATCGCCAGCCCTGATGTACAAATGATATTCCCTGGTGCTTCTAGTCCCCCCCCCAATCGTGGGCTCATTGGTATAAAACAGTGTCCCTGGTGTTAGTGGTTCCCCCGATCGCTGACCTGTTCTGTATAAAATAATATCTCTGGTGCCTATGGCCCCCCTCCGATCACCAGCTCCAATGTAAAACTTATCCTTGGTGGCAGTGGTCTCCTTTTTGATTACCAGCCCTGACATGCAAATTATATTACCTGGTGCTTGTAGTCCCCCCCCAATCATGGGCTCACTGGTATAAAATAATGTCCCTGGTGTTAGCGGTCCCCCCGATTGCTGACCTGTTCTGTATAAAATAGCAGCAACTAGACTCTGAGGTGATCTCTCACTACTATCTCCCCTCTTTCATCCTAGTCCCCCCATTCTTTCCTCACTTCAGCTCCACCAACCTTCCCAACTATGCACATGCATCCCCTGCTCACCAGTCTATCTCTTCTCCTCCTCCTCCCTTTGCCTTCCACATACCCTACTGTCCCTATGAACCCTCAGCCTCACTACTCAGTGTTTCACCTACCCTCCTGTCCTCCCCTCCTCCTTTACCACTACTCCTACCCCTCCCTCCTCCTCCACACATCCCATTTGCTCCTCTCCACCTCACCCCCCTTCCAGACATCACCTGCCCTCCCCCCACAGCCCCCTTGCACTTCTGATCACTCAGGCATTCTCTGCCTGTGCTACCCTACCACCCCTTGTGCAGCAAACCCCATTCCTTATTATACGGTAACTCTCCATCAGCTCTCCATCAGCTCCTGACCAGAGCACTTCTCCTCCTTCTACTCCTAACAGGGAACATACACCCCCAACCCAGGCCCTGCCCCTCCCATCCACCCACTCAGCCCACTGGTCTTGAGTAGCCTCCATGAACATATGCAGCCTGCTGAAGAAATCTGGCGCCCTACAGTGCTGGGCATTGGCTCACCAACCAGACATCATAGCCCTGGTTGAAACCTGGCTGTCAAATCAACTCCAGACTCACTTGTCTCCTCCCAGGCTATACCTTATACCGGGAGGACCAGTCAAACAAGCAGGGGTGGCTATGCAATCTACACAGGGACAATACCTGGACACGCACTCCCACCCTGCTCCTCACAAATGGGGCCCAGGCCCTTACCCTCAGACTCACCCCAGACCCCTCTAGGAGCCCTCTCTATCTCACCACAGCCTATGTTCCCCAAAGAACCAGCATCCAGCCTAATATCTTTAACGGACTACCTGGCCACCCTCCACCATAAGGCAGAACAACTCCTAGTGGGACTAACGTAAATTGGCTCAGACCTCCTCATCCACCACCAGAGACTCATTTGCGCCCAAGATCTGACACAACTCGTCACCCAGCCCACGAGACTTAACCTAAAGAGTGGTACCAGCACCCTGCTGGATGTTATTATAACTAACCACCCCATAAAATCCAAAACATCCAGGTCCTCCCAGACTCCTGAGTGACCACTCCCTATCCTATTCCACTGGGTAACCCCCAATCCCAAACCCAAAGCCCAGACCACCTCCATGGCGCCTCCGCCTGGTGGGCTGAAGAAACTAAGGAACTCCTCACCCAGATAGACTGGTCCCCATTCAGCAGGCAACCAACATTGATACTGCCCTCGCCTTTTCACTCCACAACTTCAACATGGCCTGTGATCTCTTTGCACCTTAGCAAAACCGGTCCAAAACAGAGCGCACCCTAGGTTGGCCCGGCCCTCCTATAATTACTTAGAAACCGGATAACCTCTGGCACTTACTGGAGCAAATTAGGTCTGTCTGATAGGCAAACATACAATGCAGCCCCAAATAAATACTCATGGCCATCAGGAAAGCCAAGGCAGACCTGACCAGGCTCCCCACCTCTCGATCAGCCCGAGGACCTTACAGATTGTCAATGGTAGCTTGCCCCCATCATCAGCTCATAACCATACAACCTCACGGGCCACCATAGCTAACTATGGTTCACACCATTTCACTGACCTTAGCTCAGTCCTCCTAGTAATTTCTTGACCTCCCCCAGCCAAACTCCCCTGTCCCTCGCCCAGCTTCCTCCTGCGAAGATTTCCACCCGGAAGCCAGACCCATCCTAACCAAACTCTCAATGGCAACAATCCCGGCAGTGACTCACTGGACCCCAGCATCCTCAGGCTGGTGCTAGATGAAGTCCTTGCACCTCTCACAAGCCTAATTAACCAGTCACTCTGCCTGGGACAATTCCCCCACAGCTTGGAAAACAGCCATTATCACACCTATTCATAAAGGAGGCGACAGGTCATCGGCCAACAACTACGGCCAATCTCCATCCTCCCTCCTCTCTAAAGCCCTGGAGAAAGTGGTGGCCATTCAAATCACTGATTATCTGGCTAAGCATAACATCTTATGCCCAGAGCAACATGGCTTCCGTGCGGGTCACAGTACCAGCACTGCCCTTATTGAATTCTCCAACTTCCTACACCCTCCTCTTGGATACCAGCTCCTAGCTGGTGCAGTGTTCATTGACCTCTCAGAGCTTTCGACACTGTCTCCCATCCACTGCTGCTGAATGCACTCTGCCTCACTGGTCTCGGCTGGCCCCTGGCATGGTGTGCTAGCTATCTTGACACTCGATCCCAGTGTGTCAAGATTAATAGCACACTCTCGATACCGTCCCATTCTCTCGGGTCCCCCAGGCTCCATCCTGGGCCCCTTCTCTTCTCCTGTATCTGAACACCCTGCCCAGTGCATGCTCTGGCAAAATTCTGCTGTATGCAGACGACGCTGTCCTGTTTGCCACCCACCATAATCCCATCTCCCTACAGGACTCCTACAGCAGTCTTTCAACAGTGCCGAGGCTTGGTTTAAGGGCACAGACTCATCATCAATCTTAAGAAAACCAAAACTATGCTCTTTTCACACCCCAAAACAAAGCCAGCAACCACCTCTATATCCTTCCAAGCACCAACCAACCACTGGAACAAGTCTGCTCCTACAAATACCTTGGGGTTACCTTGATTCAACCTCACATTTCACACACCATCGACACCTAACATCCGCCACCAACACGGCTTGGCATCCTATTCCGCCATAAAAGCTGCCTTCCCCAAATTCTCTCCGGCTAGCGGTTACATCGTCCATTCTGTCCCTTGTAGACTATGGTCTACCAGTATACTGATGCTGCCGACACCACTGCACTAAACAAAATTCACCTAACCCTGAATAAAGCGTGCAGATTAATTACTGGTGCCCCCAGACTCACACACCTGTCAGCTATATGTCGATGCTAACCTGCTTACCCTGGATGAACGGCTCCGATACCAGACCTGTCTCCTCACCAAAAAAACCCTACTCGGGCTCTCCCCCCCTGGGGTAACAGCATCCATCCACCAGAGCCCTCCCACCATTGCAACACGGTCTTCCTACAAGACCACTCTAAAGGTCCCCAGAACAAGAACCAGCGTGGCCAGAGGTCCTTCAGCTATAGAGCCCCAACCTGGTTTAACTCTCTCCTGCCACCATCATCAATGCCATCACCATCTCCACATTCAAAACCGCACTGAACCACATCTTCAGCACCGTAACTGCTCCTGTCTCTGAACATAGCCTCCACCTCTTTGTTCTCTCTTGACAATGCCCCCCGGCAGCTCTCCACCCAACCATCCCTCCACCACTTCCCTGCCTACCATGCCTAGGTTTAACCTGGCCAGTGCCAGCTGTTTCAATGTTTATCTACAGAATTGCTCACTTGATACCAACTTGTTTAATACCTGCTATCGATTACATGTACCCTGTACCCAATTGTATCTGTCTGACCACAATGTGACGTGGCACCTCTGGTGAATGCCTACTGATTTTGGCAATCTTTGCTATGTAACTGAAACACAATGTATGTCTTTATGTGACGAAGTACCTTTGTAAACGAGCCTAATTTGCTATGTAACTGAAACGCAATGTATGTCTTTATGTGACGAAGTACCTTTGTAAACGAGCCTCTGGCTCAAAGGTTGTAAACTGATTCTTAAATAAATAAAATAAAATAAAATAAAATAATATCCCTGGTGCTAGTGGCCCCCCTCCGATCGCCAGCTCCAATGTAAAACTTATCCTTGGTGGCAGTGGTCTCCTCTCTGATTACCAGCCCTGACATGCAAATTATATTCCCTGGTGTTTGTAGTCCCCCCCTCCCTTCAATCACCAGCCCCTCCATTACAACAAGAGAATCCCTGGTGCCAGTGGTCCCCACCTCCTGCTGATCGCCAGCCTGGAAGTACAAAAACAAGCATCTGTCAATGCCGAATGTTTGCTTGCTGGCATTGGCAGTGGTAGTGTAGAAGTTACAGAGCTGTGTAATAGGAATGGCAGTGAAGTACTGAACTGAAGCCCACCCCACCACCACCCTGCAGAGAGTGACAGGCATTGGGGTGTGCGTTTGGGTCATCAGGCATAACACCACACCCCACCCTACAGACACTGACAAGTGTCACGGTGTTCCTTGGGGTCTTTGGCCATTATGCACATCCCATTTCATTAGGAAATACGGTGAGATGGGTGCGATATAGGAGAATGGGGTGAACTTTGGGGCCGAAGAGTCCAAGGCATACCTCGATGCCTCTCACTGGCTGCAGGGTGTGTAATGGTATGAGCATCACAGGCAAGAATCCCAAGTCACACCCCTAATGCCTGTCATTCTCTACAGGGTTGGGCATTATGGTTGGAAACCCTAATACCGCAGGCATTCGTTGGTATTTTCACTCCAAATTTTCAACATGTTTTTTTTGTGACCCCACCTCATGAACAGGGGGAATATCAGTTTGTTAGCCGAAAGCTGCTTATGCACAGTGACTACGGCATTTAGCACCACAGGTGCAAAAACATTCCGAACAGGATGTAAAAAATGACAGCTGTACTGTTCATGGGGAGGTGTAAAAAATGGCAATGTTGCAAATCTGCAGTAAAAATATTTAAAAAAATGGTGAAGTCACGAGCACACATAGAAACTGTGCAACGCACACCCATAATATAATTAGGTTGGGGATTTTTTACAGCAGATTATCAACCCAGGCATTTTGGTGCCTCTGATCATGAACAGTGTCACTGTGATTTTCTTTATCTGTGCCAAACAATGATTTCCCACAGCGACCACGCATCTCTGCGCTGAAAGTGTGAAAACACACTTCAGCCATGTTGTGAAAAATGACAGTTGTACTGTTCATAAGGAAGTGTGGAAAAATGCCACTGGTGAAAATCTGGACTGAAAATATTACAAAGTCATGAACTTACGAGGGTGCGTGGAAACTGCGCAATGCTCACTCGTAACACAGTCATTTTATGGACTTTTGTCACCAAATTTTCAACATCGCCATTTTAAGACCTCTGCTCATGAACAGTGTAACTGTGATTTTTCTTAATCTGTCCCAAACATTCTTTTGCACTAACAGCACCATTGTGCCTACATGTGCGATAACACATTCTAGTGACATATGAAAAATTACAGCTGTACTGTTCATAAGGAAATTTAATAAAATGGCAATGTTGAAAATCTAGGTGAAAATATTAAATTTGCAAACTTACGAGCATGCATAGGAACTGTGCAACACTTCGTAAAACAGTCATTTTAGAATTTTTCACCAAATTTTCAACATAGCCATTTTAAGACCTCTGCTCATGAACAGTGTCACTGTGATTTTCTTAATGTGTCCCATACATTGATTTTGCACACCGACTGTGCCATTGTGCGTTATGTGGGCGGAAACACATTGTGGGCAAGATGTGAAAAATGACAGCTGTACTGCTCATAAGGAGGTGTGGTAAAATGGCAATGTTGAAAATCTGGAGTGAATATATTGAAAATTCGCGAACTTACGAGCGTGCGTAGGAACTGTGCAATGCACCCTCGTAAAACAGTCATTTTTAGGAATTTTTTCACCAAATTTTCAACATAGCCATTTTAAGACCTCTGCTCATGAACAGTGTCACTGTGATTTTCTTAATTTGTCCCGTACATTGATTTTGCACACCGACTGCGCCATTGTGCGCTACATGGGCGGAAACACGTTTTGGGTGAGATGTGAAAAATGACAGCTGTACTACTCACAAGAAGGTGTGGTAAAATGGCAATGTTGAATATCTGGAGTGAAAATATTGAAAATTCGCGAACTTACGAGCGTGCGTAGGAACTGTACAACGCATGCTCGTAAAACATGCATTTTTTGGAATTTTTTCACCAAATTTTCAACACAGCCATTTTAAGACCTCTGCTCATGAACAGTGTCACTGTGATTTTCTTAATTTATCCCGTACATTGATTTCGTACACCGACTCGCTTGTGTACTACATGGCGGAAACATGTTTTGGGTGAGATGTGAAAAATGACAGCTGTACTACTCATAAGAAGGTGTGGTAAAATGGCAATGTTGAAAACCTGGAATGAAAATAATGAAAATCCATGAACTTACAGGCGTGTGTAGAACTAAAATGCAGACTAAGTAAAACAGTCATTTTGGAATTTTGCCAAATTTTCAACATGGGGTTTTGTAGACCTTCTCAAACGATGTCACTGTCATGATGTTATTCAGGCCTGAAGGGTGATTTCATGCAGTGACTGTGCAGTGACTGCGAAATCACCCTCCGGGCCCGAATAACGCCATGACAGTGACATCACTCATGAGAAGTGGTCCCAAAAACCCCATGTTGAAAATTTGGTGCAAAAATTCCAAAAAATGCCTGAGATATGCAATAAAGTCGAAACCCCACTATCTAGCCCATTATACAGCTTACCGGCATTTCCTCAGTTCGCGGTCGGCTTTGAAGAGTGCAGACGTGTTCCCGGTCCACCGAAGATCGTCGCGCGGAGTCCGGAGGTAAGTATGGGAGGGGGGGGGTGTGTGGGGAGGCAGGGTGCGCAGTGGGTGGGTGCGGGGAGACTACGTGGGACCGTTTTTCTTTACAGTTTTTTTTTTTTTCTAATGACGACGTGGGACATTTGCCATGCTGGGGTGGGCTCTAGCGTGTACAAGTGATAGGGGACATTCAGCCGGCGAAGTTGGGCACCCTGCCGCCAAGGGAATCACTTGCCATGCTGGGGTGGGCTCCCAGTGTGGCTCCTTGTACTGGGGAAGTGAAGCAGGCGAGTTGGGCACCCCATCGGCATAGCATGGGGAGGAGAAACAGAAAAGCCGACGAGGATTGGGCACCCCTGTCGGCTATTCCACTCAGTTGCCACGCTGGGGTGGGCACTCAGGCGTGGCATTTGGGAGGCTTTTTTGGGAAACAGCACAACCGGGAGGATTGGGCACCCCTCTTGGCTAGAGAGGTGGGGGGCAGCACGCAGGTATGCGCATGGGCCTCTGTGTGTGTGTGTGTGTGTGTGTGTGTGTGTGTGTGTGTGTAGGGGAGCTGCGCATGAGCAAGCGATATCTTATCGCTGCTCACTGAAGTGTAGCTCCTTTCAATTGTATGCCACTGCATTTTGGAGCTTGTCATGAGACAGCTCCAGCATGCATAACCCCACAGGGCCGCGCCTGCCAGCACTGACTGAATGGAGGGAGGGTGACACACCTCCGAAATCTCGGATGATGGCACTATGTTTCTTGCACATGCGTGCAAGCAAACATAAAAAACAACTCCCTAGTATAGCACAAATGAGACCCCCCTGGTGCAAATAGTGGCATACAAATTAAGCCCCTCAAATGTCACTGTACACAAACATGACTTGTGCACACTAATAGTGCTGAATATCAGCCAATGTATGGCACTATGGTAAAGTAAAAGTTTTCCTCCTGTCCTCAACCTCCGACCCATACCTTCTGGTCACTCCAGCCCCACCACCATTTTTCACAGAATGGTCTTAGAACTTTCTCCCTGGTAGTCCAGTAGGCCCCCAACATGGCAATGCTGTCCAGCATGTCCCTGGTGGACTAAATGCTCCCTCCTTCCTATCCCCAGCTATCCTCATGTATCCCTCACTGATCCAGTCCTACAAAGAAACTGGTCCCTCAATATAAGTGTGGAGAACCTCTACCACCAGAGTCTTGGATAGGATTTAGGAACATCACAGAAGTGCTGCAATGGGTGTGATAACAGCAGCAGGAAATGTGAATAGCACTGCATTCCATTTACATGCCAACTGCACTCCCTTCCATGTACCAGCACACTCTGATGTACACTGGAGCAAAAGGGGTTCCCCGCATCTCAGCACAGCTCAAGGGGGTGGCTAGGAGGGGGCCTGTTGCAAAATCAGTTTACTATGATTTTGTGATAGTTTTTTTGTGACTGAGAACTGGACCCAACATTTTTACATTAAGCAGACTCGTTATAAATTGTGCAGAACTTTTAGCAACTGAAATCTGCTTGCATCAGTCTGCAGCAGCAAAAGAAATGCAGATACAGTTTCATAGCCTCATTCAGTATTCTCGGTGCTATTTTATTTTAACCAGATGCCTTTTAGCTGTCGTCAAATTTAAAACACATAAAAATACATGTTGCAAAGCATGGCATGTGCTCATTATGGGCTTATTTAACTCAAATGGCCTACAGTACATATAATCAACTTTTATGCTCCACTCACTGAAAGTTACACAAGACACGGTCAACATACTTTACCTTTCCGCAGGCAGCCCTATAATCAAGAGGCTGTTGCACTCTTTCCAGTAGCCCACATGAACCAGTTTCCCATTCACAAACAATGAAGAACTAGACAAAATGAAACAAAAAAGGGTTTTACTTTTTGGCGATGAGTCAGTGTTGGTTTCTATGCAATCTGCAGTCTATGAAAACAGGCACCCCCACAATCAAGAAAACTTCTTACTCAAAACAAGTTATTTTAAAGAAGACACGACAATTATAAGATATTTTCCAATCTCAGAAAACTTTGTAAGACACAATACTTTAGGAAGCAGCACAAATCAGTGGTTAGAACACATGCATAGGAACCAGAAGACAAAGGTTCAGATGCCACCATAGTCACTTACATGTTGAATGACACTGAGCAAGCACTCAGTGCTTCAGCCCACCAATGTGTCAGAAGCCAGCTGCAATATGGCATTTTGTTTCAGCTCTGGGACAGAAGACAAGAGGAGGTGGGTGGAAGACTATGAAAAACTATGTGCCAGGAAACTAGCAATGGCCACTGGATGGGGGGGCTAACATGCCACTTTCCCAAATACCATCATGAACAGTGGGATATTCAGAATTCACTTTCAAATATTGGCAAAGCCCAGTATTCATGATAGTTGGGAAATACTATTCATTACTCGCATACCCCTACCACCTGGATTCCACCCTCTGGAACAGCCATGTAGAGAGGAAGTATGCCTGTGCCACTAAGTACTGTTTTCTGAAATCAGGGAGCCCCACTCTCCCCTTCTCCCTAGGCAAGATTAGAACACTGTGAGAAATCTTTGCTTTCTTGCCTCCGCCATATGAATTTGTTCAAATTCTTTAAGAGTCCGATTCAAAAATACTACTGGAACCTGTAAAGAGAGTGTCTTAAAAAAAAACAAAACAGGACTTTCAGTAACACAGTAATTTTAGCGCTATAAATTCTGCTCAGTATGGTCAATGACAGCAGTGTCCATCTGGCTAGGTCCATTGCAATGTCAGGCAAAGCTTGTCTAATGTACTGTGACTGTATCCACATCCAAACGTATCTAATCGTCTTGACTTTTTGTCCACGCAAACATAAATCTTTTAAATCCCCTTAGGATAGTCACCACCGATTTTCAGTCTCTAATTACAGTTTCTTTTTTTTTCTTTTAAAATATTTTTATTAGGCGACCATTAACATGCAACAACAATGCATACAGTTTGACACATAACAAACAGTAGCTGGAAGGGACAGAACATAAAGCAGGAGCCCAGCGGAGAGCCACACATGAGATCCCACAGCTTAACTATCTATGTATTCAGATGGCAAGCATTTCTCATATGATGCAATGATGTGATTAAACATTTATACTGCATGTGCATTGTATTTTCCCAAACTGTAGCAGACTCCTGAGTAGCCCTGGTACTGTTTGATCTCGGACCCTAAAGAAAAACAGATACATCTTCACATAATAACATTTTTTGTTCTACCCACCTGCCGTAATGCCTGAAATCCAAAGCTGCACTTTACTTATACTGCAAGGGGCACTAAACAAGCTGCAATTAGTGATGGAGAGAGAGAGAGAGAGAGAGAGAGAGAGAGAGCAGACCCCTCTGTTGTGTCCCTCATGATAGTGGAAACCTATTAGAATTCATACTATTTATCTTTTCCAGTGCCTCTGCATTCTTGTACCAGACCTTCATACTCCCCAAGCTTGACAGTCCAAATTGTGAAACCTGCAATGCATAGCAGGGTTATACAGGTCCAGTTGACACTATCAAAGGCCATCTCGGCATCCATTAGATACGTAATTGGAATGTTTGATTTTTTTCAGTCAGTATTTTATCTACCACTTTATGAGTCTGCCTGGTGACACCCCTCCTCAAGCCTTGTCAACCTTCTCTCTTACGTACAGGTTATCCACCACTTGGCCCAGGACCACAGTGTGGTGGGTGACCAGCCATGTCGGTTGTGCAAAAGCCTGCGAGGGGGGCGTGCTGACATGGAACAGCGCATCCATTTTCCTCAGATTCCCCCCCCCCCAGGGCACCACTTGTAATGACGCAAGCGTACATGCATGCAGTAGCACGCACCAACACCAGGACATCTCGTGGCAGCCGTCCCCTTGTGTGCACCCCTGACTGTGCTGCCACCCGGTCTTCACTAGGCAGCAGTCCCACAGTGTGAGTCTTGAACCCCCACACACCTCCCCCGAGGAAGGAGAGAAGTCCATGGCACGCTCGATACTTCCTCACCTGGCTGGCCCCCGACGATTCATGCTTATTCTCAAATGCAGGTCACTGGCATTATGAGCAGTAGCACTACTGCTGCGCCAACAGGCCTGCCCTCTGGATGTTATCTTATAGATATTTACATCTAGTGAATCCCTTTGGATTCTGATGTATGACCTTTGTAAAATGACCTTGAAGTCTAGAAGCCATGATCCTTGTGAATATGTTTATTTATTTATTTAAACATCAGTTTAGCAACCTTTGAGCCAGGGGCTCATTTACAAAGGTACCTCGTCACATAGAGGACACAGACAGTGGCACAGGAGACAACAGATAATACAGGTTCAAAGTAAGTGTCATTCAGGTTACAGTTGGTTCCAATACATATGAAGAATAAATAAGCTAAAATAGGGTTAGTGGGGAGAGAGGTAAGGGAGGATGAGGGGTAAGAGGGGAGTAGGGCTGGGAAGCAGAAGGAAGGGGGAGGGCCAGGAAGGAAGAGTGGGTAGGGGAGGTGGTGAGTAGGAAGGGGGGAGCGCAGCTCGGTGAGCGTTGTCAGAGGGGAGGTTATGTATGTATTAAGCAATGTATTAAGAAATGTTAAATGTATGTAATTTAACCTTGTTTACCACGTCTGTTATTTATTGTACTTGTGACTTCTTCCTGCTTCCCTGGTAGCCCCTGTAAACAGGCCTTGTGCCCAATGAGCCTTACCCGGTTACCAAAAAATTAAATAAAATAAAAGAAAATATTTTTAAATCTAATGTCAGTAAACCTATGGGACTACAACACAAAAACACAGAAGGTGACAGCAGATAAGGACCTTGTGGCTGACCTAGTCTGCCCATTTTCCCTATCTAATGCAATATTGCACACCCTAGTTAATCAGTGGCTTACCCTCTCTTCCCTATTTCAAGAATACTATTGTGGGACCGGCCTGGTGGTACTGAGGGTTGAGGCACTGGACGCCACACCTCGCGTCACGCCGGTGACCCGAGTTCACGAAGGAGCTCGGGGAGCCGGGGGTCGGCAGGGGAGGACTAGGATTGAGCATCCGTAGACAGCTCTCCTAGTCCTGGGGAGGGTTCTGGGGATCTCCCAATGCACTGGTACCCCCTGGCAGATGCTGGGGGCTCTACAGTGCATGACGGCAGACGCACAGGGATAGGAGCACAGCGGACATCTTCCAGGGGCGTGCAGGAGAGCGTGCTTGCTGGGCAGGACGTCATTGCACGTCCGTGCTCCAGGCAGAAAATTGGAAATACCCCCTTCCTTCGGGTGAGGCGATGGCGATCGGAAATCAGTCCGACCGAACCTCATGCACAATACCGTCCGTCTCTCCGGTTCTCCTTGGGGTCTGGGGCCGCTCCTTGGGCTGGGGGGAGTGTCCAGACCCCGCTTACCCAGATGTAGCCTGGAGGTGTCGTTTCAGGTGGGCGGTTGTGTTCGGCGGCTGATGGAAGGGACCCTGAGAGATGCCCCGAAGGTAAGGGTGCATAAATCAAGATTACAAAAAAAAAAGAATACTATTGTGTCTATCCCATGTATTCTTGAATTCACCTACCATTTTTGCCCCCACCACCTCTGAAGCGAGACTGTTCCAAGCATCCACTACTCTTTCTGTGAAAAAGTACTTCCTCACATTGCCCCTGAGCCTAGCCCCCTCTAGCCTCATTATCATGCCCCCTTGTTCTTGTACACCTTCTTTTCTGAAAGATGCTACCCTACTGTACCTCGTTTATATTCCTGAGGTACTTGAATGTCTCTATCATATCCCTCCTCTCTCCTCTCCTCCAGGGGAATACATATTGAGGACCTCTAGTCTTTCCTCATATGACTTTTGGTGCAGTCCTTGCATAATTTTTGTTGCTCTTCACTGGACTGCCTCTATTCTGTCTATGTCCTTCTGGAGATGCGGCATCCAGAACTGGACACAGTACTCCAGATGAGGTCTCACTAGTGATCTGTACAGTGGCATAACCGCCTCCTTTTTTCTGCTGGTGATACCTCTCCCTAACGCACCCTAGCATCCCACTGGCCCTCTCCACAGCCTTCTCACATTGTTTGGTTACATTCAGGTCATCAGATATGATTATCTCCAGGTCCCTTTCTTGATTGGTGGCTGTCGGTACCTCTCCTCCCATCTTGTACTCCTCCCTTGGATTTATGTGCCCCAAATGCATGATTTTGCACTTCTTTGCATTCAATCTTAGCTGCCACACTCTCGACTAATCCTCAAGCATGTTTAGGTCCTTTCTCATTTTTCCACCACCCCTCAGTGTGTCAACGCTGCTGCAGATCGCAGTGTCATCTGCAAAGAGGCATACCTGCCCCTCCAGTCCCTCTGCAATGTTGATTATGAAGACATTAAAGAGGACTGGCCCCAGAACGGATTCCCGTGGCACCCCGCTGGTCACCCCCCTCTCCTTGGATTGAATGCCATTTACCACCCACTCTGTGTCCTGTCACTCAACCAGTTTCTGACCCAATTTACCACCTTGGGGCCCACTCTCAGGCTGCCCAACTTATTTACCAACCTCCTATGTGGAACGGTTTCGAAGGCCTTGCTGAAATCTAGGTAGGCCCACATCCACTGGCACTCCCATATCCAATTCCCTGGTCAACCAGTCAAAGAAATCTATCTGATTTGTTTGATTAGACCTTCCCACTGTGAATCCATGCTGCCTCGGATCCTGTGCTCTGCAGGATTCAAGAAATATTACAATTCTTTCCTTTAGCAGTGACTCCATTAATTTCCCCACCACCGAGATCAGGCTCACCAGCCTATAGTTGCCAGCCTCCTCCCTATTCCCACTTTTGTGGAGAGGGACTACATTTCCCCTTCCCAGTCCCCTGGAACCACCACTGTCTCTATTGATTTGTTGAATAAGGCTGTTTGTGGTGCTGCCAGCACCTCTCCAAATTTTTATAGGTCTCCCTCCCTCCCTCCCTTTTGAACCTCACAATCCCACCTCTGGTCTTCCTTCTTTCTCTAATGTATCTGAAAAAGATCTTGTCTCCTTTCTTGCCTGGGCTATTTTTTCCTCCATGTGTGCCTCTGTGCTCCTGACTGCTTTCCTCGCCTCCCTCTGCTTTTCTAGATACAGTTCCCTGTCTTCCCCCCTCTGTGTTTCCTTGTACCTCCTGAAAGCTATCCTTTTCTCTCTTACTTTCCCAGCCATGTCCTTTGAGAGCCATAGTGCTTTTCTCATTCTCTATGTTATGCTTAGTTGTCTAATATAAAGGCTTTGTTGTTTCACATGGTTTCCTTAGTGATAAATCAGCGCTGAACCTGTAAGTCATTTTTCTCAGTAGAAGCTGTTTTTTAAGTAATGGTTACATTTCTGTTATTGTTCAATCTATACAGTCCTCTTAGTAACCTCAGTGGGTGTTTCTGCTTTACACTCTGGTGTTAACTGCCATTTTACAATTGTGTGATGTAGTTTATGTTCCTCTCAGCCAATGAGTTCTGCAACAGAACATGAATGCATTGTGCCAACAATTGAAGAGTAGAATGTGGACATAAACTACATCATGCAGTTCTAAAATGGTTCTTACCAGCAACATGTAAATCACAAACACCCACTAGGATAGCTAAAAATCCCAGATAGCTAGAGCAGTAACAGAATTTGAACCAGTATTTAAAAAACAGATTCTACTAGGAAAAACAGCTTATAGATTCAGCGCAGTTCTCCTTTAAGGTTAGCCCATTGTTTCTCTACACCGCCCCCTCTTCTTCCCCTGCAAGGGCTTCCTTGAGACATTCCTTGACCCATCTGAAATCCAGGACCCTTGCTTTCTTGTGGTTTGACTCCTTCACTGTTCTTACACTGAACCACACCATACGATGATCACTGGACCCCAGGTGGCTACCCATAAATACATCGGTGACTCTGTCCCCATTGGTGAATACCGGGTCAATTATTGTTTCTTCTCTGGGGGGGTTCTGCCACAAGCTACTTGAGGCACGCCCCCTGCAGGGCATCCAGGGTGCCTCTGATCCTGGCTGTGGTTGCAGCCTGGGTGCTCCAATCCACATCAGGCAAATTGACGTCTCCCACCAGCAGCACTTCACTTTTGGCTTTAATTTTGTGGATGGCTTCCACTTGCAACCTGTCCATCTCCTTCCCTTGGTTGGAAATGTGTAGATGCCAGTGCGAATGGCTGTGCTGTTTCCCGTCTCCAGGGTGACCCACAGTGCTTCTGCTCCATCCTGCATTCCCTGAACTTCAGTTGCTTTTATTCCCACATTCTGTTGGATTTCCCCCTGGCTTGGGAAGTAGTTCGAATTAAAGTTAGGTTTTTTTTCACTTTATTTTATAGAAACAAACATGACACCTGATTCCAAGTATAGGAGGTATAAAAGAGGAATATTACAATAAGAATACTAATCTCTTCACTCTTGTGTCACATCATTGGAGGGTAGTCCAAGATGAGATTACAAATTCAAATGAGTTCATATTTGGCCATATACAGCATGACCATGGACAACAGTCCGAAAATGTCTGGTACATCATGTAGACAGTTTGAATCCCTATGGACAAAAATGGGCTAAAAATGCTCCGATGCCCATGTACCTGCACATAAGGCAATAAGAAAAACACCTTCCTTTCATGACTTGTGAACATTCCTGTGATAACCCTTTCCTACCTCTTTATCTGAAAAAAAAAAGTATATCATTCTGCTTGTCTAAATCCTTTTTTTTGTGAACATACAGAAATACCTCAAGCAGTATAAACATTAACGGTCTGAATTTCTTTTGACCTTAAGCCTAAAAGCGCCAATTTATAATGTTAAAATACGGAAGGTCTTACATTAATAAATCAGACTATATACCACAAGCAATGTTATAAAATGGGTAAGGCAAATCCTTTATTTTGATTGGTTGCTATCCGTGCATTAGCAGTATCTAATGCATGGCTAGTAACAAGTTCAGGTAAACTCAGCCGTATTTTAAAAAGCAGATATTAGGAAGCCCAAGCCAAATGGAACATTCATTTTTTAAATCGCTGCCATTTTTTCCCACCACTATCCACGAACTACCTCAGATATTGTAGCAGCCCCTTTTCAATTCACTTACCCCATCTGTCATGCCATTAGTATGCAGCACTTCTCATAACTGGGCAGTTTTTGTTTCTATTTTTCCCTTCCTTTCTACAGCAATCTGTCCCCCTCTGCTGCATGCTGACTGACCGCTCCCTCACTTACATGACCCTGTCCCCTGGCCAATTGCTCCCTTGCTTAAATGACCCTGGCCGATCACTCCCTCGCTTACATGACCCTGCCTGCTAGCCCATCACTCACATGCTCACATGTACACTTGTATGTTTGCATTTAAAATACTTCACTAAAGTCTCATACAGGCGTTGCTGTCACAAGTCCCACACAGCCATTGCTGAGACTGTCACAACACTAGAAGCTCCTTCTTGCAGGTGCTTCACTCACTTTACCAGTTTCAGTAAACATCACACTCGCAGTAGTCCTGGGGGGCTCTGTTGTCACTCAGTGCTGAAATCGGGTCTATGGAACAAGCCTTTTCTTTGCTTATTCTTGGCCCTACAAAGATACAACTTACAACCCTGTAAACAACCACTTTCTCACTTGAAGACACTACATCTGTTAACAGACTGGCCTTTGTATGCAGTGGGGAACGGGGGAGGTGCGCAATCTTAAATGCAGCAAAAAACAGCATTCAGAATTAGTTTTTTGGGGGGGCACTAATCTACAGTTTGACCTTTTTTCTGACACTTTCCTCCTCAGTGTCACTGAAATCTCTATTTCTTTCTCTCTCTGAGTGACGTACCGTGAGGAGCTCAGTCAGCTACACTGAGGGGGGTTGGGGGCTCGCTCGTTTGGACTCCCTGCCATTAAACAACAAACACTAGGAACTGAGAGGGGAAGGTATTGAAAAAATTTAAAAGCATGAATGAACCAGGAAATGGATCAAAGTACAACTAAGGATGCCACAACAGGACAAAGGTCCTAAAAAGGAAAAAAAATATGCCATAATTTTCTACCAGGCTAAAGGACTATTTTACCATAAAGTCAACTAAAAGATCATTTTAAATGTATTCATGTTTATTTAGGTTCAGAAAGATATTTTAAAAGGAAGCCCATTTTATGAGTGCAATAAGACACTCTCTTGGTGTGCATTAGACATTCTAATACTGCGGACGAAGGCTGAAGGCCTTTCGACGCAATAACCGTGCCTCACCGCCTCTGACCGTGCGTTAGAAATGTCTAATGCACACCCCCTGTCTTATTGCTTATATAAATAAAATAGAGAGGGTCTTACATGAATAAATTGGACTATATACATAAGACGAGCTGCTTACATAAGACAGAAAGACAGAAAGAGAGAAAGAGAAGCTGCAAACTATCGCTGGGAGCTCCCCAGCCATTGTGTGTTGACAAAGAGATATACTCCTCCCGTGACAGGGCTATTTGACCTTTCATTCAGTGTAGTGTGAGTCTACTAATGCCACCATGTTGGTTCCCTGAATCAGGGGGATGGAGGCCCCCTGTTCTGGTACAGGCCGTGCGGTTGCTGCCATTCTTTTTGTAGAACTTGGAAACATTTTTTAATTCAATAAAGGGTATATACTAGATTATATATAAATAAGAAAGGCTCTCAATACATTTAATCAATTATGCATTTCCCAAAATATTACAGGTTTCCATCATTTAATGCATCTTGTAACTGACTTCAGTCTTATTTTTCTTTTTTATAGGATAGATTTAGTTGTAGGAATGTTCCACTAAAGAGTGCATTCTGAAGTCTTCAAATATTGTCCAGCCACCAACGTAGATCATCAGCAAAATAAAAGTTCCTGAGAAACCTTTTCCAGATAAGACTCATCAACCCCTTAGTTCTCCAGTATTTAACCAACAACCACACTTATATACTTCAATCTATTAAATCTTATATATTAATGATAAAAAATCATTTATAATTTAACTTCTTCTGCTGTGTATTCAATGAATAGGAGAATGATTACTCAATTTTGACAAATTTCCTTAGAAAAAAGGAAATGAAAGAAAGTATAGTACACACCATTATATAATACAGTCATTAATATAGTCACATTATAATTAAACTTCCTTAGAAAATGGGTAAAGCTATTTGAGGCTTCTGATTAGCTGAGACACTTCTCTAGATGGGCATCTATCAGACAACAGATGCCCACCTATTAAAAGTACCAGCGCAGCCAACCCCATCACCAGAATCGTTGTGCCCAGCCAGCTCTCTAATTGACTAAAACCCCTCATTTCCAGTTCAAAATATCCACCATTTTTTTCTCTCGCTTACCGAGAGCTGACACCTGGCGCCAGCCCACAACATGTTCTCCGTATAAAATTGTAAATCTAATCAGCACCCATGCTGCCTTTCATGTCAAATTTAAAAAAAAACACAAATTTGTGTTCTGCGACCATGATGTCGTCTTTCTCTTTGCCTACACTGCACAGCCCAAACTCTGAACATCACAGTCTCACCACACACTCAAGCAAGTGCCCCAACCACATGTTTGGAGCCGTTCCTCCACATTCAAGACTCTCTGCAGTTTATCAAAACAAAACAAAAAAAAAATCTTTCACACACAACTTCACAGAAACGGACCAGGAACAGCAAGCCACAGTAAATGCCCGTAGCGGGTGTGATACATGCGGGGATACTAAATGGACTGTACAGATACAAACATGCATTCGGTGATAGGCAAAGACCCCACTCTGTCTCTGATTTTCAACGGCAGGTATGGATGTCTGTAGGTGTGCAGTTTATCAATAACAAACTGGATATACACGAGCACAAAGTGCTACACTTGGGGCATAATAAAAAAAAAAGGCAGTTGCCAAAGATTGCACTACCCTTAACTGGCACATATACCATTAGCAGGACTACTTTACCAGTAAATGTCTTCAACTTCATTTTCACTGTTTTTTTTTTTTTTAATGTTTTGAAATCCCATATAAAAATGCCACGTGGCCCATTTTCTAAGCACAATAATACCCTCCAGGGTGGGCGGTATTGGGCTATACCTACTCTTCCAGGGGCTATAAGGCCCTCTGCCTGTGGAGTCGGGCCTCATTACGCCCCTGGGCGGGTGGGTATAGCCCAATACTGTCCACTCTGTCGGGTATTATTGCCTGCTTCCCCAACTTTTATATCTCTGTATCATTTCTTTGAAGGATTTTCTTTCCACTTTTCACAAATACTGATCTAAAATTGATATATGTTCTTTTTCTTCCATATAATAAAAGAGTGGTAACCATCTCACATTATATTTTTGTACTTGCAAATTCAGTATTGCTGTAATTGCCTCCATGTTTTTTATTCACTTTACCAAGCTCCACCAATGATCATTTCTGGGGTTTTGTTGTCAACCAGTTTTGTGTGATAGTTCTACTTGCTGCTCTTGTCAGAACATAAAAATGGTATTTCTGATCTGACTTTTTAAGCTCTACTGGAGGCAACCCCAAAATCAAATTCTCAAAAGTTGGATTAATCCATAATACAAAAAATTTATCAGTGTGTTTTTCACTCCTTCCCAAAATTGTTTCACAATAGGGCAAGACCAGAATACATGGTAATGATTGCCTCTCTCACTACAATTCCTCCAACATAGGTCTACTGAAATTATTTTATATGTTACAGAATATGTGGTCTTGTGAACCCCTTTCCATATACCTTCTCAACACGTAGATTGTAGAGGGTAGCCTATCTCCTGTTCCCATTTAGACTGTATATTTTCTTTAACTATTTGTCCTTTCCCTTCTTGCAAGAGTGGATACAAACATGAAATAAACTGTTTAGTCTCTACCATATAGCTTCTATTTTTAATTGAAACTATTCCTAATGGGATCTCTCCTACAATGTTTGCTACAGTAATATCCTTTAAAATCATATATCGACACAAAGTATTTATAGAAATCAGTTTGGGGTATACCATATTCTGTAATCAAGGAGTCAGATGTTTTTGTGCTACCTGTGTCATCTAATAGTTGCAGGACTGATGTGAGACCCCTCCTTTCCCATTGTATAAAACTAGTACCCCCCCCACTCCCAACAGAGTCGATATGTACCACAGAGGAATGTACCTCCAAATTCTATTTGGCACTGTCCAGTTTTGTCTAGCATGTAACCATATTTTTAAAGTGTGTCTAGTCCACTAATTCATTACTTGTGACAGCATTTTAAAGTTTATCACCCATGGTAAGATCTTTAAAGGAATAGAGGGATGTACTCTCTCTTCCATCTCAGACCATGCCCCCGGATATTCTTTAACATTTTTTGAATTGGTAACACTTGAGCAGCTTTGTAATATTATTTAAATTAAGGTAATCCCCACCCTCCCTTAGCTTTTGATTCCATAAGAAGTTGCCATCGGATTTGTGGCCGTTTACCTACCCAAATGAATTTCGATAACCGTTTCTTTAAATCCTTCCAATCCCTCCCTGGAATTGATATAGGCAAGGTGGAGAAAAGAAAAAGAAAACAGGATAACACATTCATCTTAACTGTTTCAATTCTATGAGTAAAACCCAATGGCAATACTTCCCAGCGAGCCAAATCATCCCATACCTGTTGCAGTAATGCACCATAATTATATTTATACAACGGATTTAACTTTGTGGGGGATCTGAGTTCCCAAATATCTAACTTTATGTTTTACCCATTTAAATGGAATTTGACTTTTAAGATGATGAGGCAATGGACCACTAATCTCCAAGACTTCTGTCTTGTCTGTATTTACCTTAAAGCCTGACATTTTCCCAAAAAAGTAGAGCAAATCCAAAAAAGGAGGAATAGAAACTTCCGGGTCAGAAATATATATTAGGGTGTTATCCGCATACAATGACACTTTATTAACCACCCCTCCAGTCGTAATACCTTTAGTATTCTCCAAATGTCTGACCACAGCTGCCAGTGGCTCCATACTTATCGCAAATAGTAGGGGTGAAAGGGGACTTCCTTGCCGGATGCCCCTCTCAATAACAAACCGATTTGATATTGTTCCATTTACCCAGACGTATTGTTGGGTGGTCATATAAAAGTTTAATCCATGTAAGAAAACCATCCCCCAGTCCTATATGTTTCATGACTGTCTTCAGATATGTTTGATTGAGGAGATCAAATGCCTTCTCTGCGTCCACAAACATGGCAATTTTTGGGGAATGCAAAATGTGGAGCTTTGAGCCATTACATTGAGAAGTCTACAAATGTTATCTGTAAGGTGTCTTTCTGGAATAAACCCCGTTTGGTCTGAATAAATTAACACCATAATAAATGTCTGAAGCCGCTTGGCTAGAATTTTGGTTGGTATTTTCATATCTTGATTTAATGAAGATACTGGGTGGAATGCTGAACATTTATCTGGAGGTTTACCGGGTTTGGGTACAACGGATATGATTGCATCTTTCCAGGTTTGGGGGATGGCTTTCTCTTTTAAGCAGACATTAAAACTCTCTGTTAGAATAGGAACCAGCACTTCTTTAAAAGTAGTATAAAACTCTATACTAAAGCCATCTGGCCTGGAGATTTTCCCAGCTTAAAGTCTTTAATTGCTGCAGTGACCTTCTCCTGTGAAACTGACTCATCCAATTTATCTTTAATCTCAGAACTTAATTTAGGTAATTTTAGACTATTCAAAAAGGAGGTAGTCTGCTTTTCAATGTCCTCATTATCTGCAGTGTCCCTATATAGTTCCCCATAATAAGATTTAAAACTATCCATAATTTTTGTAGGGGTTACATATTTTTCAGTGGGGTCTTTAACACTTTTAATATAAGGTATTTTTCTATCAGCAATTGTTTTACGTAATTGAAACACCAATAACCTAGCTGCTCTCCATCCCATTTCTTGATACTTATGGTTTGTAAAATGAAGTGCCCCCTCTGCTTGGTTTTCCTCAAATCTACCAAGTCCTCCTGTGCTATCTTCAACTTATCTCTTAAATTATTATTTGGGTTTTGTTTATGTTACCCTTCAACTTCCTTAACCACCTGCAACAAGCGTGTGTGTGTAAGTCTGGCTAGTTTCTTTTTTCCGGCAGCACAACTTATCAGATCCCCTCTAACTACTGCTTTAACCGCTTCCTATTTAGTTCTAGCCGAACATGCCTTATTGGACTCAGCTTCATATATTGTTTTAATTGTTGTCTGTTATTTTTGATACTAATGATTTATCACTTAGTAGGGACACATTAAGCCTCCATAATTTAATACTAGAGTCATCCCTTTTAGTGTAGTATACCGAGATTGGGGCATGATCTGAATTTGTAATGTTATGAATTTTAGAATTATGTAGGGTGTGTAAAAAGTTTTTTTGAGTCATAAAGAAGTCTATTCTCGAGTGAGAATTTTGAGGGGCCAAAAAGAAAGTGTAATCTCTTTCTTTATAATGCTGAAATCTCCACACCTCTTCCATGCCGGTTTTCAGCATCAGTGCTTTAAGGGTTTTGGTGGTAACTTTGTCGGTGGAAGCACATTGTGAGTATCTATCCCACCCTGGATGTAACACACAACTGAAGTCACCCCCAGTAAGATCTGACCCGAAGGAAGAGAGGCTACCTTTCCAAAAATAGTACAAAAAAATCCAGACGCTCCCTCATTAGGTGCATAGATATTAACTAAATGCACCACTTCCCCATGATAGTGCCCGTAACATGGATAAATCTACCCTCTTCCATTGACTCCAAATTATTTACCACAAATTAACACCCCCTGCTAATCAAAATTGCCACTCCTGCTCTCTTCTCCTCTTGTCTAGATGCTGCATATATCTGCCCCACCCAAGGACGCCTAAGCTTTAAGTGTTCGTCTATGGCCAGATGAGTTTCTTGGAGATAAGTTACGTCACAATTCAGTCCTTTTAACTCTGTAAATATTTTAGCCCATTTGATTGGAGTGGATACCCTTCACATTATATGAGATTAATTGTAATTTCCCCATTTTGTAATACAAATTGTAATCTGTAACCTTGTCTACCCCTTAAGTGATAAAAGAACAAAAAAAACCACATATGAAGCTTTTTTCCAATTAGCTTCTCCAAATCAATTTTTCTCCTGCGCACACACCCTCATCCTCTATTTAATATGTTCATAGTCCTAAGTGTTCCGCCCCTCTCCAATCAAACTCACTCAATATCTTAAAGGGGCATGGACCTCTGAAATTATTAGCAGCCCTTAACACCAAGGCCAGTGTTACAGTACTCTGGTAAGAAGCCACAAACCCTCTCTCAATTACCTTTTTTGCTAAGTGGCCACCAGAAGTCACTGTTGTGCACTCCCCTCTTCCTTTGGGAAATCTTGCCATCCCCCCATATCTTCTCTATCAAACCCCTTTCTGCCTTTTGGTAGGTGTCTTCTTTGCTCTCTACCTACACCCTTCCCTGTCTATTGTATGCCTTCTCTCCAGCAACCCCACGGAACTCATATCCCCAGGTGACTAGCCCTCACTAGTTTTCCTTTAAGTCTAGCCCGTGATTCCGAAGGATGGACTCGCTGAGTTACCTTGTACCCCTAGCTCTCCTGGTAGTATGTATACCCCTCCAATACCAAGTCACCACCTGGCCGGTAATGACCCATCAACTGTACCTTGGGCAGGGCATCCTCGGGGCCTCTGCAACTAATAGCATCTTGCATCCCACCCATGTCTCCCCAAGTTCCATGATATGCTCCTCAAATTTCTCTATCCCTCGCTACCTCTTAACGCTGCCCCACCGCTACTGTCCCCCCAACCTCTCAATAGTCTGAAAACCCAGAAATCACAAATCTATATCTCTACTTAAGGCACTCAAGTTCCTCATTATATGGAATTCCTTGCTACTCCTACTTTTGTTGGGTAACATCCACCCTAACCCCGGTCCATTGTAGCTTCCCCAGACACACAGCTGTAACCATGGAGCCATTAAACTGGTATCAATAAATATTAGAAGTCTCTCCCAAAACATTTATCTCCTACAGGTTTGGGTGACCCAGCACAGACCAGATGTGCTAGCTGTGATCAAAACATGGCTCTTCCCCAAAGTGCCTGACAGTGCTGTCCACCTTGATGGCTATACGCTTTCTAGAGATGACAGGATTTGGAAATGGGGAGGGGGCCGTGCAATCTACCTTAAAGCCTCCTTTCAAGGCCACGTTTTCTCCAAAATTGACACTGGTTATAGCTCCCAAGCACTTGCATTCAAGTTGCTCCTTGGGCGGCACAGAAAAACCCTCACCATCATCACTTGCTGTGTCCCCCACGTGACCACTCCAAAGGTTTCACAGCTATAATCGACTATCTCTCAAACTTCCCCTTGCTCGGAACTAGTGCTTCTTGGGGACTTCAATGTCAATTGGCTGGCACCCAAGGCCAACGTCTACAAAGATGCAACCTCAGCCATTAATCTGGCCCAAGTAGTGACCTCCCAGACCAGACGTAACGTTAGGACCAGTAATTGTACCATGTTGGATCTCATTTTTACCAACAGGCCTGATAGAATTAGTGGTGCTGAGGTTCTTCCAGACTCCCTTAGTGATCACTCTCTTATCATCTGCCTTTGGTCTAATAAAACCCCCAAATTACCAATTAAAACAACACACCAGTATGCCCTCAAGAAAGGACAACTGATTTAGTTTCAAGCATATCTCCGCAACCAAGACTGGTAATATCTGGACTTTGCACCCAGTGTGGATCATGCCCTTGAAAACTTCATAACCTATTTCAATAGGACCACTACCTACTTGAGGAGGAGTTGGGCAATGTCATCATGAAGAGCCAACCGAGTTTGTACTGATACTCTTTCCTCCACGCAGGCTCAGCTGGGAGGGTACTGCTCGAATTCCCGAAGCAGTCCCTGACGACCACCTCCAGAACCTACCTGTCCATTGTAACAGCGGACCAAGCGGAAAGGAAGTGGCAGAGACGGTCTCCCACGGGAGGACCCAGAGTGGCCATGACAGGTATGGGGCCAGTCACCCTCATCCCGTCACTGAGCAGGCCTGGAAGAGGAGGGTCCAGTAGCGGGACCGCCTGGACCCTTCCCTCCTGGTCTGCGGTTTGACTGAGCTCCTGGCTTGGGTCAAGGGCGCCAAGACCGGACCTGTTGCTGATGCCCAGACTGGAACTGGGACTGCTTAGCCGCAGAGGCAGAAGGCCGAAAAGGCTTTTTCTTCTGTTTTTTGGAACCCTGGGATTCCTTTTGGGCAGAAGTAACACAGTCCAATGTGGTGTTCGACTTCTCGATACATTCAAGGTGACGGTCCATCCCTGGGCCAAACAAGTCGGTACCCAGGAACGGGACATCTGCCAACTTGTGCTGGGTGTTGGCCGTGAAAGCCAAGACCTGCAACCAAGCCCTGCGGCACATGGCAACCGCGGCTGCAACTGAATGGGCACAGGAGTCCCCGACATCCAAGGCCACCTGTTTGCCTAGCAAGAGTCCAACCCTGGTCCTGGACCTGCTTGACCATGGTCTGAAGGTCCATGGGGAGGTGAGGGAGCACCTCATCCAAAGAGCCCAACGCGGCATGAGAAAAGTCTGCCATGATCACGGCTGAGCTCGCCTGATGGAGATCGAGTGACGAGGCAGTATAGACCTTCCGGGCAGAATGGTCCAGCTTCTGGGAATCTTTGTCCAGTGGTCTCTCTGTGTCCACTGAATTCCCCAACCTCCAAAATACAGACTCGTCACCACTCCTTCAGCCGAGGGATGCTGTGTGAATCCCAAAAGGGAGTCAGTGGGCACCGTGTATTTGCGGGCCATTTGGGCGGAAGGCGCGGGGCAGAAGGTTGAGTGCTGCCAGAGCTCCAGGGCTGGGCTGACAACGGCTTCAGCAACTCAAAAGGCCTCTTTTGGAGAATCCCCTTTTTTGAGGATGTCAGTTAAGGGGTATTCTATTCGTTTCTCAATGGGTTCCAGCTTCACCCCCGTGGACTCAGAGATGAGGCGGAGGATACCCATAAAAGAAGTGGGCCCCTCCTCAGTGGAAAGATTCATGACATCATCGTCACAAAAACGAGATGCCAGCTCAGAGTCCTCGGACTCTGAAGAATCTGGGTAAAGTGGTCTGCCACCAGAGTCACTCTGGACCCGCCGTGGCGGTCGGGAGTGAGGGTGACAAGCAGCCTGTGCGGGAGGCCTGAAACAGGCTGAGACTCCTTGGGAGGAGTCCCCAAGGGAGGCTGTTTAGGTGGTGGCTCCACCAGGATAGGTGGAGAGACCAGCTTTGGCTGAGTCAGGAGGGGCTTCACCGTTTCTGCAGGTGGAGGGACTGTGACAACCGACTCTGGAGTGGTAGACGACAGCCTGGTAATGGCCGGGGTTGAAGGGACCTTCTTCGACCCAGACATGACTAGCTGCTGCCAGATCAAGTCCTCATAGTGCTGGCACAGCTTGGGTCGGAGCCTCCCCTTGTCCAAGGAGGAAGACAACAAATGGTGGTGGCGCAGCTTCTTAGAACATCGCTTATGTGACTTCCTCGGCCTTTCAGATGAGGATGTCCCAGGCCTGGATATCGACCGTTGGGGGGGACGGATGGGGGCGTTCAGGAGATGGGGAGAACCTCGGCTCCTCCAGGTCAGGGACGGCCACCACCTGGGGCTTCCCAGCATGCTGGGTCGCTTCATCGGCGAGGTCAGAGAGAACCAGACTCCTAAATATGGAGTTGTCAGCCTCCTCAGTCAATGATGGGTCAATGGGGTCGAGAATAATCTTGATGGGATTGTCGTCCTGCGTCTGGGGTGGCTGAACCAACGGGGGTACCATGAGGTCTGCTGCCGAGGCCGCAACATCGACCAAAGTCGAAGCAGGAGACTCCTGAGACCGAGATCGCTCTTTGTCCCAAGAGCGACGTCGATGAGATGTAGACTCTTTTGGTTCCTTCGATTCCTTTTTACAGGATCTGGAGATGTGAGAGCCAGGGCCTTCCCCATGAGTGGGAAGAGGTTGGACTAGCTCCTTGAAGGAACCCTAAAAAGATGAGCCCAATTTCAGAGGAACAAATACTGAGGATGAAGAAGAGAGTTCAGTGGCATGGGCTGCCTCTTCCTTGAAGGCCTTCATCTGTTCCAGTTGTTCCATGGACCCCGCGGCCACAGAGATCGCATGGCTGGCATCTTTCCATTTGACCGGCGGGTGCCTTTTTTCCAGACGTCCAAACTTATGGTGAAGAAGACGACCCTCTAAGACATTCGGATGAAAAGAGGGACAAAGGTTGCAGGCTAAGTGTCATGGGCGAGACCCAGGCAGTACATGCATGTGGCATGTGGGTCCAACTGAGACATCTTCTGCCCGCAAGGACAACGGTGGTGAGAACTTGTCCTCCATCATGTTCCTGATAATACACTTTTTAGGAGACATTCTAAGAATCTTACTCAGTAAAACAGAGTTTTGGAGCGCCAGGGCCTACTCAACACTGAAGCGAGAAGGAGGGAATCTGAATCTTCCAGCAGAAAGGAAGATCTGGCATCATGGGGTGGAGCCGAGGGTTATACCACCCGAGTGGGTGGGAGGAGCTAGCCTGAAGACCTTCCGGCAAGAATTAAAGGGGTAAGGACTATGCCACGATTCTAGAATGCAGTTTTTAAGCCTTTTGCACACATGTAAACAAGAGTTCAGTTCTGGGTCACCGTGTTCTTTCTGCTGCACCTACATCAAAACTGACAAGAACACTGTGTGGGAGGCATGCTATTTTTTTTAACGAGTTTTCCAGGCACAGACATAAAAAGAGCAGCAATGCTTGTGCAAGAGAGAGAGACACAGACTGCGGTCTGAAATTGAGAAGAAAAAACTCAGAAGAAAGACTCTGTTTTCTATGTTTGTACTGCCATTGTAAATAATTATACTGAACATTTTTTATTTATTTTGCTGTTATTAATAATAAAACACCATTTGAGAATTTTGAAATTGCTCCTGGTTTTCCTATGCTTCCTGACCTGTGCCTCGACAACAGCATCCCATGAAATTCCAAACATTCTTTGGGGCATAACACAAGCATGGACTTGATGCAAGTAGTGTGACATCATACATCACATTCCCAAGACCACAAAAAACTCATAGAATTGGTTTCCATTTAACCATCAAATAATCAGTTTAGCTACAAAAAATATAAAATAAGTCCTGGGACTCGATTTTCAAAGATCCTCCAGAGCCGAGGCAAACTGCGCCAAGTGTCCACTTACAGTAAAGCCAGGTATGGCAGGGACCCTGCGCCGTATTTTGGTAGAAGCAGGGTCTTGGTGCCAAAGTGTTCAACGATGTTGCAAGTGGTCCCTTGCGTCAAAGAGATGGCGTTAAGGAGGAGACAAACTGAGGCTGCTGTCAGCCCCTGGCATGTGAACCTCCTGCCCCTGACTGCTGTTGGTTGTACAGCCATTACTGATGTGCCCATCACTGCCTGTTAGGAGGGGGTCAGTGTAACTCATTGTCCAAGTGCCCCCAGTTCTTCAACAGTCAGAGGTGTACTGTAATATGCTGCAACAGTAAAAGCTGCAAAAACCAAATCAGTTGTTATGCAGCAGTAGCATGAACAGGCAAGAGTGTGCATTCAGCATTCTCCACCGGCATCATGTGGGGCTCTGTGGAAAGCACAACTTCTAGCCTGTTTTGGGGACCTATCAGACAGGTAGAAAATACTGTGAGACAAAGGCAAACAGCCAGCAATGCACACTAAAATGCAGAGGTGTACTTCTGATAAATATTTAACAAACGATAAAAAGAAGTGCTACAGTGTAACAACATATACGACAAGGGAACAGCCATATTTGTATGATGCATCTGAGAAGACTGGTGTTATGGGCACATTGTCTTGTGCAGACTTTTGCTTTGTAATTAGGCTGCATCGACTGTTTGGAGTTTGTATTATTCTGACACCAGCAACAGTAGTCACTTTAATGAGGGTCTGTACACTGTGACACAGCTGTGGTGTATAGTAAAAAGAAAATACATTTCTAAACAAATCCAGCTCTTCAAAGAGCGTCAAAGAAATCAGCACCTACTATTCTAAAAACATAAATATCCTTCTGTGACAGGAGGTGTTACAAGAGCATGCATATTAGTGACACACAGAAACATAGAAACTGACAGCAGATAAGGACTGCTTGCCCATCCAGTCTGCCCATTTTCACTGTGATTGCTTTCACTGCAGACCCTCCTTTGTCTACAGCATTGTCTCTTCTTAGGAGGCAGTATAGTGTAGTGGGTTAAGGCTCTGAGCTGCAGATCTGGAGACCTGGGTTTGAATCCCACAGCTGCCTAGGCGCATAATGTATGATCCTGAGCAAATCACTTAACTTTCTTGTGCTCCCAGGTCGCATCTGGAAACAAGCTTCAGCTTAGTGTGCTACTCCTGGTTAAACAATATTCCCTTCCCTTCCTTCTTCTGATGTCCCATTTCATTTCTACAGACTAATAATGCAAAAGTATACTCGCATTTGTCTGTTGTTTTGGAATGAGCTCCCTCATGCATGTTACAGAAACTTACGTCTCCCATGAATGTGTTACTCATTGTGCTGGGGACATATGTGGGATTGTAAGAAATCTGTAGAGTACAGGAACATGGACAAATGTATTAACACCCCTGCCCCCATAATATGTACTATGAATAGCTGTAGTAATGCTGGGCATTTTAGACAAGTACCGACTGCTTTAGAGATGTATCATATATTAATATGATATAGTATTGATACATGTGGGATGTACAACATACATAAAAGTGACACTCTGACATCTAGAACAAGGGTCCATAGCTACTTAATTGCAGCTTTTTGTCTGTGAGGCTGAACTTGCAGCATATTTTGCATCAGTGTTTTGATGGGCACTAAACTCAGCCTATCCCGTGATATGGTTCACAAGGACAGCAGCTTGCCATAGACATGAAATAAATCCTTCTGCTGTGGGAGAATACTGCACGAACACATGCTTATTATTACACTATACAGACAGAAGTGTGTGTACAAGAATGGGCTGTGACTGGAGGATGTCTTGTGCTGCAGGGACTTTCCGACCCTCCCTTAACCATGGGCCATGGTGGCGCATGGGGCCATTAGACCAGGGCTGGTCCTGCGGACTTTGGAGGCCTTTGAGAATCCCACATTAGGGGATACGGGAGCACTGTTCTGGCACATGACCCCGTCCGCCTTGATGCAGCCGTGTATCAGCCGCAAGCACAGCACAAGCCTGACCGGCGCAGGTGGCCCATCATCAGGAGCAGCCTGCATAAGAAAATCAGGACTGATACACGGTGTGGCACAGGGAGCGCCTTGCACCTATTCTTTTTGGTGCAAGCACCATGCGTCAGTCTTGGGGCTTTGAAAATCAAGCCCCTTACCTTCCTTGCATTAGCTAAACTGTTTCATCAGGCTTTTTTCATTCCCAAACAAAGCAACAGGACAACACTGAATTAGTCAAAACAACTATGAAAATACTCCGCTTTCTCTTTTGCAGTACTAATTACACTGAAATGCAATTTTTGTTTAGATCACAAGTTCAATAGGTTGCACAACATTATGTTGTTGCAAATGTTGATTTTTTCCTGTCCTAGACAGAAAAAGTCACACACTGGTAGTGTTTAGCATTTATAACAGTGATTAAAGCAACTGGTATGGAACAGTTGCTCACAGTTTAAGAGTGATTGAGCCCATGAATTTTAATAAGGTTCTTTGAACAGTATGAAATAGTACTGCATCAAGCTAGGACATGAAATGCTAAAAAGTATAAACATTCATGGCAGAGTAGGACAAGCAGCAGACTTCTTTTAAACTAGCCTATGTTACTGTCAACATGTCAATTAAGAGGAAGCAATACACCATGGAAAAAAGCTGGCTACTTGAGAAGGACTAAAGAATGGGGTAAGACCTGTCAGTGTGTATGCTGACCTCGGCATCCTTAGCAACAGTTGGCTGAAGAACTATGGGAAGTTAAAGTAAAACCCACAATCAGCTCAAAGGCAAGGCTACAGAAAAGTGCTTCAAACTGAGCCAGCATGAAGAGGATGAGATGGTGATGAACAAACTGTTCGAAAGAGGGCTGCTACTATGCCAGGGTGTGGAACGACAATCAAAACCCACACTGAAGAACACTTCTATACATTCAGGGATGCCTTCACACAACTGTCTTTTGACACTGACAGATGCGATGTGGCACCAGAGGAGCTACTTTCTCTCTGGACCAAAGAAATACCTGGACAAAGACGCTGCTGTCTCATACCCAAATGGCCTGCATGTGAAGACTAAATGAGGGCATACAGCAAGGAGAGCAATAAAGACCAGGCCAGACTCAAGTAGATTCTGCTCCCTACATAAAAAGGTTCAATGATTAGAGAGTTGAGGTAAGATTTTAACAGACTAGATTTAAACAGAACAAGGACAGAGTTACTATCTTATGATGCACCAGTAAAACTGGGTCTCAAACTTGGAAAGTAAGTTAACCCTTTAAGTGCTGGTCAACGGTCTAAATTGTAGTCCACTGTTGCTGGCAAGTCGGCTGGAATTTGGAACCCATTTTTAAATCCATATATCTTTTTTTTTTCTGTTTGACATATCACAATTCAGTTATGAGAATATGATAGTAGGTTCACTAGGTAAACAGTTGAAATATATTTTCTATCGATGAAAAGTGTACAATACAGTCTTGTGCATGTAACAAACTGGTTTCTGCTTACAATTTTTTTCTGTCTGGTTCGGATATAATACACTTTACATTGAGAAAACAAGATAATTGTAACTCAAACTGCTTTTTCTGTAACAGTATGTTCAACTAATTCAAGAGATACAAGATACATATGTAACATTATTTCTATTTTTTTTAAACATCTGTATATAACAACGTAATTCGCTCAGTAGCTGCAAATAATTGGCTGACTTTTGCCATTTATTAGGAAGTATATTAAACTGCTTTTCATCAAGCGGAGATTACTGTAAGTGAAAATGCCTTTATTACCTTTTCTCTTGTAAATAAAGGAACTGAACATAGCAATATTGATCAAGAGGCAGAACAGCTTATTACACCACTTTCTGGTTTTCCTAAGGCACGGATACAGTAGTTCTTCAGTATCTGATCATTATTATTGACCCATCCCAGCTCAGGTATGATCTTAGGAGCTCATCATGTTTGTTACCACGCTACCCTCATACACAATAGTTACTAAGCATACTACCTGTATTTTCTTGGGTCTTGTTCACCACATGATTGCTCTAATTTTTGGGCAGTCCTCAGCAACCAGTGAACTACTCTCACCAATATCAAGCAGGGCATCGTGAAACTGCAACGGTAATCCTAATCGTGATCTACTGATTGTGCCAAAGAAGTCTGTTTTCCATTCCTGTACCTGCAGCACAAGTTTAGGGCTGGTGTAAAAGCAGTCTGTAAAAAGAAAGTTCTCTGCCTGCAAGTGGACCTAACAACTGAATTACAACTTCCCGAGTCATTTGTCCTGTAAATGCTGTACCTACTGTAGCCACCATTATCACTATGTCCTCTCTGTCCTTTAACTGTACATGATTCTGTACCATGTGAATTCAGGACATATTCTGTATGTAACTTATTCTGGGTCGCTCCTGAAAAAGGAACATCTCAGTGAGCTAACCTTGTCAACAAAATCCAGTAAATAAAATAAATAAATTTGGTGCTGATGCATTGTTCACCACTTCTATTGTTACAAATTATTTTCTTCCCAGTCTTGATGAGCATCATATTACCCTCCGTAGGGCCTGTGCTGGTCTGGTCAACAATTACACTCGGTACATTAATTTTACCTGCCTACACCACATAATTCCACATGTAGTCTGCCATTCCACCATTACCTGATAGCTTTCTCGGACGTCATAGGTTTTGATGCCAAATCTGGAATATTTCAAAGGCATATACTGGTCGAATCCAAAACATCCTTTAAATAGAACAAAGATTCATCTATACTGGTGTATCTGGAAGGGGTACATGTTGTAATAAATTAGTTCTGCTGTATATCTAAAACACATCTGGTTGTCCAAAATTTGTCAGGGGATGCTACAGCATTTTCATTGACAACAAAATATAGACATTTTAAAGGACTGAAAGTGATCCTGGTCATAAGTGAGTGCATTATACTTTTGGTGTGGACAGGAATGGGTGTATGGACCAGTTATCTACAAGTTATGTTTGTTGAACCAAACCACTCAGCAGGAATATACTAATGAAAATACATATTTCAGGGGCACACACTGGTTTCTAGGAAGACCTACTTGAAAATTCAGTTTGAGCAGTACTAGTCAAACATTGTTCTGAATATCAGTTGGCTTTCCTACAAAGAAGTTTCATAAAGTTATCACTACCATCGGGCTCTGTCCCTGAAAAGAATATTTTGAAACATTAAAGTGGTGTTATCTGGTAAAGAGACATTAATCCACAGAGTTTTTGTGAACCTAAACGGTTCTAGCTGCTGCTCATTTTCATGCCACAGAACTTCAGAAACATTTTTGTGGAGTTTTCTTTTTCTGGTTTCTGGGTTGCACCACTGCTATCTCTAGAAGGACAGAAGGATACTAAGGACACATCTATTTGCTCAGACTCATCCACTTGCTTGTCCTCTTCCAGTTGCTCTGCCTCCCTCACCCCCGGCATTTGGTATCCCCTTATGATTCTTGTATCCTGTGCCTTGACCCCTCCAGTCTACAGAGACTGATTCTGTGTCACTAGACATGTCCTGTACCCATTCATTTAATGAAAAAGTTACCAACCTTGTAACAATTTTTTTGACTGGAAAAGGATGGCTAGGCAATTCCAACTATTTTCTGCCTTGTCCTGGGGGTGGGGTGGGGGAATGCGGAGGCAGACTGACTGAAACTGAAGCAGATTAAGCTGTTGATGGTATTATTAGTGAATGGGGGAAATCTGACCAGGACACGAGGGAAATACCTCTACTCCTTTCGATAAATGCCATGTGATTTTTAACGTTCATATGATTACCAGTTTAAGCAACTAGCCTGTATACCCTCTCTACCTGGAACATTTAGAGTACTCTGAGCTAACCCCAGCACTGATCACATGACCTCTAAGCCTCAACTGACACATCATGTTAAGCTGCAGTAAAGATTCAATGCCCTGGACTTTGCAATGCAAAATCCTTTGGTATCTTGAAAAAAAAAATAAAAAATAGTTCAGCTGGACATGTACATTGTTCTCATTTTAGCACTGATAAAAACTACAGGCTTTGAGTGTTTTTATCTGTTCTGGGAACCAAAAGCAACTGCAGTTCCCCTTTGTTAATTCAGGTTCCAGTTTAAAATAACTGCATTATCTCTATTGTTGCCCACTTGTCTTAGAGAGGACCTTCTATGTAGTGGAGGAACTGCATTGCAGTTATCAATCTAAGACACAGAAAAAAGGGTGCTCTGTTCCATCCTAGCTATCAATATGTTTATTTAATATCAACCAAAAACTTTCTTAACCTATACTGATCACTATGAATGGAGTAGAATGCACTTTCTTCTACTTCTTGGTTCCAAACTGCACACAGAGTGCAGGCTCCTGTTCAATAGTGTTTTTCTGCCGTCACTCCATCTAACTGAAACAAAAAAGCACACGGGCCCACCTGGTTTTAAAAAAAAGTGTATGGGTTACAGTGTTAAGGTTCCTAAGGCCGACTGCCATAATTTGTGGTTCAGAAAATGAGCTACTTAGCTCAGTATGCTACTTAAAAATCAATGGCGACCATTTTACACATTGTTAAAAAAAAAAAAAAAAAAAAAGAATTCAGGTCCCTGTGTTATGAGTAGCGTTTCCTGAAATGTCATGCTATTTGGTTTTGTGGTTTTCTTTAAATCAGCATTTATTTACTTGTTTTGCACTAAATGGAAACAGGCTGTTTCTGTCCCTCTGACTGAGCCTTGGAGAGTGATGACATCATACTGGACAAAGCTACAGCTTTAGGAGTTTAAGTCCCTGCTTGACTGAAGAACTGAATAGCTGGTAACTTCCCATTTAGAGAAATCTGTTAAGTCCTGTAAAACCTGTAATTGTTTGCTTCCAGGGTTTTTACTTACTCAGTCTCTGATATTTTTTCGGATGAATTAGCTGAAAATCCACATTTTGTTCTTCTAAAAAGCTGATCATTTAAATGTTGGTGCTGAATTAAAGTGGTATGCATTTGAGAAATCGGCTAGTCTGTATCACAGCTGCTGCCAGTTCTTTCTCATCAAAACTCTGTTTTTTTCTAACTATATACTGTAACACTGGGTTGTTTAATATATATAAAATAAATCTAAAGTATGTTAAGTCATACAAATAGTCTGTCTTTGATGTAGCCTCAATAAATAGGGTCACGTAAGAACATTTTTTTTTCCTCTCAGATTGACAAACAGGTTCCTGCCACACTCTGCTATTTCAGGAACATGTACTATAGGAACTCACAAATTTCAGTTCTTTCATGGTTTCTGTGTGAAAATACATCATGTATAACTAGAAACACTATATGACATCCTGATGCCTCCATCTCCTGCCTACAGTTGAAGCAGCTGGACTCCAATGCCCCCTGTCACCTGCCCCACATTCGAGGCTGTTGCACCCTGCTGCCCACTATCTTCTCTCATAGAGTCGGGGTTGCTGCACCCTGTTACCCCATCTCCTGCCTTTACAATCAGGACCTCTACACCCTGCTGCCCCCTGCCTAAACAGTTAGGGTTGCTGCACCCTGCTGCCTTTTCACCTCACCCCGTCAGAGCCACTGCTGTTGCCCCCTGTTCCTGTCACCACAGTGCTGTACTCTGCTATGCCATATAATCCAGTGTCCACTGCTTCCACATTTGGGGCCGCTGCACCATGCTGCTCATGTCACCAGAGGTGGGGCTTTTATTGCACCCTGCTACCTACTTCCATTTTCACAAATGGGCAGGGCTGCTGCATCATGAGCATCCCATCCCATCCCTCAGTCAGGTGCTGTATCCTGATTTCCTCCATGTCCTGCCACACAATTAAGGCTTCTGCACCATGCTGCAGTCTATCCCCTACCACAACAGCCAGAGCTGCATCACCTTTTTCCATTCAGGGCTACTGTGTCCTGCTGCACCCTACAGCTCCATGCCTTCACAGCCCCATGACTTCACAGTTAGAGTTGGTGCACCATGCTGCCCCCGCCACCAAAGTCAGATTTTGTGCTACACTCCCCAAAAAAAAAAAAAAAAGCAGAAAAATACTTTCATCTTTTGTTATCGGTGTGATGAACAGAGGGCAGTAGAGTGCAGAACTCCTGACTGTCCGGCAAGGAGTCAAGGGAGGCTTAAGGGTACAGCAGCCCAAACTGTGGGACAGGATGCAGCAGCCACACCTGGGTGGAACTGACACAACTATGGAGGAAGAGGACAGGGGGCAGCAAATACCCTAATTCTTTTGGCAAATGGCAGCATGGTGCACCAGCCCTAATTGTGGAGGCAAGGGGCTCTAGGGCACAGCAGGCCACAGCAGCCCTGCCTGAGTAGGCAGAAGCAGGATGCAGCAGCCCTGGCTATGGTGGCAGGGGACTGTGGACAGCATAGTGCAAAAGCTTTTACTGTGAGGTAGGACACAGTGCGGTATCAGGGTACAGCAGCCCTGACTGTGGGATGGGGTGCACATGGTGCAGCAGCCCTGTTCATTTGGGACAATGGCTATGGATAGCAGGGTGCAGCAAAATCCCCACCTCTGATGGCATGGGGCTGCATGGCACAGCAGCCCCAGCTGTAGAAGCAGGAGACATGGAACTCTATGGTGCAGCAGAGCACAGCATCCCTAACTATGGAGAGGGGAACAAAGGGTAGCAAGGTGCAATGTCCCCAACTATGGGGCTGGGGGATAGAGGACAGCAGGGTGCCACAACCCAAACTGTTCGGGCATGGGGCAGCCCTGACTATTTAGGCAGATGACGGGGGCAACAGGGTGCAGCAACCCCAACTGTGTCAGAGAAGACAGGGGGCAGTAGGGTGTAGCAGCCTCAAATGTGGGTCAAGAGACAGGGGGCTTGAAGGGAAAGTGACGGTGCAGCAGAGTGCAGCTGCCTCAACTATGGCACAGCAAACAGGTGGAACCAGGATGCTAGATACTGTTCCTTGTTATACATTATGTATTTTTACACAGAAACATCAAAGAACTAACATTTGTGAGTTCATATAATACACGTGCCTGAAACATCTTTAGTGTGGCAGGCACCTATTCGTCAATCTGAGAGGAAAAATATGTTCTTACATGAACCTATTTATTGAGGCTACATCAAAGACAAACTACTTGTATGAATTAACAAACTTTAGATTTATCTTATATCCATTAAATAAACAACAAAGTGTTATACAGCTAGAAAAACACAGAGTTTTGATGAGGCAGCAGCTGTGATACAGACTAGCAGATTTGTCAAATGCATACCACTTCAAGCAGCACTGACATTCAAATGATCAGCTTTTTAGAAAAACAAAATGTGGATTTAGCGCTAATTCATCTGAACAAATACCAGAGACTGAGTTAGTGGACAGCAAACAATTAATTCACAGACTGCTCTAATAGGGAAGTTAACAGCTTTTCAGCTCTTCAGTTAAAAAGATCCACTGAGATTTGCCCCTTCCCCGCACCCAATGTATAGGTGCCTTAGCGCCACATCAGTAGTATAATGTGATGCTGACCCAAAGAATTCATCTAATAAAAAGTTATTTCACTTGCAAAAAATCACAAAACCAGGTCCCAAGGACTTCCTGTTTTTTTTTTTGACCGCCCATACTCCATCCCCCGCGCTCACTAGCATGATGACAAGATGCTAGGGAGAGTGCGGGGGTGCACTCCATTATAGTCAATGGGAGCCAGCTTTCTGATTGATTTTTACCATTAGAATGGGCACTTTTAATGAAACTTGGGCACCAGTGGACTAACAAGGCCCTTGTTAGTCGACCGGTGCCCATGTTTCATTACAAAGTGGCCATTCTAATAGTAAAAATTAATTGGTGGGCTTCTGATGGGAAAGGGGTGGTTTGATCCTCCATTTGTTATGCTTATGACCTGTACCTTGTTCACGATGTGGATCTGTACCTGGATTGTAAAATCTTTAATAAACTTTGAATAAAAAAAAATATATATCTCGGAAAGTTGGCTCCCATTGATCATAATGAGAATGTGCCCCCATGCTCTCCCTAGTATCTGGTATAAAACATTTGTGGAGCTCTGTAACTGTTTCCACGTTCCTAGTTGTCCAGCTGACGTTTCCGCTCAACTCAAGTCCTTCCCGTGGAAACTAAGTGTTCCCTTACCAAGATTACTCCCCCTGCCCCTCAGTCCATTCTAGTCCCACCGGTACTACCGGTTCACCTCAGTTCCACTAGTACTGCGTACTCACTGCAACCCCCCCCATTGCCCACTCTTATGCCTTGATACCACCTGCTTAGTATCCCAGAATCTTCCTGCCAGTGTCCCTGCCTCCTACACATGCACTTTTCCATATCCCAGGGACTCCTTTACAGGCTATGAACATGTTACTGATGGATAGGATTATAAAGGCATCTCTGTATATATTATTTACCTTTATTTCTGCACTGTATATATTTTGTTGTATACGTCTTGCTACTGTTGTTTCATGTATATTTTACTTGTACTCTATTCTGTACCCTCGTCCTTGCAAACTGCAGGTCCACCTTGTAAATGAGCTTGCTCAATGGTGATCGCCTGGGTAAATAAAGATTTTGATTGATTAACTGATTGATCTCATTATCAAGCTAGTGAGGGGGCGGAGTGTGGACAGCCAAAAAAAAGGAAGTCCTTGGGACTCGGTTTTGTGATTTCTGCGAGTGAAATCACTTCTTATTAGATGAATTCTTTGGGTGCAGCGTCACATTATACTACTGATGTGGAGGTCAGGCACCTATTCACTGGGTGCAGGGGAAGTAGAAATTAAATTGGTGCATCTCTTTAAACAGGGACTTACACTGCTGAAGCTGTAACTTAGTCCAAAATGATGTCATCACTCTCCAAGGCTCAGTCATAGGGACACAAACAGCCTGTTTCCAGTTAGCGCAGAATAAGTTAACAAATGCTGATTTAAAGAAAATCACAAAACCAAAGAGCATGACATTTTCAGAAAACACTACTCATGACAGAAGGACTTGAATGCAGGCTTTTTTTTTTTTTTTAGCAATGTGTAAAATGGTTGCCACTGATCTTTAAATAATCGAACACAGGTTACTAAAGTTAATGGTCACTGTTCTCTCCCTGCTTCTATCTCACTGGGTGTCCCTCAGGGTTTGATTTTGGGTCCTCTTTTTTTCAGTATTTTTTTTAAACATTATTCCCTCTGTTTGCACTAAATCACAAATAATACTTTAGGCAGATGATGCAGTGATCCTCATGAGTGGACCTGATCTTGATTCTGTACAAAGTGACCTAGCTTATGATGTTTTGAAGGTCCAAAGCTGGTTCACAATTAATAAACTTGTTTTGGACAAAAAAAAACAAAACAATGTTTTTTTCTAATCCTAGAAAAAGTGCTGACAAGGATTTTGTCCTCTCACTGGGCACTGTCTCGGTGTAGCCTTGGAACAGGTCAGACAATTTAAATACTTGGGGTTTTACTATAGACGAGGGTATGACCTATGAGCCTTACATAACCAACATAATTAAAGCGGTCCATCAAAGATTGGGTGCACTTTACAGATGGAATTCTTTATTAATTCCAACTACCAGGAAGCCATTGTCACAAAGTTGTTTGTTACCCATCATAGACTATGGTTTATTATTTTATTTTTCCACAGGGGAGGGGCTATTATCCAAGGTTAGAGTTCTTTTAAATCAGATAGCCAGGTTTACTACTCAGATGCCCATAAGAACACACCACTGTGTCTTGCTTAGGCAGGCAGGTTGGCATCCTCTTGAATATCGTTATAAATTTCAAAATGGGACTTCTGGCAAAAAAAAAAAGTGGCATTAAATCAGGTACCTACTATTGTTAGTTCTGTATTTAAAAAACACATAAATGCAATCCCCATTTGACAGTCAATTTGTGATTATTTTACCATCCCTAGAATGAAAACTTCTGCAGGTCAGAAGGATTTACCCTACACCCTTCCATCGTTTTTTTTTTTTAACTCTCTGCAGTCCATATTTAATTCTTCAGATGTTTGTGTGCAGACCTTTCAAGTGAAGCTGAGAGGATTTCTATTCACTGAGAGTGTCAGTGTTATGTATAATTATTTATTAGAATGTTAGTGGAAAAATATGAGTTTTGTGTATTTTGATATTTACTTATTGTATGTATTACTGTATGCACACTGGTCACCCTTGAAAACTGGTCTTTGGCCCACGGTCTTGCCAGTTTAAATAAATAAATAAACCAAACAAACAAATGTCTTTCCTGGTGAAACACTTGAATGAATAAATAAATAAACAAACAAACTAAATTGTTTGGGACCAGAGTATTTTAGACAGATGGGGGAGCCCTATCAAAGATTCTGTCTAAAACGTGTCAAAAGGAGAAACTTAAACACTAACTTTTAGCACTTGTTTCCAGTAAAACAAAATTCAGTTTACACTGTGTGCTCCAGTAACATTTCCACAAGATTTGGCTTAACCCATAACCAGTAGCATTTCCAATAAAACCAAGAGACCTGGTGAGGACAGCACTGTGTCACTTGGTGCCACTGGGGAAATAAAGCACGCGAAGAGAGGAAACTGATGAGAGGTCCAGGGACAAAACATTTCAGTATTGCTATGTGACAGGCAGCAAAGCAGTGTTTTTAGAAATGTCCTTTTCATGTTCTGTGCTTTCTTCCCTCAATACCTCTCAAATGCTAAACATTTTGCATAGAAACATAGAAACACAGAAGTTGATGGCAGATAAGGACTACAAGGCCCATCCAGTCTGCCCATTTTGTCTACCTTGTGAATGTGCCATAGGCCTTTGCTCTGTCAATGGCCTATCTAGTCATACTCATCTGTATTGCTCCCTTATGCCTATCCCATGCCTGTTTGAAGCCCTGCACTATATTCATATCCACCACTTCCTGAGGTAGGCTGTTCCATTCATCCACCACCCTTTCTGTGAAAAATAACTTCCTCACATTACCCCTTAATCAGCCTCTATCTAATCTCATGCTGTGTACTCTTGTCCTGTTATTTTTCTCGTATTGAAACATGTTAGACTCTTTCACCTTGTTAATGCCCTTAAGGTGTTTGAATGTTTTGATCATGTCGCCTCTCTCCGTCCTTTGCTCTAGGGTATACATATTGAGCTCCGTTAATCTGTCCTCATATGTTTTCTGATGCAGTCCCTGCACCATTGGGTTGCCTCCTCTGGACTGCCTCAATTTGGTTAATGTCCTTGTGAAGGTGTGGCCTCCAGTACTGCACACAGTACTCCAGATGGGGCCTAACCAGGGTCTTGTAAAAAGGGATTATTACCTCCCTCTTCCGGCTTGTGATACCCCTACTAATACATTCCAGCATCCCTCTAGCCGTACCTAATATGTATTTTTATTTTGCACCCAAATTTATCCTTGCTCCACAAAGCTACGCTGACATTTTACATAACGTTATAGCTGTTTCTAGTCACACCCACTATTAAGACACTAAAGTGCCGAGACAGAACATTCCTTTACTAAGCATATAGTGCCCACTATTTTTTAAAGTCTAGAAGTGCTATGCATTCTGGTCACTTGCTCTACATTGTGATGGCCAGCGTTATTCCTTTTAATGCTGAAAGGTTGAGAAGTATGCATATTTTCAGTTGGTCTAAGTCTGCTTCTATTACTGTCTCCTGCTCACTTACACTTGGTCAGATTAGATCTACTTTCGTGAATCTCTACGTCAGTGAATGTGGCTGAACCACTTTTACTTGTTGTTCCTTGTCCTCTTCCACATGCTGTGCCTTGTCCTTTATTATGTGCACTGCCTTGTCCCTTTCTGCATGCTGTGCTTTGCCCTTTATTATATGCACTGCCTTGTCCCCTTCTGCGTTCTGTGCTTTGTCCTTTATTATCTGTACTGCCTTGTCCCCTTCTGTGTGCTGTGCCTTGCCCTTGATTATTTGCACTGCCTTGTCCCTTCTGTGTGCTGTGCCTTGTCCTTTATTATGTGCACTGCCTTGTCCTCTTCCACATGCTGTGCTTTGCCCTTTATTATGTGCACTGCCTTGTCCCCTTCTGCGTGCTGTGCTTTGCCCTTTATTATATGCACTGCCTTGTCCCCTTCTGCGTTCTGTGCTTTGTCCTTTATTATCTGTACTGCCTTGTCCCCTTCTGTGTGCTGTGCCTTGCCCTTGATTATTTGCACTGCCTTGTCCCTTCTGTGTGCTGTGCCTTGTCCTTTATTATGTGCACTGCCTTGTCCTCTTCCACATGCTGTGCTTTGCCCTTTATTATGTGCACTGCCTTGTCCCCTTCTGCGTGCTGTGCTTTGCCCTTTATTATGTGCACTGCCTTGTCCCCTTCTGCGTGCTGTGCTTAGTCCTTTATTATATGCACTGCCTTGTCCCCTTCTGTGTGCTGTGCCTTGTCCTTTATTATGTGCACTGCCTTGTCCCCTTCAGTGCGCTGTGCTTTGCCCTTTATTATGTGCACTGCCTTGTCCCCTTCTGTGCGCTGTGCCTTGTCCTTTATTATGTGCACTGCCTTGTCCCCATCTGTGCGCTGTGCTTTGCCCTTTATTATGTGCACTGCCTTGTCCCCTTCTGTGCGCTGTGCTTTGCCCTTTATTATGTGCACTGCCTTGTCCCCTTCTGCGTGCTGTGCTTAGTCCTTTATTATGTGCACTGCCTTGTCCCCTTCTGCGTGCTGTGCCTTGCCCTTTATTAAGTGCACTGCCTTGTCCCCTTCCGCGTGCTGTGCCTTGTCCTTTATTAAGTGCACTGCCTTGTCCCCTTCCGCGTGCTGTGCCTTGTCCTTTATTATGTGCACTGCCTTGTCCCCTTCCGCGTGCTGTGCCCTTTATTATGTGCACTGCCTTGTCCCCTTCCGCGTGCTGTGCCTTGTCCTTTATTATGTGCACTGCCTTGTCCCCTTCCGCGTGCTGTACCTTGTCCTTTATTAAGTGCACTGCCTCGTCCCCTTCCGCGTTCTGTGCCTTGTCCTTTATTATGTGCACTGCCTGTCCCCTTCCGCGTGCTGTGCTTTGCCCTTTATTATGTGCACTGCCTTGTCCCCTTCCGCGTGCTGTGCTTTGCCCTTTATTATGTGCACTGCCTTGTTCCCTTCCGCGTGCTGTGCTTTGCCCTTTATTATGTGCACTGCCTTGTCCCCTTCCGCGTGCTGTGTCCTTTATTATGTGCACTTCCTTGCCCCCTTCCGCATGCTGTGCTTTGCCTTTTATTATGTGCACTGCCTTGTTCCCTTCCGCGAGCTGTGCTTTGCCCTTTATTATGTGCACTGCCTTGTTCCCTTCTGCGTGCTGTGCCTTGTCCTTTATTATGTGCACTGCCTTGTCCCCTTCTGCATGCTGTGCCTTGTCCTTTATTATTTGCACTGCCTTGTCCCCTTCTGCGTGCTGTGCCTTGTCCTTTATTATTTGCACTGCTTTGTCCCCTTCTGCATGCTGTGCCTTGCCCTTTATTATGTGCACTGCCTTGTTGTCTGCATGCTGTGCCTTGCCCTTTATTATGTGCACTGCCTTGTCCCCTTCTGTGTGCTATGCTTTGTCCTTTATTATATGCACTGCCTTGTCCCCTTCTGCGTGCTGTGCCTTGTCCTTAATTATGTGCACTGCCTTGTCCCCTTCTGCGTGCTGTGCCTTGTCCTTAATTATGTGCACTGCCTTGTCCCCTTCTGCGTGCTGTGCCTTGCCCTTTATTACGTGCACTGCCTTGTCCCCTTCTGCATGCTGTGCCTTGTCCTTAATTATGTGCACTGCCTTGTCCCCTTCTGTGTGCTGTGCCTAGTCCTTTATTATGTGCACTGCTTTGTCCCCTTCTGCATGCTGTGCCTTGCCCTTTATTAAGTGCACTGCCTTGTCCCCGTCTGCATTCTGTGCCTTGTCCTTTATTATGTGCACTGCCTTGTCCCTTTCTACGTGCTGTGCCTTGTCCTTTATTATGTGCACTGCCTTGTCCCCTTCTGCGTGCTGTGCCTTGTCCTTTATTATCTGTACTGCCTTGTCCCCTTCTGCGTGCTGTGCCTTGCCCTTTGGTGCTGTGCCTTGTCCTTTATTATGTGTACTGCCTTGTCCTTTATTATGTGCACTGCCTTGTCCCCTTCTGTGTGCTGTGCCTTGTCCTTTATTATGTGCACTGCCTTGTCCCCTTCTGCGTGCTGTGCCTTGTCCTTTATTATTTGCACCGCTTTGTCCCCTTCTGTGTGCTGTGCCTTGTCTTTTTTTATGTGCACTGCCTTGTCCCCTTCTGCGTGCTGTGCCTTGTCCTTTATTATGTGCACTGCCTTGTCCCCTTCTGTGTGCTGTGCCTTGCCCTTTATTATGTGCACTACCTTGTCCCCTTCTGCGTGCTGTGCCTTGTCCTTTATTATGTGCACTGCCTTGTCCCCTTCTGCGTGCTGTGCCTTGTCCTTTATTATTTGCACTGCTTTGTCCCCTTCTGTGTGCTGTGCCTTGTCTTTTTATTATGTGCACTGCCTTGTCCCCTTCTGCGTGCTGTGCCTTGTCCTTTATTATGTGCACTGCCTTGTCCCCTTCTGCGTGCTGTGCCTTGTCCTTTATTATCTGTACTGCCTTGTCCCCTTCTGCGTGCTGTGCCTTGCCCTTTGGTGCTGTGCCTTGTCCTTTATTACGTGCACTGCCTTGTCCTCTTCTGTGTGCTGTGCCTTGTCCCTTATTATGTGCACTGCCTTGTCCTCTTCCGCGTGCTGTGCTTTGCCCTTTATTATGTGCACTGTCTTGTTCCCTCTGCGTACTGTGCCTTGTCTTGCCATTTATTATACGCACTGCCTTGTCCCCTTCTACGTGCTGTGCCTTGTCCTTTATTATGTGCACTGCCTTGTCCCCTTCTGTGTGCTGTGCCTTGCCCTTTATTATGTGCACTACCTTGTCCCCTTCTGCGTGCTGTGCCTTGTCCTTTATTATGTGCACTGCCTTGTCCCCTTCCCCGTGCTGTGCCTTGTCCTTTATTATTTGCACTGCTTTGTCCCCTTCTGTGTGCTGTGCCTTGTCCTTTTTTATTATGTGCACTGTCTTTACATCTTTCACGTACTATGCCTTGCCCTCTATTATTATCTTCTAAACAGCAGGAGGATGCTAGAGGGAAGACTAAAATGTCTGCAACAGTATTTTTTTTCCATACAGATTTTTTTATGCTCCTTCATGCGGGGGGTGTGGCGGCTGCATCAGCCCCTCCAGGTTTGCTCTCTGCCCCCCTCAGCTATGTGTCTGGTCAGGTTCTTCCCACAAGTTCCCCTGTCGTGGCAGGGCTGGAGGAAGAGGGAATACCCCCTGTTCATCAAATCCAAGGTGGAGCAGGTCGGGCACCAGATGGCAGTGCAGGCATGGCAAAGGCTAGGCCGAGTTTCATGAAGCCTCCCAACATACCATTTTCAACATTTTCTGGGCCCACCCCTATTGAGGAGTGTCAGACTCCTGCATGGAGGTGCACCCCATCCTACATTCCCCACAGTCTACTCCTGTATGTTGCTTCCCTGACTTGCTCTACCCCAGGCCAGGATAACATGCCTCTTCACTCCAGGACAGGAGAGCAGTCCCTCGGACGTTCAAAACCTCTCCCTCCCTGGCCAACCCCCAGCAACCTGAATCCATTCCTGAACTCAGGCATCTGGCGTGGGAAAAGGTAAGGTGCACAGCGCCTCAACCCTCTTCGCCACCGGATTGGGATCTACAACATTATTAAGGGCTTAAAAACCTAATGGATGGATCAAACTAAGTTGCAAACTACATCATTTCTAATTACACAATATGTAGGATTACTAAAACTCATGCAGTATTACTAAAATTCAGAAAAGCTAAACTGTCATGCCATTGTGTCGATCAATAAAAAAAAGCAGTGTCAATACAGAAGTAATTTCCTTTTCAGTAAGCTCCTACATTGTCAATGCGTAGTCATTACAACTGGGTATTGTGCTCCCCTACTATAGGAAATGGCACAGCCCAAAGCCTGAATCAGTCTAGAATGTTGGGCACATGAGCATCCCAGACAGCAGCAACTCTCCAGTCACTACTGTCCACGCAGTGCCTCTAAATGTGGCAATAAATATCATACCGATTGACATGACATGAAAAACACACAAATCAGCTGTCTACACAGATAGGACTTTAGCCAGAATAAAATACAGTAAGCAGTGGCCTACCACGTCAGATGATGAAGAGTGAGTGATCAACTCATCTTCCAAATGCCTACATCTTGGAAGGCCCTGCAGAACTGAATCAACTGAAACAGACTTCTTAAAAGAAAAATTACAGCATGCAGTGTAAACTCTCACCTGCAACAAAGGAGGCACCCTTGGTTAACATTAAATTCGAACCTGTTAAATCTGTGCGCTAGCAAGCAACATTCTATTGTGAAACTGCTCTTTTTTTTTTTGCATATCTATTTAAACACTGCAGCACGTAAACTATAGATGGATGTCCAGACAGGCTTACAAGCAGAGTTTATAACAGAACAACAAACATTCCCATGCTGGCATACCAGAGAGACCCCAACCGAACAGGCTGGCATCGGATGTCAGAATCAACTCTGGGGGGACTTCCAAGGGAGACCCTTTGCTCAGATTCTCCAAACTCACTCACCAACTCAGAAACTGAAAACAGCAGCTTATTTTCAAACAATAGGACTACTGTGTGAAAAATACCAGCTTCTTTTCACAAAGAATGCTGGTATTGTTCGCACAGTTCACATTCCTGCGATCAATTGAGCTGTGTTGCGGCCATCATCTTGTTTTGCCGCTTAGCGAGAATGTTGAAGTACTGAATATTTTAAACACAAAAGAAAATCAGAAAACAGCTAAAAGAGAACCCCTTTAGGTATATTCTGATTTTTTGTGTGTTTTAAGCTGGACCCAAAGAAGTTTTTTTCTCGGGTGCCAGCTTATATAGAGAACGGCTTGGAGTCCGTTCTCTGTATAAGAGCGGTATTTTCTTGACTTCTGCGGCCGCAGCTAGAACTCGTGCTGCTGGTTGCAGAGTCAAGGAAGGCTCGCTGTGTGCGCACAATACTTAGTGTGTACTTGGTATACTGGGAGCCCACCCCAGTGTGCCCAAATGTATTATTTATTTATAAAAACCTGTGAAAAGAAAAAAACATCCCCCAAGGTATTTTCTTCAATGTAGAATCCTGCATCAAAATTATCCATAATTTCGATGCAGGATCCTGCATCGAAGTACTGTGATGTGCCGCATAAAGCTTTCCAACAAGAAAGCATTGTGCGGCACATTACAGTACTTTGATGCAGGATCCTGCATCGAAATTATGGATCATTTTGATGCAGGATTCTGCATGGAACTAATGTAATGTACCTCATAATGCTTTCTGACAGGGGGGTACCCAATCCCCATGTCGGCACTGTGCGCACATTACTAGTGTGCTATATCCCCACTCCCACTATTCTGGCACACTGGGAGCCCACCCCAGTATGCCCAGATAACTTAATTTTTGCTTTCCGACACCGGGATGCCCACTCCCGGTGTCTGATGTCTCTCCCCCCACCATCTTTTATTGTCAATAGGGGTGCCAAATTCCCTTGTTGGCATCTTGTATGCCCCCCAACTCAAGTGGCACACTGGGAGCCCACCCCAGTGTGCCCAAATTGTTTTTTTATTTTTTCTTCCTGTAAATGAAGAAACTGTCCCCCGAAGTCTTTTTTTTGGGGGTGGGGCCTGTAATGAAGAAAACGGTCCATCGTCGTCTCCCCTGTCCCCCTCCCCATCCTCCCTCTGCACACCCACCTCCGCACATACCCCCACCCATACTTAGCCTCTGGAGGTCAGGAGCCACGATCTTCTCTGGATCAGGACACGTCTGCACTCTTCAAAGCCGAACTCCGAACTGAGGAATCGGTTAAGCACTGTATAACGGGACTCAATGGGGGGGGGGTTTCAACTTAGGTTGATATCTTGGACAATTTTAAGAATTTTTGCATCATATTTTCAACATGGGGCTCCTGGGACTCCACCTCCTGAATACTGGAACTGTTGTTTCATTTCTCACTCCCAAAAGGTGATTTTGCGGTCACTACGGGGGAGTGCCATCGGGTTATCAGGCCTAACACTCACCCCATTGTCCTGTACTGTGGCATGTATGCTTGTTTACATGTTGAATGGGGTGAAAGTTGGGCCCGATGACCCAATGGCACACCCTGACGCCTGGTGGTGTGTAGTGGGTGAGGGGATGGGGGTGGGGTGGGAACCCTGGGTGTGGGGCTTTAGGGTTGGAAACCCTAATGCCTCATTTCCCTGATTTTGTTGCTGTGATATTCACCCTAACTGATGCATTAACAACATTTTTTGCAAAGAATATATATATACATATATATGTAGAATGGTAGGCAGCATGAAGCTCAGAAGTGAAGAAAGAAACACAGAGCAATAAAGCCCTGAAATAAGAGTCTGTAAAAGTTGCAAAGTGATACAAATAGGATGTGTGAGAAGGGTAGGGGGATAGCAATAATAGGAACAGGTCATGTGAAGATGAAAGGATGCTGGAAGAGGTAATTAGAAGGTGACAAGACAGAAACACAGATAAGAAAAACTACAGATACAAGGTGTTAGCAGGAAGGGTAGGTCGGTAGGAAGTGTTAAGAAATGAGTGGAAGACAGGAAGAAACAAGCATTTGTCAATGCTGAATGTTTGCTTGCTGGCATTGGCAGTGGTAGTGCAGAAGTTACAGAGCTGCGTAATAGGAATGGCAGTGAAGTATTGAACTGAAGCCAACCCCACCACCACCCTGCAGAGAGTGACAGGCATTGGGGTGTGCCTTTGGGTCGTCAGGCATAACGGCCACGCCATTTCACCACACCACACCCTGCAGATACTGACAAGTGTCACGGTGTTCCTTGGGGTCTTTGGCCCTTATGCGCACCCCATTCTATTAGGAAATATGGTGAGATGGGTGCAATATAGGAGAATGGGGTGAACTTTGGGGCCGAAGAGTCCAAGGCATACCTCGATGCCTCTCACTGGCTGCAGGGTGTGGAATGAGTGAGCATTACAGGCAAGAATCCCAAGTCACACCCTGATGCCTGTCATTCTCTACAGGGTTGGGCGTTATGGTTGGAAACCCTAATGCCCTCAGGCATTAGTTGGTATTTTTCCTCCAAATTTCAACATGGTTTTTTGTGACCCCACCTCATGAACAGGGGGAATATCAGTTTGTTAGCCGAAAGCTGCTTATGCACAGCGACTACGGCATTTAGCACCACAGGTGCAAAAACATTCCGAACAGGATGTAAAAAATTGACAGCTGTACTGTTCATGGGGAGGTGTAAAAAATAGCAATGTTGCAAATCTGCAGTAAAAATATTTAAAAAAAAATGGTGAAGTCACAAGCTGTACATAGAAACTGCGCAACGCACACCCGTAATATAATTAGGTTGGGGATTTTTTTACAGCATATTGTCAACTCAGGCATTTTGGTGCCTCCGATCATGAACAGTGTCACTGTGATTATCTTTATCTGTCCCGAACAATGATTTCCCACAGCGACCACGCATCTCTGCGCTGAAAGTGTGAAAACACACTTCAGCCATGTTGTGAAAAATGACAGCTGTACTGTAACTAAGGAAGTGTGGAAAAATGCCACTGGTGAAAATCTAGACTTAAAATATTACAAAGTCATGAACTTACGAGGGTGCGTGGAAACTGCGCAATGCTCACTCGCAACACAGTCATTTTATGGACTTTTGTCACCAAATTTTCAACACAGTCATTTTAAGACCTCTGCTCATGAACAGTGTAACTGTGATTTTCTTAATCTGTCCCAAGCATTGCTTTCGGACACCAACAGCACCATTGTGCGCTACATGTGCAAAACACATTTTGGGCGGCATATGAAAATGGCAGCTGTACTGTTCTATATGAAGTGTAAAAGTGGCAAGGTTGAAAATCTGGGAGGAAAATATTAAATTAGCAAACTTACTAGCATGCATAGGAACTGCGAACGCACGCCTAGAAACAGTCATTTTAGGAATTTTTCACTAACCAACATAGCCATTTTAAGACCTCTGCTCATGAACAGTGTCACTGTGATTTTCTTCATGTGTCCCATACATTGATTTCAAGACACCGACCGCGCCATTGTGCGCTACATGGGCGGAAACACATTTTGGGCAAGATGTGAAAAATGACAGCTGTACTGCTCATAAGGAGGTGTGTAAAATGGCAAAGTTGAAAATCTGAGTGAAAATATTGAAAATTGCGAACTTATGAGCGCAGCAGGAACTGTGCAACGACGCCGCAAACAGTCATTTTTAGAATTTTTCACCAAATTTTCAACATAGCCATTATAAGACCTCTGCTCATGAACAGTCACTGTGATTTTCTTAATTTGTCCTGTACATTGATTTCACTGATAACCGACCGCGCCATTGTGCGCTACATGGGCGGAAACACGCTTTGGGTGAGATGAAAAATGACAGCTGTGCTTCTCATAAGAAGGTGTGGTAAAATGGAAATGTTGAAAATCTGGAGTGAAAATATTGAAAATTTCTGAACTTACAAGTGTGTGTAGGAACTGCTAGCGACGCCAGAAACAGTCATTTTTGATTTTACCATCAATTTTCAAAATAGGCTTCTTGAGAGCCCACCTTATGAACACTGGCAGTGTCATTTCGTTAATCAGTCCCGAAAGGTGATTTCACGCAGTGACTGCGAAATCATCCTTGGGGCCCGAATAACGCCATGACAGTGACAGCATTCATGAGAAGGGGTCCCAAAAACCCCATGTTGAAAATTTGGTGCAAAAATTCAAAACAATGCCTGAGATATGCAACAAAGTTGAAAAAACCCTATCTATCCCATTATACAGCTTACCGGCATTTCCTCAGTTCGCGGTCGGCTTTGAAGAGTGCAGACGTGTTCCCGGTCCACCGAAGATCATCGCGCCGGACTCCGGAGGGTAAATATAGAATTGGGGGTGTGGGGAGGCAGGAGTGCGCAGTGGGTGGAGTGCGGGTTGTGGGGGCGGAGACCGCGTGGGACCATTTTAATTTACAGGTTGTTTTTTTTTTTAAATTGACGATGGGACGCTTGCCACGCTGGGGTGGGCTCCCCAGCGTGGCAAGGGACGGCTGGTTGGGGGCCGGAGTCATGGGGATTGAGCACCCCCATCGGTCATAGATATCTATTGCCACGCTTGGGGTGGGCTCCCCAGCGTGGCACCCAGTACTTGGATGGGGGGGAGGACAGTGGAGCCGGCGGGGGATTGGGCACCCCAATCGCTAAGGTTTCACCCCAGGAGTGGCATGTGGAAGGTTTTGGGGGAGCGAGCACAGCCGATGGGGATTGGGCACGCCGGCTATACCTGTGTGCGTGGGGGCACGCAGTATGCATGCGGTGTGTGTGTGTGTGTGTGTGTGTGTGTGTGTGGGGAGGCTGCGCATGAGCAGGCGATATCTTATCGCTGCTCACTGAAGTGTAGCTCCCCTCTCAACTTACTCATTGCATTTTGGAGCTGTCATAGACAGCTCCAGCATGCAATGGCGGACTGGGGCCGCGCCTGCCAACAAACTGACTGAATTGGAAGAGGGGGTGACACACCTCCGAAAACTCGGATGATGGCACTATGTTTCTTGCACATGCGTGCAAGCAAACAAAAACGAAGGCACACAAAACAACAAAGACCTGGATAAACAGAGTGTATGGTTAGTATACACAGTGAAGTGTCACTAATTTTAACGTTGGTAGACATTTCAGTGAAGCAATAGAACATATTTACAATATCTGCAACACATGTACTTTATGCATTATATAGATTGTAATCTGACATTAATTCTTAGTGTAATAACAGTACCACAAGAAAAGAGGCTATTAGTATATTTTAGGGATTAAAGGGTACACGCAATGAACAAGTTTTACCAGTAACATCTTTGTTTTAAGAACACCTTTTATTAAACAGACAAACGGAATGACTAAGGGTGCGTCCTTCCCACACTTTTATGCTAACATGTATCTTAAAGGGACACTGTTAACCCCATTTGGTCTTAAAGTGTACCTAGTTAAAAAAAAAAGCACATTTTATGATTGTTCTCATTCTATAAAGACTGTTGATGTAGCTGGTTGTTTTATTCAGACTCATTTTCCCTTTTAAAAAGTAAAAAAACTGAGTGTCAACCATACTGGTGTCACCACACCAAAACATGTTTGTTTACATTTCTTGACCAACTACAACTGCATCTCTCCTGGACTCAGGAACACCCCCAACACTATATAGCTGCTTATTATGCAGTGGGAGTAGATGAGACTATTGTATCATGAGTGGTTTCACTGTTTGAGGGTGTTTCTAATGTTCAGGAAGTATGCTGTAAGCATAGGTAAACAATTTTGAGCAAAACAAGGCTGTTTATAACTATACATTCCCATGCATTTCAGTTCTAATAAGCAAGGAGACAGATAAAACAACCAGCAACATCAATTAATTTTAGTGTTACCTTTATCCTCCTTGGCCACCTCTCTGCCTCCCATTGCAGTCCTTGCATCCTGCCAGGGATCTGGCCGCCGTCTGTCTCGACCTGGACTGCAGGCACCCTGAAACCCCTGCGGTTTGCCCCCTCCCACAGCAGGGTGGCAGGGAAACCCCTAACTCCCCACCCTCACGGATCCAGTTCGGGTGCCCATACCCCAGCGAACACTCGCGGATGGCCATCAAGCTGCGCGATAGGTGCCATCTTTTTCCACTGTTTGCCCCCCCCCCGTTGGAGCCTTGGGCGTGCAATGACACCAGCGGGGGCAGAGGTGCATGCGTCCACATGCTCCTCCCCAGACCTCTGCCAAGACTCCACCCAGAGCTGTCACCCCGCTCCCTGACTCCTAGCCTCCGCCAGGGGGCAATCGGGCATCAGGAAGTGAGACTCACCTCCCTGGAGAAGGAGAACAGTCCATTGGATGCTCAGTCCTTCTTCTCCCTGACCCCCGGTGACCCATGCACATTCCCGAACCCAGGTCGCCGGCGCAGCATGAGGTAAGGCGTCCAGCGCCTCAGCGCCACTGGGCCGGCAATATCAATTAATTTTAGATAAGGTAAGCAACCATAAAATGTGGGGTTTTACCTAGAAATAATATTATGCAAAAAAAGGTTGACAGTGTACCTTTAATCTGTGGGAAGAAAGGTCAATCCTGTCAGAGATGGCCTCTACAGAACACACATAGATACAGGTGATTTATTAATCATCTTGAAGGGAACATAGGTCAAACTTCGTGACTTTGTTCAGTTTCTGGAAAACTCTTAGCAACACCTGAAGTTCACGATGCACTGATTTCATCATTGAAAAAGATGGCAAGCGGGTGTAAAAACATCCCTCTTTCGGAAATCCACAGAATGTAACTCTTCATTGCACTTGGAGAGCTGCCATCCAAGGCATTTAATTGAAAATATCCTGGTGGGACAATTCATGAGACTTAAACCATGCAAATGCAGGGGTTACAGTGACAACTGTATTGTAAGAGCAAGAAATAGGGTGTATCAGATGGAAACGGAAGCCCTTTAGAGAAAGATAATAATAGTGGTAGTGATACCCGGAGGACAGGCATTAATTTTATCAACTACTTTCAATCTGCAGGTTCAACAATTAAGGATAATAACAGAAAGCAACTGGCATATTCTCCGAATGGAAGAGAGGCTTGATGAGTACACTAGTACACCCCCATTCTTTGTTTATTGCAGAGGAAAGAGTATTACGGACACTGCCATACACAGTTTTCAGTCACCTGATTCCACAGAAACTGCTAGACCACCATTGCCAACTGGAAATAACAGATGTGGCAACTGTAGGTTTTGTGCAAATATTCTTACCTGTGACTGCTACATTCATCCCATCACAGGGAAGAGAACTGAGGTACATGAATTTACAACTTGTACTACAGAGACCTTGGTATATGCGGCAGTTTGCCTTTGCCAAGCCCTTTATGTTGGCTAAACTATTAGACCTTACAAAAAACGGATCAGTGAACATCTCAGAGTGACTGAAAAGAGTGATGGTGAGAATGCTCTGGCATCCCACATTTTAAACTGTGGAGATGGACACTGGCTCCATGGTGCAGAGCGATGGGGCATCACTCTGGCATGCTGGTGACCCAGAGAGTCTTTTGGATGCTTCCCTCCCAGGAGTGGGAGACTGCGTGCCACCTCTATAGCGGCTCCTGGCGGTGGCTATGCGGAAGCAATCCTGGCAGTGTGGGCGGCACCATGCTGCCAAACCTCCATGCTGCAGTGGACGCACATATGCAGGGAGTGGGTGGGGCTCCATAAATGGAAAATACCAGCCCACCACAGGATGTCACCCACCTTGCACTGCAGGTCCCACACTGTCAAATCTTGATGCTCCCCGGAAAATGAGTAGAGAATCCAACAGGGGTTGCATTCCCCACCCCCAAAGGCCCTGCCCTGGTGGGACAAGCCAGGGAAGAACACCAGAAGAGCTCATTCCCAGGGAGACAGATAACAGGGCTGTACATGCAGTAGGGCCATGGGGGGCCAGTACAGCGTAGAAGCATAAAAAAAATTGTAGAGATGGACATTCGTTCATGTTTATGGGACTAGAACGTGTATCACTTAACATCTGTGGGGGTGACTTAAATAAGTTATTACAGCATGAAACTTTTTGGTGACATAGACTGTTAATCATTGATGTGGCCTGGACTTGATGTTTTTCAGTTGAGCCCTTTCCTTAAATGACTAGAATGTTCATGCTCTTAGATACAATGAAGATAGATTGTGCTCTGTATTATGCATTGGTGGTATACTGTGAGCATCTGAATAAATAGGACTAGGATAGCAAAATAGTTCAAAAGACAAAATAGTTTCCTTCCACTTAGGACAAATGCACTAATATTAGTTATCTTATCCAATAACAACATATTGTGAGGGAAAGGGCAATATGCAATATGTTTTTAACTTATTTAATAACTTATCTTTTTCTATATATGAATGAAATTGCACATATCTTGTGATACATTTAGTATTCCGTGACAGTGAAATTGCAGCTCTTTTTAAACTATTTCTTTTTTTTTGTCTTTACTATTAGTAGCATCCCTTTTCTACTTGTCCATTACCCCTCCCCCTTTGCTACTCCTCTTCATTTTCCTATTATTGTTTTCCATCTTGTAGATGTTTGTGGCACTTTGTATGTATTTAGTAAAGCATCAAGGTGCAATTTAAGTATTGCTAACTTTGCATGCAGAAGTTGTACTCATGTGCTGTAACACATACTATATTAGGGATAGTTTGTGGGTGCCAGGGTAGCCTTGAAAAAGCGCGTGGAAGCATGAAAACAATTGGCTTTTTTTAACGTGGAGGTTGAGTGTTACTTTTTTTAACTTTAAATAAATCAAACTGTTTGAATTATCCTACAGACATAGGGTCCCTTTTTTCTGTACCAGAGTTTGTGAGCCGACATCTTCTTGTCCTTATAAATTACCTGCTGAGATAGCTCACCTTGAATTAAAGGCAGCTTTAATTAAGCAGGACAGCACTGGTGAGCAATTAGAAATGTGCTGCTTGGGTACAAGTTTCAAATTGCACTGACAAGAGTTGAACCCAGTATAAACAAATTCTGGTCAGAGCTGATATGGCTGTGGAGAGCTCTTGGGATCCTAGCAGTAGGATGCTGGAATGTGTCATATATAGTTATGAGCTGTGTGTGGGCAAGAATGCCCAGTGGCCATACACCTCATGCACTTGCAGGCAGATCCATCGTCCCGGTGCCGTTGCACTACTCAGTGCAGGTGAAAGCTGATGCTGTACTTACTCAGACAGATCCTGGAACAGGCATGTTACAGCCGACGTCCCATTTGTTTGTACAATTGGGGAACCACGATCGCACTATCCATAGCCTGGGGCATACACTACAACTGGCATTGTAGGATGCTGCACCAAATGGCACCTAGGACACCACAGCAGTCCGAAGGCTTGCATGTTACACAGGGGAATGGGGGAGAATGTATGACAGCAGGAAGATACGGCATCGACAAGGCATGCATTGGAGGTCTGTCAATTCCCTCCTATGGTTTGCCAGGGACATACACACAGCTGCACACACTGGTGGGTCCACAGCTTGTATGTAGTGCCCCAATGTATGGTACAGCCACTTGGGTCATTCTGGAATGCAGGTCCCTGGCCTGGGTCCAGTGCAGTTGGCGGCTGGCAATGGCAGGGTGTGGAGGGCAGTGCCAGTCTCTGCATGTTACACAGGTCAGGTATGGTGGGAGCAGGGTTGTCTATGTACCAAGGTGGTGGGTGAGGGTCCACTACGCTATGGATATGGACCGTGGTTTCCTCTGGTGCGATTGGGTCCAGGGGGCCCTACACTAAGGAGCTCTTCGGAGATGGAGTTGGATTGATTGGGTATGGGAGGGGTACCTCTAGTCCACCAGTGCTGCCAGGCTGCTGTGCACATGGGTACACTTCTGCAGCCCACCTGTGGGTGGCTGGCCAGGTTAGGCTAGCTATCCATGACCTGGTTGTGGGCTGCACTGCTCTGGGCTGTGAGGGGTGAATTTGCAGCATATGCATGGGAACACAGCCTCGACTTGCATGGCATACTGTTTGTTTGCACCCTGGCCCATTCCCTTGCGGCAGGCGCATACCGCACGTTTGACTATCATGCTGCGGTGCATTGTTGGAGTTGCACGCCACATCTCCCTTTTCCTCTGGGATGCACTGCACATTTCCTTTGAATATGGGGGCCCTGCACTAGGCTACCCTGAAGAAATACATTATCAAAACGGGAAAATCATGACCCTACTGAAAACAAGATATTGCATCTAATCTGGGACAGCCTGAGTTAATACAGTGCAAAAATGTGTAAATGAAGGTCCCTATGAGAATGAGATGTAATATCTCCCCTGTGCTATCCAGGATATAAAATATAGGATAAGAAATATGTAAAGGAAATCCACTCTAAACTGAACTTCACTGTGGTTACTGACAAACAAACAGTTTCTTTATTGTAACAATCACACAGGAGTGTGGTGTGCATATTTTATGGAACACATACAAACAGAGGTGAGAAAGAATAAGTGCCTCAGCTGGGACTTGAACCCAGGCTGCCCAGAATACCGTTCTGATTGTGCTAGCCAGCTGTGCCACTTAGACAACTGGAACCTGAGCTGTCCCTGAGCGCATTACTCTTTCTCAAATGCACAACCTAATGGCAGCACAAATTTTACTTCTAACAATCACACAGGAGTGCAATGTGCATATTTTATGGAACACATACAAACTGAGGTGAGAAAGAATAAGTGCCCGGCAGTACTGTGGCCATGAGGATAATGTGTAGTGTAGTGTAGTGTAGTGTAGTGTGTGTGTGTGTGTGTGTGTGTGTTTATTTATTTATTTAGATTTTGGTAACCGGGTAAGCCCACTGAGACCAGAGGTCCCGTTTTCAGGGGTGACCCGTAATTAGTTACAGTACATTACATACATTGGTATCAATATACAGTATTTACAGCTGGTACATACAAGGAAGTGGTATCAAATGCTTAACACAGAGACAGCAGGCTTCACAAGGCTCACAAAGTGTTAGACAGGTGCACAGTACATTTAACAACTTTGCATAAGAGTTTCACGGGAGAAATAGAAATGGCAAAATTAGTGACAGCATGAGAACAGGCTCAGGCAGGGGGCTAGCGATTACAACCACAGAGACCAAGTTCCAGAAGGCACACTTTGAGGCCTGACTTAAACCCCTGGAGAGTAGGCTTGTCCACCAGACTTGCTGGGAGGGCGTTCCATAAGTACAGAGTGGCATACTGAAAGGAGCACTTACCTTGGTTGGTGCGAACATGAGGGATGTCAAGAGGATGACTTGCCGAGGATCGCAAGGTACGGCACTGTACTTTTGGAGTGAGCAGCCCACTCAGATGGGGAGGAGGGCCGAAGGAGGTGAATTTAAAGGCCAAACAAACAGAGGAATAGGCCAACTTGTGCCGTAGGGTGGGCCAGTTTAGGTTCGCGAGAACCTCACAGTGATGCCTCCTGGGGGAGGAGTTTGTTGCAAAGCGTGCCACCCTGTGGTAGAGCACAGAAAGTTTGCTAAGCTCCTTCTCCCGGAGGAACTGTAGCGGGGGGGGCCCCATATAGGATGGAAGGGAGAAGGGTGCAATTGGCTATGGCGCATCGCGCCTCACCAGAAAGAGAGTTACCCAGCCGGTAGAGGAGTCCAAGCCTCTGGTGGATGGATCTAGTTAAGGAGTCGATGTGGGGTTTGTAGGACAGCTCCTGGTCAAAGAGGATCCCAAGGTACTTGATCCTGTTGATGACCTCAGCTCTCTTCCCTTGGGCTGTGTTGAGCTGGAGTAGTCGCATCTGTCAGTGCCCAGACGTCTGGTGCCACACAGAACAGCCTTGGTTTTTTCTTTGTTCAGCACAAGAGAACTGGAGGTGAACCAGGCCTCAAGAGCAGAGAGACTGGCCTGCAGTTTGGCAGAGATGACACTGGGTAGTGGGTCACTGCAGTAGACAACAGTGTCATCCGCATATAGGACGAGGTTGCTCAGCCCACAGACCCCCTCAATGTCATTGAGAAAAAGGGAGAATAGCAGGGGACCCAGGATCAAGGCCTAGGGTAACCCAAAGACCACAGGTCTGGTGATAGACTGTGTTCCTCTCCAACGGACTTTTTGGGTTCTATTGATCAGGTAGCTCTCGAACCAGGAGAGTGAGTACGCATCCAGTCCTAGTCGGTGGAGTTTGGAAAGGAGAAGTTTGTGGCTGACCAAGTCAAAGGCCTTGGACAGGTCAATGAATAGAGCCCCCGTCGGGGAGCCCTGGTCCATGGCCTTGAGGATGTCGGATGTGAGCCAGATAAGGGCTGTGTCAGTGCCATGACCTTTCCTGAAGCCATGTTGTACGTTGGCTAGGAGTAGGTGCTGCTTGAGATAATCCTGCAGTTGATTGTATACCAGTCTCTCCTGCACTTTCCTGAGAGGGCAGAGTAAGGAGATAGGCCTATAGTTCCCCACTTTGTCCCTGGGTCCTTTTCTGTGGACAGGGACAATTATTGATGCCTTCCATTTACTTGGGACTGTTCCTTCAAGGAGGGACCTGTTGATGAGCAAGGTGACAGGGTAGGCGATTACAGGGGCAGCGGCCCTCAGCAGCCGAGGTTCAAGCAGGTCATGTCCTGGAGAGGAGTTAGGGTTTATTTTGAGTAAAAGGGGAAGTACAGTGTCGGTTTGACCAGTTTCATGTGGAACTGAGGCCAAGGAAGCACCCAATCTGCACTGCTGTTGTAGGGAATCCCAGAGAGGACAGGGGGAAGAGAGTCCACCTGCATTGGAGAAGGAAGCACAGAAGGCCTCTGCTACTGCAGAGGGGTCGATGGTCAAGGTATTCCCAACCAGGAGTGCACCTTCTTGTGCATTAGTGGCACCCTTAAGAAGAGTGTTAATGTGACCCCAGAATTTCTTAGGGTCTCGTAGGTAACTAGTTTGGAGATCTCGCAGGTACTTGGACTTATCATGTTTGGAAGCTTTTTTGCATTGGTTCCTCAGCTCCCTGTACCTCTCCCACTCAGATCTACCGCCTGAGGATTTGTAGAGTCCCCAGGCCCTGTCACGGAGTAGCATACTTCGCTTAGGGCCAGGGTTGAGCCAATTGTGGTACTTGCCCTGTACCCTTAGCTTCTTATGCGAGGCATGCAGATTGGCCACAGACAGAAATGAATTGGTGAAGTAGTCAAGCGCCTCATCCAGTGTGAGGAGGGAGACTATAGGATCCCAGTACACGGTTCGCAAGTCTGAGCAGAGGTTTGCTGGTACGAGCCTGCTAAAGTTCCTGGCTTCTATTACCCTAGCAGCAAGTTTAGGGGGCTTGTTAGACCAGGTACAGAAAATTGGTGAGTGATCACTCAGAGAGTCTGCCATGATCCCAGCTGACAATATTTGGTCTGGGTAGGAGACTAGTGCCCAGTCGAGTAGGGAATGATTGCCAGACTTAGTGTTATGCCTAGTAGGCAGATCAATGACTTGGGTTAGGGAGAAGTCCAGCATAGGATTCTTGTTGATGGAAGTCCCCGAGTCAAGCCAGTTTAGATTGAAATCCCCAAGGAGAATTGTCTCCCCCATGGGGTACTCTACCAGGGCATGGGTTAGGGATTCAAGGGAGGAGGCAGCCGATTGGGGCGGGAGGTAGGCACACCCTATGTACAAGGGTTTGGTGTCTCAGAGGTGCACTTTAACAAATAGGATCTCACTTACCGAGCCACAAAGGGTAGGGTGATCAAGCTGCGAAGCATGTAAGGTTGTGCTGACGTAGATGAGAACCCCACCACCTTTTTTCCCCAACTCTATCCTTTCTAAAAGCATGATAGCCAACTAAATCCACTTCATGAAGGAGGATCTGTGGCTTGAGCCAGGTTTCAGTCACAGCTAGTACATCGGGTTTGTACAGTGCTGTCCATGCCTCAAGGTCTTGGACTTTGTGCCTTAGGCTGCTGATATTCATGTGCACCAGCTTGAGTCCCCTGGTATTGGCCCAGAGAGGGTTGGTAGGGTCACTGAGAGTGAGATTAGAGGAGTGGGGATGAGGGTTTAGTTCAATGTCCTCCACCACCCAGTGCCAACTTAAGCCTGGCAAGGTAGCCAATAATTTTGGAGGGGATGTAGAGGAGCCTCCGTTGGTCGTGCGTGCTAAGGTAGAAAAATAGGTTATAACAGCTACCCTTTCGAGTTAATCCATACACGAATAGGCTTAGCGTGTTAAACCCCTCCTCCCGAGGTCCGAAGGGGGTGACCAATATTCCAGCCCAGTTCTGGGAAGAGAGGCCCCAGAGGTAGAGTTGGTCAATCCCCAGTACCAGAGCTATGTATGTGGCAGCAGCCATGAGTATCAGGCTCCGCATATTTGCCGATCAGGGAGAGGACACCTGACTCAGGGAAGGACCGGGTCAGTTTGGTAGCCCTTAGTAAGGGTTCAGTTCTAAGGAGAGTAGGGTAGGCTAAGTCCCCTCCTACTTGAAGGCTTAGAGGAAAGGGGGGTGTTACAGTGGGTCCTGTCTTAAATAGTAGGAAAGTGTCCCGCGCCACTCAGGTGGCCAGGGGCAAGCTGGGACAGGAAACTTCAACAGGTATGGTACAGCAGATAACTTGTAATAGCTCAATTACAGCATTAGGAGTAGTGGGGTTGTGGGGTAATTTAACACAGTATCACAGTAATGCTAATAGGCAGTTACTAAAACCCATAAGTTGGAAGAGTCAGTTGTAGGGCAGGAGGATAGAAGCAGCCAAGACTGTCCATGTAGTGCTAAAAGCTACAGTGGTTTACAGTTGAGCTATAAAGTGGAATCTTTCAAAACAGTGAGCACCAGCATAACAACACAGATTAAGACCAGTGAATATGACGAGAGGATGTCAGCAGTACCTCTGCCACTAGAGGGATAAATAGATCTGGTGGATAGCAAGTTAGATTACTCTGTAGCAAGTATTCCAGGCTATGATCAAGTTGCTAGCAAGTCAAAAGGTTATAAAGACTCTTGAAGTTAGCCTGGTCAATTGTACGACAGGTGGAGTATTTAGCACATCAGGCTTTAAGAGATGAGGAAATATAATGGGTTAAAAGTTATGACATACTGTAAGTATGCATAAAATATAGGATAAGACATATTTAAAGGAAATCTACTCTAAACTGAACTTCACTATGTTCACTGGCGTACACAGTTTCTTTATAACATATTAGAACGCAATATTTATTTTGAATGTTGTGGCCACGAGGATGATGTGTACAGAGTATCTGTGTGTGTGTTTTTGTTGTAGCTCAATATTTTTTTTCCCAAAAGGCATAGTAGAAAATGGCTTCTGACTGCTACATATTTAGTCTAAGCAGTTCACTGAAGACCCGGCATATGTCTGAGACTGTGCTCATCAGGTAGTGTCTGCAGAGGTTAAAAAAAAAACCGTGTAAATCATAGATTTACTGGAAAATGGTGACATTTATGAGGTATGAATCTTTCTTGAAAGATAATACATTTCCAAGTGAAACTAGTATCAAGAAGCTGTTTAAATGCTAAGTATTTAAATGTGCAGTTTGTTGCATTCTGAAGGGGGTAAACAATCTCCAATTTAATAGGCAACACATATTTAACAAGCTGTTTTAGTTTCCTAATGGCATCTGGTAAGCAGCTTGGAGTTATGTCTCCAACATTCTTAACAGAAAGAAGGGAATATTTTATTTCAGTTGGCATGGAAGGATACATTGAAAAGTCCAAAACATGTATTCCATGATACTCCATTTTCCAGCTACAGACAGCAAGATGGCTATGGGCTCTGCCCACAGCCATAAAAACTGGTCTAGAGCCCTAGCAGAGCCATTACAATCAAACAAAAAAAAAAGTGATGCAACAAAAGAAGTCCAAGTACCAGTGGTACTACAGGTGCCAAGGAATGTCTGTATGAAATAATTATGTGGCCAGAAAGAAGGCTGACAGGCTTTCCCTGGCACTGAAAAGGGAAATGGCTTGGTGGGTGGGGTCCGAGACACAGCATCTATCTACTGTAGTGATAAAGAAACAAATGTTCTGCTCTGGGGATCAAACCCAGGCCCCTTAACCTCTTCTGCTTGGTAGCCTGTACCTCTACCACTGTAGGCAGCATCTAAAGCAGGAAATGCATGCTGTGACAAAGGATATTTGAAATAGCGTTTCCCAATTCACATTTAGACCTCAATGTTTAAGCTGGAACTTTTCAAGTTATCAGCAATACAGAAAGTCAAACCTTGTTGAAAGTCTGTGACTAACATTGGCAATGCTATGTACAGTATCAGAAAATGGGCTGAAGATTTCCTGGTTTCTGACTGGCCCATGCCAGGGGAGTACATTACCAACAGAGACCAAGAAATAAAAAGTGTCAGTCCAATGTGCCACACCAGACAAAATTGCTGTGCCCAGCTCAAAATAAAAAAAAAAACATGCAGCCATGTTTTTCTCCTTGCTTATCAAATGATCCCCCCACCACTACAATTACTGTAAACTGAGTGCAACTCTCAATGAATTCCCAGACAAAAACCAAAACCTCTCAGACTGCTGGTCATGTTTTGAAGCTATTACCTATTAGTGGATTCACTGTGTGTTTTTATTTGAGCTGTGCTACTGCTTATTAGCTGGAGTCAGCCTCCCTACCTGTTTGATTATTTGCACCACTGGCCTGTGTTTCAATCTGAAGACCCAGCTGTTGCATTGTTGCTTATTGCAGTCACTGTATGGCTGTTTGTTTCTATCCGCATAAATTGTTTTATTTTATGCTTGAACTGTGCTGTATGTGCCAACTCAATTTGTATGTTGCTTCGACGGTACAGTATGTGCCACCTAGATAGCCCAGGCCATATCTAACAACGGCCCCTCGGGCCAGTATACCTACCTGGTTATCAAATGAATAAATCAATCAGTACATACATACATAAACCTGAAAAATAATTTGACTTACATTATTCTCCCCCTTTCAAAAAAAAAAAAAAGGTTTTCTACTTGAAACTAGTATGGTTTGCACGTTGCGTGCTCAGCGCTACTCTGAGACTGTTCGGCTCACCCTACCCTCAATCCCCGCACGAGACAGACAGAGCAGAAAAAGAGACATACAGTACATTCATCTCTCTAAAAAGAACTAAGTCACCTTTATTCACTACGTTACCACTCGTGCTCCTGATCATCCAAGTGCACTCAATCTGTGAGATGCCATCCCTACTACAGTCTGCCCCTGTTCTTCAACTGTAAGACCATGTACTCTTGAATCGAAAAAATAAAAAAGGAGCACTGTCGAACATGGAAGGAATATGAGTCACCTTTCCAGAACTTTGTGTGTGTGTGTGTGGGGGGGGGACAGTAAAACAAACACCGCACTATACAAAACAACTATGAGTGCCCTCTACTAGCATGAATACCAGCAGAGGGAAAACTTTACCAACCAACTCTGAATTGCTTTTTAGTAATTTTTTAAATATTTTTATTGTATAACTACTACATACAAATCTCAATAGCCAGCCCATTTCTAAGTGTATTAATAGCCTCCAGGGTGGGTGATATGGACAATACAGACCTTCCAGGGGCTATAAGGCCCTCCACCTGTGGCGTTGGGCCTCATTACACCCCTGGGTGGTCCAGTATTGTCCAATACCACCCACCCTGTCAGGTATTATTGCTTACACAATTTCTCGCATACTGCGTAAACTGTAGTAAGAAAGAAAAAATGTTCCCCTCTATGGTTAAACCTAGGCCCCTCCACACTCTGTCACTTTGCAGCCTGTAACTGTACACTGCACTAAGCTTCCTATGTAGGAGATGCATGCTGTGGCAAAGGACATCCAGCAATGAGTGCAGACCAACACTACACAGCTGCAGTGGATGTCCATAATTGACAGTCTATTTGAAGAAGTGTTTCCAAAGTTGCATTTAAACCTCAAAGATTGAGCTGGAACATTTCAAGTAATCAGCTATATAAAACGTAAACCCTTGCTGAAAATATATCACTATCATCAGAAATGACTTCTAACGGTTTCTATCATACTACATAAATGGTAGTGGGAAAGAAAAAAAAAAAGTTCCACTCTGGGGAATGAATACAACCCTCTACCAGCTACTGCTTCATAGCCCATAGCTCTGTCACTGTACTAAGCTTCCTATACAGGAGATGCATGCTGTGGTGAAGGACATCCAGCAGTGAATACAGACAACCCTACACAGCTGCAGTGACTTTTTGTAATGAACAGTCTGTCTATTTCAAGTACTGTTTCCCACACTGCATTTAACCCTCAAAGTCTAAGATGGAACTTTCAATTTATCAGCAATACAGAATGTCAAACCTTGCTGAAAGTATATCACTAACATCAGCAATGGCATCCAACAATTTCTCTCATACTACATGACCTGTATTGAGAAAGACAAAAATGTTCTCTTCTGGGAATCAGATTGAAGCCACCTAACTTCTACTGCTTGGCAGTCTATAAATCTACCATGGTCTAAGCTTCCTATACAAAAGATGCATGTTATGACAAAGGACATCCAGCAGTGAGAGTTTAGACTCCCCCTACACAGCTGCAATGGATGTACATAATAAACAATCTGTCTATCTGAAGTAGAGTTTCTCAAGCTGCATTTAAACCTCAAAGTCTAAGCTGGAACTTTTGAAGTTAGCAGCAGTATGGAACTTCAACCTTTGCCGAACGTCTACACTAATATCAACAATGACATCACGCTATTTTTCTGATACTACATAAAACTGTACTGAGAAAGAAAAACATTTCCACTTTGGAGATCGAACTCAGGCTCCCTGAGCTCTACTGCTTGGTAGTTTGTAACTCTTTCAGTGTACTAAGCTTCGAATACAAGAGATGCATGCTGTGGTGAAGGACATCCAGCATTAGGTACAGACTCCCCCTATACAGCTGCAGTAGAAGTTTGTAATTAACAGTCTGTCTATCTGAAGTAGTGTTTCCCAAGTTGCATTTAAACCTCAAAGTCTGAGCAGGAACTTTTCACGTTATCAGCATTACAGAACTTCAAACTTTGCTGAAAGTGTATCACCATAATCAGCAATGACATGTAACAATTTTTTTTCACACTATATAAATTTTAGTGAGAAAGAAAAAAACAGTTATATAAGAACTTAATGTAAGCTTTGAGAGACTCTCCTGCATTAGGCCACACCTTTGGAAGTATAGCTGTCAGCACTAGGACCACATGGAAATGTTTGCTAGCCGAGGGCCACCCAGGATGACCTCCCATGTCTGTGCCTATATAGATATAAGCAGACCATTCACTCCTCTGTTCCCTGTCAGAGATTAGCCTTGGGGGAACCCCAACTGTGGGGAACCAGGAGATAAGACCAGCACCAGGTATACAAGGAAAGGCATGGGGCTGGATATAGGATGCATAGAGTAGGTTATAGGCACAGCAGCTGATGTATCCCTCAGTGAAGCCAAAGGGGGAAGGAGAGAGAGGGACAGCATGGCCTAATGGAAGAGATTCTTTTGAAGATCTACACGTGTGGTAAGTTCTTACATAACTGTTCTATCTTCTTATTATTGAATTACAACTGGAAGCTAGAAATGCCAGTAGTCTGGGTCAGTTTAAGAAAAGCCTAATTCCAATGTGGAAAATAAACTGTCAGTGTTTGGGTTCATAGGACTATTGGATGTGACATTTGCTAAACTACTATTAGTAGATAGTCTGAGACTTGATGTTGTTATATATTGTTATGAGATTTTTCAGCTCACATAAGCACTTTACGCTAGTTTCAATTTTATATAGTAATACATTGTTACTTTATGTATCGTTTGTAATTGTTGCATGTTAGTTTTATACTTTTGTACATTCCATGTTTTGTATTTGTATGTATGAGCCCATGTTAAGATTTGTACTTTGAAACCACTGCTTGTACAGGACTGCTTTGTAAACAGGGCTTTATCGTCCTAAGAGTTCACTCCTGACAAAAAAGAAAAAAAATTACTCACCATAGTAATCTTGTTTCTTCAAAGGGATTATTTATTATTATGATTAAACTGATGCAGTCAGCCTCCTGTGTTGGACTGCCTGGAGAGATGGAATTATATGCAAATAATGGAACTCTCAATTGGCTCATGCCACTTTTGTACTCCGAGTGCTTCAGATTCTTACGTATCCTAAACTGGGTGTAAGACCCACTAACTAGAATAAAATTTCTATAAAACAATTTTTTTGTCCTCTCAAGTCAAAAAACATCCCAATAAATAAACCTAAAAAAGCTTGAGACCACAAGGGAACCAACTGGTTAACAAAAGGTGAATCTCTACCCTGACCTATATGGAAAATATCCTAAAACAGGGATGCAGAACAACCTTCATAGTTTTTTTTAGTAGGGGAGGCAGGGTGGGTGCTCTAATCATAATGAGTGATCCCTTTGAAGAAACAAGATTACTATGGTGAGTAATATTTTCTTCTAACCCCAGGAATCACTCATTATGATTAAACTGATGCAGACTACCAAGTAGTACCTTTGGAGGTTGGGCAGAAAACCTATTTAGGAAACAGGTTCTGCAGCACTGCTGTACCAAACTTGGCATCACTTCTGGATTTCAGATCCAGGCTGTAGTGCTTTGTGAAGGTGTGTACTGTTTTCCATGTAGCTGCTTTGCAGATTTCCAATAGCGGAATGTCCCATGAAGCTGCCACTGAAGCAGCTGTGCCCGTGGTGGAATGTGCTCTGAGGCCCAAGGGAGCTTGTTTACCCACTTTACTACAGCAAAACTGAATACATGCCACTATCTAGTGAGCAACTGTACATTTTGTGGCAGGTCTGCCCTTACCTGCCTCTCCACAGGTAAGAAAGAGCTGTGTCTGACCTGGTCTATAAGACTTCGTTCTGTCAATATAGTGGCTAAGTGCCCTGTTGACATCAAGGGAGTGAAGCCTCCTTTCTGGAGAACTGGAGTTCTCTGTGAAAAAGACAGGTAAAGTGATGGATTGATTTAAATAGAAATCAGACACCACTTTGAGAAGGAATTTTCTATTGGTCCTGAGGACCACTTTATCTCTGTGGAATGAGACGTAATCTACATATGTGCACAGGGCCTGTAACTCACTGATTCTTCTGGCTGAAGTAATAGCAACCAGAAACACAGTTTTCCAAGTAATATACTTCAAGTCTGCAGTTGCCATCGGTTCAAATGGGTTGTCCATGAGCTTGGCAATGCAGATATTCAGATTCCAGGCCAAAACTGGTTCCCTCAAAGGAGGGTACAAAAGATTAAGGCCTTTAAAATATTTCCTGAAGACTGGATGAGAGGCCATGGACCTCTCTTTACCAGCTGACACGTAAGCTGAAACTGAAGCCAAATGAACCTTGAGTGTCGAAGGCTTCAGAGCTAAAGAATGCAAATGTGTCAGGTAATCCAGGAGAATGGCTAAGTCAGCCCTGGATGGGTCAACACCCTTACCTGCACACCATATGGAAAACCTCTTCCACTTAGAAGAGTATGTCTTTTTAGTGGAAGGTTTCCTGGAACCCCTAAGTACTGTCAAAACCTGTTCTGACAGTTTAAGATCCACATACTCTAAGTTCTCAAGAGCCAGGCCTTGAGCCTTAGCGATTTTAGGTTGGGGTACAGTATCCTGCCCTGACAGGACATCAGCAGGTTGTGCCTCCTGGGCAGATGAACTGGAGGCACCACTGATAGAGCCAACAGAAGTGAATACCAGTGCTGCCTCGCCCAATCTGGTGCCACCAGTATCAATGTTGCTGACTGGCATCTCAATTTCAGCAGGGTCCTGAATATCACTGGAAAAGGAGGGAAGGCATATAGAAACGTCCCTGTCCAATACAGTGCCAACACATCCAGGGGTAGTGTGCCCTTGAGAGGAGGCCTGCAGCAATATATTGGTAACTGGTGATTTTCTGCAGAGGCGAAGAGATCCATCTCTGGAGTGCCCCATCATCTGAAAATCAAGCTGAGAATTTGAGGATTCAGGAACCACTCATGGTGGTCCTGACTTATCCTGCTGAGGGAGTCTGCCAATACGTTGTCTTTTCCTGGAGGATGTATGGCTGAAATGGATACCTTCATGGAGTAAACAAGGGCCACAGCCTCATTACTACTGTGCACAGTGGGGCTGACCTGGTTCTCCCTGTTTGCTGATGTAATACATAGTAGTGGTGTTGTCTGTTCTAACCTGCACCACTTTATTTTGAAGATGTGGAGCAAATGCCGGCAGGGCTAGGTACACTGCTCTGAGCTCAAGCAGACTTATGTGCAACAGGGATTCTTGAGACTATGTGCCACTTGCTGTATAATCCAACATGTGTGCTCCTCAACCCAGAAGGGATGCATCTGTTGTAAGAACTAAGGAAAGTTGTTCCTTTGTGAAAGGCACACCTACCCGAAGGTTTTGTTCGTCCAGCCACCACTGCAGTGCCTGTAGGAGACTGTGGGTGACAGGAACCAGTTTGGACAGAGGATCTGTCCTCTGTGACCAATACTGTCTCAGGTGGAACTAGATGTCTCTCATTTGGAATCTGGAACCTAGTACCACTGTGGTGGCCACTGCCATATGGCCATACTGCCATATGGCCCAAAAGCCTGAGGAATTCTCTGGCTGGTTTGGGTTTTCCTAGCACAAATGAGCTTGCAATCTTCAGAATGCTGCTTACCCTGTTCTGTGGCAGAAAAGTTCTGCCCAGGCTAGTGTTTAGTTCTGCTCCAATGAACTCGAGTACCTGGACTGGTGTTTGCTGAGACTTCTGCTCGTTTATGAGGAAACCCAGGGATTCCAGAGTAGACTTTGTTAGTGTTAAGGCCTGCTCTGTAAGTTGTAGAGATGGACCCACTACTAACCAGTCATTCAGAAAGGGAAAGACTGAGACTCCTTGTTTTCTGAGAAACTCCACTACCACGGCCAGACACTTTGTGAACGGCCTTGGGGCAGAAGTCAGACCAAAAGGGAGACTGCGAACTGATAATGGCCTGAGGCCAGTCTGAACCTCAGAAACTTTCTGTGAGAAGGTCTGATGGCGATGTGAAAATAAGCATCCTTTAAATCTAGGGAGGCTAACCAGTCTCCCTTTTATAAAGTGGGAATGATTAGTGTAAGAGTGACCATTTTGAATTTTGGTTTCAGGATGTGTCTGTTTAAAAGTCTTAAATCCAGGATAGGTCACCAATCCCCAATTTTCTTCCTTGTAAGGAAGTATCTGGAGTAGAAGCCTTTGTCCCACTGGTTTAGGGGCACCGGCTCCACTGCCTTGATTGCTAGCAGATGTTTTACCTCTGTATCCAGTAGGGGTCTGTCTGCAGATGTAACTGGTGCAAATGTTCTTGCTCTCAGCTTGGGGAGAGATTTGAAACTCAGTGCCAGACCCTGGCTCACCACCTCCAGGACCCACTTGTCTGTGGTGATGGTATACCAATCCTGGAGGTAGTGAGACAGTCTGCCACCCACTGGTGGATTTTTGGCAGGGGATGCAACCTGTACTAGCCCGTCAGGGATTCTGAGTGGGCTCTGCCTGAATCACTGGGGAGGAAGAAGCTCTCCTGCCCCTTCCTTGAAAATATCCTCTAGATGTTGTTGCAGCTGGGAGGCCTGAGCTTGGAAAAAAGATCTGAGATAGGATCCCCTATCCCTGCCTCCCCTAGTCTGGGCCCTATAGAATGGGGAAGGCCTATCCTTAGAGTTATACTTCTGTAGGTGGCCTTATAATCTTCTACCTTTTTCATACAGGCCTCTGTTTCATACCCAAATAGAGAATTTTTCTCAAAAGGAAAGTCCATCGCCTTGGCCTGGGTGTCCAGGGTCAGGTTTGTGGCCTTGAGCCAGTATAGTGCAGCGGTTTAAGGCTCTGAGCTGCAAATCTGGTGACATCCAGCAGACCAGACCTGGGTTTGAATCCCACAGCTTCCACTTGCATACTGTGTGACCTTGAGCAAGTCACTTAACTTCCCTGTACTCCCAGATCGCTCCTGTAAAAAAGCTTTCAGCTTAGTGTGCTACTCCTGGTTAAACAACTAAAAATAAAAAAAATTACAAAAAAAAAATATTTTAAGGGAGACAGATAGTGCTATCAACCTGGCTGCAGAATCATTAGTGTCCACAGCCATGTGGAACTGGTATTTTGTGGCACCTAAAGCAGCTCTTGCTGTGTCCTGCAAGTTTACTGCCACCTCGCCAGGCACTCTATCAGACAGAGCTAACACTGCATTCCAGAGTGCCTTTTGGTATTACACTGCGTAAGCCATATAATTGGCCTGTCTAAGGATGAGAGAAGCAGCCATATACCCCTTTTTTCCCATTGCATCCATCTTCCGAGAATCCTTATCTGGAGGATGGTTAGCCAAGGGGATTCTGGCTTTGTCGCAGGCAGCAGCCTGCACAACTCCTTCAGGGTCAGGGTGGCTGAATAGAAAATCAGCAGCTGTCCTTTACGAACATATGAAATTTGCCAGCAGATAAAGGCCTAGAGGTCTATCAAGTCTGCTCGAATGTGCAGCTAGCACCCCTTATTCTGTAGCTGATATTTCTTAAAAGCCTTTTTGTCAACTCCTGGAATAGAAATAGAAGTTTGGAATACTTGTGATGCTGCCTTTTTTAAAGGACTTATGCACAGGCAGTAGTAAACATTTTGTGGGGGTTAGCCCTATCATATCCAATAATTCTGCTTTCTCCACATCTTCCTCTGTCTCCTGCAAAGGGAGGTTGAGTGTTTCCACCAAGCTTTTAACTAATGCATAATGTGAGGAATAATCCTCGGGACCCCGGGGGGGGGGGGGACACTGAACTCCTGTTCTGGAGAAACCTCTGGATCTATCGGTTCCTCCTCAAAATCATCATCATCATCCTCAGGAAAGGAAGCCTGAGGCTCCTGAGAAGGTGGAACTAGCACAGGAACCGGTGCAGTTGGTACTGGAACTGGGACTGCAGCTTGCAGTGCTTGCAAGACCTGTAAGGCCCTGGCAATGTCCTCAGCCGAGGGCATACCAGTTTTGTCAGCTGGGAGCTCCTTAACCTTCTCTGCCGGAGGTGCAGCGTCATGCTTTTCCTTACATTTTTTCTTAAGTGGCACAGGTTCCGCCCCTGAGTCCACTGGTCTTTTTGACTTACCCTGCTCAACTTTATCTGATCCTTTATCAAGATCCTTAGCTTTACCTCCATTCTTTCTAGTGCCAGAGGTGGAGGAACCACTTTCACCAGTATTAAAAATGTTGGACCTTTTTCTTAGAGTTTTAGGGCAAAATGTTTTATAAATGTCACAATTTGCAAAAATATGGCTAGTGCCCAGCCAAAAAATACACAATGAATGTCTGTCTGCTTTAGCTATGATCTGGCCACAAGACTTACACAATTTGAAACCAGTGGGTCTTGTGCATTTTTTAGGCTTAACAACAGAAACCTCTGATATTGAGCTGGAATCATTAAAGAAAAATGCCAAATTATTGGTTCCTTAGAACCGAATATTTTAACTAGAAACAACCGCTAACGGTTCCGGGAACCGAGCGCTACTCAGTTCCTGACACCAAGAAACTAAGTAATTCAAAAGGAATTAAAACTAGCATATGCGGTTAGGAACCAACCGTAAAGAATTAACTAATATAAATAGAGACTGAGGTAAAAACCTCACTACAAATAACGGAACCCTCGGTTCCAAGAAACCATGAAGGAACTGCTAAACACAGTAAATCTTAACACAATAAACAAAATAAACTAAAAATGAAGGCAGCACCCTGAAATATAAATAAAAAAACACCACTTATTGTCAGAGAAATAGATTTAGAAGAGGCTGAAGGAGAACTCTCCAGGGCGTCTTCACTAGGCAGGTGGAGTAAACAATCTGAAGCACTCAGAGTGCAACAGTTGCTAGGGCAGCAGTTTGAAAGTGGCATGAGCCAATTGAGAGTTCCATCATTTGCCTATAATTCCATCTCTCCGGGCAGTCCAACACAGGAGGCTGACTGCATCAGTTTAATCATAATGAGTGATTCCTGGGGTTAGAACAAATATTTTTATCTATCTATCTATCTTTGAGGACATCTCCTCTATTAGGCCACACCTTTGGAATGATTTCCAAGCAGTCCCAAGTAAAACTGAGGGGATAGTACATTTTGATATATATTCAGAACAGGAAGACTTGCAGTACAGCAAGCCCAAAGCCCGCACGTCTATGAGAGACTATATCCAGACTGTAATGTTTTGTGAAAGTCTGGACAGTGCTCTATGTGGCTGCAGCACAAATGTCAGCAGCAGAAATATTTTTGAAACAGGCAATGGAAGTGGCCATACCCCTCATGGAGTGACCACGAACAGCACCGGGAAGTTCCTTACCATACTGACTATAACAGAATGTAACACAATATTCCAGCCATTCATATAGGTGCTGTTTAGACACAGGGGTGCCCTCTTTCTAAAGGGTGAACGAAACAAGAAGCCAAAAGGACTTTCTGCAGTCCTTGGTGTGAGCAACATAGCATCTGAGTATTCTGTGTGCATCCAAAGTATGGAGCAATGCCTCACCATGACTGGCATGCTCAGGGTAAGAAACAGGAAGGTACAGCATTTGATTCAGTGTAAGTTTAGATAGCACCTTCAGCAGAAATGTAGGATTCATACACAAAGAGATTCTGGGCCCAATTTTAGAAGGCTGACGCAGGGCTTACGTCAAGCCCTGCGTCAGCCGCAAAGTCTGGCTGCAGCTGCACCAAAGCCCTTGGACGCAACTCAGACCCATTTTAGAATGGCTGTGCAGTTGCCACAATTTTACTCACTTTATGGTAGCTTGTGCCAAGGGTTTGGCGCAAGCCCCATAAAATGGCTCTCACCATGGCACAAATGTAGACCAGGAGGGAGCTGGTATAAGTCCTGCATTTGGTGCAAGGGACTTGCGGCAAGGAGTTGTGGCTGACATTTTTGCAAATTCATACTTGCTGCACTGCTTGACAAGTCACCACTTGCATCAAACTTCCTGCCGCAAGTCCTGTTTAGCGATCTAAGTCCCAATTAAAACCGGGCCCTCTGTCTTTGTAAAAAATCAAATAGGGAGTCACATTAGAGCCTGAAGTTCAGAAATCCTTTGAGCAGAAGTGATTGCAACTAAAAATAAAGTTTTCCATGCAGGGTGCGAAATTCCTATACCTTAGGTGCCCCAGGGCAGGCACTTTTGCTTTAGGACACCTACTGCTCTGTAGTGTCTGCCCCTTTAGGCACCTAAGGTATTCTGAGCAGTTTTTTTTTTGTTTTGCTGCCTATCTTTTCCTCCTTGCAAGTTGCCTTTTTTCACTTTCTCTGGGGGTGGGGGAGCCAATAGAGGAGTGCCGAGCAGATGCGGTGCTGACATCGAAGAGCAGATCATGAGTGTACTCTTCTTGATGTCAGCTGACTGCTGCAGTCTGCAGAGAGACACAGGGGAGATTCCGAGTATAGTGCTCCACACGTTTTGTGAAGAAGAAAAGGAATAGGCTGATGAGTGCCCAACATTACAGTGGCACAGACATCAGCCAAAGGGGTCCGTCCATCACTGTTGGAAGCAGGTTTCAGCAGGCACACACCAACTGGCGCCGTATTTCATTTCTTTGCCCACCCCTACCAGGCAGCGTGATGCGCGGATCCTGCTGCACAGCGTGCCATTCTGAGCATTGAATTCTAGAGACAGGACGTGTTTTTGGTGAATGATCAATTCAGAATTAAAAAAAAGAAAACCAAAAGCTCTTTTAAGAACTAGCCTGACTAACTCATAAAAAACAAACAAAAAAAAACAACAGAGTACTGTAAGGAGGGGATCAACTAGGGAACAACTTAGAGGGAGGAGGAGGAGGAGAGGAGTGTGAGACCAGATCACGAAGGTCTCTCTCGGGACTCGGGAGAGAATGATGAAAAAACTAAATCGGATGGCTTGAAATTTGAAAAACATTTATTGAGAACCCAATCGAAGTAAACAAATAAGCAGCTTCTCACAGAGTGTGAGATAATCTCACAGGCTGCTGTACTGTAGCTTTGTTTTAGATCACCTGATACCACCAACCAGCATCAGATAGCCTGTAATGGAGGGGGGAACAAACTCGTGGTGATTGTCTGAGACTGCAGACAGTTAAGAAAGAGCTACCTATGCCTATGCCTATAAAATACAGGTTACTCACCTGTAACAGGAGTTCTAGGAGTGGTATATGTTGTTCATCCACACTGTCTGGCAGGTTCCTTGCCGCTTTAAATCTTGCCGGAAGGTCTTCAAGTTGGCTCTTCCCACCCACCTGGATGGTAAAACCCTCTGCTCCGCCCCATGACGCCAGATCTAGCCCGCGGGAAACCAGGTTGAGCATCGAAGCTGGGGAGGTCGGGTGGGTCGTGTGGATGAACAACATATACCACTCCTATAACTCCTGTTACAGGTGAGTAACCTGTATTTCTAGGGATGTGGATATGTTGTTCAATCCACACTGTCTAGCAGACTCCTAGTAGTTCTCCGGGAGGAGGGAGGCAAGGCGCGCAACCCCTGCTTGGGAAATAAGGACTGGAGAACCGAGGTCCCAAAACCAGCATCCCGGCATGACTCAAGGTCAATGTGGTAATGGGAAATAAAGGTGTGTGCTGACTTCCAGGTAGCAGCCCTGCAGATTTCCTGGATAGGGACGTCCCTAGAAGCAGCCACCGAAGCAGCGGTATGGTGGGTAGAATGAGCTCTTATCCCTTTGGGTGGCTCCATGCCTGCCAACCTATAACAGAGATCTATGCAGGAGTAACTTTTTCTTCTCACCCCAGGAATACTCCAATATTCCTAATGCTTCTGCAGACTAAAAAGCAGTACCTTAGGAGGTGGGAAGAACCCATTTTGGAAACAGGCTCTGCAGGACAGCTGTACCAAACCTGGCATCAGCCCTAGCCTGCATATCCAAGCTGTAATGCTTGAAAAATGTGTGTACTGTCTGCCAGGTTGCTGCTTTACAGATATCCACCAAGGCTACATCCCTTGCAGCTGCCAGTGTTGCAGCTGTACCCCTTGTGGAGTGGGCTCTAAGCACTGCTGGAGCTTCCTTGCCTTTGAATAGCAAAACTGGATACACTGGACAATCCAACGAGAAATGGACCTTTCAGATGCTGGATTTCCCTTTCCCGCATCTCCCACAAGTGAGGAAAAGTTGTGTTCTGTCCTGCCTATGGGGCTTAGTGGCTGTCATGTAGTAGCTCAAAGCTCTTTTGACATTCAGGCTATGCAGCCTACGTTCACCAGAATAAGAATGGTCAGTGAAGAACACTGGCAAAGTGATAGATTGGTTCACGTGGATGTTTGAAACCACTTTGGGAAGGAATTTCCTATTTGTCTTTAGGACTGCCTTATCACTGTGGAAGGAAATGTAGTCCTTTTCAATGCATAAAGCTTGGAGCTCACTAATCCTTCTAGCTGAAGTAATGGCCACTAGAAACACTGTTTTCCATGTGACATACTTCAAAGGTGCTGAAAACAAAGGCTCAAAGGGAGGGACCATAAGTTGGGCAATCCAGATATTAAGGTCCCAAGCTGGCACTGGTTCTCTCACTGTGGATACATATGAGAAAGGCCCTTGAAGAACCTTTTAAATATGGGGGTTTTGATGCCAAAGAAACAGACTTGCCTGCAGATGCATAGGCCGAGACTGAAGCCAAATGAATCTTTAGTGTAGAAGGCTGTAAGCCTGTGGAATGTAAGTAGACCAGGTAGTCCAGTACCAATGGCACTCCTGCCTGGGATGGCACTATAGTCCTACTACAGCACCAAATAGAAAACCTCTTCCACTTTGCAGCATAGGTTTTCTTAGTAGAGTATTTCCTGTATCCTCATAAGACACCCATAACTGGTTCAGAAAGATGTAAACTAGCATATTCTAGGTCCTCAAGAGCCAAGCTTTGAGCCTGGGTGACTTGAGGTTCGGATACAGAAGCCTCCCCTGGTTGGAGGTCAGAAGACTGTGCATCCTGGGAAGGTGTACTGGTTTGTCCACTGACATGGACAGCAGTAGGGAGTACCATGGCTGCCTGGCCCAGTCTGGGGCTATCAGAATCACTGTTGCTGGGGGGGCGCTAATGAGCAGCCATCGGTGAGGACGTGGGTTCCCGCAGCTCCCATACCCGCTGTAAATAAAGTTAAAAATTTGGCAGATTTTGCAATTAAAAGCGACTTCTAAGGGTGAAGAACAGTATAGCAAGCACTATGGACGATTATTTGCTGCCAAATGGTGGGGAAAAATTCGAAATCCGCCATTAAAGGGCAAGGGAAGAGAGCAGCAGCAAAGGCCCCGGAGGCACCAGGCCTGATTTCGCTGTCTGCAGGCGAGGTGGCTCTATTAGGCCACGAGGTCTCGGACCAAGTAATGGAGGCGCTCGAAGAGAAATGGAACAGCCTGAAGAAAAAGATCAATGGCAGGTTGCAAAACATGATGGAACTCTTAAACGCACAGTCAGGCAGAGTTACAGAGGTGGAAGAGAGGGTGTCTAAGCTGGAGGACGAGGTGGATCCCATGGCTGTCCATGTGGTAAAGCTCGAGAAGGAACTGGCAGAGTTAATTGAGCAGCATGATTACCAGGAGAACTATGCGAGACGTCTGAATTTAAGGATCAGAGGGCTACCTGAAGGGAAGGAGGGGTCTGATATTATGACTTTCTGTGCAGTTAAACTTTCAAATATGCTGGGAATGAAGCCTAAACATGGAAAGTTGAAGTTGGAACGTGCTCATAGAGCAGTCGCAGCACGTCTCCCGGTGAGGCAGCCCCCGAGGCAGATTATTTTTCAGTCCCACAATTTCCAGAACAGGGAGGAGATGCTTCGGGCATATCATAATATGAAGGAGCTGCGATTTGAGGGAGAGAGGCTTTTCTTAGCGCAGGACTACTCGAACAGGATCCTGAAGAAACGCAGAGCCTTTGGCCCAGTGCTAGCACAACTCAGAGAGATGAAGGTGGGAAGAATTCATGCTGTACCCTGCGATCCTGAAAGTCAAGCATGAGGGAGCAACACAGACTTTCTGGGAGTTGGAGAGAGCGGCAGCATTTGTGGAGGAGCTTAAAAAGAAAGCGGGGTGAAAGCGGAGAAGTGAGGAAAGTGGTGGAGGTGGAAATCAATTATGCTGGGAAGTTAAACGGCTTGCAAAGAATAAAAGTTTGTTGATGTTGCTGACTGTTGGAAATCGTGCCCTAATGTTTTATGGGCAGGACTTTTGGACTTTGGTTTGGTCTCCTGGTCTTAGAAACTCCTTGTTGTGACAAGTATTTTGCGGAGGACTGTGTGAGCTCCTGATAAATGTGGATCTTGAGAGAAGAACCGGAAGGGAAGGCGGAGTGGAGACATGGAAACAGGAGGAGTGATGTTTGGCTGGTGGTGATGGACAGATCATGGAAGCAGCGGTTTGGCAGGAAGCTGCACGGGACTGTGTAAAGGGACTAGGGTATCATACTCCTGCCAAAGTAAAGACGACTGATCCCCCTACGGATACGATGGTGTTGAGTTGGGTAAATGGGGGAGTCTGCTGGTGCTGCATGTGTTTCAAAGCAGGGCGGCACCCCTCCTGCTCCTGCAAGCTCCCCGATATTTAAAATGTAGAGACGTGGTTGAAAGAGGCTGGCAAGATCTGGTGGGGGGGGGGCTCAGTAAGTGGGAAAGAAGCTATAAAAGAAGCTGCTGGGGTAAGACATAGGTAGGGGCCAGTGGATTGACAGAGACTATAACCGGGACCAAAGTTTATATGTTAAATGTTCTTTACCTTTTAAAGGTGAGGGGAATCTTGACTTGGGAATGTGCAAATTCTGTTTATGAAGTTGAAGCAGGGAGGGGGCTGGGGGAACGGGACGTTTGCAATATTGTGGCGAATGGGTCATTCCACTCATCGAGTGGGGAGGGTGGAATATGGATTGCCTACAAGGGGGGTGGGGGTTATTCTGTTGTGGGAAGGGGGGCAATATTGTGTGGGGGTATTTGTGGGAATGGATGTGTGTGTCAAATTATGTTGGGGTATGTCTTATGTTTCTGATCTTTAGGGAAAACAATGGGGTAATGTGTCATCTTATGGACATCGGTCATTCGGGTTCACGGAGAAATGTTAAAATAAGGAGTAGGGAGAAGGGAAAAGTACTCGAAACTAATGGTGATGGGTAAAACTCTGGGGATCGTTTCTTGGAATGTAAAAGGGATCTCGACTCCAGCTAAAAGGGCCAGTGTATTAACAGCTTTACACTGCCAGGGTGCTCAAGTAGCCCTCCTTCAGGAAACACATTTAACCAATAGAGAGCATCGTAAGCTGGAGAGAGGATGGGTGGGTAGATGTTATGCGTCTCCCTATAAGGCTCATAAAAGAGGAGTGGTGATTCTGGTTGGGAAGAGAGTTCCCTTTGTTAGCTCAAGGGTGGTCGTAGATAAGGGAGAAGGTAGATACATATTTGTGGAAGGGGAGTTATACAGGGAGGAGGTCACCTTTGGTAGCGTTTATGCCCCCTCAGTATTCGATCCAGCCTTTTACCAGGAGGTTCTTGATGTGTTGGTGAGGGAACAATTTAAAGGGTTAATATTGGGGGGAGACCTCAATGCGATTATGCAGGAGGACCTAGACCACTCGGAAGGGAGGGATAGGCAGGCAGGTTAACTAAAGAGATGGTAGGAAGGGATGCTGGATCTGGATGAGATAGATTGCTGGAGGGCCAAACATCCGGGGGAGAAGGGATTCACTTTTTATTCAAACCCGCATAACACCTGGACCAGAACAGACTATATCTATGCACCCAGATCTTGGTTAAGTAGAATAAAAAAAGTCGAGCACAGCCCCTTATGCTCTCGGACCACGCTATGGTCCGGATGGATGTGGAGATGAGAGAAAGCAGGGAGGACCCCCCTCCGTGGAAATTTCCTAGGTATCTACTGAGGAGTGAAGAATTTGTGGAGTACGTAGAACAGCAGTGGCAGTATTATAAAGAGATGAACGAGGGGTCAGTGGACTCCCCTGGGGTATACTGGGAAGCTGGAAAGGCGTATATTAGGGGATCCATTATTAGATATGTGGCCCAATATAAGAAAAAGAAGGAAGGGACCAGAAGGCAGCTGGAGGACGAGGTGAAAAGGTGGGAAAGGGAGGTAGTAGAGAGACCACCAAGGGATGGAGATAAGAATTTGAGAACTGCTAGGGAAGCCCTAAATGCCTTCCTTCTGGGGGAGGCCCATTCGGCCGGCTTGCTGGCCAGGAGTAGGATGTTTGAGTGGGGTAATAAATCTGGCCCTCTGATGATTAGATTGATAAAGGGTAGAAGGACCTGTCACGATATACCTGGGATTATGGGGGGAGGCTGGTTACAGATAAGGCGGCGATAAGAAATAGGTTTCAACAGTTTTACGAACATTTGTAGCAAGCCGAATGTGAGGGTACAGGGGACATGGCTGCTAGGTTTCTTGAAGGAGTTAGAATACCTGGGTTGAATGAACAGCAGCAGGAGCAGTTAAATGGGGAAATTATGCAGTTGGAAATTAGACAAGCTATACAAAGCATGAAGCAGGGTAAGGCTAGTGGACCGGACGGTTTTCCCATAGAGTTCTATAAAAAATTTTCGGGACATATTGTGGAACCCCTCCAGAGGGTCTTCGCTGAGGCAGGGGTGGGGGGGGTGGCCTCCCGACCTCTTTCAAGGAGGCAGTTATTTATCTGGTTCCTAAGCCAGGGAAGGATGAGCAGGAATGCTCGGCATACAGACCGATCTCGCTGTTGAACTGCGATGCTGAAATATTAGCCAAGATTTTGGCCAGGAGACTGGAGCGGTTTTTGCCGGAATTGGTACACCCGGACCAGACGGGCTTTGTGGCTGGTAGGTATTCATATCACAACATGAGGAAACTCCTTAACGTGATTTGGAGGGCAGCCCAGGGTCGTAATGATATTGCGGTGCTCACAATGGACGCTGAGAAGGCCTTTGACCGTGTAGAATGGGAGTACCTATTCGGTGTGCTACGCAGGTTCGGCCTAGGGGAAAGATTTATTGGATGGGTGGAAAGCCTATATGAGGCCCCGGTGGCAAGGGTTTTGGTGAACGGAGGTTTGACTGAGAGGTTTGCTCTCCGTAGAGGGACTCGGCAGGGATGCCCCCTCTCGCCTCTGTTATTCGCGTTAGCGACTGAGCATCTGGCGGTAGCTATCAGATGCTCTGCAGAAATATGCGGGGTAGTTGGGAAGTCGGGGGAAGAGCACAAGATAACGCTTTATGCAGATGACATGCTGCTGTATGTCTGGGATCCGGCCAGGTCTGTTCCCCCATTGTTAGAAGTGATAAAGGAGTTTGCCTTATTTTCTGGCTATAAAATAAATATCCACAAATCTGAAATTATGTTGTGGGGAAGTATTAAAAGGGAACATGGGGATATGGCTTGGGGCTTAAAGAAGGCAAAAATAGAATTTACATACTTAGGAATCAGAATTGGACATGACCTGAGTCAGCTCTATAAATTTAATTATGGGACGATGGTTCAGAGTGTGGAGCAGGAGTTGAGAAGATGGAGGGGCCTTCCGCTGTCGTGGATGGGATGAATAAATCTTTTAAAAATGAATACCCTACCACGCATTCTCTACTTGATGCAGATGTTGTCGGAGGGCCTTAACAAGAAGGATGTTAAGAAACTGGATAAGGCCTTCTCTGGGTTTTTATGGAATGGGAAGAGGCCTAAGGTGAGCCTTCGCAGGCTCCAGGCAGAATCAGATAGAGGGGGCCTGAATTTTCCAGATTTGAGGAATTATGCACTGGCCAAGCAGTATAGGTTGATAGGCGATTGGGTGAATAGACCACCGGAGGCCAGATGGCTGGATCTGGAGGAAGGGAAGGAGGGAGTAAGGCTCTCAGCGTTCCTGAGGAAAGGAAGGAAGAAGGCATATAGGAACCAATTAGATCCGAATCCTTTGGTGGTCGCGGTATTGGAGGGGTGGGAGCAACTTCGAAAGTGAGTTGAGGTAAATATAAAAGAGGAGACGCTGCTGCTTCCCTTCAGGGGGAATCCTGAGTTTATTGTGGGGATGGAGGATACTGAATTCCTGCGTTGGGAAGAGAAAGGGGTAAAGTGTGTTAAGGATCTGTGGAAGGAGCGAGGGGTAGGGGCTGGGGCGGAGTTAGGTGGGGGGATGGTCTTAGGTATGTTTCGTCTTTTTCAGGCGAGAGATTATGCCAAAACCATTGGAAAGAACCTGGGGAGGGACTCTCCCTTAGAGGAGATGGAACAGCTAGTGCTTAGTACCTGGAAGGGGCGAAGGGCATTATAGGTATGGCGGCAAGGATGGCGCGGAAATACAGGCCGTCTTATGTCTGTAAAACTAGAGCACTATGTTGTAGGGATCTGAAAAAGGAGAAACCCGATCAAGGACGGGAGTTGCTCTTACAACTACATAAGGGGCTATTGGTCTGTAATAAGTATCAGGAGTCTTATTATAAGTTCCTGCATAGGATATATTGCCCCCCATATTTGGCGCATAAATACCGTCCGGAGATCTCACCCCTTTGTAAGAGGTGTAAGGGAGAGGTTGGTACATACATACACTGCTTTTGGGAGTGCCAACAATTGGTACGATTCTGGAAGGGTGTTGCTATGGAAGTAGGTAGGGTGTGGGGGAGGTGAGTAGGGAAAAACCCATGTTTCTTGTTGTTTGGGGTAGATGATTCAGAGGAGGAGGAGTGGAAATCCGTTCCGAGATGAATAAGCATTTTAGTGGCAATGGCCAGACACTGTATATTAAATACTTGGATTTCAGGGGATGTTCCTACCTTGCAACAGTGGAGGAACCTGTGCCTGCAGGCTCTCAGCATGGAAAAGCTATACTATATGACAAGGAACAGGGAGGATCAGTTTTGGGCAATGTGGGGGACATATATGCTATCGCTCTCTCCAGTTGAAAGGGGAATTATGGAAAAAGGATTGGAGAGCTGAGGGTGATGGCTTGGGGTGCCGAGAGGCTGGAGGACTAGTAGTGTATAAAAGACAAAAGGATAAAGGAATGTTTTGGATCGGAGGGTGAGCCCGAATTTGGAGCCTTATAATCTTAGAGTCATGGTATATCTAGGACCGATGGAATAGAGATGTCTGTAAGGGAAAAGGATGTAAGGTTGGCACGAGAGATGAGAAAAGGAGTTTTTTTTGGAATCGATGTGGAGGGATCAGGTGGGGAGGGAGGGGGGAGAAGGGTTTGTCAATGGATCAATGTAAATGGATTAAGGCAAATGGAACATGAGTATGTATGCTTGTATGTATTATGAAAACCTAATAAATATATTAAGCAAAAAAAAGAATCACTGTTGCTGGCTGAGACCTGAGTTTCAACAGCACCCTGTATACCAGAGGAAATAGAGGGAATGCATACAGGAATTCCCCTGACCAATCCAGAATAAGGGCATGCAGAGGAGCCGTGCCCTACTGGAGGTCTGCAACAGAACTGTGGCAAGTGGTGACTCTGATGAGGGGTCTATTTCTGGAGTGCCCCACCTCCTGAATAAGGTCTGCACCACTTGCCTGTTCAGGGACCATAGTGATGGTCCTGGCTGATTCGACTCAGGGCATCTGCCAGAACATTGTCTTTGCCTGGCAGATGAATGGAGTGTAGTGAGGAGCCCAGTGAGTAAGTTAGGGTCCAAATTTTCATAGCCTCCATGCAAAGGAGGCTTGACCTTGTTCATGTAATACATGGTGGTAGTGTTGTCTGTCTTGACTTGCACTACCTTTCCCTGTATCAGTGGCTTGAAAGTTTGCATTGCCAGAAACACTGCCCTGAGCTCTAACAAGTTTATGTGTAAAAGAGTCTCTGCACTTGACCAAGTAACCTGGGTAGTGTGCTCTGCTAGATGAGTCCCCCAGCCTAAGAGGGATGCATCTGCTGTGAGAACCATTGATGGAAGTTCTTTTGGGAAAGGAACCCCTTCTCTGAGGTTGGTTTCCTCTTTCCACCACTGAAGAGCTTGGATAAATGTTTTTGTTACAGGAACAAGCTTTGACAGGGAATCCTTTCTTTGGCACCAATAAGCTCTCAAGTGAAACCGGATGTCCCTCATCTGAAACCTGGAGTCGAGCACTGTGCCTGCTGCAGCTGCCATGTGGCCCAAAAGTTTAAGAAAATGCCCTGCAGGCCTTGGCACAGTGAGCCTGAAAGAACCTGCTATCTGCAATATGCCTTTTTCCCTGTCTCTGGGTAGAAGGGCTCTGCCCACTATGGTATTCAATTCTGTTCTTATGAACTACAGAATTTGAGAAGGAAGAAAAACAGATTTTTCTAGATTTAAAAGGAAACCCAGAGATTGTAGAAGCTGCTGAGTGAGCTATAGGTGTTCTGCTAACTGTTGTGGTGAATTTCCCACCACCAGCCAGTCGTCTAGATAGGGGAATACTGTGACACCTTTTCTGCACAGTTGAGCCACACTACCACAGCCAGACACTCTGTGAACACCCTTGGTGCTGAAGTAAAACCGAAAAGTAGAGCTGAGAACTGATAATGACCTGACAGGTGTGTGAACCTGAGATACTTTTTGTGAGACTCCCTTATGGGGATGTGGAAATAGGCATCTTTTAGGTCCAATGATGCCAGCCAATCTCCTTTTCGGAGTGCTGGTAGAATCAGAGACAAAGTCACCATTTTGAACTTTGGTTTTGCTAGGAACCTGTTGAGGACCCGGATATCCAAGATAGACCACAGCTCTCCATTTTTCTGCGGTGTGAGAAAATACCTTGAGTAAAGTCCTTTTCCCCTTTGATGCAGAGGCACTGTTTTTAGTGAAAGAAGGTGTTTCACCTCTTTTTCCAAGTTTTTGCTTTCCAGCAGGGAAGCTGGTTTGAAAACTCTGATTTTTTGAACAGGAGAGGACTTGAAATTTAAACACAGGCCCTGACCCACTATCTCTAGAACCCACTTGTCTGTGGTGATAGTTTTCCAATTCTGGAAAAAATGGGTCAGCCTGCCCCCTACTGGCAAAGGAGAGGCAGCCTGATCGATGAAGTCAGGAGTCCTGCTTGGATTGGGGCTGAGACTGGGCACCACGCCTGGTACCTTTTCTGCCCCTACCCCTGAAATACCCTTGCTGCAGGTATTGGGGTGCCTGAGGAAGTACCATGGCCTGATAAAAAGGCCTGGAATGGAACTGTCTGCCACTGCCTCCCCTATTGAAAGGTTTAGAGGAGGTGGAGGGTCATTCTTTTGCAGAATTGCTACGGAAGGTGGTTTTATGCTCATCCACCTTCTTCATATAGGCCTCTGTATGGCTGCCAAATAGGGAAGTGCCCTCTATAGGAAAATCCAGAGTCTTATTCTGGGTATCCTGCGTGAGGTTTGTGGCTCTCAACCAAGCAAACCTTCTTTGTGCGATGGTATTTGCCATCCACCTTGCAGCAGTCTCATTACTGTCTGCTGCTATCTGGAACTGGTATTTGGCAGCTTCCAGGCCAAACCTAGCAGTTTCAGCTAGGTCTGCTGAAAGAGGAGAAGGTGCTTTCTCAGACATGTCCAGGACAGACTGCCAGAGAGCCTTCTGGTACTGGGCTGCATAGGCCTGATAGTTTGCCTAATGGCCAGAGCGGCTGACAGGTAGCCTTTCTTGGCCATACTTTCAATTTTTTGAGAGTCCTTCTCTGGAGGGTGGGAAGCCAAAGGGAATTTTGCCTTGTCACAAGCTGCAGCTTGCACCACCCCCTGATGGTCAGGGTGTGAAAATAAGAAATTACTTTTTATCCAACCTTTTGTTGAAAAGAGGGACATACCCAGGATCTTGTAGGAGTTTTAAATATCTCTTTTAAAAAACTTGTTTATGGGGAGTGACAGCTTTTTTTAGTAGGAGTCAGCCCCATCATTTCCAGATATTCAACTTCCTCCTCATCCTCTACAGCTTCAGAGGTAGGGATGTCCAAGGCATCAGCAATTTTCCTGATAAAGGAAAAATGAGGAGAATAATCTTCTACAGTCCTGGGAGGGGAGCCAAACTCCTGATCAGGGGAGACCTCAGGTTCTATAGGCTCACCTTCTTCTTCTTCCTCTTCCTCCTCACCATATTCCTCAGGAAAGGAGGGTGGGTTGGAGCGTGCAGGGGTCTGGACTGGGGACTATGAAACCACAGGCAGCAGACCCTGCAAAGTTTACATTATTTTTACTGCCTGTGCAATCTCTGAAGGAGAAGGCACAGTGGCAGGCACCACAGAAGTCCCCTTTTCCACAGGAGGTTCAGTGTGCTTTGTTTTCTTTACTTTTTTTCCTGGAACCGGAGAGCTAGCCAGTTCAGAGGGTCTCTTTTTACCCATATCAGGGGTAGAAACAGTAGCAGTTGTGGTGCCACCCATAGACCCTGAGGGTTTCGACTGGCCAGAGCCAGAGGGACCCTTCAATTTCTTATTTAATCTCCCCAGACATTTTTCCAGTGTCTTTTCAGGAAAAGATTTGAAGATTTCACGATAAGTTTTTAAATGATCAAAACCAAGGCAGAAAACATAAATGGAGTGCTTATCTGCTTGGCAAAAACTTCACCACACTCAGAACAGTTTTTAAACCGGGTTCTCCGGTTCTCTTTTTAGGTTTCTCTGACATACTGAAGAAAAACCGCAACCGCAAAACACTAAAGGTTTTTAAATTCAAAAAACAACAAATTTATTGGTTGCAGTCAGTTCAGGAACCGATCAGAGAAACCGAGCGGAACTGGAAACCGATAGAAATAGAACCGGGATTAGTGGTTCGGAATCGAAGTTATCGGATCTAAAAAACAAAGATTTTAACACATAAAACTTACAGAAAGCTGTAAATAAATGGGGGGAAAAAAACGAAACTAACTAAAAGTACCTCAGTTCCTCAGTGGTTATCCCGAACCATGAGAAATCGAGAAAACAACACAAAACTAGCTAAATAAACTAACGGTTATTAAAATAACACTGATAAGAGGAAGCAAATGAAAATACTGTAAATGAAAAATACTTAAGTATTTGTTATTAATTAAGGCTTCTCTGACTAGATGATGATGAGGAAATCTCCAGGCATCTGGTCTTGACAGGCAGAGAGAGAAATCTGAGGGTTAGAATGTAGGCAGTTGATAAGTGGTAGCATTTGGAAAGTGGCTCATGCCAATGATTCAATCATTAGCATAGTATTCTACCTCTAGGCAGATCTGACCTGAAAGGTATACTGCAGAAGAGTTAGGAATACTGGAGTATTCCTGGGGTGAGAACCAGCAAAATCTGTTTTCCTGAATGAAGAAATCAGCAACAAGAGTCATGTGCCGCTGTAATTATGCTGAAAAAGAAAGTAGGATTTGCTGAGCTATCCCTCCCCCACCACCTAATTCTGTGACTGTGAGTGTTGTTCATGTCTGCCTAAAAAATATGGGGAGGGCCCTCTGTAAAGTGTTGAAATGACTATATTGCAGTTTTAAGGTAAAGAGAATAGTGAGGTCTAGGAGGGTGAGAGCCTCTTAGTATCCAAGCTGCCTGGGCTGTGGAGGTGAGAGCTCCCCAGTATTTGTTTGAGTTACATTTTTGGACAAGTTTTTGACTTTTGGTTCGAATATGGATTACCATTGACGAGTTCTTCATATATCTGGGATTTGGAATGAGCAGGCCAAGAAATTTTACTCTGTTAAACTAGTGCTTTGTCTCTGTTTGAGGACTTTATTTATAATCATTTATTTGTGTGTTTTTGTGTTTGGGGGTGTGTGAAAGGTGTGTGGTTGTGAAATTGAGATTGTGTTGTGGGTGGGTGGTTGAGGGTTTTGTATTTAGGTTTGTGGGACAATTTGTGGTGTTTTGGGTGGTTGGGGGGGATTTGAGGATTGGGTTTTAGTGGAGTGGGTTTTTTATTAAAGAAATGTGCTTGGGACAAGGGCTCGTATGCGAGGCCACCGGTGTGATCTCCAGACCTCCACCCTTCGAGCTTCCAGCATTGCTGGTTGAGGTCTATCACAGATGTAGGGCCTTGGGGATAGCTCCAAGGGGAGGGATCTGGGGGGGTCTCCCCCAAGTGGCTGCCTGGGTGTCTGGGATTTGGGTGGTGAGGTCAAGGAGATGCCTTGGGGTGAAATGAGAACTCAAGCGGGGGTTGCCATGCTTAGTTCCCATACCCAAGGGCTCCACCTCAGAGTGTGGGCAGACAGCTGGTCTGGTTGCCCCACCTCACTCTACTCGGGTGTGTTGTGCAATGCCAAGTCGATGAGGAACAAGACTGCCATAATGGTGGACCTGATATCCTCATTCAACCTGGCTTGCATCACAGAGACCTGGCTGGATGAAAATGCCATTCCTATTCTGGAGGTGCCAGTGCCGGCCGGGTACTCCATGATACACAGCGTGAGGAAGGATCGCAAGGGTGGTGGGGGTGGCCATTTGTTTAAAATCTAGCCTGAACCTCATGGTGCTACCTATTGGTCCTACATGATCCTTTGAATGTGTGGCCACCAGAGGTGGTGCTGGTGCGGGCTTCAGGGTTCTCCTGCTTTATCGTCCCCCAGGAACAGATGGGGACTTTCTGCAGGAGGTTGAGGAGTTCATCGCCGGCCTGGTGTTGGAGTCTACCCCAGGTGGTTGATTCTGGGGGACTTCAATCAATCAATCAATCAATCAATCAGTATTTTATTTATATAGCGCCCATCTCCAATTTGGACTCTGGGTGCTGCATACAAAAATAATACAAAAACACAAATTTAAAACAGCTATAAAATACAGCTAAAACTTTTTTTAGCATAAACTTGTCCTCTCTGCTTAATCTGCTAATTGCTGTAACACACGATCAGTTAAAAGCTTGTAGAAATAAATATGATTTGAGGCCCTTCTTAAAGGCTTCTACCGAGGGGGCCTCCCTCAGATGGCCAGGCAAGGAGTTCCACAGGGTAGGTGCGGCCACTGCAAATGCCCCATCACCTGAGTGCTGCAGCCTAACCCTGGGAACCCCCAGAAGGCCACCCTGGCAGAACAGAGGGCCCAGGCCGGACAGTAAGACACAAGGAGCTCTTGCAGATAGGTTGGGCCCCTTCTGTGCAGGGTCTTACAGGTCAATAGACCTAACTTGAAGACAATTCTCCATCAAACCTGAAGCCAGTGCAGTTCGAGGAGCAGCGGGGTGATATGCTCGTATCTTTTCACCCCCCTCAGTAATCCTGCTCCGGCGTTCTGCACCAGCTGCAGCCTGCGGAGGTTGCCTCCAGATAAACCCAGGTACAAGGCATTGCAATAGTCCAACCTGGACGTGACAGAGGCATGTACCACTGTTGGCAGGTCCTCGGGTGGGATCAGGGCTCGAATTCAGAAAATATTCCTGAGATGGTAGAACCTACTTCTCATCAAGGCAAACACCTGAGCATCAAGTGTCAGACCACCGTCCAGAATTGCTTCCAAACTCTTCACCTGCCTAGAGGGGGCTAGAGGCACACCGCCCAGCTAATTCCCCTCCCCACCCCCCTCTGCCCAGATGACGCGGCTCCACCACCCGTACCTCAGTCTTGTCTGGGTTAAGTTTAAGCCAATTGTGAGTCATCCACGTCTGGATCTCCTCAAGGCAGCTATTAAATACAGAGTCTGACACCTGGCTATTGGGCGCACAGGACAGGTACAGCTGGGTATCATCTGCATAGCAGCGAAAACCCAGCCTGTACCTCCTGATAATGCCCCCAAGCGGCAGCATATACACTATGAACAACAGAGGCGACAAGACCGACCCCTGCGGAACACCACAACACAGAGGCTTTGGGTTTGATGAGAAAATTCCCATGGTCACCCTCTGCACTCTGTGCAGTATGACCTGAACCAATTGATGACATTTCAGGACAGGCCACACCAGGACCGCAGGTGGTCAAGTAACACTTCATGACCCACGGCGTCAAATGCCACAGAGAGGTCTAGGAGAACCAAGATGGTACGGTCCCTTCTATCCCTCGCCATCAGGAGGTCATTAAGCACCCTCACCAGGGCTGTCTCTGTACTATGTCCCGTACGGAATCCAGACTGGAATGGCTCATAGGCAGAAAAGGCAACAAGATGTCTCTCCAGCTGAACAGCCACCACCTTTTCTATAACCTTTCCTAAAAATGGGAGGTTTGACACAGGTCTTTAGTTGTCGAGATAGTCCAGGTCCAAAGATTTTTTTTCAGGAGTGGTCTAACCAGAGCCTATTTCAAGGCTAAAGGAAAGATCCCACTCCTTAATGAACTCCGGACTACCTCAGCAACCACCGGGCCAAACAGGTCCAAACATTCAACCAAAAGGCGAGTTGACCTGGATCTAAATCACAGTGTGTCGGCCTCAGCTTAGAGATTATCTCTAACATCTCCCCAGCCCCAATCAGCTCAAACTCATCCCAGACAGGAGGAGTGCTCTGACTCACCTCAGGCCAGACCATGCAGTCCTTTTGATAGGCGTTCAATGAGACCTCAGTTCTGATGGAGGACACCTTGCCAGAGAAAAACAGAGCCAGCTCCTTGCACCTTGTGCTCAAACCTGCCCCTCCAGCACATAGACAATCTGGATGTAAAAGCCTATCCACTGTGCAGAAGAGCTGAGCTGGTCTGTTTCTCACTGTTACAATCTCCCTAGACAGAAACTCCACCTTTTTATGGGAGATTGCCCCCTGATAGTCCCTATAATGAGACCTCAGAGCCAATTTATTCTCCACCAGACCAGATCTTCTCCAATACCTTTCTAACCTCCGACCCCTAGTCTTTAAACCTTGGAGATTCTAATCATACCAAGGAGATCTCCAACAAGTAGACAGGGGTCGGACACGCAAGAGTGCGACTGAGTCAAAGGCTGCACCAATCGCCCCATTATAGGCTGCTACTGCCTCCTCTGGCCCAATCGCACAAGCTGCTCCAACACCCAACAGGTCCAGCACCGCCAAATGGTCCTTTGAGGATACTCTCCTTCACGACCGGTACTGGACTATCTCCATAGGGGCCACACCATCGGTGGGGGGGAGGGCCCTAAATGTGAATCCCATGGTGCTATGATCCAACCAACTCACCGGATCTACACTACAGTCTAAAATATCTAATTCAGAGGAAAAAACAGGTCCAATGTGAGGCCAGCCAAGTGTGTTGCGGTCATTACTTTTTGTGTCAGACCTAGTGCCCCCATGCTCTCAAGAAGGTCTGTCCCAAATTTTGACAGCCCCCCGTCGACCCAGGCACTAAAGTCCCCCAAGATCAACCACCTGGGGGACTCCAACACCAGGCCCACGATGAGCTCCTCGACCTCTCATATAAAATCCCCGTCATTACCTGGGGGACAGTAGAGCAGGAGGACACTGAAACCCACAGTTGCAACCCCTCAGGCAGCCACACATTCGAAAGACCGCATCAGACTCAGACAGCACCATGAGGTTCAAGCTAGCTTTAAAATAAATGGCCACCCCCCCACCCCTACGATCCTTCCTTGGGCTGTGTATCACGAAGTACCCAGCTGGTACTGCCACCTCCAGAATTGGGGCAGCATTTTCATCCAGCCAGGTCTCCGTGATGCAAGCCAGATCAACAGAGGATATCAAGTCCGCTATTATGGCCGTCTTGTTCCTTATCGATCTGGTATTGCACAACACAGCCCAAGTAGAATGGGGTGGAGCAGCTGGACCAGCCCTCTGCCCACACTCTAAGGTGGAGCCCTTGAGTATGGGAACCAGACAAGGAGGACCTCGTTCAAGCCCCCATTTCGCCCCAGGACGTCTCCTCGTCCTCACTACCCGGATCCAGGACGCTCCGGCAGCCACATGAGAGACACCCCCCAGCCCCCTCCGAGCTATCCCCAATGCCCTACATCTAAAGTAGGTATTACCAGATAATACTGGAAGCTCAAAGGGACAGAGGTCCCGGAGGTCATCGACCAAGTACCTGCGCCTTATGGGCCACAAACCCCAACAAATCTCTTAATACGAAACAAAACCCAGACCCAAAAACAATAAAACACTCCCTTCAAATATTAACACCCACCCCCACCCAAAACTATACACCTTCTATATTAACCAACCACATACCTTTCACACTTCTTACACCCAAACAACATTCACACAACTACACAACATAAGACAAATTACCCCACAATCATTTTAATGTTTGGGTCGATAGCGGGCTCTCAAAATTTAGAAAATATCTCCTTGGGAGCATGGAGGCCCTGGGCCTGACACAAAAGGTAACAACAGCAACACACTCGGGTGGCCACACAATGGACCTGTTTTTGTCCAGTGGTTTAGATTTTATTGACCTCAGTGTAGATCCGGTTGTTTGGTTGGATCATAGCTCCGTGGGGTTCACGTCTAGGGGCCCCCAGATGGTCCTCCCCCTGTGGAGATGGTCCAGTACCGGCTGTTAAGAGGAGTTTCCTCACTGGACTTGCTGGCGGTGCTGGACCTATCGGGTGTTGGAGCGGCTTGTGCTATTGGGTTGGAGGAGGCAGTGGCAGCCTATAATGGGGCCGTTGGTGCAGCCTTTGACTCAATTGCACCCTTTCATGTCTGGTCCCTGTCAACTCATTGGAGACTTCCTTGATATGATGAGGATCTCCAAGGTTTAAAGATTAGGGGGCGGAGGTTAGAGATGCACTGGAGGAGATCTGGCTTGGTGGAGGACAAATTGGCTCTCAAGTCGCATTATGCTGACTATCAGGGGGCAATCTCTCAAAAGAAGGCGGAATTTCTGTCCAGGGAGAGTGCTGCAGCGAGAAACAGACCAGCTCAGCTCTTCCACATGGTGGATGGGCTTTTATATCCAGCCTGTCTACATGCTGGAGGGGCAGGTTCTAGCACCAGGTGTGAGGAGCTGGCTCTGTTTTTTGCTGACAAGGTGTCCTCTATCAGGGCTGAGGTCTCTTTGAGTGTCTCTCAAAAGGGATGCAGGGTCCAGCCTGAGTTGTGCCAGAACACTTCTCCTGTCTGGGATGAGTTTGAGCTGGTTGGGGTTGGGGAAGTGGTGGAGATAATCTCAAAGCTGTGGCCTACACAAGGTGATCTGGACCCAGGTCCAAACTGCCTTTTGGTTGGGTGTTTGGACCTGATTGGACCTGTGGTTGCTGAGGTCGTCTGGAGTTCATTGAGGAGTGGGATCTTCCCAGTGGCCCTGAAAGAGGCCTAGGTTAGACCCCTTTTGAAAAAGGCCTCTTTGGACCCGGCCTGCCTCAGCAACTACAGACTGGTCTCAAACTTCCCATTTTTAGAGAAGGTTATAGAAAAGGTGGTGGCTGTGCAGCCTGAGAGACATCTCGCCGTTTCTTCCACCTATGAGCCTTTCCAATCTGGGTTCCATGTGAGGCATAGTAAGGAGACTGCCCTGGTGAGGGTGTTAAATGATCTCCTGATGGCGAGGGACAGGAGAGACTGTACCATCTTGGTCCTCCTGGACCTCTCTGCGGCATCTGACACTGTGGACCATGAGGTGTTACTTGACCACCTGCGGTTCTGGTGTGGCCTGTGGGGTAATGTCATCAACTGGTTCAGGTCATACCTGACAGACAGAGTGCAAAGGGTGACAATAGGAATTGTCTCATCTAACCTGAAGCCTCTGTGTTGCGGTGTTCCGAAGGGTTCGGTCTTGTCACCCTTATTGCTCACGGTGTACATGCTGCCATTGGGAGACATTATCAGGCAGCATGGGCTGGGTTTTCACTGTTATGCAGATGATACCCAGTTGTACTTGGCCTGTGAGCCCCCCAATACCCAGGTGTTGGACTCTGTATTTAACAGCTGCCTTGAGGAAATCCAGTCGTGGATGACCCACAACTGGCTTAAGCTTAACCCAGACAAGACTGAGGTACTGGTTGTGGATCCAGGTCATCAGGGTGGAGGGGGGAGTAAGGGGTTACCCCAACCTAGCGTTAGAGGTGCCCTAGCTCCCCAGACAGGTGAAGAATTTGGGTGTGATCCTGGATGACGGCTTGACACTACGCCAATGCAATCCACAACAGTTCAGACACATGCAATGCTTACACTTAATGGCACTCCTCCCAGCCCAGCCAGCCCCCCTGCCTACCCCGGCACACAAATGAACACCAACCATGACCCCTCCCACTTCCTCTGCAAGCAGCAAGGATCCCTCATTCTCAAGCAGTCAGTCCTGTACAAGCAGCAGAGTTGGGGGTCTGGGGCTCCAGTCGGACCTGCTGCTGTAATGGAGCACAAGCCTGCCTGAATACAACAGGACAGCTAAACGGAGACCCTTAATCCCTACAGATGGATGACTGCTGCACAGATGATTACTACAGCCACTCAGGCACCACCGGGTATTTAAAATAAGAGCTGGATTATGGCAGGCAGCCTGCCATCTGCCTCCTCCTCCTCCTACACTGACTGCTTGCAGCACTTGCCCAGCTCCTCCTCTGCTACCAATGCCCACCAACGGTCAGTAGTGTCGGTGGGTGACCCCTGTTGGAGTGGTCAGGCGAGCTTCTCGACTTGTTACTAGCCCCCGCAACCGGTAATCTCTTTTGACTTCCTTCTGTGTCTGGCTGCATTTGCCTGTTTTCAAACACCCAATAAACTTTTTTTTCTAGTGCCTGCTTAGATACAGAATATTAAATATATCAAAATAAAATATAATTGCTTTGAAGAAGACAGAAGCCTTTGTTATGGCTCGTCTTCAATGTAATGGCTGGAGAACGCTGAAATCTCATCTTGATTGTTTTATTTTCTTATTGCTATTTTGTATTTTCAGGTTAAATCAAATATAATAAAATATAATTGTTCTTTGTTTTTTTGAGAAGACAGAAGCTTGTATTGTGGCTCCTTTGGGTTTGATCCACGCATGTTGAAGCAATGAGATTATGATTTTGGCAGCCTTGCACCATTCCTCTGATCCCAAAAATATGTATCACAATGGTTGTATAATTATAAGTCTACATTCAAATTGCTTTAATTCATTATAATTACACACTAAGAAGATTGGTCTTAATGAGTTTATTTAAGGTTTCATAATTTGACCTTTTGCAATTTTAATGACCTCCCAATCCTGAAGTCTTCAATCTGTTTTATCAAACACTTCTTTGTTCAGTTCATCAATAGTCCAATAAGATTTAGAATAAAATTACTTTAGAAGAAAAACTGTATAAACTTTGGGTTTGATTGTGAGCAAATATTAACTTCTCTCCGAGTTGAAAATGCATAGGAAATTAGTTGTACATACTTTTGTATTTCTCCACACTTTTACTGTGGAAATTTGTAAAAACAAAAAAAAAATATATGAAAAAATTACACTTGACCTTTTGCACAGGTCTTGACCTCCCGTAAAGGGAATGGCTTAAAACTTATTTACGAGTCATTCAAGAGTTATTCCAAGGTCAAGATTTAGTAAACAATACATTTAATGCATTGTAATAACAAAAGTTGCCAAAGAGGACATAATAAATGTAAACTGAACTTCACTGTGTTCACTGATAGAAATAGTTTCTTTATTGTTTTATAACATACTAGACTGCAGTACTTATTTCAAATGTTGTGTGTGTGTTTGCTGTAGCTCAGTATATTTTTTTCCCAAAAAGCATAGTAAAAAATGTCTGCTGACTGCTATATATTTTGCCTGGATACTTAACAGAAGACCTTGCTGAGCTGAAAATGCACAGGAGATTAGTTGTATATAATTTTGTATTTCTCCACACTTTTACTGTGGAAATTTGTAAAAAAGTATGAAAAAATAACACGTGACCTTTTGCACAGGTCTTGACATCCCATAAAGGGAATGGCTTAAAACTTATTTAGGAGTCATTCAAGAGTTATCCCAAGATCAAGATTTAGTAAACTATATATCGAATGTGCTTTAATAATAGAAGATGCCAAAGAGGACATAATAAATGTAAACTGAACTCCACTGTGTTCACTGATAGAAATAGTTTCTTTATTGTTTTACAACATATTAGATTGCAGTATTTATTTTGAATGTAATGGCCATGAGGATGGTGTGTTTAGTGTGTATGTGTTTGCTGTAGCGCAATATATTTTTTCCTAAAAAGCATAGTGAAAAATGCCTGCTGATTGCTATATATTTTGCCTGGATACTTCACAGAAGACCTGGCATGTGTCCGAGACAGTGCTTATCAGATAGTGTCTTAAGAGGTTAAAAAACTATAGATCTTTTTAGATTTGTTGGGAAAAGGTGACATTTATGACGTATGAATCTTTCTTGAAAGACAATACCTGCCCAACTGAAGCTTGTAGCAAGAACATGTTTAAATGCTAAGTATTTAAATGTGCAAGTTGTTGCATTTCGAAGGCGGTAAACAAATCTCCAGTTTAATAGACAACCAATATTTAACAAGCTGTTTCGGTTTCCTAATGTCTATCACAAATGCACTCTTCAGGTCAGGCCCTCTGCTCCCACAGTGCCAACCTCAGAGTGCAATAGTGTGAACAGGTAACAAACAGGGTAATCCTCCTGTCTGTTTTTGGGTCTGAATCACCTTAGTGACTAGTGAAAGGAGAAAGTCCAGAGGGGGTATTGCTAAGCTCAAAGGAGAAAAGGGGGCATGTGAGGAGGAGGAGGACCCTGTAAAAGCATCTATCCTAAATAGATACTTTTGCTCAGTATTTACTGAAGAGAAGGTAGGGCAGGGCCCACAGCTCAGCACCATGGACACAGGGGACAGGAAGGTGAGCACTACTCCCTTCACAAAAGAAAAGGTCCTACAAGAGCTTGCTAAGCTCAGGGTGGACAAGGCAATGGGACCTGATGGCATACATCCCAGGGTACGTAAGGAGCTAAGGGTGGAACTAGCAGAGCCATTAGCAGAACTGTTTAGTGAGTCTCTGAGCACAGGAGAGGTCCCAGAAGACTGGAGAAGGGCTCATGTGATCCCGCTCCACAAGAGTGGTAGCAGGGAGGAGGCAGGGAAATCCAGACCAGTCAGTCTTACCTCAGTAGTGGGCAAGATTATGGAGGCACTCCTTGAGGAAAGGAAAGGATAGTGCAACACCTGGAATCCATAGGGACACAGGATCCAAGACAGCATGGGTTTACAAAAGGAAGGTCCTGTTAAACTAATCTCATAGATTTCCTTGACTGGGTAACCAGAGTGGTGGACCAAGGGGGAGCAGTTGATGTCACCTACCTTGACTTCAGCAAAGCTTTCGACACTGTTCCACATAGAAGATTGATAAATAAGCTGGGTAGGCTAGGGTGGCGTAGTTGGTCAACTGGGTGGCAAACTGGTTGATGGGCAGAAAACAGAGAGTGGTGGTAAATGGTATACAGTCAGAAGAGATGCAAGTCACAAGTGGGGTACCTCAGGGATCAGTCCTGGGGCCAGTCCTCTTCAATATTTCAATTAGTGACATTGCAGATGGACTAGAGGGTAAGGCTTGTCTGTTTGCACATGACACCAAGATCTGCAACAGAGCAGATGATCCAGATGAGGTGGGCAGAATGAGAAGAGATCTGGATAAACTAGCAAAATGGTCGGAAGAGTGGCAACTGGGATTTAATGCAAAGAAGTGCAAGATCATGCACATAGGGAAGAGAAACCCTGAAGCCACCTATGGGCTGGGAGAGGAGTGGCTGGCAGTCACAAAGGAAGAAAGAGACTTGGGCATCATCATCACCGATGACCTGAAATCATCCAAGCAGACCTCTAAAGCAGTAGGTAAGGCTAGGGGATGTTAGGGTGTATTAGTAGGGGTATCACAAGTCGTAAGAGGGAGGTAATAATCCCTCTTTACAAGACACTGGTTAGGCCCCATCTGGAGTACTGTGTGCAGTACTGGGAGGCCAAACCTTCACATAGATATTAACCAAATTGAGGCAGTCCAGAGAAGGGCAAGGACATATGAGGACTGATTAACGGAGCTCAATATGTATACCCTTGAGCAAAGGAGGGAGAGAGGTGATATGATCGAAACATTCAAACACCTTAAGGGTATTAACAAGGTGAAAGAGTCTAACATGACATCACAGAAAGGGTGAAGGATGCATGGAACGGCCTACCTCAGGAAGTGGTGGCTATGAATACAGTGCAGGGCTTCAAACAGGCATGGGATAGGCATAAGGGAGCAATACAGATGAGTATGAATAGATAGGCCACTGGCAGAGCAAAGGCTGACGGCACATTTATAAGGTAGAAAAAGAAATGGGCAGACTGGATGGGCCTTGCAGTCCTTATCTGCCATCAACTTCTACGTTTCTATGTTTCTACCTTCAGCTTCGAGCTCTGGAGGGATTCAAACTGGGAACCTTATGCTAGCATACCCAATTAACAGGCTCAAATAAGATTCTCTTTGGGGGGATGCAATATAATCTTTTTGCCCAAGGACACCCAGTCAGGTATCCAAAATAAACCCTTACAACTCAATATGAGACCTAGGTATATTCTTACCTTTTACAAGCTTAGTAACACCATACAAGCCCTTAATAGCTGTCAGACTTAAACACAGATTCAGCATCACATGTAAAATAACAGAAAAGATAACAGGCAGTATTTTAAAGAAAATGTTGTTTACTAAAAAAAATGGTAAAACAGGAAAAATCAAATACAGAATAATTATATCGCAAATCTTACAGTCATATAAAAAATGGGAAGTTATAGAATACAAACTCCCACCACAAATACTTAAAATATTTCTTATCTAGATGTTACCCTTTAAGTGCTTTCAAAAGTTCAGAGAAATCTTTCTCTCCTTGAGTCCAGAATAATATATCACATATTCCCAGATGCAAGATAATTTCAGGAGGCATCTCCACACCCCTTTTGTGACGTCAGCTAAGCCCGCCCTTAGAGTTAATTCTTCATAATTTTTTACAAGGAGGTATTTTAAATAATGTGAACATCAGCAAAAAGCCATTTCCCAAATATTACAGTCTTTGATCAACCATTTCTCTTTGATGTCCCTCTGTTGATTTCCCGTTGCTAGAGAGATCTCAGGGTTTATGGCTTCTCACCAACATGCAACCAGATAAGTCTCTTCCTGCATGTCATAAATGCATCCATGAGAGTCAACTTACAAAAGGCAATAGCAGGTAATAAAGGATAATAACCTGTCTCTCTAGAAGGATGTCTTAATTAATGGTTTCCTCTGGTCTTTTTATAACATCCTGTGGTTTTCCTCACTGATACCTTGAAAGTTAAAGGTCAAGTCTCACACACTGCTGACTGGTGTGAGAATTTCATACACAGACCATTTATTTATAATACCAATATCATACAGATCACCATAAGCAGAGGGCAGAGCGTCACGGTGGCCATCTGATAAGTAGCTTGGAGTTATGGCTCCAACATTCTAACCAGAAAGAATGGAGCATTTTATTTCAATTGGCATAGTGATTTGTAGATGTGGAAGGATACATTGAAAACTCCCAAATATGTGTTCCGCTATACTCCATTTTTCCAGCTACAGACAGCAAGATGGCTGTAGGCTCCGCCCACAGACATACAAAGTGTCCTCCACGAGAGAAAGTGCAACTCACAAGTAGGCGCTGACTCAAAGGAAGATGCAATTAGGGTCTCTAAGACCAAATTAAAGTCCCACACCAGAACCGGATCTCGGACTCGGAGGTTGCAAAAAGGAGGATGCCCCTTAGGAATCTCCTGGAACTCTCCAGCTGGACCACTATCTTACCCTCTGAAAGGGCACAAAAGGCCGACAGAGTGGCCATGAGGACCTTTATGAAGGAATATCCTAGACCTGAGTCCTACAGGGACAGTATGTAGTCCAGAAGTTTTGGAACTGGACATGTAAAATTATTCAATGCATGTTTAGTACACCAAACAGTAAAACATTTAACATTTTTATAAGAAGTATACAGGGTAGATGGCTTCCTAGCTGCCAACAGTGCATCTACCACCACCGGGGAAACCCTGTAGCAACAGAGTTCTATGTGAAGGTGCATGGACTGAAGATCTGTATGCACCACAGCACCCAGATCCTGTGTTAGCAAGCCCACTTGCAGGGGGAGCAGGAGTGGGGGTTCCACTGCCAATTGTTGGAAAAGTGGAAATCAAATTTGTCTGAGCCAATGAGGAGCTGCCAGAATCAGGGTGGCATGCATGGCCCCCAGTTTGACCAGAACCCTCTGTATTAAAGAGAACAGTGGAAAAGCAAACAGAAACCTCCCTTTCCAAGAGAGGGAACAACACATCTCACCAAAAAACTCCAGACCCTGGAGCAAGTGAGCAGAAACACAGCAGTTTTGCACTGTATGGGTTCGCAAACAGGTCTGTGTCTAGATGGCCCCATTTTTAGAACAGGCCATTCACTGCAGAGTCTGACAGTTCCCAGTCAGGGTAGAGTGCACTGGATTGACTGAAATGATCTGCAAGTGAATTCAGGGTCCCTGACAGGAACACAGCTAAGAGAAATATACTGTGTTCCACTGCCCAGTGCCAAACTGTCATTGCTTCTCTGCAGAGAACATATAAATTAACTCTGTCCTGTCAAATGATGTAATACATCACTGATATACTGTCTGTGTGAATCAACAGCTGTTTTCCTGGAAGGAGGGGAACAAAGGCCTGTATGCCACGTAGAACAGCCCTCATCTCCAGAGTGTTGCTGTGGAGCACTGTATCCAGAAGGCCTCATTGACCCTGTGTCTGGAAAAGGCACAGATGTGCACCCATCCCATCCCTGAGGCATCTGTGGTTATTACCAACAGTAGAAATGGTCAAAGGAATGGTGATCTTTTCTCCAGGTTAGATCTGTTCAGCCACCATAGGAGAGAATGACAAGGAGGAGGTGTGAACTGCATGAGGCACTCCAACTCATTCAAATGCTGAGCCCACTGTGCTCAGAGAAACCTTTGTGGAATTCTCATGTGGAGGCAGGTCATCAGAACTGTCATGATGGCTGCAACCATCGGACGATTAGTCTTAAGAGACAAAGTACAGTTATGTAGGAACTTATCGTAACAGTAGATCTTCGAGAGAAGTTCCTTCAGCAGGTCACCACATACTGAACCAGCACCACCTGGTGTCTGGCCGCACGGCAGACTTTTTCTAGCAATACCTGACGGGGGGCCACTCACCCAATGTCACGTGACCGATGTCAGCGTCACGCTATATAGTGGACGGTCCCCACGCCCGCCCTCCAGTTCTCCTGCTGGAGCCTGGAATAGTCCTGACAGCAGGAGGAAACAGAGCCTGGAGTCCCTAAATAAAAAAGGGGAAAAATGGAAAAAATATGACCTACTGAAGGAACCTCTCTTGAAGATCTACTGTTACGGGAAGTTCCTAAGTAACTGTACTATCTTACTTCGAGAGGGTTCCTTCAGTAGATCATCACATACAGGACTGAATCCCAAGCAGTTCCTCCACAAAGAGACCGAGAGAAACAAGGGAGGAGGAAAAACTCAAACAGCTAAGGAAAACACAGAGTGGAACCAGCCTACGACAGAAGGCCCTGCAGAACAGCTAGGCTGAAACCTGCCCTCCACCTAGAAGCAATGACCAGACTGTAGTGTTTGGTAAAGGTATGGACAGAACTCCATGTTGCTGCTATGCAGATATTGGCTGCTGTAACGTTGCGAAGAAAAGCCGAGGAAGCAGCCATGCCCTTTGTAGAATGACCTCTGATTGGACCCGGCAGAGGCTCGTCATACTTCTGGTAGCAGAAGCGAATACAATTGCCCAACCAATTGGACAGGCACTGCTTAGAAGCAGCTTTGCCCAAAGATCTGGGGGCAAAAGAGACAAACAGTTGGTGATCCTTATGAAACTCTTTCGTACAGTGAGTATAGCATCGGAGGGCATGATGCACATCCATAGTGTGCAGGGGTGCCTCACCTCTATTCGCAGGGAACAGAAAATATATAGGGAACTCCACTGATTGGTTCAGTGTGACCTCCAAAACAACCTTAGCCAAAACTTAGGATTTGTCCTGAGGACCGTCCGGTCCCTATGGAAAATTAAACAGGGTTCATTACAAACTAGAGCCTGAAGCTCCGAAATTCTTCGAGCTGAGGTAACAGCAACTAAAAACAATGTCTTCCTGGACAGGAAGTGTAAATCACAACTTATCGCTGGTTCAAAAGGCAGGAGAGTGAGCTTCTCCAAAACAAAGTTTAAATCCCAAGGTGGTGTTGGGCTGCGGATGGGGGGTTTCAGATGGAGAATTCCTTTCAGAAAATTTTTTGAGACTTCCAACAGAGCCACGGGTTTACCATCCACCAGCTGTGGTACACCGAAATAGCCGAAAGATGGACCTTCGAGGAGGAATAGGATAGGCCCGAATCTGAAAGATGAAGGAGGTATTCCATGACTTGTGGGGCAGAACAAGAGAAAGGGTTCCAATCTTTGGAAACCGCCCAAATAGAAAAACGTTTCCACTTCGTAGCATAGGTGGAATGAGTAGATGGCTTTCTAGCCTCAACAATTATCTGGGCGACCCGAAAGGAGACCCCAAAGCGGGAGACTGCTATGTCTGCAGGAGCCACGCATGAGATGCAGGGTCCTGAGCCCCGGATGGATGAGACGGCCTTGATTCTGTGTCAAGAGGTCATGAGTCACAGGAAGTGGAACTGGTGGTTCCTCCGCTAACTGTTGCAGAAGCGGAAACCAAATCTGTCTCAGCCAGAGGGGGGCAATGAGGATCATCCACGCCTTCTCTGCCTGAAGCTTGAGAAGAACCCTCTGGAGAATGGGAAACAGACGGAAGGCATACTAAAATGTCCTTGTCCAAGAGAGAGACAACGCGTCATGCCAGAAAGCACCATGCCCTGGAATGAGCGAGCAAAAACTGTGAATGTGTTGAATGGGGGATGCGAAAACATCGAGATTGGGACGTCCCCACCTTAGGAAGAGAGACTCTGCCACTTCCTGACTTATTTCCCATTTGTGACTGTGGGTTCAACATCTGCTGAGACTGTCCGCCAGGACGTTTTGGATGCCTGGAATGTGTAGGACAGATCATGCTGGACTGCCCAGTTCCACACTCTCATCGCTTCCCTGCAGAGAGGGTACGAGCGAGTTCCTCCTTGTTTGTTGACATACCAAACTACTGACATGTTGTCCATCTGCATAAGCAGTGATCCCTTGGGGAGAAGGGTCTGGAACGCTTGAAGCACGTAAAAAGACCGCTCTCATCTCCAGGACGTTGATATGCAACAACGCCTCTGAGCTGGACCAAAGTCCCTGTGCTTGGTGTTCCCCCAAATGTTGGGAGGTCTGCAATGCGACTGACATGAGGCAATGGTGGGAAAGAACTGGAAGGCGGGCATGGGGACTGTCAACTATATAGCGTCATGCTGACATCAGTCACGTGACATCAGATCGATGGTCCCCCATCAGGTATTGCTAGAAAAAGTCTGCCGTGTGGCCAGATGCCAGGTGGCGACAGTCCAATATGTGATGACCTATTGAAGGAACCCTCTTGAAGTAAGATCAGGGGGATACATAATCACTAGACATAACCAGCTGAGCCTGTGCCACTAGTGCCGTGGCACAGTTGAAGGGCAGAAATGTCTGACCCAAGCCTGTGTCCAGAGCAACTCCAATGTACTGGAGATGTTGGCAGGAGGTAAGGACTGACTTTGGTTCATTGACCAATATGCCCAGTTGGTCGAACAGATTTCTGGTCCAAAATATTGTGTACACTATTGCTTCCCTGGATGGGGCCTTAAATAGCCAATTGTCAATATACGGGAAGATATAGAGACCCTCCCTCCAGAGGGCTGCAGCAACTGCAGCAAATCCTTTGGTAAAGACATGCAGTGCAGAGCATAAACTAGAGGGCAAAACATGAAACTGGTAGTGAGAGCCATGTAGCATGAATTGCTGATACTTTCTGATCCTGACGTGAAGGTAAGCGTCCTGCACATCCAGCACAACTATTCAGTCCCCTTGCAACCGTAGGGGTAATGGCAACTGGAGGGACACCATTCAGAACTTTTGGTATTCTATGTACACTTTCAGGTCCCTCAGGTCCAGAACAGGCCTTAAATCTTCTGTCCACTTTGGAACCAGAAAGTACTGGGAGTAAAAACCCTGGTTCATTTCTGCAGCCAGAACTACTTCTATAGCCCTTTTGTGAAGGAGGGATTGAGCCTCCTCCAGGAGAAGGGCAAAATGTCCCAGAGGATATCAGTTTGGCAATGGAGCTGTAACCAGAGGAATAGTAAGAAGCTCTAGGGCATGTCCTTGCTGAACAACCTCTAGAACCCAGGCATTTGTTGTGATTTCCCTCCATTTTTCTAGAAAGAGGGAGATTCAGACGACTACTAGAACTTCTTGTGGCAGTGAGGCCAGAGGCAAGGGAGGGGAGTCAGAAAGCAATGGGGGCAGCAGGGGCTCTGGTGATGGTCTGAGCTTTGGTAAGGTGGGCATGGGCACCAGGGGCAGGTAAGTGGCCTAGGAGGTAAAGGGCCAAGGCCTATGAGGTCCACTGCCTAGGCTTTTGGAATGACCTTTGCCAGGATGGGCAAACAGCCAAAGAAAAGAACTATGACCCCTTCCCCTGTTTGTTTTAAGATTCAAAGTGTGCAGTGACCTGAGAGTTATTCTTGAAGTCTGCAGATCCAAGTGTTTTTAACATAATTTCCAAATAACTGTTTCCCTTTGAAAGGAGCATTCATTACTGATTGTTGCACATCAGAGGAAAAAACAACCACCCTGAGCCTGGAGGGGTGCCTAATACAGATACCTGAGGCAGCAGCCCTGGCAGCTGCATCAGAAGTATCATATGCTGAACTTAGCAGATGCTTTCCTGCCTCTTGGCCATTAGCAATTGTTTGTTGAACCAATATCTTGTCCTAGACCTCAGGCAATTTTTCAGCCAGAGTGCCCAAAGTCTTCCATAGGCAATTCTGATATTTAATCATGTATGCCTGATAGTTTGCAATCCTTAGGCCAAGGGGTAGTGGAGGCAAAAGTCCTCTTGCCCATTTCATCCAGCTTCCTTGACTCCTTGTCCAGGGGCAGGAAGCTCAAGTGCTTAGGCACTTTAGCTCTATCATAAGCAGCCATTATGACCACAGGATCTGTATCAGGATGTGATGAATAATATGGCTTAGCAGTAGGGGCAGGATATCGTTCATTCACCTTTCTGGGAACAGCAGGCAGCTGTGCAGGCTTATGCCAGATTGTCAATGTAGCATCCTCTAGGGCTGAATGCACTGGAGGAATAATGACTGTTAAGAGAGGCAGAGACTTCCAAGAACGCAAAGATTTCTCTTGGAAGAATCCTCCTCCTCCTCCTCAGCTTTAAACCCTAATTTGGCCCATCATTTTAATGAAGGCCTGGAATGAGGCATCTTCGGGGGAGATCTGGATGTACTCGTCACACTCCCTTCAGAGCAAGAAGATAGAGTACAGCTTCAGCCAACCACATCTATTATTTCCTCTTCCATGCATTCTGGATTATATTTCAGTTTGTGGTCGATATCTGCCAGTATAGGCTGTGGGTCAATGACAAGAGGAGGAACTGAACACAGTGCCATCGATGGATGACCTGCTGATGGTGGTCCATCTGAACCTGGACAGAAGGCAGGGGCAAAATACTGAAGCATCGATGGAGCAACCAACAGACCAGAAGAAGGCGCCAATAACAGAGTCATTGACGACGATAGCATTATGCGCTACAACAGCTCAGACACTGTCTGATCGAAAACCTGAGTATCAACAGAGCCCGGAGAGGGTGTTGATGGCTTTTGTGTCAACGGAACAGTGCCTACCAGAAAAACAAGCTGCGAATCCCTACGTGGGGAAGACAATCCGATGCTGGACCCTGACCCTGGTATCTGTAAGACAGTTGGGGGGCAGCAGAACCCACAGCTGTAGCCAGGGCCCGGTCTTTTTCCAGTGACTTACCCATCTAACTGGTGACCAGGAAAGGTCAGGAGAAGCTTCTTTTGTATTCAGTACTTCTCTCTGTCAGCATGGTGATGTTTATCTACCAATTTCAATGACTTTTCCTTGTCTTTTCTCTTAGAGGAGTCTGCACAGTATTCCGTGATATGGGCAACTCAAACTGAGCACCTGCAATTTGAGCAGCAGTGCAACTTAAGCGACACTGTCGTTTCAGCGAGTGCAAGTGTTGCCATGAGGTTCGTGTCAAAGTAAGCCTCAGAGTTTGTTAATTTAAGGTAGGAGGGTGCAGGGACAAAGCCCCCACATAAAATGTGATGTATATTGCCCCCTCGAATAGGAATGCTGGCTCCATCGTTGTTTGGGCAATGCTGTAACCGACATTGATGTTTTTACTTTCAGTGATATTGTGTTCGCATCTGTTATTGGTGCTCTTTTGAGTCACTGTTATTACATGGAACCATCTGTACTGACCACCATTGAGTGTGGAGACAGACAGGCCAATGGCAAACCAGGAACAGGAGTGAATGATGATGGTGAAGCCACTTTCATTGTAGCCTGTTTCTCCATTTTTTGTACAAACAGAACATTTTCTAAAACTTTCCTTTGATGTGTCCAGGCTGCTTGGTTAAAGCTTAGGCACATTTTGTAGACCTTAACATTATGGTCTGTGCCATGGCAATGGATACAAACAGAGTGAAAGTTGTCTCTGTAAATCTTCATGGAGTTGCAACAGCAGAACAAAGGTTCTTTGTCTGTTCATTTCACAAAATATAATTTAAAATAACAAACAGAACTAAATATACAGTGAAAGCGAAATACTTGCAAAAGTTCAACGACGTTCTTCGGGGTGAAGTGGATCGACGAGTGGTTGACAGTGGGAGAAAGAACTGAGGATGCTGTGGACACCAGTGTTATTCATACTCCAAGCAGTACCTGTGAGGCCAGGTCTAGGACCTATTTAGGGAGACAGATTCTGAAATACAGCAGTATCAAAGCTGGCATCCCTTCTTGGTTGAAAGTACATATATTAAGAGAAATGGAGGTGTGTACTGTAGACTATGTAGCTGCTTTGTACACCTCAAACAAAGATGCTGTGTATGCCTTACAGCTGCCACTGAGGTACTAGATGTAGCACTTGTGGAATGTGCTCTCAGCTCTTTTGGTAACTCTCTACCAGATTTAGCATAGCAGAAGTCAAGTCAAAAGACAACCCAAAAAGAGACTTTCTCAGCAGGCATGCTGTTTCCTACCTCACCATAAGTGACAAACAGCTGTCTATTGTCAGTTTTGAACTGTCTAGTTCTTTGCAGGTAGAAACTTAAATCCCTTTTACAAAATGGGTTTAGAAAATCCTACATTCTGATTGACTGCTAGCCATATGTAATTATGCTAAACTCTGTGGGAGGATGGATAGTGACGAGGGAATAAAGAAAATGCAGAGAGACTTGTAGAACGTTGAGAGGTGGTCAAGAGTTTGACAGTTGAGATTCAATGCAAAACAAGTGCAAGGTGATGCACCTAGGGAACAAGAACCCCAGGACGGTGTACTGGATGGGAGGAGTGAGACTCAGTACCGCAGCTGAGGAACAAGACCTTGGAGTTACCATCAGTGACTCCTTAAAGCAATCAAATAATTGCAATAAGGCTTAAAGCAAGGCAAACAGGATGTTTGGATGTTATCAGAGGGATACCAATAGCTGAAAGGTACTTAATACCTCCCTTGTATTGATCCTTTGTGAGGTCACACCTCGAGTACTACAACCAGTTTTGGGGTCCTCACCACAGGAAGGAGAGGCATAGGCTCAAGATGGTGCAATGTAGGGTAACAAAAATGATTCATGGCCAGTAGGGTATGTCCTATGAGGAGTGCCTCAGGGTAATGAACATGTACTTACTGTAGACAAGAAAGAGAAAGGAGAGGGAAGATATGGTAGAGACCTTCAGATTCCTAAAAGGAATTAACAACGTGAACTGCAGGGAACTACTTAACTTGAATCCCAGCTTGTGGTCATGAGTACAATCTAACAGGAGAGAGGTTCAGGAGGGATGTGAGGAAATACTATTTTATAGAAAGGGTGGTGGAACCGTGGAACAGGCTGACAGCAGAGGCGGTGGTTGCAGAAACCGTTAGTGGTTTTAACTATGGCTGGGACAGAAGGATACAGTGGTTGCTCAGGGCATCAGAATCGGGAAAGAAAATGGAGTGGGGTGAGGAGGGCTAGGACACCGGAGAAACAGCAAGCCTTAGGGCTAAATAGGGAACTCTGGCAGACTGGATGGACCTTTGTTTTTTTTCTGCCGTCACTGTCTATGTCTCTGTGCTACTACCAACACCTAAAAAAGGTGCATTTCTACCTCTGTTGTTTTACCTCTTGCCACTTTATCGATCATATCAGTTAGTCATCTAGAAATTTTACTTTAAAAATTATTTACATTTTTTAATCCTCCCTCCAAATTATAGGACTATTTTCCTTCTTGTAAGACTGTTTCAATACATTCAACAAGTCACTTCAAAACCATAATAATTTCTTCAGTACTATATATTTTTTACCATCCTAAACTCATTTTATAAGTGTAACAAGACACTCTAGGGTGATGGTAATAGTGCCCTGAATACACTTCTAGGGACTGAAAGCACTCAGCCTGTTGACTCGTGTTTTACTTGCCCCCTGAGTGTGTGTTCATGGCACTACTATCAACAACCTGCTGTGTCTTATTGCTTACTTTACATCTAGGGTATGAAGTTTCTCCTTCCCTACTGTACACCGAAGTGTGGCTTCACAAAAACACAATGTTACACACTGATTTATGAGAAATGAGGAAACCCCCTTTAGTGGAAACTTTACATTTTTTCTGGGCACTTCCCTATCACCATGAAATACAATAAAATTAGGGTCTATACATAGTGCTTGCAACTTACTGACCCTCCTTGCAGAAGTAATGGGCACAAAAAAACACAGTTTTCCCGGTCAAATATTTCATCTCTGATGAGGACAAAGGTTCAAAGGGTGGATTCATCAGTTGTGAAAGTATCAGGTTCAAAACCCGTGGTGAGACTGGTTCCCTTATGGGATGTACAGATGGTTCAAACCACTGAAAATCCTTCTGAACACAGGATGAGCTGCAAGGGATTTTTCTCTCCATGTAGATTTAAAGGCAGAGATAGCTTCTAAATCTACTTTAAAGGTGCAAGTTATAGCCATTGCATTTCTAGATGCAATAGGTAATCCAAAATTACTGACGTGTCCACTGGTCCTCCAGGAACATGATGAGAGTCACATCAAATACTGAATTTTTTGTTTTGAAACACAGGTTTTCCAGGTTGCTTGCTTTCTAGCAACCTCTCAAACTTCTAGAACTTGGTTTGGGAGGTTTAAATTGAAGTAGTCTAACTCCTCAGGGACCACGCTCTCGGATGTAGGGATCTGAGGTCTGGGTGAGACACCCTGCCCTGGGACAGAGTCAGTAAGTCCTGTCTCAGTGGCAGGACTAGCTGCACTTTCTGTGACACTGTCAGTTCTGTTGTCTATAGCCATAGTGGTTGCATGCGTGGCAATAATCTTTTTAGCGGCATTTTTAAAAGCCTTATTGTGGTATGCATACTTTTTTTGTCAAGGTCAATCCCAGTTTACTCATAAATTCTGCCTCCTCCACATCCACTTCTGTTTCGGTGGTAAGTAAGTTAAGTGTACCAGACATTTGTATGAGAAATGCTGAGTGGGATGAATAGGCCTTGTTCACACTTTGTAGGGAACCAAATTCTTCCTCAATAGTATGCTAGGGGAAATCAGTTCCTGCTTCTCTTTCGTCTCAAAAATGTTCTCAGGATGGAGAGTAGGAGGCACATGTGAAGCAGATTTTTCAAAACTCTGCATTATTTTGAAAAAAAAAAAACCCCAAAAAACAACTACAGCTGCTGTTTAATGTCCTCCAAAGACAGCATGCAGTATTTATGTCTGGCACCCATTCCTCCTTTTGCTTTTTAAGCAAAGGAACCTCAAGGTACTTTTCTGCATGCTTTTTTCCAGCTGCTGTACTTGGTGTTCAGAAAGTGTTTTTTGTGTCTTCTAGTTGCCATCAGCGCTATTCAGAGTGGTCTTGGCTGGCAACCCTGTGATCTACACAGGAAGATGGCTTTGCAGCTTTTTCTGTCTCCTTGGGTGCCAGAGACAGCTACTCTTTACCAGATGAGTACTTTACAGCTTTTACAGCTCCTTGGGTGCCACAGACTGCAACCAAGACCTAGAGAGATACAGTGAGCTGCTCTTTTTTTCCTTCTTTTCAGACAGAAAACCTTGCAAAGTTCACAATTTTTAAAATCCTGGCCTGGTCCCAAACAATCACAGCAAAGGCTGTGGCAGTCTGTATTTGCCAGCCAATGCTTGCAGGAGATACACTGTTTAAATCACGTAGGCCCTGTTTTCTTTTAGGCTTTCCCATCATGTAAATTTGATTGGAAGCAAAAAAAAAATTGTTTAATGAGTTGTACTGAAGAAAAAAGTACAACCATTTTAAAATTAATGCCCAGTTTAGACAAAATGTATTTTTGTGCCATTTGGAAGCAGAGGACGGTGAAACATGTGGTTCTTCAGATTATGAGAATCGCTTGGGAATAGGTTAAAAAAAAAAAAAGATAATTTAACAGAGGGTATCAATTAAAACTTAGAACTTTTACAAAATAATAAAACAGATGTCAAAATTAAGAAGACTCCGACACAGTGACTGGAACAGGACTATGTGGCAGCTGATCTCGTCAGGAGAGAAATAAATTTAACATTGGGGAGTAACTTTCAGCATGACCACACTGTACTGTTTGAAAATATTGTAAAGTTTCATCTCCAGGGCAACTCTTCAGGGTTGAGATGATGCAGATTGTATGACATCACAAAAACAACATCATTAGAGGCCACCTGTTTTAGCAGGCTGAAAGCAGAAGAGTAAAGAGAGAAGAAAATCTGGGGAATTATTCCATGAGAAAGACAGTAGGAGAACGGCACTGAAACTTCCTCTCCTGGCATTTGCACAGCAGAACTGCACTAGAAGTTATATAGCACCAGCACTCCTGCACCACCTAGCAGCCAAGGTTTGTTTTTTTAATCTTTTGTCAATAAATGTCACAGCAACTGCACACCTACCTCCTTCTACTTCACTCCTCAGAGGCCTTGACTGAACTGCTCCCACCAGTCTCAAAGGGCATACTACTACCTTAGTGTGAGTCCAGTCTTCCAGATATCCAAAGCAGGAAGAACCCCCTCCCCATGGGCTCCAGAGGTGTAGACTCCTCCAGGCATCACACTAATTTTGTACAATAACCAGGATTGGGGGGGGTGACCCTGGAGCAGGTGACATGGGAGCACACACAGCTCCTTCATGTTCCCAGATGTGCATTTTTTCTTAATTTTTGCTGGCTTTTCTGCCTCCGTTGGTGTAGCCTATGAACACTAGCCATGATCATCCTACTGTCTGGGGTGGCTAACATCACATGGACTCCCACAATATCAAGGCAACTTCTATAGCCGCTGTAGGAGGGGCTGTGCATTGGAACACTTGGCTCCCTCCCCCTAGGGGTGGTGCACAAAGCCTCTGCTTTGTGCTCTAGATTCCCACCACCCAGGGTGGGGGAGTCTGAATTGCTGCTTGATCCCGAGTCTCCAGAAGTGCCTCTGGGTCAGGCACAAGACACAGTGACTAAGCGCACTTATTTAGGGCTGGCCATGTGTTGCAGCAGCAGTGCTATATGCTGACATCTTGGAGACATGCGGTCACATGCAATCCCCTTAATCCTACACTGGAGTCGACTGATGGTTGGGTGCATCTCAGAGCTGAGTGGCTTGGGACAAGCAGAGTTCAACTGTGGATTCCAGGGGAAGCGGAGTCTGAGGAGTCAAAAGGACACTGACTGGATTCACATAACACAGAATCACTTACTGCTGCCATGAGAGAAAGATGGGTGGAGCTTCTGCAGCTAACACAAATTAAACTTTTTGTCAGTCACTAAAACTCAGTCTCAACTGCACCTGGTCCAAGAGGTCTTACCTACTCATGTACACCCTGCCACCAGACACACACACACACACACACACCTTGTGGCTGTGTAAAGCACCAGACCAGCCAAATCTCTTTTTCCAGAAATGAAGTTTGAACAAAACAACATTATTATTTTTTTAATGGAGAAGTGGTATTACCTGATAACCTGTCCTCCTGTAACATTTTCTAACATGTCACAAAGTGTTAGAAAAATTCCCCTCACAGCCTTTAGTTTGTGGGATGCCTCAGAGACTGGATACTGGTATAGGATTTCTTGCTGCAAAAAACAAAGACAGACAAACCACTAATGCTAGTAGTAAAGAATCAGTTTACTGCATGTCTGGAAAATAAAACACATAGTTAAAGTCACAAAAGTACCAGAAGTTATATCACATTTATTTGAACATTCATGTCAAAATGTAATACATGTATTTTTTTTATTTTGTTGCAATCAAGCGTTTTCTTATAACCTTATCACAAAGCAGCCCTGTCCCTGAATGTGCTACTAACACCTTCTATAGCGAACAAAAAAGAAAGCACACCACTCAGTCAGCAATAAAAAATAGGGACCATAAGTTTATTTACTCACGTACTCAGATGCAAAATTCAGGACATACTGTTGAAAAAAACCATCAATAAGTGCAGCCATGCTGTGCTCACATAGATTGCTGGGACAGCAAGGGGAGACAGGAAACCGCCATGTTTGTACTTCAACCGGTTTCACTGTGCGCCTCTTTAGTGAGTAACAGTCAGTGTCTCTGATTTACCCTTTATGTGAGGTGATTTAAAGTGACAGTAACCTTGTAAAGCAGCAGTGACTGTGGCAACCTGTTTCATTAACTGCAAAAGCAGTGCAATCATGAGAGCAGTGTCATTGTTCAAACCATAAACAAAATAAGTGTTGAGATCATAAACTGTTAATATGGTTAAAAATATACAATTGTAACAGGATCACATGGTTTCTTAATTATTGCACACCATCTCCCTATTTCATATGTGAAGATATGGAGCAAAACATACTGTATATACATAATCTACTACAGTTCTCACTAGTTTTAGATGTATAATAACCGGATAGTAAACTAAGACTGATGTTGAACAATTATCAGACTGGGACTAATTCAATTCTAGTCTTGAAATCAACTATACATGAAGCTGTTAGGGAACACTAGCAAAGTACAGTTACGTAAGAACTTACCGTAATAGTAGATCTTCGAGAGGATCTCTTGCAGCAGGCCACACCGGTAGGACCGCCAGGCACTAGGACCACACGGACAACTTTCAAGCTAGCAGTCTACCAGAGGAGGCTGTCCACCTCTGATGTCACACTCTGACGTTTGCCTATCCTATAAGAGTGGGTGGTCCCCATAGCCTCCTCAGGTCTCCTGACAGAAACCAAAATCAGAACCCCATTAGGGAAACTGAGGAGGTAGCTGAGGTAATCACAGAACAAAAGGAAAGCAGAGGAATCTCCTCCATGGACGAGGACAGCAAGACAGGAGGCAAAAAGGCCACATGAAAAAAGCAAAGGGGGAAGGAGGGAAGGAAATGCACGACCTGCTGCAAGAGATCCTCTTGAAGATCTACTGTTACGGCAAGTTCTTACATAACTGTACTATCTTACTTCAAGCGTATCTCTTGCAGCAGGTCACACCAGTAGGATGAGTTTCAAGCAGTTCTAACAAAAACTGACAGACAAACCGGGTGGTTGGTCAAAAAGACCAACAAAAGAAGGCCTTGTAGAACTGCAATGCCTGTGACTAAAGACGATGTCAAAACTTTAATGCTTGGTAAAGGTATGGACAGTGCTCCAGGTAGCAGCTTCACAGATCTCTGCAGCTGAAACATTATGGAAACATTCCACTGACGTGGCCATACCTCTGGTGGAGTGGCCATATTTCCTGTAACAGAAAATAATGCAATTAGCCAACTCTTTGGATAAACACTGTTTGCACATTAGAATGCCCTCTTTCCCAGGGGCAAAGGAAACAAATAATTGTGAGGACTTCCTGTAGTCCTTTGTCTGTTGTGTACAGTACCACAAAATTCTATGCACATCCAAAGTATGAAGCAATGCTTCCCCTGGATTAACATGCTCAGGATAATAGACAGGCAGGTGGAAGGATTGGTTCAGAGTAATCTCAGACACTGCCTTAGGAAGAAACTTAGAACTGGTCCACAAAGACACCCTGCCCCTGTGGAAAAATCAAACATGGCTGCTCACACGAGTGCCTGAAACTCAAGAAATCCTTCAAGCAGAAGTAATAGCAACTAAAAATAATGCTTTCCAGGACAGATAGCATAGCTTGCAACTCGCGGCAGGTTCAAATAGAGGCAGGATGAGCTTTTCCAACACAAAATTTAAGTCCCAAGCCAGGACCGGATTGCAGATCAGAGGCTTCAAGTGCAGAATACCTCTCAAAAATATGCAAGAAACATCAAGTTGAGCCACAGTACAGCCATCAACAGGTACATGGTATACAGAGATGGCGAAAAGATGTACCTTGATGGAGGAGTACTTCAGACCAGAGTCTGAAAGGGATAGCAAGTACGCCAAAATCTGATTCACCAGGCAAGTGGAAGTGGTCTAAGTGGTGTGCAGCAGCCCATATAGCAAAATGCTTCCACTTCGTAGAATATGAGGCCCTGGTGGACAGTTTCCTAGCTGCCACCAAGACATTTGCCACATTAGGAGACACCCAAACCTACCAATGGCTATATCCTCAGGAGCCAAGCATGAAGGTGGAGAGATTTGAGGTCCGGATGGACTAGGGTGCCCTGCTCCTCGGAGAGCAAGGCTGTACAATGGGGCAGGGCCACTGGAGGTTCCACTGCCAACTGCTGAACCAAAGGAAAGCAGATCTGACAAGGCCAGAAGGGAGCGATGAGGATCATAGTCACCTTTTCCATCTGAAGTTTGATCAGAACCCTCTGAAGGAGTGGTAGGGGAAGGAAGGCAAATAGAAACTTCCCTTTCCAAGACAGGGATAACGCGTCTCACCAGAAAACTCCAGGCTCTGGAGCAAACAAGCAGAAAAGTGGCAGTTTTGCATTGAGTGGGGATGCAAAAAGGTCCAACTCTGGATGACCCCACTGGTCGAACAGGTCTTCCACCACAGATGTTAGAAGCGCCCACTCGTGAGCTCGAGATTGAGACCGGCTTAGACTGTCTGCCAAGACATTTTGTTTGCCGGGAACATGCACGGCCCAGAGTAACAGGCCATGGTCTATGGCCCAATACCAGACTCTAATCACTTCCCGATACAGGGAGTAGGAATGAGTACTGTACCCCCTTGCTTGTTGATATAATGGACCATGCTGAAATTGTCCGATTGAATCAGCAGTGGGCCAGGGGACAGCCCAGTCTGGAAGGCCTGCAAGGCATACAGAACACCTCGCATCTCCAGGACATTTATGTGGGGATCCGCTTCTGCCTTGGACTACGTCCCTTGAGTCTGGTGAGCCCCTAGGTGGGTCCCCCAGCATAGGCCTGACGAATCTGTGGTAAGGATCTACTGTGGGGGTGGAATGACAAATGGTACCCCTCTCAGGAGGTTGCTGAGCTCTAGCCACCACAACAGCATGCTCCTGACTTGATCTGAGACCAGGACCGGTTGTTCTAGGTCATCTGTGCATTGGTCCCATTGGACCTGCAGGGTCCACTGAGGAACTCTCATGTACAGCCTGGCTAGAGGATCCATAACTATTGCTATTGCCGTGAGAACCAGGAGACGCAGAAGGGCCCGAGCAGGAACATGCCGGCTGGAATAAAGCTGATGGGCTTGATGCATCAAACACTCTGCTCTGTCTTGAGGCAGGAAGGCCATCCTTTGGGCCATATCCAGCACCACCCCTATGTACTGAAGTCGCTGGCAGGGGGTCAGAGGCAACCTAGGCAGATTGATAGTGGTTCCCAAATCCTGAAACAGGCGTCAGGTATGAGAAAGGGTTTGGAGCAGATGCTCCCTGGGTGGAGCTGCTAGCAGCCAGTCATCCAGATAGGGGAAAACAAAGAACCCCTGCCATCTGAGAGTAGCTGCCACCACTGCCAAACACTTGGTGAACACCCGAGGGGCTGAAGATAAGCCAAATGGAAAGACTCTGAACTGGAAATGGGCTCCCTGAAAATGAATCAGAGGAAGCACCTGTGGGAGACGCAAACCTTGATATGCAGACAGGCATCGTACATATCCAGGGAGCAAATCCAGTTCCCTTGGTGTAACAGAGGCAGTAGACCCTGAAGGATGACCATTCTGAATCTCTTGTATTGAATGAACAGGTTCAGTTTGCTGAGGTCCAGGATGGGACAGAGGTTTCCCATCCATCTGGGAACCAGGAAGAAGTGGGAATAAAACCCATTCCCTTGCTGGGACTCTGGAATGGGTTCTATGGCCTTTTTTCAAACTTTCATCCCAGGTCAGGGGGACGTGACCTAGAGGGTAGGAAGACTGAACTGGGGATTATCCATGAAGCCACTCTAAAAGTTCCAGGAAGTGTCCGTGCTGATGAGCTGCAGCACCCAATTGTCTGAAATGATCTCACCGCCACCTGGCCAGAAGGAGGAAGAAGCAACCCCAGACCACCTCCTGCTTTTCTGGAGGAAGAGGTCCAGCAAGAAGTCAGGAAGGGGAGCAGCCACAGCAGGGGCTGCGGAAGCTCCATGAGAGCTCTTGCTGGTGGAGGGGGAAGGGGTGGGCAGAGCAGTCGCTATCATCTGCCGCGTTCCCTGAGGTTTGGCCAACACCCAGGTCTGTCTCTGGGTGGCCTGAGGAAAGAGTGCCCTTTGCCTGGATGTGGGTTGCATATAATACATGGAATGGACTGATCTCAAGGTGCGTCCAGATGCCCATATGTGGGTGAGGATATCTTCCACATCCCCAATGAACAATCTGTACCCTCTAAAGGGGTTATTCACGATGGACAGCTGGATGTCTTGGGTGAACCTGGACACCTAGAGCCAAGCGTGTCGGTTCAGACAAATGCCGGTTGCCACCTGTGCTGATGCATCCACAGCATCTTAGGCCGCCCGGAGCAAGTGGGTACCGACATCAGAGGCTGACTTGAGGGCCCCATGGCCTGTTGCTTGGTAGGGTCATTAGCTAAAAATCAGATGGCATCCCTGGCCTGATCCCATACAACATTTTGATACTGAAGCATGTGAGCCAAGTAGTTCAGGGCGCAGATCTCCAGAGTAGAAGAGGCGAACTTCTACTTGCCCAGGAGGTCCAACCAATGAGACTATTTTTGGGTGGCAATGAGCTAAGATGCTTAGTCCATTTAGTGCAGTCATATGCAGCGTTTATCACCACAGAGTCCACCTGGGCCTGTTCCCCGAGAAAGAGCTTCCCTGCAGGGCATTGTACAGCCTATCAACCTTCTTGGACATGGCTGGGATCATATTTTGCTGATACCAGGGAGCCACTGTGGCATCCTCATAAGTGTCTATTAGAGAAGGGACCACCAGTGGAGGAGTTTCCAGCTGCTGAAGGTAGGTGGCAACCTGGCGATGCTCGGGATCGTGCTCCTCCATCTTGAATCCCATGGTCTCTTAGATGTGCCATATAATGCCCGTAAAGGAGGGGTCATCTGGCAGAGACTTGGAGACACACCTAGGGGTGCTCTCACCCTCAGAGGGGCCTAAAGAGGTGGTAGGCGAGCTACTAACATCACTGTCGTCACCCTTGTCGGCGTCCAGGTCATTGTCGTCATCAAGCAGATGAAGATCAGGGTAGTACTCATCTCCCTCCTTTGCGGGATGCCTGGGGGTATGAGCCGGTCTAGAAGGCAGAGTGGGGTGCAGGAGCACTGGAGTGGAAGGTGCCAGAGAAGGCCCCTGAGGGACAAGAAGCACAGGACTCTGAGGCTGGGGGACATGTGATCTCATAAAACCTGAAAGAGAAGTAAGTAGGCCTTGCAAATCAACAGTGATCCATGTTGGTCCAGCAAGTGCGGGGTAAGGGCAGGCCTGTGTCAGTCCTGTGAGTGCCAGCTGGGGGTAAAGCGGCACAGGCCCTGCAGGCGCTGGATGTGGGTAGGCCGGCACTGGGCCAACAGGTGTTGGTTGAGGATAGACCAGCGCTGGGCTGACAGGCATTGGCTATGGATAGGTGGGCGTAGACCCAACGGGAGCCAGCTGAGGCAAGACCAATGGAGGCCCAACAGGCGTCAGAAGAAACAAAGCCAATGAGGGTCCAACAGGCACCAGCTGAGGGAGAACAGATGCCAACAAGGAAGGAGCCCTAATAGGTGAAAGCGGAGGAGAGCTCAGACTCAGGGATCCACCAGTATCTTGAAGCACCTGTCCTGAGGCCAGACAGCGAGTGGGGGACCCCGTGAGAGAGGCCATTGCAGGGGTTGGGAGCAGTGGGCGGGAGTCAGGAGGAGGCCTGGCTATCACTGAAACCATGCCAGCTGAAGAAACGCCAGTAGATCCAGCATGCTGTGCGCCCACAGAAAGCAAGGGCCTGAGCAGCAGGGCCTGGGGGGCAGGGAGTGAACCCTTCCCAAAAAGGCCTCTGTCTGAAATAGTAACAGTGGTGGAAGGCAGTGCTGATGGTAGCCCTGTAGGTAAGAGGGCATGTGTGGCAGATGAGGCTGACCCCTTGGAGGATGAAGGCCCCTTCACGTTCGACGAGACTGCGACCAGGAGGAGGAGAAGGAGGAGGAGCAGGGCCTATGTTGCAGTGTTTGTGTTTCTCACTAGCCTTGTCCTGGGATTTCAATGACTAGGAGCCTGAGAACTGAGCCGGGGAGACCACGGAGCTCCTGGGCTGCAGCTCCCTTTCCATGGAGGCAACCTTCTGCTGCAGGAGAAGGTTCTCTAAGGTCAGCTGGCAGTAATGGCACCAGGTGGCCTGGTTGAAGCTCTGGCAGATCTGGCAGGCTTTAACATCATGAGCTGGGCCTAGGTAGCAGACACAAGCAGAATGGCTGTCCTTTTCTGGGAGTTGTTTTCCACAGGCACACTTGGTTTTGGAGTGATCCAAGGTCAAAGTCGGTTTAGAAGACATAAAAGAAGAAAAATAACAGAAACACTGAAAGCACGCGGAAATGGCGGTCGACTGAAGTTGTGGCAGTTTCCAGAGGTCCGATGTGCATTGGTCGACAGTGGGAAAAGAACTGAGGAGGCTCTGAGGGCTGCCCACTCTTATAGGATAGGCCGATGTCAGATGGTGACATGGAAGGTGAGCAGCCACCTCTTGTAGACTGCTAGCTAGAAAGTCTACTGTGTGGTCCCAGTGCCTGGCGGCTAAGTACTACTGGTATATATAGCCTGCTGCAAGAGATACCCTTGAAGTAAGATCATTATAATTTGTATTCGTATTTTACATGAAGTCTGTTTTTGTGTTACTGTGCTAAACTAATTAGGAGTCCCGAACCCAATTCTGGTGTGCAACCAGATTGCTACACTTAGGGAAGGTAATACTGGTATCAAGTTTCCTTTGCAGATTCCTAAATGGCAGGCTTAACAATTGTGCTAGGCATCTAACTGCATCTATATATATTTTTTTTTTCTTGCAAAAAAACTCTGTTAATGCACCATTTAGGGCTATAGGCAAATGTGGCTTTGTTGGGGTTGTCAGCCCTAAAACTCACCCCATTCTGTGTACTCCAGAAACATACACGCCTAATGTGGCGAGCCTTAGTGCTGACGACCCCAACGAAGACTGCACTCCCAAAGTCACATTTCCCAACTTTTGTGATTTTAGTCATAACCCTTAATGGCGCATTAACAGAGATTTCTTGCAAAGAATTTTCTTACTTTTTGAGAAGTTTTTGAGATAGTGTAATCATATCCTTAGTTGTCATCCCTCCATAGTTGGAAACAGTATTTGACCCCTCATGAAAATGGATTTTCCCCAAAAGAAAAAGGATTCCTTTTTTGTTTCATCCAGCTATTTAGAAGTGCTTACTAAGCATGCTCTGAACCAGAATTTCCAAATGTTGAGCAATGGAAAGGACAAAATACGAAAACACAAATGAATACTAGTGCCTGCCAGGCATTTATAGTAGAAACATTCTGTTACATCAAACAAAATCTAAACACTGCCGAAGACAGGACCACCTTTCATACATAGGGCCATTATTTTTTTGTTTAAAAACGGTTTAAGGTCCCATTCATCATTTAGTCCTACAGGTTTTGCACTTCTGACCTTGAATATCCATTGGCTCACTTTCTGTAAGAGTGTACTCTTTCTGTTACCCCCATACTTTGGTGTTGGTACAAATTCAATATCCATAAACTTTAAACCCTTGGGGTCAGGACCATGGTGTTCCAAAAAGTGAATTCCAACTGGTTTAGTGAAGTCCAACTGGTTTGTCCACCCTCATATAGCTGAGAGATCCAATATGCTCCTGTATGTGTGTTTTCAGGCATCCAATGGTGTGCATTGTATACAGTACAGGGAGTTACAGGGGCACCAGAACACATACACAACAAATGTGGTGTCGCAAGTGATACTCTCTCTATCAAATTTTAAAGTAGGGTCTCGTGGATGTACAAAACAGTTACCAATCTGGCAATATTCACAAATATTGCATTGCTTACACCTATGCATGCCTTTAGGTTTGCTAGGTAGCCAATTCCAATGAGAGCTGGGGTCAAAACTGGCAGTGAGCCTGATGTGGACTAGTTTGTCTCTCAGATTTGCTGCTCTACTAAAACTAATCCTGGGTTTAGGTCCTACGCCGTTTGCCAGTTGTGGGTCACCCAAAAGAATGTGCCAATATGGTGTGTACTATTACTGATCTTGCCTGACACACTATTAAATTCAGTAACAAATGTCACTGGACCCATTTCCACATCTCTCTTTCTGGCCTTCTCTGACATTAATACTTCCCTATTCTGTGAAAGAGCTTTTCTCATAGATTCCTGTAACAAACACCTGGAGTCACCCCTCTCCAAAAACCTATTCATTATATATTCTGCTTGTTCAATAAAGATTTCATCTTGTGAGCAGTTTCTGCATAAACACAGAAACTGACTGTATGGCATTGAGTCTTTAAGACTTTTGGGATGGGCACTGTCCACTTGTAGTTCAGAATTCGTCATCGTGCTTTTTGGACAGCACTTAGTTTCAACTTTTCTTGTGTGTCTGACTAGTCTAAACAGCATGACATCAAGATAATTTATGCTGTCACTATTCACAGTGTGGGTAAACCACAAGTTAAAATCATTAACCTGCAGCCAGACCATGAAAGCCTCAATCTCACCGTGGTCCCCTCTCCACATGCAAATCACATTGTCGACGAAACAATGCCATTTAACAATTTTAGGGAGGAAAGGGTTAAACTCAGCATTAAAAGATGCAAAGTTCCTCCCACAGTCCTAAAAATAGATTTGCGTAGGAAGGGGGCATTGAAGCCCCCAGGGCCATACCACATAACTGCAGATAATGAGACCCATTAAATTCAAAAGTGTTATAGGTCAGAATAAACTCTAGGGCTGCCAAAATAAACTTGATGGGAATTTCCCTATTTGCAGGATATGCTTTAATCCCAATGTTATGTTTAATGGAGGTGTACAGTGCTTCAGTTATCTATATTAAGCCACGTATTACCACTATCCCAATTATGATCCCCGAGACAACAGGTCTCCCAGGGTGGATTCTCGATATTCTTTTGAATTTTGGGTAGGATACAGAAACAAGGGACAATGAGGAATTCCTCCCAAATGTATTCATATTCCCTTTCTGAGATAGCACCTTGTAAAACCACATCATGCAAAAGCTGACTCGGTTCTTTTTTGACTGCATTTAAGGGATTGACAGTTTCCTGTAATTTAATTATCCCTGTTCTCTAACACAGAGAATCCCCCTGGGAGACTTACTGTCTCAGTGGTCAATTCTTTAACACAGATATAGACTATTTCTTACAAAAATGTGTCACTACATTACCATCCTATGTTAAGGACACATCTGATGTATTGAGAAAGTTCTGTGATCATAATTGGGGCAGTGGCAATATGTGACTTAGTATAGATAACTGGTAGCCTAAGTTGCCCTTAATTGCATATTGCAAGGACTGTAATTTTGGCATTATGGACTGTGTTCAGTTGGTGTTGCCTCTACATATATAGGGAATGCATAATGGACTGCAGTGGAATAATACTTTTATCTCCACTAGTGAGTGATAAGATCCATAACTCACGAGCGGCGAAGCCACAAGTTAGTTATAAAGGTCTTACCACTCATGTGTGGAGATAAAGGTGTAGTTCTACTGCAATCCATTATGTGTTTGATACATACCATAGTGTTTTTATTGGTGTTTTACCTTGTTTTAGCTTAAAACTGCTTTTCTTGCCATTGTAAGTTCCCTATCTAGCCCATTGTTCTCTGTTCCATTTCCAGATTCTAAGTGGAAATAATATGTTCTAAGTTATATAAATGGTGCTCTAAATGAAAATAAATATCCCAAAATAACATGATTTATTTACCCAATTTATTCACCACTGGTGTAGTATATACAGGGGATACATGATGGGCAGGAATGTGATATGGGAAATATCTCCATGAGTGGCGAGTGACCTCAGGATACTCACGAGTGGCGGAGTGGAGCCACGAGTGAAAGTATACTGAGGTCACAGATCACGAATGGAGATATCTCCCATATCACACTCTTGACCATCATGTGTCCGATTTATACAACAGGGCATGAGTGAGTTCTTTTCTGAGATATTTTCATTCTGTGACAGATAATATTTTACTTTTTGTGGAGTTATTTGTTTGTCAGGTCTCTATGCATTACAGTGCTAGAATTTTTATGAATGGCAGTACTTTCGTTTCATCACTGGATCTTTGTAGTAAGTTTTTATTGGTTCTCTGTGGAGCAGGCTTCTAGGGTATAAATCCGATTGATTGGGTAGGGAACTGTTGTGGTTGGTTGGTTTTGCTTGCATGATGGAAGCATGCAGTTTCACTGGGTGTGTTGCATTTGTGGGCAGAGTTTAGTCGGGAGTTGGGTGGTGGTTCTGTGTTGCTTATGTGGGGATATTTGGCTTCTTTTCTGTTTTTTGGGGCTAAATTTGTTTTTACGTTTGTCTTTATTTATCTGTGTTACAGGCATTGCAATATGTGGTGCTTGTGTTACTTTTCTCTGATTACCATTACTGGAGGTTTGTGCTACTGGCAGATGGCAGCCGGTTTATTTCACTGAATCAATTCAGCTGTTCAGTTTTTTAAATTCCAGTCGAGAAGATAATGTGGCTTCTGATTCACGGATCTGTAGTTCTTGTCCATTTTGTATGGGGTGCGCTGTTCAACCACAGGTGCAGGAGAAGGCCAGTCTCATTATTACAACTGAATTCTGTGTAAGTAGCGCCGACAATGTTTTGGAACATACAATAAAAAAAGAAAAAGGCTACTAATATAGACAGAGGATAAATCAGGTCATGATGTATGCACAGTATATACAAATGTCAGGTAAACTCTCGGTGCATATGTCAGTAGTGATTTATATAACGAGGGGTGAGAATATGCATTTTTTATGTAGTGCTAGAATGCCTTATCCCTATTGCATAGATATATAAAAAAGAACAAGCATTATACATTATCCATTCTAAAGTTATTTCATTTTGAAAAAAAAAAAATGGTTCTTAGCATACTCAGTAAGCACTTTCAAGATGGCAATATGAAACGAAAAGGGAATCTTTCTTTATATTGACATCATCCTTTTTTGTTGTATTAGCAGGGGATTTAAACCTTCCAGACATCAACTGGAACCAACATATGGCAGCCATGAAACAAGAGATTTTTTTGAACCTCTGCTCTGAACAAAATTTAACACAACATTTCAAGTCCCCTACCAAGCTAAACAACCTACTTGACTTAGTGTTAACATCAGAATACATCAATATTAGTTAACTGCTCTGTTGAGGCACCATTAGGTTAACGGTGACCATTCTACAATACTTTTTACAGCTGAGTACCTCTTGCACCCTAAAAACAGTTGTACCGAGTTTTATTTATACAAAACAGCAAATCAAAATGGTATTAAGCAGGATCTTAGTAGTACTGACTGGGCTAAAAATCTAGAAGGAAAAACTCTCGATGATTCATGGGATTTCATAAAAGCGACAATACATAAAACATTGCAAAAACATGTAAAACGATTAAAGAAGTATGGAAAGCATGGTATACAACCAAAATGGATAAACATAAACATTAAAAACTTAATAACCAGAAAAAACAAATAATATTGTCAATCTATGGAAAATAAATCAGAAGAAAATAGGATGAGGTTCAAAGAAGCAATAAAAAAATGCAAAAACAAAATAGACAAAAAAAAATGTGAAGTCTGTTTAGCCAAAACAGCCAGTAAATCAAAAAGCCAGCAATTTTATAGTTATATCAACTCACTAAAGAAAGGTAACAGTGAGCTTCCATCAATTATTTTAAATAATGAGTGTGTTACTGACCCACTCAAAATAGCAAACATCTTTAATGCTTACTTTTCTTCTATTTGCTCAAGCCAAATATAACAGGACGAAAATTCCATAAATACAAAAATGATAGGGACTCACATCTTCACTAAGGACAACATTTTTTCCCAGATAAATACACTGAAAGATAACATTGCCCCAGGTATCGATAACATTACATCCCCCATGTTAAAACTTATGAAAGAACAAACATAGTTACATCTAAAACTGTTATATGAAAAATTACTGAGCTATAATCAGATCACATATGACTGGAAAAAAATCAAGAGTTACCCCAATATTTAAAAAAGGAAATAAATCTATTGTGTCAAACTACAGGCCCATAAGCCTAACTGCTATTCCTTGTAAGATCTTAGAGTCACTTACAAAAAAAACAGAATGAATGACAAACCTAAAACCATTCCATTGTTTGATCAAAATTAACATGGTTACAGACGGGGGGCGATCCTGTATGACCAACTTGCTGTTTTTACGACACAGTTAATCGAATGTTAGACAATGGTTGGCCAGTAGACATAATTCTATTTGATTTTAGTAAAGCCTTTCAGGATTTTAACTCTAAAAATTGATTAGCATTTTGCTCATAGAAGTTCTAAAACATTGTGAAAATGCATAGCACTTGCCTCACTGTATTTAACAAATTTAACACTTCTAGAAAACCTATATAAATGCTTTCTGTACAGTTAGTAGTGTCCCAAGAAAAAAAACTGCTAATCAATTATTTAAAACCCTGCCTTTGATCTTGTTCCACATTGGGCAATCAATGGAAAGCTTTCTAAATATGGAATTGACACACATATTGCCGAATGGATAGGCAACTGGATGCAGGACAGAACACAAATAGTTTCTATAAGAAGATACCATTCAACTGAGAGAAGAGTCACGAGTGGGGTACCACAGGGATCTGTAATTGGATCATTAATATTCCAAATTTTTATAGCAGATCTAGACGACAATACTAAGAGCACAGTAGTCAAATTCGTGGATGACACCAAGCTATGCAGTTCTTGTGGAACAGATGAGCATACTAACATTATAAAAAAAGATATAAACACAACTGTACAGTGGACAGATACTTGGGGTATACGACTTAACACAGACAAAAGCTGCGTCATACATATGGGGAATCATAACCCTCTCCATACTTATACTCTCAAAATCGAGGCTCTGCACATAAAAAATTCCAAAAAAGATCTAGGAATTTTAATTGACTGCAACTTCAATTTTAAGGAACAATGTCATTTAGTTACTTCTAGAGCTACTAAAACTACTATAGCAATAAAAATAAATATTAAGAGCAGAAAGGCAGAAGTCCTTTTGCTGTTATAGCAGTCCTATATTAGGCTGATAATAGATTATGGTAGTCAAATGTGGAGTCCTCATACCAAAACAGAAATTAACAAATAAGAAAAAGTCCAAAGGCGTTACACCAAATCTATTCCAATCCTAGATTATCTTGATTATAAGGACAGATTAGCACGCTTAAGACTGCATACACTGGAGCTAAGGAGACATAGAGGAGACTTATTGTATTATGACATCTAAAATGATCCACTACTTACGACGGAATTAAATACAGAATACAAAAACAACAAACATGGAACACGAGGACATCTGCTGCAAATCAAGATGGGAAGATTCTGTACAAATAAATGAAAATATTTGTATACATGAAGAACAGCAACTTTGTGGAATAGACTGCCCTTGAATATAATTATCCAGGCCAAGTAAGGACCAATTTAAACTCAATTTGGACAAGTATATTAACAGTGGCAGAAATCTAGATAATTACATCTTGTCTTAATGGGAGTTAAACTATGGACCTTGGCCTTTTTTTGCTCCTTTACGACACAGTGAACACAGTGAACATGTCCTGGGCAAAACTGTGTTTTACTTTCATGAAAGTGTCATTCTCCTTTTCAAATGGGGTATGTTCTTTCATGCTGCCACCATCTTATTTTCAGTTAGCGAGGCAAACGAAGTTAAATATTTGAAAAAGTACTGCCACTTGGTAAACACCAGCAGTTGTGTTTATCTATTCAGGGCTTGAGGAATCAGATTCTGGGGTCAGTTTTTCAACAGAATGGTCAGAAATGTATTTACTTTATGGAGCCATTACTCTGCCACAAATTGCGGCACTAGCGTTCGCCAAACAACCATTCCTTTTTTGCAAATTACAAACAAGGGTTTGGCTGTAGCACTAAACACCAGTGTTGTGCCACAATTTGCAGATGAACAATGCCTGTTTGAGTGCCGCCTCCCCCCACAATCCCCATCGTATACGTAACCACCCACCCAACATCCCTGATGTGCCGTTTGAAGGTTTGGTGAAAAATAATGCTCAGTTTCAGAGTTTTTATATTTATATTCCTGGTGGTCTAGTGGCCCCCCCACCCTGATCCCCGATGCCCATTTTTTCATGTCGTTGGTGGCTAGTGGAATCCCTCCACTCTGCCATGTCCCTTAGGTGCTGAAAATAAGAAAACTGTCCCTCGATGACTTTTTTGTATTTTTTTTACCTGTTAAAAAAAAGTCCATCACCGATCACACCTGCACACCCCACCCAACCTCCCACTGTGCACCCACCTCCCCATACTCCCCTTGACACCCTCACACCCCCTCACTCACATGAAGAGGTCCCAGATTCGAGATCCGCTCTAACGATTGAAGACACATCTTGCTGTTGCAATCGGTGACTGCAATATAAGAAACTAAAGTAAATGTGGCCCAATATATTTAAATCAGGGGTTTCAAGTTTAATGCATAACTTTGACATGTTTTGAGATTCTGACCCCAAATTTTCAGCATGGCCTTTTGGGGACCCCACCTCATGAACACTAGGACTGTCATTTCTGCATCGGCTACATGAGGTGAGGTAATACCATGTCTATCTTGATAGCTTGGTCACTGTTGTCTTATTAATGGAAGTGCAGGGACCAGAGGGCCCTGTGCTTCCACACCAACAGTATATACATACACACATCTATGGAGGGATGGGGCCCTGTGCTCCCACAGGCAAATAAGGATACGATTATACTATCTCAAAAAGTAAGGAAATTAGTTGCAAAAAACTCAGTTAATACATCAGTTAAGGTTAATGCAACACAAGTAGAGAAATGTGCTGTTAGGGTTTCCAACCCTAACACCCCACCCGCACCCTGCAGACCTTGACAGGCGTCAGGGGTGTGCCTTGCGGTCGTTAGCCCTAACGCTCACCCCATTCTCCTATACTATACCCATCTCAGCTTATTTACTTATGGAATGGGGTGAGTGTTAGGGTTGACGACCCCCAGGGCATGCCCCTGACTCCTATCAGTGTCTGTAGGTAGGTGTTAGGGGTTGGAAACCCTAATACATATTTCCTTACTATTGTCACTTTAAGCTTAACTGATACATTAACGATGATTTTTATAAATATATATATATATATATATATACACACATACACACACACACATATATATATATATATATACACACACACACACGCATATATGCAATAGGGGTGGGGATAAATCTCCACTAAATGCTGTTATCATGTGATAAACGGCTGATGACGTGTCTACTGTGTGTATAAATGTGAAATCTCACATTTACACACATAGTAGACACATCATCAGATGTTTATCTACACAGTAGACATGCCATCACTCCCCCATCCCCATCGGCACTTCTTCCCAGAGCTTCACTTCTATTTCACACTCCTCCAATCCATCTCCCCCCCCACCACCACCACCACTGTCCCATCTCAGACACACACTCTCTCTCTCTCTGCTGCCTGATTAGCAGTTGAAAAAAAAATTAACCAACAGAACCATTGAAGACAAGCCAGTCAGAAATAGTTTGCCCTGCATACTCAAACATGCATGACTTTTTGCTCAGTGTTCCTGACAACCAACCAACCTCAGGCACACTCGCCCCAATTACAGTACAGTTCTCTTGATCCATTTCTGCACTGCCTTTGAAACCATACCTTTTTCTTTCTTCTCTGCATATCAACGCCATGTCCTTTTCCTAAGGACATAAAGTACAGTTACGTAAGAACTTACCGTAACAGTAGATCTTCGAGAACAGCTCTTGCAGCAGGTTACACCATTAGGACTGAAGCCGGCAGGCGCCAGGACCCCGGAGATCTTTACTAGCTAGCTATCTTCAGTGGGGACCGCCCCCGACGTCGGCCCGCCTCCGACATCAGGCGTGGTATAAGAGGGGGCGGTCCCGCCAGAATCCCCAGTTCTCCCGCCGGAGACTCCCAGCCAGAGGTTGCAATAGCGGGGGAGACCAAGGATCCACCGTCAGAAGGCAAAAAGGAGTATGAAAACTCTGAGTAGAAAAGAGGGAAATTCCCCTACAAGGAAAAAAGCTGACTCCTGCGCTCGCCCAGCCATGCGGAAGAATTCAAATTCCTGCCGTCTGATCATTCAGACTGGCTGGCTGAAATACTCACCATCCTTTTCTCCGCACTCCTCCGTTCTGGAGGAGCAACTGCGGCGAAGACCTCCTCCAAGAGTGCGGTGAGGAAGGTACCTGCTGCAAAGCTGTTCTCGAAGATCTACTGTTACGGTAAGTTCTTACGTAACTGTACTATCTTACCGAGATACAGCCTTGCAGCAGGTTACACCATTAGGGACTCGATTCCCAAGCAGTAAAGCTTGACCCTTCACATCGGGAGGAGGAAAAGAAGAAACCGAGGAGCAGCCGCCCAACCTCGATTCAGGACAGGAGGTTCCAGCACGGCCTGGCCGAACTAGCCCTTCGCCTAGAGGCGTATATCCAGACTGTAATGCCTGATAAAGGTATGCACAGAGTTCCAAGTAGCTGCAGCGCAAATAGTTGAGGTTGAGACATTCTTGAGAGCTGCAAAAGAAGTGGCTACACCCCTAGTAGAATGACCCCGGACGGAACCTGGGAGGGGCTTTTGTTTGGATTGGTAGCAATGAGAGATGCATTGCACAAGCCAGTGGGATAAGGACTGCTTAGACACTGGCCGACCTCTCATTCTCTGTGCGAAGGACACAAAAAGTTGCTCCGAAGCCCGAAAGGACTTAGTTCTATTGAGGTAATACCTCAGGCTGCGGTGAACATCAAGAGTATGAAGCAAAGCCTCTCCTCTATTGGAATAGTTCGGGAAGTAGACCGGAAGGTCAATATCCTGATTTAAGGTCAGAGCTGAAACCACCTTAGGCAAAACCTTAGGATTCGTTCTCAGAGACACTCTGTCTCATTGAAAAACCAAATAAGGCTCCTGACACATCAGGGCATGAAGCTCAGAAATCCTTCTGGCTGAAGTAACTGCAACTAAAAACAACGTCTTCCAAGACAGAAAACGTAGCTCACAATCCACGGCTGGTTCAAAGGGAGGAGCGTGAGTTGCTCCAAAAAAAAGGAGATCCCATGGAGGAATCGGATCTTTAATAGGAGGCCTAAGGTGCAGCACCCTCTCAGGAACTCCGAGAAGTGTCCAGTTGAGCAATGATGGCTGGCCCACCGGCTGGTGATAGGCGAAATAGCACAAAGGTGTACTTTAATAGAGGAGTAGGCTAACCAGTGAAAAAGGAGAGGAGGTAGTCCAAGACTGCCCAGGAGCAACCTAAAGGAGAAAGGTCACGAGCCCGTGACCAAAGACAGAATCGGCGCCATTTTAGGCGTAAGTAGCATAGTAGGCGGCATTCTGGCTGCAGAAGTACCTCTGCAACGTCCTCGAGACCCGTGTCGCATGATGGCTACGTCTCTAGGAGCCAAGCGTGCAGGTTCAAAGACCGCAGATCCGGATGTTTTTTTATTTTTATTTAGCTTTTGTTGACCGGGTAAGTGCACTAGACAAATCCTGCCTATTTTCAGGCACGACCCGGGGGAGGGGGATACAGATGAATGCCAACTGACTTTGAACCAGATTAAGCTGTTGGTGGTATTTTTAGTGAATGAGGGAAGTTTGGCCAGGACACCGGGGAAATTCCCCTACTCTTTTCGATAAAAACCATGGGATCTTTAACATCCATCTGAACTACCACCAATCCAGGCAGATGGGACCTCGGTTTAACATCTCATCCGAAAGACGGCACCTCCGAAGTGCAGCACCCCTCTCATGCTGCACTGCAGTGTCAGTACTGGGATATTAACGCAAGTGCCAGATGTGGGAACTGAACCCACAGCCCTCTGATCTCCCGGCCTCAGAGGCGAGTGTGCTACCTACTGAGCCACTGACACTGACATGTAATAATGAGCCTTGCTCCTGAGACAGAAGGTGAGAACTGCGCGGCAGTGGGAGTGGAGGTTCCCGAGACAGCTGCGCCAGCAATGGGAACCAGATTTGTCTGGGCCAGAATGGGGCCACCAGAATCAAACGTGCACGCTCCCTGCGCAGTTTGAGCAGAACTCTCTGGATCAACGGGAAAGGAGGGAAAGCATAGAGGAACCTGTTCTCCCAGGAGATGGACAACGCGTCTCGCCAGAAAACTCCAGGCCCTGGATCTAGCGAGCAGAAATTGGGCAGTTTTGCATTGGATGGGGATGCGAATAGGTCCAATTCTGGAGTTCCCCATCGAAGGAACAGGTCCTCTGCTACCTCCTGAAGAAGTTCCCACTCGTGGACTCTGGCCTGGGAGCGACTCAGGCCGTTTGCAATCGTGTTGTCCACGCCGGGAACGTGTACCGCGACTAGACTTGCGCCGTGTCCGATTACCCAATCCCACACTCTCATGGCTTCCCTGCAAAGGGGGTAAGAGTGTGCGCCTCCTTGTTTGTTGAGGTAAAACATAACTGCCGTGTTGTCCGTCTGAAGCAGGATGGTACACCGTGGGATCATGGACTGGAAAGCCTGGAGAGCATAGAGTACCGCTCTCATCTCCAGAACATTGATGTGCAGATGAGCTTCCAGCGGACTCCAAATGCCCTGAGACTTCACCCCATCCAGGTGAGCTCCCCACCCGAGACCTGAAGTGTCTGTGGTGAGGGTAATCTCTGGGGACGGCGTTGCAAAAGGGACGCCCTTGGAGAGCGACCCGGGGGCTAACCACCATTGCCAGTCCTGAATCACTCTTTTTGTGATTCTGACCGGGTGTTGCAGATGGTCTTGCCTCTGGTCCCACTTCGCCTTGAGCATCCACTGCGTTACGCGCATGTGGAGCCGCGCGAGAGGGACCGTGGGAATACCGCAGCCATGTGACCAAGCAGGCGAAGGACCAATCTGGCCGGAGGCGGTCTGATTCGCCGATAGGGTCCTCTATGAGGGCCCTGATGCGTTCCGCCCTGTCGCCTGGGAGGAAAGCCCTCCCCTGGACCGTGTCCAGCACTGCGCCTATGAACTGCAGGTTCTGCGACGGTACCAAGACCGACTTCTCCTGGTTTATCAAGACCCCGAGCGATCTGAACAGGATCTGAGTGTCCCGGATCGCTTGCAGAAGCGCCTCTCTGGAGGCGGCCATGAGAAGCCAATCGTCGAGGTACGGGAACACATAGTGGCCCTTCCTCCTTAGAGCAGCTGCCACGACTGCCATGCACTTTGTAAAAACCCTAGGAGCGGATGACAGTCCGAAGGGAAGAGCTCGGAATTGGAAATGGTGGCCTGAGAACTCGAGCGCGGGAACCTCTGATGCGCCTGAGCTATGGGGATGTGCAGGTAGGCATCCATGTCTAGGGGACGCTAAATAGGCGTCTTGTTTTAGAAGAGGAATGAGACCCGGAAGGGTCACCATGTGAAACCTTTTGCAGACGACCGATTGATTGAGGTCGCTTAAGTCCAAAATTGGACGGAGGTCCCCTGTCTTTTTGGGAACCAGGAAGAAGTGAGAATAATACCCCAGTCCTCTCTGGTTTCCTGGGACAGATTGAATCGCTCCCTTGTCCAAGAGAGCGATCACCTCTTGCCAAATCAAGTCGCAGTGCTGACCCGAGTATCGGGAAAGCAGAGGAGGCCTCGAGGGTGGCCGTTCTGCGAACTCTAAAAAGTGGCCTTTGCTGACCAGCTGAAGAACCCACCTGTCAGTGGTTAGTGCCTGCCAACCTGACAGGAAGTTCGCAATGCGACCCCCGACCGAAAAGTCCCGTTGATCCTGAGGGGCGGGGGCCGGAAAGGAGTCATGCTGTGGCGGCTGAAGGACCCGCTGGCTGGGTGGCCTTGAAGGGCGTTGACCCCTGCGGCGGGCTGCTTCCCCTGGTTCCTTGGAAGCCAGAGCCCCTGTGTTGTGTGGCGGAGCAGGGCTGTTGCCTCTGAGTCCGCCCACGGCGTGTAGCTCCTCTGAAGGCCAAGCCTCGGCCGGTACATCGCCTGGACTGTCCGGACCGCCTTTCCAGCCTCTTGGAGTTTGGTAATGATACGCTCTGACGGATTACCAAACAACACCTCACCTTCGAAGGTAGCATCCAAAATATTTTTCTGGACGTCTGGGGTGAAACCGGAGACACGAAGCCACGAGTGCCTCCGGAGGCAAACACCTGAAGCAGCCGCCCTGGCTGACGAGTCCGCTGAATCATATGCGGCTCTTAAAACTTGGGTTCCCACGTCTGAACCCGTCCGGAGGAGCTGAAGCATCTCCTCCTTCTGCTCACCTTCCGGCAGCTTCTCAGCCGCCTCTAGTCCCTGCTCCCACAGGGCGTTCTGAAACTGCACCATGTGGGTGAGGTAGTTCAGGGACCTGATGGCGCAAGTCGCGGAAGCGTAAGTGCGCCTCCCCAGAGAGTCCAGCTGTTTGGACTCTGGGTCCGGTGGCAGGGTGCTCAAATGTTGCGGTCTCTGGGACCGATCATGTGAGGCAGTAATCACCAGGGAGTCAGCCAGAGGGTGCTGGGACAGGTACTGGTCCCCCTGAGGCCCTGTACAGCCTGTCAGCCTACTTCGGCACCGCCGGGAGCGAATGTGGACGCTTCCACGCAGCCTTGGTGACGTCCACGAAAGTGTCCACCAAGGGTGGCACCACCACAGGCTTAGGGTCTCTCTGCCAAAGGTACTTTGCCAGGCGTAGCCTTTCCGGGTCAAGTTCCTCTGCTTCCCAACCCATGTTCTCCTGGATATGTCTGAGTATATCCATGAAGGATGGGTTGTCCGGAGGAGACCTTGGAGTCTCACGTGGGTCGGTGAGGACGAGACGGAGATGGGGATCTGGACGATGAATAAGATGATCCCGCAACCTCCGTCGGCGGCGACGGACGTGTCCCTGGACCTCTTGGGACTGGGCGATCCGGAGGGCGACAATCTAGACGGAGGTCTCCTTTTAGAGTGCCGGCCCCTGGGAGGAGTCTCAGGCTCCCTGGGGACAGAATGGCCAGCCGACCTCACAGGTGAAGGTGGGGCCGGAGCTGTAGCAACAGGAGGAGGAGGTGGAGGAGGAAGGACTGGGGGCACCACATCCTTCCTGATAGTATCCCACCAGTATGTAAAGAGGTCCTTCACCTCGGCCAAGGATAGCCCCGATGTCGGCTCCGAGGTCAAGGGCCGGACGTCGAGTCCCGGCGACGGCTCCACGGGGGCCTCGGGCGGTGGCAAGGGACCCCGGGGAGACTCCTCGTGGCTGGGAGCGCCCGCCTGGTCATCGGGCTGGGCCGAATCCTCCTCGGTGAGGGACTCCTATCCGACCGGCGTCGGGGCGCGAGGAGCCCTCCAGCTCAGGCAGCGCAGACGTCGGTCCCCCACTGACGTCCGATGCGCAGAAGGGGCCGACGACGGCCGGCCGGCCAACGTCGGCTCGGAGGAACGATGGCGAACGGCCGACGGCGGTCTGGCCGACGCCGGATCCACCGGCCTCCTCAACAGAGTGAGTTCCAAGGTCTTCCGGGGGGGAAGTGAGGAAGACCGGGCGTCGGGGGCCGAGGAGCGGGAGCCCGACTTGTGGTGGTGGTGCTGGCGTTCCCCCGACTTCGCCAAGGTCTTCTGGGCAGATGAAGAGGACGACGGCCTGGCGGCCGAGGCCTAAGCGGGCTGAGTAGCGGGGACCGCAGCAGGGAGGCGAAGGCCCTGGAAGGCGGCGGTCTGACCCGAGATCGGAGCTCGGGACTCGGAGGCCCGAACCCGGCGACGGGCAGGATCATGGATCTCTTCTTTTTCTCTGCGTGCCGATGTGCCGAATCCCCCTTGGAGGCCATCGCTCGTAGTTGTTCTTCCAGGAGGTAGGCTTGAAGGGCCTTCTGCCGGCGGATCCTGGTGCGGCTATTGAACCCCTGGCAGAGGGACAGGCCTTAATGTCGTGGTCTGGACCCAGGCACCTGATGCACGCGGAGTGCGGATCTTTAAAAGGAATTTGTTTGCCGCACACACACTTCGAAGAATGGCCGGTCGGAGAGGACATCAGATAAGAAACTGTTGATTGTAGAAAATCTTCCACAGCAAATTGTTGAGAAATTTCGAAAACCACGCTTCGCGTCGCTAGAACTAACCATAGGTCGAGGCATGCACTTTCGACGGCGGGAAAAGAACTGGGGATTCTGGCGGGACCGCCCCCTCTTGTATCATGCCTGACGTCGGAGGCGGCCGACGTCGGGGGCGGTCCCCGCTGAAGATAGCTAGCTAGTAAAGATCTCCGGGGTCCTGGCGCCTGCCGGCTTCAGTCCTAATTGTGTAACCTGCTGCAAGAGCTGTATCTCAAAGTAAGATCATCGATTTTGCCACTCACAGCGCTTCCTCTCAAGACAGCTGCATTTTCCTGCACTGCTCAGGTCATACTCTCTCTCTTGAACTTTGGCATCAGAGAAAATTTAAAACTGATCAGTAAAAAAGGAAATCAGCCCAACTCCTGATGCCAGAAACAAAAGAAAAAAATTGTTTCTCTTTTTTTTTTTAAAACAAAAATGCCAATTCCCAACATGTCGTACAGTGGCAACCTTGCTCACTCGATAAGCGAAAAGCAAAGCCGCCATATTCTTAAAGCTGCAGACCGCACATATGCAGAGTGACAGCCAATCACAACTACTGCTCTAAATGAGTGACATGGCTTTCCTAGCAATGATGACCACCTGTACCTGTTGCAAGGATACCACAGGACAAAGTAATCCTACAAATTTTATTTAAAAGAAAACACAAATTAAAGAAAATAAAACTATAACCCATTTCCTTAAACTTCCTTCCTATTGCATAAATGGAATATGCAATGGAAAACTCGTAGAATAAATTATTTTATCTGTATTTCACCAGTTTGCCTTTGGATACCTCACTCGTGGCTTATGCCACTCCTGAGGTTACCCAAGGTCAAACTGCTGCCGTGCAGATATATCACTTATTCCACTCATTTCCATCTATCCCATATATATATTTATTTATTTATTGCAAACAAAACTTTGTTAATGCATCAGTTAGGGTTCATATTAAAGCAAAAAAAGTATGGAAATTTGATGTTAGGGTTCCCAACCCTAAAACCCCACCTCACCCCCCACCCAACCCTACCACCCCACCTCAATCCCAACCCTCCATGCACCAACAGGTGTCAGGGTGTACCTTAGGGTCAGTGGCCTAATTCTCACCCCATTCTCCTGTACTGTACCATCTCAGCTTCCTTACATATGGAATGGGGTGAGGGTGAACCGATGACTCCAAGGCACACCCTGACACCTGCTGGTGTTCGGAGGGTGGGGGTGGGGTGGTAGGGTTGAGTGGGGGGTGAGGTGGGGTGTTAGGGTTAGGAACCCCAACACCAAATTTCCATACTTTTGTCAGTTTAATATGAAATTTTTGAGAAAGTATAACCATAGCCTTAATTGGTTATGGGAGCCCAGGGCCCAGTCTATCTATAAGGTTAGAGAAACTGTAATGAACCCTCATTTCCCTGTGGAAGCACAGGGCCTGAGCTTCCATCAGTCCATAATGCTAAGTGACCATGTGGGAATGCGTACTGCAAGTGTCCCTCATTTACGTATAGGCAAAGCAGTACAGATGTCACGTCGTGAATGCATGGCACAATATCACAGTCACCTTAGCCCCATTCGTAAAAATTTCCCCTACAGCTGTAAACAAGGCCTGGAAACATGCGAAACAGCTTTGTACACCTAAAGGTTTACTAAGCTATGAGTTGCAAGTCCATATCTCTAAGTGTTTTCGAGATATAGCTGCCAAAAGGTACTCTGACCACCACAATGTTATCCTAAGGGAAATCGGTAAACTTCAAATTGTTATACTGTAACTAGGGACCTGTGCTCCCATTAGTCTAGACTCTCCCTGAAGAAGGGTTTGTTCTCGAAGTGCCAGGGCGAGTGGTGTTTGTGGCCGCACCTACGCACAGCATGATTTAAATCGAGCAATAAAGCTTTGAACTCTTTTTGTGGTGTGTGAGTGCCATTTATCTAATTTAGTGGAGTGCATCCATTTTTGGTTTTTCTGTTTACGTTTGGGTTAGCTCCCTTGTGACTACACCTGCCACGCCTAGTTGTCGTGGAGCATCACGGAACTCACTCCTGGACCGTCTCCCATTAGTCCATAATGGCACAGTATCACAGTCACCTTAGCCCCATTCATAAAAATTTCTCCCGCAGCTGTAAACAAGGCCTGGAAACATGCATAACAGTTTAGTACACCTAAAGGTGTACTAAGCTGTGCACTGCAGAAAGTTCATATCTCAAAGCGTTTTCGAGATACAGCTGCTGAAAGGTACCCCAACCATTACAATGTTATCCTATGAGAAATTAGTAAACATTAAATTCTTATAACTATGAAACAGATGACAGTTTTCTCACGAAACTAGCAAAAGGCACATATGTGGGGCAAGCCCTTTGTACCCTGAAAATTTCAGCCCATAAGTGCAAACCATTTGTTTACATTGAAGTGACAAAGAAACAAACATATCTGGAAAAGTAGTGTCGCAAACTGCAGCAATACCACTGTTGTTTCGTGAAACAGTGCTGCAATTTGCGGCATAACCCAGGGTTTCACAAAATACTGTTGCAATTTGCAAAACTTTCACAAATTGCTGCAGTAGTGCCACAATTTTAGAACATCCAAATGGGCCGACTAAAAATACAGGTTACTCACCTGTAACAGGAGTTCTAGGAATGGTATATGTTGTTCATCCACACTTTCTGGCAGGTATCCTTGCCGCTTTAAATCTTGCCGGAAGGTCTTCAAGCTGGCTCCTCCCACCCACCCGGGTGGTAAAACTCTCGGCTCCGCCCCATGACGCCAGATCTGGCCCGCTGGAAGTTCAGGTTGTGCGTCGAGGTCGGGTGGGTCGTGTGGATGAACAACATATACCATTCCTAGAACTCCTGTTACAGTTGAGTAACCTGTATTTCTAGGGACATGGATATGTTGTTCATCCACACTGTCTGGCAGACTCCTAGCAGTTCTCCGGGAGCAGGGAGGCAAGGTGCACACCCCGTACTTAGGGAATAGAGACTGGAGAACCGAGGCCCCAAAACCAGCATCCTGGTGTGACTCAAAGTCGATGTGGTAGTGGGTTATAAAGGTATGTGCCGACTTCCAGGTAGCAGCCCTGCAGATATCCTGGATAGGGATGTCCCTGGAAGCATCTACCGATGCAGCGGTATGGCGGGTAGAATGAGCTCTTATCCCTCTGGGAGGCTCCATGCCCGCCAACCTATAGCAGAGATCTATGCAGGAGGTGACCCACCTGCTTATCGTCCGCTTGGCTGCAGGTTTTCCAGGTGCGGCTTCAGCGTGGGTGACAAACAGCTGGCAGAACCTCTCCCCAGACTCAACCCGTGCAGCTCTTTATAGTAGCGAGGCGCCCTTCTAGGGTCAGAGCATGGAGCCTATATTGTGCCTCCGAGGTGTGATTGGGGTAGAACACCGGCAGAGTCAACACCTGGTTAAGGTGAAACTCCGACACCACCTTCGGAAGGAATTTCGGGTTGGGGCGCAGGACAACCTTGTCCCTGTGGAAGACCAGGTAAGAAGACTCGATGGAAAGCGCCTGGAGCTCTCCCATCCTTCTGGCTGACGTGATGGCCACCAAGAAGGCGGTCTTCCACGACAGGTGAGAGATGTCACATCTGTGCATTGGTTCGAATGGCTTGCCCATGAGCTTTTCCAGTACCAGCAGTAGATCCCACGGAGGTGGAGGTTCTCGCACCAGAGGGGAAATGTGATCAAGGCCTTTGAAAAAGTGCCAGACCACCTTCTCCTGTGCCACCGACTGCTTCCCGGCCCGTGCCCGGTAAGCAGAGATGGCTGCCAGGTGCACCTTTAGGGTCGTCGACCTAAGCCCTTGCTGAGAAAGGGACCATAGGTAGTCCAAGATGCTTGCCAAGGAACAGGAGGAAGGGTCCAGGCCCTTGCCCTGACACCAAATGGAGAATCTCTTCCATTTGAAGGCATAGCATTTTCTGGTCGACTCCTTACGGGACGCCTCAACTACATTGAGGACCTCGTCGGAAAAACCCAAGGCCTGAAACTCTAGCCGCTCAGGAACCAGGCCGTCAGGTGCAGGAATTGAAGGTCTGGCTGGAACACCTTCCCCTGATTGACTGATAACAGATCCCGGCGAGCTGGAACCTGCCTCGGGAGCCTGGAGCTGAGGCTGAGGAGATCTGGATACCAGCATTGGCGGGGCCAGTCTGGGGCTACCAGAATCACCTGCGCCTTGTCCCTCCTCGCCTTGAGAAGCACCTTGTGGATCAAGGGAAATGGGGAAAGGCGTAGAAGAGGCCTGGGGTCCATGGCCTTGAGAAGGCATCCCCCTGCAGCGAGCCCTGCTGATGGGGGTGGGCATGAAACAGCCTCAGCTTCGCATTCTCCCTGGAGGCAAACAGGTCCACCTGAGGTGTGCCCCAGTGGGAGAACAGATCTTGTACTACCTCCGGCAGGAGAGACCACTCGTGGGACACAGCCCCTATCTGGCTTAGGGCATGGGGCAGGGTGTTGGAGGCTCCTGCCACATGGATGGCTAGGAGATCCGCCTCCAGGTTGCGCACGAGTGACCAGATGCGGAGAGCTTCCTTGCACAGAGGCATAGAGCGCATCCCGCCCTGGCGGTTTAGGTAGTACATGGTCGTGGTATTGTCCATCTGGACCTGAACCACTTGACCCGTAGAAATGGAGCAAAGGTGGTGTGGGCTAGACGAACCGTCCGAAGCTCCAGCAGGTTGATATTGCATCGGGACTCCTGAGGGGACCAGAGGCCGTGCGCTCTGTGCTCCCCCAGATGGGCACCCCAACCCATCAGAGAGGCATCGGTCGATAGAGAGACCGTCGGCTCGGGGCAGACAAACGGGATGCCCTCCTGCAGATGAGCTGGAACGGTCCACCACTGGAGAGTGTTCCACATCCCCTGGGTCACCGTCACTAGCTGGTCCAATGGATCGCAGCGTTGTGACCACTGCCTGGCCAATCCCCACTGAAGGGGATGCATGTGCCAGCGGGCCCAACGGACCACGCTGGTGCAGGCTGCCATGAAACCCAGGAGGCGCAGGAAGTCCCGGGCAGGGTGCGATTGCCCAACCAGAAATGATTGGGCAAAGGAGGAAAGAACCTCGGCCCTGTCTGCCGGGAGCCGTGCTCTGGCTCGAAGAGAGTCGAGCTCTGCACCGATGAAAAGAATCACCTGCTTCAGTCCGAGTTCTGACTTGGCCTCGTTGATGAGGAGGCCGATCTGAGAGCAAACCTGGAGGGCCAGATCTCTGGACCGCTCCACCTCCTGTCTGGAGGGGGCTGCTATCAGCCAATCATCCAGGTAAGGGTACACCCGGACTCCTCAGTGCTGCAGAAATGCTGTCACCACTGCCATGCATTTGGTGAAGACCCTGGGAGCAAGAGAAAGGCCGAAGGGCATGGCTCGGAACTCGTAAAGGGATCCCTCCGCTCGAAAGCGAAGGAATCTCTGGTGAGACGGACGGATAGGGACGTGAAAGAATGCGTCCTGTAGGTCCAGAGAACAGAACCACATGCCTTGTTCCAGGGATGGTATTATCTGAGCCAGAGTGACCATCCTGAAGGTCTGAGACCTTAGGAACTTGTTTAGGTCGTGCAGGTCGAGAATGGTGCGCTAGCCCTCCCGTCCATTTTGGGACCAGGAAGTACCTGGACACAAACCCCGGGTCTGAGGGAGGGTCCGCCACCTCTCTGATCACCTCCTTCTCGAGGAGCAGAGCGATGTCGGGTCGGCAAGCCGACAGCGAGGCTGCGGACCCCGAGGCCCCCCGGAGGGCGATGGCTCGGAAGAGCAGCGCCTGCTCGAACTCCAGAGGCAGGCCCTTTCCTACCACTTCCAGCACCCACCGGTCTGTGGTGATAGTGGACCAGGCGGAAAGGAAGTGGCGGAGCTGTCCCCCCGAGGGGGGAACATGGGGTGGAGTGACAAGGTTGGGGGCGACACCCGTCACTGGGCAGGCTTGGAGGAGGGACTGGCCGAGGGACCTCCTGGGCCTTTACCTCTCTGCTTCCTGGAAGAGGAAGCCGCAGGCTTGGGTTTGGGATGCCAAGTGCAAGCCTGCTGGCCCTGATGCTGCTGGGCCGGACGTGCCGTGGGCGCAGACGGACGTAAGAGCCTGGGTTGCAGTCTGCGGCCCTTGTCCCTCTGGGCGGATGATACCGAGTCCAGAGTGGCATTGGACTTTTCGATCCTCTGGAGGTGACCTTCCACTCCAGGGCCGAAGAGGTCGGTCCCCAAGAAGGGGACATCTGCCAACTTGTGCTGGGTATCCGCTTTGAAGGTGGATATCCTCAGCCATGCCCGACGGTGCATAGCCACTGCGGCCGTGACTGACCTGGCACATGAGTCGCCGATGTCCAGAGCAGTCTGAAGTTGCTGCTTGGCCACTGCCCTGCCCTGGTCCCGCACCTGCTTGACCGTGGTCTGCAGGTCAGCTGGGAGATGAGGGACTACCTCGTCCAGGGAGCCCAACAGGGTGTGAGCAAAGTGTGCCATGAGCACGGCCGAGCTGACCTGACGAAGGCCAAGGGAGGACGCAGTGTAGACTTTGCGCCCGGCGTAGTCCAACTTCTTGGACTCCTTGTTGGGAGGCTTGTCCACGTCTCTGGCGTTTCCGGCACGCCGGAAGACGCTGTCGGTAACCAACCCCTCGGCTGAGGGATGTTCTGAAAAACTGGACAGGGAACCGGTAGGGACAGCATACTTCCTCACCATCCTGGCCGAAGGCGCAGGGCAGGAAGCAGGACGCTGCCAGAGCTCCAAGGCTGGGCCCACAATGGCCTCGGCCACCGGAAAGGCCTCCATGGGAGAATCCCCTCTGTCCAATATCTCCGTTAGGGGATACTTGGCCCACTTGGATACGGGCTCGAGCTGCATCCCAGTGGACTCTGAGATAAGCCTAAGCAAACCCATGAAGGACGATGGGCTATAGTCCAGCGACTGACCTCCGGAGGACTCCAAGTCGACCTGCCTGGAGAACAGGGAGGAATCGTCATCGGACTCGGATGAGTCCACAAAGAGCTGCCTTGGGCCTGAGCCACCCTCCATCTGCCGAGGGCAGTCGGGAGTGAGGGTGACAGACAGCCTATGGGGTAGGCCCTGGCCCAACCGAGAATTCTTGGTCGGGGCCCCAAATTTCGGCTGTGGAGGCGGAGGTTCCACCAGAATCGGTGGGGCAGCTGGTTTCGGTCGAGCAACAGGCCTGGGCTAGGCGCCGGCTAGGGCGTAGGGTTGCTTCGCTGGCCCAGTGACAGCCACTTGATGGCCGGGAAGGCGACGACGCCGCTTGCTCCCCGGACAGAAGGAGCTGTTGCCATATGAGGTCCTCGTAGCGCCAACGCAACTTGCGTCGAGCCCTCCTCGTCCGAGGAGGAGGAAGACGATGATGGCATGGCGCGATGCTGCTACGGTACCGAGACCGAGACTGCCTATGTCGGTGGGATCGGCTGGAGCGAGAAAATGTCCGAGACCGAGAACCTCGGCGTTTCCGAGGAGGGTTCTGGGGCAGAGTGGGGGAAATCCGCTCTCCCCTCGGCTCGGAAGTTTCAACCGTGGACTCTGGAACCGGAGGCACAGGCAAGCCCACGCTAACCTCGATCTCCGCTGGGGGAACCAGGGAGTGAGGGTTTTCGGCTTCACCGGTCAACAACCTGTCCGACGGGTCAAGAAAAATCTCGACTGCGTCAACAGGTGTCTCGGTCAACTGACCTGACGGGGACACCGTGAGGCCAGTGGTCGAAGCCAAAGGGTTGACCAAAGTCGAAGGTCGACTACTCGGGGAGGGGGACCTCTTCCGCTCCCAAGAGCGTCGACGGAGGGACTTACCTTTGGAGTCCTTCTTCTTGGACCGAGAGGAAAGTCCTGATGTTGTTGGTCCTTCTCCCTTGGTGGAAAGGGACTGACAGAGCTCCTTAAAAGAAGCTGAATAGGAGGATCCCAAGGAGAGCGGGATAAAGGCTGCGGCCGAGGAAGATGAAGATGCGGCCTGCGCCGCCTCCTCCTCGAGGGCGATCATCTGCTCGAGCTGTTCTGCCAAGCCAACCGCCACGGAAACTGCCAAACAGGCCTCCTTCGACTTTACCGGCGGGTAACGTTTCTTGGGGCGCCCAAGTTGTAAACGGGCGGCGCGGTCTTCCAGGACATAGACCGAGAAGGAAGAGCACAGGTCGCAGGCCTGCGGGTCGTGCTCAAGGCCTAAGCAGTAGACGCACGTGGAGTGCGGATCCGTCCGAGACATCTTCTGCCCGCATGGGCACCTCCGAAAACCAGGAGTCGATCTGTCCATCGCAGCCGCGAGGGAAATAAATGACCGAAGGCTTGAAAACCTTAAAAGTTATTTCGGGTAAACCGAAGAAATAGGAACCAGTCTTATACGCAGAGCGTTAAGGAGGGAACCTGAGCTTCCAAGCGGTAAGGAAGATCTGGCGTCATGGGGCGGAGCCGAGAGTTTTACCACCCGGGTGGGTGGGAGGAGCCAGCTTGAAGACCTTCCGGCAAGATTTAAAGTGGCAAAGGATACCTGCTAGAAAGTGTGGATGAACAACATATCCATGTCCCTAGAATAAACATTTTTCTAGACACTTTAATGAAAAACTAAGCACAAAATCATGTTCCTCGGGCCCCAATTAGGTAAACACAACTGTTGGTGTTTACCAAGGGGCAGTAATTTTTAAGTTATTTAAAGTTTTCCACATTGCTAATGAAAAACAAGATAGTGGAATCTCAACACTACTTTGTGCATGCATTTGTGAAAGTCAAACCTGCTTTCCCGGCAGCAAAACGGTACTTTCGCATGGCCATCTAATTGTTCTCATACAAAATAATGGGAAACTTTGAATTTTAATAACTTTCAAACATATTAATATTGTTTCACCAAACCTTCAAAAGGCACATCTGTGACCTAAACCCCATACACCCTGAAAGTTTCAAAACAAACACCCAAGCCATTTCGGAGAAACAGCATGACAAAGGATTTGCACATAAATGGTAATTTTCAAATTTTTTGACACTCCACAGCTCCACAACTGCACATCCAACCGGAATTAAACTTGCCACATCAAAGGATCTTTGGACCCTGACAGCGCATGTAAATTTACATACAAATCGGTTGAATGGTTGCAAAATTATTAAAGTGCAAAATTCTGGGTTTAACATAGAAGTGACTGTTGAATCCGAACGCCACTATAATATATATAAACAAGCATTATATAAATGCAGTTAGATGCCTAGCACAGTTGTTAAGCCTACCATTTAGGAATTTGCAAAGAAAACTTGATACCAGTATTACCTACCCTAAGCATAGCAATCTGGTTGCACTCCAGAATTGGATTTGGGCCTCATTCATTTAGCACAGTAACACAAAAACGGACTTCACATAAAATATGGATAAAAATTACAATGTTGCTAGTGTTCCTCAACAGCTTCAGCTACAGTAACGTTTAAGACTAGAACTGATTTAGTCCCAGTTAGATAATCGTTCAACATCAGTCTCAGTTTACTGTCAGGGTATTATACATCTAAAACTAGTGAGAACTGTAGTAAATTATGTATATACAGTATGTTTTGCTCCATTATCTCCACGTATGAAATAGGGAGATGGTGTACAATAATTAAGAAACCGTGTGATCCTGTTACAATTGTATGTTTTTAACCATATTAACAGTTTATGATCTCAACACTTAACTTTTGTTTATGGTTTGAACAATGACACTGCTCTTACCATTGCACTGCTTTTACAGTTAATGAAACAGGTTGTCACAGTCGCTGCTGCTTTACAAGGTTACTGTCACTTTAAATCACCTCACATAAAGGGTGAATCAGAGACACTGACTGTTACTCACTAAAGAGGTGCACAACGAAACCGGTCTAAGTACATGGTGGTTTCCCACAACCCCTTGTTCTCCCAGCAATCCATGCGAGCACAGCACATTTGCACTTTACAGCCACTGATTTTTTTTTTTTTTTGCACAGTATGTCCTGAATTTTGCATCTAAGTTTGTGAGTAAATAAACTTATGGTTCTTATTTTTAATTGCTGACTGAGTGCTGCTCTTTCTTTTTTGTGGTCTTCTCGTAACCTGGCTCGCTTGGCCACACTCCCCATAGAACCGTCAGTGACCTTCTTATGTACTTACTGCTCATCTAATCCTTGATCCAAAGTGGAGTTTCATCCGCAAGCTATGGTGCAGGGTAGACGCAGGTTATAACAGACTGCCAATCTGTAATAGCCAAACAAATGAAAGGAACACCGCATTTTTAAGAGACTCCAGGAAAGCGGAGCTAATGTTCAAAATGCTGGCTTTATTGCAATACCGCTCCAAATTCAAGGTACAAACCAGTAAATTGATAGCCACCAAATGCACCGGCGCTGTAGGAATCACTCCCTTCATCAGGGGGCATCTAATCCTTGCCCAGGACTATGATAGTGGGGGAGGCCTGCCATATCAATCTTGCATGGATCTGCAGGCAGTGCTGGAGCAACTTGTGGACCAGGGCCTTTTCCTCCGGCTCCTGGTTTTCTCCCCAAGGGTGTCAGCATACAATGACATGCAAGCATGCATGCAGAGGCATCTGGTTGCTCCTCCTCTCCATGTTACCACCATCCTCCAAGGGGTAAAGGGAATAATCCCACAAAACACTCAGCTAATGTTTCGAGGCTGAGTGGCAAGGACCAGACTGGCACTTGTGCCATTACATCTTGCAAGATGACAGTCGTATTCATGCTGTCCTGGGAGTCCAATGCCAAGCATAAGCAGAAAAAAACATTTTACGACTCCCGGAGGACTACTTATCCTCCCAGATATGAGACTGTCTGGAAACTAGGACACTTGCCAGAGACGAGCGGTGGTCCTAAACAGACTCCCTGCCAAACAACTGGCCCTTACAAGTAACCTACTGGACATAATGGTCATAAGAACTGGTCCTCAAATGAAGTAGGGCTGAGAGAAACTTAAAGATCCAAAACAGTGGTAGAAAACAATAAAACAAATCACGTACTCAGTAAAGAAAACATATACTGTAAAGAAAATACACATAACTAGAAACTTAGAGGCCTAAGAGGTGAAACACAAAGTTCTTTTGGATCACAACAAGGCACACTCTCAATTATGGGAAAAAAAAAGAAACTGAGGTGATTGGTGCTGGCAGCACACTCAATGCCATGCACAAGCAAGCATGCATGGTGCAAGTCAGCCCAAAAGTTCAAACACCTGTGGGGTCCTAGAGCCTCTGGTCCCAAGACCAAAAGTGGCGCTCTATGAAGAAGACTGAGTCTTAAAAGATCATACTTAACATGGCTGTCCCATCTGCACAGTGGTAGCACTACCACTCACAACATCAGCAACCTGGGTTCGGGAACAAGTCTGAATTATCGGGGGCTGGCCAGAGGGAGGAAGGTGGTAATGCATTCCAGATGATGCTTTCCTCCCCTGGAGCAGCTCAGCGCAGGAGGGACAGATGGGTGTTGCTCGTGTGCATACACACCCTCATTGCCTTTATCCTGAGGACTGGGACAAGGAAAAGTGGAAATGCCCCGGCAACAGGCAGGATGAAATTCCAGCTTCCTGCGGGCTCTGCATCAGTGAAATGGGCCCCCCCCCTCCACTCTGGAACAGTGGCGGGATGGAGTTTCCCGCCACGGAGGTAAACCATGGGATGGAGTAGAAAATATGTCCATGAGATGCCGGGTGACGGGATTGGGGAATTCTACACAATGGGGGCCTAGCAAAGAGACAGGGTCATAAAAAGTATATTAAAAAAGAAAAGTACGTACTACTTTTCACAATGGATGGTGGGTATGTGGAATGACTTGCCAGTTGGAGTGGTAGATTACAGTGTGCTGAGAGTGTTCAAAATAATCCTGGATAAGGCATATCAGGGAGGTCGACATACTGTACAGGGATATGACTGTTGAAAAGCAGGACAGCGTCTCGACTGGCTAACAGGCCTTCCTATAACATCAAACCACAACAGAAGTTAAGATTTTCATCCTTGTAAAATCACCTTAAAAAAAACTGTCTGAAAGAGGCAGCAGTGCAGATGTAGAAAGAGCATACGTATCATTTAAACATGCCTAATCATTCCTTCAGCAGTTCTCAGTTGATTTAAAAAGCCATTTGCAGTCCAAACTACCAAAACCCATTTTCAATTTAGTACCTTAGAATTATCCCACCATGACAGGGATTTTGAAGCGAATTTCCCTCCTCAACCAGATTAGGGGTATCTGAAATCCAGCTATTAATGGAACTGGCAAGTGCTGCTGCTATCCTCTGATTTAATTAGCCCTTTTTTTTCCAAATACTTGTTAGTAACAAGGATTTAGTACATCAAGCTCTTGACTAGAAGAAAGCTTCCCCTAATTACAGAGTCGTAATGAGGTAGACAAGAATCCCTCCTTTCACATCCAAAAGAACAGAAACCTTCACAGTGCTCTTCAGAGGAATAGCTATACTTTCCCAGGGACCCAAGATGAAAAACAAGTCAAAGGTCCTACAGGCTCCCTCTGCATTTAGCCAACGGCTTTCAGTTCATGTGACAGAAAAAACAGGTCAGTATTTTTTCTCCCCCAAGGCAAGCCTAAACCAATCATACTGCCCCATAGATACAAAATTGGGGATGATGGGATCGAATGAAACTAAAAGGGTCAGTCTTGAATGCATAAAACAACCCCTTCCTCAGAGGAACAAGGACTTCATGAAGAAGCCTACTGAAATCACTACCCTTCATTTTTTCACATAATGAACTGAATAAAAAGGTCTACCAGTCTTTTGCTTTCATCTGAACAAAACAGTATTAAAAAAACTGAACAGAGCTCTGGCAAAGTATAGCAGACCAGCAAGAAAGCACTAGAACCTTTAAATGAAGCCCTGAAACAAAGAATCTTTTAAGTAATCTGCTTACACAATGCAGGGCACTACAAGGGGCTGCTGCACTGCTACACAAGAAGACTGTAGGCTTTACAAGATGCGTTTGAGAGTTTAAGAAAATTAGGGATATCGCTCCACCATTCATAGACTATGTATATGAAACACCCAACCAGGCCTCATTAAATGCATTGTTATGCTGCTGATTAAAATTTACCCTAAGCAAATCAACTAGCTACATTAACAGTTCTTTTTTTACTATATAATTGCATGTTAAACTGGAATGGTTTAAAGGAATGAGCAGTTACTCTTTGATATTTATTGCAGAGGTCAGTGGGCTCAGTAACTTGCTTAATGCAGACTATATAATGTATAACAAGAATGTGCATGGTTTGGAAGATGTGGGATCAACAAAGTTAGTTAATTGGACACTGTCAGCCTTCCAAGTTTGAAAGCTAACGCTTTTAAATACAAACAGGGATTTAAACCAGCATTAAATACAGAGGGCCCAATTCTCAAAAGATCTATCACGGACATGAAATGGGAGGGACTTATCGTAAGTAGAGCTCTGCACGCTTTCCAATGCCGCACCCACCATCTCCTGAGAATGTTTTTTTCACATGCAAAGATTAACGAAAAACAGAGCAATCATTTCTGTGGTCTTCCAGAAAGGCTATACTAACTTGCATAAAATGCTAGGTCATCATTCATGAATCAGAAAACTCTGGATCAGAACTGACGCAAGTGAAATTCTACTGGATAGTTTAGTACAAACGTTTTCACTTTTGTAAAAAATGGGGGTAGCTGACCTACTAGTGCAGCATCATTGCTGACGCTTGTGATGGCAGTGACCCAGGATTGGGGAGGAGCCTGGGACATCAGAGGGCCAGTAAGGGAAGGAGGACTGAGCATCCCAGAGGAACTTGTCTTCCTTGAGGGAGGGAGGGAGGCAGCAGGCTCTGTTGTTATACTGCTACCTAGGTGACTGCACGTAGCAATGGAGATGGAGCAGCTTGGGGAGGGCTGACGCTGGCTTGGTCTGTGCACCAGCATGCATTTGTGCACCATGGCACTCTTGCTGCTGGTGTCCTCAGATCTGAGAGACAGCAGCTCTTTTTCTGCCTGTAAAAAAGTCTTATGTCCATTGGGATTGGGAAGAAACCAAGAAAGAAAATCCCCAGGGCCTAAGAACAGCATGACTCCTGGCACTCTCAGGCCCCACCAGAATGACCGCCCCCCCCAACCCCTCCAGTATTAGCCTGTTCTGAACGGGAATGAGGAACTCTGCAGGTCCTACTGCAGGATAGGGATGGTAAACCCTTGGGGAGCTAAGGAGCTGAGTAAGTGATGGAGAAGGGAAGGATGGGACTGGGAGGTGGCCGGCTGGGAAAAGTTAGGGTGGGTATATAGGTGGATAAACTACAAAATAATTGGGGATTGGGTGCTTTTTATTAATACTATAAATCACAAATGTGATTTCAGCCAATCAGCACACAGAGCCACTGTACATCTTGTCCTGCATACAGTCTGCTCTCGTTTGGGAGCATTTGGAGGGAGCGCTCCACTTCAGCACCAGGACGGGGGAGGGGAGGCGGCACAGTAAAATAAAAAAAGACCATAAACTTATTATAAATCACTCAAACTCAACATGAGTGCTTTAAATTAAAGATCAATGGCAACTATTTTACACATTGTTTAAAAAGAGCCTAACAATGTCTGAATTCAAGTCCCTGTGTTATGAGTAGTGTTTCCTGAAAATTTCATGCCATTTGGTTTTGTGGTTTTCTTTAAATCAGCATTTAATAACCTGTTCTGCACTAACTGGAAACTTTCAGGCTGTTTCTGTCCCTCTGACTGAGCCTTGGAGAGTGATGACATCATACTGGACTAGGCTACAGCTTCAGCAGTGTAAGTACCTGCTTGACTGACGAGCTGTTAACTTGCCAATTAGAACAATCTGTGAAGTAATTGTTTGCTGTCCAGGGTTTTTACAAACTCAGGCCCTGTCCACACTACACCTGAAAACACCCTCTGTAATGTTACAGAGTGCCTATAACGTTACCGTAACGGTTAGCATTTACACTGGTAATGTTACAGAAGGCATTTTCGAAACCATTGTTGAAACCTGCTAGTAGGTGGTTTCAACAATGGTTTTGGTAACGTTTGTAGTGCTGTAATGTTACAGAGCACCGTGTAAATGGACAACCGCATAGCCTCTGGTCCCCTCCAGTCTGCTAATATACTGTAACACTATGCAGTGGCTCCGGGCTGCCAGCTCCCAGCAGTGTGGATTGCGACTCATTGCAGGGCTTGTGGCAGGGGGCATTGGCAGAATGGTGCAGATGGGCCCCACACCACATATAGGCACCAGACTGTTTCCTGACTGCACTTGCTAATAACACCTTACATGCCAGACGTCCTGTGGCAGCATTATGTGGTGCCTGACTCAGGGGAGCAATGCCCATAGCAGCCCACAGGCCACACATGCTGGATGTCTTGCTGCCAGGGATATGACCCGCATCAGCTGCACCCACAACCACAACCACAGCATAGCACTGCAGCATTCACATGCGTGGGACACCGTAGTGACATTGTGCTGGGGAGGATATACTGAGGCAGGGAATGGTGCACAGCACAGTACTGCATTACGGGATATGCCCAGCTCTACACAAGCTGGACACAGTTCCAGTACCATTAGCAGTGTGGATGGGCTGTAACAGTTTGACAGCGTGTGCACACATGGTGTGGACACACTGTACCATTTTCCAAACATTACAGAGTTTTCAGGTGTAGAGTGGACAGGGCCTCAGTCTCTAGTGTTTGTTCAGATGAATTAGCTAAAAGTTCACATTTTGTTCTTCTAAGGAGCTGATCATTTGAGTTTCAGGGCTGAACTGAAGTGGTATGCATTTGAGAAATCAGCTTATCTGTATCACAGCTGCTGACAGTTCTTTCTCATCAAAACTCTGTTTTTCTAGCTATATAACACTGGGTCATTTATAAAGTGTGTTAATTCATACAAGTAGTTTGATGTAGCCTCAATAAATACAGTAGGTTCATGTAAGAACACTTGTTCTTCCTCTCAGACTGACAAACAGATGCTTTCCACACACTGCTATTTCAGGCACATGTACTATATGAACTCACAAATGTCAGTTCTTTGATGGTTTGTGTGTGAAAATACATAATGTACAACTATAAACAATGTACAGCATCCTGATGCTCCTTGTCTCCTGCACCATAGTTGAAGCAGCTGCACTCTGATGCCCTGTCCTCTGCCCCAAAAGCCCTCTGTCTCTTGCACCACATTTGAGGCCACTGGAACCTGCTGCCCACTGTCTTCTCCCACACAGTTGGGGTTGCTGCACTCTGTTGTCCACCATCAGCCTGAACCGTCAGAGCTGCTGCACCACACATCCCCATGCCTCAACAGCTGGGGTTGTTAAAGCCTTCTAGCCACTGTCTCCCAAACCCATAGTTGCGGACATTGCACCCTGTTGCCACTTGTTCCCATCTCCACAGTCAGGGCTGCTGTGCTCTGCTACACCCTAGGGTCTATTGTATCTTGCCTTTACCACTGGGGCTGCTGCACTATGCTGTCCCATGCCACCAGAGGTGGGGCTTTTGCTTCACCCTGCTATCCGCATCCAATGTCCCAAATGAGCAGGGCTGCTGCACCATGAGCACCCCATCCCACAGTCAGGGCTGCTGTACCCTGACCCCCCGTGTCCTGCCCCACAGTCAAGGCTTCTGCACCATGCTATCTACAGTCCCCTACCACCACAGCCAGGGCTGGTGCACCCTGCTCCTGACTACTTAGGCAGGACTGCTGTGACCTAGAGCCCCTTGCCTCTACAGTTAGGGTTGGTGCACAGTGTTGCCACTTGCCACAAGAGTTGGGGCATTTGCTGCCCCCTGTCCTTTTCCCCATAGTTGTGTCAGTTCCACCCAGGTGTGTCTGCTTCATCCTGTCCCACAGTTTGGGCTGCTGTACCTTCCCTTGTCTCCTGACCAAACAGTCGGGACATCTGCGCCCTAATGCCCTCTGTCCTTCACCCCTCATAACACAAGATGAAAGCATTTTTCTGTTTTGGGCACTGCAGCAAAAAATCTGACTTTGGTGGCAGGGGGCAGCATGGTGCAGCAACCCTAACTATGGAGTCATGGGGCTGTGTAGGAATTGGGCTGTAGGGTGCAAGAGGGTAAAGCAGCCCTGACTGTGTGGACAAGAACAGGGTGCAGCAACTCTGGCTATGGTGGCAGGAGGCAGACCACAGCATGGAGAAGAAGCCCTGATTGTGGGGAGGAAGATGGTGGGGGGGGGCAGCAGGTCACAGCAGCCCTGACTGTGAGATGGGATGTGCATGGTGCAGCAGCCCTGTCCATTTGGGAAAATGGATGTAGGTAGCAGTGCGCAATAAAAGCCCCACCTGTGGTGGCATGGGCATCCTGGTGCAGCAGCCCCAAATGTGGAAGCAGGGAGTATGGGATTCTAAGGTATAGAAGTGCACAGCAGTCCCGACTGTGGTGACAGGAACAGGGGGAACAGGGTGCAGTGGCTCTGACTGACGGGGTGGTGGACAAAAGGCTGCAGCAGGGTGCAGTAACCTCAACTGTTCAGGCAGGGGGCAGCAGGGGGCAGCAGGGTGCAGAGGCCGTGATTGTTCAGGCAGGACATGGGGCAACAGCCCTGACTCTATGGGATTAGGGAGTGGGCAGCAGGGTGCAGCTGCCTCGAATGTGGGGCAGGAGACAGGGGCAGCAGAGTGCTGCTGCCTCAACTGTAGGTAGGAGATGGTGCATCAGGATGCCATGTAGTGTTTCTAGTTATATATATGCATGATGTATTTTAACTCATAAACTATCAAAGAACTGAAATGAGTAAGTTCTTGTAGTACATGTGCTTGAAATAGCAGAGCATGGTAGGCACCTGTCTGTCAATCTGAGAGGAAAATACAGGTTACACACCTGTAACAGGAGTTCTAGGAGTGGTATATGTTGTTCATCCACACTTCTTGGCAGGTACCTTGCCACTTTAAGACGTGCCAGAAAATCTTCAAGCTGGCTCCTCCCACCCACCCGAGTGGTAAAACCCTCAGCTCCACCCCATGACGCCAGATCTAGCCCACTGGAAGCCAGGTTGTGCATCAAAAGCCGGGGAAGTCAGGTGGGTCATGTGGATGAACAATATATACCACTCCTAGAAATACAGGTTACTCACCTGTAACAGGAGTTCTAGGAATGGTACATGTTGTTCATCCACACTGTCTGGCAGGTTCCTTGCCGCTTTAAATCTTGCCAGAAGGTCTTCAAGCTGGCTCCTCCTACACACCCGAGTGGTAAAACTCTCGGCTCCACCCCATGAAGCCAGATCTAGCCCGCTGGAAGCCAGTTTGTGCATCGAAGCCGGGGAGGTCGGGTGGGTTGTGTGGATCAACAACATATACCATTCCTAGAACTCCTGTTACAGGTGAGTAACCTGTATTTCTAGGGACATGGATATGTTGTTCATCCACACTGTCTGGCAGACTCCTAGCAGTTCTACGGGAGGAGGGAGGCAAGGCACACACCCCCTACTTAGGGAATAAAGACTGGAGAACCGAAGCCCCAAAACCAGCATCCCAGCGTGACTCTAGGTCGATGTGGTAATGGGAAATACAGGTGTGTGCTGACTTCCAGGTAGCAGCCCTGCAAACTTCCTGGATAGGGACGGACCTAGAAGCAGCCACCGAAGCAGTGGTATGGGGGGTACAATGAGCTCTTATCCCTCTGGGTAGCTCCATGCCCGCCAACCTACAGCAGAGAACTATGCAGGAGGTGACCCACCTGCCTATCGTCCGCTTGGCTGCAGGTCTGCCAGGTGCGGCTTTAGCATAGGTGACAAACAGCTGGCGAACTTCTCCCGGAACTTCAGCCGTCCGCTCCTTGTAATAAGCGAGCGCTCTTCTAGGGCCCAGAGTATGGAGCCTATATTCGGCCTCCGAGGTGCGACTGGGGTAGAACACTGGCAGAGTCAACACCTGATTCAGGTGAAACTCCGACACCACCTTCGGAAGGAATTTCGGGTGGGGGCGAAAGACAACCTTGTCCCTGTGGAAGACCAGATAAGGAGACTCAATGGAAAGCGCCTGGAGCTCTCCCATCCTTCTGGCTGATGTGATAGCCACCAAGAAGGCGGTCTTCCATGACAGGTGAGAGATGTCAGCCTGTGTATCGGTTCGAATGGCATGCCCATGAGCTTAGCCAATACCAGCAGTAGATCCCACGGTGGTGGAGGTTGTTGCACCGGAGGAGATATGTGATCAAGGCCTTTGAAAAAGCGCCTGACTACCTTCTCCTGTGCCACCGACTGCTTGCTGGCCCACGCCCGGTAAGCAGAGATGGCTGCTAGGTGCACCTTAAGGGTCATCTACCAAAGTCCTAGCTGAGAAAGGGACCACAGGTAGTCCAAAATGCTAGCTAATGGACAGGAAGAAGGGTCCAACCCCTTGCCTTGACACCAAATGGAGAATCTCTTCCATTTAAAGGCATAACATTTTCTGGTCGACTTCTTTTCAGGATGCCTCAACAATGATGAGGACCTCGTTGGAAAGACCCAAGGCCTGGAACTTTAGCCGCTCAGGAACCAGACCGTCAAGTGCAGGGATTGAAGATCCAGATGGAGTACCTTCCCCATGTTGACTGAGATCAGGTCCGGGTGGGCTGGAAGCTGCCTTGGGAGCCTGGAGCTGAGGCTGAGGAGATCTGGATACCAGAACTGGCGAGGCCAGTCTGGGGCTACCAGAATCACCTGTGCCTTGTCCCTCTCTGCCTTGAGAAGCACCTTGTGGATCAAGGGAAATGGAGGAAAGGTGTAGAAGAGGCCCGGGGTCCCACGACCTTGAGAAGGCATCCCCTACAGCAAGCCCTGCTGAGGGGGGCAGGCATGAAACAGCCTCAGCTTCGCATTCTCCTTGGAGGCGAACAGGTCCACCCAAGGGGTGCCCCAATGGGAGAACAGGTCTTGAACTACCTCCGGAAGGAGAGACCACTCATGAGATTCAGCGCCTTTCCGGCTGAGGGCATCGGCAAGACTGTTCGAGGCTCCTGCCACATGGATGGCCAGGAGATCCGCCTCCAGGCTGATCACAAGAGAACAAATGCGGAGAGCTTCCTTGCACAGAGGTAAGGAGTGCGTCCCACCCTGATGGTCGAGATAGTACATGATCGTGGTGTTGTCAGTCTGGACCTGAATAACTTGACCCTGTACAAATGGAGCGAAGGTGGTGAGGGCTAACTGTACCACTCGAAGCTTCAGCAGGTTGATGTGGCATCAGGACTCCTAAGGGGACCAGAGGCTGTAGACCCTGAGCTCACCCAGATGGGCACCCCAACCCATCAAGGAGGCGTCGGTCGTAAGGATGACCGTCAGCTCAGGGCGGATAAATGGGATACCCTCCTGCAGATGAACTGGGACGAGCCACCGCTGCAGGCCGTCCCATATCTTCTGGGTCACGGTTGCTGGCTGGTCCAGAGGGATGCAGCGCTGAGACCACTGGCAGGATAGCCCCCATTGCAGGGGACACGTATGCCAGCGGGCCCAACGGACCATGCTGGTGCAAGTCACCATGAGACCCAGAAGGCGCAGGAAGTCCCAGGCAGGGCGCAATTGCCCAACCTGAAATGATTGGGCAAAGGAGGAAAGGACCTCAGCCCTGTCCGCCGGGAGCCGGGCTATGGCTCAAAGAGAGTCGAGTTCTGCCCCGATGAACTGAATCACCTGCGATGGCACGAGTTCCAATTTGGCCTTGTTGATCAGGAGACCAAGTTGAGAGCAGACCTGGACCTCTCCACCTCCAACCTGGAAGGGGCTGCTATCAGCCAGTCATCCAGGTAAGGGTACACCCTGACCCCTCGATGCCGCAGGAATGCTGAGACCCTGGGAGCTGGAGAAAGGCCGAAGGTCATGGCCTGGAACTTATCAAGGGATTCCTCAGCTCTGAAGTGGAGGAATCGCCGATGTGACGGACGGATTGGGATGTGAAAGAACGCATCACGGAGATACAGAGAACAAAACCACATGCCTAGTTCCAAGGATGGTACGATCAGAGCCAGAGTGACCATCCTGAAGGTGCGTGGCCTTAGGAACTTGTTCAGGTCGTGCAGATTGAGAATGGGGTGCCAGCCCCCCATCCGTTTTGGGACCAGGAAGTACCTGGACACAAACCCTGGGCTTGGAGGAGGATCTGCCACCTTGCTGATCACCTCCTTTTGGAGGAGCAGAGCTATGTCGGCTCGATGAGCTGACAGAGAGGCTGCTGAACCGGTAGCCCCCCGAGGGGTGACAGCTCGAAAGGGAGGGGTCTGCTCGAATTCCAGAGGCAGACCCCTGCCGACCACTTCCCACACCAAACAGTCCATGGTTATAGCGGACCAGGTGGAAAGGAAGTGGCTGGCCTGTCCCCCAAGAGGGGGACCCAGGGAAAAAGTGACAAGGTTGGGGGCAGCACCCCTCAACCCGTCACTGGGCAGGCTTGGAGGAAGGGCCGGGCGAGGAGCCACCTGGACCTTTACCTCCAGGATTCCTGCTGAAGGAAGCAGCGGGCTTGGCCTTGAGGCACCAAGTGTGAGCCTGCTGGCCCTGCTGCAGGTGCTGCTGGGCCGGTTGTGCTGCAGGGGCGGAAGGGCGAAAGGGCTTACACTGTTGCCTGCAGCCTTTGTCCTTCTGGGCAGACGTGACAGAGTCCAAGGTGGCACTGGACTTCTCGATCCTTTGGAGGTGGTCCTCCACCCTGGGCCTAAACAAGTCGGTGCCCAAGAAGGGGACATCTGCCAGCTTGTGCTGGGTATCTGCTGTGAAGGTAGAGATCCGCAGCCAGGCTCTGCAGCGCATGGTTACTGTGGTCGCTACTGACCGGGCACAAGAGTCTCCGATGTCCAGAGCAGTCTGGAACCGTTGCTTGGCCACCACCCTTCCCTGATCGCACACCTGCTTAACCGTCATTTGAAGGTCAGCTGGGAGAAGAGGAAGCACCTCATCCAGGGAGCCCAAAAGGGCTTGTGAAAAGTGTGCCATCAGTAGAGCCGAGCTTGCCTGTCGAAGGCCTAGGGAGGTGGCATCATAAACTTTGCAACTGGAGTAGTCCAGCTTTTTGGACTCCTTGTCCGGGGGCTTCTCTATGTCCCAGGCAATTCCGGAGTGCTGGAAAACGCTATCGGTTACCAGCCCTTCAGTCGAGGGGTGCTCCGAAAAAACAGAGAGAGAACCGGTCGGGACTGCATACTTGCGGACCATCCTGGCCGAAAGCGCAGGACAGGAGGCAGGCCGCTGCCACAACTCCAAGACCAGACCAACAATGGCCTCAGCCACAGGAAAGGCCTCCGTGGGGGAATCCCCTCGGTCCAACAACTCCGTGAGGGGATAACTGCCCCATTTCTGCACAGGTTTGAGCTGCATCCCAGTACACTCTGAGATGAGCCGAAGAATATCAAGGAACTAGGATGGGCTCCCGTCCACCGACAGACCCCCGGAGGATTCCAGGTCGAGGGGCCTGGAATACAAGGAGGAGTTGTCGTACTCCAAGGAGTCTGTGAACAGCTGCCGAGCGCCTGAGCCATCCTCCACTCGCCGAGGCCGATCGGGGGTGAGGGCGAGTGACAACCTGTGGGGCAAGCCCTGACCCGACCGAGAATCCTTGGCTGGGGCCCGAGTCTTCGGTTGCGGAGGTGGTGGTTCGACCGCAATGGGTGCAGCAGCTGGTTTCGGCCGAGCAATTGGCGCCAGAGTCAGCTCCCTGACCAAGGAACCAAGGGCCAGAGATCGCTTCCGCCACTCGGGCGACAGCCACTTAATTGCTGGGGAAGGCAACGGAGTCAGCTTGTTGCCAGCCAACAAGAGCTGCTGTCACATCATATCCTGATAGCGCCGATGCAACTTGTGCCGGAGCCTGTCCTCCGAAGAGGATGATGAGGAAGAGAGACGACGCCGCTTTCCGTGATGTCGGGACCGAGACCGCCAACATCGGCAGGACTTGCCCGACATAGAAGAGGACCAAGACCATCAGGGTCGCCGACGATGGGTCAAAGAAGAGGCGGGGGGAACCCACATATCCCCCGGTTCAGGGTCCTTGACCGGGGACTTCAGCTCGGGAGGACAAGGCAAGTCCTCAGTAGGCACTGGCGGAACCAGTGAAAGAGGGTTGTCGGCCTCTCCAGGCGACAGCCCATTCAACGGGTCGAGAAAAATTCCGACCCAAGATCGGGACAAGTGTCTTACCGCCTGACCTGATGGGACACGAAAGCCACAGCCTTGGCTGCAACATCGGCCAAAATCAATAGAGGATGGTTCGGGGAGTGTGATCTCTCCTGCTCCCACGAATGTCAATGGTGGGACTTACCTTTCAGTTCCTTCTTCTTTGACTGACTGAAGTGAGACCCTGAAGGCCCCTCTCCCTTGGTGGAGAGGGACTGACAAAGCTCCCGAAAGGAAGCAGTATAGGAGGAGCCCAAGGAGAGCAGGATAAACACCGACGTCGAGGAAGATGAAGATGCGGCCTGGACCGCCTCCTCCTCGAGGGCGATTAACTGCTCCAGCTGCTCTGCAGAGCCTGCAGCTGTGGACACTGCTCAACGGGCCTTCTTCGACTTCACCAGTGGAAACCATTTTTCAGGGTGCCCCAGTTGGAGTCGGGCAGCGTGGTCTTCAAGAACCGGAGCCGAAAAGGACTTGCAAAGATCGCAGGCCTGCGGATCGTGGCCAAGCCCAAGGCAATAGATGCATGCAGAGTGCGGGTTGGTCCAAGACATTTTCTGTCCGCAAGGGCACCGATGGAAGCCAGGAGTAGATTTGGAATCCATCGCAGCCGCGAGGGAAGGAGAAGACTTAAGCCTCATAAATTTCAATACGATTTTCGGTAAAATTGAAGGTTTAGGATCCAGGCCTAGAGATGCAAGAGTGCTAAGGAGGGAACCTGAGCTTCCAAGCGGTAAGGAAGATCTGGCGTCATGGGGCAAAGTCGAGGGTTTTACCACCCGGGTGGATGGGTGGGAGGAGTCAGCTTGAAGACTTTCCGGCACATCTTAAAGCAGCAAGGTACCTGCCAAGAAGTGTGGATTGAACATATCCATGTCCCTAGAAATAATGTTCTTGAGACTACATCTAAGACAAGCTACTTGAACTAACACACTTTAGACTTATTTTATATCCAGTAAACAACCCAGTGTTATACAGCAAGAAAAAAACAGTTTTGATGAGAAAGAACTGGCAGCAGCTGTGATACAGATAAGCCGATTTCTCAAATACATACCACTGCAATTCAGCACTGGAACTCAAATACTAACATACTAAATGCCAGCAGAATAGGCCTGATGGTCTGTCGAGTCTGCTGGGTAGCCAGCCTCCCTAGTGGGTGCTCGCTTTTCCACCACCCCCAGCCACAGAGAGGGTCATCTTCAGCTTCAGTTTTCCCTTGTACCTGTCCCACCCCTTCTTGAAACCTCCACTGTGCCCTCCTCCACCAGACTTCTGGGCAGTGCATTCCATGGCTCCACCACCCTCTCAGTGAAGTAATGTCTCCTGCGTTCCCCCCTGTAATTTCCCCCCTCTAGTTTCCACTCATGCCCTCTGGTTGATCCCCCTTCTTTAGTCTGAAGATCTCTTTGGCTCCACCTCTGTGTATTCCTTTTACATATTTGAAGACCCCTATCATATCTCCCTTGTCTCTCCTCTCCTCTCCTCCAGTGAGTACAGACCCAGTTCTTCCAGCCTTTCCTCACAGGGCCTCCTTCCCATACCCAGACTCAATCTGGCTGCCCTCCTCTGGATCCTCTCCAGCAGTGCTACGTCCTTCTTGAGGTGAGGTCTCCAGAACTGCACGCAGTACCTGAGATACGGCCTGACCAAGGCATTATACAGAGGGAGGATCACCTCCCCTCCTCCTAGATGTAATCTCTCTGGCTATGCAGCCCAGTATCCTGTTAGCTTTTGCTGCAGCTCTTCTGCAATTTTCAGTGTGATCCATTTTGACATCTACCAACACCCCTAGATCCCTCTCACACGTTGTGGCTTGCAGTGTGACCTCCCCCCCCCCCGGGTGTATACATGGCCCAGGTTTCTGACCTCTAGATGCAGCACCCTATACTACCCTGCATGAAACCTCAGCTCCCACCTCCTCGATCACCCCTCAAGGGTATCCATGTCCCTCTGGACTGCCTCTCTCGCTTCATCCCCTTCCGCCAGTGCTTCCTGTTTTGAGTCATCTGCAAAGAGACTCATCCTACTTCTAATGATCAGCTCTTTAGCTAGAACAAAATGTTGATTTTCAGCTCATTCATCTGAGCAAGTACCAGAGACTGAGTTAATAAAAACCCTGGACAGCAAACAATTAACTCACAGATTGTTCTAAACTGGGAAGTTAATAGCTCTTCAGTCAAGCAGTACTTACACTGCTGAAGCTGTAGCCTAGTCCAATATGATGTGATCACTCTCCAAGACTCAGTAAGAGGGACAGAAACAACCTGTTTCCAGTTAGGGCAGAACAAGTTAACAAATGCTGTTTTAAAGCAAACCACAAAACAAAATAGCATGTCATTTTCAGTAAACACTACTCATGACACAGGGACTTGAATTCAGGCTTTTTTTACAATGTGTAAAATGGTTGCCATTGATCTTTAAGTTAATAGGGACTCTGAGGGGTGTCTTTTATAATAGAAGAGACTCCTCTCGTGAGGGTTGGGCAGACAGAAAGTACAGTTATGTAAGAACTTATCGTAACAGTAGATCTTTGAAAGAGGCTCTTGCGGTAGGTAATTACATATAGGACTGAAGCCGGCTGGTGTCAGGACCCCACGGAAGCATTTCTAGCTAGCAGTCTCTGGAGGGAGACCGCCCTCATGTCAGGTGATCGACATCAAGTGACGTCAGTATAAAGGGGTGGTCCCCCACACCCGCCTTCCAGTTCTTACCCACCAAAGGCCAAAAGGCAAGACGAGAGAGAAGTGGACATTTTCCATCCTGGAAAAGGAGCCGAAAAAGCTAAGCTGGATGGAGGGCAGGAAGGTATTACCTACTGCAAGAGCCTCTCTCGAAGATCCACTGTTACGGTAAGTTCTTACGTAATTGCACTATCTTACTTTGAGAGGGCTCTTGCAATAGGTTATTACATATAGGACTGAGTCCCAACCAGTCTGGAACAAAGAGAAGCTCACAGGAGGAGGAAACTACTCACACACAGATACTCTGGCTGTGAAAGTCTTAGGAAAGAAGACCTTGCAGAACAGCCAACCCAAAGCCAGCTCTGCGGCGAGAGGCAATGTCCAAACTGTAATGTTTCATAAAGGTATGGACAGAAGTCCAAGTGGCGGCTGCACAGATGTCTGCCACTGACACAGTCTTGAAACAAGCAGCAGAGGCAGTGACCCCTCTGGTGGAGTGGCCTCTGACTTGACCCGGCAGGGTCTTGTTGTACTTGTCATAACAGAAAGTGATACAATGAGCCAACCATTCAGACAGGCATTGCTTGGAAACAACATTGCCTTCTCTTTTGCATGCAAAAGAGACAAACAGTTGATCAGTCTTTCTGAGATCTTTCATCCTGGTGGTGTAGTATCTCTGAATTCGGTGAACATCCATGGTATGCAAGAGGTATTCCTCCTGACTGGAGTGCTGCGTAAAAAAAGCAGGCAGCTCCACGGATTGGTTCAATGTAGATTCCGCTACCAATTTGGGGAGAAACTTAGGGTTGGTACGCAGAGCCACACATTCCTTGTGAAAAATCAAATAAGGAACTTTAGGTTTGCTGAGGCTGCTGGCTCGAAAGGAGGCAGTGTAAGCTTCTCAAGGATAAAATTCAAATCCCAAGGAGGGGCAGGAGCATGAATAGGGGGTCGCAAGTGAAGAACCCCTCCGAGGAAAGTCTTAGAGACTTCCAACTGTGCAAAAGTCCTGTCCCCAAAAGGCACATGGTAAGTGGAAATGGCCGCCATGTGAACCTTCAGAGAGGAATGTCTGAGACCCCGATCAAAGAGATGGTGCAAGTAATCCAAAAGCCATCCAACAGAGCATGAGAATGGCTCTAAATCTTTGGAAGCTGCCCAAATAGAGAACCGTTTCCACTTAATGGCATAGGTAGATCTAGTGGAGGGCTTCTGGCCTCCACCAGAATCTCAGCTACCGACGGGGAAACCCCGAAGCGAACCTGAGCTACATTTGCAGGAGCCATGCGTGCAACTGAAGGGACTTGAAGCCTGGACGGACCAGGGTCCCCTGATCCTGGGTCAGCAAAAGCTGCGACAGAGGAAGAGAAAGAGGAGGTTCCTCTGAATTCTGTTGCAGAAGAGAGAACCAAACTTGCCTGGGCCAGAAAGGAGCGATTAGTATAATTTGAGCCCCTTCTGAGCTGTGTTTCTGTAAGACCCTCAGAATCAGAGGGATCGGGGGGAAGGCATAGACAAATCTGCCCTTACAGTCTCGAGACAGAGCATCTCTCCAGCAGAAGTCGGGAAGTTTTGCATTGTGAGGGAACATGAACAGGTCTACCTGTGGCGTTCCCCAATGCAGGAAGATATCATCTACTACCCCCTGATCCAGTTCCCACTCATGAGCGTGAGTAGACGACCAACTGAGGTGGTCTGCCAATGTGTTCTCGACCCCCAGGACATGAATGGCCGTGAGGTGAAGGTTGTGCTACACTGCCCAAACCCAAACCCTCATCGCTTCCCTGCAAAGAGGGTAGGAACGAGTTCCTCCCTGTTTGTTGATGTACCAGACTACACACATGTTCTCTGTCTGGACAGCCAGATGCCTGGGAAGCAGATAAAGATGCAGAGCCTGAAGGGCATACAGCACGGCCTGAAGCTCGAGCACACTGATATGGAGTGATTTTTTGAGCTGTGACCAGGAGCCCTGGGTCCTGTGAGGCCAGAGATGGGCTTCCCAACCCTCGCCCAAAGCATCTGTGGTCAGCGTTAGAGAGGGAGGAGAAAGGCAGAAGGGAACTCCCCGGCAAAGGTTCTCCTGAACCACCCACCATTGCAAGTCCCAAGCCATAGGGTTGGAGACCAGAACTAGTTGATCTAGGTTGTACACCAGCTGATCCCACTGAGACCGAAACGTCCACTGAGAGATGCCATTGTGGAGCCGAGCGTGAGGGATTGTCGGAATAGCAGCCACCATGAGCCTGAGAAGGCGAAGAACTGACCTGGTGCTGACCCGCCTGCGGCCGGACAACAGTCCGCCCTGTCCAGTGGCAGAAAAACCATGCCGGAGGTCGTGTCCAGGATCACCCCGATAAACTGGAGCCTCTGGGATGGGATCAGGGGGACTTGGCCTAGTTGACGGTAACACCCAGGCAGGCAAAAACCTGCAGGGTAAGGGAAAGGAAGTGCAGGAGTTCCTCCCTGGACGAGGCCGCCAGAAGCCAATCGTCCAGGTACGGGAAAACCTGCACCCCCTGGGTACGTAGGTAGGCCGCTACCACTGAAAGGCATTTGGTAAAAACTCGGGGCGCCAAGAAAAGACCAAATGGGAGGGCCTTGAACTGGTAGTGGTCCCCCTGAAAAGCAAAACGCAGGACCCTGTGGTGATAAGGGTGAATACGGATATGCAAGTAAGCATCCTGCATATCCAGAGCACACAACCACTGTCCCGACCAAAGGAGGGGCAGAAGGCTCTGCAGAGAGAGCATCCTGAACCTTTTGTACTCCACGAACAAGTTCAGGGAGCTGAGGTCGAGATTTGGCCTCACCTCTCCTGACTTCTTCGGGACCAGGAAGAAATAGGAGTAGTAGCCTGTCCCCTGCAGATGTGGAGGTACAGGCTCTAGTGCCTCCTTCAAAAGAAGAGAGGATATTTCTTCCCGGACCAGAAGAAGATGCTCTGAGGAGTAAGACGACCTGGGGGTGGGGGTTGCGAGGAGGTTTCCGAAGAAACTCTATTGAGTGCCCTTCTGCAATCAGCTGGAGCACCCAAGTGTCTCAAGTGATCCTCTCCCAACCCGGTAGATGGAGGGAGAATCTCCCTCCTACCAGTTCCTCTGGAAGGCCCAGAGGCTGTGGGAGAGGAAAGGAGTCAGGAGGTATGGGGAAGTGTCACGGCTGAAGCCCCTGCTGCTTTTTTGGGTGAGGGGGGCTTGGCAGCTGGAGGGGCCCGACGTTTGTTGGCCCGCTTTCCCTGAAGTTTCACCTTTTGCTGAAGACGTCTGCGAAAGGGACGACGCTGAGCCCGAGAGGGTTTGTACAAAGAGTCGACCGAATTAAGTGCAGTACCCTCCTCCTGCAGATTGGTGATGATGTCCTCGACATCCCCAATGAACAGCACTGAACCCCTGAAGGGTGCGTCCTGGATAGCGGACTGCACCTCTGGGACCAAAACTGACACCCTGCACCAGGCATGACACCGCAAACCCATGGCAAAAGCAGAACTCCGACCAGCAGCGTCCACTGCGTCGTACGCGGCACAAAGCATTTGCCGACTGGCCAAACGCGCAGATCAGACTAGATCCGCCACTTCCTGCTTTGTCTGAGACTCAGGAAGGGAGTCCAATTTAGCCTCCACCTCACTAAGGATCGCCTTCTGCTAATCCTCCATATGACCAACGTAATTCAGGGACCTAATACCCAGAGTGGAAGAAGCATAGACCTTCTTCCCGTACTGGTCCAGAAGGCAGGATTCCTTGTCGGGTGGTGACGAGCTCAAGTGCTTGGGGTTAGCTGTACGGCCGTGAGCGGCTCTAATCATGACCGAGTTAGCTCGAGGGTGTGAATTCAAAGAGTCAACACCCTCGGGAGCCTGATAAAACCTGTCCAACTTCCTGCGAAGGGGGGCTAATGCCGACGGTTGCTTCCAAATGGTGGAAGCAAGGTTGGCATGAGGCTCAGTCCAGGGTGGCACCAGGGTAGAAGCGGTCTCAGGCAGATCCAGAGGCGCAGCAAGTTTCTTACGCTGTGGATCTGGCTCCAAGGAATGCCACTGATGAACTTCCTGGATTTTGCGCAGCAACTCCGTAAAAGAAGGATCCTCCGGAGGAGACTTTGGAGGAGTCCTCAGCCTGGGCTCATCCGGAGAGCGGGGCTTGTCATCTAGGTCGGAGGTGGTGGAGGAGGAGGAGGAGGAGGGGGGAAGGGGATACGGATACTGAGGGTATCCGTATGGCGCGTACCCGTACCCCGACGACGGGTAACCCAGCGTCGGGTACTGAGGCACCGTGTACTGCGGCATCAGATAGGCCGGTGTTGGGTACTGGGGTGCCGGATACTGCAACACTAGGTATGACGGTGTCGGATAGGATGGGGTAGGGTACCCAGGGACCGGCCGGTCTGCAGGAGCAGAAGGCCCTGGAAAAGGCCCAATGGGCGGGCCCAGAACAGGAGGGCTGGTGGGAAGCAGGCCCCGTGTAGGGACAGCACCCGGGAGAGGGATGTCGCCTGGGGTTGGCAAAACCGGCACCGGCATCAGAGGGTCCAACATCAGGTCATCCAGCCCAGCAGGTGGGAGACCTGACGGGAGCGTGCCTGCATCCTCGGTATCACCCAGAGAGGGAGGAGTAAAATCCCCGGGATCTAGCTGAGGAGACGCTGGGGCCTCAGAGGGCAGCGAATGCTGCGAGGAGCCGTGGATGGCGGATTAAATGTCAGGGTCCGGCGTTCGCCTTACCGGTGGGGTCCGGGCAGACGTCACAGGAACAGTCATCCGACTTAGCGGAGCCAGTGCCCGAGGGAGGCCGCGAAGGAGGGATGGCCTGGTCAGGCGGTTTAGAGACCGTGCGCTGCCCGCAGGGTCGAGCGACTTAGTGGCCTTCTCCAGGTGGACGCCAGAGGAGCCGACGCCCAGCTTACTTGAGCTACTGACTAGAAGGACACAAGGGCGGCGGCGGCCTTGCTGGGAGTGGAAGCCTCCTTTGACCTGGAGGCTCCCGAAGGGCCTGAGCGCAAGCCAGACGGGAGGGTCGATGCCGGCTTGGAAGCCTCCAAGATGGCCATCACACAGCAGTCCCCAGGTGTGGGGGACGTTACCATGAGCACAGCGACTCCAGCTGATGTCGTGGTGGCTGAGGAAGAGTAGTCCTGGTCCCGGTGCTTCTCCTTGTCCTTCTTTTTATGGTGACCCTCGGGCGAAGTAGGGGCCTGACGAAGCTTCTTCAGCTCCTTTTCCATGGAGGTCATTTTCTTTTTAAGTATGTGGGCCTCCAGGGACTGCTGCCTCCATCTGCGGGTGGCGGCATTGAATTTCAGGCAATGCTGGTACTTCTCCACGGGGTGATCCGGGCCTAGACGGAAGAGGCACTGAGAGTGTCCGTCCTTGTGCGGGAGTTGGGTGCCACACGAGACGCACTTATTCTTGTGCTCGGAGGGAGATGGGGATGCCATACACTGCACAAAATCTGATGGAAAATCAAGAGAAATCGAAGAAAAAATGGCAGTAAAACTACCGACGACAGACTGACGAAGCAGTTGAACTTAACCCCGAGGCGCTTTCACAAGCTAACAGCAGGAAAGAACTGGAAGGTGGGCGTGGGGGACCGCCTCTTTATACTTACGTCGCATGACGTTGGTCACCTGGACATGGAGGCGGTCCGCCAGAGACTGCTAGCTAGAAATTGGTATCCTGACGCCTGCCGGCGTCAGTCCCATATGTAATTACCTACTGTAAGAGCCCTCTCAAAGTAAGGTCTCTCGTTCAAACCTCACACTCTGAATCTTTTATACCATAAGAGATTCCCCTCAGAGGCTCTGTTAACTTATAGCAATAGTCTCCTTACATGGCAGTGTCTACAGCCAGATAATAGGCCTTGAATGTTGGTAAGTGCATTTACCTTTGGCTAGAAATCAGAGGCAAGCAGAAACTGAAGTGGACTTCTGTGAACCTGCCAAGAGCTGACAATTTGTACTCTATATCAAGGGGCAGTGAACTCTCCTGTGTCCCTTTGGCACTTCGATGGCATGATGTAACTTTTTTTTTATTTTTACAGTGATCATATTATACAGCATACTGAACTCTGTGCAAGTCATGTGGTGGTCTCCTCAAGCTGAGCAAGTCTCAGTGCCAGTTCCAGCTCAAACTCAGCAGAGGAGGACATAAAAGTTCATTCCCCCAAAAGTGATCAAAAACACTGATAAAATCATTCATTATTTTCATAATTAGCTTGTGTGTGTCTGTGGATTTGAACAGTGATCTGAGGGTTCTTTTTCTTCAAGTTTTCTACAAAACAGGTGGCAATAGTGGAGAATACCGGACCACTGCTACTTGCATAGTGTAAAGCATTTGTGAATACAGCGCGGGCTTGTGCTTGTTTTAATTTTTGTATTTGTTTATTTGAGTTGGGGGGCTTCGCCCCCCAAGCACCCCCCCCTTTTTTTTAAAGGGGGGTATGGGGGGGTGAAGCCCCTCAACTCAAATAAACTAATACAAAAATAACTGAAATGTAGTTTTGAGAGAGTAGCGTAACTTGAACTCTACGCTAATAGTGTAGGTTTGGCATGGTCCGGTATTCTCCACTATCGCCAAACAGGCGACGTGCAACTTGCCACATGCAGAAACAAGACACAATGTGAGTTGCAGGCAAGATATGCAAACACTGGGTAAGCCTACCCAATTTATTTATTTTTTTTTATTTTCTGTTTTTGTCCCTGTTTTTACCTCGCCTGCTGCCGGGACCTCCTTTCACCTGCCCTAGTCCTCCACCCACCATATGATGTCCCAGATGATCCAGCCCAACACCAGCCTTTGTTCGACAACCTTCCAGGTACCCTGACTGTAATTCACGATTTATCCCCAACGGGCAGGACACCCCCCCGTCCCACTCAAACTGGGAGGAACATACTTCACTCAACAGTCGGGGCCCGTGGGGTGGAGTTGGCGAGGTGTGAGAGGACTTGAGGAGACCCTGCCGTGGCGCGAAGGGTAGGGCAGCTTTATCTGCCCGGAGCAGCTGGCGATTTTATTCCCTTTTCCTCCCCTCACCCCAGGGCGTGGTCCTGAGAGGTGGCCTTGGTAAGATGCCTGTCAGGGCCACTGGAAGGGCAGGTGAGCTTTGCCCACCTTCAGTGCCTCCCTGCCGGCCCCACACTGGGCATGTGACACCTCCACGTCAACTGCCAGACAAGTGGGTATAGGCCAATGTAAGTCCACCCCAAAGGGACCACTGGTTCCTTCCCACATGACAATTCCCTCCCCCTAGGTCACCAGGGGGTGGTTGTACAGCAGAAGGAGGTGCCCTCCCTCTCCGAGGCAGGCAGCGTCCAATGGACGCCTGAACCCTGCCTCGCCAGCTGGCACCAGACATTCCGGACCCAGGTGGGTAAGCCTACTCCTAACCCTGGTGGGTACTGCTGCAGTGCTGCCTGCCCAATATGGACTGCTTCAGAGATACCAACAGCAGGCTATATGGACTGCACTGATGGACTGACTGGACCTGTGTTAATGCTGGTTACTGGATGGACTACTAAAAAATCATAACTTCACTTTATGGCTAAGTATGTATTAAATAATATGCAAGCATGATGGCAGTACATCATGTACGTGGTGCTGTGCACAGTCAGATGGACAGACACGACTTGACGAGAGACACAACATGAGTCATCAGCCTGACGCACACACCACAGTGAGTGGGCCCAGCCTGGTGCTTACACTGCCTGCCTATTGACGTTGACTGGAGAGATGTGAAATACACAGTAACTGGCAGTATTCTACTATTCCACTGACGATATGAAACTACAGAAAAAAAATTACATTAGGAAACAGCTGCAGTGGAAAAATGGACCATGACAACCCAGTCAAGGCCGGCAGTCAATGAAATATAAGTTAAATGCAAAATGAAAGGCAAGGCAAGGCAGTTTTATTTATATGGTGCCCATTCCCTGAGGCTCAGGGCACCTAACATATACAAAAACACAGTAAAAAAAAAATAAATAAATAAAAAATATTAAAGTACAATAAAATATTATATAATAAAATTCAGAAGGATTGACATAACCCTAAAATGGTGTACTTCAGGTTACTGGGGAAACTAAACTAATAGTCAGAACACAGGTGAATCAGCTTCAAAGGCCTGGTGGAAGAGGTGCGCTTTCAGCCTCAGCTTGAACACCTCAATCGAGGGAGCCTCCTGGACTGCAGATGGAAGCGAGTTCTACAGTGTCGGCCCCACGACACTAAATGCACGGTCGCCCAATGTCTGGAACTGAACCCTGGGAATGTCCAGGAGGCCCCATGACGAGGAACGGAGAGCATAAGCAGAGGTCACCAGTGTCAGGAGCTCTGACAGGAAGCCAGGACCCAGTCCATATAGGGCCTTATAGGTGAGCAAGCCCCCCTTGAAAAGGACCCTTCACCTGACAGGCAGCTAGTGAAGAGCACACAGGACTGGAGTTACATGACTGGACCTAGAGAGGCCCTTCAGCAACCGAGCCGCCAAATTCTGCACTAGCTGCAGTCTGCAGAGGATCCCTCCCATGACCACGAACTATAGAGAGTTGCAGTAGTCGGACCTGGAGGTGACAAAAGCGTGTACCAGTACTGGCAGATTAGCGGGCGGAACGAGGGACTTAATCCTGGCAATGTCCTGCAAGTGGTAAAAAACACTTTTCACAACAGACGACACCTGATCTTCAAAGGTCAGTCTGCTGTCCAGGATCATGCATAGATTTTGCACCCTCAGGGAGGCCACCAACGAGGCAGACCCCAGGACCAAGCCTGTGTTGGCCACCAGTGGCAACCCATCACGCCCACGACCAGGCTCAATCACCAATACCTCCATCTTATCTGGGTTAAGTCTCAGCCAGCTGGAAGCCATCCAGTCATTGATTTTAGCCAGACAGTTGTTAAGCACATTGACAACTCCGGATGTTCCGGATGCAGAAGAGAAATATAGTTGGGTATCATCTGCATAGCAATGAAACTCCACACTGTACTATTGAATGATCTTGCCCAGGAGCAGCATGTACACTGCGAACAACATTGGAGACAAGATTGAACCCTGTGGTATTCCACAAGAAAGAGTCGTTGGGGAGGAGGAGAAATTCTCCATCTCTACCTGCTGTACCCTATCCGAGAGATAGGACTCGAACCACCTGATGACAGTAACGGCGAGTCCACAAAACTCACTGAGCCGATCAAGAAGTACAACATGGTCCACACTGTCAAATGCTGTGGAGAGACTGAAGAGCACAAGAACTGACCTGTCTCCTCCATCTCTATAACCCTGAGCAGGCCATTATGCACTCTAACTAGAGCCATTTCTGTGCTGTGTCTGGCCCGAAAACCTGACTGAAATGGCTCATAGATGTCCAAGGACACCAGGCAATCCTTGAGCTGTTGAGCCACTAACTTCTCAATAACCTTGCTCAAAAGAGGCAGGTTGGAGATCGGACGATAATTCATCAGGATGTCTGGGTCGAGGGAAGGTTTCTTAAAGAGGGGTCTCACCAGTGCTTCTTTCAAAGCCGCTGGGAACACCCCCTCCACCATTGAGCACCTGGCAATCTTGGTGAACACTGGGCCAACAGCCTTGGTGCATCCCATTAAGAAACGTGTCGGGGCCGGGTTCAGTTCACAATAAGTGTGCTTCAGCTCTAAGATCACTTTAGTCGCTTCAGACACCTCTAAACTCTTCCCAGACAGAGTGCTTCTGACCCTCCCGGCCCCTCCACTGTGAGGCTGTTGTCTCTTTGATGGAATCCCCGACTGGACAGTCAACACTCTGTCAGAGAAAAACAAAGCAAACTCTTCACACGAGGTGGATGAAAAAGTCTTCCTCGGCTTTAGACAGGCAGGATGGAGAAGCCTGTCCACAGTCCGAGAAAGCTGAGAAGGTCTGTTTTTCCCTGCAGCAATCTCCCTGGACAGGAATTCTGCCTTCTTACAGGAGATTACCCACTGGTACTCACAACAGTGGGCACGCAGGGCCAGCCTGTCGGCCTCCAGCCGGGTCTTCCACCAGCAATGCTCCAACTTCTGACCCTTGATCTTCATCGCCTTGAGATCCTGATCAAACCAAGGGGATCTCAAGTGAGAGGATCTGGGTTGTATACGGACTGGAGCGATGACAACAAGAGCTAAAGAAACCACCCTGTTATAGGTGGCCACCACCTCACCAGTACCAATCGCAGAGGTCAGCCAGCGCCAATAGTCCCACTGGTGCAAATCCCTTAATGGGCAGTAGCTGACCATCTCCACGGGGGGGGACTTTCAGGGGAGCCCCCAAGTGTGATCCCCATGGTGCAGTGATCAGATCAAGAGACCTAATCAATCTTGAGATTATCAATCCTATGACCCAGGTGGAACACCAGATCGAATGTGTGTGGCCATTCCCATGGGTTGCAGAAACAACAACTTGTGTCAGGCCCAGTAAAGACATCAACTGGAGGAGGTCATAAACGAAATGCAAGGATTTGTTGTCAATCCATGCATTGAAGTCCCCTAAGATTAAACACCTGGGAGACTCCAATACCTGGTCGACGACGAAGTCCGCCATCTCCTGCAGGAATTCTCCCCTCTGACTCAGGAGTGCGGTAAATGAGGAGAATCCTGCAACCTGCACCTGAACTCCCATGCACGGCAGCGCACTCAAATGATCGGCTGTTACCAACTGGGTGCACCGTGAAGCCCAGGCTGGCTCTAAATATGATGGCCACTCCCCCACCCCTGCGATCCTTCCATGTACGGTGTGCTACGGAATACCTGGCAGGGACGGCGGCCTCTAGAACCAGGCCATCATCGTCACCCAGCCAGGTCACCGTAATGCAAGCCAGGGCGACGGAGGAAATCAAGTCCACAAAAATAGCAGTCTTGTTCCTAACCGACCTGGCACTGCATAGCACTGCACTGCCTGAAGAGAATTAGAGGAAGAGGCCAGTCCTCTAACTACCTGCCCACTCAGTCCGGTGGAAACCCTGGGTACGGATGGACTACAAAGTTGCAAACCCCCCCCAAACTACATACCGCAGCAAACCAGGTAACAAAATCAGTGAGCTCCAGGTGCTGATGGCGGATACTGAGGTGGACCTTGTGGCAATAACAGAAGTGTGGGCTTTGGAAAATAACGACTGGGAACTGACAGTCCCTGGGTAGTCACTGTTCAGAAAAGACAGAGGAACATGTAGAGGGGGAGGAGCAGCCATTTTTTGTCAAGAACAGCACTGATGTGGTGGAAGATGATAGTACGGAGGAGACAGAGTCGCTGTGGGTGCAACTTACAGCAGTCTCAGGCAAGGAAATGTGCTAGGGGGTGATCTATAGACCTCTGGGGCAAGGGGAGAAGAGGGACAGACAGCGCAGGGGAAAACCTGAAAGAGGAGGGATGGCAAAGGGGGAAGTAGTGGTGGTAGGTGATATGAACCTGCCAGAAATTAAATGGGATGTTCCAGTGGCCTGGAGCACCAGAAGTGAGGTCTTGCTGGATGCCTTCTAGGCCTGTCTACTTGTACAGCTAGTTAAGGAACTCATCACATAGAATACAATTCTAGATGTGGTGCTCACCAATTCGGAGGTGGTAGGAGCTGTGAGAATAGGGAAGCCAGTAGGGAGCAGCGACCATAAATCCATTTGGCTTGAACTGGCCCTTGGGTCCCGAAACCCCCCGTCAAGAGCTGAAGTCCTTGATTTTAGAAGGGCACAATTCAACAGACTGAGGGAGCTGGTCAGGGAAACATTAGAAGGGGTGGCCAAAATAGGTGGGGTAGAAGAGAGATGGGGGACAAGTAAGGGGGGCCATTCTTGAGGTATCCTATTCATGCATGAGAATGGTAACCAACAAGAACAGATTCAAGAGACCATTATGGTTCTTAGCAAGGCTCAGGGAAGGACCAAGAAAAAGGCTTTCTACAAGTATAAAGAAAAGCAGTGGGAGGGAAAATGGGGAGAATATTTATTGAAAAACAGGGATGCAAAAAAGGTGGTTAGGGAAGCATAAGCTGACACAGAGCTGCGTATTGCAGAAGGGGTCATGAGTGGAGAAAAACAGTTACTTCGATATATTAGGGTGAAAAGGAAGAAAAAGGGGGACATCATAAGGATGACTGATGGGGGTAGGCTGATAGAAGAGGACAGGCAAAAGGCCGCAGTCCTTAATAATTACTTCTGCTCAGTTTCATTAGGGAGGACAATGGGCCCTTACGAGTGAGAGGCATCACGGTGATTACTTAAGGGGTTTAGGAGATGAGGCAGCCAACCTTTAAAGGTGAAAGGGTCTAGAAAGGGCTGGCAGCCCTAAAGATAGATAAGGCCCAGGACCAGATGAGTTGCATCTGTGGTTACTCAGGAACCTGGCAGTAGAACTGGTCTAACCCCTGGTAGGCCTATTCAACAGCTCACTGGACATGGGGGTGGTCTGAAAGGATTGGAGAATGGTGGACGTAGTACTGCTCCATGGAGGAGAGGGACACAAGGAACAAGCAGGGAACTACAGACCTGTCAGTCTTACTTCTATTGTAAGGAAGCTGATGGTGTCACTAGTCAAAGAGGACCTCGTGTACTACTTGGACAGCAAGGGGCTTCCAGAGAGTAAACAGCATGGATTTGTGGCAGGGAGCTCTTGTCAGACTGACCTGATAGTTTTCCTTGACTGAGTGATGAGGGAATTGGATATGGGCCACGTTGTGGATTTGCTCTACTTCGACTTCAGCAAGGCTTTTGATTCAGTGCCTCACAGATGCTTACTGAAGAAGATGGAAGATCTGTGTGTGGCTAAGGTCATAGTAAACTGAGTAGGTAACTGCCTAAAGGGGAGACAACAGAGGGTTGTGATTAAGGTGGTAAAATTAGAAGAGAGGGAGGTCATGAGTGGGGTATCACAGGGAACTATTCTGGGCCTGGTCCTCTTCAATATGTTAATCAATGACACTGGTGAAGGAATCCGAGGCATGTTGTGTCTCTTTACGGATGACACTACGCTCTGTGGGAGGGTGGACAGTGATGAGGGAACCGGGGAAATACGTAGGGACTTACAAAAGCTAGAGGGGTGGTCTGAAGTTTGGCAGTTGAAATTCAATGACAAGAGGTGCTAGGTAACGCACCTAGGAAACAAGAATCCCAGGACAGAGTATTGGATGGGTGGGGTGAGACTTAGCTCTATGACTGAGGAACAGGACCTTGGAGTTATTATCAGTGACTCCCTAAAACAATAGAGTCTGGGCAATGAGGCATACAGCAAAGCGAGTAGGATGCTGGGTTGTATTGGGAGGGGTACTGATAGCAGAAGGGAAGAGGTAACACTTCCCCTATACAGATCCTTAGTGAGCCCACACCTGGGAGTACTACACCCAGTCCTGGAGTCCTCACCTCAGGAAAGATAGGGATAGGCTGGAAATACAGGTTACTCACCTGTTACAGGAGTTCTAGGAATGGTATATGTTGTTCATCCACACTTATTGGTAGGTATCCTTGCCGCTTTAAATCTTGCTGGAAGGTCTTCAAGCTGGCTCCTCCCACCCACCCGGGTGGTAAAACTCTCGGCTCTGCCCCATGACACCAGATCTGGCCCGCTGGAAGCTCAGGTTGTGCGTCGAAGCTGGGGAGTTCGGGTGGAATGGGGATGAACAACATATACCATTCCTAGAACTCCTGTTACAGGTGAGTAACCTGTATTTCTAGGGACATGGATATGTTGTTCATCCACACTATTGGCAGACTCCTAGCAGTTCTCCGGGAGGAGGGAGGCAAGGCGCACACCCCCTACTTAGGGAATAGAGACTGGAGAACCGAGGCCCCAAAACCAGCATCCCGGCGTGACTCAAGGTCGATGTGGTAGTGGGTAATGAAGGTGTGTGCTGACTTCCAGGTAGCAGCCCTGCAGATTTCCTGGATAGGAACGGGCCCTGGAAGCAGCCATCGATGAGCGGTATGGGCGGGCAGAATGAGCTCTTATCCTCTGGGAGGCTCCATGCCCGCCAACCTATAGAGATCTATGCAGGAGGTGACCCACCTGCTTATCGTCCGCTTGGCTGCAGGTCTGCCAGGTGCGGCTTCAGCGTAGGTGACAAACAGCTGGCGAACCTCTCCCGACTTCAGGCATGCGCTCCTTATAGTAAGCGAGCGCCCTTCTAGGGTCCAGAGTATGGAGCCTATATTCGGTCTCCGAGGTGTGACTGGGGTAAAACACCGGCAGAGTCAACACCTGGTTAAGGTCAAACTACGACACCACCTTCGGAAGGAATTTCAGGTGGGGACGAGGACAACCTTGTCCCTGTGGAAGACCAGGTAAGGAGACTCAATGGAAAGCACCTGGAGCTCTCCCATCCTTCTGGCTGACGTAATAGCCACCAAGAAGGCGGTCTTCCACGACAGGTGAGAGAGATCACACCTGTGCATTCGTTCGAATGGCTTGCCCATGAGCTTTGCCAGTACCAGCAGTAGATCCCACGGAGGTGGAGGTTCTCGCACCGGAGAGGAAATGTGATCAAGGCCTTTGAAAAAGCGCCAGACCACTTTTTCCTGCGCCACCGACTGCTTTCTGGCCCGCGCCCGGTAAGCAGAGATGGCTGCCAGGTGCACCTTTAGGGTCGTCAACCTAAGCCCTTGCTGAGAAAGGGACCATAAATAGTCCAAGATGCTTGCCAAGGAACAGGAGGAAGGGTCCAGGCCCTTGCCCTGACACCAAATGGAAAACCTCTTCCATTTGAAGGCATAGCATTTCCTGGTCGACTCCTTACGGGACGCCTCAACTACATTGAGGACCTCGTCGGAAAGACCCAAGGCCTGGAACTCTAGCCGCCAGGAACCAGGCCGTCCAGGTGCAGGGATTGAAGGTCCGGATGGAACATCTTCCCCTGATTGACTGAAAGCAGGTCCGGGTGAGCTGGAAACTGACTCGGGAGCCTGGAGCTGAGGCTGGGGAGATCTGGATACCAGCATTGGCGGGGCCAGTCTGGGGTTACCAGAATCACCTGCGCCTTGTGCCTCCTCGCCTTGAGAAGCACCTTGTGGATCAAGGGAAATGGGGGAAAGGTGTAGAAGAGGCCCGGGGTCCACGGCCTCGAGAAGGTCTGGAGGGGGCCGCTATCAGCCAATCGTCCAGGTAAGGGTACACCCGGACCCCTCGGCACCGCAGGAATGCTGTCACCACTGCCATGCATTTGGTGAAGACCCTGGGAGCAGGAGAAAGGCCGAAGGGCATGGCTCGGAACTCGTAAAGGGATCCCTCTGCTCGAAAGCGGAGGAATCTCTGATGAGACGGACGGATAGGGACGTGAGAAAACACATCCAGCAGGTCCAGAGAGCAGAACCACACGCCATGTTCCAAGGATGGATTATCTGAGCCAGAGTGACCATCCTGAAGGTCCGAGACCTTAGGAACTTGTTTAGGTCATGCAGGTCCAGAATGGGGCGCCAGTGCCCCCGTCCGTTTTGGAACCAGGAAGTACCTGGACACAAACCCCGGGTCTGAGGGAGGGTCCGCCACCTTTCTGATCACCTCCTTCTCGAGGAGCAGAGCGATGTCGGCTCGGCAAGCCGACAGCGAGGCTGCGGACCCCGAGCCCCCCTGGGGGGCGATGGCTCTAAAGGGCGGGGCCTGCTCGAACTCCAGAGGCAGGCTCTTTCCCACCACTTCCAACACTCAGTGGTCTGTGGTGATAGCAGACCAGGTGGAAAGGAAGTGGTGAAGCCGTCCCCCCACGGGGGGAACCTGGGGTGGAGTGATGAGGTTGGGGGCGGCACCCCTCAACCCGTCACTGAGCAGGCTTGGAGGAGGGACCGGCCGAGGGACCACCTGGGCCTTTACCTCCCTGCTTCCTGGAGGAGGAAGTCGCGGGCTTGGGTTTGGGATGCCAAGCGCGAGCCTGCTGGCCCTGATGCTGCTGGGCCGGACGTGCTGCGGGCGCAGACGGACAAAAGGGCTTGGGTTGCGGTCTGAGGCCCTTGTTCCTCTGGGCGGATGAGACCCGAGTCCAGGGTGGCATTGGGCTTTTCGATCCTCTGGAGGTGACCTTCCACTCCAGGGCCGAAGAGGTCGGTCCCCAGGAAGGGGACATCCGCCAACTTGTGCTGGGTATCTGCTGTGAAGGTGGATATCCTCAGCCATGCTCGACGGTGCATAGCCACTGCAGCCACGACTGACCTGGCGCATGAGTCACCGATGTCCAAAGCAGTCTGAAGTTGCTGCTTGGCCACTGTCCTGCGCTGATCCCGTACCTGCTTAACCGGTCTGCAGGTCAGCCGGGAGATGAGGGACTACCTCGTCTAGGGAGCCCAACAGGGCATGAGAGAAGTGTGCCATCAGCACGGCCGAGCTGGCCTGACGAAGGCCAAGGGAGGACGCAGCGTAGACTTTTCACCCGGCATAGTCCAACTTCTTGGACTCCTTGTCGGGAGGTTTGTCTACATCCCTGGCATTTCCGGCACGCCGGAAAACGCTGTCGGTAACCAATCCCTCGGCTGAGGGGTGTTCCGAGAAACCGGACAGGGAACCGGTAGGGACCGCATACTTCCTAGCCATCCTGGCCAAAGGCGCAGGGCAGGAAGCAGGACGCTGCCAGAGCTCCAAAGCCAGGCCCACAATGGCCTCGGCCACCGGAAAGGCCTCCGTAGGAGAGTCCCCTCGGTCCAATATCTCCGTTAGGGGATACTCGGCCCGCTTGGATATGGGCTCGAGCTGCATCCCGGTGGACTCCGAGATGAGCCTAAGCAAACTCATGAAGGACAAAGGGCTATTGTCCAGTGACTGACCTCCTGAGGACTCCAAGTCGACCCACCTGGAGAACAGGGAGGAATCGTTGTGGGACTCAGAGGAGTCCGCAAAGAGCTGCCTTGGGCCTGAGCCACCCTCCACCTGCTGAAGGCGATCGGGAGTGAGGGTGACAGACAGCCTATGGGGCAGACCCTGGGCCGACAGAGAATTCTTGGTCGGGACCCCAAACAACAGCTGTGGAGGCGGAGGTTCCACCAGAATCGGTGGGGCAGCCAGTTTTGGTCGAGCAACAGGCCTGGGAGCAGGCGCCCCGGCTAGAGCGAGGGGTTGCTTTGGCCGCTCCGGTGACAGCCACTTGATAGCCGGGAAAGGTGACAATGTCGGCTTGCTCCCTGACAGAAGAAGCTGTTGCCACATGAGGTCCTCGTAGCACCGACGCAACTTGCGTCGAAGCCTCCCCTCGTCTGAGGAGGAGGACGAGGATAAGCGGCGATGCCGCTTGCCACGGTACCGAGACCGAGACCGCCTATGACGGCGGGATCGACTGGACCGAGAAGAAGTCCGAGATCGAGACCGCGAACCTCGGCTTTTCCGAGGAGGGTTCTGGGACAGGGCGGGGGAAACCTGCTCTCCCCTCGGCCCGGAGGGTTCAACCGTGGACTCCGGAACCGGAGGCACGGGCAAGTCCATGGAAACCTCAATCTCCGCCGGGGGAACTGGGGAGTGAGGGTTTTCGGCTTCACCGGTAGACAGCCCGTCCGACGGGTCGAGAAAAATCTCGACTGCGTTGACGGGAGTCTCGGTCAACTGACCTGACGGGGACGCCGTGAGGGCAGTGGCCGAAGCTGAAGGATCGACCGAAGTCGATGGTCGACTACTTGGTGAGAGGGACCTCTCCCGCTCCCAAGAGCGTCGACGGAGGGACTTACCTTTGTGGTCCTCCTTCTTGGACCGAGAGGAAGGCCCTGAAGATGATGGTCCCTCTCCCTTAGTGGAGAGGGACAGACAGAGCTCCTTAAAAGAAGCTGAATAGGAGGAACCCAGGAGAGCGGATAAAGGCACGCAGAGTGTAGATTTAAGATAGCGGCTCCAGCCTCGCTCTCCGAGGGCGATCATCTGCTCAAGCTGTTCCGCCGAGCCCGCCACCACGGAAACCGCCAAACGGGCCTCCTTCGACTTTACCGGAGGGTAACGTTTCTCGGGGCGCCCCAGTTGCAAATGGGCAGCACGGTCTTCCAGGACGTAGGCCGAAAAGGAAGAGCACAGGTCGCAAACCTGCGGGTCGTGCTCAAGGCCCAAGCAGTAGATGCACATGGAGTGCGGATCTGTCCGAGACATCTTCTGCCCGCATGGGCACCTCCGGAAACCGGGAGTCGAATTGTCCATCGCAGCCGCGAGGGAAATATTTGACCGAAGTCTTGAAAACCTTAAACTTTATTTCGGGAAAACCCAAGAATTAGGAACCAGTCTTATACGCAGAGCGTTAAGGAGGGAACCTGAGCTTCCAAGTGGTAAGGAAGATCTGGCGTCATGGGGCGGAGCCGAGAGTTTTACCACCCGGGTGGGTGGGAGGAGCCAGCTTGAAGACCTTCCGGCAAGATTTAAAGCGGCAAGGATACCTGCCAATAAGTGTGGATGAACAACATATCCATGTCCCTAGAAACAGTGCAGCACAGGGTGTTAAAAATGATTCAGGGCCACCAGGGCAGGTTCTATGAGAAGCGCCTCAAGGCACTGAACATGTACTCACTGGAGACCAGAGGGGAGATATGATAAAGACCTTCAAATTCCTAGAAGGAATTACCAAAATCCTCAGACCTGCCATGACTATCTCATGAGCACTCTTATCGAGAAATCCCTTCGTGATGGGGCTAGCTCCTCTCTCACAAGACTCCTTAGTATCAAGTCTGGAACACACAGGCTGAGGTCCTCTTCTCAATGCCTCCTTGACCATCCCCAGATCTCAACCGAGATGGGGCGGGAGTCTTCTATGTTGCTGCCCCTAGGCTCTGGAATGGCTTATTGGCCTCATTCCACTAACTATGCACTTTCAATCTCTTCAAACCACATTTCAGAAATGCTCTCTCAACCATCACATCCTGCAGGTGTACCTCCTGACATGAGACTAGGGGCAACGTTTCTAGTCGTGTGAACTACTGTGTCACCTCCCCTGTATGATGTTTCCAACCTACTATTTGTAGGAACTGTTGGACTATGAGCGTTACCCCAATTAGATGCATCACCTACACTTGTATGTTGATTTTGTGGTACTGGTTACATATGAATCTGCTGAACTACATTTTTTCCCTCTGATTTTAAGTTATGACATGTGCTATCATGACGGTCTGGTTCATTCCTGAAAATGGTCCCCTAGACCAGTGTACCCACCCAGTTATCAAACAAATAAGTATATAAATAAATAACTAAATAAAATTAACTGTGGGGAACTATTCAGGTTGAATACTAGCTCACGGTCACATGGACATGAGTGGAAACTAACAGGATGGAGATTCAGAAACAGGGTGGGAAATATCAGTTTGTGAGCTAGTGGCCATTGGCCAGCTGGCCACCTGATTTATCCAACCCTATTCAGAACGGACATAAGGAAGTATTATTTTACAGAAAGGGTGGTGGAGCCATGGGACAGTCTACCGGCTGAAGTGGCAAGTGCGAAAACCAGTGATGGTTTCAAGCATGGTGGGGACAGAATGAAGGGTACAGTGGTTGCTCAAGGCAGCAGAAATTGGAAGGAGAATGGGGGGGAGGAAGGGGAGGGCTAGAACCCTGGAGGGATAGTGGGTCCCAGGCTAAACAGGGAGCTCAAGCAGACTCGATGGACCACGGGGTCTTTTTCTGCCATCATTTTCTATGTTTCTATGTAAAAACGGCTACACAGAATATGGAGCTACAAGAAGGAGCAATGGTGCAGATAAAGGTTCCATGTCAGTTTCAAGTTCAAGTTCTGCATTTGGTGGAGGAGATGGTGTAATTCGGGGCAGGGCTGGATGGATTATAGTACGGCCAAAGAAACCTTGACTCAGTCCAAAGAAGTCTATGTCTACTTGTAGTCCAGCGCACGCTCCAAGGCTTCCCAGCTATGTCAGTGCACCTACCACTGATGGCACCTTGATAGATGAAAGTTACTAATCTAAACTCTAGATCTTCTAGACAGTATCTACTCCACAGAGAAACACTCTCTGGTCTGAAGGCCAGAGGCAGTAAGATCCTGCAAGAGCACATTTGGGGATACTGATGCCACCGCTTGCCCGCAGTATGTAAAGCGTTGCTGCCCAAACTAACTCAGTACCTTTTTTCCAGAGGACAGCAAGAAATGTATTGTTTTTTGTTTTTTTTCTGAAGAGTGAAAACATGACAAAAAGGCACAAGACAGCCCATACAATCCTGTAAAAAAAGCACTAAGTAGCTTTGTTGCCAACACCTGTTGGTAGAAAGAAAAACAAACTCACAAACAGTGAACATTCGTAAGTCTGGGGTGTGGTGGGGAAGGGCGAGTGTGGCTCTATGGAGAAGATACTCTAGAAGATCAAGAGTCAGTGGCTGGTAAATTTGTTATCTTTCCAGAATCAGTCTCCTCCACAGTCTCACTCTTTGGCCGAATGGCCAGCCATATTAATTCATGGATTGGGTTAGCTGGACACAACGGAACTCAGAGAGAAAATCCTGTAGTACAGCCAACCCATAACCTGTGCATTTCGGAGACTGTATGCTAGGGTGTAGTGTTAGATAAAGTCTGAACACTACCCCAGGTTGCAGCACTATATATCTGTACAACAGGGACTGATCTCAGAGAGGCTACTAAGAGTAATGGGTTCTAAAAGAACCTTCCAACTGCTTCCCTACCAGAAAACAGCACTGTTGAATAGAATTGCCAGTCCAGTTAGACACAAAGTGCTTAGAAGAAAAAAATTACTTACCACAGTAATACTGTTTCTTCCAGGGGATCCCTCAGTCTACTTGACTTATGTATTACTGCCAGTTGGGTTCAGCTGCCCTGAAGGTGGTGCCTATGCTAATGATGGCTGGGCATCAGCCTATCAGAATGCAGCAAGAGACTGCTGCCTGTAGCTGCTGCTGCTTGTGAGTCAGATTCACTTTGGAGCCTAAGTAAAAAGACAAAAGGCCCCAATTCCTAACCCTATTTCAAAAATGTAGAAAAAAAGGAAAAGAACACAAAAAAGGAAAAAAGAGAACAAAGAGACAAACTGCCTGAAGGCAAACTATGTACAGAATGCTTAACTGACACCTCATACCAAATATACCCCTCAATAAAAATGTGGCCTGTGTTAAGGACTGCAGAACCATTAATAGCTAGGTTATGTGAGATGAGGATGGGAGGGAGGTCAAGCATACTGAGGGATCCCCTGGAAGAAACAACATTACCATGGTAATTTTTTCTTCTCACCCCAGGATTCCCTCAGTATGCTTGACTTATGTAGACTACAAAGCAGTCTAGTTGGGAGGAGGGAACAGAACCTACTTGGGAAAGAGGTTCTGCAGGACTGCAGTGCCAAATTTGGAATCTTGTCTGGACTGTACATCCAAGTAGCAGTACTTCGTAGAAGTATGTACAGTCTTCCAAGCAGCTGCTTTGCAGATATCGAGCAAAGGTATGTCCCTTTGAGCTGTTACTGAGGCTGCAGTGCCCCTGGTGGAGTGGGCCTTGAGGTGGCTGCCTGCCAGCCTTACTGTAACAGAACTGGATGCAAGAGACTATTTAGCAAGAGATGTAGTTCTCTTAGAGGCTGGCCTGCCCTTGCCCTGCTTGCCATAGGTGAGGAACAGCTGGATATAAGAGGCCCTGAGCTGCTTAGTATGCTCCAGGTAGTAGGTCAGTGCCCTTTTAACAGCCAGGCTGTGGATCCAGCACTCACCAGAAGTGGATTTGTCTGTGAAAAAGACAGGGAGAGTTGTACAATAGACTGGTTGAGGTGGCATTCTGAGACTACCGTGGGAAGGAATTTCCTGTTGGTTCTGAGAACTACTTTATCCTTATGGGTGATAATGTAGTTAGACTCAGTACAGAGAGCTTGGAGCTCTGAAATCCTCCTGGCAGAAATGATGGCCAGTAGGAATACTTTTTTCCAAGTGACATACTTCAGATCTGCTGTAGCCATAGGTTTGAACAAAGCATCCATCAGCTTGGCTATTTACAGGTTCAAGTCTTTGGGGGGGGCGCAGGTTCCCTAAGTGGGGGTTGAAGATGCAACAGGGCTTTAAAGAATTTCTTGAAAATGGGAGGAGAAATCATAGATTTCTCTGTGTCTGCTGAAATGTATGCAGAAATGGCTGTCAGGTGGACTTTCAGGGATAAGGCCCTAAGGCCTGTAAATTAACTAGGTAATCTAGTATTGAAGGAAGGCAGGGTTGCAGGGGGTCAGTCTGTCTGTCTTTACGCCAAGAAAATAATGTCTTCCATTTGGAAGCACATATCTTTTTGGTGCTTGTTTTTTTAGCTAGCCTAAGCATTCTGAGGACCTGCTCTGAATACTGTCAGGGGACTCTACCTCTTCAAGTACCAAACTTTGAGGTGAAGAGACTGTACCATATGTTGGGGTACATCGCCCCCGTCTGAGGCAAGGTCAGGAGACTGTGGCTGAAAGGCACGCGAATAGGCCGTCTGGCTGACAGGGTAAGGGAGAGTACCATGGCTGCCTTGCCCATTCTGGAGCCACCAGGATCAATGTTGATGGCTGCCTTCTGAGCTTGAACAGCACTCTGAGAATCAAGGGGAAAAGAGGAAAAGCATACAGAAACCTTTCTGTCTAGTTGAAGGACAGAGCATTCACTGGCACTGTGCCCAGAGCCGGAGGCCTGCACCAGTACGTGGGAATCTGGTGATTGTGTAGAGAGGCGAAGAGGTCTAACTCTGGAGTGCCCCACCTCTTAAAGACCATAGCCAGCACTTGTCTGTTTAGGGTCCAATCATGGTGACCCTGACTGATGCAGCTCAGAGAGTCTGCAGGCACAGTTAGCTGTATATCCAAGGAGTAAGCCAGCAGCCAGATATTCATGGCCTCTGTACAGAGCTTTGAGGATCTTGTGCCCCCTTGTTTGTTAATGTAAAACGTGGTGGTGTTGTCTGTCCTGATTTGGACAGAATGATCCTTGAGCTGGGGAGCAAAGATTTTTATGGCCAGATACACAGCTCTGAGTTTGAGACAGTTTACATGATACCTAGACTCTCTAGGAGACCACATCTCGCTTCTGGACTGGTCTGCCAGGTGTGTTCCCCACCCCAGAAGGGAGGAGTCTGTAGTGAGCACCCTGGAGAGTTCCTTCTGTTGGAAGGGGATTCCTTCCCTGAGATTGAGAGTGTCCTTCCACCAGTCCAAGGTTTGCAGGAGTGTTCTGGTGACTGGAATGAGCTTCAACAGAGAGTCTCTTTTTTGAGACCAATTAACCCTCAGATGGTACAGAATATCCCTCATCTGAAACCTGGCACCAAGGACTACTGCTGTGGTGGAGGCCATGTGGCCTAGAAGTCTGAGGAAGTGTATGGCTGGCCTAGAAGAAACATGTTTGCCAGATTCTGGAGGTTCTGTACCCTGTCTAGAGCAAGCAGATCTTTTTCCTATTGGGTGTCCAGTTCTGCTTCAATGAATTCCAGGAATTGGACTGGCTCGAAGGGATACTTTTCTGTGTTGATCATGAAGCCTAGTGACTCTAGGGTGAGCTGAGTGAGCCACAGAGAGTCCCTGAGCTTTTCAGGAAACTTGTCTACTATGAGCAAGTCATCTAGGTAGAGAAAAACAGAGCTCTCCTGTCTTCTTAAGTGGGCTGCAACTACTGCGAGGCGCTTTGTGAAGACCCTGTGGACTGATGAGAGGCCGACTGGCAGTACTACAAACTGGTAATGGCCTGATGGCAGTCTGAAACTGAGATACTTTCTGTGAGAGGGCCTGATTGGGATGTGAAAATAGGCATCTCTGAGCTCTAGGGAGGCTAGCCAGCCTCCCTGTTGTAAGGAGGGAATTACTACTGATAGTGTGACTATCTTCAACTTTGGATTTAACAGGTGTTTGTTGAAATACTCAAGATCTAGGATGGGTTGCCAGTCCCCATTTTTCTTTTGGGTTAGAAAGTATCTGGAATAGAGACCCTTTCCCCACTGGGAGGGGGGCACTCTCTAGTGCAATAGTTCTCAGACTTTGTCACAGTGAGCCTCCCCAAATCCATGAAAAAGATTTTGAGCCTCCTCCAAAAACTGAAATAATCTTGGGCCTCCCCCCAAAAAAATAACACACTGTACTTTACACAGTACACCATGAATAAATTGAAACCCCTCTGAGTACTTGGCTCACATTCAGCTATTTGTCTTATACTGACGTGGAACATTTGAAAAAGAGCTCCTGTGCTCAAAGGTGTTACCTGAATAACAAATTAAATAAACAAATATTATTATTCAGCTTATTGTAACCCCCGGCCAGCCTACTTGCTCCACTATTTTCATTCTTGAACCATTGTTACCCTTATTGCAGTACCTTCATGGGTCAGACTACTTTCTTTGTTTCCTCTCTATATGAAATTGCCTTCCTACATACTTTGCCTCTTCCCCACCTTCCCTGCTCCTAAGCAACATCTCAAGGATTACTTTGCTTCTTCCTGCTTTTGTTCTTAGCACTTCTATGTTCAACCCTTGTATTTGGGCTGTTCTGTCATCAGTCTACAAATTGATCAATTACCACCACTTATAATTAGTTTATTGTTCAAATTTGTTTGCACTATTGTTCATTGTATATTTCTTATTTGTTTTGCAGTTACCTTATAAAATGTATTCATTCCCTACCCTTCCCCATGTACACCTGAAATGAGCCTTGGCTCATTCACCTTCCCTTGTCACCTATTAGTAAATAAATACATAAGATTCACCTACTATTATCCTCTTTCAGTTTGCTTCATCTCTTCACACAAAATACATAAAACTCAAAATTTAAATACAGTACTTTTTCAGACTTGCTTGAGCCTCCCCTGGAACAGGTTGGGGCCTCCCCAAGGAGGCTGGCCTCACCATTTGAGAACCCCTGCTCTAGTGCATGAGCAGGCGGGGAACAACTGCCGTCTGCCTCGCTGCCCGAACTCCACGTACGTCGCTGTTCAGACCTCTCATTGCAGAGCAGGGCACCTCATTGGCCAAGCTACCTTGTTACACTCCTGTGATTGGCCCGCTTCTGGAACCGTGCCAGTGGCGCTTTTTTTCAAACATGGTTTTCTGCCATTGAGCCACAGCATTAGAGCCTAGCATTACAGCACTAATAGCAGCATTACAGCTCTCCAAGAGAGGGTTGTCAGCTGTTTAATTAATGCTAGCCTGTACATTTTTGCCTAGCTCTGTGCAAGATCTGATCCTTTTTCCTGTCTGTAATCTAAGCTAGCCATTGTTTAGTTCCATCTAGTGCTGGCTGCTTAAAATGTTACTGAATTAATCTAAGTTAGCCACTGTTTACCCTAGTGCTGACTGTTTAAAATATTACCGAATTAATCTAGGTTAGCATTTGTTTAGTTCCAACTAGTGCTGGCTGCTTAAAATGTTACTGAATTAGACCTAGTGATTAACACACTTTTGAACTAGCCAAATGTCTACCAGCTAACCCTAAAACCCGGCTATGTTAGTTAGTTTAATAAGTCAGCCTTCCTGTTTATCAGTACTGTTGCTGCATTAAAAGTTGTTTTTTTTGTTTTTTTTTTTTAAAAACAAATGTCTCTATATTACTGTAAATAAGTGCCTTCTATTGCCCAAACGTTTTTCTATCTGTCCCCTTCTGTTTAACCACTGTACCTTCTCCCACTATTGTCCTGACCTGTACCTCCTGCCAGTCTACTGTTCAAAATTCCCTGTCTGTGAAAAAGAGCCCTCTACTGCTTGAATGTTCTCCCACCTGTCTCTTTTTAACTTTTTCCCCCCCCCTAAGTTTTCCTGGCCCATATCTCCTTGCCAGTCTAAACTGTTTCAAATTCCCTCTGTGTGTGAAAAGGAGCCCTGCCCTCTACTGCTCACACATTTCCCTTCCTGCCGCTCTCGGCTTAACTTTTGTACTTTCTCCCTCTAACTTTTGTATTTTCTCCTTTATCTTCCGCACCCCAACCCCCTGCCATTTTATTTTGTGCTATTGTCCCACTATCCTGGTCTTGCTCTCTCCCATCCCCCGCCATTTAACATACTATTCTATTGTCTGGGGGATTAATAGTGGTGCCTTAACCGAGACTCCCAACTTTCAGTGACTCTGTGCTCCCCCTCCCCTGTCTTTCGCTCACGCCCTGCTCTTTTGTTAAGTGATGTCAGCTCCTTGCTGAAGTTGTACTGCCTGTGATAAAAATCCTATGTCTGTTTCCTTGTTAGGATCCAGTCCTGCAGGTGATTCTGCTGCCAAAGCCGCCTGAACAGGCGGGGAACAACTGCCATCTGCCTCGCTGCCTGAACCACAGGTATGCCGCTGTTCAGACCTCTCATTGTGGAGCGGGGCACCTCATTGGCCGAGCTACCTTACTACGCTCCTGTGAGTGGCCCGCTTCTGGAACTGTGCCTGTGATGCTTTTTTTCAAACGTGGCTTTCTGCCATTGAGCCACGGCATTAGAGCCTAGCATTACAGCACTAATAGCAGCATTACAGCTCTCTGCGAGAGGGTTTTTTCCCCCCATCCACCCTCCCCAACCCTGGCCGCTATTAAATAGCCCTCCTCCCCCACTCTCGCATAGTCGCTCCTCCCCAACTCAGTCCTCCTCTTAAAGGCAATACCCTTAATTTTGCCAAAACAGTCATAAAGTCCCTCATCACTCAGTGCCCAAGTCATAACGTTCTACTTCCTTTCAATCTTGCTTGGCAATACTTTGCCTGTCAAAACCACCAACTAAACCCTCCTTTCCAAAGCTCCAGGGCTGCTGACAGCCACCCAAAATCACTGCCAAGGTGCCTCTCTCTCATAACCTACATTTCTCTCATGATGGTGCCTGCACCCTACTTGTTCTTCCTAGGCTGCGTCCTCCACCTAATTTTGAAGCCTAATATGATTTCACGGAATAGTACAACATGCCTGAGCTCTACTCCATGTCAGGAGCCACTTTGGCCAGTGCTTGCTACACTGCCAATTCCATCCACAGGCAGTAATCCACATGCAACCAGAATGTTTTGCATCCCTCTCTGCCCAATACCTCCTAAGCAGTCACCCCTCATCCTCTCCATCAGGGTAGCAATATTTGCCCTGAGCATTTTTCGCTGCCCCCCAAAGCATGTCCTGATGCCCTAAGAGTGAACATGCTAATCAAACCAACAAAGCCTTCCTGAGATTCCTTGTAAGAAGGCTCTGGAAACTACTAATCTTGCTATTGCACTGCGCTGGTAGTGTGGAAATAAATCCGCCCACCGCTTAGCTGTCCAGGAGCTCCCACAGTTAAAGGGGCTCAGCTTCCTGCACATGAATGTATGCAGCCTTGCCAACAAATTTGACATGGTCCAGGCATGGATGCTTCATGCTATGCCTGATGTAGCAATGTTCACAGAAACCTGGCTCAAGAGTCATGTACCTGACTATATGATCAACATCCCAAGCTACAACCTGCACGGATGTGACAGGCCGACCAGAGGCGGTGGTATTGCCATATACACAAAGGATAAATTCCTTACCACAGACCTTTTCCGTATATCAATCCCTAAAGAATTTGAATGCCTTGCCCTCAAGCTAATTTTATCACCTGGAGTAGCCCTGCTGGTAGCTGCTTGCTATAGGCCACCTGCCCTGGCCTGGATATACTGCCTCATCTTCACTCCCTCCTGGAACAAGCGAACAATGAATGCATTATAATGGGAGACCTTAACCTCAACTGGAACAACGCTTGCACAAACAGGCTTAAGGAGTTCTGTGATGACCACGGGCTTTCCCAGATTACTCCTGAGGTCACCCGACCTAGCAAAAAGAACCCTAACCGTAGCTCTCTACTGGATCTTATGCTTGTCAACAAGCCACACAATATCACTCATACAGGGGTTTTCCATAATGACTTAAGCGACCACTGCATGGTCACATGCGTTAGGTGCTCCCCACACATCCCTTCCACTTCTGCCTTCAAACTAAAGTGGAGCCTAAAACACTTCTGCCTTCCTGTCTTTCTGACAGATCTAAGAACCATTAATTGGCAGAGCTTCTATCTAGCACCCTCTGTGACAGAAGTGTTCGGTATCTTCCAGGATTTGCTATTAAGGGTAATCAATAAACATGCTCCCCTAAACAAGGTCAAATCCAGGCAACGGACACCAAACTGGTTCAGCCCATCTCTTAAGAGGGCCCTGCGGTCCAGAGATATATATTATGGAAAAGGGCAAGGAAGTCGCAGTCAGAATCAGACTGGCTTGCTTTCCGGGTAGCCAGGAACATCTGCACAAAGATGGTAAGGATGGAAAAATCGCTCCTCGACATACCAAGGATGAGAACACGCCTTGGCTCAACTGCCATCAGCTCTTTTCTCCCATCACTCTGGAATAACACTCAGAAAGTACTCAAATGCTCCCACCTGCCCAGTCCCCATGTATTCAGACAGTTGCTTTACCAGTGCCTGAAGACCATGTGTGATTGCTTCAGGTAGCTTTGGAATTTTAGATGGAAGTCACCCTGCTCGTGGTCCACGTTGGCCGCCTATTCCCTCTGCGGACAGCTTCCTCTTAGCATAACTTCCCCCCGGCTCCCTTTTTTCCCCCCTGTGGAAATCCTCCATGGGGTCCATTCCATAGCAGGGTTCCCATACCTCCTGTGTCTGCTACTTTACTGTCTATACTGTCTCCTTGCCCTTTTCTCCCTTCTCCCTCCTGCAACTTCCTCACCTTTCCTCCACACAGAAGCCCCCAAACCTACTGTAGGGCCTGACTGTGCACGTACACAGTCAGTAATCAACAATGCTAGATATCACTTGCAACTGTAACTTATTGAATCTGAATATTCTCTGTATGGTATGTTATTGTATAACGATATTTTATTGTAATGAATTTCTACTGCGTGTCCAGGACCATCTTGCAAATGAGCTTGGTAAACAATGTAAATGCCTGGTTAAATAAAGTTTGATTGATTTGCTAGCAGGAGGTATCTGACCTCTGGCTCCAACAGAATCTTTTCTGTGGGGATCAGAGGCTTGTAACCCCTGCTCCCCTGCTTTGTGGGGAATTTCTTGAACTGCAGGGTGAGTCCCTGACCTACCACCTACAGCACGCACTTGTCTGTGGTGATGAACTGCCACTGATGGAGGTAGTGGGTCAGCAGAGGCAACTTGGACATTCACGTCAGGGGTTTTGTTTGGGTTAGGTTTTAAGCGAGGGGGCAGGGTCATTATGCTTCTAAGCCCTCCTACTTCTTCCTCCGAAGTAACCCCTCATTTGACAGTAATCCATGGGCATGGGCATGGGATACAAAGCTCTGGGGTAGTAACCCCTGCCTCTGCCTCCTCTTCCCTGAGGCTTATAAGAAGTAGAGGCTTTCTCTTTAGCTGCATTGCATTTGGAGGTGGTTTTGTATTCCTCCACCTTTTTCATATATGCCTCTGTTTTATCACCAAATAGAGAATTATTGTCACAGCGGAAATCCAAAGCTTTGGTCTGAGTATCCTGAGAGAGGTTGGTGGTTCTCAGCCATGCATATCTTCTAAGGGAAATGGCTTCGGCCATAGATCTGGAGGCACAGTGTCACTGGCATCCACTGCCACATGAAACTGGTACTTTGTGGCATCCAAGGCAGTTTTAAAAGTTTCCGCCAAATCCTGAGCAATGCTGTCAGGAGCTTTCTGACGAATAGCCAGAACTGAATTCCACAGAGCCTTCTGGTACTGTGCTGTGTATGCCATGTATATAGAGAGATGCAGCAGCAGAGAGACTGTGGTATAGGATTTCTTGCCCATGGTATCTAGTTTTCTGGATTTCTTCTCAGGAGGTTGAGAGGAAAGAGTTGCTATAGCCTTATCACAGGCTGCAGCCTGAACCACTCCCTCATGGTCAGTGTGAGTGTAGAGGTACTCAGCATTAGTTTTGACTAGCCGGTACTTCTTCTCTATTTTCTTATCCACCCCAGGGATGGAGGTGGGATTCTGGAGTAGTCTGAAGGTAGCCCTGCGAAAAAAACTTGTGAACTGGAAGTAACAGCTTCTTGCGGGGAGGGAGAACCATTATTTCCAGAAAGTCTGCATCCTCATCAGTAGTCTCCTGTATGGAGAGATCTATGGTGTCCATCATCTGCTGGACAAACGTGTAAAGGGAGGAAAAAATCCTACCGACTATGAGAAAGGGAGCCAAAGTCCTGGTAGGGGATACCTCAGGCTCTATGCCTTCCTCCTCTTCATCATTATCTTCATCACAATAAAATCTCTGGCCTTGGTCAGGCTCTGTAGAAGCAGGCATGGAAGGACCAGCTGGGGCACCAAATGAATTGCCCGCAGCCTGAATTGTTTAATAAAGCTGCAAAGCCTTTCCCAACTCCTCAGGAGAAGGCATATTTTATTGTGTCAGTGGTGTCTCCTTTTGCTCTTCAGTGGGAGGGGCAGTGGTATGTTTTTCTTTCTGATACTTTTAGGCAGGCACTATATCAGAAAGCTGCTCAGAATGCCTCTTTTGTTTGGCTTGGTCTGTATTATTTATTTATTTTTTTATTTCTATTTTTTCCCCTCCTACTGCCCAACGGAACCGCCGCATCGGGAGTCGCTCATGAACGTCCTCCTTCCCACCAGCTCACCTACTGCCCAGATCCCTCCATCCTGCCTCGGTTTCCCCCTGGTTGGGGTCGGGAAGGGGCCAAACCCCCGTATCTTGAAACTGTGTCAGGTCCCTGGGCAATGGTGGCTTGGCGGCACATCAGGACGTGGTCGGCGTTCCATCTTCCCAGCTCCGCTGGGTGTGTTTCTTCCTTTTCTGTGTGGAGGCTACATGCCCTAACATCAGGTGTGAACGCTGACATCTGCAGCTTCCGTCCCCCACAATGATGCCACTCCACAGACCTCTGCATGTGGCCAATCCAACCTCCGAGGTGTTGATGTGCCGGCATGCCCCCCAGCCTCCGCCAGAGGTCAGCGCACGCTGGGATAAACTCCATCCCTCCTACCGGAGAAGGCGAACTGTCATCGGACGCTCCACCCTATCTCCCCCCATCCAACCCCCGGTGTCCCAAGTCCGCTACCGAACCCAGGTTGCCGGCATGGCGCGAGATGTGGCATCCAGCGCCTCAACCCTCAGCACCACCGGGCCGGCGTCTGTATTATTTTTATCAGTCTTATTCTCTTAGGGGGTCCTTAGAGGGTCTATCTTTAGATTTATTTTGAGAGGAGAACCCCTCTTCGAGAGGTTTAGTAGAGGGGGAAGCAGAATGACAAGCCATCATTTCTAATTTTTTAGCTCTTTTTTAAAGTGTTTTAGAGCAAAGTTTAATGCAAAGAACACAGTTATGGTCTGGACCCAAACAACTTAAACAGAGATCGTGGCTGTCTGCCTTGGCCACGATTTTAAAACATTTAATGCAATTTTTAAAACCAGTAGGCTAGTTCTCTTTTTCAGTCTATCTGACATACCAAAAATGTCAGAAACTAAATATTTGGTTCCCAATGGGGAAAAAATATGAAACATAAAAATATAAAAGAAAAAACAAGGTAGTCGCGGTTCCCTCAAAAGGAAGAGAAACACCCAAAAACTGAAGTAAAAATATGTAAGATTTTTACCACAGAAAATGATTTCTCAGACAGGAGAAAAAAAGTAGTGTTACATAAGAACTTACCGTAACAGTAGATTTCAAGAGCTGCTCTTGCAGTAGGCAACACCGTTAGGACTAAGCCACCAGGCGCCAGGACCACGAGAAAAATGTCAAACTAGCATTATGCAACAAGGGACCACCCCCCAACGTCAGCACGTCAACATCCATTCTCATATAAAAGAGCGGTCTCCTACACCCACCTCAGGTCCCCCCACCGGAGACCCTGAAACAAGGTCCAACAGGAGAAAAGGAGGACTCCAAGTACCTAGAGAGGCTGAGATTGAAAGAGAGCAAGGTGATTTAGAGATGGAAAATATGTGCCTACTGCAAGAGCTCCTCTCGAAGATTCATTGTTACGTAAGTTATCACGTAACTGTACTATCTTATTTCGAGGGGACTCTAGCAGTAGGCAACACCACTAGGCTTGAGTCCCAAGCAGTATCCGAAAGGGAAAAAACTCCAGGAAGAGGAGCTAGAATTGCAATAAGCAGAAAAGGTAAAAGGTGCCCAAGCACATCCTCAGCCAAAGGCTGGCCCCCAGAAATAGGAGGGCGTCAGGGAAAAGGACACTGGGGCAGATACAAACTGTAGCCAACCAAAGAAGGCCACAGGAAAAATAAACCCCAGAAAGGGGAAGCCAAAAGGCTACCAAACATGTGGAATCACCTTCTTCAAAGGAGAGCACACGCTCTTGTTCGTTGAGAAACAACAGAGAACTACAAACGGACTGGACCGTGTCCGGGTAGAATTGTCCGATGTCAGTCTTATTCCAAAACCAGAAGAGGGTTATCCTAACAGACAAAAAGGCCCCTCCCCGAACCCTGGGGAGAGTTTGAGGAGAGAAGGAACCGTGGAACAAGGGGCCCCAAGAGAGAGACTCCCTCGGAGAGAAGGAGACCGACCCTCAAAAAAAGAGACAGCCGAGAGGGTAGCTAAAAGGATACCCACTCACTGGCAAAAGCTCAGGCAAAAAGCCAGTCAAAAGAGAAAGGGTTTATTGGGAAAAAGAGCCTTGCCTTCCCCTAGAATGACAGGGAGACTCTGGTAGTTCTTGGTGTCTCAAAAGGAAGGAGGTCAGGGTGTCCCGAGGAGAAACCTCGACACAGCAGAGCGAGAAAAAAAGAGAACAGCGCTCTGATGACTGCTCCTTGTAGGGGAAGTACCCCCAAAAAAAGCCTCAAAGTCAGTCCCTCATGGGGAAGGGAAGGAGGAGGAGGAGAAAGCCTAGGGAATGGTAGGAACCAAAAAGGTGTGACCGTAGTCCCATCAGGACAAATACGGAGGACCAATGCCAGAGTAGCAAGGGCCAAAGCCCAGTCTGAGACAGTAAGGCTCACTGTCATCTGACAAGCCCTGGGCGACAGGGAAACACCCCCTTGCAACGAAAGTCAGAATCTTCACTTAGAATCCACTCCCCCCCGACATCTGATTGGGGAGGCAAAGAGCCGTAACAAACAGGGAGACCAGGAGACACTTCCCTGTCTCAAATAAACCCTTCGAGGGAGGGAGAGGGGGGCAAGGAGAGCCAGTTTGGCTGTTCACCAACAAAAAGGTTAGTGTGTCAGGAAGAAATCGTAGAGCCAAAGGGCATAAGCTACTGGTGTGCAGAGCAGAGGACCTGAACCGAGTGAGGAGTCTCCCCGGAGCTCCGGGGCCCTCTCTCACCATTCAGGTGATCTGAGGTGTTCCCCCTCAGAGGAATACAGGCAAGGGACCCCATGGGCGTATGCTGAAAACTCCAGTGAAGGAGTACCTGGGGACAACCCAGAAGACATGACAAAAGAAAGGGAGGACCTGGTCCTGGTCAAAAATGATGGACCTGTGGTTAGAGAGCCTGGAGAAGTCCTCATGGAGGAGAAATGGTGAGGAATCCTGCCAGGATTTGGAAACAGGAAAATTACCTCAGACACCCGACATCAGGAGAAGTTGGATAAGTCGTCAGAGACGCCTGGTGACGGGGGTGGGGGTGGGGGAGAGAGCTCATAAGATGAAGGCCTAATGTAAGGCCGAGAGCCCAAAAAGGATAAGGATCCAAGATGAGCAGTCCCAACCTCTGGGAGCTCCCGAGGCCGTCACTCATGACGAGGCCATCCATGGCACAAACAAGGAGGCCCATGCAGAAAGACAGCGCCAATGTAGGTTGATAACCGCACCACCTAGGAACCCAAGGAACCTAAGGGAATCCTGACCCTGGCTGGAAAAAACTGCCCTAGGCCCAGATAGGAGGCCAGTTGTGTGGCGAACCTGGGAAAATCCGAGGGGAGAGGGACCCCAGAGGGATCCCAGCTGGTGACAGCAGCCCCTAGACAAGAAAAGGGGATACAGCCCCTCTTAAGGATGGCAACCCATGTAAAGGGCTGAAGGAAGGGGAGGGACCCTTCAAACATGCGAAAGATATAGCCACTGCAGTTGGAGCAAGGAAGGGCAACAGCACCATCCCTCAGAGGCTAGAAACATCACCCAAGCAGACACCCACTCAGAGGAGGTGATGAACAGATGTCAGGTTCCAACCAGAAACAGGAGAAATTGACACTTCAGGCAGGCAGGTCGGGGGGCTTTGCTCCAGGAAGTGGGCAGCTGGACCCCGCAAACAATGGCGGGATGCAAAGAATAGAGGCCCACCACCGGTAGGTAAACGTCCTGTTAAGGGTGAGAGATAAACACGAATAGCTCAGCCAGAGGAACACGAGGCCGGATGGCCGCAAGAGAAGGAGTACAAAGCCTAATCCTCTCATAAAGAAGGGAAACAAGGAAGGCCTGAGCCTGGAATCAGGCAATACCTGGGAAATACTGTTCAGAAAGGTGACCTTGGTAAAGAAAAAATAAAAGGGGATGACAAAGGGAAGAGTCAAAGCCTTCCCTTCTACTGGTTTTCCTCCCTCTCCTAGAATCCCCCATCCAACGAAAGAAGGAGAGGAAGAAGGGAAATCTAGGTTTAGGAGGAAGCAGTGGGCGCTGATGGCACTGCTACCTCCATCCTATGGGACTTAACAGCCAAGGCAGCGGTGGTCGAAGAGGCCTTGTGCTTGCCCCGTGTCCCTGAAGGCTGGGGTCGCTGCCCTTGATAGCTGGCTGAATGAAGATGTGACCTACCATGGTGACCATGGGGACCGGTCCAAAGGGAAGTTCCTGAGTCCTGCAGGGAAGACAGCAATGCCAGCAATGCCTGCATACAGGGCCCCTGAATGGTGCATCCAAAATGGAAGCTTGAACAGCTGAGGTGAAGTCGATCAGATGAAGCCAAGTGTGATGCCTGATGCAGACGGCAGAGGCCGAACTGCGGGCGGCAGCGTCTACCGTGTCATAAGAGGCATGGAGAGCATAAAAAACTACGCTAGAGGTTGACGGTGTGTGTTTGTGGGGTGCTACTATGTGTTTATAATAATAAACGTTACGTTTCTTAACGTTCCCTAGCATTGGGATTTCTTCTCCTCTCACTGTGAGTAGCCAAGAGTGTGTTTGCTGCTAGAAGTTGAAGCAAAGAGGTGCTCTAACTGGGACTGAGCAGGGGATTCCAGTATAGACTGGAGCAAATCCCCTATCTGCCCAAAAAGGGATTGCCTATGTGCCAAGTAGTTCTGAGCCCGAAAGGCCAACGTCAAGGAGGCATACACCTTGCATCCCAGAGAGTCAAAAAATTTGGATTCCTGGTCTAGAGGGTAATCCTGATGGCCAGATCCTTCACTATCTACCAGTACCCCTGAAAGAACGGAGGGGTCAGCCTTAGGGTGGGAGTCAAAGTGAGCCTTGTCATCCAGAGCATGGTATAAGCGGACGGCTTTTCTTAGAGAGGCAGGGACTGATGCTAGCTGCTGCCAAACCGTGGATGAAATGTCATCATGTGGGACCACCAAGGGTGGGATTACCACGGAATCAACCTCTGGTAGGCACAGATGTTGCACAAGCCGGCGCCTTTGAGGGTCCTGCTCCTCCGTACGCCACCCCGGGATGCCCTGATGGTCTTCATCATTTCCAGGAACGAGGGGTCCTCAGGAGGGGACTTAGGAGTATCCTGGACCCATATGTCCTCCTAGGGGCGAATGTGGAGGGGAAGTCGGAGACCTGAAGGAGTCCAAAACAACATGCAGAGACCTTTCCAAATCCGAGCCCAAGTGAGGCAGAGGTGACATACCAGAGGTTGTGGCCCTGCCTGCACCCAAGCGATGGCCCCTGTCCGGAGGGGAGGCCTCTGTGTCTGATGAAGGGGCAGCACTCTGCGGGGGGTGCAGCGGAGCAGGGTTCACTTTTTGGGCCGCCCTCCAGGCATTGAAGAGGCGCTATAGTCTGCCGACGCCTGGCAAAAGAGCGTCGGATGAAAGGAACAGCCTTGCGCCCGGTAGTGTCAGGAAGGCCATAAACAGGGTCTTACGCCACCTGACAAGCCAGTCGTACGCCCAGCAGGTCCACACTGAAGGTCAGTGATCAAGAACTCTTAAGAACAACTAGAGGACAGCACAGGCTGCTGCGCCAGGTCAGATAATGTCCCCGAGGGTTCCAAAACAGGAACCGGCTCCTGGCAAGCCGTGGAGGGCACCAGTGAAGGTGGGGCCAGAGATATCTGGCCCAGAGATAGAGGACTTCTGGATCTGATGGAGGATGACCAACCATCAGATCCCCCAAAGGAAGCTTGGCAGAGGAAGGCCCTGCCAGCATCTGGTGGGGAGAGGCCTGAGAGGCGACCTCCAGCAGCGGCTGAGGAGCAGAGGGCTCCATGGGTGAAGGCTCCGCGGAAGCAGGCTGTGGCCTCAAGGGTGACAGCAGGCATCAGTTTGGTAGACCATCGTCGGGTTCCAGGGCGGGGTCCGCCAAAGACGTCGAGGCCGGGAGGGTGGAAACAGCTGTAGCCTCACCCAAGGAACCAGCCTGACCACCTGTGTCAGGACTTTATTGAAGGACTGGCCTGAGCAACAGGGGCGGCGGGGTGAAGAAGGGATCCTCCGGGCCCGCACAAGTACTACCCATCATGGAAATGACGATGGGAGGCTGGTCCACAGGCAGCCCTGAAGAAAGGAGGGCTGGAGTGGAGGAGGAGACTGACCACCCGCAGGAGGAAGATTCCGGCTCTATTGCAGCCCCAGCGGGCAACCGTGATTCTGAAGTGGTCCGATTCTGGTCCCGATGCTTCTTGTGCTTTTTCTTCGAGGATGAGGGCTCCCTCGAAGTCCTTGCCGTGGTCCACGTCTGCAGCTCTCTTTCCAGGGTGCCCAATTTCTGCTGCAGGAGATGGGTCTCCAGAACCTTCTGGCGCCTTTTCTGCATGACTTAACTGAGTTTTTTTGGCAGGCCTGGCAGGCTTCGGTGTAGTCTGGGCCTAGCAAATGATGCACATGTTGTGGCTGTCCTTTTCGGTGAGCTGCTTTCCACAGACACACTTTGACTTGTGGGAGTCTGCTGATGAAGTCAGTGACAACACTGAGTCAAAAATAAACAAGTACTTGGATCAAAAAGAAATAAGTAAAAAGGCAAATGGCGGTCGACTGTAGCAACGTTTTCCATGGAATCTGATGAGCGTAGGTTGATGGCGGGAAAAGAACTGAGGTGGGTGTGAGGGACCACCTCTTTTATACTAGAACGGATATCGACGTGCCGACATTGGGAGGCAGTCCATTGTTGTATACTGTTAGCTAGAAATTTCCTCTGCGATTCTGGCGCCTTAGTCCTAATGGTGTTGCCTACTGCAAGAGCCCCCTCAAAGTAAGATTGTGGGAACCGTTGTACAGGGCATACGTAAGGCCTTATTTAGATTATGGATCACCAGTTTGGAGCCCATATATGAAAGGTGAAAAAAATAGATTGGAAAAAGTCCAAAGAACATATACTAGTATGATATTGACAGAAAAAGGTAGAGGATATGAGGAAAGATTAGATAGCTTAAAGATGTTTACATTGGAAGACAGAAGAAAAAGGGGGGACTTATTACAATTATTTAAGATCATGAAGGATCCAGAATTAATGGAAGGTTTGGGGATAGAAATAGTGGATAAGCCAGAAGATTTAAGAAATCACAAGCATCAAATAAAAACAGAGATGGTTAAAAGCAATTCTAGATATTATTCTTTTGTACAGAGAACAGCTACAGTGTGGAATGCACTGCCAGATTATATTATAAATAGTAAAAACTTGGAACAATTTAAAAGAGAAATAGATAAGCTAATATGCTTTAGGAATTAAATTGTGCCCGCTTTGCGGGGAATGGTATTATGGGCCATGGTGCCTTCTTCCATTCTATCACCCAGTATAAGGGAATATTTCTCAGTTCCTGGGAACCACTGGGAACAGAGAAAAACTAACACAAATAAAGAAAAATCACTCCCCTCACAGCAGTACAGTAGAAACTTTTGTTAGGTAAAGTTAAATCCAAGCTTATTCAGGGTGTCTTGCTGACACTGACAACTGCGCCCAACCTCCACAGAGGAAGTCAACTGGTTGTAAAGCCGTTTTCTGCCATACTTATGTTGAGGAAACTATCCACTGTGGTGCCTAACCCTCGCAGAGGGAGACAGCTGGTGGGCAAAAAAACGTATATCCCTTTTGAAGCAGTATAGTGAGGTAAACAGAGGTTTTTTTTCCTAAATGTGAGAGGATGGGAGTGCATTTCCGATATGGAAATAATACTGATCAAGGAGTGGAAAAATGAGACTGATCAAGGAGCACAGGGCTGGGTGGTGCTGTGTAGCAGGGGGATCGAGGGAAAGCTATTCTTTCCATACTTGGACCCTTACTATTCATAACTTACATAAATAACTCAACACTAGTGTCAGGGTGGCAAATGTTCATCTCTTTGCCGATGACACAGTACTATATGTCACCATGCCTTCCTTTGAGCTTGCATGTACAGACCTGCAACACAACTTTAATCTGCTCCAACAAAATCTCTTCCATTTCATATTGTTGCTAAATATAAAAAAAACAAAGGTCATGTTTCTTACCCCTCATACCTATGTTGCAAATGCGACCACCTCCTGTCCTACCTTCTAGGTAATGACCCTTCTTGGACAATTGCTTGAGGTTGTGGACAAATTTAAATATCTGGGGTTCTGGCTTGATTGTCGACTTTCATATGCTGCCCACATCGAGGAACTCTAACTAAAACAGAGGCTAGGCCTCTTTTCCAGAGTCAAGCACCTCCTTAACCATGAAGCAAAAAATAAGGCTGGTCCACACCATCTTTCATCCCCTCATCGACTATGCAGATTTTATCTATAGTCAGTGTTCTAAGTCAGCCCTTGCTAAACTGGACACACTTTACCACACAGTGTTAAAGTTCATTACCAATGCCCCCTTCACAACTCACCACTGTGCCCTTTATGCCCAACTTGGCTGGTCCTCACTCAATACTGGAAGACTGAAAAATGCCACATTATGGTCCTACAGAGCTATCCTAAATAAACTCCCTCCCTATATTACAGAATTCTTTAAGCACACATCATGTATAAGACCCAGTATGGGTGTAGACAGAATGAGAAGCGACCTGCAGAAACCTGAAGAATGGTCAGGGGTTTGGCAGTTGAAATTCAATGCAAAGAAGTGCAAGATAATGCATATGGGGCACAAAAACCCTGGCACAATATATCAGTTGGGGGCTGAGGATATAGCATGCACCAAGCAGGAAAGGGATCTTGGGGTTATCATCTCTGATGACCTCAAGGTAGGGAAACAGTGTGACAAGGCAGCAGGTAAAGCAAATAGGATGCTGGGATGTATAGGCAGGGGGCATCACCAGCAGGAAAAGGGAGGTCATAATTCCGCTGTACAAGACACTAGTGAGGCCCCACCTGGAGTACAGTGTACAGTTCTGGAGACCATACCTACGTAAGGACATAGACAGGGTAGAGAAGGTTCAGAGGAGGGCAACAAAGATGGTGCATGGATTGCATCACAAGTCCTATGAAGACAGGTTGAAGGAACTGAACATGTACTCCCTGGAGGAGAGGAGGAGGGGATATGATAGAGACATACAAGTATCTTACAGGGAGGAACAGGGTGCAGGAAAACACTATTTTTAAGTGAAAAAGATGTTCCAGGACTAGAGGGCATGGGATGAAGTTGGAGGGAGGACGATTCAGAGGAAACATGAGAAAGAATTTCTTCACAGAATGGGTGGTGGACAAGTGGAACACCCTGCCAGAGGAAGTGGTGGGGGCTGAAACAATCACGGGATTTAAGAATGCATGGGATAGACATAAAGGAATTCTGGAGGTCAGGGGTAAGGTGCAACAGACTTCTAGGAAAACAAACTGAACTTACAAGCTCAAATGGGCAGACTGGGTGGGCCATAGGCCCTTATCTGCCGACACTGTCTATGTATCTATGTATCTATGCAACTACTCACTTAGGAGATACTCTTACATATTGCTAGACATACCCATAGTACGGTCCCGCTATGGTGAGTCAGCAGTCAGCCATGCTCTCCTGGCATTGTGGAATACTCTCCAACGCTTCTTGAAACTAACTAAAATCATTTGTCTGCAGATCTTTAAATCTCTATTGGATCATGTTTTGCAAGAGAAATGTAATTGCTATTCCTAATCCGTACACAGCTCTCATTAGGGGATGTTCTGTGCTGCATCGCCTACATAGCACCTGAAACTCTGCACCTAATTTGATGTAGAGCGTTATGTATTTGTTTCCTCTTTTCCATCAAACTGATATGTTTTTCCAGAATGTTTATCACATTGGCCTCAACTGCACTGTTTCTTCTGCTGTATTACCTTAGACCTCCTCCGATTGCAATGTATATGTTATTGTCATTGAATAATGTATATAACTGTAATGCTTCGCTTTGTCTCTATTTTGTGTCCACCCAGGACCACCTTGTAAATGAGCTTGCTCAATGGTGCTATTCCTGGTAAAATAAAAACTGACTGACTGGTAAAACGAAGGCCACAAAGTTAACTTTCAGGTGTAGGGAAGAGCTTCAGTTTATGTAAATGGTATGGAAATCTTTCAAAATGTGTGCTGAATTAGACATTGTTGTTTGCCTATTCTTATAGTGTCAACACAATATCTAAAGTATGTTTAAATAATGGTAGTAGTAAAGGCAGAGAAGAAAAAAATACTCACCATAGTAATCTTGTTTCTTCAAAGGGATCACGCATTATGGTTAAACTGATGCAGTCAGCCTCCAGTTTTCGACTGCCCGGAGAGAAAAGAATGTTATGCAAATGACAGAACTCTAATTGGCTCATGCCAATTTCAAACTGCTGCACTACAAGTGCTTCAGATTCTTTCGGAGCCTAACTGGGTATAAGACCCCCTAGTTAACAATATTGTTAATAAATATAAGCCACCCCACCAAGTTAAAAGTCACCCAAAGACAGGCCTAACATGAGACAATACAGAAACCAAATGGGTTTAAACAGAGCGAGTCTCTAACCTGTGCTATGTAGAACACCCAAGCAGGGATGCAGGACCAAAAAAAACCCTCAAAAAATTTTTTTTTTCAGGTTCTTGTAGTGGAGACAGAGTGGGTGCTTTAATCATAATGAGTGATCCCTTTGAAGAAACAAGTTTATTCTGGTGAGTAATGTTTTCTTCTAACCCCAGGAATCACTCATTATGATTCAACTAATGCAGACTACCAAGCAGTTCCTTTGGAGGTTGGGCAAAGAACCTATTTGGGGAACAGGTTCTGCAGAACTGCTGTGCCAAACCTGGCATCACTTCTGGATTGTAGATCCAGGCTGTAATGCTTTGTGAAGGTGTGCACTGTTTTCCACATAGCCGCTTTGCAGATTTCCAGTAGATGGATATCTCTTGAAGCTGCCATTGACGCACATGGACTTCTTGTGGAATGTGCCTTTAGGCCTAAGGGCACCTGTTTATTCACTTTTTCGTAACAAAACCTTATACACGCCACTATCCAGTGAGCAACTGTACGTTTTGTGGCAGCTCTGCCCTTGCCAACTTCCCCATAAGTGAGGAAGAAATGAAAATTACGTACCTACCGTAATTCTTGATCTTCTCTTGTATCTTCACCATTCATTACTGTTGGTGACAGCCGGTGCACACCATGCAGGATTTTTTTAGAGGAGTCGGTGCCCCTGGAGCGGCGCTCTGACGCTTCATGAAGCGCGAGGGGTGACCGTTAGGTGTCACGAGACTCTCCTCCATCCATCCCAGTTCTGTTGGCCGGAGAGGCAAAAAGAGTTAGAAGAAACAGTGAGGCAAGAGAGCCGAGGGATAGAAAAAGGAAAGGATATAAACTGAAAAAGGAATAAGCCGATAGAGGATAGAAGGGAAAGAAGAACTGCCTACCATAAGGGACAGAAGGGCCTCACTTCTGGGGCGGCTCTAAGGGAGGAACAGATAGGGAGGAGAAAGAAGAAGGGTAAAAAGAGAGAAGAATAGGAGGGGAGGCTGGGGGGGAAGACTGCCGTTGGCAATTAGTTAAGGGTTATAAGCTTGGAACCACAAACAAGGGAGCAAGGATCCCATTTTGGAATTGAAAGAGAAGGTCAACTGAACTTCTCGCTCAGAATGGACACCAAAGGCAGATTCCCTAACCTCCCGCCTATCCAGTTTTTCCCAGACTCCAGCCGGCAATTAGTGGCAATTAGTAAAGGGTTATAAGCTTGGAACCACAGACAAGGGAGCAAGGATCCCATTTTGGAATTGAAAGAGAAGGTCAACTGAACTTCTAGCTCAGAATGGACACCAAAGGCAGGTTCCCTAACCTCCCGCCTACCCAGTTTTTCCCAGACTCCAGCCGGGAGCTCTTTAATCATTAAGAAGGAAAAACCCTGTTCCAAACGAGAGTTGCCAGCTAGGAGGGAGGAAGCCCACCAGCATTTTGTTAAGTGATAACACAATATCATGTGAAAGTGTGTGGGGGGGGTGCCCGCAGGGGGCACCCCTATACCAAAGAGAGAGAACGGGAACTCAGTCGGACTCCCTAGAGGCAAGGCAGGGAACACTCTTTAAGGAATTGGAGTGCTGGATAGCACTACACCTGTAGAGGCTGACATAATAGAATGAAGACTTGCCAGAAGTGGTCTGGAAAACAGAAGTCGAGTCCCATAAGAGATCATCTCTTTAAACTGTGAATTGAGAAGAAATGGCTGGGGAGAACCAAGAGATGCCCATTAAGAGCAGTCAGAAAGAGGTCCCTCAGGACAGATAAATGAAGCTTGTTCCTCCTATTCTCAGAGGGAAAGATCCGTTCAGAGGGTCGGAAAGAGAGCATGTAAAAAAAATTTTTTTTTTTTGGCTTAACGGCCCAGGAAGAAAGGGAGGGACAAGCAGGGAGAGGGAGATGCCGAAGAAGGGGCCCTTGAGGGGATGGTGGGAGGGATTCAGTAATGAATGGTGAAGATACAAGAGAGGATCAAGAATTACGGTAGGTACATAATTTTCATATCTTCCCTTGTCAATCTTCACCATTCATTATTGTTGGGTGAGTACCAAGCCCCCTCCTACCCTAGAAAAAGGGGGAAGGAGAGAGAAAACCCCTGAGGAAACAGACCCCTCAGCCTCCTACTGGTAACAAGTAGAGAGGGGGAGACCCTGACCAATAGACAAGAGTCTAAGGTGGGTGAGGAGGAGAAGACTCCCCCAAGGGGCTGTGGAAAGGGGTTGCCCCTGAAGATGTCTCCTCGCCCTACGGAAAATAGGCGGGTCCCCCGGAAGGCAGAGCCAGTCACCCTACGCCAGGGCATGGGTGGCAGTCGGGAGAGACGAAGCCATGCCGTCTGCCTGATGCAGATCGCTGTCCCTACTTGCCTGGATGCCACCTCGCTGGCGTCACAGGATGCCCTCGCTTAGTGCCTTGCAAGCTCTAGACCCTGTGCAGAGAGGGCAATGGCTTGTCTAGACTGGCATCGACCACAGATGCCTGTTGTAAGCAGTGTGGTGAGCCTGATGGGAGGAAATGCACAGTAATGCATGACCAGAAGAGAAAACCCTTCGTCCCCACTGGTCGAAGTCAGCAGAATCTGAGTCTGGAGGCCTGTCGTGCACTGGGCGGCGAAGCCCAGAAGGAGTATCTAGGGACGTCAAACCGGAAGGTGGGTGAGGTAGAGAACCTAGAGACTCGTGGGGGGGCACAATACCGTCTACTGCAGTCTCCTGGGGCTGGAGAAGGAGTGGCTGGATACTGCCAGGTGTGGATAGACGCTTCCTGGAAGGGAATCGGCCAGGAAGGCACCAACAAATGGCAGGCGCTGAATTCACTGAGGAAAGCACTCATCTGCTGCTCGGTATTGTCTCTACGAATGTAGGAAATACGAAGCTCCGAGACCATCCTTGTAAGGAAATGCTGATAGTCAGTGAAATCAGCATCAGAGGAAAGGTGGACAGGAAGTTCCTCTTCCTCAGTTGAGGAAGACGAGGAGGAAGTGGAGCTTGAATGTCCAGAAGACTCCTGCGGCGGGGGGGGCAAGCGTAAAACCTGTTCGTCCATGGCCCTAACATAGGACGGGAAGGCCGCCGCAGTAGCTCTGAATGTCTCCCAAGTTATGTGGCCCAGTGGGCCCCACATGGCCTGGGAGAGAGGGGGTGGTTGCAGAGGGATGGGTGAAGGGCACCTAAAAGCACGTGCCTGGCCTCTGCCAGAACTCTGAGATCCAGGTAGTGATGCTGCCAAAACTGGGGACCCTGTGATCACGCCGGGTTGCGTAGAAGAATGGAAGGGAGGCAACTCCGGAAAGAGCCCTTAAGGGGAATCTCCCCTGTGGCGCGCCTGGGACTGCATGAGTCAAGAAGGGCAACCCTCAGAACCGCCACTACAAGGCGCTTTAGAGACCTTCAGAGAGAGAGGTGAGGATCAGCGCTACGACTCCTCCCCGCACCCCACAGGGCGGTGGGGCTCGTCGCTGCTCTCGACCCCTACCTCTCAACCTTTCGGACTCCAAAGCAGCCCTCTTCCTCAAAACCAGCGGTGGAGGTCCCTGCTGAGCAAGGCCCCGAAGGGCGCCTACCGAGGCAGGGTCCTTCTCCCTCTGCTGAAGGACCCGAGCAGCACCGGAAACGGCAGCTGCCTGGGATCTACCAGAAGAGGGAATCCCTTCTTGTACTCCCGAAGGGTCCACCACAGAAGACTCCAGGCCACCCCTAGCCGTGGAGCCCTCCGGGCTGACCAGTTCAGGGGAGTCCGGGAGAGGGATACTGGACCGTCTAGCCCTGCGGCCTACAGGAGGTTCAGAGTCAGAGGACTCTAGCTGCTGGTCTGTGTCCTCACCTGAGTCGTACCTCTCCGAGCTGGGGTCGACAAGGGAAGACTGCAACCAACCAGCAGGAACCCGCCCCGAGGTGGCACCAGGACTGATACTGTCGTAGGTCGCAACGAAAGCAGCACGTCCGGCCGAGTCATTCTGGCTTCTTGGCGGTGTTTCAGTTCCCGGCTGCACCGCGAACGGTGCCGCCTAAGTACCTGACACCCGCCACGGCGCAAAGATCTGGCACGGCACCGCGAACAGTGCTGCGCGTGTCCCTGGCACCCCAGTGCGGCACTGCCGACGGCGCCAGCCGAGTCCCCGGCACCACGCACGGCACCAAGGCCCAGCATGGCACCTCCGATGGCGCCGCCCGAGTCCCCGGAAATGCATACGGCGCCGAGGCCCAGCACGGCACCACCCAAGTCCCCGGCACCGCGTACAGCGCCAAGGCCCAAGTCCCGCCTGAACCCACGGCACCGCGACCCAGAGCGACACCGATGGTGCAGCCAGAGTCCCCGGAACCGCATACGGTGCCGAGGCCCAGCACGGCACCGCCCGAGTCCCCGGCACCACGTACAGCGCCAAGGCCCAAGTGCCGCCCGAACCCACAGCACCGTGACCCAGAGCGACTCAGCCGATGGTGCCGCCAGAGTCCCTGGCGCCGCGAATGACGCTGAGGCCCAGAACAGCACCGCCTACGGCCCCGACCGAGTTGCGGGCACCATGAGAAGCAGAAGACTCCACGGCGAGGAAAGACAGTAACGAAGGCCCACCAGCGCCAGGCCCCGCAGCCAGGGGCCGCAACACCGGGGGAGCCTGCACCTCCATGGAGGTGACTGCCGGGATGGCACCAACAGCGTGACCTCGGGTGGGATCACGCCGTTCCTCCGGCGCCGAAGAAGAACCCTCCTCCTCGGCAAGGCTGGAAGTGGAGGAAGTTTCCTCCTCGCCGGGCCGTATAGATCTGGGAGGGGACCCAGAGGAAAGGTCGAGAGATTTGGCCTGGGAGGCCCTAGGGCGATGTCATCCTCTGAAAGTCGGCAGGGCTCGTCCAACTTGCAACGCGCGGAGTTCTAAAACACGCCTGTCCATGGAGAAGCAGGCGTCGCAATGGTCCATATCATGGTAGGGTCCCAGGCACCGGAGACAAACATCATGATGGTCCGTGATTGAAAACTGCCAGCCACAAGGGCACCGACGCATAGGGACACAGCCCGACTTAGACTTACTCTTTGCCCCCGAATCAGACATGATGCTAAACAATCAAGCAAAAACACAGAAAAGGCCCGGTGTCATCGAAAGAAAAAACAATAATGGAAAGATCTTACCAGTCGACGACGTCGAGAAAATACCAGGATGAAGGAGCGTCGAAATAAATTTCGAAATGGCCTATGACGCAGTAAAGTATCGAACTATCGTAACTCGCGCAGCAGGTGCAGCCTCGGCGGCGGGAGAAACAGAATCGGATGGAGGAGGAGTTCGCGGCGCCTAACGGCTGCTCCTCGCGCCTATGCAGAGCATCACTCAGGGGTGAAAGGCCGGCTACCGACTCCTCAAAAAAAAAACCCTGTGGCAGGTGCGCGCCTCCGGCTGTCACCCAACAGTAATGAATGGTGAAGATTGACAAGGGAAGATCTGTGTCTGCCCTGGTCTGTATGCCTTGGTTCTGTCAATGTAGTGTCTAAGTGCCCTCTTAACATCAAGGCAGTGAAGTTTCCTTTCAGAAGAACTGGAACTCTCTGTAAAGAAAACAGACAGTCATGGACTGATTCAAGTGGAAATCAAATACCACTTTAGGGAGGACTTTCCTATTGGTCCTGAGTACCACTTTGCCCCTGTGGAATGAAATGTAGTCTACATCTGTACACAGGGCTTGCAACAAAACTATGCCTCATGATGACTTGTAAACTGTCTTAATTTGTATTATGTTGGCCTCGCATGACTTGTAAGCTGTTCTTAATCTGTACCATGTTGTCCTATGTATCTAAATCTGTAATTCCTGTACTCTCCCGGGTCATACCTGAAAATAGGCAATTGTCTTATATAGTGTACTTACCTGGTTAACAAAAGCTAAATAAATAAATAAATAAAATTCACTGATCCTTCTGGCTGAGGTAATAGCCACTAGGAACACTGTCTTCCATGTGACATACTTCAGGTCTGCAGTTGCCATGGGTTCGAATGGTGGTTCCATCAGCTTGGTAATGCAGATGTTTAAATTTCAGGCCGGAACAAGTTCCCTCAGAGGAGGGTGGAGGAGTTTAAGACCTTTGAAATACTTTCTGAAAACTGAATGAGAGGCAATGGACCTCTCCTTACCAGCTGACAGGTAAGCTGAAACTGAGGTCAGGTGACTCTTAAGGGTCGAGGGCCTCAATCCTAATGAGTGAAGAAGATGTGTCAGGTAATCCAACAGGACAGCAAGGTCCATTCTCGAGGGATCAATACCCTTACCTGAACACCAAATGGAGAACCTCTTCCACTTAGAGGAATATGTTTTTCTAGTGGAAGTTTTCCTGGAACCCCTGAGAACTGTAAGGACTTGTTCAGACAGTTTGAGATAAGCAAATTCTAAGTCCTCAAGAGCCGGGCCTTTGAGTCTCAGTGAGTTGAGGTTGGGATACAGGATCTTGCCCTGGGAGGATGTCAGCAGGTTGTGCCTCCTGGGGAAGTGAATTGGTGAGATCACTGATAGGGACAGCAGGAGCAAATACCAGTGTTGCCTCGCCCAGTCTGGTGCCACTAGTATCATCTTTGCTGATTGGGACTTTAATTTCACCAGGGTCCTGAGAATCATTGGGAAAGGTGGGAAGGCGTGCACAAACTTCCTTGACCAATACAGGGCCACTGCATCCAAGGGAACTATACCCTTGTGAGGGGGCCTGCAACAGTACAGGGGCAATTGGTGATTTTCTACGGAGGCAAAGAGATCCACCTCTGGAGCACTCCATCTTCTGAAAACTGCATTGAAGATCTGAGGATTCAGTGACCATTCATGGTGGTCCTGACTTATCCTGCTGAGAGAGTCTGCCAGTATGTTGTCTTTCTCTGGAAGGTGTATGGCTGACAGAGATACTTGCATGGAGTATGCCAGGGACCACAGCTTCATTGCCTCCGTGCAAAGTAGTGTGGACTTGGTTCCTCCCTGTTTGTTGATGTAATACATGGTTGTGGTGTTGTCTGTCCTGATCTGCACCACTTCGTTTTGCAGATGAGAGGGCAAAAGCCAATACAGCCAGGTACACTGCCCTGAGCTCCAGTAGATTTGTGTGCAATAAGGACTCTTGAAGGGACCGTGTGCCACTTGCTGTGTGATCCAGCATGTGCGCACCCCAGCCAAGAAGAGAAGCATCTGTTATGAGAATTATGGATTGCTGTTCCTTTAGAAAAGATACGCCTACCCTAAGGTTGTGTTTGTCCAGCCACCACTGAAGTGCCTGCAATAGGCTGTGCATGACTGGTACCAGTTTGGACAGTGGGTCTGTCCTTTGTGACCAGTACTGTCTTAAATGAAACTGGATGCCTCTCATCTGGAACCTGGCACCACTATTGTGGCAGCTGCCATGTGTCCCAGCAACCTGAGAAAGTTCCTGGCTGGTTTGGGTTTTCCCAACATGAAGGAACTTGAGACCTGTATGATGCTGTCCACTCTGTCCTTGGGCAGGAAAGCTCTGCCCAGGGTAGTATCTAACTCTGCTCCAATGAAATCCAGCACCTGAACTGGCTCTTGATGTGATTTTTGCTCATTTATGAGGAAGCCTAGGGATTCCAGAGTAGATTTTTTGAGAGACAGGTAAGGGAAGACTGTCACACCTTGTTTTCTCAGGTGTTCGACTACCACTGCTAGGCATTTCGTGAATGCCTTTGGAGCAGAAGTTAGGCCGAATGGGAGTGCTGCGAATTGATAGTGGCCTGAGGCTAGTCTGAACCTCAAGTACTTTCTGTGGGTTAACCTGACAGGAATGTGGTAATAGGTATCCCTTAAATCCAGGGATATTAACCAATCCCCATTTTGCAGTGTGGGGACTATTAATGATAGGGTCACCTTTCTGAACTTTGGCTTTAGGATGTGTTTGTTTAGAGGCCTTAGATCCAGGACAGGTTGCCAATCCCCATTTTTCCTTTTTGGTAAGGAAGTATCTGGAATAGAAGCCTTTGCCTCTTTGTTTCAGGCGCACTGGCTCCACTGCTCTGATTGAAAGCAGGTGTTTTACCTCTGCCTCCAGTAGGATTCTGTCTGCAGAGGTGATTGGAGCAAAGGTTCTTGCCCTCAGCTTGGGAAGTGATGTGAAACTGAGTGACAGCCCCTGGCTCACTACCTCCATGACCCACTTGTCTGTGGTGATGGTATGCCAAACCTGGAGGCAGTGAGCCAATCTGCCACCCACTGGGGGGTGGTGGTGGAGATGATGGTGGGGAGGCGACCTGTACTAGCCCTTCAGGGATTCTGTGGGGGCTGAGCCTGGGACTGTGGTGAGAGTGAAGCCCATCTCATAGATCTTCTACCCCTGCCTCTGAAATAACCTCTTGACTGCTGGTAGGCCTGTGAAGCCTGTACCTGGAAAAAAGGTCTGGAGTATGACCCCCTACCCCTGCCTCCCCTATTCTGGGCCTAATAAGATGTGGAAGGCCTTTCTTTGGAATTATTTCTACATGCGGCCTTATACTCTTCCACCTTTTTCATGTATGTCTCAGTTTTGTCACCAAATAATGAATTTTTCTCGCAGGGAAAATCCATTGCCTTAGCTTGAGTGTCCAGGGTTAAGATGGAAGCCCTTAACCAAGCAAACCTCCTAAGGGAGACAGATAAGGCCATCAGTCTGGCTGCGGTGTCGCTGGCATCCACTGCCATGTGGAACTGATATTTGGTTGCATTAAGTGCAGCCCTTGCAGTTTCTTGTAAGTCAATTGCCACTTCACCTGGGACCTTATCTGACAGAGCCAGTACAGAATTCCACAGTGCCTTCTGATACTGCACAGCAAAAGGCATATAACTTGACTGTCTCACAATAAGTGAGGCTGCCATACACCCCTCCTTACCCACAGTATCCATCTTCCTTGAGTCTTTGTCAGGGGGATGGGTAGCTAGAGGGATTCTGGCTTTGTCACAGGCAGATGCCTGGACCACTCCCTCATGGTCAGGATGAGTGAATAGGAAATCAGCAGTGGTTCTGTCCAGCTAATACCTTTTGTCCATCTTTTTATCTATGCCAGGTATTGAAGTAGGGGTCTTTAAGACTTGTAGCACAGCCTTTTTCAAAGATCTGTGCATTGGCAACAGAAAGTGTTTTATGGGAGCTAGTCCCATCATATCCAAGAAATCTGCTTCCTCCACATCCTCCTCCATCTCCTGGAGGGGAAGACTGAAGGTGTCTGCCATATTTTTGACAAAAGAGTAATGCGGAGTGTAGTCCTCTGGTCCCCTGGGGGGGAGTCAAAGTCCTGTTCTGGAGAGACCTCTGGCTCTAAACATTCCTCTGCATCCTTCTCTTCCTCCTCCTTTGGGTTATCAAACAGAGGCTGGAGCTCCTGTGGTGCTGCAGCTTGCACAGGAACCAGTGTAGCCGGTCTAGGAACCAGTACCACAGCCTATAAGGCTTGTAAAATCTAAAGAGCCTCTGCAATGTCTTCAGCTGAGGGCATATCCTGTTTGTCTGCTGGGAGCTCCTTAGCCTTCTTGGCCGGAGGTGCAGCAACAGGCTTTTCTTTACATTTTTTCTTAAGTGGGACAGTTTCAGCCACTGTCTCCACAGCCCTTTTAGATTTACCTTGCTCATTCTTGCCTGACACTTTCTCAGTGTCCTTGGGCTTACTTTTTTCCTTACTGGAAATAGAGGAAGAGGGGTTTCTCTTCTTTAGTACTTGCAGAAGCAGAGTCCATTTCTTCTAATTTCTTTGACCTTTTCTTAAGAGTTTTAAGGCAGAAAGTTTTACAGATCTCACAGTTTGAAAAAATATGGCTAGTTCCCAGACAAAACACACAAAGAGAATGCTTGTCTGCTTTAGCTATAACCTGACCACAAGACTCATAATATTTAAACCTTGTGGGCCCTGTGCATTTTTTAGGTTTGTCAACAGGGACCTCTGACGGTAAGTACAGAGTAAAATTTAAACGCTAGTGAAAAAAATAGTAATTTCTCTGGAACCGACCCAGTCAAATATAAACACCCGCTAAACAACTGCTAGCGGTTCCTGGAACCGAGCGTTAATCCGTTCCCTGAAGAAAATGGAACCGAGAAAAATTAAATTTTTAAATAAAATTCAAACTATAGACGGATCCCGAGTGGAACCGTCCAACAATTACCAAATAACTTTAACTTTGAGGTAAAAACCTCACAGAAATAGCGGATTCCTCGGTTCCATGAGGAAACCGCAAAAAAACAGAAAAATACTATAAAATCTGAACCAAATAAACATTTAAGGGCAGCAATCTAAAATTAGTAATTAAAGAAGTACTTATCGATTCAAATAAGTGATATTAGAATTAAGTTGAAGAAGAGCTCTCTGGGACGTCTTCACTAGGCAGGTGGAGTAAAGAATCTGAAGCACTTGCAGTGCAGCAGTTGCTAGGGCAGCAGTTTGAAACTGGCATGAGCCAATTAGAGTTCTGTCATTTGCATAGCATTCTATTCTCTCCGGGCAGTCGAACACTGGAGGCTGACTGCATTAGTTTAATCATATTGAGTGATTCCTGCGGTTAGAATACCAACATGGCGACCACTGGCTTTTTTTTTTTACAGGCTTACTGATATGTGTGTTATGAGGGGTTTTTTAGATATAAATGAGATTTGTCAGCTAACCATGTGTTTCAAGAGATTTAATGCAAGGTCAGGTGATGTCTCTGGGCCAGTGAAATGTTCAGATCTTTACCTGCCATTTTATAAGTCTAATTATTTATTCACAAGCCTAGTGAGGCTCCTGATTGGTTACTGGTTCGGTCATTAACGTCTTAGAAATGATTGACCCAGCTGCCAACTGACACTGAGCAGCACACACCGCTTGCGACACTCTGCTTAAAACCTTAACTAAGTCAAAATGAACATGAAAAAATAAAACTGTTATTGCAATTAGATCCAAAATCCCAATAACAACCTTGCAGCTGGTCATTTCCTTGGATTAACAACCAGCCAGAGGGAGGTGGCCAAGGCACACCCCAACCGGTCATTTGTGGTTATCCAATGTATTCAATTTAAAATTTGCATGGCCGCTCCAGTGGCCCAGCAGCAGTGAAACATGCTGCCATGCAGACAACCAGAGTTTGGGCCCGAACCTGGCTGGTTGCATCAGGAGGCAGGTCGGGCTGAGGTAGCTGGTGTACAGCAGCATGTGTCTGCTGGGGAGGGCAGACAGTGATCTCTGGTGCTGCAGCGACCCTGTGGTTTGACCAGGGAGCTTCTTTCTGCTGCAAAGGACATGTTGCATGTGTGTGGCCAACAGAGGCTGAACTCATGTCAGGGTGGTGGAGGGACCAGAGAAAGGAAAAAAAAAACCCACAGCAGTCTGAATGACAGCCTAGGCTCCTGGCTCCCCTGGGTCCTTGTGCCTGCCGGCACTGGATCCTGGTCCACATGGTGGACAAGACTCAAGGGAGAGGACGGCCCTCTTCCAAGAGTCTCCGGTCATGGAGGGTAGAGTCATGGGGATAGCCGGTAGGCTGCTGGGGCTGTGGGGGGCAGGAGACACAGGCCCAATCAAGGTACATTCCTTACTGACTGACGTGGCCGCATAGAAAAATCTTTATAGGGAAAAATAATAATTTAAAATTTGCTCTGCATATTGAGTTGCATGCTAAGTCAGTTGGTAGATCGAATTCTGTCATTTACCAGGTGTGTACATCAGTAGGTGAACTTTTGAAGTTGGAATGATGCATTTAAAAATTAGAATAGCATGTGTTTTCCTAGACAAATGTATCATTCTAGACAGACTAGCCTCAAGATTAAAACTTCGAGCATTAGCTGGTGTGGCCTTCGTAACCGCCTGTGCCAACTGCATATACAAAATGCTAAATCTCTGTCTTTCCAACTGGTATCTATCTGAGCAATTCAAAAGACGCTAATGTTCCATCAGTTCAGGATGTGCTGCAGTTTAACTCCTTCATGTTTCCACTGTGCATTTCTTAACACCTGCCTACCAATTCTAAACTGCAGATTTCTTCAAAGTGGTTGTTGACTAAACACTGCCCAGTTAGTTTCATAAATTCCTGTAATAATGAGAATGCTACAAGGGGATACTCAACGGGGCTACCTTTCATCCTCTTGTAGTAGCATTTTCTTACACACAAACAGCAGAGAGGCTATTTACATGCAAGCATTCTCACATAAATCATTTGCAGTTCCAGACACATTGAGGTGTGTTGCCTATTTTTAGTAGTACTTAAAATGCATCCATTTTAGGTACTCTGCCAAGCTAAATCCATGAAAATAAATCTAGAAGTCAGGTGGACTTAACCCTCCACATCTCAATTTTAAGTTGATGTAGGAGTAAAGGCAAAGGCAAATTTATTTAAAAGAAGCCCAATCCCGGAGGCTCTGGACACCGTACAAATTTTTTGTAACATTTCATACAACATAAATATTTAGGTTAAAATAAAACATCCAATAAATAATCAACATTAAACACCAAACGCTTGCAGAAATAGGAGTGTCTTCAGGCGGACTTTAAAAACTGCTACAGTGGGGGCCTCCCTGACTACAGTTGGTAAAGAGTTCCAAAGAGTGGGAGCGGCAACAGTAAAAGCTCGGTCGCCTGCAGATTTTAACCTCGCTCTAGGAACAGTCAGGAAGCCACCACTGGAAGAGCGGAGATGACGGGTAGAGGAAGAAGGTACAAGGAGCACTGACAGGTATCCAGGCCCCTGCCCGTGTAGGGCCTTATAGGTGAGAAGACCCACCTTCAAGAGTATTCTCCACCTGACAGGCAGCCAGTGCAATTCGCGTAATACAGATGTAATATAACAAAATTTGTTTTGCCCGGTCAAAAGCCGGGCAGCAGCATTTTGCACCAGCTACAGTCTACGAAGAGAACCCCCAGAGACCCCGAGATAGAGGCCATTACAGTAGTCAAGCCTAGATGTGACTAAGGCATGTATCAAGGTAGGGAGGTCCAGAGGCGGAACAAGGGGCTTAATCCTGGCAATGTTTCTAAGATGGAAAAAACAGGTACGAACCACGGAAGATATCTGAGCTTCCATGGACAAGTTCCTGTCCAGAATCACACCAAGATTTCGCACCCAAGAGGAGGCCATCAATGACGCAGCTCCCAGCACAAGTCCAGTTGCAGAGTCAGAGGCCATCCCATCATGAACTCTGTTCGACTCCACTACCAATACCTCAGTCTTGTCAGGGTTCAGTTGCAGCCAACTGGAGGCCATCCAGTCGTTAATCTCGGCCAGACAGATATTTAACACATCCACTGCGTTGGATGTTCCTGGGGCAAAGGACAAGTATAGCTGAGTATCATCAGCATAGCAATGAAAACTCAGACCATACTTCCTAATGATCCCCCCCAAGGGCAGCATATACACTGCGAACAACATTGGGGCCAATACCGAACCCTGAGGGACTCCGCACAAAATGAGTCAGGGTGTAGATGAGAAATTTCCCCTCACAACCCATTGCCTCCTGTTGGTAAGAAAGGACTCAAACCAGTTGATGACAGTACCAGTGAGTCCGCACAGCTCCCACAGGCGGAGAAGCAACACACAATGGTCCACAGTGTCAAATGCTGAAGAGAGATCGAAGAGAACAAGAATTGTCCTGTCCCCTTGGTCTCTAGCCCTGAGGAGATCATTCTGCACCCGAACTAGCGCAGTTTCTGTGCTATGTCTGGCCCAAAAAGCTGACTGGAAGGGATCATACAACTCGTGAGTCATGAGGTGTTCTTCCACCTTCTCAACAATCTTCCCCAAAAATGGGAGATTGGAGATGGAACGGTACTTTGCCTTGATCTCCAGGTCCAAAGAAGATTTCTTTAAAAGGGGTCTCACCAGAGCCTCCTTCAAGGCATCTGGAAAGACACCCTGAAGCAGGGAACACCGTACAATCAAGGCAAACACCGGGCCAACAGAGTCAATGCATCTCATTAAGAAACGCGTTGGCACTGGGTCCAGCTCACTAAAGGTATGCTTCAAATTGGCTGCCACCTCAATAACCTCACGAACCTCCATTGGCCTAAACTCCCCCCAACTAGGCGGAGTGCACTCAGAACACATCTGGCGACCACTGTCAGCAATGGTATTGCTGGCTGAAGAAACCTCCCGCCGGACCAAAGACACCCTGTCTGAGAAAAACCGAGCAAACTCCTCACAGTCTTCATTAGAAGAAGCCCTCCCGGGCTGCAGAAAGACAGGATGGAGAAGTCTATCGACAGTCCGGAAGAGTGAGGCTGGTCAGTTTCTCCCGGCAGCAATCTCCCTAGACAGAAACACTGCCTTCTTACGGTTGATTGCCTCCTGATATGCACAATAATGCGCACGCAGGACCAGTTTGTCTGTCTCCAGACGGGACTTCCTCCAGCAGCGCTCTAATCTCCGACCCATCTTCATTTCCCGAAGGTCTCCATCAAACCATGGAGACCTCAGGTACAAAGTTCTGGGTCATACACGGATAGGTGCGAGGGAGTTGATGGTGTCAGATAACACCTTATTATAGGTGTCCACCCCGACATCAACACCTCCGACGTATGCACCACCCACACTGGATAATTCAGCTGCCGCCAAAAAACCCTCAAGGGTAAGATCCTGTAAAGGGCGGCAGCGAATCATCTCAGCAGGGGAAGAACTTATGGCGGGAGCCCCAAGCTTGAACTTCACCGTGCAATGATCAGACCAAAATACCTGATCAATCCTGAGATCAGCAATCTCGAGCCCCAGTGAGAACACCAAGTCCAATATATGGCCGTCCCGATGAGTTGGTGCATCACCGACCCGTCAGCCCAAGGACATACTCTGCAGAAATTACGCGCTGCATCTTTTGATCTTTATCATCGGCCCAAACATTGAAGTCCCCAGAAAACACATCTGGGGAGCCCAATACATCAACGTAACAACCTGCAAATTCCTGCAGGAAACCCCCATCGGGCCAGGAGGGCGATAGATGAGGAGGATCCTGCAGCCCATGCCGAGTCCTCCACGAACAGCCACACACTCAAAAGAACTTGGAGTTCCCACTGGGTGCACGGTGAAGGTCAGGCTAGATCCAAAACAAATAGCTACACCGCCACCCCTGCGGTTTTCTCTGGGGCAGTGTACCACGGTGTACCCTGGAGGACTGCAGCCTCAAAAATAGGGCCAGCATCATCTCCCACCCAGGTCTCCATAATGCAAGCCAGGTCAACCAATGAAATCAAGGCGGCCATAATTGCCGTCTTGTTTCTGATCGACCTGGCATTGCACAGCACTGCCGTCAGAGAAATAGAGGGTGGCGCAGGCCCTCGGGTTACCTGACCACTCGGTCTGGTGGTCTCCCTGGAAATGGGCACCAACCACGTCTGGCCTCTCCTGGACCTAACAACCTCTATCCTTCTATCAACCAACTCCTGGTCATCCCACTGCCAACAAGCGACACGACCCTTTACAATCCCCACTTCCCTACAGCGTCTAACAATAGTATCAGGCACTGGGAGAGGGATAAAGGGACGCAAAGCATGTCGCTGTGAGCTCCCATAGATGATCCTAGCCCCCACAAGTTCTCCCATATACCCCCTACACATTTCCAATACTAACCCAAACTATTAGTAACACACTTAAATAAAAAATAAAAACTAAATAAACTAATAAACAACTAAATCATTAATACAAATCCAAAAACAGTAACAATAAACAGTTAAACATACCTATCACAAACTATTTTGTTTTACACACAATTAAAACCATCCATAAACTAACCCATTTCCCTCTCTAATTTCAGACAAAAGAATTCCAACACCGGTGGTATCTCGCACCACTCACTGCGCTTCCTTCGTCAGGCGCTGCTAATTACACAGGATTGTCCTCGCCCTCAGCATCAAAGCCCGCTCCCCTACTCACACCTCCAGCTAAGTAGGTAGTCCAATTCCAGCGCTGCCTCTCACGCCGTGCAATGCAGCACTTTAGGAGGGCAGAACGGGCAGACACCCCATGAGCAGGACAGCAGATGCCAAGCACAGAGGACAGCAGATACCAAGCACAGAGTCCAGACACTATCCAACCCGCTAAAGAGCGGTGTCCCAAAGGTCACAGGTTACAGTTCCACACATGCAGAGTAGTCAACTCCACCAGCCCCGAGAACTTTAAACACAGATAATTATTTACTGAACTGTGGGTGAATTACCAGCTTGCTGGAGATATACTCATGTGGATGGGCCCTGGCCTTCTGTATATCTATCAGTTCTTAGTATGCACCTTAGTATGAGATTCTGGCTATTTCCCTATGCAGTTCTTTACACAATGTCTTATTTACTGTTATAGGAGGCATGCTGAAGAGGAAATTTATCCGGGATTGCATGTTCATATTAAGGATATTATTATGACCCCATTCTGAAATTCGTAATCATCTCCAATGCTCCATATCTCGGTAGACACTGATAAGTGCTTCTTCACTGGCATCCCATTTGATAGCCAAATTCCTAGATAGCTCAAATTACCCTTTTCCCTTTTAAATGTCGACTTAGTGAAATCTGCTCGATAAGTTCTACCATCACCATTTAATGGATAAATAGCAGATTTATCATAGTTTAACTTATATCCTGAGGCTTGCTCCTATGAACTGAAGTCTGAGCTGGAACTGCTTCAGACTTAAACAAGTTCAGCAGAACGCCTATAAAACTGAGGTAGGAGTACACCAGTTGTACTGTTGCTTCTGTCTGATTCCTGGTTGGGCTCTTTATAAGTCAATCATCCAGGTAGGAAAGAAAAAAAAATTACTCACTGTAGTGATGTTGTTTCTTCTCAGGGATCCATCAGTGAGCCTTACAAATGGCATCAGTCCACAGGCTAGAACTTGATGTTAATTACAGAATTTAGAATACAAGTTCAAACTCTGCACTGGTCACGCTCCCCCTGCTGCTGTTTTTCATTTTACTTTTTATTTATAGCATTTTATGAAATACAGCAAGTGCTATATTCATAGTACACCAATAGAAGGAGACATCAAGTAGGCCAGAAAAAATAATGTACAGGATCAAACATATTTAACCTATAAATCAGTACGTGTCCATTAATTTGACCTGGTCTGTCAGGAATGACCAAGGCATCAAAGTCCAGCAAGATAATCATGTAGAATAGTCCACTCTCACCGTCTTGATGTCTAGTAGGGCATCAGCCAAGATTTCCTGCCCCTCACAGGATAGAAAAGTTAGTGAGGGAGGCTGAAATTCGCATAATGGAGCCCCCAAGGAAAACAAACAGAGGTTCTGGGCTCAATTAAGTTAAATCACACCCCTACCTTTATACACATACCAGATGGCTGGCAGGGATACAGGCTAGTTAAGTGAACTTTAAACATAGTTCACAAATTGAGTGGAGCTAATTACACTTCAACAATATTCTAGACTCCAGTATGCCAGATGACTTAATCATACATATACTGCAGTAAGGATATTATTAGAGCTAAAACATAGCAGAGATAATTTAACAAAGATATTACAGAGCAGCATTGAAATGCAAACTAAACTAGTGCTCATTTAAATTGTAACCAGGTATACTAACCTGATAGTTGAGAAACATTAATCCAAGAAGTTACTTGCCAGTCATTAGATTCTGAATCAGAGTTCTCTTCATCTCCTTTCTCTTTACAGGAATGCTGTCCTTCCAAAAGCCGTATGGCAAAAGCAACTGCAGCTTCAGGATCCATGAGGATAAACAGGTTACTCACCTGTAACAGTAGTTCTAGGAGTGGTATATGTTGTTCATCCACACTTGTTGGCATGTCTTTTCCCTTTAAGAATCTTGCCAGAAGGTCTTTAAGCTGGTTCCTCAAACCCACCTGGGTGGTATATCTCTCAGCTTCACCCCCTGATGTCAGATCTTGCCCACTGGAAGCAGAGGTTGTGTGTCGAAGCTGGAGAGGTCGGGTGGGTCCGTGTGGATGAACAACATATACCACTCCTAGAACTACTGTTACAGTTGAGTAACCTGTTTTTCTAGGATCGTGGATATGTTGTTCTATCCACACTTGTTGACAGACTGCAAGCAGTTCTCCGGGTGGAGGGAGGCAAGGTGCACACCCCCTACTTGGGGAACAGAGATTGGAGAATTGAGACCCCAAAACCAGCATCCCAGCATGACTCTAGGTCGATGTAGTAGTGGGCAATGAAGGTGTTTGCTGACTTCCAGGTAGCAGCCCTGCAGGTTTCCTGGATAGGGATGTCCCTGGAAGCAGCCACTGACGCAGCAGTATGGCAGGTGGAATGAGCCCTTAGCCCTACGGAGGCTCCCGACCCACCAACCTATAGCAGAGATCGATGCATGGTATAATCTATCTGCCCATCGTCTGCTTTGCTGCCGGTCTGCCAGGTGTGGCTTCAGCATAGGTGACAAAAAGCTGGTGAACCTATCCCCGGTCTTCAGCCGTCCACTCCTTATAATAAGAGCGCGCCCGTCTCAGGTCCAAAGTACTGTACTCTGCCTCCGAGGTGTAATTAGGGTAGTATACCGGCAGAGTCAACACCTGGTTGAGGTGAAACTCAGACACCATCTTCGGAAGGAATTTCGGGTGGGGGCGCAGGACAACCTTGTCCCTGTGGAAGACCAGGTAAGGAGACTCGACAGAGAGTGCCTGTAGCTCCCCAGTCCTTCTGGCTGACGTGATAGCCACCAGGAAGGTGGTCTTCCATGACAGATGTGACATCTCACACCTGTGCACTGGTTCAGATGACTTGCCCATGACCTTTGCCATTACCAGCAGTAGATCCCATGGTGGTGGTGGTGGTTCATACACAGGAGGGGAAATGTGGTTGAGGCCTTTAAAGAAGCACCAGACCACCTTCTCCTGGGCCACCGTCTGCTGACTGTCCCACGCCTGATAAGCAGAGATGGCTGCCAGGTGCACCTTAATGGTCGTAGACCGAAAACCTCCTTTGGAGAGAGACCAAAGGTAGTCAAGGATACTAGCCACCAGACAGGACAAAGGGTCCAGGCCTTTGCCCTGACACCAAATGGAGAATCTCTTCCATTTGAAGGCATAGCACCTCCTGGTCGACTCCTTCCTAGATGCCTCAACTATGGTGAGTACATCTTCGAAGAGACCCAAAGCCTGGAACTCTAGCTGCTCAGGAACTAGGCTGTCAGGTGCAGGGATTGAAGGTCTGGATGGAATACCTCCTCCTGAATGATCGAGAGCAGGTCCGGGCATGCTGGAAGATGCCTCGGGGGACTGGTACTGAGGCTGAGGAGATCTGGATACCAGAACTGGCCAGGCCAGTCTGGGGCTACCAGGATCACCTGTGCCTTGTTCCTCCTGACCTTGAGGAGCACCCTGTGAACCAAGGGAAGTAGAGGGAAGGCATAAGAGAGGCCTGGAGTCCATGACCTTGAGAAGGCATCCCCCTGCAGTAAGCCCCGCTGAGACATGAAACAGCCTCAGCTTTGTGTTCTTCCTGGAGGTAAACAGGTCCACCTGAGGTTTGCCTCAATGGGAGAACAGTCTGTGAACTACCTCCGGATGGAGAGACCACTCGTGGGATGCCTCGCCCACACGGCTGAGGGCATCTGCCAACTGACTAAAGACTCCTGCCATATGGATGGCTAGGAGATCTGCCTCCAGTCAGCTCACAAGGGTCCAACGCTTCCCTGCACAGAGGCCAGGAGTGAATGCCGCCCTGCTTGTTGAGACAGTACATGGTCATGGTATTGTCCATCTGGACCTGCACCACTTGACCCTAAAGAAACAGAGCAAATGCAGTCAGTGCCAGCCGAACTGCTCGAAGCTCCAGCAGGTTGATATGACATTGGGATTCAATGGGGGTCCACAGCCCATGGACTCTGTGATGTCCCGTGTAGGCACTCCAGCCCATGAGAGACGCATAGGTCATCAGAACGACCAATGGCTCGGGATGGACAAACAGGATCGCTTCCTGCAGATGTTCTAGGATAGTCCACCATTAGAGAGTGTCCCACATCTTCTGGGTCACAGTGACCAGCTGGTCGAAGTGACCCTGTTGCTGAGTCCACTGGCTGGCTAGCCCCCATTAGAGGGGGTGCATATGCCACCAGGCCCATTGGACCACGGCGGTGCAGGCCACCATGTACCTCATAAGGCGCAGGAAGTCCTGGGGAGGTTTCAAGTGCCCAACCAGAAATGATTAGGCAAAGGAGAACAGACCCTCCGCCCTGTCCGTCGAGAGCCTGGCTCTGGCTCGGCAAGAGTCGAGCTCCGCCCCGATGAAACTGATCCCCTGCAAAGGTACGAGTTCCAACCTGATCTCGTTGACCAGGAGACCAAGTTCGATGCAGGTCTGGAGGGCCAGATCCCTGGATTTCTCCACCTCCTGTATGGAGGGACCTGCTAAGAGCCAGTCATTGAGATAGGGGTACACTCTGACCTTCCTGACGCTGAAAGTGGGCCACCACCACTGCAATGCATTTGGTGAAGGCCCAGGGGGCTGATGACAGGCCAAATGGCATGGCTTGGAAACTGAAGAGGGCTCCTCCTACTCAGAAGCAGAGGAACCTTTGGTGAGACGGACTGGGACGTGAAAAAACGCATCCTGAAGATCTAGTAGGCAGAACCACATGCTCTGCTAGAGTGGTATGATCTGAGACAGAGTTACCATCCTGAATGTGCGAGACCAGAGAAATTGGTTCAGGTCGTGCAGATCTAGAATGGGGCGCCAGCCCCCTGTCGGTTTTGGGACCAGTAAGTACCTGGAAACGAACCCTGGGTTGACAGGGGGATCCGTGACTCTGGCCACTACCTCCCTGCAGAGGAGTTAAGCGATGTCGTCTCGGAGAGCCGACTGAGTGTGTACGGACACCATATCCTCCCAATGGGCATGGGCGTGGCTTGGTGGGTACTGCTCAAATTCCAGAGGCAGCCCCTGGCCGACCACTTCCAGACCCCACCTGTCCATTATAACAGTGGACCAGGTGGAAAGGAAGTGGCGAGGCCGGCTCCCCACAGGAGGACCCAGAGCTGATGTGACGGGTAGGAGGTTGGCAACCCCCATCTCATCACTGTGCAGGCTTGGAGGTGGAGGATCCAGTTTGGAGACTACCAGGACCCTTACCTCCAGGCTAACCAGCCACCAGGGGCCCTAATTTGGGCCGAGGGTGCCAAGGTTGAGCCTGCTGTTGTTGCTGCCCCGATTGGAAACAGGGCTGCTTGGCCACAGGGGCAGAAGGCCACAAAGGCTTTCTTTTCTGCTTTTTGGAACCCTGGGATTCCTTCTGAGCAGAAGTCACGGAGTCCAAGGTGGCACTGGACTTTTCTATGCACTGGAGGTAACCATCCACTCCTGGACCGAAAAGATCAGTACCCAGGAAGGGGACATCCGTCAACTTGTGCTGAGTGTCCGCCGTGAAGGTGGAGACCCTCAGCCAGACCCTGCAGTGCATGGCAACCACAGCCACCACTGAGCAGGCGCCGGAGTCCCCAAGGTCCAGAGACATCTGGAGTTGCTGCTTTGCAACCGCCCGGCCCTGGTCACGGACCTACTTGACTGTGGTCTAGAGGTCTGCAGGGAGGTGAGGGAAGAGCTCATCCAGAGAGCCCAGAAGGGCGTGGGAAAAATGCACCATGATGATGGCTGAGCTTGCCTGACGAAGGCCAAGCAAAGAAGCAGCATAGATGTTCCAGGCCAAATGGTCCAGTTCCTTGGACTCTTTGTCCGGGGGTCTATCACTGTCTCCCGAATTTCCCGAGCCCCTGAACACAGATTCGGTCACCAACCCTTGGTTGAGGGGCGCTTTGTTAATCCCGAAAGGGAGCCAATGAGGACCACGTACTTGAGGGCTATTTGGGCTGAGGGTGCAGGGCAAGAGGCAGGGGGCTGCCACAGCTCCAAGGCCAGACCAACATGGCCCCGGCCACTGGGAAGGCCTCTGTCAGAAAATCCTCTCATTTGAGGATATCTGTGAAGGGGTATTTGGCCTGTTTCTGAACAGGCTCCAAGGGCATCCACGTAGATTCGGAGATGAGATGGAGGATACCAATGAAGGAAGTTGAGGAGGGTTGGACGAAGGCTGGAGAGGCGTTGGCGGAAGTCCGGTCTGGATGATGACAAACTTAGTTTGATGGACCATTATACGGCCTATCAATCCGCAATCTCTTGTAAGAAGGCATAATTCCTGTCCAGAGAGATAGCGGCTGCACAGAATAGACCAGCTCAGCTCTTTCAGACTGTGGACAGACTGTGCAATCCAGCCTGTCTTCAGCCCAGAAGAGCCTTTTCTCCAGAACGGTGTGAGAGTTTGCTCTCTTCTTTGCAGATAAGGTTGCCAAAATCAGATCAGGCGTCCGTCTTCCCTCTCAATGGGAGGCGGTGATGGTCGGAGGAGATGTAACACTCAGTTTGTATGGTCTGACTTCAGCCTCCCACAATCGATAATATTGTGATGGTCATCTGGCTGCGACCAACCAACTGTGATTTGGACCCTGGCCCCACACGTCTTTTAGTGGATTGTGTGGATAAAATCGGCCTAGTCCTGGCTTTGATAGTCTGGAAGTCTTTAGAGGGATCTTTCCAGATCCCCTAAAGAAGCTATAGTTAAGCCTCTTTTAAAGAAATCCTCATAGACCCAGACTGTCTAGCAAATTACAGACCAGTCTCTAACTTACCCTTTGTGGGTAGTTATTGAGAAGGTGAGTAGCAGTACAGTTGGATGATCATCTGACCAACAACAATATTACGATTCTCTCCAGTCAGAATTTAGGAAAAGGCATAGTACGAGACAGCACTTGTTGGGTACTAAATGACCTCCTAATAGCGAGAGATCGTAGGACCCGTTCTATCTTGGTACTTCTCGATCTCTCTGCAGCATTTGACACTGTTGACTATGGTGTGCTGTTGGAGCGTCTGCGGTCCATCTGTGGATTATCTGGTATGGTCCTCAGGTGGTTTCAATCTTACCTCGAGGGTAGGACTCAGAGGGTGGTGTCGGAATCTTTTCTTGGCATCAATCTCCTATCCTGCGGGTACTGCAGAGGTTCTATTTTAGCGCCTATGTTGTTTTACGGTGTATATGCTGCCGTTGGGAGCGATTATTAGACGATACGGTTTGGGTTTTCATTGCTATGCAGATGATACCCAGCTGTATATGTCTTTTGTGCCCGACCAGGATGCTGCCTTATCGGTATTTAATAACTGCCTTGCCGAAATCCAGGACTGGATGAATGGGAGCTGGCTGAGGTTAAACCTGGAGAAAACTGAGGTGTTAGTCGTGGATAAAGGTCGCTGTGAGGCGGGTCTGCCGGATGGATCGCCCTCAGGCTTATGGCTTGGGGGCGTTCAGCTGACAACCTCAGATCAGGTGCGGAATCTTACGAATAATGACGCACCACTTGACGCTTAAATCCCAGGTGTCAGCAGTGGTCAAAACTTCCTTTTCCATCTGAGGAATATCGCCAGGGTGAAGCACCTGGTTCCTCCAGAGGATCTTCCAACGCTGATCCACGCCTCGCTATCTCCCGCCTGACTATTGCAACTCCCTGTACCTAGGCTATCGGGGTTGAAATTGCCTCTGCAGCTTGTGCAGAATGCGGCGGTTAGGTTATTGACTGGATCTTCTAGATCCAGCCATATAATGCCTATGCTCCACGGACTGCACTGGCTGCCAGTGTTTTGGCGAATCACCTTCAAGGTTGGTTTGCTGACCTATAAAGCCCTACACGACCAGGGACCTACTTACCTGAAAGAGCTCCTTTGCCCCTACTGTCCCTCCCGCCCCCTCCGATCCACTGATGAGGGATTGCTGGAGATTCCCAGGGTTCGTTTGAAAACTTCAGGGGCTAGATCATTTAGTTTTATGGCCCCGACCCTGTGGAATTCTCTACCTCGTCAGGTGCGAAATTGCCCGACTGTCCTAAGTTTTAAAGGAGCTTTGAAGACTCACCTTTTTAATATAGCTTTTAATGATTTATAATAATTTTAAATCTTGTTTATTTATTGTTTTATGAAATTGTACAGGCGCTTTGGTTGGAGAAAAGTGCCTTTTAAAAATAAAGTTTTGATTGATTGATTGATTGATTGAAGTGGGTCGTCCTCCATCGAAAGACTCCCTATGGATTCATAGTCCAAAGGACGAGAATGCAGGGCAAAGTCCTTGGACTCCAAGGAGTCTGGACAGATCGGCTGGCCACCAGAGTCACCTTCCACTCACCTAGGATGGTCGGGAGTGAAAATGACAGACAGCCTGTGCAGAAGGCCCGTAACTGGACTAGACTCCTTGGCAGGAGCCCCGGAGGTGGGCTGTTTTGGTGGCGGTTCCACCCGAATTGGTGGAGAGGCCAGTTTTGGCTGAGCCGGGAGGGTCTTGACTGGCTCCACAGACGGAGGGACGGTGTGGACCGGTTCCTGAGGAGTCGGCATCAGCCTAGACAGAAACAGCCAAGTAAAGGCCAGAGAAGAAACCAGGGTCGACTTCTGGCTGGACATAATCAGCTGCTGCCACATTAGATCCTCGTAGAGCTGACGTAGCCTGCATCAAAGCCTCTCCTCTTCTGAGGAGAATGAGGGGGAACATCGATGATGCCGCTTTTTGGAGCAGTCATGTGCCTTCTTCGGCCTGTCGGTCAAAGGGATCCAAGACCTTGACTTGGACCATCGAGGGGACTGACGGGGTCGTTCAGAAAGAGCCGGGGAAAACCGTGGCTCTTCCAGGTCAGGGACCGGGACCGTGAGGATGTTCCCAGCTGGCTGGGTCTCTTTTTCAATGGGTCCAGGCAGGACTGGGGTCTCGATTAAGAAGTTGACGGCCTCATCCAGCGACGACAGGTTGACAAAGTTGATAATTATTTTGACCAGATCGTCGTCCTGCATCTTGGCCGGCTGGCCTGATGGCGGTACCGTGAAGCCAGTGGCAGAGGCCGCAACTGCGACCAAAGTCGAGACAGCAGATTCCTGGGAATGAGATCTCTCATGATCCTAAGAACGTCATCGGCGAGACTAACCTTCTTTTTTCTCCTTTTCCTTTTTACGGGAAAGAGAGACGTGCACACCTGAAGGACCCTCTCCTTTGGTAGGGAAAGACTGACATCTCCTTAAAGGAACCTGAGAAGGTGGAACCCAGATTGAGTGGAACAAAAACTGAGACGGAAGAGGACCGATCAGTGGCCCATGCTGCCTCCTCTTTGAAGGCCTTCATCTGCTCCAGCTGCTCAGTGGACCCCGCAGCCACGGAGACCACCCAACGGGCTTCTTTGGATTTGACCGGTGGGTTCCATTTTTCCGGTCTGTCCAGGTGCAATCATGCGAGACGATCGCCCAGAACGTTGGAATGGAAAGCGCGACACATTTCGCATGCCTGGGTGTTGTGATTGTGACCCAGGCAATAGACGCATGAGGCATGCGGATTGGTCTGAGACATCTTTGCCCACATGGACAGCGGCAGAAACTGGCAAGGACTTGTCCTCCATCACAGCCGAGATCGCAAAGCGATTAGAAGAAACTTGTATGAGTTTTAGTTTTGATAAATCCGGAGATTTATTCACAACACAGTAACGCGTGAGCAATAAGGAGGGAACCTGAATCTTCCAGTGGAAAAGAAGATCTGGCATCAAGGGGCGGAGTTGAGAGATGTATCACTCAGATGGGTAGGAGGAGCCAGCTTAAAGACCTTCTGGCAAGATCCTTAAAGGAAAAGGACATGCCAACAAGTGTGGATAGAACAACATATCCACAATCCTAGAAATGAGACTTATTCTCATATCTAGCATGTAGACAAGCAGGGAATTGAAGTTGGGCAGAAAATCCATTAGCAAGTAGGAGTTTCTTTGTGTCTTGAAGGGCTTTTTTCTTTGATTGCGTTTGGGATGAAATGTCCAGGAACAATGCAATTTACTGCCTTCCCAAATAAGGTTCCCTCTTTGTTTGTCAGCCTGAAGCAAAGGGATGTGGGCCTCCGGGCTTGACGGCATCACAACTGCAGTAAGAGGATGTTCTCTTGAGGTTGTTCTTGGCTGTGCTCTGATCGGGATGGCGAAGGCCTTGGTGATGGTCATACCAGAGTCAGCAGGTAATAACTCTAGGTCCTTGAATCCAATGATGCGGACATTTGCCTGCCTCTGGGCATTCTCCAATGACTCTACCTTGGAGTGTAAGTCCCGGACAAAGGCCGCGTCTCTCTCCCGTTGGTGATCGGACTCTGAGCGAATCTCCACAAGTTGAGCAGTATTCATCTGCACCTCACTCTCCAGGTCAGTGAAACGAGCTTCCACAGCCACCAACCTATGATTGGTATCCTCTCCTGTAGTCTATATTTTTTCCAGCATGGCCATGATCTGTAGATTCGGGGTCTCTGCAGGCCTCATGTCAGCTGAAGTAGTCAGCCCACTTCCAGACGCTGAGGAGATGTAAGCATCAAGGTTCTGCGCTGCATGCCTGTCCTTTGTTGGTCCCATTTTTGCTGTCCAGAGACAATCAACAAACTAACGCCACCATTTATTTTGAGTTTAGTACAGTTTAAATGATAAAATATTCTGTTCAACAATCGTCCCAACCTGCTGCTTAGAGAAAGATGTCTGCCACGTTAAGAGCTCCACAGCCCCTCATCCCAGATTTGTTTCTGTAGCCAGGAAAGCAGTGACCACTAAAACTAGATTAACAGCTAGTAAAATATTTCTAAAATTTTCTTACAAATTTTGAAAAATCCACCACACTGAAACAGATAACGTAAAAATTATAATGATCACATTTTAACAAATGTTGAGGAATTGCAATAAGTAATGCTCAAGCAACCTTAAGAAAAGAAAAGAGCAGATTCTTTTGTGAACTTATTTTTAGGGTCTAGAAGTAAGGAGGCAGGGTCAGGGTTTGTAAGACTCAGCAATGGATCCCTGAGAAGAAACAATATCACTATGGTGAGTAACTTTTCTTCAGACATGAATCCATCAATGAAAGGCCTCCCAAATGCTCCAAAATTTGCATCTCTTCTGGACTGTATGCCCAAACAGTAGTGCTTTGTGAAGGTGTGTACTGTTTTCCAGGTAGCTGCTTTACAGATTTCTTGAAGAGGAATGCCTCATGTGGCTGCTCCAGAGGAAGAGGTGCCCCTTGTGGCATGTGCTTGTAGGACTCTTGGGGGTACCTTGCTAGCTTTTCCCTGACAGAACTGTATGCAGGAGAATGTTCAGTGAGAGACGGTTTTCATAGCTGCTGGGTTACTTTTGTCAGCCTCTCCACAGGTAACAAAAAGCTATGTGCTCTGGGACCTGACATCCCTTGCCAGGTCCATGTACTGATCTAGTGCCCTTTTTACATCCAGACAATGACGTCTTTGCTCATATGTACTGGAATGTTCAGGATAGAGTACAGGGAGGGTAACTGACTGGTTTAAGCAGAATTCTGAAACCACCTTAGGAACTTCCTATTGGTCCTTAGGACTGTCTTATCCATGTGGAAGCTTGTGTAGTTTGGATCTGTACAGAAGGCTTGCAGTTCACTTACCCTCCCATTAGATATCATGGCTATCAGAAAAACTGTTTTCCATGTGACATTTTAAATCGGCAGTAACCACAGGCTCAAAAAGAGCCTCCATCAGCTGGGCAAGACAGATTAAGTCCCATGGAGGGACTGGGTCCCTTACATGGGGATACAGGTGACTGAGGCCCTTAAAGAGACTTTTAAAAACAGGTTGTGAGGCCAAGGACTTGTCTTTGCTTTTTTATAATAAAAGTTTAATCGAGACTTGAGAATCATACAGTACAGCGATCAACAAGCCATCTCCATAGGTGTAGAAGTCTGCATGCAATTGTACAGAGGTTATACAATGAAGAAACAGATCAAGTCTCAAGCTATATGGTGCAATTCCCAGGCTTCCATACCCTAAAGGGTAACAGCTGCAGAAATTCAGTCAGTATTTAAATGGAGCAGTTGTGCCATCCCAGGGTTTTAGATAATTGATTAGCAGTTTTTTTCTTGGGACAATGCTAACTGTACAGAAAGTATTAATATAGGTTTTCTAGAAGTGTTGTGTTCGTTAAACACAGTGAGGGAAGTGCTATACATTTTCACAATGTTTTAGCACTTTTATGAGCAAAATGCTAATCAATTTTTGGAGTTAAATAAATCCCTGCATCCCAAAATCAACAAGCATTTGTCAATGCCGAATGTTGTCTTGCTGGCATTGGCACTGGTAGTGAAGGAGTTAGAGAGATGCATAATAGGAATGGCAGTGAAGTATTGAACAGATGCCAACCCCACCCTGCAGAGACTGACAGGCATTGGGGTGTGCCTTTGGGTTGTCAGCCATAACGCTCATGCCATTTCACCTCACCCTATCCTGCAGACACAGACAAGTGTTGCGGTGTGCCTTGGGGTCTTCGGGCCTCACGCTCACCCCGTTCCATAAGGAAATACACTGAGATGGGTGCAGTATAGGAGAATGGGGTGAACTTTGGGGCCAAAGAGTCCAAGGCACACCTCGATGCCTGTCACTGGCTACAGGGTGGGGGTGGAATGGCGTGAGCATTACAGCCGACAATCCCAAGTCACACCCCTGACGCCTGTCAGTCTCTACAGGGTGGGGCGTTACGGTTGGAAACCCTACTGCCCTATGTGTGCATTGGTATTTTCACTCCAAATTTTCAACATGGGCTTTTTGTGACCCCACCTCATGAACAGTGGCACCATCAGTTTGTTAGCCGAAAGGTGATTTTGTACAGCATCTGCGCCATTTGGCGACACAGGTGTGAAAAAAACATTTTGGGAAAGATGTGAAAAATTACAGCTGTACTGTTCATGAGGAGGTGTAAAAAAGTGGCAATGCTGAAAATCTGGAGTGAAAATATGAAAAATTGAAGTCACGAACCTGCATAGAAACTACACAACGCACACCCGTAACGCAATTATTTGGGGGATTTTTTTTTTAACCAAATTTTCAACACAGGCATTTTGAGACCTCTGCTCATGAACAGAATCACTGTGATTTTGTTAATCTGTCCTGAACGTTGATTTCCCACAGCGATGGTGCCATTGTGCGCCACATGTGTGAAAACACATTTCTGGCAGGATATGAAAAATGACAGCTGTACTGTTCATAAGGAGGTGTGAAAAAATGACAATGTTGAAAATCTGGAGTGAAAATGTTAAAAACTGTCGAATTTATGAGCGTGTGTGGAAACTGCACAATGCATGATAGTAACACAGTTTATTCTTTTCACCAAATTTGCAACATAGGCTTTTTGGGACCCCACCTCATGAACAGTGGCACTGTCATTTCATTAATCAGTCCCAAAAGGTGATTCCGTGCAGTAACCGCAAAATGACCTTTCAGGACAGAATAACAAGTTGATAGTGCATGTGTTCAAGAGGCGGGGTCCCAAGAACCCAATGTTGAAAATTTGGAGCCAAAATTCAAAAAAATGGCTGAGATAGCCACCTAAGTTAAACACCCCACTGATGCCATTATACAGCTTACCAGCATTTCTTCATTTTGCAGTTCAGCTTTGAAGAGTCCGGACGTGTTCCTGCTCCACGAAGATTGTGGGCTGGACCTCCAGAGTAAGTATGGGGTGAGGGGTGTGGGGAGGTGGGTGCACAGGTGGGTGCGGATTGGGGAGGGGGGCACCGCTGACAACGAGGACTGCTTTCCTTTTTTCAGGTACAAAAAAAGAACATCACAGGACCGCTTTTTCTTTACAGGTGAAATAAAACTAATGTTGGGCACACTGGGGTGTGCTCCCAGTGTGCCCCATGGCTTTCGGGGGGGATGATGTTGGCCACACTGGGGTGAACTCCCAGTGTGCCACACAATGGGGTGGGGCAGGGGCAGGAACAAAATGCCGATGCAGTCGGCTTTCTGTGAGTGGCAGCAAACTGGGGTGGGCTCCCAGTGTGCCACACAATGTGGGGAGGGTGGCTGTCATGCCGACACAGGGATTGTATCCCCGATGTCGTCTTTCTTTGGGGATTGTGTGGCGGTTGCTGCCACCATGTTTATTGAAATGTTTTACCATGAAAGGCATGTACAGGAGGCATGTCATCTGTGCCGCTGCATGATGAGCTGCAAATTTCTTTCAAGTTGGTGGCACTTTACATACTTCTTACATCAGTGCTAGCATGCTGGCTAACTGGGGAATGAGGGACACACCTACTAAAGCGTGCCCTGCATTCGCCAACACTGACACACCTCTGCATTTCTGCCACTACCACAAGATGTTGCTTGCGCACGCGCAAGACAACATAAAAACCATCCAATATGAAAATGTTAGAACCCTGAGATCTTCAAGAGACAAAAAAGCTGTTGATTACTATGTATTATTGGATCCAGGCTTGCCTCTGAGAACAAAATGATTCCTGGCAGCTGTGTATATGAGCAGTGAGGCTTTCTATACAAAAACATTTCTAAAATAATAGAATGCCAAGTCTCCACAGTGGGAGGCGCTGCCTGGTGCCACAGCCATGTTACTACCTTGCTGCTGCCAGGATATACAAATAGGCCAGTGAGCACATGCCAAGGCAGCTACTTGGGGGCAGGGTCGATAACAGGATCATCGAGAGAGAAACCACAGCCTGTGAGAGAAAAGGTCTAGGAACTGTAGAGTAATATCTTGCCAGAACTTCAATAAGAGAGGCAGGACCAAAATATATGGGTGTGGTTGGCTTTGTTATGGCTAGAGTTGCACCAGAAGGTTCCATATTCAGGTGGTAAATAATGTGTTAGCACCATGGAAGTCTGAAAAAAACAATATTACCATTTCCATGTGAATTCCCTCCAGGTCTTAGAGGAAGTTATTTTCAAAGCCGGGAGAGCATCACGAAACCAAACCTCAAGGGAGATTGCCATGTCCAGCTCTGCTTATCCAGGACCAGTCTAGTAGAGTCTCTCAGGAGGTCCTGAAATGCCCTATAAAAATGATCAATTAAATGACCCCAATCTGTACCAACCATTGCCCCAGTCAGCATAGTTAGAAGTAAAGGAGCCCAAAATGGAAGTTTTCTCCAGTCTGCAGTTTTATGAAGGCAGTACATTCTGACCTGGAGGTCCTGAAAATGTTCCCAGCCCGTAAGACCATATTTGGATTGCACGAATTTAAAAAGAGATGACCCGTTTTTGTCCAAGAACTGAAAAATGTGCGACAGGCCAAGATGACGCCACCGGGAGAAAGTCATATCAAGCTGGGAAGGAGGAAACTCTGCACTGGCAGACAGCAACCAGCAAAAGTCAAATAAAAGACAAGCAGAAACCTTGGGAGCTACTGCACCCAGAACCCGATCGCGAGCATATTCACTGTAAATATAGTTAAATCAACCAAACAGGGTTGGTGCTCCGAGGAGGAGAACAACATGCTCCCTATTATACAAATCATTAACAAATAATTTAACTGCCTTTCAGGAACAGTTGATTTGCAGATGTATCCGGGAAAAAAATGGTACGGAGATGATTGGCTCGGGTGTAACCGAGAGGGTTTGGAGGATTAACTCCCCATTGAGAGGTTGGTAGTTGTAACAAGGAGAACCTAATTCTGAGGCAATGGCCCCCAAATAAATTGTGAAATCAGTTTATTCCTGGTGGTAAAGTGATAAGAAGCTAAAATATCCAGATCTCTACTGGTCTGCTGAGGGTGTTGTACCAGAGCTGTACAAAACAGGAACCAATATTAAGACCTGTGCCCAACAGTCTCATGAATTACAGAAAACATAACTGGCTCAAATCCTGAATGTCCGCTGGCATAAACACAAAAAGCATACTGTAGACGAACAATAACCAAAACCCTGTCCTCCCATCAAACATGCCAGAGCAGTCCTGCATCTAAGCAACTATCCTTTCTCAGGACAAAATAAAATCAGAAGTTCATGTAAATGTCCAACAGTGTGGCCCAAATAAGTACAACAACAAGAATAGTCTAAAGAGTCCAACAGTGCATGCAACAGACCTTAAACATAGCAACTAAAGACCAAAGTCGACAGAATGTTCTTCGAATGAAAAATGTTGCTTAAAAAGAAACAACAAGCTCACACCATGGTCCATCAGTGTTAGTAGTCCCTTATATGGATATGCCTCGTTGCCTGGCAAGAGGACCCCGTCCCTCCATGCTTGCATTTTTCAAAAGTTTATAGCTGCATCCCTGGGAAGATGCACTGGCCTCCAGAGGCAAATCGCTGTTCCTGCCACAGTGTTCATCAGATGGTACAGTACCATAGTAGGCGCTATTGTGAGGTACACAGCAATGCCTACGGTGTGTCAGGCAACAGTGACTGGTGCTATCTACACAGTGACAAGCACAGCTGAAAGGTGTGGTCTGACAGTGGACACCACAGTCATACTGTCCTGAGACCCTCATGTGCTGCACCAGTGGCATGGGATCCCCACACTACCATACACATGGCTGTCCATGTGTGTGGGGATCCCTGACAGGTGTAGGGTATGTGCCCCAGAGGGGCCACACATACTATCATACTGGCACACTGCTGTCAAGAGCAGTCCCATCAGTGGAACACGTGCACTGTGTGGATGGCCCCAGAGGTGTGGCAGTACCTACTATGTGGTGCAGTCTGGATACCTGTACACCATCCCCTCAACACCCTCCATTCCCTCAGTGCAGCATGTGTCTGCTGGACTGTGTTAGTGTACACCAATGAGGGAACTGGAGGTGTGTGCTGCATGGACGCACTGCCATAGTGTCCACTGGGTGTTGGGGCACCCACTAATGCCTGGCAGTGTTATGACCGGTGCCAGATGATGGCGACATGGGTGGTGTCATCTGTGTGCAGCATGTCTCTGCCATGTATGTGTTCTGTTCATTGTTTTTTATCACCTTATTCAACAGGTAAGCACACTGGGCCAAGGCCCAGTGTCAGGAATGACCCAGAGACACTAACTGTGTGGCTGAGATGCAACAGTGTACAATAAAGACATACGATGCACAATAACACACAGTACACAAATATCACATTAGGTACACATTACAATACATTACAATACCGTACAAATAGTTTGTTGTTGCAAGTGGTGTTCTAGCTCAGTTGTAACATTTACATGAGAGTTCACTTCACAGCATTGTTGGGGCATTGCATTCCACAGTTTGTGTGCTTGTGCATATGGAGTGGCCCAGGATGGCTGTCCACCCACATTGCCTTCTCATTGGATGCATACAGCCTTGGTTCCCTGTTGCTGCTGAGTCCACACACCCCCATCATAAATTTGCCCAGCGTTAAGACCACCTTTTATGGGCAGTAATTTGCTCCACGCTACATGTTGTGCCAACGCACATTGCGTGGCGCATACTTTTGAATATACCGTTGCACCTGTATGTATGTCCCTGCCTCTCATTTTGTGCCACGCATACATTATCTCATAGCGCTGGTGCTATCATGTTGTGCAGGCGTTATTTGGCCTTTTGAATATAGCACTCCAGTACAAATGTGGCGTAATCGATTTGTGCCAGGTGCAAAGTTTTGAATATCTGGGCCCCTAGTGTTTTCTCCCTGACAGGCTGTTACTTAACCTACATTCAGACTCATCTATGTTAATTCCACATTAGAATCATAATTTTACCAGGGCTGACACTTCCACCACTAGCAGGAATTAACACATATTAGGCCCCTGTTAAAGATCATCTTTCATGATGGTCCAAAAAGTTACATCATGTAGTCACTATATGCAGTACTAGACCTGAAAGAGTGGGTGCATTTGTTATTTTTGGCCAAGGTTTACTCTGCCTTCCATAATCTGGATTTGTTTTGAGCCCTGCTTTAGTCCTGCTGAACTTGCCTTTGCTGTTCAGCTGCTGGGCTGCTGGCTACCGATGGCATCACTGCAGGGCAGAGAAGTGACTCACACTGTGTAGTACAGTGCAGTCACAGCAATTCTGCAAGGGAAAACTACCAGTACTCAGTGTACATACTGTGTTCCCCCTTCCCCAGTGCACCCTGTTAGCAATGCATTATGCCAAAATTCAATTGCCTTGCCAGTACTTTTTTTTTTTTGTAAAATTGACTTTCTTCTGCTTTAGTAAAAAAGCATGGGGATTGAGAAAAGATAGAATTGCTGTGAGCATCTTTCCCCAGTCCTTTTGACTTTCATGTAAAAAATACCTCATTTTGTGAAAGACAGGACATGAAACTTACAAGAACAGAGGCTGAGTTTCAGCTGCTAGGAAAAGACATCTAATAAAACAGAGCAATATTTTGTTGAGAGCTAGAGCGAGACTGAAATTTAGAGTACCTTTCCCAGTCCTTTTGACTTTCATGCATATATTATCCCTTTTTTGCACTGATTCTGGAAATGTATTTCATTCATTTTGCAGAATGCAAACACTAACTGCAGAGGGCAGTAACGAAATACAATTCCAGAATCAATGCAAGAAGGGGTAATTTATGCATGAAAGTCAAAAGGATTGGGAAAGGTGCTCTTTAAAACTTGTTTTAAAGCAGACACTAACAAACAGTGGTGAAGTTACCAACATTATGCAATACTAGTAGCACTACAACTTCCTAACAAACACAGTAGAATAGCACCCCAAATGGTATCAGCAGTCTGGAGGCATGCTAACGCAGCATTCAGTAACCGTGGAGAAATGGAACACATCAAAAAGGCATTAAAATATGACTGTGTCAGCTTTGTTCCAAAACCTGCTCACACAGTTTTTATCTAAAATGTTTTCTGAATGTTGCTGCCTCTTTTACTTGTAAAAACCATTGCACATGATTTTTAAACTTTGGAGAAACAGGTCCTGCAAGTTTGCTGACAGGGAAGACTAGACTGTGAGTTCTGGAGATGACATCAGCAACAGCTCTTCACTGAAACTTGCTTTTTTGAACCGGTAGTGAAATCAGGGTTACAAAATAGCTCATAACTTAAAAGTGAAGTAACACAGAAACCTAATTTTTTGTATGTGATTTATTGAGGGTATACTTATTCTAATTCTGCAAAGTAGCACTTTTGGTCGGAGTCCCTCTTTAAGATTTGAACTGATTAAAAGAAGCACTGCTTTTAAATATGGCTAGCCCCAGTTTTTCATCAGTATTCTGTGTAGGGATGTGTGAGTCCGGTTTTCTGGTTCTACCAGGTCAGGTACATCAGAACCAAAACCAAAAGTGTAATATACAGTGTTATGAAATGGATGGTCAAAATCCTTCTATTTGATTGGCCAAGACCACATTCAGCCTGGATGATATTTTAATACATAATCCCAGTCTGAAAGTAGGTCATGCCATCAGTCAGCAAAACCAAAATGGATCATTTTCATAACTGCAGTAATACATTCCAAGGTGTGAGATATCATCCCTTCCCACGAGGTTGAAATCACTTGGCCTATATCCTCATGCCTCTCAACACACTTCAGCCGGAGCAAGATCCCATGATATTGCACACCTTGACATGTATTTATTAAATAATCAGAGGTGCAATCAATAGAAAAACACAAGAGAAATGCCACGCAACAGGCCTGAATCTACTGTAAAGGCTGGTGTGAACCAGTGGCATAATTTCTTCTTCGATTTATTCTATCCCACCCACCCTGCTCCTCTGGTACAGTCTCACACAGGTGAAATATTTTGGCCCGATCAGTGCAACAGATTGTTGTTCTGTAAGGAAGGAATGGAAGACATGCATATAGATATATGCAAGTGTAGCACTGTATGTAACATTCTTTTAAAATAAGTGAGGGGCATCTAACTACCAGTATGTATTATTACTTTTCAGTGACAACAAGAAGCGTGACAAGGGTGTGGGGTATGTAGTGGCAGCAGCAGAATTATGAATGTGAAAGACGAAAAGCAGTCCCCTAGTACGTATGAATCTAAAACTAAGACTGGTATGTGCATACACAACAAAACCAAATTCAGTCAAGCTTAGTAATGGAACCTGTTTAACATTCCTGGGTTGCCATAATAGTACAGCATTCATTTACAGACTGTGGCGGATGGTGTAGCACCAAACGTTTCTGAACAGCAGCACTGGGCTTTCAGGCTCACTAAAGTCAGAAAGTTAGCATGGTGTATTTCCTTCTATGGAAAGACAGGGAAGTACAATGCTCATGATAGGATGTAGGGTGCTGGCCCAGCGATACAGCCCCAGATACAAAGTCCCCCTGATGAAGCCTTAGCAAGACAAAGTGCCGGGGCACCTGATTCTCAGTTGTGGGTGTATGTTTGGAAAAGACTGGAATCGGACATCTATGTCTTAATTATTTTGGCAAATAAATGCTTACAAGTTACAGCATCCAGTTTGAGTGTATTTACTTGTGAGCGCTATAAATTATCTCCTTTGGAGTGCTGGACCTTGTCTGTCTCTTTGCATTTCCTCCTGTACTTGCTCCAACCAGGAGAGAGTGGTAGGTCAACATGGATTTGCTTAATCACCTATCCTTTTGACACCAGACTCTCTTTATGCTGTACATTCTCACGTCATAATTAGAAACACAGAAATGACGAAAGAACAAGACACAAGGTCCATTTAGTCTGCTCAGCTTTCTTACCTATTGCCCACTGGCCTACAGCTGAATATGGAACTTACCCTCAGATCTGATCACCAATTCCCCAAGCTAACCCCCCCTCCACTTTCTACTCCCTCACTCCTTACCCCTACTTTGGTGATGCAGGCCCTCTGCATCTGTCCTTCCCAACCTTTAGCTATTTACAAACCCCACTTCCACAATCTTCCTCAGCAATCTGTTTTGGTGTTCCATCATCTTTTTGGTGAAAAATAATCTTCCCACCCCCACCTTGTCTCCACCCACGCCAACTCATCACTGTGTTTCCATTCTTGGTCAATATGTCCAACTGTCTATGTTTATCCCCCTCAGGAGCTTGTAAGTCTCGATCATATCTCCTCTCGCCCTCCTGACTTCCAGCGCATACGTGATCATGTTTGCCAGCTGTTCCTATTATTGCCTGCCCTGCTCACTCTGGATCATCTCAGTGGCCTTACCTTACACTGATCCAGCCTGCCCCCTGTCCTTCCTACAGGGTGGGTTCCAAAACCGAGCACAGTGTTTCAGATGTGGTTTCACCAGTGACCTGTACGTGGCCATTATCACTTCCCTTCTCCTGTTATCGAACCATCTCCCTATACATCCTAGCACCCTGGTTGCCTGAGGTTTTGAGACTGTTGATGATGATAACCCCCCCCCCCAATTCCTTTCTTCCATCACTGTAGTCAGCTGAACCCCCTCCCATCCAGTACTCTGTGCAAGGTTTCTTCTTACTCGTTGTGCATCACTTTGCACCTTACACTTTTTGGCACTGAACCTCAACTGCCAGTGCTTGGATCACCTTTCCAGTCTTTCTAAATCTCTCTTCAAACCCTGACCCCCTCTTCACTGTCCACCCTGCCACACAGTTTCGTGATATCTGCAGACATATCCTGCTTTGATACCCTCACTGATGTCACTGATAAACATGCTAAATAGGACGGGACCCAGAACCGACTCATGCAGCACTCCCTCCCCCCCCCCCCAACACACCTGTGTCACACCTCACAGTCCTCTAATCAAATTCCAATCACCACCACCTTCTGCGTCCTTCCAACTAACCAGTTCCCAATCCACCTTAACAGCCCATCCCCCATCCCTAGATACTCTTGTTTCTTTAGTAGCCTCCTATGCAGAAGCGAATCAAGTCGAAATGAAGCTCAAAAAGTGGTGGATATGAATACAGTGCAGGGCCTCAAACAGGCATGGGATAGGCATAAGGGAGCAATACAAATGAGTATGAATAGATAGGCCATTGACAGAGCAAAGGCCGATGGCACATTTATAAGGTAGAAAAAGAAATAGGCAGACTGGATGGGCCTTGCGGTCCTTATCTGCCGTCAACTTCTATGTTTCTGTTTCTATGAAATAGAGCATACTGACCACCTGCCCCCTCCCTATCCACTGCCCTTGTGACCCAGATAAAGAAAACTATCAAGTTGTTTCAGTGTTGGCAAGTTCTGGGAGAAGTGTAGCTCTGGTTGGAGAAACTATGTCACCAGTGGTACTGAATATCCTTTCTGATGGTATACTGGTAGGTAGACAACCAAGATAATAGGCAGCAACTTGAGCAGCATGGCTTCCGGCACAACCACAGTACTACCACAGCTCTCCTGGAGTTCACTAATGCCCTTCACACATCTCTGGACACAGGCCACATTGCTGGTGCCGTTCCTTTCCAAGGCGTTTGATAAGGTGCACCACACACTACTACTGGATTCCCTCACACAAATTGGTCTGTCTTCTGAGACCACTGGCTGGCTTGCCAGCTATCTGTCAGAGAGAACTCAGACAGTCAGACTTACACAAATCCAGTCCTTCCCCTTCCAAATCAGGTCGGGAGTCCCTCAGGGCTCTATTCTTGGCCCCCTACTTTTTCCCTGTTCCTCAACTCACTACCCAAGAATTGCTCTGGGAAACTACTCCTGTATGCAGACAATGCCATCCTCTACAGCTCCTACACTGATCCCACTGCTCTCTGCAATGCACTCCAAAAACCTTTTACGGAAGCTGAATCCTGGTTCGTTCGGCATAGGCTAGTTCTAAACTACAAAAAAAACAAAGTCTATGGTGTTTTCGCACTCCCAAAGTAGGAACAGTTCACTACCCCTGTGCATACTGAACTCCCTCAATGACCCCTTTGAGCAGGTCACCTCTTTCAAGTACCTGGGTATCACCCTCGACTCAGGGCTCACCTACCATGACCACATCCAAAAACTGAGCACCGCCATTACTGTGCGTATTGGTTTACTGCACCGGTACAAGCACTGCCTCCCACCTGAAGCCCTCCACCTAGCTGTCTCAGCTTCAGTACTGTCACTCATAGATTAATCATACTCTATGGGGCAGCTGACAACACACACCTAAACAAAATCAGGCTGGCTCTTAATAAGGCATGTAGACTAGCCTCCGGTTGCGCCAGACGCACACACACCTGCGCCCTGTATACTTCCACCAACTGGCTTAACTTCAACGGGAGGCTCAAATATCAGACATGCCTCTTTGCTAAAAAAATAACTGCAGATCTACTCCCACCTGCCCTTACCCCCTACTCCAGGCACTCTTGTCCTCCCGCCACACCTGGCAATCTAGAACAACCCACTTCCGGGTACCCTCTGCAAGACCTCCTCGGGTCAAAGGATATTTAGGCACCAGACCCCTTGTTGGCTTCACTCCCTCCCTAACTCCCTCCTCTCAGAACCCAGACTTGGCCAGTTCAAGTCCCAACTATGTGACCTAATCTCTCAAGTCTCAGCCTGTGACTGTCCTTGATTTTTTGCTCTACCCATGTCCCCCCTTGTATTTGGCCCTCACCCTGGACCTGCCACCCCAGGGCATGCTTATACCTGGACAATGGACACCCCCAGTCCAGCCTAGACTACTAAATAACGACCAGGGCATGACTGGTGCCACCGTCCTGTAGTGTATGTACCCTGTTGCCTGATTACCGTCTTTACTCTGTAACTGTTTTTGCAACTTTCTGTAACCACTTTTGCTAATGTACGAGCTTTTTTGTAACTATTGTCTTATTTGTTGCCATTGTATCTGATGTCTCTGTATATAATGACATGGAACCTTTGTAAAGGAGTCTTTGACTCAAAGGTATGTTATCCGATATCTTCAATAAATAAATAAACAAGAGGTTAGCGAACGACTCTCTTAGGCTTCCAGTACAACAAAAGATCTGCTTTTGGGTGGATTTTTGGGATCATTTAGGTATGCAGCAAGCATTCTTTCAGCAGTGAAGCCCTCTTGTGACAAGTTTTGTAAATGTGGCCTTGTTTTTCAGCCTAACTTAAACAAGTCCAGATATTTCTGATGTGTTGTGTGTGTCGCTCATACTCTGCAGCTGAGCCAGAGAAAGGCATACTCCTGGATGTTTCAGTATGTACACTGGCACTTCCACTCTGTGCCTAAGGATGGTTGCTCTGTGGTACTGGAAGAAGCAGAGCTTTCAGAAATGTTTGGTTAACTTGCACCTCTCTGATATGTGCAGTTTGTACACAGAAACAGAATGTGTCAGCAGAAAAGAACTGCCTAGGACAGCCAGTCTGCCCAGATGGTCACACTGAAACATATACTTCTGTAAACAGAAACACAGAATCTGTCATCAGGCAATGGCCTGTTAGCCCATCGTATCTGCCCATCAGTAACCAACTAATGTTGAATGAGAAAGCCTTAGAGGCACTTTACTCTCCCTTTACACCTCCCTGTCTGGTGTGGTTTTACCAAGCCCATGTATCTGTCCCACCCTCGTCTGAATCCCCCCCAACTGATTTCACTCAGATTACATTCTCTAGCACCCTCGTCCACCCCTCCCCCACCCTCTCTATGGTGAAAAAGTACTTCCTGTCCCTGCTAGCTTCATGGAGTTGCCCCAGGTATTCGTGTTCCCACTCAGTGTGAACAATTCCCCACTATCCACTGTATTTACCCCATGGAGGTATCTGTATGTTTCAATCATGTCTCGTCTCTTGCCGCAAGTGTGCACATGTTCAGATCTGCCAATCTCGCCTCGTGTCTCCTTTCCTGCTGACCCCAGGCACTTTGATTACCCTCCTCTGTGCTGCCTCTACCCTGCCTCCATTCTTGTTTAGACGCAAACTCCCAAACTGCACACAATACTCCAAGTGAGGATAAACCAGTGACCTATACAGTGGTAGCAGCACCTCCTTTCTCCTGCTGGTACCCCCCCCCATGCACACCAGCATTCTGTTTACCCTGCCCGCCACCCTACTGCATTGTGCTGATGCCTTCAGACTGACTGAAATTATTACCCCAAGTCCTTTTCCTCTTTAGTGCTTTCCACTACTACGTCCTCAAATCTGTATTCAGTGTTTGGATTTTTTGCCTCTATGTGCATCATCTTGCAATTCTTGGGGTTAAATTTAACTGCCATACTTTTTTTCATGTAGAGGTTTTATTCTGTCCTGGTGTCTGGCCCTCTTTTGCACCCGGTCACCCAGCCCTGTCACCCACCTTTTCAGGGTGGTCTTAACTCTGGGCCCAAATACCCCACATGGATTTTCCCCATGGCAGGGCCAGGAAGGTGAGGGCTGTCTTTCCTGATGACTTTCATTCCAAATGGCCCATTGTGCCCGATCAGTGGTTCAGGGCCTGCAGCAACCAGTGGCACCATCCTGCCAGCACCCTTTTCCCCTGTGTTTTCGACCAGCCCACCTCCCCTGACACAGCACGCAGTCCTGAAGCTGACCTCATCATGCATGATGCATGCTGCAGCAAGGGAAAGTTTCCTGTCCCAGCCCTAACACCCATACTTTTGAGCACCCTTCCATTCTGCCCACGTGCCTAAAACCCTCTTCACTATCCACCTGGTCCCAGATCTGTGGAAGGGCATATCTTCCCATGAATCCCTATCACCCTCTGTCCTGTCTCCCTCTTCTTGGGTGCTTGTAAGCTATGTAGTTTTCAAATGCCCTTTTCATAAACCTCATGACCTTACTTACTTCCCTTGTGAGTTATAATGTTGTTGTTTTTTTTTTTTACCCTGCTTCTTCTTGCCGATTAACCCTGCACAGAGATCTCGGACCTATGTCATCACATTTTTTATTAATTCCTATTTAGCTTCCCCCCACATTGTTGCTCTTACCCCCTCTAGTTTCCCATGCAGCAGCTCCCTCATTCTTCCAAAATCAGCCCCTCTAAAGCCCAGGGGCTTGATTCTCAAAAGTCAGTGCAAGCCCTGGCAATGGCGGTTCCACCGACTGCCGGTGCACCAGGGACCCTGCACCAGATTCACTATTGGATAGGGTCCCAGCACCTAAGTCCTGCAGCTTGCGGCAACAGTGGCACAGCATCAAACACATGGCACATCTACAAGGTGTACCGTGTATGGGCGGCAAGGCACAGCAGCTGTGCTGTGGACATCACCCAGCAGTCCCCCAACCCAATCCTTAGTAATAAGATAACTAATGTCCCCAATAGTCTAGCGGTCCCCCAGCCCCAATCTGGTGATGGTTATGTCCTCAGGAGCCAAGCATGCAGATGGAGGCCCCCTGATCCTAGGTCAGCAGGTTCCTGCAGAGGGGGAGAGGGACCAAAGGTTCCTCCGCCAACTGCTGCAGCAGAGGAAACCATATCTGCCAAGGCCAGAATTGGGCTACCAGAATCATGCGGGCCCCCTCCATCTACAGTTTGATTAGAACCCTTTGAATGAGAGGAAATGGAGGGAAAGGAACCTCCCACTCCAGGAGTGGGACAATGCATTGCGCCAGAAAACTCCAGGCCCTGGATCTAGTAAGCAGAAATTGGGCAGTTTTGCATTGAGTGGAGATGCAAAAAAGTCCAACTCTGGACGACCCCATCTGTCGAACAGCTCTTCTGCGATGGATGAGAGAAGCTCCCTGTTGTGCATACTGGACCGAGTCCAGCTGAAGCTGTCCGCCAGTGTTTAACATGCCTGACAAGTGGACTGACAGGCCATGGTCCAATGCCCAGTACCACAGTCTCATGGCCTCCCTGCATAAGGGGTATGAGTGAGTCCCCCCCGCTCATTGATGTAGTACACTACAGTGAGATTGTCTGTCTGCACCAGCGGCTGACCCGGAGCAAGGTGTTCCTGAAAGGCCTGCATGGAATGCAGAGCCACCGTCATCTCCAGGACATTTATATTCAGGGAGGCTTCTATCTGGGATCAAGAACTCTGTGTTTGAAAGGAACTCAGGTTCGCTCCCCAGCCCAAACTGGATGTATCCGTGGTGAGGATCCAATGCAGGGAGTTGATCTGGAATGGGACCCCCTGCAATAGGTTTAAGGGGTCCAACCACCACTGTAGCACCTTGCAGACTTAGGAAGAGACCAGGCCCAGATGATCCAACTCATCCAGATGCTGGTCCCACTGTAGCGAGGGTCCACTGAAGAATGCGTATATGGAGTATGGCCAGTGGAACAGTGGGTATGGCAGCCAATATGAGAACCAGCAGTCTCAGGTACACCCTGGCAGGAACACATCAGCTCTGAGCAACTTTCACTTTTATGTGTAGCTTAATCTTATCCCTGTGTGGACACCTGCTTATTGCTGTCTTGTACTGACTGTATGTTATCTATGTCTGTCTGTATGATTGTATTATGTACTCACCCGGGTCGTGCCTGAAAATGGGCTGGGTTATTGTCTAGTGTACTTACCCGGTCATCAAAAGCAAATGAATAAATAAATAAATAAACTTCCTGAGCCTGGGCTATAAGCATTCTGCCCTGCTCTGGGGCAGGAAGGCCTTATCCTGCGCGAGTCTAGAACTGCCCCTATATGCGGCAGCCTTTGGGATGGAACTAGAACTGACTTGGGCAGATTGACCGTGATGTTCAGGGAGAGAAATAACTGGAAAGTCCTCTCCAGAGTCAGCAGAAGCTGTTCCCTGGACAGGACCTTTAGAAACCAATCATCCAAGTAAGAGAAAACGTACAACCCCTTCCTTCTGAGAGCTGCCGCCAGTGCTGTTAAGCAATTGGTAAAGACCCGTGGCGCAGAAGACAAGCCAAAGGCAGCATGCTGAACTCATAATGCTTGCCCTGGAATGGAAAATGGAGAAACCTCCTGTGGGGAGAAAAAAACTATATGTACAGGTAAGCGTCTTGCATGCATATTAAAAATACATCCAGCACTCCAGGTAAAATTCAGGGAGAATATATTTATTTTTACAAAAAAAGAAAAATACAAGTGTAAGCAAAAAGAGTTACAATGTCAAACACAGCAAATTTCAAGACTCAACAACCCTTTCCAGCCTCGGCACTTCGGGGCAATGCTGCCCCTTCATCAGGAGGCATGACCAGGCGTGCAGTGCTAGTGATTTAAATAATGTTAACACATGTGCCTATAATAAAATAATCAGATGGTATGTAATTGCATTAAAGTGCCTAAGTGCCTGCAGAGGGCGATAGTTCAGTCAAGACCAGGTCTGCTCTATTTAGTGTTCATGTCTCTGTAATCAATTTAATTGGAATTCCAAACATTATAGGCATGAAACACTGCTGGTATGATGTGGACCAAAGTACCAACCCTAATACAACATAGTGCAAATAAACTCCACGTGGAAATAATAAACAGAAAAAAATTTCTAAAAACTGTGGTGCCATAGTCAGCATCACATTCCGAGTAAAGCACATAAATAACACCTTTGACAAGGATATGCATATATCGTTGATATCAAATCAACTTGCAGGGCACATATATTGTATTATAATCTACAATATTTCTAACAATTGATGTACAATATTCACAAAGTACTGGTATTAGCGGTCTCATCTCAAAAGCCCTTTTAATTTATATCAATAACTCTGTTTTTATTTCACAAAAATAAACAAAACATAATGCAGTTCTATACCATTATATGCAAGGCATATATATATATACACACTGCTAGAAACAACACATAAGGGCTGCAGCCATTATACCCACTGGTTGATAGAATACCCTTAAAAATAATATTAAACTTAAATGCACCTCATGAATAGCTCAAGTATTTATTTGTGAATAAATGGTTTCCAGTCCATGGAATCAATGAAGCCTAGAGGTTTCAACATTTTTAAAATAAATACCCATTTAGATTCCTGTCTGTCCAATTCAAGCTGTCTATTGCCCCCCCCCAACCCCATTCTGTACGGCACATGATCAATGGCCATATACAATATCTGATGTCCAGTCAGTGTTTGTTGTGCCTGCAAGTGTCTTGCTATAGGATGTTCCAAGTCTGCCTTTTGAATGGTCCTGTGGTGCTCCTGTATACACTCTTTCAGGTTCCTAGTAGTCTTCCCTATGAGAGCGTCCTGCATGTCCGATGAACATAGCCAATCACCATCCTGAGGAGGGGCAGCACGCCTGGCAAGGTTACCATCCATAACTTCTTGTACTGGATATACAGATTGAGGTCCTTTAGATCCAGAATGGGCCTCAAATCTCCGGTCTTTCAGGGACCAGGAAAAACCTGGAGTAAAACCCCTTGTTTCTCTGGCGCCTGGGTAATGGCTCGATGGCCTGCTTGCACAGAAGGGACTGTACCTTCTCCTGGAGAACAGACAGGTGAGCTGGGGAGTAAATGGAGGGGAGGGGTGTCTAGAGCTTGCTCTATGAACTCCAGGCTGTGACCCCTTTCTATGATCTGCAAAATCCAGACATCCATAGTTATGGTCCTCCACTAATTCAGATGGAGGGATAACTGACCTCTGACCACCACCTCTTGGTCAGGGACCAGAAGAGGGGGGTCTGGTAAGGAGTCAAGCAGAGGCGGAGCAAGCAGCAGGGGCTGGTCACTCACTTCTGGGATGCTTGGCTGCAGCTCCAGAATTTGAGGGGACAGGCAAGGCAGCTGGGGCTCTGCATTTCCCTTGGGGGCAAGAGGTAAGGTAAGGTAGTATTTTATTTAAAGACACCCATTCCCAGAGGCTCTGGGCGCCGTACAATAAGTTAACAAATGTCAAAATACATCCACAGAATAATATAAAAACAATTATACACATACTGTAATTATATAAAAACTTTAAATTGCAGCACATAGTCAACTATGGTGGCTGCACCGGGTCTACTGGTTGCCTTGCAAAAGGAGGAGTGCTGTCTACCTCTTGGCTGAGTACGGCAGAGAGCGTGGAGAGACTTACAAACCCTACTGGAGGTCTGAAGAGCATTGATAATGTCCTGGACGTCAGAACCAAACAGCTTAGAGACACTGAAAGGGGCATTAAGCACCTTCTACTGAACATCAGCAGCAAAGCCTGAGACTCTCAACCAGGAGTGCTTATGTAGGCATATGCCCATGGTGGCAGCCCTGGCAATAGTGTCAGCCATGTCATAGAGGGCCCTGAGGAGGTGCTGCTAACGTCCTCTGCTGTCTGGAGACACTTAAGAAGCTCCTGCTTTTGTGTGCCATCTGGGAGGGATGGGCAGCATCCCTGCCTTTCTTCCAGTTAGAGTTCTGGTACTTCACCATATGAGACAGGTAGTTTGCAATCCTCAACCCCAGGGTGGAGGAGGCATACACCCTCTTCTCCAAGAGGTCAATTCTGCAGGACTCCTTGTCTAGGGGGAAGGAGCTAAGATGTTTAGGTGCCTTAGACCTGTCATGGGCTGCCTTAATGACCACTGAATCTGTTCCAGGCTGGGCAGCATAGCAGGGGAACCCCTGGATGGCATGATAGAACTTATACACCCTGCAAGGCATAGCTGGCACCATGTCTGGTCTGTGCCAGGCTGTCATAACTGCATTCCTCAAGGAAGGCAAGACTGGAGAAATGATCTTTGGGGGGAGGGGGGATTCTGGGATCTCCAGGAAGTCCATCAGCTCTCTTCTGGTGACATCCTCTTTTTCAGTATGGAAGCCCATGACTGTGGATAACTGCTTCATCACACTGAAAAATGTGGGATCCTCAGGAGGAGACTTAGGAGAGTGCTTGACCGAATCCTCACTGAAATAGGAAACTGTAGGCCTGTCAGAGACCAGGATGTCTTCCTCCTCACCATCAGGAAGAATGGGATCTGGATGGTACTCCTCCTTGACGTCGACCTCTTCCAAATCTGGGTCGGGTGTCAGATGTGCTGACAACGGCCGGCAGGGAGTCTCCTGTGGCAAATGAGCAGGCATCAACGACTAAACTGCAGTCGATGATGTCGGCGAGGTGGGCCTGTATGTGCCCAGCTGCTGCACAATCACATTTATTGATGGGGGGGGTCGATGACACAGGTATTCACAACCCGCCAGATGGGCCCTGAGAACCCGAAGAAACTGTTGTCCCAGAGGGAAAAGGGTCAGCCAACCACCCTATGAATTGAGCAGGAGTGCTGTCGGTATGGGTCTGGAGGACACAGAGACCTGGACAGTGGTTTTGTGCACTGGTGCAGCTGATGAAGATTCCCCAGGAAGAAGGAGAAGAGGCCGTTGGGGAACAAGATCATCGCCGGGGAAACAGTCCCGATCTTGGACTTTGTTATGGGCTTTTCCCCAAGGACTTGTCTTGGGTCTTTAAAGCCTAGGAGCTCGATGACCCCGTCGGCAACTGAGAGGCTGGGACCACAGAGGACCCCTGGCCGGAACTGGCTACCTGTTGCTCCATTAGGACATTTTTTAAATCCTTTGTGCATTGCCTGAGGGTAGTTTGGATAAATTTCTGGCAAAGCTCACAGTTAGGAACTTTGTGGTCAGGCCCAAGACAGCAGACACAGAAGGAATATTTGTCTGTGGAGGCAATCTTCTTTTTGCAGCAGCAGCGATGGAAGAAAAAAGTCAAAGGATTAACTCTCAACATAAACAGGTTGAAGGAATCTCTTTAATAGAAGAGATTCTAAAAAATGACAGAGGAAAAAGCCATAGGCAGGCTGGCCCGGTGGCGCTGAGAGTTGAGGAGCTGGACGCCACACCTCGCACCACACCAGCGCCCTGGGTTCAGAACAAGCCCAGGGTACTGGGAGTCAGCAGGGGAGGGAAGAGACTGAGTGTCCAGAGAACAGCTCTCTCTTTCCTGGAGAGGGTTCCAGGGATGCACCACACTGCTGCGACACCTGGTGACAGTCGGGGCTGTGCAAGAAACGGGGCCAGCATAGCAAGGGGGTTGAGTTCGGCAGGCGGTGGCATGTCATGCTCAGCCGCCACTGCACAGCTGAACTCCACGGGGCGAACAAAGGAAAAATCTCCTTATCTTGGGGATAGGCAATGGCGCTGCCTCCCGGATCACACTCCCAATACTGGTCGCTCTCCTCACTCCTACCGGTGGCTCCCCGACCCGGTACTCTACACTGCAGATACAGCGCCCTGGGCGGATAGGGTGGCCCATCCCCATGGGGGTTCAGATCTGGGTGTTTCATCAGGGTCGGGGAGAGGAGTTTCAGGAGGCTTCAAAGCAGGAGGCAGAGACCAGGTAAGGCAGTCGCCGGAGAGAGTTCCCCTCGGTGTAGGTGCCAGAAATAAAGTGTATAAAAAATAAAAAATAAAAAAAAAGCCATAGGTGAAGAAATGGCACATGTACTATGTCAGAGCTTCCAAGGAGACCCGTGTGATCGAGTCGATGGCAGGAAAGAACTGAGGAGGAAGTGGGGCCGCTTACACATTTATAGGGTTAGTGACATCAACGGACATTGACAGCGTTGGTGGCCCCAGCTGTACTGCTTGAAAATCTTCCATGTGGATCCTGCTTCACTGACTGTGAAATTACTACTGTGTGACCTGATGACTAAGATACCCCTGAAGAAGATCCATCACTGTTTTCTGGCTATGTGGTGGAACCGAGCCTTGAAACAGTTTACAGTGTATTAAAATCATAGAAGAGTATCCTCATTATGCTCTGGTACATCTGCATCTGCCTTTCATGAGCCCCCTTGACCTGAAGGACCTAGCTGAGGTTCAGTAGTCTTTGCAGGGAAGCCCTGCATTTTTTCACCATGGAAAGATCTTATTTTGTAGAAGGAGACGGTGTAACTCAAATGAGCCACTGCCAAAAGATTAGCCAGGTGTACCTTCCCCACAACATCAGTGGACTGGGTTTTGAGATACAAAATTGTATCCATAATCCTCCAATGATTTAGGCACATCAACATAAAGCACAGAGAAAAACCATGCACTATTTACTTTTTTTCAGCCTACGTATCTATGTATCCTGCTTTGCAAGTGCAAGACCATCCCATTTCTGAAGTCTGCTTGATACATATCACATCACCCCATTTCTGAGTTTCTCAGAATACACTGGTTTAAAAGATGCCAAACATATCCAACCTTACCTAGTGTTTGTGCTGTCCTGTTATTACACAGTAAATCTTGGCATATGGCATGTCCTAGTCTACCGTTAGAGCACCTTAAACACAACTGAGCAGCACTTCACTCAGAGTGACATTTATTGCTTGAAAGAGCATAAAATAAGAATTTCAGTGATGTATAAGAAAGCATCTTTCCAAATATATGCTACCCATAATCCTCCCTTGAATAAGGCACTGCTACCTACAGTACAGAAACAAACTGCACATTTTTTTCCCCATTTCCACCTTACTTCATGGGTGCTTCGCTCTGCAGGTACAAAATTACTCCATCATTTTACTTGTCTTGATACAGCCAGTTGCATAGGTACCAAAACCATGTACCTCTATCGAAGAATTTTAGGAAGTCAGCTCACCAGCACAGCGGCAGACTGCCACTTGCGGTGTGCCGGTGCCAATGATCCAGGTTAGGGTGCATGGCTGGGCCATCGGAGGATTGGCCAGGAGGGAGGGACTGAGTGTCCCAGCAGATGCTCTCCCTCTCTGTGGTGAGAGGATGCGTTCCTCTGGGGACAAACTTTCTCTTGGGTGTCCACAGTGGAGGTGCTGCTCTGAGCTGCAAAAGGAGGGGTGTATGCTCGCCAACACCACACTACGTTACGCAATCCTGTAAGCATGCATGCACTGAAGCCCTTGCGCATGAGCTGTCCCAAGAAGAGGGCTTAAAGGTGAAATAACTTGCTGAAGTCACTTGCATGATGCCCAGTACAATCGGGCTCTGCATAGTCTGCCGCAAGCCCAAGGACCCATAGGGTGCTCTCACAGAATGACTCCCGAAAGTATAAATTGCATTTTTTATCTGTTTTATGTTACTGCACCTAATTCAATGGAGAATTATGGTTAGCAAACCTTTGGGTTGGGGCTTGTACTTCCCATGTATGGGAAAAGAAAGTTACTATAACTCCTCTTCTGCTAGAGAATGCATGGGATAAGCACAAGGGAATCATAGTGGAAAGGAAGGGGGGCCGGAGAAAGAGCTGTTGATTGGGCACAGTCTGAGGTAATAGTGTAGGTAGGGAGAACTGGGCAGACTGCTTGGGCCAAGCGGTCCTTATCTGCTGTCAAATTCTATATATGTTTCTAGAGTATTTTTTGCATAGTGTTGCACTCTTTGGTCTTAGACCTTGAGGCACTAGGACCCCAGGGGGACCAAAAACCTTTGATGCCAGCAGGAGCTATGTGTATCCAAATAGCACCAAGGTATGGTGCCATACTCACCTATGCTATAAACAGCAGCCACAAAGGCCTCAGTACCTTTTTTACTAAGGAGAGGAAAATCACAGACTAAAAAACTATTAATAAATTAGAAACTACTTTGGAAAAAAAGCACTACAGACAAATGATAGCCCACCAAGTCCCAAAAGAGGGTACAAAATACTATCATCACAGCCCCTACCTATATGAGGGGAGTAAATACACACAGATACAGGAGAGAGACCAAGGGATTATGGGTGAGAGTGTGGCTCTCTGAAGAAGATACTCTAAAACATCATGAGTTACAGTAAGTACTGTAACCTTCCAATCCTTCTAGAGTCAATTTTCTCCATAGAGCCAAACTCTGAGGTTGAGTGACCTGTGTACAAAATACCCTGAACTAGAGACGTTAGAGGCAACAGGACTCAAGAAAAGGGCAAGCCTTGCAGTGCAGCTAATCCAATTCCTGCATGTTTCCTGGACTGTACATCTAGGGTGTAGTGTTTTGTGAAACTAAACACTAGTGACCCTATCAAACAAGAGATTTTTCAGCCATTACCTCCACCCCTATTAAGTACTACACTGATGCACACAGTATATTATCTTTCTTCTGCACTTGACTATATTGTATATTTCACTGCTCAGAAGCACTGCCGTTGTACATATTTACATATTATATTTTCTGAGCATTGTAGTTTTGTAATTGCACTGTACTCTCCCTTCACACCCCACCCCCAGCTGCTACCAGCTTTTAGTATGCCTTTCCTGGTAAAACCTTTGAAATAAATAGAGATTGAACTGAGGGGCTCCATCAAAGCAACTAAAGCCAGAGGTAGGCCAAAATGTCCTAGGACAGGAATATCTTTACAGGTAGAACAGGAATCAAAAATTAGCATAACCTTGAATGGATTGCTAAAAGGGAAACACACCCTACCAAAAAAACGAAGGATGCTGAGAGGGTTCTACAGAACCTCACAAAACAAAAAATCTGAAATGGGAGCACCAACAAAGGAAAAGTACAGTTAAGTAAGAACTTACCGTAACAGTAGATCTTTGAGAGGAGCTCTTGCAGCAGGTAATACCATTAGGACTGAAGCTGTCAGGACCCCACGGAAAACTTGTAGCTAGCAGTCTGAGGCAGGGGACCGCCCTCGGCTCTGCCTGACATTCTACGTGGTATAGAGAGAGCGGTCCCCTGGCGCCACCTCAGTTCTCCCGCCGGAGACCCAGCTAGAAATAAAGTTTGGAGAACCAGGCAGAAAATTCCGCACCATGGTCTGATGACAAGGTATCCCATGAAAAATTATCCTGGGGGATGGAGGGTGGGAAAGCCACCTGCTGCAAGAGCTACTCTCGAAGATCTACTGTTACAGTAAGTTCTTACATAACTGCACTATTCGTCTTCAAGGGTGGAGCTCTTGCAGCAGGTAATACCATTAGGACCGAGTCCTGAGCAGTGTCCAAAGATAGGCCAAGGTCTGATAGGGTGGTGGGAAATACGCTGAAAAGCTGAAACAAAACATCTATGAGAGAAGGCCTTGCAGGACTGCTAATCCAAAACCTGCGCTCCTTCTGGATGCGATGTCCAGGCTGTAATGCCTGATGAAGGTGTGGACGGAAGACCATGTGGCAGCAGTACAAATATCAACTGAAGAGACGTTCTTGAGGACCGCAAAGGAAGATGCCACCGCTCTGGTGGAATGGCCCCTAATAGCACCCGGAAGAGGTCTGTCGTGGTGCTGCTAACAGAATGAAATGCATTGTACTAACCAACGGGCTAGTGCCTATTTAGAAACAGGAGCTCCCAGCATTTGCTTAGTGAAAGAGATGAACAACTGGTCTGACTGTCTAGAGGAGCGAGTCCTGTGGAGGTAATACCTCAAAACGCGATGAACATCCAAGGTGTGCAACAGCGCTTCACCTTGGTTGGAAAAATTCAGGTAGTATACCAGAAGGTTGATATCCTGGTTAAGGGTCAGTACGGACACCACCTTTGGCATAAATTTGGGGTTCATGCGAAGATTCACCCTGTCCCTGTGAAAGACTATGTAAAGTTCTTTACGCATCAGAGCCTGGAGTTCAGAGACCCTTCAAGCAGAAGTGATGGCTACCAAGAGAAGAGTCTTCCATGAGAGGAAGCGCAGCTCGCAAGAGGCTGCTAGCTCGAAGGGAGGAAGTATGAGTTTCTCTAGTACGAAAAGAAGGTCGCAAGGAGGAACGATGTCCCTCTTGGGAGGTCTGATGTGTAATATCCCTCGAAGGAAGGTTTTGCAGGCATTCAGTTGTGCCAGAGTTTTGTCTCCTATTGGGTCATGATATGTGGAGACCGCACACATGTGCACCTTGACTGAGGATTAACTCAATCCTAAGCCCAAAAGGTGATGGAGATACTCTAGCACATGCCTAGCTGGACAACCCAAGGGATCTAGGGAGCAAGCTGAAGCCCACAGGCAGAAGCGTTTCCATTTCAGAGCGTAAGTGGCTCTGGTGGAAGGCTTCCTCACTGACACCAGAATTTCAGCCACCCTGCTTGACACTCCTAGTCTCTCTCTTCCGCTAGGACTGCAGGAGCCAAGCATGCAGGTGAAGAGATTGAAGAGCAGAATGGACGAGAGTCCCCTGTTCTTGTGAGAGCAAGTGGGTGGACAGTGGCAACTGGACTGGACGTTCCAGGGACAGTTGCTGGAGCAGCGGATACCAGATTTGAAGAGGCCATAGAGGGGCCACCAGAATCATTCTGGATGCCTCTGACTGCAATTTGAGCAGTACTCTCTGAATGAGGGGAAAGGGAGGGAAGGCATACAGGAATGTCCCTGTCCAAGAGAGGGACAATGTGTCTCGCCAGAAAACACCAGGCCCTGGAGCGAGCAAGCAAAATTGTGCAGTTTGGCATTGCACAGAGACGTAAAGAGGTCCAACTCTGGTTGGCCCCACCGGTTGAAGAGGTCATCTGCGACATCTTGGAGCAGTTCCCACTCATGATTCTGAGAGGTAGAGCGACTGAGACTGTTGGCGAGGACATTCTGGACCCCTAGCAGGTGGACCACAGTGAGGTCCAAACTGTGTTCTACTGCCCAGTCCCATACTCTCATGGCTTCTCTGCAAAGGGGGTACGAGTGAGTTACCCCTTGTTTGTTGATGTAGAAGACGACTGGTGTGTTGTCTGTCTGCACCAGAAGAGGACCCGGCAGAAGCTGGTCTGTGAATGCAGACAGTGCATTCAGCACCGCTCTCATTTCCAGAACATTGATATGTAGAGAGCTCTCTGTGATTAGACCAAGACCCCCAGGTCCTGTTATCCCCTAGATGAGCCCTCCAGCCTGACAGAGAGGTGTCTGTGGTCAGAGTCTGAAGCGGTCGGGGTCTGCAGAAAGGAACTCCACCGTCTAGACTGTCCTTATGGAGCCACCATTCCAGAGAACAATGAACCGCTCAAGAGATCCGGATTCGGAGATCCAGATCGTCCACCGATTGGTCCCACTGCACCCTAAAGTGCCACTGAAGCGTCCTCATATGGAGTCTGGCTAAGAGAACTACGGCAATGGTCACCGCCATGTGACCCAACAGCTGCAGGACCACCTGAGCAGGGGAGGAGGGGGTTGTTTTGAGTCCTCTGGCTAAACCCCAAAGACGATCTGCTCTGTCCGGTGTCCAGGACAGCTCCGATGAATTACAGCCGCTGCGTCGGCCGGGGGTGCGACTTCGGCCAGTTTACCGTGATGCCCAGCGAGGAAAACAGAGCCCGCGTTTCTCTTAGAACGATTAGAAGCTCCTCCTCCGACTGAGCAGAGAGGAGCCAATCGTCCAGGTAGGGGCAGACAAAGAGGCTGCTACCACCGCTAGGCATTTGGTGAAGACCCTGGGAGCTGAAGAAAGGCCAAAGGGCGTAACCCTGAACTGGTAGTGCTCGTCTCTGAAGCAGAACCGCAGAAACCGTCTATGGGATTTCAGAACCTTGATATGCAGGTAAGCGTCCTGCATATCTAGGGAGCAAAGCCAGTCTCCTTGCTGAAGTAGGGAGAAGAGGGTTCCCAGGGTGACCATGTGAAACCTCAGGTACTTCACAGAGAGGTTGAACTGGCCGAGGTCCAGAATGGGACGAAGGTCTCCCGTTTTCTTCGGGACGGGGAAGAAACGGGAATAGAAACCTCTCCCTCTCTGGGCCTGTGGGACCCTTTGAATAGCTCTTTTGTCTAGGAGCTGTTGGATCTCTCCTTGTAGGAGGAGGCTGTGAACCGGTGGACAACGGAACGTGTGGGGGGGTGGTTTGTCCGGTGGGATAGAGAAGAACTCCATTGAATACCTTTTCCGAATGGTATCCAGTACCCATTGGTCTGCAGTGATACTGGACCATTCAAGCGTAAAATGCAAACCGCCCTCCTACCTGCTCGGTCTGCCTGTCCTCGAGGGGAAGGGGGCGGCAGGGGGAGTCAGGAAGAGGGGGTTGGAGAGGCCTGGGCCCTGGGAGCTTTAGGCTGCTTTGGGCCCTGGGAACCTTGAGAGGCAGGGTGACCCTGTCTTTTGAATCCCTTACCCTGGGATTGTTTGTCAATTTTTCCTTGCCCTTGACCTCGACGAAAAGGACATTGGCATGGTGCTTGGGGCAGGGACTTGTACATTCGGTGTACGTCTGCCACCACTCTCCCTGACTCCTGAAGCTGTTTCACCATCTCTTCCACTTAAAGACCAAACAAAACAGGGCCTTGAAAAGGAGACTCAAGAATGGACTCCTGAAGATCCGGCTGGAAACCTGTGGGTCTGAGCCAGGACTGCCGTCTTGTACAGATTCCCGAGGCTGCGGCCCTGGAAGCCATATCTACAGCATCATAAGAACACCAGAGGGCATGCTTGTCCACATCCAGGCCCAACTGGGCACAAGCTAAAACCTCCTGTTTGGAGTCAGAGTCAGGGAGGGTCTCTACTAAGTCCATGGCCTTTCTCCACAGGGATTGTTGGTAGGAGATCATTTGGGCCATAAAGTTCAGTGACCTGATGGACCCAGTAGCTGAGGAGAAGACCTTATGGCCCCAGCTGTCTAGTTTCTTAGAAATGGGGTCGGGAGGCTGGGAGCTTAAATGTTTTGGTTGAGCCCCTCGCCCGTGGGCAGCTGTAAGGACTAACGAGTTAGCCTTCGGCTGTTCTGCCAGGAATGGTTGACTTGGGAGGCTTATAGAGTCTGTCCGCCTTCCTTGGAACTGCCGGGATAGAGGATGGTGTGCGCTAAGTGAGGTGAGTAACATCCTGGAAGAGCTCCACAAATGGTGGAATCACCAAGGGCTTTGGTTCCTTTTCTCCAAGGAATTTGGCCAGGCATTTCTGCTCCAGGTTTAGGGCCTCGGTATCCCACCCATAAATGGTCTGGATGTGCCTCATGATGTCAAGGAATGAGGGATCATCCAGAGGAAACTGTGGAGAATCTCTAGGTTCTGGCAAGTGAGGATGGAACCCTCCATACGATGTGTCTACGCCCGCCTCATCTGAGGAGGACGTGATGGGATGAGATGAAAGAGATGGGGATGAAGTCTGCTTCTTTTGTTTCCCTTTCGGATTTGGACTTGGGCGCTCATCCTGGTTCCCCTTATCTGGGATGGGAGGGGGCCCCATGGGTGGTGGAGTACGGACCTTGTCCGGTGGCCTGTATAAAAGGTCCCCTTTTACGGTATTCCACCAAGTGGTAAACAGGTTATCTGTATCTGCCGCTGGGACGACTACAGGTGCTGGCGCCGGCTCAGAAGGGCCAGACGTCGGATCCTCAGGTGCGGGCATCTGGGGTTCTGGAACCCCTATTGGAGTGGCAGGCGTCGGATCCGGCACCCCGGCATCAGTAGGCTGGCGACCAGTGTCCGGCGTGGCCTTAACGAGCATCTGTTTCCTGGGAGGAGGGGCAGACGGCTGATCCTCATCCGGCGACCGCCCCGTGTCTGGCGTCGGGGAGCGAGTCGTCGGGGTAGGCGAACGGCTAGGTGGGCATTTGTCTGTTGGAGGGCGCACATTAGCCTGGGGTGGAGGTGTCCCATCCTGGGCATCCTCCTGCCTACCGGAAGGTTCTTCGGTACATTTTGTCTTCTCCGAGGAACTCGGCCTGTCCTGAGCCCTGGGCAGGCTTTCCTGGGTCAACCCTGTGGTTTTTGGAGGTCGATGAGCCAGGGAGGTAGAGCGGTGTCCTGCTGAGGCCGCCTCCCTGTGGCGTCCCTGAGGAGGGGCGGGAGTGGACTTGGAAGAGCGGGAAGGTTCGGTTGGTAGGGCCAGAACCGAACCAGACCTTTTGCTGGATGAAGAAGATGACGCCTGTTTGGCTGGTGACCGAGGGCGGGATTTAGACTTGGCCCGATCCTTCTCCTTGTGGTGATGCTTCCTCCTAGAGGCCATATCTTTAGGAGGGGATTCTCTAGCGGCAGAGGATGAGCTGGCCACCGAACCTCGCTGCATGACCACAAGCTTTTTCTCCAAACGGAAAGTCTTTAAGGCAGGGGCACTTCTGGCTTGCGTCTTTTGGTTGAACTTCTTACAGTGGATGCAGGATTCAGGCTGGTGTTCTGGGTCTAAGCTGATGAGGCAGGCCGCGTGGCCATCTTTGGCTGGAATCTGCTTCCTGCAGGCACACTTGGATTTTTGCCGCAGTGGTGAGGGCGACGACATAAACAAGGCGAAGTAATAAATTTGAAGAAAGAAAAGAAAAAAATGACATCTAATGTTCGACTTCTGAGAGAAGAGTCCGTGGAGCCGAACTACGCGGGTCGACGGTGGGAAAAGAACTGAGGTGGTGCCAGGGGACCACCCCCTTTATACCACGTAGGACATCAGGCAGAGCTGACATCAGGGGAGTGCCTCAGACTGCTAGCTACAAGTTTTCCGTGGAGTCCCGATGCCTGACGGCTTCAGTCGTAATGGTATTACCTGCTGCAAGAGCTCCACCCTCGAAGACAGATCTAGATTACATCTGAACAAATTTAGCAAATACTCCAGTATTTGTTCACCAAGCACAGGAAATGAAATGTGCTTGCCCATCTAAGAAAGAAAAAACTTAGGACTGAGCTCACAGGAGCATAGAATATGCTATTGCGTGGCTCAAAATACTGACTAACACATAATACTCCTGTTTGAATGTTGTTCTGTTGTAGACATATAGACTCAGTTTTTGCCGTATTGGTCCTTGTAAGAACAGATCCAGAAGGAAGTGATTTAATACCTTTTATTGGACCAACATAGATGTTACAAAAAGAACAAAGTGTTTAAGCTTTCGGACTAACAAAGTCCTTCCTCGGAAGCTTATGACAGTTATTCAGAAACTCACAAACTACTAACACCCAGCTCATACATAAAAAAACAGAAATAATTCTCATTGGTTTCAAATACTCATTTAAGCCATCACTGAAGTTAGAAACAGTTGAACCAGACCTCATCAAGTTTGTTATTAGTGGAGATGCCTTCATGGTCAAAGTGTCATCTCAATAAGGTAACAACCTTCCCAGCAGAAGGTTCAACTATCATAAATTCTAAATGTCTAAGCATGTGCAGTGAATACAGTCTTAATGAACCATTGGATTCAATTCTCACTTAAGTGCATGCTAAAATTTGATATTATTGTATGATAAAAACAAAACTATATAATCAAAATGTTCTATATATGGCATTAAGAGGGTTTAAAATAAAGTTAAACTAGTGTGAGCAACTGTTGCACACCATTATACAGTTTAAAACATGACTGGAGACATTTTTCCAGCTCTTCACTCAACAAGTTACTATATTCCATAAACCTTAAAACCTTCAGTGTTGTAACAGGAATTTATACCAGGTAATATCAATTGTCAGTATAAGTGCCAAATTAGGAAACAAAACTGTCAATGACCCCCAAGTAAATGAGACCATGCATCCTTATGTGTTCAGAGTTCAATAATGTGTAAGTATATACTATCACACTACAATATGGACAGAGGCAGTCTAAGGACTCTGACTAAAAAGCCGATGGAATTAAACCCTACCATCCTGTGGGTAGATAACTGTAATGCCCCAAAGTTGTGGCATCCCAGAAAGTCTAAAATAAATAAATACATTTGGGGTTCACAGGTGCTCAGGGTACCTGCTGTAGGTGTAGGTAGCAGGGTACTAGGATAAGGGGCCACTGAGAATAAAAGATTCACCTCCTTGTAAAGGGAAACACTGTAAATAATAGAAAAGTGCCCTGTGCACTTACGGTATGGTCAAAAAAACGATTTTAAAAGCAGTAGATGTCACAATGGCCTGGATGGAATGTTGTGCTGAGTGGCTCATGCACAGCATTCCACTCCAGCCAATCTAGAACCCAGGCAGGTTTAAGTTTAAAAAAATAATTCTACTGTTTGTCAGTTGTTGCTGGGCTGTGGAGTAGAGAGGATCACAGGAGTGCAACAGGGACTTGTGGCTTACCTGGAGTTGTGAAGCCGGTCCTGTTGACGCCGTGGTGATTCCCCTCCTCCAGTCCACTGAAGACTCCCTGCTCTGCTGTGTCCTGCGGTTGGTGGTGCCATCGGGGCACCACGATGACGAGAAAACGTCCGTTTCCCACTTTTTGGGCTTAAAAGCCCTTCGTTTTATTTGTTTTCGCCCCCGAGTGTTTTAAAAGTTAAATTTTCGGTCCCACGCCGGCAGCAGAGAATCGCCGCATCGCCGAGTTTCCTGTTAGCCGTCTGAGGCCCCCTGGTCGTCCCCCCTGCCGCCTGTATACTTCCCTCCCACTGCCAGCATCCCTCCCACCTCCCGCTTTGCCTCCTGATTCCCGAGCAGCTCGTGGGGCGGTGAGTCGGTGGCAGCACCTGCGTTATTGCTGTCTGCCCTACAAACAAAAGAGACTGTTTTATTTAGAAAAGCGCAGGCGTGCTAGAGAGCGGCCGACGTCAAGTAGGGACAGCGGGGTCACAGGACCATTAAATATTCATAAGGAGGCAGGGTTAGTGATGCCCACAGGGAGGGGCTAGGACACTAAGGCCAAGCTTAGGCCTTATGAATATTAATATAGAGGTGGGATTTGGGGCGGGGATTCGGGACTAAATGACAGCAGGCTCAGGGAGCCTGCATATTTAAAGGGGCCACATAATTTAAAGGGTGCAAGTCAGGCCCAAAAGTAAAGTAGGCACCAGGCCCATTGTAAAGAAGGGCACCAGGCCCAGTACGAGGTAGGGCACCAGGCCCAGTATTACGAGGGGCACCAGGCCCATTATAAAGAGGAGACCAGGCCCAGTATTAAGTGGGGCACCAGGCCCAAGATAACGTAGCGCATCAGGTCCAAGGTAAACATAGGGCATTAGGCCCGAGGTAAAGCTTGGTACTAAAGGGAGGCCCCGGCCTAGCGGAATAGGGCAAGCCAGCCTAGTGGTACTATATGGAGGCCCTGGCCTAGCGGAATAGGGCAAGCCAGCTAAGTGGTACTATAGGGAGGCCCCGGCCTAGCGGAATAGGGCAAGCCAGCCTAGTGGTACTAAAGATAGGATTCCTTAGCTATGACGTACTGAAAGAGATCCTATTCCAGAAGACCCTACATTTAGAAACAGGGGTTCATTTAAGAGTGTTCGATTTGCCTATACTGTGAAACTACTGTAATTACTGCACTGCTTATGCTGAATTATTGCCCTAAGTACCTGACCTATTGCCCTAAGTACCCGACCTATTGCCCTAAGTACCTGAACTATTGGCCTAAGTACCTGAACTATTGTTCTAAGTACCCGAACTATTGCTCTAAGTACCCGAACTACTGCTCTACGCATATGAACTATTGCTCTAAGCACCTGGACATTGGCCCTCATCAGTAATAATTACTCCTGAAGTTATAATTTGTCCTCCTCCGGCAAATTATTGTATCATTCCACAGTTCTTTGGGCATTTTTCAGTTACATGATTACTACTGTATGAAGACAGTCTCAATCTTCTACCACACTGCAGTCTCATAGTGTGGTCTGTAACACCACGTACTCAGAATCAGTCTCTACTCAGAAGAAGACGTCCTCTCAGCATTCTTCACTCCTGTGGGATCATCCATCAGCTCATCACATCCGTCTGTGTCATCCGCCGAAGTCGAGTCCGTCGCCAGTCGTACAAGTCACACCCTCCGTTTTCTTGTTTTCACAGCTTGAAGATACGTCCCGCCGAAACGCATCACGACAGCCGCCAGTGTCGTTCTGTATGGTTCCTGTTCCAGATGTCCCAGTTGGTCGCCTCACAGAAGAGTGAGCTCATCCTGAGAATTTGTTCCCGCTTCTCCTGGTCGTCACCAAAGTCAAGTCCGTCAAGCTCAGTACGGACGATCGCTGTTTCTTTGTTCTGTGTTAGTTCCTGATCCTAGGATTGCAGAGTCAACCATCATCTCTTCAGATTCTTATGGTTCCTGGTCCTGTCAGAGTTCCTTCTGAATTTAGCTGGCCCTTGGAGTGCCGCAGCATCAGTCAGGTCATGGTAGTCCTCCATCGATTCATCGCCATGCAGATCTTGATCCATCTTCATTCTTGGCAACCCTGGAAGTGGGTTTTGGCCGAGGAACCCTTTGTTTTCAGTGTGTTATTTCAGGAACCAGTTGCTCTGGTTCTACATTCTGGCAGCCTTGGAGAGAGTGGGCTTTTGCCGAAGAAATATATGGTCTCTTTACCAAACCTCTCACCACCCCAGTGGCCTTAACTAGGTCCTTGCTGGGAATTGTGATTAGGGTTCTACAGTTCTGTTTTACTTCCCTTGTAGCTACCAACGAAGAACGATGGTGTACACGAAGACGCCGGATCTCTGGACCCTTGTAATATCTGGACTCTTATGGAAATGTGTGATGAAAATTACCCTAGTACAGTTCTGAGTAGCTTATGTCACCTGATCCTCATCTAAGAGTATAGAAGTATAGAATAATTTCAGAATAAGAGTGGCAGTAGGCCTAAAGTTTATTCTTGTGGTAATAACCTTAGTAGTGGTAGATAAATACAGGTTACTCACCTGTAACAGGAGTTCTAGGAATGGTATATGTTGTTCATCCACACTTATTGGCAGGTTCCTTGCCGATTTAAATATTGCCGGAAGGTCTTCAAGCTGGCTCCTCCCACCCACCCGGGTGGTAAAACTCTCGGCTCCGCCCCATGACGCCAGATCTAGCCCGCTGGAAGCCAGGTTGTGCGTCGCAGCCGGGGAGGCCGGGTGGGTCATGTAGGATGAACAACATATACCATTCCTAGAACTCCTGTTACAGGTGAGTAACCTGTATTTCTAGGGACATGGATATGTTGTTCATCCACACTTATTGGCAGACTCTAGCAGTTCTCCGGGAGGAGGGAGGCAAGGCGACACCCTACTTAGGTAGAAAGACTGGAGAACCAAGGCCCCGACCAGCACTCCCAGCACCCACCCAAGGTCGATGTGGAAGGAACGTAAAGCCTCAAGCCTGGCAGAAGCCCTCGGATAACCTGGACCGGAGTATCCTCGGAAGCAGCCACCGATGCAGCAAAAGGACAGGTAAAAAGAGCGCTTATCCTCTGGGAGGCTCCATGCCCGCCCGCCTATAGTGGAGACCTATGCAGGGTGACCCGCCCTTGCCGTCACTGGGCTGCAAATCTGCCAGATGCAGCTTCAGCAAGATGATAAACAGCTGGCGAACCTCTCCGAACTTTAGCTTAACGCCCCTAGGAAGGTGAGCGTTAAACAGGATCCTATGGAACCTGTATACAGCCTCCGAGGTGTAAATGGGGATAGACCCCGGCAGAGGCAATACCCCCGAAGGGAAGACTCCACCACCGCCTTCAGAAGGACTTCGGGTGGGGCGCAGGACAACCTAGTCCCTGCAGAAGACCGGATAGGGAGATTAAAGGAGCGCCTGGAACTCTCCCCACCTTCTGGATGGCGAAGCGGCCCCAAGAAGGTGTTCTTCCACAACAGGTGGGGGAAACTCGCACCTGTGCAAAAGGTTCGGATGGCTTGCTCATGAGCTAAGCCCATACCAGCAAGGATCCCACAGAAACCGGGATACTCTCCCCAAAAGGGGAGGCGTGATCGAGGCATAGAAGTGCCAGATCACCTTCTCCGCACCACCAACTGTCTCCCAGCCCGCGCCCGGAAGACAGGGGTGACCCGCAGAAGCACCTAGAGGGTCGTCGGCTGAAACCCTGGTTTAAGGATGGACCGCAGATGGTCCGGAATGCTTGCCCAGGGACAGGGAAGGGCACGGCCCTATCGCATCATCAAAAGGGAGAACTTCTCCCAGAGGACGAGCATCTTGGCCGACTTCTTAGCAGGACACCGCGAAGGTCCAGGACCTTGCCGAAAGACCCTAGGCCTGGCCCCTAGCCATACAGGGGTCGGCCTACAGGTGCAGGGATTGAAGGTCCAGATGGATAACCTTCCCCTGAAAAAGAAGACAGGACCGGGCGGACTAGAGGCCACCTCGGGAGCCTGGAGTTGAGACTGAGGAGAGCTGGATACCAGAACTGGCAATCCAGTCTGGGGCTACCAGCATCACCTGCACCAAGTCCCTCCTCGCCTTGCCCGTAGGTCAAGGGAAATGGGGGAGAGGCACGGAGGGGCCCGGGGTCCGTGGCCCCGATGGCATCCCCTGCAGCAGGCCTTGCTGAGGGGCGGGCACAAAACAGTCTCGGCCTCGTGTTCTCCCCGGAGGGAAGAGGGAGAAGATCCTGTGCTACCTCCGGCAGGGGAGACCACTCATGAGGCGCAGCCTATGCCCAGCTTAGGGCAGCAGCCAAGAAATTGGGGTCCTCCCATCAAATGGCTGGGAACCCTCGACTGTGCAAAAATTCCATGCGGAGAACCTCCTTGCACTGAGACAAGGGGATCGACCGAACCTGACGGGGTAGGTAGCACATGGTCGTAGTGTTGTCCTACTTGGACTTAGACCACTAGACCCCGTACGAGCGGAGTGAGCGGTGTAAGCTAAGCGGACCGCCTGTGCTCCAGCGAGCAGGAAGGGCATCAGGACTTCCGAGAGGACCAGAGGTGAAGCACTCTGTATTCCCCTGGATGGGCACCCCACCCATCTGAGAAGCATCGGTCGGAGAAGACCGCCGACTCAGGGCGAACGAACAGGATGTTCTCCTGCCGAGGTTGGAACGGTCCCAAGGGAACGTTCTCTTAACTCCCGGGCTGTAGTCACGAACTGGTCCAAGGATGCAGCGCTGAGACTTCTGACTGGCCCCTCCCACTAGGAGAAGGCCGCCCTGAGGCCCAGGAGGTGCAGGAGGTCCTGGCAGGACAGAATTACCCGGCCAATCCGACTGAGTAAGGGAGGAAGAACCTCAGCTCTGTTTGCCTGGAGCCGAGCTCGGACTCAAGAGTCGAGCTTAGTCCCGAAGAAGCTTCACTGCTAAGGCACGAGTTCCCACTTGGCTCCTGAAATGGGAGACCAGTCTGCCTTCCGGGTGGGGTTACATCCGGACCCTTCAGTGCCGCAGAGACTGCTGAGCAAAAGAAGAGCCTGGCTAGGAACTCGTAAGGAGATCCCCCGCTAAGAAGGGGTGGAGCCTCCCAAGAAACAGACGGAACGAGGAGTAGGTACGTCCTGGAGACCCAGGAAACAGCCACACGCCACGTTCTGAGGATGGAATATCTGAAGTAGAGAGACCATCCAGGCGGGCGGGAGAATGGGCGCGAGCCCCTGTCCGTTTGAGGCCAGGAATACCTGGACACGAACCCAGGGTTGAAAAGGGGGGGGTCTGCAGCCTTCCTGATCACCTCTAACTAGAGGGCTAGGCATGTCGGAATGACCGACACAGAGGCAGTGGACCCAAGATCCCCATGGGGCAACGGCTCAAAAGGGGAACCGCTCACAACCTGCGACTGTGTCTACCCATAAATACCTCCAGAACGAGGTGCGGAGCCATCCCCCCATGGAGAAACCCGGGCTGGGACGACGGGGCCGGAGCAGTGCCCCTCAGCCCATCACTGAGCAGGCTTGGAGGGGGAAGGAGCTGAGGGGGCCCTAGGTTTCCTGCCTCCCTGCTTCCTTTTGGAGGAAGACGCTGGACTGGCAACAGGCCGCCCAGCGCATGCCTGCTGGCCCTTATGCTGGGCCTGTTGAGCCGCAGGGCTCAGGGGGCAAAGGGGCTTACGCAAAGGCTGACGGCTGCCCTTGACCCTCCGGGCGAGAGTGACCGAGTCCGGAGTGGCATCGGACTTCTCGGGCCCTTGGATATGTCCCTCCACTCCAGGGCCGAAAAGGTCAGTCCCCAAGAAGGGGATGTCCTCCAACTCGTGCTGGGTTTCCAAGGAGAAAGAGGATAACCTCAGCCACGCCCTGCGGCGCATGGCCACTGCGGCCACCACCGATCTGGCACAGGAGTCACCCAGATCCAGAGCCGTCTGGAGCTGTTGTATTGCCACCGCCCTACCCTGGTCCCATACCCGCCGGACCGTGGTCTGCAGATCGGCCAGGAGATGAGGCAGAACCTCATCCAGGGTGCCCAGAAGGGCGTGGGAACAGTGTGCCATAAGAGCCGCCGAGCTGGCCTGATGGAGGCCTAGGGAGGACGCAGCGTAAACCTTGCGCCCGACGTAGTCCATCCTTTTGGACTCTTTGTCAGGGGGTCTATCCACATCCCCAGCATTTCCAAGACATTGGAAAACGTCGTCGGTGACTACCCCTTCAGCCGAGTGGTGCTCCGAGAAACTGGGCAGAGAACCGACAGGGACAGGGTACCTTCGAGCCACCCTGGCCGAAGGCGCAGGGCAGGAAGAAGGCTGCCGCCATAGCTCCAGGGCTGGGCCCATGATAGCCTCAGCCACCGGGAAGGCCTCCGAGGGAGAAGCCCCTCGGCCCAGAATCTCCGTAAGGGGGTAAGGTGCCCGTTTGGAGATGGGCTCGAGCTGCATCCCAGTGAATTCTGAAATGAACTGAAGCAGACCCCTCAAGGACGATGGGCTGTCGTCTACGGTATGTTCCTGGGAAGACCCCGGGTCCTCCCTGCTAGGAAATATAGCAGAGCCGGCTTCAGGCTCCGGAAGGGTCTGCAAAGCTGTCAGAGGCCCGGAGCACTTCATCTGCCGGGGCGGGCAGGAGTGAGGGACTGGAGGACCCGAAGAACAGGCCACGGCTCTGTCGAACCTCGCCAAGGCGGAGGGCAGCGAGGTCGGATCGAACAACCGCCCTGGAGAGGGCTCCTCGACTAACTCGAACGGCTGCCGACCGAGCGGCGGCTGCTTGCTATCCGGAGAATGAATCGGGGTCGATTGATCCCCGGACAACAACTGCTGTCGCACATAAGTTCCTCGTAACACCAACGCCAACGGCATCGAAACCACCTCATCCGAGGAGGGGGACGAGGAAGAACGGCAAAGCCACTTAACTCGGTGCCCTGATCGAGAACGCCGAGATCGGGCGTGAGCTGCCAGACTGAGAGGTTGACAGAGACCGAGACCCAACCGGTGACCGAGGGCGGCTTGGGAAGGAGCGGACACCCGCCTCCCTTGGCTCGAAGAAAGAATCGAGGGCTGTCGACCCGAAGGAACGGACAGAACCTCAGCCTCCACCGGAGGCAGAGGGATGGCGGCACCAGAAGACCACCCAAAAGACGGGTCGAGAGACTCAACAACGTCGACGGGGGACCTGGCCGGCTGACCTGACGGGGACACCGTGTGCCAGTAGCCGAAGCCGATCTCTAATCAAGTCGAAAGGCCGCCGATGAGGGAGGGGGGGAGTTCCCGGCCCTCACGACAAAAGAGACCCCCGCTTGTGGCCCTTTAGCCTTAGGCAGAGCGGCAGGGTTTCCAGGTCCCTCTCTGGAGAGAGGGAATGTCTAGCCCTTGAATGAAGCTGCATGAGTTGAACCCAAGGAGAGCGGGATAAGTGCCGCAACCGAGGGGGGGGGGACCGCCCCTTCCCCAGCAGGATCAAACTACTGAGAAACAGTCGAAGCGGACACCCGCCAGTCCGAGGGAATCTCCGGAGCGGAAAAACTAATGGATCTCCGGGCCCCGAACAGGCCGCGCGGTCCTCCAGAGAGCTGACTGAAAGGGCAGAACAGAAATTGCAAGCCTGAGGATCGTGATCCAAGTCCAGGCAAAAAGCGCATGTGGAATGCGAGTCTCTCCTGTAGGAACTAACCGTGCGCCTCTCGGGGCCGGAAAAGGACTGAGCCATCGCCGTAGCGAAGAAGAAAAGATCGAAGTTTCAAAAAGATACTTCCAATGATTTCGAAGACCGAAATTTTCAGGAACCAGTCGAAACGCAGAGCGCAAGGAGGAACCTGAGCTTCCAAGCGGTAAGGAAGATCTAGTCATGGGGCAGAGCGAGCGAGTTTTACCACCTGGGTGGTGGGAAGAGCCAGCTTGAAGACCTTCCGGCAAGATTTAAAGCGGCAAGGAACCTGCCAATAAGTGTGGATGAACAACATATCCATGTCCCTAGAAAGGTATTTCCCTGTTTATTGCCCTATTGTTCTCAGGCAACCCCCCCTTCCCTCTTGTGACTGTGTCTCTCTACCATTGGTACAAAATAAACGCCCTGCGGGCATCGAAACACTAAGTTGACTCCTGCCTCTCCTTGTCTGGGTAACGGTTATCCTATCCACATAATTCGGACCTTGGTGCCTCACTCATCTCTTTTCACCACCTTTAGAGTGAAGCACTTCACTGAGCACCTCCAGACCATCACATAACTAGTCAGAAGAAAGTGTATATTCACTATGCATGTAAGCTAAGAGTCCTAACATATCATCATTTACACCAGTCACTACAATATTTACCCAGTGGAATTTAACCAGTCAAGGACCCTCAAGTAAATGAGATCATGCATCCCGATATGTTCAGAGTTCAAAAATGTGACAGTATAAATCAAACTGCTATATGTACAGTAACAGTCCAAAGAATCTGAATAGAACCACAGTGGAATACCCCCCGGGAGATAACTAGTTAGAAGGAGGTACACATTCACTATGTATGTGAGCCAAGAATCCTAACATACCATCATTTACACCAATATTTGCTCAATGTAATTTATTCTGTCCAGGACACCCAAGCAAATGAGATCATGCACCCAAATATGTTCAGAGCTCAAAAATGTGACAGTATATAATAAAACTAGTGTATGAACAGTAACAGTCTAAGAAATCTGAATTAAAAACCCAATGGAATTAACCCCACCCCCACCCCCAGGGAAGATTACCAGTTAGAAGGAAATTAATATTCATTATGTATGTGAACAAGAGTCATAACATACTATAATACCATTATGTGATGTACCTGAATATAAGCCTACCTCAATTTAACAGCAACCCCCACAGCCACCACACCCACATAACCCCCAACACACACACCCACACACACAGTTTTTTGGTGTGGAACCAGCATGTTGATAACCAGTTAAAAGGGGCACTATAAATATTAAAACAAAAACAAGGACACACTGAAGTCCTATTATATGTCCAGCCTTTGAAGTAAAGGTCTGTGGACGTTTAAGTCCTATAATGTGGCATAAACCCCAAATCAATGTTCATGCCATCTTCTACCATATTGAGAAGTAAAATAAGCCCGTCTCTGTTGTGTACTTTTAAAATGTCCTTTTAAGACCATTACTGACATATCTGAGATTGAGTGGTCAGGCTGAGAGACATGGTGCCCCACAGGTTTTTCAGTCATCTTCATAGTAATAGTATGTCTGTGCGAGTTCATTCTAGTGCGAAGAGGTTGGCTTGTCGCTCCAACATATGCTGTTTGTGGACATCTCTTGCATTGAATGAAATAAACAACATTCCGTGATGTACATGTGTAATTCCCCTGTACCCTGAATTGTCTGTTTTGTGATGTAACCACACAGTCCAACGTGGAAATGAGCTCAAAAGTCTTACATCTGAGTTGATTACAGGGTCGTGTACCATTTAGTGTCATGGTATTCTGTTCTGGTCCAAGTTTACTCCTAATAATCAGGTTGGCTAAATTAGGTGGTTGTTTAAAAGATAGTAGTGGTAGTTCTTAAAAAATGCAATTTAGGGTCTCATCCTCACTAAATATTGGGTGAAGGTCCTTAATAATCTTACGTAGAAGTTCAAGGTCAGGATTATATGTGACTTCTAAGGATATTCTGTTGGTAGTTGTCTTTTTCTTATACTGAAGTAGTAGTTCTCTTCAAGTTCAAGTTTATTGACAGAAAGAAAAAATTACTCACCATAGTAATGTTGTTTCTTCTAATGGAGTCGTGCTGTATTTAGACATAATGCTAACTGCATTATTCAGACATAATGCAGTTAGCCCCAGCACTTGAACTGCCTCGGAGAGGAAAGAGTTAAGTCTATGCAGAAGCATAGAACGTTGAGCTCGAGCTCGGTTTTCAAGCCTCTGTCTGTGGTACTTCCCAGTGTAACCGTCATATTCTTACAAGCACACTAACATACTATAGTATGGAAATTGTTCAACATATAGCCAAAGGGCAAAAAATTATTTTTGGGCCCAAAAGACTCAAGTCGAGAACCCAAGAAGGAAAGGTAGTGACAATATTTAAGAATAAAACACCAGAAAAATAATAACAACATCCACCCCGTCCAAGAGGGAGGGTACAAGGTACACCTGAGGTGCAACACTGTACCTGCCAGCCCACTTCCCAAAAACAGGTTCTGAAGGGGGGGGGGGAGGTCTGAATACAGCAAGACTCCATTAGAAGAAACAACATTACTATGGTGAGTAATTTTTTCTTCAAACAACATGAAGTCTTGCTGTATTCAAACATAATGCGGACTACCAAGCAGTTCCCTATGGAGGAGGGAATGCAGAACCTACTTTGGGAAGTGGCTCTGCAGTACTGCTGTGCCAAACCTAGCATCACTCCTAGCCTGGAGTAATGCTTGCTAAAAGTATGTACTGTTTTCCAGGTGGCTGCTTTACAGATCTCTAACAAAGGTATATCTCTGGCCGCCGCTGTACCCCTAGTTGAATGAGCCCTCAGGCCTGAAGGGGAGTTCTACCCAACTTGTCATAACAGAATTGTATACAAGAAACAACCCACCTGGCAATAGTTCTTTTAGTGGCAGACTTACCTTTCCCCACTTTGCCATAAGTGAGAAACAACTGAAGACAGTCATTTCTATGTGCCTTAGTATGCTCAATGTAGTAGCTAAGGGCCCTCTTAACGTCCAGACTGTGTAACCTTCTTTCACCTGAAGAAGAATGATCAGTGAAAAACACAGGGAGAGATACAGACTGGTTCAGATGAATATCCGATACCACTTTGGGCAAGAACCTCCTATTGGTTCTTAGGTCCACTTTGTCCCTATGGAAGGAGATGACGTCAGGTTCAACTGACAGAGCCTGTAACTCACTAATCCACCTGGCAGAAGTAATAGCTACCAGGAACACAGTGTTCCAGGTCAAGTACTTCAATTTGGCCAAAGTCAGAGGTTCAAAGACTGGCCGCATAAGCTGAGCTATGCAGACATTAAGATCCCAAGGCGGAGTGGGCTCCCTAAAGGGAGGGTTAATGTGAACCAGACCTTTGAAAACTTCTGAAAACAGGATGAGATGCCAGGAAGAGCCTTCCCTGCTGAGAGGAATGCAGAGACAGCTGCTAGATGAACCTTCAGAGTGGCAGGCCTAAGGCCTAGACCATTCAGATGAACTAGATTGTCTAAGGTTGTGGAAATGTCTGCAGAATCAGGCAGGATGCCTTTCTGAGAGCACCAATACTGAACCTTTTCCATTTGGAGTTGTAAGTTTTTCTAGTGGAAGGCTTCCTGGAGACCTTCAGAATATCCAGAACTCCCTGAGAAAGATGTAGTGCTGCATATTCTAACTCTTCAAGAGCCAGGCCTTGAGATTGAGAGACTGGAGATTGGGGTACCAGATCTGCCCCTGGGAGGAGGACAGGAGATTGTATGTCCTGGGCAGAGACAGGGGACGTGACACTGACAAGGACAGCAGTAGAGGATACCACGGCTGTCTGGCCCAATCTGGAGCCATTAGTATCACTGTGCAGGGTTGAGTCCTGATTTTGATCAGAACTCTGAACAGCAGAGGGAAGGCATAGAGAAACCTGCCCTTCCAGTCCAAAAAGAGAGCATCCTGGGGAACCGTCCCCAGGACTGGAGGTCTGCAACAAAACAGAGGAAGCTGATGATTGTCCAGTGCTGCAAAGAGATCTATCTCTGGAGTGCCCCACCTGGAGAAGATGACCTTCAGGATGTGAGGATCCAGGGACCATTCGTGATGTCCCTGTGAAACTCTGCTCAGAGCATCTGCTAGTACATTGTCCTTCCCTGGAAGGTGAACTGCTACCAGAGAAGCCTGAAGAGAATAGGCCAGAGACCACAGCTTCATGGCCTCTGTGCACAAGGCAGAGGACCGAGTGCCTCCCTGTTTGCTGATGTACCACATTGTGGTGGTATTGTCTGTCCTGACTTGGACCACCTTGCCCTTGACTGAATTCTAGAAGCTCTGCAGGGCTAGGAAAACTGCCCTGAGTTCCAGAAGATTGATATGAAAAAGAGACTCTTGTGGGGACCAGACCCCTTTAGCTGTCAGGGATCCCAGGTAGGCTCCCCACCCTAGGAGAGAAGTATCCATAGTTAGAACTACTGATGGGACTTGAGGGAGAAATGGAACCCCTTGTCTGAGGTTGTCCTGGTCCAGCCACCACTGGAGAGCTTGGACCAGAGTCTGAGTCACTGGGATCAGTTTGGTAAGTGAATCCTTCTTTTGAGACCAAAAGACCTTAGATGAAACTGAATGTCCCTCATCTGGAACCTTGCTCCCTGCACCACTGCCGTGGATGCTGCCATGTGGCCCAAGAGCTGGAGGAACTGTCTTGCTGGGTGGAAGATCTGAGGTCGAAAGGAGGAAGCGAGATCCACTAGGGCCTTCACCCTTGCCAGGGGAAGGAAGGCTTTTGGTTGTACAGTGTCCAACTCTATGCCTATTAAGGTGAGAAGCTGAACTGGTTCGAGGACAGACTTTGGAAGATTGAGAAGAAACCCCAAGGAGCTGAGTAGGTCCTGGGTAGTTTGAAGAGCTGACTTGACCTGTAAAGGTGACTGACCCACTAAGAGCCAGTCGTCCAGATACGGGAAGATGATGATACCCTGTCTTCTAAGGTAAGCCACCACTACTGCAAGGCACTTTGTGAACACCCTTGGAGCTGATGTTAGGCCGAATGGCATAGCTCTGAATTGGTAATGGCCTGAAGGCAACTCGAACCTGAAGTATTTTTTGTGGGAGCTCCTGACAGGAATATGGAAGTAGGCATCCTTGAGGTCCAGAGATGCTAGCCAATCCCCTGGTCTTAGAGAGGGATGGATTATTCCCAGAGTTACCATTTTGAATTTGGGCTTTGAAATGTGTTTGTTCAAATACCTTAGTTCTAGAATGGGTTGCCACTCCCCTGTTTTCTCTGGAGTAAGGAAGTACCTGGAGTACAGTCCTTTTCCCCTGTGCTGAGTAGAAACCTTCTCTATAGCTCTGAGAGCTAGAAGAAAGGAAACCTCTGCCTCTAGGGCAATGGTTTCTGAGAGTGATGCAGGCAGAAAAGACTTGGCCCTCTTTTTTGGAAATTTTTTGAAGCTAAGGGCCAGTCCCTGGTTTACTACTTCCAGGACCCACTTGTCTGAGGTCACAGATTTCCAGGCCTGGAAGTAGTAAGCCAGCCTGCCTCCTACTGGAAATAGGGAGTCGACCCGGGCTGACACATCAGGGTGTCTGCTTGGCAGGATCCTTAGACTGAGAGAAGGAGGGAGCAGCTCTGCTCATCCCCCTCCTGCCCCTCCCTCTGAAGAACCCCCTCTGTGGGAAGGAAGAGGAGGCCTGGGCTTGGTAAAAAGGCATTTGAAAGGGCCTGCCCTTGCCCCTAGACTGCTGCTTGTGTGAAGTGGCTTGCCTTTCTTTGGCCTGTGCACTCCTGTACATGGTCCTGTATTCATCCATTTTCTTCATATAAGCCTCTGTCTGCTCCCCAAACAGAAAGTTACCTACTACAGGAAAATCCATAGCCTTAGTCTGGGTATCCTGTGAAAGGCTAGTACATCTGAGCCAAGCATGTCTTCTGAGAGACACAGAGGTAGCCATGACTCTAGATGCCACATCACTGGAGTCCACAGCAGCACGAAATTGCATTTTGGATGCCTCAATTCCATCAGCAGCCACCTCCTCCAGCTCCTTGGCTAGCTGGGGAGAGGCCTGTTTAGCCAGTTCCAGAACCATATCCCATCTGGATTTCTGGTACCTAGCTGTGTAGGCCACATAAGTAGCCTGCCTGAGTCCCAAAGAGGATGCCAAATACTGTTTTTTGGCCATGGCATCCACTTTCCTGGAGTCCTTATCCGGGGTGAAGCCAAAGGAATGTTAGCCCTGTCACAGGCTGCAGCCTGCACAACCCAACATGGCTGCAATGAGTATAAAAGAACTCCGCAGCTGAGCCTGATAACAAATACCTCCTGTCCATTCACTTATCCACAGGAGGTACTGAATTAGGGGTTTGTAAAAGTTTGTGTGTCTGTTTCCCCAAGGATTTATGAAGAGGGATAGACAGTCTTTTGGACTCTGGGATGTCCATAATTTCCACAAAATCAGGCTCTTCATCCTCCTCTGCAGCTTCAACCAACGGAAGCTGCAGGGTTTCTGCCAACTTTTTATAGAACAAAAAATGTGAAGGGGACTCAAAGAGCCTGGGAGGAGAGACACCTGAGGGCCTGTCTGGAGAGATGTCCGGTTCTATGGGCACATCCAGACCCCCCTGGTCATTGTCACCATCATCATCGTCATCGTCATCCTCGGGATAGTCTTCGTCTCCCTCCCATTCCTCATGAAAAGCATCTGGATCATAATCCGGAGGAGACTGATCCGACCGAACCGACCGTCTAACCGGCGGTACCGGTTTGGACGGAACCGGTCTAAGCGACTGAACAATGCTAATCACTTTGGCTATTTCGTCCGCGGTTGGAGAGTGCGATACCAGATCCGAAACTGCAGACTTACGCTTCTTTTTTGATGGAACCGACCCCTCGGGGTCAGCTCTCCTTTTGCCTGAGGAGGTATCGCCTAGGTCAGTAGGCATCTCCTCAGGTTTGGCCGCAACCGAACTGGGCTGGCCATCCGGATCTACGGACTTCTCAGTCTCCCTTTCCTTCAGCCTACTTAGTCTTTTGTCTAGAGTGGATTTAGGAAAGTTTGTACAGATTTGGCAGTTTGACTCGCGGTGGTCAAACCCAGACAATAAACACAGATGAGGATTGAGGTCAGCCTTGGCAAGGCCTCCCCACACTCAGTACAGTGTTGAAACCCAGTGGGACCGGTTTTCTTCTTGGGTTTCTCAGACATGGCCAACCTAACAAATTACCCTACTGGAGCTTTCAAGCCAGGTAATACAATAACCAATCGGTTACAAACCGTGTCACAGGCTTTTTAAAAGAACCAGCAAAAAACCTTGGTTCTTTTGAAACTGATCAGTACCAGAACACCACTCTAATCACAGAAATAAATTTAAACAGAATGGGTTGGTTCCAAGCCGGACCGACCGGAAAGAAACCGAAGAAAAGAACAATTTCCAACTTTTTCACAGAATAAAACACAGTCACTACCTATCTACACACTACCTGTACCGTAGACAGAAGCTGGAAATCCGAAAATAACAAAAAATTATACAGTTTAAACTGAACGCTTTATTTTACCGAACCTAGCAGAGGAAATCTCCGGAGCGACTTCACTGTTACGCGGAGTAAAGAATCTGATGGTTACACTGGGAAGTACCACAGACAGAGGTTTGAAAACCGAGCTCGAGCTCAACGTTCTATGCTGCTGCACAGAGTTAACTCTTTCCTCTCTGGGGCAGTTCAAGTGCTGTGGCTAATTGCATTATGTCTGAATGCAGCAAGACTTCATGTTGTCTGAATACTCCTTTGAGCAAGTTCAATTTCAAGAAGGTCCTGGAACGATCATACATTTAAAGCAGAACTATACAGGGCATACACTTATCACATGTATCATAATCATACATGGCAAAAAGAAAAATATCATACACAAAGTACATAAATGAAAACAATTACGGGGAGTATATACAGACTAAATACATACTATATACAGCAGGTCTTACACTCATTAGCCACCAGTTAGAATATCTATAAAGGTACATGTTATATATTTCCTAGTGAACAATAGCATACTCATGAAACACAGATGGTACTTTTCATATTATCTAACCACAAGTATGGAAGTGTAGACATATAAAAGGGTGGTTGGAGGAGAGTGCAGGGAAATTGTAGTGAAGGAGTGCAAGGGGGAAAGAGGGAGGGTTTTCAGGTAAAGATATATGTGTGGTTGGAAGGCGAGTGACACCGGAGCTCGACAGGAAGCATATAAGAGAGGGAGATGGGGAGGGGGACAGACAGGGCAAAATAGTAACGGAGATGGGGGAGAGCAGAGGCGAAAAGGTGAGCGTGGAGATCAGGGGATAGGCATGTGGTATGGTGCTGGTGGGGGATAAAAGGGGCAGGAAAGTTAAAACTGACATGTAGGGTTGTGGTCTATGAACAGTGTGACATATGGTCAGTGACATGTACAGCAGCCTCTAATTTTGCTGATGACCAGTTTTTTAAAATTGTTCAAAGGTATTAGTTTTTGAAGTTTAAGGCTAGATTGTGCTTTGTTCCAGGCATCCAGGAGGGCATGGCCTATAGACATTCTCTGAATCAAGAGCGGGTGTGCGGAACTTCTAGCATGATGTAATCATTGCTACTCAACGTATATTGACTTACCATACACTGGAAGAGAATGGATATATAGGAGGGAAGCTCTGACAAAAGTGCTTTGTATATCCAGATGAGAGAATGGATGAGGAATCTAGTTGACAATGAGGTCCAGCCTAGCTGAGCATAGAGCTCACAATGATGCGTAAGTCGGTGAGCACCAGTAACAAAATAAACTGCTCTGTGATAGAGTGTATCTAGTTGATTTAAGTAGGCAGTCCGAGCATTGGCATGAATGCTGCCAGGACCAAATGAAGCCTGGCCTCAGCCGTAAAGAGGGATTTATTCCTGAAGAAAAAGCCAATACGTTGCCTTAGGTTTTTTGTAAGAGATGTAATATGGACAGAGAAAGTTAGATGTTTGTCTAACTTGCATCCCATATATCTAAAGTTGTTAACTACATCTAAGTCATTGTCAAGGAGTGTTTTTATCGGGGGCAGGGATGTGATGACATTTGCCAAGGTCAGTGATGACTGGAGTGAAAGTACATGACAATCTTTTTTTGGCGTTTAATAGAAGTTTTGATTGTGCTAAGCTGAGTTGGAGGAGATCGAATTCAGCTTGAAGCTCCCTTTGGGCTTCTGCTGCCAATGGTCTGGAGATATAGATAACTGTGTCATCGGTAAACAGATGGAGCTTTGCTTTGCTAATGGTATTACCAATATTACTGATGTATAGCATGAACAATAGGGGTCCAAGGATCGAACCTTGAGGTACCCCTCTTGCGATAGGGAGAAGTGGGGAGAGTGAGCCATCTGCCTTCACCTGTTGCAGTCTCTGTGACAGACAGCTGTTGAACCAAGACAGCGCAGGGCCCAAGATGCCATGACAGTTTAGTGATTCAAGTAGTAAAGCATGGCCGACTGTGTCGAAGGCTTTACTTAGGTCTAAAAAGACAGCCCCCGTAACCTGTTTCTTGTCCATGGCGATGAGCCAGTCGTCTGTGACTGAAGCAAGGGCTGATGTAGTGCTATGTACTGGTCTGAATCCAGATTGAGCAGGGTTTATTAGGTTGGATTCTTCAAGATAGTTTCTTAGTTGGGTATTTATTAGTTTTTCAAAGAGTTTTGACAGTAGGGGTAAGACAGATTGGGTGATAATTGTTTAGATCCATGGGGTCTCCTAATTTAAATAGGGGGAGTACCTGGGCTATCTTCCACGCTTCAGGAACTATGCTGGAGCTGATGGAAAGATTAAACAGATATAGTATAGAGGCCATCTTGGTTGAACTGGAGGAATACTTCCACAGATTGAGACTTAAATAATTATTTCATGGCAGGGAAGAAATCACAGGTAGTGAAGACATCACAAACAGTAACAATTCAATGGATAAGAATAAGAAATCATCTGATTTTACCCCCTTCCCCAAGTGGGTGTAATAAGAAACTAGCCAATTACATTCATTGCTTTTGCCAGAGTGTTACTGGTCAGATTCTTAATAGGCAAAAACAGGCCCATTACAACCTCTCTCCATTGGAACGAAGGGCTATACAAACACTGAAATCGAACCACAACATTGTCATAAAAAAAGCTGATAAAGACTCTGCAGTGGTGATATTAAACCGAGAGGACTATATTAATGAAGCCAACAGACAGCTAACTGACCATATCTAATACAGAGAACTGGAAAGTGACCCCACTACAAACTATAAAAGAGAACTACAGGACTTAATTAGAACATTTCCAAACCATGTCCAAGACAGACTAACTGACCTCATCCCTGTTGAACCCAAGCCAGGGACATTCTACATGCTGCATGAAATACATAAGCCTGGCAATTCGGGAAGATCCATAGTCTCTGGTAATGATACCTTGACTGAGGGGATCTCAGGGTTTGTAGAAACTATTTTAAAAACCACTGGTTATAGAAAGAGACAGTTACATCGAGGACACTACACACGTCCTGCGTAAACTTTCTGGTTATAAGGACTTACCACCTGGTACCATTTTAGTCACGATGGATGTAACATCCCTCTACTAATATTCCACAAACAGATGGCATTTCAGCCTGCCTTAAATACATACATGAGAAAGGACTGGACCAAAACATCGACCTAAAGTGGTGGGGAAACTTATAAAATTCATTCTGACACACAACTTCAGCTTCAATGGTAAACATTATGTTCAAACTACGGGAATGGCGATGGGCACCAGGATGGCTCCTCAGTATGCTAATCTCTTTTTGGCAAATTTGGAGGAGGACTTTTTTAAGGCACTGTACACACAAACCAATCGCTTATTTCTGTTACATTGATGAATTGTTTATAATTTGGACAGAGGGTATGGACATACTTAAGGATTTTAATCGGGCACTTATTAACCTCCACCCAACCATAAAGCTTTCCCTGGAATATTCTGCCACCAGTGTTAATTTTCTGCTGTCACCATCAAGGATGGAACCTTACATACATGCATTTACAGGAAGCCAACAGACAGAGATACTGTACTTACACATGACTAGTAATCACTCAAGCCACACAACAAAATATGTTGTGCACAGTCAAGCACATCCACATCACCATCTCTGTTCAAGTGAGGAAGACAGAGATATACATTTGCCTATGTTAAAAAACACCTTCATTGAGCAGGGACACTCTTCCAGAGAAATCAACAGAGCAGTAGAATGTGCAGCACAGGAACTAAGAGAACAACTACTCCAGTATAAAGAAAGGACAACTACCAACAGAATACCCTTAGTAGTCACATATCATCCTGACCTTGAATGTCTACGTGAGATTATTAAGGACCTCCACCCAATATTTAGTGAGGATGAGACCCTAAATTGCATTTTTCAAGAACTACCACTACTATCTTTTAAACAACCATCTAATTTAGCCAACCTGATTATTAGGAGTAAACTTGGACCAGAACAGAATACCATGACACTAAATGGTACACGACCCTGTAATCAACTCAGATGTAAGACTTGTGAGCTCATTTCCACGTTGGACTGTGTGGTTACATCACAAAACAGACAATTCAGGGTACAGGGGAATTATACATGTACATCACAGATGTTGTTTATTTCATTCAATGCAAGAGATGTCCACAAAAAGTGTATGTTAGAGAGACAAGCCAACCTCTACGAATGAACTCACGCAGACATAATATTGATATGAAGATGACTGAAAAATCAGTGGGGCACCACTTCTCTCAGCCCGACCACTCAATCTCAGATATGTCAGTAATAGTCTTAAATGGAAATTTTAAAAGTACACAACAGAGACGGGCTTCTAAGATCAGGCTTATTTTATTCTCAGTGTGGTAGAAGATGGCATGAACATTGATTTGGGGTTTGTTGCACATTATAGGACTTAAACTTCCACAGACCTTTACTTCAAAGGATGGACATATAAAAGGACTTCAGTGTGTCCTTGTTTTTGTTTTAATATTTATAGTGTTCCTTTTAACTGGTTATCAACATGCTGGTTCCACACCAAAGAACTGTGGGTGTGTTGGGGGTTATGTGGGTGTGGTGGCTGTGGCGGTTGCTGTCAAACTGAGGTAGGCTTACATTCACGTACATGACATAATGGTATTACAGTGTGTTATGACTCTTAGTTCATATACATAATGAATATTAATTAACTTCTAACTAGTTATCTTCCCTTGGGGTGGGGTTAATTCCATTGGGTTTTTAATTCAGATTCCTTACACTGTTACTGTTCATACAGTAGTTTTATTATATACTGTCACATTTTTGAACTCTGAACATATTGGGATGCGTGACCTCATTTGCTTGGGGGTCCTGGAGAGATTAAATTACATTGGGCAAATATTGTAGTGATTGGTGTAAATGATGGTATGTTAGGATTCTTGGCTCACATACATAGTAAACATGCACAGTACTTTTTTCTAACTAGTTATCTCCCCGGGATGTGGGGGGTGGAGGTTTTAGTCCACTGTGGTTCTATTCAGATTCTTTGGACTGTTACTGTACATATAGTAGTTTGATTATATACTGTCACATTTTTGAACTCTGAACATATTAGGATGCATGATCTCATTTACTTGAGGGTCCTTGACTGGTTAAATTCCACTGGGTAAATATTGTAGTGAGTGGTGTAAATGATGATATATTAGGACCCTTAGCTCACATACATAGCGAAGATGTACTTCCTTCTAACTAGTTATCTACCCACAGGGTGGTAGGGTTTAATTCCATTGGGTTTGTATTCAGAGTCCTTAGACTGTCTCTGTCTATATAGTAGTTTGATTATATACTGACACATTATTGAACTCTGAAGATATCAGGATGCACAGTCTCATTTACTTGAGGGTCACTGACATTTTTTTTTCCAGTTTAGCACTTATACTGACAATTGACATTACCTGGTATAAATTCCTTTTACAACACTGAAGGTTTTAAGGTTTATGGAATATAGTAACCGGTTGAATGTATAGTTGGAAAAATGTCTCCAGTTATGTTTTAAACTGTATAATGGTGTGTGGCAGTTGCTCACACTAGGTTAACTTTATTTTAAACCCTCTTAATGCCATATATACAAAATTTCGGTTATACAGTTTTGTTTTTAACATACAATAATATCATATTTTAACATGTACTTAAGTGAGAACTGAATCCAACGGTTCATTAAGACTGTATTCACTGCACATGCCTAGATATTTAGAATTTATGACAGTTGAACTTTCTGCTGGGAAGGTTATCTTATTGAAATTACATACTAACATATGAAGAAGCTGGCAGAAGAAGGCCATTTGGTCTATCAAGTCTGCTCATATTGCAGGGTCCACAGCTTGAGCTACTGTCCCTGCCCTCCCTCCCCACTCCTCCCATCCTCCCTACCCATGATCCTACTCTCCTCTCAGCCTCATCTCAGCTCTCTTAAAGAGGCCCACTGTCTTCAATGAAATGACCTCTTCCAGCAGCGCATTCCAAGTGTCCACTCTGTGAAGAAGTGCTTCCTGATCTCCCTCCTAAACCTCCCACCCTCCAGGTTAAGACTGTGCCCCCTCGTGTTATGGTTGCCACTCAGCTTGAAGAGACTCTCCTTATCAACCTTATTTATCCCTTCCAAGTACTTGTAGGTCCCAATCATGTCTCCCCACTCTCCTGTCTTCCGGGGAGTACATGTTCAGTGCCCTCAATCTTCTTGTATGCATTACCCTGCTGACCCACTATCATCTTTGTAGCCCTCCTCTGGACCTTCTCCAGCAGGTTAATGTTCTTTTTGAGGTGCGGGCACCAGTACTGAACTCCATCCTCTAGATGTGGCCTTATCAGTGACCTATACAGGGGCAGTATAACCTCCTCTCTCCTACTACTGATTCCCCTAGATATGCATCCCAGCATCTCGTCTGCCTTTGCTGCTGCTTTCTTGCACTGCGTGGAGTGCTTCAGATCACTAGTGATCATCACTCCCAGGTTCTTCTCCTCCTCAGACGCAGATACTCAGACTCCACCCAGGTGGTACTCTGTCACTCTTGTCTGTACACTCTGACCTTGAAGGCATCTCAACTAATAGCAAACTTGGTGAGGTCTGGTTCAACTGTTTCTAACTTCAGTGATGCTTTAAATTAGTATTTTAAACTACTGAGAATTCTTTCTGTTTTTTTTTTTTATGTATGATCTGGGTGTTAATAGTTTGTGAGTTTCTGAATAACTGCCATAAGCTTCCGAGGAGGACTTCATTAGTCCGAAAGTTTAAGCACTTTGTTCTTTTTTTAACATCTATGTTGGTCCAATAAATGGTATCAAACCATTTACTTCTGGATCTGTGCTGTTGTAGAGGAATTAACCAGATTCAAATTGAACTGCGCTGCACGTGTTAGCAGTGGGAGTATATACTGTAGGCTGCAAAACTGAAAAAGCCAAATCCAGAGGTCTAGACCCCCGGTAGATGGTTTGTAACCCTGGGGAGGGAAAAAAAAAAAACCTTTTCCACTGGCACAAGTAAATGAGTAATGGAGCAGAGAAACCTGCTTCTATACCTCATGGTGCAGGAAAAATACAGTACATTTGTTTGCATTTTGCAATGCTTCCTTATGGCCAAAGCCTCTGGAATTCTGTAATTCCATGGACATGGAATTTCCGCAGAACTCACATCTTGCCGCAGAATATATGTAGTGCCACAGAATTAATTGTTCTTAATGATTTTTCAATGAAAGGTACAGGTTTTCCACATAGCCGCACTCTTGTTCTCTTCTTGTTTATCCTTACTTAGGGGTGTAACCAAGAATTTTAAACTTGTATTCGAGAGTTGATGGAACAGTTGCACCCATTCTTAATTTTCCAGACTGTACTGTACTCAACAAAGTACACAGAGTATGCCTGCCGACACCCATGCTTAAGCCACGCTTAGGCTCAGCCTACGATGTCATCAATAACACTGCATGGCAGGACAACATTCTGCCACAGAAATTAAAAATTCATGCTGCAGGAATGAACAAATGCTGCTGCAGAAGACTAGGAGCCATGCTAAAGTGGTGTTGAGAACCGGGGGCAATGCCTAGGGCCCTTTTCAGATCAGGAACACAAATCATGTGCTTGTACTTACTTTTTTTTTTATGCTATCAATTTATGTGGCCTTGCTCTGGCCCAATCTCTAGAGGAAGCCCCCAGCCCTGTCCCCTGATATCCACCAGCTGGCGCCAACCAATACCTCCAGGGCTCCCCCCCGCCTGGCAGGGTACCCCAAGCCCCACCGGAGACCCGATCCAGTGTGGCTGACACCGTGGCTATTCGGGGGCCGGATCTGCGAGGTGCCCTCCATCACCTTGCTGGAGCAAATATTTTTCTCCTCCATTTTTGTACAGCCCCCTCAGAGGCGGAACGTGCAAGGATGCTGGCACCGGTAACATGCACGCTCCCGTGCGCGTCCCGGCAGGCATCTGCCTTGCCTCTGACCCCACATCGGCAGTGTTAATGAGCTGCCCCCAGCCTCCACTAAGGTCAGGCGTGCGCTGACTGCTGAGGGACCCCTCTCCCCAGAGAAGGACAGCAGTCCTTGGGACACTCAATCCTTCTCCTCCCCTGCCGACCCCAAGTGGCCCGTGCTCGTTCCCTAACACTGGTCACCAGTGTGGTGTGAGGTGTGGCATCCAGTGCCTCAACCCTCAGCACCACCAGGCCAGCCATGTGTTTGTACTTACTAGAACAATCACATGAAGACAGCCAGCACCGAATCCCATGGGATCCTGAAACCAAAGAATGTTCTTTTGATCCCGGGGTTTCCTAATTTAAATGCCCTTGCTGTTTACATTAACAGTTCTGGTGTATGGCATGGCGTACCTACTGCATCACAGAGGCCCTGCAGTTGTAGTACCCTGTGCCACATGCTGTCCTGCACAGGGCACTAAAGGTGGTAAAGAACTTAGGGAGAACTTTCAAGGGCCTAGCTAGGTGTACTCCTTGGTTTCTAAATCACCTTCTGATAAGCCGTATAGTAGTGTTCACACTTAGAGGGCCCAGACTGAGTAGTTAATATTTCTAACAGACTTTTTTTTTTTATTTGCGCAGAAGTGCCTTGGACAGGTTAAGTTAGATCTTAGCTACTACTGGAGTCGGCTTGACATCGTGCTGAGCAGTTTAACACAGTTTGAAATCATGGGACCAAAGACTCCTGAAATCACATACGGTGTGACGAAATGTAAATGGTGCGTGAATCGTGAGATGCACTAGTCAAGCAGACACTGGGGTCCTTGTTTTGTGCCTGTTTCAGTAAATTCTCTCGAGTTTGGCTATTTTTTAAGACAAGTGCAAATGAATGTTTTGAATCTAAGTGAAGGTTCATTTTGACTGGATTTAATTTTGCTTGCTTGGAGCTGCTCGTGTAATTTTGGACTTGCTTTTTTCTTTATCAGAACGGGTCGTGTCCTACTGAACCACACATTGATGGCTAAAATTCTTGATATCGCAAATTAGGTGAAAGCATGGTACTGGAACTCATTTACAGTTGTTTTTCAGGCTGTTCTGATTTTTTTTTTTTTACAAGTACACTGTGGTATTAGTGCATAAAATGCTTTAAAGCCTTGTAATTGTGCGTGTCGCCCAGTAATCACTCAGCATGTATACTGAGGCCTCCTGAAATGACTTTGAGATTTGTTTTTAAAATTAAAATTAAAACAGCAAATAGGGGTGCAAGTCAGAAGGCAGAGGTGAAAAATGGTGCATCGTCTGGGTCCCAGCTGGTCCTATCAAGCGTCTCAAAAATATCAAAACAAGGGGTTATGTGACACATTATGAGCTAATTAAAGAGCTAGTAGTACCAAAATACAGCAGAGAAAATGTTATTAATTTGTAAAAGTAGCCAGCTCTTACTTTTTAGTTCTGTAGTATTTTCTTTTTTCCTTTGCTCAGCAGACAGTTTACTACTTGATAGCTTTAGGTTTGCTATGTAGAACAGTGCTTCATCCAGCAGCTGACGTATCAACTTCTATTCCTCTTCATACCTCATCAGCACTGTGACCTCGCTGGTAATCAAACCAGTGTCTGTGGAATGGCTCTCCCTGACTAGCTGTGACATCACAGTCAAGGAGGACACAGTGCAGAGGAGGTGGGAGAAGGAACTGAACTAGATATGTCAGCCTCTAAGAACAGTGATTTCCATACATCACACACAGCAGTCATGTAACAAATCTTCTCAGTAGCCAAGGGGAAATTAAAAGGTAACTCTGATATAAAAAAATAGTTGACTAGTTTTAAGTCACTTAACTGCCCTGTGTTCCCAGGACACACCTGGATATGATCCACTGGAAACCACTGTAATTGAATCTCTGACTCAATGGGGTACCCATTCCTCATGAATAAAAATAAATGATTCAATGGAAACATCTAACATACTGCATCATGTTTTTGTCATATAACATATAGACAGAAATAGGAGCAATCTCCTTGCTTTCTTTGAATGCACATGTCTCTAACGTCATTAAAACTCTGAACCAAAAGTTAGGTCTCCTCTATCGAATCCGCCCCTTCCTCACTTCTGCCTCCTGCCTTAAGATTGCTACTTCATCTCCTCACTTATGGTGTTCCCTTACTGCTCTCTACTAATTCCTCTACCCTGTCTCTCCTCACTCAGGCCTACTATAGAATGGGTCAGTTCGTCTTGGGGGTTAATGTTCATTACAACCATTGTGACGTCCTCTCGTCACTGGGTTGGTTGGCCCATGACTCAAAACCGAGGTATATCACCTTAAGCTTTATGCATAAGCCAGTCCACAGATTCACACCCCTTACCTCAGTGAGACTATGTGACTCAGACAAGCTCCAAGAACCCTCAGATCTGCCTCCCTCCCCCTTCTCATAAAGCTGTCACTGCAACTAGCTACCGCCTGCCAGTCCTTCTCTTTTGCGGCAGTGTCTGACTGTAACTCCCTTCCTCCCTCTGTACTGTACTGTCCTTCCCCAATCCTCCCAATTTCCAATCTAATCAGTTTGCCTCCTTTACAGCCTCTATAAAATGCTCCTGCTTCTACTGATGTCAGTCTATTTTTCTTCCTCTGCTCTATCCCCTCCCCTTCCCTCCTCCTACCTACCTTTTAACCTTGCCTTTTTTGTACCCCGTCCCTACTTCCTCGTACAACCTCTTTTGTCTACCCCTTTCCCTTATCTCGTCATTTGATTCTGCTGCCTGTAATCTTATTTTTTTGTATAAAAGTTATATTGAAGTTCTCTTCTGCAGTGTATATATCTATATTTAACTGCTATCCTTGTGCTGTATTTGTAGATTTATTCCTTGACTTTTGCTGTACATTCAACCCATGTTTTCATTATATTTTTTTTGTGCTACTGTACTGTTATGTATTGCTTGTGGCAATACTGGGTTGCCCCTGAAAAAGGGACTGTAACTGTCTCAGTGGACGTATCCAGTTACCAAAACTCAAATAAATAAATAAAGTGACTGGATGATATGTATTTTGGCTTAGCTGAAACTAAAACTAAAATACCTTGCATTTAATAATCTCTAGAGGTACGCTTAGGGGATGCATAACTTGTATTCCATAATCAGGCAGACAGGAACCTGTAAAAAAAACTAACTCTGACACACAAAAAGCATTCATTCTAAATTTTGGTACTGTACGAGCTGTAATTCCATTTTAGCAATCCAACTGCCCTTTCACTCTCTGGGACCACCATACCTCTAGAGTTCTTCGTTTACTTAATGTGAAAGGAGAATACTGCAGTAAGGTACAGAATTTGGCAGTCTGTGGCTCTGATTCATTATGTTAATGGGCCCCCTCGCAGCACATACCTCCTCTTTAGAAGTTTCAGAGTCCATTTTCAGTGAGAGGTACATAATGATGAGCGGAATGCTGCTGATACCCACTTGATGCTCTCTGCTGTCGTCTCCCCAGAGAAGTCTCACCAGGTTATTCATGCTTGTCAGTGATGGTTTACCACTTGGCGGTAATGTGGGACACACAGCATCAAAAATGGAGGTTTCAAATGTGAGTTTCACCTAGAAGACAAGAGACACAATTTGTTTTTTTTTTTAAATGATCCCCATCACAAAATATAAATATTTTCATAACTTCTTATAACTGGAATCAAAATGGCATGGAAAAATAGGTTGCTCACCTGTAACCATAGTTCTAGGAGTGGTATATAATTCACATCCACACTCTGGCAGTTCCACCAGAACTGCTGAGTCATTGGACATCTTGAAGCTAAGCTCCTCCCACCACCCAAGCGGTATATCCCCTGACACCGCCCTGTGACATCAGATCTTGCACTCTGGAAGAGGGATCTGTGTGCCGCTTGCCAGAGGAGGCTGGGTGTGTTGTGTGGATGCGAATTATATAACACTTTCAGAATTACGGTTACAGGTGAGTAACATTCATTTCTAGGGGCACGGATATGGTGTACTATTTGCACTTTGGCAGAGTCCTAGCAGTTCTCAAGGAGGAGGGGCAAAGCATGCACCCCTGCTTAGCGAACACATACTGGAGAACTGATGTCCCAAAAACAGCATCACTGTGAGACTCTAGGTTGATGCTGTAATGGGAGATGAAGGTGTGGGCTGACTTCAGGTATCAACCCTGCAGAATTCCTGTATAGGGACGTCCCTGAAAGTAGCCACTGAGTCAGCGATATGTCTTGTGGAATAAGCCCTAAGCTATTTAGGAGGCTTCCTATCAGCAAACCTATAGCAGAAGTCGATGCAGGAAGTTATCCACCTACCAATCATCTGCTTTGCTACTGGTCTGCCAGGTGCAGCGGCAGTGTATGTAACCAACAGCTGGCATGCCTCTCCCTGAACTCCAGCTGTGCATTCCCTGTAACAGGAGAACGCCCTCTGCAGGCCCAGGGTATGGAGCCTGCGGTCAGCCTCTGAAGAAGGGCTGGGGAAATAGACCAATAAGTTTATCACCAGGTTAAGGTGAAACTCCAATACTACCTTCAGGAGGAACTTCAGCTTGTGGTGAAGGACAACTCTGTCCATGCACAAGGCCAGATAGGGAGACTTCACCAAAAGCACCTGAAAGCTCCTCAATCCTTCTGGTTAATGTAATAGCTACTAGGAAGGTCATCTTCCATGACAGGTGTGACACCTCACACCTGTGCATACGTTCTAATGGCTTGCTCGTGATCATAGTCAGCACCAGCAGTAAGCCACACACCAGAGGGGACAAGTGGTCCAGGCCCATAGTGCCCGACCACCTTCTTATGGGCCACCGTATGATTACCAGCTTGTACCCGGTAAGTAGAGATGACCACAGGGGTACCTTAAGGCTCATCGCTTGCAGTCCCTATGATGTAGGGACCAGAGGTATTCTAGGATGCTCGCCATAATGCAGGCAAGGAGATCAACTCTCTGCACTGGAACCATGTGAAAAACCTCTTCCACCTGAACACATAGTACTGATGAGTCGAATTCTTCCAGAAGGCATCCACAACTTGCAGCACAGCTTCTGAGAGACCCAGGGCCTGGAGCTCTAGCTGCTCAGGAACCAGACTAAAAGGTGCAGGGACATCAGGTAAGGTGCAGGACCTTCCTCCCATGTCCGGTCAACAGATCCGAGTGAAGAGGCAGCTGCCACAGAGGTCTGCTGCTGAGGCTAAGAAGATCTGTGCACCAGAACTGCCCTGGTCAGTCTGGAGGTATCAAGATCATCCATGCCTTGTCCTTCCAGGCCTCGACCACCACCTTGTGGATCAAGGGGAAGGGAGGAAAGCCATACACCAGGCCTGGGGTCCAGGGCCACACGAAGGCATGCCCCAACAGTGTCCCAGACTACAGGGGCACAGAACAGTTTCAGTTTTTAATTCTCCTAGGAGGCAAACAGATCCACCAGAGGCATGCCCCACAAGGAGAACAAGTGGTTCACCACCTCCTGATTCAGTAACCACTTGTGTGATGTCTCTCCTACCTGGCTGACAGCATCTTCCAGCTAACTGTTCTCTCCTGCAGCATGGACCACCAGCAGATCTGCACCCAGGCTACACATAAGGGTCCAGTGCAGAGGGCTTCCCAACACGGGGAAGGGAGTGTGTTCCGCTCTGCCTGGTCAGGTGAAGGATGGTTATGGTGCTGTCCATCTGATCTGCACGATCTGACCTGTGACTAGAGGAGCAAATTCAGTGAGAGTCAGCCACACTGCACGGTGCTCCAACAGGTTTATGTGGTGACAGGACACCTGAGGTGACCAGAGTCTGTTGGCTCTGTGGTCTCCCAGGTGCACTCCTCACCCTACCAGAGATGTGTCCATCACTAGTGTGACAGTTGGCTCTGGGCCGACAAATGGAATCCCTTCCTCTAGATGTTTTGGGACTAACCACCACTGAATAGCGTCACACATCGACTGAGCCACAGTGATGGGCTGGTCCAAGCATCATAGGCACCGGGGCCACTGACAGCACAACTCCCTCTGGAGTGTGCGCATCTGTAAGTGTGCCCAAAGAACCACAGTGGTACAAGTTGCCATGTACCCCAGCAGCAGCAAGAAATCTCAGGCAGGGCACTACAGCCGAATCTGAAAAGACTGGCAAAGGAGGTAAGATCCAGTGCCTCATCTGCAGGGAAGGAGGCCCTGGCCCACAGTGAGTCTAGTTCTGCCTCGATGAACTTGATTGTCTGTAAGGGTACCGGCTTGTACTTCTCTGGGTTGACCAGGAGGCCCAAGTCTCCACAGATCTGGAAAGCCAAGTCCCTGGATCTCTCTGTAGTCTCTTTGGATGGACAGCCAGTCATCCAGGAAGTGGTATATCCAAACACCTCTGTGTCACAGGAAGACTGACACCACTGTCATGCACTTGGTGAAGACCACAAGCACGGACATACCAAAGGACATGACTTAGAACTGGTACAGGACCCCTTCCGCTCATAACCATAGGTGCCGTCAGTGGGACACACAGGCTAGGATGTGGAAGAACGCATCCTGGAGGTCCAGCGACCAGAACCACATGCTCTGTTCCAGAGATGAAATAATCTGATTCCGAGAGATCATCTGGAACTTGCACTTCCTTAAGAACTGGTTCATATCATGCAAATCCAATACAGGGCACCAGCCCCCTGTCCACTTCAGAACTAGGAAATACCTGGACACGTAACCTTGACTGACTAGGGTGTCTGGGACAGGAGCTATGGCTTCTTTTGCGATGAGCTGAGCGAAGTCCTCCCAAAGGGTGGACAGTGTGCCCTGTGACACCATGGACTCCCGAGGTGCATGGATTCGGAGAGGTGGGAGAGCCCTGAAGTCCAGAGACAGCCCTCTATGTATCACTTCTAACACCCACTTGTCTACTGCGATACCAGATGAAAGTGGCAAGAAGTGATGTAGCCACCCCTCGACTGGAAGCATAATCCTGTCACTGTGCAATTTTTGCAGGAGCACCAGCCACTGCAGTTGGAGGGGCACCACTACTTCTGCCCCACATTTCTTAGGACCCTGGGTCCCAAACTTAGGCTTGGGACACCAGGCCTGGTACTGCCCTGCTAAGGCTGCTGCTAAGCAGGCTGTGACTAAAAGCACAGATACTGAAAAGCCAATTTCTTAGGCTTCTGGTTCTTCTGCGATGATGCCACAAAGTCAAGAGTGGCACTGGACTTCTCACTGTGGGTGAACTGAACTTTCACCTTCAGTGCCAAAGAGTTTGGTGCCCAGGAAAGGGATATCGGCCAGTTTATGCAGGGTGTCTATCGTGAAGGTGGATAGGTGCAGCCAGGCCCTGCTGCGCATGAGAACGGCTGCTGCCACCGCACACACTGGGGTTGCCTATGTCCAAGGCCATCTGAAGCGGATGTTTAACCAGTGATCAACCCAGGTCTCAGATGACTTTCACTGCCGACTGCTGGTCAGCAGGGAGGTGAGGGAGGATAGTGTCAAAGGCTAGTGACCAAACCTAGTCATCATCATGGTGTAGCTCACCAGATAGAGATCCAAGCACACCGCAGCATAAACCTTTTTTAGCAGCATGGTCAATTTTTCTGGACTCTTTGTCCAGAGGACTGTCCACATCCCCAAGCCCATGGACATGCGGAAGGCCAAGTCAGACACAGGCCGTTCAGTCGAAGGGTGCAGTCAAAACCCAGAAAGGCACCCCATTGGGACTGCATACTTAGGACCATATGGGTGAGGGAAGGCGCTGGATGCTGCCGATATTCCAGAGCTGGTCCCAAAATGGCCTCAGCCATGGGAAAGACAACCCCGGTGAATCGTCCATGGCCAGAATGTCCGTAAAGGGATACTTAGCCCTTTTCTGGATTGGCTCAGGCAGGACAGACACAGACTCCAAGATTAAGTGCAGAAGTGCTCCGAATTACACCAGACCATTCTCGGTGGAAAGGTCCTTGACCGAGCCCTAGTTGAGGAGGGTACTATGTCATAAGGACGAATGCACAATAGGTGACAGCCAAAAAGGGCAAATGTAATTTGGGCGACATACCATAAGGGCGACCAGTCAAAAGGATTACACATGGTGGTAAAAAAGAAACACCACAAGACACACAAAGAAGCAGTGTTTTCCAGGGGGGCTTTGTTCACTGCTCCACGCAGTAAGCATCCTCAGAGATGCAGACACTATCACACAAGTGGGGCTCATATGACCCAGGGCTCTTTTGTCACAGTAGCCCAAATTTCTGTCACCCTTTTGACTTTGCCCTTTTTGTCGTAGCCCTTTTTCATTCACCCTTATAACCTGACTCCGTCGAGGAATAGAGTCCCGTAGAAGCCCATGGACTCAAGATATGTATCATCTGTGGACTCTTCATAAACAACCCTTTACCGTTTCTCACTACGGAGCACCCAAGTATCCTCCCCTGAGGTGATCTGCATCTATAAAAGGCCTGACAAGACAGTGGCCCAATGGGCTTCCTGGTCAAAGCACCCATCGTCAGCTGCGATGGTGATGGCTCAACCCACAAAAGTGGAGAAGCAGAAGTTGGAAGCACCTGTGCAGTATGGTCTAGTGAGAGCACAACTAGCTGCTGCCAGGTGACCAGAGGTCCCCTGGGTAGAGCCCTACCCCACCCCACAATGAGCACCTGTTGCCATAGGATCTCCTGGTAGCACCAGCGCATCTTGCGGCAATGCCTCTCACCTCCCAAGGATGAGGAGAATGAGAAGCATTGATAGCAACACCTCCTGGTCCGGGTGGGACTGAGAGAGCGACTGCCTCGATCGAGATCTTGCCCTCAGCTTTGACCGCTGACCAGAGGATTGACATCAAGAAGAGACTTCCTGCTGGTTAGACATACCTAGCCATGTTAAGAAGGACATGCTTAGACGGCTCAACTGCTGGTGGAGGCTGCTCCCAAAGGGAACCAATTGAGGACACATCAATCCATGTCATCCTTGGGGAGGACCAGGAGCACCAGGGTCTGCGAGATTGACTCACTGATCTTGTCCAACAGACTGTTGACAGGCTCAAGTAAAATTTCTACACCTGCTCGACCAGAGTTAAGATCGACAAGCCCAACGGGGGTACTGAGGAGCTCTCGACCTTCCCCTCGACTGGAGGGGTCTCGACCACAGTTGATTGGTCAAGGAAGTCAAGGGAGTGGGAGGACCTCGCTCTCTCCCAGTCCCACAACCTATGTCAGCAGTGTTTGTGCTTCCTTCCGTGGTAGACAGGGCTCTCCTCCAGGGTCTGGAGGGCCAAATGTGTCACAGAATTTCCCCGTGAACTACCACCCGATGCTGGACCCATCCAGGAACAGCACCAAGACCAAAGAGGTGCCCACTGCAGCAGCCGCCACTTCCTTTTCCAAGGCTACAAGCTGTTGAGCCACCCGGCAGCCACCAAGGCCTTCTTGCAACCCTTGGGATGGTCTTTGGAATCCATCTCAGAGTGCCATCCGAGGGTGAATCAATGCTTCCCATCTTCCAAGGATTCTGGTAACATCGACATGCAGAAACCACACCCAGCCACATCATACTGCACTGCCCATGCAGTACATGCACATGTTGTATGGGTTGGTGTGTAGGCACAATAGCGTCCATAAGCTGCCAGACCCTGCCAAAGCATAAAAAGGATGATTCACCTTAATCTCAGCTGCCATTAATGTACCTTAAAAGAACTGGTTATAAAAATATTTTCTTTTAAACCAAGCAGACCTGCAAAGGTTTAACCAAAGTATATGGAATTCACCTCAGCACCCAGAAATCATGGAACAATCTACATTAAACAATATGCTTTAAGCTTGCTAACTTAAAGGACATTTAAAATGCCAACTGAATAAATACATTAGACTCAGACATTGTGCAAGGAGCTGACAGCTTCAAAAGTACTTTAAAATCAAAACCCAGCACTTCTGAGGCCACTGAGTCATACCATAAGAAGTGGCCTCACCTCTGAAACCATACAGCAAAACGAGGAATTGGGTCCTTGAAACTGGGAACCACCTGCTACCAACTACTCCAGCACAATAAACTGCAATGAGATAACCTCCATCATCTCGTTTTTGAACATATGCAATGGAAGGTCTTGTGGTTATAAGTCTATTGATTGTCATCTCATGGACAAAGTTCAAGAGGACAATAGGCAGGTCAATGACAGAGCCTCTGATGAGTAAGAACACCTCCACACATATGTTATAGACTTCCGACCCAAGACAAGCTTCTGTCCAAATATGGCTATATCATCCCAAAACCTCATGCTACTTCTGAGGAAGAATGAAACTTTATGATACTTCTGAGGACATATTCTGCCTCTATAAGACGTCTCTAAAGATCAACAATTTGTGATCACCTACTAGCCTTTATATGAATCTGTGTTTCATCGCTGGAAGAGATCTCACATCTACGCTACTGCTACTGACTCTAAAAACTATTATTCTGCTGAACTCTAAAGACTTTTGGCTTCTGCCAGAAGTAAGAAAGATTGAAACTGAACTGACTGTTATTTTATTTGCAAGCCTCGAGAAGAAAAGAATTCAGAGAGCCTGGAAGAAATCTTCTTCATACAGCCATCCAAGATGCTTCAAATCTCTAGACGGAAGGGAGACAAATGACTCTTTGAAAAGGTGGCTGAGTACAAACTTAATTGACTTAAGGTGCTCGAATGTGTGTCTTTAAAGAATCCTGGTTCGGCTCTGGCTCCCCACCACCACCCTTGGTCGTCATTGCATTTTATAGAGAGTGACACGTGATGATCAATAACCAATCAGCCTAGTTCCCCATTAACAAGCTATCTCTTTCCACCATTAGAGGCTGCCACTGCAACCAAAATCTTTTTGACTATGACACTCTCAGCCATTATGTTTCTTTCTCTACAATCATGCCTGCTACTTCAATCTCCACTCTCCCGCCCCCCGCTCTCCTACTTCACCACCCTCCATCTCGACCTCCCTTCATCTACCCTCCACTCTGTCCCCCACCTCCCCTGAGCTGCCCCTTCCTCACTCTCTCTGGCTCATCACCTCAATTCAACCCATGATCCTTCCTTCCCTCCCTCCCCCAAACCCTCTCCTTCTTCACCCCCTCAACCTTCCCCAGCCATTCACCCTCACTGCTCCACTCACACCTGCTAAATCTTGAGGCCTTTCTCTGGTGCCTAAACTTCCGAGCTCCACCTCTAGGCACACAAATAGCACAAACTCCACCCCTCTCCCTTACCCTGTCTACTCTTACTCTGGCAGGTGACACAAATCCAAACCCTGGCCCCACAGCAACAAAACGAACCTCACCGGCACCCGCACCCCATCACAGTTTTTCACCAAACTCACTCCCTAAGGGCCTCCGCATATTCCACATTACGGTAGGCGCCTTCTCCCTAAACTAGATGCCCTCTCTGTCTGGACAAATCAGTATCAACCAGACATACTCTGTATCACGGAGACATGGCTCTCCGCCAAAATCTCCAACCCCTCCCTTGCCATTCCAAACTATAGCTTGTTCTGGCACGACCGTGGCAAGCGAGGCAGGGGGGTAGCGCTGTACGTCAGACACTCCATTAAGTGCCCATCCTCCCACGAATCCTTAGTCGCTCACCTATCCTTCCCCTCATTCACCCCCCTTTAAATAGGTGTACTGTATACCCCTCATAAGCCTTCACCTGACTCCCTTATCATGGCCATCTCTGCCATTTCATTGACCACCTCAAATGGCGAACTCATTCTACTAGGCAACTTCAACCTAGATTGGCTCTCCTCCTCCACCAAACCAGCAGCCCTGAGGATCGAAGGCCTAAATCTCTCCCAGCTAATCCAGGAACCCACCCGATTAAACCACTGATCTCAAAAACACACCCTTCTAGACTGGATTTTAACCACCCACCCCACAGGATCACTGCCTCAGGTATCCTTTCCGATGCCCTTAGCGACCACTGCATTACTTACTGCATCTGTAAAATCCAATCACCGCACTTCGGTCTCAAATTCATCGTAACTCATCCTCTACATCTCCTCGATGAATCCGCCCTACAGCGTGACCTGTCAAATGTGGACTGGCTCCCAATCTTTGCATCCCATGACGCTGACACCGCCCTATCCCACTTCTGCAATATTTTCCTAAGTACTGTACATGGGACCACCATGCTCCTCTCAGGAATGCCAGAGTTAAAAAATACCACCACCCCTAGATCACAGCTGACCTCATCACCTTGTGTCATACCAGAGACAAGGCCTGGAGGCGATACAAAACCTCCCTTACCTCCTGTGACCTCCTATCCAACAAAATTCTCAGAGACAACTGCACCAAAGCAATTCGACAATCCAAGGCCCATTACTTCAAGGCTCAACTTACCCTTCACCAAGCCTCCCCGGTGTCCTTCTGGAAGGTGATTAACTCTCTCATCAACCCACCCGCCAAGCAAGCCAGTCCAAGCCTCAACATTGACGGCAAAATCATCTCCAATCCTGCCACTGTATCCGAACTATTCAACTCATTCTTCTTCTCCTGTGCCCTGCTTGACTCACCCCCTTCTCCAACTGTCTCCACATATTCCCCCCACACCACACCACGGCTTCCACTTTCCATCATTCACGCCCCTGGAAGTCTACACTATTCTCACCTCTCTGAACTAGTTGACTTGCATCCTAGGCTGCTCCGCATCTCCGCCTCGGTCATAGTCACACCTCTAGCACATATACTAAACCTCTCACTCACCACAGCAATGGTCCCCTCCGCTTGGAAACTCGCCAAAATCTTTCCTCTTCACAAAGGTGGCGACCCCTCCCTTCCGGGAAATTACAGACCCATCTCACTCCTCCCTTCCCTTGCCAAAATCCAAGAATCCCTCATGCTATCCAAACTGTCCTCTTTCCTTTCAACAAACAACTCCCTTTCCCCCTTTCAATCAGGCTTCAGACAATCTCATTCTACTACCACCACCCTATTACATGTAACCGACACTATTCTCTCCGCCATGGACAACAGGCAAACCACTACCGCCATTTTCACTTACCTGGCAAAAGCCTGCAATTCAGTCTCCCACTCTCTACTGCTTTGCAAATTAAGCTCCTTCAGCCTTGCCCAACCTGCCATAAACTGGTTCCACTCCTACCTCCAGAATAGGAAGCAGTCAGTACAAATAGGCGACACCCTCTCACCCCTATACCCATCCTCTTGGGCGTCCCCCAAGGCTCCATCCTTGGCCCCACCCTCTTCTCCCTATTCATAGACGACCTCCCCTCTGCCTGCCTCTCCTCAAATGTGCACCTGTACGCTGATGACACCATTATCTACGCCTCAGGCCCCTCTCATGACAGTGTACACCCAAATCTCCAAAGCTATTTCAACCAAGTACAAGCCTGGCTCTTGAAAAACCAGCTAAAACTTGATGCAAATAAAACAGTCTCTATGGTATTCAGCACCAGACAAAAGCTCGCCTCCCTACCTGCCCCACCTCCGATCTCCACCTTGGACGAAGTTCTCCTCGAGTCAGTACCCACCTTTAAGTACTTGGGAGTTTGACTGGATACCAACCTCAATTTCTCCACCCATGTCGACGCCATCTGTACCAAACTCTGGCCCAAACTCGCCATCCTCTATCGCCACAAAGCCAGCCTTCTCCTTTCCACTCTGTGTGAACTCGTATGCAAAACCATCTTACAGTTCTGGACTATGCGGACATCATTTATGGCACAGCCCCTACCTCCTCCCTTTCAAAACTCGACATCCTGCTCAACTCCTTCATTCGATTTGCCACTACCTCCCCCCCACTCATTCATCACTGCCTCCTATATGCTACTCTATCCCTGATGCCACTCTCGCATAGGCGGACCGCCCACGGCGCTTCCCTCATAGCTAAATATTGGCTTGGCTCCCTTCCCCCCACCTCTCCTCCCGCCTCTCTCAAGCCATCTCCCCAGGCTACTCACTCCGCCATAGACACACACATACCTTCCACCTCTCATGCCCCCTCTCTGCCTCTGGGCAAGCTGCCTTTTCCTACCAGCTCTCACTCCTTTAGAACAACCTCCCAACCAACCTCCACCAGGCCCCCTCCCTATCGGCCTATAAACAGCTACTCAGACTTCTCCCTTCCACTCCCTGCCGGAGCTGCGCATCTGATCCCTCTTTACTCGGGCCTAGTATTACCCTCAGAGGCCACTCCAGGTAAATTATTACTCCACATGCCAGCCCAAACTGCTTAACCACCCCACCTTCTCTTTGCTAGTCTTGTATGTTCTGGACAAACCACTACTGTAAATATATCTATACATGCACTTGTAATATACTGTATAAACGATTGTTTAGAAATGAAATGTCACGACGTTCTTCCATCGGCTGTTCCGACAAAAATTGTAACCTCACTGCCTAATACTATGAAACGTCCTTATACTGTACTGTTCGTCTGAAACTTGATATTGCTTGTATTTCTCTGCCTTCTACATTGTACACTTTGTACCCGGGTCGCACCTGGAAATGAGTCTCGGCTCAGTGTTCCTTTCCCGGTCACCAATTTTAAATAAAAAAAAAAAATATATATATATATATATATGCATAGATGAACTGCAGTGAAATACAAGTTACTCACCTGTAACAGGAGTTCTAGGAGTGGTATATGTTGTTCATCCACACTGTCTGGCAGGTTCCTTGCCGCTTTAAATCTTGCTGGAAAGTCTTCAAGCTGGCTCCTCCCACCCACCCAGGTGGTAAAACCCTCGGCCCGCCCCCATGACGCCAGATCTAGCCCGCTGAAGCCAGGTTGCACGCCGGCTGGGAGGTTCGGTGGTTTGTGGATGAATAACATGTACCACTCTAGAACCCTGTTACAGGTGAGTAACCTGTATTTCTAGGGACGTGGATATGTTGTTCAAACCACACTGTCTGGCAGACTCCTAGCAGTTCTCCGGGAGGAGGGAGGCAAGGCGCACACCCCCTACTTGGGAAATAAGGACTGGAGAACCGAGGTCCCAAAACCAACATCCCGGCCTGACTCAAGGTCAATGTGGTAATGGGAAATAAAGGTGTGTGTTGACTTCCAGGTAGCAGCCCTGCAGATTTCCTGGATAGGGATGTCCCTAGAAGCAGCCACCAAAGCAGCGGTATGGCGGGTAGAATGGGCTCTTATCCCTTTGGGAGGCTCCATGCCCGCCAACCTATAGCAGAGATCCATGCAGAAGGTGACCCACCTGCTTATTGTCTGCTTGGCTGCAGGTCTACCAGGTGTAGCTTCAGCGTAGGTGACAAACAGCTGGTGAACCTCTTCCCGAATTTCAGCCATCTGCTCCTTATAATAAGCGAGCGCTCTTCTAGGGCCCAAAGTATGGAGCCTATATTCGGCCTCCGAGGTGTGACTGGGGTAGAACACCAGCAGAGTCAACACCTGGTTAAGGTGAAACTCCGAAACCACCTTCGGAAGGAACTTCAGGTGGGTTCGAAGGACCACTTTGTCTCTGTGGAAGACCAGGCAGGGAGACTCTATGGAAAGCGGCTGGAGCTCTCCCATCCTTCTGGCTGATGTGATAGCCACCAAGAAGGTGGTCTTCCATGACAGGTGAGAGATGTCACACCTGTGCATCGGTTCGAATGGCTTGCCCATGAGCTTAGCCAATACCAGCAGTAGATCCCACGGAGGTGGAGGTTCTCGCACCATGGGGGATATGTGGTCTAGGCCTTTGAAAAAGTGCCCGACCACCTTCTCCTGTGCCACCGGCTGCTTGCCAGCCCATGCCCAGCAAGCAGAGATGGCTGCCAGATGCACCTTAAGGGTCGTCGACCAAAGCCCTAACTGAGAAAGGGACCACTGGTAGTCCAAAATGCTAGCCAATGGACAGGAAGAGGGGTCCAACCCCTTGTCCTGAAACTAAATGAAGAATCTTTTCCATTTGAAGACGTAGCATTTTCTGGTCGACTCCTTATGGGACGCCTCAACAATGTTGAGGACCTCATCAGAAAGACCCAAGGCCTGGAACTCTAGTCGCTCAGGAACCAGGCCATCAGGTGCAGGGATTGAAGGTCCAGATGGAGAACCTTCCCCTTGCTGATGGAGATCAGGTCCGGGTGGGCTGGAAGCTGCCTCAGGAGCCTGGAGATGAGGCTGAGGAGATCTGGGTACCAGAAATGGCGAGGCCAGTCTGGGGTACCAGAATCACCTGCACCTTGTCCCTCTTCACCTTGAGAAGCACCTTGTGGATCAAGGGAAATGGAGAGAAGGCGTAGAAGAGCCCCGGGGTCCACGGCCTCGAGAAGGCATCCCCCTGCAGCAAGCCCTACTGAGGGGGGCGGGCGTGAAACAGCCTCAGCTTTGCATTTTCCCTGGAGGCGTGCCCCAATGGGAGAACAGGTCTTGCACTACCTCCGGTAGGAGAGACTACTCGTGAGATGCAGCACCTATCTGGCTGAGGGCATCGGCCAGACTGTTCAAGGCTCCTGCCACATGGATGGCTAGGAGATCCACCTCCAGGCTGATCACGAGAGACCAAATGTGAAGAGCTTCCTTGCACAGAGGCAAGGAGTGCGTCCCTCCCTGACGGTTGAGATAGTATACGGTCGTGGTGTTGTCCGTCTGGACCTGAACCACCTGACCCTGTATAAATGGAGCAAAGGCGGTGAGGGCTAGTCAAACCGCTCGAAGCTCCAGCAGGTTGATGTGGCATTGAGACTCCTGAGGGGACCAGAGGACGGGGGCCCGGAGTTCCCCCAGATGGGCACCCCAACCCATCAAAGAGGCGTCGGTCGTAAGAGTGACCATTGGCTCAGGGCGGACAAACAGGATACCCTCCTGCAGATGAGCTGGAACGAGCCACCACTGCAGGCTGTCCCACATCTTCTGGGTCAGGGTCACCAGCTGGTCCAAAGGACTGGAGCGCTGTGACCACTGGCAGGCCAGCCCCCATTGCAGGGGGCACATATGCCACTGGGCCCAACAGACCACGCTGGTGAAAGCCGCCATGAGGCCCAGAAGGCATAGGAAGTCCCGAGCAGGGCGAAATTGCCCAACCAGAAATGATTGGGCAAAGGAGGAAAGGACCTTGGCACTGTCCACTAGGAGCCGGGCTCTGACTCGAAGAGAGTCGAGCTCTGCCCCAATGAACTGAATCACCTGCGATGGCACAAGTTCCGATTTGGCCTTGTTGATCAGGAGGCCAATTTGAGAGCAGACCTGGAGGGCCAGATCCCTGGACTGCTCTACCTCGAACCTGGAGGGGGCTGCAATCAGCCAGTCATCCAGGTAAGGATACACCCGGACCCCTTGGCACCGCAGAAATGCTGTCACCACTGCCATGCATTTGGTGAAGACCCGGGGAACTGGAAAAAGGCCGAAGGGCATGGCCCGGAACTCATAAAGTGACCGCTCTGCTCTGAAGTGGAGGAATCGTTGACGAGACGGATGGATTGGGACGTGAAAAAATGCGTCCTGGAGATCCAGAGAGCAGAACCACACACCTAGTTCCAAGGATGTAATGATCTGAGCCAGAGAGACCATCCTGAAGGTGCATGGCCTTAGGAACTTGTTCAGGTCGTGCAGATCAAGAATGGGGCGCCAGCCCCCCATCTGCTTTGGGACCAGGAAGTACCTGGACACAAACCCTGGGTTTGGAGGAGGATCCACCACCCTGCTGATCACCCCCTTTTGGAGGAGCAGAGCTATGTTGGCTCGACGAGCTGACAGAGAGGCTGTGGAACCTGTAGACCCTGAGGGGCCTGCTCGAATTCCAGAGGCAGACCCCTGCCGACCACTTCCAACACCCAACGGTCTGTGGTGATAGCGGACCAGGCAGAAAGGAAGTGGTGGAGCCATCCCCCCACGGGGGGACCCAGGGGAGGAGTGATGAGGTTGGAGGCGACACCCCCAACCTGTCACTGGGCAGGCTTGGAGGAAGGGCCAGCTGACGGGCCACCTGGACCTTTCCCTCCAGGCTTCCTACTGGAGAAAGTGGCAGACTTGGCCTTGGGGTGCCAAGTGTGAGCCTGCTGGCCCTGTTGCTGGTGCTACTGGGCCGGATGTGCCGCAGGGGCGGAAGGGTGAAAGGGCTTATGCTGCTGCTGGTGGCCTTTGTCCTTCTGGGCAGACGTGACCGAGTCCAAGGTGGCACTGGACTTCTCGATCTTGTACAGATGGCCTTCCACCCCCGGACCGAACAAGTCAGTGCCCAGGAAGGGAACGTCCGCCAGCTTGTGCTGGGTATCCGCCGTGAAGGTAGAGATCCACAGCCAAGCTCTGCAGTGCATGGCTACTGCGGTCGCTACTGACCAGGCACAAGAGTTTCCAATGTCCAAAGCAGTCTGGAGCTGTTGTTTGGCCACCTCCCTTCCCTGATCCCACAGCTGCTTGACCGTCTGAAGGTCAGTCAGGAGATGAGGAAGCACCTCATCCAGGGAACCCATAAGGGTGTGTGAAAAATATGCCATCAGCACGGCCGAGCTAGCCTGTTGAAGACCTAGGGAGGAGACAGCATAAACTTTGCGCCCTGAGTAGTCCAGCTTCTTGGACTCCTTGTCGGGGGCTTTTCCACATCCCTAGCTTTCTGGAGTGCCAGAAGACACTATCGGTTACCAGTCCCTCAGCCGAGGGGTGCTCCGAAAAACCGGAGAGGGAACTGGTGGGGACTGCATACTTGTGAGCCATCCTGGCCAAAGGCGCAGAACATGATGCAGGCCACTGCTACAACTCCAGGGCTGGACCCACGATGGCCTCGGCCACAGGGAATCCCCTCGGTCCAGAATCTCTGTGAGGGGATATCTGGCCCATTTTTTTATGGGTTCAAGGTGCATCCAAGTGGACTCTGAGATGCACCGAAGGATTCGGAGGGACGAGGATGGGCTCTCGTCCACCGACTGTCCCCCAGAAGATTCCAGGTCCAGGGGCCTGGAATACAAGGAGTCGTCAGACTCTGAGGAGTCCGTGAATAGCTCCTAAGTGCCTGAGCCACCCTCCACTTGCCGAGGCCAATCAGGGGTGAGGGTGACCGACAACCTGTGGGCCAAGCCCTGACCTGACTGAGAATCCTTGGTCGGGGCCCCAGTCTTAGGCTGTGGAGGTGGTGGTTCCACTACAATGGATGGAGCAGCTGGTTTCGGCTGAGCAATCGGTGCCAGAGTCGGCTCTTCGATGATAGCGAGGGGTTGCTTCGGTCGTTCGGGCGACAGCCACTTAATGGCCAGTGAAGGTGATGGAGTCGGCTTATTACCGGCTAGCAAGAGTTGCTGCCACATCATGTCCTCATAGTGCTAACGCAACTTGTGCTGGAGCCTATCCTCCGATGAGGACGATGAGGATGAGCGGCGACAGCACTTTCTGTGATGCTGGGACCGAGACCGCCAATATCAGCAGGACCTACCCGACACAGAGGAGGACTGAGACCGAGACCTTCCGGGTCGCCGATGGTGGGTCGAAGAGGATGTGGGGGAAACCCACTCATCCCTCAGTTCAGGGTCCTTGACCGGGGACTTCGGCACAGGAGGCATGGGCAAATCCTTGGTAACCACCGGGGGAACCGGTGAAGAAGGGCTGTCAGCTTCTCCAGTCGACAACCTGTTCAACGGGTCAAGAAGAATCTCGACCGCATCGACGGGTGTCTGGGCCGGCTGACCTGATGGGGCACCGTGAAGCCAGCAGCCTTAGCTGCAACCTTGACCGAAGTTGAAAACCGAAGGTCTGGGGAACGAGATCTCTCCTGTTCCCATGAACATCGACGGTGGGACTTACCTTTTGGTTCCTTTTTCTTTGACCTAATCATGTGAGTCCCCGAAGGCCCTTCTCCCTTGGTGGAGAGGGACTGACAAAGCTCCTTAAAAGAAGCAGTGTAGGAGGAGCCCAAGGAGAGTGGGATAAACGCCGACACCGAGGAAGACGACGCGGCCTGCGCCGCTTCCTCCTCGAGGCGATCAACTGCTCCAGCTGCTCCAGCGGAACCATGACGCGGACACCACCAAGGGGCTCCTTCGACTTCACCGCAGAAACCGCTTTCGGTGCCCCAGTTGAAGTCGGCAGCGCGTCCTCTAGAACCGGCGGCTAAGGCCTTGCATAGATCGCAGGCCCGCGGATCATGAGCAAGACTCAGGCAGTAAACGCACGTGGCATGCGGGTCAGTCTGAGACATCTTCTGCCCTGAAGGGCACCGACGGAAGCTGGGAGTAGATTTAGTATCCATCACAGCCGCAAGGGAAGATGAAGACTTAAGTCTGGTAAACTTTAAAATTATTTTCAGAAATTCCGAAGGATTAGGATCCAGGCCTACAAACGCAGAACGCTAAGGAGGGAACCTCAGCTTCCAAGCAGTAAGGAAGATCTGGTGTCATGGGGTGGAGCCGAGGGTTATACTACCCAGGTGGGTGGGAGGAGCCAGCTTGAAGACTTTCCGGCAAGATTTAAAGAGGCAAGGAACCTGCCAGACAGTGTGGATTGAACAACATATCCACGTCCCTAGAAATATTGTTTAAATGCTAACAAAGATTATTAGTACCAAGGAATTGTGTACTGGTGTTAGTCAAGGTTATTCTAGAAAGAATACTACCTTAAATTGCCCCCAGATAGGAATTACAAGGCCTCATGCATATGTAGTGAAAACTGTGTAATGAGTTAAAGTGCACAAAGCAAGACAACGGTCTGAATAAGATTTTCTAACAATGTCATATTGTTTAAGTGTCAGAAATATGTTAAATGTTAACTGTGTATTGAAATAAACAGCTTCTAATTGCACTGCATGTCCGAGTAAATCTGTCATCTCAGAAAATAACCACGAAAACACGTAAGCACGATTTACTATACACCCTTCCTTAAGATAGCCACAGAATTAAATTAATTAATAGTAATTGTGCCTACAAGAATGGCGTCCCCATGAGGTAGGCCTGTGATTTATGCTAATCCTAGCTATGACAGACTACCTTGGCATAAATTGCAATTGAAATATTCTTAGGATTGTGTCAAAAGATAAATGATTTTTAAGTGAAAAAATATATACTTTCCGTCTCCACTTTTAAAAAACTGCCAGTTGAAGCAAAAGAACCACTTCCCTTTTTCCTCGTATAAGACTTAGCTACCCCGGAGAAAGGGGGGAAGTTATTGGTAAACCGCAGGCTTCATTAAGAGCAGCCAGCTTTGTCAGAAACATCTTAAAAGAACAAAGCATTTATTTTAGAGTAACCCTGCTTTGTGTAACAAGTGAACGGTGAAATAATGTTTTCATCAGGGGTTTTCCCAAGGGATCAAGAGGACACTCCTCCAATACTCACCCCCCATGGGTAGCCTTAGGAGGAGGAGATTAAAGATAACCTCCCAGAGCTAGAGATTTCCTTTGAATATCCAGGGGAGACCCTTTCTGAGGTTCAGAGAGAAATAAGTGTTTTTTTTTTCCATGAGTCAATTTTCAAACAGAAAATCGCCCTAGAAACCATACCCGTTAAAGAGCTACAATGCTCAGAGCTTGATTGTCATCTAAGCTCACGTTTGGCTAAAGCCAAAACTAGACCCAAGAAAGAACTGAATCCCACACTAATAGGATATACTCTATATCTCCAACATAAAATCTGCCTTCAGGCAGCCCAAAGCAAGCTACATACACTAGGGGGAGCTTAGCTTTCGACTTGACCAATGCAGGCATGACCAGACCACCAAAATTTAGGCTTTGGAATTGGAATTACAGTCAGAGAAGGCCAAATATTTGGGCATTCTTAAAATTAATGAAGCAGACAAAAACAATTTAAAAGCCATTAACCAAAGGTTGACATAAGAAGTTGGGGATTTGAAACAGCAAATTATCCCTGGGCCTAGCAAAGTCAGGGACCTGCAGCAGCAAATAAGGGCTTTAAAAGCTGAAAACGTTGGATTAAGAGCAGAAAAATCTGAGTGTCAGGAGAAATTAGCAGAGGCTGTGATCCAAATAAAAGCAGCTCAAGACACAGCCCAAAAAAGCAGAACAACAGGTAGGTGCAGTCCATCAGGAAATAGACCGGCTGCATGAAGCATTTACTGAGTCCCTTGATGCTATTGGTCAACAGCTGGGGTCCCTACAACCAGCTGAGCCCTTGCCGCCTCCTGTCCCAGAAGCCCCCCTAAAGCCAGTGGCAGAGGACCTTGCAGTCAAGGTCCAGGATTTAGTTAAAGAAATTCAAGACTTAAAATTTTTGGGGGCACAACTTTTAAATGGCCCTCAGACCTCTGACAGGCAAAGGAGTACCCCTGCAGGGACAAGTCAACCCTTACCTGGTCCCACCACATCTGGCCCCACTACCTCTAGCCCCACAACTCTGTACCGATCAGATCCAAAACAACTAATCCAAGTTATAAAGGCCATAGAGACGAGCTTTGATCCCAAGGCCTCCGTATTGGAGGTAGAAGATTACATTTTTGATTTGAAATCGCAATTGGGATACTTTGGGATCAATAACCCTGAAGATCGGTTATGGGTCTTAAAGTTTTCTGTGATATCAGAAGTTCGAGCCTGGATGGCTAACAAAAACCTGAAATCAAAACCGATTTTCATAAAATGTGCCCAGCCCTGATCAAAGAGTATACCAACTATCGAAGTCCCATATCAGCTTTTAATGAGACATGCCAAAAGAATCAAGCCCCAAAGTGCCGAGTAGAATGTTCTTCTCAGGAGGGAAGGAGAAAACCCAGACCTGTTTCCTCACCTAAAAGAAGCCTTTGTAAAAGGCTTTCACCCCTCTGTTAGGACATTAGTCCAGCCATGGGTAGAACCAGATACTCCCATGAATGATATCATAGAGCAGGCCCAAAGAATGTTTATAACTGTTAACCCAGATGCAGGTAAGAAAGCTACCAAGGATTCGCAAAATAAGCTTTTTGCCATTACTAGTGATCAGACCTCCCTCCAAATGGAAGGAAAAGAATTGCCCCAAAACAGGCAGGAGACTACCCACAGCCTTCCTAGGAATAATAAAAAAATTCCCAAATCAGGGGAGGGACAGTTGGAACCCTAGATCATGCAGCCCTCACAACTCAAACAAAAAGGGGTCAGAGGCTTCCAGACAGCACCCGGATGCCTGGAATGATCAACCATGGCCTAGCCGAGCCAGAGATACAGGTACTAACAGCTATGCTACGGACCAGCTAAGAAGGTAGATCTGGCAATTAAGAGAGGAAATTCATAGATACACTCCCAGGGCTCCATACGGGCACCATGCACCAAACCCTAATGCCACTCCTTACACCCATAGGAGTGCCCATTCCAACAGCTACCCACGAGCACTAGACCCCATTTTTCTCCAACTTTGCATGGGGGGGGGAGCTTTAGGCCAGTCCATATAATGTAATTAAGGTGAAAGTTAAAGCATGTGAAGACAATGTGGTTAACCAAAAAGGCCCTGAGATGGTTCCAAGAGTATATGCTTTACGTTAAAAGAGACAGAAAAAAAATATTTTACTCCAGTTAAAAACTGTTATTGTATTTCCTGAAACCCCTGACTGATCCACTAGAATAGAGAGAGCTGCCTCCCTATTCTTTTCTTGTTTAAGAGCATTAGGAACTGCTTTTGGATTAAGCAAGAACACCATGAATTTGGCTAAAATTTCTAAAATAAAGAGTACAGTTAAGGAACCGCGCAAAGATATGGGTAACATTAATGCACAGCTCACTACACAGCAAAAGCTTCCATCAGACATAGGAAAGACCGTAGGAGATACAGTAGTTATGGTTAACCTCCGTACCACCCTTCTTAATAATACCATGCAGAAACTTCATAACCTGGCTCAAACTACAACTATTCAACAAATTAGATCAATTGCACAAGAATTGCTGGGGCAAGTAAATAGTGGCATAGGAGACTTAATGGCAGGAAGAATTCCACACTATTTAGTTCCTGCAGAATTAATGACAGAAATTTTAAGTGTAGCCACTTCAAAGAAAATAGAGCCACTACATGCGAGTATCGCTTACAGTCTTGGAAGCGTTATTCCTGTTCACGTCAATTTAGAAGAGATGACCATTGCTTTTATATTAAATGTTCCCCTGGTGGAACAAGAAAATGTCTACAGGATAAAGACCATTCTTAATGTGGGTACCTGGCAAGGAGATACTTATGCAAAAATGAACACTCCACCTATAGTGGTATACCATGAACTTAATCCAGATTTATATTTAGTCTCAAACTTACAGATATGTCAAACTACTAAAGAACAACATTGGCTGTGTCCCAATAAACCTTTTCTAAAAGATATCACGGAGGTTCTTTGTGGCCTTAGCAACACTGATGCCCCAAAAAAGTTTAAGGTTACTCTGACCCGTGCAGGTGAAGCTAAGAAAACACATGCTGAAATCGCAGGAGCTCAGTGGTTAGTTAGCACCAATTTTACAGAAGTCACTGTTACTTATAACAGACATGGTACTACCACTCAGCTTACTTTACCCAGCAAGGTAGTACTCATCTCTGTTTCTGCAGGTTCACATATCCGTTTTGGACCTATCACCTTGTATCCCCTTGATCTAGTTTCCCAGGAAATGGAAATTGCTCCCATTTCTGCATTCCAAGGTCATGAGCTTTCTTTAGCCGATGACCTTGAGCGCCTTCATGAAATTGAGATCACTGTCTCTGAGATCGACCTGGTTATCTCTGATAAACAGTTCAGTCCCAGTGATAAGGAACAAATTCGCATACCAGTACAGTGGCCTTTCATTATCGCATTCCTTTGTGTCTTAAATATCATCGTGGTTCTTGCTTTTCTGTGGATGTTATAGTCCACCTGCAAGCAACTTCACGCAAAGAATGTGAGAATTCAGGGTTTGTATAACCATGCTTTGGGAACAGAAATGAGACCTTGTCTCCCACCTAGACCTATTAACAACCAATTCAATTCTCCAGCCTTAGTCCTAATAAATAACCGTCTTTCAGATGAGACGTTAAACCAAGGTCCCAACTGCCTGGATTGATGGTAGTTCAGGTGAATGTTAAAGATCCCATGGCACTTACTCGAAAAGAGTAGGGGAAATTTTTATTGCAAAATTCAAAAACAAACTCAACTGAACGTACTGACAAAAAGAGAGAAAAAAACATAATAAACAATCATGATACACAGAAATCTCTATCAGACCAAAAAAAACATACAGTACTCGTCCAGTGTGAGAAACTCCAACAAATAAAACAAAATATTAATCTCATCATTGAATTCATTATTAACCAACCCAAGTAATCCCCTTCCAAAAATATACACAAATAACATCACCCATAGTTGCGATCACAAAAGTATACACCTTTTCTATTTCTATTTGTAAGCTAAATAAAATATCCTGTAAATTAACTTTTTTATTCTGTAATACTCTTTGGCAGCGAGCTTGCCAAATCACCGATTTTATACATGCCAATAGTACATAAACTGTATATTTATTCCAATGAGACCATAACTCAGTCAACTGCCCTTGTATTAACACTGCATAAGTCATATTGGCAATTGGTGTTGCACCCCAAAAGGACGCCAAATCTGACCAAAAGCCTTTTATTCTAGTACATTCAAAATACAAATGCTGCATAGTTTCTACCTTACCTTCACAACCGTTTTCTGAACAATTTCTTTCTTCCATATGTAACCCCGCCCCCCGTTACCTGGGATTACAAGAATCCCAGTAAGACCTAGTGGTAGGCAGGGAAGGCAGCTTGTGAAACTCCAGTTAAATGGATTTCACACTGTCTCACTCTGTTCTCAGTCTCAGCTGAGACTGAGGGATGACATCATTTTAGAACTATCGCAGCTACATAAGCTACACTGAAATGTTGCAGTTGGAGGTTAGAGTAGAACATTGGGGAATTTGAAGTTAGTTAAGTACAGTCTGTTGCAGTCTGTAGTAGAGGAAGGAGGTGCTCTGTGTGTAAGCAGGCCCTCAGAGTTCTAAGCTCTGTCAAAGAGCTATTATTTTTTTTGTATAGGTGTGTGTTCTCACCTGAAGAGGAACACAAGAAGAGCCCAGTGAAGTGGTAGAGACCACTTTCAGTGGTTCAGGGCCCCATCCCTGCGGGGATGGGGGGAAGGAATCAGCCTGCTTCCAGGGACAACCCCCCTGGTCCGTCTAGGGAGAAAAAAGAAGCTGCCTGAGTTAAGTTCGTGCTGAGGCACCAGAAGTTCTGGACGAGATTTCTTTAGAGGAGAAAATGCCTGTGGGGCACCTGCAACCAAGGGGTGAGTTCGCGCTGATAAAGGGCCAATGTGTTTTCACCTAAAACAAGATTAAACTAAAAAGTGACTGTTACTGTGGGGTCAGGAAAAGACAGCCAAGTACTGTTTGGAAGATGTGGGGATTGGACTGCTTAACTCTGTGGGGGGTCTAGAGTAATGGACACAGCCACTTATTTAAGTATGTTCAAGTTCAGCACAAATGGGATGTAAAGACAGAAGATTGAATGTGAATGCATTTAAAGAGAATCTACACGCAAAGTATTTTCAAGGATGAGATGTTAAAGTCCAGAGAAATGGCCGGGTATGAATTATGGGAGCGAGAGGTGAGAGACCCCCCATCAGTAGTAACCAAATTCACCTCTACGGGTTTGCTTTGGGACACCTGTTGCTTTCTCTCAGGTACTTGGCCAGTGCCTGAGGAAAGTACCCAGATGTGGGATTGATGAGGAAGATTTCCTGATAGAGCCACAAGTGCTCATAGGTGGTTTAGGGAGCCACCAATAAATGTTTCCATGCTATATGGAAAGTGTCCAAAGGGCTGGCAAGGGACCCGAGCCAGGGAAAACCCAGAGCAGCGTACAAGTTCGGGCTGTGTGCCCAGTGTGTTTCAGAGCCTGAGGGCTAAAGTGAATGAGGATGTGTTCTGATCTCCATAAATCTGCATCACCAGGAGTGTAGCCCCGTGGGGGTCCATCTATGCTTTGTTTATTCTGTTGTATGTGAATAAAAGCCACACTTTAGAATCCCAACTTCTGGTATTGGACATTACAGTTATTGCTTCCCGTGTCTGGAGTTACTTGGGTGCCCCTGCTGCAGAGTAGCCAGACCTAGCCAATGTGCCGAGTGACATGTTTCTCCCCGAACCCAGCCCACCAGGTAGTGCTGTCAAGATGGAAACGGCATACCTGGGTGGGGGTTACATATACACTTATATTTTTGATTGCCCTTTACATTTAGTTTTCCATGTCCACACAACCATACCACGTCCTGCATTTTTCTAGGAATTCTAGGTTCAGTGATGCATTCCAAGAGTTGTCTGCAACAGACCCCATCATCAAGTACAAAGACTGGAGTCTCAACATAACATTTTTCAACCAGGATATAATAAAATTGTTTCCTTGACTGATTTAAAAACCATAGCAGCTCTATCTTCCAAGTTCTAATATATTTCAAAGTAATTTGTACATACATAGGAAGCAGTTTATCAGACGGGTGCCATTTTCCCCTTCCCCAAGCTGTCAAAAAACCTGTACTCCATTCCTGCATTATATCCACCCCTATAGACTTAATACCCATTGTCAGTGGTTTCATATTAGTGTAAAAAAAAAATTAGAAAAGAAAAACACCAATGGTTGTAACATATCTAAACCTCCCTCTTTCTATGAACAATAGATATGAGCTCTCTTAACCGGGTTGAGTCTACTACCCCACAACAAGGTAAAGAACAAACCTTGTATTTTTGTGTGCATACTATACGGTAATGGATAAATATGAGATACATGGAGAAAGAGCAGAGCAATGTACGTTTTTAAAAGAAAAACCCGTTTCTTACATGTCATTTTCCAGGATTTCCAAGCTTGTATTTTCTGAAAAGCCAAATCATAAGCTATATCCCAGTTCTGTTGTCCAGTGTTGGATTTACAAAACCAAATTCCCAATATCTTAATTGATTCTGCAGCTACAGGAATTGGAAAAGCAAACTCCACAGGAACTTCCCCTACAGGCATTATCAAGATTTTACTCAAATTTAACCGAATTCCAGTATGTAATTGTTTGTCATCAAAAGTTTGCAATGCTCTTTTCCCATCCTCCAATGATGCTACCGTCAACACACAATCATCTGCATAAGTCACTACTTTTTTATATTTCATGCCAAAATTGCTAACCATTGGAGCTATATTTCCTGAGTTTTCAATTAATCGCAATATTGGATCCAAGCCAAAAATATACAATAGAGGGCTTAAGAGACAGCCCTGTCTAACTCCCTTTCTAACAAAAACTGGAATTCCCAAGGCTGTACTTGAGCTGAACTATAAAGTAGTTTTATAAGGTCTACAAATTGCAATGGTATACCATATACCCTTAATACTGTCCATAAATAATTATGATTAATAGCATCAAAAGCCCTTTCTTGGTCAATAGACAATAGATATCCTTTAGTAGCAGAAAACAGGCCTTGTTCCATTATTTCACGAACGTGTAACAAACTTTGATAAATTGTACGGCCAGGAAGTGCACACTTGCATTGGAGAAATCACTTGTAGTGCTATTTTAGTCAGTCTTGCCGTTAATATGTTAGACAAGATCTTATAATCGGAATTAAGTAAAGTCAATGGCCTCCAATTACGAATGTTTCTTACATCCCCCTTCTTATATTAAAAGATCATGATACCCTCAGTCATACTATGACTGAGTCTATTCTCTTTCTGTATAGATTCGTATATCTTTTGTAGTATAGGCGTTACTTCATCAAGAAAAGTTTCATAAAACTCATTAGGTATGCCATCCAAATCTGGGGCAGTACCAGCTGAAAATCCTTGGATTGCCAATCTTATTTCTTCACCAGATACAGGGTGCAGTAAAAGGTCTTTGTCTATATCCGGTACATCAGGAACATCTGTGTCCCACAACTTAAATGGCTCTGTGTGACAATCTTGTTGTTGTGAAAAAGTGGTATAAACATAGTGTTGTATTTCTTGCTGTATAGTATCTTGATCATCCACTATTTTCCCATTGACATCTAATAATGCTGTAAATAGTTTGTGTGTTTTGCAAGTATTATCTGTATCATACGGATTCACCAGGTCACTCCGGCCCTTAGTCAAAAACTTTTGTTGTAGCCCCGTCTGAATGTTCCTTTTTTTTAATACAAGTTATCATATTGTCTTTTAATTGAGACAAGGTAGCTAGACGTTCATTTGATGTTCCATTGGGTTGTGCCCAAAGTTTTAAATATTTTGCTCTTAAACTTATATATGAAATATATCCATGTTTTGCTTCCCAACTGGTCAATAGAATCATTCATTCCTTAACATTTCTTTTGGTGTCTTCCCAAGAATCAACTGGGCTGTCATAAAGGAAATCAAGATTTAAACGTAATGTTAACAATTCCCGTAACTTAAATTTGTATAGATCATCTTGAAGTTTGGAAGAATTCATCTTCCAATAGCTTCTACCAACAGTAATTTTATGTGAAAAAACCTACAGTCAATTGTAAGGCAAGATGATCTGAGGTTTCTAAAGGTATAGCCCTAATATCCTTACATGACATGCTCTCTGATACAAACCAGAAATCAATCCTGGTACTAAGGGAACCCTTATAGAATATATGACGTGAATTCGCTTTAAGGATATCATAAGCATCTTTTAAGGAATGCTTATGAAGAATAGATAGCAAGGCATTAGTATCACAATACAGTTTTTCATTCTTATATCCCCAGTCTTTGGAGCGAAGACCACAATTAAAATCACCACCCCACAAAATCAATGTTGACGTATGTAAAAAAGGTTCTATCAGCCTAAATAGTTCAGCCCTGAAAGCCTTGGATTGTGGTGCATAAATATTAACATCTATACATAACAGTATTAATCTGAACATCAAGGATCAATGCATGCCCAGGATAGATATCTAATACTTTAGAGAATTTAATCTCAGTATTCTGAAATAAAATCCCAACCCCTGAACACATAAGATCCCCTATGGACCATAAGGATGGACCCCATCTCCAATCTTTTTGAGCTTGTTGTATATCAAACAGATCATGCAGTCTGGTATCCTGTAAAAAATAGATATTACCACCCCCCTTCCGTAAACTACTAAATGTGATCTGATGTTTCTCTTGTGATTTAATACTATTCACATTAGATGTGGTAAATATCAGCTGAACCATTAAGTGAGTAAGGAGGAGGAAAATAAAATGAATCATAAAGGAATCACATAACAAAAAAAACACCATCATTTATTGTTTTTTTCTTTTCTTCCATTTTACACCTTCCTTAACCTGTACATCACATGCTGTTTCAGTTTGAGAAGATGTTATGGAAGAGACATCTGAATCCTTATCATCTTCTCCATCATCCAAGTCCATCAGGGCATCATAGGAATTCTGTACAGAGGTAGTTAGTAAGCAAGTAGCATTTCCTGCCCCCATTAAATGATTCGTCTGAGTCTCAGATCTTATGACCCTCACAAAAGGGGGATCCGTAGTGTCAGGAGGTTTCATTTGATTTGTACTTGTCATATCATCATGTTGTTCTTCCACAACAATACTTCCAGTATTGTTACCATTTTCTGTACTTTGTACAATGCTTTGTTCCAAATCAGGTGTGATTAGTATATGGCCCAGTACAGGTGGTGCAGTAGTTAAGCCTGCATCCCGAGGCTCAGGGATGGGAGCTTCTTGAAACTTATCTGTAACTGCACACTGAGCATCCCAGCCCTTAGTTTGTTCCCGATGTCTAATTTCCTCTCTGGCTAATAGCACTGTAGGAATAGTAGGGTTCAGGATATCCTGCATTCTTGCTTTCTCCTTGTGTGCATTAGTGACACATAAATCCTGTTCAACTCTTATGGATTGATCTATGCTGTTATGTGAGGCCCATACACAAGTACAAAAGGTGTGGCCTACCTCTTCATATAAATTGCATTTCGGGGGTTATCGACAATGTGCTCCAACATGTCCCAATTCTCCACATAGCCCACAACACTGTTTATCATAGACACTGCTAATGCGTCTCACATCCCCGCACTTATAGCATGCTCTATGCTGGCCTTGATGAAACAACACTCCTCTGTCGCTACCCAAGAAAAAACAGTTGGGCAAGTGCTGATGGACTCCATTGTCTTGACGTAACAATATTTTATACTTCCATCCACCAGTCCACAGGTGTTCTTCATCCAAAATAGGTTCAGAATAACCTTTTACTGTACAACGCTGCTTGAGCCAGTAAGTGATGTCAGCAACGTTCACCCCTTCATTGCGAAAAAGTATGGTTATTATTTTGAAACTGGGCCTTGTCAGGGGTATAGCCAAAAAAGGCTTCCATAGTGGAGTAGATTTTAAAAGACGATATTGTTTCCAAAAGCTGTCTAATCCAGCAGGGTGCTTAAAACTGATATCAAAAATAGTGTCTCCTGGCATGTGGATTAAGGCATAAATCTCATATGCAAAATATTTCATGCTATTCTTTAAAAGTGCTCGGCCTACAAAATTCTGTCGGAATATCAGACATGTCAGCCTCTATCTTAGGCAGAACAGCATTTACGTCTTACTGCAAACTCTGTTAAGCTTCTTGGGTTCTCTGGGAAGAGATGTTGTGCAGCATTAGAATGCCATACATTTGTACTTATCTCATCTACATTTATAGGTGTTGGGGATTCATTTATCAGATTGGCCTTAGTGGGAGAAGGGGGGTCCTTTTGCTCAGAGATTTGTGAATGGAAGTCTCCTTCCAGTAATCTTATGTCATCCATAATATCAGAAGGAATATTCAGGGCTTCATTATTCATTCCAGTAAACCCTGTAGCCTGCCCCGGTGTGATGTTAGCCGACCCAGTTAAAGGAACTTCTAAAACTCTGTCTGATATATTCGTTATAGGAGGGTTGGAGTCATTTACTACTGTCAAGTTAGCATCCCAACCATCATGTACTAGGCTATGCACCCATCCAGCTCCTTGAATAGCTTAGCTACCCAGTCAGGGTCAGTTCCGTCAGTTCGAGCCGCTAGAACAGCATCTATCGTTATGCCTCTCACCCCATACCCCCGTTTACCTTTCTCCTTCTTGCAGTCTTTAGTGCAAGTTAAAACATGGCCTGACGCCTCGGGGAGACTCCTATAGTAAACGTTACCGGTCGCAAAGGGAGAGACAACACCCCTTAACTTTAGGCATTTCTAGAGTATCTATAACCACTTTTTGCATTATCACATTTTCGTCAGCATGTGGACAATTAATCTCACTCTCAGATATTGTAGAAGGTTTTACCTGAGGAGTCAGGTGTCTAAGATCCTGATCCCTGTCATTAGCCGCCATTGGTACAGTTCTTACAGGCTCCGTAACCAACGCCTGACATTGTTTCCCGTCGGCATCACATTGCACCCGGACCTCCTTGTCCTTCACTCTCTGCTGTTCCAACTTCTCCAAGTCAGCGTGCAATTGGTTCTGTCTTTCGGCGAAATTTAATTCTTCCATAAGAAGCTGTTTACGGAGATCCTCCACTGATAAATCACTTCCTATGGATTCCTGGGCAGGCTGCACATCCATCAATTCCGCAGTACCACCTATATTAGTACTTTCCAGCGGTACGTTATTTTCCACGTTTCCCATTATTGTTGAAACAGTCTCAATAGGCATATGGACTGAGGAGGAGACCAGCTCCTCGGCCCTGCTAACGTCTGTCCTCCTCTCCTGCAATGGGAGACTGGCTATCACAGCACCAGTCGCAACGCTCCCTCACACAGAGTAGGGGAATTTCCCCAGTGTCCTGGCCAAATTTCCCACATTCACTAAAAATACCACCAACGGCTTAATTTGGTTCAATTTCAGTTGCTTACCATCTGTATCCCCCGTGCCTCTGAAAAGGGACTTCTAGGCCCAGTGGGCTTACTGGGTCAACAAAATTCAACAAAAAACAACAAATGAAGAGGAAGAATATGCCAACATGGAACTCCTTAGAGAAACACGGTAACCCTATGATCTGTATGATCCACCTTTAGAAAATTAGGAAATGAGTGAAATGCTCCATGAAAGAAATTGCTTTGGCATAGCTTAAGAAACAACAAAAGCAATGCTTAAAGGAAAGCTGTCCTTTGCAGGGGCTCCCTTTTCTCAATAAAGCTAAACTGGAGGGTAAGGTCTGTAGGGGCGGGGCCCCTGCAAAGGACAGCTTTCCTTTAAAACTTAGCGAGCTCATTTTAGTATGCTTAGTTAAAGTAAACATGGTGGACAATGCTTGCATGCACCCCCCTATAGGCCATATTACAGCATAGGAATTGCGACATTTACTTGCATTAATGATTTTGATATAATTAATAGTAGTCTTCCTATATATTGAAAAGATGATGTTGATTAGGTATAGCTTAATAAAAATATATCTCAGTATTTCCCGATATTTACTTAGAAAAAAATATGTTTTAGCTTATCTGAAATAGTTGCTTAGGATAAATACTTTCAGATTTCATCTTGAGATGTTGATTTAGAGAATAACAGCTTTATAAAGTTAAAGATTATTTTATTTTTATTTCAATTGCAGATTAATACCTTTGAGCCAGGAAAGCTCTTTTACAAAGGTTCCATGTCAAGAGGACGAGAGATGAAATTTACATAAACAGGTTACAGAACATTCAGAGTACACAACTGGTTACAGGCTGTACGGGTAAGCAAGCAAATATGCCGATAACAGTGTCAGAAGTGTTACAAGACATCGGAGTGCATTTTGACATTCAAAACTGGTCACATCAAAAAACAGGAAAAGGAGTAAATCAGATAAGAACCACATAGGAAGGTGAGAGCAGCCTGAGGGAACTTTGTCACAGTATAAGGAAAGTGGGGCGAGTGGAAGAACAGGGGTAGGGGGCAGCCCCCAAGAGGCTTTGTCAGGGAAGGGGTGGAGAGAAAGGAGTGGGGAGGAAGGAAGGGGGAGGTAAGAAGAAGGGTGATAAGTTATGACGTGATTAGTCACAGGTATTTATTAATTGCATTCACGTTGGTTCTTTTGGGCCAGAAGGGTTAGCAATTCTCTTTTATAGGGTCCAATTTCTGTGTGTTCCAGGGTGGTGGGAGGGAACTCATTGAACCAGGTGGGCCCACAGTAGGAGAGAGAACGCTGTGCAAGGCTGGTTCTTTTGAGAGGGACATGGAGCACACCCTTAGCCAAACCCCTGGTAACTTTTGAGGAGTTGGAGCGCTGGGACAGAGCTGCGGTGGAGTAGGGCGTGAGTCCAAGGAGGGCTTTTTTGCCTATTAGGCAAGCCTGATACTTTGCTCTTAGGTGTAAGGGAAGCCAACCAGTAGAGGGCGCAGGTATGGGTTCGGTGTTTAGCCCCCAGGACCAGGTGTCAAGCCTTGTTGAGTAGTACGTTTACTCGATTTAGGGCTGAGTCTGTGGCAGCACTGTAGATGACGAGGGCATAGTCAATGACCAACAGAATGGAGCTTCGAGTGACTAGGCTTAGAGCCTCAGGGGTCATGGCTTGCCTATGCCTATAGAGGATTCCTAACCTAATATTAGCGGATTTGACTACATGGTCCATATGGTGCACGAAAGAGAGGGTGTCATCAATATGTACCCTGAGATATTTAAAGGTGGAGACTTGTTCAATACCATCCCCTTTCTGGCTATAGATAGTCAGGTGTTCAGTATTCCTTTTGGCATGTGGCAAAGTTAGGTACATCATTTTTTTTTTTTTATAATTTATAAGGAGTCTGTTGTGGGTGAACCAGTTCTCGAGCACAGCAAAGCAATGCTGTAGGTTTTGTGCTATTTCTGATGTGTGGCTGCCAGGCACTGAGATAACTGCATCATCTGCACATAGCAGCATTTTAGTGGGACAGGCATTGGGAAGGGTGTTAATAAAGAGGCCGAAGAGAAGTGGTCCTAAGATCGAGCCTTGGGGAACCCCAAGGGTTACCTTTTTAAGTTCGGAGGTTACACCCCCTATCCTTACACACTGTGTCCTATGTGAAAGGTAGCTGTTAAGCCAAGAGATGGAATCTACTGACAGTCCCAGGGTCCTCAAGTGTCTGAGCAGGATTTGGTGGTTGACTGTGTCAAAGGCTTTGGTGAGGTCTATAAATACAGAACCCACCGTCTTTCCCGTGTCAAGGGCTTCGTAGATGTGAGAGGTATAGTCGATTAAAGCTGTGATGGTGCTGTGTCCAACACGAAACCCGTGCTGCTGCGGGCAGAGCAGATTGTACTTGTTTAAGTATTCCATTAGCTGGTCTAAAACAACCCTTTCCAACGCTTTAGATGGAGGTGGTAGTACTGAGATTGGGCGGTAGTTTCCCAGGTTAGTTCTGTCCCCATTTTTTAAACACTGGGGTGACCAAGGCAGTCTTCCACCTATCTGGGAAGATTCCAGTGCACAAGGAGATGTTGAAAAGTATGGTTAGTGGAGAGGAAAGTTCGTCCAATGCTACAGCTAGCAACTTCATGTCTACTGAGTCAGTCCCGACCCTGGTTTTGTTTAGGATTTTTTTGACACATTTAATGGTCTGGGCCCTTGTTATTTGCCTAAAGTAGAATGGTGGCTGGCCTGGTTTAGGGAAGAGAGGAGGGTTATGGTCGATGGAATCCATTGCTGGTGGGGTATGGAGAAATTCGGGGGGGGGTACAGAGCTGGGGTCTATGAAGGCATTACTGAAGACATAGGTTGCTGTAACAGGCCAGATGTGGTTACTATGAGATCCGGTGGAGCTCTGGATTCTTTGCCAGTGAGTGACTTAATGGTATTCCAGAATTCCCTGCCATTGCTCCAGTTTCTCTTAAGTTATTCTCTATAGTAGGTAGCATTGGCATTTCTTACTTGGCTAGTGCACTTATTCCTAGCCTCTCTTGAAAGCAGCAATGTCAGTTTGCCTGCCTGTCTCCCAGGCAATATGCCAGAGGTTGTCCCGTTGTTTCATCTGGGCAGTTAGAGGGCCAGTGAGCAAGGGGTTCAAGGCTTCTTTTATTTTGACAGTTCTGACGGGCAAATATGTCACAAGCCTTGTTAAAGGTTGATATGAGGTAGTCAAGGGCTTTATTAGCATTGCTGCAGCCAGTTAAGGGGGACCAGTCTGCTTCCTTCAAATACCTCTTAAAATTGCCCTCAAGCCCCTTTTTGATGTAGCAGTTTTTGGAGACCGGGGGGGGGTGTCTTTAGGGGTCTTATTAGTCCAGGAGCAGTGTACTGGTGAGTGGTCACTTAAGGTGTCGGGCAGGACAGTAACATTTTTGATATGCTCAGGGTTGGTGGCAAGAAGCCAGTCTATGAGCGAGCATGTGCCAGTGCGGTAGTTCAGCCTTATTGCCTGCGTGACCATCTGAGTGAGATACAGGCCATGGATCCGGCCTCTCGTGGTAACAGAATCCTGGGCAAGCCAGTTTGTGTTAAAGTCCCCTAGGATGACCTGCTCGCAGTCTTTATTGAACTTGCTAAGGTGGTAGAAGAATAGATCAAGCCCTGGTTTTGGGAGAGCAAGCCGATGCACAGAGGCACAGAGGAAGAGGTAGTGGATGTTCCACTGCTAGCTGCTGGAGTAACGGGAGCCGAATCTGATGAAGCCAAAAAGAGGCAATGAGGATCATTGTGTCCCCTTCCATCTGTAGCTCGATTAGTACCCTTTGAAGCAGCAGGAAGGGAGGGAAAGCATACAGAAACTTCCCCTTTCCAGGAGGGGGACAATGTGTCTCACCAGAAAACTCCAGACCCTGGATCTAGTGAGGAAAAACATGGCAGTTTTGTGTTGAGAGGAGATGCAAAAAGGAAAAGGTCCAACTCTGGATGACCCCATTTGTTGAAGAGGTCTTCAACGACTGAGGACAGAAGCTCCCACTCGAGCATCATTGACTTTGCTCAACTTAGATTATCCACCAGGACGTTTTGGATGCCTGGGACATGGATGGCTGACAGCTCTAGACCATGGTCCAGAGCCCAATACCAGACTCTCATCACCTCCCTGCAGAAAAAGAGGTGTGAAAGAACAAAGGGGCACAATTTGAAGATAGATCGGGGGCAGCTCAGATGTAATGTAAGGAAGTATTTTTTCACAGAGAGGGTTGTGGATGCATAGAACAGCCTTCCGGAGGAGGTTGTGGAGTCAAAAGCTGGTGGAATTCAAGAATGCATGGGACAGTCATAAGGCAATTCTAGGGGGTGGGGGTAGGAATAAGTAGGCTGTTGGTTAACTAGGATCTGCAGCTTATCCATTAGGTAGGGAACTGGGCAGACTGGGTGGGCCAAGCAGTCCTTATCTGCCGTCAAATTCTATGTTTCTATAAAGACTTGCTTGCCGGGGGCTATGTAGACAGCGGTGAGAGACATTGCTTTGCCTTGTCATTCTATGGATAGCTTGATGGAGAGAAGCTGGGCTTCAATAGTGTTTACACTGAGTGGCATAACCTGGCCACTTATTTTGTTACTCAGATAGACCAACCCCCCCCCCCCACACTTGGCTTATCTATCTAGCTGGAAGGAGGCGTATCCATCAAGTGAGATGGAGGAATCAGGTATTTTCTGAGACAGCCACGTTTCGGTGAGCAAGATAATGTCCGGTTTGTGGACAGCAACCCATGCCTGGAATTGGGGTAGTTTGGGTAGGAGACTCACAATATTAATTGATACAATTTTTAGGCATCTGTTGGTTGTGAGGTACCCAGTGCCAGGAGGTCCAGGATTGGGGTGAATATTCCCGGAAATCAGTAACAGTATAATGATCACCCTGGGGAGGTAGCGCTTCCACCATGTTTTAATGCTCTGGGACTTTCCGCACCTTATATTGTCCTGGTTTGGTATCTGCTGTTTAGTGGTATATGTGCACATCAGGGCCATGGCACCCTCTGGAGTTAAGGGGGGTGACTGGTTCATTCTTTCTTGGAAAGTGAACCCCCAGGGGTTGCTGGATGCAGGATCCTGGTTCTCCAATGTACCATATTTGTTAGCTACAGTGCTAATTAGTGAATGCATGGCACTAGGCTTGGGGCTCAGTAGGTTTGCCATTAGTAATTCCGGACGGGGGGGAAGGATGAGTAAGGCCAGATGATAAGTGTGCCAGGGGAAATAATATTCTAAAAGCACAGTTTTAAACATGGTGTCAGTATTTGGAAGACCCTTTAAGAGAGGGGGGAGAGATTCTGAAGGAATATCAGCCAAGGAACACTGTGACAGTAGTTATCGGCTAAACAATGGAATAAGTCTAGGGGAGGTGGGGTGGAAGGGCAGATTAAATTAGCACAAGGGAATGAGGGAGGAAAATTTATGTTTAACAGTATGGTGTGAGCAGAGACATGAGGTTCTTGCTCGCAGCAGCGCTATCTGTACATGGCAGGGAGCTGAGCAGCCTCTAGTGGCGAACTTCTATAGGCTGCAAATGGAGAAATGGACTGACTGGTTCAGCCAGCAGCTGAGTCCCTATAAAAGCGCGTGGTGGCCACCTATTTTGCCCTCAACAGGTCCACGGATGTTTCACTACTCGGGGCTGCGCGGTCACTAGCTGCATACCTTTGCTGTCGATTTTGTTCCGGGGGTGGGGGAGGGCGAGATCACCATAGCCCTCTCAACCTCTGAGTGAGGGACCCTCCATTGGTCGAGCCCTACAAGCTGTGGAGAACAGGAGAGGAAGTAAGAATATATATAGGCAAATGCCAGACAATGGGGGGAGGGGGATGGTAAGCACAGGCTAGCTGGGGCGAACAAAGATGGGCTCTCAAATTACAGCTGAGAAACAAACTGGACTGGGATGTTAAACTACAAGTAAAGGTTACCTTTCAAATCCAAATAATTCTGGCATCAGAACATCACTGAGAGCCTAAAGAATTATTTAAACAGGGCAATCTGGTCAGGGCTAAATAACAGCTTACTGCAAGTAAATCTTCGGCTAGAGAGCAATTAAAGTATCAGCAGTTGTTGGCTAAACACAGCTCTTTACATGATATTGGGAGTGCCATTCAGAATAAAGTAAAAGGAGGCACGCAATCACTAGGCTGTAAGAAAATTGACTAACAGTAATCTTCTGCTTAAATTCCATTACAGTAACAGCAGGTTGTAGCTAAACACCGCTTCTTACAAGAACACAAAGTACCAGTTGGAAAAGTGGGCCTACCCGGTCATCAAAATTCAATAAATAAATAAATACATTAAAATTTTAAGACAAGCAGTCACGATGCTGTAAATGCAGAGACCATCTTCACATGTACCCCGACTGCAGTCAGTCCTGGCATAAATTTAAATTTAGAAAATGGCGCCACTTTGCCCTCAACAGGTCCACATATGTTTCACTGCTCGGGGCTGCATGGCCACTAGCTGCATACCTTTGCTTCCGATTTTGTTCCGGGGGGATAGGGGAAGGCAAGATCACCATAGTCCTCTCGACCTCTGCGTGTGGGACCCTCCGTCGGTCGGTCCCTACGAGCTGTGTTTGGATCCATGATTCTCGTAAGTTCATATTACTACACTTTGACAGGTCCTTAAGTGCCACATCTTTTTACGGCACACCAACGTTATGGCAGTGCTGCCTCGCAAAGGGGGGGGATGTAGGCACAATAGCGCCATAAGCCACCAGACCCTGGCAAAGCATAAAAAGGAGTATTCACCTTAATCTCAGCTGCCATTAATGTACCTTAAAAGAACTGGTCATAAAAACATTTCCTTTTAAACCAAGCAGAGCTGCAGAGGCTTAACCCAGGTATATGGAACTCACCTCAGCACCCAGAAATCATGGAACAATCTACATTAAACAATATGCTTTAAGCTTGCTAACTTAAAGGACATTTAAAATGCCAACTGAATAAATTCATTAGACTCGGACATTGTACAAGGAGCAGACAGCTTCAAAAGTACTTTAAAATGAAAACCCAGCACTTCTGAGGTAAAAAAAATTTGAGGTAATCTGTTACTATCTGTCATCACTCCCAGTACTGTACAGCACTTGTAAATTAATTTGTATCGTTATTCATCTTTATTTTGTGTTACCCAGATAATCTGCCTGTAGCTCATGACTGTAAACTGTTATGTATTTTTACTTTTATTTCATTGTAATTATTTTTATTGTATTTTATTTTTTTTTTACTACTGTACCTTACATTATGTATTTTCACTTGCACAGCCTATCTTGTATACCCCCTTTCCCTATCTCACAGGACACATCAGGAAACGAGCTGTTACAAGCTGAGTATGTCTCTCTTGGTGAAACTTTTGAAATAAACAACCAAACTAGGCATCAAAGCGATTTGGTCTCAAAGTCTAGATCCATTGACAGCGATGAGGTATAAAGTCCCTGCCACTTCAGGGTATTGAGTGACAAGTGACAACTGAACTCGAGGGTACCCTTCTCACTGTCACTAAGCTCCCCTCACTGGACTCACTAAGTCAGGGCTAGTACAGATGAGTAGGCTCTGGGTCTGGCATTCTGGCAACAAAGCCCCTGCCCTCTAGTGGCAGGAGGGGGTTGATACACTGATATTGTCTCTGCCTCCACAACCAGGTAGACAGAATGAGAAGGACCTGCAGAACCTTGAAGAATGGTCAGGGGTTTGGCAGTTGAAATTCAGTGCAAAGAAGTGCAAGATAATGCATATGGGGCACAAAAACCCTGGCACAATATATCAGTTGGGGGGTGAGGATATAGCATGCACCAAGCAGGAAAGGGATCTTGGGGTTATCATCTCTGATGACCTCAAGGTAGGGAAACAGTGCGACAAGGCAGCAGGTAAAGCAAATAGGATACTGGGATGCATAGGCAGGGGCATCACCAGCAGGAAAAGGAGGTCATAATTCCACTATACAAGACACTAGTGAGGCCCCACCTGGAGTACAGTGTACAGTTCTGAGACCTTACCTACGTAAGGACATAGACAGGGTAGAGAAGGTCCAGAGGAGGGCAACAAAGATGGTGCATGGATTGCATCACAAGTCCTATGAGGACAGGTTGAAGGAACTGAACATGTACTCCTGGAGGAGAGGAAGGAGAGAGGGATATGATAGACATACAAGTATCTTACAGGAGGAACAGGGTGCAGGAATACACTATTTTAAGCGAAAAAGATGTTCCAGGACTAGAGGGCATGGGATGAAGTTGGAGGGAGGACGATTCAGAGGAAGCGTGAGGAAGAATTTCTTCACAGAACAGGTGGTGGACAAGTGGAACACCCTGCCAGAGGAAGTGGTGGGGGCTGAAACAATCACGGGACTTAAGAATGCATGAGATAGACATAAAGGAATTCTGGAGGTCAGGGATAAGGGGCAACAGACTTCTAGGAAAACACGAACTGAACTTACAAGCTCAAATGGGCAGACTGGGAGGGCCATAGGCCCTTATCTGCCGACACTGTCTATGTATCTGTGTATCTATAACCTAGTCTGAAAGTTTCTTCCATACAGTCACCACCTTACCTTATTTAAACGCAATTAGCATAGGTGGGTACGTAATTGCTCACAGCTGGGGCGGGGGATCAAGGGGGACTTCAACATCATGGGGAGGAGGGAACATAAGGATCAGGGATCAGAAGCAGTTGCAGGAGGGGGTATGAAAGTCACGAAGAAGGTATTTGATTTAGGTGAAGGATGAGGCTGAGTAGATAGGGGAAGGGAGGACCAGAACATAGGAAAGTGATATGAGAAGGCAGTTTGGCCCACTGAAGTATTCCTGGAGAGGAAGGGAGGAGAGGAGGGGGACAGAATGGGAAACAGTGTTCTGGGGGAGTAGGAGGAAGGGGGCAAGAAGGAGGGCAGAAAGGTCGGGGGGAGAGCCAAGCCAGAGTTTGGAGGTGGAGATGGCGCAGTGGAGTCTGGCATTAAGGGAAGGGAGGAAGAGGGAGGAGTAGAGAGAACAATGGTTTGTACGAGTGGGGCAGTTCAAGGCAAAATGGCAGAAAGACTGAAAGAGGGGTCCAGTCTGGCAAGGGTGGACTAAGCAGCAGCGCTGTAGACATTGTCACCATAATCGAAGATAGGGAGGATCATCTTCATGACTAGGGTGGTTGACGCACTCAGCCTGTGGCCTCGTGCATATATCAGAGCATGACCGCACACCTAAGAGTGGGTTATCTATTACACACACACACACACACACATACATACATACATATATATATATATATATATATATATATATATATATATATATATATTATAGTAGCAGTAGTGCTACCATAGTTAGGGTTGAGGAGCCATTTACATGTTAAACCCAAAATTTTGCACCTTAATAACTTTGCAACCGTTAGACGGATTTGCCTGAAATTTGGAATACATGATCAAGAACCATATGCCTTGGGATCTGCCAAGTTTTGTACCGATCGGATACACGGCTGCAGAGTTATTAAGCATGATCTGCGTGTGCGTTTACGCTTTTTCTGGAATTCTACGGTCGCGCCTACAGGTCGCACGGTTTGCGTGACTGGCCCGAAATCTTCAGGGAACATGCGGCCCGGGTCCCCGATGCCTTTCAAAGATTTCATGAAAAAATATTAAACTGTTCAAAAGTTATGGCAGTCCAAACTTCTGTTTTTTTCCCATAGGATAACATTACAGCGTTCGCCGCGCCTTTGAGGGCCCGTATCTCAAAAACGGTGCGCGATACGGAGTTTCTGTCAAAAAATTATAGCCCCCATATATAACTAGCCAGGAAAGTGATAATATATATGACTTTTAAATTTTTTTTCTATGTCGTACGGTTACTGAGATATAAGCAATTTACTATTACAAGTACTGATTTTTGTGATCCGAGAGTCATTATTTTGCACACATTCTTTCTACTCACTGTCTTTCTCTATACAGCTTTTGGGGAAAACCAGCCTGTGCACTTACATTACTCTTACCATTACCGTTGCTTGTGGTCCGCACCGTTTCACTTACCGTTTCACGCTACGCCAAGCCAAGCACTCTTTGTGCTTTCAATTGGCGTGTTATGCTTCCGTTGTTTTTAACATTTCTGTCTACAGTACTGTTCCTCTTTCTGTTTTGCTTTAAGGCCACCATGCACATTACGATTTGCGCTTATGGGCACAATGTTACAATGCGACAAGACATCACCCTCAGCCCCCGCCATTGCATTACATTCACTATTTCTCATTATCATTCTCAAAGAAAGGGAAATTAGAGGCAAAATACTTCGTTTAATGCATCAGTTAGGGTTGTTCCACAGCAACAAAAGCGAGAGATTCGATGTTAGGGTTGAAACCCTTTGTACCTCTCCAACCCACCCCCAACTGGAATCGGGGTGTGCAATGGGGTCATCGGTCCTAACTGTCGCCCATTCTCCTATTCCTCAGCTTCTTTCCACATGTGATGGGGTGACACTTAGGGCCGATGACCCCAATGCGCACCCCGATTCCAGTTGGGGGGGTGGGCTGGAGGGGCGCAAAGGGGGTTTCAACCCTAACTTTGAAAATATATATTATGGCAGCACGGTAGTGCTACCATAGTTAGGGTTGAGGAGCCATTTACATGTTAAACCCAAAATGTTGCACCTTAATAACTTTGCAACCGTTTGATGGATTTGCCTGAAATTTTGAATACACAATCAAGAACCATACACCTTGGGATCTGCCAAGTTTCGTACCAGTCGGATACACAGCTGCGGAGTCATTGAAGCGATGCGCGTAAAGCGCACGCTTTTTTCTGGAATTCTCACGTGTCACGCTTCACAGGTCGCAGTCGTCTATGCGACTGGCCCAAAATCTTCAGGGAATGTGCTGCCGGGTCCCTAATGTGCCTTTTGAAGATTTTGTGAAAAATATTAAACGGTTCAAAGTTATTCAAAAACAATTTCCATTATAAGTCAATGGGGAAAGTTAACAAAAGTTCACAGTGTTGCAAATGCATTTTTACTTTCGCAAATGGCCCTTACTTTTCGCAGAACCGCCCATCTTGTTTCAGTTAGTGATCAGAAAAACGCCCATTTAAATTTGGGACCTCTAGCAATCTAATTCTTTTGTATTCACCTAGTCGGAGCCTGAGGATGCTAGCCATGTCTTTATTTTGGGGTAAAACACCCCAGAAATATTTTTCAAATTTCTGAAAAAGTACTTTTGCAACCACTTCTTGCTCACGAAAGTGTTTAAATTTTTGTAAAAGCTTTAAATTGCGACAGTACTTTTCTAGGCTGTGGGGAAATGACAGCAATTTTGGCACCCCGTTGCAAAAGAACGGTTCGGAGTTTTGGGCTGAAATTTGGAAGGAACGCAGCCGACATCTCACAGATGTGCCTTTCAGTGTTGTGTTGAAAAAATATTACACAACAGAAAAGTTACGGCACTCCAAAGTTGACGTTTTTTTCCCATAGGATAACATTATGGCGCCCGACGCATTACAGGAATCCTTTGGCACCCTGTTGCAAAATAACGGTTTGGTCTTTTTTCCTGAAATTTGGAAGGAAGACAGCAAACAGCCCACAGATGTGCCTTTCAGTGGTTTGGTGAAAAAATATTACGGGGAGGCAAAGTTATGGCACTCCGAATTTCTCTTTTTTTCCCATAGGATAACATTACGGCGTTCACTGCGCCTTTCAGGGCCCGTATATCGGAAACGGTGCGAGATACGGACTTTTCGTCGGAAAAATACTGAGCCCCCTTATGGGCCAGGACAGTCGAAAATCATATGACTTTTACATTTTTTTTCTGCGTCGTACGGTTCCTGAGATATAACCTATTTAGTATTCCAAGTCCTCATTTTCTGCTCCGATACCCATTATTATGCATACATTCTTTGTACTCACTGTCTTTCTCTATGCAGCTTCTGGGAAACCAGCCTGTGCACATTACTGTTACCGCTGCTCTTTCCGCTTGTCAGTTCCATACCCGTTTACTTACCGCTGACGCTTCACGCCACCATGTGAGTTATCCTTTATGCTTTCATTTGCGCTATGCTTTCTGTTATTTTTTGCCATTTGTGTTACATAGTATGTTACTTTTTCTGTTTCACTTCGTCACCATGCCCATTGACATTTCCTTTTGCAGGCACCATGTTACTATAGCGACAACACATCACGTGGCACACCGTTCCGTCCGCTCACCGTGTGCGTTACCTTTCTGTTCTCATTTGCACTTGCGCTACCATGTGCGCCTAACAATGTTAATGCTTCTGTTTGGCGTTGGTTGTTCCTGTTACTATGCTACAAGACATCGTGTGGCGGAGCGTGGGGTCAGTCACTGCATTACATATCTACTATTTTCTCGTTATCATTCTCAAAAGAAGAGAAATTAGAGGCAAAACTCTGTTTAATGCATTAGTTAGGGGTTGTTCCACAGATAAGCGTGAGGAAATTTCAAAGAAGGAAAACCCCTTGACCCCCGCCCACCCCCAACCAGCACTGGGGTGCGCATTGGGGTCAGTCTCTAACTCTACCTCATTCTCCTGTACTTCTGCTGCTTTACACATGTGATGGGGGAGAGTTAGGCTGACGACTCAATGCACACCCCAATGCCGGGTTGGGGGTGTGCGGTCCAAAGGGGTTTTCAACCCCTAACACCGAATTTCTCACTTTTGTCACTGTGGAACAACCCTAACTAATGCATTAAACAGAGTTTTTTTGTTCTAATATATATATATATATATATATATATATATATATATATACACACACATACACACACACACACACACACACATATACACACACTGCCGTAAGCCCGTCATCGCCTCCCCCAACTGACTGGCTGCATTTATCCTTGAATCAGCTGAAAATCCCTTACCTCCAGCATACAGTAGTAACCCCCACCTGACCATCAAAGAGCATGTGAACAAGCTGAAATGGAAAAAGAGTACTCCTACCTGAACTCCAAACTGAGTGAGCGAGCAGATAACTGTTAGTGAGTTAGACTCTGAGGTGTTTAAAAAATATTTATTTCATTATAAAACAGAAAAGGAATACAACAAACAATAAAATATCTATCTTATAAAACAGCAAAATTGTTTTTTAGAGGGGTAAAAGTGCAGGTGTGCAGCTGCGCTTTGATATACGCATGGTCACATGATGTGTTTTATACAAACAGAAGTTTGAATTTGGAGCAACTAGATTCATCCAGTTTATAAATAAATAAATAATATATATATATATATATATACATATAGTATATATAAATAAACACAAAATCAGGGTAGTCTGCAGTGCACTACTAAAGTTAAGGATGGGGATCCGATCCATTGTCGCCTGCGGGTAATGGGCCAGGTGGGTAGACAGCCGGCCAGTCAGCACAGCAGCTACAGATGAAAGGGAGATGACAACTCACTGGTCACTTCAAGACTTCGACAGGAGATGAGATTCATTCACTCAGAACTTGGTGAGTCAAGAAAGAGAAAGTCTCACCTCCACAGTCACTTGAGTCAGGGGTCAAACTATGCTCTAAGAGCGAGCTTCTAGTTTTAACTGCTCTTCTTTGCTTTGCTAACCTTCCATTCCGTTTACATAGAAATAATAAAAGTTGACGGCAGATAGGGACCGCAAGGCCCATCCAGTCTGCCCATTTTTTTTCTACCCTATGAATGTGCTGTAGGCCTTTACTCTGTCAATGGCCTATCTGTTCATACTCATCTATATTGCTCCCTTATGCCTATCCCTGAGGTGGGCCGTTCCATGCATCCACCACCCTTTCTGTGAAAAAGAACTTTCTCACATTACCCCTTAATCAGCCTTCCTCTAATCTCATGCTGTGTTCTCTTGTCCTGCTATTTTTCTTATATTGAAACATGTTAGACTCTTTCACCTTGTTAATGCCCTTAAGATGTTTGAATGTTTCGATCTTATCACCTCTCTCCCTCCTTTGTGCTAGGGTATACATATTGAGCTCCATTAATCTGTCCTCATATGTTTTCTGATGCAGTCCCTGCACCATTTTGGTTGCCCTTCTCTGGACTGCCTCCATTTTGTTAATGTCCTTGTGCAGGTGCAGCCTCCAGTACTGCACGCAGTACTCCAGGTGGGGCCTAACCAGTGTCTTGTAAAGAGGGATTATTACCTCCCTTTTAAGACTTGTGATACCCCTACTAATACACCCCAGCATCCCCTCTAGCCTTATCTACTGCTTTAGTGATCTGCTAGGATGATTTCAGGTCACCTGTGATGATGATGCCCAAATCTCTTTCTTCTCTTCTGATTGCCAGCAACTCCCCTCCCAACCTATAGGTAGCTTCAGGGTTTCTCTTCCTTATGTGCATGCTCTTACACTTCTTTGTGTTAAACCCCAGTTGCCACTCTTCAGATCATTTTGCCAGTTTTTCCAGATCTCTTCTCGTTCTGCCCACCCCATCTGGATCATCTGCTCTGTTGCAGATCTTGGTGTCATCTGCAAACAGGCAAACCTTGCCCTCCAGTGCATCTGCAATGTCACTGATGAAGATATTGAAGAGGACTGGCCCTAGGACTGATCCCTGAGGTACCCCACTTGTGACTTGCATCTCTTCTGACTGTATACCGTTTACCACCACTCTCTATTTTCTGCCTGCCAATCAGTTTGCCACCCAGCTGACCAACCTCTGACCCACCCCGAGCCTACCCAGCTTATTAATCAATCATTCAATCAGTGTTGGAGGCATTGTTAGAAAATCTTATTCAGGCCGTTGTCTTGCTTTGTGCACTTTAACTCATTACACAATTTTCACTACATACTGTATGCATGAGACCTTGTAATTCCTATCTGGAGGCAATTTAAAGTAGCATTCTTTCTAGAATAACCTTGACTAACACCAGTACACAATTCCTTGGTACTAATAATCTTTGCTAGCATGTAAACAATATTTCACTGCAGTTCATCTATGCATATATCTATAATCAGGATTCTTTAAAGACACATATTCAAGCACATCGAGTCAATGAAGTTTATACTCTGCCAACTTTTCAGAGAGTAACTTGTCTCCCCTTCCGTCTGGAGATTTGAAGTATCTTGGATGGCTGTATGGAGAAGATTTCTTCCTTGCTCTCTGAATTCTTTTCTCTTCGAAGATGGCAAAAAAAAAATAATCAATTATCAGAGACATGGATGCATAAATCAAAAATCTGAGTAACAGATCTTTGGTGTTAGTACATTAAACGCAGCCACTGCCGAAGCAAAAAGCCCCTGAAACTATGACCAACACAGCAACTGCAGTTAAGGGGCTCATCTCAGAAAATGAGATTCTGCGTCTCCGACTAGAGCACCTGGAGAATGGTGTAAGGATGGGACATGCTTATTAGGCACAGTTGACGGCTCGTGGGGGGTGGGGGGGGAGAGACTTAGGAGCGTTCATCAGATTTTTGTTGTGGCAAGCATTGGGATTACAAACAGAAGAACAAAATTCTGAAACCATACCGAATAACAACGTGATGAAAGCCCAACACCACAGATCAACTGAGAAATATCATCACAGCGGCATCCGGGTCCACACATTAAGGGCAAGATTCTCAGAGAAATTAAAAAGACAGACAATGTACAGCAGATGATGGCTCACAGCTTTACTTCTTCCCTGACCTGACCTATGCCACCAGGCAATGTTGAAAAAGCTTTGATGCAGTACGGGTAGGACTGCAAGCTCTAGAGGTCAGTCATACGCTCCAGTTCCTGCCCAGAATGTGCATCACACACGCACATAAAACCTTCCTGTACACAGATCCCACAGAAGAGGGGAAATGCCTAGTGGTGATTAAAATTGACTTTGCCAGAGCAGACACCACTTAAACCAATGAGGGGGAGGACTGAATATGTATGCCCTAAGACACATTAATTTCAGTGTGTGTGTGTGTGTGGGGGGGTCATCACCTTAATGATGTCTCTTAATTATAAGTTATTCAGGGGAATTGAGGGGTAACGGGGCTGCAAATGTGGTATTAAGCTCAATGGTGGATGTGGGGAACAGCTAATTCAAAAATAATAAATTCAGATTGAACCACACTTTGGGTGGAAGGTTTCTCTTTGCCTGCAAGACCTTTGAGCGGGTCAAGATGGCTTCTACGATGTGGCAAAATGAAGCACGTTATGTGCACATCTGAGCCAGTTTTCCAATACATAGCTATGTATACTCTCCCACAGTCAGTACTTGCAAGTTCTTTCAATGAGTGTTTTTCTCCGGGTGGTTTTCGAAAACCCAGCTCAGTTGCTCACAAGAATTAAAAATATCTGCCTCTGAATTTTCTCTAACCATGGGTGGAGACTAATACCTAGCAAACGTTTTAGCAAATATGTCTTTGCAAATCGTAACTTTACAATGAAGCAATGTGCATACCCTGATAGGTTAGGGGAATGTTGAAATGTTTAATGATGTTTATAACTGCCTTTATGCAAGTTGTCTGATTAAGCAGTTAGTTACTTCCCACATGTTTTACTTTTAAGCTTTGCCATTTTTGTTTATGGTATCTATGTGAACTCTTAACATCACAGAGGAGTGAAGTATAATGTGCTGGGAGCACAATATAAACTCCTTGGAACTGTTTATTCCAAGTCATTGTCCACGGTCACTGCTGCACCAGGTAATTCTGGTACTAATCTTTCTAATATCTTGTCCTACCTTCTGGTAGCTCAAGTAACATGAAAGTGACTTAACCCTCGAAAGATGTAACACAGGAAGAAACATGAATTCAGTGCCCTGTCACAAGATTGCTATACTTAATTTTTGTACATGAAACCATGACTTTTTCATATATACTTAATATATATTGTAAGATGCACGCAATGAAAGAATGACAGTGAATTTAAACCACACCTATACCAGTTTTGAACTCAGTTGGAGGCATTGGGTCATGTATATTATGGATAAATAACCAGACTTTGTGCCGTTAATGTAACACAGACAACAAAGTTCATGTGAATGAGACTTTACTGTTGTTTCTAAATTTTCTAATTTCTTTCCTTCCTACTATGTTGTAAACAGTTAAGTGATGTGGACCCATGTTCACTGATAAATCGACTGCCTTCCATACTCTGTGGGGAAAGAAGCAACATAAGATGAGGAGAACCTTTTTAATGTCTTGTAAGCCATATCCTATCAGCTCAAAATGCAAGTGTGCAATGTACTGTCATGTTGCTTGCTGCAACTTTAAATAACTAATGACAGAATTTTGCAGTAACAAAAAAAAAAAAAGTAAGTAAGTAAGGCTTTATTTATATTTTGGCGCCTAATCCCGGAGGCTCTGGGGGCCATTACAGATAAAAACAGGGTTCATGGCAGCCATTAACAATGCAGTTACAATTACTAAAACAATAACATATAAAATCAATTTAAAAACTATCTGAAAACGCTCTGTTAAAAAGATAGTTAGAAAGTTAATAAAAATAAATAGACTTTCTAGTCTTCCCTTGTACATTTTGCCTTGTTGTCCATGGATCATGTTTGTCTCCCGTCTCTGCATAGTCTCTATTCTATCCATATCCTTCCTTAGAGATAGATCCCAGAACTGTTCCTAGTACTCCAAGTGTGGCCTGACAAGTGATCAATACAGAAGCAGTATCAGCACCCTCCTTCTGCTAGTCATCCCTCTCCTTATATGCCTCAGAATCTTGTTAGCCTTCCTCTATACCTTACTGCATTGAGAAGATGGTTTTAGGTTATTTCTTATCATCTGCCCAAGTCTCTCTCCTCCTCTGTGCTATCTTTTGACATTCCACCAATATAATAAATTGTCCCCAGATGTTTCACCCCTACATGTGTACTGTATGTATCACATTGCACTTCTTGCAACTGAATTCTGTTGACCAAATACTGGACCATTTCTCTAGTCCTAGCACATCCTCTCATGTTATTAAATCCTTCTTCACTGCCAACCCTTCAACAGAGCTTTGTATCATCTGTGATTGCAAACAGACTTACCTTGCCCTGAAAGCCCTCATATATGTCACAAATATACATACTGAACAGTAGTGGTCCCAAGACCACACCCTGAGGTACTCCACTACTGTCCTGTCTTCAGAGAATATTAGTCCATCACTTTTTGATCCAATCAGTTATTCCATTTCCTAGCCCTAGCTGGCTTATCGTCCTAACTTGCGTCATATTTGGTACAGAATCACATGCCTTGCTAAAATCTAGGTATAGCACGTACGTTACCTGACCCTTGTCTGCCATTTGTGTTACTACGCTAAAAAAAGTCTATTAAGTTGTTCCAACCAAGCCAGCCCTTGGTGAATCCATGCAGCTTCCCACCCATTAATTTGTTTTCCTTCAAGAATCTGATTATCTCCTCCCTGATCAAGGTCTCCAAATGTTTTCCTACTACCAACATCAGGCTCACTGGCCTTTAGTTACCAGCCTTTTCCCTATCATCCCTTCATGCAGTAGAACCACACTGGCCACACACCAATCCAAAGGTACTACCCCTGCTGCTATTGATAAAGGATTAAATGGGGAACAGTCAGCGCTAAGAGCCTCACACCAAAGTGTGGGACTGGTCCCAAATTGCATTTTGTGTGCAGAGACTTTTTTTTTCACTTATTGTTTAACTGCAGTATGGTAGACTGTATCAGACTAATTGTGTTGACTTGCAAACTGACATTTTTTGTAACTACAAATCCCAGAAGCCCCTGAAGCTGAGATCAGAGGAAGGCTGCAGCAATGGGAGAAAGATTAGGGCTATAAAAGCTCTTTGCACTGCAGGTTATTAAACACCCCAATTTTGCAGCCCTCCTCTGATGTCAGCTGCAAGAGATTCTTGGATTTGCAGTTAAAGACAATGTCAACAAAATTTGTCTGATGCAATCTGCTATACTGCAGTAAACAGTAACAAAAAAAAAAGTTTCTGCACACAAAGTGCAAACTGGAATAATACTGCTGACTGTTCCCCTTTAATAGCAGTTCTATCAGCACCTGCTTTGTTTCCTTTAACACTTACTCTAGGAAGAATCCAGTTATGGCCTGGTGAATTACTGATTTTTAAGTTTCCCTTTAGTACCCTGTGTAATTCCACCCATCTCAAATTAGTCCCATGTATCACCCATGAATTTCCTCCTGCTGCCTGGGAGTGGGCCTGCTTTCCTGACTGCAAACACCAAACATAAATATTCTTCTTGTATTCTTTTTTTTTCCCTCAACTCTTTTTATGCTCTCTGCTGCAGGCGGGGTTGTACCCCAACTCAGTTCACCACCCCACGGCCGGCATCCCCTGACAGCTGCCTCAGACTGGAGGTCTGCAGCTTACCCCTTATGGCAGGGCTCCCGAGGAAGAGACCAAGATCAACAAAGAGTGTCCAGAGACTGCAGCGGCATTATTCGGCACAGGGGATGGGATACAAGGTGTCACACTGCACTGCTGCATAGGGTGTTTCTAGCATCTGTGTTTCCCCTAAGGCATGGGCATGCAATGATGTCAGCATGAGGGCATGCATGCTCCCACACATGCCCCGTAGACATCCGCCACTGCCTTCCACTCCGTGCATGGTCACAGGTAGTGCATTCAGCCTCTGATGGGTGTCACCCAAATGCTGGGCTCCACGAGCCCCCCGAGCCCCCCAACCCCGAGCTGACCCCGGGACACTCATCCAACTCCCCCCCCCCGACCGACCTCTGATGCACCAGGCTCGCTCCCGAACCTGGGCTGCCAGCACCGCAAGCAGCAATGCTACTGCTGTGCCAGTGGGCCGGCCCTACCCTTTGTACTCTTGCCTTCTCTTTATCACCAACTGTACTAACCCCTTCTTTCCTTACTCTTTCTATGCTGTCTCATGGTCTTCCTTTTTAACTAATGCATCTAAAAAATATTTGTCACTTTCCTGTACCCCTCTTGATGGCTTTAGTTCTGCCTTTGTCATATTCTTCCTGATATATCTCTCCATTCATCTTACTATAGTATACTCTTATAAATCATGAATGCGTATGTTTTCCTCAATAGCTTGCTTTACCTAATTGTCAAACAATACTGTTTTCCTGTGTTTTTTAGATTTTCTTATGATCCTGACACATTTATGGGATGCCTCCGAAATAGACTCCTTTAATGCTGCCCACTTCTTCTCAATTCCATCGATCTTTTTAAAGATTTTCAGTCTTTCCTCTATTTTCACCTCCAATATACTTCACCTCCAGACTACAGACCTCCAGTCGAAGGCGGCTGTTGGGGGATGCCGGCCATAGGGTGGTGGACTGAGTTGGGGTACAACCCCGCCTACATATTTCACCACCGCATCTTGATAAAGATTTAAATACACCCAAGTTAGAGATTGAGAATGTCAAAAAAAGACTGCTTGAGCAAGTCTTTGGGCTCAGACAGCATTCACCCAAGAGCAGTCATCAAATTGGCTGAGCTTCTGGCTGAACCACTAACAATGTTATTTCAGGCATCACTGGATCATGGGGAGGTGTTGGAAGCATGGAGGGTGGCAAATGTGGTACCTATTTTTAAAAAAGCCTCTAGATAAGAGGTTGGAAATTACTGACCTGTAAGTTTAACATCAATACCGGGCAAGGTCCTGGGAGGAATCATAAAGGATCACATTGAGGAATTTTGCTACAGGGGGATGATATCGATGAAACTCAGCATGGTTTTAAAAGTGGCCGTTCATGTCAGACAAACCTCCTTGAATTTTATGGAAATATTAGCAGGGCTTTAGATGAGGGTGACTCGGTGGACATGATATTTCTGGACTTCTCGAAGGCCTTTGATAAGGTGCCACATGGAGACCTGATGGATGCCCTGATTAGCCATAAAATTCAGGGAAACACAACACGCTGATAGATTCCTGGTTACAAAATGGGAAGCAAAGGGTCACTGTCAGGGGCTCAAGCTCAGGCTGGACGGAGGTGATGTGCGGGGTCCCTCAGGGGTTCGTGTTGGGACCTTGCCTCTTCAATGTATATATTCACTCTATGACAAGTGGTAGAGAGGTATGGGAATCCAAGTTTGCCGATGACACCAGAATAGGCTCTATTATTAACAACGATCAAGACATAGCCAAATTACAGGAAGCCCTGGAAAACCCACAGGGATGGGCACATGATTCTAAATTGACCTGCAATACTGACAAGTGCACAGTTATGCACTTTGGGAACAAAAATAAAGCAGCAGAATATACGCTAAACAGGCAAACCTTAAGAGAGGTAAAAGAAGAAAAAAACCTTGGGGTCATGGTTTCAAATGACCTTAAGTTTAACCAACATTGCTGTCGGGTAGTTAAAACAGCTGGAAACAGATTGAATTTCACAAACAGGCACATTAGTAGTAGAAGGAAGGAGGTTCTGGTACCACTGTATGGGTCTTTTGTGAGGCCACACATGGAATACTGTGCCCAATTCTGGTCACCAGGCTATAGGACGGAGATGCAGTCACTGGAGAGAATCCAGAGATGGGCCACACACATGATTAAGGATGTACAACACAAAGAATATCATGAATGGCTAACCAAGTTAGGGATATACACACTGGAGTTTCGCAGACTGAGAGGAGACATGCGCACGGTTTTCAAAGCACTCTCAGATGTGGAGTTATGGGAAAAGTTGGGGCTTAAGTTGAGAGAAAAGAAGTACCAAACTAGAGCACACCCATTACAGTTAGCAGGTGAAAGGTATAAAACAACCAGGAGAAAACACTGGTTCAACATTAGGGTGGTGACGATTTGGAGCAGACTACCAATAGAAGTGGTGGCTAGTACTAACATGCAAACTTTTAAAACAAATTTGGACAAGTACCTAATTAGTAGCAACATACAAGGTTATGGCTAGATGAAACACAGCGAGCAATATGGACAGCTTGTCTTCTAGGCTCCGAAACAACCTATGAACCTATTATTCTGAAATCTGTTTTTGAAATTCAGAATCCCTGTGCCATGGGTCACCTGTGACCCAGCCCCATGCTGACTCTCACTATGTGATGGTCACTCTGACCAACCAGGACCTTCACCACAACATCCATAACAATATCCTGACTGGAGTGGACAACACCAGGTGAAGTCATCCCCGCACCCCCTGTAAGGAAGCAGATCTGTGTGACATCCATATCCTTGCCTCTTCTGGCTCCTAGTCACCTGTGCCCCCAATCTATGTCTGGAAGGTTGAAGTCTCCCATTAACACTATTGCTTCAAATCATGCAGATTTGCTCATCTACCCCTCTCCTGTGCTTCGTCCTTTTCCACTGAATGATCTGGTGGACTATATACTATTCCTGTTCTGTGTACCCTCCCCCCAATTACATCAATTGAAGCCACAGTAGCTCTACTCCTTTCTCAGTGATTGATGCATCCTCCATCACCCTAATATCTGCCCCCATGTACACTGCCACCCATCCCCCCCTGCCTTTTTTCCCCGTCCTTCTTGAAGAGTTTGTACCCCGGAACATTTAGGTCCTAGCGGTTATTTGGATTAGCCTAGCCTTCAGTAATGGTCACTGTGTCTATCTCCTCTGCAGCAATCACCACCTACAATTCATCCATCTGGTTGCCCAGACTTCTAGCATTTATGTACAACACCTTCCACTTCTGCTCCCTCTCCCTTCTAGGATTCCTCCTCCTTGTCTTTACTGCTTTATTCCTTGTCCTACCATATTTATTTGCTTTTGTTAACCAGGTAAGCACACTAGACAGCAACGTGCCTATTTTCAGGAGCGACCCAGGAGAGTTACAGGGTATCCATAGGGACAAAACAATTACATACAGGAGCTACTATCTCCAACAGTTGGGTTACATACAGGAGCCACATGCTCCAACAGATTGGGTTACATACAGGAGCCACATGCTCCAACAGTTGGGTTACATACAGGAGCCACATGCTCCAACAGATTGGGTTACATACAGGAGCCACATGCTCCAACAGTTGGGTTACATACAGGAGCCACATGCTCCAACAGTTGGGTTACATACAGGAGCCACATGCTCCAACAATTGGCAAATACAATAGAGTTTTCATGCAAGAGCAATATGCTCCACCATAGGGTGATACAGAGGTAACGACAAACAGTTTAGGAATTCACAGCAAGAGCAGCAATGAGGGAGTTAGACATCAAAGTGGTATCAGGAACGTGGGTGGTACATCCAACAGATAGTTGGGGCAATACAGCAAGAGCAACATGAACAGGAGAGAAGCAGAAGGTACAGTTAGGAGAAACCTGGGTTAGTAGAGGCCGGCCTAGGTGCCTATAGAGAGAGGGAGGGGTAGGCACCGGCTCAGGTGAGTGAAGGATTAAGAGAGATGGCGGCGCTCCACCAGGAGCGGTAAGTGCCTGAGGGGGTAGTCAGCAGCAGAGGTATTCAATGGGGGAGACTGCTCGCTGGGGGGGCAGGTGGGTGCTTAACACAGGCAGGTGGACGCGGTTTTTAGGAAGTTCCATAAGGAGGATTTGAAGCAGGGGTGGGAGGGGGAGGCACGAACATGGGCAGGGAGGGAGTTTCACAGTTTAGGTGCAAGGACGGTGAAGGCCTGATCGCCTGTGAGGGTGCGGGTCTTGGGGACCCGACGGTCCTTAGCAGCGCACGACCGAAGGTTGTAGACGGGGGAGACATGTGTTAGCGGAAGGGCGAGAGAGGCAGGAGTGGCCGTTCTGATTATGTTGTCAATGAAGTTGCCAAGGGTATAGGTCCGGAACTTCTCAGGGGGGAGCCATTCTAGTCGAGAGTAAAGCTCGCAACGGTGTGTGAGGCGGGGGGCCGAGAGTGCGAGGCGGCATGCGTTATTGTATGTGGTGTCCCACTTGGTGAGGTTGGAGGATGGGACGGTGCAAAGGCTACGAGCCCATAGGAGAGTGTGGGGAGTAGAATCCCCTTAGCAATGGCAAGCCGAGCTGCAGGGGTGAGGCAGTCCTTAGCCCTGTAGGCTAGGCCAAGCTTGGCATTAGTTGCCTTGCAAATGGTGCGAATGTGCATGGTGAGGTCCAGTTGGGGATTGAGAGTGACGCCCAGGTATTTTACAGAGTCAGGGTTCGGGAAGAGGGAGTTACTAGAACCATGGATTTTGAGGGGGATCGTGCAGGAGGAGGTTTTGGCTGAGGAGCCGAAGAGCAAGATCTGCGTTTTCTTGAGGTTTACTGTGAGTTTGTGTCCATCAAGCCAGCTCCTGATAAGGGCAAAATCGGTGTTAAGCTGGGAGTTGACGGAGGTGATGTTCTGAGAACTGGCTAGGATGACTAGGTTGTCAGCGTAGAGTGTTAGGTGCCCATTGGAAGTGACAGAGGGAAGCTCGTTTATAACAGGGAGAACAGGATTGGTCCGAGGACGGATCCTTGGGGCACCCCGCTGTTTACTGGGGAGGGGGGTGAGAGGGTACGATTAAAACAGGTGTATTGCTGCCTGCCCTTAAGGTAGTTGGCGAACCAGGCGAGGGCATTGAGGGAAAAACTATGGGACTGCAGGGCAGAGAGGAGGAGGGGGTGGTCCACCCGGTCAAAGGCCTTTGACAGATCAATGAAGATGGCCCCAGTTAATTTGCCTTGGTCAGTTGCGGACCGGATCTGGGAGGTGACTACTGCAAGGGTGGTAGATGTACTATGCCCTTTACGGAAACCGTGCTGGGCAGGGGACAGCACATCTTGTCCCTGGAGGTAGAGGGTGAGTTGCGTTGCAACCGCCTTTTTGAGGAGCTTACTAGCAGCGCAGAGAATAGCAATGGGCCGATAGTTGTTTACGTCCTTCGGGTTGCCATGTTTGAGTACAGGGACGACCTTGGCGACCTTCCACAGATCAGGGAGTACCCCAGAGATCAGGGATGCATTGAAAATGTGGGCTAGCGGACAGGAGCGAGAGGAGAGGAGCCCCAGGTTTAGAAGCTCTGCCCAGGCCATCGTGACCAGCTCCCATGTGGTGGGAGAGGCCGGGAAGTTTCTGGGTCTCGCCAATAGTGACTCTTTGAGGTAGAAGGGGGCGGAGGAGGAGGCTCCCCCTGTGGTTGAGGGGCAGAGCCCGGGGGAGGAGAGGAGGCCGGCAGGTCCATGAACAATCGGTTGAGCGTGGTGGCAATGGTTAGGGGGTTATTGCAGTTGGTCCCCCCATGAGCATATCGGTGGGCTGGGCCTTGGCCGACCCTCCGACTAGGTTTTTCACGTTAGTCCAAAAACGCCGGGGTTTTTTTGCTGAGGCGAGCAGGGCAGCTCTGCAGAACTCACTTTTTGCAGCTTGTATAGCTCGCTTGCAGGAGTTTCTCAGCTGGCGGTAGACCAGGAGGTCAGCATTATTGCAGGAGAGCCTGTGTCTCACCCAGCTTTTGTCTCGCAGTTTCATGAGTGACAGAAGGTCACTGTGGAGCCACTTTGTAGCTGTGCCACGGACTCTCCTCTTGGAGAAGGGAGCGTGCCTGTTTTGCAGTGGGACGAGTACTGCAATAAAGTGGTCTAGGGCAGCAATGGGGTCACTAGTGGAGGTGATCCTAGACCAGTCAGCCATCCGAAGGTCATTAGGGTAGAGGCTGGTCGAGAACTTGGAGTAGTCCCTCATCAGAAGCACATGACTGGGGATTTTGGGAGAGGTAAGACCCCAGACGCAGTAGGTGGGGGAGTGGTCAGAGATGGAATCGGGAAGTGTCCCGGAGTGGATGACGTTTTCAGGTCGGTTGCTCATCACCCAGTCTATGAGTGTTCCCGGGTCGCCGCGGTGGGAGGGCCGAGTGGGTTCGGTGATGACCTGGCTGAGTGCGAGGCCAGAGAGCAGCGGCTCGAACTGCTTGTGGTAGGGCCCCAGCCAGTTAAGGTTAAGGTCCCCAAGGATCAGGAGCTCATTGGAGCCAACCCTCTCCCTGAGCTGCTCAAGCAAGGAGGAGGAGAGCCCCGAGATGCCACCCTTAGGAGGGTTATAGGCACAGACGATGTGCACCTTTTTTGTGGTGCCAAGGAGGAGGAGGGTGTGGAGGAACTCACAGGGTGGGGGGGTAAGTGAAGAGTGAGCAACTAAGGACACGTTTAGGTGCTCCTTATAGTAGAGGAGTACACCCCCCCGCACTTGCCACCTGCCCTATCATGCCGTGCGAGGCTGTAGCCCGGGATGGAGCAGGCCGAGTCAGGGGTGCTTGGCTTGAGACAGGATTCGGAGATGCCAAGGATATCTGGTTTATAGAGGGCAACCCAAGCTGTGAATTCTGCAATATTCTGGAGGATGCTTCGGATGTTAAGGTGCGCTATCTTTAGCCCTTTGGCCGCACACCAGGCAGAAGGGAGAGTGGCAAGGGCCGGGGCGGAGAGGCGATCCGGGTGGCCAGTGAGGAGATCAGACCGGGTGCGGGGAGCCATGTCCCGGGGTTGTGGTGTAAGATGATTCAAGAGCTGGAGAGGGATGAATTCAACGGCTGGAGAGGGACCTGGCAGGAAGAATGGCCGCTGGAGGCAGGCAGATTGGTGAAGGTAGTGGAGTGAGGGGGTGGGGGGGTGAGCGAAAAGGAGGTGATCAGGAGCTAACTGTGAGTTCAGGAGAATAGCTGCAGAGACTAGTGGAGGAAAGAAAAAAAAAGGGAAAAAAAGAAAGAAAGAAAGAAAATGCCCCTAGCGGCAGGAAAATATATCCTGTTAATGGTAAACTGGGCTGATAGGAGAATTTGCGCACGTGACCTTCACTATCAGACCAAGTGCCGACTATGGGTGGTGGCGGGGCAGCCAGCGGGGCCAGTCCTTCCCACAGCAAAGGCGGTAGCAGCAACTAGCGCAGCAAGGAAGGAGTCGCTCGCAACATGCAAGCTGGTGATCCCACACAAAGGTGCCACAAGTGAAGCGTATCTCCTGGTAGCGCTTTCTTGGGCCAGTTAGTTACCTGGCGTGAAAATAATTCTGGTCCGGAGTCCAGCTTCGGGGGGTGGGGGTTGGGAAGGACCCTCGCAGGCAGCCCTCGCGACCGCGACCTCGTCTTCTGTGAAGTCCTGAGGGAGAAAAGGAACAGGGGGTGAGTATTTCAGCAATTGGGCAGGGGGGGGGAGATTTGAACAGGGGTGTGAGTGGTGGACGGGGGGGGCAGAACAGTTAGCAATAGGGTCAAACAGAATTGCAAGCACCAGTAAATACAGACAGGCTAAGCACAAGTAAGTTATTAGGCAGTACAGCTTATTTGGCTTTTACGGCACAGCTCAGGGTCAACGTTCAAAATGCTCAACGACCGCAAGGCCACCAGCGAGTCTATGGGAGCAGAAAATTCACAGTGTAACAACTTTCGAGCATGGTATTCATCAGGAATTACAAGCAAAGCAATATAAAATGTAGGGCAGGTGGGGACTTAAGACAAACAAAAAGAGAAGGGGGGAGCAGAACTTGCTGAGCACAGGTAAGGCAGAGTGCAGGCGAGGACAAAAACTGGCAACCAGAACAGTACAGAAGGTGACTGGGGGGGCTGCACAAGATAGCGGTGCCACGAGGGGCTACCAAATACACAGTAAGAGAGTTAAAAGACCTGCACAAAATTACTGTGGTTCCAGCATTTCATGAGGCATTAATTTAAGCAGACTACCCTTTAAATAAAGGCAACAGTGAGGTCTGCCCTGCACCACGGTTCCACTGCCCAAAAGTAAGAGAAAAATAAACAGGCATTCATTTAAGCAGAACTACCCTTTAAATAAAGGCAACAGTGAGGTCTGCCTTGCACCAGGGTTCCACTGGCCAAAAGTCTGAGATCATCGGGTAATAGGGCATTCGGAGTGGCTGCCCTGATTCTCTGGTACGCCCTTCTCCTGGTGGTGAGAGGAGCTCCTTCAATAGTCACAATTAAAATGTGCCTGGAAACTCATTTGTCTACATTGAGTCTTGGCCCTGGTACTGCTACACAGTTGTTTTTTTCATTCTGTTTTATTTTATTGATTTTATTTAAAAATGTTACTGATCTCTCAATGTATATTGTGAGGCCCCTGGGATTGGGCACTATAAATAAAATTACCTTGCCTGGTGATGCAGCCAGGATATCTCTTCCCTTGCTGCTACCAGCTGTGCCTGGAACTCTGCACATCCCCTACATATGGAGTAGTGTCCCCTCCTCCAAAGTGTAGACTGGGAGATGAGCGCCCCACAGTCCCTACAGCTGACTATAACTCCACTGTACCTGTGCTCCATTTTATCTGACAGCTCCCATTCCACAGTACCTGCTTGACTCCTAAGAAAATCTAACTACACTCTGGTTCTAACTGTACTGAGCTCTGCCTGCCTGATACTCCTTTAGCTGTTTCCTACAACACTCTACCCTAGATAGGGTGTTTGTCCCTTAACCTTAATGCAGATTCACCTTGACAATGTACTACGCTGGACTACCCCAGATAAGGAATTCTAGGTTATTCTTTACTTGATCTACCAATTGCCTATCAGGTTTCTGTACTGACCTCCAGAGTCTCCTGCCATCCTGCGGTCTTCCTATGGAAGCCCTGCAGATGTACCTGGGTCAGATTCTCCACTCCTTCTCTTTTCCACTCACTCGATGGGACACTCGTGTAACTGGACATTGGGGTAGGTTTGAATACAAGGCTTCAGCCCTTACTTCCAAAACAGGCAGACTCTACTTTATGGCAGCAACCTGCAGCAGCTGATTTTCAAAAAGATCTGGTACACTGAGCTATTTTTTGGAACGGCTACTACCACTTATGATGACTCCAAGGTCCTTTTCCTCTATGGTCTGGTTGATTCTCTACCCCCCTTCCCCCATCCCTCCCATCCAGTATTCTGTTTTTGGGTTCTCTCTGCCTATATGCTTAACCTTGCACTTTTTGGCACTGATCTTTAGCAGCCAAATCACAGACCACCTCTCCAGTCTGTTAGGTCCCTTCACATGTCCCCAATTCCTTCCTCAGTGTGTACCCTCCCACAAATTTCTGTGTCATTTGCAAACAGACAAATGTTTCCTCTGGTCCCCTCACTGATGTTGCAGACCAGTACTTTACACAGTTCTGGCTCCAGCACTGACCCATGTGACACCCTGCTTGTTACCTCTCTGGCGGTGGAGTGCTCTCTATTCAGTAGTACTCACTGAGACCTCCGTCCTAACCAACCTGCTATCCACATGGTTAGCTTCTCTCTCCGACACTAGGTCCCCTAGTTTGATTACCAACCTTCTATGCCACACTGAATCAAAAATCTTGCTAAAATCCAGATGCAGAATATCCACTGCCTGGTCTTGTTAAATGCCATCTGAATCTGTGAACTCAGGTTAGTTTGACATGATAGTTTTATTAACAAGCATCTTGACCTGGAGTCCATTTGTCTCCAGAAAGTCCACCATCTGCTCTTTAATGGTGGAGTCAAGTAGCTTCCTCACTATGGAGGTCAAACTAACCAGCCTGCGTTTCCACCAGACATCCCTGACAACCACTGTTATGGAGGGGTACCATGTCTACTACCATCCAGTTGGCCAGGATGACTCCAGTCTCCAGGAAACAGGTGAACAGATCCGCTAGAGAGACTGCAAGTTCCTGTTGCAGTTCCTTCAGCACTGTGGGGCATAATCTGTTTAGTCCCAGGGAATGACTTGTCCATCCTCAGTGCCCTTAGGCATACTTCCCTCTAGCACTGAACCAAATTCTTTTTTGCAGTTTGTTTTTCTCCCTTGGCCCTGAGCAGCCCTCTGGACCCCAGCCACCCCAGCCCCATCTACCCAATTTTCTATCAAGACTTACCATTGCATGAAGGCTGCATGGCCTGTGTATTCATCAGGTGCAGGGCCACCAGATGGCTGGAAGTCAGCGGCCACCCAAGAATATGGTTTTCTCCCTTGTAGAATGGATGTGCAATGCCGCCCAGACATATCCACGCACACTGCCGCATGTGGGATGTCGGCAGCTGCCACTCCGCCCCCATCCAAACAGCTGCTGGCTGCCATACCTCCAGCAGACGCCAGGGGCCAGGCTAACCCCAGGCGCTGTTACCCTCACTCCCCGGGGGAGGAGAGCAGTCCTCTGGACACTGTATCCTCTCCCGCCTCAGCTGACCCACGGCATCATAGCTCCGTTCCAGAGCCCAGGTTGCCAGTGTGGCTTCAGATGAGGCACCTCAGCCCACAGGGCCAGCTAGCACTGGGCTCACTTCTAGTTTTTACATACCCTCCCTATTCAGCTGCATTTCACAGTCCAGAAGTGGTCCGCCTTTGCCATGAAGACTAAGCAGAAGTACACACTGAAGAGCTCACCCTTCTACATATATTCTTCCTATCATTTCTCTAAGTCCCTTCCTGAATTTAATCCGACTTTACCCTCCTTGGTTTTCCTCTTCTCTCAGATATGTCGAAAGAAAGCCTTGTCTTTTTCTTACATAGAAACAGAATTTGTTGGCAGAAAATGACCTCTAGGCTCATCAAGCCTACCCTATTTTCCCGGCCTATTTTTGCATTCTGGACCATAACTGATCACATGTGTCCCTCCCTCCCCCTTCCCTCTATGTGCTTATCCCACACATGCTTGAAGATCCCCACTGTTCTTGCTCCACCCACCTCTTCTGGTAGGCTGTTCCAGCCTTTCACCATCCTTTCTTTAAAGAAGTATTTTCTCTCATCCTTCTTAACCCCCCAAGCTTCACTGTGTGCCCAAATTCTGATACTCTTACTCTACTAAAACAAATTTCCCTCTTCCACATTGTTCACCCTAGTGAGATATGTATATGTTTCAATCATGTCCCTTCTCACTCTTCTCTCCTCCACAGAGTACATATCAAGCTCCCGCAGCCTCTCCTCATATGGTTTCTCATGCACCCCCCTCACCATTTTGGTATCTCTCCCCTAGACCGCCTCCACCCTGTCAATGTCATTGCGGAGATACGGGCTCTAGAACTGGACACAGTACCCTAGGTGAGATCTCACTAGCGAACTATATAGTGGACACAATCCCTCCCTCCTCCTGCTACAAGTCTCCCTCCCTATGCAACCCAGCATCTGGCTAGCTTTGCTTTCTGCCTTGTCACACTGCCCTGCCACCTTGAGATCATCAGAGATGATATCCCCAAGGTCCCTGTCTTGCTCTGTGACTTTAAGCACCCCCAATCTCACACACAGCCCCTGGGTTTCCCCTCACCAGGTGCATGACTCTGCACTTTTTGGCACTGGAACTTGGTTGCCACACCCTAGACCATGCCTCAAGTTTCCCCAGATCTCTTTTCATTTTCTCGACCCCTTCCTGGGTGTCCACCCTATTGCAGATTTTTGTGTTATCTTTAAAGAGACATACCTTAATCTCCGGTTCATCTGCAATACCACCTATGAAGACACTGAAGAGGACAGGACCCAGTACTGATCACTGTGCTAATTCACCAGTTACTCCTCTATCCTCTGAGTGACAGCCATTTGTCGCCACCCTCTTCTTCCCATTCTTTAACCAGTTTGATAACCAGTTTACCACCTTCCCTGCAACCCCCAGGCTTCTAAGTTTTTTTAATTAGCCCCCTGTGTGGCACAGCGTCGAAGTCCTTATGGTCCATGCCCCTAGTCAGTCAAAGAAATCTAAGCAATCTGTTTGACATGATCTCACCCCTGTGAAGCCATGCTGCCTGTGGTCCTGCAATTCATTTGCCTCAGAGTACTTCTTTAGTCTCTCCTTCATGATGTGAGACTGACTGGCCTATAATTGCTAGCATACTTATTGCTACCATTCTTGTGCAAAGGTACCACATCGGCTCTCCTTCAGTCCTTTGGAACCACCCCCATCTCCAACAAGTTGCTAAGCAGTGTTGCCAGAGGGGCTGCTTGCACCATGCTCAGTTCTTTCAATACCCTTGGGTGGACCCCATCTGGCCCCAATGCCTTATTTTCTTTTAAGTCTTTCTATCCTCTTCGGGCTCTCTCCACCAAAAATGGACTTGCATCCACTCCCCTACTGCCTACAGATATATGCTGGTCGTCCCCCTCCATTGGGTGGAAGACTGAGCAGAAGTACTAATTTGAGATTTTGGCTTTTTCTTGGTCTTCCTCTACACAGTCCCTCTTCCATGTTCACCTGATCCTCACTATCCCTCCACTTGCTTTCCTGTTTTCACTCACGTACCTGGAGAAAGTCTTGTTCCCTTTTTTGTACCTCCTTGGCTATCCTCTCCTCTGTTTGTGCCTTGGCTGCCCTCACCTTCCTTCCTGCCTTCCTTTGCTTATCTTAATATACATTCCTGTCGTCCTCTGTCTGGGTAATCTTGTACTTTTTAAAAGCTGTTTTTTTCTCCCTCAGTCACAGCCCCCTGCTCTTACTCTTGCTTATTTCTTTCAATTTTCTGTTGCCTTAGTTATTACCTCCTTTATCCTTTCCCACTGTTCCTCTATTCCTTCCACTCCAATATCCCCTTTAACGTGTTTACTAAGGTATTCTCCCACTTCTTTAAAATCTGCCCTGCTGGCCAGCTCCATGGTGTCAAGCGATGGGAGTTCACTTGGCACGCTGGCGATCCAGGTTCATGCCCTGAACCCGTACGTCAGGAGCAGAGACTGACGGGGATGGAGTTAAGAGCATCCTTCAGGCACTTCACTTCCATGGGGATGGGATGGTACTGGACTGCTTGTTGGGCAGCTCCTGGTGGTGGATTGCAGTAAGGCGTTCTTGGTGGTGTGAAACCTCGACCCGCCACTAAACGTGCCTGCCTCCAGGACGCCACTGCAGCCGGACCAATATGTGTGGGAGGTGGGTGGGCAGGGGAGAAAAATGGAAAATCGCCACTCAGCCAACCGAATGAGGGTCATCCGTTCCCCTCACACCAAGAAGCCCTGGAGTAGCCTCCAAGAACCGATCCCCTGTCATGCGCTCAGTACAGATTTGGACCCCTCCCACTGGTCCATGGAGGGGGGCACCCAGCGAAGGGATACGTTGGGTCGACCAGGATGAGATATGGGTGGGGGGGGCAGTGGATGGCACTGGAGGATGATGTGGCGAGATGGGGGTCCATTGGTAGCCTGAAGATGTGGCCAAGGGCACGGGAGGTGCAAAAAAATAAAATCTGCCCTGCTGATGTCCAGGCCTCTTGTCCTATTGACATTTTTCTCTTTCCCAATCATTATGCGAAATCACAATGTACAATGATTACTCATACCAGGGGGCTCCACACCGACTTCTGCAATACTGTCCTTGTTTGTTAGAACAAGGTCCAGCACTGCCCTGTCCCTAGTGGATTCTGTTACCAGCTCCATGACAAATGCCTCCTATAGATGTCGAGGGTGGCCCTTCTTCCTGTTGAAGCTGTGGCCAGAATGCTCCAGTCTAAGTCCAGCATATTAAAATCCCCATAATCAGTACCTCCCCTCTGCTTGCCATTTTGCCTATGGCCTCCCTTAGAACCCTAACTCCTCCCCCGTGTCAGTGGTCTATACACCACCCCTACACATATAAAGACCCCATACCCTGTCCCTAAGCTAACCCATGAAACCTTCAGCACTTCCATGTCCCCGCTTTGACCTTGTGTCTCTGTGGCCTTTATGCCTTCCCTCACATCCCTTATAACCCCTCTTTTACCTTTTCTTCAAATTATGCTACTACTACCTGCCTTTGGACTAATCAGCCTATACTTCTACAATTTTAACCCACTGAACTACTTGCTGTGGGGTTGTGGGCTCAGCCCTTTAGCCGGAGAGCCGCAGTGGAGGACCGCTAGGCCAAAGAAATAATATGTGCAAGTTGCACTTCCAACCGTGTTCCAGTTCCCGACTGCAGCAACAGCAAACAGGGCAGAGTTACTATCAGGAAGCCTATAAGCAGATATTCCAGCAGGCACAGACCAGTGCATTATAGATCAGCTTGTCAGTCACTCCTGCTGAATACAGCCCACCTGGCCCTGGCTTCCACCTGACAGTGGATCAGCTGATAAGTCCAGAGGAATGAGGTGGCAGCGTCTGAAATCTGACTGTTCTGCATGTCAAGCTCCATCCCCAACCAAGTCCCAGCTCCCGAATGTATTCTTGAACTCCATCAGCTATCCTTGACTCTGGTTTTGCCGGCCTCTTCTACCTTCGCCCAGTATATTTCCGTTATCCTCAGTCTGATCCTTCTAGTGTCTTTGGAATACTGCCTCTTTGTTCTTACTGACTCTCCTACTTTCATGGTATACCAAATTTGTTTCTTTTGTTTTTTTTAATTTTCCCTACCTGCTTGAGACTTCATGGAGGGCATAAGCAATGTGAACAGATGCAGTCTAGCGGAAAAAAGATTCTGTTTGAATAAAAAAAAGTCTTCCATAATTTAAAAAAAAAAAAAAAAAAAAGGTCAGTCCTGAAACTGAGCTTCTGGGGGCATTTTGCGTAATTGATGCCAACTGTGAACTTTTGCTAGAAACCAGAAAAACTAATAATGACAGCATCTTTGTTGCCTGTAGCGTAATGCTGGGCAACTCCTGCTGTTGTATGTAACACTACCCAGTCTTCAACTGTATTATTATGTGCAGTGCAGTTTGCAATGCCAAATGAAATAATATACCACAAATACAGCTTAACTTATGGCCAGGCTGTCTTTGATAACTAAGCAAACAGCAATGCTTCTGTTTCTGCTTCCATGCAGGCAGACAGTGTTATATGCTGAAAATAGAACTACATATTAAAAATCCCTTAAGGGTCATTTCAGCTGCCAGACACCCTTGTGAGTCACTCTGCCTTCACTGTCGCCAATTAAATGACGGAGGGGTAACAGCACTTTAATAAAAGGTTTTGTGATGTCAAAGTGGATTGCAATAATGGAGCTAACTAACCAGTGTCAGAATGACAGACTCACTGACAGCAGGAATGTTAATACAGAACGCTCGTTACTGAATGTTCTAGCACTGAAGCAAAGGTGTACTGATGCAACACTGCATCACGTTTTGTTAACTGCTATAGCAAATCCCAGTGGTCTCACTTAAAGCCTTGTTGTTTTTACCAATCTTTTCTAAAAGAGCTGTTAAAATATAAATAAAAATGGCATGTATCAGGCTTACTTTACAGAGTCAAACCCTTTTATAATAGCGCTGATCAGACATGCATCACCCACGCTCAAAAAGCTCTTCTCCCTTTGCTGGAGGGCAGAAAACCGGCTTCCACTCTACAGGAACTAGTGTCCCATTGTGCCAGCCAGCTGTCAGCGCATGCGTCTTAGTGATGTGTTGCTTATACTCCGTGATTGATGCTATTACTTCACTGGATCGGGAGAAACTAAAGGCATATACTATATTATGTTTGGCTGCTACACTGAGTGTATTAATTGGAATACCTTGGAACCTACGACTTTGATACTACAATTGCACAACAACTGTTTCATTATTGTAATTATGTCATGCAAGTCAATCACCGCCATTCTGAACGCCTTTATTTCTCAATAGTGTTGTCAAAGGTAATAGAAGACAGTGCCAGTGCCAGTTTAGACCAGTGGAGGTGGCCGAGGTCACTAAGGTGATCTTAGAGCTAAAGCACACTTATTGTGAACTGGACCCATCCCAGACGCATTTCTTAATGGGATGCGCCGAGGCTGTTGGCCCAGTGTTCGGCGGGACTGCCAGGTGTTCGATGGCGGAGGGGGTGTTCCCAGTGGCTTTGAAAGAAGCATTGGTGAGGCCCCTCCTTAAAAAGCCCTCCCTCGACCCAGACATCCTGGAGAATTACCGTCCAATCTCCAACCTGCCATTTTTGAGCAAGGTTGTTGAGAAACTTGTGACTCAGCAGCTCGAGGATCATCTTGTGTCCTTTGAAATCTATGAGCCATTTCAGTCGGGTTTTCAGGCCAGACATACAGTAGCACAGAAACAGCATTATTGAGGGTGCATAATGACCTGCTCAGGGCTAGAGATAGAGGAGATGAGTCAATTCTCATACTCTTCGATCTCTCTTCAGTTTTTGACACCATCAATCACTTCATGCTCCTTGATCGGCTCTGTGAGTTTTGAGGACTCGCCGGTGTGGTCATCAAATGGTTTGAGTCCTAGCTATCTGAAAGGGTGCAGCGGGTGGTGATGGGGAATTTCTCCTCCTCCCCCATGCCCCTGTCATGTGGAGTACTGCAGGGCTCGATCTTGTCACTGATGTTTTCGCAGTGCACATGCTGCCCCTTGGTGAGATCATTCGACAGTACAGCGTGGAGTTTCACTGCTATGCAGATGACACCCAGCTGTATCGTCATTTGTGCCTGGAACATCCAATGCTGTGGATGTGCTCAACACGTGTCTGGCTAAAATCAATGACTGGATGTCCTCCAGCTGGCTGTAACTTAACCCGGACAAGACAGAGGAGCTGGTGATTGAGCCAGGTCATGGGCTTGATGGGTTGCCACCTGGAGTTAGCAAAGGTCTTTTCCTGGGGCCTGTTCCATTGGTGGCTTCCCCAAGCGTGCATGATCTTGGTGTGACTCTGGAGAGCAAACTGACCTTTGAAGATCAGGTATAGTCTGTTGTCAAAAGTGGTTTTTATCACTTGCCGAACACTACCAGGATCAAGCCCCCGTTACGCCTGAGGACCTGCCGACTCTGGTACATGCCTTTGTAACCTCTAGGCTCGACTACTGTGATGCTCTATACTTCGGGGTCATGGGAGGGAACCTCTGTAGATTGTAGCTGGTGCAGAACACGGCGGCCCGGCTGCTGATGGGCCTGTCCGGGTCCAGTCATGTAACCCCGGTCCTGCGTGCTCTGCACTGGCTACCTGTCTGGTGAAGTGTCCTTTTCAAGGTGGACTTGCTCACTTTTAAGGCCCTACACGGGCTACCTGTCTGAGCTCCTGACACCTGTGACCTCTGTCTGCTCCCTCCGCGCCTCTTTGAGGGGCCTCCTGGATGTTCCCAGGGTTTGGCTCAAAATGTTGGGTTATCATGCCTTTAGTGTCGCCAGGCCGACCCTGGGGAACTTGCTACCACCTGCAGTTCGGGAGTCCCCCTCAACTGTAGTATTTAAACTGAGGCTGAAGGCCCACCTCTTCAGCCTGGCCTTTATGGACTAGGTACTCCTACCCAATTTAGCCACCACATGCTGAAAATATTTATTTCGTCCTAACCATTCTGAAAATATTTATTATAATACTGAAATTTTGAATTGTACTATTTTGGAATTTTATTTAGTTTTTATTTTTATTGCTTCTCGATTGTTTTATTGTTAGGCACCCAGAGCCCCCGGGAATGGGCGCCATATAAATAAAAGTTGCCTTGCAACATACCTCTGCAAGGAAGTATGCGAGTATAAGACATTGCTTTATTGTTTATTCCCTCCCCAACTACACTCTTGGTCACTGCAAGATAAGAAACATGGTAAGGTTACTTTGGTGTGGCATCCCTAGCCCCCTAGTGTGGCGTCTGCCAATTCTGTCTCTGTGCAGCATGACGCATGCCTGTCTGGTTAAGCTTATAAGCACTGTGAGCCACCGTCAAGAGTTGCATTGCTGTCACCGTGTGGTGATGTCAGTGGACATTTGACTCAGAGAGCCGTGGAAATGCCCCCACCCTGCTCCCAATCCTGTCAAAGTGCCATACAGCTTGAAATACCTAGGTGGCTGACTCTATGGTCGGACTCCAGCCTGAAAATTGAAAATACTATTAAAACTAAAAGGTTTTTGTCTAGGCACTTACAGTAATTTTTTTACTTGGCATTTTAGCTTACAAGGATCTAATAATCATACAGAAGAAGAGAGAGATGTTAGACTCAGCAGAGACGTTAGTCTCAGCATAAGTACAGTTTTGTTGTCCGAAAAAACAGAAAAAGAGAAGTGTGAAAGTTTCACTCTTGTGATTTTAGCATACAGGAGCACATAAAATACATGGAGGAATAGGGTTATGCTATCTGTATTCTGGGGCATTATTGTGATTTGGAAATGAAGGGGGTGCACACAAGTTCAATAAGGCACGAGAGGGTACAGGCTGTGCTGCATGTGTATTATACAAGGGAAAGCGTGGGCAAAACATACCTGTAACTTCCAAAGGCTGAATGACTGAATATAATATTAGTAGAGGAAAAGTGTTTATATTGTAGATCAACCTGTCTTCCTTGAAATAGGGGAGTAAATTCCCTCAAATGCTGTTGGGGCACAGGGGGTACTACACAACTTGGTATATATTAAAATACTTTTGACTGTAAAATCAATGGGGGTGAGTTGCCTTTTTTTTCCAGTATGCTCTAGGAATTGTACACCGACTTGCATAACAGCAGGCTCCTCCCTGATTGAATGTCTTTGTATTTCACAGTGACATGGCACCCAGATCCTGTTGAGATCAGAATGATTGATCCCTTATTGTGCTGACCAGAATGAAGGAAACCTGTTGCCCAACATAATGCTTTGCTGGCAGTTGACCACACTTCGGAGCTGTGCTTCCATCGCCACTGTGCAGTCCAGCTGGCTGAAGTAATGTCCAGCAATGAAAGCCCCTGGCTTTACAGGATCCCGCTGAAGCAACAGGTCATGCTGTACAGCAGATCTACAGAATAGACATGAGCTGAATGGTGGTCATCAGGCTGACAAAACAAGACATGATGATTCTGGAACTCTCTTTTATTTTGTAACATCCCTGATGAAGGCTTAGTGTAAGGCAAAGTGCCAAGGGTTTGGGTGTGAACACTACCGTTGTGCTTTGTAACAGACATTCTGCTACTACTTTCTGGAATACAATCTTTGGGTATCACCTATTTCAAGTCGGTGGGTCCTTACTGTGTGCTGCCTCTCACTGTGCACCCCTGGACCTAACCTGAGAACCTCCAACCATCTCCCTCGGTGTCTCTTTCCTACCCTAGGAACCCCTGGTGGCGGACACTGCTTTCCTGCCTTCGTCCACTCCTAACTCTGGCCCTCATACCAATAATCTGTGATTTTTCCCCTCACAGGTGGGATCTTGGAGGCCTACAAGCATATACTTTAAACTTGACTTGATGAGTAACCAGAGGGAGAAGCAGGTGGCTCAGATGGCCCTGATGGGCAAAGTTGACAAGGGAGCAACAAAAGAGGCTGAGCACCAGCACAGACTGCCAAAACTGTTTATGGTTTAAAAGTCAGCAGTACTCACAGACCAAAGGCTCAAGCATTAAAAATCAGCAGTACTGCTGCTGCTAATTTTTAATGTTTGAGCCTTTGGTCTGTGAGTACTATGGAGTTTTAAACAATAAACAGTTTTGGCAGTCAGTGCTAGTGCCCAGCCTCTTTTGTTGCTCACCGACTTTTAGCTGGTGCACAGACTAGTTACTTGTGGAGCATTCTTGTTTGTACGTGGTTGACAAGGGGACTTCATCTGTCCCAATTCCGCCTTCCATGTTTACATCTTAACCCCTCCCCTGATTCCCCCATAAAGGGCATGCTCCTGTGAAATGATCTGACAGACAGATGGCAAGTAAGCCAACCCCTATTTTGGACCTCCCTGGCTACCCCACTCTGGGCAAGTGATGCTAACACATAACATGACATGAGTAGCCAGTGCATGCCAAAGTAAAGCCACTCTATAATGGATCACATTCCCACAAGTCAACCATCATCCCCGAGTTGCCAGTGGGTGATTGAGCATCGGAAGGAGGCCTCCCTCCCAAAGCAGGAGGCATCCAAGCTGGATGCCAGAACCTTGTCTCGTCCAGGTCACCTGGATAGCAAAAGGCAGCACAACTGCTGTACCAGTCAGTTATGATGCTCTGTTTTATTAGACCGATAACTATGGCAGTAACAAACAAGAGCAAATGAGGGTTTACATTATACAGCCAAAGAAGCAATTTTGTAAGAACCAGGCAAGATTTGATGGTAATGAGTATTTGTAGTTTAATGAGTAGAACAGTTACATTTAACAAAAAAAGTGCATTTTAAAATTGTTTCAGTTATGATGGACTGTTGCCGTACAATCATTCTGTGTTTCGGGAAACTGTTAAATTTGCATTTTTAAGTTGGTCAATTAGCGTTGCGGCAGTACTATTGCTTGCCTTCCAGACAACCTTGGTTCATGCCCCAGGCCAGGGACTTCTGGTACTGACTGGTGAGGCGGGGTTCAGGGATCCATCTTGGATACCTCCTGCCTCAGGGAGGGACGGCACCTCCTTCTGCTGCATGACTCTCCACTGGTGGCCCAAGGAGAAGGCATGTCATGCGGGAAGAAATAAGTGGTCCATCTGGAGTGGCCTTAGGTTGCTGACTCCTCCTCCCAGGCCTAGACCGTCAAGTGAAGTATCCTCCTCCTGGCTTGGGGAACCAAGGATCCTACCCACAGGGGACAAGCTGTGGGCTACAAACAGAATTCCAGAGAGGCTATCCAGCAGAAGCTGCTGGTGGATTGGACCACTGTACGACTCTTACAACGGGCAGAAGGGCTTGAGTAAGTGGAAGGAAGATGTGGCAGCTGGTGAGGAGAAATGGAGGCAAAAACAGAAAGTTAAAAACAAAAAAGTTGCTTTTCAAATTAAACCACACATACAATATATATACACACACATATATTTTATATATATATATAAATATATATATATATATATATATAGTGATAGATATACCACTCTGAGGTGTGCAGTCACGCTCTGATATATGCATGTGGTATGCGTTGTACATACGAGGCCATGAGCCGAGTGATCAACCACCCAAACGTGCATATATCAGAGCCCGACCAAGACACCTCAGAGTGGTTTATCTATCTTATAAAATGTCAAAATTGTTTTGGAGGGGGGTAAAAGTGCAGGTGTGCGGTCGCGTTCTGATATACGCATGGTCATGTGATGCTCATCCTCCAATAAAAGAACAACAATTTCCCTACCCATTTTATAAATATATACACACACACACACACACAGATATTTTATAAAATGGGATATATCTACATATATATATATATATATATATATATATATAATAGTGGCATGGTAGTGCCACCATAGTTAGGGTTGCTTGGCCACTTCTATGTTAAACCTCAAAGTTTGCACTTTAATAACTCTGGAACTGTTTGTCCGAGTTACCTGAAATTTGGAATGCAGACCCATCTACTGTACGACAGATCTCAAGGTCTGGAAATTTGCGTTCCAGTCAGAAGTACGGTTGTGGAACCGTGGGGTGCTCAAAAAGTGAAAAATTACCCTTTTTGCGAATTTTTCGGTAAGCCATAATGGACTGAAGAATACATTTGAGTGGGTTCAGATTTGTTTGTGTACACATGTGTCCTGTGTTGAACTGGTGCCTTTTGACAATTTGGCGAAAAAATATTGCTACATTCAAAAGTTATTCCATTTTTTTCATGTCCCATTATAGCCTATGGGAAAATGTATATGTGCACTGCGAAAATTTTTGCGATCATATTTTTTGTTGTCGAGCTGCCTGAAATTGTTTTCGTGCTGCTGCCATCTTGTTTTCAGTTAGCGAGAGAGAAAAAAACTTTGTAATTCAAGAAATAGTGCACTTTGGTAAACACCAACAGTTGTGTTTACCTAATAGGGCCCTGAAGAACATGACCATGGCATTAGTTTTTTACCAGCTGGTCTGGAAATGTGTTTTTCAATTTTTTTTTTATTATTTTACCGTTTTCTGTTCACAGCAATATTTTACGTTACTGCCGAAATAATCGCAATCAAAAGAAAAATAACCATGGCACTATTTTTTGTGTTTGCGGTCACATTCTCATTATAGAGAAAGAAGTGTCACGATAACATTTAAAATAATTGCTGCAACTCTGCATGAACACATTTTTAAATGTGTTGTTTTCTTTGTCACATCATTGTGGCAAGGTGGATTGTGCTACTGGCCTGAAATGTTCAGGGTAGCAAGCCCTAGTCCCACAGATGTGCCTTTTGGTGGTTTGGTATGAAAATATTGAACAGGCCCATAGTTACAGCATTCTGAAGTTGAAAATGTTTCCCATAGGATAACATTGCCATGCCCGTGACATTTTTCTGTGCCCATCTTGAAAACGGTTTGAGATACGGATTTTTTGTTGCAAAAATTCTTTCCCCCCAAAGTACAGAAGTACTGTATGTTGGAAAGCCATGAATACCATGAAATTTGAATTTTTTTCCTACTTTGTATGGTTACTGCGATATTTGGGAATTAGTGTTCTAGTTGCTCATTTTCATGTCCGTGGGCCACTATTAAGCCCACAGAGTGAGCATTCGCAGTGCTTTTTGGTGCCCATATCTCATAAACAATGCGAGATATGGATTAATTTTAAGTCGCGTGCAGTACTCGCTGTCACAATTACAATGACAAAAATTGTTTTACTACCTGCTTTGGTTCCCAAGATATGGGCACATTTGTGTTACAATGCTTCCTTGCCCTATAGGGCTGTTGTATGGCTCCATAGTTATGTGTAAGTGGGAACGCAGGGCCCGGAGACCCGCGCTCCCACAGACACATATCATTATACAGAAATGGGCAGCTTGGTTCGGCCCCGCGCTCCCACCAACATATACCATTTACTGTTTATATTACACTTTTTCAAAAGAAAGAAAATTCTTTGCAAAAAACTCTGTTAATGCATCAGCTAGGGTTGTTTATACACCGACAAAGGTGTGGAAATTCAACATTAGTGTTAACACTCCACCCCCATGCCCACCCTCCACACACCAACAGACGTCTGGGTGTGCCATGGGGTCGTCAGTCCTAACTCTCACCACATTCTCCTACACTGTAGCATGTCAGCTTGCTTACACATGGAATAGGGTGAGAGTTGGGGCTGATGAGTCCATTACACACCCAGACTTGTTTTGGTGTGTGGAGGATGGGGGCGTGGGGGTGGGGTGGTTGGGTGTTAACCCGAACGTTGTCTTTCCACATTTTTGTTGGTGTGGAAACAACCCTAACTGATGCAGTAACAGAGTTTTTTGTAAATAAATATATATATATATATATATATATATATATATATATACACACACACACACATATATATATACACACACACACACACACACACACACACACATATATATAGATAAACCACTCTAGAGGTGTGCAGTCCTGCTCCGATATCATAGCGCCTTGGTGTGTGTTTTACGCATGAGGCCGCAGGCTGAGTGCGTCAACCACCCAAGGCGTACGTATATCAGAGTGGGACCGCACACCTCAGAGTGGTTTATCTATCTTATAAAATGTCAAAATTGTTTTGGGGGGGTTAAAGTGCAGGTGTGCAGTCGCGCTCTGATATACGTACGGTCATGTGGTGGTGCTCATCCAATAAAAGAGCAAAAATTTCCCTATCCATTTTATAAATATATATATAGAAAGAGAGAGAGAGATAGATGCACACAGATATTTTACAAAATGGGTGCTAAGAATACTGCATCCTGATTAGCTGAAACTTGTTCCTACACACTGGATTGAGACATCACAACCAATGGGTATGAAAACGTCCCAGTACCAATGTTGCTCAATTACTACAAATATCAGTGTGCTGCTCCTTGCTGTTGCAATCATTAATCCTGGTTTCACTGTCATTCAGACTGCTACCTTGTTTAGTCAGCTCAGTCACTGAACTGAAACACCTGAAGCCAATCATTTCCAGTTCACATCCACGAAGTAAAACAATATGAAAGCTTTTTTTTCAATTTAAAGAAAAAAGAGTAGAACAAAACTGGTGGTGACTTGGGGGAAGGGACTGCAAGAGACAGTTCACATAAGCTCTGGCAGAGCCACTACGACTGTGAATGCATTAACTAGATAAGGGTGTTTCATGGGCTTAAACATAAACAGTTATTTATTTATTTATTTTAAAAATATCAGATTTACAAACCTTTGAGTCAGAGACTCATTTACAAAGGCACCTCGTTGAAACTAATACAAAGACAGCACAGTTAACAAGTCAAAAAACAATGACTCGGAGAGCAGACAGTTATAACAATCATTCACTGGAGATACATGGGTAGCAGTATATAAATAGATTACATAGTTAAGGCACACAGGCACCATCACATCAAGAAGACCAAAGCAGTTCAAACAATATACAATAGCTAAAACAAATAGACATCAGGAGTCAAAGAGAAGCCCAGAGTGTTCACATGAAGGCTGTTGCATATACACTAACCGAATCAAAGTGCAGTACATTGAGAAAGGGCATATTTAAGCAATAAGGCACGACAGGGTGTGTGTTATGTAATAATGTCACTGCTGGGGTGGAGTGAAGCATGAGGCAAAGCGAGTGCTTCCACCACCCCAGGAGTGACATTATTACAAGACAACATACACCCTGGAGTGCCTTACTGTCATTATACAATGGCTTGTTGTTATATACAGAATAAAAAATACATTTTAAAGGATGTTTTTGTTACTGTGGAAAAATATTTCTTAAGAGAAAATGCAAGGAATGATCCAAATCCAAAGCTACGGTGATGTTATTGTGTAGCAGCATCACTGTTTCGATTGGGTCAGCAGCCAATCAGCTTCTTACATTTTTCCTTGCCATTGTATACCTAAAAATAATGTCACCTTCTGTATCACAGTTACCTATATGTTTTGCATTTTATTCTATGCACTGTTATAGCAATCAACTCAACAGAACCAGGCTATCATATACATGAAGGTACTGTACCCTAACTGAAAACACTGCTGAGACAACTGTATGTTGTGACAAGGTGGAAGATAAACACAATGTTCACACAAGTTTTTGAAGACATTTGATGTGTTTAATTATTTTTTTTAGAGACTGATATACAGTTTGCACACAAAATTAATATAATATAAAAGTGCACATGCCCAAATGCCAATGTAAATTTGACACATTTCATTACAAGCTGTTCTCTTGAAGGAAGATATTACTATATAAGGCCTAAAAATGGGCATCAGGTAAATGTAAACTGGGGTAGGTGTGTTATTGAGGGTATTGAAGTGTTTATCTTTTATTGCTACTCCACTGGATCAGCAATATTTGCACAAGCTGTGCCCAGTTCAGATTTTACAGCTCTGGCTTAGGTCAGGTGATGTGGGTTTTACCCATACCCCACTGCATGTGGCTTGGTGATATACTGTACAGATGGCTACAAAGTCTAACCCACCAAAGGTTGAAGTTTCAGAAAACCTTGATGCTAAAAACATCAAGACTCACTCCCTCCCTCACTCCCCAGTCACAATTAATCCTCTACCAAAGTTATGCTTAAATACTGGTGTCTCTACATCCACGCCACTAAGCTTTTAATGCCAACATCAGGGTTTTATTTAACTCTAAAAATTGATTAGCATTTTGCTCATAAAAGTGCTAAAACTTTGTGAAAATTAATAGCTCTTGCCTCACTGTGTTCAACAAACACAGCACTTCTAGAAAATCTATATAAATACTTTCTGTACAGTTAGTATCATCCCAAGAAAAAAAATGCTAATCAATTATTTAAAACCCTGCAACATGCTTCTTTTTTCTGCTGCTGTGAGTTCCTTCATCTGTGAAGTCCCATTCTGCTTGTGGCAGCCGCCACCCCCCCCCCACCAGATAATTTATTTAAAAACATTTTGTTGAGAATTTTTTGTTTTAGTATATCCAATTAATTTGTAAAATAAACCAAAATCCCCATTTATCAGTTCATTGAATCACAATACAGCATGTTATGAATTTTTCAGATGCTATGTGTAACCTACAGTAAGTCAAACAGAAATTAGACACACAAATGCCTGGCTATTTGCAAGAGAAGCAAATTTTGTTATTATCATTCGGTTATAAACACCTATAGTCACAAACTGCAAGTTAAGAAAATTCAGTAGAATATTAACACTAGCCCAGAACTGCCTGCCTAAGAATGAAGTTGGTATATTATTTGGAAAAAGGCAAAACAATTGGGTCTCTTGCTACAGTATGCAATGTCCTGCAAAGATGGTGGTGTTACATGGCTTAATGAGGTGCCTAAGGGTACTTGCTATGCAGAAAGTTCCAGGAGCACAGTCGTAAAAACTGGAATAACAGGTTCCAAGGAGTAATTAACTCAAAAAGAATGTTAGAAAAAACTACCCAATTCATTCAGAGGTGTCAATGAATGTATTTGTTAACCATGCTGGTTTATCTTCTGCTTCCCTCATGGTAAAAAATGTAAAACTACATTTATGTTATTTTAAATGAAAAATGAGTGATAAATAGCTTGTCTAGTTGGATGGCATCTCTGACAGTTGTTCCAGTCTTTCTTTTGACTGATATAAACTGAGCCAGGAAAAAAAGTAAACAGCACTTTATTTCTACAACTAGTTTCTAATTGCAGCTGGTATTTTTAACATGTGCAAGTCAACTCCACTTCTCAAACTTAAAAAGAAAAATACACTTCATCACAGACTGTGTTTACCAAGTACTGTGTCCATTTTAGTATATAAATGTTTAAGAAATGCCTGAAAGTTGTCTATTTTCCTTGAGGTTGAATCCTTAAGCTGTAGTTTCAGACATTTCTTAGTGCTTCCTTTTGAGACACCAGATGACTCTGATAATTATTTGTTCCAAGGGTTTTTAAGTCAGTCTGAAGGCAATTTAAGTATTTTCTGCTCTCTTAGTTCTTAACAAAATGCAGGGACTCCACAGATTTGTTGTTCCTTGGTCCACACCCCAAACTCTAGTGAGTCTTCTTTCAGTATGATAGATCCACCTCATGCCCCTCCCACATGAATAAAAAAAAAGGTGGGATGGACCTTTTGGAGCTTCTTGGGCGGAGGTGGGGTGGCCTTACTTCCCCCCTTAAAAACACTGCTGCCTCCCACTACTCAGGTTTTTTTAGTTCTTGTACCACCCATTTAAGAAAGACAATAGTACCCTGCAACCATTGACTAACATGAAAGCGTATTTGAGGGCGGAAAACATTTCTTGGAGGAGGGTAAGGCGGAGGAGACTATTTACACCTTCAGTCAGTTCCACGGACAGAAAACATGACATCACTCCTTTTGTACATGCAATACTCCTGTAGGCTCTGCCCACAGTCGTAAAAAGCACAAACACTCTAGTGGCTCACAAAGTGAAACTCAGGCTAGCACCCTGTAGTGACAGCCCATCTACAGAGGGACTATTTTACACAAAACTACTGATTTTTTAAACATTTTAAATTTCCATTTCTAATTTTCTCACTTCATACCACAAAATCCATTTTATAAGTGCACTGAGACACTCAGGGTGTTGGTTTGTGCTGCTCCAGGGCCTGGAGTTTTTGGGAGAGACGTGTTGCCCCTCTCTTGGAAAGGGAGAATCCATTGTACACGTTTCCTCTATTCCCTCTCATATAGAGGGTTCTGGACAAGTTTGGGACAAGTTGGCCACCCTGATTCTCCATACTGGTTCAGACAAATCTGGTTCCCTCTGCTTCAGCAATTGGCACTGGAACCATCTGTCTGACTCCATATATGAGTAGGACTTCTATCACAGGAGTACAGCTCTGTTGTGCATTCGTATCTTCAGTCCCTGCAACTCCATTCCTGGTTTCTGAGGACATAGAGCTGTCCCACTTTGGGGTTTCCCCAACAGATGCAGCTATTCTGTTGGCAGCCTGAAAGCCATCTACTAGTGACACCTACTTGCAAAAAATGGAAACTTCTCTGGTTTGGTGTGCTGCCAGTCAGCTGGACACTTCTTCATGTCCAGTCGGAGTGGTGATGGACTATCTCCTGTCTCTTTTGGAGACGGGCCTCAGGCATTCCTCCATTACGGACCACTTGGCAGCAGTATTGACTTTCCATGCTGTCACTGATGGAAAGATGGCGGACCAGTCTGAGCTTTCTCGCAGGTTCCTCAAATATATTCTGCTACAGAGGAACCTACTGGGTCAAAAGGTAGTCAATGTCAGATTTTGAACCATTCATGTTCCCTTCCATAAGATACTGTTATAGCGTTGGTATATTAATTAGGACCCACTGGCAAATAAATGAGGGTTAATTTCTGGGCAGGATGCAACTTTTTCCCTTTTAGTGCACGTTGGTTCTGTCCCTGGTGCTACACGATGGGTTTTTAAAATCTGTGTACTGCATGTGGGTTTTCACAAAATGTTTTTACACAGAGCTCCTTCACAAAGATTTTTAAAGGCAACTCACTGTGCAATGGTTTTCAAAATCTACGTACTGCCAGATATCTTTCAAAATGTACGTGTAGCCACCCCTGCCTTTTTACTCTGGCTCTCCCTCCAGTCCCCTCACTTCCCTTACTAGATGGTATACATAGATACATAGACAGTGTCGGCAGATAAGGGCCTATGGCCCACCCAGTCTGCCCATTTGAGCTTGTAAGTTCAGTTTGTTTTCCTAGAAGTCTGTTGCCCCTTACCCTGACCTCCAGAATTCCTTTTATGTCTATCCCATGCATTCTTAAATCCTGGATTGTTTCAGCCCCCACCACTTCCTCTGGCAGGGTGTTCCACTTGTTCACCACCTCGCTCTGTGAAGAAATTCTTTCTCATGTTTCCTCTGAATCGTCCCTCCTCCAACTTCATCCCATGCCCTCTAGTCCTGGAACATCTTTTTCGCTTAAAAATAGTGTTTTCCTGCACCTGTTCCTCCCTGTAAGATACTTGTATGTCTCTATCATATCCCTCTCTCCTCCTCTCCTCCAGGGAGTACATGTTCAGTTCCTTCAACCTGTCTTCATAGGACTTGTGATGCAATCCATGCACCATCTTTGTTGCTCCTCTGAACCTTCTCTACCCTGTCAATGTCACTGCAGGTATGGTCTCCAGAACTGTACACTGTACTCCAGGTGGGGCCTCACTAGTGTCTTGTATAGCGGAATTATGACCTCCCTTTTCCTGCTGGTGATGCACCTGCCTATACATCCCAGCATCCTATTTGCTTTACCTGCTGCCTTGTCACACTGTTTCCCTACCTTGAGGTCATCAGAGATGACAACCCCAAGATCCCTTTCCTGCTTGGTGCATGCTATATCCTCACCCCCCAACTGATATATTGTGCCAGGGTTTTTGTGCCCCATATGCATTATCTTGCACTTCTTTGCATTGAATTTCAACTGCCAAACCCTGACCATTCTTCAAGTTTCTGCAGGTCGCTTCTCATTCTGTCTACACCCTCTGGTGTGTCTACTCTGTTACAGAGCTTTGTGTCATCAGCGAACAGTGAAATTCTGCCTTCTAGGTCCTGCACAATGTCACTGATGAAGATGTTGAATAGGACCGTCCCAGCACTGATCCCTGGGTACCCCACTGGTCACTCTTCCCCTGTGGAGTGACAGCCATTTACCACCTCTCTGTGTCCTGCCACCCAGCCAGTTACCTACCCACCACACTACTGTCCTGCCCACACCCATATTCCCCAGTTTCTGTAATAGTCTTCTATGTGGCACAGTGTCAAAGGCCTTGCTGAAGTCCAGATAGGCCATGTCCACTGCCCTCCCTGATCCACCTCCCTAGTCACCCAGTCAAAAATTCAACGAGGTTGGTCTGACATGACCTCCCCTGGTGAAACCATGCTGCCTTGGGTCCTGTAGTCCATTGACAACCAGATGTTCCACCAATCTCTCCTTCAGTAGTGCTTCCATGATCTTCCTCTACCGAGGTGAGGCTGACTGGTCTGTAGTTCCCTGCTTCCTCTTTGTTCCCACTTTTGTATAAGGGGACTACATCTGCTGTCCTCCAGTCTTTGGGTACCTCCCTGTTTCCAGTGATCGGCTAAACAGGATAGCCAGAGGTTCAGCCACCACCTCTCTTAGTTCTTAAGGACCTGGGGTGCACCCCATCTGGCCCCATTGCTATATCAACTCTTATTGCTTCCGGTTCCTTCAGGACCCTTTCTGGGTGTAAAGGGACTTGTGTCCATTCTGCCATTCTCACCCTTGTACTCCTTCAGACCCATTACCTCCTCTTCCTCTGTAAAGACTGAACAGAAATACCTGTTCAATATGTCAGCTTACTGTTGTCATCCTCCATCATTTATCCTCCCCTTCAGTCTCACTCATATCCCCCTTTGTCTTTCTTTTTCACTTATGTACCTGTAAAGGTTTTGTCCCTCTACCCACTGATTTTTGCAATGTGTTCTTCTGTCTGAGCTTTGGCTTCCCTTACTGACCTCCTGCCTCCCTTTGCTTCTCCTGGTACTTCTCCCTATCCCTTCTGCCTGTGTCTTTTTGTATTGCCTGAATGCAATCTTTTGGCTTTCACTTTCTTTGCTACCTCTTTGGAAAACCATAATGGTCTCCTCTTCCTTTTCCTCTTGCTAACCTGTTAATGCATAATTCTGTTGTTCTTGTAATCCCCATTTTAAATACTGCCCACTGTTCCTCAACCCTGATTCCTGTCCCATTCTCCTATGCCTCTTTCAAGTATCTCCCATTTTTCCCAAAGTCTGCCCCCTAAAATCCAGGATCGTGTTTTGTGTGGTTTGGTTCTGCTCTTTCTGTGATTTCAAACCACAATGACTGGTGGTCACTGTTTCCCAGGTGCTCCCCACTGTTACCCCCATCACACTGTCCCTGTTTGTGAGCACAAGGTCCAGTATTGCCTTCTGCCGAGTTGGTTCCATGACCAGTTGCTTGAGGAAGGCACCTGAAGGAGTCCAGGATAAATCTGCTCCTAGTTGATGCTGCTGCTGGGATGCTCCAGTCCACGTCTGGAATATTGAAGTCTCCAACCAGTACTACCTCACCTTGTCTGCCATCCTTGGATGGCTAGCATCAACACCCTATCTGTTTCTTCCTCCTGGACTGGTGGTCTATAGACCACACCTGTGCAGATGGCTGTCCCCATTTTCCTTTCCAGCTTAACCCACAGTATCTCTCCCCTATTTTGTTCCTCCTGGATCTCTGTGGCCCTTATGTCATTTTTCACATACAGTGCCACTCCTCCTCCCTTCCTGCCTGCTCTGTCTCTTCTGAATATGTTGTCGCCAGGTATGGCCATCTCCCAGTCGTGGTTATCATTACACCAGGTTTCAGTGATGGCCACAATGTCCAGGTCTGACTGCACCATGACAGCCTCCAGATCTTCCATCTTGTTGCTGAGCTCCTGGCATTTGCACACATGGCTTTCCATGATTTGACCTCCTAGACTGTTTCACTGTTCTACTCCAGCCCCTTCCTTGGTTGTCATTTATCCCTGGTTCTCCTTGCTGTCTGCCCTTCTGCTGAATTTTGCCCTTTTCTGCTTACCCACCTCTTGGGCACTAATCTCCATCTTTTGCACACTGTTTTGCAGAGATAGCCACTCCTCTAGTTCACTGGTTCCACTTCTAGCTGTGGGGGTGAGCAAGTAGGTACCATCCTTGCTGGCCTGCCACCCCTTTGCTGGTTTAAATGCTTGTCAATGAGCATTTAAACTTATCATTGAGTGCTTGGATTCCCCTCCAGGATGGATGCAGGCCGTCAGGCTTGAACAAACCTCCATCCCTCCAGGTGGGTCCCCAGTCACCAATGAATCCAAACCCTTCCTCACAGCACCAATTCTTCAACCATGAGTTAAAGTTCCTGATGCATGCACTCCTATGCTCTCCCTTGCCTCTCACAGGTAGTACTTCTGAGAAAGTGACAGAAGTAGCTACTTGCTTGAGACCCCTCCCCAGTTTCCTAAACTCTTCCTGAACTTCCTTTTGCTCCCCATTTGCCAGGTCATTAGTACCTAGGTGGATAATGACATCCAGCTCACCCTCCCGTCTTGCCTTCCCAGTGATCCCCAGGATCTTCCTTCCATCCCTCCATGCCCATTGGCACCTGGTGACACCTCACCTCCCTGTCCTCTCCCTCCTGTGTTCCTAACTGGATCCCTCTTATGATGGAGTCCCCACCAGGATTCGCTTCCTCCTCCTCTGGGGTCCACTGCTTTCCCCGCTGAGGTCACCTCCTAGGCTAACCTCCACATCCTTTCCTTCCACTTCTCTGGGTACCTCTATTTGGTTGTCCTCATTTACCAGTGTGGCATATGAGTTCTTGAGTGGAATAGGATCTGGGATGTGCCTCTGCCTGACTGCTCTAACCCTCCCTGAGCCCACTGTTATCCAAGTGCTCCTCGTTCTCGGCATCCTTTGAGGCAGTTGCATTGGACTGGGTGGTCCCTGGATAGGGGTGATGGTACTCCTGACCCAGTTTACTTCCGCTCTGAGTCTGGCTACCTCATCCCGCAGTCCAGAGAGATGCATGCAGATAGGGCAGCACCTCAGTGTCCAGAAGGTCTGCCTGAATATGGCTGCCCCACAGCCACTGCATTGCACCACTCCCCACATTATACTGCAATTCCACTACTTGTCTGCTACTGAAGCTCTCCTAGTTCCCTTTTTATTAATTTACTGTACTAAAAATCCTGCCACTGATCCTCAGATAATTTTTTTTTTTTTTTAAAGAAAAGAAACCAATAAATAAATAAATGAGTCAAAACACTTGTGCTGAGGGTGGGCTTCTTCCCCCTTATGCCCCTCCTACTTCACACCCCTTACTATACCCTGTGTTTAGCTCCTGTCAATCAGATTTAACAGGGCATATAATTAAGAGTTGGGGAAGGAGGGAGGGGGCAAAATTTGCAGCAATTAAAGACAGCACAGAATTACACCACCACTATGTTTTAAATTTTCAACAGCCCAAAAACAATTATAAGTAAAGACAACAAAGAAAGTATAGTGTCACTAAAAGCCCACAATCTAAGTTTAAAAGAAAAATAGCAATTACCAGTTACTCTAAAGCACTGAATTGAATATGTTTCCTTCCTTCCCCTTCTGGCTTCTTCTGAGAAAATAAAACTCTGCTTGCTAATTTAACTCTGACTAAGCCCCACCTCCAGTTATCACGTAGCTGCGGTCAGAGGCCAGACAATTAACACCCTTCACCCAACTACAGGGCAGTCAGACAAGCCAAGATAAAATTTGCAGCAATTAAAGACAGCACAGAATTACACCACCACTATGTTTTAAATTTTCAACAGCCACAAAACAATTATAAGTAAAGACAACAAAGAAAGTATAGTGTCACTAAAAGCCCACAATCTAAGTTTAAAAGGAAAATAGCAATTACCAGTTACTCTAAAGCACTGAATTGAATATGTTTCCTTCCTTCCCCTTCTGGCTTCTTCTGAGAAAATAAAACTCTGCTTGCTAATTTAACTTAGGACTTTCGCCGATTCGCGCGCTGGTGGGGAGGCGTGGGTGACCTGGTGCTGGAAGGTCCCCCCCCCCGCGCTGCTCCTAATCTGCCGCTTAGCCGAGTTTGAGGTGCCGTGGGCTTTGCAGCTCCGGCGGGCCTCCTCGGCAGCTCGATCAACTAACGAGAGGTTTTGTGAGAGCCCACCCACCCGTGGTTGAAGGCGTTCCTATATGCCTGTTTTTGGCCCTGCCTCCCGTGAGGAACTTCTCCCCAATCAGCCTGTGGGGGCGGTCCAACCTGTCATTCCTGGTGGGTCTGATGCATCCTCCCTCTGTGCAGTTCCTCCTATGTTTAGCCATCAAGCCAGTGCAGACTAATGGACTTTTCCCACTGAGCAGCCTCTTTTCATGATTAACTCTCCTGACTGTGCTGCATAATTGGACTTTTGATCAACTCTCCTGTCTGTGCTGATTTATTGGACTTTGCTTGTGTTATCACGCTTCTGCTTGTGCACTGCCTAATCTCTTGTCACGCTCCATTGTATAATTTTGTTCCCCACTGTCTGGTCATTGCTCATGGGTGTGATGTCTGCCCCCTACTGGATGCTGGCCCCAGCCGTCCTGCCCCAGGGGCTCCCTGTACCATACAGCCACTTCCCCAACATCACATGGGGATACTGGGGTGGTCCCCTCCTGTGAGATAATTGGCATCTCCCCAATCTCCCCTCGGACCTCGATGCCTCATTGCTGTCCCAAATGCTGCCCAGTCCTCCTGAGTCCCACGCTCTCAGCCAAGTCTCCATGCTCCCGGGCCAAGAGTTCCCCAGCCGGTCTAACCACCACGAAGTGGTACCTCCAATGGGTCCTTCTCTCTACACTGCTACTGGCGGGTGACATCGAAACGAACCCAGGTCCATACAACCCTCAGAACACCCCCTCTGTATGGGGTGTGGGCAAGGGCTTAAAAATAGCACACCTTAACATTCGGAGCCTGCTACACAACCGAGATGAACTGGTCGCGTGGATGTCCTTCTACAAACCCGATATCCTCGGGCTGACCGAGACCTGGTTAAAACCCTCTATCCCCGACTCTGCCTGTACCCTACCTGGGTACGAGTTTACTGCCTGGACAGAGCGGGGAAAGAGGGGAGGCACATTGATCTACCACAAGTGTCATCTCAATGTCTCCCTTGTCGCCCACCACCAACCCCCCGAGTCCCAGTGCGAGGTACTCCACGTGCTACTCCTACTTGGGAACACAAAGAAACTGCACCTGGTGTGCACATACAACCCACCCAAGGGTGGGCTCCCCGGTTTGACCCACCTCCTAGACTCCGTTGGTCCCAGTGTTGGGGACAGTGAACTCCTTATCCTAGGGGACGTCAACCTCAACTGGGTTGGAGGTAGCGCGAAGCAATACGAGGCCCTACTTGCTAACTCTAATCTGACCCAACTTATCCAGGATACAACCAGGCGGTCAGCAAACAGATCCCCCGGTACCCTACTGGACTGGATCATGTCCAACCGTCCGGATAGAATCTCCTCAGCAGGTACACTGCCGGATTCTATCTCTGACCACTCTCCGGTCTACTGTGTTTGGAAAATCCCCAAGATCCCCACAAAATCCTACACGTCAGGAACTACTCCAGGTTCAACCCCTGGGAGTTCCTGGAAGACCTTCGGCTTACTGACTGGTCCGATGTGTACTGGGCCACTGACCCCTCAGTGGCTACCTCCTCTTTCATCACCATCTTCGGGTTCCTGCAAGATAAGCATGCCCCCAAGGTCACCCGCAGGGTGAGGGGGTCCGCCACCCATTGGCTACATGCGAATCTCCTGGCCCAAATGCGGGAGCGAGACAAGTGCTGGGCTCACTTCAAAAGATCCAGTGATCCCACCTCTCTCCAAACATACAGACACCTGAGAAACACCTGCAAAAAGGCCATCAGGGCTGCAAAAAGAGACTACTGCAAGTCCGCTCTACTCTGCTCTGCCAACAATCCCAGGAGCTTCTGGAAGAACTTAAAATCTCTTGTAATTGGACCTCCAATCAGGAGTATCCGATATGCTCATCAACGGGGTCTCCTGCACAACCCCCATACCATTGCCAACTCCTAAATACCCATTTCACAGATCTCTCTGCCATCAGGGCTCTCTCTCGCTTAACAAGAACTGCCCCCTTCCCTCTCGTCGGCTGGGTGGGGGTCTCCCCTCGGGCAACTTTAACCTCAGGGAAGTGACTGCACTGACACTCAGAGGCTCCTGGTCGGCCTCTCCCAGCACTCCAGTCCTGGCCCAGATAACCTTGAATCTAAGCTCCCAAGCTTGGTGCTGTTCATCTTGCCCACCCAGTAGCCCACATCTTCAATCTATTCCTTGGAAGTGGAACCTTCCCCGATATATGGAAAGAGGCCAGGACTGTCCCAGTACTGAAACAAGGCAATCCCAAACTACCGGATAACTATCGCCTGATTGCCATCCTTTCATCCCTCAGTAAGCTCCTAGAAAAGGTGGTGGCTGAACAGATCTCGGAGTACATCCAGTCCCAGGAGCTGTTGTCCCCAGCCCAGCACGGGTTTCGCAAGGGTCACAGCACCACCACTGCCCTAATCTCGGTCACATCTAGAATAAGATCAGCCATGTATCAGGGCAACCCTCCGAGCCATATTTATTGACCTGTCCAAAGCCTTTTGACCTTGTTGACCACACGTTGCTACGCTTACAACTGTGGTCACTCGGTCTTTCCCGCCGCCATGAATTGGCTAACAGGCTACCTGCACGGCAGAACACAGCGGACCAGTTTCAATAAAGTCCTCTCCGGGTCCCTTCCTGTGACCTCCGGTGTCCCTCAGGGCTCGGTATTGGGCCCTCCTCTTTCCCTCTTTATCAACCAGCTACCAGCTGTGACCTCCACCTGCTGTACCACCCTCTATGCCGATGACTTGGTGATCCTGGCTCACGCCGGAGACGCCATGCGACTCTCAACAAGGCCTTGTCCGATGGCTTCTGCAAAGTTCAAACCTGGATCACCGAGAATAAACTGGTCCTGAATCTGAAAAAACTCAAGCCATGCTCTTTGGCTCCACAGCCAAACTCAAAACCTCGTCGGCCAAGATAAAGATCTCCTGTCGCGGATCCCCCCCCCTGTTGTGAACTCTGCCAAATACCTAGGGGTCACCCTTGACTAACTCGACATGGGTAGTCACCTCCTAAACATCTGCAGGGCAGTAAACTGCAAGCTTGGCCTGGCCTACAGGGCCAAGTTCAACCTCACACCTGCGGCTAGACTTGCCCTCGCGAAAGGTGTGCTTCTTCCCTCTCTCAGCTATGGGCTGCACCTATTCGCTCGCTCCCCCCAGACTCACCTCGCACGGTGGCACACGACATACAACAACATCTGTCGCTTTGCCCTTGCTGTCCCCCGCCTCACCCATCGCTGTGAGTTATACGATAAACTTGGATGGCTCTCCCCAGCGAGGTACCTGGACTTTAGGGTGGGCTGCCTTACCAACAAAGTGGTCAGAACTGGCACCCCCCCTGAGCTGGCCCTGCTCCTGCCGCCAACAGACACCACTACCTACCACCTTAGGTCCCAGGCCCGGGGGATGCTCAAGGTCCCCTCCACCCGCACCCTCATGGGAGGCCGGGATGTTACAGCGTTTGCACCCAAGCTCTGGAACTCCCTTCCTGAACCGACCCGGCTGTCCTCCTCCCACCTGTGCTTCCGTAACTCCCTCCGGGGTTTCCTGAAACTTGCACCTGCGTGTGACTGTCCTAAGCCTCCCTAGAGTATTTCCATATACGGTTGCTCTCCCGGCTTCAAAGCTTGCCTCCCTCGGATGCTACCCGATAACTCCAGCTGCACTCCTTGACTCTTCCACTACACCAGTGCACCTGACCCAGGGTATATTGCCCTTGCCATGGTTCCCTGGACATTGCCTGTCTAAACTGCCTCTTACGTGTAATGTATATTTGCTTCCTGTTGTAAATCTGTATGTGACCCACTCTTCCCGGGGGTTCGTTAACCTCAGCAGTCATAAATTGTATTATGACCGTCCATACCCCGGGACAATGTTACTATCTCCCACATGTTGTTAAGCTGTACTTACTCGCTACTGTAAACAATGTCTGTATCTCTATGTTGTACTCTCCCGGGTCGTTCCTGAAAATAGGCATATTACTTGTCTAGTGTACTTACCCGGTCAACAAAAGCTAAAATAAAATAAAATAAGCCCCACCTCCAGTTATCACGTAGCTGAGGTCAGAGGCCAGACAATTAACACCCTTCACCCAACTACAGGGCAGTCAGACAAGCCAAGATAAAATTTGCAGCAATTAAAGACAGCACAGAATTACACCACCACTATGTTTTAAATTTTCAACAGCCCAAAAACAATTATAAATAAAGACAACAAAGAAAGTATGGTGTCACTAAAAGCCCACAATCTAAGTTTAAAAGAAAAATAGCAATTACCAGTTACTCTAAAGCACTGAATTGAATATGTTTCCTTCCTTCCCCTTCTGGCTTCTTCTGAGAAAATAAAACTCTGCTTGCTAATTTAACTCTGACTAAGCCCCACCTCCAGTTATCACGTAGCTGAGGTCAGAGGCCAGACAATTAACACCCTTCAACCAACTACAGGGCAGTCAGGCAAGCCAAGATAAAATTTGCAGCAATTGAAGACAGCACAGAATTATACCACCGCTATGTTTTAAGTTTTCAACAGCCCAAAAACAATTATAAGTAAAGACAACAAAGAAAGTATAGTGTCACTAAAAGCCCACAATCTAAGTTTAAAAGAAAAATAGCAATTACCAGTTACTCTAAAGCACTGAATTGAATATGTTTCCTTCCTTCCCCTTCTGGCTTCTTCTGAATCTTTCAACTGTGGCTGCTGTCCCCGTTTCTTTAGCTGGGGGCTGATACCATTTGATAACACTCCACTCGGCATCAGACTGAGACTAGGAGTGTGCATAGCTCTAAGGGTACCCTCCATGTCTAGGGTAGGTGGTAACTGCTCACCAGTTTCAATTAAATACACTCAGTCTCTACCTGTCTACATTTCCTTTCCTTTCTATTCACTGCTTGATTATCTTTGCTCAGTGTCTCTTCGGTCATGTCAGAAACAAATTACTCTATTACATGATGGGTTATTGTCATGTTTACTAACATATTAACAGTCACACACATTGGAATATCGCCCCGTAAATTGCTGTCCTTGTCAACACTTCAAGACAGGCTCAAATCTGACCCTAGACACAAGCCAAAACCTTAGTCTCTTAAAAAATCTTGTACCCTTTACATATCTCTTACAGGAGCCCTTTGACTCCTCTTATTTCTTGCAGTTTATCAGCAGGTGAGATTTTACCTCAGGACAGAGCCTTTCCTAAGCTGCCTTCTGAATTTATCGAAGCTGCCTCCTTGCAATACATTTTGGTTCACTCATTTTTCATTTACTATCATAACACTGCAGCATCAGTTTAGCTGGTGTGCAGGAGGCAGTATCGCTATAAAGATATTCACTCTGGTCCTCCTGGCAAATGTGCACCCTGGCTCGGGGCACCTCACATTAATCAGCTCTTTACTCTCACCAGATAGTGTGCAGGGCACCAGCATTTACCTCAACCTCCCCTCAGGCAGTAGCTAGCAATCTCTCCTGGCCCTCTGCCAGAGGTGACATCTCCAATGTCCATACCAGCTTGGGATTCCCCATAAATACATATAGAAGGTCCATCTCCTATCTGTTCCAGCAGCTTAATCTCTGGCACCAAATCTCTCAGCTGACAGCATCTCTCTGTCACAGACAGCATCATAAATTCCCGCTAAAAAGACAATACCCTCTTTAGTGAAATCCTCTGTGCAACACAAGGGCACCAGGGAGTTCCCTTGAGGGTAGTCCCTTAGGATCACTAATCCCTCCCAGTGATCCATACACTCCCACAAGAATTAATAATGATCTACACTAACTGACCTCCAGACTTTAAGTTCCCAGAGTCATCACCACTTTCCACTAGACAATGAGTTCTGCCGTTCTCACACTACAGGGCCTTGCACAAAGCTACGACTCATAAATAGGAACCAAAATGCCCTGTGCATTTTGGCATGTACAAAGAAAGTTAGGAGTCATGACCTTCTTTGCACATGGCATCAAGGGTAATGCACAAAGCAAGTTACCACTCTGTTGTCTCAAGAACTAAGGAAATTCATTGCAAAAAACTACATTAATGCAGATTAGGGTTGCTACCACATAAAACTCAAACCCTCAGAGTTTGAAAATGTGCCATTCTGGTTTTCAGCCCGATGCCCCAGAGTGGAAAAATGCATTGTTAGGGTTGTCAAGCCCAACCCCCACACCAGCCCTCCCCTTTTTACCTAAGACCAAGTTGCAGGGATGGGGCCATGCATCATTGGTGTGGTACCGCATACAAGGTCAATGTTTTCAAAATGCATAACTAGCAACCCTAATTCCACCCACACCCTCATGACCCCAGGTCAAGCTACAGGTCTGGAGTTATGCCAATACAGGTCTGGTGTTTAATTCACATGGTACTCCTTTTAGGTCTGTGATTAGAATAATTGTGGAGCACAACTAAAGAGTTTTACATTTATTTATGGTGTCTTACTTTGCACACAATAATGTGGACCCTGTGCAAAGCAGCTGTCTTGTTGCAGCTCTGTAAGTACAGTACTGTACATATTGCCCACTTGTAACTTTCTTTTCCTACGTCACATACTTGGAACTACTCAAAGCATGTTACATGCCTGGGACATGCATGCTATTTTATGCAGTGTTTTGTTGAAGTTGTATACAATAAGTTACAAGTGGATGGTACATATCTCACTAGGCAATATGTGGTGAAAAAAGCTGCTGGTAAATGTATGTTACACTATACACAGTGTTCACAGAGCCATACGCAGTCAACATACAACTGTGTTCTAACTGCGACTTAGCATTGGACCAAAAGGGGCTCACATGAACCACGCCCAACCTTGTACCATGGAGCTCGATCTGCAGCTTGGACTTTGGTCACAAGGGTAAAGGATGGGGTGAGGATTAGGGTTGCTATTTACAAATTTTGAATATGCTGGCCCTGTATGAGGTACCACACCATTGATGCATGGCTCCGTATCTGCAGCTTGGTGTTGAGTAAAAAGGGGAAGAAAGGGAAAGGGGGTGGGTGTTAGGCAACAGTACATTTCCACACTCTCTGGGCACCGGGTTGAAATCCACAGTAGCACATTTCAGAACTCTGAGGGTTTAAGTTTGGTGCATTTGATTATTTGGAAAGCCTTCTGATTCATATTTAGAGATAGTTTTATTAGGTAACAGTAATGGATATTTGTGTGTGCGAACTGTTTACTTTGTCAGCCAGTATCATACTATAGTGGAATGCTGTTATGCATGGAATTCTATGCCTGGAATATACTTGTTCTGCTGCACTAGTGACATCATTATGTTGTTCTGCTGTAGTAGTGATGTCACTACTGCAGCAGAAGCACTTGGAATGCTGACACATTGCTGCTTTCCTCTATTTAACTCCATGGTAAGACAGTATTCTAGAACCTCTAGAGACTTCACAAGTCAGTTTCACTGTGAAAAAGAGAAAGAAAAAACATAATGCACACATTTCACATACTACTACTACTATACAATATAAAAAATACAGGATGAGCAACTTTATGCACAACCTGTGTGTTCTGCCACCTCGGGGTTCTGATTCCCATGGACCTCTCAAGCTTCGCTCTCGAGGTCAGAGGGAATCAGAACCCCTCTGTGGTAGAACACATTGGTTGTGCATAGTTGCCCATCCAGTATTCTCTGTGTAGGCTCTGTCTATATTTATTACTCTGTATGTTTTAGTGTATTACTTGTTATCATACAGACTGTTAGTGTGAGCCATATTATAATATATGAATAAGCTATGTAATAGCATTAAAATCGATGTAAAAAACTCCCTGTAATAGTACACTTAAAATCCTGTAGTACTATGGTTGGAATCCTGTAATACTATTGTTCGGAGCTTGTAATACTATTGTTCTGAGCTCTCAGCGATAGTATTATGAGACAGATCCATGTTTGTGCCCTAATGAATTCTTCATGCTCAGCATGAGTTAGCTTTTACTGCAACTGCTGTGTACTGAAACGCTGCTGCTGAAAATATAGTTTAGATTCTCTCTTTTTTGCAGCGCAATATTCGTTGAATTTCACTCTTGCCAGGGCTTCCTGTACTCCAGTGGATGGTGTTTAGTGATGTACAAACTGGGGTTTGAACGATGCAAAATGACTGTAATTAGCTGCTGCATTTTGCATTAGGAGGAGGAAAAAAAGGTTTTTTGTTCTAGTAAGAGTCTTTCACAGCTTAACTACAGATATTATGAATTGTCTCGATGTTCTGCTGAATATCTGGACTTATTGTTTCTTATGACCAGAACATTCAGCTCTGTATTTTCTTTCTTCTATATGTAGTTTGTGGTGGTTTTCAGTTTTTCTCTCCGTAACCCAGCCCCTATCTCAGATGCACACACGCACGTGGAGGCGTACGTGCACCGCGTCTCGAGGTACCCACCCACAACATGTCGCCCCTGCCACCTACGCTGACCACCGGGCCTCCATCCAGTGGCGGCGAGACTACAGGGGCGGCACCTCCCTCTGGAGAGGAGAGCTGCCTTCCGCTGCTCAATCCTGCTCTGCCCCAAGCCAGCTCCCCATCGACCCGAGTATCTGGGTTGCCAGCATGGTGCAAGGTAAGACATCCAGCGCCTCAGCATCACCAGGCCAGCACAGCTCTATATTTTCTGTCTGAGCGGTTCATAGCACACGGATGGGGATATCCACATGGGATCGATCTGCTTAAGGTAGCAGTAGCACAAAAGCCAAACAGGCTAAATTTTGTTTCACCATTTAATGTTTTGAGTAGAGCCATGATAACTTTTCACCCAAGTGAGCTCTTACTATGATCTGTGCTCAGTAACACACCATTTATGGCTGCTGTTCAATACTATATGGGGTTGGATGCTGTACAGTACTGCATTGGATTGCACTAGCTGTCAATTCACAATTTCAAGATCTGAAATGCTGTCACCCCCGTTATGCAACATCTGCATAAAAATAAGACATATTTCTTAACTGAACTCCTAATTAGTATCATCTTAAATATTTAGAGGTGGTGTTTCAGAAATTTTAAAATATTAAGAGAAGCTCTGCTCTGATTTGTTTATTTCTAGATTAAAACTCCCTGGATCCATATATTACAAAAAATGAAAAAAAGGGGACTCTGTATCACTCTGCTATAATACCACCTCGAGGTTCTCGTGACATGCTGGAACCACTCGAACTTTGCTCTCAAGGTTCACATGTCACCAGAACCTCTCAATGGTATTATATATAGAATAAAGCATGGGGTAGTGTGTGTAATGAGAATTCTACACATATCCGAGTTGCTGGATGCTACATAAACCCAGAGAGCGAAGGTTGAGAGGTTTATACAAGTATCCAACACCAAGGATGTGTGTAAAATTTGAGTTTTACACACTACCCCATGTTTTATTTTATATAATTGCTGGGGAGTGTTTTTTCACCACAGCAGTTGTACAAAATATAGATGCTGTTCAGCCACGGTCTGGTCGGGATTAAGTGTGGTGTGCAGTCCGCGGCTGCTGAAAAGTTTCTTTTTTTTTTTTTTGTTCAAATGTTTCATCAAGGACTAACTCCAGGACTAACAAAAAACTCAACTTGATGAGAGGCGAGTTTGTTTTGTTCAGCTTTACTTACTGACAAGTACTAGAGATGACAAAGTGCCCAGTGGTGAGAGAGGGAACAGCAGTGGTTGGCGCATGCGCAGAGCAAGGGAAACCCGGCATGTGTTTGCCGTTATAAACACTCCTTTATAACAGCTAATTACAAACCAGGTTTCCCTTAGGGAAAAAATGCTCACCTGTTATAGCCTCGTAATACACAGTCCCCTATCTATTATTCTATTTATTGCACTACTGTGCATTATCTGTATTTGGTTCTTATTAACAAGCATTTCAGAGTAACTGTTTATGACAGACCATGTACAAAACAATTTAAATTTAAAATGACTCCATGTCAAAAGAAAAGGAAACATACTACAAAATGGGCTAGGATACACTGAACTGTGATTTGTAGAATCGGAGCACATAATCCTGGATTACTGTAAATTAGAAAATTGGCTTTTTTTTTTTCCTGGTCGCTGACTGGCTGGTACCCCTGCCAGGTGGGTACATTAACTTATGATAAACGACCAAGAAATAAAAAGTGCCAGTCAGCCAGCCATGCCAGAAAGTTAAACTGGTATCCTTGTGCCAGTCTGAAATTCAGACTGCATTAGCCGCCAGTTTTATTCTGCTCGCTTAGCAAGAGAAATGAGCGAGTCAGATCCCCACCTTGCAACTGAAATGCAGTGAAGAAAATGTAGCCCTTTAAAAACAAGGCACATTTTGTTCACAATCACTTATTTCTTCTTAAAATCTTTTAAAAATCACACCGCACAGTCAGCCTCACTCAAACATTCAAGCCGCACCGCTCTGTCCCGCTAGTCGTGCAAAAGAAAACCATAATGAAATTCAGCCATGCTTCCAACAGTTCTTCACACTATTTTAACACTTACAGGATCATTGATACAGTTTATTTTTGCAAGCTGAAACACCATGTCTCCGCTCCGTTTGGATCTGTGCGGTACCTCTTTTCACCACGTTTGTCCCATAGGCCCCACTTCCTGGTTTTCTGAAGCAGGGTAGCATAAGATCACGTGCCTAACAGGCGCATCTTCCCAACGAGAAAAAAAAAAAGAAAGTCTTGCAGGAAGGGAAGAATACTGTATTTATAAGCAAACAAATAACCATGCCAACAGACTGCTGGGGAAAACTTTACCAGAAACTCCATCTCTTGAGGTGGTTGTGCAGGGGGATGTACAAGAAAATGGTTCGGGGGGAACAACAGGAGATGGAACACCACAGAAATGGAGGGACTTTAGCAGAAAGCTTTTTTCTACTGTTTGTATTTGTTTTGAAACTCATGCCCTCTCTTATTTTATTACTTAATGAAAATGTACACAGGTGCCCATTTTCTAAGCACAATAATACTCTCCAGGGTGGGGGATATGGGCAATACTGGACCTTCCAGGGGCTATAGGCCCCTCTGCCTGTGGCATCGGCCCTCAGTATGCCCCTGGGTGGTCTGGTATTGCCCAATACCACCCACCCTGTCGGGTACTATTGCTAGCGTAGCCTCCTGGAAATGAGCATTGGCTCAGTGTGCCTTTCCCAGTTACCAAACCTTAAATTCAATGGACTTAAAAATCTACTTTTGTCCTTGCTCTCTCCATTTCTATAATTCTGTGGAATTTCAGCATGGCAGCACAGATCAGACAAACTTTCTGTACCTTATTACTCCGTTTTAAAATGATAAATCAGAGAACCCATTTTAAAATTCCAATATGGTAGCCAGCCCGCTGGCACAGCAGTAGCACAACTGCTCAAGATATCAAGCAAGCCTGGGTCCTCGCTGGCCCACCAGGGAAGGATGGCTGAGCATCCCAGCGGACGCACGCCTCCTCAGGGTTGGACAGTTCCTGGACTCTGCTGTGCACTGCCACCTTTGTGACCACAGGTGGCCGTACAAGCTGGAGCCAGTGATGGAGGGAGGGGTACGTTGGCACTCTGACACAAACTGTATGCTCTGGATGCATTAGTGCATCAGTTCAGGACCTTCTGACGTTCGTGGGCTGGGGAAGAAAAAACAGAACCCCCCCCCAAGCTGGCAGGATGCCATGCAATGCCCGCTGCAGATCCCGCACTGCCTACCAGGCTCCTGCTCCACAACTGACACAAACTCTGTCAGGGTGGGGGCAGTAGGGGCTGACCTTCAGCAGCCCTTCTCTATGGGGGGGTCATTCATAGGGACACATGGAACAGTGGTAAGTCCCGGAGATGGTGGGTGACAGGGCTGGGCAGAGGGGCAGGACGGATAGGGACCAGTTGGGCACAAGGGGGCATAAAGCATACTCAATTAAAAAAATAACATTTCAATATGGTACTCCAGGGTGGGTGTTACTGTGGTATAATGGCACTTTTCAGGTCTGTAAAGCACTCTGCTTTGCCTCGTGTGCCACTCCCCAAAGTGTGCCATTACCCCACAATAATGCAGCCCATCATGTCTTATTGCTTAGGTCATCAGCATTTATGTCTACATCAGATAAGTCACAGAAACACTAAACCAATGAGAGGGCAGCTAAGACGAAGCCTGATGACATCACAATGGCCCAACGCCGCAGTTAAAACAGAACTATGAAGTGAAAACAAAATCATTTAAATCTTCATAAAAACTAATTTACAAGCTTTGATATTTAAATAAACTGCACACAGTGGATGCACAATGGCCTGACTTAGAATACACCCTTTTATGCCCTTTATAATCACTTGCGAGGGAATAGGAAATTCGTAACTCATGGGTGGTGTGAGTTATGATCTTTCCCCCGCTTTCATTAAAGTAAATAGCTTATTCTAAGTTAGGCCATTGTTTATTCTCTATATCTTACTCCAAAATATGTGCTGTGATATTTAAAAGCCATGGCATCACTTGCAAAAGTGAAATAATAAACTGGGGTGAAACAAGATGTTTTACCAGTATGTTACTCCTTACACTATTCGTAGAATGTTACACATTTATACAAGTTCTTTCTCGATCAAAGAGTGTCATTAATAATACAGCCCCGACACAAAGGCAGGTAATACCGATCTCAAGAAGTGTACATTGTCCTAGAGAGGTTCTGTTTAGATTATGCTATTAGATAAAGGAATGCTGTAATTTAAACTGGATTAGTAGTGTGCCAGATTAAAGATTCCGTACCATATTAACTTAAACAACCTAAACCACAGGGCAGAACAAAATTAAAAGCAGCAGTTGGTTCTACATATTCCTGTTGAAAAGGCATGTCTGATGACTACTCTTTGCCAACCTTTAGCCTATTGGCCCCATGCAACTATAATGATAGTTTTTAGAGGAATTTACAGCAATCCTCACAACATAAACAGGTCAAAACACAAACTACATTCACTGCAACTCATTAGCTCTCTTTTGACCAGTCAGCCCTCTGTGTCTGCTTGTATGGTATGTGAGAAGCATATAAAGTCTTCACGTGAAGGGTTTGAATAAGTGGCATGTTCCATGTAACAGACATAAGGGATGTTTTAAAAAGAAGTACAGTAGTAACTTGCAACTTTCATTATCCAAAACGGTATTTGTTGTACCGTTAAGACATTTTGGAGGTTATACATAAAAAGGGATTTTTCAGTATCCAGAAAAACATAGAATACAATAGTCAAAACACAATTCAGTTCAGATACCATTACCTTTCTATAATTATCCCCTTCCCCATTCTTTATTGCTGAGAACATTTACAAGACAACCAGATCTGTGTGTCACAGACTTCTTTTGTTCCTCTAGCTTTAACCTTCAAGGAAGTCATAATCCTCTGTCACTGACATCACAGTGTATTGCTGTGGAAATGATTATGATGTCACAAACAGAGGATTGTGACTTCTACGGAGGTTGAAACAGGAGGACAAAGGATAAAGATCTTGTTTGGTCCTGCAAACATCCCTGGTAATAAAAGAATGGCAAGTGAACAATGCAGAAAATAATGAAATATATGCCAAACTGTATCTGAATATCATATTTTAAAACGTTTTCTTGGAAGCCGCAAAATCACTATGTTGCTAATCAACAAGGCTCCTTCAGCCTAACGAGCTTTGCAATTTTACTTGATTTCACATCCAATATCATGTTGAGGTGCCAGTGCTCGTCTTGTTTTGCAGCTAAAAACTAGCAGTCTCTGTGTTATTTATTTATTAATTTATTTGAATTTTGATAACCGGGTGAGCCCATAGAGACATTACAGTCCCTTTTTCAGAGGCAACCCAGAAAGTGCAGAACATAGACTATGACATGGCAGTAGCAGTGGATGCATTTACATCATTCACTGATTTACAAAAATTAATCATTTACAGAAACATTCACATATTAAACATCTACAGATTACAAAGACATGGCAGTTACAGCGGTTATATTTACATCATTTGCAGATTTACAAAATGCACCATTTATAGATACACTTACATCAAATATTTACATAAACAGAAGGGGTCAGGGAGTGGGGATTCTTATACATAGGAGGATCAGTGAGTGGGGAAAATTTATGCACAGCATTATGGAAGCCGGACCAAGAGTCGACGGAAGCAGGAGCAAAGTGATGAGGCACTGAGGTGGTGTAATAGGGAGGACTGGAACCTAGTGAGAGAGGTGCAGGATAAGGTAGAGTGTGGTAGTGAGATCCAGCTAGACAATGCCGAGAAGGCAAATGATCTCTGGGCCACTGCTAACCGAGGTTTGGGCAGTACGAGAAGAGGGAGGGTGGCGGATCTAAGAGCACGCGGTGGTTTCCGGAGCCGAATAAGTTCAGTAAAGCAAGGAGGGGTGGAATGGTGGACCAGTTTGTGCACTAGACTCAGCGTGGCATACTGGAGTTTGGATTCGTACGTTAACCAACCCAGAGAGGACAGTGCAGTGGTGGTGATGGGCACTGACCCCTAAGGCAAACCTTCCCACTCTATGATAGGCCTGTTTAAGGCAAGATAGGATGCTCATGTTGGTTGTGAGTAGTAGCGGGGGTACCGTACATAAGGAGGGGCAGGAGGGTTGTGATAAGCAAGCAATCAAACAGAACATGGTGTTAGCTGTGGCCTGATAAACTTACAACCAGATGCGTAGTATGGCCCATGCCTTCAATACCTGGAAGTGTGATTATCACTTAGCAACCAATACTCTGGAGTGTCTTATTGTACTTATTAATTGGGTTGTGAACTATTTTTTTTATTCTGCTTGTGAAACAAAAAGATTGAGGGGGTGGAGGTGTAAATAAAATGGGAAAAGTAGTCTTTCTGAAGACTGCCACTAGGGGGCCACTATAATAGCCTCATGTAGTCCGTGATGGCTTGATGTTCTATGAGTCTACTGAAAGGCAAACTGTTAAACTGCCTCCCCTGATTCTGTCCAGTGACCAGCACATTAAACAGTTCCTTTTTGCTGTTGCTGTCCGTGCATGTAGGAATCTGATTAAGTCAAGCTGGCTACTATTATGTGGTGTCCGCTGCACAGCAGTGGAGTTTGTTCAGGATATGGCCACCTGTGCTTGCAGAGTTGGTGGACTTTTACTGTGTCTGGTAGAGTTTGTTTTACTGCAACTGTAGGAGACTGTTCATTGAGTTGGAGGGAGGGATGCTTACAAGTGAGAGGCAGCAGATGCTGCAGAGCGAACAGAAGAGAAAATCGGCACCAGAACCTGGGAGGCCATTTAGATAAGGAAGAAAAGGAGAAAGAAAAAGGTGTGAGAAGTTTAAATGCCTGATTTAAATAGACGGTGTGTGTTTGGGGGAGGGTTAAGAAACTGTGGAAATATATAATGTTCGCAAGTATAGGAAAGTGGAAGGTGGTAGGTTTGTTTCCTGTATCAAGATGGCTGCCTGAAAATGTTTTTTCCAAAATTTCTGTGAGGCACTGATATTTGAGTGCACTGCATCCAGGTTGCTGAAAGAAGTCCAAAACCATTAACAGTCACTTCATAAACATATGGATTTGGAATCCTTTTCAGCAATCTGGACACATGACATTCTCTACCAATTGTCTAAGTCATCTGAAATGTAACTATACTAAAAGACAGTCCTGTGCACATAATTTTGTTGTAAATAATTTGTGTTTTTTGAGATTGGAAAATGGTTCTTCATATACATCAGTATTCATTTCATATCCATGTTTATTCGGTATTCCCCACCTCCACACATATGCCTACAGAAAGATTACCTAATTATTTATATTTTTGGTTGCTTGCTTCTTATCTGGGTAACAACCTGGGCTAAACAGCATGTTTGGAACCCAAACAAATAGAAGAGAAAAAGAATTAAATGTCTCAGCTAGCATTTGAACCCAGGACACCTGGCATATTGTTCTGGTTGAGCTACTGTCTGTCACCAAGGCAACTGTAAACCTGGGACTCCCAGAAGCACCTTACTCCTTCTCTATGCACAACCTGATACTGCACAGATAAAGTACAGTTACATAAGAACTTACTGTAAAAGTAGATTTTCGAGAGAAGCTCTTGCAGCAGGCCACACTGGTAAGACTAAGCCACCAGGCACTAGGACCACATGGAAAACTTCCAGCTAGCAGTCTACCATGGAGGACTGCCCACCACTAATGTCAGTCAGTTGATGTCAGCCTAGCCTATATAGGTGGGTGGTCTCCCACACCTACCTCAGTTCTCCCACCACAGACCCCGTACAGGCAGCTAAAGGAGAACCGAGAAGGTTTCCCAAAAGCCAAAAGAAAGGTAGAAGTAGTGCGAGAAAAACAAAGAGCAGCAGGGAAGGAGGGAGGGAAAGCAAGGCCTGCTGCAAGAGCTTTTCTTGAAGATCTACTATTACGGTAAGTACTTTCGTAACTGTGCTTTCTTACTTAGAGGAAGGCTCTTGCAGCAGGCCACATCAGTAGGACTGAGTGCCAAGCAGTACCAGGTATCACCAGGATAACAGCATCAGGAAGAGAACAGACCAGCAGCCAAGAACTCAGGAGAGAAGGCCCCGAAGAACTGCTAGGCCAAAACTGGCCCTGAGCCGAGAGGCGATGTCCAGATTAATGCTTGGTGCAGGTATGGACAGAACTCCAGGTGGCAGCTGCACAGATGTCCACAGCAGACACATTTCTGAGGCAAGCCATGGAGGCAGCCATACCCCTGGTGGAATGGCATGTGACCACCCCTGGAAGGGGTTTGTTGTACTTGAGGTAGCAATAAACAATGCAATTCATTAACCACTTAGACAAACACTGTTTTGAAATAGGAGCGCCATCTCTCTTGGGAGCGAACAAAACAAACAACTGTTCAAATTTTTTTAATGATTTTGTGCGGTTCATGTAGTACTGCAGAAACCTATGTACATCCAATATATGGAGCAAAGCCTTCCCCTGATTCGAATACTCAGGAAAATAAACTGGAAGGTGGATGCACTGATTCAAAGTAAACTCTGACACCACCTTAGGTAAAAAGTTAGGATTAGTATGCAAAGACACCCGTTTTTGTGAAAAACTAAATAAGGCTCCTTGCACATAAGAGCCTGGAGCTCTGAAATCCTTCGAACAGAAGTAACAACAACTAAAAAGAGCGCTTTCCATGATAGAAAGCGTAGCTTGCAACTCGTGGACAGTTCAAAGGGAGGCAGAGTTTCTCCAACATAAAGTTGAGGTCCCATGGAGGGATGGGGTCCCGAATGGGAGATTTCAGATGCAAAATGCCCTGCAGGAATGTGCGGGACACCTCAAGCTGGGTGACAGCTTTGCTCTCATTAGGCGCATGGTATGCAGAGATGGCAGAAATGTGCACCTTAAGTGAAGAATACCGCAAGCCTGAATCTGAAAGGAAAAGCAGGTAGATCATGTGTAACTAATTTGCTGTGCTTTTATGAAAAAATATCAGCATCCCTGGATAAGGGGGAACCAGTGGACTGCATATATTTGGCAAAGGCTTTTGATAAGGTCCCACACAAGGACATTTTACAAAGCCTAAGTGATATACATTTAGATCACAGAGTTGAGGGATGGATAGCAAGATGGCTGGAGGGGAGAACCCAAATGGTTTGTATTAATAGCTATTACTCCGCCCCAGTGCTGGTTACGAGCGGAGTGCCACAGGGGTCTGTCCTGGGACCTGTGCTGTTTCAAATTTTCCTGTCCAGTATGGGACAACTTACAACAAACGGGTTAAGTAAATATGCAGATGATTCCAAATTAGTGGGTATAGCTAGAAATAATGACAACGTGGCATCTATTCAGAATGATCTAGATAATATCCAGAAATGGGCTACATTCAGAGGAATGAGTTTCAACAAAGACAAATGTTGTGTATTACATCTAGGGAGACAACATTTAAAGGGGACATACTAGCTCAATGGTCAGCCTCTAAGAGAATCTAACAAGGAAAAGGATCTAGGTATAACAATCAATAACGATCTCACTTATGACGCACACTGTGATAAGCAGATCGCAAAGGCAAAAAAGATATTAGGGGCCATAAAACAAAACTTTAAAAGTAGGGATGAACAAGTTATAATGCCGCTGTACAGATCATATATTAGACCACTGCTGGACTATGGTAGCCTGATGTGGGGCCCCACTAAAACGAGGCTGTATAAATCAGATCGAAAGACTCCAAAGACATACCACTAAACTAATACATAATTTGAAAATATTAATCATATAGCAATCATCTACAAGCTATAAAATGAATGTCTCTTGAAACTAGAAGAATAAGAGATGACCTACTTCTATGCTACGATATAATGCAAGACACGTACTTACTAAATGAGCTAAATATGGAATTCAAAAGCAGTAGAACTAGCACTAGGGGGCATCCCCTACAACTAAGACAGAAAAATTAAATACAAACAAAAGAAAGACTTTCTTCACACAGAGGGTGCTGAAACCATGGAATCAACTGCCGCTACAAGTCATTATAAGCAGAAATAAGTATCAATTCAAGAGAAGACTAGATGCATATATTGGAGAAGAAAACATTCTGACTTATTATGGGTGAAAGATAGGAGCAAACATGGGCTCATCACCTTTTCCGCTCCTTACTCCTTCATATGAAGCTTAGTACTTCCAGCACCTGACTCACCAGAAAAGTGAAAGGATCCAAATGGCGAGCAGCGGCTCAAATGGAGAAGAGCTTCCATTTCACAGCATAAGTGGCCCTGGTGGAGGGTTTCCTGGCAGCCACCAGAACATCTACGACCCTAGAAGATACCCTGAAGCAGGCAACAACTAGGTCCGTAGCAGCCCTGCATAAAGATACAGGGACTTTAGGTCTGGATGGACTAGGGTGCCCGGTCCTGGGATAGCAAGCCAGTGCACAGGGCAAGGGCACCGGAGGTTCCACTGCCAGCTGTTGCAGCAAGGGGAACCAAATCTAGTGTGGTCAGAAGGGGACTATGAGGATCATCTCCACCCCTTCCAACTGGAGCTTGAGCAGAACCCGCTGCAGGAGTGGGAAGGGAGGAAAGGCATACAGAAACCTCCCCTTCCAGGAGAGGGACAATGCATCTTGCCCGAAAACTCCAGGCCCTGGATCGAGTGATCAAAAAAGCATCAGTTTTATGTTGAGTGGGGATGCAAAAAGGTCCAACTCTGGATGGCCCCACCTGTTGAAGAGATCTTCGACCACTTTGGTGAGAAGCTCCCACTCGTGAACCAGCACCCTGGAGCAGCTCAGACTGTCGGCCAAGATGTTTTGAATGCCTGGAACATGTATAGCCGAGAGCTCCAGATTGTGCTGTATGGCCCAATACCAGACTCTCATCGCCTCCCAACAAAGGGGGTAAGAATGAGTCCCCAACCCTCACTTGTTGATGTAATACATCATACACGTTGTCTGGACTGGGGAGGAAATAAGTCTGAAAGGCCTGAAGGGTGTAAAGAACCACCCGCATCTCCAGGATGTTGATATGAAGATGCAGCTCAACACCTGTCCAGGTACCCTGGGTCTGGTGATCAGCCAGATGAGCACCCCATCCCAGGCCAGATGCGTCTGTCATAAGAATCTGCTGGGGGACCAAGAGCTGAAAAGAGACCTCCCTAAAGAGGCTGGCTGGCTCCAGCCATTAAAACAGAATCCTCCGGACCGGGTCGGAGAACATGATCAATTGGTCCAGTTTGTCCATGCACTAGTCCCACTGGACCCTCAAGGCCCACTGAGAAACCCGCATATGCAGATGGGCCAGGGGAACCGTGGCAATCACTGCTACCATGTGGCCCAGAAGGTGCAGGAAAACCCTGGCAGGGACCTGCTGGCTGGAGGAAACCAGACAGGCCTGCTCCATCAGTCACTCCACCCTGTCCTCAGGCAAAAAAGCCTTGCCCTGACTGGTGTCCAGGACTGCCCCTATGTATTGAGGGCACTGAAAAGGAGAGAGGCAGGACTTTGACAGATTTATAGTGATCCCCAAGGCCTGGAAAAGATGAAAGGTGTATTCCAGGGTCTGAACTAAGCGACCCCTGGAGGAGACTGCTAGCAGCCAGTTGTCCAGGTAGGGGAACACATAGAAACCCTGCCTCCTCAATGCGGTTGCCACCATTGCCAGGCATTTGGTAGATACCCAGGGGGTGGCCAAGGAAAGGCCAAAAGGGAGGGCCTGGAAGTGAAAATGGGCTCCCTGAAAGTGGAAGCGGACGAAGCGATGATGGGCAGGAAAGACTTGGATGTGCAGGTAAGCATCCTGCATGTTTAGAGACCAGAGTCTGTCCCCCGGTGCAAAAAGGTAACATCCCCTGGAGGGTGACCATCCTGAAGTGTTTATACTCAATGTACAGATACAGATGGCTCAGGTCCAGGACGGGTTGAAGATCCCCGGTCTTTTGGGGGATGAGGAAGAAGTGGGACTAAAACCCCCTACTCCATTGAGCCTGAAGGATGGACTCTATGGCTCTTTTTTGAAGAAGAGCCTGAATTTCCTCCCAAACCAGAGACAGGTATGCGGGGGTGGGGGGGAGTTCTGGAGGTCACTCTAGAAACTCCAGTGTGTGACTGTGTTCTATTATCTGCAGCACCCAGTTGTCTGTGGTCACCCCCTTCCATCCTTCTAGGTGGAGGGAGAACAGAGCCCTGACCACTTCCCTTGGATCCACGACCAGTGGGGTGGGGGGGTCAACTAAGGAGTCGGGCGGTAGGGATGGGAGCAGGCAGGGTGGGCCGCAGGGGCCCTGAGGGCTCTGGCGGTGGCAGCGGCAGGGGTCCTATGTTTATGCTGACCTTTGGCAGGCTGGATTTGAGACTGCTTGTGGGAGGACCTGCGAAAGGACTGATGTTGGCCTGCTCTAGGCTGGGTGTAATAGAGTGAATGGACCAACTTGAGGGCCTGCCCTGACTCCTGCAGGGCAGAAATAATGTCCTGGACATCCCCCCCAAAGAGGACCAAACCCCAGAAGAGGGTGTCCAAGATGCTGGCTTGCATGTCCAAGGCAAAGCCGGATGCCTGGAGTCAAGAATGGTGCTGGAGACAGACCCCAGCAGCAACCCCCCCCGCCCGGAGGACTCCACAGCATCATAAGCTGCCCGAAGGACATGACTGCCAATGTCCGAGCCAGACCTCATAAGTTGGGCGAGCTGTGTCTTGGTGGGGTCCTCTGGTAAGGTCTGCACCAGGTCCCTGGCTTGGTCCCAAAGAACATTCTGATTTCGGGCCATGTGGGCCAAATCTATGGCCCGGACAGACAGAATGGCGGATGCAAAAACACATTTGCCAAGGTGATCCAGCTGCCTGGACTCCCGGTCTGAAGGAAGAGTACTAAGATGTTTGGGCTTAGCACGGTCATGAACTGCATTAATTACCACTGAATCCACCTTAGTGTGACTCCCCAGAAAAGACTTGCCATCTGGGGCGTGGTAAAGGCAGTCCACGTTTTTAGGCAGAGGGGGGTGGTGGAAGGACTATTCCAGGCTGCCCTAGTGACATCTTCATAGGAGTCAATCAAGATGGGCACTATCCCGGGGAGGACATTCGCTGTCGGAGATAGATGGCCAACCGGCATCTCTCCGGGTCCTGCTCCTCCATCTCCCAGCCCATAACGGACTGGATGTTTTGCATGACATCCATGAAGGATGGATCGCCGGGGCTTGAAAACCTTTAGCCTGGTCATCCCTATCCAAAGACTCTTCAGGAGAGGAGGAAGACCACGAAGAATCAGAGCTATCCTCAGAAGAATCACTATCCAGGATCAACGCCTGGAGCTGGTGTCCGTCCCTTTGAAAACCTGAGTCAACATCAGGTTGCGCACCCGAGGACCCCAATGTGTGGGGTGTGCTTGGACCAGCCCAGTCTGTGTTCTGGAGCTGGGGATACTGGGGAGGGCAGAGGAGGGATGCTAAAGGCAACCCTTGAGGGGTGGGGGGATGCCTTTGCATGAAGGACCACCACGCCAACTGAAAGGGCATTATAATCCACTGGGGGCAGTATATTGTACACTGGTAGGAATGGATAAGAGGATGCTGGGGAAGGGTACAACAGCTGAGGAGCCAATGACGGGTAACCTGGCATAGGTCCACCTGGCGCCGGTTGAGGATCTGGCATCGGCCCAGCAGGCATCGGCTGCGGTACAGGTTGCAGCAGGGGCGACGATGGGGTCAGGCCTATAGGCTGGGGCTGCAGCTGCACTGGCGGTGGCCCAGCAGACAATGACATGGAGAGCCTGGGGGAAGGATCCACTGGTGCCGATCCAGCTGGAGAAGCTAGCGCCTGAGGGGATGGAGACCCCTGAGTCGAAGGCAGAGGTGATGCCAGTGAGGAGATGGTGGTAACCTGCTGTGAGCATTGCCTGGCAGGACAGATGTCAGTCCCAGTAGTGGGAACTGATGAAGGCAGCGCCATGGCCAAGGGGGAAACGGTTGTGGAGCCAATGCCAGAGGAACCAACACTGGCTAAGCCACCTGGCTGAGAGAGCATGGAATCTATGGGCCTGAGCGTCAGGGGCTAGGGAGCAGAAGATGAAGTTCCCTGTTCCGAAGAGCTGCCACCTGAAATAGCAATGAGGGTAGGTGGCGGACCCACTGAGAGCCCGGAAGAAGAGAGGGCTGGAGGAGCCACACACCCCTATGGCGGGGTGATCCCGGCACAGTCAATGATTTGAATTGTGGAGCGACCACGAACAGGAAGCTGACCGGTCCTGGTGTTTATCCCGGTGCTTATGCTTCCCGGATATCTCCTTGTGAGAAGATGAAGAGGCTCTGGCAGACTGTGCCAGCGAGGCCAAAGAGCTCCTGGCCTGCAGTTCCTTCTCCATCACGACCAACTTCTGCTTCAAAAGGTGGCTCTCCAGAGGTTATAAATAACGTTTCTGAGTGGCCTGGTTGAATGTCTGGCAAAACTGTCAGGCTTCAGTGACGTGGCTGGGGCCTAGGCAGATGAGGCATGCAGAGTGGTCATCCTTTTCAGGGATCTATTTGCTGCAGGCACACTTTGTGGAGCAGTTGGAAGACGAGACTAGTGAAGAAGAGATAAACTCATCGAAAAGAACACCGAAATTTCGATGTTTAACACTGTAGAAAAATAAAAATAAAAAAGCATGATTAGCATGAGAAATGGCGGTTGACTGTAGCTGCAGCGTCCTCTAAGGTCCGACGTGCGTGGGTTGATGGTGGGAAAAGAACTGGGGTAGGTGTGGGGGACCACCCACCTACATAGGCTAGGCTGTCGTTGGCAGTGGACGGTCCACTGTGGTAGACTGCTAGCTAGAAGTTTTCTTATGTGGTCCTAGCACCTGTTGGCTTAGTCCTACTGGTGTGGCCTGCTGCAACAGCCTTCCTCGAAGTAAGATTTACATTTTTATTTATTTATTTTATTCTTTGGAAAATAACCTTTGAGCAAAATGCTCTTTTTCAAAGGTTCCACGTCAAAAGGACAGGGCACATGACAATTACAACAGAAACATTACAAAAATATGACCGGTACACAGTCAACATATTATGAAGGTTACATTTGGGACAATAAAATTCAGCTGTACATGTGGTTATAAAATTCAAGTGCTGGATTAAACAAGTCGGTTGGAGACAAAGGTGGCAGGAGGAATGCGAACCAGTGAAAGACAATATGATCGGTGATCTTCCATGTGGCCCAGAAGGCATTCAGAGAACTTACTAGACAGCAAAGGAGAAATAGGAAAAAATAAAAAAGAAATAACAGCAGCCAGAAACAGGCATTTGTCAGGTAACGGGGGTTAAGGATTTGATTAGCATAGGGGTGGGAGTCCGAGGAGAATGTGGGTGAGAGCACCAGATTGGTTACCCATAGAGAGACCTGGGACCCCACTGACAGGTCAAGAGGCAGAGTTCAGAGAGGTGGTGAATAGGATGGATACGGTGCTAATATGGATGGGGGTGGGGGTGGGGGACACACAACATCCCTGGCCACTTTATACGTTATAAATTTTCATTCAAAAGGGTGCAGTGTGCATGTATATGGAACCCATACAAACAGAAGAGTGAAAGAAAGAAGTGCCTCAGCTGGGATTTGAACCCAGGCAGCATGGAATACCATTCCGATTGTGATACCAGCTGTGCCACCAAGGCAACTGGACACCTGGGACTCCCAGACGCTGAGGCACTTATTTCTTTCTCTCTTCTGTTTTTTTTCCTCCCTTCTGCCCGGCTGGCCCATTTCTGCCCCTGTGGCTCCCCCAATCCCATCACCTGCCATCTCTGGTACTTATCTTGAGGATCCACCTGTTCCTCCACAGCTTTTCTCTTGGGGTGGGGCCATTGGGGGTTCCCCAAGCCTTCTCTGGATGGCTTGCTCGGTTGCTGGTTCTGAGCCCAGTAGGCAGTGTGGGTTCTGCAAGAAGCCGTGGAACTTCATCTTGTCGCCAACGGTGTTTTTCTTGTTCCATGTTCCCTGACCCACGGACGCTCCACGGAGGTGATGCCTTGACATCCGCATGTCACTGGACACGCTGAAGTCTTCCCTTGAGAGAGTCCCCTACTCTGAATTGCTGCTCCTGGCCACACCCCCGCCCATGGTCACCTAGGTGGTGGAGTTATGGCAGAGCAGGCTGCTCTCCCTTCCTGGAGGAGGAGAGCATCAGCTGGGACACTTGATCCCCCCTCCCAGCTGACCCCAAGCAGCGCAGGTTCATTCCCAAACCCAGGTCACTGGCATGGTGGCAGGTAAAGCATGAATGCCTCAGCCCTCCACAGCATTCGACCGGCCTTTCTCTTTTCTATTTGTTTGGGTTCCATTTATGGGCACACCACACCCTTGTGAATGAAAATCTACATAGTATTTTTACAGGATAGACCTGAGCCTGAAGCAACCTTGACTCACATGATCAAACAAACAACACAAATGCATAGCAGGGCACAGATTATGCAAGTCGATGTAATCAGCCTTACAGATCAAGAAGAGGTATATAGATCACAGAGTACAATTAAAAACAGGAACAAGCATTGCTGTCCTATTTGCAGGCAACTGTCAGCTCTGAGGGAGGAGGTAGCCTACCTCCAGGCTGAACTGGCAAGGACTAAGGAGGCCTCCCCCAACCAAAGAGCACCACTGCCACAGAGGCTGCCAAGTATGAAGAGCAGGTGGTCCACAGTGGGTTCTGGGAGGGTACGGGTGGTGGAACAGAGGCGAAGCCCCCTAGTTGTACCTCTACACAAACCATATGCCAGTCTGGCAGAGCAAGGTTCCTCTGATGGCACCCTCAGTGGAGACCAAGAAGAATGCTGAGGACACCCACAAGGAGACCCACAGAAGGGTGGCAAGGGACACCACAGGGGAAGGAAACAGCTTCTGATAGGGGACTCAATTGTTAGAGGGGTAGACCTGGGGAAGGGAGAGGAGAGGGAAGTAAGGTGCCTGCCTGGTGCCATGGCTTGGAGGGACAAGAAGCAAATCCTCAGGATTGCAGAAGCAACATCACAGGAGAGGGAACTAGATATCATTGTCCACCTTGGGACAAATGACCTAGCTAGGCATGGGATCAGTGAAGTGCAGAATGAAATTGTGGAGTTGGAGAGGGGCCTCAGAGAGGTAGCAAGCACAGTTACCTTAGAAACACAGAAACATAGACTTTGATGGCAGATAAGGACCGCTAGGCCCATCTAGTCTGCCCATTTCCCTACCTACAGGATAGGCCGGAGATCCTAGTTAACCAACAGCCTATATCTTCCTGCCCCCACAAGAATTGCCTTATGTCTGTCCCATGCATTCTTGAATTCTCCCACAGTTTTAGACCCCACAACTTCCTCAGGAAGGCTGTTCCATGCATCCACTACCCTCTCTGTGAAATAATACTTCCTCACATTGCCCTGAACCGCCTCCTTCTATCTTTAAATTGTGTCCCTTGTTCTTGCAAGTCTCTTTTCTGAAAGATGCTACCCTCTTGGACTTTGTTGATTCCACTGAGGTACTTAAAAGTTTCTATCATGTCCCCCTCTCCTTCTTTCCTCAAGGGTATACATATTAAGCTCCTTTAGTCTCTCCTCATACGGCTTCTTGCAGACCCTGCACCATTTTAGTTGCCCTCCTCTGGACTGCCTCTATCCTGTCTATGTCCTTGGCGGAGATGGGGTCTCCAGAACTGGACACAGTATTCCAGATGGGGTCTCACCAACTGTCTGTACAGAGGATAACAACTTCCTGTTTTCTGCTGCTGATGCCTCTCCTATACATCCCAGTATACCCCGGCCCTCCCTACTGCCTTCTCACATTGCTTGCTAACCTTAAGGTCATCTGATATGATTACCCCAGGTCCCTTTCCTGTTTTGTTGTTGTTACTACCTCCCACCCATTGTGTATTCTTCCCTGGGTTCTTGTTTTCCAGGTGCATTATTTTGCACTTTTGCATTGAATCCTAGCTGCCATACGCCTGACCATTCCTCCAACCTTGCCAAGTCCCTTTCATCCTTTCCACGCCTCCTGTGTATCAACCTGTTGCAGATCTTTCTGTCATCTGCAAAAGGCATACTTTTCCTTCCAGTCCTCTGCAATGTCACTGATGAAGACATTAAAAAGGACTGGACCCAATACTGAACCTCCTGCGTTCTCCCAGTAACCGCCTTCTTCAGAGTGGACTCCATTTACAATTACCTTCCGTGTCCTGTTGTCCAGCCAATGTTTTACCTAGGCTACCACCCTGGGACCCCTCCCAGGCTGGTTAATCTGACTAATAATCTTTTGTGTGGGACTGTGTCAAATGCCTTGCTAAAGTCTAGGTAGGCCATGTCCTCAGCCCCTCCTGGTCTACTACTTTGGTCACCCAGTCAAAGAAATCTATTAGATCTGTCTGACATGACCTTCCCGCAGGAACCCATGCTGCCTTGGATCCTGTGCTCCACTGGACCTCTAGGTACTCAACTATTCTTTTCCTTCAGAAGTGACTCCATCACTTTCCTACCACAGAGGTCAGACTGACAGGTCTGTAGTTTCTGCCTCTGTCTTGGTCCCACTTTTGTGAAGGGAATCACATCCGCCTTCCTCCAGTCCTTGGGTACCACACCATCCTCCCATGATTTATTAAAGAAGTAGCCAGTGGTTTCACTAGTTCCTTCCTTAATTCTTTTAGAATTCTGGGTGAATTCCATCAGGACCCATTGCTTTGTCCACCTTCAGTTTTAGGAGTTCTTTCAGAACCCTTTCTTCTGTGAAAGGACTGGGATCGACCTCTATCAAGAGTGCTTCTGTTAATTGGATTAGGCACTTCCTCCTCTTTGTGAATACTGAGCAGAAATATTCTTCAGTATTCCTGCTTTTTCACTGTCCCCCTCTGCCCACCCACCGTTCATTCTATTCAGCCTCACTATCCCTCCCTTTGTCTTTCTACGCTCACTGATGTACCTATAAAAGGTTTTATCCCCCTTCTTAACTGAGTTGGCTATCTTTTCCTCAGTTTGGGCCTTTGCTATTCTGACTTCTCTCCCTGCTTCTTTCTGCCTTAACTGGTACAGCTCTCTGTCCTGCTCCTTCTGTGTTTCCTTATACTTCGGAATGCTATCTTTTTCTTCCTGACTTTCACAGCCACCTCTCTTGAGAACCATAGTGGCTTTTTCTTTCATTTTGATTTGTTTATTTGCTTCACACAAAGGCTTGTTGCCTCTGTAATGGCAGTTTTGATAATTCCCCATTGTTGCTCCACACCTCCTTCTAGCCTGTTTGCTAGTGCTTTTCTGAGGCACTCTCCCATCTTGCCAAAGTTAGCCTCCTAAAGTCCAGTACCCTCACTTTTGTATGGCTTGACTTTAGCTGAGTTTAACGTGAACCACACTGTTTGATGGTCACTTGTCCCCAGATGGCAACCCACTTCTAGATCTGAGATCCTCTCACTGTCCCCGTTTGAGAGTACGAGGTCTAAGATTGCTCCCTCATGAGTGGGTTCCAAAACTAGCTGTCTAGTGCCTGCCACTTGTAGGGCATCAAGAATGGCCCTGCTCTTGGATGTGGCTGCAGCAAATGTGCTCCAGTTAACATCTGGCATATTCAGGTCTCCCATCAACAGTATCTCCCCTTTCTCTGCCATTCTAAGAATGCCTTCCATCATATCCTTGTCCATTCCTTCCCTCTGACCTGGGGGTCTGTACACAACCCCTGTGCGGATTGTGGTGCCCTTTCCAGTCTCCAAGGTGACCCACAGTGCCTCCTCTCCTCCCTGCTTACTCTTTTGTTCAGTTGCTTTTATCCCTTCCTTTACATAGAGAGCTACTCCTCCCCTCTTCTCCCTGCCTGTCTCTCCTGTAGGTTATGTACCCTGGTATGTTAACATCCCAGTCATGGTTCTCTGTGTACCATGTTTCTGTGACTATTCACGATATCAGGCATCCTCTTCCATTAAGGCCACCAGCTCAGGGAGCTTGTTGCCCAGACTACGGCATTGGTACTCATTACCCTCCATTTCCTGATGGCCTTACCCCTTTGCCCCATCCCTGTCCTTCTTGCCTTTGTCACTTTCTCCATTTACCCCTGCCCTTCTCCCTATCGACACCTCCATGTTGGTGTTTGCCACACTTACTACCGTGATTGTCTGGGGGCTAGGATTTTCCTGTTCCTTTCCAGTGCCTCCCCTTGGCTAGTTTAAAAGCTTGCCAATGAAGCATTTAAACCCATCACCTAGATCCTGGTTCCCTCCTGGACAGATGCAGCCCATCATGCCAGTATAGGCTTGCATCACTCCAGGTGGACCCCAGTCCCCAATGAAGCCAAATCCTGAGCTCCACACCAGTTTTTCAACCACTGATTGAATCCCATGGCACTGGAACACCCTAGCCTCTCTATGCCATAGATGGGTAGCACCTCCGAGAAGGTTACCGTGTGTGCTACTTGACTCAAGGCCCTCCCCAATTCCACAAACTCTTCCTGCACTTCTCTAATCCTTTCTTAGCCAGGTCATTTGTCCCTAGGTGGACAATGACATCCAGCTCCTCCCTGTGCAGCTGCTCCGCAATCCTGAGGATTCGCCTCCTGTCCCTCCAGCCATGGCGCCAGGCAGGCACCTTACCTCCCTCTCCCTTCCTTGCCCAGTTCTACTTCCTAACAATGGAGTCCCCCACCAGGAGTTGTTTCTTCCCTGCAGGGTCCCCTGCCACCCTCCTGTGGGTCTCCTTTGTGGAGGTTCCCAGCATCCTCCTTGGTCTCCACTGTGGGTGCCTCCATAGAGGAACCACACTTTGCCAGAATGGCATAGGAATTGTGGAGAGGTACAAATGGAGGGATGCGCCTCTGTTCCACCACCTCACCCTCCTGAGCCCACTGTGGTCCAACCGCCTCTTCTTGGTGACCTCTGAGGCAACGGCAGTGGCACTGGTGGTCCCTGGATGGAAGAGGAGGTCCCACAAATCCTGGCCAACTCAGCCTGGAGATGAGCAACCTCCTCCTCAGCCCAGAGAGGTGCCTGCAGATGGGACAACACCGTATCCTCCAGAACATCTCCCGAAGACTGCTGCCCACAGCCACTGCACTGTACCACTCCAATCATGTCTTATTTCTGGCCCTTAACTGTTTGCAATCCTTACTCTTTCCTCTATTTTTTTCTCTCTCTCTCCTTACTTTCTGCCTGTGTGCCCTTTAAGCCCTGATTGTCCTGTTCTGAGACAAGAATATCCTATATTTCTCAGTAGACCACTTACTTGTTCAGAGGCAGACCTCCAGCAGCTAGAGGGGCCGGAGAGCTACTCTTGCCCTTCTAGGATGGTGGGTCCTTGGTGGTTCTGTGATCACTCACTTCCTGCCCCTAAACAGGAAGTTCCTGTTGTCAGTCAAATCCTGTGCCTATAAAAATAGAACTAGCTTTGGGTGGGGTTGGAGGGGAGGAAGGAGGGCAATATAGTCCCAGCAGAGAAGTTCAGTCACACAGCAGTCCTTTCTCCTGGTGTCTTCTGCCAGCTATTAGCAGAATCTTTCAAGGCAGTCTTTAAATGTAGCTTCCTTCTAGCTGCTCACTCCCCTACTTACCAGATCTTTCTACAAGTAATTTAAACCTCACAGCAGTTAAGTCCTTTCAGTCACCTGAGATTTACACCTAGATGACTTTTCAGTTACCCATTCAGTTCAGTTAACCCAAACACACTTTTTTTGTTTTTTTTTTTGTTTGTATGTTAGTTTTTTTACCCTAAATTAAAGGTCCAAATACAAAAGTTCTTCTCTACTTTAGTCCCAGCAGAGAAGTTCAGTCACACAGCAGTCCTTTCTCCTGGTGTCTTCTGCCAAGCTATTAGCAGAATCTTTCTAAGGCAGTCTTTAAATGTAGCTTCCTTCTAGCTAAGCCACTCCCCCTACTTACCAGATCTTTCTACAAGTAATTTAAACCTCACAGCAGTTAAGTCCTTTCAGTCACCTGAGATTTACACCTAGATGACTTTTCAGTTACCCATTCAGTTCAGTTAACCCAAACACACTTTTTTTTTTTTTTTTGTATGTTAGCTTCTCAGAGGTGCTGCCAGTCCATGGCAGGGGTGAGGCTAGGGTACTACACACCATGCAGTTTAATGAATGGATGCACAACTGGTGCAGAGCACAGGGCTTTGGCTTCATTGGGGACTGGGGGTACACCTGGAGAGATGAAGGTTGATACTGGCACGATGGTCTGCATCTGTCCATGAAGGGAACCAAGATCCTAAGTGACAGGTTTAAATGCTTCCTTGGCAAGCTTTTAAACTAGCCATGGGGGGAGGTGCTAATAAGAGGCAGGAAATTTCAAGCCTCCCCACACAAAACATGATGGGTAGTAAGGTAAACACTGAGGTACAGTGCTCAACAGAGGGCAGGACAGGAGTAAATGGAAAAATAGACAAGGGCAAAAAGAGCAGGCATGGGGGAGAAAAGGATAAAGCCAATATTAAATGGAGGGCAATGAGTACCAATGCCCGTAGTCTGGGAAACAAGCTTCCTGAGCTAGTAGCCTTGATGGAAGATGAACACTTGGATATTGTGGCAGTCACAGAAACATGGTACATGGGGAACCATGACTGGGATGTCAATATACCGGGGTACACAGTCTACAGAAGGGACAGGGAGGGGAACAGAGGAGGTGGAGTTGCTCTATACATAAAGGAAGGGATCAAAGCTACAGAACTAAAAAGTAAAGGGGGAGGACAAGAGGCACTCTGGGTCACCTTGGAGACAGGGAATGGCATTACAATCCGCACAGGGGTTGTATACAGACCCCCATCTCAAGGGGAGGAAATGGACAAGAAAATGATAGAGGACATTCTCAAAATGGCTGAAAAAGGGGAGATACTGTTAATGGGGGACCTGAATATGCCAGATGTTAACTGGATGACATGTACTGCAGCCACATCCAAGAGCAGGGTCATTCTCGATGCCCTGCAGGGGGCAGGCCTTAGACAGCTAGTGTTGGAACCCACTCGGGAGGAAGCGATACTAGACCTGGTACTCTCAAATGGAGAGAGGATCACAAATTTAGAAGTCGGTAGACATCTGGGAACAAGCGACCACTGCACAGTGTGCTTCACAATAAGCACAACCATGGAGACAAACCATACAAAAACAAGCATACTGGACTTTAGAAGGCTGACTTTGGCAAATGGGTGAATACCTGAGGATACACTAGCAAATGGGCAAGAAGGAGGGTGGAAGAACAATGGAGAAAATCAAACTGCCATCATAGAGGCAACAAGCCTTTGTGTGAAACAGATAAAGAAAACAAAGCGGAGTAAAAAACACTATGGTTCTCAAAAGAGGTGGCAGGGAAGGTTAAGAGAAAAGGCTGCATTCAAAAAGTATAAGGCATCACAGAAGGAGCACGACAGGGAACTGTATCAATTAAAGCAGAAAGAAGTGGGAAGGCAGTCAGAATAGCAAAAGCCCAAACTGAGGAAAAAATAGCCAAGTCAGTTAAGAAGGGGATAAAACCTTTTATAGGTACATTAGGGAGCATAGAAAGGTTAAGGGAGGAATAGTGAAGATTAATAAGGGAGAGGGGAGGTGGGCAGAGGGAGACAGTGAAAAGGCAGAGATACTGAATGAATACTTTTGCTCAGTATTCACAAAAGAAGATGAGGAGGAGTTACCTAAACCAGACAATAGAAGCACTCTGGGTAGGGGGTTGACACCAGTCCATTTACAGAAGAGAGAGTCCTGAAAGAACTCCTAAAACTCAAGGTGGACAAAGCAATGGGACCTGACGGGATTCACCCCAGAATCCTAAAAGAACTAAAGGAGGACCTAGTGATACCACTGACCACACTTTTTAACAAATCATGGGAGGATGGGGTGGTACCTGAGGACTGGAGGAGGACAGATGTGATTCCCCTTCACAAAAGTGGGAGCAAGGCAGAAGCAGGAAACTACAGACCTGTAAGTTTGACCTCAGTGGTAGTGAAAATGATGGAATCACTTCTGAAAGAAAGAATTGTTGAGTACCTAGAGGCCAGCAGGGCACAGGACCCAAAGCAGCATGGATTTACAGCAGGAAGGTCATGTCAGACGAATCTAATAGATTTCTTTGACTGGGTGACCAAAGTAATAGACCAGGGAGGGGCTGTGGATATGGCCTACCTAAACTTTAGCAAGGCATTTGACACAGTCCCGCACAAAAGATTAATAATCAAGTTAGCCAGCTTGGGAGTGGGTCCCAGGGTGGTAGCCTGGGTTGCAAACTGGCTGCACAAAAGGACACAGAAGGTAATAGTGAGTGCCACACATTCCGAAGAAAGGGGGGGTCACTACTGGAGTACCTCAGGGCTCAGTACTGGGTCCAGTCCTCTTTAACATCTCTATAGCAGGGATCGACAAATTTCAAAATGGCATGCTAGTCCCGGACAACTGGTCTAGTCAAAAATGGTAGTCCCAGAGTTCCGAGTGGTAGCCCAGTACACTTATATGAAAATTTTAACCCAACTTATGTAGAAATAAATTACATGGTGTGTCTGGGGTTGTACTGTTATATTAGGATGGATGTAGATGTAGAAGAACAGTGTAAATTGGGAAAAACAATACTGAGTGACTCTCCATCCAAATCCTTTCTTTTCTGAATGTTAATACGGCAGGTCCAGGGTGGGAAGGAACCGGTGTACTGTGTGTAGGGGCACCATACCCCTGCACCAGATTTTTGGGATGCCAAAAGAGGACACTTAGTTCTCGATGAGCCCTGGTGCCAGACCCCGAGTAAATAGGTTTAAAGTCTCCACTGCCTTCACAGCTCATATACAAGGGAGGTCCGTAGGAGAAGAGAGTAAAACAATTATAAAAACAATAATAATACAACAGGATATTGAAGGTACATGAAGAATATTTGGCAGCTGGAAAAAGAGGACATGTCTACTCCTTGTAAAAGAGGACATCTGGTGGTGAGTCTGACCCTAACTAACCATGTGTGCAGGCTGAGGCTGAAGTCTGTTTCAGAAGAGATCGGATAATTGTTTAAGAATTAGTGAAATGAAGCCAAGGCCATCGATCAACAAGCCATTCTGTGACTATAGCATGACTGTCATCAAGGGGTAGACTGACTAGAGATTGGGAGGACTGGAAGATGATGATGATGGAGCACTACTAGGAGTACTTGCATCGGATCATCATCACTCATCAGGAGAAGAAACGGAAGCAGCAGCAGCACCACCAGCAGTAGATGTAGCAGCAGTAACAGCAGCATGCCCATGAACATGTCTAGTTCCTGGACCAGAGAGCAGCCAGTGGTTAATTGCAGGATCAGGATTAAATTCATGCAGTTCAGGACCTTCTACCGCTATCTGCAGGAGAGACTGTAGTGTGTCATCAGCGAGCGTGTCCGTATTTTTGTTTTGATAAGGTTCTGAATAGAAAAAACTCTTTCACACTTAGCAGTTGAGACACTCATAGTTATTAGTATTTTGACTAAGTCAAGAATAATGTGCCCAATCTGTGGTGGTTTTTCTTTTAGTAATTTTGCATAGACCTGCAAATAGGGCTTGTCAGCTGAAGATTTAAGCAGCATTTTAAATGCAGCATACTCAGACTTTATATCCTGCTGCTCTTCCGTGAAAAAATCAAAGTATTCAACCAGGTTTGCCAGTTCACAGGTCCCAAACACTGCTAGTTGGTCTCTCGGCAGATCAAACTGCTTGAAATCTAAACAGCTGAACCATTTGAGAGGCACCTCAGAAATTTTTAAACCTCTCATCTATGTACGTTATCGCTACATCTATTAAATTCTGCAATTGTGCATCTCTTACAAAATTGACTACTGGGCAGTTGCCTCTGAATGGGAAAGGAACCGTCCTCTCCTCCTCCTCCCCTCCCCTCTTTGACACTACATACTCCATCCATTTCTGTTCAGGTTTGTAATGGCTAAGGAAAGCCGCCATGTATTTCCCTGGTGACGTTTTCAGCTCCGTAAGCTGGAGTAGGCAGGTCTCAACAAGTTGTGGAACTTCCAGTATTACTGTCATCTCTTTGAAACCGGAGTGACAGGTTTTTTAGTATTGGCAGGAAGTCTTGTAGTACACATAGGGATTTTACAAACTGCACACTCTGTACTTCTTTTAAGAAGGCCTTTGTTCTAGAACCTTCATCACCAGCAGCAGAAGATGCATGTTCTAGGTGTTGAGTGACACTGGGTAGGTTAACCTGAACTGCATGAACTGACCGTGACCTACTGGCAAGCCATCTCACTTGTTTTATAGCACTAAAGTGAGCAAGATCAGTATCCATGACATTTGCAATTTCTTTAGTTCTCTCATTTTTTGGGACTGTAATGATAAAACTATATATTCCCTTGAGAGTACTTTCAAGCTTTGACACAAATGTATTTTTTTTACCACATCAAGAACTGCCAGCTCTAACTTATGGGCAACACAGTGCATCGTAATTATTTGAGAACAGTGTTCTCTGAACTTTGCTATGGTTCCTCCTCTTTCGCCCATCATGACACTGGCCCCATCAAAATTTGCTGAAACAAGGAATGGCCCTGCATTGTGAACATTTTGTAGGTTACTTGAGGAAGATTTACTGACTCAAGTGCAGTCGTTATTGCGTGAAATACACCTTCTGCATGTGCATGTTCCAGTGGCACAGCTTGGATAAGCACTGTACGCATACATGTTTTGAGTTTGGGTCAACAAACTGTATGAAAACATTTTCCCACCCAGTTATACTAGAATCTGTACTCACCGTCAGCAAGAACTGTCACATATTTAACATCAGTAAGAGTCTGCATCTGGGTTTGAGATATAACTGCTGATATAGCACCACAGAAGTCCCTGGCTCGCTTATCATTGGTATAATTAGAACCAAGCGTTATCCCATTTTTTCTTGCAGGTTCGTAGAGCCACCCATGTCCGAGAAAGGGCGCAGACTTTTGGCAATGGAATATGCTGTGTTGAACAGGCGCTGCATCTTGACCTTAGTGCCCTGATACAACTGCGTAAATGCTTGATACAGTGGGGACTCAGTGATATCAAAATGTACCACACGCTGACCACTGTGTGCAGTATGCTGATTCATACACAGCAAATGTGGATTGGACTTGTCATGAGCACGTAGTGACTCAATTCGAAAATTATTTGAGCCAGTGGCAAAAACATTAGGTTTCTTTGAAAAGGCTGGTACTGCAATGGTTGGATATTTTTCGCACATAGTGCAATACATCAGTTCTTTTTTTTCATCATATCTCAGCCAGTTATAAATGGTTAACCAATGCCTTTGAAACAATCTGGCCCTTTTCTCCTGATCGTATTTCTTATCTTTATTTGGCCTCTCTGGCCTCTCATCCTGCTCATGGAGCACTAAAGTATGTTTTTTAGGGAGTGGATGTAAACTTTCAGTTAAGCCTTCATTGCTTAATTCAAGACACTGATGATCAGCAGTTATATCTCCTGACACAGATATAGGCTCATTGTCATTGTTATTACTCTTATCTGCACTAGACACAGAGGTGGATTGTGTTTCAGTTTCAGTTTCAGGTGGTGTATTGCTGCTGATGGAGTCTGCTGTCACTGCTGAGGCTACTGACCAGAGAGAAAAAAGAGTCTGCTGTTTACTGCTCCTCCTACTCCGGTTCTGCATATTGTGGCACTTATTTTCTTCCCCCAATGATAATAAAATAATAAAATATATTTTATTTTTCAGTGTGTTTGTGTGAGTTTCTTTGGGTGCCGGGGTTTGGTGGACTGGGTGGCAAGCAGTGACACTGGGGGGGCGACCCAGAAGGACACTACAATGAGTGGGTGCTCACTTCTTGAGGTGCTAACCTCAAAATATCAACCAATCAAATTTTTGATTTCTTTATTTATAGCCCTGGCCTTAAGCCCTCCTTGCTTTCTTTCTCCTCCTTACTGCTGCAATTTTATTTTGGCACAGATAGACACTAACTTGACAACACAAACGCCTCTGCTGTCTTTTTGCTCCTCAGTGGCTGATCCTCCCCTTCCTTCCCTTATTAGGCTCACCACTGACTCCACAGTCTCAACCTAGCAGACAATTTAGCTCCAGACAGCAGTCCAAACTAAAAAAGTTGCTGCAGTACAAAGGGCCTGCCTGATACTGAACTTTCTTTACCAGCTTACAATGCACTGTGTTTCCTTGGATCACTGCACTAGTTCCCCTTCCCTTCCTGTTTATTTTGGTTAGTATACCCCTCCTGATTTCCTTGTTCTTCAGTGGTCCTCTTTCCTAAGTCCATCCTTCAATTAAGTTATATTAAAATATGGGAACAAATTCAGTTCACTTATTTGTAATACCCCTTATTGACTTTGTGTTTTCTCTCGTTTTTTTTGGCTTCTGCAAATCAGAACACTCAACTCACAGACAGTAAAAGGCTGGCTTCAACAATGTTCTCCCTTCAGTCCCTATTTTTTTATTTGTGTGAGCAAACTGATGGCACTGGCAGCTTCAGAAGTTTCATTTGTGTCCAGCTTGCGGCTTCCGCTCCCCCGCCACAGCGCGCCGCTCACTGACCTCGGCTCACACCAACCCCAACCTCTCTCGCTTACTCGAACTCTCCCTGGCTTTTTTTTTTAATTAAAAGCTGAGTTTAGGACAGTAGTTAAACAAGCAGTGCCTTTAAAACAGACAAGACAGCCCCTCGTAGGCCTAATCGACTTCTCTTCAAGTCTCCACGACAAGACAACAGCAAACTGCTCTGGGAACAGCACGCACGTCCTTTCTCTGTGAAGATGAGAGAAAGTGAGTGCGTCAGTGCGTGTGTCCCCAGATCAGTCTCGCTAAGCCTACACTGGAGCCAATGTGCGCCTTACCCTTCGGTGAGCCTCGGTTGGATTTGCTGCCACACATGCCAGTCTCATGACTGGCTCCTCCTCTGTTCCGTTTTGGCCGCTGCTCGTACCCGCTCCGGGCGCTCCCGCACTGTTTCTGTTCCCCGCTGCCGACCTGCCATATCACGTGAGTGCTGCTCCTGTGGGTCAGATGACCACCAGCACAGGAGAGGTCGGCGCAGGACTGCTGCAGTATCGTGACGCGCACCCTGCTGGCAAAAGTTGGTATTGCAGGCAATATATATTTTTTTATTTTAATGCTTGCCCACGGACAAGTGGCTCCTTACAACAGTACTTGTCCCTGACTGGGAAGTAATAGCCCGGGACATCGGGCTATCGTATTTGTCGAACCCTGCTCTATAGGTGACATTGTAGAGGGCTGGAGGGAAAGGTATGCCTCTTTGCAGATGATACAAAGATCTGTAACAGAGTTGATACACAAGGGGGGGGTAGAAAGGATGAGCAGGGACTTGGCAAGGTTGGAGGAATGGTCAGACGTATGGCAACTTAGATTCAATGCAAAGAAGTACAAAGTAATGCACCTGAGAAACAAAAACCCAGAAGAAGAGTACACAATAGCAGGGGAGGTACTAACAACAACAAAAATGGAACGGGACTTGGGGGTAGTCATATCGGATGATCTAAAGGTGGGTAAGCAATGTGAGAAGTCAGTGAGGAGAGCCAGGGGGATACTGGGATGCTTAGGAAGGGGCATCACAAGTAGAAAAAGGGAAGTGGTTATCCCTCTGTACCGACAGCTGGCGAGACCCTATCTGGAGTACTGTGTGCAGTTTTGGAGACCTCATCTATGCAAGGACATAGACAGGATGGAAGCAGTCCAGAGGAGGGCAACTAAAATGGTGCAGGGTCTGCATCAGAAATCATATGAAGAGAGACTCAGAGAGCTTAATATGTATACCCTTGATGAAAGGAGGGACAGGGGGGACATGATAGAAACTTTTAAGTACCTCAAGGGAATCAACAAAGTCCAGGAGGGTAGCATCTTTCAGAAAAAGATGTGTAAGAACAAGGGGACACAATTTAAAGATAGAGGGGGGACGGCTCAGGGGTATTGTGAGGAAATCTTTTTTCACAGAGAGAGTGGTGGATGTGGAACTGCCTTCCTGGGGAGGTTGTTGGGGCTAAAACAGTGGCGGAATTCAAACATGCATGGGACAGCCACAAGGCAATTGTAGTGGGGGTGGCAGGAAGTAGGCTGTTGGTTAACTAGAATCTGCAGCTTATCCAGTAGGTAGGGAAATGGGCAGACTGGGTGGGCCAAGTGGTCCTTATCTGCCATCAAAGTCTATGTTTCTATATCCTTTAGATACTTCCTAAGTTGGTTTCTTAACAGTTTGTTGGGATATGACCATAAAGTCGAGATTTGCTGGTTCAAGTTGAACAGCACAGAGAGCTGTCACAGCAGTTACACCCAACACGTGTCAGTGTGGCTCAGTTGGGAGTACATCAGCCTCTGGGCCAGAAGACTGTGGGTTCTAGTCCCATACCAAGATTGGGCTCATATCTTAAATAATGGCACCCGAGTGTTGTACTGTCAGGGTGTACCATCCTTTGGATGAGATATTAAACTGAGGTCCCTCCCTTCTGCTTAACTCTGTTGGTGTCCTGGTGGGTGTCCAGTTGGAAGTAAACGAACCCAAGGCACTTTTCACAAGAGTAGGAGATTTTCCCCTGTGCTCTGGCCAACATCCCCCTTCCCTTAAAACTGGTTCCTGCAGTTGTCCAAGGCTGTATGTGGGTGCTGAAATGTGAAATGGCTACCACTACACACTCAGTCACTTCACCACCAGTCTCGCATTGCTTGCGAAGTGCTATGGGATACATGCGTATGAAAGGTGCTGTATAAATGCAGATGATTCTTCTTTTTCTTCAACCATCTGTCACTAGAATATGGACACACTACTGTTTTGATGAGGGGATGTGTGAGGAGGCCTGGGTCAATATTGCTCCTCCAGCCTCCCCAACTGGGCCACCAGGGGGCAGCCATACAACAGGAGAAGCCAAGAGCCACCCCAAAGACACTGCAAGTCCAAACAGACTACACTGAGTCTCCCGAAGACCCAGTAAGGGCCATGAACGGAGGATTTACTACATTTAAGGTTTGCCACACCAAGATAGCCTCACGTCAATATACAAAAGATTTCTACAGTTATATAACATTTTTCATATCAACTATCTCTTTTTTTGGCTATTCTAATGCAGCTGGGGTTCACGCAAATGGTTCTGAACATACACAACTATTTCTTTACATTGTAGTTGGCAGATACTCGCTACTTAGTAGGCACTTCTTTTAAATCTCTGGTACAAGAGTTCAAGATGAGGATCTTCTTCAGATGTTATTTTGCTGATAGTACAAAATGAAGTTACCACACCCAGAAGGATCTTAAATTTAGGGTTCTTAGTGGCAAGAGAAGCACTGTAATTAGAGAAAAGTGCTCTTTTTGGTTAAGGGCAGGCTACTGGCTAGAAAGCAAAAGCCAAGCTGGTTAACCCCATGTAGGCTGAATGTTCCAGTTTTTATGGAAAACAAATACATAATTGGAGCCATTTTAATGAAATGCTGTTAAACATAACATAACAAAATAAAACAAATCTGATGTGTAGCACAGTACCTGCATAGGACCTGGAATGCACGACAAGACTCTTTCTATGTTCTCTGAAGAGACATCAACATCATTTACTGCAACAAGGACATCGCCTGAAAAACAAAAAACAGGCTTAGAAACTCAACTGCACAAGTTAATTGAAATTCAGGAAACCCTACACCTTGGGGTGCGGAGGTAAAGTAACACAACGGGCAGGGGACAGCCCTCCCAGTCAGTCTGCAGGTATGGCAGGAGGAAGGGGAGGAGGCAGATTGGGGATCATTATGAGGAAAACACAGTACCAGAGAAAAAGGAAAAAGAAATAAAACATAGAAACATAGAAGTTGACGGCAGATAAGGTCCGCAAGGCCCATCCAGTCTGCCCATTTCTTTTTCTACCTTATAAATGAGCCATCGGCCTTTGCTCTGTCAGTGGCCTATCTATTCATAGTCATTTGTATTGCTCCCTTATGCCTATACCATGCCTGTCTTGTGGTAAGCCATTCCATGCATCCACCACCCTTTCTGTGAAAAAGAATTTCCTCATATTCCCCCTTAATCGGCCTCCCTCTAATCTCATGCTGTGTCTTGTCCTGCTATTTTTCTTATATTTAAACATGTTAGACTCTTTCCCTTTGTTAATGCCCTTAAGGAATGCCTCGATCATATCACCTCTCTCCCTCCTTTGCTCAAGGGTATACATATTGAGCTCTGTTAATCTGTCCTCATATGTCTTCTGATGCATTGTTTAATGGACCCATTTCAGTAAGTAAAACCAACCTATATTTTTGGAAGCCAGAAGCAAAGAAGACTTCATCTTTCACATACTGTAACAAATAGTAACATAGCAATTTAAGGTGGGATGGAACTCTAAGTCCATCATAAGCAGGGGTTAAATAAGTATACTGTGCATGCATGTTCCAATTAAAAGGGATTTTCTACCCACTCTACTAAGTAGGAGTCCCAGGAATTCTCATGGTAAGCAGAAAGTGATCCAGGTTACCTAAAAGACCTGGACTGTCTTCATCTTCACTGTCTCCACTGCTAGACTGTTCCACAGACTCATCACCCTCTAAGGGAAAACTTGTCTCATAATGTTACCACGGAATATACCATCTCTCACCTTCAGGGTGTGAATAAAGGAATAATGCCAGACAGGGTGGGTGTTATGCTGGGATAACATCCTGCCTCTGGTGGTTGGGCCCAAGGCTGCAGGGCGAGGGCGTCCAACACCCAAGAAGGGATGTTATCCCAGCATCACACCCACCCTGGAGGGCATTATTCCTATTATACAATGGCTAATTTACATTAGAAAAATAGTTAAATAAATATGTTTTAATTGTATTTTTGTAGGTTTTTTTTTGTTGTGGAAGGATATTAATGTGAAAAATAGTGCTTTATACTTTCTGTACAGCAGGTGGAGCTGTTATTCTGTGTATCTGACTAATAGTTGCCCACCCCCCTGCCTGTCCCTGTCAGTGTTTTCATACTGGGTTCCTTTTCTTAAGTTTACTGTTTCTGTCCTGGTATTGCCCCGTGTATTAAAAAAAAAAAAAAAAGAAGGAAGACAAGCTGAACGGCAAGCGAGCGTTAGTGCAAGGGGTGCGTGCTGACTGTTGAAAGCCGCCAAAGCTCACTCACTTGTTTAGTTCATTAGGATCGTGTGCTGTTTTACAGTTATGTTTGTTTGTTTATTTAAAATAAAGGTACGAGCAGAGTTAAAGTCCGTAATTGGGAAACCTGTAACAGAGGAAGCAGGATGTAAAGGCGAGAGTGGTGTTGGCGAGGCAAGCACCAGGGAAGGAGCTGGAGACTGCTGTGAAGCCAATACCTGAAACGGCTTTCTTTTCGGGTTTTCTTTTTTTAAGTAATAGAAAAGAAACAAAGTTTGTTTGGGGGGGACGTGTCAAAACTGTCCCTTCAGTACAATGTAGCTGATCGGAAACGTGATTTTCACTTTCAGTGGAAGCGGTAAGCAAGGGACGGCTGCGGGCGGATTTATTTTCACTTTTCATGCAGTCATGACTGTACTGGGACTAGAGCAGGGATGTTATGCTTGGATAACATCCCTGGTCCAGTCCTAGTCTGACCAATCAGAGACCAGGATTCTCTCTCTTGCCATTGTATAATCACTGGATCACTGGACTCACTCTTGTGCTCTTTACCAGGAGACAGGGCAGCTACCCCTACAAAGCAGAGTTTGTAACTGCCCCTGAATTCCTTAACCCACTCCTGTTACTCTGTCCCTGCTCCCTTACCTCTCCTCACATCCACCCCATCTCCCCCTTCCCTCACTCACCTACTGCCCTCAAACGCTTCTCTTTTCCCTCCATCCACCTACAGCCCCTTCCTCTCTAAACTATCCCACTCACCTAACATCTGTCCCCCCCACACCTCACTCTTCTGCCCCCTTTTCTAAACTATACTAGGCCTCCAGGTTTCTCCCCTGCCCCCTCTACATGTGCTACCTATGCCTCTGTTGACAAAGCCATACGCTGGCTGCTCCTCTTACACCCTTCTAGTCTGTCAGTAGTTAGTACTTCAGAACTCTGCCTTTCCCTACTCTCACTCTAAGTGCCTCTACACCCTGGCCTCACTCTCCCTGTACCTACATCTCAACATCCTAACGCATTTATGTATACTCAAGTACTGTTGGTTTTCCTGAATGCCTAGTTTCAATTCTTTTTGTTCAATACAGTCTGTAATTATGTAACTAGTTTTGCAAATGTTCTGTATTGACTCAAATGTTCTGCATTTACTCTGTATCTATGTGTTGTTTGTCTGTCTTCGTACCTCAGTTGACTTGGAACCTTTGTAAACTAGTCTCTGATTCAAAGGTGTTACTCTTAATCTGAAATAAATAAAAAATAATCTGATGTAACACTAGAAATGTTTTTTAATAACCATTTATTACAGATTATGCATGTGTGCAAATTATCTAGTTTCTGCAAGAGCATCTTGTCAGAACTACAAATCGAACCAGCATGAGATCACAGATTCAGTACTAGGGAACTGGCACTACAGGATGCCAAGACTAGTTTTGCAGTGAATAATAAGGACAGGATTCACAGTTCCCTTGTTTGGGGTGGCTATGGGGCATACTATACTTTTTTTTTTGCAATGGACATCAACTGAAACTCTGTTAACTTCCTATATAAAACATCATTTCTTTAAAGAGACTCACCAAGGTAGCCCGGTGCACCATATAGTTCGGTGCCTCACGTCCACAAACTGCTTCTGATCCATAGTTGCCAAAAAAATAGTGAACTGTTTAACAGAAAACCCGCTCATAAAATTTGCAACACCGGGACACAGGCACTTCCCGGTTTGAAGATCCACCCCCACGCTGCCCCGCGTTCTGCCAACTTTACAATGCAATGACAGGAAGTGCGCGGGGATGCGCTACATTATAGTCTATGGGGGTAACTTTATCAACAATTTCATGTATTACATCGATCATGTGGTGACTAAATGAGGGCACAAGGTGACTAATAATGGCCTCACCCGGTGCTCTCGTTTAATCGCCACAAGATCAAAAAATGTTTAATTTCAGCACCCGAAACTGCCAAGTTTGACTGCGTCATCTGGTGCATGCGCAGTTGCACTGTGATACTCGCGATAGGCTTGCCAGCTTAACACAACCATGAGAAAGCATTCAGCATGTGGTAGAGTTCCATAGGAATTCTATGTTGACTGGTGTCAAAATTGAATGATTTTATTAAGAAAACACTTCTTCGTTTCACCCAGGATGGTGAACTGCTATGCAGTAGGATGATTTAATGCCTCCAAGAAAACAGAGTGCAAAGGCATTTCTTTTTACAGATTCCCAAAAAATAAAGACATCCTGTGGAAATGGAAGGCTGCTATCAAAAGAGAAAACCTTCCTGATTTTAACAGCAGAAACAGTTCTCTGTTCTGCACATTTTACACCAGAATGCTTTACGAGAAATCTGAAGGTATCTTTAAACATATTTATGAACACTGTATTTTGTTTGTGCAGTACGGTTTTCTTCAGTGTGCATATTTATTCCACTATTGTTCACTATTATTCTTCACTAAACTATGTGACTGTGAATGGGGGGTGGCATGTCACCAGTGGCCACCAACAGCAATGATGCCGGAACGGTTTGAAAAGTGGTAGGGCCAAGAATGTAAGGGGTAAATTCTCCCCTATTAAATACATTAACATGATTGCAAAAACTGATAGGGCCACTAATGAAAGTGGTAGGGCCATGGCCCTAGTGGCCCCCCCGTTCCGGCACCTATGACCAATAGACAGACAGATGGTAAATGGGGCTGCGGCCACCAACAGACAGACAGATGGTAAATAAGGGGGAAGACAGCACTGAGACCTGACGAACACATACTATCTGACAGTAAATGGAGGGAGGAGTGACAGTACCAAGACCCAATGGACACCCAGGACTATGAGACAGTGAATGGGAGGGGCACCCCCATTTTCTGTTACATAGTACTTGGTGTCTGTCAATAAGGGAAAAACATCAGGATCCTTGTGCCAGCTACCCCACTGGTGACAGCTGAGGGAGTGCCACCAGCGTCTCCATGCCGGCTTCCGCACAGGTGACAGGTGACTGACTGAGACCAGGGTCCCTGTTACAGCTTCCCTTACTGGTACACTGAGGGAAGAACATCAGGGTCCTTGTGCCAGCTTCCCCATCGGTGACGAGTGATCAGACTGAGACCAGGGTACTCATTCAGGATTCCCCACTGGTGACAGTTGAGGGAGTGGCACCTGGGTCCTCATGTCAGCCTACCTTACTGGTGATAGGTGATGGATTGAGACCAGGGTACTCGTGCCGACTTTCCAACTAGTGACAGGTGAGAGAGTGACACCAGGGTCCCTGTGCCAGCTTCCCCACTGGTGACCATCAAGGAAACAACATCAGGATCACTGTGTCGGAGTCTCCACTGGTGATAGGTGAGGGACTGAGACCAGGATCCCCTGTGCTGGCTTCCCTTACTGGTGACCAGTGTGGGGAAAAATATAAGGGTCCTCATGCCAGCTTCCCAACTGGTGACAGACTGAGATCAGGGCAATCAGACCGGCTTCCCCGCTGCTGGCAAGTGAGAGAGTGGCACCAGGATCCCCAAGCCGGCCTATCTTAAGGGTGACAGGTGACGGACTGAGATCAGGGTCCTCATGCTGGTTTCTCTACTGGTGACCAGTGAGAGAACAACATCAGGGTCCTAGTGCCAGCTTCTCTAGTGGTGATTGTGCCAGCTTCTCCAGTGGTAACAGGTGAGGGAGTGACACCAAGGTTCTTGTGCCGGCTTCCCTTACTGGTGACCAGTGAGGGAATAACATCAGGATCACCATGCTGGCTTCTCCACTACTGACAGGCGAGGGACTGAGATTAGGGTCCATGTGCCAGCTTCCCTTACTGGTGACCAGTGAGGGGACAACATCAGGATCACCATGCTGGTTTCTCCACTGCTGACAGGTGCGGGACTGAGACCAGGGTCCATGTGGCAGCATCCCTTACTGGTGACCAGTGAGAGAACAACATCAGGATCACCATGCTGGCTGCTCCACTACTGACAGGTGAGGGACTGAGACCAAGGTCCATGTGCCAGCTTCCCTTACTGGTGACCAGTGAGGGGACAACATCAGGATCACCATGCTGGCTTCTCCACTACTGACAGGTGAGGGACTGAGACCAGGGTCCATGTGCTAGCTTCCCTTACTGGTGACCAGTGAGGAGATAACATCAGGATCACCATGCTGGCTTCTTCAATACTGACAGGTGAGGGACTGAGACCAGGGTCCATGTGCTAGCTTCCCTTACTGGTGGCCAGTGACTGAACATCAAGGATCACCATGCTGGCTTCTCCACTACTGACAGGTGAGGGACTGAGACCAGGGTCCATGTGCTAGCTTCCCTTACTGGTGACCAGTGAGGGAACAACATCAGGATCCCCATGCTGGCTTCTCCACTACTGACAGGTGAGGGACAGACCAGGGTCCATGTGGCAGCTTCCCTTACTGGTGACCAGTGAGGGAACATCAAGGTCTTCGTGCCAGCTTTCCCACTGGTGACAAGTGATGGACTGAGACAAGGGTACTTGAGCCGGCTTCTCCACTGGTGACCGGTGAGGGAGTGACAACGTAAAGAACTGACCCAAACCAAAACACCAACGACGGAACAAAGAGCATGTAACGCATTTGTGTCATATATTTGGAGCCACACATTTGTAACAAATTAAATTATACTGAAGAAAATGTACTCAGTGCACAGAAAGACTACCCTGCACCACCCATCAGCAAACCCCACAAGGAACAACAATAAGGCAGTACACTGGCATTTTATGGTTAATTAGAGCAACGCCTTATACAACATTTATGTACACTTATCAGTCAGTATGTGTAGTAAGTAGTAGGTAAGTAAAACGTATTTATACAGCACACAATCCCAGAGGCTCTGGGCGCCTTACAGGTAATAAACAGGGTAAATACACAAAATACAAAATAAATAATTTACAAATAAATTAATAAATAAGCAGTCAGGTTAAAATCAGCAAAAACTTTCTGAAAATGCTATTTTTAAAAGGTAGGTCTTCAGGCCCCTTTTAAATGCATCCACCGAAGGGGCCTCCCTCAAAGATTTTGAGTGTTCCAGAGGACCGGGCCAGCCACCTCGAATGAGTGATCACCCGAGGTTTTCAGCCTGGTCCTCGGAACCACTAGGAGGCCCTCAGTGGAGGAACAGAGGGAGTGTACCGGGATGGCAGGTGTAAGGAGGTCAGACAGGCAGCCAGGGCCCGAGCCGTACAGGGCCTTATAGCTGAACAAGCCCACCCTGAAGATGATCCTCCACCTGACAGGCAGCCAATGCAGATCTCGCCACATAACATGACCTGGGCAGGCCCGTCAGTAACCTGGCTGCCATGTTCAGCACTAGCTGCAGTTGGCGGAGGATCCCTCCACTGACCCCAAAGTACAGGGTGTTGCACTAGTCTAGTCTGGCAGTAATGATGGCATGCACCAGTGATGGCAGGTCCTCGGGCGGAATCAAGGATTTAATCAAGGCAACATTCCTTAAGTGGTACACCCCAAACATGACAAAAAATGCAGTACAATGCAGAAAGAAACGTTATGCCAGCACTCGTGAAACAAAACGACCACGCACCCTCCAACAACACAGGATGGCATATGTTTAAACGACCTTATAAAAGACATCTTCAAAATGACCCCACAACCACACAAAACCATAACAGCCAATACTCCATAATGGTAGAATGTTCTTTGTGGCACATCAGTTTCATAGCACTGTGTGAGTCTTGTTGATTAAAATCCTTTTAACCATGCAATGACGCAGTGCAAATACGATGGAACCTTACTGCCTGAGCTGCGCCAACTAACCTGGCCCACGGATCGCGTCACTTCTGTTTTCAGAAAGGTCACAGGAATGGAGAAGGAAAGGGCACTACAAAAACTGCTTAAAATAAAGGTATTTCACGGTTGAAAATGAAAGTTTGCATTGTGATTCTGCTAGGAACCATGATCCCATGGGCCAGGTGTGACTGCAGGCAGTATTTAGTTTCCCTTTAAAGCCCTGTTATACTACGAGCAAACAGCACAGACAAATGTTTTTTTTTTTTTCTGTTAAGTAATAAAAAAAGATCAACAGATACAGAAATGTTTTCGCCCCCCCATGTTATTGTTGCATATTTTAAACTGCTAGGAAGAAAAAATTACTCACCTTAGTAATGTTGTTTCTTCTAATGGAGTCTTGCTATATTATGACAATTGCAGTTTGTCCCACCATTAGAACTGCTCCGGAGGTGAAAGAGTTAACTCCATTCTAAGAATGGAACTTAGAGCACGAGCTCGGTTAGAGAAGCTCTGTCTGCTATTTCAAACCCAAACTGTCAGATCTTACGAGCAAAAACTCACTAAGGTCTGTGTGGAAGCTGTAACTCACACTAGCCAACTGGCTACCTAAATATTAACACCTATTGCTGGTCCCAACACAAAAGACTCAAGTCAGGGACCAGAAGTAATATAATATAAAATAAAACACCACACCCCAAAACCCCAAGAAGGGGTGGAAAACATATAATGGGCATAACTAGTGCCCACACTAGGCTGCCCACCCCATACCCAAGTAGAAGTTCTGAGAGGGGCAGGCTGGGGGGGAGGTCATAATATAGCAAGACTCCATTAGAAGAAACAACATTACTAAGGTGAGTAATTTTTTCTTCAAACAACATGAAGTCTTGCTATATTATGACAATTGCAGACTACACAGCAGTACCTCCATGGAGGAGGGACAGAACCTACTTAGGGAATAGGCTCTGAAGCACAGCTGTGCAAACCGAGCATCTCTCCTGGCCTGGACATCCAGGGAGTAATGCTTGGTGAAAGTGTGTACCGCTTTCCAGGTAGCAGCTTGACATATCTCTAAGATAGGATGTCTCTGGCAGCAGCTAGAGACGCGCTGTACTCTTGTAGAATGAGCCTCAGGCCAGAGGGGAACTCTCCCAGTTTCTGATAACAAAATTGGATACAAGAGACAATCCACCTGGCAATTGATCTCTTAGTGGCAGGTCTCCTTTCCGACCTCACCATAAGTGAGAAAAGTTTGAGGGATTCAACCTGTGACCCTTGGTGTTCTATATAGTAACTTAGGGCCCTCTTAACATCTAAACTGTGCAATCTCCTCTCACCAGAGGAAGAATGTTCAGTGAAAAACACTGGAAGGGAGATAGATTGGTTAAGATGGAAATCTGAAACCACCTTAGGCAAAAACTTCCTGTTAGTCCTGAGGACTACCTTATCCCTGTGGAAAGAAATAAAGTCAGTTTCTACTGACAAGGCTTGCAACTCACTTATGCGCCTGGCAGAAGTGATAGCCACTAGGAAAAACAGTTTTCCAAGTTAAGTACTTAAGCTCTGCAGAAGACAGAGGTTCAAAGGGGGGTTGCATTAACTGGGCAATGCAAACATTAAGGTCCCAAGCAGGGGCCGGATCCCTAAAAGGTGGATTAGTATGAAGTAATCCCTTAAAAAACTTGGAAAATACAGGGTGAGCGGAAAGAGAGGAGGGCTTTCCTGCTGAAACAAAAGCAGAGACAGCTGCCAAATGCACTTTCAGGGTAGTTGGTCTCAGGCCCAAAGAATTAAGATGGACCATATAGTCCAAAACAATGGGCAAATCAGCAGATTCCGGGGAAATATGTTTCCCAGCACACCAAATGGAAAACCTTTTCCACTTAGAATTATAAGTAGTCCTAGTGGAAGGCTTCCTAGAAGCCTTTAGGATTTCAAGAACACCCTGAGAAAGGTGTAGGTCAGCAATCTTAACTCCTCAAGAGCCAGGCCTTGAGGTTGAGGGATTTGAGGTTCGGATACCAAACTCTCCCCTGGGCACAGGTTAACAGGTTGTGATTCCTGGGGAGACACAGGGGAAGATGGACTGTTAGGGACAGAAGGAGTGGGTACCAGGGCTGCCTGGCCCAATCTGGGGCAATCAGAATCACCCTGCAAGGCTGGGATCTGATTTTGACTAGCACCTTGAATAGGAGAGGGAAGGGGGGAAAGGCATAAAGAAACTCCCTTCCCAATCTAGGAGAAAGGCATCCAGGGGGACTGAGCCCAACACTGGGGGCCTGCAACAGAACAGTGGAAGTTGGTGATTGTCTGGGGCTGCAAAAAGATCTATCTGAGGGGTGCCCCATCTGGCAAAAACTATCCCCAGTACTTGAGGATCCAGAGACCATTCGTGATGGCCCTGGGAAATCCTGCTGAGAGCATCTGCTAGGACATTGTCCTTTCCTGGAAGATGAACTGCTATGAGGGAAGTGTTCAGGGAATAGGCCAGAGACCACAACTTCATTGCATCGGTGCACAAGGCTGAAGACCGAGTGCCCCCCTGCTTGTTGATGTACCACATTGTTGTGGTGTTGTCTGTTCTGACTTGTACCACTTTGTTCTGAACAGAAGCAGAAAACACTTGAAGTGCTAAAAAGACAGCTCTGAGTTCCAGCAAATTGATGTGAGCAGAGATTCCTGGGGACCACACTCCTGAGTGAGAGGTCGCCATGTGGGCTCCCCACCCCAGGAGGGAAGCATCTGTAGTGAGGGCTTAAGGAGTGAGACAGAGGAATGAAGGGGACCCCCAGTCTTAAATTGCTCTGATTCTGCCACCACTGGAGGGCCTGGATCAGGGTTCGGTCACTGGGACCAACTTGGAAAGGGGTCCCTTTTCTGAGACCAAAAGGCTCTCAAGTGAAACTGAATGTCCCTCATCTGAAATCTTGCTCCCTTGCACTACGGCTGTGGACGCAGCCATGTGCCCCAGGAGCTGCAAAAGTGTCTTGCTGGTCGAGAGACCTGCAGAGTGAGGAGAAGGCCAGAGCTACCAAGTTCCTTACCTCTCTAAGGGTAGGGAAGGCTCTGGCCTGCTTTGTGGCCCAATTCTGCACCTATGAAAGTGAGCACCTGAACTGGTTCCAGAACTGACTTTGGAAGATTTAGCAAGAAGCCCAGGGAGGTGAGCAGCTGCTGGGTAACTTGCAGGTGAGATTTTACCTGTTCTGGGGACTGGCCTACAATGAGCCAGTCGTCCAGATAGGTAAAGACAACAATCCTTTGCCTCCTTAAATGAGCAACTGCAACTGCCAGACATTTTGTGAATACCCTTGGGGCAGAGGTGAGGCCGGAGGGCATTGCTCTGAACTGGTAGTGACCTGAGGGCAGTTTGAATCTGAGGTACTTTCGGTGGGAGCTTCTGATTAGAACGTGAAAATAGGCATCCTTGAGGTCCAGGGAGGCTAGCCAGTCCCCTGGCCTTAGAGAGGGTAAAATCATTGCCAGAGTTACCATTCTGAACTTTGGTTTCAAAAGGTGTTTGTTCAGATATCTGAGGTCTAAAATGGGCTGCCATTCTCCTGTCTTTTTTGGGGTAAGGAAATATCTGGAGTACAGACCCTTGCCCTGGTGTAGGGGAGAAACCCTTTCTACAGCTCTGAGAGCCAGGAGGGTTGAGACTTCTGTTTCTAGAGTAAAGGTCTCTAAAGAGTTTGCAGGTGGGAAAGATCTGATTCTCATCTTTGGGAACTTTTTGAAGCTGAGAACCAGACCCTGGCTTACTACTTCCAGGACCCACTTGTCTGAAGTTAGAGACACCCAGTTCTGAATGAAGTAAGCCAACCTGCTCCCTACGGGTAAAGGAGAATCGCCCTGGGCACCCCATCAGGGTGTCTGTTTGGCAGGTGCTTTAGGCTGAGAGGTGGGAGCAGGCCTGCCCACACCCCGTCTGCCTCTGCCTCTGAAGAAGCCCCTCTGAGCATAAGCAGAGGAGGCCTGGGTTTGGTAAAAAGGCCTGTGAAAAGGCCTACCCCTACCCCTGGGGGTCTGCCTCTGAGGAGTGGCTTGCCGCTCCTTGGCTTGGGCACTCTTATAGGTAGTCCTATATTCATCCATTTTCTTCATATAATTCTCTGTCTGCTCCCCAAACAGAGAATTTCCCACCACAGGAAAATCCATAGCCTTAGTCTGGGTATCCTGTGACAAGCTAGTACACCTGAGCCAGGCCAACCTACGAAAAGCTACAGACGTAGCCATGACTCTAGAGGATACATCATTAAAATCCACAGCAGCATGAAACTGCACCTTGGATGCCTCAATGCCATCAGCAACCACCTGTTCCAGCTCATTGCAAGGCTGGCCAGAGGCCTGTTTGGCCAAAGCCATGACAGTGTCCCATCTAGATTTTTGATACCTTGCTACATAAGCCATGTAATTTGCTTGCCTGAGTCCCAAGGACGCTGCCATGTATTGTTTTTTAGCCATGGCATCAATCTTCCTGGAATCCTTGTCAGGAGGATGTGAAGCCAGGGGAATATTAGCTTTATCACAGGCTGCAGCCTGAACCACCCCAACATGACTGCATTGCTGTGAAAGGAATTCTGTGTCAGGACCTGACAGTGTGTACCTCCTGTCCATCTTTTTATCCACAGGAGGCACAGAATTAGGAGTTTTTAAAATTTTTATTGTTTGTTTCCTAAATGATTTATGCAAAGGAATAGACAATCTCCTAGACTCTGTTATATCCATCATTTCTACAAAATCAGGTTCCTCTTGCTCATCCACAGCTTCCTCCAATGGGAGCTGGAGGGTTTCAGCAACTTTTTTGTAAAACATAAAGTGAGAGGGGGACTCAGAAAGCATAGGGGGAGATTCTAAAGGTCTGTCTGGGGAGATGTCCGGTTCAATGGGCACACCCAGACCCTCCAAGTCACATTCATACTGTTCATAATCATCCTCCCCCTCCTCTGGTTCATAAAACTCCTCAACATTATATTCCTGAACCGGTGAAACCGACCGAACCAACCTTTTACCAGACAGTGGCGGTTCGGACGGAACCGGAGAAAGTGACTGGAAAATCTGAATAGCTCTTGCTATCTCTGCAGCAGTTGGAGAAGGAATTTTGGGCTCCAAACCTGCTGATTTTCTTGTTTTCTTTTTGAACTGGCTCATCCGAGCCAGCTTTGGCGCTTGCCCGAGGAAGTCTCACCCTGGTCAGAGGAGATTCCTCCGTTCGTTGGCACCGAACCGGCTGGCCATCCGGGTCAGCGGACTTTTGGCCTCTCGCTCCTGAGCCTGCCAACTCTCTTATCCAGGGTGGCTGCAGGGAAATCTTACAAATCTGGCAGTCTGAATTGAGGTGGTCAAACCCCAGACAATATACACATGTGGTGTGTGGGTCAGCCTTGGCAAAGACTTCCCCATAAGCATCACAGTGTTGAAACCCAGTGGGCCCGGTTTTTCTTTTGGGTTTCTCAGACATAATGCCAGCCTAACCAAAAACTTGCCCTTTTAAACGGCAGTGCCAGGCAAGACACCCTTATCGGTTCCTAACCGTGTCACGGGTCTTGGAAAAAACCGTAATGAATTCCGTTTTTTAGAACCGATAAGAACCGGGAACCGCACTCTAAAACCTCTAATTTTTGTAACTTCAAGTTTAAAGCAAGCTGATCGGTTCAAAACCGAACCGATAACATTTACAAGTTCCACACAGAAATTAAACTGAAATTACTTACGATACCACAGACAGAGCTTGAACCGATTGGTTTTGCGGTTAAAATAATAATATTCTCGGTTGATTTGAACCAAGAAAACACTGTTTAAACTGAGAAATGAACCGAGCAGTAGGAGAAATCTCCGGAGCGACTGTTCAGTGAGGCGGAGTAAAGAATCTGACAGTTTGGGTTTGAAATAACCCAGACAGAGCTTCTCTACCCGAGCTTGTGCTCTAAGTTCCATTCTTAGAATGGAGTTAACTCTTTCACCTCCGGAGCAGTTCTAATGGTGGGACAAACTGCAATTGTCATAATATAGCAAGACTTCATGTTGTTTGAATACAGGGGTTTGCTGGTTGTCGTACAGGGCCAGCTGTTGTAACTGAATCACAATTTATTTTCAGCAGAATTTAGTGACAGAAGTCATTAGAATAAAAGCCTCCAATTAAAACCCAAATCTGATAAGATGGCTTTTCCTATAGTTTTCAGTTCAATGCCTTCCTCAGCGAGCTGGTCATAGGTGACAGCAATGATTAATACACCAGGAGCTGCACTACGAGAGAGATCAGAGGTCACTAGCAGTGTGCTTGAATTTTACTTCCCAGTGGTACGTGGACTGTTTTTCAGGCAGTGCAATAACATTTTCCTGGTTTCTGCCTGTCATAAGTTTTAGGGTTAGGGTTAAAACTGCTTGCTAGAATAAGGGAATTCTACATCACTTATGTTTAAAACTGGTTGTATTAGGGTACAAGGTCAGGTGAGGCTCAGTTTTTTTTTTTTAATTTAACAAAAATGTAATTTAAATTTTCAGTAAACATTGAACTTGACAAACAAAGAAAAAAAACAACATTTAGGTTACATACATCATAAAAGATACAAATTTAAAAGGTATCCAGTGAGAGATTATGCCAAGTCACTCCAATAACCTCCTAAAGGTGTCATGACGGGGTTCCATGGTAAAGCCACAAGAAAAAGAATCAACTTCAATACAGTTTTTTTCCCTTGGTGGCTTTAGGTAAGCCAAATGCTGATGTCATGTGTGTGTCTCTCTCTGCCCGTGCCAATTTTTTCTAAAGATCTCACAGTACTGAAAGTCCTTGATTTATGATAAATATCAACAAAGGCATTCAGCACTTTTTTTATGTTTGCGTGTTCTTCCTATCAACACATCCTGTCCTGTACTGTTACCTTTATATTTTATTGATGTGATTGTACTAGTTTCTAAAACTGAGATGCCCTGTATGTACCTAAAATTAATATGGTATATTCTGCATTATTTGATGATGCCTGCCTTCTAGGGCTCCAAGCTCAGACACTGAGCGAGACTCGGTCTCCCGGGTGGGCGGCACTTCCGTAGCCGCCGCCTGAGACCACAAGCCCAGACCCAAGCAACAGAAAGCAGAGAACCCTTCCAGGGCTCCCAGCTCAGACATCGAGTTAGACTCGGTCTCCCGGGCGTGGCGGCACTTCCATAGCCGCTGCCTGAGACCACAAGCCCGGACACAAGCAACAGAAAGCAGAGACCCCCTTCCAGGGCTCCCAGCTCAGATGCTGAGTGAGACTTGGTCTCCCGGGCGGGCTGCACTTCCATAGCCGCCGCCTGTGACCACAAATCTGTACACAAGCAACAGAAAGCAGAGAACCCTTCCAGGGCTCCCAGCTCAGACACCGAGCGAGACTGGTCTTCCTGGCGACGGCACTCCATAGCTCGCCATTGAGACCACAAGCCCAGACACAAGTAACAGAAGGTAAGGCAAAGCCGAGTTTTCTGCCCGCCACCCATCCCCACCTCCACTACTATTAAATATGCTTACGCCCACCCTCATCACCCCCATGCCCCTAGCCTCCTTCCTAGGATCTACAGACTCCCCAGTTCCCCCTCATTACCTGCCTCTGGAGGGTCACAGCTCACTTCTTGATAGGTTCCTGACTGTCCCCAGTCTCCTTAGCATCAATGTTATATTGGTGCTGCCTGCCCAACAAAAATAATTTCCTGCGATTATCCAGCTATTGTGGTACTCCTCCCGGGGTTCCTGACCTACACTGATAGTGGCTTAGGCTGCATACTCTTGGCCTATGCCACTGGTTTATTCTGCCAGAATACTAATAAGTTATTAATGAGTAAATGTCCATGCCTCCTTATCCTTACTCTGTTGATTCTCTGAGGCAGTAGTGTAGGCTGCTTATCAAGCCTACAAACTAAGGGTCAGAGACCTAGCTTCTTCTGCCTTTCCTAAGGCTCAACCATGAGGGTGCCCCTCTGGCTCCGTGCTCGGTTTCTTCTCCTACTTATGCCCTATATAGTGCCCAAGCCCACACGTTCGGCTACTAGGGGAGACTATATTTCTCCAGTGGGCTGCCGTGCACATCATTTCTCTTCATATAATTCTCTTTGTGCCCTCAGGCTTCCCTACTTATAGCCTCTTATTAGAACGGCGCACAGAGGTTGGACTGATGTACAACCGACACCACAGACTATGCTCACCATGTTACCAAGCAAACACCCCTCCCTACATCTCCCAGCCTGGGTACTGGTGCCTGGGGCACTAGGACGGTCCAGGCCCAATTATGGGTACCTTCTTACCCAGCCTGACTCACGCAGCAGACTCCCACGGACTAGAATCTTTTATATATCTCTTGCAACCCTAAGGAAGCTTCTTTTTCTCCTTCTACTGTGCTCTGGAGATGCCGAGCTTAATCCTGGCCCACCAAACATTCTCACCTCTCCCTCGGACCTAGCAAACTTGAAAGGTATGCAATTCCTCCATATGACCATATGCAACCTGTTAAAAAAGTTCACATTTATCCAGGCCTGGGCATGTCATACCAAACCAGATGTATTAGTGATTTCTAAATCTTGGCTCAGATCCTCTACGCCCGAAACGGAAATTAACATCCCCGAATACTCCTTATTCAGAGCTGACAGGCCTACTAGGGGGGAGGGGTGGCCACATACGTTAAGAATAAGTACACGGTTACATGCCTAGAAGCGTCCTCTGTCACTAACCAATTCGAATGCCTGTTCTTAAAGCTGGAGATATCACCATCCTCTGCGCTATGTATCATAGGTTGCTACAGGCCTCCCTCTGCTGGTTCTCAAATCTTTACCCACCTAACCAACATCATTGAGCTTGGCCCTCCTGAAGCAATTATCCTTGGGGACTTAAACTTGACTGGTTGTCCCATGCCGCTGCACCCCTTAAGGAATTTTGCAATGCCCATGGCCTTTCTCAACTTATCGGAGAACCTACGTGTCCCAACAAAAGTCCCCTGTTAACAGTACACTGCAGGATGTCATTCTAGTAAACAAACCGCACCTATTCTCCCATGTAGGAGTTTTCTTCATTGACATTAGTGACCATTGTGTTATTGCTAGCATAAGGTCTATTCAGAACCCACCCTCCATGTCAAGGTTCACCACTAAGAGGGCCAGGCGCCACTTTGATCTGCCTGCCTACCTTGACGAGCTAAAATTCTCAGTGCGCTGGCAGGACTTTTATCTTGCCTACTCGGTACAGTTGGCCTGCGAGATCTTCTCTGAAATTATGACTGCGACTCTAAATAAGCATGGCCCGCTCATAAAAACTAGGGTAAGGGGGAGAACCGGTTGCTGGTTTACAACTGAACTTAAATCAGTTTTACTGAATAGAGACAAGCTTTGGAAAAAAAGCACGAACCACTAAAAATCCGCTAGACTGGTGTAACTTCAGGAAAGCTAGGAATGAGTGCACCAAGTTGATAAGAGATGCTAAGGCATCTTACTTCCGCACGGAACTGGACTCTGCTTCCAGGAACTCCTCCAAATTTTGGAACTCCATTAGGGATATGTCCGGGCACACCATGGCTAACTCCTTGCCTGCAAGGATCACTTCTGGCAGTATCTCCATCTGCGACAAAATGGAAATCCTGGATGCTTTCAACAACCACTTTGCCACTGCAGGCCTTGGTTTTGACAACTCACCTGAAAATTCCCTTCGCTCCCAACTGGATGCCCAAAGCCCAGAACCTCCTCTAACCAGCTCAGTCTTCTCACTCCAGCATGTTTCCGTGAAGGAGGTCGAAGAACTTCTACTGAAGTTGGACGTTAAGTAAAGCACAGGTGCTGACTCTCTGGATCCCTACTTCCTAAAAGTCGCTGTCCACGTCCTGTCTGCACCTATTACACATCTATTTAATCTTTCTCTGTCCCACGGTACCCTCCCATCCTCATGGAAAACAGCCCATGTTATCCCCTTGTTCAAATCTGGGGACCCTTGTGACCTAAACAATTACAGACCTATTTCATTACTTCCTACACTGTCCAAACTACTGGAAAAAATTGTAAACAAGCAACTCAAAACATACGTAGAATCTATGAACCTTCTACATCCTATGCAATCTGGCTTTAGGGCTCAGCACAGCACCATCATGGCCCTAGCTAAAGTTACCAATGCTTGGCTCAGAGACCTGGAAAACAAGAAATTTGTCTGTGCCGTGTTCTTAGACTTGAGCAAGGCCTCTGACACTGTCCACCACAACCTGCTCCTCTCCTCTCTTAAAGCCATATGACTGGATCCACTGTCCCTTCACTGGTTTGCAGATTACCTCTCTGATCGATGGCAGCAAGTAAAGTCAAATGGTGAACTATCCCCCCTCAAACCTTTGCAAAGAGGGGTCCCCCAGGGTTCGATCCTGGGTCCACTACTGTTTGCAATCTATGTGAACATCATTGATATTAACATAACCAAGACCAATATTCATCTCTTTGCAGATGACACGGTCCTCTACCTTAGTCGCTCCTCTTCCGAAATTGTCTGCAAAGACTTACAATCGGAATTCAACATTCTCCAGAGCCAACTCCTTAAGAAAAAACTGATATTAAATGCTAAGAAAAGCAAGGCTATGCTGTTTTCTCCCTTTCTACTGGACGTAAACCCTACCACCACTGGCACTGTCCCACAGATTAACACAATCCTGGGTGAAAACCTAGAATTTGTTAGCAAGTTCAAGTACTTAGGGGTATGGCTCGATCATAAACTCTCCTTCAAAGATCACATTGAAGACCTCCTAAAGAAATTAAGACAGAGGCTTGGTCTCTTGTTTAGGATTAACAACTACCTCACCATTAATGCCAAACGACGGCTGGTTCAAACCGTATTTCTCTCCCTGATTGATTATGCTGACTTCCTTTATAGCCACTGCCCTGCACCTTGCTAAACTGGATACGTTATATCACAGGGCATTAAGATTCATTCCTGGTCTACCTCATGCCACCCATCACTGTGCTCTCTATAAAGCTGTGGGGTGGCCCTCCCTCCATTTCAGGAGAAACAGGAATGCTTTACTCTGGACATTCAAAGCTATCACCAAGAAACGTGCCCTGTATATCTACGATTGTCTCCCTCTCTGTGAACCTGGAGCCAATGCCCTGAGAAGCTCATCCTTTTTCTGCTTGAAGGTACCCAGACTGAAAACACGTTTCAGAAGAATGGATATGAGCTTTGTGCTACCATCCATATGGAATACCCTACAAAAAACCCTGAAGCTTAGCTCCACAATCACTATATCCTCATTCAAGTCTTTATATGACCTCCTAGTTAAAGAAATCTGTAATTGTTTTCTACTGCCCATAAAAAAAAAAAAATCCCTGTACTCTGCCCGCTGCCTTTAGACAGGCTTGACCTAATCAAACACCATTAGTACATGTCTCCCTTAAATCCACAGAAAGGCCTTTATTTCCTGTACTGTGGGGTCCCTTAGTCAAACCATACTGTATACGTTCACCCTCCACGGCCCTATTTATTCCTTGTACTGCCTGTATTGCTAATATTGTACATTGCCTGGATTGTACTGTTACAATTTGTATACTTATGTATCAGGTCCATCTTGTAAATGAGCTTGCTCAATGGTGATCGCCTGAATAAATAAAGATTTTGATTGATTGATTGATTGATTGGTAGCCCACTGACGTGGAACCTTTACAAACGAGCACATGTGCTCAAAGTTTGTATCCTGTTTCACCAATAAATAAAATAAAAATAAATAAACCATAAAGGTCTACCCCTTCTCCGTTTCTCCCTCCCTTATGTCATAATTTCCTAATACAGACAAAATTACACAGGTTACGGGAACCTCAGATAGCTATGGACGGGGTCAGCCATAACTGTTCTTTTCCACTAACCAGCAGGAAAAGTTGAGTCAAAAGTGCACTAGCCCACAATTATTATGGTACATTTTGATCACTTATACAGGGAAAAAAATGTAAGCCAAGAAATGCTCTTGACTATTGCACATTTATCCTGCTCCCATATTGCTTCCTGCTCTGAAAAAAAAAAAAAAAGACTGCCATGCAATCACACACAGTGTGCCGCCCCCATTGTTTTGTACTATGGTGTCCTCTCTCCCTGTTCCTGCGTCCCCATCCACGCACCCAACCAAAAAATCCCACAACAGCAAATGTTCAATCAAGCAGTCCTAGCTCTGCATACACAACAGCTGACATCATCATGCACCTCACCACACTCTCACCCCCACCCACAGGGCAATAAACAGAGTCCGGCAGAGAAAGATACTGTCAGTCCCATATTTTGGTCAACCAGAGACCTGCACTTCTGGAAGTTACCATACAGTGTCAAGTGAGCCAGTGGCAGATCCAGGATTTCTTTGGGGAGAGGGCTACACAAACCTGGGAGGATTGGAAAATAGAAAAACGTGATGATATTTTTATTTACTGTATATACCAGGCACAAAAGTATTGATTTTAACATACTCTGCCCCAACAATAACACATTTTTTTTAACATTGTCTTTTCTTCAGATCAGGGGAAACAGTACCCAAGCATGAAGCTATACCACCTCTATTTCTATTTTGGTGGATCTATGCACCCCAGGAATGCCCATGTTAACCTTTCAAATTACATATTTTATTAAGGTTTATTTTTGTACCATACATGCTCCAAAGCACTGCTGTCAGGATGCAAGGACGTGCTGGGTGGGATAAGGGTGGGACTGGGATGGCATTGACCAGCATGGTCCATTAAGAAGAGCTGGGGACCCCTAAAGCTGCCAGTAATGGCAGCTATGGGTCTGTGGGAAGTCATTTCAGTCTGGTCTCCAGTAGTGACCAGGGAAAGAATAGAGTTGGGAGATTGGGAGAGGAGAGTAAGTTTTACTAGAGTTTGGTACTAATTTGTTTTAGGAGAACCAAGATCGGATTTTGTGAAAGTTAGAGGTAAAGATGGTGTTAATGCCAGTGAGGCACTTTGAGCTATAGTAAAGGACCAGGTCATCAGCATAGAGCAAGGAGGAGCAAGATGAGGTAGTTTGGGATAAGTCATTTATGAAAATGGTAAAGAGGAGGGGGCAAAGGATAGAACTTTGAGGAACTCCACTGTTGATGGCAGATAGGTTAGATGTAGCAGAGTTGAATTTGACAAATTGTTTCCTGCCTGTGATATAGCTGTTGTACCATGTAGTCACGCCGGGGGAGATGCCAAGGGATGTCATTTTAGATTTGAGAAGGGAGTGGTCAACCAGGCCAAATGCCTCTGTAAGGTCAATGAAAACTGCACCAGTTAGGTAACTGTTCTCCATAGCAACTGTGGTGTCATTGGTGAATTTAAGGATAGCTGTAGTGGTGCTATGTCCCTTCCTGAAACCATGCTATGCTCCAGAGAGGATGTTACATTCATGAAGATAGTTGATAGTTTGGACGGAAAAGAATAGTTACGTAAGAACTTACCATGACAGTAGATCTTCGAGGGGTTCTCAGTCATCAGGTCACACTATAGGAACGTCATCATCATCAGTGAAGGAGGATCCACAAAGAAGATTATTAGCAGTACAACTGGGGCCACCCATGCTGTTGACGTCACCTACCCTATAAAGGCGCGGGTAGCCCTGCTCCCTCCTCAGTTCTTTCCCCCCAGATACATAGGGAGCAAAGTTCGAGCCATGGGGGACCGACGAGAGAGAGAGAGAGAGAGAGGGCCCAGGCCTAAATGAAAGACTGGATACACCAGATAACCAATCCCAGTAATGAGGCCCGAGAAGGGGGATGGTGGGAGGGAAAGCAGACCCGATGACTGAGATCCACTTGAAGATCTACTGTTATGGTACATTCTTACGTAACTGTTCTATCTTCTTCGGGGGTATCTCAGTCATTAGGTCATACTGTAGGAACAAGTCCCAAGCAGTTACGGGTGCAAGCAGACAATCTGGGAGGAAGGCCAATCATAAACTTCAGACAGGAGGCCCTGCAGCACAGCACTGCCAAATCCTGCATCGGATCTAGACACAACATCCAGGCTGTAGTGCTTAGTGAAAGTATAGATGTACACCAGGGGGCAGCTGCACAGATGTCAGCGAATGAGACCCCTCTGGAAACAAGCCACAGAGGTAGCCATGCCTCTTGGGGAATGAGCTTTAACCGCTCCAGGCAATTCTTTTCTGTACTTGTTGTAGCAGAACACAATGTCATTTGCCAACCATTTGGATAAACACTGCTTGAAAAACGAAGCACCCTCTGTACCTGGGGAGAAGGAAATGAACAACAGCTTCAACTTTCTAACTTCCTTGGTGCAAAGCAGGTAGTACTTCAAAGTACTGCGCATGTCTAACGTATTGAGCAGTGCTTCCTCTGGATTGGCACGCTCAGGAAAATAAACAGGAAGGTGGATAGACTGGTTGAGAGACCACCTTAGGAAGAAACTTAGAATTTGTGCGCAAAGACACCCTGTCTTTGTGAAAAATCAAATAAGGCTCCTCACACCAGAGGGCTTTAAGCTCTGAAATTCTTTGAGCAGAAGTAATGGTAACTAAAAATAATGCTTTCCAAGAGAGAAAGCGCAACTTGCAAGTCGCAACTGACTCAAAAGGAGACAGGGTCAACTTCTCCAAAATAAAACTGAAATGTCAAGCCGGGACAGAAGAACAGATTGGGGGTTTCAGATGCAGGATTACCCTTAAAAAAGGTACAGGAGACATCCATATGACCAATCGTGCAGTCACCCATCGGCTCATGAAATGCCATAACAGCAGAAAGGTGTACCTTGAGGGAGGAGTACTGGAGACCTGAATCAGACAGAGAGATCAGGTAGTCCAGGATCTCCCTCACTGGACAGGTGAAAAGGTCCAGATTATGTTTGGCAGCCCAGATGGCAAACCTCTTCCACTTCATGGCATACGTGGCTTGAGCAGAAGGTTTCTGGGTGCCCTCCAGGATGTCTGTCACTTTACTAGAGACCCCAAATCTAGTGATGGCTATGTCCTCAGGAGCCAAGCATGCACATGAAGGGACATGAGGTTGGGATGGAACAGGGTCCCCTGATCCCGGGTCAACAGATTCCTACAGAGGGGCAGGAGAGGGACTGAGGTTCCTCCGCCAACTGCTCCAATAGAGGGAACCATATCTGCTGAGGTCAGAAAGGGCCTATCAGATTCATGCTGGCCCCCTCCATCTGTAGTTTGATTAACACCCTTTAGATTAGAGGAAATGGAGAGAAGAAATAGAGGAATCTCCCGCTCCAGGAGCTTGACAACGCATCTTGCCAGAAAACTCCAGGCCCTGGATCTAACAAGCAAAACTTGGACAGTTCTGCGTTGCGTGAGGACGCAAACAGGTCTAACTCTGGGCAACACCACCTGTCGAACAACTCTTCTGTGACAGCTGTGAGAAGCTCCCATTCGTGAATGCTGGACAGAGTCCGGCTGAGGCTGTCCGCCAGCGTGTTTAACACGCCTGGTACATGGACCACTGAGAGTGACAGGCCATGATCCAATGCCCAGTACCACACTCTAATGGCCTCCCTGCATAGGGGGTACGAATGAGTCCCCTCTCCCCGCTTGTTGACGTAGTATACCACTGAAATTGTCTGACTGCACCAGCCATAGACTTGGAGCAAGGTGTTCCTGAAAACCCTACATGGCATGGAGCACCACCCTCATCTCCAGGACACTGATATGCAGGTCCCTCTGGGACCAAGAGCCCTGGGTATGGAAGGAACCCAGGTGCTCCTCCCAGCCCAGACCAGAAGCATCCGTGGTGACAACCTGTTGTGGGGAGGAGATCTGGAATGGGACGCCTTGAAGCAGATTCAAGGGGTCAATCCAGCACTGCAGCACTTTGCGGACCGGGAAAGAGACCAGGACTGGGTAATCTAACTCATCCATGCGCTGGTCCCACTGTACCTAGAGGATCCACTGGAGAATGCACATATGGAGTCTGGCCAGTGGAACAGTGGGTATGGTGGCTGCCACGAGACCCAGCATCCTCAGGTACACTCCGGCAGGAAATATAGTAGCTTCGAGTGACTTCCTGAGCTTGGGCTATTAGGCACTCTGCCCTGTTCAGAGGCAAGAAGGCCTTCCCCTGCTCCGAGTCTAGAACTGCCCCTATACACTGCAGCCTTTGGGATGGCACTAGAACCGACTTGGGCAGATTGACAGTGATGCCCAGGGAGAGAAATAGCTGGAGAATTCTGTCCAAAAAGTCAGCAGGAACTGTTCCCTGAACTGGGCCTTTAAAAGCCAATCATCTAGATAAGGGAAAACGTACAACCCCTCCCTTCTGAGAGCTGCTGCTTCTGCTGCTAAGCACTTGGTAAAGACCCGCAGCGCAGAGGACAAGCCAAAGGGCAGCACTTTGAACTGATAATGCTCGCCCTGGAACCCAAAATGAAGAAACTTCCTGTGAGGAGGAAAGACAGATATGTGCAGGTAAGCATCTTGCATGTCCAGTGAACAGAGCCAATCTCCTGTCTTGAGGAGAGGCATCAGGCCTGGGAAACTTACCATCTGAAACTTTTTGTATGGGACATACAGACTTAGGTCCTTTAGGTCCAGAATGAGCCTCAAATCTCTGGTCTTTCTGGGGACCAGGAACACCTGGAATATAACCCTTTGTTTCTCTGGCACCTGGGGACTGGCTTGATGGCTTGCTTGCACAGAAGGGACTGTACCTCCTCGCTGAGAACAGACAGGTGAGCTGCGGGGGGGGGGGTAACTGGAAGGCAGAGGGAGGAGTGTCTGGAGGTTGCTTGATGAGCTCCATGGTGTAATCCCCTTCTATGATCTGCAAAATCCAAGCATCCGAGGTTATGGTTCTCCACTGATTTAGATGGAGGGAGAACTGACCTCCAACCACCACCTCTGGGTCGGGGACCTGAAGAGGGGGGTCTGGCAAGGAGTCAAGCCACGGGGGCTGGTCTTTCAGTTATGGGTTGCTTTGCCACGGCTCCAGAACTGGAGAGGGCGGACAAGGCAGTGGGGGCTCTGCATTTTTCCCTTGGGGGTGAGAGGCTGCACTGGGTCTACTGGCTGCTCTGCGAAAGAGCCGGGGGGGGATGCTGCCTACCTCTCGGTTGAGTATGGTAGAGAAAGTGGACAGACAGAGGGCCCTGCCTGAGGCCTGCAGATCATTAATGATATCCTGAACATCAGGACCGAATAGCTTAGTGCCATTAAAAGGGGCATTAAGCACCTTCTGCTGGACATCAGCAGCGAAAACCTGAGACCCTCAACCAGAAGTGCCTACGTAGGCACATGCCCATGGCAGCAGCCCTGGCAATAGTGTCAGCCATGTCATTGAGGGCCCTGAGGAAACATAACATAGAAACACAGAAGTTGATGGCAGATAAGGACCGCAAGGCCCATCCAGTCTGCCCATTTCTTTTTCTACCTTATAAATGTGCCATCAGCTTTTGCTCTGTCAACGGCCTACCTATTCATACTCATCTGCATTGCTCCCGTATGCCTATCCCATGACTGTTTGAAGCCCTGCACTGTATTCATATCCACCACTTCCTGAGGTAGGCCTTTCCATGCATCCACCACCCTTTCTGTGAAAAAGAACTTCCTCAGATTACCCCTTGATTGGCCTCCCTTTAATCTCATGCTGTGTCCTCCTATCCTGCTATTTTTCTTATATTGAAACATGTTAGACTCGTTCACCTTGTTAATGCCCTTAAGGTGTTTGAATGTTTCAATCATATCACCTCTCTCCCTCCTTTGCTCTAGGGTATACATATTGAGCTCCGTTAATCTGTTCTCATATGTTTTCTGATGCAGTCCCTGCACCATTTTGGTTGCCCTTCTCTGGACTGCCTCAATTTGGTTAATGTCCTTCAGAAGGTGTGGCCTCCAGTACTGCACACAGTACTCCAGATGGGGCCTAACCAGTGTCTTGTAAATACAGGTTACTCAACTGTAACAGGAGTTCTAGGAGTGGTATGTGTTGTTCATCCACACTGTCTGGCAGGTACCTTGCCATTTTAAGAGGTGCCGGAAACTCTTCAAGCTGGCTCCTCCCACCCACCCGGATGGTAAAACCCTCGACTCCGCCCCATGACGCCAGATCTAGCCCACTGGAAGCCAGGTTGCTTGTCGAAGCCGGGGAGGTCGAGTGGGTCATGTGGATGAACAACATATACCATTCCTAGAACTCCTGTTACAGGTGAGTAACCTGTATTTCTAGGGATGTTGATATGTTGTTCAATCCGCACTGTCTGGCAGACTCCTAGCAGTTCTCCGGGAGGAGGGAGGCAAGGCGCACACCCCTGATACTTACTTGGGGAATAAGGACTGGAGAACCGAGGTCCCAAAACCAGCATCCCAGCGTGACTCAAGGTCAATGTGAAATAAAGGTGTGTACTGAATTCTAGGTAGCAGTCCTGTTGATTTCCTGGATAGGGATGTCCCTAGAAGCAGCCACCAAAGCAGCGGTATGGAGGGTTGAATGAGCTCTTATCCCTTTAGGTGGCTCCATGCCCGCCAACTTATAGGATAGATCTATGCAGGAGGTGACCCACCTGCTTATCGTCCGCTTGGCTCCAGGTCTGCCAGGTGCGGCTTCAGCATAGGTGACAAACAGCTGGCGAACTTCTCCCCAAACTTCAGCCGTTCGCTTGTTGTAATAAGCGAGCGCTCATCTAGGGTCCAGAGTATACAGCCTATATACGGCATCCGAGGTGTGATTGGGGTAGAACACCGACAGAGTCAACACCTGATTCAGGTGAAACTCCGACACCACCATCGGAAGGAATTTCGGGTGGGGGCGAAGGACAACCTTGTTCCTGTGGAAGACCAGATAAGGAGACTCTATGGAAAGCGCCTGGAGCTCTCCCATCCTTCTGGCTGACGTTATAGCCACCAAGAAGGCGGTCTTCCATGACAGGTGGGAGATATCACACCTGTGCATCGGTTTGAATGGCTTGCCCATAAGCTTGGCCAATACCAGCAGTAGATCCCACAGAGGAGGGGGTTCTCGCAACGGAGGGGATATGTGATCGAGGCCATTGAAAAAGTGCCAAACCACCTTCTCCTGCGCCACTGACTGCTTGCCGGCCCGCACCGGGTAAGCAGAGATGGCTGCCAGGTGCACCTTAAGGGTAGTCGACTGAAGCCCTGGCTGAGAAAGGGACCACAGGTAGTCCAAAATGTTAGCCAACGGACAGGAAGAAGGGTCCAACCCCTTGCCCTGACACCAAACGGAGAATCTCTTCCATTTAAAGGCATAACATTTTCTGGTCTGGAAGGAAGGCATAGAAGAGGCCTGGGGTCCATGGCCTCGAGAAAGCATCCCCCTGCAGCAAGTCCTGCTGAGGGGGGGGCAGGCATGAAACAGCCTCAGCTTCGCGTTCTCCTTGTAGGCAAACAGGTCCACCTGAGGGGTGACCCAAAGGGAGAACAGGTCTTGAACTACCTCCAGCAGGAGAGACCACTTGTGAGATGCAGCACCTATCCGGCTGAGGGCATCGGCCAGACTGTTCGAGGCTCCTGCTACATGGATGGCTAGGAAATCCGTCTCCAGGCTGATCATGAGAGACCAAACAAGGACAGCATCCTTGCACAGAGGCAAGGAGTGCGTCCCACCATGATGGTTGAGATAGTACATGGTCGTGGTGTTGTCCGTCTGGACCTGAACCACTTGACCCCGTACAAATGGAGCGAAGGCGGTGATGAATAGCTGTACTGCTCGAAGCTCCAGCAGGTTGATGTGGCATCAGGATTCCTGAGGGAACCAGAGGCCATGGGCCCAGAGCTCCCCCAGATGGGCACCCCAACCCATTAAAGAGGCGTTGGTCGTAAGGATGACTGTCTGCTCAAGGAGGACAAACAGGATACCCTCCTGCAGATGAGCTGGGATGAGCCACCACTGCAGGCCATCCCACATCTTCTGGGTCACGGTTACTAGCTGATCCAAAGGACCGGAGCGCTGAGACCACTGGTGGGCCAGCCCCCATTGCAGGGGACGCATATGCTAGTGGGCCCAATGGACCACGCTGGTGCAAGCTGCCATGAGACCCAGAAGGCGCAGGAAGTCCCGGGTAGGGCACAACTGTCCAACCTGAAATGACTGGGCAAAGAAGGAAAGGACCTTGGCCGTGTCCACCGGTAGCCAGGCTCTGGCTCGAAGAGAGTCGAGCTCTACCCCGATGAACTGAATCACCTGTGATGGCACGAGTTCTGATTTGGCCTTGTTGATCAGGAGACCAATTTGAGAGCAGACCTGGAGGGCCAGATCTCTGGACTGCTCCACCTCCAACCTGGAGGGGGCTATCATCAGCCAGTCGTCCAGGTAAGGGTACACCCGGACCAGTCGGCGCCACAGAAATGCTGTCACCACTACCATGCATTTAGTGAAGACCCTGGGAGCTGGAGAAACACTGAAGGGCATGGCCTGGAACTCGTAAAGGGATCTCTCCGCTCTGAAACGGAGAAATCGTCAATGTGACGGATGGATTCGGACGTGAAAGAACGCGTCCTGAAGATCCAGAGAATAAAACCACATGCCTAGTTCCAAGGATGGTATGATCTGAGCCAGCATGACCATCCTGAAGGTGCGCGGCCTTAGGAACTTGTTCAAGTCATGCAGATCAAGAATGGGGAGCCAGCCCCCTGTCCGTTTTGGGACCAGAAAGTACCTGGACACAAACCCCGAGCTTGGAGGAGGATCCGCCACCTTGCTGATCACCTCCTTTTGGAGGAGCAGAGAGGCTGTGGAACCGGTAGCCCCCCCGAGGGGCAATGACTCAATAGGGAGGGGTCCGCTCAAATTCCAGAGGCAGAAGAAAAATTTACTTACCATAGTAATGTTGTTTCTTCTAATGGGGTCTTGCTGTATTCTGCTATATGCAGTTAGCCCCAGCACTTGAACTGCTCCAGAGAGGAAAGGGTTAACTATGCCAGAGCATAGAACGTTGAGCTCGAGCTCAGTTTCCAAACCTCTGTCTCTGGTACATCTCAAGTAACCGTCAGATTCTTACGAGCACTAAACTTAACTAATAGTTATAGAAATTGTGTAAAATTTTAAGCCATAGGCAACACATACTTGGGTCCATAAGACTCAAGTCGAGAAGCCAAGAAGAACATTAAGTAGACAGCGATAATACTAATAATAACAATAATCAGAAAAATACCCACCTAGCCAGGCAGGGTATGAAAGGTACACCTCTGGGGTGCAGCACTGTACCTGCCCACCCACATCCCTTCTGATCAAAATCTCATGGCCACACTCCATTCCACTATATATGGCCGGGTCCTACTGTCCAGCGGACACCCCCCCGCAAGCCATCCTTGACCACCTTAGCACCCTAAAATCACTCACTTCTGGGGGCGAGTTACACATCCTTGGGGACTTCAATTTTAACTGGCTCTCCAATGCCAGCTCTAAGCTTCATAGTCAAGTGAATGCTCTAAATCTGTCTCAACAAATAACAGACCCGACTCGCCTACATCATAAGTCACAGAATCACTCCCTCCTGGACTGGGTCCTTACCACACACCCCCATCAGATCCTAGAAGCTGGACTCCTGCCAGACTCTCTAAGTGATCACCACATGATATATGTAGTGAGGAAAATATTCAGGCCCCGGGCGCTTACCCCGCGTACACTACTCACTATGTCATACAAATCACTTGACCTCACTGCACTCCTACACGACCTGGCGAATACTGATTGGTCTTACATCTCATGCGCATCCTCCATCGACTCGGCCCTGGAACTGTTCAAGTTGAAATACCTCGCAGCCTGGGACTTCCACGCACCACTCCAGAGGACTACAGTAAGAGGTGCCCACCTACCCTTGGTCACCGCAAACATCATAGATCAATTCCACGCCAGGGACAAGGCTTGGAAAACGCATAAGATAACTGGTACCCAGGCAGCACTCCAACTCTACCGCCAACTTCGCAATCCCTGCACTAGGATACACGCCAGGCCAAAGCCAACTATTTCAAGGCCTCCTTCCACACAAATCCAACCCACCCTGTGAAATTCTGGAAAACACTTAAATCTCTACTCTCCCCACCCAGCCAGCCACCCACCCCTTCTCTAAACATAGCAGGCTCCATTGTCGCTGATTTAGGTGAAGTGGCCTCAGCTTTTAACACAATTCACAAGCTGTGCATCCTCTCTCCTGTCCTCTACCATGCACCTTCCCACGAGCCCACCCAGCCTCATTCCACCTACCCCCCCCCATCAGACAGCTTCTCATTCTGTCGGGTCACCCAATCAGAAGTGCTAAAAGCCCTGCGGGCTCTCAACCCAGCCAAAGATAAATGCCCCTCAGGTTTGGGCTCCAAAATGCTATACCTATCTGCCCCTTCCATCGCCTCCCCTCTGAACACCCTCTTCAATCTATCTTTCTCGCTGGCAACAATTCCATCTGAATGGAAGCATGCCATATTCATCCCTCTCCCCAAAGAAAGCGACCCCTCCTCGCCGAGCAACTACCGCCCTATCTCCCTGCTCCCTATTCTAGCCAAAGTTCAGGAGCAACTTGTCCTCTCCCAACTATCCTCTATTCTTGATTCTTCTTCCTTCTTCTCACACTACCAATCCGGATTTCGGAAATCACACTCTACCATTACTTCCCTGTTAAGGCTCACAGATGACATCCTTACTGGCATAGATAATGGGCACACCACCTCAGCTATCTTTATTGACCTAGCAAAGGCTTTCGACACCATCTCCCACCCTCTTCTGCTATCTAAACTCTCCCTTGCCGGCCTCTCGGATCTGTCTCCAGCTGGTTCTGCTCCTACCTAACAGGCAGGTCACAAGCAGTAAGAATTGGCCCCTACACTTCTGTCCCCCTTCCCCTCACTTCTGGAGTCCCCCAAGGCTCGGTCCTTGGCCCGTTACTCTTCTCCATTTTTCTAAATGACCTGCCCTCAGCATGCCAGCACACTTCCATACACCTGTACGCCGACGACACAGTACTGTATGCAACAGGTCCCACCCCAAGTGAAGTGGTCTCTTGGCTCCAGCAAGACTTCAATGCTATTCAGCTCTGGTTCCTCTCAAACCAGCTATTTCTCAACCCAAAGAAAACTGTCTCCCTAACTTTTGGCTCGAGACAGAGACTCGCCCGACTCCCTTCCACCCCAACTTTCCACACCATCGACGGGAACCCTTTGGAGACCTGCACCTCTTTTAGATACCTCAGGGTCTGGCTTAACCAGTACCTCGACTTCTCAGACCACATCAACGCAATTCACAATAAGCTGCTTCCCAAACTGTGCGCCCTATACCAGAACCGTGGCTGCATCCCTCTACCAACCTGTAAAACAATCGTACAAAAAATGATCCTCCCGTTATTTGATTATGCAGGTGTAGTATACAGCGCTGCTCCTAAGACCTCTTTAGCCAGACTCGACCCTCTTTTCCACTCCTTCTGTCGCTTTGCACTGGACTGCCCTCCCACGACCTATCACTGTGACCTCTACAGGTCCCTAGATCTACCATCACTCCAGGATCGGAGGCTGGTGCACTGCGCAAGGTTCACAGCAAAATTCTGGACCCAGTCCCTACCCCCCTACCTTGCAACAGCCCTCATAGCTCAACCGCATCCCTCATACTCCCTCCGTTACTCAGACTCCTGGCTTCTCGTGGTCCCTCACATGTCCTCCGCTAAACAACAAAATGCTTTCAAGTACCGTATGCCTAAAGCATGGAACTCCCTGCCTGGAGACATTAGACAATGTGGCAACCCCAGAAACTAAATTCCCTACTCAAATCATACTTCTCCTCCTCCTGCTCATGCACCCAGTCCTGTGTGACGGCCCAATTTGTTTCAACTCTGCCCTTACCATGACCTGGTGCAAGTTAGTATATTCTGTTATTATTCTTGCTGCTGCTGCACTTAAGACTTCATGCAATGCATACAATACTAAGTCTTCCCATGTATTATAACTGCACAATGTCTGAACCTGTCATGATCTCTGTATTGCAAATAGTCTATATTCCTGTGACCTCTGTATTGCAATTTGTCTGTACTTCCTGTGATAGTACTTGCTATATTCCCCCACCCCCTACCACCACGACGCATCTGGAATCGAGCGTTGCATCACTCAGCATGCCTTCCTGGTAAAACTTTTAAATAAATAAATAAAAACTAGGTTCTGAGAGGGGAGGCAGGGAGGGAGGTCAGAATACAGCAAGACTCCATTAGAAGAAACAACATTACTATGGTGAGTAATTTTTTCTTCAAAACAACATGAAGTCTTGCTGTATTCTGACCATATGCAGACTACCAAGCAGCCCCCCCCCCCCGAGGAGGGAATCACAGAACCTTACTTTGGGAAGAGGCTCTGCAGTACTGCTGTGCCAAACCTAGCATCATTTCTGGTCTGAATGTCCTGGGAGTAATGCTTGGTACATGTGTGCACTGTTTTCCAGGTGGTTGCTTTACAGATTTCCACTAAAGGAATATCCCTAGCAGCTGCCAGGGAGGCAGCTGTACCCCTGGTCGAGTGAGCCCTCAGACCTGAGCGAGGCTCTTTCCCTAGCTTCGAATAGCAGAACTGAATAAGGAAACAATCCACCTGGCAATGTTTTTTTTTTAGTAGCAGGTCTACCTTTTCCCACTTCTCCATAAGTGAGAAATAACTGAAGACAATCATTCCTATAGGCCTTAATATGCTCTATATAATAATTAAGAGCCCTTTTCATATCCAGACTATGCAATCTTCTTTCCCCAGAAGAAGAACGGTCAGTGAAAAACACAGGCAGGGACAAAGATTGGTTCAGATGAAAATCTGAAACCATTTTAGGAAGAAATGTTCCATTTGTCCTAAGGACCACCTTATCCCTGCTGTGGAAGGAAATGAAGTCAAGTTCCACTTATAAAGCCTGCAATTCACTGATTCTCCTAGCAGAAGCGATAGCTACCAGGAACACAGTCTTCCAAGTCAAGTACTTAAGCTCAGCTGAGGACAAGGGTTCGAAGGGGGGTTGCATAAGTTGTGCAATACAAATATTCAAGTCCCAAGCGAAAGTATTCTCCCTGAATGGAGGGTTAATATGAGCTAGACCTTTGAAAAACTTACTAAAAACAGGATGAGATGCAAGGGAAGATCCTTTCCCTGCAGAAAGGAAGGCAGAGACAGCTGCTAGATGAACTTTAAGGGTAGCAGGCCTAAGGCCTAACCCATTAAGATGAACCAGATAATCCAGAGCTGTGGAAATACCTGCAGAATCTGGCTGTATATCTCTCTGAGAACACCAGATACTGAACCTTTTCCATTTAGAATTGTAAGTATTTCTGGTGGAAGGTTTCCTAGAAACCTTAAGGATATCCATTGCCCCTCCTTGAGAGAGGTGCAGACCTACATATTCTAACTCTTCAAGAGCCAAGCCTTGAATCTGAGAGACTGGAGATTGGGGTACCAGATCCTCCCGAGAGGAGATTAGGAGATTGTATCTCTTGGGGAGAGACAGGGGATGTGACACTGCCAGAGATAGCAGCAAGGGATACCAAGGCTGTCTGGCCCAATCTGGAGCCACCAGAAACACTGTGCGGGGTTGAGATCTTATTTTGATCAGGACTCTGAACAATAGAGGCAAGGAGGAAGGCATAAAGAAACCTGCCCTTCCAGTCTAGAATAAGAGCATCCAGATGAACAGTCCCCAGGACTGGAAGTCTGCAGCAAAACAGAGGAAGTTGTGACTGTCCGGGGCTGCAAAGAGATCTATCTCTGAATGCCCCATCTGGTGAAGATGACTTGTAGGATGTGAGGTGCAGGGACCATTTGTGATGTCCCTGGGAGATTCTACTCAGAGCATCTGCCAGTACATTGTCCTTTCCTGGGGATGAATTGCTATCAGGAAGTTTGAAGGAATAGGCTAGAGACCACAGTTTCATGGCCTCTGTGCACAAGGCCATGGACAGAGTGCCTCCTACTTACTGATGTACCGCACCACACTGTGGTGTTGTCGTCTTTCTGATCTGCACCACCTGCCCCCATTAATTCCAAGAAGACCGGCCAGGAAAACTGCCCTGAGTTCTAGAAGATTGATATGAAGGACAGACTCTTGAGGGTCCGGATCCCTGAGCCGTGAGGGCTCCCAAATGGGCTTCCCAACCTAGGAGAGAAGCATCTGTAGCTAGGAAAACTGAGGGACTTGAAGAGAAATGGAACACCCTGTCTGAGGTTGTCCTTGTCCAGCCACCACTGGAGAGCTTGAATCTGAGTCACTGGAATCAATTTTATGAGAAAGTCTCTTTCTGAGACCAAAAGGACCTTAGGTGGAACTGAATGTTCCTCATCTGAAATCTGGCTCCTTGCACCACTGCAGTGGAAGTTGCCATGTGGCCCAGGAGTTGAAGAAACTGCCTTTCAGTACGAGAAACCAGAGGTCGAAAAGATGAAGCAAGATCTGTGAGGGCCTTTACCCTTGCCAGAGGGAGGAAGGCTTTTGCCTGGATAGTATCCAACTCTATTTCTATGAAAGTAAGAAGTTGTACTGGTTCGAGAACAGACTTTCGGAGATTGAGGAGAAACCCCAGAGAACTAAGCAAGTCTTGAGTGAGTTGCAGAGCTGATTTGACCTGGTCAGAGGAATGACCTACAATTAGCCAGTCATCCAGATATGGGAAGATGGAAAATTCCCTGCCTTCTGAGAAAGGCAACTACTACTGCAAGGCACTTTGTGAACACCCTTGGGGCTGACGTTAGGCCGAAGGGCATGGCTCTGAACTGATAATGGCCTGAAGGCAACTTGAACCTGAGGTACTTTCTGTGGGAGCACCTGATAGGAATATGGAAATAGGTATCCTTAAGGTCCAGGGATACTAGCCAATCCCCTGGCCTTAGAAAGGGAAGAATCAATCCCGGAGTCACCATTTAGAATTTTGGTTTTGTGATGTGTTTGTTCAAATATCTTAGGTCTCGGATGGGTCGCCACTCCCCTGTCTTTTGTGGGGTAAGGAAGTACCTGGAGTAAAGGCCTTTGCCCCTGTGCCGAGTAGGAACTACCTCTATGGTTCTGAGAGCCAGAGAAGAAGAAACCTCTGCCTCTAGAGCAAGGGTCTCCGAGACGGATGCAGGTGGAAAGGACCTGGCACTCAGTTTTGGAAACCTAGGTTTGGAAAACTAGGTTTGCTGGCCAAGGCACCTAGCTTCACCTGAGCTCTTTTCTTCTAGGTTGCTTGAAAGGACAGAGCAAAGAACCTTACCAAAGCAAGGATAAGGATTAAGGCTTCTTTTTGCTAGGCAGATTTACTGTGTGTTGTTATTTTTATTTTGTACTCACAGGGATTGTTACTGTTTGTTGCTAACATTTTATTGCTTTATTTTTCTCTGATTCAAATTGTTGTTGCTGGGTATACCTTCTGTTGCATTATTACAGGGTGTGCCTACAGGTGTGTGCTTACAGATTACTGCTGTAATCTTCTGATTCAAATGGTCTTTTGCAAGGTATATCTTCTGTTACAGCTTTATTTTTCTCTGTAGCAGAGTGTTTGTTACAGGGTACATCTTCTGTGAAATGATTACAGGTGGTGCTTTACAAGTTTTATAGTTTTATCTATCATTAGGATAAGCTTTCAGGGTTACTGCATTTTTGCTGGCTGACTGTTTCTGCTCTTACCGCCTTGTTCCTTTTGTACGTGGTTGTTTTTTTTGGCAGGAAGGGCCCAGCCACCACACCCATCCCCAACCACCCCACATTACACTCCTTTATAGGGTAGCACAGTCGTGACATTTCCTGTAGCAAAGCAGGAAGGGTCAGATCAGAGGGATATTCACACAGTGACCTTATTTACAGGGACACTAGTAATTTAACTTGTTATAACAAGTTATACAAAAACACACAAAGAAAACACAAAATCAAACTTTTGCTTTCAATTTCTTCCTTCTAATTACTCTGACCAGGTTATAAACCCAGCAACTTATCTGGAATGGATATCATTAACTGCAGGTACTGTGGAACACTTTTCATAAGGGCAGTTTTACTGGATTTAGGACACTGTCCTACATGCTGGGCCATTGGAGATCTTAGGGCTCAGCTCCAAGCAGCATGGGCAGAGACTGAGCACCTCAAATTGCATATTCAAAAGGAAATATAAGAACCACCCGCCATTTCCCCAACATCCAACAGAAGCACCGTGACTGCAGAGGGTAGTTGGTCCAGGAGGTTGGCAGGTGGTTAGGGGGGTAAATTGGGTGCCCCATCACTCGGTGCTCTCCAACATATCACCTCCACAAACCATGTAAGAACTACAAACAGGTATCTGCCTCTATCTCCGAAATCAAACAAAGGGGCAGAGGACACTGCAGAGCAGGACACTGCAGCACAGGAGCTAGCACAACAAAACTCGCCCAAAACAGGAACCAAAACAAAAAAAGCAAAAAGGAAATCCCAAAAACTTCTGATCATAGGAGACTCCATGATTCGGGGAATTGATACATACCTCCAGCCAAGGGTAATGGTCAGATGTCTCCCAGGTACATCAGCGTGGAGAGACACTGACCGCATTGCTAAAATTGTTCAGGAAGCAGGAGAAAACATTGGCATCCTGTTGCACATAGGGACTAACAATCTCGCCAGTCGGTCAGTTATGGGGACCAAGAAACACCTGACCAGGCTGGGTGACAAACCATCATTCATTTCATCCGGCATCTCCTTCTTTGAGATCCTGCCAGTCTGGGAGAGGGGGACAGATGGACTGAAGGTCAGAGAAGGGGAGATAGGGGAGCTAAACATGTGGCTCAAGGGCTGGTGCCAGGAAAAAGGACACAAATTTGTAGGGAACTGGCAACAGTGGGAGTGAAAGTTCTTTAAATTTGATGGACTGCATCTGACTAAGGAGGGAGTCAGTGCATTGGGGCAGAAGTTTGACGTCTTTGCAGAATATTTAAACTAGCAATGGGAGAGGGCAGCACCCCATACGTCAAATGGGAAGAACACCCTCCCCTCAGCTAGTGGTCAAACAGGAGTTCAGCATGTTTGCAGTTCATTTGCATCACCAGGTAAAGAAAAAGGTCTGTCTCCCCATATCACGTCACAGGGAATGCCTGACCTACCCAACAACTAACACACTGAAATCTGGCCAATGGAAAATCATGTACATAATGCTCCAGCCTGGGAAACAAGATCCCAGACCTGCAGGCAATAATGACAGAGGCTAAACTGGACATAGTAGCCTTAGCGAGACATGGTTTACCAGTAACCACACTTGGGAGACTTCAGTACCTGGCTATGTACTGTTCAGAAGAGACCGAGGTGCAAAAAGGGGTGGAGTGGTCTGTATGTCAATGAAAATATCAAAGCTACAGAAATTCAGAATACACATAAGAAGCCAGAAGAACTGTGGGTCACCCTGAAACAGGAAATGGGACAGCCATAGAACTGGGTTGTGTACAGGCCTCCAGACCAGGGGAGGACATAGACACATTACTGTTAGAAGATATACAAAACATGACAGCTAAAGGGAGGTTCTGATAATGGGAGACTTCAACATGCCAGATACAGATTAGTCAATACCAGCAGGAACATCTGCCAGAACTAGACACATGGTGGATTCCTGCAGGGGAGGGCCTCAAACAACTGGTACAACAACCCACAAGAGACAGGGCTATCCTAGATCTAGTACTGACTAACAGGAAAGGATCACAGATCTCCAGGTAGAAGGTCACCTGGGTGCCAGTGACCATCACATGGTATGGTTCAATTTGCTACTAGAACTAAATCATCCCATTCCAAGGCAAAATATGGGACTTCAAAGGAGCTGACTTTGATAAGATGGCCAACAGAGTTAAGCTAGCCCTGGCAAAAGAAACACAGGTGAGGGGTACAGGCAAAGTGGGCAAGCATTAAGATGCAATACTTGAAGCAACATCCCATTGTGTTAGTGAGACAAGGAAGTGCAAAAGAAGAAGGAAACCACTTTGGTTCTCAAAACAGTAGCAGAAAAAGGTCTAGAGTCAAAGGATGGCCTTCAGGAAATATAGAGACACAACACGGGATGAAGAATGGGCGTACCAAACTTCCCTAAAGGGGAGCAGGGAAGAGTAGTAAAGGCAGCAAATGCCAAACCCTGAAAACACTAGCACAAAACAGTAAAAGAAGGATAAGACTTTCTATAGATACATTAATTAAAGGAGAAAGTCCAGAGAGGGTATTGTTAGATCAAAGGGGATATGGGGGGTGTGAGGGAAGACCGTGTAAAAGCAACTATCTTAAATAGACACTTTGCTCAGTATTTACTGAAGAGAAGGTAGGCAGGCCCATAGCTCAGCACCATGGACACAGGGGAGAGGGTGTGCACTAGTCCTTCACAAAAGAAAGGGTCCTACAAGGCTCGATAGTTCCCAGGTGGACAAGGCATGGGACCTGATGGCATACATCCCAGGATACTAAAGGAGCTAAGGGTGGGACTAGCAGAGTTGGTTATCAGAACTGTTTAGCGAGCCTCTGAGCACAGGAAAGGTCCCAGAAGACTGGAGAAGGGTTTATGTGATCCCGCTCCACAAGAGTGGTAGCAGGAGGAGGCAGGGAACCACAGACCAGTCAGTCTTTCCTCAGTAGTGGGTAAGATTATGGAGACACCCTTAAGGAAAGGATAGTGCAACACCTGGAATCATAGGGACACAGGATCCAAGATAGCATGGGTTTACTAAAGGAAGGTCCTGTCAAACTAATCTCATTGATTTCTTTGACTCAGTAACCAGAGTGGTGGACCAAGGGAGCAGCTGATGTCGCCTACCTTGACTTCAGCAAAGCTTTTCATACCGTTCCACATAGAAGATTGAGTAACAGATGGGTAGACTCGGGTGGGTCAGATGTTGGTCAACTTGGGTGGCAAACTGTTTGATGGGCAGAAACAGAGTGGGTGGAAATGGTATGCAGTCAGAATAGATGCAAGTCACAAGTGGGTACCTCAGGGATCAGTCCTGGAGCCCAGTCTTCTTCAATATCTTCATCAGTGACATTGCAGATGGACTCGAGGGTGAGGTTTGTCTGTTTGCAGATTGACACCAAGATCTGCAGAGTAGATGATCCGATGGGGTGGGCAGAATGAGAAGAGATCTGGATAAACTAGCAAAATGGTCGGAAGAGTGGCAACTGGGGTTTAACACTAAAGAATTGCAAGATCATGCACATATGGGAGAGAGAAACCCTGAAGCCACCTATAGGCTGAGGGAGTTGCTGGCAGTCACAAGGGAAGAAAGATTTGGGCATGTCACCACCGATGACCTGAAATCATCTAAGCAGACCACTAAAGCAGTAGGTAAGACTAGGGATGTTGGGTGTATTAGTATCACAAGCGCCATTCCACCCCACCCTGCAGCCAGTGACAGGCATCAAGGTGTGCCTTAGACTCTTCAGCCTCAAAGATCACTCCATTCTCTTATACTGCACCCATCTCAGTGTATTTCTATGGCATGGGGTGAGCATAAGGCCAGATAACCCCAAGGCACAATGCAACACTTGTTGGAGTCTGCAGAGTAGGGTGAGGTGAAATGGCATGAGCATTATGGCCGGTACCCCAAAGGCACACCTCAGTGCCTGTCAGTCTCTGCAAGGTGGGGTGGGGCTAGCGTCAGTTCCATACTTCACTGTCATTCCTGTTATGCATCTCTCTAACTCCTGCACTACCAATGCAAATGCCAGCAAGACTACATTCGGCACTGACAAATGCTTGTTTAATACTGGGGGTAGAACTAGAAAGTAGGCGTTAACCATCTGAGTAATGCCTGTTAAGTTGTACAGCCTGAAAGGCAGTAAGGCTATTCTCTATACTATACCTGGCCGTGAAACAAAGGAAAGAAGAAAAGAGCTGATACTGTGGGTGGCTGACCCACAGGGAGACAAAGAAACAGGACAGCTAATGTGAAGAAAGAATGTGGACACAAGTAAGTACATTTCTGAAATTAATTCTCTCTCTGGTTGCTAGCAAATTTACAAATACCTGGCTAAAACAACCCAGACAGAGCCTCCAAGGCCCAAAGCCTAGCTCCATGGGGGACTTCCCTTAACAGTGATGGGTCACTACCTGATCCCATCACAGACACAGTAATGACAGGTGGCGGGCCAAGGCAAAAACAGTTTTTTAATATTCTTTGGTAACCGGGTAAGGCCCACTAGGAACAAGTGCCTGTTTTCAGAAGTGACCCAGGAGCACTGGGAAGGTTAAGTGACTTGCTCAGGGTCACACAATATACAAGAGGAGTTGCAGAATCAAACCCAGGTCTGCTGGATATACACAAGCTCATTCACAGCTAGTTATTCTAACCTCTAGCCTATACTGCTGGCCCCTTAAGTGTAGCAGCGAGTACATGGAGTACATTTGAGTCTTCCCACCTACCCTGTATGAATTGATATAATTTCTTTTTGTAAGCTGACTTTGTTAGTCTTGTCGCCAATGGGCTCCCACATTTCTGAATGTCTATCTTTTATTCTCATGAATGATGATGATGATGATGGTGCACATGCTGTCACAATGCACTTCGATTTCTTTTTTTATTATTGTTTCATCACTGAGTGAAAAGGAATCTCTGAATGAAAAGGACAAAGTGCCCTATCCACAAAAAAATTAACATAGGACAGAGAATTGGAGAAAAAGTGTTTTGTGGCTGACTCTTTTTTTTTTAACTTATATTTATTGGTTTCTAAAGGCAATAGATACGAGTATAGCCCATAGGACAGTGCATAGGATAATACATTCAACATTTTGGTGAAACATACAGTATCGATGGCACTCCTGACTTGATACTACATAGGAGGGTATATACATATTACACTCTCTCACAATAAGATTTCACCAAGGCTGTTGCTGCCATGAGTGGGGAAAAAACTATCTTCTGTACTTCAGCATAAATCAAACACACCCCTTAAATAGGTGAAACTTCCTCATATTCAGCATCAGTATATAAAGAAATAAGGAGTCCTCTCTTATTTCAAACCACCCACTTCTTTAAGTCATGGCCTACAGAGGCCCGTCAGGTACTGTTAAGCTAACCAAAAACATCTCAATATACCACAACTGGTTCGCCCCCATTAGTCCCCAGTCTCTAAAAAGAACTCCCAGGGTATCTTACCCAGATAAGGAAAAAAAAAAAAAAGAACTTTTGTTAGGCTAAATTTAGAATTACACATTTGTAGCTGATTAGGACATTGTGGACATTTATTTTAAACTCAGTCTCAACTGCGTCACAAAGACTTTGATTATTTTACATTTCAAACATAGAGAACCCCTGTCTCTTTCCTTTAATAAAATAGAGCGTCCAGCAGAAATAAATTGTTATTAAAGGTCCAGAATTACTGAGTAAACTCACAGTATGTAGCGGAAAAGGCATTATGCAAATAAAAAGTAATTTTTAAACCGAAGATTTGGTCCACTTCTTCTTTAGATACCCTAGTCAAGTAAAAACTTACTGGGTCAGATCAGGTCCTCCCTGCATTCAGGTGTTGCTCTTCTCATCTGATTCAGAATCAGGGCCCCTCTTCGAGTAGTCGAGCTCAATTTTGGTGATCAGCTTAGCCGCATCGACTGGGTCCGCAAAATGGTATGTTTTGGCCCCATAAGCTATTTTCAGGCTTGCTGGGATATGCAACACATGGTGGACCCCCAGTTGTCGCAGCTTCATTCTGATTCCATCGAAGGCTTTCCTGCGTTGTCTAGTTGCAAAGCTGAGGTCAGGGAAAATATGTATAGATGCTTCCTGCCACTGTGAGGGACTTTGTTTCCTGGCCTCCCGTAAGATGTAGTCCGTTCTTTTACAGAGCTAAGGACCGTAGACAGCCCGAATTGGTGGGTGAGCAGAATCAACGTGTAGGCAGGACCTCCTGGCGTTAACCCTGTAGGCCCACACTACTGGTATTTGGAAATCCAAGTGGAGAAATTCTGTCAGCCACTGCTCCATGAAATTACAAAGGTCTTCACTCTCCGACTCTTTGGGCAGTCCAAGGATTCGGATATGGGATGCCCACGCTCCATTTTCAAGATTTTCCAGCCTATGCCTCAGGGGCAGATTGTCTTTTACTAGGCCAGACGTTGTGGTAAGTGACTTATCAGCCATCTTAGATGCTCTGATCACCATTTCTTCCACCGACTGAATTTTGGTTTCTGCTACCAGCAATCGGGTGGTAAATTCATTCATTTTTTTATCAATGGACTGAATAGCTTTCAATAAAGTGGCGCTTGACGGCTGGTTCAAATTTGAGTCTGACAGTTCCTTTCCTGTCTGGGCCTGCTCGAGTGTCCTTTTATTTAGGCCTGTCTCTCCAGTCATTGTTTGGTGCAACCCATGCTTATAGCAACAAAATTATGTATCATTGTGATCTGCAAAAGCTATTGGATCTGATTGTGAGCCCTTTGAGAGGTTTTTGTCCACTTTTAGCATAGAAATATGCTAAATATCGAAGTGGTGGCTCAGAGCACTGGAGGATTGTTGCTCTCAGTTCAGCTACTAGCCACACTCCCTCACTCTTAAGGAAGAACAAGCTGAGGCAGTACAGTAGCACTGAAGAGGACACAGGCTGAGGCTATCTAACAGTTGAGCAGCACCTGTTTGTACAGTCTTGTGTAACCCCACTTTTCTGCTTCAGACCTTTATTTAAACTCACTGTGATGCTGCACCTCCTAGGACTCCTTGTGTGTAGCGGGGTATGCTGTTGAACGACTGTTTTACCTTGTGGGCTCTGGGGCTGGTGACTGCTGCATTGTGACCCTTGACTTCTGCAGCAACCAATCTGTGATACGCCTGGGCTCAAGAACTGTTGTTAAAGTGGACCAGGTGGGACATAGAAACTGGTGCAAATTGAGAACCTGTTGTATGGCTGAATGGTCAACAGGTGGCTGGTGTGATCAATGGGGACTGAGGGTCAGAGCCCTATTCAAAAGGCAGGGAGGGTCTCAAGAGGCAGATCTGTTTGGGATCCTGAGCCAGCAGACACAGTGTGTGACCACAGAGCTTAAGTGCATCATTCTTGAGCCTTATGCCAAGATGAACAGTGTTCAGGTGACATAGGTGGGCTAGAAGAAGACATCTGACAATTCAGTGCATAACCCTTGGTGGAGAATTCTGCTCTCGAAGTGGAACTAACTACTAACTGCAATTATACAATGGACTTCAGAAACTACACAAATCCCTCTATTCTGATTGGTTGGCTGGCACCTTTTCAGCGTGATAAATCCTCCAATATACCCACTGGAAAAGGTACCAGCAACCAGTCAGCCGCATCAGTAACCCCCTCGCAAATCCCTCCGATCACGGCAAACACACCAGTGGCAAGCTCAAGAACTGACCGTAACATTACGTACTCACTAACCCGAGTAAAACTGCCGAACAATAACAAAATCCTGTGCAAAGCTACTGAATTCGCTTTAAATAGCTACCTCATCTCCGATATTATCTCCTCAGCCTCCGCTCCTAATCCAGCCTGCAACTTGGCAAACCGCAATTTTTAAACAATACTGAAGTCTTTCAGTAGCCATTTCGACACTCCGTCACACTTCTCTGCTATGTTCGTAGCGTGCAGGAAGCGGAGTCAGAGAAAAAAAAATGAAATTACGTGAAATTATGAATCTTTTACTCAGAACAACTTTATGCTGCTTTCCTACTCTGCAGCACCCATGATGTCTCGCACAGTCATTTAAATGACTAAGCTAACAAGAGTCTCCCTATCAGCAAAGGACTATTTTTTCTGACGGAGTAACAATTTAAAACAAAACTTTAAAATACAAAAAACATTTTTATTTTCTCAAAAAACAAAAAACTAAAACATTGTATAATAGCAATATACCACTCCAGGGAGTGGGTATATGGGTGGATTTACCACTTCTGGTGTGGTTAAGTCATTCGGCTGCACCTCGTGACCGAACCACACCAGGCGTGGTAAATCCACCCATATACCCACTTCCTGTCATGGTATATTGCTTAAGAGTTGAAGCCCTTTTGACTCAGCAGCCAAAGCCTGGTCCTGCATGATTCTGGCAGTGGAAGCAGTTCCCTGAGAGTTCCAGAGGGTAACCGTGAGTACAAGCAGAGGAGTGAACAGAATGGAATATATTTCAGTTTGGACTACAGTGTGAGGTTTCTAGATGGATTACAGATACTTCATGGTTGAGGTGGATGCCTATTAAAGCAATTGCATGGGGTTGAGTAACTACAACCAATTTTGCATTGTCTAATTTGTGAGCCACCACCAGCCAACCAGTGGCAACTTCAGTGTTGCACAACCCGCAGCAACCCATGGCACCATGAAGGGGCCTGCAATATTTCAACTCTGGGTACCTAAGGACTAAGGAGCTCCCTAAGACTGTGCATCATGTGGGTCTGGACCCTATCTTGCATTGGGTTAACAGCAGTGCTACTGAAAGTGTTTGATAATCCCATCCTGCTACTCTTCAGATTTTCCCCCAAGAATGTCACTATTAATAAAGGTTTGTTATTTTGTTAAGTTATGAATCAGTGTTATTTTTCTTTTATAAACTGACTTTGTTGATTGTTTTGTCGACAATGTGCCTCCATGTTTTGAATGTTTAGTGTTTAGTCTCATAAATAATGATGTATGTGCTTGCACTACCCTTTTCTTTTTTCATTTTCTTAAGTTTGCCATCACTGAATGAAAGGACTGAGGGCCCAATCCACAGTTGATTTTGCCATAGGCACTGCATGGGAGAAAAACTTTTGTGGATGGGACCCTATGCAAGAACAAGATGAGGCAGTATAGTAACTCTGAAGAGGAGATAGATTGAGGCAACGTAACAGTTGAGTATCCCCTGGCTTGTATAGTTTTGCTAGCTAGTTGTGTGTTGGCAAAAGTGACTTGATGACTGAAGGGTGACAGCATACAGTGAATTACTTAGGATGGACTGAAGTAACATATAGTATGTACAAGTGTAGCAGTGAGCATATGGCGTATATTAGGGCCATCAGACCCACCCTTCATGAATTGATGATTCTTTTTGTAAAGAGCTAATGCACTGCCTGGAATTAATAGTAACTTTCAGATCTAGTCAACTATCACTTCCAATATCTCAAGTTTTTTCGTTTTGTTTGCTAATTAAAAGATTTTCCACCTGGTAGTACTGGGGTGATGTGTGGAGCAGCACTCTGGAGGCTAAAAAAGTCAGTTATGTTTCTCCCACCACATCCTCAACAGTGAGACCACACTAACTGTGAAATCACTGGTAACCAAGGAGAACACAGAAACATAGACTTTGACAGCAGATAAGGACCGCTCAGCCCACCCAGTCTGCCCACTTCCCCACCCACTGGATAAGCTGTAGATCCTAGTTAACCAACAGCCTATTTCTTCCTACCCCTCACAAGAATTGCCTTATGTCTGTCCTATGCATTCTTGAATTCTCCCACAGTTTTAGACCCCACAACCTTCTCAGAAAGGCAGTTCCATGCATCCACCTGTGTGAAAAAATACTTCCTCACATTGCCCCCGAGCCACCCCCCACCCATCTTCAAATTGTGTCCCCTTGTTCTTGCACATCTCTTTTTCTGAAAGATGTTACACTCTTGGACTTTGTTGATTCCCTTGAGATACTTAAAAGTTTCAATCATGTCCCTCCATCTCCCTCCTTTCCTCAAGGGTATACGTATTAAGCTCCTTTAGTCTCTCCTCATATGGTTTCTCTTGCAGACCCTGCACCATTTTAGTTGCCCTCCTCAGGACCGCCTCCATCCTGTCTATGTCCTTGCAGAGATGGGGTCTCCAGAACTGGACACAGTACTCCAGATGGGGTCCCACCAACTGTCTATACAGAGGGATAACAACTTCCTGTTTTATGCTGGTGATGCCTCTCCTATGCATCCCAGTATCGCCCAAGCCTCCTTACTGCCTTCTCACATTGCTTGCTGCTTTAAGGTCATCTGATATGATTACCCCCAGGTTCTTTCCATTTTTGTTTTTGTTACTACCTCCTCCCCATTGTGTACTTCTTCCCTGGGTTTTTGTTTCCAGGTGCATTATTTTGCACTTTTGCATTGAATCCAAGCTGCCATACTTGACCATTCCTCCAACCTTGCCAGTCCCTTTCTATCCTTTCCACCCCCTCTCGTATCAACTGTGTTGCAGATCTTTTGTGTCATCTGCAAAGAGGCGATTTTTCCTTCCCGGTCCCTCTGCAATGTCACTTATAAAGACATTAAAAAGGACTGGACCCAGTACCAACCCCTATGTACCCCACTAGTAACCCCTTTCTTCAGAGTGGACTCCATTTACTATTACCTTCTGTGTCCTGTTGTCCAGTCAATGTTTACCTAGGCTACCACCCTGGGACCCACTCCCAGGCTGGCTAATTTGTTTATTAATCTTGTGTGGGACTGTGTCAAATGCCTTGCTAAAGTCTAGGTAGGCCACGTCACAGCCCTCCTGGTCTACTACTTTGGTCACCCAGTCAAAGAAATCAATTAGATTCATCTGACATGACCTTCCCACTGTGAATCCATGCTGCCTTGGGTCCTGTGCCCTACTGGCCTCTAGGTACTCAACAGTTCTTTCCTTCAGAAGTGATTCCATCATTTTCCATACCACAGAGGTCAAACTGACAGGTCTGTAGTTTCCTGCCTCTGTCTTGCTCCCACTTTTGTGAAGCGGAATCACATCCACCCTTCTCTAGTCCTCAGGTACCACACCATCCTCCCATGATTTGTTAAAAAAGGTAGTCAGTGGTGTCACTAGTTCTCCCCTTAATTCTTTTAGAATTCTGAGGTGAATCCCATCAGGCCCCATTGCTTTGTCCGCCTTCAGTTTTAGGAGTTCTTTCAGAACCCTTTCTTCTGTGAAAGGACTGGGATCAACCCCTATCTAGAGTGCTTCGTTAATTGGATTAGGTACCTCCCTCCTCCTCTTTTGTGAATACTGAGCAGAAGTACTGCTCAGTATTCCTGCTTTACACTGTCCTCTCTGCCCACCCACCGTCCATTCTATTCAGCCTCACTATCCTCCCTTTGTCTTTCTACACTCCTAATGTACCTATAAAAGGTTTTATCCTTCTTAACCGAGTTTGCTATCTTTTCCTCAGTTTAGGCCTTCCTGCTTCCTTCTGCCTTAACTGGTACAGTTCTCTGTCCTGCTTCTTCTGTGTTCTCACACTTACTAAATGCTATCTTTTCTCCCTAACCTTCCCTCCACCCTTTGAGAACCACAGTGGCTTTTTCTTTCATTTTGATTTGTTTATTTGTTTCACACAAAGGCTTGTTGCCTCTGTGATGGCAGTTTTGATGTTTCCCCATTGTTGCTCCAGCCCTCCTTCTTGCCTGTTTGCTAGTGCTTTTCTAAGGCACGCTCCCATTTTGACAAAGTCAGCCCTCCTGAAGTCCAGTACCCTCACTTATGGCTTGACTCTGCAGCTGAGTTTATCGTGAAGCACACTCTTTGGTGGTCACTTGTTCCCAGATGGCTACCCACTTCTAGATCTGAGTTCCTCTCACTGTCCCCATTTGAGAGTATGAGGTCTAAGATTGCCCCTCCCGAGTGGGTTCCAACACTAGCTGTCTGAGGCATGCCCTCTGTAGGGCATTGGAGAATGGCCCTGCTCTTGGACGTGGCTGCAGTAAAAGGTGCTCCAGTTAACATCTGGCATATTCAGGTCCCCCATCAATATTATCTCCCCTTTCTATGCCATCCTAAGGATGCCTTCTATCATATCCTTGTCCATTCCTTCCCCCTGAGATGGGGGTCTGTATACAACCCCTGTGCGGATTGTGGTGCCATTTCCAGTCTCTAAGGTGACTCACAGTGCCTCCTCTCCTCTCCTCCCTGTTTACTCTTTTGCTCCATTGCTTTTATCCCTTCCCTTACACAGAGAGCTACTCCTCCCCCACCCTCCCTGTCGCCTCCTGTAGGTTGTGTACCCTGGTATGTTAACAACCCAGTCATGGTTCTCTGTGTACCATATTTCTGTGACTGCCACGATATCCAGGCATCCTCTTCCATCAAGGCCACCAGTTCAGGGAGCTTGTTGCCCAGACTGTGGGCATTGGTACTCATTACCTCCATTTCTTGATGGTCTTACCCTTTTGCTCCATCCCTGTCCTTGCTGCCTTTGTCATTATTCTCCATTTACCCTGCTCTTCTCCTATCGACATCTCCATCTTGGTGTTTACCTCACTAACTACCCTGATATTTTGGGGGCTAGGATATCTCGTCCTTTCCAGTGCCTTCCCCTTGGCTAGTTTAAATGCTTGCCAAAGAAGCATTTAAACCTATCACCTAAGATCCTGGTTCCTTCCTGACAAATGCAGACCATCATGCCAGTATAGGCCTGCATCACTCCAGGTGGACCCCAGTCCCCAATGAAGCCAACCCCTGAGCTCTGCACCAGTTTTTCAACCACTGATTGAATCCCATGGTGTGGAGCACCTAGTCTCACTCATGCCATAGACAGGCAGCACCTCCGAGAAGGTTACCGTAGGCTACTTGACAAAGGCCCTCCCCAACTCCCTAGGTGGACAATGGCATCCAACTCCTCCCCAGTGCAGCTGCTCCCATGATCCTGAGGATTCACTCCCTGTCCCTCCAAGCCATGGCGCCAGGCAGGCACCTCTCCTCTCCTCTCCCTCCCCCAGTTCTACCCTGCTAACAATGGAGTCCCCCACCAGGAGTTGTTTCCTTCCCCTGTGGGGTCCCATGCCACCCTCCTGTGGGTCTCCTTTGTGGAGGTTCCCAACATCCTCCTTGGTCTCCACTGTGGGTGCCTCTATAGAGGAACCACACTCTGCCAGAGTGGCATACGAATTGTCGAGAGCTACAACTGGAGAGATGTGGCACTGTTCCACCACTCTCACCCTCCTGAGCCCACTGTAGTCCAACCGCCTCCTCTTCTTGGCAACCTCTGAGGCAGCGGTGGTGGCCCTGGTGGTCCCTGGGTGGGACAGGAGGGCCCCAAATCCTGGCCTACTCAGCCTGGAGATGAGCAACCTCCTCCTCAACCCAGAGAGGTGCCTGCAGATGGGACAACACCATCCTCCAGAATGTCTCCCGGAAGACTACTGCTCCACAGCCACTGCACTGCACCACTCCCATCATGTCTTATTTCTGGCCCCTTAACTGTTGTTTTGAATACTACTTTCACTGTTTATTTTATCTATCTATTTATCTATCTATCTATCTATCTATATATATATATATATATATATATATATATATATACAACCATTTCTCACTGCCAGATTATTCATACACCTGAGTATAAGCCCCCTGTAAAAGCGGGGCTTATATTCCCACTTTTAGGCATCCCTTTCCCCCTCCTACCCCCCTCCCCGAGCTAGAAAATGGGTTTAGTAACAGCGGAACAACCCCAGAGTGAACTGGGGGTCATGGAGGACTCAGGCAGAGGCAAGTAATCAAGGCAGCAGTGGCCTCAGCTTCAGCATCTGAGCCAGCCATTTGGAAGGTGGGTCAGGGCCTGTGTCGTCAGAAAAAAATCCTGGATGCCCTGTGGTTTAGGTTGTTTTGTATAGTGGTCCAGGTGGGGGAGGCAGTTCGCTTTCCCACACTGGAGAAAAAGGGGGATGACCAGTGTCACAGAGGAAGAGGGACCCATAGGAAACAAGAAAAAGGAAGACTTGGCCTACTGGATCCTTATATGCCAGGAGATTGCAGAGATCTGGGTTCCAGGGTTTTGGGTAGAGCACCCGAGTAAAAGGAAGGGTAGGAAATGAGAATCCTTCTTGTCTGCTGAAACGATGGTTCTGCTGTTTGATATGTTCAGCTGAAATGTAAAATGTTTGTAGCCCCATGGAGCTGAATAGTTATTTTTATAAAAGGAATGGTGACCCCTGTATCACTGGAATCATTTGCCATGCAGGTGAAAAAAATGATTCTGAGGAGAAACAGTGGTTTGTGCCTTATTGACTGTAAAGGGGGAGTTTAATGAAATGAAATCCTTAATTCCCCTCACATTTTGCAGTCTAATTAATTTGTCACAAGTTGTATTCCAGTGGCAGAATCCAGCCTCTGGGGGCTGCAGAGGCTCCGCGGGACCTCCAAGAGAGAAGAGGGAGGTCCCGGCCTGGTTGGTCGGTTCGGGGAGTGGATCCGTTGCTGAGAATGAGGAAGTAATTCAGCATCTTGAAGACAGCAGCAGGTAGGGATCATCAGTTTTCCCTGGTCCAGTGTACGAACATACAAACATACAAAGAAGCCAGCAGAAGAAGGCCATTTGGTCTATCAAGCCTGCTCGTATTGCAGGGTCCACAGCTTGAGCTAATGTCCCTGCCCTCCCTCCCCCACTCCTCCCATCCTCCCTACCCATGATCCTTATTCTCCCCATGCCTATCCCAGCCTTTCTTACAGCTACCTACTGTCTTCAATGAGATGACCTCTTCTGTCAGTGCATTCCAAGTGTCCACCACCCTCTCAGTGAAGAAATGCTTCCTGATCTCCCTCCTAAACCTCCCACCCTCCAGCTTAAGGCTGTGCCCCCCAGTGTTATGATTGCCACTCAGCTTAAAGAGATTCTCCTTAACCTTATTCATCCCTTTCAAGTCCTTGGCAGTCCCAATCATGTCCCCTCTCTCTCTCTCCTGTCTTCCAGGGACTACATGTTCAGTGCCCTCAACCTCTCCTTGTATGCCCTACTCTGCTGACCCACTATCATCTTTGTAGCCCTCCTCTGGATGATCTCCAGCAGGTTAATGTCCTTTTTTGAGGTGTGGGCACCAGTACCAGTAACAGTATATGTAATGTCTTGTATGTTGGTGCTTTGAGAGTGTTCCTTTCTTCCTGTCCGGACCACCTGCGATGTTTCTAAATATGCCCCCAGATGGGGCAGGAAGGGAGGGGTTACATGAGGGTCCTGAGAGAACTGGCAAAGGTATTGGCAGTCCCCTGGTGGATCTGTTTAACACCTTGCCAGAGAAGGGGTGTGTGCCTCGGAACTGGAGAATGGCTCACATGGTGCCACTCCACAAGAGTGGTCCCTGAGATGAACCTGGCAACTATAAACCAGCCAGTCTAACATCCATTACAGGCAAATTAATGGAGACCATTTTAAAAGAAAGGCTGGTAAACTTTCTGGAGGTTACCGGTCTCTAGGATGATAGGCAGCATGGGTTTGTCATGGGGAGATCCTGCCAGGCGAACATGATAGAATTTTTCGACTGGGTCACAAGGTCACTAGACAAAGGCCAGACAGTGGATGTACTATACCTGGACTTTAATAAGGCCTTTAACTCCATTCTGCATGGAAGGTTGCTTAGCAAACTGAGTAACCTGGGAGTCAGGGATAAGCTGATGGGGTGGGTCAGCAGCTGGCTCCAGGAAAGGAAACAGAGAGTGATGGTAGGGGTGAACTATCCAAGCCTAGACCTGTACCCAGCGGGGTACCACAGGGAACAGTACTTGGACTAGTGCTATTCAACATCTTTATTGGAGACCTAGCGGTAGGGGTTAAAAATAAAGTCTGCCTTTTCACAGATGGTACTATGCTCTGTGCAAGGGTGGACATAGAAGAGGGGAGACAGGAACTTGGGGAGGATCTGGCCAGATTAGAGAAATGGTTTGGCATCTGGTAGTTGGGGCTCAATGCCAAGAAGTGCACGGTCATGCACCTGGGAGCTAGGAACCAAGAGGCCAGCTACTGACTGGGGGGTGTACAGGTGTCCAACTCAAAGGAGGAAAAGGATCTAGGGGTGATAGTCAGTGGTGACATGAAACACTTTGTGCAGTGTTGTAAAGTGGCAGCCAAAGCAAATAAAATGCTGAGATGTATCACCAGAGGAATCCTCTCCAGGAGGGAGGAAACCAATACGCCCTTGTACAGGTCATTAGTTAGACCACATTTGGAGTACTGTGTGCAGTTCTGGTACCTGTATTTGAAGAAGGACATCAAACTACTAGAGGGGGTCCAGTACAGGGCAACCAAGATGATCCAGGTCATGGAAGCCAAACCACATGATGAGAAGTTAAGGGAGCTTAATATGTATTCCTCAGAGGACAGAAGGTGTGATAGAAACCTTCAAGTACCTAAAGGTATAAACAAGGTTGGAGTGGAGGCATTTTCAATTTAAAAGGAGGGGACTACTAGGGCCACAGTCTGAAACTTGTATGATAGATTTAAAAGGAAATGAGGAGGCACTTTTTCATGGAAAGGGTGGCATCAAAGTGTAGTGAACTGCCTGAGAAGGTGATTTCACTGAAAACAGTGGGAAGTTTTAAAGGAGAGACAGGGTAAAATGAGAGTGGTAACAAGAGGGAGGAAAGCGATTGGGAAAGGGGGTATCACTCTGGGGGCGGGGGCTGCCCCAGTAAAATAGAGTGAGCTGCACAATTGAGCAGACTTGATAGACCACTAAGGTCTTTTTCTGCTGGCAATTTTTGTATATTCATATTCTCTTTCACATAAAGCAGCAGTGACTGGCTCTTCATGGTTACTCCTGATGTCATAATTTCCTGCATTTTGATTGGTAACTTGTGAAAGTCACTGCTCAGGCTGCAAGAGTTGTGGTGCCTCAATGCGTTTGGTCACATTTCTGATGATGATGTAGTAGGAGGAACAGAAATTACTTTTTTTAGCCTCCAAACAGAGAGCTGCTCCATATATCAGCCCAGTACTGCCAGGTGAAAAATCTTCTAATTAGCAAACAGAAAAGAAAAAAAAAAACTTCAGATATAAGAAGTGATAGCTGACTACATCTGAAAATTACTGTTAATTCCAGGCAGTGCACTAGCTCTATAAGCTAACTTTGTTTTGTTTTGTCAGCCTGTGCACCCTACACGTTTTATTATCACTGAATGAAAAGGGCTAAGGCCCCTTTCCACAAAACAATTTTGCCATAGGCACAGAGTGTGAGAAAAACTTTTGTGGATAGGACCCCAAGGAAGAAGATACAGAAGCAGCATGGTAGCACTAAAAAGTGGCATCGATGTGCTTTTTCTTTTCCGTAATATTGTTATTTTGTTCCAGTCTGAGTTAGTGTTGCTTGGATGGTATCTGGACCAATCTAGATCCACCAAATACCTGCCCTCATGGCAGGATAGTGGATCCGTCCAGATACAATCACTATCTGCCTATAGATCCGGTTGTTGGATCCCGTGTCAGATCCCACGTTATCCAGCAATGGATCCAGAGATCTAGCCCTGGATCCAGGGATCAGACATCAGATCCCTGGATCTGGTGCTGGGATCCGGTGCCAGATAACGCGGGATCTGACCCAGTATCCAACCTCTGTATTCCACCAGATCCCGGGACGGATCCCACTCGAATAGCGCCACCATCCGCTGGATCACTGGCTGATCCACAGCAGCACTATCCAAGCATCACTAGTCTGAGTATCTACCAAGCACAGCAGGTCAATCAGCACTATAGAGGAGTTCCAGGACATATGTATTCAGGAGAAGTTTGGCATAGGGTACAAGACAGTACTGGAAGAATGTCTAAAAAAGAATGGCAGCAGTATTCAGTTATCAGTTGTTTTACTTGTTACCATAAACCATTTAAATGTACGAATGGAGTGTGTGTGTGTGTGTGTGTGTATGGGAACCTTAGTTATCAACCATACTGCTGGATGAGTAGATTGTGGTTGGGGAAGCAACAGCTCTGTCTTTCTGTATGTCATTCATTTCTGCCCAAATGTTGGCCTTAGATGCACTAGACAAATTGCTAAAGGCTTCTGATTCACAATGCAAGGGTTTTCTAATAGGATGCTGTCTAGCTTCACTGGGATCTGTTTCAGAAACATCTTTTGTGCAAGCGTGACACCAGAACTCAGTTCTCACTCTTCCAATGTTGTGATTAATATTTTCAGTTTGTGCATGAGATGTAGCAAATGAATTACTTGACTTATTGCTATGTTGTCATCACAGCTTGCTCACTCACCTCACTCACTCACTCACTCACTTCACGTTACTTTCTTAAATGGCTTTAGCAACTGACATAAGTATCAGATTCCACTGCTTCCATGTGAGTGTGCCGTCCATTTTGCCTGTTGCATGGTGTACTGATAGATTGCTCTGCACTGTTCCTGGAGCCACTGCGGTCAGATTGTAAAGGTAGTTACACCTGGTGGCAACTGTTGTTTTGGCTGATGTATCGGCACATTATTCTGTTTTTGCAACTCTTACAGAATTGTACATGCTTTTGCAGAGTGCCTGAAATGCCACACATATCTTTCATATAGCACCCTCCATATTCTGCACACTCCTGTCTTCAGTGAGGAAACCACATACCACTGGCCTTATCAAATGGGCAAAGCGTAGTATATGCACAAACCTACTGTCTTTTAAAGAGGACAGGAAATTATTTCTTATTGGCAGCTGTTTGTAAGTTCCTATTTTCAGAAATGATATTTATACCATTAAATGTTCCATATTTAAGAGCACCTGAATAAAAAGTGACATGAAAAAAAACGGTATTTTGCATTATTTTGTTGTCATGCGCAGCATTTTGTTACAGTTCTCTTCATGGGACCAGTGATCTGGAATGTTAACTACTGTATGTCACACATTGTGCACAGAACTCTGAGCATGGTTCTGAGAGGTCAACAGCTCATGCTTAGCTCCCCTTTTTTAAATGTTAGTTTTAAGCTTTACTGTCATACAATACAGCAGAAAATTCATAGGTAAGCACTTCACATCTGATACACTCTCGAATACATACAGTGGTTACATCTGTTTGACGGCCAGGAACCAATATGCCCTAAACCCTGGTATTACATGTGGGGGTACACCATAAACAACTCTTATAAAGTTCCCTTTATATATGCAAAAACATTCTGTACACAACCTGTGACATAGTAAAAACTCCAAATTATTGGTTTCATGAAGAAAACTGTGTGGAGTGCTGTCCATAAAAGAAAAGAACTAAAAAATATTTTTTTCAGAACAGTGTTTGTTCCGGTTTAGTTAAAAATGGATCATTTGGAGTTATGAATTTAATCTCTGCAACAGGAGCATTACTAATCTACTCCAACTGGTACAGAATTCCTGTCCCTTTAATGCTTTCAGTGAATTTGCTCCATTACCTCCCAGTTTTGGAGTCCAGGATTGTAAAAAGATATTGACTTACTAGAAAAAGCTCAGTGCTGATACACTAGACAGATTTTCAATCTAAAGAATACACAATATAAATCAAAACTGAAATATTGAAAATGTGGCCTCTCAGCCTCAGGGAGACTAAGGGGACTTTATTATGCCTATACAAAATACTCCAAGATAAAGAGTTAACATTGGAACTCGTATCAAATACAAACACAACATACATAATCTAAACACACAATAAACAAATATTAGATCATGTTCCGAGGACCAATATGAGACATTGTACTTTTTTTCCTAGAACTACAAGACAGTGGTATCAGCTCCCATCTGACATATTTAATGAAATCAACATTTACTGTTTTTTTTTCTTATGTTTATATTTTCTGGAATTTTTTTGCCGTTTTTCTCCCCGGTCCCTGTGGCCCCAGCACACGGACGTCATGTGTGTATAGAGGTGCACACACGCCCCGTGATGCTGGCACAGCCCCTTCTGCACCTTTCTGTGGCTACCGCCAGAGCTCCCTCGGGTCAGTGCCACCATCCATCCTCCACCAGGTGGCGGCCAGTGACTGGGGAGCCTCCAAACCCTTCCAGGAGGAGACAGCTGTCACCCTCCCCCACCAGCCAACCCCTGACAACCCGGGCTCCTTCCCGAACCTGGGTTGCAAGCGCAGTTTGAGGTGTACCATCCAGCACCTCAATCCTCAGTGCCACCGGGCCGGCAACATTTACTGGTTTTAAATCAAAACTGGATGTTTATTTAAATGAGAGTAACCTCTATAGTTGCATCCACTGAGTCGGGGACAGCAATCATGGGCATATTACCTTATGTGGTCCTACAACTGCAGTATAAATCACAGTACCTGACTCCACAGATCCTGCGGAAAGGCCATTAGAGGAAAGACATTCTGAGAACCATTTCCGTAGCTCATGTAAGATGTTCACACCACTGTGATTTTCTTTCTTTATGCTCAAAGGTTTCGAAATAAGGACACACTCACCAAATTTTATTTTATAATTTTTAGTAGAAGTAAATTACCACAGATTCTTAAAATGCCAATCCTGGGTTTGAGCCATAGTGGGAGTCAAATCTTTCCTTTCATTTGTACAATTGGATTCTTTTATTATATGACTAGAAATTTCACAGGAATTTAAAAGTGCTGTACTAGTTTTTAAGTGATTTGCTTGTAGTCACACAGTGTGCAAGTCATGGCAGTGGGATTCAAACCCAGTTCTCTACGTTTACAACTCAGAGCTCTTAATCACTGCACTATACTGGCTGCCAGGAACAGTTGAAGAGGAACATGCCTTTGGTCCCCCTTTTCTGTGGACTAAATGGATAACCTATTGTAGACGTGTCTGAAAAGTGAATAATGTACTACAGGCATCACCAGAAAGTGAATAACCTACTGTGGAGATTGCCAGAAAGTGAATAACCTACTGTGTATGTCACCAGAATGTGGATAACCTAGTGTGAGCATGTCTAAAATGTGAATATAGTAGTTTGTGGGACAATAACTGGCAGTTTTCCTATGTTCTGATTGGCTCAGTACAGATACTTGTTTTATAATATATATTATATGACTGGTATCTTTTGTAAGTGAATCAGAACACCGCAAAACTGTCATTTAGTACTTCACAAACTACTAAAACCACATTATAGATATGCCCACAATAAGTTATCTACATTTTAAACATATCCGCAAAGGGTTATCCACATTTTGGACACACCTACAGTAGGTTATCCACATTTCAGACACACCCACAGTAGTTCATCCATTTAGTCCACAGAAAAGGGGGGGCATGTTCCACTTTATCATATAACTTTTTTCAAATCCTGGGTTCAAAATTCCTAGTTATATAATAGTGATGACATTCAATTAGCTGGAGTGTATTCAGAATAATTGGCTTCTGTGGTTGATTAAACACCTCGGCCTTCAGCTTCTCCATTTATTCATCCACATTAGCCAGTTGGTTATTCCTTCGTATACTTCAGCTAACTGAATGTTATTACTTAAATAGTTTAATTGGGTTAAGAACATCACCTGGGTAAAATAAGGTAAAAAATGGTCACCTAGTAAAGTGCTTGTTTATATAGACTCATAATTAGGAATTTGCCTTGCTGAATAAATATAGGCTTCATAATTACATTATTTTATATAGTACAGATAATTATAAAGCTTGATGAGTTACATTTATAAAAAAATGAACAATAATAAGTACAGGGTTTGCAAAAGAGTGAGGTGTTTGGATAAATAAAAAGCACCTCAATCTGTGCTTACATTGACAAATACAGAATTGATTATTAGGGGAACAAAGGTAACCCATTTTAATTGATAAACAATACACAAGAATACTGAATAATAGAATGTGTATTGGTTATAGAAACACATTGGTGTAGAATTGATTCAATGTAAACAACAGTGTATAGACGAATTATTGAGGAACAGTTTACCAAAAAGACTAAAAGGTACGGTGGGGTATGGATAACAGTTCTAATAACAACTACGAATGATCAGGAATTGATGCAATATAGGAGTATAGTACTCAACCCCAGGGATTAATAGTTTTATAATAATTGTTTACATTATTTATTGTACAAATGCCCATATCCTACTGAAACATCATATTATAAGGGAACTGTTAAAGTCATTTTGAATGTCTATGGCAATTTACTTCTAATAAAAATAATACAATAACAAGATTTGGCGATGGTCTTTATGTGCAGACTTTTGTTAGGTTTGATTCTGTGCTTGTTTAGGCCAGACTCCTCCACTGTTTATTACATTATGGGGACCAATGGCCACTCTGGTAACCATGATAATTGTCAAAGCTTGCAATACAGAGAGCAGCCTGTCTTGAGGATGATGTGGGTTCATGATGCTGGCACAATATGTTGCAGAAGATGTAGATGAGACCTAGTGGACAGTGACAGTCATGTGGTCTGCTGCCTGACCACTTGTTGACATATCTGTTGTTATATGTACCTTTTAACAGCTGATGACTGCAAAGCACTGTTCCCCTTCTGATGCAGTTCTCTAGAAAGAGCTGGCACAGCCTTTGTGGAAAAATATTTCAGTGAAGTCAACTGGTACTAGGGGCAGCAATTTTCATAACTTCTCCAAAACCAGGAAAGTCAGCAGTAAGAAGGATGCAGTCCAGTATAACCATAGCAGCAACTGTTTTACAGTGTATAGTAGAGCATTGTTCTGTATAAAATTCCATCCCTTTCAAAATGCTTTTGTCCCACAGTTCAGAGGTCATGGAATGTGATTGTACCCTTCTGTAGTACAACATTCTGAAATCTCTAGTGACTGCACAAGTCAGTTTTGTTCTCAAAGTGAATCACTGCATGCACATTTCACATAATACCATACACTATAAAAATACAGGATCAACAACTTTATGCACAACCAGTGTGTTCTGCTACCTCGGGGTTCTGATTCCCATGGACCTCTTGAGGTCAGAGGGAATAAGAAAGAACCCCTCTCTGGCAGAACACACTGTTTGTGCATAGTAGCCCATCCAGTATTCTCTGTATTCAACAGCTGAGCAGCTGGATGGCATTGGTCATATTTGATTGTCTATTCAAAAGCCTGATGCACTGTTACCTGTTTCTGAGGTGCTGCTGGCACACGGAGAAGCTGAGAAGCTGAGAAGAAGGAAGAGAAGAAGAATAGTGAATGGAACACATTCTGAAGAAAGGGGGGTTACTAGTGGAGTACCTCAAGGCTCAGTACTGGGTCCAGTCCTCTTTAACATCTTAATAGGTGACATTGCAGAGGGTCTGGAGGGAAAGGTATGCCTCTTTGCAGATGACACAAAGATCTGTAACAGAGTTGATAAGCAAGGGTTAGAAAGGATGAGAAGGGACTTGGCAAGGTTGGAGGAATGGTCAGACATATGGCAACTTAGATTCAATGCAAAGAAGTGCAAAGTAATGCACCTGGGAAACAAAAACCCAGGAGAAGAGTACACAATAGCAGGGGAGGTACTAACAACAACAAAAATGGAAAGGGACTTGGGGTAGTCATATCAGATGACCTAATGGTGGGTAAGCAATGTGAGAAGTCAGTAAGGAGAGCCAGGGGGATACTGGGATGCATAGAAAGGGGCATCACAAGTAGAAAAAGGGAAGTGGTTATCCCTCTGTACAGACAGTTGGTGAGACCCCATCCGGAATACTGTGTGCAGTTTTGGAGACCCCATCTATGCAAGGACATAGACAGGATGGAAGCAGTCCAGAGGAGGGCAACTAAAATGGTGCAGGGTCTGCATCAGAAACCATATGAAGAGACTGAGAGAGCTTAATATGTATACCCTTGATGAAAGGAGGGACAGGGGGACATGACAGAAACTTTTAAGTACCTCAAGGGAATCAACAAAGTCCAGGAGGGTAGTATCTTTCAGAAAAAGAGATGTGTAAGAACAAGGGGGCACAATTTAAAGATAGAGGGGGACAGCTCAGGAGTAATGTGAGGACATTTTTTTTTCATGGAGAGAGTGGTGGATGCATGGAACCGCCTTCCTGGGGAGGTTGTTGGGTCTAAAACAGTGGGGGAATTCAAACGTGCATGGGACAGACATATGGAAATTGTAGTGGGGGGTGGCAGGAAGTAGGCTGTTGGTTAACTAGAATCTGCAGCTTATCCAGTAGGAAGGGAAATGGGCAGACTGGGTGGGCCAAGTGGTCCTTATCTGCTGTCAAAGTCTATGTTTCTATGTAATTATTTTTGTTTTCAACTGGGGAGAGTGCAGTTTCTTTCAAAGACCAATCAAGTAAAGGCGATTACACGGTGGACAAATTCAAAGCTCTGCCTGATGTCTTGAGTATTTTGCCATGGACATTGATAAACTTACTTATACCAGACTGTGTACCCCTTTCAAACTCGGTAACATCCTCTGCCATGTCACTTCATCACTTACCATTTCTGGAGCACTGAAGTGGATTTAGTCACTGTGTCTTAGTAAGGTTGAAGTACAATGGCTGCTTGCTTGTCTGCTTCTGCTGAATGAAGCCCTTCACAAACAGCATATTGCACACAGACTATTACTTGGTTCAAGGTGAAAAAAAAATCCAAACTGCAGAAGATGCCTTTTTATGTTTGCTTGCACACATGTGCAAAAAACATAGTGCCACCGTACAAATTTTTGTAGGTGTGCCACTCAGCGTCCAATGCCCTGCTCCCTTTTTCAGGCACTGTCTCACCACACCCATACATGTCAGAGCTGTCTATGACAGCAGTTCAGATGCAGTGGCATGCAGTTGAAAGTGAAAAACCATTGCAGTCAGCGATGGTAATGTGTAGGCAGTTTGCATACTGCCTACACATCACTGCATCTGAATTGTCATAGACAGTTCTCCCCCACCCCAAATACCCACGTAGCATGCTGGGAGCCCACCCAGCGTGCTCATGCACTCCCCACCCACACACCGTATGGCATATGGGGTGCTCAATCCGCTGCCCCCAAAGAGATTTCCAGGTGCCATGCTGGGGAGCCCACCACAGCGTGGCAAAGTCCGTATGGCGATGGGGTGCCCACTCCCCGCCGGCTCCACTGACCCCCAGTAAAAAAAAAAAAAATCTTGCTGTTGCGCCTGGGAGCCCACCCCAGCGTGGGCAAATGTTTGTATGGCCAATGGGGGTGCCAATCCTGTCAGCTCCACAACCCCCAAAAAATAAACTCAGCTGCCATGCTGGGAGTCCACCCAGCATGGCAAAGTCCCTGTCGTGTTCTATAAAAAAAAAAAGACACCTGTAAAAAAAATGGTCCTCATTGACTGTCTTGCCCCTCCCCAACCTGCTCCCACCCACTGTGCACCCACCTCCCCCACCTCATAGTTACTCTGGAGCCCAGCGAATGATCTTCAGTGGACCGGGAACATGTCTGCACTCTTCAAAGCCGACCATGAACTGAAGAAATGCCGGTAAGCTGTATAATGGCATAAATGTTTTTTTTTAAAACTTTGGTGCATATCTCGGCCATTTTGGGGAATTTTTTCACCAAATTTTCAACATGGGGTTCTTAGGGCCCCACCTCATGAACTCAGTCACTGTCATTTTGTTATTCAGTCCCGAGAGGTGATTTCTTGGTCACTGCAAGGAACCACCTTCCGGGATCGAGTAACGAAATGGCAGTGTCACAGTTCATGAGGTAGGCCCCCCAAAACCCAAAAAATTTGGTGAAAAATTCCCAAAAATGACTGTTTTATGAGCGTGCATTGCGCAGTTCCTACGCACACTTGTAACTTATCAAATTCTTAATATTTTCCCTCCAGATTTTCAACATTGCCATTTTACCACACCTCCTTATGAGCAGTACAGCTGTCATTTTTCACATCTCACCCAAAATGTGTTTTCGCACATGTAGCACACAATAGCACGGTTGGTGTGCAAAATCAATGTTCGGGACAGAATAAGAAAATCACACTGACACCATTCATGAGCAGATGTCTTAAAATGGCTATGTTGAAAATTTGGTGACAAAAGTCCATAAAATGACTGTGTTACGAGCGTGCATTGCACAGTTTCCACGCACCCTCACGAATTTGTAATATTTTCAGCCCAGATTTTCTACAGTGGCATTTTTCCACACCTCCTTATGAACAGTACAGCTGTCTTTTTTCACACCCTGGCTGAAATGTGTTTTCGCACTTCCGGCGCAGAAATGCGTGGTCGCTGTGGGAAATCAGTGTTCGGGACAGATTACGAAAATCACAGTGACAGTGTTCATGAACGGAGGTCCCAAAATGCCTGTGTTGACAATCTGCTGTAAACAATCCCCAAACTAATGATAGTTTCTGTGCACGCTTGTGACTTCTGTTTTTTATATTTTCACTCCAGATTTTCAACATTGACATTTTTACACCTCCTCATGAACAGTACAGACTGTCATTTTCACATCCTGTTTGAAATGTGTTTTCACACCTGTGGTGCCAAATGGCATAGTCGCTGTGCAAAATCAACTTTTGGCTACTAAACTGATATTGCCACTGTTAATGAGGTGGGGTCACATAAAACCCATATTGAAAAATTGGAGAGAAAATACTAATGAATGCCTGGGCATTAGGGTTTCCGCCATAACACCCCACCCTGTAGAGACTGACAGGCATCAGGGTGTGACTTGGGATTGTTGCCTGTAATGCTCATACCATTCCACCCCACCCACACCCTGCAGCCAGTGGCAGGCATCGAGGTGTGCCTTGACTTTGGGCCCCAAAGTTCACCCCATTCTCCTATACTGCACCCATCTCACTGTATTTCCTGTATGGAATGGGGTGAGCATAAGGCCTAAAGACCCAGCACGCAGTGACACTTGTCAAAGTGTCTACAGGGTGGGGTGTGGTGAAATGGCGTATTGTTATGCCTGACGCACCCAAAGGCACACCCCGATGCTTGTCAGTCTCTGCAGGGTAGTGGTGGGGTTGGCTTCAATTCAATACTTCACTGCCATTCCTATTATGCAGCTCTCTAACTCCTACACTACGAATGCCAATGCCAGCAAGCAAACATTCGGCATTGACAAATGCTTGTTCTGTTTTTTGCCCCGGGAGTTGCAATGTCTACTTAATGGCATGTCTATGTTCATTTCTATACTTTCCTCTTCTTGTAGCTGATTGAGTGTGATTATAGACTTGCCCTCGGCCGGGGACACTGGCATACCTTACTTATAACTTTTACAGGCCCCTAATGACCTTTCCTCTAATGAACTTTCCCCATGTTTTTTTAGTTTGACCTCCCACAACTATGGGTTTCTCTGAGACCTAATCCTCATGCTGCTGCTGTCTTCACACTCAGATAAGCTCACAGAGGAATGGCCCTTCCTGGAATTCCTGGGAGGTCACTTGCCCAGTGATCAGGGACCAATCTCGAGGCAGAACCTTCTGAGGTCTAATGACCATGAAAGTAGTGTCCAATGGGCCTGTGCCCTGAGCTGTGTGGGCTAGGAGTAGTCTGCAGGGAGGGGCAAAGGCCAGGATTCTTAGGAGATGGTCAGGAGAGGAATTTCCTCTTTCTGATCAGACCTCCGGAGAACCAACTAGTGTAGTCTCTATTCCTACACAAGCCCTTTCAGGTAGGCCTTGGGGTTTTCTTTTGGTTGGCAGGCTGCTGGGCTGGGATCACTGGTGGCCAGGGCAGCTGTCCCTAGGCATTTCAAAGCTTTATCAGCAATTAAAAAAAAACTATAGATATACATATATATATAGATAAAGGGACAGCTGAAGAGGCCGATTTTGTCATAGCTTGTCAAATTTATTTAGGGAGGAGGTTATCGGTGGTGTTTGCTTTGCCTTGTACGTGATCACCTTCCTTGGGGGCTGGTTTCGGCCCTCCAACTGCTCGGAATACTGTTGAGGGTAGGCAGACCTGGGGGGTGTAAGCCCCTTGTGGTGCATGCCTTGTGGTGGCTTCTGCCATGCACTTTAATTACCACGGACCCCCCCCAAGGGAAACCGGAGAGCTTTCAGCCAGGGGAGGCAGAGAGAGTCTCATCAACTCCAAGGGGGGGCTGTTACGGCTCCTTTCAGGTTCTCCACTTTCTGCATTCCTGGCTGACATCTCCCCCCTAACTTGTAGGCACAGGTAGGTTTACTACCTTGGCGGTGGTTGCTGTTTGTCCTGGAGTGGTTCCTCACCTGTTCCGTCGTGTTGGTGTCCCGGGGTTTTTCGTAATGGCCTGATGCCCCATGCAGGAAGGGTGATAAGTACAGCACCACGCAGGTTGCATTTGGTCCCTCTGCTACCAGTTTGTGCATTCCTGTAATTCCTTCAGTGGGAGCGAGTTGACTGCTGCTGACGCAGGCCTCCAGGTTTTAAATCTCCCATGGCACAACTTTGTCGCCACTGGCTGAGCTCCGCCTCAACGCTGTTTTTCTTTAGCGTGGTGGAGGGTGCATCTCTGGAAGCAGCGAGAGTGTCGGCACATGCAGCAGGAGATAGCTTCATGCACTCTCTGTAGTTCTTGCAAGAGTCGTGGCAGCCATCTTGCCTGAGTCGCTTCAGGCTCCTCTCTGCGCATAGTGGCCTCCTACTCACGTGGAATTCCTCATGAGGTTTTGGCGGCCATCTTAGGTGGGCCCCCCCCTGCAGCTCTCAGTGAACCAGTTTTTGCTCTGCTCTGCAGCAGGGCATGGTTGGCGGCCAGCGTGGCCATGCCATCCATTTTGCCATCTTTCTCCTAGGCTTCCAAGGGTCACCAGCAGGGTGGGTGGAAAACAAATAATATATTTATTTCAAAGCTAATTCGGACAATGCATGTTAACCCACAGCAGTATGGGGGAGATAGTAATAGTAATCCAAGAATTCTGTATGTAACCAATAGCTATACACAGGAACGGGCAGGCAAGGGGCACGCTCTCTCCCCACCCCTTCACAGGCTATGCACTATATGCTACTGCTTCTGATTATATGACAATTGTTGTCCTTTTTGGTTTCTGCAGGTTCAACTAACCTTTATCACCATGAACACCAGAGGAAGGCCAGTGGGGCAGGGGTCCATGGAGGCACAGGCTTCCCGGACCAGGATCCAACCTCTCAAGAATGTAGGGACACCTCCAGTGGCTGATACAACTGGGAGGCCACAACTGGCTCCAGGTGGTGATACAGGAAGTGCTGGGGCTGAATACCAGTGAGGACAGGCCCCCAAGAGATCATGAGAGGCCCTCTGCAAAGATGGTGGAGGTTATGGTGGCTAGAGGTCCAGAGGAAGGTGGCGCCAGGGAGACAGCCAGAAGCTCCCAGGATGCAGCACCAACGCAGAAGATGACATGTTCCAGGAAGAGCGGGGAATCCACCAGATGAAGAAGAGCTCACTGAGGGACCCAGCATGGTGCTGAAATCGCCAAGGGCAGTGGGTGAGTTGTATGACAGGCCATCAGTGGCTGACATTCCCATTTGGGAGCACCAATCTGGGCTTCATAAGAGGGGCAATGGCCAACGCAAACCATAAGGGTGCCAGGCTGTCAGTGGTAGGTCTTGCAGGCCTGGGGAGGCGCTTTATATGTGAAGGCTCTCACTAGAACTTGCTATGCGGGTAAGGGACAACAGCAGGCCATGGCAGCACTGGTCATGTGCCCACCGGATCCCGTACAACCTGCACCGGATGTGGCACAACAACCACTTCTCGGTACTCAGCAGGGATGGTGGCTGATGCCTATCCCTTGGTTCCCCCCCAATATGCCCGGTTCTGCTCCCTCTGGGGCTTCTCTGGTCACTTCAACAGTGGGCAGGTGGGGCCTTGCCCTCTACCTTTGGGTTTTCAGCCCTGGCCATGGGCCCCATGGGGGGGGGTCAACAATTTTCTGGAGGTGGCAACGTAGGTAATAATGTCGCCATGTCACAAGGCTCTTCCCCACTGGTGGTTCAGCCTGTGGTCTAAGGTACAGGGGAGAATAGGGGGGTCTAGGCAGGAAGGTTAAGCTTCAGCTGTACCTCTGGCCCCATAGCAGGGGATGGCACCACCTCACAGTGGAGTGGCGCCTATGAGCAGCTGCGGGTGGATCAATCTGTAAGGCAGGTTTGGGAACTACAGCAGAGGGGCCTGCCCCAGCAGCGGATGATGCCGCTCAGCAGCAGATGGTGGTGACGGCAACCAGCCCTGGTGTGGCACAGGTGTCAGTGACCCAAATGGTGCCCCATCTCCGACCCAGCAGGACCATTGGGCATACTTGGGGATGGATGACCCCATGGACACCCATTTATCAGCTGCAGTCAGGGACAAAATTTGGAAAGGGGAATACATCAAAATGTTCAAACTGCTGCATCGGGAGTTGACAGATGCAGCGGACAAGGATTCCTTGAAACAGGAGAAGCTGTGTAGGCCAAAAGTGCCCCACACTTTTGAAAATTGGGCAGAAGCTTTTGACATTTTCATCTCAATTTATTGTGGGGAAATTCTCCCAGAAAATTGGACAGTTGCTGAAGTACAGAGATAACATTAAGACTGCACACCTGGCATAGGAAGGGAATGCTTGGCTGCGGTATGATAAGCTATTCCAGATGCATCTCATTAGATCCCTGGAGCTGTGCTGTGACAAAATTGATCATGATCTCAGGTTCAGGCACATGACCCGGACTAAGCTGGCAAATGTTGCCTACACCGCCAGTGGGCACATGGTCTCCAAGACCCCTTTGGTCTGGCCAAAAAGGGGCAGGCACTTGCAGGCAGTACAAGATGGTAAGTGTTTTCAGGAGTACTTCAGATTCCAGCACGAGTGCAGCAGTTGTAATGATAAGCACAAGGCTAGCATCTGCCAGGCAGGGGTAGGCTCAAGAAAAGGGGATGGTCAGCAGGCCGATAACAAACAGGGGGACAAGCAGTTGAAGAAGGCTGGTAAGGTCTCCAATAACAACTGGCCAAGTAACCACTTGGCTTGACTGCTACCCTTGCAAAAAAAAAGACACGTTATACTTACTGGATGGCTTCACCATTGGGTTTCACATCCCTTACCAGGGACTACATGTTTCCACCACAGCACGTAACTTATAATCAGCAGCTGCTCTGCAGCACATGGTGGAGGAGAAGATACGCAAGGAGGTGGACTCTGGCAGGGTTGCGGGACATTTTGATAGTCCGCCACTGAGCCCCTGACGAATATCGCCTCTAGGTGTGGTTCCAAAGAAATCACTTGGAGAGCACAGGTTGATTCATCACCTGTCCTATCCCAAAGGGGCATCGGTGAATGACTTCATTAGCCCTGAATAATCCTCAGTGTGTTATGCGTCTTTTGACTCAGCAGTTAAGCTCATTCAGGATGCAGGCAAGGGTGCGCAGCTGGCAAAAAGTGACACTGAGTCTGCTTTTCGTCTCCTGCTGGTCAACCTGCAGGACTCTGATTTATTGGGTTTTTGCTTCAGGGGGGAATTCTACTATGATATGGCCATGCTTATGGGTTGTTCCATTTCGTGTGCAGCCTTGAGGCTTTCAGTCATTTTCTGAAGTGGGCCACCACACATTACAGTGCTATCACCAGGATAACTCATTATTTGGATGACTTTCTTTCATTGGGGCAGCAGGCACTTTGAATGCAGAATGGCCTCACTTCCTTTGTGCACTTGATGGACTGTTTTGGTGTGCCACTGGCACATGAAAATATAGAGGGACCAGTTACCAGGCTAACTTACCTCGGTATTGAGCTGGACACTGTAGGAATGGTGTCTTGGCTATCAGCTGACAAAGTGGAACAACTGGGGGAATTGGTGGCCAAAGTCAGGTCAGCTAAGAAGGTTACCCTGAAGACCCTGCAGTCATTGGTTGGACACTTGAATTTCACTTGCAAGGCGGTGTCGCCAGGCAGGCCTTTTTCAGAATGGTTGGCATGGGTAACTAGGAGCTCATTACAACCCCATCACCACATTAGGGTTACTGCAGACATGCGATCAGACCTGGCAGTCTTGGAAAGTTTCCTGAGGCACTTCAATGGAGTTTCCATGTGGCAAACCGGCGTGCATTTCAGGCTGGATTGCCAGATGGTTACTGACTTAATGGGGGCTAGGTTATGAGCTTACTTTCAGGGATCATGGTTTGCATGCCCATGGGATGAACTTTGGATAAGGAGGGTCTCACAAAAACATGACCCTGTTGGAATTCTTTCCAACTGTGGCAGCGACCTTTGTCTGGGGAGCAACTTTGGAATAGGAAGGTCCTTCCACTCAGACAATATGGGGTGGTGGCCATCATGAACTCACAGTCTGCTAATTCCAAGGAATTGATGAGGTTATTAAGGATTTTGTGCTAAAATGCCTATAACTCAATGTCTCTTTAAGGGGGTCGCCTCCAGGACGTTGAATGTAATTGCTGATGCCTCTCTCAATTGCAGTTTGACCACCTTCAACAGTTGGTGCCAGCAGCAGAGGAATTCCCGTTGAAGTGCCAGCCTTCCTGTGGCAAGCTGCGATCCAAGAACAGCCGAGCTGGTACAGCAGCTCTGGACCAGGGACATGGGCGTAAGTGCGGGCACATGTGAACTCCTTCTGGGAATTTTGTGGGGATGTTGGCAGAAACTATGACCTGCTCCAGCAGGCTCATTTGGTCCATCAGTTCGTACATTTCCTGATCGGTGGAGGCATGGCCCATGCTTACATTGCAGCCACCTGTCCAGCATAGCCTTTACGGTGAAGATGCATGGATTGCGAGAGGAGACTGGGTCATTTGTTATAAGGAAGATAATTCAGGGGTGGCACAGAATGCGGGGCTACAGACAGGACAGTAGGCAACCAGTGGATGGGGCACTCTTAGGGGAGGTTTTAGTGCTTTTGCCAGGGGTTTGAACATCTGAAGACAAGGCGGTGTTGTTTAAGGCTCTATTCACCTCCACCTTTTTCGGGGCTTTTAGGGTTTCCGAATTGGTCGAGAACCCCCTTTTGTCAGTAGGTCACAACATTAAATTGGGTGATGTTTCAGTGAGGGCAGATTCTTTGGTTTTTGTTTTGCAACACTCAAAGATGGCACAGCTTGCCCCCAACCCACTGAGTTCCATCGGGCTCTGGGGCATGTGGTCTGCCCATGGACTCTTATAAGAAGCATGGGCGGAGAGCTGCAAGACAGGGGACATTTTTCACACCGCTGATGGGCGGCCAGTTACTAGGTACCAGTTTTCCACAGTTTTGTGGAAGGCCATTGCTGCAACAGGCAGAGACTGCAGGGGTTTCACCACACATTCTTTCAGGATCAGGGAGGCCACCGAAGCAAATAGGCTTGTTGTGGGAGGTAGAAATTCAGGCTATTGGGAGGTGGCATTCAAAGGCCTATCAGGGCTATGTTAGGCCTGCCAAGCCAGGAAGCAGCACCAACAGAGGCACATCAGAGGGCATTCACTAATCATTTATGATTTGTCTTATAGATGCACCTCCCAGAAGGCAAAACCTTTTACATGATCGGTCATTCCTTTGTCGTAAGAGCCCGTGAGTGGGTGGCTCCCGGGCAAGGTGATCAGCTTGGCATCCCAGGGGAGCAGAGCAAGCGATTCGATGGTGTGCCCTCAGTGGGATGAAGTGGGAGGATCTGATCCCAAGCCTGAGAAACCATGGTTTAATTACTTTACCCCCTCATGGGCTGATCTTACATTTGGGGGGTGGCGACTTGGGTTGTTTGTCATCTATAGATATAATGAGGGCTATCATGGTTGATCTCAGCTGGATTAGGAAACACATGCTGGACACGCAGCTGGCATGATCCAAAATTATTCCTGGAGGGAAGTGGAGACCAGGGGAGGCAGCTAGGCTGCTTTGGAAGGTTCACAGAGAAGTGACCAGGGCAGTGTCCCATTTCTGCTTCCCTCAAGGGATTCGGGTCATTAGTCACTGAAATACTGCAGCAGGGTGTAGGTTTTCTATTCAGATGGGGTGCATCTGTCAAAAATAGGCAGCCATGTTCAGTTTCAGTTTACAGAATGTTTTGGAGGCATGGTTATAGGTATTCGCCTGGGGGCATTGTTGGGGCGATTCGTAAAGACTTTATGGATCTAGTGGTGGATGTTTCGACATTATGGGAATTTTAAGAAAACTGTGACTGTTTTGGGTGGAGTCAGGACAGCAGGGGGTCATAGTCGGGCAGTTGAGGCCCAGTAAGGGTATAATTGCTCGTCTGTAGCCTAGCAGGTTCCCGGTCCATTAAGCTTCCTTGTCATTGGAGCTGGCCAGCCCCGTGGGGGCTCTGCTGGGATTCCTTTGACTCTAGGCTGGCTCGTAAGTAAATTCAGTTTGTGGGTTTTGCCGAATGCGTCTGCTGCCCCAGGTGAATACTATACATATATTCCATGGTTTTGTATTTGTCACTTGTATGACGTGTCTTATTGTATATTCAAACTGTTATGATGTATTTTGTATATTGACAATCAATGTCGAAGTAAAGTTTGGACTTTCTGCCAAAACACCAGGTGTCATGTGTTTTCTTAGAGGATTGGAATGGTTCTATCTGGGCATGGCCCTCCAGAATTCCTGGGAGGTCACTTGCCCAGTGACCAGGACCAATCCTGGGGCAGTATCTTCTGAGGTAGAATGACCACAAGGTAGTGTCCAAAGGGCCTTGCCCTAAGCTGTGTGGGCTAGGAGTAGCCTGCAGCAGGGAGAGGCAAAGGCCAGGATTCTTAGGATCTGGTCAGGAGAGGAATTTCCTTTTTCTGCACAGACCTCTGGAGAACCAACTAGTCCCTCCCTCCTGCCCTATTTGTTTTTTTGGTGTTTCGTTGTCTGGGTTTGGCAGTAAAGCTTTGTATGCATATGGTCGAAGCAGATGTTTCGGCATTATGGGAATTCTATGAAAATTGTGACTGTTTTGGGCAGAGCGGGAACAGCGGGGGGCTACGGTCGGGCAGTTGAGGCCCAGTGAGGGTATAATTGCTCAGCTGTGGCCTAGTGGGTTCCTGGTCCGTCGAGCTTCTTTGTCATTTGAGCTGGCCAGCCCCGTGGGGGCTCTGCTGGGATTTCTTTGACCCTAGGCTGGCTCGTGAGGAAATTCAGTTTGTGGGTTTTGCCGTATGCGTCTGCTGCCCCAGGTGAACACTATACATATATTCCATGTTTTTGTATTTGTCACTTGTATGACATGTCTTATTGTATATTCACACTGTTATGATGTATTTTGTATATTGACAATCAATGTCGAAGTAAAGTTCGGCCTTTCTGCCAAAACACCAAGGCCGGGATATTCAAACTGCGCCAGGCTGTGGCGCAAGCCTGGGTGCAGCTCAACTTTGTTGCGCAGGGGTGTGGCATTGGGCGATATTCAACAGAGCTGCGCTATGGCGCAGCAGCTTTGAATATCACACCCTGGCCACCCCCACTGTGTATGGCGTAGTGGCACTGCATTGGCGCAAGTGGCCAGAGTGGAGCATGGAGATGCGCTGGCGCAAGTGCCATTGCGCCATGCACAGCACCTGTGATATTCAAAAGGAGACATGCAAATGGTGCCATAATATATGCAAGGCGCACAGGGGACATTTGCATCTCATTACAGCCCCATTTGCATGCCATTAGCATGCAGGTGCACCAATCCCCAACGACTTGCGCCTGGCGCCCTGCCAGGCAGCAGCCATTGGGGACAGACGCCCCCTGCAGCCCGATCGCGGGCATTCCTGTAATATAAAAAGTCCAATATCCCTAGTGGTCCAGTGGACCTCTATGTGCCCCAATCTGAGCATCACTATAGTCCCCCTCCAATATCCCTGGTGGTCCAGTGGACCCGTGCTGAGTCGATCGTGGGCATCATTATGAGGAACTCCCCAGTCCAATATCCCTGGTGGTCTGGTGTGCCCCACCACCCGCCCACCAAGCCCCACGCCCGCTCCCCCGTCAGCCGTGGTGGCAGCACCCACTCGCCTGCCGCCCGCCGCCTGACAGCTCAATGGGGCTGCCGCCCATTGGTTCCACAGCATGAGCAATGGGTGCAGCTCTCATACTACTCAGTCCAGATATGTGAATGAATTCATTCATATCTGGACTAATAACTCTGACTATAGGCTGCCGCCCATTGGCTCATGCTGTGAACCAATGGGCGGCAGTCTCACTGAGCCGCCAGGTCGGTGGGGCGGCAGGCGGGTGGTGCTGCGCCGCCGCTGACGGGGAGCGGGCGGTGGGGCTCAGTGGTGGTGGGGTGGGAGTACACTAGAATACCAGGGATATTGGACTTGGGGTTCTATTAATGATGCCCGCGATCGGCTCAGTCGAGTCCACTGGACCACCAGGGATATTGGACTTGGGGGGCTATAGTGATGCCGCGATGGGGCATGGGGGGTGCCACCAGGTGCAGCAGGAACTTCGGGTGCATTACCCACAGGTGGCAACTGCTGTGTTCGCCCTGCAATGCGGCAGCTCACCTGAGTGGCCATCACTTGTTCCTTTTGGGGGACTTTGTGCAGGCACAAGTAGGGGTTGCGCATGCATGACTCTGCACATCCCAGGCTGAATATTGGGCTGTGCAGGTTATGCATGGGCATGCCCCCCCCCCCCACCTGTGCCTGCATACATTACTGATGCGCTCCGGCGCACTTTTCCATTTTGAATACTGCGCCGGGGCGCATCAGAGGGTTGTGCATGGTGCAACACTGTTGCTCCATGCGCAACCCTCCTTTTGAATATCTGGGCCCAGGTGTCATGTGTTTTCTTAGAGGAATTGGGATGCGGGGATTGTTCTGTCTGGGCATATAACAAAGTACTAGAATGTTGTGAAAGTGGTACACTGCATGCATGTGTGCTTATTCTTTCCTTGTTTCCACTGCATGTAGTGCCTGCAAACTGCCTCTGTGTTTTTAATTACTGTACAGTAAAAGAGCCTTGTTTCCTGTAGTAACTATGCTGCAGAATTCTGCAGAATTTGATTATATTGTGGCAGGCTTCACTGTATCTTTGCCAAACCTCCTTTTCTTAACTGCTGGTTCATTAACCAAGGTTTGCTTGCTGCCTTTCAATCCGCCTGTGTGTGACTGGGCATCACCTGCAGCAGCAGGCAAACTGGATGAGATCTGTGGCAATGAGGACTTAAGAAGAGGAGGAAGCGCTATGAAAAGGAGATTCCCCTACTGCATTGGAAATGGCACTGAAAGTCTGTGACACCACTTTTGTCTTTTGAATTGATGTCTTTGTCTTGTTCTTACCGATGCTGGCAGCTTGTTTCACAGACACACTCCCTTCCCTCTTGATATAGTTTAAGACACTTACTTCAATTAACAGCTACAAAGCAATTAAGCCAGCTCCCTTCGGAGTAAGCCTCAAGTACTCTCAGTCACCCTAAGGCAATAAATGTAGTTGGCAAGACTGAGTACCAGCCATGGTCAGGTAACAACTGGTTAGCAAGATTACACAGTCTGCTTAATACTGCACAATGGTAGACAGAACACACCGTCCAGTACCTGCAAACTCCCCACAGTTGCACAGATGATTAAAGTATAATCCCCTGGGTGGGATACTCCAGCATCTCACCTTCGCCCTGGAGATACAAGGAGCAGAGTCTTCTTTGCACCTGCAGAATTTCCTATTCTTGTCCACTCTTGGGGTCATTCACAGGAGGGGTTGTGTGGACTTGTGGGAGTTAAATAGTGGACTGCTAGGACTACAAGCTGGAGCATGGACTTTAACACATGACGCAAGCCTACACCATCTATGGTATGTTTTATTTTAATTGGGCTACTGAAGAAAAACATAGCTGTTTGTATGCAGCCAGCTGCCTAGCACGGCTACAAGCTGTGGGCTACTCAACTGCCAGAGAACTACACAAGGCACGCAACATGTCATGCAAGTCTGATGCGATTTGTTCTATTCTGGGTGACGAAAAGTATTGTTGCTTCCACACAGGAAACTGGCTAGTGAAACTACAGCCTGTGGTCTGCTCAGCTATCAGAGGGATACACCCTCAAAAGAGAGTGACAATGTCTTCTGTGATTATTTTTATACTGGGCTGCAAAAAAACAAAAACTGCTTGAATGCAGGTATATGGACGGTAAGACCAGCCTATGAGCTTTTGAACTGCCAGAGGGATATACCCTATCCTGAAAAAAGGCCTCACATTTGACACAAGACTATACTAAGTCTGATAAAATTATTTATTTAGTTTTTGTTGACCGGGTAAGTGCACTAGACAAATTCTGCCTATTTTCAGGCACGACCCGGGGGAGGGGGATACAGATGATGAGGGGGATACAAATTATCTTTTATTGGGCAACAAAAGAAAAATATTCCCACTTGCATGGGGGTAAATGGCTAATAGGACTAAAATATATAGGCCACTGAACTGCAGGAACACTGCACCCTCCCAAAGTCTTTAACGCCATGAAATAAGCCTAGATCTACTCTCATAAAATATATTTTGATTGTGTGACAAAAGAAAACTATTCCTGTTTGCACGCACATGAACTAAAAGGTAGGAGATATGACACAAACCTACACCATGTCTTGTACAATTTTTTTAACTGGGCTGTGGAAGAGAAATGTTGTTGCTGGCATGCAGGTAACTGACTAGAAGCAAGACTACAAAAAAAAACTGGGGGCTAGCCAGGAGCAAAGGCTGCTCATGTCAAATCCATGGTGCTTTGTATTATCTATTTTGGGCCCATCCCAACCCAAATAAATGTGATCACAAGATAGGTTCTTCCCTTCTCCGTGCGTTGAGATAAATGGATACCCATATACAGTCACATTGGGGGGTGGGGGGGTGGAGGCAATACTGAGGAACACGGGAAGTCCCTTTACAGCCACTCACTAAAACTGCCATACATAAATAGGGTTTGCTGTCTGGAAGAGAGGTATTTTCTCCTGTGATAGTGGCAGAGCTTCAGCTATGCATATTGCTTGTCTAGCTCTTGTACTAGTGGTAGCACATTAAAATGCTTGATTTCAACAGCATAGTGGTCTGTCTGGCATGGAACTCAATGTATGGTGCTACTGCCAGAGTTTTTCTTCCTACCCCCTTGCACCATACCTTGATGGCTGCTTGTTGGTCATGCCAATATGTCTATATGCTGTTCCTCAACAATCTAGGGAGTGGTGTGTGGTGCTCTTTGGGGATACAGTAGGCTTCCTGTACTTTCCATTTTTTTAACTTTCTGTTTATGCTCCCTTCTCACCCTGCACCCAAACTCCTTCCAGACTGGGCATGGCATATCCTCTTCATACCCCTTAGCAGTGGACCAGTGCACTGGACCACCCTCATGGAGCCTTGGCTATTCCCCCAGGAAGGGATGAGGTGGAGGGGCTTACCCTCGAGCTTCTGGTTGCATTGGTAGGCATTAGTGGTGGGTCAGGCTGGAGTTCCTGCAGTGCCGAGCGGTCCTTCACCATTTGGGGTCCATTTTCCTTGTTTTTCTCCATGGCCCTGAGGACATCGGCACACAGAGGGGATCTATAAGTGCACACAGAGGTGTGCTGTCACACCTGGATCCCATCTGAAGTCCTTCCCTCCCCTGACATCCCTAGCTGCACTGCCACCCGTGGTCACCCAGGTGACAGTATAGCAACGGGGATGACTACGCTCCCTCCTCAGCAGAGATGAGCATCCTGTGGGATGCTCAGTCCTCCTCCCCTGCTGGCTCCTGATGTCCCCAGCTCGCACCTGAACTCAGGTCACTGGTGTCACTAGCGGTAGCGCTTCTGCTGTGCTGATGAGCCAGCTGTGCACTGTACCTTCATGCACTCAAACTGCCATACATAAAGAGGTGTTGCTGTTTGCAGGAGATAGAATCGCCCCTGTGACAGCAGTGTAGCATACACTAATGCAGATCAGCTGCCTATAAGTTAGTGGTTGCATATCAGCTGTGTGACCACTGATAGGCTGGGCTGTGACAGCTGAAGGGGTTGGCCCATGGCATATGTCTCTGACACATAGTGCTACCTCCAAAATCATTCTCCTCACCTGGTACCTTGATGGCTATGCCAATATGTATACAGTATATTCCATTTCACGCCATTCCTGGTGGTACGATGGCCCCAGAATTCTGTGAATTGGTTGTCCATGTGCCTGACATCAAATGGATCCCCCTCCATGGCCCCAATCCCTTTTTTCAGCGGCAAGTGACAGCATCTGCCCCATGTTCTCATGCATGCTCTTTTATGAACATTTTACAGATCATTGTTACGTTTAGTGTATATGAGTTGTCTGTGGTGAGATCCGAGTAGCAACATGTCAAAGAGAACATAGCACCAGTTAGGATATTTCACAGCTGACTTACCTCCTTACATACACATATAGGTGGTCTGCCCACAGTACTTTGCACTGGGTTTGAGGCTTTTGTGATTATATGTATGTTTACAGAAACCACACAAATTAGAAAGTACCTGCTTTCTGTTATCACTTATGCATCCTATGTTCTTCTTCTTTCTGATCAGCATTTAAATTACTTCACCTCTTTCCGGTCATTATGTCAATAACAAGAAGACCTCTGAAGAAGCTACAGCAGCTACAAATATTACTGGTACATTGTTTTTTGTTTGTTATTCTGTTTCTGCTCCTCACTGGTGGCCCATGTTCAGGCAGGCACCCAGTCCCATCCCGATGTCCACCAGCACTCACTTCAGTGTTCTTCCCCAGGGCTTGCCCCCCCCCCCCGTGGGATCAGAGGGGAGAGTGCTCACTTTCACTGCACACAGGATCCAGTTCTGGCTGACGAGTCTGACTGGCTGGGGGTGGTGCCCACCATCATCCAACCACAGGCCGATTTTCAACTTTTTTCTCCTTCCTGCAGAAGGGGGCATGCTGGGATGCCAGTGGCGATGCTGCACATGCTCTCGTACACAACACGCCAAGTTTCTGCTCCACATATGCCCCTCAGTCTTACAGTGTAGGTGTGCCACTAGCTTCTGCCAGGGGCCAAGCTTACACCGACTACTGTTCCCCACCCACCCTGAAGGAGGACAACTGTCCCGGGGACGCTCAGTCCTCCTCCTCTCTGGCCGACCTCTGGTGACCTGCTCGCAACGTGAACGTGGGTCACTGGCGTGGCAGGAAGTAAGGCATAGATGCCTCAGCCCTCGATGCACTGGTGCATTGCTGAGTCAGGTCTTTCCAACAGGTTTTTAGCAAACATATTGTTATTGTTCTTTCCTACCTAAGTTATCCTTAGGCTGTACGTAAGAGTGTTACACAGTTTATTTTATGTGACATTGTTACTTACGGTCACACAAACTTCTCCTTTTCCACTTTTCCAATAGTTAATACTTAGTTACTTATGGTAGAAATGCTATGCAGGAACATAATATGGTACAGGTAGTTCCACTTCTGCATAGGATGTTATAAATGTCTTGCAGTAGTGAACTAGCTAATTGATGTGAGGTAATGTTTGTGTTACAGTATGGACTGTTTTATGCATAATTTAGTGACGTAACTCTATGGGGTTTGCCTGACCAGGAATATAAATGTGAACTACAACTGTGGAATGTATGTTGGCCAAAAAATGTAATACAATTTGAAATAAGAAAAAAGAAGAAGAAGAATTAGCTACAGCAACCACCGCTGCCCATCTATATTGACTTCTACTTGAGGCGATGTACTGGCAGACTTGAAGCCCTGATCGCTGCACAGATTGAGGCTTCAGTTGCCAAATTCCCCTGGAAATCAAATATACTTTTCTTTTTTACCTTAATCCTCATAAAAAAGCGATGCAGCTCTCCTCTAGCTGCCATTTTGTAAAGTTGTGCTACTTACCCCTAAGATCGTAGCAGCAAAACCTGCGAGATGATGGGCGACTTTGCCTTCCTCTATGTTACCCTCATGTATGGAAATATAATAATATTCATAACTCCATGCCCCTTTATTTTCACTAACGATGTGTCTAAATGCTATGTGTATACCACTATGGCACATGGCATTTAGGTACCGGTTGTGAAAATAAAGCAGGGCATCGGAGATATGAATATTATTAGATATCCATACATAAGGGTAGCATAGTGGAAGGGCCAAAGCTGCATCATCATCTCACAGATTTTGCTGTGTGATATCGAGGGAGAGCGGCACAACTTTACAAAATGCCGGCAAGAGGAGAGCTGCACATCCTTTTTACTAGGAATAAGATGAAAAAATAGCGGAGTGCATATTGTGTTTTTTTTTCAACTCTGTTTCCCTCTAGTCACTGGCTGACGAGGCATCTCTCGGGGGAGACCCACTCAGCCTCTCCTCTACCACCCGCCAGAACCCCTCCCCCAACCAAGGGATTGGGTGCTGGGTCCTCCCTCTCCCGCGGGCCCCATATGGGAGGAGGCGGGGTCCACGGACAGTCAAGTCGGGGTTGGAGCCGGCATTGGGTGTGTGGGTTCGGCCCTTGAGCTCTGCTGTCCCCCTCCCTGCCAGCGGGTTTTTCCACCTTGGTTTGCTCACTAAAAGATGAGGGCCGTGCAATGGCGTCTGCAAGAAGGATGCAGTCCTGCCCCTTCGCTGACATCCGCGTTGCTTCACCCCTTAGCAGATCGCTCTTGTGGTTTCCCAGTCTCCAATGGGAGCCACCACAGGTGATGCATTCCCTCAGATCCACCCCAGGAGAGGCAGTCCTCTGGATGCTCAATCCTCCACTCCCCTGCCGACACCTGGCTCCCAGAGTCCACTCCCAAACTACTGTCGCTGGCATGGCACAAGGTGTGGCATCCAGCGCCTCAACCCTCAGTGCCACCAGGCTGGCCGAGTGCATACTGTGGTTGCAGGGGGGATCTGGTGACTGAAGCCCTGATCTGTGCAGGCATTGGGCCGTCAAGTCTGCCAGTACATCTCCTTTAAAATGGTGACTCTGGAGTACCACGTGTTGGTTGTAGGGGTCTGCAGTTACTATTTCTAGATTTCACCCCTTTGTTGAAGCTGGAAATAATGGTGCAGCCCTATGTTGGTGCATGTAGTGTTGCATATTCCACCAGGTCAGGCACCTAATGTCAGTGCAGAATGCTGCAGTTTGTCTCTTCACTTTGGCGATCTGCATTTGAGACTTTTGATTCTGTGTGTCTATGTGTTTGGAGAGACCACACAAATTAGAAAATATCTGTCCTCTTCTATCACTTTTGTGTTTTGTATACTGATTTTGTCTTTATGATCAGCATGCAAATTGATCATCTCATTCCATTCACAACAATAAAAAGACTTGAAATGCATCTACTCTCAGCTTACAAGCTTGTTATTTACACAGGATAGACTAGCTAAAATGTCACATCTCATTTGCAGTGGGATCCTTCTTCTGCTTAGGCCAGACTTGACACAGCTCAGTGCCATTGCTACAATGATGTTGTTAATGTTGATGGTGTCTAACTCTACCCCAGCTAGAATGAACACTCCGGCTCACACTGTATACTTCACAAGAAAATGTAAAGGCAGCCATTGCTGGTTTCAGTTGACTTGTGTTTATGTGAGCTGCGGCTTGCATTTGTTTGCGGCACCTAGGGTCAGCTCACCCTCTCAAAGCCCTAAAACTGTCTCTCCTTCCCTCCCTTGAGCTTTATGTTTCCTTTTTTTTTTAACTGCTGCCCTTGTCTTCACTGCCACCATACAGGGTCAGCCCAGACCCAGACACAGAGAAGGTGCCCTCTCTTGCTATTTTTTTCAGGTTTTGTTTTTCATTTTTGCTGCTTGTGCTAGCCGAAATGTTTCTTTTCCTTGTTTTCTCTATCCGGACATCCTGACCTGTCCCCACTCCAAGTCCTAGCTCCAGCTCTGGCCTCTAGGCTTGGTCCCTGCTCCTGTGCATTCCTGTTCTTGCTTAGCCTTGAGACACACTCAAGACTGGCCCACACTCCTTTGTCCCAGAATGGAAACAGTGTCAATCAAGAGTGCACAAAGTATAATTTCAACACTTTGCACACACTGCCTAAATGGTAGGTCTGCATGGCATGGTCATCCCATCACTATTGTGGCACACCAATCAGACAGGAGGCGGAGCACCACTGTTACCAGACTCACCACGCCATATCTACCTGCCCCCCACGGCAGCAGTCACCACCCATCACCAGCCAATACCCAATCACAGGGCGAATTCAAAAAAATGAAATGCCAAATGAGCTTTATTCAAGTCGAACCTCTAGGCTCAGCCTGAGGCACCTAGAACCAAGCTGCCCAAGTTCCAGTGGGCTCAGTTTTCACAATTATGGTTCTGCACACATCTAGTTTAGATTTGTTTTTCAATGAAAAAGGACTTTAATTTAAAGCTTCTCTGGTAAAACAAGCCCTGCACTTTTGCTGAACATTGCTCCATTAACCTCCAAGTCAGCATTTATTTAACCACAGCACAACACTTTACTGCAACTGTTGGTCATCTGGTCTGTTGAACCAATTGTGTAAAACTCCATTGACCTTATCGTGATCAATCTGTTTTAGCAGCCTGAATAGCAGCTCAATTTAAAAACATTAAGTTGCTTCAGTAATATGACTTACAACAAAACTGCAGTGGAAGGGATGCTTCTTCTTCCTGACTGATGGCTATCAACTGTTTTATCTGGACATTTATCTGCCCAGGGCTCTTATACCTAGGAATCAATAACATTTTGGCTGCTCGGCTCCATTTTAATAAAACATTACCGGCTGCTTTCTTAGCTATACTCTGACTGGAAGGTCTACACAGAGGCTCAACAATGTCGGAACATGCAAACACAAGAAGTCACAAAGGACAACGCGAGATGCCAGCAGCAGCCAGCTAAAAGCTGCAAACCAGCAAAACTGGATATCAGATCTGCTTTTAGATGACACAAGTGTTTCTTCCTTTTGAAGAATCTGGGATATGCAGTAAATGGCACTGAAATTAAAACCTATTCTCTCTCTCTCTCTCTCTCTCTCTCTCTCTCTCTCTCTCTCTCTCTCTCTCTCTCTCTCTCTCTCTCTCTCTCTCTCTCTCTCTCTCTCTCTCTCTCTCTCTCTCTCTCTCTCTCTCTCTCTCTCTCTCTCTCTCTCCTCTCTCTCTCTCTCTCTCTCTCTCTCTCTCTCTCTCTCTCTCTCTCTCTCTCTCTCTCTCTCTCTCTCTCTCTCTCTCTCTCTCTCTCTCTCTCTCTCTCTCTCTCTCTCTCTCTCTCTCACTGCAGGACGTAGACCACAGAACTCTGAAGCTTACTTCAGCAGTGGCCTACCTGTTAGTACATGCAAATAGAAATTCAGGACAGAATGAACTCTCCATTTATCCTCACAGCAAGCCACTCTGATCAACACACAGATCAAGACTGTCTCCAACTGATTCAGTCTAATTACTGAACATCATAATGAAAGATGGGATGCACAGTGCAGCTCCCTGACTGCTACGGTACTGCAGGTCCAGTTGTTAAAATAAAAATACAATGCAATACAATTTCATTTTAAATAACATCTGTCATGGAAACACATCACAAAATGCATCACACATGTCAGTACACATCACATTTATTCAGGGGACATTACACACAGGGCAAAGGGAAGGGAGGCACTACATCAATAATAAATAAGCCAACATCTTAAGACATACCGTGACATGCAGTGGAAATATGGGTTTCATACATAATATTCAAGGGCCAGAAAACTATTTCAGCATTTGGAAATGGTCAGTTAGCTAGCCATGTTTCTTCACAGCTCACAGGATACAACTGCCCTATCTGTCAGATAAGGGGCTAGAAAGATGCAATGTGAACAGAATGGGTGTTCCTAGCAAATAGCAACCCCAATCCCAAGAACATAGGATTGTGTATGAGCAACCATACACAACAAGGCTGTGTTTTAATGTTGATGTTTCCATGGTAACAACAGACCTCAAGAGCACAGTCGAAAGGTCTCGTGTTGCTGGAAATCTTGAGATTGAAACGCATCCTTGTATATACACGGTTGCTCATACACAGTCTTTTATAGTGTATGGGCAGCCACAGTATACACAGAGATGAACATTTCCATTTCTGATGCCGTTTGTGAGTGAACTGCAGCTGCCGTCGCTCTGTTAGTGCTGTCTGAAACTGACAAGATGACTTGACAATGCAAACAATGGCAGCCACAGCTCATGCACTGTGAGCACACAAAAGTGTTCTAATCTGTTGTGCTGCAGCACTGCTGTCACTAGGGCAGCACAACAACATCATATCAGTAGTACAGCATAACAGTGCTGTTCTGGGCATGGTTTCCATGCACAGCAGTTCCCACAGCACACTATACCCCTTTCCATACCACTGCACAGTCTGGTAGTACCTACGGGCTTTCATGAAAAGGAGACTGGAGGGTTTGAGGGGATGTGGAGGATGCTGTACTTTCATTTATGACAGATATGGTCTTCCTAGATCAGATCAGAGCTGAGCTGTGCTGGTATAATAACATCACAATTGCATTATACTTATCCCAGAAATAAAGAGCATTGACCTAACAAGCAAACATGTTCTCACAAAGCAGGACCCTGTGGAAAGTGAGATGCTGCATCTCAGCTGGGCTACCCTGGGTAAATACATTGTCCACCCAGTCACTACATTTATCACCCAAATGTTAAAGCAATACATGTATTATTGTTTTATTTATTTATTTTGTTTTTGTTGACTGGGGTATTATTAGTGCTACTGGTAGTCATACAGTAGTAACATAGTAACCTTCTAGAGATCATAGAAGGGTCTTAGGTACCATTTTGTCCACCCTTCCTGATGAATGGCAGTAACTATGCCCAATCTGAGTATGGACACAAATACAAGCTTAACAGATGGAATGTTACCCCTACTCATACTGTGCAGCCCTTAATGCCATTCTGTCTCAGGAATCTGTCGAGCCTTGCTTTGAAAGCTTGACCAGTGCTGGCTTTCACAACATCACTGGGCAGGGTATTCCACATGTTAATCACCACCATGCTGATGTAATACTTTCTGATGTTTCCTTATTCTGCTACCTCTCTGTTTTAGGGCATGTCCTCTAGTTCTGCCTGCACATGACAGCTCAATGAGCTATGTATACTCCCCCTTGTCTGTCCACTTTAGTATCTGGCAAACTGTGATCACCCCCCCACTCAGTCTTTTCCAGGCTAGCAAATCTGAGTACTGTATGCCCAGCTGCTCCTCATACTGTAGCTCTTGCCTGCTAAGCCACTAATTAGCTTGGGGGCCTGGTGCTGACCCCTCCTGATCTCTTTGAAGTCCTTTCTGTAGCACTGTGGTAACCAAAACTGGGCACAGTACTCCAGGTGTGGTCAAACCAAGACCTTGTATGGGATCACCTCCCTTGACCTGCTCCTTCCCCCATTGAAATGCATCCCAGCTTTTGACTGGGCAGCACATGGCCTTCCTGGTTTTAACTTACTGCCAACAGTAAGCCCTGCATTGTTATCCACAGTTGTGATGTCCACTGTCACACTACACAGGGTGTATTGTAACAAACAATCCTCACTCTTAGGTGTAGTACCTTGCACTTCCCCACATTAAAGCTAAGTCCCCATTTCTAAGACCATGCCCCTCATGTGTACAGGTACCCCAGTAGTGTATTCCCCTGCACTGCAGTATCCATCTTAATTGCCAATTTAGTGTCATCAGTAAATGTCAGCAGCCTGCCATTGACCCCTTCCAGGTCATTAATAAATATATTAAAGGGCAATGGACCCGGCACCAACCCCTGATGTAATCTGCTCACCACACCTCTCCACTCCACATGATGACAATCCACCACCACTCTCTGCTTCCTGCCTTGCAGCCAGTTTGTTATCCACCTCCGGTACAGTCTGTGGACTCCATATTGTGTTACTTTTGTCATGGGTTTTCCATGCAGTACAGTGTCAAAGGCTTTGCTGAAATCCAGATAGGTTATATCAACTGCCCAGCACGTAGCCACCTCTCTAGTTGGTTTGGCAGGATCTACCTTTTGTGAAACCATGCTGTGTGATAGAGAACAGACCATTTCTATCTATATGTTGAATCACCAAATCACTTATGATCGATTCAATCACTTTCCCAAGCACCAAGTTAAGACTCACAGGTCTGTAGTTACTTGGGTCTGACCTTGTTACCTTCTTGAAAGGCGGAGGGGGGACACTGACACAAGCTGTTTTCCAGTCAGCTGGCACTATTCATACTGTATCTGTCAGGAGTCCTGAAAGATAGCAGCATGGGCCGAGTCAGAACTCCTTTTAACCGTACTACTAACTTTGGGTGGATATCATTGGGATCCTGGGTCCAGGTACTTAACAACTTATTATACGGTGATCAGCACTGCCCCTTGTTCAGCCTGCACCTCTCCCACAACTTTCATCCCTACCTGACCACACCCCCTGACTTCCAGGCAAATACTATTACTGATCTAAAGTAGTTACTTGGTGCCTCTGTTATTCCCTCTGCCTTGCTCCATGGTTCCTCCCACACCACCAGCGATCAGCAGCTGCACCTGCTTTCCCCTAGATACTAAAAAAGATTTATTATTACCCTGGATTGCCTGCAGGATCCTCTTTTTCAGACCAGCATGGCCTGAGAAATCTGGACCCTGCATTCCTTTTGTAATGCCCTGTACTCTACTTCTATTACTCTGTTGCCAGAATGATTTCAACACATCATTTGGTCTGCTATATCCTAACTTCCCCGATGTCCCATTGGGGTCTCCACCTAGCCCTTTTGCCTTGTTGCACATGGGGACATATCTTGCCACTGCTTCAGCTGTATTTTGCTTCATGCTTGGCACTCACACTCAGTGGTGTATTCGTCAAATAGGTCACAACCCAGTCTCTTATAGTAGCTTGTCAAAACCAGATGTCCTGATGTTTTGTATCCTTGTCTTATTTTTGGTGAAGTGGCTTCCTCCTATCACCTCCAGTTCATTACGGCAGCCGTTACCCACTGGCTCCCCATCTTTTACGTCTCCAACCATCCACCATGCTCTGTAGCAGATCAAGAACCACATCTCCCTTGCCCCATGCCAGACATGCTGAAGAAGGGAAAAGCGCTTCATGACTGACCAGAAACTCATCCCAGCTTTCATTTAGGCATTTTCACCTCCCAGTTAATGTTATGTAGGCAGAAATCTCCCATGAGAACCAAGGGCCCCACAGTTGTCTTTAGATCATCTATGATCTAACCTGTAAGCAGCAGACTAAGCAAATTTGGTAGTGGCCCCTGCCTGTCAGAATGCACCACCATATACCCTTTACTAAGGGGCTAAAACAGCCATGTTTGAATAGACATTTCTGCATTAACATAGCATAGCATAGCAGTGTCAGTGGCTCAGGTTACACACTTGCCTCTGAGGCTAGAAGGTTGGAAGGTTGTGAGTTCCATCCCCATACCAGGAACTTGGATTAAATCCCAATACTGACACTGTACTGCAGTATGAGGGGGATGCTGCACTCCTGAGGAGCCATCTTTTGGACGAGATGTTAAACCAAAGTCCTGTCTGCCTGTTCTGGTGGTTGTTCAGGTGGACGTTAAAGATCCCATGGCACTTCTCTAAAAGAATAGGGGAATTGTTTATTGAAAAAAAATCATATAATAATAATAATAGTACAACACAGACAAGTCATAATGAAACAGGAAAAAAAAAGAAAGACAAAACTGTTGCATTACCTCATGCAAAGGATAAACAAAGAGATGGGGAAGGTGTACGAAAAGAAAAAAACAGAAATCAAGCAGCAGTGAGTTAGTACTGATAAATCACAAACGCATGTAAACAACATGATTGGAAAAAAAAAACAACCTAAAATTGTGGACGAATGGGAAAGAACACCAAACAATAAGTTAGGAGGCAATAATCAATACAAGAAAGAAAAACAAAACAAAACTCCGAGTGGCAATCAGGAGCAAGGTTAACAGACAAAAAAGTGCACATGGACAATGTTTCCAGAGGTGAATCCACACCGTTGGGGGGAGATTATGATGCTCTGCAGCACACAGCTGGTGGAGGTCAGATTCCACCATTCTTAACAGGGTAGGATGATCTAAGGACTGTTGCTGAAGCACACATTTACAATGAACCCTCCAAATCATCACTTTGAAGCAAGAAAAAATTAATAACATTGAGGGGTATTGTATAGAGGACAGTCCCATGACTGATCCCTAAATAAGCGCATTGTAGGTGAGGGAATGCCAAAAAGGGTCTGCCCAGGTAGACTCCAAGAAAGACCAATAGGGAAGACTATATGGGAAATCAAAAAAGAGATGGTGAATGGTCTTCAAGGTATTCTGGCAACAGTCCCTCGGCCAATATCGCTCAGCGATGCATTTATGTTTGTTATTGCCTTTAACATTGAGCTTGCCATGGCAACAAAGCCACACAGTATTCCAATACTGAGGCAGGAAGAATGCATCATTCAAATATACCAAAGCCTGTTGTCTAAGGAGTGGGTTCACCCCAGGCATGATTTCCAGTTCAGCGGGAATCAACACATTATGAAAGGCTTTTCTATGCTGTGTGTGAATTAAATCCCAAGATAAATGACATCTTTTAATAAAAGTCAAAAAAGGTACCAAAAACACAGGAAAATGGCCAACCTGCCAGAAAAAAGAGTTGTTCTACTCTATTCTACTTTGAGGGGCATCATCCAATCCAATGCCCACTCCTTCCAAGAAGGGGCGAGACACCAGGGAACAATATTGTAATGAAAAAAAAAAACATACTATGAAAAAACTACAGGGTGCACCATATTCAAACCCCCTCTGTCATACGGTAGATAAAGAATATCAGTATTAATAGGGTTGTCTACTCCCCCAGATCACTGTGAAATAAAGGCTGTATAAATGTGTTTCAAAATGTGATGGAAGGGGAAAAAACAGTGCTAACATAGAGAAAAAATGGGGATCAAAAAGATTTTAACCACACCAACCCATTTCTTTTTTGATAATTGCTAAGATTTAAAGTGTGCCACTCGGGCGGTTCTGACCTCAAAGGCCTGATTCGAGTTAAGGTCTGGCAAATTAGAGCCACCCAACAAAATTCCTAGACTCTTAATCGGTTCCAAAGTCACAGCAAAGTGTACAATAGTTGGGAGGGATGACCTCATGTGTCCCAGTGGGAAGATCCCTATGTTTGGAATAATTGATATGAGACCTGTTAGTGAGGTAATTTCAGTAATCAGCTAGATGGCATTCTCACTAGATGGGATATCCAGGATGAATAAAGCAGCATCATCCACATAAGTCAAAAGTTTAACCACTGTGGAAACAGAGGGGCATGGAAGCCCAAGATTTGAGGAGTAGCGCTTACTGCTCATAATAAAGGATCCAAGATCACTATATAAAGGATGGGGCTCAACAGGCAACCTTGCCATACTCCCCAATGTAGTTGCATATGGAGCACTTTCCATCCATCAATAGTTGAAATAATCATGGAACAAGAATATAAAAGTTGCACCCAATATATTAAAGTGTAATAGAAACCATATTTCCGAAACAGCAGAAAGAGACAGTCGTGAGGAACCATGTCAAATGCTTTAGCCTGATCCAAGACAAAAAGGAAATGACCAACTCAGTGAGAATGACAGGAAGCAATCAAATCCCTTATTAATAATAGATTATATTGAATCTTACGGCCAGGGATGGAACAGGACTGGTGGGGGTGTGTGGTGACAGGAGGAAAAATCAGGGACAAACAACTGCAAAACATTTTTGTTAAAATTTTGAGCGTCTGTATTAAGGGGGCATATGGGCCTCCAATTGAAGAGGTGCCTCCTATCACCAGACTTAAACAAAAAACTTTGAATCGCTTCCATAATCGAACCAGACAATGAGTGATGGGCTAGAATGGAACTAAAAACAAAGGTAAGAATCAGGGCAAAAATAGATGGAAACAACTGGTAAAGCTCTGATGTCAGACCACCCATCCATAGGAAGTTTTAGAATAAGGGAATGGATATCTGACAGAACTTTCTCGGGACTGTAACTGGTTGAGTAAGAAACAGATTATCAGAGGGGCACCACTGCAGGTGCAAGGAGTCCAAAAACTGCAGTAGGCCAAATCAGCGAGTGGATAATGAGTTCCCACTATAGATCATAGGATTCTGCACCACCGTAGCATTCCCTAGTGGGAAAAATATTCTAGACCAATGGAATCTATTGAAGAATCCATGTATCTGCTTTACCCGGCGAAAACAACTCTGAAAAATATCCCCCTATTAAGTGCTTACCCTGGGTACTATAAGTTTGTTCAAAGGACAGTGACCATACCCTGTTATTTAAAAGATCCTTAATATGGTCCTTAATCAACTGCACTTGGGCATATAGGGAGTCCCCATTCTCATCCTGTAACTGCAGCAGCTTGTGGAACGTATAACGCAATTCAAAATAGGTGAGGTAGGCAGTCCTGCCCTTCACTCTAGAGACATTATTTGCCATATCAGCAATGGGGATCTTCATATGGTCCCACCAAAGAGTCATGTCAGGGTAAAAATCCTGGACCAACGTAAAGGGCCACAAAAAGGATTGTAACCTATGTTGAAAGGAATTGGCTGGTAGGATGGTATTGTTTGACCTCCAGCCAGACTTCCCAAGTTGAAGGGAGGAGGCAACAAAAAACAAGCAACTTAACAGAAAATGATCTGAGAACGCCATGGGACAGGTGTCTTCCTGAAAAATGGAGCACTGACAGAAAAGAAAAACATAATCTATATGCATCCCAAATTGTGTCCTGTGGTACGTAGAGCCACCTGTAGGGTGAATTGTACGATAGGCATCAGTCAGGTGGGACTCAGTACAAATGGCTTGTAAACATAAGGAATCACAAAACAACTTATTTGTCCAAGCAACTCTGTCACGGAGATGCAGCGGGCAATTAAAATCTTCCCAAAAATAATAGTCCTAGAAGTACTCAAGTAAGGCTGTAGTAACTTAAACAATGAAACTCTCTCGAATTTTGATAGAGAAGCATAAATATCGATTAAACAAAATGCCATGTGATCAATACTACAATCAAGTAATAAAGCCCTACCAGGCTGGACATCAAGGATCCTAGAAACTGTAGGGGAAAGACGGTTAAACAAAATAGCAACTCCGGGGCAAAGGTCCATGCCTAGGGAAAAATAAGAAATACCAGAAGTCCAGAGCCTCTAGGTCGCAGCAGTGTCAGTCAAGGAACACAACCTCTTAGCCTGCAAAAAAATCAAATTAGCATGGGAGTCCAGAATGACCTGGAGAATAACCTTCCTATGAAGAAGATTTCTGAGGCCGTTAACATTCAGAGTTGCAATCCTCATGCAAGAAGGAAGAAGTAGGAAAAAGCCAACATCAATGGAGGGGTCAACCTCCAGAGCTAAGGCAAGTGAGTGTGTTTCTTTTTAAATTTCACTTTAGAAGCAGGTGAGGAACCATCTTTCCTTTTATGATGTTTCAACCATGTTGGGTGTTGTCTACAGTGTCTGGAGAACCAGCAAGTCCAATAGACATTGTGGAAGAAGCATCGACACGATATCCACATCGGTATCACCCCAGTTCTTCAAGGGGGTGAGAGGGTCAAATCTATTCTGGAGGGAAATAGACCTGGCTAAGATCACTGGGAGATCAGCTTGCTGATACAGAGATACATAGATACTGATGGCAGATTAGGGCCTTTGGCCCACCTAGTCTGTGCAACTGCGCATGCAATTTTGCCTCTTCAAGCTTCAATTGAACTGGGTTGTCCCCTTCCCCCAACTGCTAGGATCCCCTGATGCCTATTCCATGCATTCTTAAATCCCATAATCGTTTCAGCCCCCACCACCTCCTCTGGCAGGACATTCCACTTGTCCACCACATTTTCCATGAAGAAATACTTCCTCACATTACCTCTAAACCTCCCTCCCTCCCTCCAATTTCATCCCATGACCCCTTAGTCCTAGAACATCTCTTCCTCTGAAAAATAGTGTTTTCCTGCACCTTGTTCCTCCTCATGAGGTACTTGTATGTCTCTATCATATCCCCCCTCTCCCTCCTCTCCTCCAATGAGCACATATTCAAGTCCTTCAGCCTGTCCTTGTAGGACTTGTGATGCAAACCCTGTACCATCCAGGCTGCCCTCCTGTGAACTGTCTCCACCCTGTCTATGTACTTACATAGGTAAGGCCTCCAGAACTGGACACTGTACTCCAGGTGTTGCCGCACTAATGTCTTGTACAGAGGAATTATGACCTCTTTTATCCTGCTAGTGATGCCCTGCCTATGCATCCCAGTATCCCATTTGCCTTACCCCTACATTGTTGCACTAACTCCCAACCTTTAGGTCATCTGAGATGATGACCCCTAGGTTCCTCTCCTGCTTGGAGCATGCTGTATCCTACCCTCATTGAGCTGGAAGCCAGCAGCTGAAACATCCAGAGGACTGTCCAGGTTGGAAGAATCCAACAAAATCACTAACTCGGAGTGCTGCTCAGACAGGTGGGCAAACAGAATGGGGTCCTCCATAGTGAAGATTAGCTCCTTGTGCGAAGAGGAAGAGTTCGCAACCGGGATTCTTGGCAGTGCAGCAAGCCCATGCACATCAGGTAGGAGCAGTAATGCAGGTGGTAATTCAGAACCAAAAACAGTAGTAGGCAGGGAATCACTCCCAGCAGACTGGTCACCAGCTAACGGGAGGTCAACAGACAGCACTGAACCTCCCTCCACGCCATCACCTGGGATAGTCATCTTGGATGAAGGCCAGCAGTTCCCCCTACTGGCAAGTGTAGGGGAATTTCCCCGGTGTCCTGGCCAAATTTCCCTCATTCACCAAAAACTTCACCAACAGCTTAATCTGGTTCAATGTCAGCTGGTTTCCATCTGTATCCCCCCCTCCCGGGACGAGGTTGGAAATAATCAGAATTACATAGTCCTCCTTTCCTAGTTTACAAAAACTAAATGAATAAATGCATTATTGCTATAGCTGTTTTAATTAACCATCACTGTTTAATGTACTATACTTTGTCCGTACTTTGTGAGGTACCTTGGACCTAAGAAAGTTGCCAAATAAATAAATGTTACCTTTGCTCGTTATTATTATCAACTAATGTCATTCAGCTCAGAAATCTGCCCATGAGAGGCATCTGATACAATGTTACGCGATGTGTTTGGCTGGATACAGGTTGTATTATAATGTCAGCACAGCAACCAAAAGATCGAATCTTACAGTTCCCTTTATGAGAACCTATCAGGGTCAAAGATCATTAGTGTATAGGCTGTACAGGTTTTGGAAACCAGCTACCTTATAATTTAGTACATTGTGGTACTAAACCACATTTATAAAATGGGAAGGAAAATCTTGTGATCCTGTGGGTTAGTTTCAGTCTTTACCCATTGCTAAATCTTACAATGGCACTTGGCAGATGGACCAGTTGGCCTCATTACATGCATTAATATCCTTACACCTACCATTTCAAACTTTAAACTTGACTGCACTTCATAAATCCCATGAGGACCAATGTCTGGTTGTGCCTTATTTAAAATTTGTTAAAAAGCATTTACCTGAAACAAGCTAAAAGACAAATAACCTCAGTGCTTCGGGTTACCCCAATGGGCATTGGCAATAAACCCAAGTTTCAAAGAAATATAAATCACAAGACATAGCCCATAATGCAAAGCATCATGGGATGTATATGCAAATAAGCATGACATTTTAAGTCGGTTCAGCTTTAAGCAAGCATGCATGGTGCCAAAGGGCATCTCACACAATCTGTAAAGGGCACAGACAGAAGACATAGACATGTGTTTTGTCCTACCCAGGACTCATCAGTGTGCCTTGTCTGTATCACACCCCAGGGGAAATGAACCAGAGTCTTAAGTTGGTCTTACTGGTTTGGGTCATGGTGAGACCCCAAAAACAAGCTAAAACAAAGAACCTCAGTGTGGAACCACTGAGGCAAGGAGTTACCCAAAGGACATTGGCAAGCCAAGTGTCAACGAAATGCAAGATCACAAATACTCACATATTGCCAAGCATCAGGAGATGTATGTGCAAATCACCATGAACTTTTCAGTTGGCTCAGCATTAAGCAAGAATGCATGGTGCCAAAGGGCCTCTCACACAATCTACAAAGGGCACAAACAGAAAACACAGACACGTGTTTCATCCTACCCAGGACTCATCAGTGTGCCGCATCTGTATCACTCCCCCAAGGCAAAATAAACCAGAGCCCTAAGTTGATCTTACAGGTTTGGGTCATGGTGATTCCCAAAGAAACAAAAAACACACTAAAAGACAAAAAAAACCTCAGTGCAGAAGCACGGAGGAAAGGGTTTCCCCAAAGGGCACTGGCAATAAAGCCAAGTTTTAAACAAATTCAAAATCACACATACCCCCATAATGTAAAGTATCATGGGATGTGTATGCAAATCACCATAAAATTTCCATCCAGTTTAGCTTTAAGCTAAAAGCATGGTGACAAAGGGTGCAAACAAAAGACACAAACACCTGTTTTATCCTAGCCAGGACACATCAGTGTGCCTCTTCTATATCACACTCCAGCAGAAATAAATTAGAGACCTAGGTTGGTCTTACATGTTTGGGTCATGGTGAGCCCTGAAAACTCAAAAAACAAGCTAAAAGACAAAGAACCTCACCTGCGGTGTTACACAGATGAAGCACACTGATTGATCCTGGGTAGGATGAAACACATGTCTGTGTCTTCTGCTTGCACCCTTGCAGATTGTGTGAGGCCTTCTGGCAACATGTATTCTTTGCTTAAAACTGAATCGGCTGAAAATTTCATGGTGTTTTGCGATATATCCCATGATGCTTTGCATTATGGGGGGATATGTGTAATTTTGTATTTCTTTGAAACTTGGCTTTATTGCCAACTCTCTTTGGGTAACCCTTGCCTCAGTGCTTCTACACTGAGGTTCTCTGTCTTTTAGCTTGTTTTCTGTTTTTTTTTTGGGAGGCTCACCATGATCCAAACCAGTAAGACCAACTTAGCACTCTGGTTCATATTGCCTAGGATATGATACAGATGAGGCACACTAATGAGTCCTGGACAGAATGAAACACATGTCTGTGTCTTGTGTTTGCACCCTCTGCAGACTGTGTGAGAGGCCCTTTGACTCCGTGCATTCTCGCTTAAAGCTGATCTAGCTAAAAATGTCATGGTGATACTGCATATGCATAATTTCATGGTAATGTACTTTGCATTATGGGGGTATGTGTGATTTTGTATTTCTCATTTGCCTGAAATGTTTACTAGTACTTGCACATTGTTTTCCTCATTGTATGTTTGACTTTTGTTTGTACGTATGTGCTTAGTTGCCCTTGAAAGTGGACACTTGCTCCCATTTGGGCCTACTTGACAAACAAATCATATTTGGGCCTACTTGACAAACAAATTATACATGCCTAAAAATAATCTTTTATCCAATTTTTCCCTTATTACCCCCCACCCCACCTGATAGGGAGCTGCCAAGCTGCATTCTGTTTCTAGTGAAGGGGAACGGCAAGTCGAGCATCTGCCTTCACAGCTGATGCCAGTTCTGCTCCTTTATTGTTAGTTTTGGGGTGCACAGCAGCATTATAAAATTGGCTGGTAAAATCCTGTGCTGTGATTGGTGGTATCTGATCACATGACCATGTGTAATTCTAGCACAACAGAACAGGTCAAAAATGCTTCATTTTCTAAACCTCATTTCATGGTTCTAGAATTGAAAATCATGGGAGCCATTTTATAGTCACAGTAAGGCACTCCAGGGTGTGCGTGACTGTAGGTTAACGGCACTTCTCAGGTACGTAAGCGCCTGCTTGACCTCATGCCTCACTTACCAAGGTGCTATGTTAACCCATGATAATGCACACTCTGTCAGGCCTTGCTGCTTATGCATCTGCTCTCACCAAGAGTAAAAAGTCTCATCTCTGTGACACTCACAGCCCCAGGCCAACAAACCACACTGTGGTATTCTGGAGCTTGCATGAGAACTTGGGGCTCCCAGGTGGCTGTGTGACATGCCATGCTATCTCCACACCACTGGGCCGACCAAATGTCAGCTTGTCTGACTGCTGACTCTTTAGTTAGTTTCCCTCCCCATCTCTAACAAAATACTACAGCACTCACCTCCAGTCAAACCTTGAAATAATACTTTTTGATCGTGCAATAGCATTTTCTAAATATGTAACAATATCTTTATACTGGCGGCCCCGGGCAAGCTTCAGTGGCGTGCTTCCATTTCTGTCTTCCATTTCTAATTCAACTCCATCCTGTGGCATTAATGAAGCACAGTTCCAGTAAGTTCTACAATGTATTTCCAGAAAGGAAAATGATATCTGAATACAGAAAGATCAAATCGCTTTTAACTCTAGGTTTCAGTCTTATACATCTGGGATAAAAGTTTGTAAAACATTAAAAAAAATAAAAAAATAAAAGAAATGTGGTTTAAGAACTATTCAGTAATTCTTTTTATCAAGATATGTAGCTACTACTGTAGCTTGCATTGGCTACTTCATATGTGCAAAGCAGCTAGTAGCTGTTAATAATAGCCACTAACCTACAATCATTACTAAACTGCAGAGTGACTTAATAATTCTAAGTTATTTCTTATAAAATGTGCAAGTAGGGTCCATTCCAGTTCAACTTCATTTTTTCCTCAGACTAACTTGTTCTACTGCTAGCCTGAGCCTGTCCAGACAACCCACATGTAAGTACAAAAGATGTCCTGTAGTCTGGGTAACAAGCTTCCTGAACTAGTGGCCTTGATGGAAGAGGGACAACTGGATATTGTGGCAGTCACAGAAACATGGTTCACAGAGAGCCATGACTAGGTTGTCAACATACCAGGGTACACAATCTACAGGAGGGACAGGGAGGGTAAAAGTAGGAGTTGAGTAGCTCTCTACATAAGGGAAGGGGTCAAAGCAATGGAACTAAACAGGGAGGAGAGGAGGCACTGTGGGTCACCTTGGAGATAGGAAATAGCACCACTATCCACACGGGGGTTGTACACAGACCCTGTCTCAGTGGGAGGAAATAGACAAGGAAATGACAGAAGGCATCCTTAGAATGGAAAAAAAAGGGGAGATATTGTTGGTGGGGGACCTGAATATGCCAGATGTTAACTGGAGCACATTTGCTGCAACCACATCCAAGAGCAGGGTCATTCTCAATGCCCTACAGGGGGCATGCCTCAAACAGCTAGTGTTAGAACTCACTCTGGAGGGAGCAATCTTAGACCTGGTACTCTCAAATGGGGACAGAGAGAGGATCTCAGATTTAGAAGTGGGTAGCCATCTGGGAACAAGTGACCACCAAACTGTGTGGTTCATGATAGAGTTGTATAGTCAAGCCATATAAAAGCATGGGTACTGGACCTTAGGAGGGCTGACTTTGGCAAAATGGGGCCGTGCCTAAGGAATGCATTAGCAAATGGGCAGGAAGGAGGGGTGGAGGAACAATGGGGAAAAATCAAAACTGCCATCATGGAGGCAACAAGACTTTGTGTGAAGCAAACAAACAAGACGAAGGAAAAAAACACTATGGTTCTCAAAAGAGGTGGCGGGGAAGGTTAGGGAGAAAAAAATATCATTCAGAAAGTATAAGGAATCACAGAAGGAGAAGGACAGAGAACTGTATCAGTTAAAGCAAAGGGAAGTGGGGAAGGAAGTCAGAATAGTAAAGGCCAAACCAAGGAAAAGATGGCCAACTCAGTTAAGAAGGAGGATAAAACATTTTATAGGTACATTAGGAAGCAAAGAAAGATCAAGAGAGGGATAGTGAGGCTTAATGAAGGGGAGAGGGGTGGGCAGAGGGTGACAGTGAAAAGGCAGAGATACTGAATGAATACTTTTACTTAGTATTCACAAAAGAAGAGGAGGAAGAGGAGGTACCTAAACCAAACAACAGAAGCACTCTGGATAGGGGGTTGATACCAGTCTATTCACAGAAGAAAGTGTCCTGCAAGAACTCGTAAAACTGAGATGGACAAAGCAATGGGGCCTGATGGGATTCACCTCAGAATTCTTAAAGAACTACAGGGAGAACTAGTGACACCACTGACTACCCTTTCTAACAAATCATGGGAGGATGGTGATGTACCTGAGGACTGGAGGAGGGCAGATGTGATTCTCATTCACAAAAGTGGGGGCAAGACAGAGACAGGAAACTACAGACTTGTTAGTTTGACCTTAGTGGTAGGGAACATGATGGAATCACTTCTGAAAGAAAGAACTGATGAGTACCTGGATGCCAGAGGGACACAGGACCCAAGGCAGCATGGATTCACAGCAGGATGGTCATGTCAGATGAATCTAATAGATTTCTTTGACTGGGTGACCAAAGTAGTAGACCAGGGAGGGGCAGTGGATATGGCCTACCTAGACTTTAGCAAGGCATTTGACACAGTCCCACACAAAAGATTAATAAACAAGTTAGCTAGCCTGGGAGTGGGTCCTAGGGTTGTGGTCTGGGTAAAAAACTGGCTGGACAACAGGATGCAGAGGGTAATAGTAAAGGGAGTCCACTCTGAAGAAAGGGGGGTTACTAGCGGGGTACCACAGGGTTCAGTACTAGGACTGGTCCTCTTTAATGTCTGTATAAGTGACATTGCGGTGGGGCTGGAAGGAAAAGTATGCCTCTCTGCAGACGACACAAAGATCTGCAACTGGGATGATACACAAGGAGGGGGTGGAAAAGATGAGAAAGGACTTGGCAAGGTTGGAGAAATGGTCAAATGTATAGTAGCTTAGATTCAGTGCAAAGAAGTGCAAAGTAATGCACCTGGGAAACAAAAACCCAGGGAAGATTACACAATGGGGGCACTAACAACAACAAAATGGAAAGGGACCTGGGGTAGTCATATCAGATGACATAATGGTAGGCAAACAATGTGAGAAGGCAGTAAGGAGGGCTGGGGAACTGGGATGCATAGGAGAGGCATCACCAGTAGAAAACAAGAAGCTGTTATCCTCTGTACAGGCAGTTGTTGAAACCTAATCTGGAGTACTGTGTGCAGTTCTGGAGACCCCATCTCTGCAAGGACATAGACAGGATGGAGGCAGTCCGGAGGAGGGCAACTAGAATGGTGCAGGGTCTGTACCAGAAACCATAAGAAGAGAAACTAAAGGAACTTAATATGTATACCCATGAGGAAAGGATGGAGAGGAGGGACATGATAGAAACATTCAAGTACCTCAAGGGAATCAACAGAGTCCAAAAGGGGAGCATCTTTCAGAAAAGAAATGTGCAAGAACAAGGAGGCACAATTTGAAGATTGAGGGGATGGCTCAGTGGCAATGTGAAGAAGTATTTTTCACAGAGGGTGGTGGACTCATGGAATGGCCTTCCTGAGGAGGTAGTGGAGTCAAAAATAGTGGGGAATTCAAGAATGCATGGGACAGACATAAGGCAATTCTAGTGAGGGTAGGAGGAAGTAGGCTATTGGTTAACTAGGATCTGCAGCTTATCCAATAGGTAGGGAAATGGGCACACTGGTTGGGTCAAGGGTCCTTATCTGCCGTCAAATAATCAAAAAAAAGAAAAACAATCCAAAAGCAAAACCAAAACACCAAAATACAGCCAAGCTAGAAAAAAAAAATGCTCCAATACTCTCTGTAACCCCACCAAAAACAATTCAAAACAAACAATGGCAACATAAAAGCAAGATAGAAAGAATACAAAAAAATACCAATTTACCATCTAATACTTTAGAAATCTATAAGCAAACACTACTAATAACCACAAAAAACTTTGTATAAAATCTACCACTTCAAAAACAAAAGTAGCCTGCCCTTACCCCACCCTAAACACACGCACAACAACGCAAAACTATAAAAAATAACTTCAAACAACTAATGCCTACTATTCCATTCAAAAACTTTAGAAATAGAAAGACAAATATAAGTAGCAGTACACCAAGAAATTTCTCACACTTACAAACAAAATTACTACTGTAACTTCCACTATGCAAAACAACCTAAACAAGAAATTAATATTTAATGAAAAACACATCAAAAACCCAGTACCAATAACTTCAAGTCCATTATCACTACTGAAATCTAGATCTCCCCAGGAGCTGCATCTTAAAATAAACTTTGCTTCTCTACAATAACAATCCCTAAAAACAAGAAAAGGTAGAATATCAGTAAAACATAATAACAATAATTTATAACAACAAAAAAAGAGAAAAAACACACAAAATCTATATCACAAATAATGTCAACAACAAACTACAAATCCTAAATAAGCCCAATACCAGCAATGTAAAATAAATTTATCAATCAAATCCTTTATATTATCCCAAATTCTTTATTTCCCCAAGCAAAAAACAAAAGTAAACAACACACTAAATAAGCCCCAAGACACATTTCTAACACAACATCCTTACCTATCTAAAACAAAACACAAAACATATACCACCAATTTAAATATAAAATTCCAAAAGTAATCCAAAATTTCTAAAACCTTTGACATACATTTTAGAAACAAAAACAAAAATGTCACAAGCAGAAGTGAAAATAAAATAAAAACAACAGCACTGTACACATATGCAGCTCATAAAGACAATCACAAGTAAAAATGGCAGAACACATCCAACATACCACACAAAAAATACACTTTAATACAATATTACTTTATTTAAAAACATTGACAACAACAAAAGTAGCAATAATCACCAAAATCCGACAAAACCATTGAAAGCTCCTCTCAGGATGGTTAGAGAGGATAAGATCAATCCGCTACTGGTGCCCATCCTGTAATTGACTCTGGTGGATGAGGGCATGACCTGTGATAAATGCAGCAGCAGCAACCCTATGTGGAGAAGCTGCAGGGGCCAACCAGTTGATATTAAAGTTACCTAGTAAGATCACGTCGGACCAGTTGGACAGTTTAAAGACACAGTCAAGAATGGAGTTGAAACTGAGTTTAATGTTATGAGGTGGGATATATATATGGACACAACCATGAGAGATGTGCCTTTATTCCCAATTAAAATTGTGATTGTTAGGGCCTGGGCTGCGTTACTTGAGATTTGGGTAGGGAGCGCGTGACCTTGAAGAGAATCTAGCAGATAAATGGCGCAACCCCCACTCCCCTTTTCCCCAACCTAGCTTCCCTAAATAGCGTGTAGCCATTCAGGGTGATGGCGGAGTCAGGTATTTTGGGGGAGAGCCACGTTTTAACCACAGCAAGGACATTGGGCTTGTGCTGAACTGCCTAGACTTGAAGAAGGTCACGTTTCTGCAGCAGGCTGCAGATGTTTAATGAGGCAAGCTTGAGTCCACTCAAATAGTGGGTGGAAGGGTGAAGGAGTGAGCTGGGACCCGAGTTAAGATATATATTGTTGGAGAGGAGTAGTAGTAGTAAGGCGTGCCGATATAGTACTGTACATGTTTATGCAGCATGGGATTACATAGCGGCTGCTTGTGTGAGGGCTTAGTAACAGTGGTGGGTATTCGGGTCTGCGACCGACATCTTTTGTCTGAACTAATCACCGAACTTAAACCCTGGTTTCCATAGTTTGATAGATCCTTGACGAGGGGAGTCGAGAACCCCAAAATTTAAGTTGAGAAAACCTTTGAAAACAACTATCACCAATGGCACAACATCCAAAGTGGGAGCTGCTAAGGAGGTGACCTGTTCTTTCAGCGGAAAGAAACATCTAACATCACAGGAAGAAGTACGGGATATACTGCACGGGTGGTGGGGGGAGCTAAGCTTAAAGACGTCTGACGGAAAGCCTGTTCCAGTGGAACTGACAGAGTGTGGATAGTGAACTGTACCCAAGTCCCTAGAATAGATGTTTCACACAAAACAATGCCCCTTGTACCCATTTCATTTCTTTAGGCCTATTGTTCACCACTCTAGATACTTCACCCAATATGAAAAATTCAAGACACCTCTGGCAGCGGTGTGTGAAGAACTTCATGACATATTAAACAGACTTTCCACTATTTAAGCACAGTGTCATAATAACATGTTCCATATCTGCCTGTGGGGTTACACACCTCCAACAGCAGCTATGTAAAATGCTTCATACAGCACAAGGTTGCAGGAGTCCTATATCACCTATGTAATATTTTTATTAGATAAACATGCCTTGGACCTCTTGGTAGCTTTTAAATGCTGACTACCAACAGCATTTCCATGCAGAGAGCTGAAATGGCAATTCAAATCTTCCTCCCATTTAAGGTTAAAGGTCATTAGGCCATAACAACTTATTTCCAATGAGACTGGACACCCTTGAAATCCCCTCCCCACAAACAGCATGCACATCAGCGCTTCTCATGCCGGTGCCTGATGTACTATACAGTATATCCCAATGCCACTGTTTGTTTCTGACCTTCCATAACTGGAGTTACCTCCAATATTGAGTTTGGTTCAGTACCCACCAGAGCTTTTTTGTGTATATAAACATTTTATTAGTTTTCAAATATCAAACAACAAATACAAGCATTAGAAATCTGTAACCAATGCAAAATATTTGGGTAACACTGCAAATAACGAACATAGACATAACATACTAATATGAACAGTTTACAAGTACATGATTAGACCCCCAAAAAATAGAATACCCAGTATGACAACTAAACAAGGCAGTACAGACTAAGAAGAGCAGAAAAAAGGAAATTTAAGGTAAACTAAAAGTACAGAAATGCAAATATGGTTAATAACAGAATGAAAGAAGAAGACACCACCTTTCACAAAACCTACCATATGAGGTCAAAAACATCAGGCCAGCAAATATAAGCAATATATGTTCAAATAATAACTTATACTGTAACTACAATCACAATTATCTAGTCACCCCAATATATTTTAGCCAAGGATCCCAAGCCAGGTGAAAAGCAGAAGTTCTTCTTCTCCAGTGAAGTACCTGTAAATAAGAGGCTGATCTAGAGACCACTTGTGAACACTGGGTAAACTTTGGGATTGTAGAGGTATGCCACTGAATGAGAAGGAGTCTCTTAGCTTCAATAGTTGCCACAAAATTTAATTCTTTAAATTGTAAAGCTTCAATATCTAATAACAAGGAGTCCCTTAGAATCCATAATTAAGGGGAGTGAGATAGTTGTAAGCTGATAACACATTCTATAGTTGCAATAATCTCTCTCCACCACTCCTCCACTAAAGAGCATCCTCACAAAATGTGGCATAAAGCACCAGGTGCCTGATTCCAAGTCGGTGAACTCCGGCGCAAGCTGAGTTATGCCAATCCCCATGGCATAACTCGTGACTTGCGCCATGCGTTATGCCGTTCCCTATTCCAAAAGGCGCCTTGCGCTATGCCAGCTGTGGGCTATGCCAACCGTGAGACACACCACCCACTATAACCGCAACATGCAATGACATGAGACAGGGTGGATTCACGGCAGCAACTGCGCCCTGTTCCAGAAGCTGGGCGGCCGAATCCCAATACTGGAATTCCAGGAGCCGTGACTAACGGAGCTAACTTAGAACATCTTGAGATGCTCTAAGGGCATCCACCGTGCCATCAGAAGATGCCCACTCCGCAGCGCCACGGCAAAGGTTCCGCTGTGCTCCCTGTGCCCCCATGAACATGAGCATGCCCCCCATCCCCCGAATGTCGAGGGGGCCCCCAGTGGTCCATTCTCCACTGTGCTCCTCCGAAATCCTGTGCCACCTGTCCAGCCTCTCATGACGCCTGGTGCATGTCATTATGTTCTGGGGGTCTCCGGGAGGAGACAGTCTGCAGTGGGCTGTGACTTGCGACATGCGAGGCTATTACACCATGCCAGTGGCATTAGCCTACGCATGTCACAAGTCACACGTCATAAGTGCTGGAACACTGCCACTCTTAGAATATGGCACAGGGTCCCCGGCATAGCGGTGAATGTTGCAACTTGCATACACCTGCAAGTTGCGACATTCGTCCTGGAATTGGCCCATAGGCTCCTCCTTACATCTCCAATACACACTGGAAGTGAGTATACCCATGTGGAATAATCTTGTAGGCGTCCTGTACCACTGACCCAGAACTTTCTTTTGTATGAGCTGTGCTTAGGGATCAAAAAGGGCCGTGCGAGCACCAACCCAGCACCTGCTCCAAACGTCCACATCCATTGGCTCCTGACATTCATCTACCTACTGCAACTGGTATAGATCCCAGTCCAGGGTATATCTCTTCTGAAGGTGTTTATAGATCTTATTTGTATGACCCTTTGATAATGAGAACCATTTCCGAAGCTGGAGAGTTAAATCTGTCTGCACAATCTTATCTCCCAGTAAAAACCTAGGTGTCAGAACATGCCTCAACTGTAAAAACCACCCAGAATCTTGATTGGGGAACCCATAGTCTCCATGCAACTGGGAAAAGGTTTTAAGAACATCTGTCTGTTGGTCCAACAGACCCCCCCACTAGAAAAAAGCCTTTGGAGGCCCAAGAGGCCCCCAAAAATGTAGAACCCCCATTTGAAATTGTGGATTATTCCACAGTGGTTCATAAGGGCCTAGACATGACTCAGTCCAGTGTAGAAGCTTAACCACTCTCCTCCAGACTTGCCTAGCATACTTCATTGGAGCAGTAGAAAAAATAGTCGGTGATAGAGAATCTCGTAGGAAATTAGGCAAATAAAGATTCCCAGCAATGGCCTAATCAATTTCAACCCATAAAGGAGAAGCCTTCTTATTTGGATGGAGCCACTGGAGACATTGTTTGAAGCCGTTCGTTATATGATAAGCCCAAGGCCAGGGCATGTTCCATCCACCCTTCGTAACTGGGGCCCTTAATATCTCCCTTATAAAGCAAGGGTTTTTACCATTCCAAATAAAGTTTGGAAATAATTTATCTACTTTATACCTCATTTTAGAGGACTTTGGCATTGTTAAATTGCTCAGATAATAAAATAATTTAGGAAAAGCCATCAACTTAAGAGCAGCTATCTTCCCTGAAAGGGATAAATCTAATTTAGCCCAAAGGTTCATATCCAAAGTTAGGCCGTCCAACAGATCTTGAAAATTCTTCTCACATGTAACTTGCAAGCTAGATAAAATAAACATACCTAAATATTTGATTCCATTAGGGGCCCATTTCAAAGTTTGCGGGTACATAGTCACCCAAGAAGGATCCGCTTTACGTAGGGAAAGGATTTCTGTCTTAGACCAATTTACTTTCACGCCAGATATGGCAGTAAAAGAGTCAAGAACCCTCCAAACCAATGGGGGAGAAGACTCAACCCTAGGAAGTGTCAAAAGTAGGTCGTCAGAAAATAAAAGGGTGAAAAATTAACGACCTCCCATATTTATACCATAGATCTCCGGATGTTGCCGTAGAGCAGCATTAAGTGGTTCCATGACAAACAGAAATAATAACAGATTCAATTGGCAGCCCTGCCTTGTATCTCAGAATAACGGGAGGGAGTCTGAAAGGACACTGTTAACTAATACTCTAGCCTTGAAAGAGGAATATAAACATCAAACCCATTTTTAAAAACTAGGGCCCGCACCAAAGGCTGAGAGAGTATAAAATAGATACTGCCATTCAATAGAATTGAATAGAACATAGAACATAGACTTTAATTGGAAGGTTTAGCCTGTTGTTCGGTGGGGAAATAGCTCCTCCCCATGTCCCTTGATAAACATGAAGCCGCCTCCCGCTCTGCTTGACGTTTCAGCAGCACTTGCATAGTATGGCTGGCTGTTCCCCCCATCTCCCTGTTTTTTCTCCTCCTCTGCTGTCCCTCCCTGCATTTCCCCTTTGTTGCACTGCTGTGTTCACCTCCCCACCCTGGCCCCCTGTCTATTGCCTTCTTCTCCTTGTTTCTTTTTGGAGTTTTTGTTTTTCTCTCTCTCCTTGTTTTGCTGCCATGATGCCACCACGTGCCCACCGATATGCTATAATTTCCGTGTGCTTCTCCCCAGACATGCTGGTGCCTCATTCCTGACTCCCGTTGTTCCTAAGGACAGACCATATCTGGAGCAGTGGTGAGCTTCACTTTGTCCCCCTGCCTCAGACAACATTTTTCTGGCCTGAGCATTCCCCTGGAAGTCCCCAACCAAACGCAAAACTCCCATACCTACTTCTGATTCCTCAGTGGCTCTGACCCAATACACTGCAGTCCTAGTCCATGCAGGACAATGTTCCTCCCAGGAACAGCGCTGGATTCACTTTTCACTATTTTTTTTTTTTTTGCAACACCATACGGCGCTCATTACCTTTCCGTCTACCACACTCCTGAACTTGTATTACCTAGTAGGCCCCTTCCTCATACATTGCTTGATTCCGTTCCTTACACAGCTTCGTTGAACTCATTGAATATCTTTTCAGCATCAAATGCAGCAGACGCCAACACAGTGAATGTACCGTACCTGCACTTCCAGGTCAGAGAACTGCCAGCAGCGGTTGTGCCGACCGCTTCTTCTTTGACTAAAGCTTGCCAAAGGGACATTTTCTGGCTATGAGTGCTTCCTCTCTGGGCTTGTTTGAAAGTTTGTTTGGCTGTACCTGTTCCCGATTATTTGCCTCAATTTTACTGCACTTGGTGAAGTTTATTATTTTCCCAAGTGGAGCTCTCCTTTCCCAGTGCTCAGTATCTCGATTTCAGCTGCCAATATCCAAAATCCCCAGCAAATCTGAGTTCCTCGATAATCCTGTCCTTACTTTACTTTATTTGTGTTCACAACTGTAAGTCCGCTTGAGGCACAGCATGTTAATCCTGATTCCATAGTTAATTAATTTTTACTGGAGACACCAAAAGAACACCCTTATACATGCCCCTGTCTATGTTTTCAAGCCTGATGCCTTTCTACCTCATTTCCTTCAAGGGACTCTCTCCATGGACTATGCCTACTACTGCAATTATTTCACCACTACTCACTACCATGGCTGTCTTTTCCATTGCTTCCTTGCTACTCAAGTTACTGCTTCCTTGCAGCACAGTGCACCGTTTGTTGTTTAGGAACACTTACTGTGTCGTTGTTTTATTACAGTTCAGCCAGACCTTGTTAAGCTTGGTACAGTTGTGAGTAATGTGTATTTTTCCAGGAATCTGTCTAACCTATTCCTAGCTTCAAGTTACTACTCTCCAGGACCATATGACCAGACTTTCACTATGTAGTCCATGTTCCTTACTTTCACCAGCTCTGCATACATGGATATTCTTTGGTCATACCTGACTTTGTGGGTCCCCTTCCCATACTGCCTTGCCCCAAGGGGGCCCTTCTCATATCGCAACTGCTTCTACTCCCGCATTCATCCTCTGGAATGTCCCCCTCCTTTCCTCGGTCCATATATTATTGGCAACGAAGAAGGCATTTCCTTAAGGCTTGATCTCACTATATGAATTGCAGATGGTTCCTCGAATCTCGCAACTTTCCACAGCGAAACAGAACCATGTGGGGTCTCATCTTCCCAATCTTGTACTGCTCGTGATATGGTGATGGCAGACCATGTGGGGTCCTGCCATCTCTACTGCACACTACTTGATGGAAGAAAACACATTACTCAGATACGGCAATGGCGTATCACGTGGGGTCCCGCCCTCCCTATAAGGCACTATTGCTTACCATGGTGAAGGTGAACCACGTGGGTCTTGCCTTCCCATTTATGCTCTATTCAAGTGATACAGCGATAGCAGAGCACGTGGGGTCCTACTGTCCCTATCCTGCACTACTCCATGAGGCAAGGGGTCCCGCCTTTCATTTCCTGCATAATTTTGCTATGCGATGAGGGACCATGGAGGGGCCTGCCTTCCCACTCACCATCTACTCCAAGGGATTCAACTTATTGCTCCATCAAGTCCCCATACTCATATTGCTGGACACTGAGTTATCCTCCTTCCTAGAGAACAACACGATGGTGGACCCGTGGAGTCCCACCATCTCAGCACCTTTGTTGGACCCTCCTTCCTCGATCTGAATCATATTGCCAGTGTCTGCAGAACTTTCACCCCTCATCTCAGAATCATCATTCTCTGACATTCGTGAACCCCATGGGGTCTCACCATCCCTCCAGTTGTATTCCCCTCAACAGGAGGCTATCCTCTACTACAAAATGAATTCTTCTCACACTATGGCAGACCCTCATCGGGGTCTCGCCTCCCAGTAATGACCACCTGAGGCTTCAGTCGCTCACACATGACTACTTCAATCATCAGGACTCCATGGGAATATCATTCCCTAGCTAGCCTACCTCTGAGCCTACTATCATCATCAGGTTAATGTCTAACATTTCCATGGTGATGGCGAACCATGTGGGGTCTCACCATTCCATTTATGCATGCCCACGATGGGCCTTATCTGGCACTTTTCTCTTTTCATTCGGCCTCAGTGACTCTTGTCCTCTATGTCTTGCTTTATTCCGTACTGCTGCAATGGCAGATCTCGTGGACTCCCGCCATTCCTACAGTACAAGGCTATCGCCTTCCTATCCTCTGATTAAGCTCATAATACAAAGAAGGTGAACCTGCTGCAGGTTCTAGTCATTCCAACAAACAGTCCCACTATGCAGCCCTATCTAGTATCAAAGGCCGTGCTATGAATCTACAGCAGTCATCTATCTCAGACTTGGATTAACCATTGTCTCAGCATCTGGTCATACTTCCAGTTGGATATTACATCTGCTCGAGCCTTCATCTGCAACATCGACTCCTTGCTCATCTCGACCATGGACTGGATTCCCCACCAGCTACACCAGACCATACTCCTGGACATAACTATTCTTAAACCTAGTGCATTTAGGATTATTCTCCTCTTAGTATGCCCACAGGATGGGCAGGTCAGTAGCCATGGGTCCTCTGAGGTTTCCCCCGAAGGGGGTTTTCCTCTCCTGCATGCTATGGACCACACTCTCCAGAGTTGGAGGAGGTAGTCAATTTTGCTACTTCTTTTGCCTACCTTTAACCTTTTTGAGGATTATTCTCCTCTTAGTATGCCCAGAGGATGGGCAGGTCAGTGGCCATGGCTCCTCTGAGGTTTCCCCCGAAGAGGGTTTTCCTCTTCTGCATGCTATGGACCACACTCTCCAGAGTTGGAGGAGGTAGTCAATTTTGCTACTTCCCTTTGGGCCTTAAGTCTACACCTACCCACTATTCTACCCAGGGTGGGATGCGAAGAAGCAAAAAAACTCACGTTCTAAACACCAAGCATATACCAGTCAGCTCAAAAGTATACACAAGCACTAAGCTATTTGCCACACATTGAATTGGAAGGCTTTAGCGTGTTGTTCATTGGGGGGGGGGGGATAGCTCTTCCCCCATTCTCTTCATAAACAGTAGGCTGCCTTCTGCTCTGCTTCGAGCATTTCAGTGGTGCCCTCTATCCTCCCCGCATCCTCCTCCTCCTCCTTCTCCTGCACTCCTGTCTCACCCTCTCCGCTGGGCCTTAAGTCTACACCTACCCACTATTCTACGCAGGGTGGGATGCGGAGAAGTGCCAAAGCTCATGTTCTAAACACCAAGCATATACTAGTCAGCTCATAAGTATACACAAGCACTAAACTATCTGACACATATTGAACGGCAGATAAGGACTGCTTGGCCCACCCAGTCTGCTCATTTTCCTACCTATTGGATAAGCTGCAGATCCTAGTTAACCAACAGCCTACTTCTTTGTACCCCCACCAGAATTTCCTTATGTCTGTCCCATGCATTCTTGAATTCCCCTACTGTTTTTGATCCCATGACCTCTTCAGAAAGGCTGTTCTACGCATCCACCACCCTCCATGAAAAAAATACTTTCTCACATTGCCCCTGAGCCATCCCCCCTTTATCTTCAAATTGTGCCCCCTTGTTCTTGCGCATCTCTTTTTCTGAAAGATGCTACACTCTTGGACTTTGTTGATTCCCTTGAGGTACTTGAAAGTTTCTATCATGTCCCTCCTCTCCCTCCTTTCCTCGAGGCTATACATATTAAGCTCCTTTAGTCTCTCTTTGTATGGCTTCTGGTGCAAACTCTGCACCATTTTAGTTGCCCTCCTCTGGACTGCCCCCATTCTGTCTATGTCCTTGTGGAGATGGGGTCTCCAGAACTGCATGCAGTACTCCAGATGGGGTCTCACCAACTGTTTGTACAGAGGGATAACAACTTCCTGTTTTCTACTGGCAATGCCGCTCCCTATGCATCCCAGTATCCCCCTAGCCCTCCTTACTGCCCTCTCACATTGCTTGCCTACCTTTAGGTTATCTGATATGACTACGCCCAGGTCTCTTTCCATTTTTGTTGTTGTTGTATCCCCCCCCCCCCATTGTGTACTCTTCCAGGGGCATCATGCAGACTGAAATTTTGGAGGGGCACAAAATCTAAAGCTCTCTAGGGGGGTCCGGGGGCACGTCCCTATGGGAGAATTTTGAAAAATTGAAGTAAAATGGTGCATTTTGGTGACTTTGAGCAGATCAGTAAGCTTCTCCCAACAAGCTAAATGACATACTGTAATAATGCTCAAATATGGAGTGGGGAGTGTCTATGCAAAGTAAAAGAATAACAATCCATTCAATAGCACACCACTTCCTGCAGGCTCTCCAAACAGAGCAAGCATAATAAAGACCATAATAAATATTGTAGTAGAATTAGTACTGCCTTGGGGTGATAAATCATAACCCACTACAAGTTCAAGTCTGTTCAAGAGCAAACAGTATCATGCAGGCTGAGTCTGTCACAGTAGAACAAGCCTAATAAAAATAAAGGAGTACCTTATTGACATGAACCCCTGGAATGAACACTGCTCAGAATGCATCAGGAAAATATAGGACACACAGCTTAGTAACCAACTTGTTTAGCTGATCCGTGACTTGAGTCAGCACAGCAACTACCTCTGGTAGGTAGGCTCCCTCACCATGTCACAACAACAACAATACTGGACCGGGAATGTTAAACCGTATAACCAATACAGCCCAAAAGTGACTTTACAGTCCCACTGTTCCCGACCTCCCATGCTACCATCCCATTGGTGCTCATGCACCTAGCAGTGAGGGATTATGTGAGACTATGATACTGCCTACAGTTTAACTCTGACTAATGTGGATGCATCCCCAGCTATAGGAGCAGCTGGATGCTAGGGGACATAGACCTACACCAGGAGGGAGAAAAGTGATTTTTGGGGGAGGGAGGCAATGACAACATTCATCAACCTCTATGGAAAAAGAAAGGTCCAGTTTACAGCACACTTAAGAGTGTATTGACATGCTGGGCTGTTCAGTTGGGCTTGTGTGGTGCCTAAATGATACAGCAACTAAGAGAGAGAACTTTTCATTCCAGTATTTCCTCAGTTAAAAACAGCATAATCCAGTAACTCCCTGGTAGTGGTACTGCTACTTCCAGTATATCAGCAGCTCTGCAAAGTGTGTATCTACCAGGGAAGAACAAGGCCGTTATTGATCCACTGGGCAGGCAACCGATTAAACCAAACAACCGTCCTCTTGGGCTGGAACTCCAAATCACAGGAAGAATGCCCTATCCAAATAGGATTAAAATGGGGAAATTAACAAGCCAGGCAGTCTGACAGTCAGATAATCAAAATGAAATCACAATGTCACATTATACCTTGACTTGTCTCCTTGACTGTCTGCAGGTGCCATTCCCTGATGCTGATCACTTGGCTCATTTGCTGAAAATAATGCTGCCTTATGCTGTTTTTTTTAATTTTTTATATTTCCCCCAGCTGTGAACTGAAGAGAGACAACAAACTCAACTTTCGGCACCACTCAATCCAGTCTGCCCCAACCCAGCTGGCAGCACTCTCCATCTCCCCTTAAAACTCCAACTGGCCACCATACCCCTTCTTGATGTTTTCTTCCCAGGAAAGGAGGTTCAAAGTTGTTTTATTTTTACTACGGAAGTGAGTTGCCATTGCAACGCGCAAACCATGAGTTATTTTTCTAACCTCAGTCTTTCTGCCTCAAACTCAAAGTGCAGATGGTGCGGAAAGAAAATGCAGTTTACCGCACAGAGCGTCATCTACACTGAGTCACTTTCCGATTGGCAGCTGATGCGTTTTCCAGCCAGACTGACAACACAAACTGAGAGCGAAAGTGATTGGTAGAATCTATGCTGATTGTCAGCATGGACTACCATTCATAACTTACACACTGCTGAGCAACTCAGCAAGTGTACTTTTATTTAAAAGTCCGGTCAGTGATAGTAGGACTTTGATTATTGCTCAGATCAGATTCGGACCCCCACCCTCCACCAGCGATTGTAAAAGTAGTGACAGTTTTCTGCCTTGTGTTTTCCGTAAATATAATTAAAAATTTTTTTTTTCAAGAAAGATCAGCAATTGGGGGCACATGCCCCCTCGGGCCCTATGGGCATGACGCCACTGTACTCTTCCCTCTTCCCCTGGGTTTTTGTTTCCCAGGTGCATTACTTTGTACTTTTTTGGATTGAATCTAAGCTGGCAAAGCTGCCATATGTTTGACCATTCCTCCAACCTTGCCAAGTCCCTTCTCATCCTTTCCACCCCTTTGTATATCAACCCTGTTGCAGATCTTTGTGTTGTCTGCAAAGAGGCATACTTTTCCTTCCAGTCCCTACACAATGTCACTAATAAACACATTAAAAAGGACCAGTCCTAGTACTGAACTCTGCGGTATCCCATTAATAACCCCCCTTTCTTCGGAGAGGACTTCGTTTACTATTACCCTCTGTGTTCTGTTGTCAAGACAATTTTTTACCCAGGCTACCACCCTGGAATACCTCCTTGGCATCGACTGCAATCAAAGCAATTGAATCAGGTCCCTAAGAAGCAATCTGTATTAAATTTAACACAGCCTGAATGTTATCACTGCTCTGCTGACCCTTCATAAACCCCGCTTGTGATTTATGGATAACTAGAGGAAGAACCTGCTCTAGCGGTGAGCCAAAATTTTAGCTAAAATTTTACAATCAACATTAAGTAAAGAAAAAGGCCTAAAGTTAGGCAAAACCGTAGGGTCTTTATTGGGCTTCGCAGGACCGTGATATAATCTTCTTGCATAGAAGGGGTAAAGAGCCAGCTTCTGACATGGCCATATAAAGTTTATGTTGCCACGGGACAAGAGAGGTTCAAAGGCTTGGTAGAAATCTGAACCCAGCCCGTCCAGACCTGGGTCTTTTCCAGAGGCCAAAGAACAGGTTGTGTATTGGATTCCTTGAAGTGTTATGTCCCGCCCAAGACTTGAACTATCTCTGGAGATAAATGAGGCAAATCCAGGAACATAAAAAGGACTCAAAACTGTCCATGGTGAAATCCCTGAAGATTTATAAAGGGTAGAATAATATCCCTGAAAAGACCAGCCATTTGTGCCAGGTCAGAGATCAGCTGATTATCCTTCAGCTTAAGGAATGGGACCAAGGCTTCCACAGACTTCTTTTAACCTAGAAGAGAATAACTTTCCTGCTTTGTTACTGGATTCCCAGTCACGACTGTTTCAGAAAGAACTTGGCTCTAAGGGCCTGTTGAGTATAAATTGCGATAAGTTTATATTTAAGGGAAGTAAGCTCAGCACCATGGGTATCCTGTGACAAGGGGGAAGTATAAATGATTTCCTCCAATGATTTGATGTTCTTTGCAAGATCAGATATTTCCTGCCTGCATTGCCTGTTAAGCCTAGACACATATAAAATGATTCAGTTCCGCTCCTAACGAAGGCCTTAAATGCCTCCCAGAGAGTAAACATCGAAACCTCAGGAGACTCACTGGATTCAAAGTAAAACTGCATTTTGTCCTGCATCCAGCACCAGAAGTCCTCCTGGCACAAAACTGCAGGGTTGAAACGCCACCTCAGAGACTTAGTAAATGTAGCCCTGGGACCCAGACCATGCTAACAGGCCGGAGCTTATTTTTTTTATCAATTTTAATAAAGGATTTGACCATAAAGGGGTGATTTTATCTGGCAGGGGGCCCAGTTAGTTATTAGTTGCCCACCATTCTCGCCTTTATAGTGGGATGATGCACTAGAAGGCACAGCCTAGGGATATACCAAGAATGTGTTAGGTCTCAAGTTTGCACAAAATCGATTCTATTTTGTAGCATATTTGTATCACTGCAGTGCAGCTGGTCATCTGCTGGGCAGAGCCACCATCTAGATTATTGCAAAGAGAATGCCAGAGGGTACCTTTTAAAACATGGGAAGCCAAAGACACATCCTGACCACTAGGCTCTCACCTTCATTAAGCTAAATCAACCATGTATTTTTAAACAAATAAAAGCCCTCTTTATACGGTGGAGAACACACTCCAGTGTCTGTGGTTATACTGGAAGAATGCACTTCTCAGATGGTTGTGGCACTCGGCTATGCCTCAAGCCTAACAACCAGTCCAGATGTTTATTATTCTCTTATAATTGCACATCCTGTCATGTATTCTCCCCTTCATGCAGTACCACTTCTCTTGCTCACATTCCAATGTTTTCTCTTGGCAAGATGATTTTCTCTCTACATGCTGTGTAATTGTATATGCAAGATGCAGCTGTGGAGCTCCATAAATAATGTATACATTATGCCTTCATATCAATGGAACCCTAACTATTGTACCTGTGTAACCAACTGTACATATGTAAGCCTAGTAATTTATATAAAATTTACTGCTGATACTGTTTTAAATGCTCGAGACCCTTTTGAAAATTAAGTGCTGCTCTAGATGAGGCTATCCACGGCTGAAAATTTCAAATAAATAAAATTAAAACTACAACAACTATGACACTGTATAATAAGTGCTACAGTGCGCATACACAGCACACAGAATCTTGTAACTTGTGTCCTGTGAGAACAGTTGTATACAGGAAGTCCTTGAAGTACTCCACTACTGCAGCATTAGCTGAGCAAGGCAGAACGAGTGCCAGAGTCATAGTAAGAAAGGGGAGCCTGAGGACAAACTTGTTGCCTGAGCTTTATTTAGCACACAAGCGCCGCAGAATGCCTTTGCCCTGCTGCTTCCGAGTCTCATTTTACCAAGGAGAGCCAAGTGGGCACTTTGTAATCAGCTTTTCATTCAGGATCTTTGCGTTCTAGCCACGGTCCGGACTTCAGCAAGACTGCACAGAGACAATTTGTTGTCTTGCGATAATATGAACTTCAAAAACCATAGCGTGCATAGCTTTGAATATAATTACAATTACTTCATATAGCCGAAAAGTAACATTTTCAACTACAAGTTAACTCACAAGTGCTTTGACTCAGTAACAGACCACTTGGTAAAAAACTACAACTGAAGATCTATTAAAGAGCAATGTGTTTCTCCCCACATGCAGTTGTTAAATATTATTCCCAAGACATCTGAGACCTTGGCAGACAAAAGGCTTCTTTGAATTTACTTAGGACTGTCATGATTATATTAGCTCTTTTACACAGCAGATTAAGGACTTTTCTTATAACACTTTGGGTCCCATCCTGCAAAAAGAAAACAACACAGATGTAAAATCCACAAAGCAGGTTAAGAAGTGTAGACGGTGCAGAAACTACACAGCTTGAAACTGCCCCACTGTGAGACACAGGGTCAGTGTACAGGGACAATGTGAAAAACCAGGAAAACAGAAATTCACATTTTGAGACTGGCACGTGCTCAGAGAGAGAATGGAGCAGTGATGAAAGGCTAGGACTATGTGTTTTCTCTATATAGTAGGGAGATTTGCATGCCCTCATACTTTATGACAGTGACAAAGATTCCGAGACACATTCAACATTTCAGAGAGTTTGTAAAAGGAAATGGTGGACTGGTCAACAACTAGAACACAAATTCATTTTTTTCTATAGAGTTTTTTTCTCCCCATCCATTTCTGTCAGTGATATACCCTGTCATCCTCCCCACTGTATCAGTCCACTGTGTGGACTAGGATCCAGTGTCAGCATGTACCAGGACCCAGTGGACATCCAGGGGCCCCAGGCCATTCTGTGGATGGACATGGGCATTTTTCCACTTTTCTGCCTTGGTTCCTCTCTCAGCCTTGGCATGGGTGTAGCCCACCGAGCACACTCGGCTGCACACAGCAACATCCTGTAGAGGGAAAAAGTCCCCTTGTCCCACCGTAGGGGTTCCTGAGGCACTGAAGCCCAATGCCATCCCTATCTGACTACAGCACCTGGCCTGCCTCCCTATGTGGCATCCTGAGATGGCTCCCGAGTATGGGTTGCCTGCATGGCAGGGGGTGCACTGGGCAATCAGGGTGGCCACAAATCGTTATCAATTTTTTTTACCTATCCCATCATGATCAGTTTCCACTTTAGACCCCTGAGACAGGCACAACCCCCCTCACCCCAGCCCCGATGACCACGACAAGGTTACAACTGAGGTACAGATGGAACAGCAGGCACAAAAACTATTAATCACTGTTGGGCCAGAGTTAAGGACTTAGTAGTTACTCAGGGGGTAGAAGTAAACTTACCTAGTAAATATATAGAGAAAAGGCATAGCCCTATTAAAATAATATTTAAAACAGGGAGCAAAGAGAGTGAATAGTGTAGACAAAGACCCCATATTGACAGAAGGTCTCTGGGAATGAGAAGGTGTTATGGGCAGACTAGATGGACCATCGGTCTATTTCTGCAATCATTGTCTATGTTTCTATGTCGCCATTGCTCGCTGAGCCTCATTAATTGTGCTCCGTTGCTTGCAAAATTCTTTAAAATGACCTGACTAGGAAACAGGTGTGGGTCAGTGTCTTGAAGATGTGCCTCTCAGAGGGATATGGACTTTTTCCACTGGGATGTTAGATCCTGCTTAAGTAGTCTCCCCATGGTGAGATCTGAACGGTCATTAATTATTTTATACCCAAGTCATTCATTGCATTAATTATATTCATGGACTTTCATTTTAATTAAAGGGACTCTGGATTTTACCAATGAAATTAACATTTTTTTATTTATTTGATTTACCAGGAAAGTAGACTAGGCCAAAATCCGTTTTCAGCCATGCCTGGGCATTATAGCCACATTTGGTTCTTGTTCTGAATTGTTGAGCCTGCTAACCCCATTAATTTGTAACTAGAAGCAGCTCCAAAGAAGTCTGAGCATCCAGAAAGGTCACCCTGGCTTGGAAGGTCAAAAGCAAAGTAGGTGGTCGATGTGCTTAATACCAGAAAATGAATTTGTCATCAAACTGCTAGACTGGGGAGGAGGTTACATTTGTAAATAGATGAGAGTTATATTTTGTAGCTTGCTTTGTCAGTGTCTGATTAATTGATTCCATACTGTCACCTGAGAAGAGAGCCACAACAACCTGTGCAAGGAAGCCGGTTCCAGGCTGGGCTCACAACAAAATACAGACAATGGTAGGTGAATGTATTTTAAATACCGATACATTTAAAGCAAGTGTAACCCCTAGGTGGTGCTATCCCAAGGGCTACTACCCCTGCTTGCTTGACTAAGCACATGTTGAGGGGCCTGGGTTCTGTGGATGGGTGCTCCATCCAGAGGTATGGTCTTGGGTATGTGAATTGCTGTTGGTATAGCCCTCTGGGATGCTATAACCCCTCCACCACCCCTCTAGTGGCCTCAACATATAGCAGAAACCCATCACATATGACATATGAACGCAGTATTAAACCCACACTAAGTGCAGTACCACCAGGGCTGGATCAGCTGCGAAAGCCCTGGAGACCCCCTGTAAGTGAGATCAGCAGTAAGACAGTTCAACAGCAATTCAATATCCTCCACGAAGGTACACTGTAGCCAGGTTAAATGCAGAAAGAAAAATCTGATTTATTTGGGAGAGTTGCACAAACAGGTCCCACCCAAGTGAAGTGGTCTCTTGGCTCCAGCAAGACTTCAATGCTATTCAGCTCTGGTTCCTCTCAAACCAGCTATTTCTCAACCCAAAGAAAACTGTCTCCTAACTTTTGGCTCGAGACAGAGACTCGCCCGACTCCTTCCACCCCAACTTTCCACACCATCGACAGGACCCTTTGGAGACCTGCACCTCTTTTAGATACCTCAGGGTCTGGCAACAGTACCTCGACTTCTCAGACCACATCAACGCAATTCACAATAAGCTGCTTCCCAAACACAACTAGCCTATACCAGAACCGTGGCTGCATCCCTCTACCAACCTGTAAAACAATCGTACAAAAAATGATCCTCCGTTATTTGATTATGCAGGTGTAGTATACAGCGCTGCTCCTAAGACCTCTTTAGCCAGACTCGACCCTCTTTCCACTCCTTCTGTCGCTTTGCACTGGACTGCCCTCCCACGACCTACTGTGACCTCTACAGGTCCCTAGATCTACCATCACTCCAGGATGGAGGCTGGTGCACTGCATAAGGTTCACAGCAAAATTCTGGACCCAGTCCCTACCCCCTACCTTGCAACAGCCTCATAGCTCAACGCATCCTCCATACTCCCTCCGTTACTCAGACTCCTGGCTTCTCGTGGTCCCTCACATGTCCTCCGCTAAACAACAAAATGCTTTCAAGTACCGTATGCCTAAAGCATGGAACTCCCTGCCTGGAGACATTAGACAATGTGGCAACCCCAGAAACTAAATTCCCTACTCAAATCATACTTCTCCTCCTCCTGCTCATGCACCCAGTCCTGTGTGCCGGCCCAATTTGTTTCAACTCTGCCCTTACCATGACCTGGTGCAAGTTAGTATATTCTGTTATTATTCTTGCTGCTGCTGCACTTAAGACTTCATGCAATGCATACAATACTAAGTCTTCCCATGTATTATAACTGCACAATGTCTGAACCTGTCATGATCTCTGTATTGCAAATAGTCTATATTCCTGTGACCTCTGTATTGCAATTTGTCTGTACTTCCTGTGATAGTACTTGCTATATTCCCCACCCCTCACCACGACGTGATCTGGAATCGAGCGTTGCATCACTCAGCATGCCTTCCTGGTAAAACTTTTAAATAAATAAATAAAAACTAGGTTCTGAGAGGGAGGCAGGAGGGAGGTCAGAATACAGCAAGACTCCATTAGAAGAAACAACATTACTATGGTGAGTAATTTTTCTTCAAAACAACATGAAGTCTTGCTGTATTCTGACCATATGCAGACTACCAATGCAGCCCCCAGGAGGGGAATCACAGAACCTTACTTTGGGAAGAGGCTCTGCAGTACTGCTGTGCCAAACCTAGCATCATTTCTGGTCTGAATGTCCTGGGAGTAATGCTTGGTACATGTGTGCACTGTTTTCCAGGTGGTTGCTTTACAGATTTCCACTAAAGGAATATCCTAGCAGCTGCCAGGAGGCAGCTGTACCCCTGGTCGAGTGAGCCCTCAGACCTGAGCGAGGCTCTTTCCTAGCTTCAATAGCAGAACTGAATAAGGAAACAATCCACCTGGCAATGTTTTTTTTTAGTAGCAGGTCTACCTTTTCCCACTTCTCCATAAGTGAGAAATAACTGAAGACAATCATTCCTATAGGCCTTAATATGCTCTATATAATAATTAAGAGCCCTTTTCATATCCAGACTATGCAATCTTCTTTCCCCAGAAGAAGAACGGTCAGTGAAAACACAGGCAGGGACAAAGATTGGTTCAGATGAAAATCTGAAACCATTTTAGGAAGAAATGTTCCATTTGTCCTAAGGACCACCTTATCCCTGCTGTGGAAGGAAATGAAGTCAAGTTCCACTTATAAAGCCTGCAATTCACTGATTCTCCTAGCAGAAGCGATAGCTACCAGGAACACAGTCTTCCAAGTCAAGTACTTAAGCTCAGCTGAGGACAAGGGTTCGAAGGGGGGTTGCATAAGTTGTGCAATACAAATATTCAAGTCCCAAGCGAAAGTATTCTCCCTGAATGGAGGGTTAATATGAGCTAGACCTTTGAAAAACTTACTAAAAACAGGATGAGATGCAAGGGAAGATCCTTTCCCTGCAGAAAGGAAGGCAGAGACAGCTGCTAGATGAACTTAAGGTAGCAGGCCTAAGGCCTAACCCATTAAGATGAACCAGATAATCCAGAGCTGTGGAAATACCTGCAGAATCTGGCTGTATATCTCTCTGAGAACACCAGATACTGAACCTTTTCCATTTAGAATTGTAAGTATTTCTGGTGGAAGGTTTCAGAAACCTTAAGGATATCCATTGCCCCTCCTTGAGAGAGGTGCAGACCTACATATTCTAACTCTTCAAGAGCCAAGCCTTGAATCTGAGAGACTGGAGATTGGGGTACCAGATCCTCCCGAGAGGAGATTAGGAGATTGTATCTCTTGGGGGAGAGACAGGGGATGTGACACTGCCAGAGATAGCAGCAAGGGATACCAAGGCTGTCTGGCCCAATCTGGAGCCACCAGAAACACTGTGCGGGGTTGAGATCTTATTTTGATCAGGACTCTGAACAATAGAGGCAAGGGAGGGAAGGCATAAAGAAACCTGCCCTTCCAGTCTAGAATAAGAGCATCCAGATGAACAGTCCCCAGGACTGGAAGTCTGCAGCAAAACAGAGGAAGTCTGTGACTGTCCGGGGCTGCAAAGAGATCTATCTCTGGAATGCCCCATCTGGTGAAGATGACTTGTAGGATGTGAGGGTGCAGGGACCATTTGTGATGTCCCTGGGAGATTCTACTCAGAGCATCTGCCAGTACATTGTCCTTTCCTGGGGGATGAATTGCTATCAGGGAAGTTTGAAGGGAATAGGCTAGAGACCACAGTTTCATGGCCTCTGTGCACAAGGCCATGGACAGAGTGCCTCCCCTACTTACTGATGTACCGCACCACACTGTGGTGTTGTCGTCTTTCCTGATCTGCACCACCTTGCCCCCGACGAATTCCAAGAAGACCGGGCCAGGAAAACTGCCCTGAGTTCTAGAAGATTGATATGAAGGACAGACTCTTGAGGGGTCCGGATCCCCTGAGCCGTGAGGGCTCCCAAATGGGCTTCCCAACCTAGGAGAGAAGCATCTGTAGCTAGGAAAACTGAGGGGACTTGAAAGAGAAATGGAACACCCTGTCTGAGGTTGTCCTTGTCCAGCCACCACTGGAGAGCTTGAATCTGAGTCACTGGAATCAATTTTATGAGAAAGTCTCTTTTCTGAGACCAAAAGGACCTTAGGTGGAACTGAATGTTCCTCATCTGAAATCTGGCTCCTTGCACCACTGCAGTGGAAGTTGCCATGTGGCCCAGGAGTTGAAGAAACTGCCTTTCAGTACGAGAAACCAGAGGTCGAAAAGATGAAGCAAGATCTGTGAGGGCCTTTACCCTTGCCAGAGGGAGGAAGGCTTTTGCCTGGATAGTATCCAACTCTATTTCTATGAAAGTAAGAAGTTGTACTGGTTCGAGAACAGACTTTCGGAGATTGAGGAGAAACCCCAGAGAACTAAGCAAGTCTTGAGTGAGTTGCAGAGCTGATTTGACCTGGTCAGAGGAATGACCTACAATTAGCCAGTCATCCAGATATGGGAAGATGGAAAATTCCCTGCCTTCTGAGAAAGGCAACTACTACTGCAAGGCACTTTGTGAACACCCTTGGGGCTGACGTTAGGCCGAAGGGCATGGCTCTGAACTGATAATGGCCTGAAGGCAACTTGAACCTGAGGTACTTTCTGTGGGAGCACCTGATAGGAATATGGAAATAGGTATCCTTAAGGTCCAGGGATACTAGCCAATCCCCTGGCCTTAGAAAGGGAAGAATCAATCCCGGAGTCACCATTTAGAATTTTGGTTTTGTGATGTGTTTGTTCAAATATCTTAGGTCTCGGATGGGTCGCCACTCCCCTGTCTTTTGTGGGGTAAGGAAGTACCTGGAGTAAAGGCCTTTGCCCCTGTGCCGAGTAGGAACTACCTCTATGGTTCTGAGAGCCAGAGAAGAAGAAACCTCTGCCTCTAGAGCAAGGGTCTCCGAGACGGATGCAGGTGGAAAGGACCTGGCACTCAGTTTTGGAAACCTAGGTTTGGAAAACTAGGTTTGCTGGCCAAGGCACCTAAGCTTCACCTGAGCTCTTTTCTTCTAGGTTGCTTGAAAGGACAGAGCAAAGAACCTTACCAAAGCAAGGATAAGGATTAAGGCTTCTTTTGGCTAGGCAGATTTACTGTGTGTTGTTATTTTTATTTTGTACTCACAGGGATTGTTACTGTTTGTTGCTAACATTTTATTGCTTTATTTTTCTCTGATTCAAATTGTTGTTGCTGGGTATACCTTCTGTTGCATTATTACAGGGTGTGCCTACAGGTGTGTGCTTACAGATTACTGCTGTAATCTTCTGATTCAAATGGTCTTTTGCAAGGTATATCTTCTGTTACAGCTATTTTTCTCTGTAGCAGAGTGTTTGTTACAGGGTACATCTTCTGTGAAATGATTACAGGTGGTGCTTTACAAGTTTTATAGTTTTATCTATCATTAGGATAAGCTTTCAGGGTTACTGCATTTTTGCTGGCTGACTGTTTCTGCTCTTACCGCCTTGTTCCTTTTGTACGTGGTTGTTTTTTTTGGCAGGGGAAGGGCCCAGCCACCCACACCCATCCCCAACCACCCCACATTACACTCCTTTTATAGGGTAGCACAGTCGTGACATTTCCTGTAGCAAAGCAGGAAGGGTCAGATCAGAGGGATATTCACACAGTGACCTTATTTACAGGGACACTAGTAATTTAACTTGTTATAACAAGTTATACAAAAACACACAAAGAAAACACAAAATCAAACTTTTGCTTTCATTTTCTTCCTTCTAATTACTCTGACCAGGTTATAAACCCAGCAACTTATCTGGAATGGATATCATTAACTGCAGGTACTGTGGAACACTTTTCATAAGGGCAGTTTTACTGGATTTAGGACACTGTCCTACATGCTGGGCCATTGGAGATCTTAGGCTCAGCTCCAAGCAGCATGGGCAGAGACTGAGCACCTCAAATTGCATATTCAAAAGGAAATATAAGAACCACCCGCCATTTCCCCAACATCCAACAGAAGCACCGTGACTGCAGAGGGTAGTTGGTCCAGGAGGTTGGCAGGTGGTTAGGGGGGTAAATTGGGTGCCCCATCACTCGGTGCTCTCCAACATATCACCTCCACAAACCATGTAAGAACTACAAACAGGTATCTGCCTCTATCTCCGAAATCAAACAAAGGGGCAGAGGACACTGCAGAGCAGGACACTGCAGCACAGGAGCTAGCACAACAAAACTCGCCCAAAACAGGAACCAAAACAAAAAAAGCAAAAAGGAAATCCCAAAACCTTCTGATCATAGGAGACTCCATGATTCGGGGAATTGATACATACCTCCAGCCAAGGGTAATGGTCAGATGTCTCCCAGGTACATCAGCGTGGAGAGACACTGACCGCATTGCTAAAATTGTTCAGGAAGCAGGAGAAAACATTGGCATCCTGTTGCACATAGGGACTAACAATCTACCAGTCGGTCAGTTATGGGGACCAAGAAACACCTGACCAGGCTGGGTGACAAACCATCATTCATTTCATCCGGCATCTCCTTCTTTGAGATCCTGCCAGTCTAGGAGAGGGGACAGATGGACTGAAGGTCAGAGAAGGGGAGATAGGGGAGCTAAACATGTGGCTCAAGGGCTGGTGCCAGGAAAAGGACACAAATTTGTAGAACTGGCAACAGTGGAGTGAAAGTTCTTTAAATTTGATGGACTGCATCTGACTAAGGAGGAGTCAGTGCACTGGGGCAGAAGTTTGACGTCTTTGCAAGAATATTTAAACTGCAAATGGGAGAGGGCAGCACCCATCGTCAAATGGGAAGAACACCCTCCCCTCAGCTATGTGGTCAAACAGGAGTTCAGCATGTTTGTAGTTCTTTTGCATCACCAAGTAAAGAAAAAGGTCTGGCTCCCCATATCACGTACTAGGGAAACGCTGGACCTTACCCAACAACTAACACACTGAAATCTGGCCAATGGAAAATCATGTACATAAATGCTCACAACAAGATCCCAGACCTGCAGGCAATAATGACAGAGGCTAAACTGGACATAGTAGCCGTTAGCGAGACATGGTTTACCAGTAACCACACTTGGGAGACTTCAGTACCTGGCTATGTACTGTTCAGAAGAGAACGAGGTGCAAAAAGGAGGGGTGGAGTGGTCCTTTATGTCAATGAAAATATCAAAACTACAGAAATTCAGAATACACATAAGAAGCCAGAACAACTGTGGGTCACCCTGGAAACAGGAAATGGGACAGCCATACGAACTGGGATTGTGTACAGGCCTCCAAACCAGGGGGAGAACACAGACACGTTACTGTTAGAAGATATACAAAACATGACAGCTAAAGGGGAGGTTCTGATAATGGGATACTTCAACATGCCAGATACAGATTAGTCAATACCACCAGGGACATCTGCCAGAACTAGACAAATGGTGGATTCCCTGCAAGGGGAGGGCCTCAAATAACTGGTACAACAACCCACAAGAGACAGGGCTATCCTAGATCTAGTACTGACTAACAGGGAAAGGATCACAGATCTCCAGGTAGAAGGTCACCTGGGTGCCAGTGACCATCACATGGTATGGTTCAATTTGGCCACTAGAACAAAATCATCCCATTCCAAGGCACAATATGGGACTTCAAAGGAGCTGACTTGATAAGATGGCCAACAGAGTTAGTTTAGCCCTGGCAAAAGAAATACAGGTGAGGGGTACAGGCAAAGTGGGCAAGCATTAAAGATGCAATACTTGAAGCAACATCCCATTGTGTTAGTGAGACAAGGAAGTGCAAAAAGAAGAAGGAAACCACTTTGGTTCTCAAACACAGTAGCAGAAAAGGTCAGAGTCAAAAGGATGGCCTTCAGGAAATATAAGGGAACACAACAGGATGAAGATAGGGAGGCGTACCAAACTTCCCTAAGGGAAGCAGGGAAGGTAGTAAGGCAGGCAAATGCCCAAACCTAGGAAACACTAGCACAAACAGTAAAAGAAGGTGATAAGACTTTCTATAGATACATTAATTAAAGGAGAAAGTCCAGAGAGGGTATTGCTAAGATCAAAGGGGATAAGGGGGGAGTGTGAGGAGGAAGACCATGTAAAAGCAACTATCTTAAATAGACACTTCTGCTCAGTATTTACTGAAGAGAAGGTAGGGCAGGGCCCATAGCTCAGCACCATGGACACAGGGGGGAGAGAGGTGTGCACTAGTCCCTTCACAAAAGAAAGGGTCCTACAAGAGCTCGATAAGCTCAGGGTGGACAAGGCAATGGGACCTGATGGCATACATCCCAGGATACTAAAGGAGCTAAGGGTGGGACTAGCAGAGCCATTATCAGAACTGTTTAGCGAGCCTCTGAGCACAGGAAAGGTCCCAGAAGACTGGAGAAGGGCTCATGTGATCCCGCTCCACAAGAGTGGTAGCAGGGAGGAGGCAGGGAACTACAGACCAGTCAGTCTTACCTCAGTAGTGGGTAAGATTATGGAGACACTCCTTAAGGAAAGGATAGTGCAACACCTGGAATCCATAGGAGCACAGGATCCAAGATAGCATGGGTTTACAAAAGGAAGGTCCTGTCAAACTAATCTCATTGATTTCTTTGACTGCGTAACCAGAGTGGTGGACCAAGGGGGAGCAGCTGATGTCGCCTACCTTGACTTCAGCAAAGCTTTCGATACCGTTCCACATAGAAGATTGAGTAATAAGATGGGTAGACTCGGGGTGGGTCAGATGTTGGTCAACTTGGTGGCAAACTGGTTGATGGGCAGAAAACAGAGAGTGGTGGTAAATGGTATGCAGTCAGAATAGATGCAAGTCACAAGTGGGGTACCTCAGGGATCAGTCCTGGGGCCAGTCTTCTTCAATATCTTCATCAGTGACATTGCAGATGGACTCGAGGGTAAGGTTTGTCTGTTTGCAGATGACACCAAGATCTGCAGCAGAGTAGATGATCCAGATGGGGTGGGCAAAATGAGAAGAGATCTGGATAAACTAGCAAAATGGTCGGAAGAGTGGCAACTGGGGTTTAACACAAAGAAGTGCAAGATCATGCACATAGGGAAGAGAAACCCTGAAGCCACCTATAGGCTGGGAGGGGAGTTGCTGGCAGTCACAAGGGAAGAAAGATTTGGGCGTCATCACAACCGATGACCTGAAATCATCCAAGCAGACCACTAAAGCAGTAGGTAAGACTAGTGGGATGTTGGGGTGTATTAGTATCACAAGTCAGAAGAGGGAGGTAATAATCCTTCTTTACAAGACACTGGTTAGGCCCCATCTGGAGTACTACAAGCAGTACTGGTGGCCACACCTTCACAAGGACATTAACCAAACTGAGGCAGCCCAGAGAAGGGCAACCAAAATGGTGCAGGAACTGCATCAGAAAACATACGAGGACAGATTAACTGAGCTCAATATGTATACCCTAGAGCAAAGGAGGGAGAGAGGTGATATGACTGGAACATTCAAACACCTTAAGGGCATTAACAAGGTGAAAGAGTCTAACATATTTCAATATAAGAAAAATAGCAGGACAAGAGGAAACAACATGAGATTAGAGGGAGGTCGATTAAGGGGTAATGTGAGGAAGTTCTTTTTCACAGAAAGGGTGGTGGATGCATGGAACGGACTACCTCAGGAAGTGGGGGATATGAATACAGTGCAGGGCCTCAAACAGGTGTGGGATAGGCATAAGGGAACAATACAGATGAGTATGAATAGATAGGCCATTGACAGAGCAAAGGCCAATGGCACATTCATAAGGTATAAAAAGAAATGGGCAGACTGGATGGGCCTTGCGGTCCTTATCTGCTGTCAACTTCTGTGTTTCTATGTTTTGAAGCTGTGGGACAGTCCCTGGCTTAGTACCTCCAGGACCCACTTGTCTGAGGTAACAGACTTCCAGGGCTGGAAGTAGTAAGCCAGCCTGCCTCCTACTGGAATGGGGGCGTTGACCCGGGCTGACACATCAGGGTGTCTGCTTTCCAGGAGCCTTGGACTGGGAAGAGGATGCAGCCCTGCTCATCTCCCTCCTGCCTCTGCCTTGAAAGAACCCCCTCTGTGGTAAAGGAGAGGAAGTCTGAACTTGGTAGAAAGGCCTGTGGAAAGGTCTGCCCCTGCCCGAAGACTGCTGCTTCTGAGGAGTGGCTTGCCTTCCTTTGGCCTGTGCACTCCTGTAGGTGGTCCTATACTCATCCATTTTCTTCATGTTAGCCTCTGTCTGCTCCCCAAACAGAGAGTTACCCACTACAGGGAAATCCATAGCCTTAGCCTGGGTATTCTGAGGAAGGCTAGTACATCTGAGCCAAGCATGTCTCCTGAGAGACACAGATGTAGCCATGACTCTTGATGCCCATCATTATAGTCCACAGCAGCATGAAATTGTACCTTGGATGCCTCGATTCCATCAGCAGCCACCTCCTCCAGCTCTTTGGCTAGCTGGGGAGAGGCCTGTTTAGTCAGTTCCAGAACCATATCCCACCTGGACTTCTGGTACCTGGCTGTGTAGGCCATATAGTTAGCCTGCCTGAGTCCCAAAGAGGATGCCAAATATTGTTTTTTGGCCATGGCATTGACCTTCTTGGAGTCTTTGTCTGGGGGGTGTGAAGCCAAAGGAATGTTAGCCCTGTCACAGGCTGCAGCCTGCACTACCCCAACATGGCTGCAATGATTGTATAAAAACTCCATACCTTAGCCTGATAGCATGTACCTCCTGTCCATTCTCTTATCCACAGGAGATAGGGAGTTAGGAGTCTGCAAAATCTTTTTTATCCATTTCCCCAAGGACTTGTGAAGGGGGACAGACAATCTCTTGGACTCTGGGATGTCCATCATCTCGACAAAATCAGGCTCTTCCTCCTTCGCCTCAGCTTCAACCATTGGGAGCTGGAGGGTTTCAGCCACCTTCCTGTAAAACAAGAAGTGTGAAGGGGACTCAGAAAGCCTGGGAGGGGAAGACACTGGAGTGTCTGTCTGGGGAGATGTCCAGTTCAATGGGCACATCCAGACCTTCAAAGCCATTATCTTCATCCTCATCATTGGGATACTCTTCGTCTCTCTCCCACTCCTCATAAAAAGCATCCAGATTATAATCCGATGGAGTCAGATGCGACTGAACCGACCGCCTAACCGATGGTACCAGTTCGGACGGAACCAGGCGAAGCGACTGAACTATGCTAATTGCTTTGGCTATCTCATCAGCAGTTGGAGTATGCGGTGCTGGATCCGAACCGGCTGACTTATGTTTTCATTTCAATGGAATGACCCCTCAGAGTAGGACCTCCTTTTGCCCGAGGAGGTATTGCCTAGGTCAGTGCACCCTCATGTTCAGCCACAACCGAACCGGGCTGGCCATCCGGATCTACGGACTTCTCAGCCTCCCTTTCCTTCAGCCTACTCAATCTTTTTTCCAGAGTGGCTTTAGGAAAATTCTTACAAATGTGGCAGTCTGTTTTGAAGTGGTCAAACCGCAGAAAGTAAACACAGATGAGGTGGGGTTCAACCTTAGCAAAGGCCTCCCCACACTCAGTACAGTGTTGAAACCCAGTGGGACCATTTTTTTCCTTGGGTTTCTCAGACATGGCCAACCTAAACAATTACCCTTAAAGCTTTCAAGCCAGGTAATAACCAACCAATTGGTTACAAACCATGTTACAGGTTCTGTAAAAGAACCAGAAAAAGTCAGGTTCTTTTGAAACCGATCGGCACTGAAACATCACACTAAATCACAGAAAAAGTTAAATCAATAGAACAATTACAAAAAAGGTTGGTTCCTAACCAGACCGACCGATGAGAAACCGAGACAAAAAAAAAAATATTTCCACTGAATTAAATAAAATACAAGTCACAACCTATCTACTACACTACCTGTACCGTAGACACAGGCTGGAAATCCGAAAAAATAATAAATCGGCTAGACAAACCGAACGCTGATTCAAACTCTACCGAACCGAGCAGAGGAGAAATCTCTGAAGCGAATTCACTGTTAGGCAGAGTAAAGAATCTGACGGTTACACTGGTAAGTACCAGAGACACAGGTTTGAAAACCAAGCTCGAGTTCAACGTTCTATGCTTCTGCATAGAGTTAACTCTTTCCTCTCCTGGGCAGTTCAAGTGCTGGGGCTAACTGCATATTGTCAGAATACAGCAAGACTTCATGTTGTTTGAATCTCTGCCTCTAAGGCAACTGTTTCCAGGGGTGTTGCAGGTGTAAAAGACCCATTTGTCTGAAGTGATACAGACTTCCAAGCCTGGAAGAAGTAAGCCAGCCTGCCCCCTAATGGAATTATGGGCGACCCGGACTGACACATCAGGGTGTCTGTTTAGCAAGAGCCCTAGGCTGAGAAAAGGATGCAGCCCTGCTTATCCCCCTTCTGCCTCTCCCTCTAAAGAACCCCCTCTGCTGGAAAGAAGAGGAAGCCTGGGCTTGGTAAAAGGGCCTGTGAAAAGGCCTGCCCCTGCCAGCCCTAGACTGCTGCTTTTGCGGAGTGGCTTTCCTTTCCTTGGCCACTGCACTCCTGTAGGTGGTCCTATATTCATCCATCTTTTTCATGTATGTCTCCGTTTGCTCCCCAAACAGAGAATTGTCAGTGACAGGGGTATCCTGTAACAGGCTAGTATATCTGAGCCAAGCAAACCTCCACAAGGAGACAGATGTAGCCATGACTCTTGATGCCACATCACTGGAGTCAACAGCAGCATGGAATTGAACTTTGGATACCTCTATACCATCCACAGCCACCTGCTCCAGCTCCTTGGCCAGCTGGGGAGGGGCATTCTTAGCTAGCTCCAGAACCGTATCCCACCTGGACTTCTGGTACCTAGCCACATAAGTCATATAAGAAGCCTGTCTGAGTCCCAAGGAAGATGCCAAGTACTGCTTCTTTGCCATGGCATCCACCTTCCTGGAATCCTTATCTGGGAAGTGTGAAGCCAAGGGGATGTTTGCCTTGTCACAGGCTGCAGCCTGAACTACCCCAACATGGCTGCAATGAGAATAGAGAAAATCTGTTCCAAGGCCTGACAAAGTATACCTCTTGTCCATTCTCTTATCCACAGGAGGTATGGAAGATGGCATCTATAAAATTTTTTTAGTTTGTTTCCCCAAAGACTTATGTAGGGGAATAGACAATCTCAGACTCCGGGACAGCCATCATCTTCACAAAGTCAGGTTCTTCTACCTCATCCACAGCTTCCACTGCTGGTAGCTGGAGGGTTTCTGCCACCTATATAAAATAAAAAGTGTGAAGGGGACTCAAAGTCTGTGAGGGGAGACACTGGAGGGCCTGTCTGGGGAGATGTCAGGCTCTACTGGCTCATCTAGGCCTCCAAATTCATCTTCATCTTCGTAGTCTCCCTGAGGATCATCCTCCCAATCCAACTCATAAGACTCCTCTGGTTCATATTCTGAAGGGGTTGGAACCAACCGAACCGATCGCCTGCCAGGCGGTGTCGGTTCGGTCGGAACTGGATGGAGTGATTGGACTATATTAATAGCCCTAGCAATCTCTTCAGTGGTTGGGATCTGAGGGGCTGGATCTGAACCGGCCGATTTCTTTTTCCATTTTGAAGGAACCGATCCTTCAGAATCAGATTTCCTTTTGCCTAAGGAGCTATCACCTGTGTTAGCAGGCACCTCCTCAGGTTTGGTCAGAACTGAACCAGGCTGGCCATCCGGATTAGTGGACTTCTCTACCTCTCTTTCCTTAAGCCGAGCTAATCTTTTCTCTATAGTAACCTTAGGGAAATTTGTACAAATTTGGCAGTCTGATTTGAGGTTGTCAAACCCCAGACAATAAACACATGTGAAGTGGGGATCAGCTTTAGCAAAAGCCTCCCCACACTCAAAACAGTGTTGAAACCCAGTGGGACTGGTTTTCTTTTTGGGTTTCTCAGACATTGCCTTATTAATAAAATTTCCCTTAACAGCTGTTACGCCAGGTAATACAAACTTTTCGGTCACCAGCCGGTTCAAAGGCTGTGTAAAAAAAACGGAATAAATCCTCGTTTTTTTTAAGACCGAAAAAGTACCGGCCACACTAAAGTAAAATAAACAGCAAAAATTTATACAATCACTTCGGTTCCCAACCCGACCGACTGGAAAGAAACCAAACAAAACAATCTCTTTCACTATCTACTATACTATACTACCTATACCACAGACAGAGATTTGAGTACCGAAAAAATAAAGACACAGTTATGAAAAACAAAACGAATCACTATACCAAACCGAAGCAGCGAAGGAGAAATCTCCGGAGCGTCTTCACAATCTGACGGTTACTTGAGATGTACCAAAGACAGAGGTCTGAAAACCGAGCTCGATCTCAACATTCTATGCTCTGGCATAGAGTTAACCCTTTCCTCTCTGGAGCAGTTCAAGTGCTGGGGCAAACTGCATATAGTCAGAATACAGCAAGACTTCATGTTGTTTGAACCTCTTGTACTCTACAAAGAAGTTCAGACTGCTGAGGTCCAGTATTGGTCTGAGGTCGCCCATCTTCTTGGGGACTAGAAAGAAGTGGGAATAGTATCCCCTGCCCATCTGACTCTGGGGGATGGGTTCTATGGCTGCTTTCTGCAGCAGAGACTCTGTTTCCTCTCTGACCAAGTGGATGTGACCCAGAGGGTAATAAGAGGGACCTGGAGGATGCACTGTGGTCTCTGGAAACTTGACTGTGTGCCCCTGGCCTACGAGTTGAAGTACTCATGAGTCCGCTGTGATTGCCTCCCAACCTGGTAGATGGTCTGCAAACGTGCCTCCTACTGGTTCCCCTTGGTCTGGGTATGGGGCTGGGAGGGTGCGGAGCGAGTTAGGAGGTGGTGGGGTGGATGAAGGATGTGGTTCCGGAGGCTCTGTGAGATTCAGCTGGGGGAGCCATGCCTGCCAAGGGTGCCCGTTTGTTCTGACGTCAGTTCAGCTGTTGCCTTTGCTCTCATCATTGTTGCCGATGAAAGGGCTGCGTAGGCTTCTGAGGGGGCTTGTACATGAACTGGACAGAGCGCAAGGCTTTGCCCTTGTCTTGTAAATCAGTAAGGATATCTTTGACATCCCCTCCGAACAGAACAGAACCCCGAAAATGGTCATCCTGGATGGCCGATTAGACCTCAGGTGCCAGGCCAGAAACAGGCAGCCATGAGTGCCTTCTCAAGCTGACAGCAATGGCCGTACCTCTTGTGGAGGCATCCACCGTGTCATAGGTGGCCGTCAGTGTGTGTTGGATGGCGGATCTAGCCGACCACACCATACTGGCCATGTCTTCCTTTAGCTCAAAGTCAGGGAGTTTCTCCAGCTTGGATTCTAGCTGACCCAGAATAGATTTCTGGTAGACTGCCATATGAGCAACATAACTGAGTGCTCTGATGGCTATGGTGGATGAAGAGTAAAACCTCTTGCCAAACTGATCTAGTACCTTCGACTCCTTGTCCAGAGGAGAAGTACTGAGGTGTTTTGGTTTGGACGAAAGGTCATGTATGGCACTGATGACCACTGAGTCGGCTTTAGGATGGACGCTAAGGTGATCCTTCCCCTCTGGCATCTAGTACATCCTGTCTGCCTTCCTTGCCACTGGTTCCAGGGAAGCAGGTTGTTTCCATATCGTGGAGGCCAGATCTTCGTGAGGGTCTATCCTCGGTAGGTAAGAGTCGTAGACTGATCAGATAACTCCAGATGCTCTGCACGTCTCTGGCAATGGGGGTCTTGTTCCTCCATCTGCCAGTCATAGGCCGCTTGGATCTTTTTGAGGAGCTCCATAAAGAAGGGTCCTCAGGAGGGGACTTTGGAGAGTCCTTCAGTGGCTCCTCCAGGGAAGGGGATTCATAATCCGATCCCGAATGGGCAGGGTCAGATTCTGACATCAGGCAGAGTCTGGGTAGAGGAATGTTTGTTTATTTATTTAGTTTTTGTTGACCGAGTAAGTGCACTAGACAAATTCTGCCTATTTTCAGGCACGACCTGGGGCAGGGGGATACAGATGAATGCCAACTGACCATGAACCAGATTAAGCTGTTGGTGGTATTTTTAGTGAATGGGGGGAAATTTGGCTAAGGCATTGGGGAAATTCCCCTACTCTTTTAAAGAAGTACCATGGGATCTTTAACATCCACCTGAACTACTACCGTAACAGGTAGACGGGACCCCAGTTTAACGTCTCATCCGAAAGACATCACTTCAGGAGTGCAGCACCCCCTTCATGCAGTATCAGTATTGGGATTTAACACTAGTGCCTGATGTGGGGATAGAACCCACAGCCTTCTAATCTCCTGGCCTCAGAGGCAAGTGCTACCTGCTGAGCCACTGACACTGCTGTGTCACAGCATGTCCACAGGTCTCAAGAGGTACACGGGTCTCAACATTTCTGTGGGCTGCTGTGGTTGCGGCAGAGGTTCAACACACCTACCTGATGTCGAAGGTCTCGAATCCATTGATGGCAGTCTGTGTGTCTGCTCTCTGGTGACCAATGTAAGGGAAGGTTGACGTTTCTCCAGTTCTGACGTGAGCTGAGATTTTGTTTCATCCCACCAAGAATGAAGCATCGCCTGCAGGTCCACCTGGGACTTGGGTGGAGATGACAGAGGCTGATGTCCATACCCAGGTGTCGGGTAACCCGGCACCTGGTAATATGATGACGGGTATCCCGTTGGTGGACAGCCGGCGACGGGTATTGAGTAAAACCCGGTGTCAAGAATCCTGGCATCGGATACCCCCAAAGGGTAGTGTAGCGCCCGGTAGCCAGGCGTTGGATAGCTCGGTAGAGCACCCAAGGGGCCCAGTGAAAGCCCTGATGGAGGGACTATTGGGCCTGGTGGAGGACCAGACAGCAGAGCCGAGAGGCCTGGTGGTGGGCCCCACGGTGGGTCCAGTGGACCTGAAGGAGGGCCCAATGGCCTGTCTAATGGGCCTATAGAAGAGGTCGGTGTTACGGCATGACAGCGGCCCAAAGGGAGCTGAAGGACCCTGTGGGACCTGTGTTACTGTCATCGGGCCAGGCATAGGTCGATCTGGCGCTGGCAGCGGGATGGTGCATGACGGTGGCCGCTCTACCTCCTCTGGATCCCGCGGTATTGGAGAATCCAGAGGGACCACCTCAAGAGGCGGAGAGCGAGAAGCCCAAGGGGAAGGGCCCTCTGGGGTAAGCTGCGGCTCAGGCAACAGCTGATCTGGTTCATTGGCATCAGGCCTGCTGTCGGGGCCTGACGGAGGATCTGGAGCTCCTCCGATGTATGATTTATCAGCTGCAGTTGTGCAATCATCGGAGGAGCCAACGGTCGACTTACCAGCCATGCCACTCACAGCAGACCCCATAGTCTTGAAGGGTCTAAGGATAGCTGGTGTCTCCTGTGTCCCGGAGACTTCCACCGGAACTAACATTGGTCCCGGTGTTGGGGGGGGGGGCCCCAACAGCCGCTACACGGCAGCAGAAGTGGCCTTGGCTGGAGGTACACCTCCCGGGGGGGGAGGCCCCCCCTTGTCCGCCACTCCAGGAGGGGGCCGTGGATATGATGGAGACCATTCCCAGTCCAGATGTCTCTCCATGTTCTGTTTCTTCCTGTGATGGCCCTCTGGGGAAGAAGACGAGCTCCTGAGTTTCTTCAGGTCCTTCTCCATGGATGCCATTTTTAACTTCAATAAATGGGCCTCCAGGATTTGCGGTGGCATTTCCGTGTAGCCTGGTTGAAGTTCTGGCAGGCCTCACAGTCCTCAGTCTTGTGCTCTGGGCCCAGGCAGAAGGAATGGCTGTCTTTGAGAGGGAGCCGAGTTCCTCAGGAGTCGCACTTGTTTTTATGCGAATCGGAGGTGTCGGAGATGATATACATAATCAAAATAACACTAACAATTTATGAGAAAAAGAAATACCCAAGCAGATATACTCATCCAAAATGGCATAGACAGAAGCAACATTCTCCACGAGGTCTGACGTGTGCAGGTCAATGGCGGGAAAGAACTGGAGGGCGGGCGTGGGGACTGCTCACTATATAGTGCCATGCTGACGTCAGTCACATAACGTCAGGTGGGCGGTCCCCCGCCAGACACTGCTAGCTAAAGTTTTCCGTGTGGTCTTAGCACCTGGCGGCTTAGTCCTATCTGTTGGTACCTATTGTAACAGCCCTCTCGAAGTACAATCCACCGATTCACTAAGTAAAAGCTGCTGCTGCAGCTATCTGCTGTTAGGAGCCTGATGTTCTGGCCCCAATCAAATGATGCTTCTAATTCAATCTTTTTGTTTTCTGGGTACATGTCTCGGTCTAGCCAGCAGGAGTAAATGTTTTGTATTTAAAGCTTTTTATTTCATCAAACTACACACAGCCATAAAAAGCACATAAATCACCCCAGATCATTAATGTTATAATTGGTGAAGACCCTAGTTGCTTCCTTACAGAATAGCCCACTCAATTATCCCACAAGTGTTTGCAAAAAGAACAGTTATCTAAGAATTTACCATAAAAAGATATTCAAGAGAATTTCCTCCATTAGGTCACGCCTTTGGAACTGTAAGTCATCAGCATCAGGACTACACGGAAACTTTTTGCTAGCCAGGGGCCGCCCACAATGACATGCAGCATCAACACATATATAACATGGGCAGCCCCATCACTGCTCAGTTCCTCACCAGAGATTAGCCTCGGAGGGCCTCTAACCCTAAGAAACCAGGGGATTAGACCAGTACCAGGCAAACAAGGAGAGGCAAGGGACTGCAAATAGGATGCATGGAGTAAGGCTTAAGGCACAGCATCTGAAATAACCCTCAGGACACCAAAAAGGGGAAGGAAGCAGGGTACAGCATGGCCACATGGAGGGGATCCTCAAAGATCTACTGTTACGTAAGCTCATACATAACTGTTCCATCTTCATTGAGGATATCTCCTCCATTAGGTCACACCTTTGGAATGAATCCCAAGCAGTACAACGCAACTGGGAGGATGGCACAATGTAATCAGGACAGAAGACTTTGCAGTACAGCAAGCCCAAAACCAGCACATCGAGAGACAATGTCCAGACTGTAATGTTTAGTGAAAATGTGTACAGTGCTCCATGTGGCTGCAACACATGTCAGCAGCAGAGATATTCTGGAAACAAGCAAGTGAACTGGCCATCCCTCCCCCTCCACGGTGTGACCAGGGGCAGCACCAGGAAGTTCCTTACCATACTTCCTATAACAAAACTTGATACAATTCGCCAGCCATTTGGACAGGCATTGTTTAGACACAAGAGAACACCCTCTTTTCCAGAGGCAAATTAAACAAAAAGCTAAGAGGACTTTTTGCAATCCTTGGTGCGATTAACACAGTATCTCAGAGTCCTATGTGTTCAAATAAAGTATGGAGCAGTGCCTCACCCTGGCTGGCATGCTCAGGATAATGAACAGGAAGGTGTATTGTTTGGTTCAGTGTAAATTCTCATACTGCCTTTGGTAGAAATTTAGGATTCGTATGCAAAGGGACTGTCTTTGTAAAAAAAAAAAACAAATAAGGAGGCTCACACATTACAGCCTGAATCTCGGAAATCCTCCACGTGGAAGTTACTGCAACTAAAAATAACATTTTCCATGACAGAAAACGTAAGCTACAACTCATGGCAGACTCAAAAGGTGCCAGCTAAGGACTGGATTACAAATAGGAGGTTTCACATGAAATATACCTCTCAGAAAGGTATAGGACACCTCAAACTGAACAACTGCATGACCGTCAATAGAGGCACGGAAAAAAAAGGTTACTCACCTGTAACAGTAGTTCTAGGAGTGGTATGTGATGTTCATTCACACTTCTGGCAGTGTACTTTCCCTTTCAGATGCGCTGAAAAGTCTTCAAGTTGGCTCCTCCCTCCCATCCAGGTGGTAACTCCCTCAGCTCCGCCCCATGTCGCCAGATCTTGCCCGCTGGAAGCAGAAGTTTGCGCCATAGCCAGGGGAGGTTGGGTAGGTCCATGGAGATGAACATTATATACCACTCCTAGAAAGTACAGTTGCGTACTTACCGTAACGGTAGATCTTTGAGGGGTATATCTTGCAGCAGGTAATACACTTGGGTCATCACCAGAGGGCACTGTTGTGCACAGCAGCTCTTTTCTAGCAGTTTTTTTCCAGGGGCCGCCCACACATGACACCATCATCCTGCTCCTATATAAGAGTGGGTGGTCCCTGGTAGCCTCAGTTCCCAGCTGGATTCAGCTCGCTAAGTGAGGACCAAGGGAGAGCTGAGATACCATAGGTATATCCCTTCCCATATATATTTGGATTAGAAGCTGTTCTCTTAGAGAAGGAGGGGGACGGAGGGAGGGATCGTACCTGCTGCAAGAGATACCCCTTGAAGATCTACCATTCACGGTAGAATGCAATTGTTACATCTTCCACGGGGATAATCTCTTGCAGCAGGTAATACACTTGGGATGATTATCGAGCACTAAACCCAAAAAGGGTGGACAGGTATGACAGAAGGCCTTGTAGGATAGTGCAGCCAAAGGCCGCCCTATGGTCAGAAGCAATATCTAAGCTGTAATACTTAATGAAAGTACGTATTGTGGACCATGTGGCTGCATTGAAGATGTCTGTGATAGAAGCCCCCTTGAAGCAGGCCGCTGTAGAGGCCATAGCTCAGGTAGAATGGGCTTGGACAGGTCCAGGTAATGGTTTGTTATGGTTTTTATAACAAAAAGTTATACACTGTGCCAACCAATTGAAGAGGGTCTGTTTAGCGACCAGAAAACCTTCCCTGGTTCAGGCAAGGGTAACAAAAAGCTGAGGAATTTTTCTGAAAGGCTTGGTACAATTTATATAGTATTTCAACATAAGATGAAAATCTAAAGTGTGTAGGAGGTATTCTCCCTGATTAGAGTGTTTAGGGTAATAGACTGGCAGTTCCATGGACTGGTTTAAGGTGTGTTCCGAGACCACCTTTGGTAAAAAGAGGGATTTGTACGAAAAGCCACTCTGTCTTTGTGGAAAATTAAGTAAAGCTCTCTACACATTAGGGCATGAAGCTCAGATACATGGCAAGCTGAAGTGACAGCAAATAAAATTACTGTCTTCCAGGAAAGGAAGTGGCGTTCACAAGTAGCCGTCGGTTCGAAAGGTTTGAGGGTCAGCTTTTCCAGTAGGAAATTCAAGTCCCAGGGAGGAGTGGGCCATCTAACGGGAGGTTTGAGTTGTAACATTCCTCTTAGGAACATCTTGGCAAGATGGTGTTGACAAACTCCTTTCTAAAGGCTCATGAAAGGCCAAAATAAGAGGCCAAATAAACCTTAATAGAGGAGTAGCTCAAGCCTGCCTCGGCAAGTAGTCTAATACCTTAGTCAATGGACATGAATAAGGGTCCAACGACCGGGAAGCGTACCATATGGAGAAGCGGTTCCATTTAGCATTATATGTTTCCCTGGCAGATGGTTTGTGTGAGATCAAGAGAATATTGGCCACTGGTGAGGAGACTTGAAGATGGGCTATAAAAGCATCCTCAGGAGCCAAGCGTGAAGGTGCTGTGCCTTCAGGTTGGGGTGAAGAAGGGTTCCCTGATCTTGAGTCAACAGATCTGGCCTGATTGGCAATGGGATGGGATCTGCTACTGAGAACTGCTGAAGTAGGGGAAACCACACCTGCTGAGGCTACAGAGGGGCTATGAGGATCATGGTGGCAGATTTGAATTGTAGTTTCAATAGAGTCCATTGCAGGAGTGGGACGGGAAGTGAGGGAAGCATATAAAAAGAGTCTTGTCCACAGTTGGGACAAGGCATTTATAGACAGTCCCTTTCTGTTCGGGATAATGGAATACTATTCTGGGGAGTCGGTGATTGCTGGGGGAGGCAAAAAAGGTTAAGGTGCGGGGTACCTCATAACTGAAAAATCATCTGAAGAACTTCGTGATGAAGTGTCCACTTGGCTGTAGAGGTCTGGTGACTGAGAATGTTAGCCAGGGTATTGTGGCATCCCGGAAGGTGGATGGCAATCAATGACAGATGTTGAAGTATGGCTTCCTGCCAAACTGCCATCGTCTCCCTGCAGAGAGTGCAGGGTTTGGTACCTCCTTGTTTGTTCTGGTAATACACCACTGAGGTGTTGTCCGATTGGATTAGTAGAGGCCCCAGGGAAAGGTGGGGGTGAAAAGTCTGAAGGGCGAGGCAGACTGCTCTCATTTCCAGTAGATTTATATGAAGAGGAATGGAGAATCAGGGCCATCTGCCCTGTGTCCTATAAGGGCCTAGGTGCACCCCCTAGCTGTCGAGGGAAGCATCCGTGGTCAACGTCTGCTGGGAAGGAGGGGATTGGAAAGGCATACCTTGGGACAGGTTAGCATGAAGGGTCCACCAGCTTAAGGCCAAGCATAGGCTGGGAGTGACACTGATTCTGTCTTCGAAATCCCCTGTTTTTTGCTGCCATTGATTCTGAAAAGTCCACTGGATTGGTCTCATGTGTAGAGGACAAAGGCCACCATGGGGATGGCTGCGGCCATGTGTCCCAAAAGGCATAAGAGGTGTTTGGCTGTGATAAATTGTTACATTTATATCTGGGGAGCCAGTGACAGAAGTCTGTCCCATCTGTCAGCAGGGAGATAGTGTCCAGGACAGCTCCTATGTACTGGAGCGACTGGGTAGGAGTTGGATTGGATATGGACAGTTGACCGTAATCCCTAGGGACTGGAACAGAGTGACAGTCACCTGGAGGGACAAAAGCAGATAGGTTTTGGAGTCTGCTTTTATAAGCCAATTGTCCAAGTACAGGAAGACGAAATGTCCATCCCATCTCAGGGCCACCGCCACTACCGCTAGGCACTTGGTAAAGACTCTCAGGGCGGATGAGAGACCGAATGGGAGTGCCTGAAATTGGTAATGTTGTCCTAGCCAGTAAAAGCGCAGGAATCAGTGGTGGATGGGGATATGTAGGTAGGCATGTTTAACGCATATAGCCAATCCCCTTGATTTAACATTGGCATGATGGATGTTAAAGTGACCATCCAAAACCTTTTGTGCTGAATATGTAGATTCAGCTGTCTGAGGTCTAGTATGGGTCTGAGATCCCCAGCGAGTTTGGGTACCAGAAAAAATGGGAGTAAAATTCCTGATGATACTCTGAAGGAGGAACTGGATAGATGCATTCTTGTGAAGAAGTGCTTGAAGTTCCTCTTGAAGAATGGGGAAATGGTCGGGTGGGTAATGGACAGATTAGGGAGGGTGAGGAGGAGGCACTGAGGTGAGTTCCAGCGTGTGCCCCATTCATATGATCTGAAGCACCCACTCATATGATGTTATCACTTGCCAGGCCTCTAAATGGAGGGAAAAGCGACCACCCATAGCTTCCGAGGCCTGGTCGAGGAAGTCAGGGCAATGCCCCAGTTGGTCATTGGGAAGTGGGCTGACCAGCCCCCCCGGAGGGTGGGAGCGGGAGCCCTTGGAGGTAGGAGTGACAGTCCTGGAAGAAGGCTGGGAACGACCATGGGATCCATCTCTGTAGGTACCTCTATGTTTGCCAATTTTCCTTGATTGGAAGGAGGACTGGGAGCGATATTGCTAAGATGGCTGTGAGGTGTGATACATGCCATGTACTGTAAGTGAGGTCCGACCTGAAGCCTGGAGATCATCCAAAAGAGTTAGGGTACCTGGACCAAAAAGTTTAGAGCCATTAAAAGGGGTATTTACCACTTTATGCTGTATATCTGGAGTAAATCCTGATACACGCAACCAGGCATGTCGCCTGAGGGTAACGCCTACGGCTGACACACGCGCAGAAGTATCTACCGCATCATACGCTGAGCAGAGCAAATGCCGAGAGATGGAATTGCCAGGGGAAATTGTTGCTAATAATTGGTCCTTCTCCTGAGACGGAGGGAGTTTACCAACTAGTTCTATAGCAGAGGACCAGAGGGTATGTTGGTATTTAACCATATGTCCCATATAGTTTAGAATTATGAAATCCATGTTACCCACCTGGAAAAACTTCTTCCCAAGGTAATCGATACAGTGAGATTCCCTATCGGGGGTAATGAGCTCATGTGTTTTGGTCGTTTAGTACGATCATGAGCTGCTGTGATTACTACTGAATCTGCTTCAGGGGTAGCAGAAAGGAAAGAATGGTCAATAGGAGCCTGGTAAAGGTGATCCACCTTTCTGGGAACGGCAGAAACTGCAGAGGGTTGGTTCCAAGCCACCAGTACAGCGTTCTTATAAGTCTGCATAAGTGGGGGTACCACTACTACCAGGATCTTCAAGCAGTTCAAGATAATCTGCCATATCCTTTCTCCGTTTATCATGTTCCGTGGTTGAAAATTCCATGATTTGTTGAATTTGGACAATCATCTCATGAAAGGATGGGTCATCATGAGGAGAGACAGCTGCATGTCTGGAAACATCCTCATGTAAGGAGGAAATAGTGGAAAGAGAGGACAAAGGACGGGAGGCCAAGTCCCGAAGGTTAACATCCTCTAGATCTTCTGGAAAGCCTTCCAGAAAGTCTGCCTCTTTTAAAAAATACTCTTCCTCATAGGGAGGAGGGGACCATGGTGGAAAGCACTCCCTGTCACCTTGGAAGTGTTTAGGAGGAGGGGTGGGAGAACAGGAAGGACGATCCGCTTCTCCTGGAGTGGGAGGTTGAGAATGCCTTACCACTTCCAAAACCTGTTGTACCACTGTGGCTACGTACAGTGAGGTAGTATGGGAAGGTGGGGTAGGTGGCTTCTGAGAAACCAGAGGGACTGTGGAAGAAATAGGATGCGAGGTATAAACAGGTCTAGTCCCTAGGTGGTAAATATCAGGGTCCTTGTCACTGTCGACTGACCCCTGTGAGAGACTGGTTGTGAAGGAGGAGGGGCAGTATAAATGGTAAAACCAGTGGGTCTCCCCATGAAAACTTGGCCCGTCATCGACAGGGCAGTGAATGGGGAGGTAGTAGAATGCTTAAAAGGACGTCGCCGACAGGAGATGAGTCGCTGTCGATGGGACGTCAATTGAACTCACATAAGGTTCCATAGAAACTGCTGATAAGGTGCTGGAAAGCACCGTCGATGAGAGAGCATAAACTCCCGTCGACAACAGAGCAGTTCTGGAGGGCACCATCGACGGTGGGTCACCTGTAACGGTGACCGTCGACAAGTGTCTGCCCAATGATGAAGATTTATCCTTGTCACATTTATGCTTCTTGTGTGAAGCTGAAATAGTAGGATGCTCCTTGGGACGGCCCCCTTCTCCCAAGATAAACAATTTCTGCTCCATGAGATGGGCTCCAATCTCCTGCAGCCTAGCTGAATTCCTGGCAATGTTTGCAGGAGATGGTGTCGTGTGTGGGACCCAGACACCTTACATAAATGGTGTGGTTGTCGTAATGGTAGATCTTCCTACCACAACGACAAGACCGAAATAATGCTGACTTGCTTGAAGATCCTTTGGACATTTGTTGATGCAGATCAGAAATGGAGTAATTCCATTCCTACCTCAAGTTCTCATTGATGACTGCTTCACAAGCACTAGCTGCTGTCTGCGAGCTGAAAATGATGGGAAAATGAACTGAGGATACCAGGGATCGCCCACTCCTATATAGGAGCAGGATGATGATGTCATGTGTGGGTGGACCCTGGAAAAACACTGCTAGAAAAGAGCTGCCATGCACCACAGCACCCTCTGGTGATGACCCAAGTGTATCACCCGCTGCAAGAGATTATCCCCGTGGAAGATCTACTGTCACAGGTGAGTAACCTGTTTTTCTAGGGACATGGATAGAATGTTCTATCCACACTTCTGGCAAACTCCTAGCAGTTCTCCGGGAGGAGGGAGGCAAGGTACACACCCCCTACTTAGGGAACAGAGATTGGAGAACTGAGGCCCCAAAACCAGCATCCCGACGTGACTCAAAGTCAATGTGGCAATGGGAAATGAAGGTGTGTGCCGACCTCCAGGCCCTGCAGATTTCCTGGATAGGGACGTCTCTGAAAGCAGCCATCAATGCAGCAGTATGGCAGGTGGAATGAGCCCTCAGCCCTCTGGGAGGCTCCCTACCCACCAACCTATTGCAGAGATCAATACAGAATGTGATCCATCTGCCAATCGTCCACTTGGCTGCAGGTGTGCCAGGTGCAGCTTCAGCATAGGTGACAAATAGCTAATGAACATCTCCCCAAATTCTAGCCGTGCTCTCTTTATAGTAAGTGAGTGCTCGCCACAGGTCCAATGTATGGAGCCTGTGCTCGGCCTCCAAAGTGTGACTGGTGAAGTACACTGGGAGATTAATTACCTGGTTAAGGTGAAACTCTGACACAACCTTCAGGAGGAACTTCGGGTTAGGACGCGGAATAACCTTGACCCTGTGGAAGACCAGGTAAGAAGACTCTACCGAAAGCGCCTAGAGCTCACTGATCCTTCTGGAGCTCACTGATCCTTCTGGCTGCCGTGACTGCCACCAAGAAGGTGGTCTTCCATGACAGCTGAGAGAGAGAGATGACACCTGTGCATCAGGTCAAATGGCTTGCCCATGAGCTTTGCCAAAACCAGCAACAAGTCCCATGGTAGTGGTGGTTCATGCACCGGAGGGGAAATGTGGTCAAGGCCCTTAAAAAAGCACCAGACTACCTTCTTCTGTGCCTCCGACTGCTGACCGGCCTGTGACCCTTAAGCAGAGATGGCTGCCAGGTGCACCTTAAGGGTCGTCGAGCAAGGCCAGACTGGGAGAGGGACAAAAGGCAGTCAAGAATGCTAGCTACTGGACAGGACAAAGGGTCCAACCCCTTGCCCTGACTCCAAATGGAGAATCTCATCCATTTGAAGGTGCATCACTTCCTAGTCGACTCCTTCCAAGATGCCTCCACAACCGTGAAGACAGCTTCAGAGAGACCCAAGGCTTGGAATTCTAGTCACTCAGGAAACAGGCTGTCAGGTGCAGGGATTTAAAGTCCTGGTGGAATACCTTCCCCTGACTGATGGAAAGCAGGTCCGGGTATAGGGGAAGACGCCTCGGGAGCCTGCTGCTGAAGCTGATAAGACTGGGGTGTGAGAACTGGTATGGCCAGTCCGGAGCCACCAGGATCACCTGTGCCTTGTCCCTCCTGGCCTTGAGAAGCACCTTGTGGATCAAGGAAATCGGAGGAAAGGCATAGTAAGAGGCATGGGGTCCAGGGCCTTGAGAAGGCATCCCCCTGCAGCATTCCCTGCTGAGGGGGGTGAGCACAAAACAGCCTCAGCTTTGCGTTCTCCCTGGAGGCAAACAGGTCCACCTGAGGGGTGCCCCACTGGGAGAACAGACTTTGAACTACCTCTGGGTGGAGAGCCCACTCATGAGATGCCTCGCCCACCCGGCTGAGGGTGTCCACCAGCTGACTGAAGGCTCCTGCCACATGGATGGCTAGGTGATCTGCCTCCAGGCTGCACACAAGTGTCCAAACATGAAGAGCTTCCCTGCACAAGGGCAGGGAGTGCGCTCCGCCCTGCTTGTTGAGGTAGTACATAGTCGTGGTGCTGTCCATCTGGACTTGGATCACCTGACTCTGAATGTGTGGAGCGAATGCAGTCAGTGCCAGCCAAACTGACCAGAGCTCCAGCAGATTGATGTGGCATTGGGACTCCTCGGGGGTCCAGAGCCCGTGGACTCTGTGTTCCCACAGGTGGGCACCCCAACCAATGAGAGAGGCATCGGTGATCAGGATGACCGTTGGTTCCAGGCGGACAAACAGGATCCCTTCTTGCAGGTGTGCTGGGACCAACCACCACTGGATGACTTCCCACATCCACTGGGTCAGTGACCAGCTGGTTGAAGTGACCTTTGCAATGAGACCACTGGCTGGCCAGCTCCCACTGCAGAGAGCGCATTCACCAGCAGGCCCAATGGACCACGCTGGTGCAAGTTGCCATGTAGCCCAGCAAGCACAGGATGTTCTGGACAGGGCGCAATTGCTCAACTTGAAATGATCGCGCACAGGAGGAGAGAATCTCCACCCTGTCCACTGGGAGCTGGACTCTGGCCCTACAAGACTTGAGCTCTGCCCAATGAAATTGATCACTTGCAAGAGCATGAGTTCTGACTTGGTCTCGTTGACTAGGAGGCCAAGAGAGAGAGACAGGTCTGGAGGGCCAGGTCCCTGGACCGCTCCACTTCCTGTCTGGAGGGACCCACATTCAGCCAGTTGTCCAGGTAAGGGTAAACCTGGACCCCTCAACACCTCAGGCAAGCTGCCACCACTGCAATGCACTTGGTGAAGACTTTGGGGGATGACGAATGGCATGGCTTGGAACTCATAGAGGGTTCCCTCTGCTCGAAAGTGGAGGAACATTCGATGAGATGGACAAATCAGGACATGAAAAAATGCATCCTGAAGATCCAGGGAGTAAAACCACATGTCTTGCTCTAGAGATGGTATGATCTGGGACAGCGTTACTATCCTGAAGGTGATCAGAGAAATCTGTTCAGGTTGTGCAGATATAGAATGGGGTGCCAGCCCCCCATCTGCTTTGGCACCAGGAAGTACCTGGAGACAAACCCTGGGTGTTCCGCAGGATCTGCGACAGGAACCACAGCCTCCTTGCAGAGGAGCTGGCCTATGTCACCTCTGAGAGCCGAAAGCACGTCTGCGGAAACCAAGTCTTCCTGTGGAGCGTGGGCTCAACAAGGGGGGTACTGTTCAAATTCTAGAGGCAGACCCTGACCCACCACTTCTAGAACCCACCTGTCCGTGGTGACAGCAGACCAGGCAGAAAGGAAGTAGCAGAGCCGGACCCCCATGGGAGGACCCAGGGGAGGTGTGACAGGCATGAGGGAGGCACCCCTCATCCTGTCACTGGGCAGGCTTGGAGGAGGAGGAGGGCCTGGCTGAGGGCCCCAGAGCCTCTCCCTTCAGGCTTACGGACAACCGAGGTCACTGACTTGGGCCGAGGTCACCAGGCCTGAGCCTGCTGTCCAGCCTGGGGCTGGGCTGCCATGGCCGCAGGAGTGGAGGTGGACCGTAATGGTTTCCTCTTCTGCTGCTGCTTGGAGCCCATGGGGTCCCTCTGGGCAGATGTCACAGAGTCCAAGGTGGCAATGGACTTCTCAGTGCGGGTGAGGTGACCCTTGGCCCTGGGCCCGAACAAGTCAGTGCCCAAGAAAGGGACATCTGCCAGCTTATGCTGAGTGTCTGCCATGAAGGTTGAGATCCTCAGTCAAGTCCTGCAGCGCATGGCCCTGAGGCCGCCACAGAGCAGGCACAGGAGTCCCCAATGTTCATGGCTGTCTGGAGCTGTTGTTTGGCTACAGCCCGGCCCTGGTCCCGGACCTGTTTGACTGTGATCTGAAGGTCTGCAGGATGATGAGGAAGGACCTCATCCAAAGTGCCCAGCAAGGCATGGGAGAAGTAGGCCATAATGAGGGCCGAACTTGGCTGGCAGAGACCAAGCGAGGGAGGCAGTGCAGACTTTCTTAGCCGCATGGTCCAACTTCTTGGACTCCTTGTCTGGCGGCTTGTCAACATTCCTAGTGTTGCCGAAGCACCTAAACAGAGTCGGCTACCAAGCCCTCAGCCAAGGGGTGCTCTGTGAATCCCGAAAGGAAACTGGAGGGCACCACATATTTGCGAGCCATCCGGGAGGAAGGCGCAGAGTAGGAAGCAGGGTACTACCAAAGCTCCTAGGCAGAGCCAAGAATGGCCTCTGCCACTGGGATAGCCTCCATTGGAGAGTCTCCCCAGTTGAGGATCTCAGCCAGCTGGTAATGAAACCACTTCTGGATGGACTCCATTTGCATACCTGTCAATTCAGAGATCAACCGGAGAAACCCCATGAACAAAGATGGGCCTTCATCCATCAAGAGGTCCCCCACAGACTCGGTGTCGACCAGACAGGAGTGCAGGGAGGATCCCTTGGACTCCAAGGAGTCGTTACAGAGTGGTCAACCGCCCAAGTCCCCACTGACCCTCCACGGACAGTCAGGGGTGACGGTGACCAACAGCTGATGGGGAAGCCCCTTGGCCGGTCGAGACTCCTTAGTTGGAGCGCCGACCAGGGCTGTTTAGGCAGCTGTTTCACCACGATCGGCAGAGACGCTGGAAGCAGCCAAGCTGGGCCAGTTTTGGTTGGCTCAGAAGGAGATGGTGTCGGCCTTTCGGACGAGAGCCAGGTGATGGCCAAAGTGGAAACAGGGGTTGGTTTAGTGCCCGTGAGCACCAACTGTTGCCACATTAAGTCCTCATAGCATTGACGCAACTTGTGCCAAAGCCTCTCCTCATCTGAGGAAGATGAAGAATAGCAGCGGCGCCACTTTCCATGGTGCCGAGAGTGGGAGCACCAATGTTGGCGGGACCAGCTCAACCCAGGTGAGGAAGACCTTGGCCTCAACCACCGAGAAGACAGTGGGTCTCGAAGGGAGTCAGCGATTGCTGAGGCTCCTCCTGGTCTGGGCCAGGGACCAGAGGCAGCTGGTCAGTGGACTGATCCGTCCCTCCAATGGTCCGAGTCAGGACCAGAGTCCTAGACAAGGATGTGTTAGCCTCTTTAGTTGACAACTGGTTGGTCGGCTCGAGAAAAATCTCGACTGGGACTTCGACCAGCATCTTGGCCAACAGGCCCAATGAGGTCACCAAGGAGCCTGCGACAAAGGCCAAGGATTTGACTGAGGTCAAATCCGGTGAAGCTCGGGAATCGGAGGCCCTCGAGTGAGAGTGCTCCCAACCCCATGATCAAAGACAAGTCTTTTCTTTCTCCTTTTTAGACTCTTTCTTAGACTTGGATTTGCCGGAGGGTCCCTAAATGAGGGTCGACAGAGACTGGCCAAATTCCTTGAAGGAGCCTGTGAAGGTCGAGCCCAGATGAAGTGGCATGAAGGCAGATGCTGAGGAGGAATGGGCTGTGTGGGCCACCTCCTCTTTGAAGGCTGCAAGCTGCTCAGTGGACCCCGCAGCCACAAAGACCACTCAATGAGCATTCTTAGATTTGACTGGTGTGTTCCGTTGCACCGGCCAGCCCAATTTTTGGCGAGTGAGACGGTCCTCCAGAATGGTAGGGTGGAACGAGTGGAAAAAGTCGCAGGCCTGAGAATTGTGATCGTGTCTCAAGCAGTAAACGCATGTGGCATGCAGGTCGGTGCTGGACATCTTCTGCCGGCAAGGGCACCGGCGGAACCCAGGAGCGGACTTATCGTCCATCGTGGTCACCACTGAAGATCGAGCTGAAGACTGAACTTGAAGAGTTCTGGAAGAAAATCCGAAGATTTTAAGCACTAGGGCCTACTCAATGTGGGAGCGGTAAGGAAGGAACCTGCTTCTTCCAGCTGAAAGGAAGATCTAGTGTCATGGGGCGGAGTCGAGGGAGTTACCACCTAGGCGGGTGGGAGAAGCCAGCTTGAAGACTTTCTGGTGCATCTTAAAGGGTAAGGACACTGCCAGAAGTGTGGATAGAACATCATATCTGTGTGCCTAGTAGCTGATATTATGGCCAAATACACCTGAAGAGAGAAATACTGCAGCACTGAGTCAGATAGGGAAAGCAAGTATTCGAACACAGAATTTACAGGACATCTAAAATGGTCAATACTCCTGGAAGCAGCCTTGTCCTGTGACAACAGACCCCAGCACAGAGGTAGAGGAACAGGGTGCTCCACAGCCAGAGGCTGAAGGAGTGGAAACCACATCTGGTGAGGCCAGAATGGAGCAATAAAGATGAAAGTGGCACTCTCTCCTCGCAGCTTGAGCAAAATCAACCAATAAACTCCAGGCCCCGGAGTGAACAAGCAGAAATGAGGCAGTTTGCGTTATGTTGGGTTGCAAAAAGGTCCAGCTCTGGATGACCCTGTGGAGATACAAAAAGGTCCAGCTCAGGACAATCCCATCTTGCGAAGAGGTTGTTTACCATGGAGGGCAGCAGGTCCCATTCCTGAACCATTGATGGGGATCTGCTTAACCTGTCTGCTAAGACGTTTTGGAGACCTGGTAGAAACATGGCCAACAGCTGAAGGCCATGAGGCAGAGCACAGTCTCAATCTCCTCCTTTGGAAGGGATAGGTGGTCCCGAGGATAAAAGGAAAGAGGTGAAGGATGATCTAGAGGGAGATTTCTAATAGATCGTATGCATGCCCCCCCTGCAATTATTTCCAGAACCCACTCCTCCGTGGTGATCTCCTGCCACTGTTGTAAAGCAGAAAGATCCTGCTCCCCACACACCCTGCTGGAGGCAACAGCTGAGAAGGGAAGAGAGATGGAAGACAATCAGGCAGAACTGGGGGCAGCAGGGACAATAAAACCAATTCCTTTGGGTGCTTTGGCAGGGGCACCGGGGGAAGGGGACCCAGAAGTGGACCGCCACCTCTGCTATAGCCCTGCTGACGGTATGCACAGTTACCTCGGCAGCAGGCCTAAGAAAAGAACCCCCATCACATCCTCTAGTGAGAGAGTGGAGAACAGGGACTTAACAGACTGTAAAGTCATCTTGGAAGATTGAAGGCCATACAAGGCTTCTTCAACATCATAACCAGTTTGGAGCCCTTAAAAAGAGCATTCAAAACTGCCTGTTGCATGTCAGTGGCACAAGCAGCCACTCTAAGCCAAGAATAATGCCTCCTGCAAATGCCAGAGGCAGCAGCCCTGGCAGAAGCATCAGAGACATGATAGACTGAGCACAGCAAATGTTTGCCGACCTCATCCCCAGTAGATAATGATGTTTTAGGTAAAACAGTTTTGGCAGAATCATAAGGCAAAGCCTAAGCAGCAGTACGAGCATCTTTCCACATGCTATTCTGGTATTTAATCATGTGGGTCTGCTAATCTGCAATATTAAGGCCCAGTGAGGCAGAGGCAAAGGCATAAGCAGGCTTGTCCATAACATCCAGTCTCCTAGATTCTTTATCTGGAGGCAAAGTGCTCACGTGCTTAGGGGCTTTAGACCTATCATGAACAGCCATGATGACTACAGAGTCAGTTTCAGGTGTGTTAGCCTATTAAGGCCTAGCAGACTGAGCAGGGTACTGCTTATCAGCCTTTCTGGAGACTGCAAGCAGTGAGTTAGGTCTATGCCATGCAGCAAAAGTAGTATCCTTTAAGGCAGGATACACTAGAGGAATAATAATGGAGGAAGTGCACAACACCTCCAGAAACTCCATGAGATTCCTCTTAGCAGAATCATCTTCTTCCACAGCAAAACTCATGGCAGACTGCATCTGCTACATCATGGTCTGGAAAGAGGGGTCCTGCAGGAGGAGGCTTCAGTCCTCACTTCAGGACAAGAGGGTAGAACTAGAGAGCAGATTCCTTTCTTCAAACTGCTCCTCACCCTCATATTCCTCCTCTAAATCTGCCTCAAGATCCATGAGATCAGGATTACGTTCCATTTCTTTGTCACCATCATGAACAATGATGGGGCCACAGAAGAAGTTAGCAAAGCCAGTGGCAGCTGAGAAGCAGAAATCTGCAGACATGCTAGTGTAATCTGTTGACAAAGGCCTTGAATCAGAAGGTCTCATTGGTGGCACAACTGCCTGCAATAGCAATCCTGCAGAATGCGTTGAATCATCTCTGAGAATTACGTCAGCACAACCTGAGAGTCGACAGCACCCTGAAAAGTATCCAGGACGATCTACACTGAAGGGCTGGAGCCCAACAGGAATAGCGTTATACCATCCACAGTAGGTACAGCAGCACCTGAGTCAGACCCGGGACCTTGGTCTCTCAGTGACAGTTGAGGGCTTCATTACACGCGGAGAAGCGGTGTTGACAAACACATACGGTTTCAACAGCGACCAGGACTTTGCCAGTGAAGCAGACTCTTATTGTCCTTATGCTTATAGCCAGATGATGAGGAAGCACAAGATGTTGCCCTCTCCTTGTCCATATCTTTCCGTTTCGATGACCGTTTTTCGGAAAGTGATGAGGGAGATACACACTTTCAGCCCTTTTCCTTCGCTATGGTTTTTAGCACTTTTTGGGCAAGGAAGTTTTCTAGAGCCTTCTTACAGCATCACCTTGTAGCCTAGTTGAAACCTTGGCAAATCTCACCATTCCTCATGTTGTGAGAATGGCCCAAACAACACATACAAAGAAACTGTGCATGTCCTTGTAGATTTTATAACCGCAAACACAATACTGAAATAAAGGTTCTTAAGATTTTGGCAGAATACAGAGACAACAGTAGTGAACTGTTATATAAAATAACAAAAAAATGGCAGTGGCTTTTTCATTGTTGTTTCCTACGGCAGGTCTGATGAGGATTATCAATGGCAGGAGAAAGAACTGAGGAGTGATGGGGCCATACATGTTACAGATACGTTGATGTTATACATCACTGTGGGCAGCCCACTGGCTAGCCACGTGGTTCTGACACTGGCGGCCTACAGTTCCAAATGTGTGGCCTAATGGAGGAGATATCCTTAATGAAGATCTGTAAATGTAGCCTTTATTAGTGCTCATTGGATAAGGAAAGTTACTTAAAAATCACAGCTCTAATGCTGCAAAATAGACTTTAAACCCAGTACTTGTTGAATCTATAGGTGCGTTTACATAAACCTTACCTGCCGTGCCTCCATCTGCACCACTCACACTGCTATCGACTGCATTTACACAACAAGTGTTGTACACCGTTTCAGGGTCAGTCTGTGTGTCAGAATGAACTTCCTTACATTCACCACTGGGTTTCTGCAGGGGCGGGGGTCACATGGCAAAGCTGTGGGTCTCAGTCCACTTAGTGCTATAGTGGAGAGGGACACAAGGTCCATCAAGTCCAGGGTTTTAAATAATTGATTAGCAGTTTTTTTCTTGGGACTATACTAACTGTACAGAAAGTATTTATATAGATTTTCTAGAAGTGCTGTGTTTGTTAAACACAGTGAGGCAAAAGCTATGCATTTTCACAAAGATTTAGCACTTTTATGAGCAAAACGCTAATCAATTTTTAGAGTTAAATAAATCCCTGAAGTCCAAAAGTGCCTGGAAGTCTAAAAAGTCCAGTTTTATTTAATGGGTTTAACAGGCAAAGGCTGTGCTGGTAGGAGCTGCCTGCTTCGAAAGGCAATCGTCAAAGGAGCCTGATTCTCAGTGACAAGGGGCTAGCTTCCCAGAGACAATAAAGGGCAGGTATTTTAAAAGGGGGTTTGACTAGTGATGTGGCACGAGGTGCTGCAGGGCTGTGCCAGTGCAGGTGGGTGCCACGTTTATACACTATCAGAAAACGCCTGCACCAGTACACAAACAGAGGAAAACAGGGATTGTGGTTTGCCACACTGACGCCACCTACAACACTCCACAAGCCGTTTACACTACCTGTCCCGTACTGGTGCAACTCCTCTGCACCTGTCGCATCGGTGCAGATCAGGTTGTGGAACTGGCCTAATGGTTCCGTATGCATCACTGTCACATGGGACGAGAGGCATTGTAGGAAAAGAAGAGCAATAAAATTAGCAGGCAGATTAAGAAAAACTCCCAATAGTAAACAAAGAGAGGAACAATCACAGACTACACACACATATTAAAAGAACGATGCACAACACATGTTTTTGCAAATTTTGACTGTAGTACTCCTTTAAACGAATAGCTTGGGGTGTTAAGAAAGATGTGAAACTTAAAATAGCAAACCAGCTCTTAACTACCAGTTATTGACTATGGCAGAAATATAATACAGGCATGCTCCAAAGAGTGTTCTACAACAATCTGACAGGACGCATCTTAGGCAAGCCAGATTTGTGCTAGCCTCTCCTGCAGACTCCCATTATTTTTGTTCATTAAAGCATTTAAACTGGGTCCCTTTAGAATTATGCAGAGATAAACAATTGCTTTGAACAATTTACCAACTGCTAAATCAGAAAATAGATACTTTACTATCCGAAAAGTTGGCATTAAATTCAACGGTATTCCAAATGTTCAAGCTGAGATCAGGCTACCAGAGGGGACTTAATATCTCTACAGTGACAACCTGCTATAGTAAGATGACAACTAGGTTTGATGTTGTACAAGCTTGGCACAGACTTCAACGTAAAGTTAGAAATTTACCAACAATTAACTATCAATCAAAGTTTATTCGCTCGACTTTAAGTCATTACGATACAAAACAAGAAACAGATTTTACATGTCCAACATATCAAATGCATTACAATGTTAGACCTTTGTATATAAACTGAACATTTTTAAAGGATTCATAAACATTGTATATTCAACCAGCCTATTAACACCCATTAATAAATATGCATCCATTTAATATATCCTAAAGGTATGAATACAGCCAAGACTAAACAGATTTTGCAAGAGCAGGAAGAGGACATCAAGCGCAGAGTACATATATAGTGATGTCGTTCTTTAAATGCTATGTGTTTCTACTCTCCATTCTGCTAGGAGGTACTAACCTTTCATTCCTGGAGCTACCCTAGCTTTTGTTCTGCATATTCATTGATCAGAACCTCAAAGATAGCCACCCTTCTCCTGAGCCTTTAATAGTACACTAGTTTTACCCCATTTACAAGCCGGCCAATTAGTGGCGATTTTTGGCTTCAATGCGGGTCATTACTAGTTCTCCTTTAAGGCCTCACAAAAAGCAGCTCCTACCGAGGCTCATTATCAATCCTAAGCAGATTTTTGCTTGAGTCTTGTTCCAGAATTTTTAGGGACAGTACATTCCACTAACAAAAGCTGAAAGTTTAACTTTTCAGAATACAAAAGTGACTTACTCTTAAAAGCATTTCTTGTATAAATCCCAACTCCTGCTTTCTGAGAACTCAGGTACTAAAGGCTCCCACACCTGTATCACAGTCACAAACTACTAATAAATATTAGGACATAGAAACATAGACTTCGACAGGAGATAAGGACCGCTTGGCCAATCTAGTCTGCCCATTTCCTTACCTACAGGATAGGCCACAGATCCTAGTTAACCAACAGCCTATTTCTTCCTACCCCCCCCCCACAAGAACTGCCTTATGTGTGTCCCATGCATTCTTGAATTCTCCCACAGTTTTAGACCTCACAACCTCCTCAGGAAGGCTGTTCCATGCATCCACTACCCTCTCTGTGAAAAAATATTTCCTCACATTGCCCCAGAACCGCCCACCCCCCATCTTTAAATTGTGTCCCCTTGTTCTTGCACGTCTCTTTTTCTGAAAGATGCTACCCTCTTGGACTTTGTTGATTCCACTGAGGTACTTAAAAGTTTCTATCATGTCCCCCCTCTCCCTTCTTTCCTCAAGGGTATACATATTAAGCTCCTTTAGTCTCTCCTCGTACCACTTCTCTTGCAGACCCTGCACCATTTTAGTTGCCCTCCTCTGGACTGCCTCTATCCTATGTCCTTGCGGAGATGGGGGTCTCCAGAACTGGACGCAGTACTCCAGATGGGGTATCACCAACTGTCTGTACAGAGGGATAACAACTTCCTGTTTTCTGCTGGTGATGCCTCTCCCTATGCATCCCAGTATCCCCCCAGCCCTCCCTACTGCCTTCTCACATTGCTTGCTAACCTTAAGGTCATCTGATACGATTACCCCCAGGTCCCTTTCCTTTTTTGTTGTTGTTACTACCTCCCCACCTATTGTGTAATCTTCCCCTGGGTTCTTGCTTCCCAGGTGCATTATTTTGCACTTCTTTCAATTGAATCCTAGCTGCCATACTTCTGACCATTCCTCCAACCTTGCCAAGTCCCCTCTCATCCTTTCCACGCTTCCTTGTGCATCAACCCTGTTGCAGATCTGTGTGTCATCTGCAAAGAGGCATACTTTTCCTTCCAGTCCCTCTGCATAGTCATTTATAAAGACATTAAAAAGGACTGGACCCAGTACTGAACCTTGCGGTACCCCACTATTAACCCCTCTTTCTTCAGAGTGGACTCCATTTACAATTACCTTCTGTGTCCTGTTGTCCAGCCAATGTTTTACCCAGGCTACCACCTTGGGACCCACTCCCAGGCTGGTTAATTTGGCTATTAATCTTTTGTGTGGGACTGTGTCAAATGCCTTGATAAAGTGTAGGTAGGCCATGTCCACAGCCCCTCCCTGGTCTACTACTTTGGTCACCCAGTCAAAGAAATCTATTAGATTAGTCTGACATGACTTTCCGCTGTGAACACATGCTGCCTTGGGTCCTGTGCCCCACTGGCCTCAAGGTACTCAACAGTTCTTTCCTTCGAAGTGACTCCATCACTTTCCCTACCACAGAGGTCAAACTGACAGGTCTGTAGTTTCCTGCCTCTGTCTTGGTCCCACTTTGTGAGGGAATCACATCCGCCTTCCTCCAGTCCTTGGTACCTCACCATCCTCCCATGATTTATTAAAAAGAGTAGTCAGTGGTTTCACTAGTTGTCCCTTAATTCTTTTTAGAATTCTGGGGTGAATTCCATCAGGCCCCATTGCTTTGTCCACCTTCAGTTTTAGGAGTTCTTGCAGAACCCTTTCTTCTGTGAAAGGGCTGGGATTGACCCCCCTATCAAGAGTGCTTCTGTTAATTGGATTAGGCACTTCCCCCTCCTCTTTTGTGAATACTGAGCAGAAATATTCGGTCAATATCCCTGCTTTTTCACTGTCCCCCTCTGCCCACCCACCATTCATTCTAGTTAGCCTCACTATCCCATCCTTTGTCTTTCTACGCTCTCTGATATACCTATAAAAGGTTTTATCCCCCTTCTTAACCGAGTTGGCTATCTTTTCCTCAGTTTGGGCCTTTGCTATTCTGACTTCCCTCCCTGCTTCCTTCTGCCTTAACTGGTACAGCTCTCTGTCCTGCTCCTTCTGTGTTTCCTTATACTTCCTGAATGCTATCTTTTTCTCCCTGACTTTCCCAGCCACCTCTTTTGAGAACCATAGTGGCTTTTTCTTTTGTTTTGATTTGTTTATTTGCTTCACACAAAGGCTTGTTGCCTCCGTGATGGCAGTTTTGATGATTCCCCATTGTTGCTCCACCCCTCCTTCTAGCCTGTTTGCTAGTGCTTTTCTGAGGCACTCTCCCATCTTGCCAAAGTTAGCTCTCCTGAAGTCCAGTACCCTCACTTTTGTATGGCTTGACTCTGTAGCTGAGTTTAACGTGACCCACACTGTTTGATGGTCACTTGTTCCCAGATGGCTACCCACTTCTAGATCTGAGATCCTCTCACTGCCCCCATTTGAGAGTATGAGGTCTAAGATTGCTCCCTCATGAATGGGTTCTGAAACTAGCTGTCTGAGGCCTGCCACCTGTAGGGCATCGAGAATGGCCCTGCTCTTGAACGTGACTGCAGCAAATGTGCTCCAGTTAACATCTGGCATATTCAGGTCTCCTATCAACAGTATCTCCCCTTTCTCTGCCATCCTAAGAATGCCTTCTATCATATCCTTGTCCATTCACTCCCCTTGACATGGGGGTCTGTACACAACCCCTGTGCAGATTGGGGTGCACATAGTTATAGTTAAATTATTACAATACAAGGTTAAAAATCCCTTCATATGATAACTCTACAGGTAGTTGGGTAAATAAACATGGGTTACCCTATAAACTTCAGTAAGCAAATTATTTAAGATTAACTCCCTTGAGGATTGCCATTCAGGTAACTTTGTTCTATAAGCTGCACAGATTACTAAATGATATTTGATCAGGCACAAAATGCATAAATATTTAAGCATTTCACACACATATGTACACAAACATTCACTTAGCATCCACACTTAAAGTATATTATCAATAATACATAATAAATTCAGCAAGGTATGGCTCCATTATATATATATATATATATATATATATATATATATATATATATATATATATATATATATATATATATAACACATATATATATATATATATATACACAACACATACATATATATACAGGAGTAAATTCATTTATGTATCAACTTTCGTGGCTCCTTTAAATTCTAAAATCCAAGCCTTAATATATAGGGCTAAATGGCTTAACGTCTCTGTCCAGAAGTCCAATAGCTCCAATAGCTCCCCTATCAAGACAAAAATTTGCCACAATATTCCATATTGGAGCCTTTGCATGAAGTTGACAAAATATCTAAAATCTATATCACTAGATGAATGGTTGTTCCAATATAAAAGTTAGCTCAACCTATCCAGTGAACAGTGACTCAGTGTGCATACAGACCCGCTTTTTTGAGAATAAATAGTAGGAGAGGAAACTCCGGCTGCAAATACAACATTTTATGTAGGAAGGGAAAGGGATGAGTCCCCCAAATTTCCTCGATTTAACAGTTGAACTGAATTTCTGCCCCAGAACATGAAAAATAGAAAGTGAAACACCAGTTCTTGTACAGGAGGTTTGGTCCCTAAACAATGACTGTTTGTCACTAACATAGTATCTCTTAAGGGGATTTTACAAACAGGAGTCCTTGAGAATGGAATATATACTAAGCTCCCGCTCTTAGCCCAGGAATCAATGGGGCTTAACATTTTTCATCTCAAAATAGAGCCATTATATTTCACCTCTCCTCCTGAGAGTCCTTTAACTCCTTGGGTCGAGATAAGCATTGTAAACTGCAGGCCAGGTCATTCATATAGTAACCTCTACACCGGACACCATCCACAAAAGAAAAAGTTAAATGAGTACCTTTAAGAGAAATTGCCTCCAGCAGGAATGTTATCAAAAAGCCAGAGTAAAACATTACCAAACTTATCTTCGCTGTCCTGAACTAGGAGTCCACAGCATTTGTTGCAGGCCCCAGGCATTCAAAATCTGCAAGAGCTATACTCTCCAGAGGTCTCCAACATTTTCCCTTTCTCCTCCAGTTTCAGCAATATAGTCTACCTTATAAAAGGCTTTATAAGCCTATCAGCACAAATTGTGCAACCATATTTACAAGTATAGACTCTCCAGTGCTCCTGAGTAATGCTACTCATTCGACGAATGCTTCTTGCAGCTCCAACTCCAATAGTTCAAAGAAACACTGCCCAAACTCTGAAAGCGCCAAGCACTAGGCAACATGAGCGGCCGGTGATTCAGTCACACAGAGACAAAATGTTCTTTTAAAGTTTTACAAAAGGTACTGCTCTAAAAAAATACGAATAGAAACAGTACAAGTTCCATTCAAGAGAAACTTTATCCATGACTTTCAGCGCTCCAACAATGCTTGCTTGGTGCAGCAAATAACCGGCAGAATGCCAGAGTGAACAGGTAGCCAAAAAAAAACTATTATCCAAAATGAAAAGCCACTCGATAGCTTACCCATCTGCTAAAATATATCTTTCTGGCATTTCAGTCAAAAATAAGGTAAGCTTCATTCATAAGTTTGCTAAAAATCTTAGGTTAAAATCAACAAGCAAAGAGCAGAAAGACATGCAGCGTGGAGCAGGGCAGCATCACAGCCATCTTGCTGCCCCGCTCCGGATCAACAATTAACTAACTTCTGTCCAGGTTATCTTTTGAATTTAACTACACAAGTAATTATTAAAAGTGATTAATGAACTTTACCTGGCATTTGTCACATTTTTTGTAATTTGAATAATACTTATGCAAATAGTACTTGTAAAACTGGACCTCGGGACAGCATTGGGAATGGGTTGACCTAACCGTCTACCCCTGATAAAAGAATTCCCTCAAGACAGTTACCATGTATTATCATATGTGAGCATGATTAGATTTTTAAAAAATGTGTAATGAAATATTTTCTAGATGCAGGTTGCTCCCCTACTATTACAAGTCACAATAATTTGCTGACTTAGCACTTTATTTTATTTAAGGTTAACAATTAAAGCGACCACTCATGAATGAAATGAACACCAAACAAATACAAAACATTAAAAATTATAAAACTGATACAAAAAATTCTGAAAGCTGATTGGTCTAGAGGCAGTTTCAGCCATAATGCTATCTCAGGAAAACATCAGAGTCTGAAACTAATCTAAAGAAAACATGCATAAGACTTTTTGTTTAAATTCTACAGGATCCATGTTAAAATCTCAATATGGTACTACAGCCCTAATGTCATGTTAGTTAATGGTGCTTCTCGGGGTGGCTGAAGTTACTCAGCTGAACCTCATGCCTCACAAAATACATGAGGTGTGACGTTAGCCTGGTATTAAATGCCATGTCATATCTTATTACTTAAATATATACTACTACAATGGCTTCTATGCATGTACAAATATTCAGCTTGATTCAGTTCATCATCACCATAGCCAATCCTTCCTATAACTCTATGGCAGATAATCAGCTAAGTAAGAATTTGAAATGCCACATAGAGAAAGAAAAGACTATAACCTATTACCTTGATGCCTACTGTTTCTAACGTGTAATGATGTGTCTAAAATATTTTTTTATCTGTGTTGCCTTGGATAGGAACTAGTGGACTCCCCCTGTGTCGTGTTGGCAGCTAGGCACAGGTAATCTGCACTGAACACGGTGGAGTGACCTATGAGGCCAATGAGTAGGCACAGTTGCTGGCTAAAAAAGTAAGGAGGAACAATCAGAGTGAGAGAGAAAATCTGAATAAAAAAAAAAAAACACTGTGAATTAGATGCCATCCTGACTTGCCATGAAACTCAAAGGATCAACATTTCTCTTCCGTGTAGAGCACAGACTGTACACCACAAACTACCCTGCTCATCAGGATTTTTTTGTACAAAGTTGCTTTCTCAGCATTTCCATTAACTTTTTTGTTTATTTTGATAATTTCCCAGTAACACTACACTTGGGTTTGTAACCCTGCAATTTTTGCCAATATATTTGACTGATTTATGACTCAGGACAATTGTTTTTACCACTCCCTTCCCCCAAATTACAAACATTCATTCTCAGACCCTTGGAAAAATGAATAAATCAGTCTAATCACATACAATTTTGAACTTACTTTTTTGTTGGGGGGGGGGGTTGCCCTACTGTTTATCCCTGCCAACTCAGCTGTATCCCTCTGCTTACAACCAGTTTCTTATCCAGACCTTGGAGGATCCTGCAAATACCATCCTTACATCTGTACTAACCATCCTGTGGCATACTGCACCTTACAGCTGCAATCCAAGAGCATGGGAAGCTGTTTTTTTCTGAGGGCCAGCAACCGAGTGGAGAAACTGCCTCCCTTTTTACTTCCACCTCCCCAACGTGGTGATTCCACATTCCTTCATTGTCAATGGTTTTTAAAGGGGGGTGGCTGCTGATGTTGCATGGTCACTTGTGACATCTAAGCATTACGCTAGTGAAGGGAGGTACTCCAGTAGTGGGCTGTGTCCCCCCCACGCAGCTGTGTGCTCTGCCTCTGCAGCACACCCATGGCTCCTCTGACTCAAATGGGGGAGTCAGATCCATAATGCAAAGCCTGGGTCTGCTGCATGGGACCACAATGTGCTCTGCTGGTACCACTGAACCAGAACCTTCACCGGGAAGCAAGACATGCAACCTGTTGTGGAAATGAGTAATGCAACGCTTTTCACTTTCCTAAAACAGAAAATGTTAGACTTACCATCTGTTCCTTTTCTTTATGCAAAGATATCAACCTCAGGCTTGTCTTGAATGAAAAAAAAAAGACCAAGTCGACCCTACTGGGCTCCAAACTAAGGCTGGGCTTATTGAACAATGCACTTCAAGTTAAATGTAAAGATGATTCATTACTGGAGACAGTCGATGCTTTTAAATACTTGAGCATTACACTAGATCCCGCCTTGTATTCTAATATACAAATAAGGCAAGGCAATTTTATTTATAAGGCACCCAATCTCGGTGGCTCTTGGTGCCGAACATAATAAGAACATACAGCGGATTAATTAAAACAAACAATAAAACCTCAATAAGTGATGTATGTCATTCTGTAAATTGTATGTTAGTGTGTTGCCTATAGGGCCTGGCAACAGATAGTTCCCCAAGCAAGTCTGGCAATAGCTGTTCTTTAGTTTACTAAAATGCTTGTGAGATGGACCTGCACAAATAGAATGTAACTTAGAATATTGTGTGCAGGTTCACATCACAATCACATTGTACTGCATCACTGCAGTCTGTACAGAGACTTGAAGTGGTCATCTCCCATCCATAGACGTACAGTACCTATGATCTTGACCTATTCATATACAATTTACTGCACAACCAGCAGCCTAAATGCCTGATGCAGCTATTTCAGTCTGCCCCAGTTACAAGTCATTTGCATTCTAGCAGCAATGATCTTTTGGTAGTACCTTTAATTAGAAGTCGACAAGAACAAAGGGCTTTTTCATATTTTGGATCCCTCACTTGGAATTCCTTTTCTGGCGAAATTAGGTCCTCAGTCACACTACAATCATTAAAACTGAACTTCAGAAACAAAACTTGATGGAACTGTCTAGTTGCACATGTAACTTAACTGCTGTTTTACTTGTACCTATTTTATTATGTCTGTCTCATGTACCGCAGTTTCTGTATCCGGATCACTCCTGAAAATAGGAATGTGGCCTCGTGAGCTCACCTAGTCAACAAAAACTAAAAATAAACTCCAAATATCCACTAGACGGTTTGTCAAGTCTATTCATTAAACAGAGTTAGACATAAGAAAAGGTCCCAACTACACCACCGGGATCCCTTTCCGTGCCTGCCAGAAACTCTGAAAACCAGAATAAGCACAGAACAAATGTCTTCAGGAAATGTCTTCAAGAAGGGGGATATGCTGGAGTGGTGAATGTTTGTGCTTGGAAGAAAGGGATCTGTGAATGTCTAACAGTTTACAGTCTCCAGCTCTTCTGACATTCACTATTCTTAATGATTCACCAGTAGCATGCAGCAAGCAGAACTACAACAAACTCTGGCCAGAGCTGATAGGGCTGCAGGAAAGGAATCTGGTTTAAAAATAATGAAAATTTCAAAAAAATGTTAATATTTTTACACCAAACTTTCAACACAGCCTCATAAATAAGGGCAGAGAAAATGTTCAACTCCTAGCCTAACGGTGCTGTGCAGAGACTGCAGAATCAACTTTTGGGCTGCAAACACACATTTTGAGCAGGAACTGAAAAATGACAACTATCACATTCGAGAGTTGCTGTACTGAAATGGCTATGTTGAAAATTTGTGGTAAAAATATTGAATATTACTAGGGGTGTAAGTTTGTTATGGCAGTCATACACATCATTGATTCCATAAAGTTTGATCTTTATTCAGGACTTCCATGACTTTCACTAGTGTCATCAGAATGTAGCAATGATGACAGTGCCACAACATTTACTACTGTTTACTAATGATTTCATTAACAAACAATGAGTCATTAAAACCTCATCCATGACAAACTTACATCCCTAAATATTACCAAAGTTATGAGCTTGCATTTACAAAATTCAACATAGCCTCATAACTTAATAGGTGAACATATTACAACACAGAAAACAAGAATGTGCAAAGTATAATACCACCCCATATTAAATTTATTCAAGGCCAAGTAATGCATTGCAAGTCTTTTTTTGGCATTGAAAAAGTTTCACTTGGTCCACGGGGAGGAAATTTGGATACAGCTTTACTTAATCAAGCCATAAATATCATGATATCAGGGCAGAAAGGGGGTTAGGGTGCACTCGGATGGAAGTGAGGATAAGGTCTAGAAAATTTATTGTGGTACTGTACTCTATAAAGACCCTGTCAAAAGAATGCAACACATACCGTATACTGTATATATCCCACGGCTCATACATTGATCAGTCAGTAGAAGTGGTTATTCAATTTCGGTGAAATAGAACATCAATTGTCGGTAAGTACTGGAACATAGTGACACAGTAACACACATTTCTCCAGCATGTTCAAGCACTCGCAAAGATGACTGTAAAGAGAAAGGCTGTGCATATGATGCTGCATTTAAATTGCGAGTCATTGAATGCTGAGGCTACGAACAACTACGCTGCAGCACAGCACTTTGGCAATAATGAGAAGCAGGTCAGAGAATGGAAGAAACAGAGGGATATGCTGAACGAACTCCCTAAGTCTAAAAAAGCCTACCATGAAGAACGTTCTGCATTTCACCAACTTGTGTCCGACCTAAACAACTGGGTACTGGAATGTAGACAAAGCAGATACATTGTAACTTGCATGTCAATTCAGATGCAGGCTCTAAAAATGGCTAAGCAGGAGAAATATCGATGTCCAGGTATGGACACTTTTCTTGCTTCTGCTGGGTGGTGCTTTCACTTTATGGAGAGGAACAACCTGACACTCCGACAGAGAACCAAGACTGCCCAGAAACTGCCCCCTGACCTAGAAGCTAAGGTTGAAAGCTTTCACCAGTTTACCATAAAAATACGAAAGCTGCGCAGTTATGAACTGTCCCAAATTGGAAATATGGACAAGACCCCATGACTTCTGATCTCCCATGTAACAGTACAGTGAATCCCTCAAGCAGCAAAACAGTGCTTATTAAAACAACAGGATACGAGAAAACCCACTTCACTGTTGTGCTGTCTTGCTTGGCAGATGGGACTAAACTGAAGCCAACGATGGTTTTCAAAAGAAAAACACTCCCAAAATCTGCTGTTCTCTCCCGAGGAGCGCTTGTATTTGCCCAGCCTAAGGGCTAGATGGATGAAGAATTGGTCAGTGTGTGGCTGCAAAGGGTGTGGGACAGTAGACCGGGTGCTCTACGCCGCAAGCGGTCACTTCTTGTTTGGGACATGTTCAGAGCCCACCTGACAGACTTGGTGAAAAAAAACTGTCAAAAAACAGCGAACTGACCTGTGCATGATTCCGGGGGCAGGATAACATCAATGCTTCAGCCACTAGACATTTGTCTGAATAAGCCATTCAAAGATCGGCTCCGCAAGCTTTGGTGTGACTGGATTATATGTGGCGCAGTCGTGCTCACCAAAGGAGGAAATTTGAAGCAACCTGGTATCGCACTGGTGTGAGAATGGGTCGAGCAAGTTTGGGATACAATCCCAGGGGAGATGGTTGCTAAAGCATTTCTCAAGTGTGACATTAGCGACAGTTTGGATGGGACACAGGACGATGCTCTGTTCAAGGAAAGTGATGAACTCGAACAAGAGGTCAAAGAGGATGACAGCCCGTACACCGTACACTGATGTTCTGACCAAGGGGTTCATGGCCAAGAATGAGGCCGTGCTGGGCTTTTCAGATGCGAAGGAGGATAGCAAGGAACCTTAAAATACAGGACTGCAAGTACCCTGAGCACTGGCATTCTGATTATACCAATATTTTATTAATACTGCTGTGGTGATTTGCAATGAATTGAGTGTTTTTTCTTCATTTTGGTGAATAAAGTATTTTGCATCGGCTTATACGTGGGTCACTCATGTTTGTAAAATGCAACAGCTTGAGTCATTTTGGGGGGTTGGGCTTATACCCGAGTCGGCTTATACACGAGTATATATGGTATGTCAAGCAGAAAAACACCAGCTTGGCATAGATGTTGAATTTTTTGCTGTGGTCTTATACTGCAGCAAGATAAATTGTGTCGGTATTCATTTTTGAGTGGGGGATTGTGAAAAATGACAGTTAGCTGTCAATTCTGAATCACCTTTTTTTTCTTGATGATAAAACTGCTGCTTTAATGGGCTCTGTAGACCATTATGATCCATCATATTTTCAATAATCCCAACTTTTTACACCCTGTGGGTCACTGTCCCACATAGGAAAACTGACCTTCTCACTCCTCTCTAGTGCAGACCAAGCCCCCTTTTTGTGTTGACAAATCACGCCCCCCGACATCTGCCACTTGCTTAGTGGCAATGAATTTATTGGTATGCATTTTTTAATTCTGCATATCTATGCAGTCGCATAAAATGCCTACTGACATCCTTTGTAAGCTTCCCTCTATCAGTTTCTTCATATTTCCTCCAGCGTTTACTGCAGCAGTAAAGAGAATGTGTTCAGTACTAAAAATAAAACTTTGCTGGTGGGTTTTCTGTTTTGATAACACTGTTAAGGAGAAGCCTCATTTTCAAAACAGGAATACCTAAAAGGATCTAACAGATAATATCCACATTTATGTTTAACTAGTAGTTGTTACTGACTTCTCCCTGTAGAACAGCAGGCTGAGATGGAACATGATCTCAGTCTTCCCATTCTCAGGGGTATTGACAGGATTGAACATATGGATATGTTCTCTAGCAGGACACAGGCACATGCTCTGAAGGTCACAGATGGCAAGTTTAGGGGTAAGATTAGGAAGCATATTTTGTCCCAGAAGGTGGTGGCCTTCTAAAATCACCTGCCAATATAGACAAATGAAGACAGTAGAGCAGTCCCCAGAGTTGCCCATCCCTTAACTTTTGCCAGCACTGAAATCATCAGTGTGAGAACCCTGCACTGTCCCTGCCCATGCTGTACCTATCCATGTGGATAAACAGAGGGCTTCTGCCTCTAGTGCTGTCAGTGTGCCACCTCTCATCAGCACTATATCTATCACAGTGCGGAAACCCTGGACTGTCTGTTCTACACTGCATCTGGCCCTGTGGATTTATAGAGGGCTTCAGTCTCCAGTGGTGCCAGTCCCTTACTGTTCACCAGTCACACACTGTACCTGTTACTGTAGATAAACAAAAGGCTTTAGTCCCCAGTTCTGGCAGTCCCTCACCATTCACCAGGACTAAATGTAGACAGTGTGGAAACCAAGCACTGTCCCTTCCCCCACACTGTAGCTGTCTCTGTGGATTAATCAGTCCCTCACCTCTTACCAGCACTAAATCTACCACAGTGTGGGTATGTTTGCACTGAGCCTGCCCACGTGGTGCCTGTGGATAAAATGAGGGCTTTATCCACTTTTTACCAGCACCAAATTCATCATAGTGGGTGAGTGGGTGGGGGAAATCCTGCACTGTACCTGTCCCTGTGGATAAACAAAGAGATTTAGTTTACTGCCCAGTGCTGTCTGAGCAGTACCTTTTATGAGCATTACATACATCAGAGTGGAAAACGGATTTGTTGTAAGACCCCACCTTTCACTAGCACTAGATAGCAAATATACAAAGGTTGAATAGAAGAAATATGAAAAACAGAAGAAAATGGTCTCAGATCCCAATGCTGGACTGTCTGCAATCTGACACTGTGATCTGTTTAATGAGACCCTGGCACCAGGCCAGTGGTTCTGAGGGCTGAGGCACTGGATGTCTTACCTCGTGCCATGCCAGTGACTCGTTCGGGAATGAGTACGGGCCATCGGAGGCCGGCGGGGGATAGGGAAGGGCGCGGAGCTGGATGGAGAGGCCGAAAGGCAGCTCTCCTCTCTGGGGTGGTATGGTTGCATCCCACGGTTCTGGTCTGCCTCCTGGTGGAGGACAGGCTGCAGTACAAGCTAGAGGGTGCAACAGCGCTAGGCCAATGGGTGGGCGGAAGGTGCTGTTACTGGGGCCATAGAGCTTATGGGCGCCTCCATACGCATGCACCTCTACACCTAGGGCCTCGGGTAATTGGGGCGAAAATGGAGAAGAAAATAACCCGGCAGGCAGGATGATGCCCAACCCTCCGCAGGCAGTGCTCCCAGGTCAGGCATAAGGTAAGCCCCAGTAATTCCAGGTGTCAGGGCTGGGGGGGGCGGTCAGGCTAAAAGGGGCATGCTGGAGGACAGAAACTGTGATATGATAAAAAATAATGAGACCCTGACTGCTTCGGTGCTTCAATAAGGGAAATTCCAGTATGCTTCGAGATAATGAGTTAACCCCTACGCTGCTGAAAGTACTACAATGAATCCATTTGATTGAGTTGGACAGATGTTCAGTCTGCAGCCATGCAAGGGTTTTATTTTATTTAGTTTTTGTTGACCGGGTAAATGCACTAGATAAATCCTGCCTATTTTCAGGCACGACCTGGGGGAGGGGGATACAGATGAATGCCAACTGACCTTGAACCACATTAAGCAGTTGGTGGTATTTATAGTGAATGAGGGAAATTTGGCCAGGACACCGGAGAAATTCCCCTACTCTTTTTGATAAGTGCCATGGGATCTTTAACATCCACCTGAACTACCACCAATCCAGGCAGATGGGACCTCGGTTTAACGTCTCATCTGAAAGACGGCACCTCAGAAGTGTAGCACCCCTCTCACGCTGTACTACAGTGTCAGTACTGGGATATTGACCCAAGTGCCAGATGTGGGAACTGAACCCACAGCCCTCTGATCTCCCGGCCTCAGAGGAGAGTGTGCTATCTACTGAGCCACTGACACTTTTAACTCAAAGGTTACATTGAGGGGTTACATAACAGCAGTTCCAAAAGGTTTTCTTTTGTTTATGCTTCAAAGGTTTTCTTTTGTTTATATCTGGAGAAGTTGGGAGACACAATAGCATCCCCCCTCCCTTTAGATGCCTTTAACACAGAGCAGTAAATAGCAAAAATCAGAAGGGGGGGGCACTATTTTGCAGTTGTGGATGGATACTTCCAAAAGCCCAAAAAGACTGTTCCACAGTAAGCCAATTTTAGAGCTAATGCAAGAGGGCTGCAGGCTCCACCTATCTGCAGCCCTAACAAGAACAAATGAGGGAGGGACTGATAACAGAAAATCAAACAGTATACAAAACTAGTCTGCAGGACTCTATGGCCAAATGCAGCAACTGTTAGGTTATAGTGCATTATAAAGGTGTGCAAGGAACTCAAAGTAGTCACAGAACAAATCTCCTGACAGACCATATTCTTTGTTTGCCTGAAACTTTGTAAGCTTCAAGAATATTCACATAGCCACTGTAAAATCCAATTGTGTTGCTTTCTTCCTTTTCCTGTACGGATTAAATGAAATATACTGTCATTTCTGGAGCAACTCTGTGCAATGTAGGTAGTACTTAATGGCTTGTTCAACATCCAAATTGTGCCACATGTCCTTCATAGCCTTTAGTAGGGGGCAGAAAGAAAGAGGAAGCAATTCCTGGTCAACATGTAATGCTGAATCACCTTGGTAATTAAATCCAGCAGAGGTCAATGAACCACCTTATCCTTGTGAAATGTGAGATATGGCCCTCTAATAGGGCGCTAAGACGCTACACAATTGTGATATAACAGCAACCAGAAAAGCCACTTAGTAAAAAAGAAAGAAAAAACTACTGAAGGGAATATTATAAAGAAGCTCAACTCATTTTCACCTAGGTAACCATTTTGTATCAGGTTAAGCAATGGATGGTTCAGACTTCATACGGAGTTACTGGAAGTAATGGGTTAAATTATGGCCCAAAGAACAAAATGAAGGCTCCAACTCAGAGTAGTAGTTCTTTTTTTTCTGCACAGATTTGTATCCTCCTTGGCAGGCCTTGGGCAGCTTATCAGCTCTGTCCCCACTCTCAGTTGCCCCTTACCTCTCTCCATGTCAGAATTCTGAAATAGAGCAATAGTCACTTCAAGCTGACTGCCTTGAAGAAGCATTTTTAACGAAGAAAAGTGCCACAGAAGTAATCCCATCCAGAAAGAACAAGGCTTCCAGTGCTGCAACACAATCTCTTTTTGTGGATAGCCTAAACACACAGTCGTGGACAAAAATATTGGTGCCCTTGCACTTTTTCAAATAACTCACAATTCCTCTAAACATAAGTTGATATTAACAACAGTACAGTATTTGGTCTCCACAATTCTTTATTTCTCTGTTAATATTACAGAACCTTTGTTTTTGATTCAGAATTTAATATATCCTTTTAAATCAGAAAATGAAAAGAAATGGCATTGACAAAATTATTGACACCCTAGACTTAATATTTGGTAGCACAGCCTTTGGTCAAAATAACTGCAATCAACTGCTTCCTATAGCCATGGATGAGCTTCCTGCACCTCTCTACTGGCAGTTTGGGCCACTCTTCTTGTGCAAACTGGTCCAGTTCTCCCAGATTTGAAGGGTGCCTTCTCCCAACTGCTGTTTTCAGATCTCTCCACAGGTTTTCAATGGGATTTAGATCTGGACTCATTGCTGGCCATGTCAGAACAGTCCAGCGTCTTGTCTTGAACCATTCCTGGGTGCTTTTTGAAGTGTGTTTGGGGTCATTGTCCTGCTGGAAGACCCATGACCTTTGATGGAGACCCAGCTTTCTGACACTGGGTTCAACATTGCACTCCAAAATGGCCTGGTAATCTCCAGATTTCATGATGCCATGCACACGTTCAAGGCACCCAGTGCCAGAAGCAGCACAGCAATCCCAAAACATCACTGAACCTCCTCCAGTTTGACTGTAGGGAAGGTGTTCTTTTCTTTGAAGGCTTCATTTTGTTTTCTGTAAATATACAGATGATGTGCTTTACCAAAAAGCTCTAATTTGGTCTCATCTGTCCACAGGACATTCTCCCAGAAGGATTTTGGCTTGTTCAGGTGTGTTTTGGCAAACCCCAGTTGGGCTTTCTTAAGTCTCTCTCTCCCTCCCTCAGCAGTGGGGTCCTCCTGGGCCTCCTACCATATAACCCTCTTTCATTGAGTTGGCGACGGATGGTGCAAGTTGAAACTGTCGTACCTTGTGTCTGAAGGTCAGCTTGAATCTGTTTGGCAGTTGATCGAGGTGCTTTCTCCACCATTTGAACAATCCTGCGCTGCAATCTTCGATCAAGTTTTCTCTTGCGGCCACATCCAGGGAGGTTAGCTACAGTGTCATGGGCCTTAAACATCCTTATAACATTACGTACGGTGGAAACAGGAACATCAAGGTCTCTGGAGATTGATTTATAGCCTTGAGATTGTCCCTGCTTGGCTACAATCTTCTGTCTGACCTTCTTAGACATTTCTCTGGCTGTCTTTCTTTTCTCCATGCTCACTGCAGTACACACTGTGACACAAAACAGGAGAATGAGTCATTTTCTCTATTCAAACTGGTTGAATGAGTGATTTTTATATTGCAGGCACCTGCAACTCACCACAGGTGAGTTCAATTCCAAAGTGAAGGAGAATCACCTGCTTGAAATCTAATTATTTCTAACTACTTCTAAAAGGTGCCAATAATTTTGTCCGGGCCATTTAAGGATTTCAGTGTGGAATAAGCTAAGACTTAGTAAATTTTTCTGCTTTTTGTGTTTTATTCCACTGCAAACCAAAGAAACACATATGTGGATACCAAAATATTTTTTAATTTCAACAATTTTCTGGAAGGAATGGTGCATTATTAGAAAAAACTGCAAGGGTGACAATATTTTTGGCCACGACTGTAGAAACACAGAAGCTGACGGCAGATAAGGACCGAAAGGCCCATCCAGTCTGCCCATTTCTTTTTCTGCCTTATGAATGTGCCATCGGCCTTTGCTCTGTCAACGGTTTATCTATTCATACTCATCTGTATTGCTCCCTTATGCCTATCCCATGCCTGTCTGAAGCTTTGCACTGTGTTCATATCCACCACTTCTTGAGGTAGGCCGTTCCACGCATCCACAACCCTTTCTGTGAAAAAGAACTTCCTCACATTACCACTTAATCGGCCTCCCTCTAATCTCATGCTGTGTCCTCTTGTCCTGCTATTTTTCTTATATTGAAACACGTTAGACTCTTTCACCTTGTTAATGCCCTTAAGGTGTTTGAATGTTTCGATCATATCACCTCTCTCCCCCCCTCCTTTGCTTTGGGTATACATATTGAACTCCAGTAATCTGTGCTCATATGTTTTCTGATACAGTCCCTGCACCATTTTGGTTGCCCTTCTCTGGACTGCCTCAATTTGGTTAATGTCCTTGTGAAGGTGTGGCCCCCAGTACAGCACACAGTACTCCAGATGGGGCCCAACCAGTGTCTTGTAAAAAGGGATTATTACCTTCCCCTTCCGACTTGTGATACCCCTACTAATACACCCCAACATCCCCCTGGCCTTACCTACTGCTTTAGTGGTCTGCTTGGATGATTTCAGGTAATCGGAGATGATGATGCCCCAGTTCTGATAATGGCTCTGTTAGTTCCACCCTTAGCTCTTTTAGCACCCTGGGATGTATGCCATCAGGTTCCATTGCCTTGTCCACCCTGAGCTTATCGAGCTCTTGTAGGACCCTTTCTTTTGTGAAGGGACTAGTGCACACCTCCCTCCTCCCTGTGTCCATGATGCTGAGCTGTGGGCCCTGCCCTACCTTCTCTTCAGTAAATACTGTGCCTGAGACTGTTCCATGTGGAAGTCCAGAATTTCTGACTATTATGGTTGTTAACAGTGATTAAATCTCAGTTCTCACACTCAGTTCTCAGCAAGACAAAAAAAGATTAAATCTGCCTGTACACTATTTATGGGGGATATATTACGAGGATCCCGATACCATGTGCTCGAAACATGGTTGCCCAACAGGCAAAGTTTTCCCACGGTGGAGTGTTTTTATGTTTCGGGGGGCTTTGCCTCCAGCACCCTCTTAATTTATAGAACTAACTCCGCCACGGGCAAGCTTCGTCGGTCATGCAACCGTGTTTCGGGCAGATGGTGTCGGGATCCTGAAACTCGGGAAACAGACTTTCAGGAAAACACAATACTCCCTATTTATGGGCCCATGCATGGACTTCCAACAAGTTCTGGATAATCTCTTTAGTGACAATGCCCCTCTTGACACCTCTGTTCAAATATTAGCCCGTGAAAGTCTGCTCACATCCTGATGCACAACTAGACACAAGAACAGATGGTCAATGCATAGAGGAAGCTGCTAGTGATTGTCCACTGCCATTCTAATTAAAAGATGAGAACCAGGGAAGTCTTAACCAGTAATGTGCTGCCAATAAAACCTTCTAACTTGTCCGTCCAGATCTTTAGGATTATTCAATGAAGAACTGTCAGTGATGGAAAGACAAAGGCCCAGTTCCTGCCCACAAGAAGCTTAAGGTGTGAACTCTGAATGCTCTGTGATCCACTGTCCTCAAGTAGCATCTGTACAGTTTCCTGTTTGTACCAGAAGCATGCAAGTGCACTTCCACTAGAAAGAACCAATGAGTCATCTGCTGGAAGAAAAAATTACTCACCTTAGTAATGTTGTTTCTTCTAATGGAGTCTTGCTGTATTCTGACAATTTGCAGTGAGGTCCAACCTTCGAACTGCCCCGGAGATGAAAGAGTTAACTTTCCATGCCAGGCATGGAACGCTGAGCTCGAGCTCGGTTGAGATTCTGTCTGTTGCTGTTTGAACTCAAACCGTCAGATCTTTACGAGCTAAACTCACTGAGTGTCCTGTGTGGAAGCTGTAAACCAACACTAGCCAACTGGCTACTAAATATAATAAACACATTTTTTGGTCCCAAAACAAAGACTCAAGTCAGGAAACCCAAAAAATTAAATAAACACAACACCCACTCACCCAAAGAAAAAGGGGTGATAATAAGAAGATGGGGCACCTCCTGAGTGCCAACACTGCTACTGCCCACCCACATCCCAAAAACAAAGGTTCTGAGAGGGGAAGGCGGGGGGGAGGTCAGAATACAGCAAGACTCCATTAGAAGAAACAACATTACTAAGGTGAGTAATTTTTTCTTCAAACAACATGAAGTCTTGCTGTATTCTGACAATTTGCAGACTACCAAGCAGTACCTCCATGGAGGAGGGACAGAACCTACTTAGGAAATAGGCTCTGAAGCACAGCTGTGCCAAACCGAGCATCACTCCTAGCCTGGATATCCAGAGAGTAATGCTTGGTAAAAGTGTGAACTGTTTTCCAGGTAGCTGCTTGACATATCTCTAAGATAGGAATATCCCTGGCAGCAGCCAGGGGAAGCAGCTGTACCTCTGGTAGAGTGAGCCCTCAGGCCTGAGGGTGGAATCCTACCTAGTTTTTCATAGCAAAATTGAATGCAAGAGACAATCCACCTGGCAATGGATCTTTTAGTGGCAGGTTTTACCTTACCAACCTCACCATAGGTGAGGAACAGTTGTAGGGAGTCACATCTGTGACCCTTGGTACGCTCTATGTAGTAGCTAAGGGCTCTTTTCACATCCAAACTGTGCAGCCTCCTCTCACCAGAGGAGGAGGAATGGTCAGTGAAGAACACAGGAAGAGACATAGACTGGTTAAGGTGGAAGTCTGAAACCACCTTAGGTAAAAAACTTCCTGTTAGTCCTGAGGACCACCTTATCTCTATGGAAAGAGATAAAATCAGGCTCCACTGACAAGGCTTGTAACTCACTTATGTGCCTGGCAGAAGTGATGGCCACCAAGAAAACAGTTTTCCAAGTCAAGTACTTAAGCTCTGCTGAGGACAAGGACTCAAAAGGGGGTTGCATAAGCTGAGCAATGCAAACATTAAGGTCCCAAGGAGGGACAGGGTCCCTGAATGGCGGATTGGTATGAAGCAATCCCTTGAAAAACTTGGAGAAAACAGGATGAGCTGAAAGGGAAGAAGGCTTACCTGCTGAAAGAAAAGCAGAGACAGCAGCCAGATGCACTCTTAGTGTAGCTGGTCTGAGTCCCAAGCTATTCAGATGAACCATATAGTCAAGGACTGTGGGCAGGCCAGCAGACTCTGGGGAAATATGCTTCCCAGAGCACCATATGGAGACTCTTTTCCATTTGGAATTAAAAGTGGTTCTGGTGGAAGGCTTCCAAGAAGCCTTTAGGATATCCATAACACCTTGAGAGAGGTGTAAATCAGCAAACTCTAACTCTTCAAGAGCCAGGCCTTGAGATTGAGAGATTCGGATACCAAACCCTCCCCTGAGCACAGGTTAACAGGTTGTAATTCCTGGGAAGAAACAGGGGAAGGTGGACTGCTAAGGACAACAGGAGAGGGTACCAGGGCTGTCTGGCCCAGTCTGGAGCAATCAGAATCACCTTACAGGGTTGTGACCTGATTTTGACTAGCACCTTGAACAGGAGAGGGAAGGGGGGGAAAACATACAGGAACTTCCCTTCCCAATTGAGAACCAGGGCATCCAGGGGGACTGAGCCCAACACTGGGGGCCTGCAGCAAAAGAGTGGAAGTTGGTGATTGTCTGGGGCTGCAAAAAGATCTATCTGTGGGGTGCCCCATCTGGAGAAGATCACCTTCAAAACCAGGGGATCCAGTGACCATTCGTGATGGCCCTGAGATATCCTGCTGAGAGCATCTGCCAGGACATTGTCCTTGCCTGGGAGGTGTACTGCTGTAACAGAGGTGTCAGGGAATAGGCCAGAGACCATAACTTCATTGCTTCTGTGCACAAGGCCGTAGACCGAGTGCCCCCTTGCTTGTTGATATACCACATTGTGGTGGTATTGTTGGTCCTGATCTGAACTACTTTGTTCTTAACAGACTTGGAAAAAGCTTGAAGCGCTAGAAACACTGCTCTGAGTTCTAATAGATTGATGTGAAGCAGAGATTCCTGAGGGGACCACAACCCTTGGGTGGTCAAGTCTCCCAAGTGGGCTCCCAACCCCAAGAGGGAGGCATCTGTAGTAAGGATTAGAGAGTGAGACTGAGTGACAAAAGGAACTCCTTGTCTTAGATTGTCCTGATCCTGCCACCACTGCAATGCTTGGATCAGGGATCGAGTCACTGGGATCAGTTTAGTCAGAAGATCCTTTTTCTGAGACCAAAAGGCCCTCAACTGGAACTGAATGTCCCTCATCTGAAATCTTGCTCCCTGCACCACTGCTGTAGAAGCAGCCATGTGCCCCAGGAGCTGCAGAAAATGCCTTGCTGGTCGAGACACCTGTAGGGTGAATGAAGAGGCCAGTGTAATAAGGGTCCATGCCCTGTCCAGGGGAAGGAAGGCTCTTGCCTTTACTGTATCTAGCTCTGCTCCTATGAAGGTGAGGAGCTGTACAGGTTTTAGAACTGACTTTGAAAGATTCAGAAGGAAACCTAGAGAAGTGAGCAGTTGCTGAGTTATCTGTATGTGTAACTTGACTTGGTCTGGGGACTGGCCTACTATGAGCCAGTCGTCCAGGTATGGGAAGATGGAAATTCTTTTCCTTCTTAGAAAGGCAACTACCACTGCCAGGCACCCTTGGAGCAGAGGTTAGGCCAAAGGGCATTGCTCTGAATTGGTAATGGCCTGAGGGCAGCTCGAACCCGAGGTATTTTCGATGGGAGCTTCTGATGAGAATATGGAAATAGGCATCCTTGAGGTCCAGGGAGACCAGCCAGTCCCCTGGCCTTAGAGAGGGTAGAATTATTCCCAGAGTCACCATTTTGAACTTTGGCTTTAAAAGGTACTTGTTTAAATATCGGAGATCCAGGATGGGCCGCCATTCTCCTGTCTTTTTGGGGGTGAGGAAGTACCTGGAGTATAATCCTTTCCTTTTATATAGGGGTGGAACCCTTTCTACAGCTCTGAGAGCCAAGAGGGAAGAGACCTCTGCATCTAGGGCAAGTGCCTCTGAAGGATTTGCAGGTGGAAAGGATCTGGCTTACTACTTCCAGGACCCATTTGTCTGATGTTAAAGACATCCAGTCCTGGACAAAGTAAGCTAGCCTGCCCCCTATAGGTGGTGGAGAATCGGCCCTGGCAAACCCATCAGGGTGCCTGTTTGGCAGGGGCTTTAGGCTGAGGGGTGGAAGCAGGCCTGCTTGTACCCCATCTGCCTCTCCCTCTAAAGAACTCCCTCTGAGCATAAGCAGAAGAAGAGGCCTGGGCTTGGTAGAAAGGCCTATGAAAAGGCCTGCCCCTGCCCCTGGGATGCTGCCTCTGAGGAGTGGCTTGCCTTTCCTTGGCCTGAGCACTCCTATAGGTGGTCCTGTATTCATCCATTTTCTTCATGTAGTTCTCTGTCTGCTCCCCAAATAGAGAATTACCCACAACAGAAAAATCCATGGCCTTAGTCTGGGTATCCTGAGACAGGCTAGTACATCTGAGCCAAGCCATCCTACGAAGGGCCACAGATGTAGCCATGACTCTAGATGAAACATCATTGGAGTCCACTACAACATGGAATTGCACCTTGGATGCCTCAATACCATCCGCAGCTACCTGCTCCAGCTCCTTGGCAAGCTGGCCAGGGACCTGTTTAGCTAAAGCCATTATAGTGTCCCATCTTGATTTCTGATATCTAGCTGTATAGGCCATATAATTGGCCTGCCTGAGTCCCAAGGATGCTGCCATGTACGGTTTCTTTGCCACTGCATCAATTCTCCTAGAGTCCTTATCTGGGGTGTGTGAAGCCAAGGGTATATTTGCCTTATCACAGGCAGCAGCCTGCACTACCCCAACATGGCTGCATTGCTGGGTAAGGAACTCTGTATCCGAGCCTGAAAGAGTATACCTCTTGTCCATTCTCTTATCCACAGGAGGTATAGAATTAGGAGTCTTTAAAATTTTCATTGTCTGTTTCCCAAAAGATTTGTGAAGGGGAATAGACAGCCTCCTGGACTCTGGGATATCCATCAGTTCAACATAGTCAGGCTCCTCCTGGTTATCCACAGCTTCTTCCATAGGAAGCCGAAGGGTTTCAGCCACTTTCTTGTAAAACATGAAATGAGAGGGGGACTCAGAAAGCCTAGGAGGAGACACTCCTGAAGGTCTGTCTGGGGAGATGTCCGGGTCAATGGGCACATCCAGACTTTCATAATCACATTCACTTTCCTCATACTCTCCTTCCTCCTCCTCCGGTTCATAAAATTCCTCTAAATCATAATCCGGAACCGGTGGAACCTGCCGAACCGAGCGCCTTCCTGATGGTGCCGGTTCGGTCGGAACCGGGGATAGTGACTGAACAATTTTTATCGCTTTGGCTATTTCATCAGCGGTTGGAGAAGAAACTTTTGGATCCACACCGGCTGATTTTTCCCTTCGTGTACTGTTCAGTGAGACAGAGTAAAGAATCTGACGGTTTGAGTTCAAACAGCAACAGAGAGAGTCTCAACTGAGCTCAAGCTCAGCGTTCCATGCCTGGCATGGAAAGTTAACTCTTTCATCTCCGGGGCAGTTCGAAGGTTGGACCTCACTGCAAATTGTCAGAATACAGCAAGACTCCATGTTGTTTGAATACTGTATTCTAGAGTTTAAGGACTTTCCTTCCGGCTGAACGGTGTGCCATTTTAGCCAGTTCTTTTTGACATTCAAGGAGCCCTGAATCGGATGCAGGACTAGAGCTGTGCTACTTTTGTTTCTTGCTGCAAGTTTAGTTTTGTTTTTAGTAAACAGTTTTTTTGTTTTCAAGTCCACATATGAGAACTGTTCTGTTTTTTCCTAACAAACAGGGAAAAGTGGAGTAATGGACGTTTTCATCACCTTATTTGTTCTATTTGCAATTTGCTCACGATTCATAATTGGAAAGAGTTATTACCTGTAGAGTCCTTGGTATTGCTGTGGAGAGCAGGACAGGAGCGTGGAGAGCAGGACGTGGAGTCCCGGAGGTGGTGTGAGGATTAATTCTGACTAAACAGTGCTTTGATCTGGTGATAGACGCCGGTGGACCATGGGGAGGAGTTCCTTCCATCCCTGACCCCGACCTGGTGGTGTGCAGTGGTGCTGCTGCCGTTGGGTGGCATATATCATGATGCTTCGTTTTTGTCACCTGGTAGCTGGTGGACAGCCATAGCGGTAAGCGGGTCTAGAGAGAGGCTTTGGGGATTGGATGGGACCTTTCAGGATTATCTGACTTTTGGTCCAACACCTGGAGCGCAGTTTTCAGCCCTGTTTCGGCTGCTATGAGGCATTCAGTGGAGTGGTGAAGTGAAACTTTGGTTTGCTGGGCGCCCTGGCTTGCTTTCCTTGCTCTCCGTTTTGGATTTTGCAGCAAGTTCTGTTTTCGGCTATTGATTGTATGACTCTGGATTACTTTTCCAGGATTTAAGATAAGTGTTTGGGCCCTGTTGATTCTCAAGTGGAGGTGACAGCCCATGAGAGAAGTTCATTTCCTGGAGGTGTGAGCTCCTAGGTATATTCCGTGACTGGTAAGAGGGGGTTGCCATTCTTTGTCCCTTGAATTGCTTTCCACTCGTGAGAGGGGTGAGTTACCTTCTGGCTGACCTTGTGCTCTGATTAACCTGTGACTCTAGGATTCTAACTCTTTAGCCCTTATTGGAAACAGGCAGTTTTGAGCACCTCTCCCTCCTTACTGTGAGATTTAGGGCTCATCTATCCAGATTTGGACTTGGACTTGAACTATTCATCAGTTAACTTTAGTTATGTAGTTTTCTTTTGAAAGACTATTTTTTTTTTGTATATTTGTATTGTGGTGAGATCCTTTCTTTGTAGGGGAGGGCTGATAGTATTTAGGTATTTTAAAATATAGTCGGGTGTGTTAGTTTGGGGAGGTTGGTTGGGTTTTAAGTTATTAGTGTACGTGTGGGCGCATGAGAGGAGTGTGTGGACTGTGTGGGGTAGAGTGTGTTTGTGGGCTCTGTTTTTGGGCAGGGTTTATGTCATTTGGCAGGGATGTGACTGGGAAGGTATGAGGGCCTGGGACGGGTTAGGATAGTGTATGGGGCCCCCCAGCTGTACAATTTACGGCCTTTTGTCAGCATCCCAGTGTCTGCTAGAATGGCTAGGCGCTGTAGGGAGGTTGGAATAAGGAGGAACCGTTTGACTCGTTTGGGTTGGGGTGCCCCATGCACTGCAGTTGGTGGTAGGATCGAGGTAGTGGGGTGTAGAAGGCACCTTGGGGTTAGACGGGTTCTGGAGAGAGGCCAGACGTGTCTAGTTCCCATCACTAAGGTTCCCACCAGACCGAGTGGGCAGGTAGCCAGAGGGGCTGCACTATCCACCAATCCCCTGAGGGCGGTGCTTTGCGATGCCAGATTGGTCAGAAACAAGACTGCAATTATAGCAGACTTGTTTTCTTCGGCCGATCTGGCTTGCATTACGGAGACCTGGATCAGAGACGATGCTGGCCCAGTTTTAGAGGCTGCTGTCCCGTCCGGTTATACTGCGGTGCACTGCTCCAGACTGGAATGCAGGGGAGGGGGGTAGCCATTTGTTTTAGATCCGAACTAGGCTTCACCCTACACCCAGTGAGAACACCATATTCATTTGAATGTATGGCCATCCATGGGGGTCCGGGCGCAGGTTGCCTGATTCTTTTGATTTATCGTCCTTCTGGGAAAGTGGGAGACTTTCTGCAGGAGGTGGCCGATTTCATGGTCGGTGAGACGTTGGAGGCCCCCAGATGTTTAGTACTGGGGGACTTCAACGTCTGGGCCGACGACGAATCTTCTCGGCTTGGTTCCAACTTCCTCCAGATAATGTCTTCCTTGGGCTTTGCACAGGGTGTTTCCTCCCTAACTCATCTGGGAGGCCACATGTTGGATCCGGTGTTCTCACTGGGGCTTGAGATTAATTGTCTCAGGACTGATCGGGTCATTCGGTCCGATCATTGTACGGTGAAGTTCTTGTTCAGGACCCCCCCCCGGTAGCCTTCCCCCTGCAGAGATCGCCAGCTATCGCCCTTTGTGGGGGTTGATCCCCGAGGGTTTTTTGGCGGTGGCTGACCTATCTAGTGTGGATAATGCATGCCTCGGAGGTGTGTGCGCGGCAGTGGATGCCTATAATAAGGCGCTGGCTGGTGCGCTTGACTCCCACGCACCAGTCCGTGTACGACCCAGGTCTTCTCACTTGAGGTCCCCTTGGTATGATGGTGAGCTCAAGGGGATGAAGACCATGGGTCAGAGATTAGAGCATTGCTGGCGGAAGTCTGGCCTGGAGGTGGACAAACTGGCCCTCGTATGCACTATGGTGCATACCAGGGAACAATCAACCGTAAAAAGGCAGAATTTCTGTCTAGGGAGATTGCTGTTGGGAGGATCCGACCAACTATGCTCTTTCGGACTGTGGACAGGCTTTTACATCCTTCCTGTCTACAGCTAAAGGTAGCTTTTTCTAGCGTATTGTGCGAAGCGTTTGCTCGGTTCTTCTCGGACAGGATGTCCGCCATCAGGCAGGGGGTTCCACCAGTGGGTCAATGTTTGGCCGACAGTGGTTGCCACGGGCGTCCAGAGGGCTCTCCGCCTGGTTGGGGTGAGTTTAGACCGGTGGAGGTGGCTGAGGTCATTGAGATTGCTTCCAAGCTTCGGCACACCTTTTGTGAACAGGATCCGGTGCCAACTCATTTCTTAATGAGATGTGTTGACTCAGTCGGCCCACTGTTTGCCTTGATTGTCCGGTGTTCCTTGTTGGAGTGGGTCTTTCCTGATGTCTTGAAGGAGGCATTGGAGACCCCTTCTGAAAAAAACATCATTGGACCCTGAGATCAAGGCAAATTACCATCCTATCTCCAATCTTCCACTTTTGAGTAAGATTGTGGAGAAAGTGGTGGCACTTCAGCCTGAGGAGCATCTCATGGCCCATGATTTATACGAGCCACTCCAGTCCGGGTTTCGTGTGAGGCATAGCACAGAAACTGTGCTGGTTTGGGTGCACAATGACCTCCTTAGGGCTAGAGATTGAGGGGAAGGGACAATTCTTGTTCTCCTTGATCTCTCTTCAGCGTTTAACATGGTTGACCATCAGGTGTTGCTTGACCGCCTAAGGGAATTCTGCGGACTTGCCGGCATGGTCATCTGCTGGTTTGAGTCCTTTCTATCTAACAGGAGGCAGAGGGTGGTGATGGGGAATTTTTCCTCCTCTCCTCTCCTGGTCACCTGTTATGTGGGGTTCTCCAGGGCTCGGTCTTGTCACCGATGTTGTTCGCCATGTATATGCTGCCCCTAGGAGCTCATTAGGAAGTAAAGTTTGGATTTTCATTGTTATGCCAATGTTACTCAGCTGTATTTTTCCTTTGCCCCTGGAGCATTTCGTGCAGTGGAAGTGCTAAACAGCTGCCTCGCTGAAATCAATGACTTGATGGCCTCCAGCTGGTTGCGACTGAACCCTGATAAGATGGAGGTATTGGTGGTGGAGTCGAACAGAGGGCGTGATAGGTTTGCCTCTGGTGCGGAGACAGGGCTCTTTCTTGGCTCTGTACCACTGAAGGCCTCCTCTAGGGTGCAGGATCTGGGCGTTATTCTGGACAGTGGATTGACACTTGAGTTTCAGGTGTCTTCCACTGTCCATACCAGCTTTTATCATCTGAGGAATATCGCCAGGATAAAGCCCCTAGTTTCGCCGCAGGACCTCCCCACCTTGGTACATGCCTTTGTGACGTCCAGGTTGGACTACTGTATTGCACTCTATCTCGGGGTCTCTGGAGGTACCCTACACCGAATGCAGCTGGTGCACAACGCGGAGACAAGGCTGCTGACAGGACAGTCTAAGTACTGCCATATTACTCCAGTCCTGCGTCAGCTGCACTGGCTGCCGGTTAGGTGGAGGGTCCTCTTTAAGATGGCCTTACTCACCTTTAAGGCCCTACATGGCCTGGGCCCTGGTTATCTGAAGGACCTTCCCAGGACCAGGTTAAAAATAGCTGGCGACAGAACGTTTAGTGTCGCCGCTCCCGTCCTGTGGAATTCGCTTACTCCAGCCGTTAGGGAGACCCCTTCTGTGGAGGTATTCAAGGCCCGCCTTAAGGCCTTCCTGTATAATCAGGCCTTCCCAGACTGCGTATTATAGTCCTTGCTGTTTTAGAACCTATGTTTAGGTTTGCCCTGGCCTTTTAGGCTTTGGTTTTTATTGCCTAAGCTATTGTATATATTTTTGTATTGTGTTATATATGTGATATTGTTATGTTTTTCATTTTATGATGTATAGTATTTATCTTGTAAAAAATGTTCAGTGCCCAGAGCCTCCGGGATGGGAGTCTCTTAAATAAAATTTGCCTTGCCTTGCCTAAACTACTGCAAGATGTTAAAGGTTCTTCTGTGCCCATGATAGAACCCTGGACTCTTACCATAAAAGATCTGAGCTCCTGGGAGCCCTTTGCCTGTTGAGATAAACCACCACTCACTTGTTGTCACTGACCTCAAGAACACTGCGGGAATGGAAGATGGAAATGAATACTCACAACAGCATAAAACACTGACCTCAGTTTGAAAAGGCTGATATGCAATCTGGATTTCAGCTTTGACCAGAGACCCTGCATCAACTTTTGTCTGCAATGTACTCCTGAACCTTTGAGACTTGCATGGATGAAATCTCAAGGGTTCCATCTCCAGCAAAGGTACATATTACCTTGGATTCCTGAAGCACTTCCACGTCACTGCTGTTAAAATGATCCAGGAGTTGAACCCAGTCCAATCTATTTCCTGCATAAGGGATCAAGAACTGTGAATGAAACTCTGAATTATTCTCAAGTGGAATCTCACCTACAGAATGGAGGAATGTTCTCAATATTTACCCAGGTAACCTTCTGCACTCAGAACACCAGGAGAATATGCTGTCTACCTATGAAAGAAGATACACTTTGTTCTGTTCGGTATCGATCTCGACTCCCAAGTACAGATATCAAAGTTTAAGAAATAAGTGAGCTTTTCTTTTGGCTGATAACCCAGCCATGTTTCTGAAGCGCCTGAAATTTACTCTGCTCAAAGATGCTTGCTATAAGACTAAAGTTATGTTTTTTGGATTGAAGCCCAGACTACAGCAATCAAATGCTTCCAACAGCTATTTTCAAATACTTGCCACTGAGAGGTCCCATCTGGAACAAGACTCCTTGTTCAAGTAATTGTGGGTTTTTCTCAACCCTCTTTGACCTTCTCTGAACACATATGTTTATTGTGAGACCCATAAACTGGAAACTAGGCATCAGATATAGATTCAAAAACTTTATGACCACACAAGTCCCACTAGCTGTTACGCTACAGCCCCCGACTACTGTTTCCCTGTTTTTCTCAAACCCCTAACAATAATTTAAATAGGCTGGAGGGGCATGGCTTGACCAGCAAACATGGTGGATGCCTGACTGCACAGCTTCCCCCTCCAGGTGCTCACAATCCACACAATATCAGAGACATCCTAGAAAGTTAACTTTTACCCCACAACGATGTACCTGAATGCGGTGAGCAGCACCAAGAAACAAAAAAACAGTTCAGACTGCCTTTCAGCCCATCTGCAACCATTAGATCTTCTGCTCACCTGCCAGAGACTTGAACCAGAGTGGGAAGCATGAGTGCATCAGCGGAGGCCACAGTCCAACTACCTGAGGATGCAGAGACCAACTTCACTGCCCTGTTCAACAAACACAAAGTGTGTGGCTTGACAATAAGCTTGATTTCCTGACCCACACTGATGCTATCCATGTGAAACTCCGCCCTAAGCTGGGTGCCCTGTACCGTAATAAAGACTAATTACCCCTGCCCGTCCGCTGTGAGCTGATCACCAAAATGAAAATGGTGCTCGACTATGCTGATGTGATATACAGTACTGCCCTCTCCACTTCGTTTGCTACACTGGACACCTTCTGCAATGCCTACTGTTGCTTCCCGACAACTCCCCTACCTCGTACTCACCACTGCTCCCTGTACACCTCCCTTTCCATCATCCCTCTTCAATCATGTTGCCAATCACACCATTTCTCCTTCAACTCAAAATACTGGTCTGGTTCCCTTCCCTCCTACCTCTCCTTGGTCCTCTCACCAATTACCTCTGCTCCATGCTCCCTCTGCTTTGAAGACCAGCGAACCTCCTCCATTCCTCACCCCTGTTCCTCTGCTGGGTAATCTGTCTTCTCCTATCACTCTCCTACACTCTGAAACAAGGTCCCATCATCCCTCCACATTTCCAACTCCTTGGGCTCCCTCAGGCACCTGCTGAAACTCCTCCCACCCCCCCACCTGCTCCTGTTTCCCACAGGGGGCCTTCCCTGGAGCCACTGGTAACACAGGATTTGGTTTCTTCACAGCCATCTCTGGTCTCAACCACACTGTTGTTCAGTGAATCAATTATACTGAAAAGTTCAGCTTTATCTTGCACTTGTATTGAGTATTCCAACTGTCCATACATTTGCACTTTACTCTGTTCCAAGCTCGTACTGCTAAGTATTTGTTACACTGCATGTGTCTGCACCTTATTTCTGTACAGTGAAATTTTCTGTATTTTGTTCTCTGTTCCTCCCGTCTCTCCACCCCCCAACCTACAAATGAGCCTCGGCTCAGTGTAGCTTTCCTGGTCACCAATTTTCAAATAAAAAAAAGTAAAATTAGGGCCAGCTTCTTAAACATATGAGCTCAAATGGCCCACTTACAGGGCATTATTGAGGGGCTCAGCATAATGTCCAAGGCCCACAACATCAGGATCACAGAGTTCTAGAAGAGAATGTGAGCGACAAAAGACCAGCTAGCCAACTGGAGGGAAGCAGGTCCTGCTCAAGGACCCAGTGGCATAGCTACTTAAAAGAGTCAAGAACCAAGAAAACAGGCTCTGCCGCATCCAACATATGCATTATTGGCTCACCAAATAGCTGGAGGGACCCAACTGGATTCATGCAGCGCTAGCTGGCAGTAGTGCTGGACCTAGGAGAGGCCAGCTCCCCTTGTAGAACTCTCAGCGACTCATACTCAACATACTTTCAACAGCCTGCTGCCCATTATTGAACAACCCAACATGGTAAACTTTTAGCTCACAATTTGTGTAAGAATAAGATTATGGAGAAGCACAGGGGCTTCTGGCTGGCTGTGGGGGCTGGCAAGCACTATGGGGTGGGGGTGGGAGGTGTTCATCTGGGGACCCACTGAGGACAAGTTGGGATTACAGGGGAGGTCGGAGTCTTTCTGCAGATCATGGGATGAGGAGATCTAAAAACTGCTGGTTATCTCTTACTGGTCTATTATACAACGGTGTGCTGATGTTTGGAGGATAACCTCCTCAGTCTATGTATTCATTAGCATAATTTTTTTCAACAGTCCTACACATTTTGATCTCCATGTAACTGGGAGGATGTTGGGAAGGGGGTTGCAAAAGAACAGTTCAGTTGAACCTTCAAGTGATATCTGTACGATATGGTTCAACTCTGTCTGATGTACTAACTAATAAAATGAGCTCCCCCAACCACCTCGCAATGCTCCATTCATGGGCTGGGGAAGGGGGGACACAGCTATGAAGAGCTTGAAAGGTGACTCTCATACGAGATGAAGAGTTTCTGGGCAGAGGCAACCTGGTCCCAGGTTTTAGGAGACATAAAAACTGTGTAAGACCTCCGTTGTGCTGGCTGTTGTGGGTCCAGACCCTGTCTCCTGTGAATATCGCAGAGCATCGAAGGACAGCAGGGGAAAGTCAGTATCAGTCTGGTTAAAAAACAAAGTATTTGAGAATTTCAATGTACAAATCCATTCTGAAACTGTGGATTGTGGGTACCTGTACCTATGAGGCAGACAGATTCCACAGCACAGTTGGAGGAAGCTACAGGGCCTCGATGAGGTAGGCCTAGGGGGGGGGGTAGGATCAGGATGGGGGCTGATGGGGAAAGTACCTGGATGGGGTTCAGTCTTAAATAGGTACAGGTAGGTACAGGTATGAATCTGGTTACGGAGGGATAAGGATACAAACACTGAATTAGGCAGGAGTATCGAGATATTACGGTCAATGGGGGAGATCGTATGCAAAAGCAGGATTGGGAAAGCAAGGTCTTGAGCAATTATCTATGACATGAGCAAGATTCTTTCAAGGCAGCTGTGAGAAGAGACTTGAAGATGGATATCCACGGTACCGTATATGACACAAGGAGAAGTAGAACATACACATAAGAATTGGAAGGGAACCTGGGTAGCAGCAACTTTCAATTTTAAAGTGAGGGGTACCACTATTTGAATCAGACCACATGTGCAAGCTGCAGTACCTGTACAAAAGCCATTAATGATCGGGGGGGGGGGGGTTAGATATTTCCTAACTCAGATTAAAATGGCTACAGGTCAGGAAGACACTCTTGAGTCCTCCTTTTTTTTTAAACTCAGCTTTATTTTGCAGCACAGTGTACACTGATAAGAACACAGGTATGGTACGTAACATAGGACAAGGACGTACACGATGGTCTTAAAAAATAGTGCAATATAAGTTTGGTGGTTTTGAGTGTTTCAACTTCCAAGAACAGACACCATATATGTCAGCCACTGTATCATGTTATTTCAGCAAGCACTGTAACATTATTAACAAGATTTGGCTAATGCCAACAAGGCTGGTCTTACCTTTTTATGGTATCTTTGTTAATTTTTGTAGCAGGTCGTACTGTCTCACCAGTCTCACTGTTATAATTGTAGTTGGTTCCACCATGCCACAGACAGAAATCCTGTTGAATGCTGACAGTCGACATTGTGCCATCCGGTGTTTTTCTGGGGTGGGACCAGAAAGAATTATGCTAGAACTGGAAGTAATCAAATTACTACGAGCAAAAGCAGTGGAAAAGGTTCCTACCTTACAGTGAGGCAAGGGGCTCTTTTTAAGATACCTGCCGCCATATTCCCTCCCATCAGTCCTACTAAGAGTACCTCAGGTTTTTGATGCTGGACCAACATTCCTGCACAGGGTGCTTTTCTTCGCCCGAGCATCAGCCCCACCCAGTTTCTTGAAGGTGTCGATAGTCCTGGTGCCTTAATGTCTATCTTGACTAAATAACCTTCTTATTCATGCACCGCTGTTGTCCTTGGTAAGAGGTTGGTACTCAGCACTCTAGATATGCTAGAGCCGCCTGGCTACGCATGAACTAGGAGAAGAGCTTTCCCGAGCTGTCTCAGGCCTTGGAATGTCTGGTGGTATTTTCTTGGCACAAAACCAGGGAAGGTTTTTTCGCTTTCCCAGAAGGTGACCTTTTGTCAGAAATCCGCTGGCTCAGGATGCAGTCATCAGCATCTGCTCTCAGTCTGCTGCAATTGGGCCTCAGGTTAGGCAGCGATAGTTTTAATCCTGTGGGCTCACTCCAGATGCAGCCTATTCAAATGGGTTCACTGTCAGCCTGGGATTCCTCATCGGAGGATTATGAGCCAGTTTTCTCTTCCTCCCTCAGCTTCGTCACTGCCCGAGTACAGGATCTGAGCAGAGTTCCACTAGAACTTCCAGAGTTAATTCTCACAACAGATGTCAGCTTACACAGATGGGGGTCAGGCCGGCGCGAGCTTCCCACTTAGGGAACTTGGCCAGTCTAGGATTAGTATCTCCACCTCAATGTTCGGGAGATGGAGAAGGTTCGCCTAGCTTCCCTTAGGTTTCCACCATGCTGCTAAGCACGGCATTCATTGCACATAACCATTAAGATATGGGAGATGTTTCGAGAGGTCGTCATCTGGTCAACAATTCATCTGGCAGGGGAGTTCAACCTTGAGGCGGACTGGCTAAGTTGCAAATGTTCATCCCGTGGAGTGGAAGAGGTTATCGAACTCCTGTGCAACCGGGTTGGTTGACGTCAGATTGATCTGTAAGCATCCAGCACCAATGCTCAGATCCGAGAAGGTTCTTCAGTCTTTTGGTGTACACAGCCGGGGGCAGTGATCGCTCTGCCTCAAGAGTGGACCTTCAGTAGAGTGTATGCTTCTTCTACTAATTCTCCAACTTAAAAAAAAAAAAAGAAAAGAAATAAATATAAGAGACACTCTAGACGGAGCAGCCTCTTATTAGCAGCAGAGTGGCTGAGAAGACTGTAGTTCTCAGACTTGGAGAATCTTGCTCAGCAAGCACCCTTCTGCCTTCTGTTGTGTAGAGACCTGTTATCCGGGTCTCTCGCTCCACCCAAAAAATCCAGGAATGATACAGCTCGTGCCCTGGCTCTTGAGAGGAGGAGGTCCTTTCTACATATAAAAATAAAAGAAATAATTCTATACATATGTGTGTATATATATATATCTATATATATCTATATATATATATATACACACACACACACACACACACACACACACACACACACACACGCATACACACACTGGTAGGGGCCACCACTGAAGGTTACCCCTCCAATGGCCTCTATTACACAGTTTTTTTGGTTTCTACAAGAAGGCATGGCGAAGAGGCTGACGTTGACATTGAGTCCACTGAGAGGCCAGGTTATGCTCTTGCAGCACCCTGGGATTTTGGCCTAGAAATTGATAGGCACGTGTTTGGTAGAACACATCTGGTGTCCTGATCTCCAGTTCTCTGTGGGATCTGAATTGGGTACTGAATGCAAGGAATTTTTCGAACCGTTCCTATCCATATCGCTCGATGTGTTGTTTTACAGGCTTCCGCTTAAGGGGCCATACCTTATTAGGCATAAGGATAGGTAGTATTCAGAACGGTGTTTCGTCCCTAAGGTGCGCAATGCCTTCTGGAAGTTCCAGGACATAGGCTTGCGTCCTCCTGTCTGCAACCTCCTCAATCCAAGGGAAGGAACTGCACAAGTTGGATTTATCTCACACCATTAGGATCTATTCTAAATGGACAGTTGTGCTCCATAAGTCAGATAGTCGTGTTTGTTTTCATGGATCAGAGAAGCAGGGGTCAAGAGGCCTTTTTTAGGCTACCCTCGTTAAACGGGTGTGGGCTTGCATTGTTCAGGCCAACGTTGGAGTAAGAGGAGGCCTCTGGCTCTCCTCAAGGCTTATCACTCCAGGGCTAGAGCAACACCCTGGGCAAGACAGGTGAAGCATTGGTTTTAAGGTTATACAAGGCAATTACATGGTCTTCCATCCACAAGTTCACAAACGCCCACCTTGGATGTTCAGAGTTCAGCTGACGCAGTTTGGGTCGCAGAGTGCTACAGACAGCAGTTCACAAGTAATTCTCAGTGCATGCCTCTGGCATATGGGCTAATCCCTCTGCTTTCTTCTGGGTACTGCTTCTTAGAACCCAGTTGTTATGATTACCCATTGACATATGGAGCACTACAGAAAGAAGAAATTATCTTCATACTTACTGTAATTTCCTTTTCTGTTAGCTCCAACATTGTCAATGGGGCCCTCCCAGGAGCCTGCTCCTGCGGGAGAATCTTATCCTGTATGCTAGGAGGGATGTCCTGTTTGTCAAAATCCCCTACTTTTTTTGGACATCCCTCTTCTTGCTGAGCTGTACTCATAAATAAGATATATATGATTTTCTTTTTGATCAGTCTGTGACCACAGGCTAACAGCTTTACTGATAACTCTTGAGGTGTTTTCCTTGTTACAGGTAGCCTCACTGCATCGAGTTGTAGCCTGGAAGTTAGGGCATGGGTGTAGCCAGGCATACTCCAAGTACTCCATGGTGTACAATTTATTTAAGGGGGTAGCAAATAGACTCTGAACTGCTTCCTTTTTGCATGAAAACTAACAAAGAAAATGCTGAACCTTTCTGAAATTTTATTCATAGGAGTCGAAACTAGAAGGACTGGTCACTGTCATTGCATCCCAAGGACAATACAACTTTACAGGCTCTGGGCTGGTATGGGGCTGTCTTGAGGCAATGCATAGCATTTACATTTACCATGCATGGAGGTAGCACACCCTAACGGGGGGGGGGGGTAGCAGTGTGTCCACTTGGTGTGCAGATCTGAAATCCTTGGCTACACCACTGAGTTTGGGCTTAGTGGGTGTTCAGCCTCAGTTATTCCAGATATGCAAATGGTGTGGAATCTGCCTTGCCACCAGTGGGTTCTTCCTGCAGGAAGGATAGAATTGTCCAAACCTTGAGTCCAATGGAGAGCATTTTCCTTCTCGAACATCTGCCTGGAAGATAAGACAGTCTTTTATTTACATGTCGAAGTGTGTTTTATACAGGCAACTGATTGTAATTTATGAATATGTGTAGGTAGCTATTATGGCACTGCGAGGTCAGTAGTGAGAGTTGTTGCTGCATGGAATCCTAGTATGGCAAACATTCTAAAGCTTGGGCTGTGCCATTTCCCTGGTAGGGGTGTACTATACCCAGTTGTTATGATTACCCATTGACAACGCTGGAGCTAACAGAAAAGGAAATTGTGATAAGTTTGAAGATAATTTTTTCTTTATTTCGATCTTTTTTACTCTACCCTCTTTTTACATTTTTTACCTGTATTTTGTGGGGTTGTTTTAGTCATTTAGCAAGTTTTTCTCGGTTTCGCGCAGTTCCCGGGAACCAGAGAACTCTTCATTTTTCTTTTTATTTAAGTTTTAAACCATAATTTTTACCTAAGCTTGAGGTAAAACTAAGGTAAACTCTCCAGTTTTTTGCTATTTTTGTGTTTTTGTCTGGGTTTGCATCTCTCTGCATTTGCATCTCAGTTCCCTGTCTGAGGAACCAAGACGAATATTCGTTTTTTACTATAAAAGTTAACCTTATTTTGTTTAAATAACTTCTTTTTTTAATCGCTGTTAGAACTGGATCACAATTTCTACTTCCATTTTGGGTCTATTAGTCCTGGGTCTTCTGTCATTGTCTGGCATGACAGACAAGCCCAAGAAAAAAAATGGGACCTACTGGTTTTAAAAATTGCACTAAATGCTTTAATCTCCTGGCTAAGGCAGAAAGCCACGAGCTGTGTTGGAAGTGTTTAGGTCCCAATCATATTTTTGAGAACTGTGGCTGTGTAGTAAGTTCTGCTCAAAGACAGTTAAAAAACGAACAAGAAAACCTGAAAAACTTATGGCTTCTCAGTCTGCTTCTGAGTCACCTAAACGGTCCGAGGAGGGTCCCTCCCAGTCTGAGGGACCCTCGAACGACCACTCTGAAAAACCCTCTGATAAACAGCAAAGATCTGCAGATCAGGTTCCTGATTCAGGTCCTGCTAAAAAGAAACAAAGAAAAACATGTCCCTCCTGCCTTAGAGCAAAAAGAGACAACATCAGACACAGCACCCATTCCCTCTCAGGAGGTCATGACATAGGCCTGGCAATTTTTTCAGATGTTCCAGACCATGGGGATCCACAATGGAGTTCCCAGTTCCCCCTCAACCTCCAGTCCTTCCCCTGGTTCCCACCGACCAGGAGGAGGAATTCTGTTATGAAGGAGAGGATGAGGAGGGAGAGCCCATTGAGATGGATGGTTCACCTGACCAGGAATTTTCTCTCCTCCCCAGGTTCCAGAGGACTATTCCTCACATTTCTCCTTTGTCAACCAAATGGTGAGCACCTTGGTCCTCTCCACTCAGGAGTCTGGAGAGGATGAGGAGGAAGCCGACTTCCTTGATATGATGGGTTTAACTCCCACTAGGAGGTTGCTTCTGCCAGCACGCAAGTTCTTTAAGAAAGCGCCTTGCAAGCTCCTCCAAACCTCTTTCCCTCTACCAGGTATAGATAAAAGATAGGAAAAAGTACCAGCTTGATAAACAAGGAGCTGAGTTACCATTATACTCACCCGGACTGTGAAGGGGGTAGGACGGGTAGCTGCGTCTGATAAGGCTAAAGTCCCCCTCTCTTCCCAGCCCCCAGAGAAAGACTCCAGAAAGCTGGACAGTATGGGGGAAAGTATACATGACTGCCTCCCTGCTGGTGAGGCAGACTGCCTACATGGCATACACAGCACAATAACAGAAAGCACTGTGGAATGCAGTGCTAGCTATCTGTGACAACCTCCATGGGGAACAGGCAAAGGTTCTAGCGAATACAGCCAGGTCTGCATTGGATGAAACAAAGTACCACTTTCATGTGGCAGGAGATGCCAATGACACTGCTTCCAGAGTTTTTACATGCTATCTCTCTCAGGAGGTTTGCTTAGCTTAGTGCAACCAATTTCTTGCAGGATACCCAGGCAAAAGCTAAGGATTTTCCTTAAAAAAATAACTCACTCTTTGGTAACGAGACAGAGGCTTACATGAAAAAAGTGGAGGAATGCAAAGCCACTTACAAGAGTAACAACGGAAAGAAAAGGTCTCTACTTCTTACAGGCCTCATGGAAGGAGAAGTAGGGGTAGAGACTACTATCCCATGCCCATGCCCTACGACTACCCTCAGATTAAGGGGGTTCTTCAGGGTTAAAGGAAGAAGGGGTGCCAGACTTTGACCTTAAGGGCTCAGTCCAAACAAAACCCCCGATATGTGTGCCCAGGTCGCCAGTGCCAGTGGGAGGAACACCGGCCCATTTCTTCCAGGACTGGAAACACATCACCACAGACAAGTGGGTCCTGGGTGGGCTAAGGCCTTACCCTGCAGTTCAAAAGATTTCCAACTCTGTCTGTAAACAGACATTTCCATCCTCACTCCCCATCACAAAGAATTCTCTTAGAGCTGGAGATCACAAAGCTTCTGCAAGCAAATGCAGTGGAAAAAGTGCTTCCTTCCCAGTGGGGAAAAGGCCTTTATTCAAGGTACTTCCTGATCCACAAGAAAAATAAGGAATGGTGACCCATTCTGGATCTCAGATTCCTGAACAAATATCCGGACAAAATCAAGTTCAAGATGGTCATCCTGTCCACAGTCATCCCATCCATGCAGACAGTCTAGCATCTCTGGACCTGAGGGATGCCTGTTTTCACATTGCCATCGGGCCCAGCCACAGAAAGTACCTGCATTTTAGGTTGCCCTCTGGTCACTACCAGTTCACAGCCCTCCCCTCTGGCCCTCTCCGCTGCCCCCGGGTATTCACAAAGTGTCTAGCTGTGGTGGCTGCATATCTCACAAGGCAGGGAGTAATGGTTTTTCCTTACCTAGATGACTGATTAGTCATCGTTAAGTCGAATCAGCTGGTCAAGGACTCCCTCCACCTCACACAGTGCACTCTAGAGGGATTAAGGTTTCTCATCAATGTGCAAAAGTCACATACAGAATTAATACAGCTGCTGGAGTTCATTGACACAGAGCTGGATGCTCAGCAGGGCAAAGCATTCCTGCCTCAAGAAAGGGTAGTAAACCTTGTAGAGCTGGCAAATTCATTTGTCTTGGGTCGGCCCAGGCCAGCAAGACACTTCCTTCAGTTGCTGGGACACATGGCCTCCACCACAACAACAGTCCCAGGTGCAAGGTTTCAGACAAGGGACATTCAGTTCCACTTAAGGTCCCATTGGTCCCAAAGGTGACAGCCTCTGTCCAGGCTGATACCAGTCTCAAAAATGCTACTAGAAGCCTTAGACTTGTGGAAAGAAACAGACAACCTCATGGAGGGTGTACCATTCCAGGTACAAGCTCCCACAGCAGTCCTGACCACAGATGCCTCCATGCTGGACTGGGGTGCCCACCTGAGGGACCTAACAGCAAACGGCGTCTGGACTCCTTGGGAGTTCAGGGAGCATATAAATCTACTGGAGCTAAGAGCAGCGTTCCTAACTCTACAGGCATCTGCACCATATGTCAAGGGTCAGTCAGTCTCAGTCAGAACAGACAACACCACTACTATGTATTACATCAACAAGCAAGGGGACACAAGATCCCCAAAGTTGTGTACAGAAGCCATGAAACTATGGAGTCTGGCTTACTCACTAGTGGTCCACCTCTCATTAATTCATCTCCCGGGGAAGGACAATATTCTGGCAGATTCCCTCAGCAGGATCTGCCAGAGTCACCACAGAGGGACCCTCAACAGGCAGGTGCTGACCACAGTCTTCAGGAGATGGGGCACACCAGAGACAGACCTGTTCACAGCCAAGGACAGTTTCCAGCTCCCACTCTACTGCTGTAGGCCTCCGGCAGTGGGTACAATCCCCATGTGAGCTCTGTTTCTCAACTGGACAGGGAAGTTTCTGTATGCCTTCCCTCCATTTCCTCTGCTCTTTTGAGTCCTCCTGAAGCTGAGGAGTCAACCTGCATCCATGATCCTGGTAGCTCCAGACTGTGCCAGGCAGCCATGGTACTCCCTGATCCTCACCCTGTCCATCAGACAGCCCATTCGGCTTCCTCAGAGATACAATCTGCTAATCACATCTCAGGGCAAAGTGGCATATTTGAACCTCAAGTCTCTGTACCTCAAAGCCTGGTTCTTGAGAAGTTACAGTACTCTAATTTTCACTTCTTAGATCAGGTCCTCAGGGTCCTTAAGGTCTCTAGGAAGTCTACCACTAGGAAGACATATGCTTTCAAGTGGAAAAAATTGCCCTTGTGATGTGCCCCTAAGCAAATCAATCCCCTTCAGGTAGATTTGCCTTCACTGTTGGACTATCTGGTACACCTCCAGGCTCTAGGGCTCAGGCCTGCTACCCTAAAGGTTCACCTGGCTGTTATCTCAGCCTATATATCAGCGGGTAGACAGAAAAATGATAGCCTCTCACCCTGTCTTCAAGAGATTTTTCAAAGGTCTCTTGCATTTGTATCCACCACTCCGGGAACCTGTCCCTAGCTGGGACCTGAATATCTACACAGACAAGCTCATGGAGCCTCCCTTTGAGTCTATCACCTCTACAGAGTTGAAGTATGTTACTTGGAAGACAGTCTTGCTGGTAGCCATCACCTCAGCCAGAAGGGTGTGCGAGTTGCAGGCCCTCTTCACTGACCCTAACTACATCATCTTCCACAGGGACAAGGCAGTTCTGATGACCAACAAGAGTCTCCTCCCCAAGGTGGTGCCTACATTCCACCTGAACCAGTCCATCACCCTTCCTGTGTTCTTCACAGAGAAATCCAGCTTTGGTGAACAGAGACTACACAAACTGGATGTGAGAAGGTTCCTCAGTTACTACACTTAGTGCACTAAAGATCATAGATCTTTTAACTCTCAGCTGTTTCTCACATATGGTGAGGTGGGAAAGGTCAGCTTCTAAATGGACTGTATCTGGCAAACAGCCACCTCAGGATCTCAGGGCACATTCCACTCGTGACACAGCTACATCTGTGGCAGCATCCAGAGAGGTTCCTTTGCTGGAAATCTGTAAAGCAGCCACATGGAAAACAGTTCACACCTTTACATAGCGCTATTGTCTGGACATACAGTCCAAAAGAGATGCCAGGTTTGGCACTGCTGTACTGCAGAACCCCCAAAGTAGGTTCTGTACTCAGACTCTCAAGGTACTACTTTGTAGTCTGCATATGTTAAGCATAATGAGGGATTTCTGGGGTTTGAAGAACAAATTACTTACCATAGTAGTATTGTTTCTTCAAGGGGATCCCTCATTATCCTTAAATCTCCCACCCTACCTCCCCTTCCAGAACCAGGAAAAGGTTCTACAATCACCAGTTGTGTTATGTATTTTTCTGCTTAAGCATTACATGTTAACAGTCATGGTTTTTTCTTTTGGCAAAAGTCTTTTATTCTGCCCTACCTGGCCTTTGGGACACTCTATTGTTGCCCTTTGGACTCATGTATTTTTCTTATATTGCCTATCTAGGCTCGTAGACAAAGGGGGATATATTTTTTTAGTTTAGGCTCTGAATGATCTGATGTTATGCTGTAGAACACAGCACCACCCAGACGGCAGAGTTTGAACTGCATTCTAAATTCCATTCCACGCGCTCCAGGGCAACTTCACCAGTCAGGCTCACTGCATATGTCAAGCATAATGAGGGATCCCCTGGAATAAACAATATTACTATGGTAATTTTTTCTTCCCCAGCTTGACAGTCAAACCAAAGACTTGCCCCTTACAAAAAAACGAATTCTTAGATTAAAGAATAATTTCTTAACCACTGACTAAAGTTACTAATACTCTGCCCAGTTGGCAATGCAGTTATGTTGAGACATTTAATGTTGTTCTTGTTGTTTCTTGTACCGTGACTGAGACTATAATTGCTCAACTCTAAATTTTTGCTTTCTCTTATCAAATTATACTTACTTCTACTGAACAAGACGTTATTTACAGGCAAATCTATCCTCTATACATCAAATCCTTTTCACTTTTCTTTCTTGCTTTAACCTTTCACCCTATAAATCTTCTGTGGAGGAGGGGCAGGGGGTTAGATTCCTAATATTCCGACACATGTCACATGCATGTAATGATGGCTACTCCATCTAAAGTAATTTCACTTAATATTAATGGGATCCATAATCCCATCAAGAGAACCCGTCTAATACAGAATTTAAAAACCCAAAGTCGTGTTCTCCAAGAAACCCACTTATTGGATAAAGACCATAAGAAATTTCAATGATGGAGACCACGCTATTATCGCATCCTCACATCATTCAGGAAGTAGAATGGGTGTGGCAATTTGAATCCCATGGGGTGTCTCTTTTGTCCCTCATGACCAGATTATCGATACAGAGGGCCGGTATGTAATATTGACAGGCAGACTGTATGATTCACAGGTCACCTTGGTGAGTGTCCATTTCCCACCAGGTTCTAAAAAAGCGGTGGCCCAGAATTTTTTCAATCAAATACCAGTGCTGCATGGTCAGTTGATAATGGGCAGTGACCCTAACACTCCCTTGTCCTTAGCTTTAAATACATAGGGCCCCAAGCAACATAGAGCAACACCCTCATAAAAATATCTGCGCAAACCTTAGCTTATTTGGGCATAATGGATGTTTGGAGGTATACATACTCAACTATTAGGGAATATACTTATTATACACTTAGAACAGGAACATCAGCTTGATTAAATTATATTTTCTCCATGGCAGAACACCATGATACTCTACAAGATGTGCTCCATGGCCCGAAAAAGATTTTGGGTCATGCAGCGCATACAAAGTTTAATTTGGGTTAGCCTTGCCATTGTACTCAGTGGAGACCTAACTTACTGTTATTACGGGATCCAGAATTTGTTAACTTAGTAGAAGAAAAGTTCCTATAAATTAAACAAGATAATACTGGGCAAAACACATCATACTCAATTATCTTAGACAATATTAAGGTAATGTTAAAGGACAGTTCATAGCATACTCATCCTGTAAAGAGTGCAAAGCGCGACTACAAGAATTACAACAGACACTCCAAACATTACAAATATTCCTTCATCAGGGCAACACAAAAGTCAGGTCATAGCTAAAAAAGGGTGAAACAAGGATTCAGGAAATACTCAACATAAAGGTAGAGCAAGACTTTCTCTGTCTTAAACACTACTGTTATGAGGGTAGAACTAGAGGAACATGCAACACAGCAAGGAAACTCAGAGCACAGCACACTCGTACCCTGATACAGCAATTATACAACACCAATACAGGGGCTGTGCACACACATCCAATGTGTGCGAGATAGTCTTGCTCAGTACTATCAGCAATTATACCCTGCGGATGACAACCCCTTACCAGAGTGGGTACAAAATTACTTTAACTCTGCCCCTCCTGAAATTAGGGATAAACACAGCCCAAGAGTTACTATCTCAGATAATGGAGAGGGAGATAGACCAAGTAATATGTGATCTGAAAATGCACAAGGCCCCAGGTCCAAATGGCTATCCAGTAGAATATTTTAAAGAGATTAAAATATTACTGATACCCTTCCTCCTCCGTACATTTCAGACAATTCAAAAAGGTGATGCCCTGCCCCCTTCTTGGCAATATGCAATGATTTCGGCAATTCCAAAACCTAATAAAGACTCTCAATAAGCTGCCACATATAGGCCAGTTTCCATTCTAAACTGTGACAATAAAATTTTTATGTTCCTCTTGGCAAAAATAATTGAATGCCTATTACCTGAACTTATGGACCCAGATCAGGTTGGCTTTGTGCATAACAGAGAGGCCCATGACAGTGTACACCATACTCTGCTCCTTTCAGATCATGCACATTTTTATTTTTTATTTTATTTAAATCTCAGATTACAAATACCTTTGAGTATTGAGCTCTTTTACAAAGGTTCCACGTCAGTAGGAGAAGACAACAGATTAACAGGACAGTAAAGTATGATAAAATTAAGTGTAAAAAAGGAGAGAAGAAAAATCATAATGGACAGTCAAAATGATTAAACAGAGAAACTTATGCAAATCAGTTTCGGGCACAGGAAAATGCATACAGTAAACTGAAATCAGCCAACAGGCTTTGTCAAGACAAACCGGGCACAGGGTGAGAAGAGGGGAGGAGGAAGAGGGGGTGAGTGGGGCTGGGAGGAGAACAAGAGGGGATTGTAAATTACATGCTATGGGATGGAACATGTATTTTCGGTTAGAGTTAGGTAGGGGTATATGACTAATCCTAGAGAGGTGGTGTTGATCACATACTTTTGTATTTCTTTTCTGTTGTTTTTTTTTCATAATGCTCTACTGTGATGATGTGATTTTCTTGTATTTTTGTGTTTTGTTCGCTTGTTATATTTTCTTTTAATAAAATACCCTACTGTTCATTGGTAGGTGCCATGGAATCTTTTACTTCCAACCGGACAGTGACCAGATATGCACGGAAGGGACCTTGGTTTAATATCTCATCCGAATGATGGCAACTCAAAAGTGCAGCACCCCCTCGTACTGCACTACAGTGTCAGTTATGGTTTGTACCCCAAGTGCCTGGTGTGAAGCTAGAAGTTATGACCTTCTGATCTTGCAGCCTCAGAGGCTAGTATGCCACCTACATAGCTACTGACAGTGATAATCAGATGTGGATATGAAGGAGAACAAATGGCGGGTCCAGTAGAATCTGGGCTAACTCAGCTTCTGTTAAACAGCCATCTTGTATCCCCTCTCTGCTTCATCCAAAAGACCACTGAGACTACTTGAGCTGCCAGGCAGTATGTCTTACAATCTGACGTGGCCAATCCTTCAGATTCCCTAGGAAGTATAAGATGCCTGCGGTTAACACGGTGCCTTCCTGGCATCCAGACAAAGTGCATCAGTAACTTTTGCAGGTGCCACAAGAATTGCACTGGATCAGTATCAGGAGAGCCTGGAAAAATCTTAGCCTGACATATGGATATTGTAAATTTCAAGCAAATTCTGTGCTTGAAGTCTGAAAATTCTGTTTAAGGCATGCGCCCCAATATGATTTAAAAGTTATGGAGCGATTTGTATTAGTAGCTGCAACCAAATATGAATAACATAGTATTTGTCATGTATACATCTTTGTTGGACTACTTCAGTTCTCAGAGTAGCGCCTCAAAAAGAAATCTTGGGAATCTGTACTCTCCACTAAAATACTTCATCAGAAGCTCTACATATTTACTATAGCTCTGTAATTCTTAATTTAGAATTGTACTATCTAGGAGATTGTACTGAAATGATGTTGATATGTCAATCTGAAACAAACTGTTTTGTAATATCTCAGACAAGCTGCAGTTGTTAACAGGGAGTGACTCAGTTTGGATTCTAGAAATCAGCTTGAAACACAGTGACTGAATTATGAAGTTACATTAACAACACATGTACATAAAACACTATTCAGTCAAGTTGTGTCCATGTCTACTTGTATTGTTCTATATTCGGATAACAGCCCATTAATTTTGGTAAGCTAAAATGAAAACTACGAATCACTCCATCTTTAACAAATGTTAAAAACAATTCCGCTGTCTAGTTCCCGGTGTCAGTGACAACTGTTACAAGTCTAGGCACAAATGCAACCCCTGCCTGGCAAGTGGTAAACTAATTTTGTTACAGATCAGACTGAAAAAGAATCTGCCATCTGTGAAAAAGAACCCAGGAGTTCCGAGAGGCTGGTTTGATGGGTAGCACAACAAAGACTGCCAATGACCGCTTGCACTGCAAGATGAATCTAAAATGAATGAACAAAACAGCAGCTGTAAATGGAATTCCCGCTTTACTGCATGCGTTCACATAGCTCTGGAAATCTGTCTGTCAGTCACGTCCACATCTATTCCTCATGCAGTCAGTGAGAAGCAGTTAATGAGTGCATATGACCAGCTCTGGGTAGGTATGTATGTATGGATACATTAATAGGGATTTAATGGGCTTACACAACCACAACGTGAAGTAATGTTTGTGCAATGCATTGGTAGCCGAAGGCCAGTTGTATGGTTGGATGTTAACTGTTACTTGTAATTACTTTGACCATTCACACTCTCAGTCCCCTGTAGGAATATCACCCTGTTTTGGTACCAGGAAGGTAAAGTAACCCTCTTAAGGAGGGTTCCACCCCTAAAGGTGCAGCAGGAATAAAAAATTACTCACCTTAGTAATGTTGTTTCTTCTAATGGAGTCTTGCTATATTATAGACATTAGCAGTTTGATCCAGCTCTAGAACTGCCCCGGAGTGAAATGGTTAAAACCATTCCAAAATAGAATTTTGGCACGAGAGCAGCTCTATCTGTGTCATTTCAAACTTGAACTGTCAGATCTTTACGAGCCAAACTCACTAAGGTCTGTGTGGAAGTTGTAACCTACACTAGCCAAATGGCTACCTAAATAATAACAACCATTGATGGTCCCAACACCCAAGACTCAAGTCAGGGGACCAGAAATACTAACACCATTCTAATAATATGAAAATGGAACATAAGTATAATAAACACACACACGCTGCATATACACACACCCCAAAGTCCCAAAGGGGACAAAATGCTAACAGGACATAAGTAGTGCCCACACTAAGTTGCCCGCACCCCACCAAGTAGAGGTTCTGAGAGGGGCAGGTTGGGGGGGAGGTCTATAATATAGCAAGACTCCATTAGAAGAAACAACATTACTAAGGTGAGTAATTTTTTCTTCAAACAACATGAAGTCTTACTATATTATAGACATTAGCAGAATACACAGCAGTACCTCCATGGAGGAGGGGCAGAACCTACTTAGGGAATAGGCTCTGAAGAACAGCTGTGCCAAACCGAGCATCTCTCCTGGCCTGGACATCCAGGGAGTAATGCTTGGTAAAAGTGTGTACCGTTTTCCAAGTAGCAGCCTGGCAAATCTCTAATAAAGGGATATCTCTGGCAGCAGCTAGAGACGCAGCTGTACCCCTGGTAGAATGAGCCCTCAAACCAGGGGGGCGCTCTGCCCACTTTCTGATAACAAAATTGGATACAAGAGACAATCCACCTGGCTATTGATCTCTTAGTGGCAGGTTTGCCTTTCCCAACTTCACCATAGGTAAGGAAAAGTTGGAGGGATTCAAACCTGTGACCTTTGGCACGCCTCTATATAATAACTAAGAGCTCTCTTAACATCCAGGCTGGCGCATCTCCTCTCACCAAGAGGAGTGATCAGTGAAAATACTGGAAGGAGATAGATTGATTAAGATGGAAATCTGAAACCACCTTAGGCAAAAACTTCCTATTAGTCCTAAGAACTACCTTATCCCTGTGGAAAGAAATAAAGTCAGTCTCCACTGACAAGGCTTACAATTCACTTATGCGTCTGGCAGAAGTGATAGCCACTAGAAAACAGTTTTCCAAGTTAGGTACTTAAGCTCTGCAGAAGACAGAGGTTCAAAAGGGGGTTGCATTAACTGGGCAATGCAAACATTAAGGTCCCAAGCAGGGGCCGGTTCCCGAAAGGGAGGATTAGTATGGAGTAATCCCTTAAAAAACTTGGAAAACACAGGATGAGAGGAAAGAGGGGATGACTTTCCTGCTGACACAAAAGCAGACACAGCTGCCAAATGAACTCTCAGGGTAGCTGGTCTGAGACACAAGGAATTAAGATGTACCATGTAATCTAACAAAATGGGCAATTCAGCAGATTCTGGGAAATATTTTTCCAGCACACCAAATGGAAAACCTTTTCCATTTAGAACTATAAGTAGCCTAGTGGAAGGCTTTCTGGAAGCCTTTAGGATCTCAAGAACACCCTGAGAGAGGTGTAAATCAGCAAACTCTAACTCCTCAAGAGCCAGGCCTGGAGGTTGAGGATTTGAGGTCCGGATACCAACCCTTCCCTGGGCACAAGTCAACAGATTGTGATTCCTGGGGAGGCACAGGGAAGATGGACTGTCAGAGACAGAAGGAGTGGGTACCAGGGCTGCCTGGCCCAATCCGGGCAATCAGAATCACCCTGCAAGGCTGAGATCTGAGTTTGACTAGTACTTTGAATAGGAGAGGAAAGGGGAAAGCATAGAGGAACTTCCTCCCAATCCAGAAGAAGGGCATCCAGGGAACTGAGCCCAACACTGGAGGCCTGCAACAGAACAGAGGAAGTTTGTGATTGTCTGGGGCTGCAAAAGATCTATCTGAGGGATGCCCCACCTGGCAAAAACTATCCCCAGCACTTGAGGATCCAGGGACCATTCGTGATGGCCCTGGAATCCTGCTGAGGGCATCCGCTAGGACATTGTCCTTCCATGGAAGATGAACTGCTATGAGGGAAGTGTCTAGGAATAGGCTAGAGACCACAACTTCATTGCCTCGGTGCACAAGGTCAAGACCGAAAGTGCCCCCTGTTTGTTGATGTACCACATTGTTGTGGTGTTGTCTGTTCTGACTTGTATCACCTTGTCGTGGACAGATGCAGAAAAGCTTGAAGAGCTAAAAAGACAGCTCTGAGTTCCAGCAAATTGATGTGGAGCAGAGATTCCTGGGGACCAAACTCCCTGAGTGGAAAGGTCGCCCATGTGGGCTCCCAACCCAGAAGGGAAGCATCTGTAGTGAGAGTCAAGTCGTGAGAAGGGAAATGAAGGGACCCCCACCCTTAATTGCTCTGATCCTGCCACCACTGGAGAGCTAGGATCAAGGTTCAGTCACTGGGACCAACTTGGAAAGGGGTCTCTTCTCTGAGACCAAAAGGTTCTCAAGTGAAACTGAATGTCTCTCATCTGAAATCTGGCTCCCTGCACAACAGCTGTGGATGCAGCCATGTGCCCCAGGAGCTACAGAAAGTGTCTTGCTGGTCGAGAGACCTGCAGAGTAAAGGAAGAGGCCAGAGCCACTAAATTCCTTACCCTTTCTGGGGGAAGAAAGGCCCTGGCTAGCTTTGTGTCCAATTCTGCCCCTATAAAGGTGAGTACCTGGACTGGTTCCAGAACCGACTTTGGTAGGTTTAGCAGAAAACCCAGGGAGGTGAGAAGCTGCTGGGTAACCTGCAGGTGAGATTTTACCTGTTCTGGGACTGGCCTACAATGAGCCAGTCGTCTAGATGAGGGAAAACAGCAATCCTCTGCCTCCTTAAGGGCCACTGCCACTGCTAGACACTTTGTGAATACCCTTGAGCAGAGGTAAGGTCAAGGGCATTGCTCTGAACTGGTAATGACCTGAGGGCAGTTCGAATCTGAGGTACTTTCGATGGGATCTTCTGATTAGGACATGGAAATAGGCATCCTTGAGGTCCAGAGAGGCTAGCCAGTCCTCTGGCCTTAGGGAAGGTAAAATCATTGCCAGAGTTACCATTTTGAACTTTGGTTTCAAAAGAAGCTTGTTCAGATATCTGAGATCTAAAATGGGCCGCCATTCTCCTGTCTTTTTTGGGGTAAGGAAGTATCTGGAATACAGACCCCTGCCCTGATGCAGGGGAGGAACCCTTTCTACTGCTCTGAGAGCTAACAGGGATGAGACCTCTGTTTTCAGAGCGAGGTGTCTGAAGCACTTGCAGGTAGAAAAAGTCTGCTTCTCAACTTGGGAAACTTTTTGAAGCTGAGAACCAGACCCTGGCTTACTACTTCCAGAACCCACTTGTCTGAGGTTAAAGAAGCCCAATTCTGACTGAAGTAAGCCAGCCTGCCCCCCACTGGTACAGGAGAATCAGCCCTGGGCACCCCATCAGGGTGCCTGTTTCGCAGGAGCTTTAGGCTGGGGGATGGGAGCAGGTCTGCCAACCCCTCGTCTGCCCCTGCCTCTGAACAAGCCCCTCTGAGCATAGGCAGAGGAGGCCTGAGTCTGGTAGAAAGGCCTGTGAAAAAGGCTCACCCTACCCCTGGGGCATGCCTTTGAGGAGTGGCTTGCCGCCTCCTTAGCCTGGGCAATTTTGTAAGTAGTCCTATATTCATCCATCTTCTTCATGTAATTCTCTGTCTGCTCTCCAAACAGAGAATTTCCCACCACAGGAAAATCCATAGCCTTAGTCTGTGTATCCTGTGACAAACTAGTACACCTGAGCCAGGCCAACCTCACGAAAGCTACAGACGCGGCTACGACCCTAGAGGAAACATCATTAACATCCACAGCAGCATGAAACTGAACCTTAGAGGCTTCAATGCCATCAGCAGCCACCTGTTCTAGTTCACTAGCCAGCTGGCCATGGGCCTGCTTGGCCAATTGCATAACAGTATCCCATCTAGATTTCTGATACCAGCTACATAAGCCATATAATTTGCTTGCCTGAGTCCCAGAGAGGCTGCCATATACTGTTTTTGCCATGGCATCAATCTTCCTGGAATCCTTGTCAGGAGGATGTGAAGCCAAGGGAATATTAGTTTTATCACAGGCAGCAGCCTGAACTACCAACATGACTGCATTGCTGAGAAAGGAATTCTGTATCAGGGCCTGACAATGTATACCTTCTGTCCATCTTTTTATCTACAGGAGGCACAGAATTAAGAGCTTTTAAAATTTTAATTGTTTGTTTCCTAAAAGACTTATGTAAAGGAATAGACAATCTCCTAGACTCTGGAATATCCATCATTTCTACAAAATCAGGCTCCTCTTGCTCATCCACAGCCTCTTCTAAAGAAAGCTGGAGGTTTCAGCAACTTTTTATAAACATAAAATGAGATGGGGACTCAGACAGCATAGGGGAGATTCTAAAGGTCTGTCTGGGGAGATGTCCGGTTCAATGGGCACACCAGACCTTCCCAGCCACATTTATACTGTTCATAATCCTCTCTCCCTCCTCGGTTCATAAATTCCTCAATATCATAATCCTGAACCACTGGGAACGACTAACCGACCTCACCAGATAGTGGTGGTCTGGACGGACCCTGAGACAGTGACTGGACAATTTGTATGGCTTTTGTTATCTCTGCAGCAGTTGGAGAAGGAATTTTGACTCAGACCTGCTGATTTTCTTGTTTTTCTTTACTGGAATTGGTTCCTCAGAACCAGCTTTTCTTTGCCGAGGAAGTCTGGCCCTGGTCAAGGCACTTCCTCTGGTTCGGTTGGCACCGAACCGGCTGTCCATCCGGTCAGGGACTTTTTGCCTCTGTCCCTGAGCCTGCCCAATCTTTTTCCAGGGTGGCTGCAGGGAAATTCTTACATATCTGGCAGTCTGACTGGGGTGGTCAAACCTCAGACAATAAACACATGTGGTGTGTGGGTCAGCCTTGGCAAAGACTTCCCCACAAACATCACAGTGTGAAACCCAGTGGGCCCGGTTTTTCTTTTGGGTTTCTCAGACATAATGCCAGCCTAACCAAAAACTTTCTTTAACGGCAGTGCTAGTAAGACACTTATCGGTTCCTAACCGTGTCACGGGTATTGGAAAACGTAATAAATCTGTTTTTTTAGAACCGATAAGAACCGGAACCGCACTCTAAAATAGTAACTTTTAGTTTTAAATGAGTTTTAAATCCACTGATCGGTTCAAACCGAACCGATAACTTCATGTTCCACACAGACAAAACCTTCATTTACTTACGGTTACCACAGATAGAGCTTGAACCGAACGGTTTTGCGTGTTAAAATAAAACTATTCTCGGTTAAATCCAACCGAAAACACTTTTAAACCGAGAAATGAACCGAGCAGAAGGAGAAATCTCCGGAGCGACTGTTCACTGAGGCGGAGTAAAGAATCTGACAGTTCAAGTTTGAAATGACACAGATAGAGCTGCTCTCCTGCCAAAATTCTATTTTGGAATGGTTTTAACCATTTCATTCCGGGGCAGTTCTAGAGCTGGATCAAACTGCTAATGTCTATAATATAGCAAGACTTCATGTTGTTTGAACGTGATTTCTTTGGCTAAAGGTACCTTAGGAATGAGCTCAAGGAGAGAAGTGAACTGCCAGAGAAGGAGGGGTGGACCCTGGGAGCACAGAAAAGGAGTTTACGAATGAGGCTGAAGGAATCTGGATTACACAGCCCAAGATGGGGATGTGGCTGGTGGTTCCTGCCCATCAAATCACAGGCTTAACCTTAACCAACATGCAATGGCTTGACTCAAAATACACTGGATCATAACTTACAACTGGCAGAGCCACGAGTGAGTTATGAAAGTCCTGCCCCTTCAGAAGTGATGATAAACTGCATGTTTTCAGTCAGATCACTGCACACTTGATTTATAAAACATCAGTTTACTAGCTGTAACTTTGAAACCTGCTGTTTATCTACAGATTGAACTATTTCTCCTTAATTGGAACAGATGGGCTGGCGGACCTTTTTCTGCCGCACTTTCATGTTCTACGATTTCTACTGCTGTCTTCCATGCTCAGGCAATTGTGATGTCATTAGCATTATAAAAGGTGCCCTTTGATTGGTTTAGTACATTGTGATGAAACTAACCTTCAAGATATCAAGTTATGAACAAACTAACAAAATATCATGATGTCTTGAGGTTAAGTTATAAAAAATCACTTGTTAATGTGCCATTTTTATTTCCACTTGACTCCAGCTGCTCAACACCACAATGTCACACCACCCACGATTGCAAACTCCATGCTGCTCTGCAACAGATGCTATACCACTGTCAACCACCTGATTGCAAACTCCAAGCTACTCCTGACCGCAGACACCACTCCAGCATTCTGACTTCCAAACACACTGCCATAATGGACAGACCTGTGCTGCTGTACCTCCCCTTTATACCACAACCATGCTCCCATCCATAACACGCACACATACACCAAAACAGGTATGACAAGAAATCAAAATGCAAAGACCTGTAAACAATCACAAAAGCGAGCGTAAGTTAAAATACTCACCATCCTATCAGTGATTTCCCTCCAACAACCAAGTGCAGCTTGACTTCATGACATCACGTGTGGCAAAACCATGAGTGATGTCAAAGGTCAAGGTGCACGAGGGGAAAATATTACTGAGATTACCGCTAGTGCCACGGCATATCTCATTAATGCAAGGCCTTTTTTGTTTCCATGCCATTTTATTTTTATTTTTAAATTCTGTTTTCAAAGGGATTTTTTCAGATGTCTGAGCGCTTATGAGTGCTGAAAGCAAAACGGTTGCTTTCACTTTTGTGTGTATATATATTTATGCAATACCTGTGAGAATAAACACTGGCAAATATCTCTGATACTTAGGCCTCCCTGGGACCCACACTGAGAATACCAGAACCCCATAAAATATCCACACAGTAAGTTTTCACTGGCAGCACGAGCAGCACACTTTCACCTTCACAGCCCCCGGCTGACTTGCACGCCAGCTCCAACTTCACAGCTCTCAGTGTAAAACCATCACTCACACTGAAATTGTTACTCTAACCTCTAGGCTATACTGCCAGCCCCCATTCTTGACTCAAACTTTCAAGCTTCTTCATGGAATAAATAAGGTAGATCCCAGGAAACTGTTCATAATAAGTGGCGGTACAGGCACAACAGAGAACTCAAAGAAGTTGGTACGGAGATTCAGGATGGATGTTAGAAAGTATTTCTTTACAGAGAAGGTGGTGGATAAATAGAAAAGGCTGTCAGAGGGGTTGATCTCTTGCCAAATCAGTGGAGGGATTCAAGTGAGGGTGGGACACACATATGGACTGGTGAGGAGAGCAAGGGAGGATGCCATAAGGGTGGAGTGAGTGACCACTAGAGCATTACATTACACTACAGGTCAGGCCACAATGGGTCAGTGAGCCTTTTTCTACCATACATGTCTATGTTTCTATGATTACCGGTTTTCCTGATACATTAGCTCTTTAATCTGGATCAAACTCAAAACATAAGTTTCAGACAAAAACCTTTTATAGTTTGAAGTGCAGCACTCAGGTTCACAACAAATTGTTTTTATCATTTGTCCAAGAAAGTTTTGCTGCAGGAATCAGAGTGGAGGGAGTTAGGTAGGAGGCGCAACGTGGTTCAGTGGTTATCACACAGCCAGGACCCCTTTAGGTCATCCACCATGATGCCTCTTTCCTGCTTGGTGTTCGTTACTACCACCCCCCATTTTGTACTCTGCTCCTGAATTTCTGTGCCCCAAGTGCATGATTTTGCACTTTTTCTCACTGACACCCAGCTGCCATAACCTTAACCACTCCTCAAGTTTTCTCAGGTTGCTACTCATCCTTTCCACTCCCCTGGAGCATCCACACTACTGCAGAGTGTAGCAGCATCCGCAAAGAGGCAGACCTTCCCTTCCAGTTCCTCTTCAACGTCTAATTCTTATAAAGATAATACAGAGTATCAGTCCCAGCATTGATCCACTGAGGCACCCCCGCTGGTCACCTTCCCTTCCTCTGAGTTAACTCTGTTTACCATCACCCTCTGCCAACTATCCCTTAACCAATATCTTATCCAGTTTACCACCTTTAGACCCACTCCTAAGCTACCCCAGCTTGCTTACTAGTCTCCTGTGTGGAACAGTGTTGAACGCCTTAACACAGTCTAGGTAGGCTACACCCACCACTAAATCCTTACTTAGTTCCTTGGTCACCCAGTCAAAGAATTCTATCAGATTCACTTGACAAGATCTCCCCCTGAGAATCCATGCTGCCTCTGGTCTTATATAGCCCATTAGATTCAAGATATTCCACAATACTTTCTCTCAGCAGTGATTCCACCGAAGTCAGGCTGACTGGTCTGTAATTGCCAGCCTCCTCCCTGCTACCACTTCTGTGAAGTGTCTCTTCCCTGCTACCACTTTTGTGAAGTGGGACTACATCTGCCCTCTTCCAGTCTGCCGGGATCACCACTGTTTCCAATGAGTTGTTGAACAGAACCATCAGAGGTGCATCGAGTACCTTCCTGAGCTCCCTCACTACCCCTGTGTAGTCCCTGCCTGGCACCACTGCTTTATCCACTTTCAGATTAGCAAGTCCCTTCAGGACTCTCTCCTCCGAAAATGGACTAGTGCCTACCTCCCTCCCTCCCTTCAGTGTGCCTGTTACATTTTTTGTTGCCCCTCCCCGTCTCTTTCCTCTGTGAATACTAAACAAAGTATTTCTTCAGGATGTCTGCCTTTTCCTGTTCCCCCCTTCCCTTCTTAACTGTACAATCCCACCCCGAGCTTCCTTTTCTCGCTAACCTACCTAAAAAATGTCTTGTCCCCTTCTGTTACTGCCATGGCTATTTTCAGTTTGTGCCTCTGCGCTCCTTACTTTCTGGTTTCCCCAATACGCCTCTCTATCCTTCTCCCTCTGCATCCTCTTGTACCTCCTGAATGGTACCCTCTTAGCCTTTACCATTTCCGTCACCTCTTTCGAGCACCATATCAGTCTCTTTTCCCTCTTTCTTTTGCTCACTTGCTTGATGCAGAGGTTTGCTGCCTTCACTATGGCCCTTTTTAGTTTCCCTCACTGTTCCTCCACCCCACCCAGCTCACCCCTCTTGACAGGTCATCCCTTAGGCATTCACCCAGGTTTTTAAAATTTGCCCTCCTGAAGTCCAGGACCCCTGCCTTTGTGTGGTTCGATTCCTCAGCCATTCTTATATTCAACCACACTGTATGGCGATCGCTGGTCCCCAGGTGGCCTCCCATCTTGACGTCACTAACACTGTCCCTGTTGGCAAGTACCAGGTCCAGTATTGTCCCATCAAGAGTGGGTTAACTAACTAGTTGCCTAAGGAATGCTACTTCGGGGAGTCCAAGATTCCACTGCTTCTACTTGTAGCTACAACTGGGAGGCTCCGATCTACACCCAGCAGACTGAAGTCCCCCACCAACACCACCTCCCCCTTTTTTTGCCATCTTGCTAAGGGCTTCCATCAGTATCTTATCTAACTCCTCCCCCTGTGCTGGAGTCCTGTAGATCACACCAGTGCAAACAAGGCTCCATTTCCTGGCACTGGGGTAACCCTGATCTCACCCCCATATTCTCTGCATCTCCATCACTTTAATACCCTCCCTCACATAAAGTACCACCCCCTCCTTTTGTTCCACCCCGTGCTTCCTGAACCAAGCACGCTTGGTATGACCATGATTTGGTGATGGCCACAATATCCAGCTCAGCCTCTGCCATTTAGGCCTCTAGGTCTGGAAACTTATTTCCCAGACTTCTAGGATTTGCACACATGGCTTTCCAGGTTTTTTTACCACTCCATTTATTACTGCCCTTTTTGCTTCCCCTCCTTCTAACCTCTCTTTTTAATGGACTGACTTCCATCCCCCTTCATTGCTTCCTCCCTGCTGTCTGTATTAATTTGCATCCCAGAGGACTCCACTCCTCTTCATTTCTCCCTACTCTCTACTTCAGCCTGTTTGGTGGGGGAGCAGTTTCTGCCTCCCTGATTTCTTCTGCCACCCCTCTCGGTTACTTTAAATGTTCATCAAAATAACATTTAACCATCCATTGAGTACTGTGTTTCCCCTCATAGATGGATGCAAGTCATCACCTCTATAGAGGCCCTTATCCTCCAAAGGTGGTCCCCAGTCACCAATGGAACTAAGCCCCTCCTCTCTGCACCATTCCTTCAGCCATGAATTGAGCACCTGGTGCAGAGATCCATCTCATCCCTCCTGTTGTAGACAAGCAGCACCTCAGTGAAAGCCATTGAGCACTCTACTTGTCTAAGACTCATCCCCAGCTCCTTAAGCCCTATCCCTGGCCATGTCATTAATCCCCAGGAGGACAACGACATCCAGCTCTGCCTCCCATCCTACTGTCATAGTGATCTGTAGGATCCGCTTCCCACCCTCAGGGCCATGGTGCTGCATCCGTACCTAACCTCTCTCTCCCCTCCCTTTCCAGTTCCCCAGTCCATCTCCCTCACAATTGAGTCACTCACCAGAAGTTTCTTCCTCCTCCTCCTCTGAGGTCTTCTTCCACCCTCTCTGAGGTCTCCGTTAAGGAGGACCCCCACATCCTCCCTGGCCTTTACCATGGGTGCCTCTTCCAGGCAGTCCTGCATCCCCAGAGCAGCATAGGAATTGCATAAAGGTACCGGTTAAGGAATATGCATTTGACCCAATGTCCCCATCCTTCCCAAGCCCACCACATTCCTGCCATTCCTCTCCTTGGCATCCTCTGAGGCAGCGGTGACAGACGTGGGGGCCCCTGGGTGGAGAAACTGCCCAAATCCCAGCCAACTCAGCCTGGAGTCTAGCGACCTCCTCCCTCAACTCACAGAGGTGCATGCAGATGGGGCAGCATCGCAGTCTCCAGAAGGACTCTCTGAAAATTGCCGCCCCACAGCCACTGCACTGCACCACTTTCAGCATTCCAAACTTCTATTTTCCCCGTGTTGTTGGAACTACGCCACATACCCTTACCTCTGACTGGGTGTTTCTAGCTTTTCTTTTGTTGTTGTTGTTGTTACTTGTGTCTCCAGTCATTGGATTTAAATCATTTAAACTCCTACCCTAGAAAGGTGTTGCTCCTCTTCCCAATTTTGGCCTATCTTTTACATTCCACTCTTCCCACAATGCTCAAGATGCACACCACTTCCATTATGGGGCATGAACTTGCTGGACACGCTATGAAAGAGGAAGTGCTTCTCTAGTGCTCTTGTGAGAGGCATTAAACCTCTGTCTGCTCCACCCCCCCTCCCCCAAATTACACACCTAATTCACAGGGTTTCCTGGGTCTACTCACCCCAAGATTAATCTCCTAAACTGGCTCCCCAACACCACTTGTTATAATCTGAAACACAAGTTCCATAGTGCCCCAAACACTGCCTACAAAGTTTTAAACAGCCCCACACACTGTCTACAAATCTTTTTTTTTCCTCCACACTTACCCTGCTACCTTCAGTATAAAGAGAAATATAAATATCAATATATCTTTAAGGGACAAGTAAGTGCTTTCCTCCTGTCAGCAAAGTCTGTGTTGTGATCACCCTTGATTTATTACCATTACCTCTCTGCTTGGCGGCCTTGCACACACCCACACACAGGTTGCAACTGGAAAAAGAGTATCCTGGGCTCTGCTTGTTTACCTAGTAAGTAAGCAGTGCTGAGATATTCCCTAACACAGGGCATGTGGGTAAGAATTTCAGGGACGAACAGGGGGAAAGGTCAGCCTGATTCAGGATGACATCCTCCAGCCCTCCCCACCCCCTGTCACAGGATCTCCAATGCACTGGACTAACTCCACATCTACTGTACCACACATGTCAAACTGGTTGGCTACAAGTACCCTGCCATGTTGGTATATTAATGAAGACCTTTGGGGAGGCACAGAGGGTATCAGAGGGAGGATCCAGGGGCCTGTGGGGTGTCAATATGGGCAGAGAGGTACCTGAGAGCTCAAAGGGAGCCAACTAGGAGGCGAAGTGTGAGCAAACCAAAAAAAATGTAATTTACTTGACTCCTTTATCAAGTGTGTATAGCACTACATGTATTCATACAGGCGCTCAGCAAATGCCTCTCTCTGTGTACATCTGTATTTCAAAGCCGTGCGTAAATAACATTAAGCATGTAAATCCCCAACGCTGCCTGCTGCATGTGTGCTGTAAAGTTGGAGCAGCCTTTTAAAAACTAGCACTATGCTTAATCCCTGGCACTAATCAACAGAATCTCAGCCGCTAAACATTTGGTTATTCTTTCACTGGGGGTTGGGGGTAGTACCGTCAAATCCCTTGATCTGCGGCCAAGAAGACTGTTTACTGCTGGGATGCAACTGTCCAACAGCTTGGCTCCTCAGCCCCCTCAAAAGTAAAGTACTGTTCAGGAATGTGTTTATGTAGCTGAGATTATTTTGCCCTTTTTAGCCATGTTGAGGAGGCTGCCTGTCTGTATCTGTATGCTGCTTTGTACCCAATTTTGGCAGAGCTTTGTTGTCGAATCTAATGCTCTGTTGCACATTTCTGTTTATAGTCACAAATGTGATTAAAGAACTAAAGTTAATGTTAATCTGTTAATTTGGTATTCTTCTAACCAGGAAATCGTACAGGTTGACACTGTAAGTAGGCTTTTGTCTACATGTATTTCACCTGTTTAAAAAATACCCTTTTATACTACTACTACAAGCTTACGGTATGCTTTTTTTGTACTACAAGTTAAGTCTTCTAGCATGGCACCATTTACACAAATTTGAGCCAGATACTTAGTCCAAAAATAGAGTATCTTTGAAACTTACCTTTCCTACATGTAGCATACGAGATAAGCAAGCTACAGAACTTTTCAACACAAGACGTGTAGAAATGTCTTAATTTACAAGCTGCCCACACACTAAGCAAAGCATTTTCTGTAAATTTGTACAAATACTGCACTACACTCCAGGACTTTCTTTTTAACCCTCTTCTGTTAGTTTGACCATTTTTTATTTCTGAACTGGACAATGAGTCTACCCTCTCTGTGAACAAAAGTGAGCAGCACCAGAGTGTTTCTGTACTTAATAACATACTTCACTCCTGAAATGCTCAGCGAAGATGTAATATCCCCTTTGTCAGTGGGATCCTGATTTTGACCACTTCTGGGTGGGCTGAAGAACTGAGATGTTAAGTGACTTGTTCTGGGCCACACAGCCAGTAAATGGCTCTGGTGGTTTCTGAACCTTGGTCTCCTGGTTTCCAAGTGTGTGTTCAAATTATTAGAACATGCTGCTTCTCAAAAGCAGCAGTACAAGTTTAAAAAAACTGCATAATTCAGTTGGCAGTTAAAGCAAACAGAACCATCAACATACCCATTTGAATTTCCATTTTATTTTTGTCCTTACGTGAGATGGCAGAGACACAGGCAGGTGAGATGCTTGGTTCCAGGAAGGGAGAGTGGGATGCCTGGCTCATGAAGGGACAGTGGGGTGCCTGGCTCATGAAGGGACAGTGGGGTGCCTGGCTGATGAAGGGGCACTGGGGTGCCTGGCTCATGAAGGGAGAGTGGAATGCCTGAGTCATGAAGGGAGAATGTGACGCCTGAATCATGGGGGGTGGGGAGGGATGCCTGGCATCCATGCCCACTAACACCAAATCACAGAGCAACAGTTGCATCATCAACTAAAAAGGCAGCTGCTTGCCTATCCTTTTAGTTGGTGGTAAAGTTGTGGCTCAACCCAGCTGAAACAAGTTTTGAAGACACATGCAAACCAGAATACAGCCATTTCGGAAGTCTTGTAGAGAAGAAACATCTTTTCTAAGCAGTTACGGATGTATGCAAACTTCTCATCACGAAAGGGAAAAGTGTTTATCCATACTTGTGAAGTTTTGCTTCTGGTTTTCTAGCAAAGCCAGTGTCCACGGCAGACTGTGAGAGTGGCTTCAGTAAGCAAAACCTCATGAAGACATGCCTTAGAAACTCTTCACACATGGAGACTTCACTTAATCAAATGCTAATCCCCATAGAAGGATCCCCAGAAACAGAGTTCTCATTTCAGATGGCATTTGAACAACAGGCAGGCACAGGACCCAAGGCAGCGTGGATTCACAATGGGAAGGTCATGTCAGACGAATCTAATAGATTTCCTTGAATGGGTGACCAAAGTAGTAGACCAGGGAGGGGCTGTGGATATGGCCTACCTAGACATTAGCAAGGCAGATGACGCAGTCCCACACAACACAGAAACATAGACTTTGACGGCAGATGAGGACCGCTAGGCCCACCTAATCTGCCCATTTCCCTACCTACAGGATACGCTTCGGATCCTAGTTAACCAACAGCCTATTTCTTCCTACCCTCCACAACAATTGCCTTATATCTGTCCCATGCATTCTTGAATTCTCCCACAGTTTTAGACCCCACACCTTCCTCAGAAAGGTGGTTCCATGCATCCACCCTCTCTGTGAAAAAATACTTCCTTACATTGCCCCTGAGCAGTCACCCCCCATCTTCAAATTGTGTCCCTTTTTCTTGCACATCTCTTTTCTGAAAGATGCTACCCTCTTGGATTTTGTTGATTCAACTATGGTACTTAAAAGTTTCTATCATGTCCCCCCTCTCCCTCCTTTCCTCAAGGGTATACATATTAAGCTCCTTTAGTCTCTCCTCGTATGGCTTCTCTTGCAGATCCTGCACCATTTTACTTGCCCACCTCTGGACTGCCTCCATCCTGTCTATGTCATTGTGGAGATGGGGTCTCCAGAACTGGACACAGTACTCCAGATGGGGTCTCACCAACTGTCTCTACAGAGGAATAACAATTTCCTGTTTTCTGCTGGTGATGCCTCTCCCTATACATCCCAGTATCCCCCCCAGCCCTCCCTACTGCCTTCTCACATTGCTTGCTAACCTTAAGGTCATCTTATATGATTACACCCAGGTTCCTTTCCATTTTTGTTGTTGTTACTACCTCCCCCCATTGTGTAATCTTACCCTGGGTTTTAGTTTCCCAGGTGCATTATTTTACACTTCTTTGCATTGAATCCAAGCTGCCACACTTCTGACCATTCCTCCAACCTTGCCAAGTCCCTTCTCATCCTTTCCACGCCTCCTTGTATATCAACCCTGTTGCAGATCTTTGTGTCATCTGCAAAGAGGCATACTTTTTCCTTCCAGTCCCTCTGCAATGTCACTTATAAAGACAATAAAAAGGACTGGACCCAGTAATGAACCCTGCGGTACCCCACTAGCAACCCCTCTTGATTCAGAGTGGACTCCATTTACAATTACTTTCTGTGTCCTGTTGTCCAGCCAATGTTTTACCCAGGCTACCATCCTGGGACCCACTCCAAGGCTGGTTAATTTGATTATTAATCTTTTGTGTGGAACTGTGTCAAATGCCTTGCTAAAGTCTAGGTAGGCCATGTCCACAGCCCCTCCCTGGTCTACTACTTTGGTCACCCAGTCAAAGAAATCAATTAGATTCATCTGACATGACCTTCCCGCTGTGAACCCATCCTGCCTTGAGTCCAGTGCCCCACTGGCCTCTAGGTACTCAACAATTCTTTCTTTCAGAAGTGACTGCATCACATTCCCTACCACAGAGGTCAAACTGACAGGTCTGTAGTTTCCTGCCTCTGTTTTGCTCCCACTTTTGTGAAGGAGAATCACATCCATCTTCCTCCAGTCCTCAGGTACCACACCATCCTCCCATGATTTGTTAAAAAGGGTAGTTAGTGGTGTCACTAGTTCTCTCCTTAATTCTTTTAGAATTCTGGGGTGAATTCCATCAGGCCCATTGCTTTGTCCACCTTCAGTTTTAGGAGTTCTTTCAGAACCCTTACTTCTGTGAAAGGACTGGGATCGACCCCCCCCTAACCAGAGTGCTTCTGTTAATTGGATTAGGCACCTATCCCTCCTCCTCTTTTGTGAGTACTGAGCAGAAGTACTCGTTCAGTATCCCTGATTTTCACTGTCCCTCTCTGCCCACCCATCGTCCATTCTATTCAGCCTCACTAGCCCACCCTTTGTCTTTCTACGCTCCCTGATGTACCTATAAAAAGTTTTATCCCTCTTCTTAACCGAGTTGGCTATCTTTTCCTCAGTTTGGGCCTTTGCTATTCTGACTTCCCTCCCTGTTTCCTTCTGCCGTAACTGGTACAGTTCTCTGTCCTGCTCCTTCTGTGTCTCCTTATACTCCTAAATGCTATCTTTTTCTCCCTAACCTTCCCCGCCACCTCTTTTGAGAACCATATTGGCTTTTTCTTTTGTTTTGATTTATTTGCTTCACACAAAGGTTTGTTGCCTCTGTGATGGCAATTGTGGTGTTTCCCCATTGTTGCTCCACCACTCCTTCTAGCCTGTTTGCTAGTGCTTTTCTAAGGCACTCTCCCATCTTGCCAAAGTCAACCCTCCTGAAGTCCAGTACCCTCACTCTTGTATGGCTTGACTCTGTAGCTGAGTTTATCGTAAACCACACTGTTTGGTGGTCACTTGTTCCCAGATGGCTACCCACTTCTAGATCCGAGATCCTCTCACTGTCCCCATTTGAGAGTACGAGGTCTAAGATTACTCCCTCACGAGTGGGTTCCAAAACTAGCGATCTGAGGCATGCCACTTGTAGGGCATCAAGAATGTCCCTGCTCTTGGATGTGGCTGCAGCAACGGTGCTCCAGTTAACATTTGGCATATTCAGGTCCCCCATCAACAGTATCTCCTCTTTCTCTGCCATCCTAAGGATGCCTTCTATCGTATCCTTGTCCATTCCCTCCCCCTGACATAGAGGTCTGTATACAACCCCTGTGCGGATTGTGGTGCCATTTCCAGTCTCTAAGGTGACCCACAGTGCCTCCTCTCCTCCTGGTTTACTCTTTTGTTCTGTTGCTTTTATCCCTTCCCTTATATATAGAGAGCTACTCCTCCCCCTCTTCTCCCCTCCCTGTCTCTCCTGTAGGTTGCGCACCCTGGTATCTTAACATCCCAGTCATGGTTCTCTGTGTACCATGTTTCTGTGACTGCTACGATATCCAGTCATCCCTCTTCCATCAAGGCCACCAGTTCAGGGAGCTTGTTGCCCAGACTACGGGCATTGGTAATCATTACCCTCCATTTCTTGATGGTCTTACCCCTTTATGCCCCATCTCTGTCCTTATTGCCTTTGTTATTTTCTCCATTTACCCCGTCCTTCTCCCTATCAACATCTCTATCTTGGTGTCTACCTCACTTACTACCCTGATTTTTGGGGAGGGGCTAGGATTTCCCTGCTCCTTTCCAGTGCCTCCCCTCTTGGCTAGTTTAAATGCTTGCCAATGAAGCATGTAAACCTATCACCTAGGATACTGGTTCCCCTCCTGGACAGATGCAGACCATCACGCCAGTATAGGCCTGCATCACTCCAGTTTTTCAACCACTGAATGAAACCCATGGCATGAAGCACCCTAGCCTCACCCATGCCATAGACAGGCAGCACCTCAGAGAAGGTTACTGTATGCGCTACTTGTCTAAGGTCCCTCCCCAACTCTACAAACTCCTCTTGCACTGCTCTGATTCCATTCCTAGCCAGGTCATTTGTCCCTAGGTGGACAATGACATCTAGCTCCCTCCCTGTGCAGCTGCTCCAGCAATCCTGAGGATTCGCTCCCTGTCCCTCCAAGCCATGGCACCAGGCAGGCACCATAGCTCCCTCTCCCCTTCCTGCCCCAGTTCTACCCCCCTAACAATGGAGTTCCCCACCAGGAGTTGTTTCCTTCCCCTGTGGGGTCCCATGCCACCCTCCTGTGGGTCTCCTTTGTGGAGGTTCCCAGCATCCTCCCTGGTCTCCACTGCTGGTGCCTCCATAGAGGAACCACACTTTGCCAGAATGGCATATGAACTGTGGAGAGGTACAACTGGACGGATGCGCCTCTGTTCCACCACCCTCACCCTCCCTGAGCCCACTGTGGTCCAACCGCTCCTCTTTCTTTGCAACCTCTGAGGCAACGGTAGTGGCCCCGGTGGTCCCTGGGTGGGAGAGGAGGTCCCCCAAATCCTGGCCAACTCAGCCTGGAGATGAGCAACCTCCTCCCTCAGCCCACAGAGGTGCCTGCAGATGGGACAACACTGCATCCTCCAGAACGTCTCCCAGAAGACTGCTGCTCCACAGCCACTGCACCGCTCCCATCATGTCTTATTTCTGGACCCTTAACTGTTTGGAATATATATTCTTTCCTCTGTTTATTTATTTTTTCTCCCTACCTACTTACTGCCTATGTGCCATTTAAGCTCCTGATCTTCCTGTTCTGAGACAAGAAGTTCCCATATTTTTTCAGTACACTCCTTACTTGCTTAGAGTCAGACCTCCAGCAGCTGGGGGGGGGGGGCAGACAGCTACTCTTTTCCTTGTGGCACAAAACAACCCATTGCAGGCCACAACTGTATTAACAGCCATGGCCGAAAGGGGCTTACAGAACGGTGGCCAACAGTAGACTCCTGGCTACAAAACAGCAATCGTACAATGCAAACCGAGCTGAAAACAGGTACGTTGAGACTTCAGCTGGACAAATTTAAAACTAGGTGACTACTCTTCTTCATGCATAGAGAAGATCGAGAACAGGTGTCAGTTTTGGACCAATTAAATGCTGTTAGATATGACAGTATCAAACTCAGCGCACAGTAGGTAAACACACAACTGTATAATCAAACACCACACCACTGTTAAGTTTTATTTCTATTCATTTTAATTTAATCAGGGTTATCAGTGCAGTTCTAAGTACTTAGAAGTTTATCTTTTTTTAACATTAAGGAAAGCCTATACATAGAAGGTGGATATTCACAATCAGAACAAGAAAGAGGGGCATCACTCTCAGCAGATACGAGTCAAGTGTAGCAGCCCAGCTGTGAAGCATGAATTTATAGACTGAAGGCAGTACTGACAACATAAATGGTACAGGTTACAAAATGTGGCTCCTGAAGGCACACTACCTTTTTGATGAAAGAAAAATGTCTAAGGTCATGAACTATGAAGAAACTGCTAAACCCAAAAATCAAATATGGTACTGCTTAGAAATATGACGTATAGAGTTCAAGCTATACGGAGGCCTGCCTCCACCAGTTTTGGAAATGTCACTTTGCTTGTATGTAATTTCCCACTTCTTTCAATATCAGAACATTTGAAAGAAAAAGGGGAGCTGGTTGTTACAAAATTAAACCTGTTAAAAAAATTAAATCTTTTCTCAGATGGCATTTGATCCCCTTCATTATTACAAAGCAGATCCTGCCCGTCAATAGAAGCTACATCATTTTTCTATTTCTAAATCAAGTCATAGCAGATCCTCCTCAGAGCCTGGTGACTTAAGATCCTGAACCGTAAAAACAGCCGCATTTTTATTTTTGATGAAGACTACTCCTCTATAGTCGCGGCCCACCGGAGAGCCTAAGGTCCCATACTTCGAGCACTCAGTGCTCAGCAGTTAAAATCTCAGACACCCTATCTTGCCCGTCTCATTGTGATATTTCTGGAAGGCCTGCAAAGTTTTTCTACTCCAGCAGACACCATCCAAGCCCTTAACAGCAAAGGTACTGATGTCCTTCTTCCACACAGACCACCACCACTGGCAGAAGAACAAGATCTCTGTGACTCAACCTGGAAGGGTGCCACAAAGAAGCAGACCCGAAAGCAGCAGGGATTAGCCACGCTGTGGGACATTAAAGAACTGCTCCAGTCCTCCCAGCACTCTGACCTGGACTGATAAATTCACCAGCAGTCTTAAAGCAGGGTAACAGGTATTTTACGACCTGGAAGCTGGGACTTAAGCATATTTACTGTTCTGAGCAGTTTATCAGCCAGAGACTGCATGATAGTGGAGGGAGGGGAAGCAGTATTTACTCCTCTATACATTGCATGAGGGTAAAGATGCTGACATTGTTGTGAGGGAATGACTGCTTTCCTGATACAGCCCCAGTGTTTTTTCTTCATTAGCTGTGACTCCGGGGGAGCAAAAGAGTCTTCTTTTAAACCTTGTAATTATTGGTGCTCCCTTGTTATATGTCTCCTGTTAGAACCGGATGACATGGGGCTGCGTGTCCCTTCCCCACCATATTTTAAGCCCCAGTGCTTTTGATTGAGGCGACTGCAGACAATTCAGATATACACTTTTCCCCTGTCTGCTAGCACCTCCTTCAGTCTCATGGCTACAACTCGACCACTGGATCTCTGAATACTCCAGTGCCTCATTTTATGCTGTCCTGCTCTTGCAATAGATACCAGGGTATTTGGATGTTTATTAGCAGTACATGTCTCTCCTCCCCCCCCCCCGCACCATTTTTAATGGTACTCAAATGTGTGTTCAGTGGAAACTGCTTAATGGTGGCAGGAGGGGACGGTACCCATCAACTTATTTAAGGTAAATTAATTTAAAAAGGGAAGTGTAGGGTGCTGCATCTGGGGGTCAGAAACCTGGGCATGTATACACCCACGGGGTCACAATGCTAGCCACAATAAGTGAGAGGGATCTGGGGTAGTGGTAGACGTCAAAATGAATAACACTGAAAACTGCAGAAGAGCTGCAGCAAAAGCTAACAGGATACTGGGCTGCATAGCCAGAGAGATTACATCTAGGAGGAGGGAAGTGATCCTCCCTCTGTATAATGCCTTGGTCAGGCCGCACCTCAAGTACTGCGTGCAGTTCTGGAGACCTCACCTCAAGAAGGACGTAGCACTGCTGGAGAGGGTCCAGAGGAGGGCAACCAGAATGATTCAGGGCATGGAAGGGAGGCCCTATGAGGAGAGGCTGGAAGAGCTGGGGCTGTACACACTGGAGGAGAGGAGAGACAGGAGAGATATGATAGGGGTCTTCAAATATGTGAAAGGAATACATGGGGCAGAGCCAAAGAGATGTTCAGACTAAAGGGGGGACAACCAGAGGGCATGACTGGAAGCTGGGGGAATTACAGGGGAGAATGCAGAAGACATTACTTCACTGAGAGGGTGGTGGAGCCATGGAATGCACTGCCCAGAAGTCTGGTGGAGGAAGGCACAGTGGAGGGTTTCAAGAAGGGGTGGGACAGGTACAAAGGAAAACTGAAGCTGAAGATGACCCCCTCTGGGGCTGGCGGATGGAAAAGCGAGCACCCACTAGGAGGCTGGCTACCGAGCAGACACGACAGACCATCAGGCCTATTCTGCTGGCATTTAGTAGGTTAAATCTATGAGCTCCTATAAAGTAAAGCGTTGATCTGAGGGACCGTTACACCTTACTATGGGGGGACCCAGCGGCTTTCACCTAGGTTATTCCATGTGTGGTGCACCAGGACAGCCCTCTATTTTAGCTTATGGTTCCTGATTATACCCTTTGTTTTATTCCTCCTTCCACTCATCACTGCTCTAGAACCGAGGGTTTCTCCCCACCACCATACTAAACCTTAGCACCTCTACTGGAGGTGTGGCAGCAGATTCAAGGTACATAGTTTGCCCCTGCTCGGCATTCCTTACCTCCCCCTTGTTTAATCGGGGGAGGGACAACAGCAGTGGAGATTGTGGTGCTCTCTGTGAGACGGGTCCTGTGCTCAGGTGGGGGGGGGGGTCTTTCTCATGGTGCTCCTAGGTCTAGCCCAGTTACTGTCTAATGTGCCTGGCAGTATAATTTTCTCTGAGGTGCTACAGAGCCAGGAACCTTACATTTTCTATGGTCTAGCCTGCGCCACTTTTCTGATTTAAGCATACAGCACTCAGTTAGCTCCTCCATGTTAGATTATTATAAGTTCTACCTACCCTGTCTCCTTCTAGCCTTGGTTATTTTCTCCAGCTCACATGTCACCTTTGAGGCAACCAGGTGGGAGAGTGCACTAGCCACTGATAGAAGTCCCCTTCTAAACCAGGTGATGGTCATCAAATGCACTGTTCCCTGAGGAGCCACAAGACAACATCCACAGCTTACTTCTGTAACAGACCTTTGGTACATTTATACACTGAACTGTAGACAGCATGAGATGCCACACCTCAATGGCCTGAGCTGCTTTCTTCATTGCAGCGGCTCATTACCGTGAGCTGGACTGGGCAGATGGAAGGGGTGCCAGGGTTGGGTGCTCCTTTCCTGGTGCCAGGGAGGCTGGGATGTGGCAGAGTGCCAGCTCTCTCTGCCATATCTGCTAGTGTCCCTTTTAACCTGACAGATGTCATTTAGCACCCCCAATCTTTGGTCAAGTATACTTCCCTATGCTCTCCTGCTCCTAGGGTAGCTGCCTGGTTCCCCAGACATATGTTTGCCGTATATGACTTCCCCTCCTCACTATAACATGCACTACCTATAGTACAGTTACATAAGAACTTACCGTAACAGTCGATCTTCGAGAGAGGTTCTTGCAGAAGGTAATAACCTTGAGAACTACAACCCCCCAGCTTCAGGACATGAATAATTTAGCTAGCAGTGTCTAACGGGGGACCGCCCACCTGACGTCACGTGACCGTCATCAGCGTGACACTATATAGTGGGCAGTCCCCATGCCTGCCTTCCAGTTCTCCCAGAGACCTCAGAAGAGACGTGACAGATAAGCTGACAGAAGAGCAGTAGAAGTAGGGGGAAGGAGGGAGGGAAAAAAGGTTACCTCCTGCAAAAGCCTCTCTTGAAGATCTACTGTTAAGATAAGTTCTTACATAACTGTACTATCTTACTTTGAGAGGACCCTTGCAGCATGTAATAACCTTGAGGACTAAGTCCCAAGCAGTGTGAGTCAGAAGTAACTGAAACACAGGAGGCAGAAAAGGTCTGCAGAAAGACAGAGAAATCAGGACAGAAGGCCTGGGAGAATGGCTAGTCCAATGCCAACTCTGCACCTAGAGGCAAATCCCAGACTGGAGGGTGTGAGGAAAGTGAGGACGGAGCTCTAAGTGGCCACCGCACAGGATGTCTGCAGTGGACACATGCCTAAAACAAGCAGTAGAAACTGCCATATCTCTGGCAGAATGACCCTTAACTTCCCCCGGAAGGGTTTAACCATACTTCTTGTAACTGAAGACAATACAGTGTGCCCACTGCTTGCATAAACACTGCTCAGAAACTGTCGCACCCTATCTTTTGGGGTGAAAAGGAAACAAAAGGCTGATCCAATTTTGGACTCACTTAGAATAATTAGTGAAGCAATACAAGGTTTTGAGAACAACCAAGGCATGCAGAATTGCCTCCCCTTGACTGGAATACTCAGGGTAGTACACCGACAGTTCAATGGACTGATTTAACAAGACCTCAGAAACTGCATTTGGTAAAATTGAGAATTGGTACGCAGAGCCACCCGGGCTCTGTGAAAAATCAAATAAGGCTCCCTACACCATGGGGCCTAAAGCTCGGAATTCCCTGAAGCGGAGGTAACTGCCACTAAAAAGAGCGCTTTCCAGGATAAAGAGCGCTCATCACAACTGCCAGCCAGTGCAAAAGGAGGCAAGGTAAATTACTCTAAAATAAAATCTAGATCCCAAGGCGGCGCTGGACTGAGCACTGGGGGTTTCAAGTGGAGGATCCCTTAGAGAAAGGGTTCGGAGACCTCCAGTTGAGCTCCAGATCAGCCCTCCACCCAGATGCGGAAGGCCAAGATGGCAGACAGGTGATTCTTCAGCAAAGAGCAACTCTAGCCCAGGTCAGAGAGATGCTCTAGTACTCCTTTGCCTGAGGAAAGGGACTCAAGAAAGGGTCCCAACATGCCACAGTGGTTCAAATGGAAAAACACTTTCCTTTCATAGCAAGGATCATCCTTGTGGAAGGCAATCTAGCCTCCACAAGTACACTATCCACTCTTCTGGAGAACCCCAAAGCATGAAGCAGCTATGACAGAAGATGCCACGTGCAAAGGTGAAGGGACTTCAGCCCCAGATGGACCAACATGTCCCACTTCTCAGGCAGGAGAAAGTGGAATGGGCAGGGGGCCGGAGGTTCCCCTGGAGGCCGCTAGAGAATCGGAAACCATATTTTGGCAAAGCCAGTACGGGGCAATCAGAATTATGTGAGCCCCGTCCGCTTGAAGCTTAAGCAGCACCCTCTGCAGAACTGGGAAAGGAACCTCCCTGTCCAGCATAGAGATATCACATCTCACCAGAAAGCACCATGTCCAGGAACGAATAAGCAAAACCTGGGTAGTTTTACGCTTAATTTGGAGGTGAGCAGATCTAGGACTGGACGACCCCACAAGTCGAAAATGTGGTCGACTTACCTCTTGCTCAATCTCCCATTTGGAGGCTCTTACTGTGGTGCGGCTAAGACTGTCCATTAAAATGTTTTGCATGCCCAGAACATGAACTCCCCACCTAATGTCCCACTGGACTAATAGGGGCTCTGGCAAAGTGAATGCTGGAATGCTAGAAGAGCACGCAGCACTGCCCTCACCTCCACCATGATTATGTGCAGAGAGAGATCTGACTGAAACACAGTCCTAGTCCTGCGACCCCCAAGGGGAGCACCCCAACCCATCCCTGACACATCTGTTGCCAGGGCCTGGGTGAGAGATGGGGACTAGAAGGGGGACTCCTTTTGGTGAGGCTGTTGAGACTCTGCCACCACAAAAGATCCCTCTGCATCGAACAAGTGGCCATGACCATGTGGTCCAGGTCGTCAGACTTCTAGTCCTCTTGTGCCCTGAGTGCCCACTGTGAAATACGCATGTGGAGAGCCCAAGGAACAGCGGGGAGGGCAGCTGCCATAAGGCCAAGAAGACAGAGAACCGATCTGGCCATGACCCGCCAGCTGGGGGCTACAAAATGAGCCTGTTTCTGCATGACTTCTGGTCTGTCTTGGGGAGAAGACCATACCCTGGGCCATGTCCAACACTGCTGCAAAGAACAGGAGGCGATGAGGAGGGTCAAGCTGGGACCTAGTAAAATCAGCAGTAAGCCCCACTTTCGCAAAATGGTCCAAGGTAGCAGACAGGGAAATTTCCTGCTGTTCCCTCAATGGGGCCAACAGGAGGCAGTCGTCCAGGTAGGGAAACACATAGTGTCCCTGGTGCAAGGCCACCGCCACCAACTCAAGGCACTTGGAAGAAAACCCTCGGGTGCTGAGGACAGGCCAAAGGGGAGGACTTCAAACAGATAATGCTCCCCCTGAGGTAGCAGCGATGGGCCTGAGAGACTGGTACATACAGGTAAGCATCCTGCATATCCAGGGCACAGAGACATTGCCCATAGTACAGAAAAGGCAGCAGACCTGGGAGGGTCCACCTTTGAAACCAATGGTACTCTATGTACAGGTTCAGCCTTTGGATAGAGACACCCCTGGAGGCTTGCATGGGGTGTCTCGAGAAACTCCAGAGTGTGGCCCCATCTGATCAACTGAAGGACCCACAAGTCTGAGGAAACTGCCTCTCACCCTGGCAGGTGACCGGTGAACCTTCCGCCCACCAGCTCCCCTGGTGGAAGGGGGGGGGCGACAAGACAAGAGATGAAGAGGGTTGGTGAGAGCCATCCCTTAGGCTCACTGATAATGGGCTGGAGGGGTGACCACGGCTGAAGGTGCTCAGTGCTTGAACTGGCGTCTGGCTGCTTGTTGCAGCTTCATCTGCTGTGGTGATGAAATGGCTGCTAGGCCATGTGTCTAGGGCGGTACATAGTATGGACCAACTTTAGGGCCCTGCCCTTGTCTTGGAGATTGGTAAAAAAAAAAAAAACATCCTGTGCATCCTCCACAGACAGGACAGAACCCCTGAAGGAGGTACCCTGGATAGCCACCTGGATGTCAGGTGCCAAGCCTGACACCCTGAGCCAGGAAAATCTCCTGAGACAGAGAGCAGAAGCGGAGCCTCTGGCTGAGAAGTCCACTGCATCATAGGTGACCCTCAATTAGTGACAACATGCGACTTTGGTCAGGCTAATGATGTCAGCCGAAGCAGTCATAAATTCCATGTCTGGCAAGGCCTCAATGATAGGTTCCAACCAGCGGAGCAGTGATTACTGATATACCATTATATGTGCCCCCTAGTTAAGGGCACGCATGATGAGAGTGGAGGAAGAGTGAAAACTTCCTCCCAAACTGATCCAGCTGCCTCGACTCCCTGTCAGGAGGGGAGGTGCTCATGCGCTGGGGTGTGGTGGACCTATCGTGGGCCGCTGTGAAGGCTACGGAACCAACTACAGGGTGCACACTGAGGTGACCCTTATCCCCCGGGAGTTCTACAAGTCCCAGCGGCCTGCCTCGCCACAGCAGGAATAGAGGAAGGCATCATCCATCTGGTGGAGGCCAAGCCCTCATGAGGCTCCAACCATGGGAGTGTGAGGACAGGAGCAGTCTCCTGGATATCCAAATGCTTGGTAAGCCTCTGATGTTTGGGGGCCTGAGTATCAGGTTTCCACCCATAGACCTCCACAATCTGTATCAGAAGGTCTATGAAAGAAGGGTCCTCTGGGGTTGACTTGGGGGACTCCTGCAACGTAGGTTCATCTGGAACGGGAGTCTCCAACCCTGAAACCAAGGAGAAGGACTCTGACTCGGATTCTGAGTCCAAAGAGCCTGGAGGTCCAACATCAGGTCGAGGAGCCTCCTGAGACCTAGGAGGAATACCGCCCAGTGTCAGGGTCGACGTAGAGCCTTTCATCAGATGTGATGTAGACTGCCATGGTTCCAGTGTGGAAAACAGGACTGTGAGCCTGACCCAGATGAACCGGGGGCTAGGCCTAGGATTACCAAGACTGGAGGGTGTCTCCAAAACCACATGACATGGAGGTGGTGGAGGTGGCTGGTAGACTGGCTGGAACCCCGTCGTCGGGTATCCCAGTGTGTGAAATCCGAGCTCCAGATATAAAGAAGTGTACCGGGACATCGGAAAGCCTGATGTCTGATAGCCTGGTGTAGGGTACCTGGAAACCTGATGATAGGACAGGTAACCAGGTGGAGGCCCCGATGGAGAGACCATGGGGGCCGACGTGAGGCCCTGAGACCTGAAAATCAGACTGGAGGGGCCCGAAGGAGCACAGTCAAGCCCAGAGCCAGTGGGAAGCAAGGCCGGCAGTGGTGCTGATGACCCGAATGGAATGGATGGGCCCTGTGTAGGCTCCAATGTCAGGTCCAGGGTTGAAATGGGAACAACGGCACCTGACAGACAGTCCCCACCCTCTGGCTCCTGCAGGTCTAGGAAAGGCAGAGGAAGCTCCACTGAGGGAGTAGAGGGGGTATCTCAGAGGGCAGAACCCACTTGAGAAGGCTGTCAGGGGATTGGCCATTGGCTTTCGACCGGCTGGACGTCATCAGGACTCGCGCCAGAGTCCAACAAAAGAGTAACGGCTGGGCAGTCATCAGAGGAGCCGATGACAGGCTTATTGACTGTGGCCATGCGGGCCCCGGAGTCTCCTGAGCCCGACTTACTGGGCCAGGCATTCATCGGAGGGTCCGACGAATGGCTTATCGGCACCGCCATCCCAGCTTAGACCCAGATGTAAAGGTGGGTCTAAGGGAGGTGCCCACGGCCACCATAACCAGTGGCGGCAGAGAACCAAGGGCTGCTCCTGGAAAGGTGGGGCAGACTTGGTTGCAGCTGCAGTGTTCTTGGAGGAAGAAGACCGCTACCCGCCTGCGGTGCCCAAAGGCGGCCAAGTGAAAGTAGGGGGACTGAACCGCTCTGGCCTTCTTTGCTCTCTTTCTTCTCTTTGATGATGAGGCAGTAAGCGTGAAGAGGTGCTCTCAGTTTTGGCAGCACTTTCTCCATAGATGCAGCCTTCTTTTTTAAGGAGATGGGCTTTGAGGGCCTGTTGGCACCTTTTCTGTGCGGCCTGGTTTAAGCTGGAACAGGCCTCACAATCCTCGGTGTTGTGCTCCAAATGTAAACAGCAGAGGCAGAGGAAGTGAAGAGTCTTAGCACGGCAACTGTACACCGCCAGTATCGCCATTATTCTTATACAAAGACAGAGAAAAAGAGCAAAATAAGGTTTTCTACTGATAAACAAGAAAAAAATGAAACTCATCCAAAAATAAGAGGTTGAACTACAGTGACGATCTTCGCGAGGCCTGACATGCACAGGTCAACGGCAGGAAAGAACTGGAAGGTGGGTGTGGGGACCGACCACTATATAGTGTCACACTGACGTCGGTCACGTGACGCTGGGTGGGCGGCCCCAGTTAGACACTGCTAGCTAAATTTTCTGTGTGGTCCTGATACCAGGGGGTGCAGTCCTCAAGGTTATTACCTACAGCAAGAGCACTCTCGAAGTATGATCTGGAAGTTGTTATCCACAGATTGACTGCCTTTATTTTGGCTTATTCTCCAGTTGATCTTCCCTTCCGGGGCATTAGATGCCCCCCCCACCACCACCATTTTTGTTATTTAAACCTTATTTCAGCTTGGGAGTTGATCTGCCTGAAGTATCACTACTACCATCTCTCTCCCCTTTCAGGCCTTAAGTCTACTGGAGTTTAGGTAAACAGCACCCCTGCCCACTGCCATATCCTCCTTAGTAGCACTTTGATGGTACAGGGGCCCACAGTTTCACTGTGACTCCCCCCTGCCACCCCACAGGGAGTGTCGATCATCTCCCCACATAGGAGAGTAACCTGTTAACTCCCTTCCTTAGAAGCTCTGCTGAGGGACTTTCCCTCGCCCAAGGTACTGGGATCTGGTCTGAGACTCGTGGCCTGATCCCTTGCCAGTTCTCAGGTTTCTTAGTTGCTCAGTTTGCCCAGTTGCCACTCAGTTCATACTTTGTGTGGTGTTACATATCGCTGATTAGCTGCTGATGTATTTCTTAATTGTATTCTAAGCTTCCTGCTACCTTCTCTTTTCAATCTATCTCTTCTCCTACTGCTCTCGCTGTTCACTTGAGGTGGTGAAGCCTGACCCCTTTCAACCCTGCCACAGGTATTAGCTCCCCTAATGGCCAAGTCCTCTACAGGTATCTCATTTAATATCAATGGGATACATAGCCCGGTTAAAAGATATTGTTTGCTGCACCAACTCATGAGGGATAAACCAGATGCAGTGCTCTTTCAGGAGACCAACGTCTCTGAATCAGAGCATGCAAAATTTGCCTTTCTGGGCTACCAAACAGTAGTGGCTTCTTCACATTCCTTTGGGTGGAGGCATGGCATGGCAATCCTAATCCGTATAGCAGTACCTTTTACCTTGGCAGACCAGGTTATTGACTCTGAAGGTCGCTTCATCATTGCCACAGGTCAACTTTACAACTCCCCAGTTACCGTAGTCTCCTTAGGATCCACGAAAGCCACCGCCCAACAGTTTTTTTAATAAATTACTACCAGCCTTGTGAGGCCAACTAATCATGGGAGGTGACCTAAATGTCGCACTGTCCCCTTATTTGGGCAATTCTGGCCCTGCCACCCATCGTACTTCACCCCTTCAAAACTACATTTGACATATCCTCCCCATTTGTGATTTGTAGATATGTGGAGGCACTTAATTACGATAGGCAGAGAGTTTACTCAATACGTCTTTCATATGGGCACTTCGTTCCACTTTGATTAAATATTTACTATAGTGGAGCACGTAGATACAGCCCAGGACCTATGACATGGTGCAGCACTCTTCTCGGACCATTCCACTGTATATGCTATTCTCGATTTGGAAAAACCTGCTAGGTCTAGCAACTAGAGACCAAACATTATGCATCTCTGAGATCCAGAATTCAAGCAGCTCATTGAAACTGCTATCACACGTATCCAGAATGATAATAATGATCCAACCACAACTCCAATCATACTCTAGGACACCCTTAAGTACTCAGAGAGAAAATCATTTCTTATACAACCCAAAAAAAAGGGAGACAGAGGCATGCATGCAGGAGCTTCAAACTACACTGCATACCCTCCAGTGATTCCTGCTCCAGGGAGACCGCTCTGTAATTCCTCAAATCCGTAAGGTCAAATAGGACCTTCAAAAACTGTTAGACCAAAAGACTGAACAATAGCTCTTGTATTTAAAACACTGTCACTATGAGGGTGGTCCCAGAGGGGCACACAACTTAGCCCATAAACTTCCTGTCTTTCACACCCAGTAACAGAGCTAACTGATCCGGACTCTGGCTCTCCCTTAACTTGACCAATTGAAATCAGGACAGCCATGGCTAACGCTATGGTGCTTAATGGCCTGCACTGTAATAATCCTGTCACAACTGCCAACTCCTTTAATCTACACTTTGCCGATTTATCAACCTACACTTGCTCTTTTCCAGCAGCTAGTGCTGCCACCCCTGATCCTGCTCATATTCCACCCCATACCTCTCATCACTTTTTGGCTTCTGGGTGGTAACCAGCAAGGAAGTCTATGATCTTCTAAGGTTCATCTCTGATAGCTGCAGTGCTGGTGCAGATGGCCTTGAGCCACGACTTCTTAAATTAGCTGCCCCTCTTGTCGCCGTACCATTGGCAAGAATTTTCAGTTTATCACTTTGCTCTGAGATAGTCCCCAATATCTGGAAGACAGCCAGGACTGTCCCTGTCTTTAAAAAAGGAGACCCTAAGTCAATCATTAATTATAGACCTATTGTCACAATTCCTGTCCCAAGTAAATTATTAGAAAAATCTGTTTCCCTCCAAATAACTTCTTTCCTTCATGCTCATAATCTTCTTTCTGAGTCTCTACATGGCTTTAGAAAGGGCCATAGTTCAACTACTGCTCTTCTCAAGTTCAGAAATGACATTAAAACGACTATGGACTCTGGCCTTTTAACTGGGGCAGTCTTTATTGACCTGACCAAGGCCTTCGACCTTGTAGACCACACCTTACTTATGACTAAAATGACTTCATCTGTTTTTTCCCCAGAAGTGGTTGCATAGCATAGTAGCTACCTCTCCAAAAGACAGCAAAATGGTAAATACTGCTCCACTTTCTCTGAGATCTCCACCATCAACATTGGGGTACCTCAAGATTCGATTCTTGGCCCCCTTCATTTTTTTTATCTTCATCAATGACAACTCTATTAATGCCACTCACTTCTCATCCCTTCTCTACACGGACGACCTCGTCCTCTATCACAGTGCTAAACATGTCACTGAACTCAACACTATCCTCTACTCTGGATTTTGCTGCATCCAAGACTGGCTTTCCAGGAATAGACTAGTCCTCAACACAAGTAAAACTCACGCCATGCTCTTTGGGTCTGCTGCTAGACTGAAGAAATGCCAAAACCAGCTAGCTGTCTCCTGCATTGCTGGCTCAGCACTAGACAATGTTCAATCTATCAAATATCTTGGTACCACCCTTGATCCCTCTGCTTGACTTCGACCTCCACATCTCCATCACCTGTAAAGCCATTAATTCCAAGACTGGCCTGGCCTACAGAACCAGACATGCTCTTACACCCTCTACTCGGGTTGCCATAGCCCAGGCCATACTTCTGTCAGCCCTTACTTATGGCTTAGTCACGTATGCCAGTGCCTCTAAGACAAGCCTTCTCAAATGGAAAACCACTTATAATAATATATGTCATTTTGCACTGACCTCACATCGACGAACCCATCACTGCTATCTCTACAGCAGCCTTCATTGGCTCTCGCCCAAGTCCCACCATCTATACTCACTTGGTGTCCTGACTGATAATATCTCACGATCAGGTGTTCCCCCTAGTCTAGCTCAATTACCGATTTCTCAAGACCCCCACTATGCCCTCCGCTACAGTGATCAGAGGCTTCTCTATGTATCTCAGATGTAGAACAGCCATGGGTGCACAAGCCTTCTCTCTCACCTTGCACCTGTTCACTGGAACTCCTCATCTACAAATATCCGCCTTGCCCCTAATCATGCCAGTTTTAAACGCAACCTCAGAAGTTATCTGCTAAAATCAGACCTCTGCTTCTGTTTCCATCCCCCCTGAACTCTCCTGTACCCTCTTCATGCTTTACTAGACCTAACCTTGACCTTGTCCCACTCCTTGCGTTTACTGCCTGATGTCTACTTCAGCTCTTGCCAATCTCTTACTCTTAGACTTTACCTACCCTTTAACTAATTATTCTTTACTTCTACTAAGGTGATTATTTTTCCTACTGCCATGCACTTGGTTTATAGCAAGTATATCCTATTAGTCTGCCTCTTGCCAGAATAATGTATTGTTGTCATTGTTATTGTTCCCTACTGTCGTTTTTACCCTTCCCCTTGACTTCGGTATATTACTTGTGTATTTTACTGACTATGATGATTATCTATTTCCCTTTGACTTGTTTTTTTTTGCATTTAATGTACTTCTATTACTCTGTATGGACTGCAGTTTATATTTCCTTGTACTCTTCCAGGTTGTGCCTGAAAATAGGCATTTTCTACGTGTAGTACACCTACCCAGTTATCAAAAACAAATAAATAAATATTACCAGCAGCTTTACACAGCAGACACTTGAGCTTCCCCCACCCAAACAGCATCATATCTCTGTAAACCGATAAATCACGGATCATTTAGGATCCTTGGTTTGAAAACAGACAGGTAAATGGGCAGACTGGATGAGTCAGATGGTCCTTATCTGCTATCAACTTCTACATTTCTATGTAACTCTCTCTACCCCAGTTATCTGAGGGGCAGGTCCAAGGCCTATTAACTCCTATAACAACAACTGAAACTGAAGCTGTCCTCTAAGACTCCAAAACGCCAAAAGCTCCTGGCCTGGACAGTTATCCCGTTGAATTCTATAAAACATTTTGGGAACCCTTTGTTCCCCTTCTGCTCTCAGTCTTTAGGGAGATACAGCAGGGTGAGCCCCCTCCTCCTCCCTGCTAGAAACACGCAATCATCACGGCAATATATCTCCAGAAGGATCCTTTAACACCCTACTTCCTACAGACCTATATCCATGCTTAATTGTGACTACAAACTCTACATGTCCATTATGGCCCAGTGGCTTGAGCATCTCCTCCCTGATTTAACTGATCCCAACCAGTTCTGCTTTGTTCGGCAGAGACAAGCACATGACGTTGTCAGATGCAGCCTCCTTCTAATAGATTATGCTGTCACCCATCATATTCCTCTAACACTGTTGAATCTTGATGCTGAAAATACATTTGACAGGGTGGCCTGGCCACATCTCTGAGCCACTATGTTTCATTTTGGAATACTGGAGGAGCTCATACGGGGATCCGTACAAAATCCCGATACTTAGAGTCCTGACAAGCAAAAACCTGACTCCAAAATCCCATCATGTTCAGAATCCTGTCATACAATTGCTGACACTTATAATCCCGACATTGCTTTCCACTTAGTGATTGGGTATTGCACCGGATTTGTAGGGGTTGATTATGCTGCAGTGCCTGGTGTGTGTCCCAGAGAAGCACAGTATACAGGTGGCATGTTGGGGGGCTTGCCAGTTGTCAACGAATGCTGTTAGTCTGAATTGGGGCTAAGATTCCACATGCGAGAGAGCGAGCCTTTGTGTCTCTGGACATTGTACAGGTTGACTGTGCTGTGGTGTGGGACGCCCCCAACCCCCCCAGCTTGTCCGCTGCTGGCTAACTTGATAGAGAGCCGGACATGCACCATCATGCCATTCCACTGAATCCCATAGTCAGTGAGTTTGTGGTCACTTGTTCCAGTACCTGTTGCTATGTATGACCGCCACATGGGTCTCTGTGTATCTGTATCATAGAAACAGACACATAGAGCAAACACCACACAGTGCCAGTGGTGGTATCTGTGTACAGCATCCATGTGTCAGTGAGCAACCGTGAGCGGCTGTGCAGTGGTGATTGCAGAGAGTGGCAGTTTGACTGTGGATGAAAGTCAGCTAGAGACAGGATGGGAGTGGTACATACACAGGCTACAATGTTCTTACTAGCATGTTGTATGTCATCAATGAGCAGACATTTATGAGCATAAAATGGAGTGCTTGCTCAATCATATAGTAGCCATTTGTTGTCTGAGCTGACTCACCACAGTGAGTAAGTCACAGAAAATGGCAGCGGCACAGTAAATACAGAGACGCACAGAGGGCTAGCAGTGGATCGAAGGCAGAAAGACAGAGGGTCAGAGACGCACATACACACTGTGCAGGGTGAGTATGAACACAGTTTGCTGTCACCTGGTAGTTGGCTTGCTTGTTCAGACAGTAAGCATTTGCTGACTAAGGTGGTTCACTACAGTGAGTAAGGGACAGAGACCAGCAGACCGGCAGCCACACAGTAGACATTTGCAGCATTTCCCTGCATTTCTGAAACTTGCCTCCTTCTGTACTGTATTCCCATAGTGGGTCAGACAGCAGTGGTCAAGGGCGACAGAGCAAGTGCTGCGCCATGCATATCCAACAAGAGCTAGCAGTAGGAGGTGTTGTGGCCAATACCTGTCTGTCTTGGCTCCCTTAAGCATGCTCTGGTGACTACGAGTGAGAGCGACAGTAACAAGGAGATTGTGATATATGCAGGGGTCGGTCTGTCTGTCTGTCTGTCTCTCTCTCTCTCTCTCTCTCTGTTTGCACATAAATATTAATGAAGGGTGTGCCTGTAAAAAGTTTGACCACAAAGAGAGACAGCAATATCGGGATTACAAGTGTCGGTAAATTGTATGACAGGATTCTAAATGTGATGGGATTTCGGAGTTGGGCTTTTGCTTGTCGGGATTCTAAGTGTCGGGATTTCGTACCAGACCCTCATTTAGACTTTCCAGGCCATATACAGCTCCGCCCAGGCTTACCTCAAGTTGGATGGTTCCCTCTCCCGTCCATTTCCCTTAACCCCTCGGCACCCATCAGGGTTGCCCACTGTCCCCACTCCTGTTTGCACTCTACCTAGAACCTTTGGCAGCAGCTACATGGAATAATCCCACTATGGAGGGTATTCCCCTGAGGGGCAGACAGTACAAAATATCGTTATTCGTTGATGATGTGCTGCTAACAGTAGCTTACTCGGAGGACTCCATTCTGGCTGTCTGGGAACTTCTCCAAGAATTTGGTGACTTGGCAGTATATAAGTTAAACACTCTTAAAACGGAAGTGCTTCTTTACAACTGTTCTCCCTCGTCACAGTTAAAAAACACAAGCTTTTCCCTTTACAAGGCATAAGGTGGCCATTAGATACCTTGGAATTAAGATCACCAAAAATCTGGAGTACCATGACCTCCTCAACTGTGAGCCTTTAACTTAGCAAATCCTTGTCAACCTCTCCAGCAGGACAAATCTCACCCTTGGGTTTTTTAATCATATAGATGTAATGTGACAAAACATCCTTCCTCAAATTTTTATATTTTTCCTCAAACCCTCCCATTATGCTGGATAAAATCTATTTTAGGGCTTGGGATAAAATAATCTCCCACTTTATCTGGCAGGGCAATCCCCCCCCCCGGATACACTACTCCATCCTTCAGCTCACTTGAAATAAGGAGGAGTCAACCTATCAACTTAAATTGAGTACGCCTTAGCATCCCACCTTAGAATAATCTGCCTCTGGCTCACTTCGTCCCATCATTCTTATTGGAAGCTGATCAAGCACACACTAAACGATTCCCATGATCATGCCCAATACCTTTTTAGTAATCCATCCATATGTACTCCTCTTAGTAAGTTTTACCAGTATACTGCCGAAACTTACTGTAAATAGCTATTCCTTCAAAAACATTTCTTTTTACTCTTACTGATCAGTTTTACCTCCAGGCCATGGCACATGATATGGCCTTTCTTCAGCCTTTCTTCTTTCTTCCCAACAAACTAGATAAAGTTTTCCTGACATGGCAAGGGTATGGCATCAGGTATGTGTCCCAACTTATTACTCCAACAGGGATTCTACCATTCGTGACCCTTCGGTCCTCTTTTCACTTTCCGTCAACTGATTTCCACAAATACTTACAACTTCTCTCTTACCTTTGGGTTTGGGGAAAATGACCGGACTCGCATAGCTGAAAAACAACACCGCTCGTTCACCTTCTCAGATCCTACCTGCTAGGCAACACCTGGGCCCAACTTCTTAGTCTTTTATATAAAGCTGTACAAACCTCCTCTATGGCCTCTACCCACTCCATTCTGCACAGATGGAATATGGAACTGGGTACCTCTCATTCCACAGAGCAATGGCATAAATATGCCCCCCTCTGCTCACAGGGTTACAGCTGCCTCATACTGGAGGGAATACGCCTGGAAGTGCCAACTTCACTCTTTCTGCACGCCTGCGGTGATCACTAAATGTATAGGTTCTCATGCCGGCCACTGCTGGCAGCTGTGGCACTATACAGGCTGATTAAATGCACGTTCTTTAGACACGTCCATCCCTTTGATCCTATTGGCAGGTTGTGATCCACTAGATTGAGGGTATCTTTGATTGCCCTGGTATGATTACCCCTTCCTCTATTCTAACAGCCATTCCCCCATTCACTGCACACTGAATAAACCCTCTATAAAACTAGGCATTTTATTGATCTTAGCAGGCAGAAAGGCCATTACCAGATTGTGGTACACTGAGAGAATTCCTACCTGTACTATCTGGCAGGAACTTACAATTGACTTGTACACACTAGAGAGGATGTCTGCAAGGATTGTGAATTATATACCTTCCTGCAAAATCAAATGGTGTAAATGTGTTCTATATCAATTAGACAATTATTCTGACTTTGTTCTGTAAGGCCGCCTCTCTCCCCTCACCTGCTCTCCATCTCTTGCTTCCTCTTCTTTTCCTCATATAGTTCCATAGGCCTACCTGGGGCTTCTTAAGTCCTTCTTTTCTAAGCTACTCTCTGCCTCTCTTCCTTTTTCTCTTCACCACTGATTCAGCTACTTCAAAATCAACTGTTCGCATTTACATAATAACAGCTTCTATATTTTGTCTTGATTCCATGGACATTATGGATTTTCTGTCGCAACTCTCTTCAGACGACCTTCCTCTGCATGCTCAATGGACTTTCCTTTGAATTAACCATTTTTATTATATTCTGACCTTTTAGTGCACTGTTTACTTTGACCACACTTAGAACTGACTGCATTAATTTTTATCCACTGAACTTGCATACGTTAAACATTCTTTTAATGTGTCTTGTGTACTCGCAATGAGCTACTGCCTAATATGTGATGGAATCTTTTCCTATTTTATGATAAACTCAAAACTTTTAATTTACAAAAAATAAATCATTTCTGTAACCCAGTCTAGCACTAATCTATTTGTGAGGTTCTCGAGGTCCAATACTGGCCTGTGCCGCCACCTTTACTTCTTACATAAAGCAGAAATGAAAGCAGAAAAGGCCTTGCAGACCATCTAGTTTTTCCAGTCCTACCTATAGCTAGATATGAGGGTTCTAGCAGTCAATCACTCCTTCCCCCTTCTCCCCTTTTCCTAGCATTCTTACTAGTCCCATGTGTCTGTCCCACCAATGTTTGAAGCTCTGCACTAAATTAGCAAATATGACTTTACATAGAAACATAGAAGTTGACGGCAGATAAGGACCGCAAGGCCCATCCAGTCTGCCCATTTCTTTTTCTACCTTATAAATGTGCCATCGGCCTTTGCTCTGTCAGTGACCTATCTATTCATAGTCATTTGTATTGCTCCCTTATGCCTATCCCATGCCTGTTTGAAGCCCTGCACTGTATTCATAGCCACCACTTCTTGTGGTAAGCCATTCCATGCATCCACCACCCTTTCTGTGAAAAGAATTTCCTCACATTCCCCTTAATCGGCCTCCCTCTAATCTCATGCTGTGTCCTCTTGTCCTGCTATTTTCTTATATTTAAACATGTTAGACTCTTTCACCTTGTTTATGCCCTTAAGGTGTTTTGAATGCCTCGATCATATCACCTCTCTCCTCCTTTGTTCAAGGGTATACATATTGAGCTCGTTAATCTGTCCTCATATGTCTTCTGATGCAGTCCCTGCACCATTTTGGTTGCCCTTCTCTGGACTGCCTCAATTTGGTTAATGTCCTTGTGAAGGTGTGGCCTCCAATACTGCACGCCCAGTACTCCAGATGGGGCCTAACCAGGTGTCTTGTACAGAGGGATTATTACCTCCGGCCTTCGACTTGTGATACCCCTACTAATACACCCTAACACCCCCTAGCCTTACCTACTGCTTTAGAGGTCTGCTTGGATGATTTTAGGTCATCAGTGATGATGATGCCCAAGTCTCTTTCTTCCTTTGTGACTGCTAGCAACTCCCCTCCCAGCCTATAGGTGGCTTCAGGGTTTCTCTTCCCTATGTGCATGATTTTGCACTTCTTTGCATTAAATCCCAGTTGCCACTCTTCTGACCATTCTGCTAGTTTATCCAGATCTCTTCTCATTCTGCCCACCCCATCTGGATCATCTACTCTGTTGCAGATCTTGGTGTCATCTGCAAACAGACAAGCCTTACCCTCTAGTCCATCTGCAAGGTCACTAATGAAGATGTTGAAGAGGACTGGCCCCAGGACTGATCCCTGAGGTACCCCACTTGTGACTTGCATCTCTTCTGACTGTATACCATTTACCACCACTCTCTGTTTTCTGCCCGTCAACCAGTTTGCCACCCAGTTGACCAACTTCTGACCACCCGAGCCTACCCAGCTTATTTATCAATCTTCTATGTGGAACAGTGTCAAAGCTTTGCTGAAGTCAAGGTAGGAGACATCAACTGCTCCCCTTGGTCCACCACTCTGGTTACCCAGTCAAAGAAATCTATGAGATTAGTTTGACAGGACCTTCCTTTTGTAAACCCATGCTGTCTTGGATCCTGTGCCTCACGGATTCCAGATGTTGCACTATCCTTTCCTAAGGAGTGCCTCCATAATCTTGCCCACTACTGAGGTAAGACTGACCGGTCTGTAGTTCCCGCCTCCTCCCTGCTACCACTCTTGTGGAGCGGGATCACATGAGCCCTTCTCCAGTCTTCTGGGACCTCCTGTGCTCAGAGACTCACTAAACAATTCTGCTAATGGCTCTGCTAGTTCCTCCTTTAGCTCCTTAAGTACCCTGGATGTATGCCATCAGGTCCCATTGCCTTATCCACCCTGAGCTTAGCAAGCTCTTGTAGGACCCTTTCTTCTGTGAAGGGAGTAGTGCTCACCTCCCTCCCTCCTGTGTCCATGATGCTGAGCTGTGGGCCCTGCCCTACCTTCTCTTCAGTAAATACTGAGCAAAAGTATCTATTTAGGATAGATGCCTTTACAGGGTCCTCCTCCTCACATGCTCCATTTTCTCCATTTAGCTTAGCAATACCCCCTCTGGACTTTCTCCTTTCACTAATGTATCTATAGAAAGTCTTGTCACCTTCTTTTACTGTTCGTGCTAGTGTTTCCTCAGTTTGGGACTTTGCCTGCCTTACTGCCTTACCTGCTTCCCTTAGGGCAGTTTGGTATGCCTCCCTATCTTCATCCCGCTGTGTTCCCTTATATTTCCTGAAGGCCAGCCTTTTGGCTCTGACCTTTTCTGCTACTGTATTTGAGAACCAAAGTGGTTTCCCTTCTTCTTGCACTTCCTTTTCTGTCTAACACAATGGGATGTTGCTTCAAGTATTGCATCATTAATGCTTGCCACTTTGCCTGTACCCCTCACCTGTGTTTCTTTTGCCAGAGCTGAGCTTAACTCTGTTGGCCATCTTATCAAAGTCAGCTCCTCTGAAGTCCCATATTTTTGCCTTGGAATGGGATGATTTAGATGTAGTAGCCAAATTGAACCATACCATGTGATGGTCACTGGCCCCCCAGGTGACCTTCTACCTGGAGATCTGTGATCCCTTCTTTGTTAGTCAGTACTAGATCTAGGATAGCCCTGTCTCTTGTGGGTTGCTGTACCAGTTGTTTGAGGCCCTCTTTACTTGGAAGTTTATTCCACTTATACACTACTCTTCATGAAGAAATATGCCTGGATGTGTTTCTTATCCCCTCCTCCCCCCGCCAACTTCTGGTAAAGTGAATAAGTGCAATAAACCCTAAAGCCGATTTCAGATTCTGGGACTGGTTGGATAGTCCCTATACCTACTATAGGAGGTGGCAAAGTGACATCTGAGTGGTGATGCAAATCTGTTCCTAGGACGCTTGAAATCTATGGAGTAACCCTAAACAATGTGACAGGATCTCCTGAACTCACATGTCTATACTGATGATGACTTAATCCCTGGCAATATCCTTTAATCACCCCTCTATGCATTGCTGCATAAGGGACTGGACATCTTCATAAGAGGACCATCTCTGGCCTAGGATTATCTGCATCTTACTCTGTTTCTCTTGCTGGAGCCTCTGTTGTATTTTCCACTGAAATAGGCTTAGCTCTTCACGATTTCGGACCCCTCATTCTGACTTTGTTATTGTAATTCTGTCTACCCAGAAAGGAGCAAAATCTATTATAGGAGAATCTGTAGTTCCTGGGTCCTGGTTGCCTGCTATTTTAAACCGCCACTAATTCCTTGACAGCCTGGACTAATATCTCCCCAGACAAAAGTTTTCCATTGAATGATACCTGAAGCAGTACGTTGTTAATATTGCTAAGTGACCACTGTTTTAACCTCAAGAACTGACATGGCCAGAAAATTTAAACCCCAAAGATTTAAGAGTTAGGGACAGAATTTACTGCTCCTCTAAATTATTTATTCCATACCTAGATTACCACTGGAGTCGTGCCAAAAGACTGGAAGCAACCTACTGTTGTTCCCATTTTCAAAAAAGGAGATGAAGCAAACCCAACAACTGTAGACCTATTTCATTGACTCTGATTACGGGCAAGAGCTAAGAATCTATTGAGGACAAGTTAGAAAGACACCCACCTGATGGGGTGCCGACACCAAAAAACATGGTTTCACTAAAATAGGTCATGTTTAAAGTGGAAATGTCATCATTAACAGACTCACACCCAGTTGTTGTGCTCATCCTAACTTACACTTTGTAGTAAAAACATATTACTGTTTACTGCAGTATAGTAAGTTATATCACACTAATTCTGTTGACTTACAAGATGACTTTTTTTTTTTTTTTTTACAAAATATCCCAGAATCCCCTGCTGCTGACATCAGAGGAGGGCTGCAGCAGTGGGAGATTCGATAACGTGCAGGTCATGTTAGAGTTTTATAAGTTCTGATCTTTTGTTTCCTGTTCCTGCTGTCCCCCCTGCACTAAGTACAGTCAAAGATGACTGCGCTTAGCTCTAGGAGAACAGCTGAACCAGAAAACATATAATCAGAGCTTATAAAAGTTCTAAAATACACTGCAGTCTATTGAGTCTCAAACTGCTGCAGCCCTCCTCTGATGTCAGCTGCTGGGTATTCCGGGATCTGTAGTTACAGAAAATGTCAGCTTGCAGATGAACAGAATTAGCATGATACAATCTACTATACTGCAGTAAACAGTAAATAAACAAAATATTTCTGCTCTCAGAGTGCAAATTGGGGCCAGTCCCATACTTAGGTGTGGGGCACTTAGTAATGACAATTCACCTTTAACAACTGTGATCACTTTTTATGAATGGGTGAGCGAGTCACTAGATGAATTGCTCGTTTTTGGATTTCACATTTCAGTAAGACATTTGCTGCGGTACCAAATATATCAATTATCAATAAACTTCCATCACTTAACATTAGTGAATTCACTGTTAACTGGAATCAAGATTGGCTATAAGGAAAAATCCAAGTTGTTTGCATTAGCAGACATCTTTCAAAAGATGGCGAAACCTGCTTAATCTCACAGGGTTTGGTGCTGGGCTCAACACAGAACTCAACCTACAGAAGGGATGTGTGTATCTCTCACTCACATACACATGTATATATATATATATATACATATATATACACACACACACACATATATACACACTAAACGTGTATATATATATATATATATATTTATTTACTGTATATGTATCACTGGATTAATGAATTTGCAGACAACACTATGATGAGTGGGAAAGTAGGAAGGGATGAAGATAAAGCATCCTTACAGAGCCTATAAAAATGGTATGTGTTTTAATACTGACAAAATTATTGAACTTCACCTAGGGACAAGGAACATGGAGGCAAAATACACACTGAAGGGCTAACTCCTGAATAAGGTATCAAGTTCAACTGAAAAAAAGATTTAGGAGTTTTGATCAAAACTGACTTTAAACACAGTACTCACCGAGTAGGTTAGCTAAAAGGTGGGAAGGTGCATTAGGAGAGCTTTTACAAGCAGATCAAGTAGTATAATATTTCAACTGTGTTAAGTCCTCATGTTGGTCCCCACCTGGATTATTGCTCTCAGTTTTAGTCCCCACATATTCAGAGGGATACTGCCAAATTGGAGAGGATGCATCATAAGGCCACCAAGTAAATCCATGGTCTGCAGAAGACACTATACAGCAAGAGATTAGAAATGCGCAGCCTTCAAATTTTGGAACAAAGAAGAATTAGATGGAATATCCTAACCATGTATTAGCATAACAGGTGACCAAGACTTGATGAAAGAGTTTATTCTACCATTCAGAATTAATGAGCATCATACCAGGAAAGTACAGTTACGTAAGAACTTTCTGTAACAGTAGATCTTCAAGATCAGCTCTTGCAGCTAGCAACAACGGTGGGACTGACACTGCCAGGTACCATCACCACATGGAAAACTTCTATCTAGCAGTCTACAGTGGGGGACCGCCCCTGCCAACATCAGCATGCTGATGTCCACCTATCCTATAAAAGGGGAGGTCCCTCTAAACCTACCTTAGTTTTCCCACCGCAGAACTCGGTGCACAAAATAAGAATGGAGAACCAATGTAGTTCCTCAGAGCCAAGGAAAGGAATAAAAAATGCAAAGGAGAAGCAGCTATCAGGGGGAAGGAGTGAGGGAAAGCAGCACCTGCTGCATGGGCTCTTCTCGAAGACCTACTGTTATGATAAGTTCTTATGTAACTGTACTATCTTACTTCAAGGGGGCTTTTGGGGGAGTTGTGGGGTAACAGATGGGCCAGACGCCAAACTCCAAGAGCAACACACAATCTCTGTGTGATGTTTATTCAAAATGCAGCAGATAACCTTCAGCAATGGCATATCCCTTCTTCAGTACATCAGTTTGTAACAACAAACTATGCAAGTCTTTCCTCTACACTTAGCCGGCACCTACTGATTCAATGATCTCTGATCTAACTTATCAGTTAAGATTCAGCCTCCCCTATGTGGGCCTTGTTTGCTTGTGTGGCGGGGGCTCAAATAAAATTAAAAAAAACAACAACAAGCTAAAGACAAAGACCCTCAGTGCAGAAGCACTGAAACAAGGGTTACCCTAAAGGGCACTGACAATAGGCCAAGTTTCAAAGAAACACAACATCACACATACTTCCATAGTGAAAAGCATCATGGAATATATGCAAATCAACATGAAATTTCAGACCTGTTCAGTTTACAGCAATTTACATGCATTTTAAATAGCACAACTTAATTTTTATCATACAGTCCCCTAGTAACTTTTTACCTTGATCAAAAACACCTAGTGCCATGGTATTTTCAACATTTACAGGTTTTATATACATTAAAGTATTTAATGATATAGTGTCATTGCATACTAAGTCCAACAACGAGCAACACAGCCTGTTGTCTTATATCAGCTTGGAGGTCACAATAACCTCCCTGTATGAGGACCTGAGAGGGAAAATGAAAATTTAAAAAGGACACTATAGCATGGTCAAGAAAGGGAAGGGGATGCCCTGGTCCACTTGGGATAACTGGGCGATATCCACTGGAAAATGTCCCTCTTCGACCAGTCCAGATGCTTCCAGCAAGTTATCACACTTCTAACACCAAGTCTGTGGAGGGACTGTGGGATGACAGATGGATAATACCGCAAACTTCAAGTTCAACAAACAATCTCTGTGTGATGTTTATTCAAAATGCAGAGGATAATCTTCAGCAATGGCATATCCCTTCTTCAGCACATCAGTTTGTAGCAGCAGACAATGCAAGTCTTTCCTCTACACTTAGCCAGCACCTACTGACTCACTGCTCTCTGATCTAACTTATCAATTGAGATTTAGCCTCCCCATGTGGGCTTTGTTTGCTTGTGTGGTGGGGGCTCAAATAAAAAAAAAAAAAGCTAAACACAAAAACCCTCAGTGTAGAAGCACTGAAACAAGGGTTACCCTAAAGGGCATTGACAATAAGCCAAGTTTCAAAGAAACACAACATCACACATACTTCCATGAAGCAAAGCATCATGGGGTATATGCAAATCACCATTACATTTCAGACTTGTTCAGTTTACAGCAATTTACATGCAATTTAAATAGCACAACTAATTTTTTATCATACAGTCCCCTAGTAACTTTTTACCTTTATCAAAAATACCTAGTGCCACAGTATTTTCAATATTAACAGGTTTTATATACATTAAAGTATTTTGTGATACAGTGCTACTGCATACTAAATCCAACAACAAGGAACACAGCCTGTTGTCTTGTATCATCTTGGAGGTAACAATAACCTCCCTGTAGGAGGACCTGAGAGGGAAAAGGACAATTTAAAGAGGACACTATAGCATGATCAAGAAAGGGAAGGGGGTGCCCACAGGTGGCCAATCTTATGGATCAGAAATTGTAAAGAATAGATTAGGCTAAAAAATAGGAGAACTGTTGCAACAGATTTAAGAAAAGGTCAGTCCTCGAAAGTGGCAGGAGTTCCCTGTCACAGGGCTCTTGCAGCAGGCAACACATGATAGGACTGAGTTCCAAGTAGTACCAGAACTGACCGCAAGTCAGCCAGGAGGAGGCAAACAGTCAACAGGAAGCTGTTCAAGAAAGAAAGCCCTGAAGAACAACGAGGTCAAAATTTGCCCTATGCCTGGAAGCAATATACAAACTGTAACGGTGGACAAAGGTGTGAACTAAACTCCAGTGGCTGCTGCACAGATATCCGCAGCAGACGTTTTTTGAAACAGGCAGCAGAAGTGGCCATACCTCTGGTGGAGTGGCCCTTGACTGCCCCAGGTAAGGGCTTGTTGTACTTATAGTAACAGTTCACAATGCAATTTGCCAACCATTTGGACAAACACTGTTTTGAAACAGGAGCCCCTTCTCTCTTAGGGCAAATGAAACAAACAATTGATCAGTCTTATGAATTAGTTGGGTGTGATTCGTATAATAATGGAGCACCTGTGAACATCCAAGGTATGCAATAAGGCCTCCCTCTGATTAGAATATTCAGGGGAAATAAACAGGTAGGTAGGTGGATGGACTGGTTTAGCGTGAACTGAGACACCACCTTAGGAAGAAACTTCAGTTTAGTACACAAAGAAACCCTGTCAGTGTGAAAAACTAAGTAAGGCTCTTTACACATCCGAGTCTGAAGCTCGGAAATTCTCCAAGCTGAGATAACAGCAACTAAAAATAACACTTTCCATGACAGAGCGTGTAGCTCGCAACTCACCTCCAGCTCAAAGGGAGGAAGAGTGAGCCTGTCCAACATAAAAAGAAGGTCCCATGGAAGAACAGGGTCCCAAATGGGAGGTTTCAAATGCAAGATACCTCCAACTGGGCAACAGCTTTGCCTTCAATAGGTGCATGGTACGCAGAGATGGCAGAAAGGTGCACCTTAAGCAAAGAGTACCCCAGACCAGAGTCCGAGAGGGAGAGGAGGTACTCTAGAATCAGATTTACTGGGCAGCTGAAGGGATTCAGGTGGTAAGCGGTGGTCCATATGGAGAAGTGCTTCCACTTCATCCCATAGGTGACTCTTGTGGAAGGTTTCCTGGCAGCCACCAGGACATCAGCGATCCTGGAAGAAATGCCAAAGCAGGCAATCACCAAGTCTGCAGGAGCCACGCATGGAGATGCAGAGACTTGAGGCCTGGATGGACCAGGGTGCCCTATTCCTGGAAAGGCAAGCTGGTGCACAGGGGCAAGGGAACAGGGGGTTCCACTGCTAGCTGCTGCAGCAGAGGGAACCAAATCTGATGCGGGGCCAGTAGGAAGTAATGAGAATCATCTCGGCCCCCTCTGACTGAAGCTTGAGGAGAACCCTCTGTAGAAGTGGGAAGGGAGGGAAGGCATATAGACACCTCCATTTCTAAGAGAGGGACAATGAGTCACACTAGAAAACTCCAGGCCCCAGATCAAGCGAGCAGAAAAGCGGCAGTTTTGCGTTGAGTGGGGATGCAAAAAGGTCTGACTCTGGACATCCCCACGAGTCGACGAGGTTTTCAGTCACCAAGGACAGAAGTTCCCACTTGTGCATCCTCAACCTGAACACTCTTAGACTGTCGGCCAGGACATTATGGATGCCTGGAACATGAACGGCCGAAAGTTCTAGATTGTGCTCGATGGCCCAATACCAGACCCTCATGGCCTCCCGACAAAGGGGGCAAGAATGAGTGCCCCCATTTGTTAATGTAAAAGACTATGAACATGTTGTCCATCTTCACAAGTAGTGGACCAGGAAGAATGTGGGTCTGGAAGCCCTGCAGAGCATACAGAACTGCCTGCATCTCCAGCACATTGATCTGGATGCTCCGTCTGGGACCAAGTGCCCTGGGTCTGAAAGTTAGCTAAATGAGCTCCCCAGCCTAGACCCGAGGCATCCATGGTGAGAATATGCTGAGAAGATACAACACGGAGGGGAACCCCCTTTGGGAGACTGGCAGGGTTCTGCCACCACTCCAGGGTCCACTTCACTGGAGTCAAAACTAGCACTGGATGATCCAGGTTGTCAGTGCACTTATAGCTGCTGCTATATGCCCCAGGTGGTGAAGAAATGTCCTGGCTGTAATTTGACAAATGAAGGATATCAGCTGGGCATGTGTCATGAGGCGTTCTGCCCTATTCTCTGACATGAAAGCCTTGGCCTGAGATGAGTCCAGGACTGCTCCTATAGATTGGAGGCATTGGCACAGAGAGAGAGAGACAAGACTTTGACAGGTTGATCTTGATCCCTAGGGTCTGGAGGAGCCGAAAGGTGCCTTCCAGGGTCTGTAACAAATGACTGGAGGAGACTGCAAGCAGCCAGTCGTCCAGGTATGGAAACCCATAAAAGTCTTGCCTCCTCAAAACCACAGCTACCAATGTTAGGGACTTGGTAAAAACCCAAATTGCCAAGGAAAGGCCAAAAGGGAGGCCCCAGAACTGAAAGAGTTCCCTTTGAAAACAGAAACCAGGGAAGCGGCGGTGGGCAGGGAAAACCTGGATATGGAGGTATGCATCCTGCATAGTCAGAGAACAGAGCCAGTCCCCTTGCTGAAGAAGGGACAACAGTCCCTGAAGAGTCACCATCCTGAATCGCTTGTACTCTATGTAAAGGTTCAGGAGGCTGAGGTCCAGAATTGGCCTCAGGTCCCCTGTCTTCCTGGGGACCAGGAAAAAGTGGGAGTAAAACCATTTCCTCTTTGAATCAGGGGGGTGGACTCCATGGCCCTTTTATGCAGGAGAGCCTGAATCTCTTCTTGGATAAGGTAATGTGATCCTGAGGGTAATGGGAGGGTTTTCTGGAGGGAGTTCCAGGAACTCAAGGGTATGACCCCATTCTATAATCTAAAGTACCCATTGGTCTAAGGTTACCGCATGCCACCCGTCCAGGTATTGGAAGATCGAACCCCCGACTGCATCCCCAAAGGCTTCTATTTGAGGGGGTGGGATCAGGCTAGGAGTCAGGCAGAGAAGCCAGGAGTGGGCACAGCAACTGTGGGGGCCCTAGGGGCAGATCCACCAGCTGGTGTGGTGTTGGCATTGTGTTTAAAGGAGCCTTTTGACAGTTAGCCCTTGGAGGGCTGTTGAGTGGAATGGTGAAAGGACTGGCGCTGGGCAGGCCAAGACTGGGAGCAGTACATGGAATGTACCGACCTCAGAGCCTTGCCAGATTCCTAAAGGTGGAGATGATATCCTGGGGCATCTCTCCCAAACAAAACACAACCCCAGAACGGGGCATCCAGGACTTTTGCCTGAACATCAGGTAAAAACCCAGATACCCTGAGGCTAGAGTGGTGGTGTATGCAGATCCCTGCTGCCGCCCCATGCCCAGGAGCTCCTACTGTGTCATATGTGGCCCTCAGTACATGGTTGCCCATATCCAAACTGGATTTTAAGAGCTGGGCTAACTGTGTTTTAGTGGACTCTTCAGGGAGGGACTGAATAAGATCCCTCGGCTAGTCCCAAATTGCATTCTAATACTGCACCATATGGGCCAGATAGTTCTATGCCCTGATGGCCAGAGTGGTAGTAGAATACATCCGCTTGCCCAACTGGTCCAGTTGGTGGGATTCCTTGTCTGGAGGGTAGGTGCAGAGGTGCTTGGGTTTCTTAGTGCGGTCATGAGCCACGTTCATGACCACTAAGTCCGAAATGGAGTCTTTGCCAAAGTAGTCTTTGCCCACTGACGCATGGTAAAGGCAATTGGTCTTCTTGGCCAAGGCTGCGGTGGTCGATGGGTGAGTCCGTGCCACCTTGGTCACATCATCGTATGAGTCAATAAGCAGAGGTACCACCAAAGGGAGTGTTTCCTTTATTCCAGAAATAGCCAGAGAGGCGCCCTGGGTCAAGCTCCTTGGTCTCCCATCCCATAAGGGACTGTACATGATGCATCACATCAAGGAAGGAGGGATTTCAGAGGGAGACTTAGAGGTGTCCTTGAGAGGCTCATAAATCACCAAAGGAGCCACGGGAGTCCTTCAACAAATCCAGGTAGGAAGAGGAGTCGTCCCTCAATGGTTCACTGTCTGGGATTGGCATTGGAGGGTGATGTTCATTTTTGTGCTGGTCATAGGGCCCCTTGTGACCCCCAGATGACCCAGCAGTACAGGTGTTATTGGGACATGCCTGGTCTGAGTCCATGGAAGTAGATGGGGAAGCTGGGTGCCTCGGAGTTTCCTTGTCCTTCATGAAGGTCCACCAAGCCATATATAAGGCATTATAATCCACTGGTGGAGGTGGATGATAAAGTGGATGAAAAAATTACTCACCTTAGTAATGTTGTTTCTTCTAATGGAGTCTTGCTGTATTCTGACATACTGCAGTGATGTCCAACCTTTGAACTGCCCCAGAGATGAAAGAGTTAACTTTCCATGCCAGGCATGGAACGCTGAGCTCGAGCTCAGTTGAGACTCTGTCTGTTGCTGTTTGAACTAAAATCATCAGATCTTTTCGAGCTATACTCACTGGGTGTCCTGTGTAGAAACTGTAAACTTACACTAGCCAACTGGCTACTAAATATAATAAAAAGATTTTTTGGTTCCAAAACAAAGACTCAAGTCAGGAAACCCAAAAATAAAACAAAACACAACACCCACACACCCAAACTAAAGTGGTGAGAAAAGAAGGGGTGGGGCCACCTCCCGAGTGCCAACACTGCTACTGCCCACCCACATCCCAAAAACCAGGTTCTGAGAGGGGAGGCGGGGGGGTCAGAATACAGCAAGATTCCATTAGAAGAAACAACATTACTAAGGTGAGTAATTTTTTCTTCAAACAACTTGAAGTCTTGCTGTATTCTGACATATTGCAGACTATCAAGCAGTACCTCCATGAAGGAGGGACAGAACCTACTTAGAAATAGGCTCTGAAGCACTGCTGTGTGTTAAACCCGAGCATCACTCCTAGCCTGGATATCCAGAGAGTAATGCTTGCAAAAGTGGGTACTGTTTTTCCAGGTGGCTGCTTGACAAATCTCTAAGATAGAATATCCTGGCAGCAGCCAGGAAGCAGCTGTACCCCTGGTAGAGTGAGCCCTTAGGCCTGAGGGTGGGATCCTACCTAGTTTTTCGTAGCAAAATTGAATGCAAGAGACAATACATCTGGCAATAGCTCTCTTAGTGGCAGGTTTTCCCTTACCAACCTCACCATAAGTGAGGAACAGTTGAAGGAGTCAAACCTGTGACCCTTGGTGCGCTCTATGTAGTAGCTAAGGGCCCTTTTCACAACCAAACTGCGCAGCCTCCTCTCCCCAGAGCAGGAATGGTCAGTGAAGAAAACAGGAAGAGACAAAGACTGGTTAAGGTGGAAATCTGAAAACACCTTAGGCAAAAACTTCCTATTAGTCCTGAGGACTACCTTATCTCTATGGAAAGAGATAAAATCAGGCTCCACTGACAGGGCCTGTAACTCACTTATGCATCTGGCAGAAGTGATGGCCACCAAGAAAACAGTTTTCCAAGTCAAGTACTTAAGCTCTGCTGAGGCAAAGGCTCAAAGGGACTGCATAAGCTGAGCAATGCAAACATTAAGTCCCAAGCAGGGGCAGGGTCCCTGAAGGAAGGATTGGTATGACGCAATCCCTTGAAAAATTTAGAAAATACAGGATGAGCTGAAAGGGAAGAGTGCTTGCCTGCTGAGAGGAAGGCAGAGACAGCTGCCAGGTGCACTCTTAGTGTAGCTGGTCTAAGTCCCAAGCTATTAAGATGAACCATATAGTCAAGGACTGTGGGCAGGCCAGCAGACTCTGGAGAAATATGCTTCCCAGAGCACCACATAGTAAATCTTTTCCACTTGGAATTCTAAGTGTTTCTGGTGGAAGGCTTTCGAGAAGCCTTTAAGATATCCAGAACACCTTGAGAGAGGTGTAAATCAGCAAACTCTAACTCTTCAAGAGCCAGGCCTTGAGATTGAGAGATTTGAGATTCGGATACCAAACCCTCCCCTGAGCACACGTTAACAGGTTGTAATTCCTGGGAAGAGACAGGGGAAGGTGGACTGCTAAGGACAACAAGAGAGGGTACCAGGGCTGTCTGGCCCAGTCTGGAGCAATCAGAATCACCTTGCAGGGTTGAGACCTGATTTTGACTAGCACCTTGAACAGAAGAGGGAAGGGGGAAGCATACAGGAACTTCCCTTCCCAATTGAGAACCAGGGCATCCAGTGGGACTGAGCCCAACACTGGGGGCCTGCAGCAAAAGAGAGGAAGTTGGTGATTGTTTGGGGCTGCAAAAAGATCTATCTGTGGGGTGCCCCATCTGGAGAAGATCACCTTCAAAACCAGGGGATCCAGGGACCATTCGTGATGGCCCTAAAATATCCTGCTGAGAGCATCTGCCAGGACATTGTCCTTGCCTGGGAAGTATACTGCTGTAAGAGAGGCGTTCAGGGAATAGGCCAGAGACCATAACTTCATTGCCTCTGTGCACAAGGCCGTAGACCGAGTGCTCCCTTGCTTGTTGATATACCACACTGTGGTGGTATTGTCTGTCCTGATCTGAACTACTTTGTTCTGAACAGACTTGGAAAAAGCTTGAAGTGCTAGAAACACTGCTCTGAGTTCTAATAGACTGATGTGAAGCAGAGATTCCTGAGGAGACCACAACCCTTGGGTGGCCAGGTCCCCCAAGTATGCTCCCCACCCCAAGAGGGAGGCATCTGTAGTAAGGATTAGAGAATGAGACTGAGTGACAAAAGGAACTCCCTCCCTGTCTTAGATTGTCCTGATTCTGCCACAACTGTAACACCTGGATTAGGGTTCGAGTCACTGGGATTAGTTTGGTCAGAGGATCCTTTTTCTGAGACCAGAAGGCTCTCAAGTGAAACTGAATGTCCCTCATTTGAAATCTTGCTCCCTGAACCACTGCTGTAGAGGCAACCATGTGTCCCAGGAGCTGCAGAAAATACCTTGCTGGTCGAGACACCTGGAGGGTGAATGAAGAGGCCAGTGAAATAAGGGTCCTTGCCCTGTCCAGGGGAAGGAAGGCTCTTGCCTTCTGCATCCAGCTCTGCCCCTATGAAGGTGAGGAGCTGCACAGGCTCTAGAACTGACTTTGAAAGATTCAGAAGGAAACCTAGAGAAGTGAGCAGTTGCTGAGTTATCTGTAGGTGTGACTTGACTTGGTCTGGAGACTGGCCTACTATGAGCCAGTCGTCCAGGTATGGAAAGATGGAGATTCTTTTCTCCTTAGGAAGGCAACCACTACTGCCAGGCATTTTGTGAACACCCTTGGAGCAGAAGTTAGGTCGAAGGGCATTGCTCTGAATTGGTAATGGCCTGAGGGCAGCTCGAACCTGAGGTACTTTCGGTGGGAGCTTCTGATGAGAATATGGAACTAGGCATCCTTGAGGTCCAGGGAAACTAGCCAGTCCCCTGGCCTTAGAGAGGGTAGAATTTTTCCCAGAGTCACCATTTTGAACTTTGGCTTTAAAAGGTGCTTGTTTAAATATCTGAGATCCAGGATGGGCCACCATTCTCCTGTCTTTTGGGGGTTAGGAAGTACCTGGAGTACAATCCTTTTCCTTGTGTGGGGTGGAACCCTCTCTATGGCTCTCAGAGCCAAGAGGGAAGAGACCTCTGCCTCTAGGGCAAGTGCCTCTGAAGAATTTGCAGGTGGAAAGGATCTGGTTCTCATCTTTGGAAATTTTTTGAAGCTGAGTACCAGTCCCTGGCTTACTACTTCCAGGACCCATTTGTCTGATGTTAAAGACATCTAGTCCTGGACAAAGTAAGCCAGCCTGCCCCCTACAGGTGGTGGAGAATCGGCCCTGGCAAACCCATCAGGGTGCCTGTTTGGCAGGGGCTTTAGGCTGAGGGTGGAAGCAGGCCTGCTTGTGCCCACTGCCTTCCTCTGAAGAACCCCCATGAGCATAAGCAGAAGAGGCCTGGGCTTGGTAGAAAGGCCTATGAAAAGGCCTGCCCCTGCCCCTGGAATGCTGCCTCTGGGGAGTGGCTTGCCTTTCCTTGGCCTGAGCACTCCTATAGGTGGTCCTGTATTCATCCATTTTCTTCATGTAGTTCTCTGTCTGCTCCCCAAACAGAGAATTACCCACAACAGGAAAATCCATGGCCTTAGTCTGGGTATCCTGAGACAGGCTAGTACATCTGAGCCAAGCCATCCTACGAAGGGCCACAGATGTAGCCATGACTCTAGATGAAACATCATTGGAGTCCACTGCAGCATGGAATTGCACCTTGGATGCCTCAATACCATCCACAGCCACCTGCTCCAGCTCCTTGGCAAGCTGGCCAGAGACCGGTTTAGCTAAAGCCATTACAGTGTCCCATCTAGATTTCTGATATCTAGCTGTACAGGCCATATAATTAGCCTGCCTGAGTCCCAAAGATGCTGCCATGTACTGTTTCTTTGCCATGGCATCAATCCTTCTGGAGTCCTTATCTGGGGGGTGTGAAGCCAAGGGTATATTTGCCTTATCACAGGCAGCAGCCTGCACTGTCCCAACATGGCTGCATTGCTGGGTAAGGAACTCCGTATCTGAGCCTGAAAGAGTATACCTCTTGTCCATTCTCTTGTCCACAGGAGGTATAGAATTAGGAGTCTTTAAAATTTTTATTGTCTGTTTCCCAAAGGACTTATGAAGGGGAATAGACAGCCTCCTGGACTCTGGGATATCCATCATTTCAACATAGTCAGGCTCCTCCTGGTCATTTACAGCTTCTTCCATAGGAAGCTGAAGAGTTTCAGCCACTTTTTTGTTGAACATAAAATGGGAAGAGGACTCAGAAAGCCTAGGAGGAGAAACCCCTGAAGGTCTGTCTGGGGAGATGTCCGGGTCAATAGGCATATCCAGACTTTCGTAATCACCATCACTATCCTCATACTCTCTTTCCTCCTCCTCCGGTTCATAAAAATCTTCTAAATTATAATCTGGAACCAGGGGAACTGACCGAACCGAGCCCCTTCCTGACGGTGCCAGTTCGGTCGGAACCAGGGTTAGCGACTGAACAATCCTTATCGCTTTGGCCATTTCATCAGCGGTCGGAGAAAGGAGTTGTGGATCCGCACCGGCTGATTTATCCCTTCTTTTTCTTTTAACCGGAACCAACTCCTCAGAGTCGGTTCTCCTTTGGCCCGAAGAAGTTTCGCCCTGGTCAGAGGGCACTCCTTCTGGTTCGGTTGGAACCAAACCGAGCTGGCCATCCGGGTCAGCGGACTTCTTGGCCTCCCTTTCCCTGAGCCTACCAACTCTCTTTTCCAGGGTAGCTGCAGGAAAATTCTTGCAAATCTGGCAGTCTGAATTGAGGTGGTCAAACCCCAGACAATAAACACAGGTGGTGTGGGGATCAGCCTTAGCAAAGGCTTCCCCACACACACTACAGTGTTGAAACCCAGTGGTCCCGGTTTTCCTTTTGGGTTTCTCAGACATGGCCAGTCCTTACCCTTTTCTCGGCAATCCGCCAGGCAGGACACCCTTATCGGTTCCTGACCGTGTTACGGGTTGTGGAAAAAAATGTAATGAAATCCTTTTTTTAGAACCGATAAGGACCGGTTACCACACTCTAAAAGTAGAATAAACTTTTTGAACAAACCTGATCGGTTCAAACCGAACCGATCCTACGTTTACAAGTTCCACACAGAAGAACAAGAAAATAAACCTATCTAGTACTCACGATACCACGGACAGAGACTGAACCGACAGGTTAACGGATTAAATTCGGTCTAAAACCGAGAAAAACGGCACTTTAACCAACAAACTTGAACCGAGCAAAGGAGAAGTCTCCGGAGCGACAGTTCAGTGAGGCAGAGTAAAGAATCTGATGGTTTGAGTTCAAACAGCAACAGACAGTCTCTCAACCGAGCTCGAGCTCAGCGTTCCATGCCTGGCATGGAAAGTTAATTCTTTCATCTCCGGGGCAGTTCAAAGGTTGGACATCACTGCAATATGTCAGAATACAGCAACAGTTCATGTTGTTTGAAAAGGGTACTGGGGTACAAATACGCAGGTCGAATAGGTGGCGTAGGGTACCTTGGCGTAAGACCAGCAGACACTAGCTGGGAATCCTGAGGAGGACCAGCTGGTGTCAACTGAGGCTCAGGCCGAGGCGATAACAGCTGAGGAGCTGTTGGTGTGGGTGCAGCAGGGCCGGTGCCGCCCTGGTAGGAGAAGGCTGGCATCAGTCTGAAGACATAGCAGATGTAGGCCGCTGAGGTGAGGCTGGCACCTGTTGGGTGGGGGAGACTCTCCCGAGACAGAGGCAGAGGTATCACCTGTGTGGAGGAGGACGAGGTAAGCACTTGCTCTGGGCGATGCCTAGAAGGGCTAGAGCTGGCCCCAGAGTCTGAGACTGATGATGGTAACACCTTCACCAGGGTGCAAAGGGCAAAGTCCTACTGCTAGAGGAACCAACCCAGTACAGCCACCTGTCTGAGGACCCTTGGGTACTAAGGGCCTGAGCGTCAGGGGCTGAGAGGCAGGAAATGAGGTCCGCTGCCCCAAAGAGTTGCCGCCCATGATAGCTATGAGGATAGGTGGCTGCACTGCCAGCAGCTCGGAGGGAGTGAGGGCTGCTGAGGAGGAAGGGGCCAACCCCTCGCAGAAGGAAGGCCCAGAGGCAGAGGTCAGTCTGTGCAGTGACTGTGAGCGAGAGGCTGACCATGGATGGTCCCAGTGCTTGTCCTGGTTCTTGTGCTTCCCGCTGGACTTCTTCCCCTTTTGGGAAGAAGAAGAAGAGAAAGATGCCCTGGAGACCAGGGAAGTGGAAGAGCTTTCAGCCTGCAGCTCCTTTTCCATTGTGGCTAGCTTCTGCTGAAGCAGGTGACTCTAGAAAGTCTTCATGCAGTGTCACCGTGTGGCCTGGTTAAAGTCCTGGCAGTGATTGCAGACCTTGGTATCATGGTTGGGGCCTAGGCAGATCAGGCAGGAAAAGTGGCCATCCTTGGCGGGAATATGCTTTCCGCAGGCACACTTCTTCAGCAGGCTGGAAGACAAGGCCGGAGAAGAAGACAGAAACCTAAAACTAAAAACAGTGAAATTCAATGTTAACACTGCAAGAAAAGAAAGAAAATAAATCACGGGTAAATGCAAGCAAAATGGCAGATGACTAAAGCAGGCATCTGTGGAGGTCTGATGTGCGTGGGTCAACAGCGGTAAAAGAGCTGAAGTAGGTTTGGGGGACCACTCCTTTTATAAGATAGATGGACATCAGCATGCTGACGTCGGCGGGGGCAGTTCCCTGCTGTAGACTACTTGCTAGAAGTTTTCCATGTGGTCCTGGTGCCTGGCAGCTTCAGTCCCACTGATTTTGCCTGCTGCAAGTGCCCCCTTGAAGTAAGATCGATCTGTTCCACCTACAAAGAAAGCCCTTTACAACAGAAGGAAGTATTTTACATACAAAGGATTGTAGGAGTTTGGAATAGATTAGCAGGCTCACTAGTGGAATGCAGTACATTCAATACCTTAAATGCAAATCTTGATAGGTACATTGGACTAGGGAATATAACCAAAATACAACTGAACAATCAAGTAATGTTCTAGAGCTGCTTATGCCTCCCTCCATTCCCACATCCTAAGTACAGACTTTCTAGACACCACACTAGACATGCCCTCACTGGTTACCAGTTTCATGGCTTTGTCACACATGTCTACAAGGAAATATACAGTCATCTCTGGCACAGCCGATTTTCTCTCCCGCCTTGCACAATATAGTGCTCTCAGAATCACAGCTGCATTCTCCTTTCTCAGCTCCAGCGGTACTCAGTGAATCGGTGGAAATGGAGAAATCTGTTCTTCCGAGACAGAGCTAGTGGTGCCCCTGGAACTGTCCCCACTTGGGGGTGGGTTTACAACAGAACTGTGATTGCTATCTAGTTTCTCCATGAGACAAACAGATCTATGTCAGGCACACTCCATCTCTGAAACAGAGTTTAGAAGCCCTTTGTTTAGAAACCATTTGTACAGTAGAATCTGCCAGTGTACTCCTATTGCATTTATCTCTGCTACTGCCACAACATTCTGCTCCATTTGGTCTCAGTTTAGTTGGCCAGGCACCTCCAGATCAAGATATACATGATGCTCTAGTGCAAACCTGATCTTCCCCCTGGGATGGGGCCCCCATTTCCAGCCTGGCCAGGTTGCACTGGAGCAGATCGCAACACTTGGAGCATCGGCAGAGAGTTAGCTGGTCAACAAGCCCAGCAAACATAGGTCATGGTTGGCTTCTGTGTCATGTTGTGGCAAATGAGACCCCCCGCCCGTTTTAATCCCCTTCCCAGCATGCTCATGATGATCGGCAGGATGGTGTCTGGCGATGTTTAGTAGCCCATGTCGCCAGCTGCACCACAACCATGTTCCCCCCAGGCGGACAGTGTCCTCGAGGACATTCCTCATCCTCCCTGCCCTCCTCTGGTCATACCAGGGCTCAAGGCATAAATCCAAGTCACCAGCATGCTACAACAGTCATCCATCACGTGGTGCCACAAAGCGAGCTCACTGATGTTCTTTTATGACAGTATGATCAAAGATATTTTGGGAAACGCTACAGCGATATGGCAAAAAACCAAAAAAAATATTGGGAAAAGCTACTGGACCACACATTATAGTGGGGATTTCAAGAATAAAAACAGAAACTTTACCAGAAAATATTTTCTAGGAGACTTTTAGAAGATAACAGAATTGTCTATACTTTTGACAGGTTTTCAGTCCTGGTCACAGCAGTGGGGAAGTGCAGTACTAGAAAGTGGTTAAAAAATCCCTCTGTCCACATTAAATGAGATTTTTCAAATGGAGAAACTGACACACTATGAGACTGTAGAATGATGCTTTGACAATAATTATTTCAAAGGGTGGTATTTATTATTCCAAGGATAATGAAAGAAAATATCTTGTTAAACGGAGAAAATCTATAGAGGTATGCAGAGCTGGAGATGATATTGGTACAGGAGGAGTTAAATTAAATGGGACCGCCAAACAGCGGAATAGGTAGTACTACATGCTACCATGCTGGTGACTGGATTCAGAAATGAGCCTAAGATGTTGGCAACCAGTTAGCAGGTGATAGAAGGCTGCTGCCAGCCACTGTGGGTCCTCGATTAGGTTTTGTATTTTTATTTATTTTTTTATTTATTTATTGAAATGTTTCACCAGGAAGGCATGCTGCGCAACAAGTTGCTCATCTCCCAGTGCAACCTGGGGGGCAGGGAACAATGGGATAGAATACAGAGAAATGTTACAGTGTTGGCATACAGTTTGCTTACTGCATATAACGAAAGCAGGAGAGATTACAGGTGGATCACGTTGGCTAACAATGCAACACTTAACTACAGTAGCGATAAAGACACACATAGTAATTTGGCAATAGTTGGTGACAGTAGCCAACACTGGAACACATATAATAACTTGGCAACAGTATGTAGCACTAGATGGTTAGGTGAATCAATAGTAATTGGTGGCCATTAGTGTAACACAGATATTCACGATTTACAGTGATTGGAGGAAAGAGAGGAAGAATGGAAGGAGGGGAATAGAAAAATTGTGGCGAGCAAGAATGGAAAAAGGTGAAGAAAATTTACGGAGACGCAGGCAGAACACGATTTTGAAGGCAAACAGAGACAAAAGGGTGGACTAAAGTACATATAACAGGAGTACTGGGGTAGGTTATAAGTGCTTAATTGAGTGCAGGTGTAGGCCAATGGTAGACTATGTTAACCTGAAGAGGGATAGGAAGGAAGAAGAGGAGAGGAGAGGAGAGGAGAGGTAGAGTGTGGCAGGGTGAGACAAGAGAGGTATTGTAGGTGGGGGGTATCCAAGGGGTGGAAAAGTGGGGAGCTGCAATTCAACAGTGTCCTGTTATCCCTATCTGGGCAAGGCGGTGGACAGCCCTACTGGTGGGACACAGGTTATAGGCAGTGAGGGTTAATTATACAGTATATAGTGCTGTAAGAGAAGGGAGTGTTGAGGGATGGATGTTGTGGGAGGGGGTAGCAGGGGCCAACTATAGCAGACGGGGTAGTACCCCACCAGTGCGCTTAGTGACATCTGCCTACACAAGGCAGTGATCTAGCAGTGACTGAGGGAGTGCAGTAAAAGGAGAAAGGGGGTAAAGTTGTTGCCCACCATGCGCTAAGGATCCTGCCTGCACAAGGCAGTGATTGAGCTCACAGGAGGGAGCTAGATTAAGGGTAGAGAAAGAAGGGGAAGGAAAACTTTAGGAGGAGGGAGAGTAGGGGACCAGGAAGAGCACGATCAGAGGGAAGTAGGGGTGGTAGGGAGTAGGTATATGGTAATATGGGCTTAGGTGAGATGGCAGGGGGATTAAGGAGGGTCATGGCAGGCACAGGAAGGGGCAAGGAAGTTCTTGAGGGCAGAGTTAATGGAGTAGCAAGAGGATGAGTAGCGAATTTCAGGGGGAAGTGAATTCCACATTTTTGGGAGGCGATATGAATAACCAGATTGGCCATTGAGGGTGGAGCGGCGTGGGACGACCAGGGTTCATGAGTTGGTAGATTTTAGGGAGTGAGAAGGAGGGGGGACAGTTGTAAAGGCAGGGGAGAGATAGGAGGGAAGTTCACCCAGCCAGTGCATGGAGGTGAACTTTGCGCAGTGAGAGAGACGTTGGTTTGTTAAGGAATGGAAGGATAGGGCATGGTAGAGATCACAATGATGAGTGCGGAGGCGGAGGGGGGTGTCAAGAGCAAAATGGCAAAAGGAGTTGAAGAGGGTATCTAGTATGGCCAGGGAGAACTTAGGGGCAACACCACAGACTCTGTCACAGTAGTCAAAGATAGGTAGGATAATCTTCTGGACAATCTTACGCCTAGCCATGGGTGGGATGCATGCACGGTTTCTGAATAAGGTGCCGAGCTCGGGACGCAATTTTTTCTGAATGGCGTCGATATGACCCCAAAAGTTCAGGTGTTGGTCCAGTCAGACACCTAAAATACCTGAAGAAGGATGTGTCCTCGAGTAAAGTCCCATCAAGGGTGTGGAAGGAGGGCAGAGTAGGAATCCTGGTAAGTCTCTGCCTGGTGCCGAAGGTCAAGGAGACTGTTTTTTCTGGTGTTGAGAGATAGTTGGTGGTTTGCAAACCAACGCTGAACTTTGCAGAAGTCATGCTGCAGGTTGGATGCAACCTCAGTGGGGCAGGAGCCAGATGCCTACAAGACTGTATAACTGGTGTACATGTGAATGGAGAAGAAAGGAGAGCAGGTGGATGAGAGGTCATTTAGAAAAATAGAGAAAAGTATGGGGCCTAATACTGATCACTAGGGGATGCCAGTTCTTATTGGGAGGGTTGGGGAAAATGCGTCAGAGATCTTGACTGACTGAGTTCTGTTAATGAGGTATGCCTTGAACTAGTCTGTGGCTAAGGGGGATAGCCCAGTTGTAGATAGGGTGTCAATGAGAAGGGTGTGGGAGACTGTGTAGAAGGCTTTGGCCAGATCGACAAAAATGACTGAGTCGATTTGCCCATTGTCCATTCCCATGAGCACAGAATCAGTGAGCCGAAGAAAGGAGGTGGTGATGGAGTGATTTTTCCTGAAGCCAAATTGAAAAAGGGGTGAAGAAGAAGGAGTCATTGAGGTAAGCGGTGAGCTGGGAGAGGGCTAGGTGTTCCTGAAGTATGGCAAGGGTAGGGAGAAGAGAGATGGGGCAGTAGCTGCCAGGGGAGGTGGGGTCTCCGCCTGTGGGAAGGGGAAGAACCACTGTGTGTTTCCATAGGGAAGGCACTGTGGCAGTTGAGAAAGAGAGGTTCAGGATAATAGAGAGTGGACAGGCGATGGCAGGGGCTGAGAGGAATAGTGATTTAGGGTCAAGGCCATCCGGGGAGGAGACTTTTGAAGGGCTGATCGCTAGCAGGATGTTTAGGGTGTCATTTGGGGAGACAGTAGCAAAGGACAAAGGGGAATAGAAGGGGGGTCAATCGTAGGCAACAGGAAGGGGGAGACGGGGGCATAGTTTGGGAAGGGTTGGAGTAGCTCATCAGCACAAGTGGTGTAACAGGAGTTGAATTCAGTAGCTACTGCAACTGGATCAACAATAAGGATGGCATTTATCCTAAGTATAGTGGTGGGTGGACAGGATGGGGGAGGGTAAAGAGGGCATGGACCACTCTCCAGAACTTGGAGGGGGAGCTGATGTTAGTCGTGAAGGCAGAGTTGAAGTATTTTGTTTTGGCTAACCTGGTAGCCTGGGTGCAGGCATTATGTAGTTTTCGGTAAATTAGGTGGGTCAAGGCAGCACTTCTAGAGCATCAGCAACACCTGCAGAAAGGCTCTGGAAGGTACATCTTTAAGCCACAATGGAAGCTGTATGCTGGTGAGGCCCTAGCAGCTATAGTGTGCACCACCAGGTGGTGGGAGGGCCGTATTACAAGGTAGAAGACAGCCTGGCTGCATCTGAATGACAGCTTTAAGCTGCCACACTTGAGCCTCACTACATAAAGCCCATCACCTGCCCTGGATCCAGATGAGTTACTAGCATATGACTGGACAGGACAGTGTGACAGGGAGCTCCTGCCACTCTTGAGGACCAACCTTTTCTTAAATCTGTTGCAGCAGTTCTTCTATTTCTTAACCTAATCTATCCTTTACAATTTCTAGTCCATAAGGTTGGCCACCTATGGGCACCCCATTCCCTTTCTTGACTATGCTATAGTGTCCTCTTTAATTTTCCTTTTCCCTTTCAAGTCCTCATACAGGGAAGTGATTGTGGTGACCTCCAAGTGTATGTGAAGCAGGCTGAGTTTATCATTGCTGAATTTAGTATGTAATAGCACTATGTCATAAAATACCTTGATGAATATACCTTATGTTTATGAAACCTGTAAATGTTGAAAATATCAAGGCACTAAGTGTTTTTGATAATAGTAAAAAGTACTAGGTGACCATTACAAAAATTAAGTTAGTTGTGCTATTTAAAATGCATGTAAATTGCTGTTAACTGAATAAGTCTGAAATTTCATGGTGATTTGCATATACATCCTATGATGCTTTGCATTATGGAAGTATGTGTGACGTTGTGTTTCTTTGAAACTTGGCTTATTGTCAATGCCCTTTGGGGTAACCCATGTTTCAGTGCTTCTGCAGTGAGGTTCTTTGTCTTTAGCTTTTTTTTTTTTGGAGGCCCCACAACCCAAGCAAACAAGGCCTGCATAGAGGTGGAGGCTGAATCTCAACTGCTGAGTTAGATCAGAGATCGGTGTCAGTAGGTGCTGGCTAAGTGCAGAGAAAGGGCATACATAGTCTGCTGCTGCAAACTGATGTACTGAAGAAGGGCTATGCCATTGCTTAAGGTTATCCTTTGTATTTTGAATAAACATTACACAGAGATTGTGTGTTGAACCTGAAGTTTGGTGTCTGGTCCATCTGTTATCCCACAATCCCTCCACAGACAGGACAGGACAGGAAGCCCCCAACCCCCAAACAAGAACCCTGCCACTGAGACTTACGTGAACTGGCAGAAGAGGTGAAATAAGTAATGGATGGGGCTGGGAGGTCGTCACAGGAAAAGACAGAAGGAGGCTGACGAGAGCCGAGTCAGGGAGAAAAAGCTTGATTGCAATACCTGCACAGCAGCACCAGATTTATTAAACAAAAAAAAAAAAAGGCCTGCTGATGGGAACTTAGTTTAAACACAAAGCATAATTGTAACTATTGTACCTAATGAGACTTGCCAATAAAGAACATTAGTAGAAACAAAAACAGTGGTCATACCAGGGAATCAATAAAAAAGTTTATCAGACTAAACGTTTAGAAAACAGCGAAACACACTAACTCTAAATGGGAGGTCATTTTAATTAAATGGAACATAATGTTAAAGCAATGGCTTCCATTTCTGAGAAAGTGCAGTTATTCATTATAATAGCAGACCTTTACGAGAATCTCTTCCATTGAGCTACGCCTATGGAATTATAGCCATCAGTGTAAGGTCCAATTGGAAATGTTATCAGGTGGGGCCACCCACGATGACATAAGTCGACGCCTACATAATGTGGGTGACCCCTTCATTCCTCAGTTACCTGCTAGTGACAAGCTTGGAGAATTATCAAAATGGTAGGGACCTGTCAAACCAGAACCCAATCCAGGCACATAGGAGATAGGATGGGACTGGATAAGGCAACCCTAATAGAGCACAGGAAAAGTACAGAGTGTGGGAGAGCAGGCAGGACTTCCAGTAGACACCACCGACACCTGAAGTGGAGAAGGGAGAAGGTGAGAGGGTGAACTGTGGCTCCATGGAGGAGAGTCTCTTAAAGATCTACTGTTATGGTAAATAACAACACTATCTTCTTCAAGGACCTCTGCCTCCATTGAGCCACACTGATGGAACAATTCCCAAGAAGTACAGTAGGCACCGAGGGAGGCAGAAAGGATCAATCCAACCCTAAGACAGAAGGACTTGCAAAATAGCAAGGCCAAAGCTGGCACACTTACAAGATACAATGTCCAGATAATAATGTTTAGTGAATGCGCAAGCAGTACCCCAAGTGGCTGCAGAGCAGATGTCAACAGCCAACACACTGTTGAAACAAGCCACAGAGGTAGCCATACCATGAATAGAGTGGCCATGGACATGACCTGGAAGCTCCTTATCATGCTTCTGGCAACAGAAAATAATAAAAGATGCCAACCATGTGAAAGACACTGCTTAAAAACATGGGAGTCCACCATCCTGAGAATGAAAGCCACTAACAGTTGTGAGAATTTTCTACAATCCTTGGTATAATCTAAGTAGAAATCCTACGGACATCTAGTCAATGCAATAACCATTTTCCTCTATTTGGTGGGGATGGTAAATAAACCGTTAGTCAAATAGTCTGATTCAGTGTCAAGTCAGACAACCTTCTGGAGAAAACAAGGATTGGTCCATAAAGCAATCTAGCACTTATGAGAAATGAGATAAGAGGCTCCACAACCAGAGCTTACAATCTGTACTCTCTTCATGCTGAAGTAGTGACCACCAGAAACAGCATCTTCCATGAGAGGAAGCACATTTCACACATATCAGCTGGTTCAAAAGGGGGCACCGCACCATAAGAGTTTCCAGAGCCAGGTTAAGGTCCCACACCAGAACTGGTCTACACATTGAGGGATGGACATGCAGGATGCCTTTAAGAAACCTGTGGGAAATCTGATACTGAGCCAGTGACTTCCAACCATGAGGGTATAAAAAGCTAAAAAAGCAAATACACCTTCACATAGGAGTACCAGAGACCCAATTCCAAAAGAAGGGGAGGTAATCCAGAACAACACTCTGTGAACATGAAAAAAGATCCAGGCTATGGGAGGCATACCAAGTTGTGAAATGTTTCCATTTCTGGGACTAAGCATGCTGAGTAGACAGTTTATGAGCTGCAAGAGGAAACCCCAAATTGGAGGAGTTCTACATCTTTAGGAGTCAGACATGGAGGTGCAGGGATCATAGATCCGGGTGCACCACAGCCTTGCTCCTGCAGGAGTTCTGTAAGTAGAGGAAGCAGAACAGGAGGTTCCACTGCCAGCTGCTGTAGCAAGGGAAGCCAAATCTGTCTGGGCCAGAACAACGCCACTAGAATCAGTGTGGCTGGTTCTGCTCAAAGCTTGAACAGAACCATCTGTATTAAAGTGAGTCAAGGAAACATGTAAAGGAAATTCCCTTTCCAGGAGAGGGACAGAGCATCTCACCAAAAAGCTCAAGGCCCTGGAATGAGCAAAAACACTTCAGTTTTGCATTGTGGGGCTACACAAAAAGGTTGAGCACTGGACGATCCCATATGTCAAAAAGATCATTGACAATGGAGTCCAGAATTTACCACTCATGAGACAGAGCCCAGGACCAACTGAGATGGAACACCAGAATGTTAAGGGTGCCAGGCAGAGCCAGCCCGGTACTGCCGAGGGTTGAGGTGCTGGCGCCTTACTTCGCGCTACACCAGCGACCCGGGTTCAGGAACAACCTTGGGTCACCTGGATGGGCCTGGGGGGGGTGGGTTGCAGCAGGATTGAGCCATGGCTCTCCCTTCCAAAAGGGGGGATGCCCACCCATCCGTAGTCCTGCTCCCACTGGGTGGAGGTCCGGTGGGCACGTAGGCAGTACAGTTCAGTGACAAAAATCAGGGGAGGGGCGGAAGGGGCCACCGGATCCTGGCATGTGCGTGCGCATACACGCATGTGTATGCCGTGGCCTCAGGGGGGATGGGAGAACAAAAAACTGAATAAAATATAAATGGAAAAAAAAAAAAAGGGTGCCAGGCAGAAACACAGCCATGAGAAAAACACTGTGTTCCATGATCCAACATGAGACCCTTATCGTTTCCCTGCAGTGGGGATAGGAGTGAACGCTTTCTTTTTTGTTGATGCAGTGCATCACAGAAACATTGTCTGTCTGTATCAGCAGTGTTTGACCCTGAAGGACAGTGAAGGTCTGTAGGCTGAGTAGTAAAGTCGTAATTTCCATAGTGTTGCTGTTGAGAGAGCAACTGAAGACCTTACATCTGGAACAACCCGAGATAAGCATTCCAACCAGAGCCAGAGGCATCTGTCTTCACGACCATGACCATCAGAGGCATGGGACAGAGAAACAGAGACCATAAGTTGAGGTTACAGCAGTCCACCCACCAGAGAAGTGCACAATGGACAGGACATGTCACCAGAGTGAGACACTCATGGTTTAACAGTTGAGCCCAACACTCATAGTTTAACGGTTGAGTCCACTGGATACAGAGGAACTACTGTGGAATTCTCATCTGCTGGCATGCCAGAGGGACAGTAATGATGGCCAGACTATAAGCCTAGTTAGTCTGAGAAGACATCTTGCCGAGACATAATGACTGGAAGACACCAGCTATGCAATCAGAACAGTGGCACAGTACTCTGAAAGGAAGGCTCAGCGGAAATTTGTGTAAAACAACACTGATGCAGTGGAGATGCTGACAGTGGGTCTGGACACATTTCAGTTCATTAACTAGGATGCCCAGTTGTCGAACAGCTGAAGCATCCAAAGCAATGTGTGAAGGACTTCATCCCGAGACAGGGCTTTCGAGAGCCAGTTGATCAGACATAGGAATACATAGAGGCCTTCCTTCCAGAGTGCCATGACGACCACTGCTGAGGATTTGGTGAAGAGATATGACAAGACATGAAACTGGTAATGAGAGCCCTCCAACAGAAAGTGGAGGTACTGTCATGACTGTGAAGCACCTTGATATGACGGTAAGCATCCTCCATATTCGGGGTCCACATTCAATGGAAGTGTAGAAACAGAGGGAGCAGGGAATGAAGGAAAACCATACAAAACTTTTTGTATTCGATGTACAAGTTAAATACCCAAGACAGGACCCAGACCACCTGTCCACTTCAGAACCAAAAAAAAATATCAGTAGTAATAACCCTGGTTCAGTTCCACAGGAGGTGTAGGCTCTATGATCCACTTGCACAGCAATGTCTGAACTTGCTCTAACAGGACAGACAGGTGACCCATAAAGTAATGACAAGGAGAGGCAGGGGAGAGGTAGACAGCAGCTCCAGGGAATGCCCCCATCGAACAATGTCCAGGACCCATGTGTCTATGTCAGCGCTGGTGTGCAACAAAAAAAAAGGGCACGTGCGCGAAAAAACAAATCAATGATTTTAGTGCAAAAGCGTTAAAAAACACTGATAAATACTAAAAACTAACAAATTAAATAAAAAAATGCAATTTATCATGCACGCGAGCAAATTTTACTTCAGAAAACCCGCCGAAGCAGGAAAAATACGGAAAAATCCAGCAACTGCACGGAACCCAGCGCAGATGTGGTAAAAATAGGTAAAATTAAGAAAATATACAAAATCCCTTAAAAAGCAGCATTCAAAAAGAGAGAAAATGGCACAGGAAGATCTCTGAAGAGGAGAGCTCCAGGGCAGTGTTGACAGTTCAGCAGAGAAAAAGTTCTGAGGTCCCTCAGGCTGACTGCAGGCAGCACTCTACTCTAACTGTATCCTGATTGGCCAATGCCTTCCTCATTTGCATTGACTCCTCCTCTCCGGGGCAGCTGAACCCAGCTGGTATACTGCATCTGTCAATAGATGCTAAAGAATTCCTGGGGTGAAAACCTTAGTTTTCTCCTATGGCTTTGATGTCTGCAGCAGAGATTTCTCGGCCATCATCCTTGTAGATTTTTACTTTGCGACAATGACAGAGAAGGAATAAAGGCTCTTTATACTTCCATAGTGGCTTACAATACATACTGGCTGAAAAATAATAAAAGTAAATTACAAAAATAAAAAAAAATAAAAAAAGTGACAGCAAGATTCAGCGTTAATTCTCTGATCTGACAAGCGATCGACATCAGAAAACAACTGAGGAATGATGGGGCCGTCCACATAATAAGGACAGCGATGTATAACATTAACGTGAGCGGCCCAAGCTGGCAAAAGTTTCCAACTGGTCTGGACATAGATGGCTTATACTGTAGCTCCTTAGGTACGGCTCAATGGAAGGAGATGTCTTCAAAGATCTTATTTTTAATGTTTCCATTGCTTCCTCCAACTTGCAGTACATTACCCATTCAGCTTTTTCCACACGTTGCTATCCCAATACCTCAGGAATCTACAGGACAAGCTCAAGGAAACAACATCCACATAAAACTGCCCAAAATTAAACCCTCTAGAGTTGCACAGATCTCTCAAGTTCCAAAAGAGGGAAAGGGCAAAAGACCCAGAGGTTCACACATCACAACTACTGTATGTGAAAAAGTGCGCAGAATTCGTTCTTCCTTGTAGCAAAGTCAGGTACACCTTCGGTCTTTTTTCAGATGCTTAAAACGCAGCATCTCTGTGACTTATGTGGCTTGAGGTAGTTCTCTGCTTCACCACACGAACTTGCCAAGACTTACCACTCAAGATGGAACCAGTAGGTGAGAAAAGCCATCTAGATATTTTAATTCTAAGGGATACAGGGCAGGGGGCCCAGAGAGCATGGTGATATTCCCTCAGCTGTGCCTCAGTTTTAATCTTTTCTAGACTTCCACATCAGGGTGTTGGCCAACACAGACCTGCTAGTGTCGGCATAAGATTCAACATGGAGACTCTCCGCCAACCATGTCAATGTCTGATGCAGTCAGCTGCAGGAGTGCCCAGTGAACCATGCATTCCTGTCTGCCAGGAACCATGTCCCTGGATCACGAAGGGCAGCTGTGCATGGTCAAGTCCTGCCATCTCACCTAAATACAGGAAACCCTATTAGGATACCAAACTTTGTCTCTGCCAGCCCGAGGTAGAAGCCTCAGATTCAGGGTCAACAGCATACCAGCGGAGGTGGTAGGGGCACATTCAGTAGGGGAATTAAAAAATGTGTGGGAATTGCATAGGGGTACCCCAACGACAGGTAGCAGAACAAAGCCAGAGATCAAGTAGGGTCTTTGGTTTTTGCAGCAGATAGAGAAAATGGGCAGACTACGTGGGCCTGGCTGTCTTCATCTTCCATCAAATTCTATGTATCTATGTAGGGTGCAAAACTAAATCTCCCACTTGGGAAGCAAAGGCTCCTCCACTACACAAGCGAGGCCGGACCCCAAGAGCTCATTTGACGACTATCCCATCATGTTTCTGTGTGTGAACAAAATCCCACCAGCTGTCACCACATCTGTCCGACGCTGGTACTATGCAGAATAAATCTCACTATCACAAGTCTATAAGTTTTCACATCCCCTGGTTGCCTGTCCATTCGCTTCTGGTACTGTGCTCCTCCAAAGGAATTCTGTGATTTTGGAGTTCTGGATCAACAAATAATGTCTGCTGATGCTGCTTGTAGAAAAAAAAAATGTATGTGCATTTTATTTGTCTTACCAGAAAAAGGCTCCATTGAGCAAGGAGCTCCAGGTTAGGACAGCGAAATCATATAACATTTGGTAAGGTACATATACAGATACGTTACAGCAAGTCAACAAAATCATCACAAAATACAGAGTAGAATATACAGGTTACGATATAGATAGTCACAAGGGTGTTGAGCAAGACATGAAGCGTAGTAATGAAAAATAATACAATCATAACGACTACTGATGTCCATTTAAGCAGCTGGCGAACCAGGGGAGGGATGAATTACTGACTCCAACATTGCAGAGCTTCTGCAGCAATATGGAGTGATCAACAGTATCAAATGCTTTACTAAAGGTCTAAGAAGACAGCACCTCTAACAAAGTTTTGGTCAAGTGCAGTGAGTCAATTGTTAGTGACCTTAACTAATGCAATGGTCCTGCGATGTTTGGAACTGAAGCCTGATTAAAGTGGGGTGATGATGTTAAAGATGTTGAGTTAGTCACATAGCTGCTTGTTTACAAGCTTTTCCAGTAGTTTTACTAATACAGAAAATATGGAAAAAGGTCTATAGTTGTTTAGATTGCTATTGTCACCTTATTTGACCAGTGAGATATCAGCTGTTTTCCATAATACCACTAAGTCGTTACAGGTAAGGGGGAGTTTAAAGAGACAGAAGATGGTAGCTGCAAGCAGGGAATGGCCCAATTTTAGGAGAAAGAAAAAAAGGAGGGGGTCCGGATTGTCAGCCCTGGCATTTTTTTTTTTTTTAAGTCCAATTTTGAGAGGAGCTGCTTAACCCAGATGTACGTAACTGGTATAAAGTGAAAAAGAGTGTTAGTTTTGAATACAGCACTGAATGCTCAGAGTTGGAAGGTGGGAAGGATGTAGAAGGGGAATCATCATGGGCCACCCCGTGGAAGAAAAGTGGGAATTTAATTCTTCCAGGATACTTTGCTTTTCAGTAGTGATTCTGTTATTTACCATCAACTGCTTTGGCAGAGATGGAGAAGCAGTTCCTCCTTCGAGGAACATGATAGTTTTAAAGAAATTGGTTGGGTTATTTATGTTTTCTTCCATTAAGCTTCGGTAATAGCTTGCTTTGGCAGTCCAGACCAATCTGCTGCAGTGGTTCTGTTTTTGTCGAAATTAACCCAGGGGCACTTTCCCTTTTTTACTCTATGTTTGATCAGAGCAGCATGCTTGTTAACCACACCCAGAAACAGTTCAGTAAAACTTTAAGTGGCCAAATTTACAGACTGTGGAGAAAGAATTTCTGCCAGTTGATAGCCACCAAATCCTATAGAAAACTGGACTCACTGAAATGGGTTAGACACCTTTTCTAAACAATTTTAGGCTGTAACTGAGGTTTCTTTAGGCAACCAATGCAGACTACAGTATCTATAGCATTGTGATAGCTGATGTCATTGTCAAACCACAGAATCTGTGAATTTATGTGGCTTATTCATTAGGATGAGGTCTAGAATTGATGAGCTGACAGGGTTTTTTGGATTAAGCCTGGTGGGTTCGGTTCTGAGCTGAATTAGTTTGAGCTCTTCAATGACCTGTTTGAGGTCAAGCAATTTAGTGGTGAGCCAATGCATGGTTAGATCTCCAAGGATTACAGTTTCATTATTGTGGGAGCTGACAAAGTCAGGTAGGTGAGAAATGGGTCCAGTGCCACCCTTAAGTGGTAAGGGTTTAACAGTAACAAGATAAAAAGCTAGGAATGTAATATTGGTCTCCCATGGGCAGGCCTGCTCAACAGATAAGACAATATCCCTGAAACTGACAGCTGAAACGTAGCAACCAAGCAAGGTGGGGGGGGCACATAGCTGAGAAGGATCATTAATCGTGGGTGCCAGATTGTAATGATCTAGCCAGGGGTGTATTGTTATTGGAATCAATGATATATAGTTCTCTCAATAAGGCAACCAGAGTTATTAGGGCCTAGATGGGAAGGAGTTGCTATATGGGCAGAACACAGGAGCAGGTAGGGCAGTACTGTGATGTGGACAACATCCAGCTAGGGCTATTCTGCAAGTCAGGCAAAACCCAGGTAGTGAACTATTATGATATCGACAACACCTAGATGAGGTGGCTCTGCTAGTTAAGCAGAATCAGGTACGGCTGTACTGCAATACAGGCAGTACCCAAATACAGTGGTTCTGGGTTCTGCTAGATAGACAGAAACCAGGTAGGGTCACAGAGCAATATAAGCAGTACCCTACAGGGTTCACATGCCTTGCACAGGAAAGGGAGACTGAAAATAATTAGTTATGTACTTATCCACATTGCAACAATGGGGAGATAGTCCATTAATATCTGGTGCAATGAACTAATGTCAATAATTAATAAACAGACAGGCACATTCCCTTTTGAAATTATGTACAAAATGTATAACCATCAGCAACTAGAGGACCATCAGTGGGTCCACTAATAAAGAGAATTGCACCAATCATGACATTAAAGAGAGTATTACCACAGTACACCCCAATAGGTGACTTGCATTACTTTAGTTTTGGCTTGAGTGACTAAACAGACGCATTGCATCGAGTTTAGTGTGCTACATGTATGTGGCAGTTGGAGTAGAGTAGAGTATTTACTGAGCAGAGTAAGTGGCTCATTAGCCAGGCAGCATTACTAGCCACCAGCTGCCTCCATGGTAGATGTCCACAGCAGACACCAGTAACGTGGTCCTTTGTGCTGTGGCTCTTAGTACTCAGACTGCAGTGTGGAGGACTACAAGCAAGAAACTAAAAAAAGGGAGTGACAATGCTCATACCATACAGGAGAGTTTCTGACTGGTCAGTTTGTCTAGAGGGGGAAAGTCCTGGAGTGTCCCAGCAGAAGGTTTGAAGCTTCAAGGTGGCAATGAGAGGAGTGTATTTTCTGCTGTCTATAGTCCCTCTCAACCCCTGGATGTGTCCTGATGTCACGCTACTGGTAGTGCCACCAACCTGCCAGTGCTGGCCACTGAGAGCTGATTTGAACTTGGTGCCCAAAGTTGGCCAAGTTTCCTCCTGACTTACAAGACCACAATTAAGATTACAGGCAGTATAGGTTCACGGGGGAAGGTCATGTCAAAAGAATCGGATATATTTCTTCGACTGGGTGATCAGAGAAATAGGTCAGGGAGGGCAGTGGACATGGCCTATCTGGACTTAAGGCCTTTGTCATTATGCAGCACAGGAGGTGCCTAAGGATGGGATCCAAAGTGGTGAATTGGGTTAGAAACTAGTTAACAAATAGGAGATTAGGGCATGGTGGTAAATGGCACTCACTAATGATGGGAGAGTGACCAGCAGGTACCACAGGGCTCAGTGCAGGGACCAGTCCTCTGCAATGTCTTCATAGCTGACACTGCAGAAGAACTGTAAGAGAACTTATGCCTTTTCGCAGAAGCTGCCAAAATCTGCAAAAGGGTAGACGTGCAGGAGGGGTTAAAAAGAATGCGCAAGGATCTTGGGAAACTCGTGGAATGGTAAAAAAAAAAAAAAAAAAAACACGGCAGTTTGGGTTCAGTGCAAAACAACTCAAAATCATGCACCAATGGCACAGGAATCCAGAAGCGGAGTATATGATGGGGGAGGTACAGTCAGTCACTCAACAAGAAAGGGACCTTGGGGTTATCATATCTGAGGACCTCAAGGTAGCAGGGCAGTATAACAAAGCAGTAGATAGGGCTAGTGGGATGCTGGAGTGCATAGAGGCGGTGTCTCCAGCAGAAGGAGGGAGGTGGTGTCGTCACTGTTTCGCTCACCGGTGAGAACCCATCTGAAGTACTGTGTCCAGTTTTGGAAGCCACACTTCAGAAAGGACATAGGCAGTGTGGAGGCAGTCCAGAGAAGGGCAACTAAAATCGTGCAGGGCTTGTATGAGAAGCCCTATGAGGAGAGACTGAGGAATCTCAACATGTACACCCTGGAGGAATGGGGAGAGAGAGAGAGGTGACATGACAGAGACCTACAGGTACCTCACGGGGGTGAACAGGGAGAAGGAGGGGTCTCTTTCAAATGAGAATCAGCACCAGGACCAGGGCACATACGATGAAGCTAGGGGGTCCCCAAGACAAATGTGATGAGATATTTCTTCATTGAAAGGGTGGTAGATGTCTGGAACAGACTGCCACTGGAACTGGTGGAGGTTAAAACAATGGGGGGCTTCAAGCATGCATAGGACATACATGGGGCATATTGGACAAGAGGCAGGGAGGGTTGCCAGACACCAGATTGGGTCTGCAAAGACAGATTAGGTAGAGAACATCTGGACAGACTGAGTGGGCCAAGTGGGCCCTGTCTGCTAACAAATTCTATGTTTCTATGTTAATACAGGTATCATAGAGGGTTGCAGCACTCAATTTCCCAGTCAAGTTTAACTGCCTGACAACCCTTCCTTCCACTCCCCTTTAAGAGGAACAAAAGTGTAAGCAGCAGTCAATGTACTGCTGAAGATAAATCCCAAACTACTAAATCTTAAAATCATTTTCACTCTACTTTTTATGAAAATTATGTATTTAGCAGCTAATAAGACACACACACACACAAGCCCACCACCACCCACAACTGAGACCCCTTAAAATACACCCATGTCCCACCACCACCACATAGAGGACATCAGAGACACATGGGACTTCAATGACAATGACATTGACATTGGCAGCAGATCAGGGCTACCGAATCTGCCATTACTGGTTACACGTCAGGTACTATTCTGCCTCCCCCTGCCAAGTACTTAGTAACAGCAGGGTTTGAAATGGTTGGGAAAAACTGGGGTATGCTACAATCAGATTTCAAAGGTCTATGTGGGTACATAGGGATTTAAGCAAGCACTGTTTTTAAAGGAAAGCTGTCATTATTGTACAGTTCCGCCCCAGTCAAGCTTACCCTCTGTTTAAGCTTTTAATGTATGTTATGGCATTTTTCTCACGCCGCAGCATGCATTATTTTAACTTTTAAAAAGTAGCACCCCGGAAGTATGGCGGGACACTACAATAATGACTGCTTTCCTTTAAAACTGCCGGTAAACTATACACCCACATACTCCCCAGTTCAACCTCCAAGTAACAGAATCCAGTACTTGGCACAAGGAGGGAGCACAAAAAAGTGACGTCAGCAGTGTTGACAGTTGCAGTATTCCCGATATTCTGCCAAAGCAGTTCCCATAGCTGATTCCATGGCTGTGAGATGGAGGTGGGGGAAAAGCAGGATCAGCTACAAAATATAGAATTTCTGCAAAAATTTACAACAGTGGCAATTATTTCAATTTTGTTTTACAGTAGTTCAGGAAACGCGTGTAACAGTATTTTGACTGTTTTTTAGAGTTTCATTCTCCTTTAAATACATTCACCTTATTTCCATGTCAGCATTTATATTTACAGCAATTTATTGATTTATTTAGTTTTTATTGACAACGTATGCATACTAGACAAGTAAATGCATATTTTCAAGTACGACCTGGAAGGTCGCAAGGTTTGCAGGCATACAATTTTATCAGTGAAAACACAACATAAGAGTAAACAGTAAAGATTATCGCAAAAACAACAAAAGGACCTCCTGGCCCTCCTAGTCTGTCCTAAAGTCCCTACTACTGTTCTACCATAAACCCCAAACTGATCTCTGGTCTTACCCCCCCCAGCCCTGTTACCAAGGTCTTTCTGTGTCTGTCCCATGCATGTCTGAAACCTGTTACCATTTCGGTACTCACCACCTGTGCTGGGAGGCTGTTCCAGGCGTCCACTACCCTTTCCATTAAGAAATATTTCCTCACATCCCCTCTAAGTCTCCCCTCCTTCCAGCTTTATATCATGCTCCACTGTCCTTCAGCATCTCTTTCTGTGCAACATGCCACCCTCCTGTACCTTACTGCTACCCTTGAGGTATTTGAATATCTGCGTAATGTTTCCCTTTTCTCTCCTGTCCTCCAATGGAATATATATTTAACTCCTGAAGTCTTTACTCGTAGGGCTTCTGATATAGGCCATGCACCATTTTGGTTGCTTTTCTCTGTACTGCCTCCACCAGATCCATGTTCTTCCTTAGATGGGGCATCCAGAACTGGACACAGTACTCCAGGTGTGGCCTCACCATTGATCTATACAGGGGTAACAGTACCTCCGTTTTTCTGTTGGTGATACTCCACCCTATGCACCCCAGCATCCTACTAGCCTTTCCCACTGCTTTATCACACTGCTTTGCTACCTTCAGGTCATCCGATATGATGACCCACGGATCCCTTTACTGTTGAGTGGTTGTTAACACCTTCCCCCCAACTGATACATTGCCCTTGGGTTTCTGTGCCTCTTGTGCATAATTTTAATTTTTTTGGTGTTGAAGCTCAGTTGCCAAACTCTTGACCAGTCTTCCAGCTTTCCTGATCTTCCTTCATCCCCCGTTGTGTCCACTCTGTTGCAGATTTTGTGCCATCCGCGAACAGGTATATCTTTCCTTCTAGCACCTCTGCAATGTCGCTAATAAAGACACTGAAGAGGATCAGTTCCAGTACTTACTCCTGAAGCACCTTACTTCCTCTGAGTGAACTCCATTTACCACCACATTTGCAAACAAATAGATATGGCACAAATGTATAGAATCAAGTTCCTAAAAAGACTAGGCCACAGACTACAGCCCATCAATCATAGGAGGGAGAAGAATACAAAAAGTAACTAAACTTACAAGCCAAATTAGATTTTATGGGATCCCACAGGGACCTTCTAAAAAGGTACTTGGAGGTGGCACTGTAAACAGGCAGTCAGAAGAAGTTTAATAGCCTGGGTGCACAGACAGCAAAGGTCTCATTTCCCATGGTTGTGCAAGTTTCTGGAACAGTGAGCAGAGACAAGTCACTAGACCGGAGAGGGTAACTTGAGTTAACCGCTCTTAGTTGCTCCACCAGGACAGGAGTTGTGTCAGTTCTAATCACTATCATAAGTTCATAGGTGTGATACCAGTTTGGTGAGCTGTAGCCCTTTAGTGAACTTGCCACTCACTCACAGGTGGAATGCAAATTTTTGGTTCCCCATATATTTGTCCAGTCTTTTTTTGACCCGAGTATCACTATCTACTATGTTTTTTGGTAGGGTTTTCTATTTTGTGATAACTCTTTGGGTGTAGAATTTACTCCTAACTGTTTGTGAGTGTTTCACCTATTCATTTCTGTGTGTGGGATCTAGTTAAAATCACTTCCCGTGTGTCTGGTAAGTCCAACTGTCTGAAAGGCATAAGTATCATTTATAAATTTATAGACTAGGCACATCTTACCCCTGGTGTATCTATATTGTGTTTAGTTTAGTTTATTAGTCTAGGAATTAATACTTTTGAGCCAGGGCTCTTTTACAAAGGTTCCACGTCACAAAGAACATTTAACAAAGCACGATACACATTACAGGTAAAACCAGACAGGAAATTTACATCATAAATTTGCTATTAACAGTTTAAGGCAGTAACTTTTTTAAGTTTCATAGAAAAACAAGCTATAACAGGTTCAAGCAAGTAGACAATTTCGAGGTTAAGGAAACTTCCAGGAGAGGGTGATCATTAGACGCCAAAAGGAGGCTAGAGAGGAGGAAAGGTGGTGAGCGGGAGAGTAAGTGAGAGGGACAGGAAAAAGGAGGTGAGTTTGGGTGGGAGACAGGAAGTAGTAGAGGTACCAGAGGGTTCATTAGTCAGGAGGAAGAGGCCTCAGATGTGAGGATGGACATGAGGAGTAGTGGTCTTTATCTAGCGCAATCACAGTTGCTAGTGGTGGTGAGGTGGGCATAGAGCATGGATTTGAAAGCTTCAAGCAAGGTTGAGGATAGAGTAGGTGGACTAAGCGCATTGAACCATGTCGGGGCCCCTGTCACGAAAGATCTTTGTCCCTGTGCAGTCCGGCATCTCGGAACCAGGAAAGGTTGGCGTTCAGATCTGGTGGAGGGTCGTGAGCCAGGATTCAGTCGGAGTAGGTTTTGAATACATAATGGAGTCAGTCCCAAGATAGATTTTTTTGCCATTGTGCAGGTGAGATAAATAAGACAATTTGACAGGTTCAACCAGCCTGATTCATAGTACAGATCACACGTGTGAGTCAGTCTTTGAGCCCCCCGTGAGGAGCCGGCAGGCCTTATTTAGAGTGGTTGAGATACGCCTTAGAGCAGTGGAGGTAGCCGAGCCATAAATAATAAGGCCATAGTCAATGATTGAGATTATGGAACTCTGTATAGCTATTCTCAATGCCGCTTGATTTAGAAATTGTGATTACGGAATAGTATTCCAAGGCGTTGGTTCACTGTTTTGCAGTGCTGTCATACTGGGTTGTAAAGGTGAGCCCTTGGTCAAAAGTGATGCCAAGGTATTTGAAAGTATTTACTTGGTCCAGTGTAGTTCCCTGCAGAGGTTTGTATGGTGAGTGGAGTATGCCTATTTTTGTTTTGGTGATTGGAGAAGAGCATGGCTTTTGTTTTATTGTGGTTTAGCACAAGTTTACTATCAGGAACCACCTTTCAACACTAGAAAGCAAGTTGCAGGCTTTTAGTAGGGAGTTTGGATCTTGTGGAAGAGAATTACAGCATCATCAGCGTATAAGATTATTTTCTCCTGGCAGATATCTGGGAGGAGTTAAGGAACAGGCTAAAGAGGAGGCGGTCCAAGAATTGATCCCTGTGGTACACCCGAGAGAACTGGTTTGAAGTCGGAGAGTTCATTAGAGATTTTACAGCCTGTGACTGATTGGACAGGTAACTTTTACCCAAGCACAAGGACCTTCGCCAGGCCTAGGCTAGAAAGTAGGGAGGTAAGTAGGCCATGATGGACTGTGTCGAAAGCTTTTGTAAGATCGAGCAAAGACTGCACCTGTTTGGCACCTTTGTCCAGGGCTGAGTGGACTTCTCCAGAGAAATCAAGTAAGGCTGTTGTTGTACTATGTCCTTTCCTAAAGCCGTGCTGTTGATTACAGAGTAGATTGTATTTGTCCAGGTAATCAGAGTTGGTCTGCCACTATTAGTTCAAGTGCTTTGAGAGGGAGGGAGTATTGATATTGGTCGATAGTTTCCTGTTGAGGTTTTGTCCCCCACTTTGTGCACTGGCGTAACTATGGCAGATTTCCATTTGTTGGGAAATTGACTTTGGCAAAGTGACAGATTAAAAATTTTTGCAAGGGGGTGAATTACTTCATCCAGGGTGAGAGACAGGATTTTTAGATCTAGCGTGTCACTATTTGTTCTGGATTTGGAGCAGGCCTTTCTTATGTACTTGTGTGCTTCGTGCACTTTGATTTTCTTGAAGTAAAATTGTGGTTTGTCACCAAGGGTGTTTTGTGATACTAGGCTAGGCACAGGTAAGTCTGAGAAGAAATCTGGGGAGGACCCCACTAAGGTCTGTGAATGTCTTATTAAGCGCATCTGCAATAGACTTTGGGTCAAGAGTGGTGGATCCATCAACTTTCATAATGGTAGTGTGATTTTGATTGTTTACCCATTATGTTTCGGATGTTGTCCCAAAAGCTCTTCCATCACCCAGGTGGATTCAAGGGCATTTTGAAATGACAGCTCTTCATTTGCCTAACTTGTGGGTACATCTATTTAGTCCTGCTTGTATTTTAGGGTATCATGAGGTGAGCCTGTGTCTCTGGCAACTGCTGAGGTGGTCCAGACAACAGGCTCGGCAAGTAGTTTGGCCGTAATCCATGGATTTGATGGCGCTTTGATTTACGTTTTTTACTTGGGCATTATAGTCGCATGCAGAGTTGAAAGATTTAATGAAGTATTCTAGTGCGGTATTAATATCAGTTGATTCAAGGATTGAGTCCAGTCCTGTTGTAGGAGATGGGTTTCAACTTATAAGATTCCCATAAGGCAAATACTCTGCTTGTTATAACTTTGGGAGTGGCTTGAGAAATTTATTAGACCAGGTACAGGACACTGGGGAGTGGTCACTGAGGAGTCAGGGGACTTTAATGTTTTTATCCGGTCAGGGTGATTTGTGAGAACCCAGTCAATAAGGGTGCTTGTACCAGTTTTGTAATTTTCCGGTGGGGGAGGTTACCATCTGAGTCAGGTTTGCTGCTAGGATGCCATCTTTGTAAGAGCCAGTGTCAGAGGCGAACCAGTTTATGTTGAAATCCCGAGGAGGAGGGGAGCTCATTTTCAGAGGGCTGCAGACTAACAAAATCAAGTACAGACTTAATACTGCACGGTGGTCTTTTGGAGGGATATAGACTACGCCACTGTGAGAACTTTGTTTTGTGCACCAAGAAGCAGTTTGATAGGGAGGAGTTGCATCTGCGTATTTGTGGGGGTGAAGCTGCCGCGTTGACAGGAGAGGTTGTCCTTTATGTAGATAGCACAGCCCCCACCTTTCTTGCTTGCCCAGTCAAGTCTGAAAAGATTGTAGCCTTCAAGCGAGACCGCATGATCCGGGGTGCTGGGAGATAGCCAGGTTTCCACAATGGCTAGTATATCAGGGTTTTTTTGTCCAGTGAGAGTTTGAAGAGATGCCAATTTGGGAAGGAGGCTGCAGATATTTAGAGTGATAATGGAGACCACTACCAACTTTCCCTGTTTTGTCGGCTTCAGTGCAACAGGACCAGGATTTGGGTGTATCCACCAGATATTAAAAGTAGGAGGAGCAGGAGTTTCAGCTATGCCATTCGTAGTTCATAATAGGTTGGAGTGAGTTTGCTTGTACTTTTTAAGATGCTTGGATTGTCTTCTGGAGTCCTAGTAGAGGTGATCGTTAGTGAGTTATAATGATGTGGCAGTTTCAATTAGGAAATATGGCTCTTTGCCCAGGTATTAATTGGGTGATGTTTGTTTAAGACTTCAGAGTAAAAGCCATGGTACAATGTTTGGGGTAGTAGTATAGAAAGGTGAGAGTAGGTGGAGGGGTATGGTAGGCGGAGGGAGGAGTTGGCATAAAGGAAAAGGAGGGTGAGGGTGAGCAGTAACAGGTGGTGGGGACTAAGTCAAAGCATTTTTAGTGAGGCAGGAGGCGCAGTAGTGTGGGCTAGGCAGTGGAAGTGCAGTTTTAGTGGGCTAAGGTGGATAGCTAAGCACCATGGCGAAGTACAGAGAAAATGAAAAAAAAAAAAGACTGAGGGTTTGCTGCCAGAGGGTTTAAGAGAAGTACTATAGTACTGTTGAGATCCAGGTTCACATAATATGTTAAAGTTCCTGAAAGGTGATAAACTGTGGCCTGGGCATATGCAATGTGTAAAATCCTTTTGTCTATATGTTTCCTTTGTTCTTCAAAGTCCTCAGAGATAAGTACAATACCTTGGGAGTAGGTCAGACAGTAGGCATATGCAATGTGTGAAATCCTTTTGTCTGTATGTTTCCTTTGATCTTCAAAGTCCTCAGAGACAAGTACAATACCTTTGGAAAAGGTCAGACAAAAATGTTGATTCAGTCTCAAAATGTGTTAAAATTCCTTTGTTCTTTAAAGTCCACAAATGCACTTGCTTTAAGAGTGGTCAGATGAGAATGTTGATTCAGTTGCAGGAGCCAGCATCACCATGTTTGTAAGACTAGTTGTAAGGCATATGCTTCCTTGGGGAGGCTTCAAGAAAGTTGATTTAAAATTAAAAAGCTGATACCTGATGATGGCGATTTGCAGAAATTCAGTCCAAGAGACTTTTACCAATGTTGTGTGCAAGAATGGCACAGGTATTCCCAGCAGAAAAACATGTAAATGAACAAAAACTAACCTACAGACACAGACAAGCACAAACAGCCACCCACACAGCCCCAGGAGGAGGAGTGTGTGGAGTACAGGTTAAGTTGTTTTAGTCTTTTATTATACCCCAGGTGTTTTATTGTCCCAATTTGTTTTGCTAACCTTCTCTGCACCTTTTCCACTAATGTCTGGGTTTTAATATCTTGGGGTGAACAAAACAGGGCACAATATTCCAAATGGGGGCATACTAGGGAAGTATAAAGTGGTATTATGACCTCACTGTCTCTGCTTTTAATATTACCCAGGATACACCCTATTATTTTCTGCCATTTTCTAACTATTTCTTGGTTATGCCTGTGAAAGGACAAATCATTTGTAATTAAACACCCCCAAGTCCCTTTCTTCCTTTATATCTGATAATGGGATATTGTTTATACTATATGTACTGTATACATGGGGCTATTCTTCCCCATGTGCATCACCTTACACTTTTCTATGTTAAACTGCATTTTGTTAGATTCGGCCCATGATGCTAGATTGTCGATATCTTTTTGGAACATTTTAGCCTCGGTTTCAGATCGTACATAGCCCCCAACCTTACAATCATCTGCATATTTGCAGATCCATGTGTTTTCCGCAGATTGTAAGGTTGAGACCATGATACTAAATAAAGTAGGGCCCAAAACTGAGCCCTGTGGGGCTGCGCTAGTCACTTGCCCATACCTGGAGAAGCAGCAATAAAGCAACCCAAGGCAAAGGTGCGACAGTTCCTGGAGACAACCATTCCAGTTTCTCATAGAGCTCACAGTGATAAGTGAGACGAGCAGCTGAAAGGGCAAAACTACATACATTTGTTATAGCGACATCCCACTTAGATAAGGTGGACTTAGCAGTATGAGTAAAAGTGAGGCGCCCATAATTAAGGGTGGGAAGGAACACTCCTCTGGCAAGGGCAAAACGTGCCACAAGAGTGAGGATGTGTTTCGCCCTGTAAGACAGGCCAAGCTTGCTAGTAACCAATTGTTTGTTTTGTTTATTTAAAATCTGGTAAATCAACGAACCAAAGACCCATTTTCATGGGTGACCAGAGTAACATACAAATATATATCCACATAAGCAAACGAATAAATGAAAAATACAAAACAGCCAATGTACAACCAGTGCAATAATACAAAAAACTACATAGTTAAACGTGTACATTGATCCTAGACACTGAAACAATCAAAGATAGTCGAGAAGGTGTTAAAAGAATAACAGTAAAGTGTAAAACATTGTTTTTTGACCAGCTGATGTTTTCATTCTAGGAATAGCAAAATACTGGTGTGCAGATGAATGAGTTGCAACAGAACTTGTGTGATTTTTTTTAAATAGAGTGGAAAAAACTTGGAACCTTATTTGAAATTACTTTTTTGCAAGAATCCCTAGTTGAAATTGACACCTAAGGTCAAGGGGAAAGCCATCCTACATGTTTTAATGAAGCATAATGATGGGTCCGGTTCGGTAACTGAGAAGCGAAACCAGCAATCTAGTTCAAAAGAATTTTTACCCTAGCCAACAACCCCTCCCCAACAGAGTGATAGAATAATAGACCGTAATCCATAACTGGTATAAGAAAACTGTTGATAGAAGCAGCCTGGTAGATGGTATTAACAAAGGATTTAACCTGTAAAGCGCCTAACCCCTGATGAACTACTCTGACCATTTGAGTTATGTGTTGTTCACAAGTCATCCACAGTCATCCACAATAAGTCCAAGATATTTAAAAGTCCCGACCTGATCTATCACCACCCCCTTAAGGGTATAAAGTGACAGAACAGGTTCAGCCGGCAATTTTTTTTTTATGGTTATTAAAAAAATAAATAAATAAACATTGATTTGGTCTTTTTTTTCCATTTAAGACCAATTTGTTTGTGAGAAACCAATTTTGGATTTCCATAAAATCAAAAGGCATATCTGTATGTACAACATTAAAGTTGGATCCACTGGTGAGGATCATTGCATCATCTGCATAAAGGAACATTTATGAATTACATCATATAGAACGTAAGGTGTTCCAAAAAAATACTAAATAAAATGGGACCCAAGATAGAACCCTGTGGAACATTTAGTGAAATAGGATGGAAGGGGGCACAAAACACATTCATTTTAGTAGACTGAGTTCGGCCCAGAAGATAGTTCCAACTGCCTTACATATATTATGGATGTGCAGGGAGAGATCCAGCTGGGAGTTGAGGGTGACTCCAAGATATCTGAAGGAGTCAGCAATAAGAATGGAAGAAATCACAGCACTGGTAACATCCAGGGGTTCAGAACATGCTCTGATTTTTGCTCGAGAGCCAAAAAAGCATAGCTTGCGTTTTCTTAAGATTGAGGACTAATCTGTTCAACGTAACCCAGGATTGGATTTAGTGGAAATCTAAATTTCAATATCTGCAAATTTTCTTTCTTCAACTGCTGGACGCAGGGCTCTACATATTTGGGATCTACTTCCTGTGTCAGGGAATAGGCAGGAAGAAAAGAGTTGTAACAGCATGACATCCTCTCCTCCCCCACCTGGATTCAGCCAGTCAGTTCCAAAGCAAGTAGAGAAGTCACAGGACTAATTCAGATCATCCTCCTATAAAAAGATAAAACTTGTAACAGGCCATTAGAAGAGAACAAGGCCAATTGGCCAACTTAGTACATTCGGGGAGGGAATCAGCCCTGTGACCAGCAGTCGGAGAAATAAAATTTCCTGGTATTTAAATTTAGATTTCTCCCTCCTTGTGCTGGTCACAAGGCTCTAATACATCTGGGATATATGACAGCAGTGAGACAAAGAGAATCCCAGGGTGGGAAGATATGTAGAAGGGAGCTATTAATCCACAATGGCCAGTAGAACCCTATGGCCAAAGAAAGCCTCAGCTGAGGTGGTCACATCCAGCTTGTATAAAAAATTTTTGTGGGTGTGCAGAGATGACCAAGCAGCTGCTTGGCAGATGTCAGCCAGGGAAGTGTCTCGGAATTCTGCCCACGAAGTGGCCATGGCCCTAGTGGAATAAGCTTTAACCAGACTCTGAAGAGGAACCCCAGCTTGTCCATAGGCCATGCTAATGGTGGAGTGGATCCATCTGGCGATAGAGTCCTTAGAAGCCTTTTTACCCAAATTTGGTCCCACCATGAGAATGAAAAGGCATGACGTCTTTTTGAGTGATTCATTTTGTTTGAGGTACAGCTTCAAGACCTGTCTAGGATCCGGAGTATGCAAGCCTCTTTCCTTGTCATTGCTGGGATTTGGGCAGAAGGAAAGGAGTATCAGTTCCTGACTGTAGTGGAACAGTGATGTTATCTTAGGTAACAGTGCACCTACCCAGTTATCAAAAACTAAATAAACAAAATAAATAAAAAAACTGGGCCCATTCGGAGAACGATTGAGTTCTGGTGAAAAACCGTGTAGGGCTCCTTGGTACACAGTGCACCAAGCTCGCCGATTCCTCTGGCTGATGTGCTCGCAATGAGGAAGGTGACTTTTACTGTGAGATGGAGCAGGGATGCCTTCCCCACAGGCTCGAAGGCACTCTGGTGAGAGCCTCGAGAACCAGACTGAGACACAAGGAAGACCAACAGACTTATCTGGGAGGTGCTTTAGAGTAGTCGCTCTCAGGAAGCATCTGACGTGAGGATGAGACCCCAGAAACTCCCCTGTGTCCACCAGAATTAGTGCTCCCAAGGCTAAGACCCGAACCTTAAGGTCACAGGTTGTAAACCCATGTCAAAACACTCCTGAAGGAGGATTGGTAAGAAAACCATACAATCTATCAGCTGCTTGGATTGAAGCCAGAATAAAAACTTGCACCAAATTCTGTAGTACTCCTTACAAGAAAACCGATCTCTAGACTGTATCATTATCTCAACTACTGCTGTGGAGTACCTGAGGTCCTTGAGAGCCTCCTACTCAATCTCCAAGCTGAGAAGGACAGATTGTGGAGGTCCAGATGAGTTATAGGACCTTGATGAAGAAGATACGGGCTTATTTGAAAGGTGAGTGGTGGATCCCTTGCCATGTGGACCAGATGAGTGACCCATGGGCACCAAGGCCAACAGGGGCACACTAAGATAATTTCGGCCTGGTCTTGAACCACTTTGTGGAGTACTCTGGTCAGAAGTGGAATGGGAGAGAAGGCGTGCAGCTGACCATATTGACCCCCAGTGGAGGGAGAAGGCACCTTGAGCCACTGCTACCTCATCCCTGGCAAGGGAACAGAACTGTCAAAGTTTGGAGTTTTGTCTAGAAGTGAAGAGATCTACCTGAGGAGAGCCCCAGCAGAGGGTAAGGAGCTGAAAGTCACTGTTTTTCAGTTCCCATTCCCCTGGTAGAACATCCTTGTGACTGAGCCAGTCCACTGCAATGTTTTCCTGTCCTGGGATGTAAACAGCAGCCAGACTGGAAAGATGGGGTTTAGCCCAGTAAAGCAATAGGAGGGTCTCTTTCATCATGCGTGTGCTTCTTGTGCCCCTTGTCAGCTGATGTACGCCAATGTGGTGTCTGTAAGGATCAGGACATCTTGTTTACAAACAAGGGCCTTGAATCTTTGGCGAGCCAGATGAACTGTTCATATTTCCAGTACACTGATGCTGAGGTGAGACTCTAGCAAGGACCGCTTGCCTTGAATGGAAAGAAGATTCAGATGGGCACTCCATCCTCTGAGGCAGGCACTGGTGGTGATTCTCACCTGACATGGGTGTCCCAGCTTGCGCGGCCCCTCATTATGTCTGACCGCACCTCCCATCAATGCAGACTGTCCTTCATCTGGTAGAAACTTTGTGGTTCCAGATGTGTCTGTGCAGGGACCACTGCTTAAGGAGGGTCACTTGACTTAGACGCATATGAATTAAGGCCCATCGAACCGTATTTGCCAGAGAAACCACTGTCCCCACGAGCTGCATGAACATCTAGGCTGGAAGGTGAGCGGTGTGCTGAAACTTCTAAAGAAGGAGGAGTAAGCCCTTGAATTTCACGGAGGCTGGGAAAACCTTGCCACTGCATATTTTGAAGTCCCCAGATGACTCAGTGTCTGCACTGGAAAAAGGGAGCTCTTTTGTCTGTTGATGACAAAAGCATGTGCGGAGAGGCAATGAATAACCTCCACCACAGCTTGCAAGGCCAGATCGAATCGAGGAGCCTGGATCATGATTTTGTCCAAATACAGGAAATGTTGGATCCCCTAGCTGGGCAGGTGTGCAATCACTACCATTAGGGCCTTGGAGAAGACTCTTGGAGCAGAAGAAGCCCACTGGCAGGGTTCTGAATTGGAAGTGACTGTTCTGAACCTTGAATCAGAGATAATGTCTGTGGCAGTACTGAATGGGAATATGCAAGTAAGTGTCCTGTAAGTTGATGGAGGCCCACAAGTCTTCCTGATGGATTTCTCTGATCATGGATGACAGGGTCTCCATTTTGAAAGATCTGCTGCGGACAAAGTGATTCAGGAATTTGAGGTCTTACACTGATAAGAACCCCCCCCCAAAGTGTTTCAGGATGACAAACTAGAGGGAGTAAATGCCCCTGTTGAGCTCTGGGAGGGGGACAGGTTCTATGGCCCCTTTCTGTAGTAAGTCAGTAATTGCCTGGAGCATCCCTTGTCTCTTGGTGAGGTCGGTTGAAAGAGGGGAGGGTATGCCATGAGGTAATGAAGGCTTTGTGTCAAATTCGATTAAATACCTCTTGTTGACAGTGTCCAGGACCCATCTGTCTGTAGTATTATGGACCCAGACCCTGTAGAAATTGGAAGTCTGCCCCCTATGCGAGGAAGGGTCCGGGCTGTCTCACTGTGGAAATTTCTTTGTAGAAGCTCCAGTGTCATGGTTGTCGATTCTTCTGTTTCCTTTGTTGCACTGGTTACTTGAGGAAAACCAGGGTTGTTTGCTAGAGAAACTCCTGTTCTGTCCTTTGTGGTATGACTGGCCATGAAAAGGCCACCGGGATCTGCCAAACCAAGATTTGTCCCTAGTTTTTGACTGAGGCATGCGCACCTTAACCATTTCTCCAGATTCCTTCACTGTCTCTTTGAGAGGGAAACCAAACGGAAGGTTGCCTTCATATGGGGCATTTACCGGATGAACTTTGGAGGTGGTATCTGCCTGCCAGGCCCACAGCTAGAGGTGACGCCTAGTGGAGGTCTGGTAGAACATAATTCTGGCAGCACAACAGACTGGATCCTCTGAAACAACTGCTGAAAAAGCGGAGGCGAGGCCCATAAACTGGAATTGCTGAATCGCCACCTTGTTCTTTTTTGAATTCTCCGCCAGCTGAAAAGCCAATTCCATGGCCCAGGAGAAAGTGGCCCTAGCCAAAAACAGATTAACTGTTGCTGCCTTTAAGGAACCTGCTGAGGCTTGGAAGGCCTTCTTTGAGGATGAATCTACCTTGCAGTCTACAGGGTCCTGGAGGGTGGCCCCACTGTCTGCAGGGATAATCATCTTCTTCATTAGGGAGGAGATGAGAGGGTTCATTTTACATATATACATATGTAGTTGCCAGCAGATTAGGCCAAACGGTCTACTTTTGGGGACGTTCTGCCAAGTTTCTAATGGTTTCTTGTCAAATTTCAACAATTTGTCAACCCACCATGGTATGGGTAGGTTTCTCCAAGCCCTGCCATTCTTCTTTACGCAGGTCCTCAATCGCAGGTGGTATAGGGAACACTGTTGATGCTTTAGATGAGGTGGACTTGAAGGCCAGTTTGTTTGGTTTAGAAGTGGCCAGCGAGATGCCTAGGTTTATCTCTGTCATGATGTTCTTAATGAAGAAGTGCAGGCCATCCAGATCAGTGTCTGGCAGATTCCAAGTCTGAATCTGAGGAATTGCTGTGAAGCGCTCCTTCCTCAGGTGAGGAAGAACTGGAGTCTGATGAAGAAGGTGACCTAGTGTGGTGCTTCTTCTTTTTGTGTTGACTGAGATGGTCATCTAGCATGTCCGTAGAACAAGGGGAGTTGGCCAGTTTCTTTTTCTTGCTGTGGTGGCATACAGGAGGGTCCTCCTCATCTGATGAAGGAGATGGAGTACATCTGCATGTGGCTTTCTTGTGGGGAGGAGCTGTAGGGATGTAAGGGGTTGCAAATAAAAACAAGCCGAGTCCAAGGCAAATGCTCAGTTTAGTTTTTCAATTAAGTCTGGAGCCCGGTTGCAGTGTGGGGGCGGCTGTTGGATATCCTGTGGGCAAGAGGATGAGGTGGCCACCTCTTCTGCGGTGGCAGAGTCCACATTGGCCATAGCCTCACACTTTAAACACTGTAAACGTGGCCAAAAGGGGAGATTTTCAGTTGGTGCATTTTCTGCCCCTGGATGACTTGTCTGAGGACTTGCCAGGTGTTTTTTTCAGATGACATTCTTGGAACGCAATGGTAGAGTGCTCTGAAAAAAGGGAGTTGGCACCAGAACTTGGGTGCATTGCCCTAAAAAAAGGGGGTTGGCACCAGACAGTGTTCCCATTAAGGCTGCATATCTGGGAGTGCGCTGCACCCTCTCCAAAAATGTTCAGGGGTACAAAATAAATTATAAGGGTTCATTCTACCATGTGTGCAACATTCTTGTGGGGTACATATACTTCAAACAGAATTATGGGGGTACAGTGTACCCCTTCACACAAAAATGTTCTTGAATTTCATAATTTGTACTTGAGTCAAGTACAGATGGGGTAAATGGGAACACTGGCACCAGAACTTGGCATACTCCTGACAGAGGCACCTGCCGGGGTCTGAGACAAGATAGTTGGTCCAGTTGCCACCCCTTAGCTGATAGGATCCCTGAAGACAGCGAAAACTGGGGGCCAACCACTGCACTCCCCTCCATAAGGTCTTCTCAAACCATTATTGCTAAACAATTCCCCGGAGTTCTTGGAGCTGGGGAACTGTCTGAAAGTCAGTAGAGTTTCGAGGCTGCCTGAATGTTCATCTAGAAGGTCAGCTCCCTGAAGTGCCTGAGCACCAGGAAAAAGGTAATGTCAAGGCCCTAAGTGGCCGGAATGAGTGGTGGAGACAGCGTCGTAAGGTAACGGAAGCACTGAGTAAAATGGCTGCCGGCATGATATTCACTTTCTTATGGGGCTTGACAGCAGCTGAGTAGACTCCCCATGTCACTCGTTCCCCCACCACCACCACCAAGATCAGCCACCAGGCCGGTACTCACTGTGGTCCTCAGTGGCTCGGGGTTCACCAGTCCAGTGAAATGTCATCTGAAGAAGCAGCTATTACTAACTATGGCTGCCAATGGTTCTGAAGAGGGCCAAAAATCTGGGTTGCATGCAATGCGTTCCCTGTGTGAACCAATTTTCGGCCGGTCACTGGTGCAGGGGTCTGAACCGTTGAACTGGATTTGTCCCAGTCCTGCTGCTGCTGCCATCCTGCTGGCACTGAGGACTGAGGTGGGGGGTCAGGCTGTGCAGCAGCATGGCTAAGCCTGGGAGCCCCAGTGGCAAGAAGAGCCACAAGATGGTGCAGGAAGGCAGACTGGTATTGTTCTCTCCCTGCACCCAAGAGAGGATGTCATCCGATTCATGAACTGGAAAAAAATTAGCTTAGACCAAAGAAAAACTTCAGCTCTGTCACTCACTGACAGAGCACTGTTACAAGAGTAACTGCTTTTCAGGTGGCAGGAAGTGGACTGGCTGAATTCTGGCAAGGGAGGACAGGAGGTCATACTGTTGCAGCTTTGTTCCTCCTGCCTATTCCCTGACACAGGAAGGAGATTCCAGATGTATAGAGCCCTGCAACCAGCACAAGGAGGGAGAAATCGGCCTTTAGTTGGGCGTTTCTTTATTCTGTATCAGTGTGCTATGATACTTCAAAATGTTTGCACAAGTGTGATGAATCATAACCATTATTCAAAAACTCTGCCTTTCATCTTTTTAGCGGTATGCTGATATAAATGTTCTGCTTAAACCTAAAGTGGTTTTAATTATTTATGCAGCCTGGAAAGTCAAAAGTGTTCACCTACCAATCAAGATCTTTCCAGATTTCACTGCAGAGCTGCCTGGGACTAATCCATGCACCACAAGTCTGTCTCCGTTAGCTGTTTTGGAAGTTTCTTCTTGGCCTGCTGATTCTGTGGCCCCTTCAAAGCTCCATGATGGCTGGTGAACAACCCCAACTAATTCTTCCAGGAGTCTGACCTGGTCCCCAGCACCACGGTTAGCTAGCTTTTGGGGATTTACATAAAGGCAAACATCCTTGAACCGCTGCTGGACTGTAATTCCAGTCCTTGGATTGGGCTGATGTTTTAATATGGAGGTAGGTCCAGTAGGCTGCCCACCAGTATGACCGTTACAATGGCTAATTCCATCATTGTCACCAGGCTTCTTTGAGGTTTTTTTCTTTTTCAGAACCTTGGCAAGTCTCTTCAGCTTCGGTTCATATTTTCCTCTCTCTTTGCGCCCACTGCTTGAAATGACCTCTGCTTCCTGGTCACTGAACCGGACATGATTCACTGCAGGCACTTGAGGCAAGTTGGCTTGTATCAGAGCCTCTTCCTCCCCTTCACTCAACTCTAGATAAAACAGCTCACCATTTTTCTGCACATCATCCAGCCATTCAGGTTCAAGGTCACTGCAAGAAAGAAAAGAGAAATGAATGCCAGTGTGAATAAGACAGCAACAGCCCTTTCTCAGTTCTCTATACTCGCCGCCCCTTATAGAAAGCTAAGATCTCTGTTCTATGCTTCATTCTGGGCTGCATTATACCCTTTACTTTTAGTAACCATGAGAATAGTAAAAAGAAACACCCCTTCCAAAGCTTGAACCAACTTTCTGTTAGTGTCTTACTATTCAGCAACTGCAAAGCATCTTTCACAGAAGCCAACTTCTTTAAACCAAAGCTTTCAAATCAGTGAATGAATAATCAGCACATACAGATAAGAATGAGTATTTTTATTTTATTTGTACAAGAAGGACATTCCTTTTTTTACACTCATACTTGCTCCCCTTGGAAGCAGCATTCTTATGCCTGTTTCCGTGAACTGCATACCAATAAACAAAAGTGCTTTGGTTTGTCTTTTTGCATGTAGGTTCTGTACGTATTGTAGCAACTAAACTCTCTGACTGGAAATAATGAGTTACAGACACCAAAATCATTTAGTGCACTTCAACTGAAAGACAAATGAGGCCTGGGAATCTGACAATCATGTAGGAAGGCAGTATGCATAGGAGCCGACTCCATGGGTGCTTGGGTGCTCAAGCACCCATAAAGTTGATGTAAGCACTCTCAATTTTTCAAGGACAGCCTGCAAAAATGGATTACTAGGGAACATGGTCACAGGAAAAATACTGGCAATGAGCACCTGCAAAAATTCATAAAAGTTGGCATTCCTGGCAGTATGGACTAGTGGTTAGAATGTAAGCCTGGAAAGCAGGAGTCCCAGATACAAATCCATCTTTCAGATGAGATGTTAAACCGAGGTCCCATCTGTCGGTTCTGTTGGCTGTTCAGGTGGACATTAAATATCGCATGGCACTTCTTGAAAAAGACTAGGGGAATTTCCCTGGTGTCCTGGCCAACTTTCCCCATTCATGAAAACTACCACTAACAGTTTAATCTGGTTCAGTCTCAGTTTCCACCTTGTCCCCCGGATGAAGCAGAAAATAGGCAGAATTGACTAATCCTCCTTTGCTGTCAACACAAAATTGAATTAATTAATTAATTAAATTCATTAACCGAGCTGCAGGCACTGATGGCAAAGGGGAGGTGGACATAGCTGCTATCACTGAAACATGAGCTACCCAATGCCAATGCCAGGACTGGGACCTGGTGGTCCCAGGATACAAAATGTACCAGAGGAACAGGGGGTAGGCAGGTGGCAATTTACATAAAGGAAGGTATACCATGTAGCAGAGACAAGGGGGAGGAGGGCAGGGTGGAGAACTTATGGGTACAGATACAGGACCCAAAAGGTAAGAGGGTGAGGCTGGCGGTGGTACACAGGCCACCGGCCCAAAGCAAGGACACTAACAGAGAACTAAGGGAACAGATAAGGAGAGTCTGCACAAAGGGTCACACCGTGGTAGTAGGGGACTTCAGCCTGTCAGAGGTGGAGTGGAGTACCCCTGCTACTACTAGTGGCAGAGAACAGGTCATATTGGAAACTTTCCGGACAGTTTCCTGGTACAGTTGGTAAGGGAGCAAACCAGAGAAGGAAACATAGGGGACCTAGTGGTGACAAATGGCCAGAGCGTACAGGAGTTGAGGGAGGAGACAGCCAGTAGCAGGACTAAGGTGACTGACTGCAGAAGGGCATACTTTGGGATGATGAGGGTAATTTTGGAGGGGCACCTCGACAGAATCAAACCACACATGGATGCTAACCAGAAATGGAGGATTATCAAGCTTGGGGTAGCGGAGGCCACAAGATCGTGTTCAATGCTTCAAAGCAAGAAAGCCAGGTCCAATAAGCTAAGCTGGTTAAGCAGGGAGGTATTAGGGAGGATTAGAGAAAAAAGGGCCACCTCCAGAAAATACATGAGAGCCAAACGGGAGGATGACAGTGAAGAGTACAGGAAGAAACTGAGAGAAGTGTGCAGATTGGTCAGGACAGCTAAGACAGCAAAAGAGCTTAGGCTGGCGCAGGGTACTGGGGATAGGGAGAAGGATTTCTTCCAATACATGAGAGAGAGAAGGAGCTGTAAGGATCAGATCATTAGGATTAAGGTGGACTGAAGGTGGGTGGAAAAGAGGGAGGAGCAGGCGGAAGTACTCAATGAGTACTCTGTGTTTACCAGAGAGAAACTGGGGCCAATGCCACAGGGGAAGGAAGCAGTGGGCACAGGTGGAGCGGAGTTTACAGAGGGGGTAATCCCAGAGAGCAGAATGCTAGAAGACCTTAAATACCTGAGGGTAGACAAGGCACCAGGTCCAGACGGAATACACCCCAGGGTTCTGAGGGAGATGCCAGAGGTCCTGGCAAGACCACTGTCACACTTATTCAACACCTCCCTGAGGTCTGGTTGAATGGCTCAGGACTGGGGGATGGCACATGTGGTGTCCATCCATAAAAGTAGGCCCAAGGATGAACCAGGGAATTACAGTCCGGTCAGCTTCACCTCCATCATAGGGAAGCTCATGGAGGCTATCCCTCAAGGAGAGACTGGAAGCCTTTCTGCAGAAGAATGGTCTCCAAGACAGCAGACAGCATGGGTTTATCGCTGGTAGATCCTACCAGGCAAACATGGCTGACATCTGCTGGGTAACAAGGGCACTCGACAGGGGCCAGGCAGTGGATGTCCTGTATTTGGACTTCAGCAAGGCCTTTGATTTGGTGCCACATGGGAGGTTAGTAAGTAAGCTAGGGTACCTGGGGGTGGGGGAGAGGATGGTGGGATGGGTCAAAAACTGGCTGACAGATAGGCAGCAGAGGGTTGTTGTAAGGGGGAAAATCTCATGTCTAAGGGCTGTGACAAGCGGGGTACCAGAGAGCTCAGTGCTGGGCCCAGTGCTGTTCGGAATATTTACTATCGACATAGCAGATTTAGTTAGCAATAAGTTCAGTCTGTTTGCAGACGACACGAAGACAGAAACACAGAAGTTGACAGCAGATAAGGACCACAAGGCCCATCCAGTCTGCCCATTTTTTTTCTACTTTACGAATGTGCCATAGGCCTTTACTCTGTCAACGGCCTATCTATTCATACTCATTTGTATTCCTCCCTTATGCCTATCCCATGCCTGTTTGAAGCCCTGCACTGTACTCATATCCACCACTTCCTGAGGTAGGCTGTTCCATGCATCCATCACCCTTTCTGTGAAAAAGAACTTCCTCATATTACCCCTTAATTGGCCTCCCCAGTCTCATGCTGTGTCCTCTTGTCCTGCTATTTTTCTTATATTGAAACATGTTAGACTCATTCACCTTGTTAATGCCCTAAGATGTTTGAATGTTTAGATCATATCACCTCTCTCCCTCCTTTGCTCTAGGGTATACATATTGAGCTCCATTAATCTGTCCTCATATGTTTTCTGATGCAGTCCCTGCACCATTTGCTGTCTTCTGACTACCTCCATTTTGTTAATGTCCTTGTGAAGGTGCGCCTCCAGTACTGCATGCAGTACTCTCTAGATGGGCCTAACCAGTGTCTTGTAAAGAGGGATTATTACCCTCTTAAGACTCTGTGATACCCCTACTAATACACCCCAATATCCCCCTAGCCTTACCTTCTGCTTTAGTGGTCTGCTTGGATGATTTCAGCTCATCTGTGATGATGATGCCCAAGTCTCTTTCTTCCCTTGTGATTGCCAGCAACTCCCCTCCCAACCTATAAGTGGCTTCAAGGTTTCTCTTCCCTATGTGCATGTGCTTGCACTTCTTTGCATTACACCTGAGTTGCCACTCTTCCAACCATTTTGCTAGTTTATCCAGATCTCTTCTCATTCTGCCCATGCCATCTGGATCTTCTACTCAGCTGCACACCTTGGTGTCATCTGCAAACAGACAAACCTTACCCTCCAGTCCATAGGAGCTGTGGTGGACAACACAATGGAGTGGCAAGGACTGCAAGAAAACCTGGACAAACTCAAAACACATGGCAGCTGGGTTTCAACACAAAATAGTGCAAGGTTATGCACTTGGGAGCAAAGAACCACAAGTTTTCCTACAGACTGGGGAAGGGGTACAGTTACCCACTACAGGGGAGCAGAAGGACAGTACAGTTATGTAAGAACTTACTTTAACAGTAGATCTTCAAGAGTGGCTCTTGCAGTAGGTAATCACCTTGACGACTGGGCCCCCTGGCATCAGGACCACACAGAAACTTTAGCTAGCAGTGTTTGATGGGGGACCAATCACCCAACGTCACGTGACGGACATCAGCGTGACACTATATAGTGGGCAGTCCCCGCGCCTGCCTTCCAGTTTACCTGCCGGAGACCTCCAATGAGGAGCAACAGGAGAATGGATAAAGGAGGCTCCTGGAGCCTGAAACAAGTGGATGGAAAAGGAGCAGAAAATAAACTCAGGGGAATGAAGGAAGGAACAAGGTTACCTACTGCAAGAGCCTCTCTCGAAGATCTACTGTTACGGTAAGTTCTTATGTAACTGTACTATCTTACTTCAAGAGGGGTCTTGCAGTAGGTAATCATCTTGAAGACCGAATCCCAAGCAGTGTGAATCAGAAGAAACTGAAACATGGGAGGCAGGAAAACTACAAAAAAAAAAAAAAAAAAAGGAAGCTCAAGATAGGAGACAATGGAGCACAGCTAGGCCAAAGCCTACCCTTCGCCTAGAGGCACTGTCCAGACAGTAATGCTTGGCGAAAGTGTAGCCAGAACTCCAAGTAGCAGCCACACAAATCTCAGCGGCTGAAACAAGCAGTAGAGGCAGCCACGCTTCTGGTGGAATGCCCCTTAACCTCCCCCGGGAGAGATTTCCCATATTTCTGGTAACAGAAAACAATACACAATACAGTTTGCCAACCACTTAGACAGGCACCGTTTGGAAACTGCTGTGCCTTCTCTCTCTGGCGCAAAAGAAACAATAAGTTGGGCTTCCGGTGACGTCACCGCCTGGAATGCAGCACTGAACTGAGAGCTCGGACCGTCGGGGACAAATAGTTCCTAAAACTTTGCAACTTGAGCTCTGAAAACTTAACCTGACAAAAATAGGTGCTCAGAAAGTTCATGGGAGGTAGGAGAAAAAACTCAAAGGCTGAAGAACAACCAGACTGTAACGGATTACCGAACAACACTCCGGCTGATTCTGAGTCTGCGGCTGACATGGCGACCCTACAAAGTGCGCAGCAACAACAGAGCAATGCCGATATACTGTCAGAGCTGCAGAAATTCAGAAAAGATGTAAGAAATTTTAAAGATCAGATTACAACTGAATTAACACAAATGGGGCAAAACTCATAAAACTGGAAACTCAACAAACCACTACTGATACCAGAACAGATCGACTGGAACGCCTGGTTATGCACTTGGTGGACAGTAATCAGGAACTAACAGAGAAATGTAACCTCAGAATATCGGGTGTTCCCGAGTACGAGAAGGGAGCTGACATGTTAGCCTTTCTGGACCATTTCCTTCGGGACATATAACAATTGGACCCAGCATTCTCAATCGACAGAGAGGGCCCATAGGACCTTACAACCAAAACCCCAACAAGCCGATAAGTGACCCAGAGCAATCCTCCTCAGGCTCTTAAGCTACCAAGTTAAACAAAAGCTGCTGACTAGAGCATGGCATATGAAGGAGCTCCGATATAAAGATAACCGAATTTATTTCGACAACGACTACTGACCCTTAGTGACAGCCAAGAGGAGAGCTTATGCCCCGATTCTGAGATCCCTGAAGGCCCAGCATTTAAAATTTACAACGCCGTACCCAGCACACCTCGTGGTCATGTTCCTGGTGGGTCAGAAATCATTTGAGACTCCAGACGAAGCCATGCAAGCACTAAATAGTAAGGGAATCACTGTTCCAATGGCTGCCAGACAGACAACCGAAGAAGATCAATGGAATATGAGGACGGAGCTGTGGGAGGAAAAAAACGAGCGCTGCAAATTTGCAGGTGACAGGGACTCTCAATGGTGCAAGATGCAAAAGAGCTGCTGCAGAAATTCGGTAGAGACCCCCCAGGTTTGAAACACACTTCCCTAAAACAGGTACTGTTAAAACGTTCTCTCCTTTATGGAAGGAGAGCATGGACCAGACTGCACCATAAGTTTTGGGACGGAGAGTTAAATGACTAACCAGAACATTACTTCTGTTACAATGTGGTGAGTTCCTCAGTGTTAAGAGGTCCAGAAGACAGGAGCAGATATTCAGATCTACCTACCGGAGAATGAAAAGGGAGTAAAATAGCTCCTCTTGAATAGACTGGTTGACACATCCAATAGAGGGTATCTGGGGAGTTGTAAAGCTAATAGTTAGGTCACTTGGTAACCCAGACATAACTTCCTGGCAACTGAGCCTAAAAAAAAATTTAACATGGTCTAAGTATGAACAATAAACTAATGGCTAGGAACTAAAAGAGAACCACCAGAGATATGATGCAGGGGTTATCACTCTGTAAAGGGTCACGCACAGAAATGGAGTACTGAAATCTGCCTACTGATTTAAAGGTGTCTTCCCCTACTCTCAAGTCACAATTAAAAAGGCTAATTTACATTTCCCCAATGTTGTCCCGAGTACTCACAGGAAAAAAACCTGTCATGAGCTTAATGCTTTTGTTATTTCTAGTGCTGGTCCAGGTGAAGTGTACTTATGACGCAGCCGTTACTACTTGGGGGTACAGCGCTGGGGGCCCCTGGATTAGCCAGGGACTTACCTCCAAGGGAGTAAACAGCAACACCACTTTCGGAGAGCACACTTGATTCTCCAGACCCAGGAAGTTGCACACTTGCAACACAGATGAACAACCTAAACGAAAACAAATTAGTCTACTTGAATGTTCAAATGTATTAAAAGTTGGCAGTAGGCAAGTTATGTTGTATGGTTTATAGCCCTGTTGGTAAAATGTTATATTTACTGTTTTAAATGAGCATATCTTGTTCAGAGTTCTGTATGTTAAAAATGATGCTATTAATAGTTTGAATCTAAATTGTAATAGCAGGTTAGAAAGCTGGAAAAACAACTGAGATAGAGGACTGATAAGGGATGGAATTAAGCTGAACTTGGGACATATGACCCCCCCCATTATGTGAAAAAGGCTAGGCCAACACTAGTGCTATCCCTCAACTTAAATGGGATACATAGCCCGGTAAAACATGCATGTCTCCAGCAATATCTTAAAAATCAAAACCCAGACATAGTGCTTTTGCAGGAAACGCATTTGTCTTCCCTAGAACATCATAAGCTTCAGAATTCTAGATATAAGTTGATAGCTGAGTCAGCCCATTCTTTAGGTAGATGCAGAGGTGTGGCAGTGTTGGCATCTAGACACCTTCCCTTGCAGATTCTAGACCAAGAGCTAGATGAAGAGGGACAGTACGTGATAATGGTGACTCAGGTCTATGCACGTAAAGTGACGCTAGCCTCACTCTATATCCCCCCAGGGATCCCAGAGAGGATTTGCCCAATCCCTTTTTTCTAAATTGGCAATGAAAATGCAAGGACAGCTCATACTAAGGGTAGGCCTCAACACTACCTTATAACCACATCTAGATGCCTCCAGGCCCCTCCCACATCGAGCCCCTTACAGAAATGTATATAACAGAATATGACCTCATTGGGCCTGGTGGATGGATGGAGGAAGTGCTTTCATACAAGAAGGTAATTTACACATAGATCTGCCCACTCTAACACCACAGCAAGAACAGACTACATTTTTACAAATGTAGGGTGCTTGGGGGCTTTGGCAGATATATGGCATGGAACGACAGTGCTCTCAGACCATCTCCCAATACTGGCAAAATTTGAATTGGTGGGGGGGAAGGGATACTCAATGGAGATTTAACCCAATGCATCCGAGAGACCTGAAATTTAAAACATTGATGAAAGAAACCATCCCTAGAATCATAGCAGACAATACCCACCCAGGTACCACAGCAACGATACTGTGGGATACATTAAAAACAGTAATGGGGGAATAATAAAATACACATCTAGACAAAAAAAAGAAAGGGAGAGGAGAGGATATGGAATGCCCTGCATATGGAATTAAAGCAACAGCAGACCCAAGATAACCAGTCAGAGGTGAAAACAAAACTAGAATGAAAATCACCAAACAACAAATGCAACAGATGATAGATCAAAAAATTGAACAACTAATGTACTTAAAACTGGAAAGTCATGAAGGGGGGCCTCGGGGAGCCAAAAATCTGGCAAGGAAATTAAGGGAAAGAAAAGTTAAAACATGTATAACTAGCCTAATAGACCTGAACACAGGTAAGACCCATATGTTCCACAAAGAAATTGGGGAGATATTAGCAATTTTTTATCAATATTTGTATACAGAGCACGCCCCTCTCCAAGAAGATTTGATTAGGGACTATCTCGGAAAATGAGACCTCTCTCAACTGAACACAAACAAGGCAAGTAAGTTAGTATCTCCGATTACTATAGAAAAAATTAAACAAGCCCTAACTAAAACTAAAAACCAGAAGGCGCCAGGTCCAAATGGGTACCCGCTTGAATTCTATAAGCAATTCAAAACGTTCTCCTGCCAACTGTACACACAGCTATCGAGCTATACAAGAGGGAGAATCCTCTCCCATCCTAGCGCTTACGCCACCATAGTGCTATACCCAAACCACAGAAAGATATACAACACCCTGCTTCGTATAGGCCCATATCAATGTTAAACCTTGACTATAAATTGTTTTTGTCAATTATAGCATATAGACTGGAAGATTTACTCCCAGACCTAGTTAGCCCAGATCAGGTGGGCTTTGTAAAAACCAGACAAGCACAGGATGCTGTCAGGAGAACATATATGATATTGGAATACTCGCAGTCAAAAGCAGTCCCTCTTGTGTTGATGGGGCTGGATGAGGAGAAGGCTAAACAGGGTCGCCTGGGAATTTTTATGGATGACCCTGTCGAAATTTGGTATCCCCGACAGCCTCATAACCCAATTAAAAAATATTTACCGAGAACCAATGGCATATGCAAGAGCAAATGGCTCACTGTCAGAACCAGACTGTCTAGGGGCACCAGACAGGGGTACCCTATGTCCCCACTGCTATCTACGCTGTATCAGGAGCCACTTGCTGTGGCAATAAGGGCAAACCCAGAGATTCAGGGTTTATAGACAGGAGACAGGCAAAATAAGATCTCACTGTTCACAGATGACATTCTGCTCACTCTAACAACCCCAGAAAGATCAATACCAGCAGTATGGGAACAGATCAGACAGTTGGGACAAGCTGCTGGTTACAAAATCAATGACCAGAAAACCAAGGTCTTCACATTTAATTTCACACCCCCAGATCAGTTGAAATCTAAATTTCCCTTCAAGTGGTCTAAATCCATGATTGGATATTTGGGGATCAAATTAGCTAAAAAAACTGGAGGTAACGGACCTCATTAACTATGAACCCCTAACCAAGCAACTAATCGAAGACCTATCCAGATAGACAAAACTGCCACTGAGTTTTATAAATAAGATTGAAGTTATAAAACAAAATATCTTACCCCGTATTTTGTTTCTCATTCAAACGCTGCCAATATCCCCCAGATAAAAGTTACTAACACACCTGGAACACCATAACATACATATTCATTTGGAAAGGCAAACCCCTAGAATCTGATACATGATACTGCAGCTCCCAAGAGAGTTAAGGGTAGGTCTGCCAAACTTTGAACAATATGCGTTAGCCTTCCAGAGAAGAACAGTCCTAGCTGGCTGAACCCTGTCTACCAGATTCACTGGAAACAAACAGAACTGCACATAAATCAACAATATGATCTAACTGAGATGGTCCTGGGGAGGCCCATGGGGGAGAACTTGCTACAGACACTCCCACAGCACACTAGGGAAATCCGAAAGAGTGGAACACAATGAAAAGACGGTACAAGAAGAACAATGAGAGGCTCTTCATAACAGCCCTCATACCTGAGCTGGAATTACCACCAAATAAAATGGGATCTAAGATCTTAAATAGGTGGGTCCAATGGAATTCACTTAATTTCACAACTGGTGGGGCCTACAGGCCTCCATGCATTTGTGACCCTACAAGAAGAATAGGACTACCACAAAACCTCTTCTATAGTTGCCTCCAAGTTAAAGGTTTCTGCAGCCATTTGAAACTTGCTTAGTGGAGACAGCAGAGAACCCACCCAAGCTCATGTTAATAACCACCTCCATCAGTGGAACACCCACAGAACATCTAATCAGCAGAACCTATGAGGCACTTGGGCAATCACTGCAGGATGCGACTGAACACATAAGATAAAAATGGGAAATAGAATTGCAGATAGAAACACCTCTAAAAGGATGGCTGGACACAGTCCTCCCAACTTATAAGGTCTCATGCACCACATATTGGAAGGAATTTGTATGGAAGTTGCGGAGTCGTTTCTTCCGTACCCCAAAAATAGTGGCAAAATATGGGGGAGATAAAACTGGTGCTTGCTGGACAGAATGTGGGACACAGCAGGCAGCACAGACATACATCTTGTGGGTCTGTGGCCTGCTCTCACAATACTGGAGTGATGTGACACAAACCATTACTGATATTTATGAGTGTGCACCGTGGCTTAGCTCAACCTACATTTTAACATTCACACTCCAGGAAGGCATAAAGGTCAGCAAGGCCACGTTCAAACAAATCACACTTCTGATACTGGCAGCCCACAAGGCAGTCACACGCCTATGGGGAACTAAAAAAATACCCACAAGGGAATGCTGGAACAC